>CP125836.1:54335099-59335099 GCA_030408175.1 Trifolium repens | reverse complement strand
GTGCTCCCCAAGGCGACACACTAGGCCTTATGAAACCCTTCTCTAACAAGTCCTCGATCTGACCTTTCAACTCTACCAACTCGGCCGGAGCCATCCGATAAGCTGATTCCGAAATCGGACCCGTACCCGGTTGCAAGTCAATAAAGAATTCCACCTCTCTACACGGAGGAAAAGCTGGAATCTCCGACGGAAACACATCTTGGAAATTTTGAACTACTCGAATTTCCTCAATTCGGATCTCCGACGTCACTCCTAAACTAGCAAGTGAAACAATCTCTGGCTCTCCGTTACACATAATCACTGTAAGCTGATTGGCCGATAGGTATCTCCGCACACCTGGCTCGGGAAAGAAAACCAATTTCCGAGCACAATCTAGTATAACATAATGATAAGATAGCCAATCCATCCCGAGAATGATCTCGAGAGATGTAAGCGGTAAACACACCAAATTGACCAGAAACTCTCTATTCTGAATTACTACCAAACAATGCAAACATGCAGTATTTACCACCAAATCCTTAGCAGGAGTCAAGACATTCAAATCAAACGGAAGAACAGAAACATTCAAGTTTAAACGATTTGCACATGTCAAAGATATGAATGAGTGGGTTGCCCCCGTGTCAATCAAAGCAGTTAAAGAATTACCTGCAATGTGACAGCTCTCGTGAATGGCATTGCTAGCCTGCCCACTCACTTCTGTGCCCATACAGTAAGCACGTGCCTTTGCCGCAGGTCTGGTACCTTGTGAGCCTTGTGCCACATTAGCCGACGGCCCGGCCTTCGGGGCTTTGCAATCTCTAGCAAAGTGTCCCGGCTTCTTGCAATTAAAACAAACATGCCCCTGATTCCGGCATTCATTCGCATAGTGGCCCACTTCACCACACTTAAAACAGCCCTGCTTCCCGGTATTCTGACTGTTCTGATTCACCGATCGACCCTGTCCCTTGTTATACTGTGGACGGTCATATGGCTTACTACCTTGTTTTCCACGGTTCTGACTCTGATTCGGACCACCAGAACGACTTGGTCCCCCAGCACTAAAACCACCCTGACGGTTCATCCTTTTGTTTCTCATATCTTCAACCTCTTGGCACTTTTCAACCAAGACTTGAAATTGCCGAATACCCAATGGCACAACCGCATCCTGCAGTTCGTACCTAAGCCCATCTTGGAAGCGACGACACATATAGACCTCATCTATCCCATCCCTAAAGAAGCGGAAGAAACGGGATAATGATTCAAACTTCTTGGAATATGCCTCCACGTTCATACTCCCCTGACGTAGTCTCAGAAACTCCTCACCATACCTTTCCCTTGCAGTCTCAGGGAAGTACTTGGCCAAAAACCTCCTCTTGAAGTTCTCCCAATTCAATTCCTCATGGCCATTCTCCATGATCAGTCGGGTGTTCCTCCACCAATACTCAGAACCCCCGAGTAATTGATAGGTAGCTAAGACCACCTTCTCTCCTTCTGGACAATGAATTGCCCCGAATATCCTCTCCACAGATTGGAGCCACAAATCAGCCGTTTCCGGACCTCCCTCCCCATTAAACTTTGGAGGAGTCTGGTGGTTGAAATTTGAAAGAAGTCTAGAACCAGCAGCAAGTATTTCCCTTTCGCGCTTCTCCAGATCTCTCTGCGCCTTAGCATGGCTCTGAGCAGTCACAGCCGCTGCCATTGTATGCATGGCATAAGCCATCTGATTCACATCCACATTGTCCGCCATAGGTACAGTAGGTGCCCTTCTTGGAGGCATTCGATTTCTGCACAATACCAATTCTGATTAGATCCTTAGTCATACAATTCTGAATCCTAACAGAATATCTCACGCCACGGATTACTAACTCGAAGCCCGACACAGAACAAACACTAGAACTAACTCCACACTAGTTACGTTCTAACCGACTCTGGACTAACGACTCAAGTATACACTTTCCCTTTGAAGATTTAAAGCCGGGCTCTGATACCACAATTGTAACACCCCGTTTTCATAACGCAAAAAGGGCATTATTTTTTTTTTTCTTTTTTTTCTTTTTTTTTTTTAACAAACGCTCAGAGTGCGCAAAACATTTTCAATTGAGCCGACATTAAATAATACAAACGAACCATATATATATCGTGTATTCGAAAATGCTAAGTGTAAACCTAAATAATTACAATCCATAAGTCTATGTGCTTACAAGCACTAACTAACCAAAACAAGTTAGAATGTCCTATGCTAAACAAAAAGCACAGTGCACAACACACCGGCGCATAGTCTAACTAAAACTACCACTCCAGCTCCAACACGAGCTCACTATGGCCTAGAGCTGCCAACACCATCCTCTCGACCTACATCGTCATCTGGGGTGGGATGAGCCCGCAAATGAAAGAAAGGGTCACCACAAAATAAAAGTATATATATATATAACCGGTACGAAAGATTGTACACATAACAAATATTTCCACAAAGCACAAGAGAAAACTCTTAAAACATTCAACAATTCCCACCAACGGGCTTATATATATAATGCACAACAAGCCTAATGCAGACTTCTACAATGGGTGTGGTACTACCAGAGCTACCACATGCAAATGAATTCCGGAATTACTAATCATAACCAATAAAACCGCAAAGGGTTAAGGTGGATCCACTCACGCAATCACACCCCGTGGTCCACTCACGCAACCACTTATTGTACTCAATAAGATCCCGTAGGAATTTGGGTGGGTCCACTCACGCAACCAACACCCCGTAGTCCACCCACGCAACTACGCACAATGAATGCATGAGCATACGATTCCCTACATATGCTAATGCCACACATACATACCTCTCAAGCATATGTAACTAGAACATAGCAATTCATACATATATTTTCCAAATCATATGTAAATTGCACAAGTAATGTAAACACGTTCTCATCAACGAGCATACATAACACAAACATGCCAAAACACAACAATTGCATACACAGCAAAACAAAGCATGTTTACCAAAACCGTTTGAAAAGACGGAAATAAAGTGGAGCCCTTACCTCGGCAAGCTTCCGTCAATAACACACGCTCAAACAACACAACGCGCTTCCTAAAACAAGCAGCGTAACAATCAATACATTGTTCTCTAACCAATCGCATTGAAACTACACCAAAACCCCAAAAACCTAATGGTTCCTAAGGAAAAACCCCTCTTTCGGACATCGAACCAAAAACTACCGTATTGATCAACCCCCATGAGTTATTTGTACTATTTTTAGGACCCAAAACAATTGCCAAAAGTCTTAAATCATTTGAATTGCAAAATGGCTATTTTCTTGCGTTATAAGTTACGTACTTTCCGAGTACCCGAAAAACTCGTTTCCAATCACCACCACTTCCATAAATTAATAAAAAGGGATTAGAATGTTAAAAACCAAGTTTAGAAATCAAATTCCAAAATCTCAACTCCCAGAGCTCGCCCTGGCGAGTTGGTGGCGAGTGAAGGCAGGGAGTACTGGTCTTACTCGCTCTGGAGCTCGCCCTGGCGCGTTGTCATGACCTGTGACACTCGCCCTGGCGAGTAACCACTCGCCCGGCGAGTTGCACCTGTCATGACAGCACAAGACAGCAACTCACACCACCTTTTTCCACCCAAACCTAGTTTGATTCTATTAGTTCCCAACACTTTTTCAAAGCATAAAAGCAAACCATTTTCATAAGCAAGCAATTCATTTTCCGAAAGCTTGTTGGTTGCTTCGAGTGCAAGTTATTCGATTTTCATTTCCAAAATCAAAACCAAATCCAAGCACAAGTTTTATTACGGGCCTTAACCGTCCGGTAATCATTTTCAAACATGTTTTCAAGGTAAATAGTGACACCACATGTCACAAGAGTTTTAAACCACTTTGACCCCAAAACACTACCCAAAAACACTTAGGAAAGTATTTTCATAAACCTCAAAATATTTTTCATCGGATTTTCCAAAACAAAACCATACAACGCGTTTCCCTTTCGCCCAAGGGTTCAAAGACAACTTTTCTTTTCAAAACCTTACAACATAACCTCATGTAATTGATCAATACATAACCAAACCAAAACCCTAACTTTTCTCATGAGATTTTTCACCAACTCATGGAAAACAAAAACAACAAAGCCTAGCATGCTTACTAAACTCTCATGAACAACTATCATGAAACAAGAACTAGCAAGAACAACCTTTCTCACCAAACCCTCTTAAGAACATAAACCCAAAAACCTCAAAACTCAAAAAAGCTACCAACCTAGGAGATGAGAAGAGAGGGTTACCTCAAGAAAGTGATTCTCTACAACTTTCCACTAAGCTTCCAAGCTTGAAATGGAGTGAAATGGTGAGAAAATGAAATTTGTGAAGGTTGGAAAGTGAAATGGAGTTTCACGTACAAGAGAGAAAGAGTGGAGTGAAATTTATGATTTTCCTAAGTCCACAAGTCATAAACCTCCTTACTATTTACAAAGCTCTTGATAGCCAATCCACCATTGGATCAAAAACACAAAGCCAAGCTTAAACCCTAGCCATTGGATCAAACCAAAACAAACCCACTTGAGATAACACTTATAACCTCATAGAAATACTCACACGTTCAGCTCTCGCGCGACGCGACGAACGTAAAACACAAAAACATAAAACCTACGGAAAGAACGTCTAACGTTTTTCCATTCCAAAACTTATCGCCGAATCTTTTTCCGCGACTGTAATTTTCTTCCATACTTCAGAAAATTAATCTCAGAATATATCCTAACTCGCGCAGATATATAAAACTTCCATCCGAAACCTCACTCAAAACAGACGCAATAAGATTTTACAACGACGGGTAAAATCCTACTCGTTTTTCCAAAAACCAGAATAATCCAAAACTTATTATTCTGAAACCACAAATAACTTCTTATTCAAGCAACAGGATCACAAGACAAAAGTCTGTACAGTTACAATGCACGAACACAAAACAGACTCGATTACAGCAAATCTTAATAATTACACGATGTTTCATCACACGAACACATCGAAACCCTAATATTCCTTAAACCAACTATACAATGAAATCTTGGGTCTTACATCATGCATGAATAAGCACACTTGTTGCACAGCGTAAGAGATATCAGGTCTTGTAAAAGTTAAATATTGCAATGCACCGGCAAGACTTCGATACTCGGTTGGGTCATGATATGGATTTCCAGAAGAGCCACTGAGTTTTGCCTTGGTGTCGACTGGTGTAGGTGATGACTTGCAAGAGGACATGCCTGCTCGTTCTATAATTTCCTCAGCATATTTCTTTTGAGAAAGAAAAAGACCACCTGTATGTTTAGTGACAGATATTCCGAGAAAATAACTTAGAGGACCCAAATCCTTCATAGCGAATTCAGAGCCAAGTTGAGACATAATAGAGTCACGAAGAGCATCAGAGGAAGCAGTGAGAATTATGTCATCCACATATAGAAGGATATAAGCAGTATCATTTCCGTGATGATAAATGAATAAAGAGTGATCAGAAATACTATGAGAGAACCCCAATTTGGCAACATAGTCGGTGAATCTTTGGTACGTTTGAGACCATAAAGAGATTTCTTGAGAAGACATACATGCTCAGGATACCGGGGATCACGAAATCCAGGAGGCTGGTGCATATACACGGTTTCGTCAAGATTTCCATGCAAAAAGGCATTCTTGACATCTAGTTGATGAAGACACCATGACTTTGATAATGCAATGCTGAGCACCGTGCGTATAGTGGCCGGTTTGACAACAGGGCTGAAAGTTTCACCACAATCGACACCGGATTGTTGATTAGCACCATTACCTACAAGTCGAGCTTTGTATCGCTCAAAAGAACCATCAGATTTCTTTTTGTGCCTGAAAATCCACAAACTTCGAATAACATTAACATTAGAGGGACGAGGAACTAATTCCCACGTCTTATTTTCAATAAGAGCATCATATTCGTCTTTCATGGCCATTTTCCAATTTTGGTCATTTAATGCATCAATGGGATTTGTAGGCAAAGGAGAGATAGATTGGTGGGTTGATGTATATAGGTTGAAAAGTTTACGGGGTTTGAAAATTCTATGTTGTGCTCGGGTTGTCATTTGAGGTGAATGAGGTGCAGGAGGGGGAATAGGTGTCTGAGTAGGCAGAGAAGAGGTGGTAGGTGTTGTTTGTGTAGATGAGGTCGTTGTTTGAGTCGTGGGTGTAGACTGTTGGGCTGAGGAGGTTGTTGAGGGGGAAAAAGTTGTTTGATTCGTGGTTTGAAGGGGAGGAGTTTGTTGGGCTGCTGGTGATGGTGGTTGAGTGACTGTTATGTTGGGAGAGGAGGTTGGTGGAGATGTTGTATACACTTGTGAGGTAAGAAGTGGGTTTATGCCGTCATCTAAGAAATTATAGTTAGTCGTTGTAGGAGCATTCATGGTGGAAAAGGGAAACATATTTTCCTCAAAAATAACATGCCGAGAGATAATGATTTTGCGACTTGACAATTCGTAACACTTATAACCTCGATGATTAGATGGATATCCTAGAAAGACACATGGTGTAGACCGAGGTTGGAGTTTATTCCTAGCGGTGGACGGAACTAAGGGATAACAAAGACACCCAAAGACTCGGAGGTATGAATAAGACGGGTCTTTTTGGTAGAGAATTTTGGTGGGTGATTGGAGAGTGAGTTTCTTATTTGGAAGTATGTTGTGTAGGTAAGTGGCCATTTGAAGAGCATGGTGCCAGAAAACTGGTGGAATAGAAGAATGAGCAAGGAGGGTTCAGATTATGTTATTGATCGTACGAATTTTTCTTTCGGCTTTTCCATTTTGAGGGGAGGTGTGAGGACAAGAGAATCTAAAAGACATTCCATTTAGTTCACAAAACTTATGAAAGTGAGCATTATCATATTCTTTGCCATTATCACATTGAAAACATTTTATTTCACGCTCAAACTGTGTTTTAATGTAAGCACGAAATTGTAAAAAAATGGAATGTACCTGTGATTTGTTTGAAATTGGAAAAGTCCATAAGAAATCGGTAAAATCATCAAGAAATAGTACATAGTAGCGATGTCCTCCGGAGGTTAATACCGGAGAAGTCCAAAGATCGCTATGAACGATGTCAAAAGGCATATAAGTAAACGACAAAGAATTATAAAAAGGCAATTTTGTTTGTTTCCCAAGTGGACAAGAGTGACAAAAGAA
The DNA here is from genome assembly GCA_030408175.1 of Trifolium repens. Lineage (NCBI taxonomy): Eukaryota > Viridiplantae > Streptophyta > Magnoliopsida > Fabales > Fabaceae > Trifolium > Trifolium repens. The sequence goes on along the minus strand of CP125836.1, from coordinate 59,327,929 downwards.
ATCATTTCGAAACTTGTTACATAGTAAAAGTTTGTTTCGATGAAGAGAATTTAAAATAGGAGCCCCTGGATGTCCTAAACGACTATGCCATAACTCGGTAGATGAAGCGGCAAAGGCAGATGGTGGTAATGTTGTAGTGTTTGGTCTTGTGGGAATAGGGTATAGGTCACCGGAACTATTACATCGCATTAAAAGTGTTCCTGTCTGAAAATCCTTAACAGAAAAACCGAAAGGATCAAATTCTACAGATACATCATTATCAATTGTAAATTTTCTAACAAAAACAAGATTTTTAATAAGTTTCGGTGCATGTAAAACATTGTTTAAGGTTAGGGAATTGGGTAAAGATGCATGTCCACAACCAATAACAGGGATATGATGACCATTGCCAACAGTAATATTATTGCTCGTATTAAAATAAGATGTGATATTACCTCCATTGTCCGTCATATGAGTAGTCGCTCCGCTGTCCATATACCATTGATCATCAGGAGGGGAGACGGAGAAAGTATACATAGCAGCCTGAATGTCCGTCGGAGCGTAAGAAGATGAGCCTAGCCGACTGTTCATATGAGGTGGAGCAGATGGCATGTGAGCTTGCTGAGGCTTTGGACCTAGTATGCCTGATTGTTGATGGGGAGCACCACTTGTCGGATATTGACACGGTGGAGTAGCCCATGACTGCCATGGATATGCCCACTGTTGTTGCTGTCTGGAATAAGTGGGAGTGGTCCACAAAGGCTGCTGATAAGGAGACCAAGGCCATTGATGTTGTTGAGGCTGATAACGGCCTCTACCACGACCATTACTTCGGTTACCACAACCGGTACCATTGTTGCTGCGGTTGTTGATAGAGGAGGAGGCAAATGAGTGTTTAGTTGTCATGATGAGTGTATGACAGATAGTAATAGAGGGCTGATGAAAGCAATTTTTTTTTTTTAATTTTAAGAAATATGAGGAAGAAGGTAACACGGTGATTCTGTGCCTCGAAGGAGATAGTAGCAGCTAAGCTATCCGACGTGATAATTAAAGAAGAGGTTTATGTGAATTAGAGACAGGCTGTGAATATTAGATAGGTGGAGATTTTGAGAAGAGGAATATATGGTCAAATAAATTGATAGAGGTGTTGACACTATGGAATAGGCGGTGGATCAAAGAAAAGCCAATTGCTATATAAACATGCAATTTTGTTGAATAGAAATAATATAAAATTCTATGTTGCACACAGACAAGTCGGTGGCGGTGAATCAAAGGCCTTGCCTTTTGAGAAGAAAGCAAGATTAAAAGCTGGCAGCAATGGTTATTAAGAAGGATGAGAAGGCCGACGGCTACAAGAAAGGTTAGGGTTTAGGATCGGTACCCGATACTTACTGATACCATGTAAGAATAATAGGCCGTGTGATTCCATTGCATTGTGTTGGTTTATATACAAAGAGAGTTTCCTATACAATTATGACTAATCAAATATAATCATTGACTAATCAAATATAATTATTGCTAATCAAATACAATAATAGTCTAATAGGGTTTTCTCTCAAACCCATTTCATTCTTACCACAAAACCCTTTCTATTTATTGAATTTTTCATGAATAAAGTCCTGATTGCAATTGGTGTGTGTCTTATTTGTTGGGTTTTAATCTCGGTTGAAACTTCATGAATGTTGTGCAAGAGAAAGACTTTAATTAGTGTGTGGTAATGTCTAATTATATAACATAGACTGGATTAATCTAACGGTTAATTAGAGTGCAGTTATTCGCGTGCGCATAATTTAGTTGGTAGAGAGTTCATTTCATATGCAGAAGTCGGAGTTTAACCTCTACGTGAGTATTTTTTTGTGAACTTATGGATGGAAGAAAGAGAAATTTTCTCTTAATATTATAGTCAACCATTGTAGCATGCGTATTCATTATAAATACTTCATTTTGTTTCATTTTCTAATATCATTATAGAAATCCTTTTGAGTAATAAAAATTAAAAGAGAGTGTAAACCACCATTTGTGATAGTGAGAATTGTAACAATTATACTGTATTCTAATTCATTTATGTTGAAGATATTGTTTTTACTCCATTGTTATTATTATGTGGGAAAAGTGTGATCTTGGGATAATCATCCGTTGACCTTGTATTAGGCGTTTTCCGTGTTATCTTTCCCAACAAAATTTGGGATTGAGGATTATGGATTTGAAGAGGGTTTAGAGTTCAAGTTGTCGGAGGTGATGAAGGATAAGAGGGGGGTGTGGGAAGAAAGTGTGAGAGAGAATGGCCTACAACTCACTAAGCTTGAAGAGGTTGGAGATTGGTGGTTTGCATATTTTGTGTTGAGAGTTGAAGGTGTGTTGGATAGTATGAACAAGGCAAAAGAACTTGGATTCTTCATAAATTGGATGGTTATTCATTTTGCTACCCTATGAGTTACTTGCACGCCCTATGAAATGACCAAAATATCCTTCAGTGGCTTAAGTCACAGATGATTACTCATTTTTCTACATCCGTGACTTAAGCCACGGATATTATAATTGTAGGGTGTTTGGGGGGTGTCCGTAGCACAAGTTACAGACAGGGACATTTTGATCATTTTGTAAGGCGCGCCCCAAAAACCATAGGGTGACAAAAGTAATAATCAATTGGATAGACAATACTAAAGTTTATAAGATTGTGCTATGATAGTTTGGACTTTGGATTGTTATAACTTTGTTGTAGTAAATAAAGTCCCCATGGTGGGGGGTGGGAAGAGTTATATTTTCTATTTGGTTTTTAATGTTTATAGTGTTTGCTCTTTTTGTAATAATGTTGTGGCTTAAAGTAGTTGGTTAATAACATTGTGCAGAAAGAATAATTAAATATTTATGAGAAATTTGTATATTACAGTATATGTTAAAAATTCTTATCTTTATCTTTATCTTTATTATATTAAGTGGGAATAACAAATAACTTCCTAAACCCTAATTTCATGTTTAACTTTGGAGGGAAAATCGCATTAAATGCCTCATATGGAGTCACAAAAAATCATTTAATAGCATATCTTGAAAAGAAAAAAATAAAAAGATAAGCATAGAGCCACGAAAATTATATGTGGGCTATGTAATAGTAGAATACTTATATTTACAATGCACATCCACTATGTATTAATTACTATCTGCTATATTATTATCTATTAAATGCATAATTAGTTGAGAGACTGAATTCCTTCAGAAACAACTCAGCAACAATATTTATCAAAAACTTCTCCTTTTTCTCTCACGTATCTTCACTCTCACATATCACCACACCATCAACCTCACCCTCCCTCTTTCAATTTTTCATTTTTGCAACCATTCTCTCCCTCTCACCTCATGACCATCCATGTTTCATTCCTTCCACTCCAGCCACCGCCAAACGTAGATCGAAGAAACTAAAGAAAAAAAGCACCTTTCCCACCGCCGTCTGAGAAACCCCATAATATTCCCTTCGATGTGTTTCACTTTCAGATTGCTTCTTTCTCCCCCTCTTTTGACATATCTAGCGATGAAAATGAATGAACAGACGACAAACATAACAGCACCGACAACTTATGGTGCAGAGGTAAAGGATTTTAGATTCACGTCCATTTTATTTTGGTTCCTTAATACCCACCAACAATGTATTTCGTTTTATTATGTTAGTGTTCAACAGATTATAGTAAATCTCTATAATAACACAACTGTGCGTTATTTTATTTTTTTTTTTGACAAACTGTGCCTTATATTATTGATCGCTTAATTGACATTTTCAAAACTTATTAAGGAGAAAGTAAAAAAAAAATCTTTACAATAAAGGAGGAGTTTGAATATATCCTATAAAATAGGAAGCATTCATTAGATTTTATAATCCTTTTAAAAACCTGCTAAAAAAAAATACTGTGATTTTGAATAACTCCTAAAAAATAGCAAGCATTCATGAGATTTTATAATAATCATTTTCAAAAATTGTTAAGAAAAAAGCTAAAAAAAAAAATCGTGTACACTAAGGAGGAGGTTGGATATCTCCTAAAAAATAGCAAGCATTACTGAGATTTTATAATCATTTTCAAATATTGTTAATGAAAAAGCTAGAAAAATTCGTGAAGATGGAAATGTTTGTTTATGCTTTAGGGACAATTTCATGAGATTATAGGACTAAAAAATGTATAAGTAAATAAGGGTGTTTTCACTAAATGAGGAGGTTGAATATCTCCTAAAAAATTGCAAGTATTCATTCTGTACAAAAAAAATACCAAATATATCTCATATCATGTTTATTTGCAACACATACGTATCATGACAAGATTGGAAGCAAAGAAAATAAAGTATAGTAGATTATTCCTGCTAGGTAAGCATAGTAAATTATTACTGTGTATCACCAAACCAAATAATATGAGAAAAAATAATTGACAAAATATTAAACAATTTTTTAAAATTATTCCCTAATAATTAGGATCTTTAAAGCGCATATGCATTTTGTATGGTTTATAGCAAAATTTCGTTATTCTATAAAAATGTTGTGCACTACTCTTTTTTCAAGAATAAACTGCCGTATCCATTTAATGATCTGTTATTGCACCAATTGTCATTCTCAAAACTTTTAATTAGTGCACGCCTCACTCAGGGGATGTATTTCTCAAGCAAGCAGTCCCAAGATAAGGATACTGTAAATCATACATCTAAAGTGCTCGCGGTTCAGTTTGGTTTGGTTTTGAGACAAAAACTCATCCGATCCAAAAAAAAAATATTTGCAGTTCGGTTCAGTTTTGGGTGACTAATAAAAAAATCCAATTCAGTCCGATCCAATTTTATACGGTTTAATTTGGATCTGTTTTTTGATATCCAAATTATAAATTTTAATTTTTTTTATTAAATATTAATATACTAAAAAACACAATAAAATAATAATTTAACTTTTTTGACGAAATAAATATTAAGTTTGATGTAAAATATAACATATAATATATTTGTTTAAAAAAACATATAATATATTAAAAATTAATATTTTAGAATGACAATTATCGATTATATTTGAATGATATCAAAAAGTAAAAAGTTGATTAAATTAAACTAACAAATATTATTAACTAAATATCATTTGGTGGAATGTTTTGTATTTCATCTTTGTTTTTTGATATTATATGTTTTCATTGTCACATTGATTGGCATTATACAACACATTTGTTAGCTTTAAATAATTTCACAATTAGTTGATATTGTAAATATGATCCGTGCGAACGCACGGGCAAGATGTCTAGTGTGTACAATGGAACTAAAAGGAATATGCTTTAAGAAAGAAAAAAAAATTAAGCTACATATTGTGATGCTCCAAGAGAAGAAACACACATGTGAATTTTATTTCAATCTTCATATATATTGTAATTTATGACCATAATAACATGGCACAATAATACAAAAACCATATATAGCACACAAAGTATATAATCCTTAACTGGACATACCTAATAGAAGCTAAACCATCTAGCAAAGGCACAACCAGCAGTATAAGTTATTTAGCTATATCATATATATAATTTTTATTATCATATAATATAATGCTTTCACACACATATAAAAGTATACATATAGATATATTATTAGTATATAGATAACATCAATATATATCACAAACCATGGTCACAATCTCTGATCATGGAAGGTTTTCAGCTTTAGGACTATCAGTTTTAGCTTCAGTGGTTAGGAGAGGTCGACACAACCTAAGGTACTCCTCGCAAGATGGAGGATAATCAACATTAAAACACAAGTTGTGCAATAGCTGACAACGGCTCAACGGCACTACCAGTGGGGGAAGAGCAGCATCCTCAGCACAATAGCCATTCAAAATTGCGGCAACAACAAGAACCAAAACAAATGAAGCAGTAGTTTTTGCCATTGTGTATGAAATTTGATTATGTATTTTTATTTTCCTCTTATCAATGTTGTTTTACATGGAATGAAGTTGGCTTAGAACGAATCCAATTTATAGAGCAATTGATTTCCTTAAATGAGAAGAGAATAAATTAAATTTTACTTTGTGTGAGAAAAATATTTTCACAAAATTAAGGTAACTTTGTGGGAACCATGGTGTTAAATATGAAAATTGACCAGTTGATTATTATAGGAGGAATAATTAATCCACATAAATTAATTAATTAAACGGCATAGCAAAATTGGCTAACAAATGAAAATTTAGGGTGACGACTTTTTTTGACTCATTCATTATGCATTTATCTTAATCACTTGCTACATATGCTTCCAAGACACCAAGTCACATTCACATTATATATTGGAGCTGATTCTATTTATGCACTGATATATTTTCAAGTCATACTTATATGATAAGAGGATTAATTTACCTCCTACCCCACATTTTTTCAAAAATCCCATTTTACCCAATTTGTGTATAAAAACATTTTTTTTTACAATTTTTATCTTGCTATTATAGTAAACGCGCGTGAATAACAATTGAACTGAAAATAATGAAATTTCATCTTGATGATCAATGGAACAAATACACAAATCTAGCTATAGCTGCAAAAAAGATAGGTTAATTGTATGGTTAAATAAGTTTTCAGTCCCTCTAAATATAATAAATTTCATTTGTATCACCTCTAAAAAATTTCTTCGAGTTTTGGTACCTTTAAAATTTCAGTTTTCAATTTAGTCCTAGTTTTTTTTTTTTAAAGTTCGTGTATCATGTTATATATGACGCGTTTTGAAAATATATCATTATTAAAACATATTATTAGTTTGATTATTTAACTATTTAATCTTTAGTTTAACAATTTAATTAAATTTAATTTAAAGTTATAGATAAATTAACAAAAATTAAAGACTAAATAGTTAAATTATTAAATTAATTGTGTTTTATGGTCTTAATAAAAACATGTTTTCAAAAAAAATCATAAAATCATTTAGAACGTGATACGCAAGCTTCTGAAAAAAAAACTGAGACTAAAAATATAAATTGAAAATTTAGAGGGACTAAATTTTGAAGGAAATTTTTATAGCGACTAAATATGAAATTGTACATATTTAGAGGGAGCAAAAATATATTTAACCCTTAATTGTATGATATATACAACTTTGCAATATTTCATAAGCCAACCAACCTTGATCAACTTACTAAAATTCCTTCCTTTACTTTCCTAAAATTCCTTTTATATTAGTTTTAAAAATTTATACTAACTAAATTTATACCACAAGGAAATATTTTAATCAAATTAATTATATAAATTAATTATAAAAATTATGTTTGTAAACACCTATTAGTTTCATTTGTGAGTTTGGAGAGGAAGGAAAAGGAGAATTTTGGAAATAAAGGAAGGAGTAAATGGAAAGAACGGAAAAAAAATATGGCAGAGGAGAACTTTGGAGAATTTGTTTTTGTTTCATGATACAAAATCATTATAATTTGGAGAAACACAAAAATTGCATTGAAGAAGAGTTTATATGAATTCTTGAAATTTAACCTATGTTCTTATAATATTCTCACATTTTTATTTTTTGGTAAGCAAGAGATCTTCTTGAATTGAGTACAAGAGGTACTCGAATCCATTACAATAATCAACTTACTTTTTCTGAATACAAGCAAGAAATAATTTACCCAAGCACTATAAGAGAAAGAATTCACCGATCCACGGGTTCGCTTAATGTTCTCTATCATCTCGGCCGAATTGACAATCTTCCCATTAAATAAAATATTGTTCCTTTTCGACCAAATGCTCCGGCACGTTCGTCGCTAACCACACAAAATGACAGGGTTTGTGGTTTTTGATACCTCTAGTTTTTTTTTTGAATGGCAAATATAATATATATTAATATAAAGAACGAAAAAAGTACAAGAGAACGTCGAGAAAAATAAAGAGGTACAAGAAGTACACTATACCGGAATCCAACATTCTCTAAGAAGATACATAGAAAAGCAAACAAACAAAAAGACTACAAGAAATAAATAAAGCACACTCCACACAAACTAAAACCATCCAAGGTACCGCCACGAAAAGAAGAATACCCTCTAGGAAGAGAGAGGCAAGGATCAACCGCAAGTAGGACAACGTAACCAGAGGGCCTCCAATCCTCCTGACCCATCGAGACCAAAAAACGACACCCCAACAAAACTCTATCGGTTCAAGCATAAAGTAGGATGGATACTCCACTCATAAAAGGAATAATTATGTTTTGTACCTTGTCGTATTCCCATGATGATAGAGACCAATTAAGCCAAGAAAAAATATCGAAAACAATAAGAATAATAATTATTTTTTTATGTTAGTTGCAATTTAAATTGATGATGATTTTAAAAAAAATTACATTTTCTTTATTAAAGGACCACTTTTTCATTTTGCACATAGCCTCTGAAAATTTGGAGACGCCCATGTCAGTGCCGAAGGTTCATCTGTGTTACTGTGTAGGTAACCTATCCCGAAGAAGGCGTCAACCAAACCAGGCCCGGCTTGCACACATGTGCAGGGTGTGCGCCGGTGCCGGGCCTCCAAAATTTCGAGGCCTCAATTTAAAATTTTGAGATTTTATATTATTAGTTATATATTATTTGTACTCATAAAATATCAGATGTGTATTAATAGATTAATTTTAAAGCTAAAATAATAATTATATATTGTTAATGTTCATAAAACATCATATGAGTATCAATAGATTAATTATCTATACTCATAAATATTTTTCTACTACATTTAAATTTTAAATTATGATGTCTCTTTTTGACGTTATATATAATGATAATTATTTTTTGTGTTTCTTATGTATAATTTAAATAGAGAATAATTTTTAATAATTTTATATTTTTTTATTAGGCCGATTTTTAATATTTGAACAGGGTCTCCAAATAGTCGGGGACGGCCCTGAACCAAACACCATTGTTATTGCTCGAGACAATAGCCTGCCAAAGCATGTTACAAGCTGTAGGGTAATTACTATATATCGTCAACTCGTTCCTAAAGTTGCACAATTTGACATAACAACTGCTCACTGAAAACTCATGATGATGTCCTGGCAACCACCTAATATCATCCCATGAACCTTCCAGCGGCAGCATAGCTATACTGATGCAAGCCGTCAACTCTGCGGCCATAACTTGCTCCTCCGCCTCTAATGCTCTGATCCAACACAAGTTCTAGACCCACACATTATTGTGCCACCTACCATTCTTGGAAATTTTTCCTTCATTGTCTTGAGATAATAAGAACAGATTATAGAACATAGATTTTAATGTTGAATTGCCGTTTTAAACATCCTTCCAAAATGAGATTAACTTACTGGTACCTAACTTCTAACTCATCAAATTAACAAACCAAATCGTCTCTCCTTTGACAAAACCACTGAGCAGAATATCTTTCCACCACATTGAATCCGTGACAATATAGTTGCATACCCATCCAAGCTCAACAACTTCTTAGTAATATTCCCATACATGTATTGAATTAACTCATCAGGCCAGACATTACCATCTTCATTAATAATTCTCCATCTCTATTTATTTAAAACTCCATGTAGACATATTGACTAAGATGTCATGTCATATGTCTAATCTCAATTACTAAAATGAAAGTCCCTAATCCCAGTATCTATTTCACGGATTCAGATCCTCTCCAGCCACAGCATGGTGCTGTGCAATCTCAGCCGTTGATTCTTATTGTACTGTAGCAGTTGACATTAAAATATTATTGATGGACGGTTGTGATGAGCACTGGATGGAAAACTGGAGAGAACAGACTGGAGAGGATCCGGATCCCTATTTCACAATTGGAGGGAGGAACTTTCATTATAGTCCCTCAGATTGGGCATATGATATGGCAACCCAGTCAACACGTCGACATGGAGTTTAATAGAACATTTAAAAGACCACATTAGCAGTTAGAACAGTGTCATTTCACAAAGTTTCACATAAGTATAAACTTGATGCTGAATTTCATGTGTCTAATTTGGCATTAATAAGAATTTTAAAATCGCCATAATAGGATAATTTATAACCTAGAAGCTTCTCCACTATTGCAGAAAGTAAGAGAAAATTGAGTTACATGAACCAAGCAAGAAAGGCAAGAGAAGAATGTGATATGTGTATCAATAAACTACTACTACTACTATTATTATTATTATTATTATTATTATTATTATTATTTAATATATGTATTTTATTTGTAATATTATAATATAAAGTATTAATTATGTAATTATGTGTATAGGTAGTTATTAGGAGTTTTAAGAAGTTATTAGTAGTTATAAGTAGTTTTATTGTATTTATCTATATATATATATATATATATATATATTTGTATTGTATATGTAAACAACAATGAAGAAAATTATTCATAAAAAATTCTAGTCTTTTCCCCCATTTCTATGGAGACCCGTTCCTTCTCGAATTGGAACAATTGTTACTGTTAATTTATCACTTTCTATCATTGGTGCTTTCATTTTCGAACTCCATGAATCCATGAATCCATGGCTATAAATGCCTCAGAATTATCACAGATTCGGGAATCCATTGAAGCCCTCACTACATCCTTCAATGAATTTAAACTCACACAAGACCTCCACCATGAATCTTATCTCCGTATGTTTCAAAACCTACATACCACCTTGCATATTAAATCTGAATCATCTTCTTCCAACTAGAGTATTGTGAACGTTTTTCCTTTGTTTGATGAGGATGAAACAAAGGAAATTAACCATAATCGGCTCAAGGCGTATCTTGGGGATGAAATTGAACAAGAACCAAACCCTAATGATAATTCTGATTTCACCTTTGATTTTGTTTCCAATTCCATTAAAGATATGGTCGATGACACCACAATAATCCATCCTTCCAACTTCTTATGCCCAACACCACTTTCATACTTCACTTTTTCTCACGTGTCTTTTGGTTTTGGGTCCTTAGCACCACCGATGACCATCCAAAAATGTGGGCATTCTTCCCTAATGTCTACTAAACTTGGTATTAGTGTTGTTGGATTACCATTAATTGTCCAAGTTAGTCGATGTTTTGAGCAATCGGCAACACCACATGTATGGGATACAACAACATATGATCCTAGCGGAAGTTTAATCCATTCTAATTACAGCCTTGAGAACAAGGTTGTCGTGGACGAATGGAGTAATGATACGTGTATCAATAAACTGTTATTATTATTATTATTATTATTATTATTATTATTTAATATATGTATTTTATTTGTAATATTATAATATAAAGTATTAATTATGTAATTATGTGTATAGGTAGTTTTAAGAAGTTATTAGTAGTTATAAGTAGTTTTATTGTATTTATATATATATATATATATATATATATATATATATATATATATATATTTGTATATTTGTATTGTACATGTAAACAACAATGAAGAAAATTATTCATAAAGAATTCTAGTCTTTTCCCTCATTTCTATGGAGACCTGTTCCTTCTCGAATTGGAACAATTGTTACTGTTAATTTATCACTTTCTATCATTGGTGCTTTCATTTTCGAACTCCATTTCATCCATGAATCCATGGCTATAAATGCCTCAGAATTATCACAGATTCGGGAATCCATTGAAGCCCTCACTACATCCTTGAATGAATTTAAACTCACTACATCCTTTAGTTGGTAGAGATGTTCATGTGTTATATGTAGAAGTTGAAGTTTAAATTGTACACTCTGTTTTGTATAAGGGTGAAATTCAATAAAAGTGTGTCAGATCTACGAAAAAAATGGCTAATAATTCAAAATTCAACCGCAAAATAAATAACTTATAGATAAATTAGTAAGAATAATGATAACATTACACACATCATGTAGAGCTGGCTCGATTGAGAGCAAAAGAGAAGCAAATACTTAGCAGAAAGAAAAGCAAGTTGAAGAAAAATGATAGTTTCGCAAGGGACATTAACGACGTCGTTAATGAGGTGATGAAAGAGAGGAACAAGGAAATTGATCCTACGGCTGAAATCAAAGCATTGAGTTTTGAAGAGGGGATTGAAGGTGGTGATTTGAGCAATTTCGGTTGCAATGTGGATGAGGTTTCGGAGGAGAACGATGAAAGTTTTGGATTGCGCCAGTGGCATGAAGAAGCAGTATGAGAGTAGCAGGAAAGAAATTAGCGAGGGAGTAGGAGTGTACCCGGGTTGGTTGGGTCGATCTTAACCAAATTCTTATCCGAACGGAGCAAAGTTAAATGGATTGAGTTGGATGCAAAATTTGTATTTTGTATGATAAATCCAAATCGACCCAACCCGATGGTGAGCGGATTGGGTTGGATCAACGGGTCATTACATATAATTTTTTTAAAATAATTCTAATATATATATATATATATATAGTTATATGGCACTTTATTTCATGAAAATTTTAAAATTTAAGCTAAATTTTACTATTCAAAAATTTAGACACTTGCAATTAGATGAGATACATGAAATACTTGAAATATAGTATCAATATTTAAGATTTTAAAACATAAAAATATTAAACTATATTATTAAAATTAATAAATGTAACAATTTAAAAATAAATAAATTTGGTTCGCGGATTCATGGGTTTAGAATCACAAACAAAGTTGTTAAAATCTTGTTTTAAATTGAAATTTCTATCGATTCTACGTTTTTAGGTATGACTTTTGTCTTAAATCAAAGCCAAAATAGTTTTAAGTAAAATCGCAAGTCAAGACGAGTTTACACGAATTAACTCTCTGTAAAGTCATTTAAACTCACATATTCTTATCTACTTGAACGATTCAAAATCTCAATATATATCATTTGAACAAAAATTCTTTTTTTTTACAAAGAGCATAAATCTTTTTTAAAATACATATATATCATTAGTAATAATACAATATGATATGTCTAAGGATTTAGAGAAATACTTACTTTTTTAAATAACAGTACATGTTAATGATTAAAGAGGTAACAACAATCGCGAGTATTTTAATAAGGTTCAATATCCGGCCTATATTATAGAATAAGTATATCAATTATTCAATTATCCTAAAAGTAAATTTTTGCTTATAGCAGCCACCACGAACAATGTCTCCTATTTTATGCAGGTGTGCTAAAATAAGAAAGGAAAAACAAAAGAAAAAACAAAAGAATAGTTTGAAAACATGTGAGAGACGAAACATATAAGTAATTAAATTTTGTTAAATAATAGAATATTATAAAACTTTATGCGATTATTCAAATATAATAAGTTAATTAATAAATAATAGACACATAAATGTAATAGGAGTTTCGTAAAAATAAAATGATAGTGATTAAAATTTACAATACAATCACTTTACATTTCAATCGTATATAATATTTATTCTTACATGACGTGCATGATTTAAAGAGTCATATTTAATACATGGAAAAAAATGAGGGTCATATTATTTTTACAAGATATATTGTGGGTTATGTAAAAAATATTGTAGGTATATAATTGTTGGTGCTATTTGCAGTGAAAATCGACACTTTTCGGGATGTATATTTTCAACCAATACCAACAATATTTGTTATTGAAATACATGACTATAGTCATATTTAATTCATGAGAATGAGAAGCTATTCAAGCTTATAATGAGAATAGATTTGGTTTCCCTTTATTTAGATTTTATTGAAGGGTTTTGGTTTAGTCCCCCTTCTTTTGTTTTCCATCTTTTTGGTTTATTCAATATATAAGTGCAGCATAGTGCTCACCTTTGCCTAAAAAAAATCATGAGAATGGGAGGTAATCAATTGAATGTGAATTGTCTAATATTTAAAATTGATTTTTGAATTTAAAATTAACGATACATTAATCTTTTTTTATATGTTCTTTAATTAAGATTTATAACGCTTAAATTTCTTGATTAAAAAAATTATTAATTTCAAATATAAGTTAATATATATAATTTGAATATGAAGTAAACCTACAAGTTAACGTTTCAATTCCACCTAGACTAAATGAATTTTGATGTAAAAATTAAATTTTCCGGCAAACTTGATCATAAATTAGTTACTCGAACCAAACCACTTCGGATTTGACCCTCACTTAAACATGTTCAGTTATAATGCAGGTTGGACTGGGTCACCAGTATCCGTGAACACCCTTAGAGCACCTCCAATGGTGAACTCTTGACAAAAGTATTTTGTGGGCCCATTAATGCCACATCATTTTGAAGCAACTCACACTTTTTTTACTCCAATGGTGCAACTCTAAAGAACCCATACTGGGTCCCATTTAATTGCTAGTATGCTAGTCTCATTTAATTGCTTCCAAATAAAATAATACTATTTTATTGATGAACTTTGAAACAACCGTTGCATCATGATACTCCAAGTCTCCAGCTGGCGCACTAAAGCTTTCACATAAGGACAAAAAAAAGTTGCTTTTCAACTTCCATGCTGGCGGACCGAAATTGAAAAACGCCCACTGTAGGTGCTCTTAGTTATTAGTACCTACTACCTAATAGTAGTTTTTTTTTGGGGAAAGTACCTAATAGTAGTTAAAAATTGCAAATATGAATTATCAAAGGAAAAAAAGAGTGTCGTTGTTCCCGCGAGCATAACTCAGTTGGTAGGAACACACATTTTATACATAAAAATCGGAGTTCAATCCACAATATACTTATTAACCTTAAAAGCGTCTAATAATTCAAAGTTCGACCATAAAATATGTAAAATCTAGCTAATTAATAATTATTCTATCCTAAAATTGAACATAAATTTTCTTTAATCATGGCTATATAGAATGATATTAGGATGGCTAAAAAAATGAACACGTGACTTCATAAATGACTCCAATTAAAAGTAGCCATGTCATCTTTTTTTTTTTTTTTACTCTTAACTTGCTACCCGGTTTGTTATTATTATTTGAATTTGAATCTACTTACAATATATTAAAAGAAACTTATGTTAAAAAACCAAATTTGTCCTCGGCACTTTTAACGGTGTTCCAAGTTTTATGCCTTTAAATGTAATTTTAACTTTAATAAGATAAGTATAAAAAATCAGTTTACCATAAAAATAGCATTGAAAACTACATCTCTAAACTAACAAAAAAATTCCAATATAAAAATAGGAAAAAAATAGATAAGTATGAAATAAATCAAATTGAACAAAAAAGACATAAACATAAAAATAAAATACGTACAAAAAAAAAAAGAAAAATAGATAAGCATGAAATAAATAAAATTGAACAACAAAAGGCATAAACATAAAAAAAAAATATGTAAAAAAAAAGAGGAAAAATAGATAAGCATCTACTTACAATATATTAAAAGAAACTTATGTTAAAAAACCAAATTTGTCCTCGGCACTTTTAACGGTGTTCCAAGTTTTATGCCTTTAAATGTAATTTTAACTTTAATAAGATAAGTATAAAAAATCAGTTTACCATAAAAATAGCATTGAAAACTACATCTCTAAACTAACAAAAAAATTCCAATATAAAAATAGGAAAAAAATAGATAAGTATGAAATAAATCAAATTGAACAAAAAAAGACATAAACATAAAAATAAAATACGTACAAAAAAAAAAGAAAAATAGATAAGCATGAAATAAATAAAATTGAACAACAAAAGGCATAAACATAAAAAAAAAATATGTAAAAAAAAAGAGAAAAAATAGATAAGCATTGACATAATCTACTTACAATATATTAAAAAGAAACTACTATTTAACTTTAAACTAATAAAAAAAATACAAAAAATAAAATACGTACAAAAAAAAAAAGAAAAATAGATAAGCATGAAATAAATAAAATTGAACAACAAAAGGCATAAACATAAAAAAAAAATATGTAAAAAAAAAGAGGAAAAATAGATAAGCATTGACATAATCTACTTACAATATATTAAAAAGAAACTACTATTTAACTTTAAACTAATAAAAAAAATACAAAAAAAAAATTGGAAAGAAAGATAAGCATAAAACAAATCTTCTCATAAAAATAGCATCAAAAACCAAATCTCTAAAAAACAAAAAAAAAAAATAGAAAAAAAATAAGATAAGCATTAAGTAAATCTTCCTATAAAAATTTAATTAAAATAAATTTACACATAAAAATATATTAGTAAAAGGTATTACTAATGTATTAGTAAAAGATATTACTATTTTCATAAGCTTAAAAATAAGCCAAATTCAACAGGTCCAATGTATTAGTAAAAGGTATTACTACTAAAAATTCTAATTTGTTCTCATCAATTCTTAAAAATATTTCAAATCTTCTATTTCGTAAAAAAAACTATACTTTTTAGTTTAATATATTTTTATATTAAATTCTACTCTATTTTTATTATAAAAAAATCTACTCTATTTTTGTTTACTCTTATATAAAAAATACAGAAGAAGTGCATTATTAATGAATATATATTATAATAATTATGGGGTAAATATTTGTCATTATACTTAAAACATCACGGGACAAGTGTTGATCGATAATTTTGTAAAAAAAAAAAGAAAGTATTGATCACTAATATATAAAAAATCATACACGGGATAATTGTTCTAATAAATATTTTTTTTAATCATACACGACACAATTGCTTTAATAAAAAAAAAATTAATCATATACGGGACAATTGCTTCAATAATTTTTTTTAATCATACACGGGACAATTGCTTTAATAAAAAAAATAATCATACACGGGACAATTGCTTTAATAAAAAAATTAATCATAGACGGGACAATTGTTTTAATAAAAAAAATTTAATCATACACGGGACAATTGCTTAAATAAAAAAATTAATCATACACGGGACAATTGCTTTAATAAAAAAAATTAATCATACATAGGACAATTGCTTTAATAAAAAAAATTAATCATACACGGGACAATTACTTTAATAAAAAAAATTAATCATATACGGGACAATTGCTTTAATAATAAAAAGAAATTGAATAGAAAATAGTTTTTATTATTAATTATAATTTATTACACAAAAATCATACACGGAACAATTACTTTAATAAAAAAATGACTTAATTAAATATATTTTACAAAAAATAACAGAATGACGTCAGTTATATTTTAACAGTAATTTATAAATAAAAGTCGATAGACCCGTGCGAATGCACGGGTCTCAAAACTAGTTTAAATAAAAAAAAAGGTTTTCTTCTCCATGTGCACTTCAACTTCCCATCACCAAGATTCAACGACGGAATATGTGTAAAAAAATTACTATGTCACAGAACAAACAATTCAATCTCCATAACCTATCTTCACATTTTTCTTCAATCTATACATCTTGATTCTTTTTCATTAAACCCATTAAAGAGTTTCGATCTGGGAACCTTGTTTGCAATTTGCATATGGGTTTTTTTGGTAAAAGTTTGAATCTTTGTTTCCAATTTGATGAAATTGTAAATGGAGTTTGAATCTTTGTTTCCAATTTGATGAAATTGTAAATGGGTTTTTTGGAAAATCAACTATGGCGGCTACTTTAGAAAACAACTATAAGAGCGTGTCACTGTGACAGAGATGATGAAGGTATCGGTGTGTGAGATAGATTGGAGAAGGAGCATGGAGAAGCAAGTGCAGCTATGAAGCCCCGATACTCTAAAATTGATGTAGTATGTGTTCGCTACGTACCCGATACCGATACTCTTTCGATATGTTCCGATACTCGTATTGGAAAAGTATCGGTTAAATTTTATTTTTAAATAAAAAAATAATATTCGATACGCGTCCGATACTTCCCGATACTCGTATCGGAAAAGTATCAGGTAAAATATTTATTTTTAAATAAAAAATAATATCCGATACAATTCATGTTTGCTAGTGAATATCAAACTATTATGTTGTTACACGAGTAACTAAATACGGTATGTCTTCTTTTTTGGATAGTACTAATGATGCTCTTTTTGTATAATACTTAACTTAAGATGTATAACTTAAAATGCACTGATGATCATTATTTTTTAGGACAATATTAATGAAACACAAATACTTAACTTAGTATTTTTTTAGGACAATATTAATGAAACACAAATATTTAACTTAGTATTATTGATTTTAGTCATGTTTATATATTTTGCATTTATATATTTAATTTTAAAATTAATTTTTAAATAACGTATCGCGCCAGTATCAGATATGAATTTTTTAAAATTTTCACGTATCGGCGTATCGTATCGTATCGTGTCGCGTATCGGGACTTCATAGTTTTTTTTTTGTGTGTGATTGTGGAAAACATGTGAACCTGTACTACCAGTTATCCAGTCAAAGAATAAAAAAAAGGATGACGTGGCCAAATATAATTGGTGTGTATCAGTGGAGTGTGATAAATAGTGTGACCATAACATATCTCATGTCATAATAACATATCTCATGTCATAATCACCAAAACCCTCATATGTTGATCAGGTGAGGAGGTTTGAATTTTGGGTGTGCTTTTCTAAAAAATTTAAGTTTAAATTTTCCAATTATTAGCCTTGTGTTAATAGACGGTAAGATTTGTATCTTATTAGTTCTTAAGTTAGATACCGAATCTTAAAAATTATCAAGTGAGGAAGATTTGGATTTTGGGTGTGCTTTTCTAAAAAATTTAAGTTTAAGTTTTCCAATTAGCCTTATGTCAATAGATGGTGAGATTTGTATCTTATTAGTCCTTAAGTTAGATACTAAATCTTAAAACTTATCAGGTGAGGAAAGCTTGGACTTTGACTGTGCTTTTCTAAAAAAATTAAGTTTAAGTTTTCCAATTAGCCTTCTGTTAATGGACGGTGAGATTTGTATCTTATCACCTTAAGTTAGATACTAAATCTTAAAACTTTTTAAGTCATAATCACACCAACAAATTTTAATCTAGTGAAAAGTGTTAATTTTTTATAGAAGGAATCTATGAAAAAAAGTAAAGTATCTTTAACTAGTGCTCCGGGGGCACTAGTTAGCATTTTCCAAAAAGTAAATAATGTCGTTATAAAAAACGGTGAGCTTTGGATCTCAATCAACCATATTTTCATGATAGTCACCTTACACATTTTCTCGTATGTCCTACAATTTTACCAAAATACTCTCACCTGTTATTTAATCTGCTACTTAAGTAACAGATGACAATTTTCAAAAATTACTCATACTTATATCATTTATTACTTAAGTAGCTAAGGTAGGATAAAATGAAAAATGTGTAGGGCATGCAAATAACCGGTAGTTACCAAAAGTAATTTTCTATTTTCATAAGCCTTGGTATTGACATATCAAAATATAGCCCAATTGTTGCATGGACCACCATGATGTACATACAGTATATTATAGTATTATTTTTGTCATACTGTGTCCCATCGTACATAAAATCCACTTACAAAATCACGATCTATTTATGGACCAATTCTAATATGGACTGGTGCAGCAAATGGTCTATAATGGACCACTAGTTTTCACAATTTCTTTTTCAATTTCAACCATTGGATGAAACAAGTGCATTTAGATTATGCTAGACTTCCAACACCCAATAATTACTCTCTTTTCTCCTTTGTCCCATCACGTGTCTCCACCCTCTGACTCTCTCTCTCCATTGCTTTGAGCTTTCAAGTTTCAACCTATGAAGCCCCGATACGCGACACGATACGGATACGATACAATACCGATACGCCGATACGTGAAAATTTTAAAAATTTCATATCCGATACTGTCGCGATACGTTATTTAAAAATTAATTTTAAAATTAAATATATAAATGCACAATAATATTAATAATGATAAAATTTTTTTGAAAGAAAAAATTATTATAATTATTATTATAAACGCCAATAGTTCATTGTACAAAGAGTACACACAAGCCAATTAGCTTGCACAAGAGCAAAACAGTTTGAGGCTCAACATACAAGGGTTCATCAGTCCTAACTAAAGACATATAATAGCTCAAAAAACATATAATAGTCATGACATCAAGCATCTTCAACAAGTTCATCTTGTAGCAATATCAGACAATTATATAGGTCCTGCAGCTGACCAATTAAAAGCATAAAACATTCACTCTTATACTAGAATTTTGGGACAAACTCAAATATTTAAACAACCTGTTATATAGTAGGACACAATAGTGACTTCATAACTGTGACAAAGACAAAAAATACTAATTATAATAAATTAAAATCATTAATACTAAATTAAGTATTTGTGTTTCATTAATATTGTCCTTAAAAATAATGATCACTAATACATTTTAAGTTATACATCTTAAGTTAAGTATTATACAACATCATTAGTACTATCCAAAAAAAGACATTGTTAGTTACCCGTGTAACAACATAATAGTTTGACATTCACTAGGAAACACAGATTCTATCGGATATTATTTTTTATTTAAAAATAAATATTTAACCGATACTTTTCCGATACGAGTATCGGGAAGTATCGGACGCGTATCAGATATTATTATTTTATTTAAAAATAAAGATTTAACCGATACTCTTCCGATACGAGTATCGGGACGTATCGGAAGAGTATCGGTATCGGGTGCGTATCGGACACGATACTTCATCAATTTTAGAGTATCGGGGCTTCAGAGGTTTCAACCCTTCCAACTTCCAAATGTAATTTCTTTTTTATCATTTTATTTTGTGTATTATTTTTCTTGACACATTTATTTTATATATTTTTAATATTACTAAAAAATCATATTTAATTCATCTTTTGTTAAAAAAAATTAAACTTTTGCAAGAGAGACTCATATAATATACTAAACATGACCGCATAAAAAAATTTCAAATGATATGCACTAGTTGAAAGAAAAGTAGGGATAAAAAATTATGACGTAAATACTTCAATGACCAAAAAGTACGAAAAAAACTTTATGGACTAAAAAAAAATTTGTAAACCTATAGGGATCGTTTACTTATTTAACCCAAGATTTTTTTTGGGTTAAAAACGTTTTTTGTCCTTATAAATACCTCGAATTTTATTTTTAATTTCTATAGAAAATTTCATCAACTTTTGATCCTTAAATATTTTCGATTATAACTTTTGGTCCCTACTTTTGATCAAACTCTAGTGTACTTTTACATTATTGAATAATTTTTTGTATTAATGTTTATAATATTATAAGAACCTCTCCCACAACAACTTAGAATTTTTTAACATAAAATGAATTATTTGTGAATTTTTATGTTCTAAAACCTAAAAAATCATATTTAATTCATCCTTTTATAAAAAAGAATTAAACTTTGAAAAGAGAGATTTCTATAATGTACTAAACATGACCGGAAAAAAAAATTAAAATTACAAATTATATACACAATTTGAATTAAAAGAAGGGACTATTTCAATCTTATATATATATATATATATATATATATATATATATATATATATATATATATATATATATATATATATGTATGGTCAGGATCAAATGACACAAAATATCAAAAAAATTATATGACACCTCCAATAATTCTTTAGTGAATAATTGTATGACAAAATCGACCGTTAGATTGTAAGATACTATAACATAAATCATATATATAATATATAACATTAATCGGTAATCATTTGATATATAAATGAGATACATCTAAATTAACGTCTTACGAATATTCATCTTTGTCAGTAAAATAACCTATCAAATGTTTTTAAATTTTTTGAAAAATTACATGAATAATTATACGATATAAATTTTCAATCTAACTGTGGATTTACGAGAAAAGGCACAATAGTTTAACTACGTCAATTGAAATAAATTTAAAAACAAAATATTAGTTCCAATCTTAAATACGTTACGCAAGCTAACAATTTTTTGGATATCTAAATTACAAGTTTTAATTTTATTTCATTAGATGTTATTATTATAAACACGGGGTAAAATAATTGGTTTAATGTGAAATATAACATATAGTATATTAAAAATTAGGGTTAAATTTATTTTTTATCCCTACAAAATTTCCAAATTTTATTTTTGGTCTTTATGAATAAAAGTGACATGATTTGGTCCCTACAAAATTTTTAGGCGTGCAACTTTAGTCCATACTAATTTTCAAAATTTTAAAAATAATTTTATTATCCTCCAAGGCATTGAGTTATTTTTGTCTAGTTGAGTTATTTTGAGTTATTTCGTTTCTCCTCCGTCCCTCCACAAAAAAATTCTCTAATTTTGAATCTCCAAACGGGGCAATCTCCGCAGGAATCTCCATTTACGAATGAAATTAACATCTCTATTTTTATCTCTAATGTTAAATTGATGTTCATGTTATTGTCGGTGTAACTCATTTATATTTAAGATTGTCCACTTTATGTCAATTCATTATTTCAAATCTCTATATATTTACATTATAATTAAAAATGATTTTTTTCGATAACATATCAAATGATTTTGGATTTGTCTGAAATTTTACATAAATGATCTATATGATATAAACATTTAATCTAACGGTGAATTTTATAAAATTTATATCGGTTAAAATATTATTGAGAGATGTAACATTTACTATCAAATTAATGGTGTCTGCGGTTCTGACTCAAAAAAAATAATACCGAGTTATTAAAAAATATGCCAATCCCCATAAAAAAAGATTTTCTACAAAAAAAAAATATTAGAGATTCTACAAAAAAAATATTATACTAGTAGTTTCAAAAATAAATAAAAATGTCACTACAAGAAATATATTTTTTCGCAGCGACTTTTTCGCAGCGACATTTAAATTGATGAGAAAAACATACATATAACAACAATTTATTTAAGTTGTTGTTATAAGTTAGTTTTTTTCTCAACAACTACGTTATTGCAGGGAAAAGTTATTTATCTTAACAATAACTATTGTTGCCGCTAATCGTATGGTTTTTTTTGCAACAAACCTTGTAAAGTCGCTGGGAAACAAACGATTACTATTTTTTGATACGTATCTTTTGCGTGCTTTTTGTTCCTATATTTATGCGTAAATTTGTTTTAATTTAAATATTTTATCTTTTTTGTTTTTTATCCTATTTTTATGTTTTGTATATTTTTTTTATATCTTTAGAAGTAAAATCTATAATATTAAGGGTATAAAATTTACAACATTATTATACTACATTATTTTAATTTCAATAAATTTAATTTTTTTATAAATAATAATTTTTTTTTGTACTCCCACTCAATTGAAAAATAAAATTTAACTTAATTACTAACCAAAATAAAATAAAAAAGTTAACCATCGTAAAAAAAAAAAAAAAGCTGAGAAGTGAGAAGGAGAAATTTAGGAGAATTAAATGAAAAAGGTTATTTTTTTATGTTATCTATTAATTAAAAAGAAATCATGTTATTTGGGATTTGAGATACACATGATCTTTTTTTTTGTTTGTTTTTTTATATAGGCAATGTTAGTTGTTAGTATATTATAATGTTTTTTTTTTGTTTGTTTTTTAATACTAATTGAAAATTAATATTTGTGCGTTTTGACTAATTGGATAGACACAAACATTTAACTGACGCCTAAAAAAGTTCAATTGTCATCTATTAATTATTTTTTTACTAAATCTATTAATTAAATAGAAATTTTGTTATTTGGGATATGCATGGTTTTTATTCTATTTTTATTTTATACTAATTGGATCTTTTAGTATTGTGTGTTTTTACTAATTGAGATACGCACAAACTTTGATCTCACGCGTGATAACAAACAACACAGTGCCACTTTACTTCCAAAATCCTTTCTAAAGACGTTTCTTGAATGCTAATTTCTCTTCTTCCAATCCCTAATCATCCCATCATCAATCAATGTTATTTCTTTTCCCAATTCATATACAATGGAATCGTCACTTCTATTTTCCAGGTAATTTATTTCAATTTTAGTTTATGTTACCTATATAAATAGATCAGATTTATCGATTCTCGTTCACCCTTCTTCTGGTTTGTTCATCTCTTTGTTGAGGAAGAAGATTTTTATCCATTTAATTATATGAAGGATGGTTCTGAAGTCTCTTGAATATGAGTTTGCTATCAATATTATGTTTTTATATCATAGTATATTGCATCAATCACTTTTTATATTTGCATATGAGTCTCTTGCATATGAGATTTCTATCAATTTTTATCCATCTTTCCTTATTTCCATTCAAGCAAAGGTCACAACTTTGACGAGGTTTATGCGGTGTGAGCGTGCCCTTCAATGATAGCCTCAAGGTACATATATTTTATTACTTTTTCTATTTCATATTATTATAGCGTTATATAATGCACCTATTAGTTTAAATCATAGTATATTGCATCTATTACTGTATTTCATAATTTCATAATATTATGTATAGTTACTTAGTAATTATTGTTATAATGGTTTGAGGTGTTATAATAAATTTGGTTGTTCAAAAAAAAAAAAGTAATTATTGTTATAATAATTCATATGTTACATTTTTTTTTTCTTTTTTTTTGTACAAGAATTCATGTTACTTTAATTCATAATATAATAGATTATTTTTTTATCGCATTAATCACTTGCCTTTGAATAGTCATTACTAAAAGAAAAAGTCACCGTTTTCTTTTTCAGTTTTCTTTGAGTTTGTTGTGTTTTTCAGGTTTGTTAAGCTTTGTCACACAAATGGAGATTTAAACAATTGTTCCTATGAGTTGAGTTATAACAAGCTTATCTGGATAATTAAGAGATACAAAGAAGAGAGTTTGCGAATGAAGACCGTTTTTGCAAGTTTTTGGAGTAGGAAATATTTTGTAACAAGCTTGTTCCGAGTAGGAAGCTTATTTGACTAAATTTTAAAGATTGATTTGTTATCATTAGATTGTTATTTTTAGGAATTGTATTATTATGATTTTTAAAACACTTGTTTGTTATCTTTAAATTGATCTCTTTCAAAAAATATATTGGGAAATAAATTTGTTGGTTTATGTTGTATATCTTTTATTGTGAATCTAATTTGTTGGTTTATGTTGTATATCTTTTACAGTTGGAAAATATAATTTATTCCAACAATTTTTTTTGTTGAGGTAAAAAGGATATAACAATAATTTATATCGTTAACAAAAAATAACTATTTCGTGAAAAACACTAGTTATAGCAGCGGCGTTAATTGTCCTTGAAAAACAGTTTTTTCGTTGCGAAAAACACAATTTTTGCCAGCGACAATAATTGTTGTTGCAAAAAAAACACCAGTTATGACAGCGACAATAATTGTTGTTGCAAAAAATCACTAGTTATACCAGCGAATTTAATTGTTGCTAAAAACACTAGTTTTGTCAGCGACATTAATTGTTGCTAAAAACACTAGTTTTGTCAGCGACATTAATTGTTGCTGCAAAACACTAGTTATGGCAGCGACATTAATTGTCCTTGCAAAACTTTTCGCAACGGAACTTATGGCAGCGACATGCAGCAACAATTTTTTTGCTGCGAAAAACACTTTTTGCAGCAACTTTGCGTTTTTGCCAGCGACATTTGTCGCTGCCAAAAACGATATTTCTTGTAGTGTGTCAATCCCCACAAAAAAAAAAGTTTATACAAAAAAAGATATAATGTTCGAGATTTTACAAAGAAAAATATAATATTAGAGTTTCTATAAATAAAAAGTTAGATAAATTATAATTGAATGACACTTAAACAATTTCTATTAAGAATGCATGAATTAAACTCCGTGAAAATCTCATGATGTATATTAAAAATTACTGATTTTTTTCTTTTTAACAATCTATTTATTACTGATTATTAATATTGATTAAAATATATAATTAAATAAATATAAAAAATATATAAATTAATTTATCAATTGAAGGGTTATGTTAAACTTATGTCATTTTGTCAAAAAAAAAGTTAAGCTTATGCAAAAAAATTAGCTGTAAAAGACGTAAAATAATTTCAATGGGAAAGGTAAGAGAAATTATTATTATTATTTTTTAATGGAGGTAGTGGTAGACCACTGACCAGTGATTTGATGTCTTAGAAAGAGATTAAGAAAAAAAATCAAGTGTGAAAGGTGTATTATAATAGTATGTAATCTAATAAATCCAACCATTGAAAAAACTGGTCCATGATGAACCATTTGCCACCCTGGTCCATGGAAGAACTCGTCTCTATTTATGTATTTATAAACCATAAAATGAGAGGTAGGAAGAGAGGGATCATAGCCAACAACTATCCAAAGAATAAATTAATAAGGGCACTACCTTATGTGAAGATGAAGAAGCTGGCATGCACCAAATACATAAGCCTTTCTAACTGTACTCAATAATAAGAATAAGAATTAATAACAGTATCTTACTATTTTGTAAGATAAGGATTGAGAGACACATACACTATTTTTTGTTCCAATTGGTGACTTAAGTTACAAAGGTCCATGACCTTATCTCACCTCAGAAAATTTGTGCCAACCTCACATCAATATGATCTGTAGATTATCAGTAATAATGAGATGTTTGGTTGGCCAAAACTTTAATATATTATTTGTAATTTTTTCTACAAGTTTTCATGCATAATATAATAGTAAGATATAGGAGCATATATACACCAAGGTATATCTTTCTAAGAAAAGAAAAGAAACCAATGTCTAGTCTCATTTCCATCTTTGGCCCATCCAATATTAAAATTAAAATTACTATTCCTTTCCAAGCACAAAAAAGATTCACCTAAAAGAGTAAATTTCCATTTTAATTCTTGAATGTTTAAGTAGCTCACTATAGCATCAAAATGTATCAAAGTTACAAAAATATATATAAACTTGTATATTGTTAGTCAGTTTTTTGATCATCATTGAATGTGTATTTATTACTTTAGTCACTAGATATATCTTCTTTTAATTAACGTGTCCATGAAATTAGAAATCTAAAGACACACTTAAAGACTTTCTACAATTTCAATCCATTCATAAACAATAATATCATTGTCTCGCTATGAAGCACCAACACTACTCCTCGAATTAAGCTTGTTCGTGACACCGACACTTATAATTACATTAAATTGTTTCATTTTTTCAAATTATTATCGATATCGACGTGTCAGTGTCCATATCATGTTCGGTGTCCGTGTCCGTGCTTCATAGCTATCTCGCACATTTAAACATCATGGTGAATATTTATTTATGTCATAACTCATAACAGAGAAAAGTATAGTATTGTAGGATAGTGTGAAATGCAATGTCCAAAAATGATGACTTTTTTCAAAACTTACCATCAAAAGCAAATAACAAAGCATGAGTACCTTTGACTTCAGTAACCAAATCCATTTATGTACTATATTTTATATTTATATAACTTCTTCTAAAATCTTCAGTGGGTCTCAAGTCACTGTCTCTACACCTCTCTTGTCTTTTTTGTTGCAGTTTTGTTCATTCCTTTCTTTAGTATCCTTTCAAACTCTTCATGAGTACATGAATTTTTCATCACACTCTTCAAGAACCAAAAAAACCAAAACCTTATTCATTCATGGAAACACAAAACCTTATCCTTTTAATGTTTCTGTTCTTTCTACCTTGTTCATTTTCCTTTGTTCCTATAGACAACTACTTAATTAACTGTGGATCACACAACAATGTTTCTCAATTCAATAGAGTTTTCATTAGTGATTCTATCAAACCAGGTTCAACTTTTCTCTCTTCAGATGAATCCATTTCTCTCACAGATAAAAACCCATCTCAGAGTTTGCAAGCTTTGTATCACACAGCTAGAGTTTTCATTTCCACTGGAAGATACATGTTCAACATGAAGGAAAATGGTACTCACTTGATTCGTTTTCATTTCTTTCCCTTTAAATCTCAAAGTTTTGACTTGAAATCTGCAAAGTTTAGTGTCTTGGTTAATGGAATTTCAATTTTAAGTGAGTTTAGGCCATCTAATGATGTGATTCTCAAAGAGTTTATTTTGAAGATTGAATCAAATTTGCTTGAAATTTTGTTTAGACCCTTTAAATCAAGTTTTGGATTTGTCAATGCTGTTGAAGTGTTTACTGCTCCTGAAGATTTTGTTATAGATTATGGAACAAGGTTGGTTGGTTCTTCTGGTGTGGAAGAGTACAAAAACCTTTCTTCTCAGGTTTTGGAAACTATTCATAGGATTAATGTTGGAGGTATGAAAATAACTCCTTTCAATGATACCCTTTGGAGGACTTGGATTCCTGATGAGGATTTTTTGGTTTTTAAGGAAGCAGCTAAGCATGCAGTAAGCACTGATATACCTAATTATCAAACGGGAAGTGCAACTCGAGAGATCGCGCCTGAGAATGTTTACATGACTGCTCAGCAGATGAATAGGGAAAACTCAAGTTTAGCTTCAAGATTCAACATAACATGGAATTTTCCTGTGGCTCGTGACGGCGTTTTGCATTTGATTCGGTTACATTTTTGTGATATTGTTAGTCCTTCTCTTAATTTGCTTTACTTTGATGTGTATATTAATGGATACATTGCATATAAGGATCTTGATTTGTCAGCACTTACATTCCACACTCTTGCATCACCAATCTATGTGGATTTTGTTGTTCATTCGGACGAATCTGGTGTTATTCAAATAAGTGTTGGTCCTTCTGATCTGAGTAGTTCTATAAGGATTAATGCCATATTGAATGGTGCTGAGATAATGAAGATGGTCAACGATGTCGATAATACTAAGACTGTGCACAGGAGGAAGCAATTGTGGGAGTTGCTGTGTTTAATTGTTGGAGGAATTGTTGTCTTGTTTATTGCTGTAACTGTTTTTCTACTTGCTATCAAATGCAGGAAGAGGGAATCAAAAGAAAGTACAGCGGAAAGTGTCGGATGGACGCCTTTGCGTATGTTCGGAGGGAGTTCCCTTAGTAGAACATCTGAACATGGTTCTTATGGATATCTTGGAATGAAGATTCCTTTTGCTGATGTACAATCAGCAACCAACAATTTTGATAAAAATTTGATTATAGGTTCTGGTGGATTTGGTATGGTCTACAAAGGAGTACTTAGAGACAATGTGAAGGTTGCTGTCAAGAGAGGTATGCCTGGTTCAAGACAAGGCCTTCCAGAATTCCATACTGAAATAAGTGTTTTATCCAAAATCCGTCATCGCCATCTTGTTTCATTAGTCGGTTTCTGTGAAGAAAATTCAGAAATGATACTTGTCTATGAGTATGTAGAAAAGGGTCCACTTAAAAAGCATTTATATGGTTCGTCACGACAATCACCTCTCAATTGGAAGCAGCGGCTTGAGATATGCATTGGTGCGGCTAGAGGTCTACACTATCTTCACACCGGTTTTGCTCAAGGAATCATCCACCGCGACATTAAATCGACCAACATATTGATTGATGAAGATTATGTGGCAAAGGTTGCTGATTTCGGTCTTTCAAGATCAGGGCCGTGCATCAATGAAACACATGTGAGTACTGGTGTGAAAGGTAGTTTCGGTTATCTTGATCCCGAGTATTACCGGAGACAGCAGCTTACTGATAAATCAGATGTGTATTCGTTCGGAGTCGTGCTTTTTGAGGTTCTTTGTGGAAGGCCTGCTGTTGATCCACAACTGACAAGAGAACAGGTGAATTTAGGAGAATGGGCAATTGAATGGCTGCAGAAGGGAATGCTGGACCATATCGTTGATCCTAATCTTGTAGGTGACATTAAACCAAGATCATTGAAGAAATTCGGTGAAACAGCAGAGAAATGTTTGGCTGAATATGGTGTCAATAGACCAACTATGGGTGATGTTTTGTGGAATTTGGAATATGCACTTCAGCTGCAAGAAAGTACTAGTGAAGCAGTTAATGAAACATCAACAATTATTCCTGAAAATTCTAGAAGATTAGAGAGAAATTATGATAATGATTATTCAGACATAAGCACTAGCCGAGTGTTTTCCCAGCTAATGAATAATGAAGGCAGGTGAAGATTGGCGGAATAATCATTGGCCAGACTTTACTTACCTTAAGGTCGAGTTTTGGATTACCAAGGTCTCCATATAATCAAGGCAGATAGAGAGAGGTGAATACTGCAAATATAAGCATTTCATTCTGATGTAATAAAAAAATCACCATAGCCAAGGCTTTCATGTTTTTTCCATATAAATATATACATATTAGATTCATCTGTTCTTCTAAAGAAATTTCATTACCAACATTTACTGTCAAAAGGCTGCTTTAGGCTCCTTATAATTTCAGGAATAGTTTCTTATAAATGTTTAAATATCTTTGTTGTTTAACATTGGAAAGATGCTTCAAATTTGTTGCAGTAGTATGATAAATTCATGTTATGCAGCCACACTATTAATTCTAGAACTGATTCAGTCATAACTGTGTTTAAATGATATAACTATTAATAAATTTATAATTAAGTGGGGGATATGTAATCACTGACCATTATATATTATGTTTGTGATAATCTAAGAAATCAGATTCTTAGTGGTCAAGTGGGGACTAATGAAGAAAATGGAGATGCCTTTTTGCTACCTTAGGTGATATGAATATATTGGGATCCAACCAAAAAGAAGCTGCATGCAATTCTAAAACTTGTGGGGCAATAGAATTAGGCGCACTAAAATAGCACTTATGGAATCTGCTCTCAACTTTTTTTTTTCTCTTTGTGACCAATGTTTTAAAAAAATCCATAGCACATCTATTCTAATCGGCGAGACCTCCATATCATACATCAATCGAGAAAAAAAAACTGCGACCGAATAGTTCAAATAATCGAGTCATAGACGGTGTTAGTTCACGGTTCAATTGGTTGAGTTGTCTAGTTCGGCTTTTAAAACATTATTACTTGTGACATGCTTCTCATTGCTTGCTTATATATATTTCACCAAACACTCAAATTAAATATTGTGACATTGGTCCATAGACTTGGACTTTACAGTTAACTGCAATATATTGTTAGTTTCTTTATTATAATTTATAAAATAAAAATTCTCATGGTGTTGCAAGATCCCTCACCTACTGCAAATAATGGTTGCAAAAAGACATTGAATTAATCACATGAATAGAACATAGGTCCTATTCCATAGTTTGAATATTTTATCATGGAATAGAACAAAATATTGATAGATATTAAGATATATAATGCAATTGATGTCATCATTTTCAATTCAATTCCACTATTTTATAAAAATTGTCCAAACAATATAATACTATACTATTTCACTATATTCTACCAATCCAAATATATACAAAGAGAAGAAAATGTTACAGTAATATGTCACTATGTGAATAAGTACATTTTGCAATCAATTAATGTGTTTGTTTTAGTTGACAGTTAGTTGGTAATTCTGTTATGACAATTACTAGTATGTTAGAGTTAGTTAAATTAGTCTTAGTTTAATTTTCAAGAAACATTTTTTCCTCAGATAATAGCAAAGATAGAAATTATGTTGAAGGGTTCTTGCTGAAGAATCTCACTCTGATTCTAACCTTGGATACATAGAGTTTAAGAATCTCACTTTGATTTTTGTTGAAGATGGCGAAAGTGACACTTCATGTGTACGACTTGACCAATGGATCGGAGAAGATGAACAGCACTGTTGTTCACATCAACAAGATCTTCAAGAATGGTATTGGTCTTGGTGGTATCTTCCACTGTGCTGTTCAGGTCTTAATCTATGTCTCTCTTTTCTTTCTTTTTGTTCTCTTTAGGTGTAGACTGTAGAATATCGAAATGTGTTATTTGTTTTTGTTGTTTGAGAATTGTAACTGTGAATTGAGTCTTGAATCTTGAGTCTCCCTTACAATGATTATAGATTAGTAGTAACAATAACAGAAACAAATGTGTCAAATATCGCGTAAAATCGATAGATAAATAGTTTTGAAGATTACGCGTAAAAACACTAAATAGTAGAAAACTAAGACAGAAAGCTTTGCCATATGCTATGAAGCACCGACACATGTTTTGACATTAGTATTAATTTTTAGAAATTGGAATAATCAAATGTGACTGCATGTGTCAATGTTAGACATGCCTTCAATCTGAAGTGATAGTGCTAAATCGGTCGAAATCCATTAGAGGGAAATACTTATATGCCTATTGAAGTATTGATTTAATTGTATGGTACTGTGACAGGTTTATGGAGAAGATGAATGGTCATTTGGATTCTGTGAGGAAGGTACTGGGGTTTTTAGTTGCCCTTCAAGGAAGAATGCAATGTTTACATATAGAAAATCACTTGTTCTAGGGAAAACAAACTACAATATTTTCAAGGTTAATCAAATATTAAGAGAGCTTAGTAGAGAGTGGCCTGGAAATTCTTATGATCTCTTCTCCAAAAACTGCAACCACTTCTGCGATGAAGTTTGTCTAAGACTAGGTGTTCCAAAACCTCCAGGTAAATAAATGTAGTTTTTGTTACCTACATTGTCTTTCTAAACAATGACTTACGAGTAAATTTATACGATTTTGTGATGAATTATTGCTTTTTTCTTATATATTTTTCATGACAGGTTGGGTTAACAGGTTTGCTAATGTTGGTGATACTGCTATGGAAGTGGTAGGGAATACAGCATCACTGTTCCGGCAAGCGAAAACGGAGATTGTATCAGCAAGCAAAGCAACATACAGATTCCTGTTTTGTGTTACAAATAATGTTAAAACTGATATGGATGATTACCCTAGCCATTCAGATAGAGGAGAATCTCCAAATAGAGTTCAACTTGCTTTGTTGAAAAATGTTTTTACTAATGGTGTGAAACCATCTACTTCTCGTACTTCAGAAGCTGAGAATCCCATGAGGTTAAGCCACAACAATAAATGGTAGTGGAAGCCAGCATAGGTTTACTATATGTACATTTTAAGTTGGAAAGTAAATGCAATTTTTACATGTTATTCATTCTTTATACTAATAAAATGTATAGTTATAATTTTCTGTTTAGTGAAACATTGGTCGTATTTTTCGGCCTAATCCGACTTGATTTTAAGCCGATTGGAGACAAATCCTGTGGTGATTGAATTTGGTGTTTTGCAGTTAACAAAGCATACTCTATAAGCTTTTCAGCAAATATACTTAAGGTCAAATATAAATAAAAGTTACAAGAGATTAATAAGCTTGCAGTAAAATCTTATACAAATACATGGATGGGAGATAAGATATAATGATCATAGGCATATGGTAGGTAGAGAGATAGCTGAATTTATAACATATGGAGTACTAGTATGTTAAAAAGCCTCTATAGTGTGAGTCAGAAGAGGTGTTCGGATCAAGGTTTGTTGCTGTAATAGAAACACAAAGTTTCACGTTGTTTTTCATCTCGGCCGTCAATTTGAGATCGGACGGTTTAAATTAAAAACCATGTCTTTTCAATAACAATGATATCAGCCATTGATTTTTTATCAAACGGCAGATAACCGTTATTGCGTGTTACAGCGTTCTTTTCTAACAGCAGGGAATCTTTTTCCGAGGTATTCCGCATTGGGCTCGCATACAATACAAGTCATCAATCACTCCAAGACAGTCTTTCCACCACTAAAACTCGAGTGTTATAACGTTATTAGGTCAGCTTATGCAAGTACAGTAGTATCTCATTTGCCACTTTGACCTGCCTTTAATCACACGGCATTACAAAAACAGCAAATCACAAAATTTAGGATAACCGTAATGACATAAGCCATGAGGTAATGTTGATTATCAAAATTCCAAAAGTTAAAAGGAGTGACGTTTAACTCCATTTGCATAAAAGGAAGAATTCTAGGATGAAGTACTTTCAATGCTAACATCTTCACAAGATCAACAAAAAAGCACATATAGAATATAATATATGAGAAATGTAATACATAATTCAAAAGTGCAACTATAATGTAAATCATGAGGACTCCACTCATATTATTGCCACTGATAATCAGCTCAAAAAAGTATAGTTCCCTACAATACTTAAAAGAGTATGAAAGTCATCACTCCACATAGAAAATTAGCAGCTCCACATACAGGTAAACAAAATCGGAATAAAACATGGTGACACTGCCAACACGTTCAATCACAGCTGAAGCAGAATGTGGAGTTGTTTCACAAACACAAGACTCACGATATATAATATAATATAGTTATATACACATGAAAGACCTCCAATAAAACAACAAAAGACTCATAACCAGCAAAGACACGATTAATCCGGCGACATTCGAGCATCCGATTAGAAGAGTATCCTATCCTCATCTGCATTCTCTGCAATTTGGAGTGATCTAACTGCTTGTGCTGCTATAAGGTCAACAGAGAATCTTGTAGGATCCCATCCTGCTTCTTCGTAAATTGGTTCGTGCACGTTGTTTTCAAAAGGCTCGGACGAGATAGACCACTTGCCATTTTCGGCAGTGACGGACCATGTGCCACCATCTAGATTCGGAAAGCAAGCTCTTTTCCCACCCATGAAGAACTCAAGATTACGATTATAATCATCCCAGGTCTTGCAGTCAACCTTATATGAATCCTCTGCGTCTTCACCGAGTAGAACATGTAGAGCGACAGCTTCCGCAATTGCAGCACCCTCTTCATCAAGTCTCTGTTGTTCCTCTTTCTTCTTCTGTTTCTTTTTTTCCAGTTCCGATATGATGGCAGCAGAAGTAGCTAGAGCTTTTTCCAACCTTCTCTTTTTCTTTTCAGCCTGTTTAAGACGATCCAGCTCATCTTTGACCTGCTTCTTCTTTGCCTTCCTCACATGTTGCACTTTATTACATGCCATGTTATCCATTGAACTTACCAACGACATAAATACTTAAAAATGATTGTTCTGAAACCCTATCCTTCAAGAGAAATCCTTTAGAGTAGTATAAATTTTCCTATAACTTTCTCACCTAAAAACTATTATGCTAATAATAAATTCTAATTAGTTGAAGTATCAAGACTAGTACTAATGAAAAGTTCCAACCACTACACCCACTCAGGTCTGTAGGAATACCTCATTTTACGCACTATGCAGTCCCAAAAAGAAACGACAGGAGACAACATCAAAGAAAATTCATATGCACTCTTAGATCCGTCCCTTGGCCCCATTCTTCCTAACTTCCCACAACACTTGCATTCGCCCATACCGAAAAGGCCAACAGGTCTGCAATACTGTTAATAAATCTGCACCGACAAGCTACACTCTGACTCCAGTACACCCTTCCCAACTGCAGTTTAAGGCAAAGTACAGCAAAATCATCAAAAACTGAAAGTGCTCACAAATATAAAGAGACATGATTCATTTACAAGTAGATAGTATGCAAATAAATACAGTTACAGGAATCAAAATAACTCACCAATCATCATAAATCAAAGTTCTGTTATATGTATTCAACTAGAGATATGTAAGAGTACATATATAAACACAGTCATGAGAATAGACAGTATTGAGGAATCCAATTGTTATACAGATACTGCTACAAATAGTTGTCCAAGTTTTAGTCACATAACCACATTAAATTAGTTTGATTTCAAAACTCTAGAAGCAAAAGCAATACATCACATTCTCAAGTCAAGTGGGTAAGGCAAAAAGTCACACTATACATCTGTTTTATTAGTCCTAAGCTAGGAAGCTACATAAATTATTCAAAAACAAGCAAGCTACATCTACATCTATATTTTATCCTCCAATGGTTGAGGAACAGAAGGGAGATAATCCTGAAAGAGAATCATAATAAAGACTTGATAAAAACAGATGAGTGATACCTACATCATCAAATCAACACTGGTTTAAGTTTCAACAAAACATTATGCTAACTTCTAAGTATTAACTGATCAATTAAAATATGAACCATCTACAAATAGCACACACACCTAACAATAATTTTCAAAACTGAAAAACAATAACTTGAAATTGAAGTATTTCAATAACTAATACTATAATATATAAATAGATTAATTATCATTGCCTCAACAGAATACCCATCAAACTTCAAGCCGATTATACCCATCAATAACACAAAAGAGCTGATTTTCCTTGAAACAAATTCAATTTGCAACAAAAAGAAACCCTAAAAACAACAAAATTATCATAACCCTAATCAGATCCATCCAATTTATCAGAAACCAATTTCAATTAACTCAATTCAGGTATAATTCATGCACCCCGAATCACAAAAATCACAAGATCTACTCAACCCAAATTATAAAAACCTCAATTTTCCCCAAATTGAATCACTTGAATAACAAATTAATACCAGATCCAAATATCAATCAAATCAAAATTGAATACAGAATAATAAAAAATAAAACAACACATCATCAGCAAAACATAAAAAGGCAAAATTGAAGAGAGAGAGAGAGAGAGATCAAACCTGAGGGAATGGCATAGAGAGAGAAAAAGGGGATCAATTGAAGCGATGAATTTGGGAAGGTAGAAGAATGAAGAATAGATAAAGAAGAAGTGATTGTTGGTAACGGAAGTGGTTGGATCTAGAGATGAAAACGTAGTAGGGTAGGAAGAAAAATATAAAGTGATAGAAACTGAAAAGTCGTGAGAGAGAGAGAGAGAGAGAGAAAATTGAGGATATATAAGAAGAAGAAGTAACTAACCGATAACATGAGATGAGAGAGGAAACAACAACGGTGTCATTCTCGAATGATGTTGGGACACGTGTGAGATGATGAATCATAAAAGGACATTATTCTAGAAAAATAAAATTATCTCACTGGCGATTTTCTTTTTTGTGCAGTGATATTTCGTGTTTGTTTCGGATTGAACGGACACGTGGCCCCGTTATTGTTTGCCGTGGGACCCACCTATAGGGTTCGTGGGTGGGTGGGGCTCGCCCTACCCGAGTTATTGCCCATCTTTTCTGCTATTTGTGTCTCAATGGGTGGGTCACGGTGGCGGTTCGGATTTTGTTTTATTTTTTTACTGTATTAATTTTTTTTTGTTTTTTAATATACTGTAATTTATTTATTTTTATGACATACTTCCTCCGTTCCTCCCTAAAAATAAAATAAAAATACATACTTCTTCCATTCCATATTATAAAAAAAAAGTGAATTCACATTTATTAATAAAAGTAAAATACGATAAGTTTTTTTTTACAGTAACAAATTTAACACATTTCATTACTCAAATAAGTATCAATACAACGAGGGATCGAATCGAAAATAGGGCGACGAGACATAGAAAAGACCGCTCTAGCTAGAGAGTGAGCAACCATGTTCGTTTGTCGCTTTAGATACTTAATTTCAAAGTAATTATTCATTCTAAGTAAAGATTGAATATAAGAAATCAAAATGGTGAATTCAAATATGCTATTTGTCTAGAAGAAATAGCATCTACCACTAGTTTTGAGTCACTTTCAAAAATGACAAAGGATAGGCCTCTAAACTAAAATACAATAAGTTGAAATATGACTTTTTGTATTTTCTTGAAATAAGGAGAATTTTTATTATTTATTGATTATGGGGAAAAGATAAGAATAAATTAAATGTAATTTGTATTAAATTTTAAGAGAGTAAATAAAAGTCAGTCTTGAAAATGATAGGATTATGTTTAATATCAACTTGGGGGAGTACTTTTTTTTAGTTTTTCTCCCCATGTGTTCCTTTTTTTTGTTTTTGTTTTAAGTGATAGTTCAATGGGCTAGGCCCACCAAGCTATATGGGCTAAGAATGTAGCAGCTTGTGATCCTTCCATTGTCAAGTGGAGGTGTTTTTCTCCCCATGTGTTCTCATCCCTCCATAGTCCTTAGTAATCGGATGACATTGAAAAAATGGTGATTTTTTGGGGCACAAAAATAAATGGAATAAGACAAGGTTGGAAAGAATACCACACAAAGTCAAAGGGTTAAGGTTATATGTGAAGAATTGGATATAGACTCTCATCAATCCCTCATTGTCCATGGTGAAAATCCCTCATTGTCCATGGTGATTGGAATTCACCATGGAATCTTCAAATTCCTCCTAAAATAAAACCGTTCATGTGGAGACTTTGTCGCAATGTACTACCCTCTAGAAATCGTTGCACAATTTTTTTTTTATATTATAAACTGAATATCATTGGTGCGCAACTTGTTTATTTGTAACTTTTATTTTTATAAATGTAACTTGTTATTCTCTTATATACGGCAGTGATGTGTAATAGAAAAACTATACCATGCACTATTATTACCAAAATTGTACAAGGCTACGCATTTCAAATCATTTCATTCATTAATCGAATCGAATTGCTCTCTACACTCACAATTCTATAAAACAGTTTTAGTACTAGTTGTTTTGTCTTGTCATGATTCATGAGCCAGTATATGATCTTGTTCTTCTACTTATCTCTTTCTCTAGCTCTTCCAGTCCTCCCACTTCTTCAACTTCCTGCATCATATGTATATGAATGATCGGTTAGTTTGACAAAATCGCGGTAATTCTATTAATTTTCCCGCGAATCATTAGATGCACTACTTGTATGAACAAAAAAATTAGGAAAAGAGAACATAAATGTGGCTGACCTCAGGTCCTAAAAAGAGCCCATATGGCACCCCTTTGAATTTGTCCGAATGGTGGAGCTACATACAAAAACAAACAACAAAATCAAAGTCACCAAATCAGATCCTATTTCCATAAGAAACAGAAACACACACATGCTACTTCTATTTTCCTTAGTTTATTTTACTAAACAAATGTGAAAATATACTTATCACTAATAGTACTTCACTAATTAATAGAATAGTAATAGTAATTCTTAATTACTTGGTGAGCAGCAGCAACTCTTGTGAAATAGGGCACATTGGCAATGGGACCCACAGGGAATCTCTTATGAACCAATCCATCATGGACAAACATGTAAGCAATCCCAAACACTGTAATTCCAAGACCCTGGTCCAAATATGAGGATAAGGATGTCATTTCATAGAAAATGTAAGGGTATTATTGTGAAATTGCTATCATTATTATAATTTCATTAAACAGATCCCAATGAAACCGTTAATTAAGGGATTAATTAAAAATTAGATTGTGAAAGATACACTTACTGCACCAAAACAGAGTCCAGGAAGCAATCCCTTGTTAAAAAAACCGAATGAGAGAAGTGCAATTGCAGGGACAGCATTAATTATTGCAAAAACATCATTAAGCTCAAATGGACCTTCTCTTGGTCGATGGTGTGACTGCAACAATTCAAGTTCATCTTTCATTCAATAATAATAATAATCAACACTAATTCATTGGTAGTAGTGTAACAGAAATTATAAAGAAAACATTAGCAATTGATTGAAGAAACATGACAGATACATATATCAGGCACAATACAAATACTGATATTGACAACAATAATAATTTAAAAATATCACACAATTCAATGTAATTATAAATGTCAACGTCCTATCGGCATGTGTCTGAGGCGAAGAGTATTTGTGCTTCATAGCATTGAATGCGGAAAAAAAAAAAGTGAAGAATTGGAAGCAAACCTCGTGCATATGCCACAAGGAAGCATGCCATAGAACCCTATGTGCCCATCTTGCCCAAAACTCCATACCCACCTGTAAAATCAAACATACCCACATGAATTTAATCTCAAAAAATACCAAATTTCATTTCCGATTGTTGAATTGGAAAAAAGGTCAAAACTTACAGCAGCACCCACTGAGAGGGCAAATGTACCAAACATTTCAGACCAAGGAACCTCTCCACCACCCTATAATTAATATAAAAACCAAAAATTAATCAAAAACCAATGTTAAAATAACTAATTAAGTTTCTCCCTCGCTCACATTTATAAGCAAAAATCAATTTTTTAGATTCATCGAATAATCACATTGAATCTAAAAGGTTATTTTTGATTATAAATACGGTCGGAGGGAGTACTTCAGCATTGTAACATTATTTCGTCAAATACACCGCAATTCAAACAATATTATATATGTATACTATGTACCTCCATTTGCCATGAGAATCTATAATAAACAGCTAAAATTGCCATGGAAGTAACACCACAGCTAGACATTACAGCAGCAACAAGGTAAGTGAACCTTTGTGACTTTTTTCTAGCCAATTTTTGTGCAACTAAGAAATGAGGGTTGGGTTTATCAATGGGAGGTTCTGATTTTACATCTGTTTTGATTTGGGTGCTGTTTTTTGGATCCTCTGTGATAACACAAACAGTGAAACGCTTCTTAGTTGTTATTGTTTGTGTTTGAAGGATTTTGTTGCTATGACGGAAGCCTCTTAAAGGGGTGAAGAACAACAGTGTTGAGGTTGTTTTAGGGGAAGTTGAGGTTTGGATGAGAGTGTAGGGTTTTAAGGTTGTGGCGGTGGAAAATTCTGCCGCCATGGATTGATCGAATTGTACGATGAAACGGTAACAACACAGTTTTAAGGTTGTTTTTTTGTTTTGTTTGAGAGAGAGAGAGAGAGAGAGAGAGAGAGAGATGTGTGTGGGAATGGGAAATAAAGGAAAGTGTGAGACAAGCCAATGGGTGAAAGAAGAAATGGGATGGATAGAAACTTTGTGGTGTGTTTGCTGAGTGTGCAATCCTCCCTATGCTCTATATATAAGAAAAATTATATTTTTTAATTTGTTATAGAATCGATGTATTTAGATTATATTACAGTTTACATACATTAATTTTACATATAAGGAAATGTTTGTTTTATTTTTTAGATTTATCATAAAATTAATGTATTTAAACTATATTATAGTTTATATTCATTATAGAATTGATTTATTTGAACTATATTATAGTTTAGATACATCATTTTTACGTATAAGGAAAATGTTATTTTTTCTATTTATTGTAAAATTAATATATTTAGACTATGTACATCATTTCTGTATAGAAGAAATAGTTTAATTTTTAATTCATTGTCTAAACTATAATATAGTCTAGATGTAACCGTTTGAGCCCCTTTTATATGTATTTAGTAGGAAATTTCGGCGTTGTACCTCGCGGTTTTTTCTACCCCTCTCGAGTAGAATTTTTTTTCTTCCGTGGGAATCGAACCATGTACCTTGGAGTTCAAGTACATCCAAGGAGAAATTCAAGTAATGGAAGATGAGGGGGGAAAAAAATTGAAGGAAAGATTGTTTGGTTGGTGTGTAAAGAGTTGTGGAGGAAATATTTTAGATTTTGTGATTTTGTTAGATTTTTTGCGAAACATGCCCGATTTTGTTTTATTTTCTTTAACAATTCTTTAGATTGAAGAATTAGTTATGTGTTAAAACTCAAAACTTATTTGATTTGGAATGAAGAGGTGTAAATTGTTGGGTTTGAATTTTGAATGTAATTTTTGGGATTTATTTTCTTTCTTAAAGATAATAAAGGGTTTTAAGATTTATGTGTTTCTTTATGAATCAGACAAAAAAAAATGTCAAGTCAGTGTTCCTTTACACGCGTGACAATTGTATGGTTAGCGGATTCTGGCCACATCAATATTTTTGAGCGACATGTAAATACATTTTTTCTTTAGGCACTGCAACTTAAATTCACCTATATTATAGAGACTGAAAGTACATTTTACCTCTAAAATCAATGTATTTGGTTGAAATTATGGAATAACTATATCAATCTAACTTAACTTTCCTTTGTATTTCAATTTTTGTGGCATTTGAATTTTTTGACAAAAGCAAAATTAAGCAAATTCATTAATAATAATCAAACCCATCATACATATCGGA
Organism: Trifolium repens; assembly: GCA_030408175.1. NCBI lineage: Eukaryota > Viridiplantae > Streptophyta > Magnoliopsida > Fabales > Fabaceae > Trifolium > Trifolium repens. The sequence continues at coordinate 59,286,572 of CP125836.1, read as the reverse complement.
ACAATCTTGGTCCTAAAACCTTTATCTGTTATTTGGAACTATGATAATGTTAAAACAGTCTACGAGACTACGATATGGTTATAAAACTGAATTTTTGATGTAGTTTTATAAGATTCCTTTATTAAATATTTTTTTACCCTAACATATATCTCTAATTAAAATATATATTTTTTTACCGTCACTAATAAATACACTAAAAAATATTAACTAATTTTCTCTCTTTTAAAAGATAAAATTGTAAAAACAATATCAATTATCAACAAATTTAATTTAGTATCGCAATCAACTTTCTTAATCGTCGTACTTTTTCAAAAGGATCTTATATTTAGAGACGAAAGTAGTATTTTTCCTTTAAGAAGCATTTAACATGCACCTTAAATATGAAGTTATCGAATATTAAAAATTAATGCTTTTGATACCTTTTTTTACCAAGCTTTTGATACTTTTTAAATCAAATTAAATGTTTCATCAAAAAAAAAAAAATCAAATTAAATGTTAATACGATAAAAAAAAAATTAAATGTTAATCTTGATTTTTTTTCTTCTTTTATCTTTCACAAATTTTAAAATGTAATTTTTGAAACAAATATTTTCATTTTTTATCCAAGTTTTTTTTACAGTAATTTTTTTTATATCTAAGATAGAGATTTAAATACTCAACTTAAAATTAAACCACATAAAAGTGCATTCTTAATCGAAATTAAACGCGTTGTATTTCAACAATAAGAAATTGGTCTAAATGGTATGAGACCTATCTATCTAAGACATTTAATGTGGTCAAAGAGTTCCATTTCTGACTTCATGAAAAAAAATCGGTTGGAAATAACATAACTCGCTTTGTATGCCTTGTGGGGTTTCTTATACAAATGTCGGTCAGAGGTCACCACCTAAACGTGCGGTGGAAACTGTTCTGGTGAACAAATAAGGGGGGTTATATTCAGTTGGATCGTGTCCAAAGAGTAAATGGCTGCTGTCAATTGCGCAGCATTTCTGTATAGATGAAAAATTGTTTGTCCTTTACAATGAAGATCTTCCCCCTATTTATAGAAGAACTAGGGTGGTTACATTAAGGAGCCACGATCATGTAAGCCCCATGATCATGGCGGTTTCCTCCGCTCTTTGGGTGGAAGTAGGCGGTTTCCTCCTCTTTCCACGGTGATCGCGCTGACAGGGGGTGGTTGCTTCCACACACGATGGCGGTTGCCTTATTGCTTCTTCATAGAGGTAGTTACTTCTGGGGCGAGGGCGACACCTATGGGACGTGTCGCCGCCCTCTTGCTTTGGCGCCAAGTCTTATATTTGAATGTCATGGACTATCTTGTTGGGCCTTTAATGAATTTGGGCCTATGTCCTGATTTTGGGCCTTACCCCAGTCCAGAAACCTTTTTTTTTTGTTACATGCGGTGATGAAAACTTTTTCTTTTTTTGGTTTTCCTTACCAGTTTAATTTGGTTCAGGGGTCAATTCTGGCGGCATCAAGTGATTCCAGCCCCCTCCCGATCACATTTGTGGAGAATCAAACCATAATCCTCCCTACTAAGTTCAACGTAAATCAGCACTGAACAAACTACCAGGTAGAAACTTTATATCAACTTTGCTGGTAACTAAAACAAAAAAATCTTTGCTCGGGCGGCCATTTCTTAGTCTCGTCGCTATTTTATTAACACATTACCTGCTTGTATTGCTACTATATTGAATAATGAAATGAATTAGTTTGTTGTTTGTCAAAAAAAAAAACAAATTTTTTTTTAATAGTATTCTCTGCAATAAATCAAATTTAACTCAGTCAACAAAAAAATCAAATTCAACTTGGTAAACTAATAAATTATATCCATAAAAGATAATAATGTTGATTGAAAACTTCCTTTGTACCCAAAAAAAAACACTTCCTTAACTGTTCATATTTTCATATTATGCATTAGAAAATACATTTTTTTAGTCATAATCCTCTATATATATCGACCATATACCTGTGTTTTCTCTTCAACAACAAGTGCCATGTCTCATCAATACATTAAGAATCCAAGATTCCAAAATTTCTATGTAATTTTCTTTATAACTTTATACATTTTTTTTTCCCTCTTGATTTTGGCCATCTTATTAACCAAATTTTAGTTTGTGTATTGTATTAGTACTTATATTTGTTCTATGCTACTTTCTGCATATTTTTTGTCTTTGAAAATAAACGTTACATGTGAAGATTAATTATTATTTTTTGTGTATGCAGGTTATTGGTGTGATCTCTGCAGTTCTTATATATGGATCACTAGTAGAATGCAGAGTACCAAGTAGTTCTAAATTGAACAATTTTGATTACACTGCAATCAAATGCAGAAAACATAGTGCAGTTTTGACAGATTTTGGTGCAGTTGGTGATGGAAAAACTCTTAACACAAAGGCATTTAATTCAGCAATAACAAAACTTAGCCAATATGCAAAAGATGGTGGTGCATTACTTATTGTTCCACCAGGTAAATGGTTAACTGGTAGTTTCAATCTCACAAGCCATTTCACTCTTTTTCTGCAAAAAGATGCTGTCATTCTTGGATCTCAGGTATATATAATCACTCTTTTATTTTGTAACAACTTATATTTTTATAAAAAATTAAATCGTCGTTTTTATGACGCAGGATGAATCAGAATGGCCTCAACTTCCTGTATTACCGTCTTATGGACGAGGAAGAGATGCAGCCGGTGGAAGGTTTAGTAGTCTCATTTTTGGAACTCATCTCACTGATGTTATAATTACTGGTAACTATATAGATCAAGTATATGTTAATTAATTTTAGGCTAAACTATTCATTTGGTCCCTTACGTTTATTTTAGATTTGAATCAGGTCCCTTACGTTTTAAAAGTTTGAATTTGGTCCCTCACCTTATAAACATTTGCATTAGTTAGTCCCTTCCATCAAATTTTTCACTAACTTTGTTTGATCCATACTAATGGCTGACAGTTTACACATGTGGAAGTGATTTTGGACACGTGGAATACCATATAATAAACAAAACCTTCGCAAATAGAAAAAAAATACGACAAAGACATTTGCAAACACTAACTCTTTTTTTCCTATTTGTGAAGGTTCTGTTTATTATTTGGCTGTCAACGTGTCCAAAATCACTTCCACCTATTCAAACCGTCAGCCACGTGTAAGGATCAAACAAAATAAATGAAAAATTTGACGAAAGGGACTAACTAATGCAAACGTTGATAACATGAGGGACCAAATTCAAACTTTTAAAACGTAAGGGACTTGATTCAAACCTAAAATAAACTTAAGGGACCAAATGAACAGTTTAGCCTTAATTTTATATTAAAATGAGAAAGTAATCTTGAAAATTAACCTATATGAATTTGTTTATAAGGTAACAATGGGACAATTGATGGACAAGGATCTTATTGGTGGGACAAGTTCAAAAAGGATCAATTGAAACTTACTAGGCCATACTTGATTGAGATTATGTATTCTCATCACATTCAAATATCAAATCTCACTTTAATCAACTCTCCATCATGGCATGTCCATCCAATTTACAGCAGGTTTGATAATGTTCCATATTTAATATTCTAAACTTAATGTTATACATTATTTCATTATTCTAATTGAATTTATATCTTCAGTAACATAATTGTAAATGGACTTACCATTCTTGCACCAGTAGACTCTCCAAACACAGATGGCATAAACCCAGGTAATGTATTCATATAGATTATTATATACTTTATATTTAATTTTAAGTAATTAAAATTATTGCATTCATATGAAAAAAAGTTCAATCACAATGTCTAAATTACTAACCACGTTTTGTTTTCTTAACAGATTCATCTACAAATGTTAGAATTGAAGACAACTACATTGTATCTGGTGATGATTGTATTGCAATAAAAAGTGGGTGGGATGAGTATGGAATAAAATTCGGAAAGCCATCGCAACATATCATCATAAGAAGGCTAACATGTATATCTCCTGATAGTGCTATGATTGCATTAGGCAGTGAAATGTCAGGTGGAATCCGAGATGTTAGAGCTGAAGACTTAACTGCTATCAACACAGAATCAGCTGTTAGAATCAAATCAGCAGTCGGTAGAGGTGGATTCGTGAAGGACATTTTTGTAAAAGGATTGAATTTGAACACAATGAAATATATGTTTTGGATGACAGGTTCTTATGGACAACACCCTGATAAGGATTTTGATCCAAAAGCATTGCCTAATGTTACCGGAATAAACTATAGAGATATTACAACTAAGAATGTGACGATTGCGGGACAACTAGAAGGAATTTCTAATGATCCTTATACAGGAATATGTATGTCTAATGTGATGATTGAAATGAGTAGTGTAGAAAAGGTAGAGAAGGTACCAAAGAAGAAGCTTCCATGGAATTGCACTGATGTTTCTGGAGTTACAAGTAATGTGGTTCCTCAACCATGTGAATTGCTGCCGGAGAAAGAGAAATTGGAATGTCCTTATCCAAGTGACAAACTGGCCATTGAAAGTGTTAAGTTCAAAACTTGTTCCTTCAAAAATTAGTGTTAGCTGATAATTATATGGACGTAGAATTTGGACTTTAAAGCTATTATACAGCATTATTGTTATGGTAATAAAGGTTATTTTCTTCCATAAAGGATATGTTTGCATGTGAATATTTCAAAAGAAACGAATAGTATATATTTAGTTCAACATAGACAACCATTGTACTGTACTGATATCACTATACCACCACCAATTGTGGAAGACTTGTAAATTGTAATAACTCCTCAATTTTGATTAATGTCATATCTAAGGATACATTATTAACAAGCATGATGAACTTATAAGTTAGTATCACTCAATTAAAAAAACTGAGTGAAGAGTGAGAGAGAGTTGAGGAAGGAACTTGTGGAGAAATGAAATATTTATGGCAACCTTAGGATGAGGAAATTTACTTTTGCCACCCTACCGGTTACTCGCGTCCCCTACGCGTTTCCCTTTTACCCTTCCGCTACTTAAGTAATGGACGTTATAAAAATGAGAAGTTATTGAAAAATGCCGTCCGCTACTTAAGTATCGGAAGTAGTGGCGGAGCCAGGATTTTTGTGGAGCCTGGGCAAAATTGAGAGCTTGAAAGAAGAGAGACGAAACATACCGAATACTGGACAGCAAGCTGGAATTGTTAGGAACAACACTCACAACTTGAGAATAGAAGGTAGCCAAGAGCAAAGTTTGAACAGCAGCCATGAGGACTTCAATCCCTATAAGACTCGAGTATTCCCATAAATGGGCTGAAGTTATTATGCATAAGGATTATCCTTATGCATGGTGCATAAGTGAATAACAACCATCAGATTAGCCCTCCACGTATCATAATCGTAGTGCAGTTTAACATACATACCGGAACAGTTGAGAGAAAAGTGTTCCGGTATGCATCAAAAGTGTTCCGGTATGCATAAAAGTGTTCCGGTACAGTTGAGGAAAGTGTTCCGGTATGCATAAAAGTGTTCCGGTAACCTTATGCATACCGGAACAGTTGATGGAAAATGTTCCGGTATAACCTTATGCACGGTGCATAAGCAATTGCTTATGCACCATAACCGGACCCCTTTAAATATATAGTTAGAGGTTCGATTTCTGATTTTTATGCATAAAAAAAAATCGATTGAAAGGAAGAGAACTCATTTTGATTTGTATGACTCATAAGTTTCATAACGGATATTTGTCACCGTCTAAACATAAACATAGTTAAAAACTTCACACAATATTATGACAAAAAGTACTATATTTAAATAATCTTTTAATATTTTGTAAAAAAAAACTTTTAATATAGTCTTCCCTGTACAATAAATCAATTTTTTTTGTCATGTACCCTAGTGGCTACAAATTTCATCCATAAGATGGATAATCGGGATGACCGGAGTTCGAACTCCGACTCTCTGTATATATCATGCAATGTCCAACCAACTGAGCTAAGCTCACGGGACCAATAAATCAAATTTAAACCGGTCCAAGAAAAAAGTTCAACTTGTTAAACTAATAAATTGCGTCGAAAAAAAACTAATAATAAATTATAGCCATAAAAGATAATAATGTTGATTGAAAACTTCCTTAACTGTGTTGACAAAAAAAAAAAACTTCCTTACCTGTTCAGATTTCCATATTATAATTCTTTTTTTTAGTCATAATAATCCTCTATATATATATCGACCATATACCTGTGTTTTCTCTCTTAAACTAAAAGTGCCATGTCTCAACAAAACATAAAGAGTCCAAGATTCCAAAATTTCTATGTAATTTTGTTTATAATTTCATACATTTTTGTTTTCTCTTGATTAACCAAATTTTGGTTTGTGTATTGTTCATATACTTATTCTATACTCCTTTCTCAATAGTTTTATGTTGCATATTTTTTGTATAACAAAATAAACGTTACATGTGGTGATTATTATTTTGTCTATGTAGGTTATTGGTGTTATCTCTGTAGTTCTAATATTTGGATCACTGGTAGAATGCAGAGTACCAAGTAGTTCTAAATTGAACAGTTTTGATTACACTGCTATCAATTGCAGAAAACATAGTGCAATTTTGACAGATTTTGGTGCTGTTGGTGATGGAAAAACCCTTAACACAAAGGCATTTAATTCAGCAATAACAAAACTTAGCCAATATTCAAATGATGGTGGTGCATTACTTATTGTTCCACCAGGTAAATGGTTAACTGGTAGTTTCAATCTCACAAGCCATTTCACCCTTTTTCTCCAAAAGGATGCAACCATTCTGGCATCTCAGGTATATTTAGTGACACTTTTCTCTTTTATTTTTTAACAATTTTTATTTAAAAAAAATAATTAAAGGGTAATTTTTATGACACAGGATGAATCATAATGACCTCAACTTCCTGTATTACCGTCTTATGGAAAAGGAAGAGATGCACCTGGTGGAAGATATAGTAGTCTCATTTTTGGAACTCATCTAATTGATGTTATAATTACTGGTAATTACTTAGTTGATTATAAAATGATTAGGCCATCATTAAACATTTTGTTAAGTTTATACTTAGTACTACTAGTATGTTTTTTCTGACCTATTGGAATTTGTTGATAAGGTAACAATGGGACAATTGATGGACAAGGATCTTATTGGTGGGACAAGTTCAAAAAGGGTCAATTGAAACTCACTAGACCATACTTGATTGAGATTATGTATTCTGATCAAATTCAAATATCAAATCTCACTTTGATCAACTCTCCATCTTGGCATGTCCATCCAATTTACAGCAGGTTTGATAATGTACCATATTTAATTTTCTAAACTTAATGTAATACATTATTTCATTATTTTAATTAAATTTAATTCTTCAGTAACATAATTGTAAATGGAATTACCATTCGTGCACCATTGGATGTTCCGAACACAGATGGCATCAACCCAGGTAATGTATTTTTGTGGCGTTCATATATCGTAATTGAACAAAAGATACAATTACCAGGACTAAAACATTAACTACTACTTTTTTCTTATTTGTTTTCTTAACAGATTCATCTACAAATGTTAGAATTGAAGACAACTACATCGAATCTGGTGATGACTGTATTGCAATAAAAAGTGGATGGGATGAGTATGGAATCAAATTCGGAAAGCCATGAGAACATATCGTCATAAGAAGGGTAACATGTATATCTCCAAAAAGTGCTATGATTGCAATAGGCAGTGAAATGTCAGGTGGAGTCCAAGATGTTAGAGCTGAAGACTTAACAGCCATCAACACAGAATCTGCTGTTAGAATCAAATCAGCGATCGGTAGAGGTGGATTCGTGAAGGACATTTTTGTAAAAGGATTGAATTTGAACACAATGAAATATGTGTTTTGGATGACAGGTTCTTATGGATCACACCCTGATACCAAATTTGATCCAAAAGCATTGCCTAAGATTAATGGAATAAATTATAAAGATGTTACTGCTAAGAATGTGACAATTGCGGGAAAACTAGAAGGAATTTCTAATGACCCTTTTACAGGAATATGTATTTCTAATGCGACTATTGAAATGTCGGTGAAAAAAGATGAAGATATCGAAATGGGTGTACATAAGGTGAAGCTTCCATGGAATTGTACTGATGTTTCTGGAGTTACAAGTAATGTGGTTCCTCAACCATGTGAATTGCTGCCGGAGAAAGAGAAATTGGAATGTCCTTATCCAAGTGACAAATTGGCCATTGAAAGTGTTAAGTTCAAAACTTGTTCCTTCAAAAATTAGTGTTAGCTGATAATTATATCAGGACGTAGAATTTGGACTTAAAAGCTTTTATATAGTATTATTGGTATGGCAAAAAAGCTTATTTTCTTCCATAATGGATATGTTTGCATGTGAATAACTCCTCAATTTTGTAAGACTTGTAATAACTCCTCAATTTTGATTAATGTCATATCTAAGGATACATCATTAACAAGCATGATGAACTTATAAGTTAGTATCACTCAATTAAAAAAACCGAGTGAAGAGTGAGAGAGAGTTGAGGAAGGAACTTGTGGAGAAATGAAATATTTATGGCAACCTTAGGATGAGGAAATTTACTTTTGCCACCCTACTAGCGGACGTTATAAAAATAAGAAGTTTTTGAAAAATGTTGTTACTTAAGTATCGGAAGCAGTGGCGGAGCCAGGATTTTTGTGGAGCCTGGGCAAAATTGAGAGCTTGAAAGAAGAGAGACAAAACATACCGAATACTGAACAGCAAGCTGGAATTGTTAGGAACAACACTCACAACATGATAATAGAAGGTAGCCAAGAGCAAAGTTTGAACAGCAGCCATGAGGACTTCAATCTTGAATTTTACCTTGCATTACTTAGAGCAAATACCGGACAAAAACCACGAGGAGCACATTTTGCAGCAATCATCTTCAATGCTTTGTGCAAACACCTTAATAATTGGCTCCAACAATCCACCTGGATCAAATGCAAATATGTTTGGGAGAATTTTACAAACATAATGTGTGGATCAATTTTTTAAGTTAAGAAAGGTAAATAAAATATAATGTTGATACGAATAGGAAGGATTAATGATGAATACTAGTAGGTTCATTATCCAACTTCATCTTTTAAAATCTTAGAAAACTCAAACCCGAATCCTAAAATCGGAAAAACTCAAATCCGAATCAATAGTTTGTCTTTATATTATTCTTATCAATTTCATTTATATTTTTTCTTTGACGATTATTGAAATACTCTCAAGATTTGAAATTATCAAATACGACAAATTAATCTTGATTTCTTTTTTTATACTTTTTATGATTCTTTTTTCACTGAAAAAACATAGGATTTAATTTTTAAACTAAATATTTTCTATTTTCCAAAATGGACAATTCAGATTTTCAGTCAAACAATAAATAAAATTCCAAGATGGATAAATACTAAGCCAATTTTAATTGAAATCAACGCATTTATCATTTTAGTATTGACCATTTAATAATTTTTAATATCGGTACAGTGAATCAAATTCAACATAGTAAATTAGGAAATTGTATAACCATAGAATAATATTCACAATCATCTCTCTATATATATCGACCATATATGTGTGTGTTTTATCAACAAGTCACATGTCTCATCAAAACATGAAGAGTCTAAGTTTCCAAAATTCCTACGTAATTTTCTTTTGTCCGTAGTTTTTATGTATACATTGTTCATAGTTTTTATGCATATTCAAATATAAAAGTTACATGTAGTGATTTTTATTTTCTTTGTGTAGGTTATTGGTGTGATCTCTATAGTTCTGATATTTGGATCACTAGCAGAATGCCGAGTACCAAGTAGTTATAATTCGAACAAATTCGATTACACTGCTATCAATTGCCGAAAACACAGTGCAATTTTGACAGATTTTGGTGCGGTTGGTGATGGAAAAACTCTTAACACAAAGGCATTTAATTCAGCAATAACAAAACTTAGCCAATATTCAAATGATGGTGGTGCATTACTTATTGTTCCACCAGGTAAATGGTTAACTGGTAGTTTCAATCTCACTAGCCATTTCACACTTTTTCTGCAAAAAGATGCTGTCATTCTTGGATCTCAGGTATATTTAGTGACACTTTTCTCTGTTTCATTTGCATTGAATTTTTTTTAAGATTTATAATTTACTAAAGGGTCATTTTCATTAAATTAAATAGGATGAAGCAGATTGGCCTCAACTTCCTGTATTACCGTCTTACGGAAGAGGAAGAGAAGCGCCTGATGGAAGATTTAGTAGTCTCGTTTTTGGAACTAATCTCACTGATGTTATAATTACCGGTAATTATATAATGTAATAATCATATTGAACATTTTGTTATATTTATATTTATTTTTCTGACCAATTGGAATTTGTTCATAGGTAACAATGGGACAATTGATGGACAAGGATCTGTTTGGTGGGAGAAGTTTAAAAAGGGTCAACTGAAACTCACTAGGCCATACTTGATTGAGATTATGTATTCTGATCAAATTCAAATATCAAATCTCACTTTGATCAACTCTCCATCTTGGCATGTTCATCCAATTTACAGCAGGTTCGATAATGTTCAATATTTTATTTTCTAAACTTAATGCATTATTTTTGTTAATTTTATACATTATTTCATTATTCTAATTAAATTTACATCTTCAGTAACATAATTGTAAATGGAATTACCATTCGTGCGCCATTGGATGTTCCAAACACAGATGGCATCAACCCAGGTAATGTATTTATGTCGCGTTCATATATATCGAAATCAAACAAAAGGTACAATTACAAGGACTGAAACACTAACTAATACTTTTTTTTTCTTAACAGATTCATCAACAAATGTTAGAATTGAAGACAACTACATTGAATCCGGTGATGATTGTATTGCGATTAAAAGTGGATGGGATGAGTATGGAATCAAATTCGGAAAGCCATCAGAACATATCGTCATAAGAAGGGTAACATGTATATCCCCAAAAAGTGCTATGATTGCAATAGGCAGTGAAATGTCAGGTGGAGTCCAAGATGTTAGAGCTGAAGACTTAACAGCCATCAACACAGAATCAGCTGTTAGAATCAAATCAGCAGTCGGTAGAGGTGGATTCGTGAAGGACATTTTTGTAAAAGGATTGAATTTGAACACAATGAAATATGTGTTTTGGATGACAGGTTCTTATGGAGAACACCCTGATAAGGGTTTTGATCCAAAAGCATTGCCTAATGTTACTGGAATAAATTATAAAGATGTTACTGCTAAGAATGTGACGATCGCTGGGAAACTTGAAGGAATATCTAATGACCCTTTTACAGGAATATGTATTTCTAACGCGACTATTGAAATGGTTGTAAAAAAAGATGCAGCTATCGAAATGGGCGAACTTGGTAAGAAACTTCCATGGAATTGTACCGATGTTTCTGGAGTTACAAGTAATGTGGTTCCTCAGCCATGTGAATTGCTGCCAGAGAAGAAGTTGGATTGTCCCTTTCCAACTGATAAACTGCCCATTGAAGATGTTCAGTTCAAGACTTGTTCCATCTAATGTTAGTGTCTTCTGATTATATGGAATATGGATGGTGTATTTGAACTTTAACTAATTTAATATTGTTTGTTGTTATGGCAACAATAAGAATATGTTTGCAACTGAGTGACAATTTTGAAATGGAATGAATGACATATTTTTGGTTCTTCACATATAATATCATTTTATATAGTCCATAACTGTCTTTTATGAGATTTAAACTCAGTATGAGAGCGATGGTAATTTGACCGCCACATTAATGCTAAAATGTAGTTGAAGTTTTTTATTAGTATGCAATAGAGGCAATGAAGATTGAACTTAAGACTTTATGATTAATGTCAAAACTCATTCCATACTAAACCAAAACGTAGTGGCTTAGTGTTGAACTCTATATATGTAACTGATAAAGTTTCATAAGTTAAAAATGTGCGAGTTATCTTCTCGTCTCGTGAGCTGCCTTACCCTGATTTTCTCTATTATTTATGACTTCTGCTTGCTAGGCCATTGGACTGCTTGCCTAAAGAGTTTCTTTAGTTTCTAGATTTGATGATCCTTCCTTTAATAACATTTTCTTGTGTGTTTTCCTAAAAGAAGTATGGAAAAAAGTCCTAGAAACCATTATCATAACTAAAACCTAACTAATCAAATATATACAACAAGTTTAGATTCTTGTAAAACAAATCAACAGGTGCCTTAATTGTTATAGGGTCTTGCTAACGAGTGCCCTAATTATTAGAGAAACTTTTTATTCTAAAAATTAAATATTACAATTTTCAATACGTTGACTTTACGCATTCCCATAAAAGTTCTATAAAAAACTTTATATTTAAGGTCTTAAAGAGTGCCCCAAGGGCACTCGTTAGCATTTGCTATTATTATAATATGCAAAATCATTTAACTTAGGCACTTATCAGTTGTGGTGGTCTGCTTCGAGATTCAGATGGCCAATGGTTGAAAGGGTTTACTCAAAGGTTTGGTGCCTATGATGCCCTTCATGCCGAAATGTGAGGAATGTGCATGGCTCGTAAACATGAATTTTCTCATTCACGTAGAAAGTGGCTCAAAGCTTCTGATTGATATGGTAACAAAGAATTGGAAGCCGAACGGAAACATCACAATCTTAGTTCGTAAAATTTGTGCTCATACCAATTTTGCAATGGCGAGTTCTTTTCCTTTCAAGCATACCCGGTGTGAAGAAAATTGTTGTGCCGATTGATTAACCAATTTTAGTATATATGATTTAGAGTTATTATGTTGTAATCCTTGTGGAGACTCCTCTCACAGAGCTTCATAATCTCCTTTTTTATTCGATATATGGGGCTTGCCTTTCTAATAATGTTCATGTAGCTTTTTAGTTGTTTTATGTTATAGGATTTTTCCTTGTTAAAATAAAATAAAACATATCGTTAAATTTTACTATTTGAAACTATTTCTAAACTCAAACATATAAATGGTTCTGATTTCTAGACCGCATACTTTAGGACCTAAGCCTATGAAAAGTTTGAAAGTCTCGTGGTTTACATACCACACATTGATCATTTTTATTTGTTATATGTTGGACTTCTAACATTTCTAAACCCTTTAAGAGTCTACAACTTTAAATCTATCGGCAATGACCCTTCCACTTTAACGGCTTCACTCATCTATCAGTTACTGTTCACAAATCACTGGTATTAATCCTGACTATAGAAGGTTCAAGACACTTGAGATATATAGTAGAGTGATGATATTATTGCATAGGTTAAATAATTTTGTAATCTTAAAAAAATTACAAAATTGCATGGATAAAAATTATGCATATGAGTTTATTTTTTGGCTTTTACCACCAGCTTAATCTGGTTTGGGGGTCAGTTCTGGCATCAAGTGGTTCCAGTCCCCTCTCGATCGCAGTTGCGAGGATCGAACCGTGATCCTCCTTATCAAATTCAGCGTCAATCACCACTGAACCAACTGACGATTGATTTTTGCATATGAGTTTAGAACAATAGAAACTAAAATTGTGTGCTTAAAATTCTTTGATGAACGAAAAACGCCATTTTTATAGGAAATAAAATAAAATTTTATAGTAATTTTTTCAGAGAAGGAAAAACTTATTTAACCCTTCTTTTATCTCTATTCGTTCACTAAACTTTAGTTTTCTCTATCTTTGTATATTTTATCTTATTATTTTTCTGGTCTATTTTATTTATATTTTTGTTTTGACAACTATTAAAATACACTTCTTGTAAAAAAGAATATTAAAATACACTTAAAATATGAAATTATCAAATACTACAAATTAATCTTGAAATTTTAGTAAAAAAAAAAAATCTTGAAGATTTCTATTTTTCTTTTTGTGATTCTTTCATCATCATATAGGATTTAATTTTTAAACTAAATATTTTAGTTAATTTTTTTTATAACATACTTTAGTTTTTTTTTATTTGTTTTTTTTTTTTGGTATTCAACGGGGCCTAGGCCCAAAAAAAAGAAAAGATTACACTGAGATTACTCGGGGGAAAGAGACACCCCTACAATCATCATCTACAATTTGTCTCACCAATACTTTAGTTTGTTTTTAGAGATGGACATTTCAGATTTTTTAGTCAAACAATAAATAAAAATCCAAGATGGATATTTATGGCACTTAAATGTAGTCCATATAATCAAAATCAACGCATTAATAAATCATCATTATAATTTTTATTTTTGGTACAGTGAATCAAATTCAATTTGGTAAACTAGGAAATTGTATAAATATAAAAAAAAAAATAGTAACCGTTCCCTTGACCAAAAAAAGAAAAGCTTGACCAAAATATAAAAAAAGTAACCGTCCGTTGAAAAACACAGTAACCAATGACCTTAATAAGCAATTTGTATTCATAAAGCAATTTGTATTCATAATCCTCTCTATATATATCGACCATATATCTGTGTTAATCAACAAGTCACATGTCTCATCAAAACATGAAGAGTCCAAGATTCCAAAATTCCTATGTAATTTTTTTGTCCATAGTTTTTATATATATATATATATATATATATATTTGTTCATATTCATATATAATAATGTTGCTTATTTTTGTCTAAGAAAATAAACGTTACATGTGGTGATTATTATTATTATTTTGTGCAGATTATTGGTGTGATCTCTGCATTTTTTATATTTGGATCACTAGCAGAATGCAGAGTACCAAATAGTTCTAATTCGAACAAATTCGATTACACTGCTATCAATTGCCGAAAACATAGTGCAATTTTGACGGATTTTGGTGCAGTTGGTGATGGAAAAACCCTTAACACAAAGGCATTTAATTCAGCAATAACAAAACTTAGCCAATATGCAAAAGATGGTGGTGCATTACTTATTGTTCCACCAGGTAAATGGTTAACTGGTAGTTTCAATCTCACTAGTCATTTCACTCTTTTTCTCCAAAAGGGTGCAATCATTCTTGCATCTCAGGTATATTTAGTGACTCTTTTCCCTTAATTTTTTAACATTTGAATAATTTTATAATGTACTAAAGGATTATTTGTTTTTTATTAAATAGAATGAAGCAGATTGGCCTCAACTTCCTGTTTTACCGTCTTACGGAAGAGGAAGAGATGCACCGGGTGGAAGATTCAGCAGTCTCATTTTTGGAACTCATCTCACTGATGTTATAATCACTGGTACTTATTTAGATAATGTAATAATTAATATATTTGATCAATGGAACAATTTTGTTATGTTTATATTGTTTTTGACATATTGGAATTTGTTCATAAGGTAACAATGGAACAATTGATGGACAAGGATCTGTTTGGTGGCAGAAGTTCAAAAAGGGTCAATTGAAACTCACTAGGCCATACTTGATTGAGATTATGTATTCTGATCAAATTCAAATATCAAATATCAGTTTGATCAACTCTCCATCTTGGCATGTCCATCCAATTTACAGCAGGTTCGATAATGTTCGATATATTTTCTTCTAAACTTAATGTTATACATTATTTCACTATTCTAATTAAATTTATATCTTCAGTAACATAATTGTAAATGGAATTACCATTCGTGCACCACTGGATGTTCCGAACACAGATGGCATCAACCCAGGTAATGTATTTATGTGGCGTTCATATATCGAAATTGAACAATAGGTTCAATTGTGCAATTACAAGGACTAAAACACTAACTACTACTTTTTTTTTTGATTTGTTTTCTTAACAGATTCATCTACAAATGTTAGAATTGAAGACAACTACATCGAATCCGGTGATGATTGTATTGCAATTAAAAGTGGATGGGATGAGTATGGAATCAAATTCGGAAAGCCATCGGAACATATCATCATAAGAAGGGTAACATGTATATCTCCAAAAAGTGCTATGATTGCAATAGGCAGTGAAATGTCAGGTGGAGTCCAAGATGTTAGAGCTGAAGACTTAACAGCCATCAACACAGAATCAGCTGTTAGAATCAAATCAGCGGTCGGTAGAGGTGGATTCGTGAAGGACATCTTTGTAAAAGGATTGAATTTGAATACAATGAAATACGTGTTTTGGATGACAGGTTCTTATGGAGAACACCCAGATAAGGGTTTTGATCCAAAAGCATTGCCTAAGATTAATGGAATAAATTATAGCGATGTTACTGCTAAGAATGTGACGATTGCCGGGAAACTTGAAGGAATTTCTAATGACCCTTTTACAGGAATATGTATTTCTAACGCGACTATTGAAATGAAGGTTAAAAAAGATGTAGATATCGAAATGGGCGAACTTGGTAAGAAGCTTCCATGGAATTGCACTGATGTTTCTGGTGTTACAAGTAATGTGGTTCCTCAACCATGTGAATTGCTGCCAGAGAAGAAGGTGGATTGTGCTTTTCCCACTGATAAACTTCCTATTGAAAGTGTTCAATTCAAGACTTGTTCCATCTAAAGTTATAGCTTCTTTTGATGATGATAATAATTGAAATGATGTATTGGAACTTTAACTTATATGTTTGCAACTAAGTAACAATTTTGTAAGGGAATGAATATATTTTTAGTTTTTCATACAATATCATTAGTTCTGAAATTCATTTTAGATATTAGTATTACTCAAAGCGGTGATATTAACGATAAATTTATAATATGGTATTTCCGATGAGATTTAAAATCAGTACGAGAGCAATCATAATTCATAATTTCACGTCATGTTAATGCTAAAATGTACTCAATAATAGAGTCAGGTAATGCTAAAATGCTATAGTACCACACAAAATAGTACCTTATAATAATTTTTAAAAGAAATGCTATTAGGAAAAATTATAGTCAGTTTATAAAAATAAATAAATTCATAAGTTTTTTTCACAAAAACAAATACTATATAGTAATTTTTTTTATTATGCAAATACTATAGTAATAAGTTTAGTAAATACTAGTATAGCTCAAAATAACAACAAAAAATTGTTTTAAAAAACAAAAAAATAAAACCAATTATCAATCAAATATTTGAACCAATAGACACACAGGGTCCATAGCTCAGTGGTAGAGCATTTGACTGCAGATCAAGAGGTCACCGGTTCGAACCCGGTTGGGCCCTTTTTTATGTTTCGTTCTTTTTTCCTAATATATTTTTTTTTGAACAGTTACAAATTTATAATACAAGTGGAAAATAGTTTTTTTTTTTTTTACAGCGTTAAAAATAGTTTTGAGAAGACAATGGCCTCAAGAAAGAAGAAGAAACGTTGAGCTGGTTCCAGAATCCAGCCTGTACAACAAACTTCGCGACTTCTAAACGACGTCTGTAGAACATTCCAGACCCTCCCACTTCTCTCTATTTAAATTCCTCCCTTCTTTTTTTCTCACTCAACTTCAAATTAACAAACAACAAAAGCGATTATTCTTCCGCCATCATCACCACAAACGCGATTATTCTTCTTTTTAATCGATTACAATAATTTATCAACCGTTCTGTGTTCCAATGGCAGAAATTGAAATGCGTGACGCCGAAACCTTCGCATTCCAGGCTGAAATCAACCAACTTCTCAGTCTCATCATCAACACTTTCTACAGCAACAAGGAGATTTTCCTTCGTGAACTCATCAGCAATGCTTCCGACGTGAGTTTCTTTTACCTTCCTTTTAGTACTCTTTGTTTCGTTACTTTGTTTGAGTTGAGATTTTGGATTATGATTTTGAATTCTGTTTTTGCATTCACTACAGGCTTTGGATAAAATTCGATTTGAGAGCTTAACTGACAAGAGTAAACTGGATGCTCAACCAGAGCTTTTCATCAGACTTGTTCCTGACAAAGCAAACAAAACACTTTCAATTATTGATAGTGGCATTGGCATGACCAAAGCAGGTAAATTAATCATGAATTGAAATGTGATATATTGTGAATTGAAATATGCTTTGTATTCATGTGTTAATATTAAAATGGTGTGTTGTTGATTGTGTTAGATTTGGTGAACAATTTGGGTACAATTGCGAGGTCTGGTACGAAGGAATTCATGGAGGCATTACAGGCTGGGGCTGATGTTAGCATGATTGGTCAATTTGGTGTTGGATTCTACTCTGCTTATCTTGTCGCGGAGAAAGTCATTGTTACTACTAAGCACAATGATGATGAACAGTACATTTGGGAATCACAGGCTGGTGGATCGTTTACTGTTACTAGAGATGTTAATGGTGAACAACTTGGTAGAGGAACTAAGATTACCTTGTTCCTCAAGGAAGATCAGGTAAATACATCAAACTTCAACTATATGATTTAGCTTTGAAATTGTATGGTTTATCTATCTTTGCTGTTGGTTTCATAATTGCTTGTTTGTTATATAGTTGGAGTATTTGGAGGAGAGGAGGATTAAGGATCTTGTGAAGAAGCATTCCGAGTTCATCAGTTATCCAATCTACCTCTGGACTGAGAAGACAACTGAGAAAGAGATTAGTGATGATGAGGATGATGAACCAAAGAAGGAAGAGGAAGGAGATGTTGAGGAAGTAGATGAAGAGAAGGAGAAGGATTCTAAGAAGAAGAAGAAGATTAAGGAGGTTTCTCATGAGTGGGAACAAATTAACAAGCAGAAACCAATCTGGTTGCGTAAGCCGGAGGAAATTACCAAGGAAGAGTATGGTTCTTTCTACAAGAGCATTACCAATGATTGGGAAGATCACTTGGCTGTTAAGCACTTTTCCGTCGAGGGACAGCTCGAGTTCAAGGCTATTCTCTTCGTTCCCAAGAGAGCACCGTTTGATTTGTTTGACACTAGGAAGAAGATGAACAATATCAAGCTGTATGTGAGGAGGGTGTTCATTATGGACAACTGTGAGGAACTCATCCCTGAGTACCTTGGATTTATCAAAGGTGTGGTTGACTCTGATGATTTGCCGCTCAACATTTCTCGTGAGATGCTGCAACAGAATAAGATCTTGAAGGTGATTAGGAAGAACCTTGTGAAGAAGTGCATTGAGATGTTTAATGAGATTGCTGAGAATAAGGAAGATTACAACAAATTCTATGATGCTTTCTCCAAGAATTTGAAATTGGGTATCCATGAGGATAGCCAGAACAGAGCTAAATTGGCTGATTTGCTTAGATACCACTCTACAAAAAGTGGTGATGAGATGACAAGCTTGAAGGATTATGTTACCAGAATGAAAGAGGGTCAAAAAGACATTTACTATATCACTGGTGAGAGCAAGAAGGCAGTGGAGAATTCTCCATTCTTGGAGAAGCTTAAGAAGAAGGGCTATGAAGTGCTTTTCATGGTGGATGCTATTGATGAATATGCTGTTGGCCAATTAAAAGAGTATGATGGAAAGAAGTTGGTATCTGCTACCAAAGAAGGCTTGAAGTTGGAAGATGAAACTGAAGAAGAGAAAAAGAAAAGAGAGGAGAAGAAGAAATCTTTTGAGGATCTCTGCAGGACAATCAAGGAGATATTAGGAGACAAAGTTGAGAAGGTAGTTGTCTCTGATAGGATTGTGGATTCTCCATGCTGTTTGGTGACAGGTGAATATGGGTGGAGTGCAAACATGGAGAGGATCATGAAGGCTCAAGCATTGAGAGATAGCAGCATGAGTGGCTACATGTCCAGCAAGAAGACTATGGAGATCAATCCAGATAATGGCATTATGGAAGAACTGAGGAAAAGAGCTGAAGCTGACAAGAATGATAAGTCTGTGAAGGACCTTGTGTTACTTCTTTTTGAAACAGCACTTTTGACTTCTGGTTTCAGCCTCGATGATCCAAGCACGTTTGCTGCTAGAATTCATAGGATGTTGAAGCTTGGTCTCAGCATTGATGAAGAGGAGACTGTTGGTGATGAAGATATGCCCCCATTGGAGGAGGAAGGTGCTGAAGAGAGCAAGATGGAGGAAGTTGATTAAGGGGTCAATAATATCTTTGCTCTTGTGTAAATTGTTTACTGCAAGAAAATTTTCTGGTGTCATTTTGTGTTGACCTGTTCTTGGGATGGTGGATACATTACCTCCCAGAATATCTGTCATAGTTTGTGCTTTACTGTCTTTGGCTTTTGTATTGACCTGGTCTTTGGCTTTTGGTTTACAGTATCATGTCATCTTATGTTTCAACTTTCAAATGTGCTTTTGTTACTCATCCCCTAATTTTGTAGTAGTATAAAGCAATTTTGAGTTATACACTCTTGACTCTTTATATCTTTGTCTTTATAAAAACAATTATACTTCTTTTACATTCTTTTAAAACTTATCACATGTCAGGGAATTATTTTGTTCTTTAGATGAAGGAGATAATATTTTTAGCTAAAATAAAATATCAAAACAAGCCAATCATGTGGATATCTACTTACCTGGATTATTGCAATTACTTCTAAGGTGTAACATTGATGGTAGAAGTAAGGCTACAAATTACTCATCCTCTCCCATCCTTTCTACACCTAGCGATCTTCAACTATAACAAGCAAGTAATGGAACAGGTGAAGATAGACAAACAGTTGAGATTAAACCAGAAGAAGCAAATTTGTATGAAATTAGCAAAGACAGAAAGTTCAGTTATTATGAGCGAATGCCGAGTGAAACAATTATTAGTTACTCCCTCTAAACTTAAATGTTATTATAAACACATATTTGACAAAAATGTTTTCCAAAAATATAAGTTATAATCTTTTTCTTCAAATTAATATATAATATAATTTATTGTTTTAGGGAGTTTTGAAATGTGTGGTAAAATTAACAGTATGGTCTATAATTATAACATGTATTAGATATATCAATTCTTTAATGAATTTGAAAATAAATGTTTGTGTGATGTTTTTTTTTATTATAAAATAGATCAATTATTTAATTATAAAATGAGTTTTTTTTACTATGTATAAAATAAGTTAAATTTTTTTAAATTTTAATTAAGATCATGAGAATAGTATCGGGTACTGATACTATACCCGCACCTAGGCAACATAGGGTAAGACAAAATAAAAAATGATACGGTATAAGCCTTAAAGCCACTTGAAGTGGCAACTAGAAAAGAAAAAAAAAACTATATTACAATCTCTGTTTCTTTTTAAGTGACATTTTAAATCACTCATGTATGTTAATGTACAAGTTTTGATAGAAATGTTAGTGTACAAGTTTTAATTACTAATATTTTTAATTATATATTATAAAATTGTATGAAAATTTTATATTTAGAAAATACTCATGAAGAAATTGAATAATATTTTATATACTAACATTTATTTTTATATATTAATAAAAAGTTACTTTAACATATTTACTAAAAAAAAATACTTTAAAGTAAATTATGTGAGTAGTGTATAGTAGTCAAAAGTGGTACTTTAAGTTTAAAAGGATTAGAGGGAATAACTTTTTGAAAATTATTACTAGTTTATGCATACACTCTGTCTAATATTACGTTTGACCTTAAAATATCACATCCTCGTTAGTAATTATTTGGTCATAATTTTTATTTTTTTTTTGTATTGCGGAATTTAGTGAAATATATTTATATGTAGAGAAACTTCAATTTTTATTTTCATTAGATATATAATTATATTTATTGAGCTACGTAAAAACAAATCACATCTTTAAATAACAAACTAATCTTTAAATTCAAAACATATCTTAAAAATTATAAACAAATCTTAAATTATAAATTCTAATAATATCTATTTTAAATATAAATTTAAAATATATTCAAATATAAAATCTTCAAAAGAAATATTTAGGCAATAAATATATTGTCACTATTACAATATTAATTTTTTTAATTCTCATGATTTATTCAATAAATCGTTTATTAAGAGAAAATAGCAGTATAATTATTATTTTATTTTTTAAAAAAGAATAAATTAGATATAGACTTGGTTGTCTTCTTTAATAATGTTTTCCTTTTTTTTCTTTGAAAAAGATTATAAAAAAAAATGCAACAAAAATTGTTAAAAAACAATCAGGGTTTACTCTTAGAAAAGCATATATATATATATATATATATATATAGGAGCATCACAAGTGAAGTAAATAAAAGTTAGTCTCTTAAAGAAGAGTGAAGCATTCACTCTGGCATTGAGGAACAATAGAGGTAAGTTTTTTAATTCATATTAATGATTCACTATGATGATAAATTTAGTGTTGAAAGCATTGAGGAATAATAGAGATAAGTTTTTTAATTCATATTAACGATTCACTATATTGACAAATTTAGCGTTGAATTCAACGCTAAATCGACGTTCAAAAGATTCATAAGAATGTGTAAATAACCGGTGATTGTCGATTATAATCAAAGCTACTTGTATATTCTTATGAATTTTTTTTAGAATTGTTTAATAAATTGAATATTCTATCCGTCTTTGACTTACTAATTTCAACAAATAGAATACAAATAAAGTTGATTCTAATATGAAATTAGGGTTCATATATTTATAGTGATTAGTAAAATTTAACTTATTTTACATAAAGTATATATTCGGATATAAACTTCTTTAGAACATCAAACTATAGTTTTTTTGAAGAAGCTAGAGAATATATATATATAAATGAAAAGAAACCGCAAAACCTGAGGCACAAGGTGTGCCCTTCAGGAGATGGGTAACAACATCAAACTATAGTAATTGGTGGTGATTTATTCCTCCAATATATTATGCACCTGAATTTCAAATCGAAATAAAATTCAACTTTTTTTTATTTTTATAATCACAATTAACAACAATAATTAACAACAGTAATTAATTCAAAACCAAATCTTTATCACACATACCCATAATTAAGAAGAAAGAATTGTTGTAATTCCAGTGGGTACAGACAAGTGAGTGAGGGTCAAGCGCGTCGCGTCGCGTCGCAGTCAATGTACTATAAATTAAGTGGAATAGCATCAGTCTTTGCTCTTTTTAGTTCTTGGTTTTGTTTTACTTCTTCAGCAAGTTTTTTTCCTTCTTTCTTCTTCTGATTTTCTCTCCCAAAAACATTTTCTCGAGAAAATCTCACGCGAGAGAAAATGTTTCATTTGTCTCTTTCTTATCTTCCTCCACCGCCACGTCGACCTCCAAACGCTGCTTTCGTCGCTATTACCGTCGCTATTTTTCTTCTCTCCGAAAATCACAGATGATAGATACACTTTAGTATATTCTTGATTTTAGGTTTTGAATATTCTTCGTAATCTTGATCTTGATACTTCTACAATCGTTCTTGTTCTTGTAAATTGCTTTCCAAGTTCCGTTTCTTCAAGAACACTGTTCCGATTCTTGCTAGGATTCTTGCATTTCGTTTCACTTACTATTTTGAGAGTGAGGATTTTCCCGAGAAAATGTTCCAGGAAAATCGATATTCCACATTAGCACCGTCTACTTCCGATGTTTACATCAAAGATCCTTCCAAGTAAACCTCAACTTGTGATTAATTAGTAACTAATTATTATTACGTTCTTGATCCAAACTAATTAACCGTATCGATTTACGGCATGTTTTTAGCCTGTTCTGTTTTTAGTTTGTTATTACTTTATTATAAATATTATTATTTATTAATTATTGTGTCAACAAATTATAAGTACTATTATGTTCTAGATCCGTACAAATTAGCTTTTTGATTTACAACATATTTTAATCTAATCCGTTATTAGCTTGTTATTATTTCATTATTAACTGTACAAAAAATATTATTATTATTATTATTATTATTATTATTATTATTATTATTAATTATCTATTTGGCAGCTGAGAAACTAAGGTCATCTCATAAACCGTTTAACTATATTTCCGCTTAATTTTAATTGAAAAAAGGTTTGAACCAAATGCTATATTATATGGTGAGGATATAGTTATATGTAACTTGTGGTGACACATTAACTTAGTTAAGTAGAAACTAAGTAATGCATTATCTTGTATCAATATAATCAAGACTGTTTTAATTTGGTGCTATTGCAGAAGGTCAAGAATTTCATACACAAGGAAGTTTCTTCTCTCCTTAGCCAAAGCTAGTGATAGAACACTGAAATTACAAAGGGAGATTCGGCTTAAAATGGCTTGGTAATGAAAAACCCTCTTCTTCTCTACATTGTGTTTTTTAAGAGATTGTATATTATATTCTCCTGTTGTTTTTTGTAAGTTGTTTAATTTTTTTACTGTTTCTTGATCAGTGTGTTTGAAAATTCACTTGGCCTCCTACCCTCGCCTTATTGTGATCAGGGTATGTAGTGTTTGGTCACTTTGGTTTACTGTTGTTCAATTGATTATCTTCTTGCTGTTGTTCAATTGATTATCTTCTTGCTATTAATGTGTATGCATGAATGAATTATGAGCAATCTTTGAATATTGTGACTTGTTTAAAAAGAGCATTTAAAAGCATTTATGCTTTGAAACAGATTCTGTTTGTGAGAAAGAAAAGCGTCAAGATTCTGCTCCGAAGGCTCTGGATAATGTCAATTTTCTGCATAAGAGTAATGAACCATATCTGCCTCCATGTCGCAACAAGGTCTGATTTTAGGTCTATTTAGAATATGCTTATCTTATGCTATCTGCAAATATGGTTTAGTTTCTTGATGAGTAAGGTAGATTTAGGCATTCAAATATGGTTTGTTTTTTTGATGAAGTAATTAAGGTAGATTTAGGCATTCAAATATGAATTGGTTTCTTGATGAAGAAGTAAGGTTCATAACATCCTGTTTTTCAGGCACTATCTTCTTCAACTGGAAACAGCAGTGGCTCGCTTAATGGTAGCATATCTGGATCTTCTGAGGGTACAAGTCAGGAGCAAGCAGAACCAAAGATCCCTGATGTCCAAATTCAACAGGAGTTGGAATTAAAATCTTCCAATATGAGCTTAGAAGACAGATCAAGTTGTATCCCTGGTCTAATATTGCCTGATGAGGACAGTTTAATTACATATGATGGACCTATATGGTCGTGTGAAGTGGAAACTCACGATGTGATTGATAGTTTGATATCTGCCCCTGATGAAAGCAATCCGATTGAAGATGATTTTGATTTGGATTTGGACTCAGATGATCCAACTTTTGTTATGATTAAGAGTCTAGTGGAGTCCGTACTCGATGGTGATGATGATGATTATGATAGTGATTCTGATTCTGGTTTTAATTCTGATTTTGAATATGATGATTCCCTTATGGATGATATTATGGCGAAGCTGGTGCAGCATGGAGCCAGACTTGCTCACATGCACCTTTCTGCCCCACAGTCTTATTCTGATCAGTTGAATCCAGGAAGGGATCAACAAGATCATAATCGTTTTCTGAGAAATTCCACTGATCCAGCTGTATGCTCATTGTGTTCCCACCATTGCCCATGCCACAAAATTTATCAACATTTCCCTCTTTATGATCACAGTGAGCTTAGAAGGTTTGGTCTTGGAGCTGGGAAAATGCAACCACAGTTGCCTGCATTTGACAAGATGGCTTCATGCAAGGAGAAACCAATTCCAATGCAGAATTGGTTTGAATATCAGGGCCGAAGCTATGACAATTCTGTAAATGGACATCCTGGTAAGGAATTGCTTGCATAATGTTTTGTTTGAGTCATGCATAACTGAAATTTTAAATTGTGTTTTAGTTACTGATTTTTTATCATAATAAACATGGTTAGATTCTCATGGTGATGGCAATATAGATCAAGCAGAAGTTGACAAATTCGCAGAGTTGAAAGCAAGTAAGTTCTTAGGAGGATTCTACTAGTAGCAGACTTTCCACCGTGTTCAGCAGTCACCTAGTAGTTGAGATGAACAAAGGAATATTACCATGATGAGTAGTAGGCTCTGAAGTTTCTCTAGTAGATTTCTCTAGCTACATTTTTAGTTACTTTATATTTTTTAACGGCTACATTTTTAGTTACTGTTCTATATCTGTGGTTGTTTTAGACTCTTTTTGCGGATAATGTCTTTGTTTTAGACTTTGATTGGTATTTTGGTACATATATACTCCCTTGGGTATCAATGAGTAAATTTTTACTTTTTTGAGTTTATTCAACAACTAATGTATGACCCTAGAAAATAAAGTTAATGAATGAACCTAGAAAATAAAAATTTGCTTATATATGATACAAGAGGTAATAGTTTGATTGGTTGAATTGGATTTGATTTAACTTTTCTTTTTTAAAAAGTGAGTTTGATTGAAATGATTTTTAGAGATTTGGGTTAAAGATTAAAATAATAGGAGTATAGGACTTGTTAATACTTTAAAGGCAAGTTTAAAAGAACTAATTTTGTTTGCATGGTAAAATCACTTTTGATAAATTATAAAGGGTAATGACACTGTATGACAATTTTACGATGATGTTCACCATGTGTGTCCACAAAATCTATGGAGTCCATCCTTTTTAGTTTCCTGCAGATGTCATGCTACATTTGGGCTGAATACATTGCCAAATATGGAGCTTATATGCTTAAGTAAAATCCGGAAAAACAGTGCATTATAAATGGTTTAGAAACATTAAAATTGACAATTGAAAACACAAACAAAAATAATGCCTCGAGAGTTTGTGTAAGCTACTTAGTATTATTTCTCAAAAATATTTCTTCTCATTGTCTCGATTTTAGCTGGTCTTCAAGTGTCATACATAAACCTCCGAATGGTTCTGATTTTTGACACCATTTTGTATGTGGTTACCGGTTAGCATGTAGCAACGTATCAACAAAAGGTGGATTAGACAGAATGATTTTGAAGGATCATAGGGAAGCTTCGATCATAGGGTGGGAAAAAAAACTTAAAATATGTTAAGAAACTCTTATAGTCGGCCCACTCAAAATGTGAAGGCCCATTTCCATCTTGCCATGGTAAAATCTTTCCATCCACACTAATGAAAAATTCTCATCCCAACCCTCGAATTATCTTTTTCACCTCGAAAAAGTTTGGGAAACATTTCCCGAACTTTTTTAGTGTAAATTTTACCGAAATTTGTACTAAAAAAATCGGGTTGTGTTTACCGATATTTTTTGCCTTCTTGGGGTGTGAAAAAGAAACATAGAGGGTGGGATGAGAATTTTTCCACACTAATTCTCTCGCGGAGCCATAAGAATTGACATAACGATTTGTGTTCGGATTTTAGAATTAAAAGTATGTTTTGGGTGTTTGAATTGTATAATTTAAATACACTCTTATTTGAATCCCATAAAATTGGAAGGATTAGTTTCTACAATTACATACAAAAAATATCTGATATACATAAAAATGTACTTTGCACTATTTTAAACAATACATCTTCCTCCGCATTTCCCATTTTTTTTGTTGCTAATTTTAACTTTTTGATTTATAAACTTCGCAACATGTTCATAGAAACTAAGTATAATTAATCTTTTAGTTTATTCTTAAGAAAGGTATCTTAGGTATAATCTATTACTTATGCAGTTTTATTATATATTTGGGATATTTTATTATGAGTATGTATATACTTATGGTAAAATTACATATTTGGTCCTTTATCTTATTTTTTTGTAACACTTTGGTCTTTTATCTTTCATTTGTAACATTTTGGTCCTTTATCTTATCTTTTTGTAACATTCTGGTCCTTTATCTTTTATTTGTAATATTTTGGTCTTTTAAAAAACATAAAAATATGAAAGAATTGATAAAGATGATGAACATATTCATCAAAATCATGAGTTTTATTTAATTTTAATAAAAAGGTATTTTAATAAATAAAATTCAACATTTTTATAATAAAAAAAATATGAAAAAAAGGATTTATATGTGAATGTTATAAAATATAAATGACTAAAATGTTACGAATAAAAAATAAAGGACTAAAGTGTTACAAATATATAAGATAAAGGACCAAAGTGTTACAAATAAAAGATAAAGGACCAAATTGTTACAAAAAAATAAGATAAAGGACCATACTTATAATTTTGCCTATACTTATATAAGATTGTATTGCTTTATGATCCCGATCCGCTTCTTCCCCTTTTTCATTCTCTAGTGTTTTCCTTTAAATTTTGGAACGTCATCCCTACTCAAAATGAGTTGTATCTGGTGTTTACATGTTTTCGGATTCTATAAAATATTTTCATGACACAAACAATAATTTGCCTATAAAAATCATCTCTTTTACATGAAATATTTGCCTCCAAAACCTATTAAAAAATTTCAGAGACTCCATACACTATTTTTGTTTGAATGCACATGTAGGGTGCGTTTGTTTTGGATTTTTTTGAAAATAGATTTTATAATGTTACATAATTTTGTCTAAAAAAAATTTACAAAGAAACTTTTTATAAAAGCTTCAAATGAAAATTTGGTTTGAATAGTTATTCTTAAAATGTGATTTTAGGCATTTCATCATTTTGTTGAAATTTTTTTTGGATATCAAAATTTCGAAAAAATTATTTAATTTGAAGCTATTTCAAATAGATTTTCATAAAAATCATTTTTGAAATACAACTTTTTCAAAAAATTGTGATTTTGACTATGTTTTGTTCTTCAATAATGTATGTTTATGTTATATGA
The DNA here is from genome assembly GCA_030408175.1 of Trifolium repens. Taxonomy (NCBI): domain Eukaryota; kingdom Viridiplantae; phylum Streptophyta; class Magnoliopsida; order Fabales; family Fabaceae; genus Trifolium; species Trifolium repens. Next base: position 59,258,222 of record CP125836.1, on the reverse strand, counting down.
TGTCAAAATTAGTGTTTCAATTTAGAAAAAGTGAATATAAAAAAATTTATAATATTTTGAAAAACAGTTAATATCCATTTTCAAAAATACAAAAAAAAAATCTATTTTTTAAAGCTAAAACAAACGCACCCATAATTTGATTATAAAATCATTTTCATTTCAAATTTTCAACCACGCCAAACACAAGAGGCCCCTGTTGGAAGATCGGCTATGAAGCCCCGATACTTTAATAATGGTGATGTATTGTGTCCAATACATAATCGATACCGATACTCGTTCGATACGTCCCGATACTCGTATCGGAAAAGTATCGGTTAAATATTTATTTTTAAATAAAAAATAATATCCGATACACGTCTGATACGTCCCGATACTCGTAAAAAATATCGGTTAAATTCTTATTTTTAAATAAAAAATAATATCCGATACAATCCGTGTTTCTTAGTGATTGCCAAACTATTATGTTGTTACTCGGATAACTAATTATGTTTTTTTTTTGGATAGTACTGATGATGTGTTTTTGCGATAGTACTAATGATGTTCTTTTTGTATTATACTTAACTTAAGATGTATAATTTAAGATGTACTGGTGATCATTATTTTTTTATGACAATATTAATGAAGCACAAATACTTAACTTAGTATTAATAATGTTAATTTATTATCATTAGTATTTTTTTGTCTTTGCCACTGTTCTGAAGTCACTATAACGTCCTATTATATAACAGACTGTTAAGAATTTGGGTTTGTCCCAAAATTCTGGTATAAGATTAATGGATGCTTTATGTTTTTGATTGGTCAGTTGCAGAACCTATATAATTGTCTTCTATTGATACAAGATGAGCTTGTTGAAGAGGCTTGATGTCATGACTATTATGTGTTTTTTGAGCTATTATGTGTCTTTAGTTAGTACTGAGGAGCCTTTACATGTTGAGCCTCAAACTGTTTTGCTCTTGTGCAAGCTTATTGGTTTGTTTGTACTCATTGTACAATGAACTATTGACGTTTATAATAATAACAATAATAATAATAATAATAACAACAATTTTTTGTCTTTAAAAGAAAATTATTATTAATATTATTGATTTTAGTCATGTTTATATATTGTGCATTTATATATTTAATTTTAAATTTAATTTTTAAATAACGTATCACGGCAGTATCAAATATTAATTTTTAAAATTTTCACATATCAACATATCGGTATTGTATCTGTATCGTGTCGCGTATCAATGTTTCATAGAAGATCGGGTGTGGGGAGAAGAGGCTTACCTCACCATGTGAGAATCAAAGTCCACTTTGATATATCCTTTTTCCTTTCCCTTTCCATTATTTCTTTGTTGTCGGGTAGTGTGTGTTTTTGTTTCTCTTCATTTTGTCTTTTATTGAACTTTCTTGTGTTGTGTTAAATCACTTTATCAATCGATAGACTTATCTAACGCTTGGCATGCATTCATTGATGTCAAATAACAAAATAATTTTGAGCACGTCAAGGTAATTTGATTTTGATTGAAAGAATGTACTAGTATGTTTAAGTAAATCCACTCATCTATGTATTTTTTTTGTTTGATAAAGACTCATTTATGTATTTGAATTTTATTTTATTTTTTATTAATTTTCTCGTTTTTAAGAAAGGAAATTCGAAAATTCAAAATTTTGCTGCAAGCTAAATAAAATCTACCAAAAATTGTTTCTACTATGAATCGAATTTAGATTTTTTCCAACAATTTGTGCTAAAAAGCTCATTAATCAATTAAGTTAAATGATTTAAATTATGTATTTGAATATTAATTTAAAAGATTTAATTATTTTATATCACTTCCAAATCATCTATGTGATTTTAAGTGGTTGTGCGGATTATGGATTTAATGTTCTATTACACACACACAATATGGATTTAAATAGATTCCGTGCAGACAAATAACAATTGTAGCATAGTGGTTGTGCGGATTATGGATTTAATGTTCTATTATACACACACAATATGGATTTAAATAGATTCCGTGCAGACAAATAACAATTGTAGCATGATTTCAGTTGTTTGATGTGATATAGTTTTTGAGTTATTAGTCTTTATCGTTTGATCTCAATCGCAAGGTCTAAAACATTATGACTATATGATTGCATGTTCCCCGACCGCTGAGAGTTCAAATCCAATATGAAAATGTCTGATTGTACTCGTGCACATCCAATGGCTACTACAATAACTCTATACGTTAATTCATCTTTGTTTAATGGTTATGTATTTAGCATTAAATTGGTGTGATGTTTAATAGTTCAACTCATTCGAGCTAAAAATTAAATGAGATAAGAAATTGAAAGTTCAAAATTCAAATTTTAATAAAAATGAAAAAAAATACTAACATTAATACTTAATTACTAGTTTTTGTCTGTGTTAAGAAAAATGGTGTAATCTTTTTTTTTGACACAAAAAAATGGTGTAATCTAAATTTTAAATAAATTAGATTGGATACCTCAAATATAGTAGTCATTAGTTGGATATCTACAAAATTCTTTTAAGACAAAGAGGTCATGTTTAGATTTACCTCAAAAAATGATGCATGGGAAAAATAGTTATATTTGCAAGGGAGCGAGTCATCATATACTATGAACCCGTTTGTATTAATTTATTTTTGAGTTTATGCAAACAATTTATGCAATTTTTATGTATTATTATAAGTTTGTCAAGTTAGTTTATGATAAAATAGCCTATAAAAATTAAAAATACATTTTTCACTAATTTGAACTTATAAAATAATATAAAATCTCATTTATATTGCATAAGCTAAAAAAATAAGCTAATCTAAACAGAGCCATAAACAAGTTATTTTACAGTTTATAATATACTCCCTCTAGTCTTGTATATAAGAAAATTTTCAAAAAAGCTCTTCCTTTAAGAAAGTAGTTAAAATACATTAACCGAGGAAAAAAAACACATTATACATTCTTGAAAAATGTAAAACATTGCATTTATTGGTTGAAATTGGAATAATGTCATAAAACTTAATAATTGAAGTAGACTTTTGCTTATATTTAAAACTTTAAATTTTTTTATTTTGTTTTTTATATATGAGACCGGAGGGAGTAAGTGTTTGTGCGTAAGTTATTTTTTAATGCAAGATAACATTAAATCAAATTATTTTAGTAAGATATCCTAAATAGCTTATATAAAACTAAACTGGAAACAGACTATGAATATCATAAATTATTTTCAGTAAGTTCTTTGTAAAGTATTTTATCTCGTACTAGTATAAGTTTAACAATCCAATCCAAACATGTCTTTATTATGTTGACCTTGTCTTACTTTCCTTACATAGAAACTCCAATGCGCGTGATTCATGATTGAGGGAGCAGACGCGGAAACAAATGAACCACAAACACATGTAGTAGGCCCAGACTCATTCATACCAAAGCCTCCAAAAGTGTCTGGGCCTGGGCCCGGGCCCTCAAACGTAGAAGCAACGTCCATGCCTTCTTGGAAACTTTCCTTTGCTCTTTTTTTTTTTAAACAAAACTTTTGCTCTTTTGTTGAATATATATTTTTTAATTTTTTTTCTTTCATAACCGGTTTAATCTGATTCGTGAGTCATTTTCGTCATCAAGTGGTTTCAACTCATCCCGATTGCAGTTTCTGATGATCTTTTGTTAAATATACTAATTTGGCATTATTTTCTTTAGAAAATAAATCCATATACTAATACCTATTAAATAAAAATAAACTTAGGCAAGTATTAATATAATGGAGGACCATCTTATCTTAATAATATAATAGGTGGATTGTCTTCATATACGTGATCAAATGTGAACAGAATTAAACATCATCTAAACTTTGATAAAGATGGATTTAAAAGTAAAAATTTTACGATCACTTTTTGTATTCTGTTAAATAATGATGATAATAATAATAATAATAATAATATTAGCTTTATTTTTAGTCAAATCAACATCGATAAAAGATCATGATTAAAAAAAAACAAGTTTTTGTTTTTAGATGACAATATTGGTCATTGTTGTTACTTTGAGCACTTTTTAATTATTAACATATGGCGGGCCTCTGCTTTATGATTTTCCAAGATAAATTCTACGATAAAACTATTTTATTATATGATCTATCGTAGATTATCACGTGAAAACCATTCATGTTGTAAAAAAGTACATAATTTATACACAGTTTTAGATTTAGACAATTAATTACAAAATAGACGGTTTGATTTAACGCAATTATAAAATCATTATAAAAAATCTCAATTATACATTTTAGATTGAACAATTCAAATTTAAAAACGTAGAGTGTGTACTTTTTTACTGCAAAAAACTCAATCCTCTAATCTTCACTTTATGATTTTTGTAAAAAAAAAAAAAAATCTTCACTTTATGATTTGATTCATGTACGTACGTTTCTGTGTTCCAACTTCCAAGAAGGAACGGTATATTGGATTTTGGAAATCAAACAAACTTTAGAATTTAGATTATAAAATAAGTCCTCACTACTTTTCTTGACTCTTTAATTTGTTTAGGTTGACGTTGACCATGCCTCTCTTCTTACTATAAATAAGCTTCAAGAATCATCTTCACTTCATAACTTCATTCCAAATTTAAAAAATAAATCTCTTCCTCTTCAAATTACCTCTTCCATTTGCATCAAGAGTTCTTTTACCTCAACTCTCTCATCTAAGAATCTTCAAGAAAAATGAAGGTCAGTAGTACTTTACTTTTATTTTCTTCATCATAGTTGAATTATGATTAGTGAATTTTCCTTTTTCTATGAAAAATTTCTAGACTGAATTTGAAGTTCTTCTTTGCTAGAAAGAAAGTGAGTGTTCAATTCAATCCTAACAAACAATTACTTGATTTTTATGTGACAGAAAGTTGTGTTGAAGTTGGATATACATGATGACAAAATCAAGCAAAAAGCTATGAAGACAGTCTCTGGCATTTCAGGTATTGAATTAACTCTACAATGATATGCTTTTTTGTTACATCATGAAAAAAAATCCTATTGATCTATACAAACTGTATCTCAACCGATTTCAAATTCGGTATTTTAGATTTAAAAATAAATAAATTCAAATATGATTAGACGGTTTAATTGCGGTTGATTGCATAAAATCACACCACGCACGAACCAAATATGTAACATTAATAATTAGTTGATTTATTTAATAATATACTAAGAATCTAAGATTGTATTTGTAATATTGTTTCAGGGGTTGAGTCAGTTTCGGTGGATATGAAAGACCAGAAATTAACCTTAATCGGCGATATTGATCCGGTACGTGTGGTGGCAAAGCTAAGGAAGATTTGTCATGCAGACATAGTTTCAGTTGGACCAGCTAAAGAAGAAAAGAAAGATGATAAAAAGAAGGAAGATGATAAGAAGGATTCAACAAAAAAAGACATTGTGGTTAATCCTTTTATGTTCTATGGAACACAACCACATACTGCCTATTATAATCCTTATTACCGTGCTGTAAGCGTTGAAGAGGATCCTAATGGCTGTGTTATCATCTAATTTTATTTTTTTATTATGTTTGATAAAATAAAAATAAATCCCAAAAAACTCAATATATTTATCTTTTTGCTTTTTCTTTTATGATTTTGAAAAGTAGTATGATGTATAGTAGTGTTGATTATTAATACTAGGCTTATGCTGGACCACTCTTTTATATTTTTCTATAATAAATTATAAGTACATTATTGAATGTTGTGAATTTAAGTGGAACAAAAGTCAATTAAGTGTAATAAACCCAACAAAGCAAAGAAACAAGCAAAAAAAATTATAGGCAAAGATTGAATTATAAAGAATACAAAGAGTACTCAACTCTTACGATTCAAGAGTAATCATCATTGATACTTTGGAAGCAAATTAAAGGATTATTACATCAATCCAAGAAAGTAAAATTAATATTAACATTGCTCCCTAATCGGTTTATAAGCCAAAACCACGATATATAAATAATTTAGTCTACTAATCAAGGAATATTAACACAAGTTCCTCTAAACAAAATGTTATTTTGCATACGCCAAATACTTCATGTCATTGCCAACCAAATAATATGCCGATATCAGTTGCTCTTATCCCCTTTTGATAGTTCACCAAACAGAGAAAAATGTCGTTGAACATCCACTTGAAAATAAATTGCCATACTTGAACAGAAATAGAACAATTAATGAAAACATGGTGAGTATCCTCATTCTCTCTGAAGCACAAAACGCAGCACCTTTCGAGATTATTAGTAACAACACCTTTGCGATATAAAGCCTCTCTAGTTGTTAATTTATCAAGCAATAACCTTCACCCGAAGATGCTAACTTTCGATGGTATATTATTCTTCCAAAGTCTCTTTAAAGCTGTCACTGTAATCAGATCGGGTTCCTCCAACGTGCACCTGCTTTGCATCTGCAAATACGCGGATTTTACGGAGAAAAAACCAGCTGTGTTTGGGACCTGTTGTGAATTCGAACAAAAACACACCAATAAAACCAAGTGTATGGAGCAAACAAACCAAGCAACCAATAACAACAATGGAAATGAGCAATAATCAACAACCAACAAGAGATAAACTAGTAAAGCAATAAAGAACACAATAGAAATTGTTTACCCAGTTCGGTGTTAATGAATCTACATCTGGGGGAGAAAGATCTCTCCTTTCCACTATCAAAGCTTCCTCAAACTTGATTACAATGAGATTTACAAGAGTTACAAGAATTTAGAGTTTTCCTAAATTCTACCATTTTCCCAAATCTCTTCCAGTGACCAAGAGATTTCAATTGATAACAATTACAAGGTGTTAGAAAGAGTACCCAACCCTAAGATTAACCCAAAAGAAACCCCCTTGAACCCTTGCCTTCATGTTGGTGAAACCCCCTTTCAAACCCTACATTTTCTCTCTCCTGGTGGCTGCTCTCGTGCTCTTTTCTCTCTCTAAAAACAGATCTGGTACATATAGGGCCTCGCGCTCATAGAACCATGAGGATGTAAGCAGACACTCATAGAACCATGAGGACATGCATGTACAACACTTTGCACCTATGACAGCATAAACCAGATTTTTCCTTCATTTTTCAAGGCAATTCCAACAAATCTCCACCTTGCCTTTAAAATGATGGCGGTGTCAACATCCCACCAACCACCATGCTGTTCTCTCCTACTTGTTTACACCACACCTTCTTCGAACCCTGGAATGCCTTCCGTCCTCACGAAGAAATTTATTGCCTCCGACTATCCATGGATTTAAGCATAGCCATACAAGTCACACCACCTTCGAACCCCGAAATGCTTTCCGTACTCTCGAAGAAAATGTTTGCCCTCAACTTAGCCTTGGAATTTTAGGCAAGTTACACAAGACACAACTTCAAATTCTCTTGTATCCAACTACCTCCAATAGTCCTACAAGTTCCCGAATTTGATCACCGTTGCTTCCAATTGCCTCCCTGAAGATCTTTCAAGTTTTGCACTTCTTCAGTCACAATCGGAACATACCCACAAGGTCTCCATAGCCATACCACTTTGGTGTACCTCAACCTCAAACCGAGATTACTCCACCAAAGTCTCAAACCGGTATTTCCACTATGTTTCCCACCTTGTAACTTGCAAAACTGTCAATAATTGCTCTGAAACAAACTTCAGGCCATTGTTAGTATCCAACATTTCCAGTTTAATTCCAGCACCTAGTAAACCTCGTTTCACTAGTCACACTAAACCTATGTCACTAACAAGTATCAACTGAAATTCCACAACTCAAACCATATGAGAAACACCACTAGTAACAAATGCATAACAAACAGTAGAACCAACTATCTATGCAATTTAAGTTCAAGAAAATACCTCACATCATGTAAAAGAGACTCACCGATACCTTGAACCTTACAAGCTTTCCCGTCTTCAAGATGAACAACTCCACCTTCAACTAGCTTTAGGGCTTCAAAAAAAAAATATTCTTTCTCTGAACACATGTGATAGGAGCATCAAAGTCCACGACTTAAGACTCCACCGATTCCGAACTTCACACCACTAGTGTTTCCGCATCCTCATAACAGAGTTGTTGTTTCAAAAGTCACCCGAGTATTATTCCACCGCCTCTCCAGGCCGAGGTTGAGTATTATTTCACCGCCTCTCCAGGCCGTTGTTGAGTATTATTTCACCGCCTCTCCAGGCCGAGGTTGAGTATTGTTACCACCGCCTCTCCAGGCTGAGGTTGAGTATTGTTACCACCGCCTCTCCAGGCTGATATCGAGTATTATTAACACCGCCTCTCCAGGCCGACCTTCATCGCAATCTCCTTTAGCTTTTTACCTTCGAGGCACCGGATAACCACACTCCATGTTTTATCCATCTTCTCGACCATTAAAATTGCTTCCATCTTCACTTTCCACAATTCAAAATTGTTTCCGGAAAGTTTCACCATGGTGCCTTCATTTGTTTAAACCCTTGCCCCACGGTGGGCGCCAATTATTGTGAATTCGAACAAAAACACACCAATAAAACCAAGTGTATGGAGCAAAAAAACCAAGCAACCAATAACAACAATGGAAATGAGCAATAATCAACAACCAACAAGAGATAAACTAGTAAAGCAATAAAGAACACAATAGAAATTGTTTACCCAGTTCGGTGTTAGTGAATCTACATCTGGGGGAGAGAGAGCTCTCCTTTCCACTATCAAAGTTTCCTCAAACTTGATTACAATGAGATTTACAAGAGTTACAAGAATTTAGAGTTTTCCTAAATTCTACCCTTTTCCCAAATCTCTTCCAGTGACCAAGAGATTTCAATTGATAGCAGTTACAAGGTGTTAGAAAGAGTACCCAACCCTAGGATTAACCCCAAAGAAACCCCCTTGAACCCTTGCCTTCATGTTGGTGAAACCCCCTTTCAAACCCTACATTTTCTCTCTCTTGGCGGCTGCTCTCGTGCTCTTTTCTCTCTCTAAAAACAGATCTGGAAATCTGGTATATATAGGGCCCCGCGCTCATAGAACCATGAGGATGTGAGCAGACACTCATAGAACCATGAGGACATGCCTGTACAGCACTTTGCACTTATGACAGCATAAACCAGATTTTTCCTTCATTTTTCAAGGCAATTCTAACAGGACCCTTCTGCGTCTATCACTGCTGTCCCTACTTGGCCAGATCTGTTGTAGCAGTGACAGTAGTTCCACTACTGTTTCAGTCTCCGAATCAGTAAGCTCGGTTGTCCACGCTAATGTCCACGTCCAAGAATCACTGTTCCAAACTCCCATTGCCGAAATTGCATCATCTTGCTGCACAGATTTGCTATAAGGAGCTGGAAACATAGCTCGGAAAGATGTCGTACCTAACCATTTTTCCTTCCAAAAACCAATTTCTTGACCATCGCCTAAAACTTTATAAATCACGCCACCAAAAGGAAGCGTGTTTAAGACCATCCCTCCCTTCATCATACAAAAGATTAGCCACTAACAAACCATATAGGGATTTCATTAATTCGTACCATGGAGCTACTTTTTTGTTCAGACACCGCCACTTCCACTTGCACAAAACAAATGAATTGAAAAGCTTCAAGTTTTTAATTCCCAAACCTCCCTTTTCCTTCGGTTGACAAATTCGATCCCAACTAACCCAACACACCTTCTTACAATCAATTCCACCTCCCCACAAAAAAATTCTTTGGATACTCATGAATTCCGTTATCACACAAACAGGAGTCTTGAAGAAAGAAATAAATAGAGCGGTAAACTAGAAAGGACAGAATTTATGAGACCAACCCTGCCTCATATAGACAAGAGACAACAATTCCAATCACACAATCTTTTTTTCATAGAATCTAAAATACGTATCCAAGTGTTTCTTCTTCTCGGATTAGCGCCCACCGGAACACCAAGAAACCGAAGCGGAATAGACTCTACACCACAATGCAAAAAAGATGAAGAAGCACTAAAAAATCTTTCATCAAGATTTATGCTATACAACTTACTCTTAAAAAAAATCACCTTCAAACCCGACAGAATCTCAAAACTCCTCAGTACGGTCTTGATAGTTCAAAGATTGTCCCAATTTCCTTCTCTCACTATAATAGTATCATCCATAAATTGGAGGGTGTGAAACAAGATATTACTACTAACCTTGTAACCATGGAAAAGGTTACTTTCTACCGCCTTGTGCATGAGACCTATTAAGCCTTCGGCCACAGTCAAAAAAAGAAAGGGCGATAGAGGTCTACCCGCCTCAATCCTTTGCCGACACTAAAGTCTTCTGAAGGGGTGTCATTTACCAAAACAGACATTGAACTTTGAAAAACACACGCATGAATCCACCGCCGCCAACCTTCTGCAAAACCCATTCTACCCATTCAGTAGTCTAGAAAGTTTCAGTTCACCGTGTCATAGGCCCTATCTAATTTAAAAAATAGACATTTATCCTTCCTTCTCTTGGCTAAATCTATCAGTTCATTGACCACCAACACGCCGTCCAAAATCTGCCTGTTAGGTAGAAAAGTCTATTGAACTTTCAAAATTAATTTCCCCAAGACTTTCTTCAATCTTCCGGCTAAAATCTCAGCCAAGAGCTTGTACAAACTAGACACTAAACAAATAGGCCGGTAATCAGAGAGAACTTGCGGATGATCTTTCATAGGAATAAGAGTCAAGAAAGATGTCGTGATATTCTTCGGAAGAGTTGCATTATTATGAAATTCATTAATAAAATCAAATATATCCCCTTTAATGACTTGCCAGTATATATACCTTAAAAAAGTTGAAGTTAAATCCATCTAGATCTGGACTTTTATTACCATCGTTGTTCCAAATCAGCTCTCTAACTTCATAAATAGAAAAAGGAGCCATCAAATTAAGATTTTCCTTGTCATAGAGGGATCTAAACGGTAACCCGTTAAAATTTGGCCGATGCTCCCAACTTTCACTGAAATTATTCTCGAAATAAAGCTTCACATGCCGTTTAACATCTTCCAGTCCTTGAACCCATTGATCTCCATCTTTTAATGTCGTCCGTTGATTCTTTCTACTCTTGCTTTTAATGGACTCGTGAAAGTATTTAGAGTTCGAATCCTCTTCTTTAACCCACCGTGTACTTGATTTTTACTTAAGCAGACTCTCTTTGAAATGACGTTGTCTCCAAATGTTTGTTTTTAACCCTTCCCTTCTAGTAAGCTCTAAATACATCTCTCCTCCTCCTCCCAAAAGGCCTTCAATGTCGTTTAAGTCTTTCCCAGTCTTCTCAATATTAAGGTCGAGGAACCCAAAAGTACTGAGTAGTTAATATAACACATAAGTTATTTTTGTTTTTGCCCCAATATATTTTGATTGAATATAAATGACATGATAATGTTATAAAAAAATCTACATTTGTTTCTGTAACATGTTAACAAATGATAACATGATAATTAATAATATATTTAATATTACTTCAAATGTGGTGTATAAAAAAGTTTTTCAAAATATATAAACACATATTTGATATCTATATCCTATTTTGATAACTTTTATTGTTACTATTATTTTGACAATATATCCATTGTTTCAATTTTAAATTTACAATTTTAAATTTACTACATATACAAATAATATATCCATTCTCACCTCCACACCACCGTATCCTCTTTCTTTTCCGACGCTTTTCTCTGTCTGATTTCGTTGTGTTCGCGTCTGTCATTCACTTAGACTTGTTCTGAGTTTGGTTAGATTTCTCGTTTTCAGACAGTTGACTCCTCCACGCCAGAGGATTGAGGGTGGGTTAGTAATAGGGCGTCGCCGCCGTGATCTTTTTTGAGTTTCAAATATGTTTGGGACTATTTCTAGCGATTGTTTGCGAGGGGTTAGAAGGTAGAGGTTTGGGAGGCTTGGTTTTGGTGGCTCTGTTTTGGCGTTTGATGGTGATGTTTGGCTGCGAGGGGTTATAAGGTAGAGGATGGGGAGGATCAGTTTTGGTGGCCCTGTTCTGGTGTGCGATGGTGGTTTTTGGGGTGATTTTCTGTTCGTATTTTGAGGTGTTGGGGTGGTGAGATGTGGTGGTGTTTAGATCTGGCGCCGCCGGATGTGGTTGATGTCGAATGTGATTGGTTTTCTATGATACCTGATTCTCTGACTGTGTTTCAAATCTGTTGAGATTTGTATGACTCTTTTTGAATCTCTGATGGTATCCACATATGTTGAGATTTGCAGGTTCCTTCACATTTGGTTGACCTCTTCCATGTTGGTGTTCCCATTCTACCGTTGTCCTATCAACTTTTGAATTAATGAGCTACTCTTTCGATTCTGATGGGCCGATCACTTTTAATTCGAGACCCGGAGTTAGTGTCTAGTGACATCTTTTTTGGTCGGATTGTTGTCTTCTCCGGTGGTCTAGAAGTTGAGGAGTATATTTCTAAGAATGAGATTAGATGATAAACTCTTTTAGGTGGTATCTGGTTTTTGTATTTTCATTGGTGTTCCTCTTATATACGGCACATTTACTTTATAGTTCATCTTTTATCGGTCGCTGTTCGTCTTCTGCAGAGACCTAATTAAGTTATTAATAATATATTTTACCGTTAAAATAAATAAATAAATTTCTTAGTTACATTATCATATAAAACAACACCTAAGACCCATGCATCGCATGACAATAAGGAAACATAAACAATTTCATCTTTAGCATGTAAAAAATATTCTTAAATCATTTTAGAATTTTAAAAAAAGGAGAATAAGTATCTCAATTAAACTCCAAAAAAAATTATACATAAAAAAACATCAATATTATATCATCACAAAATATCCACTAGCAATCTTGATTCAGAGTATGATTTGATTTATGTACGAATGATTGTTCCAAGAAGGAACGGTATATTGGAATTTTGAAATCAAACAAACAATAGATAAATTATTAGAAAAAGTCTTATATTTGTACCCAAAAAAAGAAGAAAAAGTCTTATATTTCAGCTTCTTAAGTTTCGTAGAAGACCACACACTTCTTGTCTTGACTATAGTTTGAGTTGACCTGTGCCTCTGTCATCAACTCTTCCTACCTTACTATAAAAAACCATCACACAATCATCTTCACTTCATAACTTCAATTTCATATTAAAAATTTATCTATTTCTTTTCCTTTCTACTTCAATTTGTATCAAGAGTTCTTCTACCTTACCTCTCATATATATCTCAGAAGCTTCCATAAAAATGAAGGTCAGTACTTTAATTACCATGATTAAAATCACTTTCTTTTATAAGAAAAATTAGTAAATTTTCCTAAGAAATTGAGTGTTGAATCCTAACAATTACTTGATTTTTGTTTGACAGAAAGTTGTGTTGAAGTTGGATATACATGATGACAAAATCAAGCAAAAAGCTATGAAGGCAGTCTCTGGACTTTCAGGTATTAAATTCATTTCAATTATGTTTTTATTTTCATGAAATGAAAAATAAATAAAAAATCATGTAGCATCGATATCGGTCTTGAGTGCGGTCACAAACCGATGACTCTATGCAGTCACTCACGTCTAAAATGTCCAATTTAGATTTTAAATTCGTTATTTTAGATTTAAAAATAAAATATAGATTTTTAAAAATTTTGTTTGGACAATTTAGGCGTGTTTGATTGCATAAGGTCACACTACGCACAATCCAAATTTGTAACATCAATGGTTCATTAAATTTTTTTTTTAGTCATGTACTAAAATTGTATTTGTAATATTGTTGCAGGGGTTGAGTCAGTTTCGGTGGACATGAAAGATCAGAAATTAACCTTAATTGGAGATATTGATCCGATACGTGTAGTGGCAAAGCTAAGGAAGATTTGTCACGCAGACATAATTTCAGTTGGACCAGCTAAAGAAGAAAAGAAAGATGATAAAAAGAAGGAAGATGATAAGAAGGATTCAACAAAAAAAGAAATTGTGATTGATCCTTTCATGTTCTATGGAACACCAACATATTCTGCCTATTATAATCATCAGATGAAACCACAATATAATCCTTATTACGGTGCTGTAAGCGTTGAAGAGGATCCTAATGGTTGTGTTATCATCTAAATTTTTTGGATTATGTTTGATAAGAAAATTAATCTGAAAAATATCATTGTACTGGTCTTTCTTTTTGTTTTATGATTTGTAAAAGTGATATGAGGTATAGTGTTGATTATAATACGAGACTATTCTTTCTTATTTTCTTTGTATAGTACATTCTTGACTAATATATGATACTCTAAATTTACATTTCAAATTCTCTAAAATAATTGGGTGCGTTTGTTTTGGGATTTTTTAGAAATAGATTTTATAGTGTTACATAATTTAATGTAAAAAAATTTACAGAGAAACTTTTTAAAAAAACTTCAAATAAATATTTGGTTTGAATAGTTATTCTTAAAATGTCATTTTAGGCATTCAACTTTTTGAAAAAATTGCAATTTTGACTATGTTTTGATCTTCAATAATGTATGTTTATTTTATATGATGTCAAAATTAGTGTTTCAATTTAAAAAAAAAATAAATATAAAAAAACTTATAATATTTTTAAAAACGTTTTTATAAAATCTATTTTCAAACATATAAAGAAAAAATTCATTTTTTTAAAGCTGAAACAAACACACTCATTATTTGTTTTAACAATAATTCACAAGACAATTAAGCGATTGAAATTTTTTTTGTATTAATCCTCTCATTTTTTAAGAGTTTACTGTGTTCAGATACAAAATTCTTTTTTTTTTTTTTTGTATTAATCCTTTAACAAAGTTCTAACCACCAATATTTTCCCGGGTCCCCTGTTCTGCACAACTTTAGCAACAATGCTTGCCTTACAAGGGAAAGTAGACGAGAGACAAAACCATTCTCTAGTTTCAAATGTCATAATGTTATACATTACATTAATTAATAAAAATAATTATACACTTGCATTAACATTAGTGTAAACTATTCATAAGGATTGAGGGACAAAAATAAAAATATAATTTACTTACTTTTTTTTGTCGAATCAACATCGATTAAGTTACTGTTACACATGTAAAAACTTCGATGACCTTGAACCAGTGGCAGAACCAGAAAAAATTATTTGGGAGGGCCACAATTTTTTTTAATAAAGAAATTAAATATGAAAATTATATTGTATATAAAAATATAAGTTAAGAAAAGCACAAAAATCTATCTATTAATTTTTTTATGAGCTTATAGCTTATTTATATTAGCTTATTTATTTTGATAAATTAATTCAGTTAGCTTATACCTTATTATTTTTTTTTCTAATTTTCCCCTATTACCTCATTTAAAAAATTAAATATTAACATTGTCAAAAAAAAAATTAAATATTAATAAACATATTTCTTTATGTCATTTCATAGTTATATATATGATACCACTACAAGAAAAAAGGTGTTTAGCAACGGTTTTGGGATAGTTTAGCAACGGTTTTTAACTGCCGCAACAGTTTTACCAACAGTTGCCAAACCGTTGCAGATTTGAGCGTTGGTAGCTCAATTAGCAGCGGTTTGGAAAACCGTTACACAAACGGCCACAATAAGTTTAGCAGCGGTTTGAAACCGTTGCTATTGATGAAATGAAAAACAAATTTTGAGCCAGTTTTGCAGCGGTTTGAAACCGCCGCTATATTATTTTTTTATTTATTTTTCTAGTTTTGCAGCGGTTTGAAACCGCCGCTATATTATTTTTTTATTTTTTTTTCTAGTTTTGCAGCGGTTTGAAACCGCCGCTAATTTTGAAAAAAAAAAATTAAAAAAAATTATTTTATTTACATTTTACTTATTGTTTCAATTGTTTTATTCATAATAGTACAAACCTAAAATTATATTTATACACTAAAGTCATTCAATATAGTTAATATCATACATTTTTTTTTTTTGATCGGCAAACCAAGAAAATATATTAAAAGCACTACTGAGTACAAGATGTACTCATAGGTCTTGTACTCATAGGCTAAAGGTTACAAACAGACCTGAAAACAAAGGCCAATAAACCAAAATACATGGCGCAAAGACCCCCTGCACTACAAGGAAACACAGCCCCTTCAGTACAAATAACAAAATACACCCTATAATGAAAACAAACGACAGATGACAGACTAAAACAGCAGGCCAACACAAACACAAAAACTCAGCAGCAGAAATCCCAGCAAAACCGCGCCAAAAACAAAGGAAACTGCAGCCCGAGAAACCACTATCACCCTCGCATCATACACTCACCCGGGTTCCAAATCCATTCATATAAAAGGCAAGAATCTTTCGCCGTCCTGCTCAAAAACCACTGCCAAGAAAACCGTTGAATCAGATCCATTACATCAGCCACTGTTTGTGCTACATTATTGAAAATTCGATCATTACGACTCCTCCATAAAGCCCAAACCAGTGCTAACCAAACAATAGAAAACCCCGTTCTCACTCGCTTGTTCCTTCCACTACCAACCAGCAGCCCATATGACATCATAATATCAGGCGGGAGCACAATCACAACATCCAACCACCTACACAGAGTATACCAAACGGTAGCAGCCAAGTCACAATACAAAAATAAATGAACCGCCATAAATCATAAATCATACATATAAACCATAAAAGAATAATGATTTTGCACACTTCAATCCTATCTTTCAATCTTTTACCACCAATTGTAAAATGCTTGATTCTGAAATCAACTCTACTCCTGTGAATGATTTCAGACTATAAACAAATCAGTATATAACAAAAACCATAACAAGAGAATTAAACTGTGAAAATTCCTTATGCTACTAAGCACCAAACAATATAGGAAGTGAAAACATCAAAGCCATACACCACCAAAAAATTCTAAATTTCTAGAAAACTATTACTAACTTAATGTAACAGAAATATTTCTAATAAACTATTACTAACTTAATAAACTATGAATGAGGTTACCGCATTATATTTGTTGAATCGACACCTCATGGACAAACAAAATTGCAAACAAGATACTGATGATGAAAGAAAATATACATGATCATTTGGTAAATTTCAATGAATATAACATTGAAAATAAAAGCTATTAGACATGTGTTCTGTTAGTTTGACTCCTGTTAGTATTGAAGAAGACCCATGAATATAAGAATATAAAGTTAAGCAATACCATAAGGTTCACAGTACCTGTTCTTCTATCATGGAACCAAATATACATTCAATTGCCTAGCAGAGTGTGTTCAAATTGTACCATGTAAAATCCTCGCCACTGAGTTATTTGCTTAATTTCCTCAGCATCTGCACATTACACGAAATAATCAAAATCAAAGACAAGAATCAGATTAAAATCAACCTAGGTTGAGTTCTGCATAAGCAAAAAATTGATTAGAAATCAGAGGTTCTAAAGAAAAACAAATAGACCACTTAAAAACATATAAGCATAATTACTTAATCGTATATGCATGATCTAACACATTGTTCTCTAGCTTGTCAAAAGAAACATGGAGTTTCTTACTGAACTGTCAAAAGAAGCTATCTCAAAATTTGGAGAATTGGCACTTGAGTCTAAGGTGAAGCAGTTTGAAAAATCAACCCAATACTATCTCTCAAAACAATCAGAAACAAGTTAAAGATAAATTATCATGTAAGTGATGATATATGGTAGCTTATTAGAAACTGGTGAGGTGTCATGGCACATGATCAAAACAACTACTGAAACATACTAAGAAGGAATCACATAAATATCTAAAAAAAAAAAATCTGAACCATTAAGTTTATTAAATAGTATCTAGTTTATATACATAAATCAAAGCATTCTTGAATATGTGGCCACAAAATTGAGTATTTTTTTTAAGGCAAATAAATAAATATATAAAAGACTCATAAGCAAAAGAAGTACTTAGTGAGATCACAGTACAAAAACATAGAGCCACCAAAGGCTTGAAAGTTATGCAATTAAAGCAAGAGCTTGTTATGCATGCATGGTACTAGGGTGATAAAGACTAGTCAATATTTTTAACAAGGATTATGTACTTCTACAAACTCAGAAAGAAAAGAAAAAAACTTCTTTAAGATAGATAGATAACTCTGAGATGATTGAACAATTTTCAAAGCATGGCCTACAGCTCACCATGTTGGAAAGTAACTAACAAGGAGCTGAATAAAATAATAGGATTTCATCAAAGTAATGGGTTGTTCTATTTTGACAACTTAATTCTTTTCTCTTTTACATGTAGCATACTATATGTGTATAGTGCTTCTTCAAGACTTATGGTTCAAAGTTTTGAAAATGTATAAAAACTTAAACTCCATTCATATACTCATGAGCCTTATGGTTCAAGCTTTAATTATCATCATATCAGTAAAAAGTAATGATAATTTTAAAAAGGGTGTATCAGATGGATATAAAAAAATAGCCTCAAGGAATGAAATCCATATATTGTTAGCAAAGGCTCAATTATACAAATCCCTACAAAGGGAAGAAAGTGAAAAACTAGATGAGAGCTTGTATATGCCTTGGCAATACCAAACAAACTTCTCATCCTTCATTTTTTATATTAAAAAGAAAAATTGGTTTGTGCTTTCTTTAGTAGTAGAATTAGACGAAATGGCAGGTCAAGTCTTACTCAGAATCAAATACAGACTCTTTTTAAATCTGAGTTAAATATACTCATTATTAATAGCTATAATTTACCAACAGAACAAATAAAACACAATATAGGGTGGAATTTTATAAATGTATTAGGAACATATCAAATACCTCCTCCAGAGTCTTCCCTGTGATTTCAGAAGGCAATTTTGGTGTAGCAACAACTGATGTGCTGACAGTTGAAGTAGTTCTACAAGACAAGCAGAAATAAAGTATTAAAATCATCATCCAATAAGATATTAGTAACTTCTCATCACTTGTGCATATACAGTGAATTAAAGTACAGTAGTAGATATAAATTGAGAAAAAATAAGGCACTAAACTAGATGCAATATACAGTGAAATAAGGCCCAAAACAATCAATTATATGGTGCAACTTTCAAGTACCAAAGCATACAAGAGAACACAATGGAAACCCCTACTATTGAAACCTATAGGAAAAAAGGTAGAGAAACATTTGGATTGCGAATAACCGGTTTACAAGACTATTGCTATGGTCACTTAGAACTCACAACACAATACTGGTTTATGTACACAGATCCATCAAATTAATGAACCAAATATAAATTAGGTGCATAGATCCATATGTGTGATTGATTTATGTGAAAGCAATGACAATGTGAACATAAAAGCAACAAAAAAATGGGTTTGTTTTGGATTCAACCCTTTAATTCAATTAACCATATAACACTGAAATTATCATTCAAGCTGCTTAATTATTTTCAAATTTTCCAAAAAATGCAGCTTAAAAGAAGAAGCAAGTAAAGCTTAGATACAATCAAGTAACTGAAAAATAGCAAAAGAATCAAAAGAAGATAGATAGTTAGATAGATAGATACCTTTGAAAGCATAAAGCAAAGAGAACCAAGAAAGAAACTAAGCACAGTGTGAAACACTTCATAATTATGCATTGTAACATGTTTGCATTGCACCATTAGTCAAAAAAAAAATGTTTGCACTTGGAATTCTAAACCTTTTGAATGCAATTCAAATAAACTTCAACTAAAAGACTTTAATACTAATTTAACATAAAAACCTCTTCTAAGCACCACAATTTTGTCACCATTAGGGAATCAAATCAAGTAAAACAAATTGCAGAATATTCAGACCTGCAGAATCTCATCAAATTAAACCATATGTACGTTCTACGTTGACCATAAAATATTTAGCTTTGGTCCACACTAGTCTAATATCTCATCACATCACTCTTTCCACAAACACTAATTAGCTTTATATATGGTTAAACAATAATCAGGACAAAATTCTATATTAGACAGCACAAAATAAAATATTAGCAGGACAGATTTAAGTAAATGGACAGTAAAAGCATCAGATTTTTTTACCACTCAATCATCTTCTTGTGCAAGAGAGGATGAACATAAAAGGCAAGTTAAATTGTTACCATTTTCCTCTAAATGGCTAGAATTTTTTGACCAGCTTTCATTCTTACTTGAACAACCATGTTATTATTGATTTTTTTACAGTCTCCATCCAAAAGAACCAAATTCCCTGCTTCATTACCTTACAAAAAACAAAATCCAATTTCTCAACAAAGGAGAAAAATCAATTGAAAACTAAAATAGAAACGAGATTAGAAACTCACAACCAGAATCAAAGCCTCCATAACCAGAATCGCAGCATTTTTTTTTTTGACACAAGATATCAGCATATTTAGAAACGGAAAATCGCAGAATCGCAGGATATCAGCATATTCGGATATTTCATCATCACCAACCTATCAATTCACTCTAAAAAAAACATGGCAACAACAACTAACAACCATCGCATTAGAGAACCAACCTATCTGTAACCGTCACTGAGTCACTCTTCGAGTTCGATGAGTCCGAACTATAAGACTCATCAACTAGTTTTAATGCCAATTCCAAATCCCCTGAATTTCCCAAAACCATTCACGCTTCTTGTTTTCACAGTACAAAGTCTTCTCGTTTTAGTTTATATACATTCTTATATGTCAAAAAACATAACACACACAACACACATGGCAGAAGCAAAAGAAGAAGTGAGTACCGAGAATCCTAGTGCACGCTTTGACCAGAGGATAGTTCGCGATTTGACGAATGAGGCTAGCTACTGTTCATTCGTCGCTTTCTTGTGAGCAGCAGAATCGCGTTAGGGTTCGTTTGGGGAGAATCGATTTTGAGAAGAAGAAGAAGAAGAAATTTCTAAGAATCAATCTCAAAGTTGGGGATGAACAGATTCGTTTGGGGAGAATCGATTTTGAGAAAAAGAAGAAATTTGGGGAAACGAATTTGAGGAATGCGTTACTGTTTTGTTGCACAACCGATTTGAGGAATTTGAGGATCTTGATCTTGTGTTGTTACAGTTTTGTGAAAAATACCTCGTTACTGTTAACTAGTTTTTGTGAAGATTGAAGAATACGCTGATCTTGTGTTAGTGGTACTGTTTTGACTTTGGGATAAACCATAGTTAAATAGCTTAAACAGTTTTAAAAATATATTTTATTAAAATAATTTTAATATCAGTATGGTTTTTAGCCGTTGTTGTAGAATACAAATAGAAAACCGTTTTCGTTGGTATCTATAAGAATGGTTTTCCACCATTGAATACAATTGGCGAAAATATATATATTACCACAACGGTTTATAAAAAGTGTTGCCTTTGAAACTCTACGAGAACGATTTTTTTACATGCCAAAATTTAGGCGTTGCGGTAAGCCTAAAATGTTGTAGTGGTTCGCGGGTTTTTTTTTGTATTTATCAAATAAACCGCTGGTAAACCAAATTAAACCGCCGGTTCATTAAACACTTACCAGCGGTTCCCCAAAACCGTTGCTATTTTAATTTTGTTTTAAATTTACCGGCAGTTCTACAAAACTGTTGCTATCCATTTGTTGCAATTTCCAATTTTACCAACGGTTCCCCAAAACCGTTACTATTTTAATTTTGTTTTAAAATTACCGGCAGTTCTACAAAACTGTTGCTATCCATTTGTTGCAATTTCCAATTTTACCAACGGTTCCCCAAAACCGTTGCTATTTTAATTTTGTTTTAAAATTACCGGCAGTTATACAAAACTGTTGCTATCCATTTGTTGCAATTTCCAATTTTTTTTGTAGTGTACTTATATTCTTAATTTTACCCAATAATATAAATTCAATTAATTATCCGTTATTTTTTGACAAACAAAGTTAAAGTTCAATATTATAAAATTAGACTATATAACTTAAAATAATATTCTACGATATATACCGAGTGGCTTGAAATCATCAATAATAGACTTTAAACTAATATTTACACTAATACTTAAACTAATATGTATAGTCATTAATAATAAACTCTAAATTAATATTTACAATAATATTTGTACAAATATATATACAGAATTACTTAAAATAATTTATAATATAATTACATTAATACTCTACCTATAAAAACAATTATTTTTTTGAAGTGGGGGAGGGCCGTGGCCACTCTCAGCCCTCCCCTAGTACCGCCACTGCCTTGAACTTCTACTCAAAATAACAAAATTCATCATTGAGGATAATAGCCTGGCTGGTGGATCTTCCTTTGCACGGGCGCAAGTTCACTTGGTTCAAAGGGGATGGTCTTTCGATGAGTCGCCTTGATAGGTTTCTACTTTCAGAGGAGTGGTGCTTGGTATGGCCCAACTGCAAGCAGGTGGCTCGCTTGAGGAGCTTATCCGATCATTGCGCTTTGGTCCTGTCCGATAGTGAGGAGGATTGGGGACCGTAGCCCTCCAGGATGCTCAAATGCTGGAGAGACATTCCTGGTTACCAACTGTTTGTGCGGGACAACTGGAACTCCGTTCAGGTGGATGGCTGGGGCGGTTATGTGATGAAGGAAAAATTGAAGACAATCAAGGCGGCGTTAAAGGATTGGCACTCGGCGCATGTCCAAAATCTGCCTAGTCAGATTGACTCAAAAAAAGTCTGGTTGGCCGCTCTTGATCAGAAGGGGGGGAGGAGGATTTGTCGGAAGCCGAGTTAGCTGAGCTTTATGGGGTGACTTTTGACATCCATGCGTTGTCTCGGCTGCACGCGAGTATTAGCTGGCAACAGTCGCGTGCTCAGTGGCTTAAGGAGGGCGATGCTAACACTAAGTACTTCCATTCGGTCCTTGCGAGCCGTCGACGTAGGAACACTATCTCTGTTATCCAAGTGGGTGGGGTCACTCTGGAGGAGGTGAATCCTATTCGGCAGGCTGTATTCTCGCACTTTGCCTCCCACTTCAAGGCTTTAGATGTTGCGAGACCCGGGTGTGACAATCTTCACTTCAGGCAGTTGAGCCAGCTTGAGAGTGGCAGCCTAATCAAACCTTTCTCAGAGGCAGAGGTAAAGGCTGCCGTGTGGGATTGTGACAGCTATAAAAGCCCGGGGCCGGACGGGGTGAACTTTGGATTTTACAAAGACTTCTGGGAGGATCTGTGGGGGGATGTTATGCGCTTCATTTCTGAGTTCCACCGGAATGGTAAACTGACTAAGGATCTTAATTCTACCTTCATCGCATTGATTCCTAAGATTGATAGCCCTCAGCGGCTCAATGATTTCCGACCCATTTCTCTTGTGGGAAGTCTCTACAAAATCCTGGCGAAAGTTTTAGCTAATAGGCTGCGTCTGGTGATTGGTAGTGTGATTTCCGAGTCGCAGACTGCTTTTGTCAAGAATAGGCAGGGGGACCCGTTATCCCCGTTTCTCTTTCTTTTGGCAGCTGAGGGTCTGAATGTGTTGATGGAAGCTGTTGTTGAGCAAAACCTGTTCACGGGGTACAGGGTCGGCGAGCAGGATCCTGGTGTCGCATCTCCAGTTTGCCGATGATACGCTCCTGCTGGGAGTAAAGAGTTGGGCGAACGTTCGGGCTTTGCGGGCTGTTCTAGTGTTGTTTGAGACTATGTCGGGTCTGAAGGTTAATTTCAACAAGAGCATGCTAGTTGGGGTCAATATTCCTGATTCCTGGTTGGGTGAAGCTGCTTCTGTTCTTCGCTGCAGAGTGGGAAATGTTCCTTTCCTTTATCTGGGACTCCCTATTGGGGGTGATCCGAGACGGTTGGCTTTTTGGGATCCGGTGGTGAGCCGGTTGAAGACTAGATTATCTAGGTGGAAGAGTCGCTTCCTTTCTTTTGGTGGTCGTCTGGTTCTGCTTAAATCTGTTTTGACCTCTCTCCCTGTCTATGCACCTTCCTTCTTCAAAGCTCCCTCAGGTATCATTTCTTCTATTGAACTTCTTTTGATTAAATTTGGGGGGGGGGGGGGTGTGAGGATTCTAGGAACACCGCTTGGTTTATATGAGATCTATTTGTTTACGAAAGGAGGATGGGGGGTTGGGAGTTATGCAGTTGAGGGAGTTTAACTTGGCCCTTTTAGGGAAATGGTGTTGGAGGATGTAGCCCGATATGGGGTGGCGGGAGGGAGGGTGCGAGATGGAGGTCGGAGAGGGTCGGCGTGGTGGAAGGAGGTAGTGCGCATTCGAGAGGGGGGTGAGCATGAAGGCAGGTGGTTTGAGGATAATGTGACGAGGAGGGTGGGGGATGAGTCAGATACCTTCTTCTGGACCGATCCCTGGCTGGTATCCCGTTATGCGTGCAGTTTGGCCGCCTGTATGATTTAGCAGAGACCAAACAGCGCACGGTGGCTGAGATGTCTTTGCTAGGGTGGGGGGCAGAGAGGGGCCTGGGAGTGGCGGAGGCAGTTGAGGGGGTGGGAGGAGAAGGAGTTGAGGGAGTGTCAGTCCTTACTTCTAACCCGTTTATTGCAGGATTAGTCTTCTGATAGGTGGCAGTGGCAGCCGGATCCTGATATAGGCTACACTGTCCGAGGAGCATATCATCTCTTGACTTCCCATGATTCGACGGCTACGGATGTTGCAGCGATGCTCGTTTGGCATCCTCATGTTCCGCTGAAGGTCTCCATCTTTGCCTAGCGTCTATTGCGTGACAGGTTGCCCACAAAAGCAAACCTGGTTACTCGTGGCATCTTATCTATAACAGCTCATATGTGTGTATCTGGGTGCGGCGAGGTGGAGTCGGCTCATCACTTATTCATCTCTTGCAGCACGTTTGGTTCTCTTTGGACTCTAGTGCATTCGTGAATTGGCACTCTGGAGGTGGCGTCCACTTCTCCCCGTGATCATCTTGTTCAGTTCACATCTTCAGCAGGTAGTTCCCGGGCGCGTCGGTCCTTTATGCAGCTCATTTGGCTTGCGTGCGCGTGGGTGATGTGGACAGAGAGAAATCACATGTTGTTTCGTGGCCTAGCGAGCTCTCCTCTTCAGTTGTTGGACAAGATCAAGCTTTTCTCTTTTAGGTGGCTGAAGGCGACAAATGTTAATTTAGCTTCCAACTGCCATAGCTGGTGGTCTAGTCCATTGCTTTGTTTAGGCCTTGTATGATCTTATTGACTTTCGATGACTCTTTGTAAACTCTGGTAGCTCACTCGTGCACTCCTTATGCTCGGGTGACTGTTTAATTTATATATCTCATTTTGACTTTTTAAAAAAAAAATCATCATTGAAATTTTAAGCATTTTCAAGAAACGATACAACATAAATCACTAGAAGAGTCAGATAAAAAAAAAAAAAAAAAACTAACAGAGTCAAATAAGTAGATCTTATAAGAGTTGACTTAAATAATTACTGTACTTCCTCAATGCTCATGGAAAAAGGCAGTTGTGGATAATCTTTTTGAGGGTTGATATCGAAGTAAGCAATTCAACATTGTAGATCTCAACCATTAATTAATTATATCATTATTAAAAAAAATAATTAATTATGTCAATTGGGTCAATGATTAGAAACTTCCATTTTCTAATTTTCACTTATTTTTTCCTTAATTTTGAAACAAGGACAAAATTACAAACACTACTACTACTGCCAATCCTGTATAAACCCTTTTATATACTATAATAATTAAAACTTGTAACACAAGTGTCTTATACTAAGTGACCAATCACAAATTTTTTACAAGACTTGAGTTGACTTATTCTCTCTCACTATTTTCATTTTCCTTTTAAATACCTTCAAAGCTTAGCCAAGTTTCAGTACACCAATCCTTGTAGCTTCTGCCTCACTCACAGTTTCTACATCTTTGTTTGTTTGCATCAATGAATGTTAGATTTTGTACTCACTAGTTTGTATATGTTTTAATTATTTGTTGTTATGATCCAATTAAATGAATTTTCAATTTTTTTTTTTTTTTAAAAAAAAACTCACTTCTTAGTTTTGATTTGTTTTCAATCCTATGCACAACTCATCAATCAACTTGAATCTTAATTTTTATTTTTTCTAGTACAATTACTTGACATTCAAAGCTTGAGATCTCATGCCATACATTCAACCTAGGCATCTCCTTAATTGCATTAAATTAAAAAGAAATGTTCCTAGGGATTTTTTTAAAATATGTTTTAAATCTATGCAAATATACAACTTTTTTTTACTTTTAATTTATATAAAAATACATACAAAATTAGTCCCTTCAAGTATACAACTTTGATTTTAATCATTGGTGTTTTAGTCCTTAAAAATTTATTTATACTAAAATTTATCGTGTAATATTTATTTTAGTCCTTATATCTTTTAATCACTAAAATGAAATATTCTACCTACTAGATCAATTACAATTAGAATTTTTTTAGCAAGATTTTTTTTTTCTTCATGATTAGAAGTGATTTTAAGGGGTTAAACTTCTAAGTTCTAGCAATCCTCTAATTTGTTCCATGACAGAAAATAGTGCTGCAAGTGGAAATAAACAATGACAAAACAAAGAAAAAAGCCATGAAAGCAATCTCCAATATTTCAGGTATTGAATTTCAATCTCTTGTCACTTAAAATTATTTTTATATTTACTTTATTATTTCATACTTACAAAATCAGAGAAAAATCAAAGAGAACAAAATAAACCATGGTTTTGTTTTTTTTTGTAGGGGTTGAGTCAGTGTCTTTGGATATTAAGGAACACAAATTAACCTTAACTGGAGACATGGATCCTGTGGAAGTAGTTGGAAAATTAAGGAAGTTGTGTTGTCCTAAGTTATTATCTGTTGGACCAGCAAAAGAGCTTAAGAAAGAAGAGAAAAAGAAAGGCACAGAAGAGAAAAAGGATCAGAATAAGAATTCAGGTGCTGGTTTTGTGAAGGTTTGTGAAGCCTATCATTATCCTATAATGATGAAACAACCACATTACTATTACACTAGTGTGGAAGAGAATCCTAGTGCATGTGTCATATGCTAAAGTTTCAGAATAATATTTGGAAGAAAAATAAAGTGCATTGTTTTTAGTGTGTTTTTTTCTTTCCTTCTTATTCTTCTTTTCATAAGGGTTTTTAATTTTTGAAAATTAGAGTTACGATGTAATTGTGTCGCACATTTATATAGATCTGGCTCGTTCAATTTCAAATTATTTATTGAGATCGTTTATAATTTATTTATTGATTATATAATATGAACTGATTGATCTTTGACGTTTAAATGGAATTTTTTTTTGTATAAGAGATGATTGAGAATGGTAATTATTATACAAAAATGTATGATATTACATAACTTGATATCAAAATGAAAATGATTGTGATAATGTGAGGAAATTGATAAAGATGTGACTCGTATCATATAATGACATGATGAGTTACTATCAATATGAGAGATTTATTAGTGAGCCACACAAGTGATTATTTTGTAAACACTCCGTTGAATTATAAAGATCTACTTTGATTCTTATTATGAACTCTTTTTTCGGTTATTCTTATGAACTCTTGACGATCTCTACTTTGATTTTTATGAACTCTTGAGGTTACCGTTAGAAATAATATAAAACGATTGATATAGTTAATCCCAACAACTTTAGTTTTGGGATAATCGGTTATTTGAAATGGTATCAGAGTCTCTATAACTAAGTAGTCTAGAGTTTGATCTCTTCTCCCCTCACTTTCTAATTAAAAAGTGGAATTTAAGCATATGGTAAGTGGACATATGCATTATCCACGCTTCAAGCTCAAATGGACTTTTGCGTTAGGGGACGTGTTAGAAAAAATCCACTTTTTAATTAGAAAGTGAGGGGAGTGAGCATCAAACTCTAGACCACTTAGTCATAGAGGCTCCGAAACCATATCAAATAACTGATTATTCCAAAAGCTTAAACTGGTAGAATTAGCTATATCAATGATTTTATATTATTTCTAACAATTACACTCATCTAAAATTTTTTAACAATAGATGAATAACCAACAATATACATAGAGAAAGCAAAATATATATGAGTTGAAAAAGTATTATGGGTGTGTTTGTTTTGGATTTTTTTTAAGAAAAAATCTATTTTATAGTTTTGATAGTGTTTGTTATAAATTTTTTAAAAAATCATTTTTTAAAAAATATTTTTAACCCCAAAATGAAAACAAGAATCTATTTTTTTTTAACTATAGAACTTAAGTGTAGGAACTTTCTATTTTAAAAAAATTGGTTTTTTTTTTACAGCAAACAAACGGAAAATAGTTTTAAATTTTTTTAAAATCTTTAAAACAAAATTTCTAAATTTTTTCAAAATAAAATCACTTTTTTAAAAAATATCAATCACAAAAAAAATATCGATCACACAAACGTGCCCGTTTGGCGGCTAGTAAAATTATAAAAAACACTTGTTAGTTAGTATATATGAACTCAAAGTGGTATTATTATTAAATAAAGATGCATGCTCTTAAACTTTCCATGATAGTGAAAAGATTTAATGACTAAACATTTTTAACAAGTTAAACTTGGTATAATAATATAATGTAAGAGAACGTGCAGTCATGAAGACATGAGAGTGAAAGGTCCAAGTGGTCCTGATCCTAAAGAGTAATGAATATGATAATAATTCGTATAGAAAGGGAAATAAAATTGATTTTGATCATATCAATATTATAGACTATAGTCTATAGTGAAAGTCCAAGTGGTCCAAGCTCCTTGACGGATAGACTCTAGCTAGATATTTTAATCCCAATATTCCTTTAATCAATTTTCAAGTTTCTTTAAAATCAAATTAAAAAAATTATACCAGTTTATTACAAGTGGAATCAAAACTCCATGTGTTAACACGGTTTAAATTGTAATTAATTAACATTTATATATTGTCTCTTTTATAAGTCTTAACTCATCGTTATAAATAAGGTACAATGTATACATGAAGGGATGCTATGTACATAGTAAAGTAATTGTTTAGCCCGGTATGAAAGAAATCTTAGAAGAGAAAGATTACATATTTTTTTAAGATATAGTTATTTATTTCATTGTTCATTCACCAAACGGAGGATCTTTTTTCGTATGATATTGTACCTATGAATTTTTATACTAGTACATATTAATTATTACTTAATGTTGACTCTTCTTCATCAATAGTAGACGACACTGGTCTGATTAGTTGGGATCTGTCTAAATTAATCTAATTTATTCAAACCTATCAATGAAATAGTTCTCATTAATCAACGTGTTTAGATGGTAATGAGATCTAGAATTGTTGACTTCCTTGATAAACTATTATAGGATCACATGCTTTTTAATTTACATGAGTATATGTGGTGTGGTGGATAATAAGGACAAAATTCAAGGAAGACTTAATTAGAGTTTTATTGAGATTTAATTCAGCAATTAGACTAGTTACGTCTTTTCCATTTTATTCTTTGGCGACTTTAAACAATGGACATTGTAAAAATGAGAATTTTAAAAAAATATCGTCTGTCACTTAAATAGTAGACATTATAAAAAGCAATTCCGATATAATGTTTTTAAGTATATTTATTATTATGTAACATACATGAACATTTTAATAAATTTATATGACGCGAGTAAATTTATAGGAGGATGGGCCAGCATATATTAATGAGTCCGATGGCCAAGAAGCCCATATAATAAATTGAACTCATTTGTTATTATTCACTCATTTTATTTTTTATGCTACTTTGATATTTACTTATTTCTTTTCTTTTATGATACTTGAGATTAATGGGATTGACCCTTTGTAAAGATTTTATTAAATGCAATTTTAATTTTTACATTAACACCAAATATCAATTAAATTAGTTGGCCCTTTCTGGAACGTATGACGATTAAGAGGGTTTTGCGGAGGATTGGTTGAAATGGATGAGAGCTTGTATTTTTGAAAGCTCGATGTCAGTTCTGGTGAATGGTAGCCCCACTATCGACTTGAAAGTGGGAAGAGGACTACGTCAAGGTGATCCACTTTCACCTTTTCTATTTCTTATTGTGGTTGAAGGGTTGGCGGGAATGATGCGGAGAACTGTAGAAATTGGTAAATTTAAGGGGTTCCAAGTGAATCAAAATGTCCAATTCCAAAATTTACAATTTGCTGATGACACTATATTTATGGGTGAAGGCATGTGGGAGAATATCTGGACTATCAAATCTTTACTCGTGGTTTTGAATTGATGTCGAGTCTTAAAATCAATTTTGTGAAGAGTAAATTAATCGGTTTGAATGTTGAGACCAGATTCTTGGAAGCAAGTGCTTCGTTTCTATCATGTAGGTCGGATGAGGTATCTTTTAAGTTTTTGGGTATATCGGTAGGTGCTAATCCTAGAAGGCAAGCAACTTGGAAGCCGGTGGTGGTGAATGCTATGACAAAGCGCTTAAATTCTTGGAGTAGCCGTCTTCTATCTTATGGAGGCCGAATCACGCTTATTAATTCTGTTTTGTCCAGTCTCCCCCTTTATTTTTTCTCTTTTTTCAAAGCTCCCAGTTGTGTCATCAAACAATTAGTCAAGCTTCAACGTAATTTCTTATGGGGAGGAGGTCTCGGAGAAAGGCGATTATGTTGGGTGAAATGGGATCAAATTTGTCTTCCTAAGGAGCAAGGTGGATTAGGGATTAAAAATCTAGCAATCTTCAACAAATTTAACTTGTTGATGCGGTGTGATCTGAACTTCTTCATTTCAGGTATGGGCATTTACCCTCTAACTTGTTGGCTGGTGTTACTTTGACGAATGCTGTAAAATCTTCGCTATGGTGGAGAGATATCATTGGATTAGACAGGAGATCTACTGAGAATTCGTTTATGGCTAATTTGAGTTGTCGTAAGGGTGACGGTAAAACCATTGGACTTTGGAGATTTAAATGGTTTGGTGACCAACCATTTTGTGATCTTTTTCCTGATCTATTTGCCAAAGAAACTTTTAAAGATGCATTGGTTTATAAGAGATTGCAGGACACTAATCAAGGTAGAATTTGGAATTGGAATTGGCTGCAACATTTAACTCTTAGTGAATCGCAACATTTAGAAGAGCTACAAGGGCTGCTGGTTGATTGTTATCTCAATCTGGATCTTGCTGACAGGTGGAAATGGAAACCCGGTCTGATGGGTTTGTTTTCAGTCCGTTCTTATTATTCTATTCTGATCAATTCTCAACCGACGGAGGCGCTAGAAGCAACCACTTTGACGGCTCTTAAAAAACTGTGGAAGATTGATGTTCCATCAAAAGTTCTCGCTTTCGGTTGGCGCCTTTTACTTGATAGACTACCAACGCGTTCGGCATTAAATCATAGAGGTATTTTACACAGCCCAAATGACTTATCTTGTGTGTTTTGTGCTCTAAATGTAGAGGATTCTGGTCACCTCTTCTTTTCTTGCCAATTTAGTATTGGAATATGGACTGCAGTATCAAATTGGTTAGGAAAAGCTATGCCAACAGCGGTGGAATGCTGCACTCATTTTTGTATGTTTGGTAATTTGATCCGTTTGAAAAAAGAAGGAGGTCGGGTAAGTCGCTTGATTTGGTTGGCCACTACGTGGAGTTTATGGAAACACCGTAATGATGTGCTTTTTAATGGAGCTACTCCGGATGCATCAATCCTTGTTAATATTATCAAAACTACCTCTTGGATTTGGTTTTCCGGTCGGTTGGCCGTAAAGCTAATTTGACTTTATTGAATTGGTGTATTGATCCTTTGGGATGTTTTGCTAGCACTTAATTTTTGCTAGCTTTTGTAAAGGATTGAGTACCCCTTGTACTCCCTTATAATAATACTTCGCTTATAAAAAAAATTAAACTTAAATTTTATTCCTTCAATTAAAGCAAAATGTATCACTTTTTATTAAACTTATATATTTAAATATATTTTTAATAATGAATTTTAAATTAGATGATAATTTTTAAAATCTTATTGATATCTTTTTTTTAAAATTCATATAAAGATATTGATAGCGGGCCGGTCCGACACTATTTTAACAGCTTTAACTATATAGTATATAGTTGTAGAGTTTATACAAAGTCGCTGTTAAAAAGCCAATAAATTGATGTAAATTTCCTTTATATATTTCTAGGTTGCGAATTAATATATAGAGGGATTTTATTTCTCACATGAAATATTTTTTAATCTGATTTTGAAGTCATTCTACATAAATTTTTCAAAGAGACGTTCAAAGCAAATGTTTGCCTTCAAAAATCACTTTTCAAGTCATTCTACTTGACACAGAAAGGGGATGGATGCTCCTGGTTCTTAAGAGTTAATAAATCTATTAAAAACTCGAAATTAGTTAAACTTAGTTACTCAATTAGTTAGCAAAATTGAGCTCTACAAATAGGACAATTATGTACACGATTTATCTTTTTTTTTTTGAGTTAATATAATTTCTTATAAGTTTTTACCGCACAAATATTTTTATGCTCTTTTTCTCTCTTATGAGCATGATCTGTGACTTTATCATCTCATGATTCTTCACACTAGTCCTTTCATTAGATCAAATTATGTTGTCCCTTTGTAATTTATATGTAGTAACTTTTAAATTGAACTTTGAACCGCAAATAATGTTAACATGAGTTTGAAATACAACAAAATCTAAAGCAATAAGAAGGCAAAATCTAACATAATTTCTCGGTTAAAATTTTCTGGAATTAGTAGTATAGTTACATAATAATCAATAATCAATTGATTTATAGTTGTATCGATCTATCTTGATTCTTGACACCTTTGATCATCTAAGAAGAAAAAAAATTCACTTTTGCCACCCTACTGGACCCTTTGAACTAGCCGTAGTGCTGAAACCCACAAATCGAGAAATGTATTGTGCCATGTAGTGCCATTTACTGCTTGTAAAGCCTTCACCACCAATCCCCTCTTATTTTAGTTTAGTGACATCTCTTTGTTAGGTAGGGCCAGGGATCACTAATTAGTCGAATGAGCCCATCCCTCTGGCCTATCATTTATTGGTCGATCCGGCCGGCTGGCGGCTCCTGCATCTCCATGGGGCCCCTACAAGTTGCTAGGAAGTACTGGTTACTCGCGCGCCATATGCCTTATTCATTTTACTTTTCTATTACTTAAGTAGTGGATGTTATAAAAACGAGAAATTTTGAAAAATGTTGTTTGCTACTTAAGTAGCGGTCTTTATAATTGTAGCGTGTTTTTAGGTGTATCCGCTACTTAAGTAGCGGACAAGAGTATTTTAATAAATTCGTAAGGCACGCTACAGAATGGATAGGGTGGCCAAAATATTTTTTTTAAAAAAAGTCCTAAATGAAAAAGAAAAAGGCCAATGAAGTGGGCCTAGTGACAGTACACACTAGCTCTTTTACTTTCTTATTCTTGGGCTTCGCCTAGGGGGACCAATATTGATTTTGAAAAAGACTTCTAAAGCAACATAGTATGCCCCTTTTATCTCATTCTACTTTGACCAAGTAAATCATGTAAAAATTTGTAATAATACACAACAAAGCAAGCACAAGCAATCACTATAGGCCAGGCTAACAATAATAGACAGTGCTACTAAGGAAAAATGTTCATGTAGTCATGTAGTAAGATTTGTTAAGTAATTTTATATCTTTTAACATTTGATTCTCACCACGGGGTTTCTTAAATCTAAAATCAATTGTAAAATTCTTCCCTTGCATTATACTACCTTTGTCCATATACAAATTTTACTTTAGAAACAATGCACAAAATGGATATCTTAAATATATATATTTTCCAACTTAACCAAAGGTCAGAAGTAAAGATCCTACTACTGTAAGAATGTAATAATGTTAAAACTCTTAAGAGAGTTTCTCATTCCATTGTGGTTATATCCGACTTGCCATATTAATTTCTAAAGCTACACACAAAGGATTAAATAGTCAAGAACGAGAGTCGAATCACACGGTTCTCGTGTTACGATCATTTATCAGACTACCGATAATCGACTTTAAATCTCGTGTTTAACTTCATAGGTAGAGAGGATATTCAATTTTATAAAAATAAATAAAAACACTTCGTACTTTTGATTATTAGCAATGTGTACACATAAATTTCCAAATTCATGATTATGTGAGGCCTCTTTTTTCCCTTTAATTTTCTTCTATAGCCTAACTTTTGTCAAAGCACACAACAAGAATCTAACCGACCACAAAACAAAGTTCTACTTTATTTCTCCACAAGTTACCCGCTCTATAATTCCCTCCAACCATACTATAGACTTTAATAATTACCTACCAATTAATACCATATACATAAAAAACAACAAACATCACCAAATATAGTTTTGAAACTCCAACATGGGAAATTGCTTTGTTGGGACCATGACAGATTCTAATGCAGCAATCAAAGTAATAACATCAAATGGTGGAATCATGGAATTCAATGCTCCAATAACAGTAAGTTTCATCACAAAAGAGTTCCCTGAACATGCCATATTTAGAAGCCATGATCTCTTTTGGAAACCACTAAGCCAATTCGACGAATTAGAGGCAGGACAATCATACTATTTGCTTCCAATCAACAATAATAATATAGAAGCTTCATGTGGTAGTAGTAATGGAAGTGATTATGAACATGTTGTTAGACAAGGACATGTTAGATCTCATAGTGTTCCAACAACCTCGTATCCTGCTCCATATAGAATGTCCTTAGATTACAATCATCAAGGAATGAGGTTTCTCAAGAAATCTTCTATAGAATCATCTTTGTCTAGTAGTAGCAGGTTTTGGAAAGTGAAGTTGGTGATTAGTCCTGAACAGTTGGTGGAAATTTTGGCACAAGAAGCTAGAACAAAAGAGTTGATTGAGAGTGTAAGGATTGTAGCAAAATGTGGTGACATTAATTCATCTGCAGCTGAAGACATTGTTTCTGATCAATGGAGTCTTTCTAATACCAGTTGGAGCATTTCATCTAAAACAAATTAAACAAGTAATTTGTTGAAACATTTTAGTGTCTTTTTTCTGTCTCATTTCTTAAATATTACTTTGCTTTGATACTTTTTTATGTACTATATTTTGTTTCTTCTATAAAATTCATTCACTCTTTTTCACATGATATATATTGTAGAATTTCTGTGTAACTTTGTGTTGTAGAACGGTCTTTTTACTTAGAAATTGAAGTGGTATGAATATTAATTAAAGAAAATGTTTTAAAAAAATTAATATATTATAAATTTTAATTTTTTTTTGGGTTTTTAATTAAAAAAACAATTTGAATATTAAGAGATACACACTCAATTGATTTTCTCTCATCTAATTCTCATGAATTAAATATGACTATATTCTTACATTTCAATAACAAATAACACCAACAACTATACATCTATCAATATATCTTGTAAAAAATTCATGTATTAAATACAACTATTCGAATCATGCATGTCATGTGACAATGAATATTACATGTGATTGAAATACAAAGTGATTGTAAATTGTAACCCTACTAATTTATTTTAATTTTACGAAACCTCTATTTTATTTGTTTATATATTATTTATCAAATAACTTATTATATTTAAATAATTGCATAAAATTTTGTAATATTCTATTATTTTATCAAAATATAATTACTTATTTGTTTCATCTCTCACTTGTTTTAATGTGTGTTTTTTTGTATTTTTCTTTTCTTTTTTGCTCATATCGATAAAGATGCGAACCAAAAATTATTAATTTTCTAACTATTAATGTACTCCTATGTTTTTCTGTTCCCTATTATATATAAAAATTCATTTTTTAGGATCATTAAATAACTGTGTAAAAGCTAAGATCATTAAATAATTGACAAATTTGTCTATAATATAGAATAAAGATACATTGATGATTCAATGAACCTAAAATAAATTAAAAATGAAATTTTGCTTATACAAAAAAAAAACAAATAAAAATAGGAGAGTATTATTATAAAAAATATTTATGAGTGTAAAAAATTATTACTCATCTAATTATTAATATATACTATTATATGTCTAAATACTAAATGTCTCTTTAAATATTTGGGAATCCACCATTTTGCTCCTTGAATGTGCATCTCACTGTCATAGTAGTCTCCGACTCACACGAAAATATAAAATAATCCTCGACTCTTCAATCTGTTAGTCATATTAATGACTCATATGAAACCATCATTATGTTAATTTGTGATTTTGTTTTTAAAATTTTGTTTGATAGATGAGCATTTTCCTCCCAATCAAATGGCTGCCTATTTGGTGCGGCCAATAATTGTTTGGTTTTGGAAATTTTCGTCTGACTAAAGAATCTAAGTAACAAAACTGAAACTGACTGTAAAGATCAATTGTTGCCGCTCCGGCAAATGAAGGTGCACCCGCACCTGTTCTACTTTGGAGAAGGTACAAAGTCTCATCAATGTACATGAGATTGTGGAACAGTCATTTTTCACTCTCAATCAAATGGCTGCAAATTTGGTGCGGCCAGGATTTGTTTGGTTTTGTAGAATTTATGTGTAACTTTGTATTATAGAAGATTGCTTTATTTTATTTATGTAGACAAAATCTGTTGATGTTTTAATAATCAAAGAAGAAAGAGTATATTACACTATTGTCTTCAATATTTATTTATTTTTTATCAAGCTACTGTTTTCAACTATGAAGCACGAACACTTCTTAAATTAGGCGTGTCCGTGTCCGACACGTGTCTTTGTCAGTATCCGATACCGACACAACACTTATGATTACACTGAATTATGTCATTTTTCCAAATTATTATCAGTGTTGTTGTGTCAGTGTCTATGTCGTATCTCATGTCTGTATCGGTGTCCGTGCTTCATATGTTTTCAATAGTATTAGGTGTTCATTTGATATGTTAGCCAAAGTCAAAATCAAATGGTAAAATTAAATCAACATTAATATTAAAGTATATAGATTATAAAAAAAAAATTAGAGTATATAACTTTAAATTCCAAAACATGGAATTTATTATTTTCATATCCAGTAAACTATCAATTGACTCCTCCTAAATATTCATTAAAGTATCCCGTCAAAATAAATTCATTAAACTATATGAAATTCATTAAAAAAATTCATTAAACTAAATGATATTCATAAATCTAGGTAATAAGTTCATAAGCATTTGTCCGTAGTTGTGAACTCTTTAAATGAATTTCAGTTACCTTAAAGAGATCAATTTTTCCAATTATGTGTGGATGATACATTAGTTTACCAAAAAAGAAATGAGAGATTTCATATCATTTAGAGATTAATACCCCTAGGATGAAACGTATGGCAATCTTTTATATGAATAATTTTTTATCAAATTTTATTTATCTTGTGACCGACTAACCCATTTCTTAAAAACTTGATGATTAATAAAAATAAAATTAACTCAAACAAATTTCATACAACTTTTTTTTTTTGACATAAAGATGCTTATAGCATTTCATTAATA
Source organism: Trifolium repens (assembly GCA_030408175.1). Lineage (NCBI taxonomy): Eukaryota > Viridiplantae > Streptophyta > Magnoliopsida > Fabales > Fabaceae > Trifolium > Trifolium repens. Next base: position 59,221,077 of record CP125836.1, on the reverse strand, counting down.
ATAATACGTTCAATACAATGGGGTACATCAATATAAATAGTGGGACTAGCAGAGAAAGGGGCAACCCGCGCAAGAGCGTGAGCTACCTCATTAGCTTGTCGCCTGCTGAACTCAACCCGAGAGTTTGTAAAAGACGAAGTGAAGAGACTTCTAATAACCGACATAACCTGACCAAATTCAGTAACATCCGACCGCTGAAGGTGAAAAGCGTCTGTGACAATTTTGGAGTCTGAGACAAAGTCAATGTTATCTTTTCTCAAATCGCGAAGCCACTGCAGCGCATACAACAATCCCAAGGCCTCGCCGAGGGGAACCGAACATTTGGGGGAGAAGTGAATAGTTTTAGCCAACACAAAGGAACCTTCATCATCACGAATACACACACCATTAATGCATGTCCTATTCAGGGAATTAGAAAAAGAGGCATCAATATTACACTTCAACCTACCCGATACAGGACGCTTCCAGACTGTGTCGGTCGAGGCGGACGATGAACTGTTGTGGTTAACAGCAACCACCCCACGTTGAGGTGCACTAGGGGGCGCCAGAGCCTGAGTGGTCGAGTTGGCAGAGCTCCAGTCTTCGATCAGATGAAACGCCTGATCCATAACTTGGGCCACAGTTTCATTAAAATCTTGCCAAAGCTTTAAATTTCGGTTCTTCCAAAGGCTCCAGAGAGTGGCAGTGAAGTGCTGCGAGTTTGCTATATCGAAATGTTGAAGTAGAGCAAAAATGCATTCAGCCACCGACCCCGTAGTAAGATAAGCTTGCTGGATGGAATTCCACAAACCCAATCTTTGCCAAACTTGTACAGAAAAGGGACAATTAAAACAAATATGATTAAGATCCTCCTCAGGTCTGTTGCAGACAACACACGACCTCCTCCTGGTAGGAACCACATCCCTGCAAATGCGCCAAACCAGGTTCCTAACCTTAGGTGGAACTTTTAACCTCCATATACCCTGCCAGTAGCCTTCCCTCCGAAGATGAGAAGAGTCAGTCAGAACATCAACACATAATCTGTAAGCACTTTTAACAGAATAATAACCATTTTTCTCCACCTTCCAAATCAGCCTATCCTCGGTCACCTGCTCAATCAGAGGAGTATCTAAAATCCTCCTAGTATCCGCGGGGCTAAACAACTGTTGGATAACACCCACATTCCACGCTTTAGCGGTATTATCAATAAGACTCTGGACGGAGGCATTCCCTGTAACATGAAGAACATCGTAGTCTCCGTCGATGCATCCACCATCTGAAAGCCACGGCTCCCGTAAAATAGGAATAGTCGCACCTGACACAATCCTCCAGCGTGCCCCACCCCTAACAATAAAGCGAGCCTGAAGAATATTGCGCCAAACATAGCTGGGGTTGTGTCCCAGAGAAGCGGTCAAGTAAGATCCCCGAGGGAAATACCGCGCCCGAAATATACGGGAGACAAGCGAATCAGTGTCAGTTTGAAACTTCCATCCCTGTTTACCTAACATCGCCAAGTTAAAAGCTGTAAGGTCTTTGAACCTCATCCCACCGTTGACTTTATGCATAGAAAGCTTTTCCCAAGACATCCAATGAATACCTTTGTTGTTAGAACCTCCACAACCCAACCAGAAGGAATTCAGCAATCTCTCAATGGTAGTAATGAGAGTACCTGGTATAAGGAAAAGACTCGTGACATAAGAAGGAATGGCCTGAAGGACAGACTTAATCATAATCTCCCGACCCGCCTTAGAGAGGCATCGACTACTCCACGGATTAATCTTTTGCCAAACACGATCCTTAATAAAGGCAAAAATGGTTGTACGATTCCTGCCGATCACAGACGGTAAACCGAGATACTTACCCGTTTCGAGAACCGCCTTAACCCCCATGATGGTAGTTGGGGAGTGTTTGAGGGTATCCGGAACATTGCGACTATAAAAAATTTCTGACTTAGGCAGACTGATAGCTTGACCTGAAGCTTTCTCGTATAGCTGAAGAATATTTTTCATGGTCTGAGCTGGCCTTTCGCAGGCTTTGAAGAATAAAAAACAGTCGTCTGCGAACAATAAATGAGTAACTCGGGGGCACCCTTGCAGATGGCAGTACCTGTAAGATCGCCAGAAGATTCTGCCCGTCCAATAAGAGAGAAGAGGCCTTCTGCGCATAGAATAAACAGATAAGGAGACAGAGGATCCCCTTGTCGCAAGCCTCGTCCCGGGATAACAGGACCGACTTTCTCACCATTGACTAACACCGAGTAATCCACCGACTCGATGCACATAGACATCTAATGAACCCACTTGTCACAAAACCCCATGCGAGTAAGAACAACTTTGATATATTCCCAGCTCATCCGGTCGTAAGCCTTACTAATGTCAAGTTTAAGGGCAACACAACCGGTTTTACCTTTAGTTTTGGTTCTCATGTAATGAACAATTTCAATGGCAACCATGGCATTGTCCAGAATGGAACGATCCGGTACGAAAGCTGACTGATGGTGGGAGACGCACTTAGGAAGAACTTCCTTGAGTCGATTAGCCAGAACTTTAGCTATAATTTTATAAAGAACATTACATAAAGCGATGGGTTGCCAGTCCTTCATAGACTTTTGAACATTACCTTTAGGAATGAGAGCAATGTTCGTGGTACTAAGAGCGGCAGGAAATTGTCCGGTGTCTAACCAGTAGCAACAATCTTTGAAGATGTCATCACTACAAATAGACCAGAAGTGTTGATAGAAACCCGGATTATAACCGTCAGGTCCCGGACATTTATCAGGGTGCATGGAGAACACAACTTCGCGAAATTCTTCCTTAAGGAACGGAGACGTAAGCCGGAGATTATCTTCGACATTGACAGTATGCCTTATGACCTCAATGACCGGAGCCATAATATCGTGCCTCTGCTGGAAAACATCAGAAAAATAGTGCTTTGCTATCGAACACATTGCCTCGATATTAGTAACTTTGTCCCCGTTATCATCCTCCAAGGATACAATACGATTAGCTATTTTCCGTGTCGTGGCTGAAGCGTGAAAGAATTTAGTATTTCTCTCCCCGTCTTTGTACCAGAGTTTCTTGACACGTTGCCGCCAGTAAGCATCATCTTGCAGCAAAAGTTGAGTCATCTTGCGCCTTGTAGACAGATACTGATCTTGATTGGAGCCCGGACAATTACTTCGGAGAAAAGCGAGGTGTTGACGGCAAGCAGAGATTTCTCTCTTAACTTTGTTACAGTGGGTTCGACTCCAATCAGACAAGTCATCAGCACAACGGTTAAGACGAGAAACAACAGAATCATTACAAGAGGAAGTCCACTTTTCGTTGAAGAAATCATTAATGCCCGGTTCGTATTTCCACGCATTTTCAAAGCGAAAATATCGATGATTCGGCTGTGGTTGAAAAGTCGGAGAGCATTCAAGAAAAATGGGATAATGATCGGAGGCAGGTGCAACAAGAGTCTCTAACTTGGCATTTGGAAAAAGAGCAAACCAATTGTTATTAGCAAGAGCACGATCAAGGCGTTCCTCGACCGCGTGGGGGGTCCCTAGAAACTTGAACCACGTGTAGGGGTAACGATGAACCGGAACATCCGACAACCCAGAGTCCAAGACAGCTTGACGGAAGCCGTTAATTAACCAACGCGAGCGCAATATGCTGCCCCGTTTCTCATTGTCATTCATAATATCATTAAAATCCCCAAAAATACACCAAGGTAAAGGGGATTGATGCGATAGAGTACGTAAGAAATCCCATGAGGCACGACGACGACCCCCATTAGGATAACCGTAATAACCAGTCAGCCGCCAATTACCGCGGTCAATGTCAGTAACCTCAAAAGAAATATGGTTTTGAGAGTAATCAATAATTTGACAATTGTGAGAAGAATTCCAAAACATAGCAAGACCGCCACTACGGCCAACACGATCAACAGAAAAGCAAGAATTAAAACCAAGCACATAACGAATTTCCTCAATTTTATTACTCAAGACTAATGTCTCACTTAGAAAGAGGATGGCAATTTTATGATGCCTAACAAGGTATTTAAGGTTAGAAACTGCACTCGGGCTACCTAAACCCCGGCAGTTCTAACTGACGAGATTCATAACTCTCGGCAGGCCTGAACTTCAGGACCTGCCGTTACAATAGAAGCATCAAACATAGGATTATCATTAACAGTCATTACATTGTCCAACCCAATTCCTATATTATGATCTACTATACCCTCATCCCCATTTGTGACAGCTTCTGAGTCTTGAATGTTGGTTCCAGCTTTAGCACGCTTTCTCTTTTTCAAATCTGCACCACTATCTTCGATTTCGACACCTTCCAGACCAAGAGAATTTTCACCTTGCAGCTGATTATGAGGTGTGGCCAGCAAGCCTAAAACCACAGGTCGAGATTGAGAAGGACCTGCATCATTGAAATTCCTACCAGACTTGACCAAAGCTTGTTTATGAGCAATCAGAATGCCGCTCTTAATAGCAGATATTTCTTTTTGGACCGCAACAATTCGACCATCAAAATTAGAAGCAGCAGGTGGCGCAGGGGTTTGAACATATTCTTGAGAAAAAGTAGATTGAGAACCTGTACTATTACCTGAAGCAGTGTGTGGCCGAGATGGGATAGGATCCTGGAGATACTTATTTGTTGCCGTTGTACCCATACACTTAATTAGAGGCCGGATGTTTTCCCCCCAGCCGCGAGTACCATCATCATGGTCCAAGTCGAAAAGCTTCGGACAGCTTTTGTCCATGTGTCCTATCACGCCGCACAGATAACAAAAGACACCCAGTTTCTCATATTTGAATAAAATTGTCACATAGTTACCTTCGTTTGCTCTGACTTTCCAGCATTGTTGCAAGGGGTTACTGATGTTGATACGCACTTTCAGCCTCATGTAAGTACTGTGAACAGTGTTCCTGTTGTCGTATTCCTTTAATTCGCCGAGAAACCGACCGACTGCTTGACCTACTTTCGGTTGAATGAAACCAAAAGGCAGTTGGTGAACTTGCAGCCATAAGTCGATGTGATTCAGATCAACACTTGCAGGTACCACACTCGGAGAAATTCGTTCTATCACCATGTTATAGTTGTCAAAGAGCCAAGGTCCTTCATCCATTACCTTAGCAGCATCCAAGCGGTGATTAAACTGAAATAGAAAGCGGCCATTATCAGCTTGAAGGATCGAAACTTTCTTTCTTGGTTTCCAGACATGTCCCAATCGCTCTTTGAAATAAGCAAATCGGATCTGTTTATCGGTGAGCACACGACCGATGAGACAGTGATCAAGGATTTGGATGGTCGATGGATCAGTACTGAGGTTCAAAGTGAGACCCTCCTCAGAGAGAGAAAGGCCATCGAGAGAGAGAGAGGTTGTTGTCGGCCATGGCAGCAAAGGTTAGGAAGAGGAGTAATTGAGTGAGTAAGGGAAGGTAACAGAGAAAGGGATTTTGCATCAATGATAGCCAAAGAGTGAATTTTGTGTGTAAAAAAAGCCATGAGGTAATCGGTTTATATAGAAACATAAGGAGCATCTAGGTTTGTAAACACATACCAGATGAGACAGAATCATTCACTGGGTTGAAGGCCCAAGATGAGCGGGGCCCCAGCAAGCGGCGGCGCCGGAAGAATCCTAACCTAGGAAGGGTTACACGTTCGCGAGAGATTGATAAATTTTGATTTAACTTTTGATTTGATAAATTTCATACAACTTAATGACTAATATTTATTATTTTTCAGGTAAATGGATATTTCCTCCCTGCAATGTAGACGTGTTTTGTTTTACATCCGTAGAAAAAAATTTATTTTTAGAATGCCCCCTTGCAATGTTGACTAATTTTGTTTTATCCCTCTCTGTTGACTTTTTGCTGATGTGGCAGGGAAAAAGTCATCTACCCTTACAAAAGTGATGTCACGTTAGCAAAATTGTATTGCCACATTAGCAAAAATGTGACTTTTTTCATGCCACATCAACAAAAAATCAACGGCGGAACAAAATTCGTTAACATTACGATAGAACATTTTTAAATAGGCTACACATTAAATTGAAAAAATTATTAATCAATTTTAGTCAAGTTACTAGTCTTTTTTTAATTTCCATTTTTTTATGTTGACCTTGTAAAATTCCACAAGAAAGAACATCATATACACATGTTTTGCCTCAGATGCAAAATTATCAAAAACGAAAAAATATCAAACCTTAAAAAATTCATCAATGGCTTCTTCTTCTCCAATATTCATATCCACAGAGAATTTACGATCCATCCTCACCCATCAAACTCTAATCAATCATATCCAATTCAATCTCCCCAAAATCTCAACTTTTCTCCAAACCCCAATTCGCCAACACTACAATCTCTCTCCCTCATCTTCCCTTCTCCTCATGCCATCTTGGTCTTCTTCTCCTTCATACCCTTACATTGGTGTCAAACTCGTAACCCATTTCCCTCAAAATTCTTCAATCAATTTACCAGGTGTTCAAGGTAGCTATGTTCTTTTCAATTTAACAACTGGTCAAACTCTTGCTTCAATGGATTCAACTGAACTAACACTTTTCAGAACCTCTTGTGTTTCTGGTTTGGCTTCTAAATATTTATCTAGAGATGATAGTGAAGTTCTTGTTATGGTTGGTGCTGGTTCTCTTGCACCACATTTGATTAAAGCTCATTTTTCAGCTAGACCAAGTTTGAGAAAAGTTTTGATTTGGAATAGGACAGTTGAAAAGGCGGAAACTTTAGCGAAAAAATTGAGTGAAAGCGATGAATTTTCGCTTTCGGGGTTGAGTTTTGAAGGGGTTGGAAATTTGGATGAGGTTGTTGGATTTGGGGATATTGTGAGTTGTGCTACTAATTCTGAGACACCACTTGTGAAAGGTGAGAGGTTGAAGATTGGAGCTCATTTAGATTTGGTTGGTTCTTTTAAGCATTCAATGAAGGAATGTGATGATGAGGCTTTGAAAAGAGGGAAAGTTTTTGTTGACAATGAAGCTGCATTGGTTGAAGCAGGGGAGCTTGTTGGTGCTTTTGAAAGGGGAGTGATCAAGGAAGATGAAATCGGGGGAAATTTGGTGGAGCTTATTAGAGGTGATAAAGTTGGGAGAAGCAGTTTAGAAGAAATTACTGTTTTTAAGTCTGTTGGTTCTGCTGTTGTTGATATGCTTGCAGCACAGTTTGTTTATGAGACATACACAAGGAAATAGGTAATATATTGAATGTGTATGTTTGGTTCTGCGGTGACGAGAATTGATTTTGACAGAATTGATTCTGTAAAATTGATTTTGGCCAAAATTGATTCTAAGTTAAAGTGGTTTATGCTTGGATATATTCATGCAAAAGTGAGTTGAAAAAAAAATTTGAGTGTAAAAATCAATTCTAGAATCAGAAGCTACGATTTGTAGCTTCAAATAGAATCAATTCTGGAGGCAGAATCAATTCTACTTTTAAGAAACCAAACAAGTCAGAATCAATTCTACACGTCCAGAATCAATTATGGCTGTTCCAGAATTGAAACCAAACATACATGTCTATGCCTAATAGTTAATAGTTCAATAAGGTTTTTCAAGTTTGTTTGATAAGATGAGGGAGTTACTTGTACAAGGGGATTTAGTTTTTGTGCAACTTGTAATGTGGACTAGAAGTAAAAGTTTGGCAAAATAAATGTGATTGATAATAATTTCTATAAATTTAATATGATTTACTCTTATAGTGTAGTCTCTAGAGTCTAGTCTGTATGATTGTATATAATCTCATAATGCAATGCATCTAAATAGGTTAGCATTAGATAACTATTGTATATAATTGTGGCATGAGTACTTGCAAAAGAGCAAGTGTTAGGACAGCAACTCGATACAAAAGATAAATTAAACGATAAAAGTCATAAAACACAAAGAATGAAATGTGATGTAATGTTTGGTTACGAAGTTTGGCTATGTATCCCTACGTCTCTGACAAGAGAGCAGTTGTAATGCCGTTTTATTGATAGTGAAAGGATTGAAGTTTAGTCTTACAACTCATAAATACTGCAGTCCAAATTACACTGATACCCCTGAACTGTACTGTGGAGGGCATCGCTTCGTCCCTGCCTACTTATTATTAGTATGTAAACCTTAAAACATGAACATTGTCTTTTAGTCGAGAGATAAGTTGAGAACATGTAGTTCCTCTCTTGTTCGCGGGTCATGTTGTGATGCCTGAAGAATAGAGTTAGCAGTCATCTTGTTGAGTGTTGACAGTATCAAATAGGTAGTGTGATTTACTTAGAAGTGTCATTTTACCAGTGACAGTTATAAACCTATTATGAAAATCCAAGTTACTCTTACTAATCTATATTGAATCGAAGTAGAACTCGAAATAGGGCCTGCTCGGATAAATAGTTTATTTGCAGCTTATAGCATAAATGCTTATCATGATAAGTGTTTATGTATAAGCTCACATAAGCTATTTTTATAGCAAAAGATAAAATACATTTAAATTACTTTTGTATATGCTATAAGTTGTTTTCATAAGTTGTATTAGAGAACTTGTGAAAATAAGTTGAAATAAACTTATGAAAAATTGTCATAAGTTGTTTTTATAAGTTCTCCCAAATAGTCTCACAAAATTTATGGTCGTAGATAAGCTCAAATAAGTCAATCCAAACAGACCCATAGTACATAACTCACAACCCATTAGGCTCTTCCGCTCAATAAACTAATCTTGGGAGAGACTCTGTCCATGATGCTCTTGAGTCAATATCTGTTCTGTTGCATTGCATCATTTGTTTTACATCTTGGAAGAACTTATAAAAACAACTTATGACAATTTTCAGGCATTCTGCCAATATAGTTTATTGTATATGCAAATGTTATTTAGTATGTTAGTTTTCAGGGTTTGATAATTCTGGACTTTGTGCATAAAACTCATTTGATGTCTCTCAGCTCATCAACCGAACTACCTACTCAAGAGAGACTTCTACCATTATAGTTGTTAGTCTAGTAAATAGATAACACAGTAAAACTTATCATCTCTTATTAAACTAACATTAGGCATATGAGTCCTCTTACGAAATAAAAGAACAGTGAATATAAACAGTGTATGACATATATGATTTCCATGATGATGAAAACACCTAAATCTTAATCATCTCCAGTTTGTAGTGTGTGTGTGTAGTGTCATTAATGAGAATATCGGTGTTCTTAGTATTTTTAACATATGTACTACAAAAAATATTGTCAATAATGAGGATGAAAATAGGAGTTATTAAAGTAATTGTTGAGGCCAACTGGCCAAGTAGCTCATCTTAATGTTACCATTTAGTGATCAATTTAGATGATCTGCTACTACAAACTTTACTTTCACAACTCAGGATTGCAAAACATAGAGTTGCCTTGAGATTTTCGGTGCCTGGACAAAACTAAATGAATGATGCTCTCTGTTGTTGAACACTACTGATCTCGGAAGTTAGCCGATAATTCGGCTAATGACTGTCGACACTCAATTTTGTCCAGCAATGTTTGTATATATTCTTATATTTTTTTCAAAGAAATACAAATAGATGGTGCGCCCGAAGAGGTGCCTGTTCTACCACAGGTTCCACCACTATATGAGGTAGATGAGGTTCATGTTCCACATGTTAATGTGCTCATCATGCAGGTTCCATCACCTCAGAAGATGAGGTTCAGGTTCTGCTCAGATGAGAGCGAACAGCGATGTTCTTGATCAATTTTGTGATCAAATCACATATATTTTATGTGTAAATATTTCTCTTAATTTATGATTTGATATAATTTTATGTCTAATTTTTCCAACAACATGCCTCTAATTCCTTAATTAATCCTAGATGGAAGGTGTTGACACCGCCATCAAAGAGCATTTAAATTCTACTTGAAAACTGTTTGATTTTCAAATCTGATTGGGGAAGGACATCACTCTCATATAGATTGTTGTTTAATCTATTAGAAAATGTTAATTAGGGGATCTTGTTAAGAAATTAAAAGTGAAATTTTTTTCTTGTATAGTATTTATTCAGTTTTTCAAAAATATAAATATTAATTTTTATAAGAAATATTTGTTATTTTTTGAGATCATTAACATGTGAGACACATGCTTATGTTAACATGGCCCTAATCTATAATATAAGATAATGTGCAAGCAATATCACTAAATGTATCATATCATATCGATTGATCATATGGTAATTGGATCAATAACTGCTTGAAAACGTGGACAATAACTGCATGCTTGTAAACATCATATCATATCGATTGATCATATGATAATTGGATCATTACCAAACCCCCAAAGTTATATCAAGTTTTGGATCCGTTTGAATTAACTTATTTTTGGACTTATAAAAAATAATTTATGCAAATAAATAAATTTTTATATTAATTTATACTGTATATCTTTACCAATAAAAATTGTATCTTACAAACTATTTTTTTAAAATTTTCTTGACAAACTTATAATAATACATATAAACTTATTTATTTGCATAATTTCAAAAGTAATTCAATTCAACCGGTCCCTTTATCAATTAAAGATCCAAATATTGAAATTGATAGTTGCATTTATCTAACCATCACTATCAAACAACTCTTTAGAAAAATTCTCTTCCCCCAACACTCTTTTATCTCCCTGCAAATTGTTTTTTTATCCTTGCAAAGAAAAGGTTGAAACATATTTCTTGAACTTTTCCTAATTTAAATATTATGCGTTGACATGCGTAAAACAATCAACTGCGTCAATTAAATTGAGACGGAAGAAGTACTAAATGGAATGAAGAACTACCATCGAAAGATTTCATTCCCCTATACCCATAAAATTTGGTTCCCTCCACATTTAAGGGTATGAATTAATGCGTTTGCATCAAATTTAATAGTGGTGGTCCTGTACAACTCTATATAAATCAAGCTCCTTGTTATCTTTTTAAAAAATTCATTTATTAATTTAATAATTACCGTTATGGGTGAATAATTTTGTGCACATCAATTTAAATCACGTATGTAGATTTAGTTTGATCACGCCCACTACCACAACTTCACTCACTATCATTAAATATGCCATAGAAATAAACTAATTGTCAACTCATATTCTCATATGACGTCTACTGTGTTTTCAAGTTGGATACTACACTATTTTTACTTTTCCTTTTGACGTATACACTATTTCTTTCTTTTTTTCCGTAAACCGCACACAAGTGCAGAGATTAATTCTTCAAATTTTGTAATATTCAAATAGATGATATATATATATATATATATTTTTTTTTTCAAAAAGTTTTAACACTACTATATGTCCAAATTAAAAATTGAACCTAGAATATTGGTTAGTTAGAAAAAATCTGCACCATATCATCTAAGTACTCTTGAAAACGTATATACTATTTCTACTAAACAAGTGATATTCATATATTCAAATAAAAAGAACATTTCAAAAATAAATACAAAATCAAAATCAATAAAGAAATAAAATATGTTCTAGAAAAATATAAAATATAGTGAGTAAATATGAGTTGACAAAAAAACAAAAATAAAATATGTTCTAAATACAAATTCAACATCAATAAAAAAAATATTCTCTTTATAAGCACAACTTTGTTCGGGTAACTTTGATATTTCATGTAGAGAAATTTCAGACTTCAAATACAAACACGACTTTGTTCGGGGTGTCATTTTTTATATTTTTAGGCAAGCGGGAATGTTTGTGAAAAAAGAGGCGATGTGAACTTTTTGATCGATCCACATGACGGAAGATCGACTTTCAGACCGACGGATGATATCGTGTATGGGTGGATAGGAGAAAACATACATTTGTTGACTTGACCAGGGTATCACCACTTGCGGGATTGAGGACCGATGGTTTTACTGTGGGACAAGCAACTCTCAAAACTGCTTCAAGCAAAATGATTAAACATGAAAAATCATGTTTTGACAATCAACATGTTTTTACACCATTTGTTTTTGACACTTTTGACTCCTAACACCAGAGGTCATAAGTCTTCTGCAAATAGTTCAAAAGATCATGCATAGCAACGTTGTGTTTTCTAGGTCCATGAATATTGTTGCTAAGAGAAATGATTTTATCATTCAAAAAGAATTAGCCGCTCAACTTATTACCCAATCTGTCTTTCATTCATATGCAATTATTCAATTAATTATTAACGAAATATTAAATTTACATTTTCTTTAAAAATCTAAAACTTTTTTTTCTTAACAAATACCTCAAAAGCATTAGTTAGCATAATCCATAATAAACTTTTATTTTGGGTTTTTCTAATTTACCTCTTGATAATTTGGATGTATCTATTCATTAACCAATAAGAACAAGTTATATTAATTTATTACAAATTAATTGTCGGTATCACATGTTATAAATAACACATGCAAATCTACTTATGTGGTTTATTCTTATTGGTTATTGAATTAATATTTCCAAATTATCAAGGGTAGAGTTGGCTTTACCTTTTATTTTATTTTATAAAAAATGCGATTTCTTAACTATCTTGTGAGAAAGTAAAAATATTGATACCATGAACGTAGGAACTTTTCTAAGTAGGAGAATAAGAATCATCGTCATATTTATTTAGGTCCCACTTTGACATTTTCACAATGTCAATGAAAAAGTCAAAGTGAATTTGGCATTTTTAAAGGACCAAAGAAAACCTCTCAAGTTCCTCCAATCCACGACAGCCTCCAACCTAGCCCACAATCCCACATGATTCCACTTTCACATTTTCTTTCTACTATAAAAATCATTAATTACTCAACTCATATGCTCCACCATCCTTCTTGCTTCATCCTCTTCATTTTGTCTCTTTAATTTTTGTACTATCTTCCAAAAGTCAGCGCCATCTTTTGTCCTTGATCCATTTTTCTCTCTTTGTCTAAGATGTTTTTGCTCCTTATTAGTATGTTGCTTCAATAGGCAAAAATAACCACACCAAATATTTTCAACTTTCTTCTAGCCATACCCAAAATAAATCTCTATGTGCTAATAATACTAGCTAGTATTTTATATCTTCTCCTAAATTGCATAATTATATATAAATAATGGCTGAAGATTGGGATCTTTTTGCCATTGTTAGAAGTTGCCAATCAACCACCAATACTAGCACAACCACAACTAATAGTACCATACCATCTTCCATTAATTCCACCTCTAATTTGAAGGTAGAATTAGAATATGATGCATTTTCTTTTCCTAATATAGTGCAACCTATAACCAATGAGGTTCAAGGGTTAAACCAATTATTCACATCTTTTAACCCCACTACCAACCCCAACACCACTATTACCACTAGTGGTTATGGTATCAATCCCAATTCCCCTAATATTGCAAGATGCATTGGACAACAACAAAACAATATTGCTCCTACTACTTCCACTTCCATTTGGCCTAATTTTGTTCAAGAAGCCTCCACTTCTAGCTTCAACAAATTCTATAACCAACAACAACATCAACTACAAGTAATTCAGAAACAAGAATTCCATATACCTCAAAGCACACAGCCTCAAACACCAAGATCAAGAAAAAGGTATATATTAAAATTTCCAATTTTCCACTAATAATTGAATATTTCATTTCATTACTAAAAATATTGAACTTTTACATACATAATAAAGCCGGCATGGCATAAAAGTTGTACATACTATATAATACATTTACATTTAAATGTATATATTTGCTTTTTCCTATTCAACAGAAAAAGTCAACAAGGAAAAATGGTGTGTCATGTAACTGCAGATAACCTCTCTACAGATTTGTGGGCATGGAGAAAATACGGACAGAAACCCATTAAGGGTTCTCCATATCCAAGGTATATACATATAAATTTAATAAAAAATTTAATTTGATACTACTACATTTCTCACCATAAGGGTTGACACTACGTGGTCTCTACCTAATTAAAAGTTTAACACATCGATTACATAACATATTCAAAAAATACTAAAAATTAACCCTTTGTTTGTTGTATTATTTATTAGGAACTATTATAGATGTAGTAGTTCCAAAGGTTGTACCGCGCGAAAGCAAGTTGAAAGGAGCAACACCGAAACAGACATGTTTATTGTGACATACACCGGTGATCACAACCACCCTAGACCCACCCACCGGAACTCGCTTGCTGGAAGTACACGGACAAAGTCTCCGGCGATACAACCATCCACTTCAATTTCTTGTCAACCCAACACCGCAATTTCTTGCTCCTCCTCTTTAGCACCAAACTCTTTTGGTGAAGAAGAAGAAGAAGAAATTGACATGGAAATTGAAACTGATGAAGAAGGTGAAGATGGTTGTGATATTCCACAATCATCCAACCATGGTCAATAGAGGTAATTGGTGGGCTTCAATCACTTTCACGGATGAGTTTTTATGTTTTTATTTTGTAAATAAATAGTTTAGGAAAAATATTTAGGAACATTTTCTTATGTGCTAGGATCCAAAACCACATAAGAAAATGTATATAAATAGTTTTACTTATAATTTAAATTTAAATTGTTCTTGAGTTTTGTGGTTGCATCTTTGAGATTCTTGAATGTAGTTTTGATTCGGCATATCAAAGTCATGTTTAGTTCCACCAAATACCTGCCAATATGTCAATAAAAGATTTAATAGATTTTCTTTGTTTGTAATGAAAATAGTAAAATATTTTAAAAACAAAAAATGATTTTCTTTTTAACCGAGTCAAACTTTGAAGTTTTGAGTAAAAAAAACTTAATGTATTTAGTTTAAAATATAGACTAAATATATTCATTTTTCTTGACCAATTTTTGTTTATAATTTAGGTCAAGGAGAGTATATAAGAAAATTTAGGTCGATAAAAAATGATGCATTTAGTTTAAATTTTGCACCAAATACATTCATTTTTGTCGATCAATTTTTTTTATACGTAGAACTAAAGAGGCGGTAACACCAAAATACATACGTAAATAAATAAATGATACAAAATTCAAGCTCAGTTTCAATTGCAATTCTTAATTATTTTATTCAAATTACGGGATTAAAGTATTGATAAATAATGAAGACTTAGACCACATATTTTTGTGTGTCTAGATGAGAATCGATTTGTCTCATTTTTTTTCTCATGTTTCTCAATTCATCTTTCAATCTCCACCTTTGATTCATTTTTTTTCCTCTTTTCATTTCCCCCTTCCCCCCAAATCAAATGATAAAAGAGAAAATAAATGGAAGAACGTTACCCCTCCCCCCAAAAATGTATACTAAGACAATGATTTTCTTTGGATAACAAGACAATGATCTTGAACTTAGATAAGCAACAATTAAGAGTTTATTAAAAAGAAATTAAATTAAACAAATACCTCCTCTAATGAAGATAAACACTCCATCTGTCGGAACTACTCTCGAGCTTAAATATGATACAACCCTTTTTTAAACTGCGTTTGAGTGGTTTGCAATACAACGGCAAGCCGGCCATTTATGCTTGCTATGGCGGAGATTACAAGGATCTATATATATAAATTTTGGCGGAGATTACAAGGATCTATATATACATTTAATTTACAGACATATTTGTAAATGTAGTATTAATGTATTTGGTATAAATTTTGAAGAATTGACTAAGTAAAAGACAAAAGATTTGTTGAATTTAGTGTAAAGGCATTTCTTTCAAGAAAACTAGTGTGTTTGAGTGGTTTGCAAAGGACCCAGATGTGCAGTGGAAAAAAATACAGTTTCATACTATTTTGTATCTCAGTCGTTGATTGACAGATCAGACGGATCAAATTAACTCGCTTACAAAAAAAAAAACTCGCTTACAAATTTACTAGAAATGATCTCAGCCACACAATTTTTATCTAATACCGTTAGATTAAAATAAAATGGAAGGTTATAATTTGGAGTAACTCTTCTCTTGAAATCAATATAACTTTCCTCTGTAATTTGGAGTTACAAAGGTTTAATTGGTACTAGTAACATTGTTGAGTATTGAAACGTTGAGATAAGTCAGAAAGGTTTAATTGTAAGCCCCCCTTTGTTGCTCCAAAACATGATTACGTTGTTGTATTAACACAGTATGGACTTCAGACAAAATAATAGCTCAAAAAAATGATCATCTTGTTCCAACAACATAGTATACATTTTCGCAAGAGCAATGCAGAATGTATCTACAATGGAAATACAACATATGATTGATATGAATGCGGAATTACAAATTTAGCATGAAAAATGAGATTGATGGGTTGGAGTGGAGAGAACACATATTATGTAACATGTTATGTCAACATTTATAGGAAAACTGATAACCATAAACTAGTTCACATTCTGACCTGAATCTCCAACTTATGAGCTGATGCTTCTACATCTTCACCTAAAAGAGCAATAACATCTTGAGCTATCGAAGAATATTAGTTATGAATAATTTCAGTCTCAGTAAGTATTGGCATTTTTATCAAAAACTACAAAAGGTCATCTACCTTGAGGTGCTCAAGATGGAATAAGCTATCATTGCACAATTCATCCTTCAATATGCTGAGTACACACAATCAGTTGGATCTAATTTCACAACGAAGAGCTTGTTCTTCTCCTTCACTCATCAATTTGAGAACCGGAAGAAAAAATAAAGCAAATGAAAATTTGAGATAGAGTAATTCTTAGTTAAAAATATGTAAATAAGAACTAATTTTCATAATATACAAAATTTTGCTCATCTAATTCTTTTCATGTTGAAAATGGAAGTTACTGTATTATTTTCCAAGATAACATGACATTTGTCCAGCTATATGACTCAGCAACCCTTCTAGGAAATAATAGCAAGGAACCTATTTTAATTGCAAGGGGAAACCAGCTTAATGCAGACCATATAGTTTGGGTTTCCATTTACCTTGCTACAACATATATGACAGACAACTTCAAGGATCATCCATGCAATATATTCAGCAAAAACAAGGAAACGCTTCTGCATCATGAGTGACCTCTACAAGAACACTGGCCGTCCTTAAAGAAATGAAACTGTTTCCTATCCCTCAAAATTATCTCCCTACCAACCACTTGTGTGGCAAACATCATAAAAGTATGGCAGTGAGGACAGATCAGTGAATTCTTGTATATGCGTATTGGAGCCATAGTCGGTACATTAAGAACACCATATGCAGCTGCCAATTGTTCTGAATGGTACACCTTATCTTCACTCTCTTGGTATTGATACCCTCTATTCTTAAATTCAGTTATAAGAAACTCCAATTTTTTATTAATCTCGTCCTCATCAATCTTCTCTCCTGCAGAGAAGTGATGAATTCTGCTCCGTATCTCCATCCAACACTGCCCAGGAGTTCTCCTTAAACCTCTTTCTCTCATCAACCGACGTGTCTTCTCTCCAAAATCAGACATTCCAGCATTGTCATACAATTTTGCAAGCAGCAAATATATTGCAGGATCAGATGGATCAAGCTCAAGACATCGCCTTGCCATATCTTCTCCCAAAGCAACATTTCCATGTAAATTGCAAGCATTTAATAAAGTTTTGCAAACCAAAAAGTCTGGCTTGAAAGGCATTGTTTCAATAACTCCCACAGCTTCCTCTAGTCGACCACCTCTACCAAGGAGATCAACTAAACACACATAGTGATCTAATCTTGGTGTTATATGGTATACTTTTTGCATAGAATAGAAATACTCCAGACCAAGATCCAATAAACCACCATGACTGCAAGCAGAAATCAGTGATAAGAGTGTAATAGAATCAGGTTTAACTCCTGCTAACCTCATGTCATCAAAAGCAGAAAGAGCGTGGGATATATATCCATTTGATGCCAATCCAGATATCAAACCGTTCCATGAAAATGCATCTGGCTCGCTTATATCTTTGAAAGCTCTACATGCATCGTGAATACTACCACATTTGCTGTACAAGTGAACTAAGCTGTTTGAAACTGAGTTACATCTATGGAAGCCTGATTTGACAGAATAACAGTGCAGCTGCTTTCCAGTTTCCATAGTGCCTAAGCCAGCTGTAGCTGATAAAAAACTTGCCAGGCTAAATTCATCCATTTTAATCCCATCATTGCACATGTGAATGAAAACTTTTAATGCCATTCCATGATCCCCCTTCTGGTTTAATCTTGCGGCTAAACATGTGTATGTGATTGAATCTCTACGATTCATCGTACCAATTACAGACCATGCCTCATCTGTCATCCCCCCTCCAGCATAAGCATCTACAAGAGCATTCCCAACAGCAATATCTATGTCTGCTTTTGTTTTTATGATATGTCCATGGAGCATCATTGTCGGAACAACAGACCTCACTTTGCTGCATGCTCCAAGAATCATAGACAGTGTAAAGCAATTTGGTTGTACTCCTGCTGCTTGCATCTCGGAAAACAACTGAAAAGACTGTTCTTCTAATCCATTTTCTGCAAAACCAGCAATCAAAGAAGTCCAAGAGATGACATTTGGTGATGCTATCTCTCTAAAAGCTTTCACAGCATTTGTAGTGCTGCGGGAGCATTTCATGTACATATCAACCAGTGCATTTCCTACATAAAGATCATTCTCAAGTCCAATAATGATAACCCGCGAATGAAATTGTTCCCCTAGGACCAATGATAAAATTGAGGAGCTAGCGTTCAATAAACTAGCATACGTAAAATTATTTGGTAGGATGCCAGATAATTCCATATCAAGAAATGCACTGACAGTCTCTCTAACTTGCAAATTTTGAGTGAATCCAGAGATAATGGTTGTCCATAAGCAAACATCGTATTCAGGTGTCATATTGGCCACCTTAATAGCATCTTCCATCCGTCTGCATTTTGAATACATATCAACAATGGCTGTCTTCAACACCAAATTCATTTCAGCACCAAATATGATTAACTGTGCGTGCAGCAGTTTTCCATAAGCCAACCCGAGAAAAGAAGACGCTGCACCTAAGAGTTTAACAAATGTGAATTCATTTGGGTAAACACCCGCTTCAATCATTTTGACATAAATTTCAAAAGCTTCACCCCATTTACCAGTTTCCACTAAAGAAGAAACCATTGTTGTCCAAGACACAACATCACCACCACCCTTCACTAACGAAAGCAATTTATATACTTCAACAGTACTACAACAACTCTTTGTATAAAACTCTATCAACGAAGTGGCAAGAAAAGGATTCATCTCTAACCCAAGCTTTACAACAGAAGCATGAATCCGTGTCCCACAATCGAAATCCCCTAAAGCCGAACACGATCTTAAGGCACTAGACAATGTAAACTCATTCGGATACTGACCGGAACCTAACATCATATCAAACAATTCAAGTGCATCAAAATGATACTTATTCTTGGTGTGTGAAGACAGAACCGTTGTCCATGATACAACATCTCTGTCAGGCATTTCATCGAACAAGCAGCGTGCTTGAACAACTCCAAAGCATTTAGCATACAAAGACAACAAATTGTTGCTTAAATAGAGGTCATGTTGAAGACCCAATTTGATTATGGGGCTATGAATGCATATTCCTTCTTTGAGGGAATTTGAGTTGCAGAATGAAAGAACACGCAAACAAGTTTCTTGGAAACGGGTTAGTGAAAAACTATGAGTAACAGTTTTACTACACAGAATGTGCATGGTTCAATAATAGCTTGTAATTGCAACGTTAAATTGAGTTGGAATTAATTAGTACATAGGTTTGAAATATCAAATATGTTGGCTTGTACATTGTGATTCTGAGAGTGTTGAATAAGCATATTTCAAAACTAGGAGAATCAAAACAAAATAGTTTGGACGAATAGAATTTTGAATTTGGTACACGACAACATGGAAAATGGGTGGGAGGGAGGGACAGTGGAACTGAAATGTGTCACAAATGTATTTTAGGTTTTTCAGAAGTTTTTATAAAACTAGACTTTTTACCTGTTTAATCACTCAATTCAATTATACAATGAAAATGTTGATAATGTGTAGTAGTAAGCATTTAGGGCTCGTTTGGATAAATAGCTTATACATGTGCTTATAGAATTAGAGCTTATAGTATGAGAAATTACATCATAAGCTCTTATACTCAATAAGCATTTTGTGTTTGGGTATTTTAATATTACAATAAATTTTTAGTATTGATGATAATTTTAGTTTTTATATCAAAAAAAAAAGATAATTTTAGTTTTATTAAACATAACATACAAACAATAAAATATTATATAAATATATTTTGTTAATATTAGTTATTCTAAATTACGAAAAAAATTAATCATAACTAAAGTTATATTATTATAATATGAATTTAAATGATACCTATTTTTTAGACAATATTTACTTATTATATTTTATTCAACGCATATCTTGTAAAAAAATTGTTATGTATTTTTCAAGTATATCCTTATTGCTTACATGAAAAAAGTATATCTATAATGCTAATTTTCAAACCATATTCGTAACGAAATATATATCTATTACTACGTATTTGTACTTATTTTTAATTAAAATAAATCATTATTAAGTTAGTCGACAAAAAAATAGATCTATTTTTAAGTCAACTTTTTTTTTATTGGATGCATATCTTGTAAAAAAAACACAAATTCAATTGTTATGTCTTTTTCATGTATATCCTTGTTGCATTGTTAAAAAAAGTTCTCTTTGTGAGCGTTTTTTAGATATATTTTTTAAGTATATATCTTAATTTCTCAAGGTTAAATCCTATTTTTAAGGGAAAAAAATATTAATTGGTATTAGTGTATGTCACGATAAATGATAACTATTTTTATTCATTTGATTTTATATACTTTTAATTTATTTATTTCAATATAATAACGTTGATTACTACTAAGTTTACTATTCTTTCCTTATACATTTTAATAATATTATAAACTTTATATCCTTCGTTGTAATTCAGCAAATAAATTATAGAAAATATTTAGAAATAATAAGATAAATACAAAAAAATAATACGAATCTATACATAAAAATAAGATAATATTCTAAATTTTATATTTATTTTTATAATTTCACTAAAAGAATTATAGGAAAAATAAGATATATACAATATAACAATTATACATGAATCTATGTATAACATATAAGAACAAAAAAATAAAATAACGATTATAGTTGAATTTATTCATAAAAATAGGATAATATTCTAAATTGTGTATCCTTTATTGTAATTTCACTAAAGAAATATAGAAAAAGTATAGAAAGAATAAAATAAAAATATTATATACAAATCTATGCATAAATATAGAAACAAAAGAAAACCAATAAATTTTTTTTACAAAAAAGATAAATACACACATAAAATAAATCTACTAATCTACTAATAATGTATAAAAAAAAACTACTACTAAAAAATCTAATTTGTCCTCATTTATTTTAATAATATTTCAAATCTTCTGCCCGTGAATACAATTTTACCTGTAAATGTATAAAAATAAGAGAGAGAAAAAAATTTGTTAGAAGAAATCTATGCATTGACCACTATTGAATTAGCATAAAAGGTGAATGATTATTAAACACATAGTTAGTGAAAAAATACTATAATTCTACTAAAAACATAAACAAAAAGAGAAATAAAAATCAAAACATAGAAAAAAGAGAACAATAAATCATTAAGTAGAGGAGTGAAACAAAAAATATATAATTAAACAAATAGATAAATAAGATTGCATAAAGTTTAAAACTTACTCGATAATAACAACTTCATGATAATAGAGGTTGTGTAACAATAACAACTTCATGTTGATAGAACCGTAACAAAATCTCTAGATTATCAATAATACTATAACAAAACGAACAAAAAAAAACTGCAAATCAAACATAGACAAACGATTTTAGATTTGACACATACAAATTCAAAATTCAAAATAAATATAGAAATAAAATAAACTATATGAAGACAAATATATAAATTATAACAAAAAAATATAGTGAGAGAAAAATAGTTTGAGGGTGCTTGTATTTATAACTCTCAATTAAGTTGAATCTATACATAATTTTCGTAACTGATTATTAATTTTTTTGTTTTATTAATGTTTATCCATTTTCTCTTTTTTTTGACATATCTCAAATTTAATTTTTTTGTTTGTTTTAAACACATGACGTGTCACATTCATTAATTGATGTGGCAACATAATATTGGTTTAAAAATTGATTATTTAAGTTTTTATCATAGCCGTTGATATTTTTTTTTTCAAGTGTCAAAATCTAGACCATTCATATTAGGGTTAGGGTTTAGGGTGCCTCTAGTTACTCTCGTTTTATTATATTAAGATTAAGATGTATTTTTTTTTCTGTCAAAAAATCTTTTTTAATTTTTATGAACAATCAGCCCCGTTAATAATCGGATTGGTTCAGTTCGGATTTGACAGTGAAAGTGCGAGTTTAATGATAAACCAACTCAATAAATATTGAATGAGACAAAAAAAAAATCTCAAAAGGGTCTTATAATTAGGAAGGGAGGTAGTATCTTGTAACCAAAGTTATCTTCCCAATATAAATGTATCTTTCATTTTCTTTTGGCTTAATGGCAATTTTGGTACCCCTATTTTCAATAAATTTGAATTTTGGTACCCCTATTTCTAAATCAGCAATTTTGGTACCCCTATTTTGTTAAAATTTGAAATTGCACTCATTTTTATTCTTTTTTGATGATGTGGCGCATTTTAGTATTACATGGCATTTGTTTATTTAAAAAATCATCGCCACGTCAGATTATATTAAAATATATATAAAAAATTTAAATTTAAAAATCCAAAAAAAAAATTTGAAAACTATAAAGTACAACAAAAATAATAAGAAAAATAATAAACTATAAAAAAAATCCAATTTTTTTGAAAATAGGGGTACCAAAACTGCCATTAAGCCTTTTCTTTTTTAGTATGTTTAACAAGTATTGGGGCAATATTTAGCATGACTCATATTTTATTACTTTTACATCTTTAAAGTGTGTTGGTGTTAGTTGAAAATATGTAGAGAAATTCTTAATTGAAGAAATTTGTGAAAATTGTATTAGAATCAGTTTATGCAAAAAAAAAAATTGGAATTTTCACGTTATATTTTTATGTTCTTATTGTGCTCTCTTATTTTTATATGTCTAATTTTTCCAACAATTGGTATCAAGCTTTGGTTTGATTGAACTAAAATTTTTAGTGTGCTTTGTGATCGTAGCCTTGCGTAATTTTCTACTCCCTTCGTATCAAAATATAAGTTACTTTGAGGAAAAAATTTGTATCAAATTATAAGTCACTTTATATTACCAATGAAGCATTTAATACTATTTTTCCTATTATACCCTTAACTATTTATTACTCTTTCTTCTTTCAATACTTCAATTTATTTTTTCCTATCATAAATGAAAGAGAATTTTGTAAATCAACTCATAATTTCTCTTTTCCACACAACCTTAATTACATTTCTTAATATGCATAAAAGTGTCAATGTGACTTATATTATGGTGCGGAGAGAGTACATTAGAAAATAATGTTGATATTTAGAAAAGATTTTGTTTGATCGTTTGCTTATCGTTGCAAAATTCCACAACCGCGATGCTTGATTATCTGTTGTTTCTCTCGAGCTCCTTCTGACTCCCTAACAAGTGGTATCAGAATCGTGATTTAGCTTGGTGGGTGGTTAAATTCAACATCGATTATGAATGGAGAGAATGCTGAATTTATAAAAGAGGTGATATTTTAACCTAATGTCTCAAGATTTTGGATGGAGATGTGATGTCTCCCTTTCTAGTGATCCAGTAGTATTTGACTTGATGTTTCTCCTGAGCTTATTATTGGATTTCAAGTGTAAGTGGTTTAATTCTTACTTCGACTATGAATGATTATAATGTTGGATTTATAAGAGAAATGACATATTAACCTAAAGCTTCTCCGAACTTCCCAACAAAGCATGTGAATCTAGTTACTAAATTATTTGACCAAAAAATTAGACTAATTGTCTGATTTGATTGATTTATTTTTAAGTTTATAAAAAGTAATTTATGTTAATAAATAATTTTTTTAGAGCAATAAATAAATTTTTATGGTAATTCCAGGGGCGGACATGTGTAAGGCTTGGTGTGGCTAGCCAGACCAGCCTAGCCCATTTTTTTTTTTAAAAAATAACAATAATAATTTTATAAATAATTTTAAGTAATTCTATATACATATTCATACAAATATTAATGTAAATATTAGTTTAGAGTTTATTATTGATAATCGTAAGTTTTACGGTACACATTAGTTTAAGTGTCATATACAAATATTAATTTATAATCTATTATTGATTATTTCAAGTCCTTGGTTATACCTCAAGTATTATTTGAAGTTATATACTTTAATTTTATAATAATCAATGTTGACTTTGTTTGTCAAAAAATAGTGAATAATTAATTGAATTTGCAGTATTGAGTAAAATTAACGATTGAACTAACATAAAAATATGAAGTGACATAAAACAATAGGTTTAACTTTTTCAAGTAAAATGATATACGTAAAAGTGGAATATAAAATAATAATTTATAAGCTAATTGAATTAATTTATCAAAATAAACTATAAGCTAGTATAATTTTAGGTTCTATATATTTTGTTTCAAGGTCGAATATTATGAGTATCAAACAATAGTAATATGCATGATTCAAGAAGTTATAGTCTTTTCTTTTTTTTCGAATAGAAATTTTGTGATTTTTTGGATATAGTTTGTTGGATTTTTTTAATAGAATGTTTTTGCTTTGTTTGAAGTTCTTCTTTTGGATATACATATTGTATTGGTAGTAATTTTATAAATTATTTATTGTTTAATTAAATTATTAAAATGAATTTTTCTTCAATAATGGCAAAAAAAAAATTAGCCCCACTGATAATTTATATCCAGGTCCGCCCCTGGGTAATTCATACATAAGTTGTTTTTGCATAAACTCAAAAAATAAATGTGTTCTTGTCGCAATTCCAACTTGTACTTTTTTTCTTGCCAATCGCAAAATTAGAAGTGTAAATATTTGACTCCTACAATTTAGGAGAAAGAAATCATTTATGGTACTATTTTTTATTGAAAATGAGATAGTTAGTGTTATCACTATATATGTGTGTGTTTGGTTTGGCAGTGACTATAATTGATTTTAGTAGAATTGAGTTTGACAGGATTAATTTTGATTAAAAGTGAGTTGAGTGAAATTAATTTATATTTGGATATATTCATGTAAAAGTGATTCTAATCAATTTATATTGTTTGGATAGTTTCAATCAAAATTGCTTTTGAATGTACAATTACCAAAATGGGTTTTAATTGTATTTAAAACTATATATTTCATTTAAATTATAGATAATATTTAAATTTAATAAAAATGAGTCAATTTTTTTATAATAAAAAAAATTTGGTTTAAACAAAAATTAGTAATATTTTGTGTAAAACATAAGTTGGATTAAATTATCCAATTTTATTTTCTCAAATACGAAAATTTAGTGTAAAAAATAGGTCTAAGATCTAAAACTAAAGTAGGAATAAATTTTTTGAAGCAAAAGTAGGAATAAATTATCCAATTTTATTTTCTCAAAAACTAAAATTTAGTGTATAACTTAACTGTTAACTCCAAGATCTTTTTATCAATAACCATAAAAAAAAAATCATCATTTAATATTTTATAAATGTTTATTTTTTTGGATTTCCAATAATTTACGGTGAATTTATCAAAAAAATAATTTACCTTGAACTAACAATGAATTTGTCATCGTGGTAAAGGTATTGCACCCTTTAAGCATGGTATACGCGTTTATCAGGTATTAGTATACGTATGGTGCATTTTTTCTTTTTCATATTGGGTGCACGCAAGGTACACACGGGGTACACCAAACACAAAAAATGCATTTTTTTCTTCGGTTTTTATCGAGAAAGAGTAAAATTTATAATGAAAGAACAACAAGAATTAATATAATTTATTTTTGAACTTGCTAGTACTAGAACTAGAGGCCACTCTTTTTGAGCAATTTTGTTTTTAATTTTGATGTTTTTTTGTTGTCATTTGAACAATTTGAATCAAGGTTGTCAGTCTCTAATTTTTACGTCAATGCATTATAGCTAAGTGAAATTGAAACGTCGATTCAATTCCTAAACTCGTTGAATTTACCTCATATTAAAATAAACATATATATATATATATATATATTAGATTATTTAATTTTGAACATAATCCAAAATTAATAATTTTAATTTATAAATTTAAGTGTTATGAATACTAATTTAACGAAAATATAACAAAGTTAATATATTATAAATAAATTTTAAATTAAAAAATTAGATAACTCGCACTTTATTTTCTCTCACTCTTATTAGTTAAATATGACTACATGCATGTATTTTAGTAAAAAATAACACAACAACTATATGTTCATCAAAATATCTTGTAAAAAAATAATATCTCTCTCACTTTTTTCCGCATATTAAATATAACTTTTTGAATCATGCATATCTTGTGAAATTGAATACTCAGTATTATATATGATTGAAATACAAATTGATTATATATTTTAATCATATTGTTTTATTTTAGTTTTGCGAAACCCCAATTATATTATATATCTTTTTTTGTTGATAATTATGCATTTTTTTACAATATGTATTTATCAATTTTTTATCAAATAACTTATTTAAATATCCACAAATATAATTAAATGTCCATAAGTTTTAGCTCAACTAGCATAAATATCGAAATTGTTAGGTTGGACACTATTTCGTCTATCTACCAAGGAAAAAAATTATTTCATTAAAATAATTGCATTAAATTTTATTATATTATATTATTTTGTCAAAATATAATTATTTATACTTTTAGTTTCTTATTTTATTGGTGAATTATTCTCCTATTTTATCAAAAAAAAATTGTTATGAAGCTAGAAAGAAAAGAAGAAGAAAAAACAAAACTAAAAAAACTATTCATGAAGAAATAAGGTTCTCATTGCGTCGTTCATAAAAAGATCACAAACGCCATCGAGAGAAAAAGCATGAGTCAAGAAGTCGATATCTAACGAGGCTCTATATTTAGCAGAAAAATTTGCACATTAGAATAAAAAATATACTAGAATTTATAGGATGATTTTAGGAGTTAAAATATATATTGAGATCAGAATTACAATAAATATAATAATTGAGGAACGACACATAATTTGGAGTTTGATTTGGTCAAAGAGCCACACATTTTAATATATATAAATTGCTTTTTTTTTTAAAAAAAAGAAATAAATTAATTTTTTTTATTTATTTTCAATCTATAAATAAATATATTACGATTTCATTTTATTTATTTTTGACATAAATCAAATATCATGTGCGCACAAACACTGAAAATAATCTCTCTAGTTTTGTGAGATTCAAATAAGCGGTCAATTCTTCCTAAAACATGATACTTGGGACATCTCATCTAAACGCTATTTTTTGGTCAAGTAGCCGAGTGGCTAGAAATTCCACATAAGGGGAATTACCGGGTTGAAATCTCCTGTCAATTGAGCTAAGCTCATGGGACCATCCATACGCATTTTATTTTATTTTTATTAAAAAAAAAAAAGAATTGGATAATAATGAAATTTAAATATATTGTAGTTTGACTATTCACAGTCATCACCTTCTCGTCTGAGGTTAATCATCGATCCAATTCTATTTTCTTTTAATTTTTTACCATCTAATTTTAATGACACATTGTAAATGTGGATGAATAAAAAGCATATATTCCTTCAATATGCTACTAGTAGTTAGGAAAGTAAGCAAGAATAATGCTCTGTTTGTTATGTTATTGTTACAGAATTTACACATGTACACATATATACACTATCTCGTCACTCCTAATTCGCCATAATTTCACCCTCTTCATCTCTCTGTTTTTTCTTCTTCCAATCACTTCGTCCATTCTCACTCTCTCTCTCTCTCGGTCTCTCGTCATTCTCAATAATTCATTTTGGTAAACATTCTCTTTTTTCTTTTTATATAATAATAATAATAATAATAATTCGCATGCTCTGTTTTTTTTTTTTTTTTTTTTAATTTCTTTCGTTTGTTCCAACCAATACCGTAGTAATTAAACCTTTCCCAATCGGAAAACCAATGGAAACAAACGCAATAGATGCATTCAGCTACATTTGTTAAATCATTGATAAATCATCATTATAACTAAACATGCCAAAATAGGTTTTATTTTCCACGTTCTTTTATTTTCATTCGTTTTGATTTAATTACTGTTATTATTGTTAATTGCTAATTAATATGATGTAATCTAGGTTTAGCTCGTTTATTCTGTCACGTTTTTTGTTTTTAATTAATTATTAATTATACTCAATGTGTGATGATATTAGATTGATTGTGTAAATTGTAATCTCAAATGTAACGTATAGCTCAAGCTTCAAACAGTGTTTGCATTGTTAACTTTTAAATTTGTTGTTTACTATTGCAGAGAGAGATGGTTGCTTTTGGGAAAAAGTTGAAAGAAAGACAACTTCAAGAATGGCAAGGGTATGTTATCTAACTATCTGTTGACGCGATTGTAAATGATTTTGTATCTCAAAATGTTCGATGAAACTACTTATGAATTTTCGAGTAAAGAGAAGTTATTTTTATGTGTTTTGTAAAACTATTATTATGTATCAAGAATTATTATAATATGTATCAAGCATCTGGTGCACTTGTTAAGCATACCAAAAATATAAATAAAACATAAAGTTAATATTGATAAAAACAATTTTTTACACTTTTAATGTGTTGAATGCACGAGTTTCAAGATAAAATTTTCTTATTTATATGTTTAACTAGTGCACCGGGTACACTATTTAGCATTTTCCTTATAATATTAGGAACCGGCAGCAGCAGTTTCATAATTCGGATACTCTTTGGATTCTTTTTTGTGCATGTATGCTTATAATCTTGACTTTTGATTCAGATATTACATAAACTACAAACTAATGAAAAAAAGAGTAAAGCAATATGCTGAACATATTGAACATGGAACACATGATCGACCATACGTACTCAAGGATTTCTCAAAAGTACTAGATTATCAGGTTTGTTCTCTTTATTAATTGTGTAATTATGAGTCACTTACTATTTGATTTTTCTGTTTTTTTAGTTACATTTTAAGTGCTCGAATAAGATTTTGATACGTAGGTGTAAGGCACTGTTTAGCATTTTCCTTGTTATTATTATAATGTATGCCATTCTTTAGTTGTGTATTATTACATTGGTTTCACTGTCTTTATGTTGTTATTCAGATTGAGAAGACTGTCCTTTTCCTGTTGGAACAACAAGGGCATTTGGCAAGCAGGATAGCGATGCTCGGAGATCAGCAGGATGCTGCTCAGCAAGAGCCTGAAATAAGCAAAATGTCTGAACTGCGAGAAGCTTATAGAACAGTGGGAGAAGATCTATTAAAGCTTCTCTATTTCATTGAGATAAACGCTGTTGGTTTGCGAAAGATCTTGAAGAAGTTTGATAAACGCTTTGGCTATAGATTTACCGATTACTATGTTAAAACTCGTGCAAATCATCCCTACTCCCAGCTGCAACAAGTGTTCAAGCAAGTGGTAATATGTTCATAACATAGATCATATATTTTTTATTTGTGATTTTCCTCTTAACGAATGAATATTGACTAATATGTTTGGATCTTGCAGGGTTTAGGAGCTGTTGTAGGAGCCTTATCTCGCAACCTTCATGAACTTCAGCACCGTCAAGGAAGCTACTTATCCATTTATGATCATGCTACTCTTCCTCTCCAGGTTTATTTTACATTCATGCTTTCACATTTTACCTACTTACCAAGTTAAGGAAATTTCGTGATATTCCATCATATAATTACTTGGTCATTTATGCAGGATCCTGTCATCGATTCAATAAGAGCAGCTGTGGATAGATTGACTCACTCAACCAGTTTCCTTAACTTTTTGGGACAACATGCACTCATTATGCAAGACGACCTGCCTGCACCATCTGATCAGGAAGTTGATGATCAGAAATACCATTTTATGTCTCTTCTCTTAAATTTGGCTAACACATTTCTGTATATGGTCAATACATATATTATTGTCCCTACAGCAGATGATTACTCTATGAAACTTGGGGCTGCACCAACAGTTTGTGGTATTGTGATCGGTGCAATGGCCGTTGCTCAGGTGTTTTCCTCAGTATATTTCAGTGCATGGTCAAATAAATCATACTTTAGACCTCTTGTATTCAGTAGCGTAATTCTTTTTCTCGGCAATGCCATGTATGCCTTAGCATACGATCTTAATTCAATATGGATTCTCCTCATCGGTCGTCTTTGCTGTGGGTAAATAGTCTTCTATCTCTTACTTGCGTTCAATATTACTTGATGAACGTAAATTTAAATATTGCATTGTATCACTTCAATTTAGATAAATATTATTTACATTCAGACCTCATTTTGTTTACGCAGATTTGGTTCTGCTAGAGCTGTTAACCGTCGCTACATCAGTGATAGTGTGCCTTTAAATCTCCGCATGCAAGCATCAGCAGGTTTTGTTAGTGCCAGCGCTCTTGGAATGGCTTGTGGTCCTGCATTAGCTGGCTTACTGCAGACAAATTTTAAGATCTACAAGATTACATTTAATCAAGATACTTTGCCAGGGTGGGTTATGATGGCTGCTTGGCTTATATATTCAATATGGTTGTGGATCACTTTTGTGGAACCTTCTCGTGAATTCGAAGAAGACAATACAAATGGTACCTCTCTACTGACAACTTCTAATTTTTCTATTGTGATCTTGCAAGATAGTTAATCTGTATTAGTTCTCTAATTTCATTGTTAATCTATATAAAAAACCATCTAATAAGACTGTACTATCCTTTCATTATATTCAATAAAGTAATAGAAAATGACACTTCTTCCCTTATTTGCAGACAACAGTGCACTTGAAAAAGGCCTAAAACATCCATTAATGATCAGTTCTGAAGATAAGGGAGATGAAGTTGCTGTTGTTGTTGCTGTTGCTGTTGCTGATCAGGATAATGATGATAGTGAAGAAGCTTCAGAGGAATCTCGTCTACCAGCCAATTCAATTGGATCGGCATATAGACTCCTTACACCCTCTGTAAAGGTTTGTGAGCAACTCTAACCATCACACTATAAAACTATTAGATGTTGAATTCCATCAACCAACACTCAATGGTTTCTTTATATGTATATGTTTCAAAGTCATTTCAGATAATTTTGAAATTCATTTGCGGATTCTTGATATGCTGTTTGTTTGATGTTGCAATTCAAAAAGTTCCAATTATAGGCCACATAAATGGTTCTGACCAAAATTATTTAACATCTTCAGGTTCAGTTATTGATATATTTCATGCTCAAATATGTAATGGAGATTTTACTATCAGAATCTAGTGTCATCACAACATACTACTTTAACTGGACAACAAGCAACGTCGCTATTTTTCTTGCTGGACTTGGATTAACAGTTCTTCCTGTCAACTTTGCTGTTGGAAGCTATATAAGCAACTGGTTTGCCGACAGGTAACATATAAAAAAACTCGCGCCCTATTTGATTGCACCCATAACAACTGCTCTTGATTTTTTTAGAAAGATGCGTCATAGTAAATGTTGAAAAATCCAAGTGTTTATGATTTTTAATTTAGCTTTCTTTTGAAAGATGCATTCAGAATCTTAAAATTGTTGAAAATTGAAATATTATTCCTAAGCAGCTAAGATATCGCACTTTTCTATTGACATATTCACAGGCAATTACTGTTGGCATCAGAAATCATGGTTTTAGTTGGCATACTGTCTGCCTTTCATGTAATCATTCCATACTCCCAGGTGCAGTACATCTGTTCAGGTCTTCTTATGTTTGTTTCTGCCGAAGTACTCGAAGGTAAGATCTTAGTAGTGATTTTCTTTTCTATTTATTATGTCAGTGGACGTATTTGAGTAAACCGAGCCTATAAAGTACACAAAAATAATAAGCAGTTCTTAAAGTATATGAAATTCATCACTTTAATCCTCGTGATTAAGAGGCTAGAAACTACTAATTGGAAGAAATTTTATATATACTTTAGAGACTAAATAACAAGAAGTATTTCAGTAACGAACGTGAAAACAAATTGAACTTGGCAAGCATCGTTTTTATGATCTTTGACAATGATCTATGCATTATACAGGCATCAACTTGTCGCTGCTTTCGCGAGTTATGTCATCAAGGCTTTCTAGAGGGACCTATAATGGAGGGCTACTATCTACAGAGGCTGGGACAATTGCACGAGTGATTGCTGATGCAACTATTACACTTGCTGGCTACTTCGGTGTGAGCAGGCTCCTAAATATGACCCTACTTCCTTCCCTCTTCATTTGCATAGCTTCCATTGTTGCAACCTGCTATACATACAATTCTTTATATTGAATTCTGTTGCTGGTTGCAATAAAAAACGGAGAATGCTGTTTGACACGACTTTAGTCTCGCTCGTCACTTTTAGGCTTTAAGAAAATTTTGACTCCTTTGTTCCTTTGTCCATTCCATTTTTAGTTGAATGGAATGAATTTCTGATATTAAGATTATTTTTTTTTGACACAGATTGTAGTGATTTGACAAATTTTGTTGAATTTTGACTAATTCAAATCAGGTGGTTAACTCTATTAATTTAATTTGTTTCTTACATTTAATTTGACGTGCTCGAACTCGAAAATGAACATATTTAACAGTAATATATACTCTCTAAATGCATAATGATCACTGTAAGGAATTTTATTCACAGGACATATCTTTTGAGTAATGTTCTTCCCATGTCCTTTTGTTCTTACACATGCCCTATACACAATAGAGTATACATACTCTAAGAAAAATTATTGAATGAATGAAAGTTCTATACACAATAAACTTTAAGATAACTTGCACATGACTTTTAATATATTTTCTGTTATTATTTTGATCGATCCTGAATTTTCAATTATTGGCTGCGTCACATGCACTGTTTTATGTATTTACACATATATATATAGAATATAGGTGGATCCTCTGTTGCTCTGCTACTACATAGCCATTTTCATCCTTAAATAAATCTCCCGTAAACTTATTATTTATTGAAAGAAAGAAATTTTTTGAAAAGTCATCATTTACTAAAAGCAATGATGTGGTTTTTCTATAATTGTCTCATATTGTCTATTGTTATATAATAACTATGATTTTAAGTTATGATTCGCAGCCACAATTGCGGCTTCAATATAATGGTTATAGAGGTATTTGTGCAACCACAATTACGGCCACATCAACCGCATTTATCTGTATTTTACCGCGATATAAAGGTGTGCAGCATAATTGTAAAAGATGTGTGTGTAACTAAGGCTCAAACTGGTATGTTTATGCAATGCAATGCAACACTCAACCCAAAAAAAAAGAGTAAGTTCACGGGATACCACAAATGAAGAACCCGTGAACACAAAAACTATAGATCAGAGACATAGCAGACAAAATATGGATCATCAGCAAGCAACTTAGCCAAGTGACAAAATCACTTTCATAATGAATGAAGAAGACAGCTGTGGATTTTTCCTTCACTTTTGCTACTATAAATTGACCCGTGACCCCAACAATACCAAGTTAAACAAATCGAACAAGTGAATAGGCCAAGATATATCTATGTGGATTTCCCTGTTATATATACTTTCACCCATCAAACCCTACTAAAATATCAAATGGAGACCACCTTATTCATCCTCCTAGTCCTACCCTCCCATTTTCCCTATCAAATTCATATTCTTTTAGTGTACATTTGGTATCACGGTGGATATGTCGGAATCAGGGTGATCTATCATGATTTATTTTTTTTGACAAAATCTACCATGATTTTTTAAAAGCTATACTCTGTAGCTTTTGCAAGATCACGGTAAATCATTGTGATTCTGACATATTCACTGTGATACCGAGTGAATCAACCTTCGTCGACCCAACCAATCTACTTTGCATGTGACAAAATAAAACAATAATTTATATAGAGTGGTTGCTTATGTACATATTTTTAATTTATAAAATATGTTAACTTTATTTTTTAATATACATGCAATATAATAAAGGGTCGTGCTAATAGTAGTACTAGTTAAGAATGCAAAAAATAGAAATGAAAAAGTTGAATACACCACTTTTCAAATCACAATTTCTAAATTTATTTCCTTAATAAATACCTAAAGACACTCTTTAAACATTTACCTATCAATATCACAAATTATCATCTCTTTTTAATTAGAATTTTTAATATTAAATTTGTTAGCAGGTAGGTTTACAAATTGACTAGCATTTAGCAAGTACTGTGTACCTTTTCACTATAATGCATGTCTATTGTAGATAGATTCATTCATATAGTGATAAAATATGAGATGTCTTAATCTTAAGTACTGCTTATCCACTTGTATTGTATCTCAAGAAAATGAAATATATCCATAATAATACCAATTCATCCAAAACAACATATATCCAAATAAAGTATTAATTAACTTCATCATAATCATATCTTTGAAACAAACTTTCCTTCTGGCTGCATGCATATATTTCAGATTTGTTACATTTATGTACTTTATAGAAATCATATGAAGTAACAAAACTAGTTCATTGTTCATACACAAAGAAGGATCAGAAATTGAAGAAAATTCTTAAATATGCTTACCATTTTCACTTCTAGGATTTCAAGTTTTGGATCTTGAAACCCTTCTAAGTAAAACCAAGAAACAAAGCACACGGTAAAACACAAAGAATCCAATCAAAAAGTACACATTAGTCCATCTTTGTCCCTCATGAAGTCCTTTCTTCTGCAAGACATCACCACCAGTAATCATGCAGTCTTGATCATTCTCTTGGACCCAAATAAAACATCTTGTAACTAAGCAAGAATACTCATTGATAAGAAGTGAATCAAGAGCATATTTATACATAGAAAAAAAGTGCATGAAGAGCCAATACTTAGGTAAACAATCCTTAGAGATAAAGTAACCAGAAAACAGAAAAAATGCTGCAAGTAACACTGTCATGAGTGATGTTCCAGCTATGTAGTTTGGTGCTAAAGAACTCAAGAAAAGAACAAATGAGTTTGCCATAAGAACAATAACCCAAATGACCAAAACAAAGTATGCAAATGAAAGCCAAGAACTGCAAAGACCCACCAAGAAATATACTGGAATAGAGTAAATAATAGCAACTACTAGTAAATATGGTAAGAAAACAAGTGTGTTTGCTATAAGATATGATGATAGCCTATAAACACCACTTGATGTTTCTCTTAACAAGATTGGTCTTTCATTGATGAAGATTGGAAGTGTTTCAGTTGTGGCAGATAGTAAAAATGTAAGAGTGAATGCAAATAGACCAAACCTTTTCTCAATACCTTCTTTATCAAAACCAATGTTGATGTAAATTGTACCTAAAACAAGACCAACAAGAAGTGCTTCTGCTGTGTTTGTTAACAGAAGTTGTCTTGTTCTGTATATGATCTTCCAAAATCTTCTATATAGTGTACAAATTTCATGAATCCTTGAACTTTTGTACCTGATTTCTCTACTTTTAGTTCTAGTTCCAATATTTTCAGATAGAGAATTACAACCTATAGTAGATTTAGATTTTTCTGGTGAGGATTGTTCAGGTGATTCAGGTGGAGTTGGAGGAGTAATCATTGGTTTAATCTCATTCAATTGGTTTAATATTTCCATTGCATATTCCAATGCATTAAGCTGATGAGGGACAGTGAAACCTTTTGAATGCAAAAATGCTTGAAGTGAAGCTAAGCTTCCATGATGAACAACAGTTCCTTTTGAAAGAAGCAAGATTCTATCAATACAAGAGAGAATCTTGAAACTTGGTTGATGAATGGAAAGAACAATTGTTCTATTATATGAAACACAAGTTGACTTAAGAGTTTGCATGACTTTGTAAGCAGAAGAACTATCAAGACCAGAAGTAGGTTCATCAAGTAGCAAAACAGCAGGATCATGAAGAAGACTAAGTCCAATAGAGACTCTTCTGCGTTCGCCGCCCGATAAACCGTGATTAAGCCTTGTATTAGCCAAATGAGTTAGTCTAAGCTCATTTAGTAGAGACGAAACGATCGAAGCAATATCGATAGTTTTCGGCTTAAGAAGAGAAGCAGAAAAAGCAAAAGTTTCAGAAACAGTTAACATAGGAAGACATGCATCATGTTGAGGAACATAAGCAGAAAGTTTTCTGAATGTTGAAGGGTTATTAATAGGTGAAGAGTTAAGGGAAAGTGTTCCACTTAAGGGTAATCTTCTAGCTGAAAGAATGTCTAAAAGAGTTGATTTTCCTGCACCACTTGGACCAACAATAGCAAGAATCTCAGAAGGATATGCTGTGAGTGAAACATCTTTGAGGATATAGGTTGGTGGAATTGGTGTACAGTTTTTGAACAAGAGAAATGGTGCAATGATAGTGTTGTTTGTTTGTAGGTTTTTGGAGTAAGATATTGAAGTAGCTGTTAGTTTGTATGTTTTTGGTGGAAGTGGTGATGGATTGTCTTCCATGGTTAAAGATTCAAAGGGAGAGAGAGAAGTTGTTTGAGTGAAATTTAAGGTTTTTGTGAGATGGAACAATGATTGTTTCCATGCGTATAACTTTGGAGGATGGATGATAAAGAGAGACACATATAAAGGGCGAAACAGAACGCGACAACTTCAGTTGTAATGTATTTGGTTTTCAAACTGTTCTTAGGATATGACAGATTAGAGGGCAAATTTTTGTATCTCAAATCACAGGACAATTTTTTATTCTAAAAATATAAATTGTCGAAAATACTAGAATAACTTTTTGTCTATCAAATTAACATCGTAAACGACGATGAATTGTTTGATAGCTTAAAACTTGCATGTGTTATTCTTTCTTAATTTATAATTTGCAAATTTATGTCCTTTTGGTAGTTGGCTTGGCTGGTTGCATTATCATTTTTTTCCATCGTGGAATGATGACACTATAGTACAAGAAATCATCACTTCTATGTCCGTGAACTATTTATGTTAACTACTACATAATTAAGTGATTAACAATTCTCTTTTTTTCTTTAGTTTTCACCACTAGTATCTAGTTCACCAAACTGCTTAATTTATTTGATTCGGGGATTTGTTTTGACAATTTCAGTCTCTTCCAATCGCAATTATATGAGATTGAACTGTGGTTCTTTCAATGTCAATCACAACTTGACCAACTAACAATTCGTTAATTAACAATTTTCATATTGAGTTAAAATCTAATTTTTAGATGGACTGCAACCAAATATTTGATGGTGTGTGTTTAATGTCAAACTAAATCATACTGAATATAGATTTCTTATGCAATGATTGTAGAGTACGACAACTATCAAGTTGCAATCAACAAATGGTATAATGCTCACTTATTAGCTAAAGCATCTATTTCTTTTTGCAATATTTTTTTATTACATTTTTAATTGTATTTCTTCTATTACTATTTTTAAACTTTCTTAGAGTAAAAAAAACAAAACTTCATTTGAATCCTTTCCATCGCGAGCAGATTCTCTCAATTTGAAATTTCACTGCAGAGGGAGCGGTCACAATCTACACCATTAAAACAACTACCCTTATTTTTTTTTTGAATCTTTTATTTATTAATTTCTAAGGCTAATAATCCACTTGATCCTAAATTTACTGCAGAGGATCCTCTCTCCTCTCCACTCCACCAGTATCTAGCTCCACTTTATTTATCCCGTACAACAAGGATGAAAAAAAATCAAGTGAGGTGTGATTTAGAGGATTCTAGACGAATTTGCAAAAGGCATTTCAAGTCATGCACTCATTTAATATGAATTTTTGGTAAAAAAAAAGAAAATAAAAGAAATTAATACGATTTTTATTCTATTATTAGTATCTATTTTTGCTTTCAAGTTGTCGATATCTAAATTTAATAACTAGATAATATCGGTACATTTTAATAAATAGTTTTTTTTATGGTCATTTTAATAAATAGTTCTTCCTCAATAACTTGAATTTGTTGATTCACTCTTTAATATTTCTATTTATTATTTTTCTTCTATTTGGTACAAAATTCTTATTATTATTCTTATTTGTTGTAACATTTAACTTAGTTAAGAACACTCACTCATATATATGTGCCACATTTTATACTAAGATTCATGTTGTCACGTTTGGTGACTCAGTTAATTGCCTACTCTCTATCTCACGGACGTACGGTTCTCTCACAGTTTCAAAGTAACAGCCAATGGATTTCCTTTTTTGTCTGTTTCTATGCTTTGGCATCTCATGTCATGTGTTTATCTTTATCACAGTATGCCTCAAGAATCTTTAAGACTCTTCATCAATATCCTATAAAAAACATATTGACCATTCGTAAGTGCCTATATGATTGTTTCCTTTATTTCAATTTAGTTTTCAAAGTTTAACAGATATGATTAAATTGAATAAAAAATAATATAACTAGGAAAAACACACAAAAAAAGGGGGGTATAGATAAGAAAACTTGGTGATGTGTGTAGGATATCCACGGTTGGCCCATTTTGTTTTTTAATGGGGAATAGTAGCCAAATAAAAAAAAAAAACTAAATGAAGACAAATTTAGTTAATCAATTATAAAATATTATATCAATTTAATTAATATAATTAAAAAAATTCAAAGATTTTAATGTTCACTCATGAAAATTATAAATAAAATTATTAGTAATATCATGTTAAAGTTCATTTCTCCGTTGAGATATTTTGCATTATGTTATAAATAAATATTTTTATTAAAAATGTGTAATAATATAATTATGTTGTTTTTTTCAAAATTGATTTACACATATTATTATATAATAATATAATTAAAATAAATAAATATATACTATGCGTGTATGGCAGGGTGGGTATTAAGGCACATGTACCTGCACTCATACCCGCTCAATTTTGTGGGTATTTTTTGCGGGTATCCACTGAGTATGAGCAAATTGCATCCCTAATTTTAAAGATGTTATGTCTGACACCCTATGTGATTTAACCATTTAGCGTATTTTATTTTCCAACGTATTATTGGTGTTTTAAGGTATTACATTGAACATGTGTGAAAATTGGATCTTAATTTCTTCAATTGAAAGTTTGAAATCTTGGTTGGAACCTTCACATGCTATAAAGATATAGAGCGCTACGAATCTGGAATTTATATGGAAGATGGGATAATTCTTGATGGGTCAGGTCAGGCTGGGGATGTCTCCAAAAGAGGTCGTCGGGCTAAAAAAGCTAAAGAAGATGGCTCGGCTGAACAACCTAGAAGGGGTCGAATTTGTAGGCAGTGTTTTAGTCATAGGTAATGGATGTTACACGGAATTGACGAATAAATGTATTGTGTAGAGTACAAGCTTTGCCAATTATTACAAATTTGCAAGGTATGGACCGGGGGAAGAATGGTAAAGGTTTTATAAAAAAAAACCCTCTTTATTTCACTCTTTAGAGTTGTGGGTCTCAGATCAAGAATCATACTTAAAACTTTTATATTAGCTTAATAATAAGAGTGTTAGTTGATATCATCAACAATTTATCAAACTCTTAGTTGATTGTAATTTTTTGGGGGTCATTGTTACCTAACAAATTAACAAAAAATTTCTTGCTTAACAAATTATTAAACTCTTCTATTTTTAATTCATTTCCATCATTGGAAACCTTAAGGATATAAATGCTATGAATTTTCAGGATTCCTATTACAAAATTTTCAACACGAGCTATGAATATTCATGATCCATATTTCAAAAATTTAACTATGGTGCTTCCGGACTATACGTTGTGAATCAATATAAAAAAAATCAGAAAAAGAAATAGAATTATAAAAGCCATACATAAAATAAAAAGAAGTGGGAGAACTTACAAATGTTAGATAGAATTGTTTAGGAGAGACTATAGAACTGTTTATGATGCTAATAATGTTTGTTATAGATTTTCTTAAAATTCACTTTCTAAAAAAATCATTTTTAACCCTAAAATGAAAAGCTATTTCTAATAAACTATTTCTAATAGCTTTTCATGAATATATTTTTTTAAAATTAAGAAATCTAAATGTATGAATTTTCTTTTTTTAAAAATAGATTTTTATAATTATAAACAAATACAAAAATAATTTTAAATTGTCTTCATAATTTCTATGTAAAAATTTCTAATTTTTCTTTTAAAAAAACCACTTTTTTAAAATTTTAAACAAACGCCCCCTAAATATATTTTTAAAATTTTCTTCACCTTTTTTTTTTTGACAATTATATAAATTGATTGAAAAGTTCATTGATTGATTCTGGGTTCTAAGACATCGAGGTAGGGCAATCAAAAGAAACGACCTTGGCTTGCATCTTTCTCATCGGTATGTATCTCCATGCGATCTGTTTTCTATATGTTGTATCTTTTGCTTCATTTATCAAACCTTCTTCCACACCTACGCACAATTAGGGTTTTATTCTTTCCCTTCACAATCATTCGATTCGTAAAACACAGATTAGGGTTTCATTCTTTCCCTGCACAATAATCCGCGATCTCATATGGATTCCACTGATCATTGTTTCTACAGGTTGTTGTTATTGTGAGAGATTTATCATGGGAGATAGTCAATACTCGTTTTCTCTTACAACGTTTAGGTATGCTTATTACTCTTAATTAATCTCTGTTATGAATGTTTAAACTGATTCTGTTGTGAATGTTTGAACTGATTCTTGTGTTGTGTTGTTGTGGAACAGTCCTTCTGGAAAGCTTGTTCAGATTGAGCATGCTTTGACTGCTGTTGGTTCAGGACAAACTTCTCTTGGAATTAAAGGTAATTGGATCTGCTTGTCACCCTTTATTTGAATGAATGCTTTTAAGGAAACATTAGGTACGGCTGGTGCTAGGAATGTGGAACTAAGGTATCTATGTTAGGATGTCAAAAGTAAATTTGGGTTCTTAATTTCATGCCCTAGTTTCGGAAGTAGTATGGATTTCTTTTAGCTGAAGTGAGATGTCTGAGGGTGCTAGTAATGGTAAGCGGATAGAATTTGTGACTTTGATTGGTTGTATGTGCATTTATGCAATAAAGAATGACCTAGGGAATACCAAGTTTGTCCCTAAAAAAGGGAATTTTGCTTATACTTTCTCACGGAGGGAGTATCAAGTTTGACCCTTTATTTGTTCTAAGGCAGTATTAGCTTTTTCATTATTAGAAGAATGGCCGAGGTTTAAGCAACACGATTTGGTAGAGTGGTGGGGGATTTGGGTAGTATGCATGAGGTCCTAGGTTCAAATTTCAAACCTCATTAGCTCCGATGTAACCAAAAAAAAAAAGAATGACCATGGTTTTCTATTTTTGTCTCTCCTAATGGTGGAATGAGCTTGAATGATTGTTGTCTGATATATGTGTATAATGTGGATTTCTTATGGATTTTGTATAAAGAAGGCTAAAGGCTTACCGTTCTTTATGGTCATGTGAGTTTATTTGGCATAGTGTGGAGGATAAGTTATGTTGTGAGATATCAGGTTTATCTGAAAAATAGAAATTCAGGATCAGTAGGTTTTGGATGAGACTGGAGTTGGAAATTGCTTATTTGGCTGTTAAATTTGTGCTTCTGTATCATATTTGTATAATTTGAGGGGGTTCATTTGTTTGCAAAGATCCTATATGTTTTCTGCAGTTTGTACTATTTACTTTCTAACTCAACGAGTTTGTGCGGATGATTTACTTCTTGTAATATTGGCTGCAACTTTTGTTATTTGTAACTATATATTTTGTTCTTGCAGCTGCAAACGGAGTTGTCATTG
Organism: Trifolium repens; assembly: GCA_030408175.1. Lineage (NCBI taxonomy): Eukaryota > Viridiplantae > Streptophyta > Magnoliopsida > Fabales > Fabaceae > Trifolium > Trifolium repens. The sequence continues at coordinate 59,179,437 of CP125836.1, read as the reverse complement.
CAACAGAGAAGAAACTGCCATCTATATTGGTTGATGAAGCTTCAGTAAGTTGCTCTTTCTTTAGATCCATTTCTGTACATTTATTACATTATGAATGTGACCACTTGATAAAATTGTTCTCTTAAAGGTTGTATTTAATTTGGCTGTGCTATTTTTTTTCCTTAAGCTTTTTCTGCATCCCCAATAAATTATTCGACATCCTTTTCTAATTTGTTATTGTTGGTTTTGGAGTTTCTAATAACCCTTCTATGCCTATTACTCAAAAATGTTTTGTCATATTGTTTTTGTTATATTTTTTCATTGGAATTTATTTGCTAAAAGGAAAATGTTCTTATTATATCTTGATAATTAAGGATATTTGCATGTACAGCCATCTATAAAACAAAATCTTTTTCCTAGTTTCTGGCTTTCTGCAAGCTGTTTGTGTATTTACTTTTTTAAACAAATTCAAAGGTATTTGGTTTTTCACTTCATTAGTTTGAGATTTGACACATTCTGGGTCTTACTCTTTATGTCATATGATTGCAGGTCCAGAAAATTCAGTTATTAACACCAAATATTGGTGTTGTATACAGGTTTGTTTTTTTATACATGCTTCAATCATTCGTAGTTCAAACATATTTCTATGGCATTATTATTTTGTTGTACAATAGTAGCTGCTTAATATTATGGCAGTTGATGGTTAAGTTTTGAATGTGTTCTTAAACACGAGATGCCATTGAAGTTTCTATTAGGAACCCATAGAAATTGAAATGATATATATAATAGAGAATTCTATCCAAGGTTTTCCCTTCTCAAAAGATCCATCAGAAGTACTTAGTGAATCCCCCAAAACTGATTTCCCACTATTTATCTAACCAATCCCCTTATAATCCCTTCCAACTAGCTAGCTAATATTACTAATGGACTAAACCCTAACAGAGAAGTTGTCCACTTTCTACTCAATGTTACATCCTAATAGTTTCGTAGATACATTATCAATTGAGGTGGGTGGAAAGGCATTTCGAGGGATGTGACTCAACTTTTTTGGGAAAAATCTTAAAACATTTATTTTGTATAGAACGGAAATAGATGTGCCATACTTAAAGCTGCTTAAAGAAATAATAGAAGGAAAATAAGATATTTCAGTCAAAACATTAACAGTTGTTGTCTTTGGCAAAGCGTAAAATGCAGTTTTTATACTGATGTAATTTGTAAAGGTACTCAGATCGTATATGCATGTGGGCACTGGGCATGAGGCAGACTTATACTATTTAGCGTTTTGATATATTAATAATGGGTCATTGCTTCTCTGATTAAAAATAATCTACTGGCTTTAATGCACAATAGGCTTGACTATTGACATATTATTTGGAGGGGGGTATCTCTTAATAACTCCTACAAACAGTTTCTCAAATGAATAAATAGCAGATGCCTTTTGAAAGCTATATTCAATGTTTTTCTGTTTTCTTTAGACTTTGTAAGAGATATATCTGATGGTTACTTCGTATTTGGAATTTTATATAGTCTATTAGCCTACATTTTCCATTGCTGTTGAGCTTTTGGTATATGACTGGTTATTTTTCCTTAAATTCTTTTCAGACATTGTATTTAATCGGCTTCAATTTTGTCTTTTTTGTTCAGTGGAATGGGTCCTGATTTCCGAGTTTTGGTACGAAAAAGCAGGAAACAGGCTGAGCAATATCACCGATTATATAAAGTACAGTATAAAATTTTATATTGCAACATTCTTTCTTCCTGTTCTGCCTTTATTTGGTCAATATGATTCAGTGATAATGTTATCATATCACCTTGACTTTGGAATTTTGATATTGAAATGCATTTTATTGTTTAAATGTTACTTGCATGTATATGCAGTCTGCCTATTCCTTTATTTCCTATTCCCTGGAATGAGTTAGGACACGTTTCCTTTTCAACCATGGGATCTTTAGATATATTTGTTACTGCCTTGTGTGATGTATTGTGAGTGTTGGTTGTTATACATGGATTGCATGTTCATTGGAGCATTTCTTTTATTTTTCTGGATAGTGACGAGTACTTTTTAATCGTGTTTGTTAAAAAATACACAATTTATGCTACTGATAATCTTTACCTTTTTGAATATACATTTTTTAGTCCAAATGTCTTTTCTGTTATCTTTACATTTGCTAAAAATAGGCCATCTGATACTGTTATGTGAAAATTGCAGGAACCAATCCCTGTCACTCAACTTGTAAGGGAAGTTGCCGCCGTTATGCAGGAATTTACTCAGTCTGGGTAATTATTAATTTCTATGTTGTGTCTGCACTTTCAGAAACATTTTCACAGCTGAAGTTTACCTTATCTACTCATTGCATATAAGTTTATGTTATGTACGTATGTCATCCATCTATTCCACTACAAAAAAGAAAAACGAAGATAGAGAGAAAAATACTCTGTAATCCACATAGTTAGTCTATCCTCATCAACTTTACCTTATCCACTCATTGCATTTGCATATAATATTCAGGGATCATTTTATAAAAACCTCGATTATCATTAACTGTTGAGGGAAGTTTGGAATGAGTCTAAAACAAGATGTCTGAAACTTGGGACATTTTCCTTTCTAAAAGAACCGGTATTTGTGGATCCAATTTCAGCATGAGTTAACTTTGTTGCAACTTTTGGGGACTCTTAACTGTATGGATAAACATTTTGATTCCTATTAGAATTCCAAACAAACTCCTACATAAAAAAGGGGAAACTACCATTTTGGGCCCCCAATGTGTATCTCGTTGTCATATTAGTCCCTGACTCACAAAAAAACCTAAAATAGTCCCTGATTCTTCAATCTGTTAGTCATATTAGTCCCTGACGTTAATTTAGGCCGTTAACTCTAAAAAAACTCAGAAAATCTTCACTAATAATCATATCTTCGGGAAATCAATCCACCACCCATGAAACAAATCAATCCACCACCATTGAAGGTCCCCCTAATTCCAAGCTTAATCCCTAACAAGCAAAATTCCCAATTTCCAATTCAGTTCGAATCTTGTGTCTTTCTCTTTCTCTTAGAAACATGTTTAAGGCAATGAAAAAATCGAAGAAGGGGTTGGATTTAGGGGGTAACGATGGGGTTTTGGGTTCTTGTGTTGTGTGATTAATGGGTTGTAAGTTGTGACCGTGGGTGAGAAGTGGAAGTGTTGAGATGATGAAGATCAGAACAATCTGGATTGTGTTTGATTATAAAAATCAATGATTCAAATTCTTAAGGCATTGTTGTTGCTCTCTATGGGTGAGAGGGAGAGGAGATGAGTTTTTGATTTTATGGGTTTTTTATGAAGATCGATGAACATTGATGAAGATTTTTCTGGGTTTCAGTTTTTTTTTTTTTTTTATAGATTTAACGGAATAATTTACGTCAGGGACTAATATGACTAACAGATTAAAGAATCAGGGACTATTTTGTATTTTTATGTTAGTCAGGGACTACTTTGACAGCGAGATGCACATTGGGGGACCAAAATGACTGTTTCCCCAAATAAAAAATGCAGTGAACTTAGTTGGATCCTCTGACTTTTTTTTATACACACAAAGTACCCCTTTATTATGTTTTGGATATTAATATTTCTTTTTTTTGTCTTGATAGTGGTGTTAGGCCTTTTGGAGTGTCCCTGCTTGTGGCTGGGTTTGATGATAATGGACCACAATTATATCAGGTTTGACATATGTTGTACATGCTCTTTCACTTAGAATTGTTTAAAGTTACTGCATTCTTAGAGAAAAAGAGGGAAAAATTGAGGGTTGCTTTTTGGTGCAACTTGTTTTTGCTGTAGGTGGATCCATCTGGTTCATATTTTTCTTGGAAAGCTTCTGCTATGGGGAAAAATGTTTCTAATGCCAAGACATTTCTTGAGAAGAGGTATGCTTTAACATTAATGATGACTCTGTATCGATGTATGTTGTCTCTGTATCTTCTGTCCATTATGTGGTTTGAAATTATATTTTAGATAATTGTAATTATATGTTTCTGTTTTATGTTAGTATCTTTCATTACAGTTATACCTTTACACGTATCAATTTAATTCTTTTCTTGATTGTCCAATTGTAGGTACACAGATGATATGGAGCTTGATGATGCAGTCCACACAGCAATTTTGACACTGAAGGAAGGGTATGAGAATGCCATTTAATGAAAATATCATATTTAATTATTACCGTCAATTAGGAGGCAAAAACAATTTTATATTGTTTTTTGTTTCCTTTTCCATTTATTTAATCAAAATGTTTCTTCCTCTCATAAATAGTGCATGATTGCCTGTGTTTAAGAATTATAAATTGTAGAAGGAAAAATGCATGACTTATTGGACTCAAATGAAAATATTGGCCTTAATATTATCTAGGGACTAGGGTATCAAAGCAAATTTTGTATTAGTGAATAGCGATCTTGACAATCAACAGAGACTCATCCCTCTAAAATCATCATGAGCAGGCTTTTATTATAAAATTTTAAAATGTTAAAATGACATGGTGTGATAACTGTTCATAATTCCCTGTACTGACAATTTTGATGTTATCAGTTTCGTATCTTTTCCTTGTCCATACTGTACTTTGCTACCTATTACAGTCATTTTTTGTTTTTATTTTTGAAACAATTCCTTTTTGTTTTCTTTTGTGGGCGTTATCCAGATTCGAGGGACAGATCTCTGCAAAGAACATTGAAATTGGCATAATTGGTGCAGACAAAAAGTTCAGGTGCGTATCTTTGTTCACTAAAATATACTTCGGCCTACTTTTCTGTTTTGTTTTTTCCCCCTTTTCAGTAGTTATTTACTTGAACATCATCTGTTTTCTGTCATGAATTAAATTGAGCTAAATTTTGGGTTTTCAGTCTGAATTAATAAAAGGTGTAGAGGCAGTAGGTTGGGACTGGGAAATGAAATATAACAACTCGAGTGAAGACTATGGTGTGTTTGTTTTACATTTGCACCAAGGTCTAAACTTAGATAAAGTACGATGGGTCTTTCTCAGTTTGGTTGCTTGTTTTTAGTTTCTAATATAACCAAGACCGTATTCAATTTTGGGGTTTTCTCTTTCAAAAATTGTTGTGAAGTGATTAAATTTTGGGCACTGTTGCCCGAATGTCTCTACCATGGTTGCAACTAAACACCCTCCACCTTTGCCCATCATTCTCTCCAACTGTCCCACTAGGTACTTTCCACCATTACTGTTGCCATCGCCACCAAAACCTCTACATTCATCTGATACCATCCGCCATTCAACCACCTGTAATTGTCGCCAATTGCCACTCGTGACTCTACTTGCCATTGCCACCCACGAACACAATTAGGGAAGTTGCAATTAGGAAAGCCGTTTCGTTAAAAAATTTATATTTGAAAATGAAAATACTGAAAACTTGCATCCAAACAAATGAGTCCGGATGTTCTTGTTACTTTTTTATTTTATTTTTGGAATTTAATATTCTTGTCACCAAGCTTTTGAGTTAACTAATTTAAGTCCATCTTAAGAAATACCGGTTTGTTTTAAAATTTATACTCTGTAAATCAATATACTGAAAACTTGCATCCAATGCAACAAGTCTTGTTTCTTGTCACCAAGTTTCGAAATCAATTACATGTGTATTCCCTTTTTCGTCAAATTCTGCCACATACCGTTTTAATGGAGAGGCTATTTCACATTGTGAAAAGTAAAATACATGGAAAACTTAACCATATAAGGAACTTGTTTATATAAAGAACCTTAACTTAGTTTCATCCTTTTACCAAACGCAAATGGAAAACTTCCCAATGCATTTCATAAGTAGCTAGTTTCTTTTCTTATCTTTCGCTGGTGGGGACATTGTTGCGTAAAATGACAAGCTCAAGTTATTTGCTTCAAATGCCTGATCTGGTAACTTAATAGTTTGTTAATTAATTATATATTGCAGGGTATTGACACCAGCTGAAATTGATGATTATTTGGGTGAAGTAGAATAAACTGCAATGAAGAATCCATCGTTATGTTCCCAAACTTGGTGTTTGTTTCATGGTTGAGTTTAATTGAATTTCAAGATGGGTTGATAAATGAAGACTTGTGATGGCACTGTAAACTTGTGAGCTACTCTTGTTGTGGCCAGCAAGTCTTCTGAAAAACTTTTCTGCTAAGCCATCAGAATCACCATACAAACTTAGCTTGTTTAAATGTGATATGATAATGACTTTTAGTGAGAACATTCCAATTTTATTGTTTTCCTTTTATTATCTGAAATTTTTACAATAACATGAAATTGAAGAGAAATAAATAAATATGAAGAATTATAAAAGATGAAATATTGATGAAAGGTTAATGAATTGTTGAAAAGATTTGAGAAGAAATAGAGCAATGGATGCACAATGTAAAGAGACACGATTTGAGAAGATGGACATAGTTACATCGTGACCTATGTGTCTATCTATTTGGAGAAGACATTATCGAGTTGAACAAAAGCAAAAGTGATTGTTATCAATCTGAGTTGTTTAGATAGTTTAGATTAAAATTACTTTAAAATGTGTAATTATGAAAATAGATTTGAATATTAATACTATTCTTTGCATACGTTATTTTTTTTTTACACTACTAGTTTAATCTGATTTGGGGGGTCAGTTTTGACATCAAGTGGTTTCAGTTTCCGTCCAATCACAATTATTCATACCCATGTCCGTACCCAAAATGCGGGTTTTTACCCTACTCGTTGTGGGTACCTAGTAGGTATGTGCCAAATTGTCATCCCAAATCATACCGACCCTAGAAAAACTACTTACGTGGTGTTTAAGAAATTTAGTTGATTTAATATAAAATATGAATAAATTTACTAGAATTAAGCCTTATTTTTCTTGGAAATCACATGCACCTTTTGAAAAGTAAGAATATATTAGGAATAACTGTATTAATTAGTTTAAAAGTAGTTAACTTTTGCTTATAATAGTGACCAAAATTTGAAGCGTTTTGTTTTTTTTAAATGTGAAGTGAGGGAGTATGTGTTCTTAGTTCCAAAGTTAATGAGACACATATATTTGTGACGCGTGTAATAATTTTTTTATTGTTTTATGATATATAAAAAAAACTTCTCCAACAAACAAGAAGATGCAATGAACTAGTAAAAGCATAAGATTCAATTTCCAATTGTATTGTCTCCTAAGGATGTGTCCGAAACAAAAAAACAAAACTAGAAAATGGATTCAATAAGGTGTCACAACCATTGTGCCCTTGATGTTAATGGCAATGTATATACACATCACCTTACTACACAAAGACATAATAATCTTGTGAGGAAACATAGCAAATCTATCATTCTTGGAGGACAAAAACGGTGTTGGGTCGCTGTTTATGTATAGTGTTTATGGGTGCATTGAACATTCTATCTCGTAACTTTCTTAACTAACATTAGGCTTCTTAAATTGGTGCAAAGAACCTAGGTTTCGTATTTGTCTCTTTTATTCCATGTGACTTTTTAGGAAGACAATGGTAACCCATATAACACTCCTTGTTGCGTTTTCTAGCTTATTGTTTAACCATATAGGCGTGGACTAGTGATAACCGTACTTTTTAGAGCATTCTATTTTGAAATTTTTTAAGGTGAACACTTCAATATTTCTGAATTTAGTTGAGTATCGGTCGGTATTTTATAGTTAAATTTTTTTAAGGTGAGCATTCTATTAATCATTTCTTTTTTAATAAATTTTTTAGACAAAGTTCTTAGAACACTTGTTAACATGAACTTCAATTTTTTATGTATAGAAGCATCATATGAAAAAAAGTTAATTCAATTTGTTTAATCTTTTATTAGTAACATTGTATTTGTGTAAAGATATTAGAAAATATCTTTAAATAATACTAGTTCACATGCATTTTAGAACAAAAAAGAAAGATTTCAGAAATATAAAATAATAGTTCACATGCATTTTACATTTCAATTACACTTTTTATCAAATACTTTCCTCTACTATTGAAAAGTAAAATTTAAAACCTAGGTGATAAGTTGCTTAGGTCAAATTGATCATGTTGCTAGTTTAGTTCTATTGATGAACTCGTAACTTTTATACGATAAAATATGGTGGTTTCTTTGAATGATATTATTTTTAGTGCATTCTTTTGTTATATATTATAGTTTTCTAAGATCTGCCTTACTTTGTATTTGTGAAGTATTCACTCAAATCCAACATAACAAATTCAAACTGAAAGTTGTTTGATTCGAATAGTAGATTTGTGATTCCAAATATGTGATTGGGAGAAAGCTACCAGTTAAAATTATGTTATTTTTTTTGTGTTAATCTTAAAGTTTTTAAATAAATTTCACTATTAAAATTTCAAATAATAAAATTAATTCTACTAAATACATTAGATTCTCAATGAATCTAAAAAGTGAAATTCCTCTTATATTAATTGACTAGAGGGAATATATGAGACCGGACGGAGTAAGTTAAGAAACTCCTAACATTATAACATATGAAGAGGGAAACATAAATGACCTTATATGAGAGATGCAATATAATCGGGGGACCACAGATTGTGGCTTCTGGTGTTAAACAGTGAAGCAATGGGCTTGTGTAACTATAGCCTAAAATCACAATTGTGGTGCACCTTGAAGTGTGCAATATGAAATGGGAGGGCCATGTTTAGTCATTTATGGCATGGTTCTTCTTCACCCCTTATTATGATACCTTTGAAAATTGGAAATACATTGCAAAGTCTTCGGTCCATTAATTCAGCTCTATTTATGTACAAACAAAAATGCCCTTCTCACCAACAATACATTTCAAAGTTCAAACTACCCTTTTCAGAGAGAGAGATGGAGAATCTATGGCGAGCAGCAACAGGTCAAGAACCAAACCCAGAAGACTATTCAGCATGATATCAAATCATCCAACCTCCATCATGTCCGAGATACTATTAAGTTTGAAATTTCTCCCTAACCAAGTGTGTACTCATCTCTTACGCTTTAATAAGTTAATCCAAGTTCAAGTTTATCTATTGATTTCCGTAATTTTTTTTTCTTTCACTTCCTTTTCACAAAACTAAACACAGCACGATGATATATATCGAAGGAGTATCTAATTTTTTAAAATTTGACATCTCTCATCAATACAAATGAATCTTAAATCTATTATATCTTAAATTTTTCACTGAATGACATATCTAGACATTAGATGCGTATCATATATATACTATCTTCGATTCTTTTTATAAAAAACAAAACACATAAATCACAAAAAATAAGGAAGCACGAAATAAATAATTATATTAATTTAATACTATTATAAATTTAAATTTATTTCATCAATATCACCATTTAATTACTCTTTTTTTTACACTAACTTATTTATTTTTAATATTATTTCATAATAAATAAAAACATAAGTGAAATAAAACATTTAATACATTTGAAAATTGATAAATAACAAACAAAAAAAAAACTTAATAAAAAATAATAGGAGGAAGTAATATTCATATTGTGTATGTGTTTCATTGTAGTTTGAGATTTTTTTTTTTTCGCGTTATATTATCTATATTATATATAAATGAGACCTTATTCATAAGAACGTGACACGTGACATTTTACAATACAATTATTTATTGCATTAATTTTTAGTTAATATTTTAGAACGTTATATTTTTAATTAAATACTAACATAAATAATATTTTTAATTTTATTTCAAAATGTTACATTTTAATTAATTATTGATAACGTTACTTTTTATATTAAATATTTTTTATATTTATTTGAACGTTACATAACAGTTTTGTCGGTTACATATATATATATTTTTTATATTAATGTTACGTTGTAACGGATATTTTGTCATAAAATCATATTTATTTTTTGTCTTTCTAAAGTTATCTATAAATACAAATCATTTTGCCACAAAAACTCACAAAGTTCGGAAATCATTTTTGCCTACTTCAATTATCGCTAAACATGGCTCCAAAAAATAACCAAATTTCTGAAATCAACCAAAGCAGTGAAAGTTTGAATATTGTTGTTCGTGTAATTCGGATGTGGTTGGTTAGTGGTGTGTCAAGCAACAGTGGACCATTTTCTTTGGATATGATACTAATGGATTCAACTGTAAGAAATTTTCTATAAGTTTAATTTTTATTTACACTAATTCTTGATTTTTTTTATGTATTATATTAATATATTGTCTTATTGTTAAGGGAAACAAAATACAAGGTACAGTGCGTCGCACTCTAATTTATAAGTTTGAAAAAGACTTTAAGGAAGGTAATGTTTACTCGATTACAAATTTTGGAGTTGTTGCAAACAGTGGATCATATCGTGCTACTAGGCACGAGTATAAATTAAATTTTCAATTCTACACAAAGGTTAAACTTTGCAATAAGACAATTTAATTAAATATTAAAATAAATAATATTTATATTATTATTCCAATACGTTACATTTTATTTAATAATTGAAGATGTTACATTTTATATTAAATACTAAAATAAAAAATATTTACATTATTATGTTACAAATTAATGTAATTTCATAGGTTATGCACAAATAAAATCAATACAGTAAGCGTTTCTATATATTTTTTAATGCTCATAAACATATTTCGGTTAGGTATGATTTTCAATTATTATAATAAATATTTTTTATATCTATTTGAACGTTACATAACAATTTCGTCGGTTACATACAAATTATAATTAATTAAATAAATATTTTGTTATATTAAAGTTGTAGATGATATTTGTTTATTTTTTTATTTCTTAAATTTTATTTATTTATGGTAATTAAATTCATATTTTGTCATATGTTATTTAGATGTGAAATAAAAAAGGTGTCGGTTACATGTAAGTCATGATTAATAAAATTAACGTTTTGATATATTAAGGTTTTAACAGTTATATTATTAAAAATTATTAATTATTAATAAGAAATGTCGCAATATTTTATTAATTGTCATAAAATCATGTTTAATTTTGTGTTTCTATAACTCACTATAAATATAAATCATTTGCCACAACAAAATCCACAAATTCATTTTGTTTTCTTCCATATTAAGAAATTTGTATTGTTTTGTTTCTCTCATTTTTGTCTGAAAGCAATGTCACATATGAACGATATTATTATTGACATATCATTAGAAAAACAATCATGGATATTGGTTGTAAGAGTTGTGCGTTTATGATGATTTATTCTTTGTTATGTAGGGAGATTGAATTAGAGTTTTTGTGCGAAGAACATTGATATGCAAGTTCAAAGACCAACTTCAAGGGGTATGGATTACAAGATATCCTCATTAGATGTTGGTTCCATCGATATTTGTAATTTTATTATATAACAATATTCTATGTTAATTGTATTTATATACTTCATACTTCACACTTGAAAGAAAAAATAAAAAAATTTCATATTTTGTGTGTGTGTGTGTGTAACTTGACCTAATACATGTGTCAATTTAAGTTTTTGATGATAGTGTGTAAAAAAAACCCAGAAGGTTGTGAAATGGGAAGAAGTTGTTGACTTGAATTGTGTCTTCACTATTTTCTGTTAAAAATAGAATGTTTTCTTTAGAAGAGGCATGAGTAGCATCCAATGAAAATGTCCAAATAGACAAAAAAAATTATTAAAATAAAGAAATAGTTGTTGAACATAAATATGTTTCTTTTGAGTTTTTGCTTAATGTTTCTTCATTGAAATTTCAATTTATTATAAATTTGTGTTTTCAAATATTATTCTTTATGAGATTATGTGTCAATTTACCTATATTATTGTTTCTATAAACTTTTTGGGTTGAATATTGCATCTAAATTTTGCAAAGATATGGGTCAAAGATGCAGCAATATGACGGATGAAAGATGAAGAAGATGTAATGAGAAGAGGAAGAATAAATTAGCGATTTTGACAATTATAATTTTTATTTAGATTTAGTCATTCAATTTAAAGAATCAGTTAAACTGGAGTTCAATAGCCATGTCACTATGTGACACGCGTGTCTATGATTGCTACCTTCAATTTTTTAATGATGACTAACGTCAGAGACCAAAATCAAATTAAACAATTTCAATATTTCAATGGCTATTTCCTAAAAAAATATATATATAGAGACGAAAATTGAAAAAATGCAAACTTATAGGGAAGAACTGCCTATTTAAGTCTAAAATGTTTGACAAATTTTATGTTATATTAAAATGGTATCATATTTTTTAATTGATCAGTTTATTCTTAATAAAATTGTGGGTAATGGGTGCGAATATGAGTACTCTGATACCACAAATGTTCATGTACAGGTACGAGTGTAAATATTATTACCCACACATGAGTGAGTTATAACATAAACTTATTTAAAATTGAAAGGAACAAACTTTATAAAAATACCTATTTTGTGACAAAAAATTATCAGAATAACAAAAACATTGAAATTCAGTTCATAAGTTAACTCTCATTTTTTATTCTTCTTTAATTGTTGGACAAAATTAGTGTTATCCAAATGGACTATTCGGCCTTCAATGGGTTGACTCAGTTGGTCTACGAGCCCTATCGGACCGGACCAACAAATCTATATTTAAATACGGGTTTTTTCTAGGAATGCTAAAAAACTCTAAAAATATTCGTGCTAATATTTTAAGGCCCAAACCCTATACTTATTTGTGCTCGGCGGACCAGTGCATACAAACTAACTCATTTTGACAACTTTAGAGCTGTTAAAACAGGCCGAGCCAAAAAGCCCATATTTAAATTCAGACTTTTTCAGGTTGGGGTAAGCCCTTAAAAAATCCGGGCTAATATTTTAAGTTCTACTCCCTATATTTATTCTGGCTTTACAGGCTGGTCCATATGAGCTAGCCCATTTTGATAGCTCTAAAACTGTATCTCGAAAAGAGTTAATGTTGTTAATGCTTTAACATGACAATAAAAAAAATTAGCAAAACAACAAAAATACGGAAACATTCACTACCATCTTAGAAACATTATATTCAAACATTTAAAAACAAATAAAAATCATTACTTACTTATGACTGAAAAACAGATAACATAAATAGCTAGATTACAAAGAGATAAAACTATGTAAAAGTTTACAATTGGCGAACTGATCCAATGACCACAATAATTTTAGTTTATAGTTAAATATATTTTTTGTTCCATAAAATATATCAACTTTTATTTTTAGTCCCTCAATAAATTTCCTTTGAACTTTGGTTCCACTAAATGTTATGTTTTAAATTTTAATCCGTTCTTTTTTTTTTATCGAGTTTCATATTGCATGCTCATAACGACTTTAAATGAATCTAAAGAGTTGTTTTTTCTTAAGAATGACAAGTGGACTCATATACAATAGGTATCCGCAAAAAATGAACACACACATTGGTAATTATCCGCAATAATGAACGGGTATGAGTACTTTAGTACCCACCTCTCCCCATACTCGCATATTATATATGTTTACATTTTTTATTTATATTATTGTATAAAAATATATGTATATCAATTTTAAAAAATGTAACACTACTAAACTCTTACAAATTTGCAATTAAAAAAATGTGTATTTAGAACATAATGAATATGTCAACAAAGATATATATGAACATTAGTATGATTCATAATAATTTTTCTTATAATTTTCAAAAGTCAACATTAATTTTTTTTTTATAAAAAAATTAATAATATTAAAATGATATCTTATTTTTTAATTGATCAATTTATTCTTAATAAAGTTAAAGGTAATGAGTGCGAGTATGAGTACTCTGATACTCAATGGTACGTGTATAATACGAGTAAAAATATTGTTATACACGGGGATATGAGTTAGGATCTATGAATCATGGACACTCCTCAGATTAGTTGTGTCCTGTGTCGGACACCAACGCTTATGATTACATTTAATTATATTATTTTTTCAAATTATTATTGATGTTAATGTGTTAGTATCTATGTCGTGTCTAAGATCCATATGTATATTCGTGCTTTAAAGATATAATATATGCATATATTTAGAACCGAAAGAAATTTTAATTATCCGTGCTTGGCACGGGATCCATTCTAGTTAAGAACAAAGAGTAGAGTGCATATCTCACACTTAAGTCAAGTTATTAGTTTGAATGGTGATAAATATAGATGTTCACATTCACAACTCCTAGCTCAATTGAAAAACATGCTAAAATTGTTGAGTTAGACGTTTTAATTGAAGTTCGAACTTCACCTCTCTCGCTTATGTGTATAAGATTATAACGACTTTGCCATTTGATTTATGTACCCAAAAAAAATAGGGATGTTCGGATTTGGATCCTCTCATGTTTTCTCTCAAGTTGTTAATCTAATGATTGACAAATGAAAAAGATGTTTTTTTTCTCTCTTCTCAAGTGTTTTTTTTAAATTTGTCAATCATTAAATTAACAATTGGAGAGAAAACATGAGAATAATTGGAGATGATTCAAATCCGATATATTCAAAGGTCTAGCTAGAAGAGAAATAGATTAATGTTAGTCTAAATTCATGTATTGATTTCCGTGTTTTTATTTCTCTCCTCTCTTTTTCTCTCATATTTCTCTCTTACCAAGTAAATAAAACTAAATTAATTTGTATTTAATGTAAAATCATATTTCATACTACCTCTCCGTCCCATTTTATAAGAATCATTTTGACTGAATGCACTATTTATATGTCTTGCCTTGATCATATTTTTCTAAAAATATATAAATGTAAATATTATCATATAAGATATTGTTTGATTTGTTTCGATTAGTATTTACAAAATATCAAATTTCTATAATTTTTACTAATACACAATTAAAGATATTTGCAATCAAAATTATGCATTGGCATACGTGCCATAATAAAAGAGTTCTTATATTTTGGGATGAAGGTAGTATATCTTATGTGAAATTCGAACTTACTCAACTTAATTACAAGTGGATTGGGCCAATGGATGAAAGCAATACAGTCCTTATAATCTATGAAGCTCCGATGTGTCACACAATACTTATACGATCTCGATATGGAAATTTTTTTAAAACTCCATATCTGATACTACCGCGATACATTAATTAAAAATTAAATTTAAAATTAAATATATAAATGCAGAATATATAAACATGACTAAAATCAATAATATTAATAATGATAATTTTTTTTAAAGACAAAAAATTATTATTATTATTATTATTATTATTATTATTATTATTATTATTATAAACCCCAATAATTCATTATACAAAAAGGACATAATTAGTATTGTCCCAAAAAACATCATCAGTACTATCTAAAAAAAGACATAGTCCGTTATCTGTATAACAACATAATAGTCTGACATTCACTAGGAAATACGGATTGTATCGGATATTATTATTTTATTTAAAAATAAAGATTTAATCGATACTTTTTTGATACGAGTATCGGGACGTATCAGACGCGTATCAGATATTATTTTTTTATTTAAAAATAAATATTTAACTGATACTTTTCCGATACGAGTATCGTGACGTATCGAAAGAGTATCGATATCGAGTGCGTATTAGATACAATACTTCACCATTTTTAGAGTATTAGGACTTCATAGGATATAACTTTAAGATTTTAATACATAAAAATTTAAACTATAATATCAAAATTATGTGTAAATTGCATTTTATAGTGTGAAATATGTTGTCATTGTTTAAGGTTCAGTTTGGTAATCTTAATAAGCTAGCTTATAGCTTATAAACTAAAAGTTTGGTTTGATGACAGTTTTTTAAAAAAAGTTTATAGCTTATTTTACTAGTTTATAGCTTATTTTTCAAATGTTATTTCAAATAGCTTATGAGCTTATAGCTTATTATTTTTTCTTCCAATTTTACCCCTATCATCTTACTTGAAAAAAATTAAATGTTAATTAAACATATCATTATTATGTCATTTCATATTTATAAGTTAGTCTAACCGTTAATTTTATCAAACATCCGCATAAGCTAACTAGTTGTCCGCTATTTTTTAGCGTAGAGAGCCTAGTGTTCATCGCAGGATTATGATTTTTGAATATTTCAATTTTCAATATGTATCATTATCACATGAAAGAATTGTGACTATACTAGTACTGGTACAAGTCTATTCAATGCAATGTTCACACACGAAATTGCTGTTGCTTTGAATCTTTTGATATCAAATCAAAACAACCTCAAGCAGAGTGCAAACTGCAAGAGTCAGAGAGTGTGACACAAAGATCATCTCAAAATTAGATTCTTTTCATCATGCTATTTCTTTACTCCATCAATTTACACAATCATCACACTCACTAATCTAATCTAATCTAATTTCATTAATCATTAATCTAATATAATTTCATTTCCTTTACAACAACTAAATCAAACATTTTCATTTTTCTCTTCTTCTCTCAACACATTCATCATCCTCACACTTCATCTTCAAATGAAGATCTCGTCGAATACATTGATCCATCCACAGAAACGCCCAATGAACCATCTGAAAATTTTAAAAAAATAATAAAATCATATTATTATTACTAATCATAAATTAGCATAACTAATTACCAAAATTAAAATCCTAAAACATAAATTACCTCTTGAGTTAAACGATCTTTTGCAGTGAAGAATTGCACTTTGAATTCCATCATGCTGTTGCAGCAGCGTATCATCACTCCTATTCGCCGGAGAACCAACTCCGGCAACTGTACCCGACGACCTACTCTTACCCAAATGTTTAGAAACCACTTTCATCCCCGCCGGAAAACTCCCCTGTTTCTCTTTCCTCAAACCAACAGAGCCCACCGCCGGTGATGACGACGGCGAAGCATTCACCGTCATCCCATCGCCGGAGAATTTCACCTTATCGTTATACCGCTTTGAAACCTTAACATAAAGAGGCTTAATCAGCTTCAGATATTTCTGCAAAATCTCCTTCGAAACTCGTTCTGGTTTAGCTTCCTCTGTTCCTTGATTCTGAACTTTGATACCAAAGCTTCTCGTGCTGTTATCTCTACTAAGCGTTGGAGTAGAATGAAAATCTTCGATGTTAAGTTTCACAGCGAAGACTTTGGTTTCTTTTCTCTGATTCTTTTCACACTCTGTTTTTCTAAGTTCCTCTGTTTTTTCAGAACCCGTTCTTCTCTGTTTTCTGAACGTGAAGATTCTGAAACTCGGTGCTGATCTTAGAAGTGAAATGGGTGATTGAGGTTTCGAAATAGGTTCAATTGGAAGAACTTTTCGTTTTGAAATTGGTTCATTAGGAGACAAAGGAAAAGTTGTTTTTTTCGGAACATTGGTTTTTTCGTAGGTAATGTTTGATGTTTTGTGAGTTTTGGTTTGTGGGTTGTTGTTGGTTTTGTTGTCGAAATCGTTGATGGTGAGTTCTAAGTCGAAGAAGGAGTCATCTTCGTCTGATTCAGTGTCTGTTTCTACAACAAGATGAGGAACAGTGATGTTGGAGGTGGTAGTAGTGTTGTTCTTCCAAAACTTCAAAAAGTTGAGAGCATCCATGGAGGAGTTTAGAGAGAGAGAGAGAGAGTGGGTGAAAGAGAAGAGAGAGAAGTTGAAGAAGAGAGTAGAGAGTGTGTTGTAGGTGAATAATGTTTAACTTTGTTGTTGAGTTTGGGTTTTATAAGGACAGTTAGGTGAATGAACAAAATATGAGAGAGAGAGAGAGAGGTGTTACTGTTTAGTTTAATTTTGGCTCGTACTTCGTTTTACAGTAGGACAGTTAGGTGAATGAACAAAATACTCCCTCCATTTTTAATTATAAGCAAAAGTCGTTTTTTTAGATTCATTGAAAAAGTGATGTATTTGAACTATAATGTATAACAAATACATCACCTTTTCAATGAATCTAAAATGTAAAATTTTGCTTATAATTAAGGATAGAGGCAGAGCGGTGTGTTACTATTTAGTTTAATTTTGACTCGTAGTTCGTTTTACAGAAGCTAGCTTTGGCTTGTGTAAGCAAAGCATTGAAAGTGGTGCTTTATTAATATGGAATCATCAGAAGGGGTTTAGCTTTTGCTTTTTGTTTTTATTTTGGCTTTTTTTTTAATGTTCAGTAAATAAAGGTTGTTTTTTGTTCAAGAGATAAGGTTTATTATATCAGAAAAAAATACATTTATATTTATAAATAATTTTACACTGTCAATTAAAATTATATAATCGAGATAATTATATATAATTAAAAGATAATATTATTATTATACATGATATTTTAAACTCGTCTTAGTAGAAGATTCACATGCTAACATAATTTTTATTTTAGGGTCATGCTAACTAGTGTCCCGGAACATTAGTTAAAGAAGCAAAAGAGAAAAAATTTGTATTAAAAACAATATTTTTTATACTTTAAGAACATTGAATGCATAAATATCAAGACAAATTTTCTATATTTGATTTTCTTAACTAGTGCTCCGGGAATACTAGTTAGTATTTTCCTTTATTTTATTATTACTATTTACTAGTATTAATTAATTTTGTTTAATGAATTTGAAACTGTTGATTTGGACCTGAAAGAGGAAGAGTGATTCATTCATGTGTGGGGAATAGAGAGGGCCATGGATGGGGTATAGTAGATTGTAGGGCAGAGAGAGAAAAAGTGAGGTAGGATTACTGTGTAGGGTGTTGTAACTCTGACCTCAGTCTTTGGATACATACAGAGTTATGAAGAAAACCTTACAGTTTTTTACAGATAATTTTGAAAACTGAGATTTGTTTGCCCCACTTTTGCTTTCTATTTTAGCTTTCTCTCTACTTTGCTTTGTCACACTAGAAAAAGCCATTTTTGGGTTAATTTAACTAGCCAGTATGCTTAAACAAAAACAAACTAGCCAGTACAGACCACCATTTGGTCCATATCTTAATTGACTATTACTTGATCATATGACTATAGTATTCCTTTCCTATCAAAATCAAAATAAATCAAATAATTTTAATTTAGTATACTATTATCCATGTAATTTGTTTTACTATATTTTTCTACTAAGATATAAATATAAACATTAGTATATAAGATATTTGATTTGTTTTGATGAATATTTTTTAAATATACAATTTTATAATTTTTAATAATAGATAATTAAAGATATTAATAATTAAAGTTGTGCATTGATAAACATAAAGATAGTCAGACAAATTATTTATTTTTGGACGTTTTTGTTAACAATAAAAAACAAATAAAAAATACTCACAAAGTTCGAAAAATTAGTATGCAATTAGCAAAGAATATCTGATTAAAAAAAACTCATTCTCACGGGGCAAATGTTAAAATTATTTACTACTACTATTAGTCTATTAGTACTATTTAGTCAAAGAAAAATCTTTTGTACTAACAGGTGGTCAATGAACAAAATACTAGTAGATGTTACTATAGTACTCCTAATTTACTAGTAACAATTTATCCAAGTGCTCTACTAATATTTTTTAATTCTAGCCTAAGAAAGAACATGAATATGATATAGTATAACTTGTAATTATTATAAATGAATCATTAGAAACAACATGTAGCATGATTGATTAATTATTTAATCTTTTTAATTTGAGAAAAAAAAATTTGACAATAGAAAAATATAAAGTATGGGATAGTAGTGGTGATGTTATACAACTACATGCTGCAATGCCAATTTTATAGAGATGCTATTTGAGATGCTGAGAATACATGAATGGTAGTGGGAAACTTCCAAAAAGTTACAGGTAAAGAAAAGGAAAAGAAGAAAGAAAATGAAAGATAAAAAAGGATGAGTATAAAAAAGAAAGG
Source organism: Trifolium repens (assembly GCA_030408175.1). Lineage (NCBI taxonomy): Eukaryota > Viridiplantae > Streptophyta > Magnoliopsida > Fabales > Fabaceae > Trifolium > Trifolium repens. Next base: position 59,159,767 of record CP125836.1, on the reverse strand, counting down.
TTCATAAAAAAGAGAAAAAACGTAAGGTCTATCAAATGCTTTACTACCTTTTTATTTTTCTTTTACAGAGAGAAGACCAATTAAAGAGTCAGAAAATTGGTTTCTTTTACAAGGCAAAGGAATTGAAGCACGCATGTTCTGTTTGCTTTTAGGACCCCTATACTATGTATGGTACCCTAAGTTTGAAGAGGTCTTCTATAGCATCCTTTTGGCTTTGAATGAGCACAGCTCTTTTGTTTTGCTTCAAAAGCTTTGACTTGTTAACATGGTTGGGTTGGTTAGTCTTGCACTCTTCCTCTTTTTATTGGACTATAAAATGGTTGCAAAAAGGTTAGAAAATTTGATGGAGTAAAAATGCAAGCTCCAAAAGGAAAAATATAGACTAGTCAACAACAATTTTAGTCTTTGGCTGAAAGAATGTGAATGCATGGACTTAAATTTATTTTTTGTCCAAGAATTATGCATGGAAAATACTAGTCCGTCTCAAAATATAAGACTCCTTTCATTTTTTTACTTGTCTTATTTTATAAGAATTCTTTCTAATTTTTAAGTATATTTATTTATTTTTCCTCTATACCCCCTATTTATTATACATTGTTTTCTACAATTGGTAATAAATACTTTGTAAAATTATTAACTAATTGTCTTTCATAAAGGGCAAACTTGTAAAAATAACACTAATAATCAATATATTTTGGAATGTAGTGTCATTTTCTAATTGATTATATTATGAATGTGGTCACCGTCTTAGAACAATCAAGTAATTTATGAACGTTTTATGAAAATTGAACAATAAAAAAAAATATTTTTTTATAAAAACTAAAGTTATTGGTTTTGAATTCTAAACCACCTGATTGTAATCATATATTAAAGATCCGTTTGGTTAAAAGGAATGAAAATGAAAAGAAAAAAATATAGAAATTAATAAATGAACTTAAAATAAATTTTAGTACATATTCACTTATTTTAAATAAACTTAAAATAAAATTTTAGTATATATTGGTCAAGTAACCTGGTGATTAGATATTCTACATTAAGATGGATAAAGCGGGATGACCGGGGTTCGAACCCCGGCCTCATGCATATATAATGCAATGACTTTATTCAATATTTGATCTCATATGTTTATTTTAGATTTTAATTTGGTCATTTCCGTCAGTTTTGTCACATATGGCAGACAGTTTGTATACATGGACAGACACGTGGACATCTGGACACGTTTCTAATTGAAACAGTATAAACATCAAAACTGACAGAAATGACCAACCTATGCAAATGGTGGAAACATAAAGATCAAATTGAAATTTTAAAAATAAGAACCAAATTGAAACCTAAAATAAATAAATATAAGGGAGAAAATATAAGGGAGAAAATATTGAATTAAGCTAAAAATAATTAAACTCCAAAGGCTTGGTCTAGTGGCAAAAACATATGTCTTGAATCCGAGAGGTCCCGGGGCACCATCCCCTCACCTTGAATTTTTATGTTTATAAAAAAAAAAGCTAAAAATAATTAAATAACATACTCTTTCTAAAAAATGAGCATGAGCAATTTATTAGAATACATTCGTTTATTGTTTAGAAGTAATTTCTTACTGTCAAATAATTTCGTAGTGGCGGTTATTTCGGTTATTTCTGTCAGTATATTTTAGTTTTTCCTAATAAATATAGTGGCAGAATCTTTTATATTGTGGCAATTTTTTCGTCAATGATTTACTGAGGAAAAATTCCGCCAATAAATAATTTAAAAATCTGTTTGTAAATAAGGGTTTTCTTGTAGTGGAAGAACCATAATTCGAATTTTGGTGGAAGCAATTTTGAATATGATTTTATTTAACTTGTGGTCAAATTTTAGATTATCGAACTTTCCCTCTCTTAATACAAAAAAAGTAATGAGTTAGTAAATAATAACTAAAATTTTGTTAAATACATACAAATATGCATGTTGCTAGAATACTTTATCATAAAAACTAATGTGCATAATATATTTTTATTTTCTTTGAAAGCTGTAACAAATATATAGAACAATAATTTATAAAAGTGATTATTTTTTTTAAAAAAAATTGTAACAATGGACCGTGTAATACTAGTATAGAGTTTAATTGTTATGCATTGTCAGTGTAAAGTTTTTTTACACATACATCCAATAATATATTACCACATTATTTAGTGAATGTGATACATCATGTGTTTTTAAACACAACACATGATGTGTTGGTATATTATTGGACGTATGTATAAAATAACTTTTATTTTAGTGTATATAAATTAAATTCTACTAGTATATATCATTTCAACATAACTGCTAATATATATACATCAGTCATTATTTTAAAGATTGCGAGGTGATTAGAAGGCCTTAAGTCAATTCAAGCAACATATGAATAATCATAAGCTACGCTTAACTATTTGAGCACATTTCTAAAACAACATGCACACTCCAGCGAATGAGAACCATATGTTACAACCACTTTATCATCTCCATAGTCCATACCTGGCTGAAATTATTTTAAAAGATTGTCTAATGTTAGGTGAATAGTACTATATTGTTTAAGAGAGGTGGATACTAGAGAAAGGGTTGTCTCCGGTGGAAAATAAAATGCAGGGCAGGGGCGTAGCTATGTGTTACCATGAGGTAGTCATGGCTACCCAAAATATATATTTTTGAGTGAATAGTTAGTATATTTTGTAATTAGTTATCTCAATAATATATATATATTATTTTTTTTTTGACTCAACCTCAATAATATATATTTAGTCACTACAAATGTGATTATTTGTTAAAAATGAGTAGAAATATAAAAAATTAAAATATAATCAGTTGATTAATGGACGTATTTTGATACTTTCGGACTTTTAAACAACTAAAAAAATTATCAAGACGCTAGTTAAAATATACTTTTTAGATTTGGCCTCCTCATAAAATATTGGCTAGCTTCGCGGCTAATGCAGGGGATGCAGTGCAAACATCCACCATTCATCCAATTATTTTATTATTTAAATTACTGTTTATGGTTGAAATTAAGGGGCATGATTACTGTTCATCTGTGATACTATATTTGATTAGTTGTTAAATTAAACCAGACACATATTTTAGTCTAAGTATGACAAAATGAAAAAAAAAAGTATATACTTCCATTTCCAAATGTAAATTACTTTGAAAAAAAAAATTGTATTAAATTATATGTCACTTTATATTACCAATGGAGCATTTAATGCTCTTTTTCTTATTATACTTTTAACTATTTATTTTACTTTCTTCTTTTAATTCTTCAATTTATCTTTTTTGTACCATTAATGAGGGACAATTTTGTAAACTAACTCATAATTTCTCTTTTCCATACAACAATGATTACTCTTTTTAATTTGTGTAAAATGGTCAAAGTAATTTACATTTTGAAACGGAAGAAGTATCTTATAAAATCTATTTTTATCCTTAACTAATGCGGTAATGCCTCAAAGCATTAGTTAGCATAACTTATAATTATATATTTCAGAAAGACATCAACATAGATCATAACTAATAATTAGTTGGTTTGGTAGTGATTGATACTGAATTTGGTAGTGAGAATCACGGTTCAATCTCCCGCAACTGCGATCAAGAAGGGGCTAAAACCACTTGAATTCCAAGAAAATGAAATGTGAAAAAGATAGATAATATTTTTGGCACAATTGATGAACAAAAGTAAAGTTAAGTTTGAATGTACTTCTAGGATTTGAAGTACTACATCCTCACCAAGTGACCTACAGATAATAAGTCTAAATTCTGCAATGTACGTGTATATACTTGGGGGAAATGGTCATGAACTTGTGTACTCACTCCATTGGAATATTTTGTGGTCCTGATCTATAATTGCTTCACTGTTTTTCCTTGAGATTCTCTCTGATCAATGACAATGGAAAATCAATATCTTAACTGCTTATAAATCTTTTGCACAGATACAAGACATTCACAAAAGAACAAGCTAAATCATAACCATTAACCAAGCTCAAATTATTTACCTCTCAAATGTAGCTGTCAAAAGGTTCTTTTCTGAGCCAAAAACAACTAGTAATTACTAACTTTTGGTTACAATGGTGTGCTCTATATTAAATCCAAATGAAAATATGACAATCTGCATTCAAATGATTCTTATTCTGTTGGGAGATGTTGATGATTATTACTCTATTATTTTTTCATTAACTCGTCGGTTTTTAGGAGAAGATATTATGATAATTTGGAGTTTAGTTGAAAAATAAGTAGAATCAGATTAAGAATAATTTTTTTTTTGGAATCAAGTTCGGACTCTTCCAAAAATTCATTCTTAAAAGGAGTTTACTAACAACTTCAACTTGGTGCAAGGGATAGATAGTTCAACTGATTTGAGTTAAGAGGGAAAGAAATTAAGACTTAAAGATTCAGAGTTCAAGTCCTAATAAAGTAAAATAAAAAACTAATACTAACAATTAATTAGTAACTTTAACCGTTTAAATTGTACCAAAAAAAACTTTCACTGTTTAAAAAAGAATTTCAAGTCAATCACTTAGAATGGGAGGGGATAATTCAATCACTAAAGTTTATGGTCAATTATAATTTATAACTAATAATGGCCATAAAGAGCTCTTAAAAAGGGTTAACTAAATCAAAATAAACACTTAAAATTAAAGAAAATTAAAGACTTAAAATTAACCCCACATTTAAAATAAACACTTAAAATTAAAGAAAATTTTCTCTCATACCCCACATTTATACATTTACCCCTACATATCAATATTTTATTTTCAAATTACCCCTTTTATCATTGGACTTCACCCCACAATCAATGTAAGTATAACTGGACCAAAAATATAATAATCATTTTGATTTAACATATGATTGCATATGAATGAACTACTCTCTTTCTATTATTAAGTTTAATATACTATTATGTTATAAAATTGTAAGATAATGTTAAAAGAAGAAAAATTATAAACTTCATCCGCAACTATTAGCACATCCAGCTATATAGTTATTTTTTTTTTTTGGACAAAATCAGCTATATAGTTTTAAAATTTTAATTATTGTCAAACTATTATAAATATGTGGAGGAAGAATTTTAAAAAGGAGATAACTAGAATGTCTCGTTGTTTGGAATAGATAATGAAGAAAACATATTAATTAAGAGAATATGGAATAAAAAAATGAAGGAAATAGTCGTAGACTCAGCAGTGAATTCTGCCGAAGAAAGAGGAATCCATCTCATATCGTGCAACCCATAAACTAGACAAGTTTTCTTTTGAAATTGGCAACAATATGCATGTGTGTAGTATTTAAATGAGAAATTAATATTGAACTTGAACAGACAAAGAAAAAAATGATATTTGACTCGAATTGAGAATAGTATGGCAATATTGCGTAATAGACATTTTATTATTTATTGTTAAACAAACAAATTATGATCTGGTCAAAGAAAATCTATCATAGGAATAGGATGATCAAATGTGGCCTTTTTTTAACAGCAATTTGGAGATGATCAATTATTAGTGAAATGGGTGGTTAGACATATCAATTGTCACCTATGAAGTAGGAAATAGACACAGACACCGAACACAATACGGACACAGACACGTCAACACCGATAATAATTTGAAAAAATGATACAATTCAATATAATATATAAGTGTTGGTGTTAAACACCGACATCAACATGTATCCGACACGGACACGCCTAATCCGAGGAATATTCGTTCTTCATAGGTTGTGACAACCTGAGTTTTAGTATGAAATTTTAAAATAAGTAGATTTACATATAATTTTTTTTTTTTTTGCGTAAAGTAGTATCCTTAAACTCAGAATCTTGGTTAGGCTAGAAGAGACATGTGCCACTTCATTGAAGTACTAGTGCTATTGAAATACGTAATTTTATATTTTGTATGTCAAAAAATAGAAAATAGCTGATAAACTAGTTTAGGAATTTAATTTCTCGAAAAATCACTTTGATAACTAGTTTAACAATAATAAGTCATTTTACCAATCGTTAGTTGGTTCAGTGGTGATTGGCGCCGAACTTGATAGGGAATACCATGGTTCGATCCCCGCAACTACGATTGGGAGAGAGCTGTAACCACTTGATGCCAGAACTGACCCCAGAACCAGATTCCACTGGTGTTGAAAACAAAAAAAAAAGTCATTTTTTATTTCTTCTTGTTAATTTTATGATTGAATTCGAAAAATATCAAATTTGATCTTAAAATAAAATTTCAGAAATGATTATTTCTAACTACTATGTTAAACTCGAATTCTAACATATAATTTATACTTATATTAATCAGTTAAGTTCAACCGCATAATTATAATAATAGGTCATAATTATCAAATTCAACCGCATATTAATATTGATGAATTGAACTCAGTAATTATTAGTTGTGATCAACATTCAACACGTTAACATTCATTTGTCATGTCTTTTTATCTATTTTTTTTTACACACATTTTACCTATTAGTAGGAAGATGAGTTTGTTCGTATTAAAAGTCATAGCTACAGTCATCGTCATGGAGAAAATTAATCTTTCTCCATAAACCAAAATCAATACTACTCTAAATGTTAAGTCAATTTAAACATATCAATTTCTAGCTTCCATTGAAAAAGAAAATAAATTAATTGAACCCCATAACAACTGGCATTGCTTGTGGATCAGATGGCATGGTCATGGATAGCCATGCAAGCATTGAATATGGCAGTAAAAAACAAATTGGACATATATCATCTTAATTTGACACATTTTGTTAACTTCTAGTCATATTATTGTATTTATTTTACGGTATAGTCATATTATTGTATGTTTGGTCAAATATTTTGGATGGATTGAATCTGTAAAATAGATTATGATTATAAGTGACTTGAAAGTAAAATGTTAATTGATCTTTTAATATTTATTTTATGTAAAAAATTGAGTTAAACAATAAATTTTAGTATAAAAAATAATTTTAGAACTAAAAACTCCAATTTCTACCTTTTTCAAAATAAAAGTTATAATTATAACCAATTCTACCGTGAAAAAAAGTTATAATCAATCTCTACTACCGAAATCATTGTCAAGCTTGTTAAAGTCAATTATATACCTTTACATCGGATGGCTTATTTGAAGTTTTCCAGTAAAATGTCAAATTGGAAATTTTTATTTATATACCAAAAATGATGTATAGGGGTGAACTATGCTTGATCCGGAAAAATTGAAAGTAAGAGTAAAATATAAATATTATTATTTTAAAAAGAATAGAAAATAAATTATTAAAGGATAAAGTTGGAATATTTGATGGTTTATAGGGGGTGATGGTATAAATGTTGGTGTATGGGGTAAATTTTTTAGTTTTAGTTTAAGTTTACCTGCTCCAACTCAAAGTCTAAATCAGCCCATTTGTTATAAAAGATGAGTTGGGGATTCAGGCCCACAATTTATTTCTTCAAAGGCTGACTGCGAATTGAAGATTTTATTTATTTATTTACATATAAGTATTGATTTTATTAATGTCCTAATTTGATAAATATTTTACTGTGTAAGAAATTCATTTTATTTTTTTGAGATAACCAATGTTAGTAGTTAGTGCTTCATATTGTTAGTTTTTGTTGAAGGCGAGAATCAAACTTATGATCTTTTCATTTCCACTTCCTACCATTTTTATCTTCAGCCACCAAGTCATCCTTATAACTCTCACTATATAAGAGATTCATTGAAGTTAAAGTTTAAACAAATAATAATATTTAGCCCTAAAGTTCAAACTAATTGCATGTTACTTTTAAGAGTTGAAAGAGCCTAAGCCTAAAGGAAACAACTAACATAAACAAGTTTGAGAAAACAAGTCTATTTACAAAAGTATATTTCTCCATTTATAAAACATTTAAAACTCTATTTACACGGATAGAATTTGATAATGCAGCTTGACCAAAAAAAATATTGATAATCCAGAATTTAACTATTCCCTCAGATCATATCTATTACTATATATAAAAAGGATACAATTTTTGAGGATAGTATGATACCAATTACATATCCTGGTGATTTGAATATGAAGTTCTAGCCAAGAACGCTCCAAGAATCATCTTCTACATTTTCGCCACCATTGTTGATCGTTAAGTTTTTGCTCTTTTTGTTTTCTTTTTCTGTTCTCTCCAGCTTTTCACCTTTGTTTTTCTCTGCCTTTGTTGGCCTGGTTGTTATCTCCCTTGTGTGGAAGATCCGTGTGGGTTTTTGTTCTTTTCCTCTGTCTGTACCTTTCCCTTGCATTCCCTCCCTCTCTCCAACCCTATTCACCATGAGTAATCCCAACAACAACCACATCACTGCTCAACCCAACAGAAATATTGGCCTTATCCCTCATAGTCCTAGATCCCTAAGCCACACCAATCCAAGAATTCTCATACCAGAAGCACCAAACATGGAGCAGAATCAAACAACCAAACAACAAGAATCTCCTTCATCCTCTACTCCAAGAAATTCGTCCTCTACTCCAAGAAAAACTGCGTTCTTTGTGTATCCTGAAAACATTGTCAATGAAGGGGTCAATACATGCAAGAAAAGCATCCTAGGTAAAATCATAACCGACAAACCAATTCACATTAGCTCCATTCAAAATGGTTTAGAGAACATATGGGGTTTTCCACAAGGGCTAAAGATTCAAGAAGCTGAAGGAGGAATTCTGCAATTTTTCATGAATCGACCAATAGATCAAGAACGCATCCTCCTAGGCAACCCCTGGATTTTCAGGAATGCATGGGTCATTGTGAAGACATGGGATAGACAAACTGAACCAAGAATGGTTGATTTCACTTAAGCCCCCATATGGATCCAGCTATGGGGCCTTCCCCCTCACTGCAAAACTAAGAAGATGGGCGAAAGTATTGGGCAGCTGCTTGGCAATGTTGAAGCAGTGGAGTTCCATGAGTACTCCGGGAAGAAGATGATAATAAAGATTAAGGTTGCTATCAATGTTAATCAACCTATTCAAGCTGGTATCTTAATCGGTAACCACAAGGATGGAACATTTTGGATTGATTTTAGGTATGAGAGATTACCACAGGTCTGCTTTACATGTGGAATCTTAGGCCATGGGGACAAATTATGTCAAAATGAGCCTATAATCCAGGAAGAAAACGCCCCTTTAGGGCCTTGGATCCGGTCTAATCAATATGGAAAAAGAATCATGGAAGAAAAGGACAAAAAGTTCTTCAGCAACCCTTCCCTCTCCAAGACTTTTGGCAAACACAACTACACAATCCCAGAAAGCATGGTTGCAGAAATGGAGGCTATGAAACTCCAAGAAGAAGGGCCTAGCTCATCCACACCAGAACAACAGAAGACACAAGAGGCTCAATTTGGGGAGCATAGAAGTATGTGGCATATGACCAGAAGAGACACAGTCTACACAGCTATAGCTGTGGATACTCACAACAACAAGGAGATAGTGCTATCTAAAAGACCTAGATTGGAGGAGAACTGGGCTATGGATGCAACAAATCAAGTGGCAGGACCTGCTAGCCAGGCCAGCCAATCACCATGAAAATCTTATCATGGAACTGTCAAGGGTGTGTGTTGAAATACAAAAGTAAGTATAGATTTATCGTCTCCACAGGGACTGGTGCGATATCAATACCGTTCAACAATCAATATGATTCTAAGTAAAGTGTTTTGAAGATATTTGTTATGAAAACTTGTGAAAATAAAGTTGTAAGTGCAATAAAAGGAATTGTTATCAGAGAGAAAAGTTTGCTGGGATTAGATTTCACCAACCCAATCGCATGTATCATTCGAATCAGTTATACATGTTTTAGCTATCAATCAATTCTATCACATATCACCCACATACGTGTCCATGTCCAGAGCACGCTGAGAATCCCGCTATATTCATTAACCCTCGATGTCTCGAGTGATCGATCAATATACCGGCTATATCGTATTGCTCAAACTCCGATGTCTCGGACAATTTAATCAACACAATAGTTTTAAAACTTGATATTTAGAGTGAATATTAAATCTAAATCTATGTCTAGAATTTAGGGTTTAATAGATGATTGTTCTAGGTCTTGGATTCAAAAAGCATACGTCTATACCATTTCAAAACCTAGAATTAAAACATACAATTCAAGAACAACATCAAAATTGATAAGTAAACTAAAACCATATATAATACCATGATCAAATTAGATACATACTCATAGGTTGATTACACCTAATCCCAACAAAGAGAGATTAGCTACTCATTTTCATGGTAGCTTTACAAAGATTAAGAATAAAAGAGATGAACAAACTTATCAATGATGATTTCTCAACTATTGTAGTGAATCCACATTCAAATCACCTTGAATCTGGCTCCTAGGGTTTCCCTCTACTTCTGATTCTCTATTACAAGTTCTATCCTGTGAAAAATGACAGCAAGCTCTATTTATAGTGCTTCTGAAAATTAGAACTCGCTGAGCGAGCTCCAGCTCGCCATGGCGAGTTGACCTTTCTTCACCAGAGGGTTACTTCCACGTCATAAGTGAGTTTTGAACTGCCTTCACTCGCCCTGGCGCGTTGTTACTCGCCCTGGCGAGTTCCTGCTCGCTCTGGCGAGTGTATCAGTTATCCAATTTGATGCTCTCTGCCTCTACTCGCCCTGCACTCGCTCTGAGCTCGCCCTGGCGAGTTAACTTCAATTTTTCTTCAAATTTCTGCACAAATGTTGAGATTTAGGGAAACTTAATTGAAAGAAATGACTTAAACAAATATGTACATTTAAGTAAGGAAAAACTAAAGAATATCTTACAAAATAGTCAATAAGTGCTTAAAATATATATGTAGTTTTAGCTACTTTTTGGCACTTATCAACTCTCCCCAACTTAAAACTTTGTTTGTCCTCAAACAAAAGTCCAAAATAAACTTTGAAAAACATGACTCAAACATCATTAGTGCATAATTCATTCAAGCTTTGCAATCAATCAAAAACTTTATATGTAAATCATTTCAAGTTTGCATGATTCAATGTGTTTGTAAGTTCAAAATCACTCATTCATAAACATCAAAGAATCAAAACATGAATTTGAAATAGTTTCAAAACTCAAGTAAGATTTCAAACTTTCCAATTTAACAACATAATCAACTATAATCACAATCCTCACAAGTGTTTCAACTCAAGGGTGCAGTGTTTCTCTCAATGCAAACAATGTGTTCACAACAAATCAATTCAAACATACATCTCAACATAATCACAAAACATATTATCAATCATGGATCACTAAGGACTTTCTTAAGTTTGTAATGGGGCTAGGCTACAAGAAATCATTGTTTTTCTTTGGATTCAAAGAGCCTAAAGGATAAGAGAGCATAAGCTTTGAGTATCTTCAATACTTTCCCCATTCTTTACTTTTGGTGATTCTTTTATTTTGACACAATTTCTTTTCATTTATTTTTCTTTGATTTTCAATTGTGTGTCAAATGACTTTCAATATTTTTCTTTTTCTTTTTCAATCACCATTTTCAACTACTTGTTACTTTTCTCAATTTGATCAAATAACCTCTTTCTCCCCAACTTGTTTTCAACCCTACATAAACTCAATGCTCAATCATCCTAAGACAAGGGTCAAGTCATTGTTTTTCTTATTTGTGGTTCAAGGGTTCAAAACAAACAAATTTTCAAAATTTTGGCTCAAGGGGGGTAGCAAAGGATCACACTCTCACAAGGTAGGTTATTTTAGGCTTAAGTAGTTGCACTCAAATAAAAACATGGCCTTGATCATTTCCATGACTTCAAACATATAAAGTAATAGCAAGATTCAGTTAAAATCAACAGAGTTAAACACAATTGCCGGCTCTCAAATATATAAACAGTGGAAGGTTCACACAATCTCACCCGGCTAGGTCTACGTGATTCATCATCAATTAATCATGTTAAGAAGGAATGAATGAAATCAAATTGAATCAAGCAACTTAGTTCAAATTCATCCTATTATTCAAAGATAATCACAAACGGTTGATCTCAAACTATAGCATTTGAAAGAAAATCATTCTAATCATGCATTTGCTTTTGATTGATCACAAACCTAGACATTTCATTTCATATGCACATTTAACAATCACAAAGATTTAAACCATGTTTATTCAGTCACAATTTGCAATGAAACATAAAACATGAATTCTAATGACTGAAACAATAAAATTTCACTGTATATGGCGTGCTTTAGTGCTCTGCTTCTGCTACTCGCCCTCTTCAAGACGTGTGGACTGTCCTCAGGCCAAGAAAATGAAGTTATGCCTGCATTTACACAATGTAAAACCTACAGCCCTAGGCTTTTGTCAGAATTTTCAAAAGCTCTGATACAACTCGCTTAGCGAGCAAAATATCGCTTAGCGATGATAGCAGAAAACAGAAATTCAAGTGAAATTCACACTAGTTCATGGACTTTGTTTTCATAAGAGGTTGAACAAGTTCAAAAACTATTATAATATATAAGTAATTAAAAATGCTTTAAATAAAAGTAAAGGAAAGAAAATTGGGTTGTCTCCCAACAAGCGCTTCTTTTACGTCATTAGCTTGACGCCTTTTTGGTTAGGGTGGCCAAAATGAGACGGAAAGCACATCATCCGTCTTTTTCCTTTGGTTTGGGAGGAACTCCATGAACTTTAGAAATAAATGTTGTGGAGTCCAAATCCTCCCCAATTCTTTCTTATTGAACAAGGCACATATTTCATCTATGACCCGATCAATCTCCGCCTTGTTCTCTATCTCCTTCTTTTGTTCATATGCTATTTCCTTGTGAAGTAATCCTTCAATTACCTCTGCATCCATCATCATTTCTTCATTATCAACAGTGTCGTCCTCCTCAGTAGATGGAAATTCTTGAGGAATTTCTATTTCGCGTGGTGTCTTTGGTTCCTCAGCTATTTTTTCTACACCACATCCTTTGAACATTGTTTCTTCCTCATGTGTTTCAACACATTCTTCAACACTCTGTCCACATTCTTCATTCTTTGTCAGAGTATCATCTCTCTCTTCATGAGTGGTTTGAGTGTTGGTTTGAATTTCCTTGATTTGGTTTTCAGCCATTTGCTTGAGCTGAATTTCCATATTTTTGCTCCGTGCAAGACTGTTTTTCATATATTGTTGGTGCTGGTCTTGCATCTGTTGCATTTGGCTTATTTGCTGCTGCATTTCCATGAATTTAATCATGGTCTCCTCCAATCTAGCCTCTGGAGTTTGCCCATAATTATCAAGAGGACACTGTTGATACGATTCATACTCATCCGGAGTATAGAAGTTGTTATAATCACGGTCAGTCATGATTTTGTTTTTGATGGTGAATCTGAAAAAGGATTGAACTAAACAAGAAAAATGTTTCTTTGCCTAACAAAGAAGGATTAGTGCAAGAAACTATTCAATATAAACAAATATATACAAATACTTAAAAGAATACAAATTGTTGCAATGTTTCAATATCTAAACGCCAGTCCCCGACAACGGCGCCATTTTGTTGAAATACAAAAGTAAGTATAGATTTATCGTCTCCACAGGGACTGAATCAATATGATTCTAAGTAAAGTGTTTTGAAGATATTTGTTATGAAAACTTGTGAAAATAAAGTTGTAAGTGCAATAAAAGGAATTGTTATCAGAGAGAAAAGTTTGCTGGGATTAGATTTCACCAACCCAATCGCATGTATCATTCGAATCAGTTATACATGTTTTAGCTATCAATCAATTCTATCACATATCACCCACATACGTGTCCATGTCCAGAGCACGCCGAGAATCCCGCTATATTCATTAACCCTCGATGTCTCGAGTGATCGATCAATATACCGGCTATATCGTATTGCTCAAACTCCGATGTCTCGGACAATTTAATCAACACAATAGTTTTAAAACTTGATATTTAGAGTGAATATTAAATCTAAATCTATGTCTAGAATTTAGGGTTTAATAGATGATTGTTCTAGGTCTTGGATTCAAAAAGCATACGTCTATACCATTTCAAAACCTAGAATTAAAACATACAATTCAAGAACAACATCAAAATTGATAAGTAAACTAAAACCATATATAATACCATGATCAAATTAGATACATACTCATAGGTTGATTACACCTAATCCCAACAAAGAGAGATTCGCTACTCATTTTCATGGTAGCTTTACAAAGATTAAGAATAAAAGAGATGAACAAACTTATCAATGATGATTTCTCAACTATTGTAGTGAATCCACCTTCAAATCACCTTGAATCTGGCTCCTAGGGTTTCCCTCTACTTCTGATTCTCTATTACAAGTTCTATCCTGTGAAAAATGACAGCAAGCTCTATTTATAGTGCTTCTGAAAATTAGAACTCGCTGAGCGAGCTCCAGCTCGCCATGGCGAGTTGACCTTTCTTCACCAGAGGGTTACTTCCACGTCATAAGTGAGTTTTGAACCGCCTTCACTCGCCCTGGCGCGTTGTTACTCGCCCTGGCGAGTTCCTGCTCGCTCTGGCGAGTGTATCAGTTATCCAATTTGATGCTCTCTGCCTCTACTCGCCCTGCACTCGCTCTGAGCTCGCCCTGGCGAGTTAACTTCAATTTTTCTTCAAATTTCTGCACAAATGTTGAGATTTAGGGAAACTTAATTGAAAGAAATGACTTAAACAAATATGTACATTTAAGTAAGGAAAAACTAAAGAATATCTTACAAAATAGTCAATAAGTGCTTAAAATATATATGTAGTTTTAGCTACTTTTTGGCACTTATCAGTGTGGCAACCCCAAAGACAGGTAGAGCTCTTAGGAAGCTCATTGCCAAACATCAGCCTGATGTTGTGTTCCTTATGGAGACCAAACAGCTAAGTAAAAATTCCTGGTTGTTGTCTACTTTTTCAAATGATTACTGCATTAAAATTGTTGATTGCTGCACCTCTGGTGGAGGCAAAGCTGGTGGGCTTGCTCTTATGTGGAAAAATTGTAATTTTCAATTGAATATAATGGACTATGCTTTGAACTATATTGATTGTGTTATCCTTTCTCATAATACTCATTGGCGTGCCACTGGCATTTATGGATACCCTGTTAATAACCAAAAAATCTTAACATGTAATTTGATTTCTGATTTGGCCACTACTAATTCTAATTCTAATTGGTTGGTTTTTGGTGATTTCAACATTGTACTCAGCTCAAGAGAAAATAGTGGAGGTAACCCTATTGATTATCACATCACTGAGGCTTTTAGAGACTGTCTTGGCCACTGTAACCTGGAAGACTTGGGCTACCAGGGTCAGAACTTCACTTGGCACAATAGACAACAGGATAATCAGTATATCCAAGCTAGACTGGACAGATTTTGTGCTTCCCAAGAGTGGTCCCAAACTTTTCCCTATTCCCAAAACCTTCACCTTCTCAGATACGGATCAGACCACTGCCCCCTCCTCCTAGACTTCTCTACCTATCCACCAAACAATCAGATCCCCACTTACCATTCTAGTAAGAAATTTGAACAAATCTGGCTGGATAATGAGGAACACACCCAAATTGTCAAAAATGCTTGGGACAACCTGTAACGACCCAATTTTATTAATTGTTTATTTATACGTGATTATTATATTTATTTATTTATGTGAGTTTATTAACTTGTGTTGAGTTGTATTATTATTATTATTTAGTTAAGTCACTAGATATAATTATGCATGTTATTTAGTCTTATGAGTTAATTGGTTTGAATAGAGTTATTGGGCTTTGGTATTGGGCCTAAGTTAAGTTAGTAAGGGTGTTTTGGTAATTGATGAGTGTTAACCTAGTTATAAAAGGGGAAAATTAGAGAGAGAAGTTCATTTTGTCACAATTTTTGTGGAGGAAGAAAGAGAAATGAGAGAAGGTTTTGAAATAGAGAAAGAATGAGAGTAGAGAAACAATTCCCGTTTTCCATGCAACAGCTCCACTAAAACGTGATTTCCCGATTCGTTAACGGTCGGATCTTGATGAGATTTTGAGGGTAGGTTCACAACACCCAAACGCAACTTTTGACCGCGGGGATCGTCGAAATAAGGTCTGAGGTGGGATAAATCGAGTTCTGATTATAGCAGCTTGTTTAGGAAGAAAATAGTGATTAATGGAAGAACAAAGAGGAGCTTAAGCTTGAGGATTGAAAGCTAAGGAGATTGGTGGAGTAGAGTATCCAACTTAATTCAGGTATGAGGTTTAGATAATATAATTAGAGTGAGCATAGAGAGGGGAGAATGTCTATTTCTCCATTCCCAAACTCTCTACACTCTTTTATTTTGGGTGGGTATGTTCATTGAATAAAAATGATATCTTTGCATGATTTAATGATTATTGAGTTTATTGCAATATGAAATATGAATTTTGGGATAATAAATGGGAATGTGTAGATGTTTGTAAGGAATTTATGTGTTGATATGAGTTTTTGAAATGTTATGCAAAAGTCTATGGATTCTCATCTTTTGATGTTTGATCATGTTTTGGTCTGTACTTCCATGTTGTATTTGGTTATAAACACTTAAAGTTGGAACCTTTAATCTTTGAAAGCAAGAAAAATGATATTTTTATGGGTTGTAGTATGAAACCCACGAACAGGGTGAATTCTGGGCATGTTCGCGCACGCGAGGACCTTGTTCGCGCACGCGAGGACCTTGTTCGCGCACGCTAAATTGGCAGAGAACACATCTCCTTTCAGTCGTGTTCTTCGCGCACGCGACTTGAGTTTTCGCGCACGCGAGACACTGTAGCGCACGCGAGTCATAATTTCGCCTGCGCGAAAGTCACACTTTTCAACCCATATATCTTTGACTTTTTCTCTCCTTTTTGACCTTAGCTTGTAACATGTCTTAATTATGGTCTTTTGATTATAGAATGGCATGATAGCTTATATACGAATGACTTATTGAAGATAACATGATTGAGTGCTTAAACTAGTATTGAATCATGAATGAGTAATTGTGATAATGTTATTATTGAATATGTATGCTTGATTACTTTTGAGAATTATTGAATATGATTTAATCAATGGGATGATATATCTTCAATTAAGTTATTGAGATATGTTTGTGTGTGATATCCTTATAGGATGAGATGATTAAATTATATGATTGGTAATCTAGCATACATGCATCATTTTGTATGATGAGCAGATACTTTAGAGGGGATCCTAAAGTATGGCAGATATCTTAGTAGCTGCGGTTGACTAAGATATATTTGGAATAAGTTTTCCAATAACTATGAGGTACCACATGCACTTAGTAATATTACTAGGATGCATTGCATGAATGTGGCATTAGATTGCATTAGGAGATGAAGGTGAATAATTATATGGTAATTGTCATTATTGTGCATCCTTGATCTTTTGTGATTAAATGTGATACTTGGCATTGACTGTTAATCTTTAACAAACGGTTATGTGTATTATGAGATGTGTAATAATGATTGATAATTGATGATGATGTATATGTATTTGTCAATTGATTTGAGAATGTAATATTGATGATGATGTAATGTATTTTACGATTATAAAATATGAATGATATGAGATTGATATCTGTTATGGACTGAGTTGTTAGACATTAGCATGTCATGTCCTAAGTATTAAGTGTACTTGTACTTAGATTCTTTTTACGGTTATATTATCTAACCCTCTGTTTTGTGTATGTGCTGGATTTGGGATCCAGGTTCTCAGGTTATGTTTGTGACCGAGTCGACGGTGAAGCTCCGCTCTGATCATGACACGGGGTTGGGATCATTTCTATATTGTGTATTCAGAGTCTTGTTTCTTATTTGTAAATGTATATAAAGATGTATTTTCCTAGAAATTTATCTTGTACAATAATTGTTTTACTAATTAAGTTATTAGTAAGCTTTTATGTGTACGATGTAATACTCGAACCAAACCTTTTATAAATCAAATTTTATTCCCGTTGCATATTCTCGAGTAATATTTTATAAAGGTATATTTATATAATTATGGGTTTGGGTGTTACAATTTGGTATCAGAGCTCCGGTTATCTTCGGACCGTATGAGCTATGTGTCGATCAGAGCAGGTCTATACATTCAGACTAAGTGGGCATAGAGTCACTCGTGTGTTTATGTGATTGTTATATCTTTTGTGATTTAATTGTTGTAGTGTAGTTACACTTGCACCTTAGTCACTATTAAACTATTTTGCAAATGTATGACTAGTTTCATAAATTTTGTTGACATGTTGTTTTACTTAATTCTTGAGACTCGTGTTTTAATTGGTGTTGACTTATGCATCTATTGTTTCATAAATATTGATAAGTTGTGATATGTTTATTTTATGAATATACTTTGTGATTGTTTATTCATGAACTATGAATGATATGAATTAGATTATGTTATCTATTCTTTTGATGAGTACTTGATGAGATTGAATATTATCTTAGTTGTAAGTTATCTAGTCAAGTAATGAGTATGTGTTCTTTGATCTTGATTCATGGTGAATGTTATGCTTTATGATTATAATGGTTGTATGTGCTTAAAGTTATCTTTGTGTAGTTTTGACTTGCTTGTATTTGTTTATGAATTCCATGTTAAGTGAGTGATAATAACATGATATAATTGTGCGTAATTGATAATGAATATGCATTTATCATTGTTGTTTTGATTTCAAGATAATGACTTAAGTGATAACGTCTTCATGTTATTGATCTATTTAAAATGATTATGTTCGCATATTAGTATAGATTCATTGTTGATGAAAATCTGTGATTATATGAAATTAAGTATGATTGTGTGTGCATGTGTCGTAGATAAATGTTGTAATAATTTATTTATGATGATTGCTTGTGTAGTATGATTGAATTAATTAAGTGATGATATGAATGATGATATGTATGTATGTATGTATGTATGTATGTATTCGTGGAATTAATTGAGAATTTATATGCATGAATGAAATAGTGGAATTACTTGAATACTTTAACATGACTATGATTGATGAATATTCATGAAATCTTTGTGATATAGGAAGATAAGAATGTATTGATGAATTCTATGTATTCCAATAACTTATTGATAATGTGTGATATTAATTTCATGAATTTCATTGCTAGTTCCTCGTTAATATATTGTCTTCTTGATTCTTGAAAACTTGTGTTTTAATTGGCAATGACTTTAGCATTTATAATTCTCGCTTCATGTTTGATTGCTAATGTAATGATGATTTAAGTTCTAGTTTGTTAATGCTTGAATTGTTATGAGCAAAATATGATGATTATATAATTTCACGTGTGTTGATGTTGATTCATGATTATTACTATGCCTCTATGTTGATTATAACTCTGTATGCTTAAGGTCACGACTCTTGTATTTTAATCAACCATAATTAGAGATTTTGTGAATTGTGTGATTCTAACATGATTCAATTATATTTGTTGATTGATGATGGATGATGTTTTGCTCTAGTTGCTCAAATACGAGACTTGTTGTTTCCTTTGTATTGTAGCATGAGTAGATTAAATGTCAAGATAGTAATGGTTTGATTATTAGAACTAGTATAGGATAATGAAATTTATTTTATGCAACATAGATTCAATATTACTTAGATATTATAATTGAATTGATAATTTAATGTTATTATTTGTAATAGAGTTTATGTGTATTATTATGCATGTCCTTATGTGTGATTTGTGTGACGTTCTATATGGCATGATAATTTTAGAACTAGTGTATTAATTTCCAAATGATATGAATCTTGTTGAAGTTGAATTATTCTCCTTTGAGTAAATGAACTAATTTTGTGGAAATAAAAAGAGTATTAATTGGTAATGAGGTCGATTGAATTTTAGGATATGTTTGACCTATATCTTGTTTATAAAATGCACTAGATTATTTACATGAAACTTGATTCATTCCTTTTTATCATTCGCGAATTATACTATGTGACTATGTCATTTTCTCTAAGATAAATTTGATAGATATGATGCACATGATTTGATTGTTCTATTCTACCATGTTAATTACCTTGCTAAGTTGATTATTTTCTTGAATGATATGCTTATATAAATATGAATTGTTGACCTAATTGAAAATTTGCTATCATGGTAAATGCATCGTTTCCTTCTTTTAATGTGATCCTTAATTCTTAGAAAATATATGCTATGTTTATGTCGATATAAATTGTTGGGTTCTTAGGATTTATTGTTGTGGGATATCGGTCTCTCTTGTTTTAATTTGATTCTTAACTTTTAAAGTTTTGAGACAATGTATGCTAATTAAATGTTTATGTGAGATGTTGTGATATGCTTTTGTATAATCATGCGTAAATGCTTTATGTGTCTATTCATTTATGTTGCTTCAATATTATGTTTATTTATTGACGTTAATGAATTCTTAGGTGCTATATTTTGTATTTCGTAGTCTACCCTTGTATGTGGCATGTGTGTGGACACTGTCGATACTAGTTTCCTTTTTGGAGGAATAAGTTTAGAACCGTAGAACCTACAGTTAGGTGTGAGAATCGGTAAGTTTTAGATGAAGTTGCGAATGAGTTGAGATAAGTTGGGGAGAAAGTTATATTCCTTGGATATGTTTGAGTATAGGAGAATGAGATAAATGGAGATGAATAAGTGGTATGAGGGAATAGTTAAAATTTCGAAGGATTCATATTTTGGGTTGAGTCGTCACCCGAGTTAAGTTAAGCACGAAGTGATTATTAATGGGAGATATGGTTAAGTAAGTTAACTATCGAAAAAAAACGTGTTGAGAAGGAGTTAAGTGATTGTCTATCGGAAAATGATTGAGTATAGAAACGATGATGGGGAATAAAAGATTAAAAGTGGTGTTTAGTATATTGAAGATAGCTATGGCCTATGGCATAAGTGTGTGATTTAAGGATGGACTTAAGCTATATTTAGATGTAAGAATCTCAATAAGAGAAGTGATGTTGGGCAACTAAGGAGTAGTGAAAGAGATGAGAGTGAATATACGACGACGATAGTAGTCTAAGGAGGTAAATGTTTTTGGTTAAGAAAGCACAAAAGTTAGGCAAGGGATATTTTGGAGATGACGTAGTTATGTTGGGACATGATGTTTTAAAAAGGATGTATTTTTCCGGAACGAAGTTGGTTAGTTATTTGTTGTAATTAGTCTTGTCGAAAACTATGATGAAAGATGAGTGTGAAGCGATGAATTGAGAGGTTAGAAATTGTGTTGGAATTTGGCATAAGCATGAGGACTAGTGTGAAAGGAAGAATTGTGTCATTAAGGAAGTAGTTTCATGGTTATTAAGAGGATTTGGAGAACCTCCTTGGCAAATGGATGTGGAATGATAAAAATTTAGAGCGCGGTTCGGATAAGAATTGGACATGAAATATACGGATTAAGGAGAATCGTGTGATCGCAGTTGAAAATAAGGATTTATGGAAAATTGAGAAGTTGTGAATGTCCCTTCGGAGATGAGGATTATTTTGAAGTAGAGTAGAATGAAGGATATTTATGATGGAAAGTTCTTGTTAAGAGAACACGTTTGAAGTTTGGTAAAGATGGTTTATGCTACCATCATAGTTATCGGCTACTTATTGACAAATTAAGGAATTGATCAACCTTAATCTCTTGTTGATGGTAAACGAAAATTGTGTGGATTGGAATAAACTAGTTTTGTCAAATTTGAATAATGTGTGGAGTTCGGAATTTTGTGGAAAATTGGATGATGTGGCCTTAATCAATTTGTTTTATCCGCGCAATTTTCGAGGGCGAAAATTCTTTTAGTGGGGGAGAGTTGTAACGACCCAATTTTATTAATTGTTTATTTATACGTGATTATTATATTTATTTATTTATGTGAGTTTATTAACTTGTGTTGAGTTGTATTATTATTATTATTTAGTTAAGTCACTAGATATAATTATGCATGTTATTTAGTCTTATGAGTTAATTGGTTTGAATAGAGTTATTGGGCTTTGGTATTGGGCCTAAGTTAAGTTAGTAAGGGTGTTTTGGTAATTGATGAGTGTTAACCTAGTTATAAAAGGGGAAAATTAGAGAGAGAAGTTCATTTTGTCACAATTTTTGTGGAGGAAGAAAGAGAAATGAGAGAAGGTTTTGAAATAGAGAAAGAATGAGAGTAGAGAAACAATTCCCGTTTTCCATGCAACAGCTCCACTAAAACGTGATTTCCCGATTCGTTAACGGTCGGATCTTGATGAGATTTTGAGGGTAGGTTCACAACACCCAAACGCAACTTTTGACCGCGGGGATCGTCGAAATAAGGTCTGAGGTGGGATAAATCGAGTTCTGATTATAGCAGCTTGTTTAGGAAGAAAATAGTGATTAATGGAAGAACAAAGAGGAGCTTAAGCTTGAGGATTGAAAGCTAAGGAGATTGGTGGAGTAGAGTATCCAACTTAATTCAGGTATGAGGTTTAGATAATATAATTAGAGTGAGCATAGAGAGGGGAGAATGTCTATTTCTCCATTCCCAAACTCTCTACACTCTTTTATTTTGGGTGGGTATGTTCATTGAATAAAAATGATATCTTTGCATGATTTAATGATTATTGAGTTTATTGCAATATGAAATGTGAATTTTGGGATAATAAATGGGAATGTGTAGATGTTTGTAAGGAATTTATGTGTTGATATGAGTTTTTGAAATGTTATGCAAAAGTCTATGGATTCTCATCTTTTGATGTTTGATCATGTTTTGGTCTGTACTTCCATGTTGTATTTGGTTATAAACACTTAAAGTTGGAACCTTTAATCTTTGAAAGCAAGAAAAATGATATTTTTATGGGTTGTAGTATGAAACCCACGAACAGGGTGAATTCTGGGCATGTTCGCGCACGCGAGGACCTTGTTCGCGCACGCTAAATTGGCAGAGAACACATCTCCTTTCAGTCGTGTTCTTCGCGCACGCGACTTGAGTTTTCGCGCACGCGAGACACTGTAGCGCACGCGAGTCATAATTTCGCCTGCGCGAAAGTCACACTTTTCAACCCATATATCTTTGACTTTTTCTCTCCTTTTTGACCTTAGCTTGTAACATGTCTTAATTATGGTCTTTTGATTATAGAATGGCATGATAGCTTATATACGAATGACTTATTGAAGATAACATGATTGAGTGCTTAAACTAGTATTGAATCATGAATGAGTAATTGTGATAATGTTATTATTGAATATGTATGCTTGATTACTTTTGAGAATTATTGAATATGATTTAATCAATGGGATGATATATCTTCAATTAAGTTATTGAGATATGTTTGTGTGTGATATCCTTATAGGATGAGATGATTAAATTATATGATTGGTAATCTAGCATACATGCATCATTTTGTATGATGAGCAGATACTTTAGAGGGGATCCTAAAGTATGGCAGATATCTTAGTAGCTGCGGTTGACTAAGATATATTTGGAATAAGTTTTCCAATAACTATGAGGTACCACATGCACTTAGTAATATTACTAGGATGCATTGCATGAATGTGGCATTAGATTGCATTAGGAGATGAAGGTGAATAATTATATGGTAATTGTCATTATTGTGCATCCTTGATCTTTTGTGATTAAATGTGATACTTGGCATTGACTGTTAATCTTTAACAAACGGTTATGTGTATTATGAGATGTGTAATAATGATTGATAATTGATGATGATGTATATGTATTTGTCAATTGATTTGAGAATGTAATATTGATGATGATGTAATGTATTTTACGATTATAAAATATGAATGATATGAGATTGATATCTGTTATGGACTGAGTTGTTAGACATTAGCATGTCATGTCCTAAGTATTAAGTGTACTTGTACTTAGATTCTTTTTACGGTTATATTATCTAACCCTCTGTTTTGTGTATGTGCTGGATTTGGGATCCAGGTTCTCAGGTTATGTTTGTGACCGAGTCGACGGTGAAGCTCCGCTCTGATCATGACACGGGGTTGGGATCATTTCTATATTGTGTATTCAGAGTCTTGTTTCTTATTTGTAAATGTATATAAAGATGTATTTTCCTAGAAATTTATCTTGTACAATAATTGTTTTACTAATTAAGTTATTAGTAAGCTTTTATGTGTACGATGTAATACTCGAACCAAACCTTTTATAAATCAAATTTTATTCCCGTTGCATATTCTCGAGTAATATTTTATAAAGGTATATTTATATAATTATGGGTTTGGGTGTTACAATTTGGTATCAGAGCTCCGGTTATCTTCGGACCGTATGAGCTATGTGTCGATCAGAGCAGGTCTATACATTCAGACTAAGTGGGCATAGAGTCACTCGTGTGTTTATGTGATTGTTATATCTTTTGTGATTTAATTGTTGTAGTGTAGTTACACTTGCACCTTAGTCACTATTAAACTATTTTGCAAATGTATGACTAGTTTCATAAATTTTGTTGACATGTTGTTTTACTTAATTCTTGAGACTCGTGTTTTAATTGGTGTTGACTTATGCATCTATTGTTTCATAAATATTGATAAGTTGTGATATGTTTATTTTATGAATATACTTTGTGATTGTTTATTCATGAACTATGAATGATATGAATTAGATTATGTTATCTATTCTTTTGATGAGTACTTGATGAGATTGAATATTATCTTAGTTGTAAGTTATCTAGTCAAGTAATGAGTATGTGTTCTTTGATCTTGATTCATGGTGAATGTTATGCTTTATGATTATAATGGTTGTATGTGCTTAAAGTTATCTTTGTGTAGTTTTGACTTGCTTGTATTTGTTTATGAATTCCATGTTAAGTGAGTGATAATAACATGATATAATTGTGCGTAATTGATAATGAATATGCATTTATCATTGTTGTTTTGATTTCAAGATAATGACTTAAGTGATAACGTCTTCATGTTATTGATCTATTTAAAATGATTATGTTCGCATATTAGTATAGATTCATTGTTGATGAAAATCTGTGATTATATGAAATTAAGTATGATTGTGTGTGCATGTGTCGTAGATAAATGTTGTAATAATTTATTTATGATGATTGCTTGTGTAGTATGATTGAATTAATTAAGTGATGATATGAATGATGATATGTATGTATGTATGTATGTATTCGTGGAATTAATTGAGAATTTATATGCATGAATGAAATAGTGGAATTACTTGAATACTTTAACATGACTATGATTGATGAATATTCATGAAATCTTTGTGATATAGGAAGATAAGAATGTATTGATGAATTCTATGTATTCCAATAACTTATTGATAATGTGTGATATTAATTTCATGAATTTCATTGCTAGTTCCTCGTTAATATATTGTCTTCTTGATTCTTGAAAACTTGTGTTTTAATTGGCAATGACTTTAGCATTTATAATTCTCGCTTCATGTTTGATTGCTAATGTAATGATGATTTAAGTTCTAGTTTGTTAATGCTTGAATTGTTATGAGCAAAATATGATGATTATATAATTTCACGTGTGTTGATGTTGATTCATGATTATTACTATGCCTCTATGTTGATTATAACTCTGTATGCTTAAGGTCACGACTCTTGTATTTTAATCAACCATAATTAGAGATTTTGTGAATTGTGTGATTCTAACATGATTCAATTATATTTGTTGATTGATGATGGATGATGTTTTGCTCTAGTTGCTCAAATACGAGACTTGTTGTTTCCTTTGTATTGTAGCATGAGTAGATTAAATGTCAAGATAGTAATGGTTTGATTATTAGAACTAGTATAGGATAATGAAATTTATTTTATGCAACATAGATTCAATATTACTTAGATATTATAATTGAATTGATAATTTAATGTTATTATTTGTAATAGAGTTTATGTGTATTATTATGCATGTCCTTATGTGTGATTTGTGTGACGTTCTATATGGCATGATAATTTTAGAACTAGTGTATTAATTTCCAAATGATATGAATCTTGTTGAAGTTGAATTATTCTCCTTTGAGTAAATGAACTAATTTTGTGGAAATAAAAAGAGTATTAATTGGTAATGAGGTCGATTGAATTTTAGGATATGTTTGACCTATATCTTGTTTATAAAATGCACTAGATTATTTACATGAAACTTGATTCATTCCTTTTTATCATTCGCGAATTATACTATGTGACTATGTCATTTTCTCTAAGATAAATTTGATAGATATGATGCACATGATTTGATTGTTCTATTCTACCATGTTAATTACCTTGCTAAGTTGATTATTTTCTTGAATGATATGCTTATATAAATATGAATTGTTGACCTAATTGAAAATTTGCTATCATGGTAAATGCATCGTTTCCTTCTTTTAATGTGATCCTTAATTCTTAGAAAATATATGCTATGTTTATGTCGATATAAATTGTTGGGTTCTTAGGATTTATTGTTGTGGGATATCGGTCTCTCTTGTTTTAATTTGATTCTTAACTTTTAAAGTTTTGAGACAATGTATGCTAATTAAATGTTTATGTGAGATGTTGTGATATGCTTTTGTATAATCATGCGTAAATACTTTATGTGTCTATTCATTTATGTTGCTTCAATATTATGTTTATTTATTGATGTTAATGAATTCTTAGGTGCTATATTTTGTATTTCGTAGTCTACCCTTGTATGTGGCATGTGTGTGGACACTGTCGATACTAGTTTCCTTTTTGGAGGAATAAGTTTAGAACCGTAGAACCTACAGTTAGGTGTGAGAATCGGTAAGTTTTAGATGAAGTTGCGAATGAGTTGAGATAAGTTGGGGAGAAAGTTATATTCCTTGGATATGTTTGAGTATAGGAGAATGAGATAAATGGAGATGAATAAGTGGTATGAGGGAATAGTTAAAATTTCGAAGGATTCATATTTTGGGTTGAGTCGTCACCCGAGTTAAGTTAAGCACGAAGTGATTATTAATGGGAGATATGGTTAAGTAAGTTAACTATCGAAAAAAAACGTGTTGAGAAGGAGTTAAGTGATTGTCTATCGGAAAATGATTGAGTATAGAAACGATGATGGGGAATAAAAGATTAAAAGTGGTGTTTAGTATATTGAAGATAGCTATGGCCTATGGCATAAGTGTGTGATTTAAGGATGGACTTAAGCTATATTTAGATGTAAGAATCTCAATAAGAGAAGTGATGTTGGGCAACTAAGGAGTAGTGAAAGAGATGAGAGTGAATATACGACGACGATAGTAGTCTAAGGAGGTAAATGTTTTTGGTTAAGAAAGCACAAAAGTTAGGCAAGGGATATTTTGGAGATGACGTAGTTATGTTGGGACATGATGTTTTAAAAAGGATGTATTTTTCCGGAACGAAGTTGGTTAGTTATTTGTTGTAATTAGTCTTGTCGAAAACTATGATGAAAGATGAGTGTGAAGCGATGAATTGAGAGGTTAGAAATTGTGTTGGAATTTGACATAAGCATGAGGACTAGTGTGAAAGGAAGAATTGTGTCATTAAGGAAGTAGTTTCATGGTTATTAAGAGGATTTGGAGAACCTCCTTGGCAAATGGATGTGGAATGATAAAAATTTAGAGCGCGGTTCGGATAAGAATTGGACATGAAATATACGGATTAAGGAGAATCGTGTGATCGCAGTTGAAAATAAGGATTTATGGAAAATTGAGAAGTTGTGAATGTCCCTTCGGAGATGAGGATTATTTTGAAGTAGAGTAGAATGAAGGATATTTATGATGGAAAGTTCTTGTTAAGAGAACACGTTTGAAGTTTGGTAAAGATGGTTTATGCTACCATCATAGTTATCGGCTACTTATTGACAAATTAAGGAATTGATCAACCTTAATCTCTTGTTGATGGTAAACGAAAATTGTGTGGATTGGAATAAACTAGTTTTGTCAAATTTGAATAATGTGTGGAGTTCGGAATTTTGTGGAAAATTGGATGATGTGGCCTTAATCAATTTGTTTTATCCGCGCAATTTTCGAGGGCGAAAATTCTTTTAGTGGGGGAGAGTTGTAACGACCCAATTTTATTAATTGTTTATTTATACGTGATTATTATATTTATTTATTTATGTGAGTTTATTAACTTGTGTTGAGTTGTATTATTATTATTATTATTTAGTTAAGTCACTAGATATAATTATGCATGTTATTTAGTCTTATGAGTTAATTGGTTTGAATAGAGTTATTGGGCTTTGGTATTGGGCCTAAGTTAAGTTAGTAAGGGTGTTTTGGTAATTGATGAGTGTTAACCTAGTTATAAAAGGGGAAAATTAGAGAGAGAAGTTCATTTTGTCACAATTTTTGTGGAGGAAGAAAGAGAAATGAGAGAAGGTTTTGAAATAGAGAAAGAATGAGAGTAGAGAAACAATTCCCGTTTTCCATGCAACAGCTCCACTAAAACGTGATTTCCCGATTCGTTAACGGTCGGATCTTGATGAGATTTTGAGGGTAGGTTCACAACACCCAAACGCAACTTTTGACCGCGGGGATCGTCGAAATAAGGTCTGAGGTGGGATAAATCGAGTTCTGATTATAGCAGCTTGTTTAGGAAGAAAATAGTGATTAATGGAAGAACAAAGAGGAGCTTAAGCTTGAGGATTGAAAGCTAAGGAGATTGGTGGAGTAGAGTATCCAACTTAATTCAGGTATGAGGTTTAGATAATATAATTAGAGTGAGCATAGAGAGGGGAGAATGTCTATTTCTCCATTCCCAAACTCTCTACACTCTTTTATTTTGGGTGGGTATGTTCATTGAATAAAAATGATATCTTTGCATGATTTAATGATTATTGAGTTTATTGCAATATGAAATATGAATTTTGGGATAATAAATGGGAATGTGTAGATGTTTGTAAGGAATTTATGTGTTGATATGAGTTTTTGAAATGTTATGCAAAAGTCTATGGATTCTCATCTTTTGATGTTTGATCATGTTTTGGTCTGTACTTCCATGTTGTATTTGGTTATAAACACTTAAAGTTGGAACCTTTAATCTTTGAAAGCAAGAAAAATGATATTTTTATGGGTTGTAGTATGAAACCCACGAACAGGGTGAATTCTGGGCATGTTCGCGCACGCGAGGACCTTGTTCGCGCACGCTAAATTGGCAGAGAACACATCTCCTTTCAGTCGTGTTCTTCGCGCACGCGACTTGAGTTTTCGCGCACGCGAGACACTGTAGCGCACGCGAGTCATAATTTCGCCTGCGCGAAAGTCACACTTTTCAACCCATATATCTTTGACTTTTTCTCTCCTTTTTGACCTTAGCTTGTAACATGTCTTAATTATGGTCTTTTGATTATAGAATGGCATGATAGCTTATATACGAATGACTTATTGAAGATAACATGATTGAGTGCTTAAACTAGTATTGAATCATGAATGAGTAATTGTGATAATGTTATTATTGAATATGTATGCTTGATTACTTTTGAGAATTATTGAATATGATTTAATCAATGGGATGATATATCTTCAATTAAGTTATTGAGATATGTTTGTGTGTGATATCCTTATAGGATGAGATGATTAAATTATATGATTGGTAATCTAGCATACATGCATCATTTTGTATGATGAGCAGATACTTTAGAGGGGATCCTAAAGTATGGCAGATATCTTAGTAGCTGCGGTTGACTAAGATATATTTGGAATAAGTTTTCCAATAACTATGAGGTACCACATGCACTTAGTAATATTACTAGGATGCATTGCATGAATGTGGCATTAGATTGCATTAGGAGATGAAGGTGAATAATTATATGGTAATTGTCATTATTGTGCATCCTTGATCTTTTGTGATTAAATGTGATACTTGGCATTGACTGTTAATCTTTAACAAACGGTTATGTGTATTATGAGATGTGTAATAATGATTGATAATTGATGATGATGTATATGTATTTGTCAATTGATTTGAGAATGTAATATTGATGATGATGTAATGTATTTTACGATTATAAAATATGAATGATATGAGATTGATATCTGTTATGGACTGAGTTGTTAGACATTAGCATGTCATGTCCTAAGTATTAAGTGTACTTGTACTTAGATTCTTTTTACGGTTATATTATCTAACCCTCTGTTTTGTGTATGTGCTGGATTTGGGATCCAGGTTCTCAGGTTATGTTTGTGACCGAGTCGACGGTGAAGCTCCGCTCTGATCATGACACGGGGTTGGGATCATTTCTATATTGTGTATTCAGAGTCTTGTTTCTTATTTGTAAATGTATATAAAGATGTATTTTCCTAGAAATTTATCTTGTACAATAATTGTTTTACTAATTAAGTTATTAGTAAGCTTTTATGTGTACGATGTAATACTCGAACCAAACCTTTTATAAATCAAATTTTATTCCCGTTGCATATTCTCGAGTAATATTTTATAAAGGTATATTTATATAATTATGGGTTTGGGTGTTACACAACCTTAATCAGGACCTTTAACACAAACTTGATGGGACCCTTAACTCTCTTCACAATTGGGGAAAAAAGAAGTTTGGCCATATCCCCAGGAAAATCACTATTGCCCAAAATGAGTTAAAACAGCTAAATGAGCAGAATGATCAGAACACTAGTGGAGACCTCATAGGGAATATAAGAGATAAAGAAAGAGAGCTTGATGACCTCCTCCACCAAGAGGAGATGTGGTGGAATCAGAGATCTAGAGTACTCTGGCTAAAGCATGGGGACAAAAATACCAGGTTTTTTCATCAAAAAGCATCTCAGAGAAGGAAAAAGAATAGAATTGAAGTTATTACTAACAGTATGGGGATTGTGCAGACCAGCCATGACAATATTGAAACAACCCTGATTAGCCATTTTCAAGGTCTGTTCACTAGCCAAACCACTACCCATATTCCTGAAACTGTAGATGTGGTAAAAAACTGTATTACTGAGCACATGTATAACTATCTCCAAGAGGATTTTACGATGGATGAAGTGACTAATGCCATAAAAGATATGAAAAGCCTGGCCGCCCCTGGTCCTGATGGGATGCCTGCCCTTTTCTATCAAACCTACTGGGATATAGTGGGCAAGGATGTTACTGAAGCTGCCTTACATGTTCTCAATAATAAAGGGACTGCTAGACATTACAATCACACCAACATATGTCTTATACCTAAACATAACAACCCCACCCACCCTAGTGATTTTAGACCCATTGCCCTATGTAATGTTACCCTAAAAATCATTACCAAAACCATTGCTAATAGGCTCAAAACCATCCTCCCTGATGTGATCAGCCAAAACCAAAGCGCTTTTGTTCCTGGTAGATTCATTACTGATAACATTCTGGTTGCTTATGAGATTTTCCACCATTTTGATCACAACAATAGCAAAAAAGGTTATATGGGTATCAAAACTGACATGGCCAAAGCCTATGACAGAGTTGAATGGCAGTTTCTTAAGACCACTTTGGAGGTCATGGGCTTCCCTCATCAGCTCACTGACACAATTATGGATTGTGTTTCGACTGTTACGTTCTCCATCCTCATCAATGGGAAGCCTTCTGATACCTTTACTCCCTAAAGGGGTCTCAGACAGGGAGACCCCCTCTCTCCTTACCTTTTTATTTTCTGTGCTAATGTGCTCTCAGGTCTTATATCTAAAGCCCAATCTCAGAAAAAAATTCATGGCATCAGAATTGCTCATGGGGCTCCTGAGATCAGTCATCTCTTTTTTGCTGATGATAGCTTATTTTTTTGTAGGGCTAATAAAAAAGAAGCCCAAGTCATTAAAGATATTATCACTAACTATCAAGAAGCCTCTGGTCAACTTGTCAACATGGATAAATCAGAGATGATCTTCAGCAAACACACCCCCCATGATCAAAAAGCTGAAATCTACTCCACCCTCCCTATGAAGACTGTACAGCACTTTAACAAATATCTGGGTATGCCTACACATATGGGGAGATCTAAAAGACAGATCTTTGATTTTATTCAAGACAGGATCTGGAAAAAGCTAAAGGGTTGGAAGGAAAAGCACCTGTCTTTTGCAGGGAGGAACACTTTAATCAAGGCTGTGGCCCAAGCTATCCCTACTTACATCATGAGTTGCTTTTTACTGCCTAAAAATCTGTGCCAGCACATTGAAAGCATGACCTGCAAGTTTTGGTGGGGAAATTCCCCGGACAAAAAGAAAATCCATTGGATTAAGTGGAAACAAATCTGCAAAAATAAAAGGGATGAAGGTCTTGGCTTTTGGGGGATTAGAGCTTTCAATCAAGCTCTGCTAGCTAAACAGGGCTGGCAGTGCTTTACCCGCCCGGATGCGCTTCTGTCTAGAGTTTTAAAAGCAAAATACTATCCTAACTGTGACTTCCTAAAAGCTAAAGAGTGTCAGAACATGAGCTACACTTGGAGGAGTATCCTCAACTCCAGCTGGATTTTAAAAAAAGGTGGTATTTGAAAGATTGGTGATGGTGAAACTATTGACATTTGGAAAGACAATTGGCTACCAGAGCAGGAAGGTCACAAGACTTGGTCTTTAGAACCAAGTGGGAACCCTTACAAACATGTCAAAGATCTCATCCTCCCTATATCCAAAACTTGGAACTCTAACATTATCAGCAGTTTGTTTCTGCCTTTTGATGCCCAACAGATTCTCAATCTGCCTATCACTAATACTTCCTACCTAGATGAATTCTACTGGCCAAACAACAAAGAAGGGATATACATGGTCAAATCTGGCTACCAGGCTATTTTAGAATGGCAAAGCAGAGATAATGACCCTACTACAAGTAATCCTAAAGAGGATAGTCACATATGGGATAAACTTTGGAAGCAACAGATACCTCCTAAGCACAAGCACCTTATGTGGCGTGTTTTTCACAATGCCCTCCCTGTAAGGGGAAACCTCATTACTAGAGGCATTCGGTGTAGCCCTCTATGCCCTAGATGCAACTCTAAAATCGAAAGCATCGACCATATATTCAAAGATTGTGAATGGTCAAGACGTGTATGGTTTGCTTCTCAGCTCTCTATCAATTTCAACTATCAGAGCAACAAGAATTTCAGGGATTGGCTTCATGAGATGTTTGCTAAAGCAAAATCTGAAACTATTGAGACTATTAGCTCGCTTTGTTACCACATATGGAAGGCAAGAAATATGTTAGTTTTTCAACAGAAGGACGCACCTGTAACGCTCATCATCGAACATGCAAACTCCAATTTGGCTGATTACAAAAAGCATCTGAATAAAGGCCCTCAGCGAACTAGCACGAACAACCCAAATCGCAGGAACGAACTTAATTGGACTCCTCCTCCTGCAAACACTTTGAAAATCAACGTTGATGCTCACTGTAATGGTGATGGCCGTTGGGGTTTAGGGTGGATTGTAAGGGGGATGGACGGATATTGCCTCGGAGCTGCGACTTGTGTTGTTAAAGCTAGAACGGCAACGAAAGCTGAGGCTAGGGGTTTGGAAGCAATTTTACGATCTATACAGCGTTTTGCGGAGAATACGATTATCATCGAGATGGATTCAAGCCTTGTCGTGAAAGCGGTGCAAACGAAGGTGTACCCTAGGGTTTACTGGAGTAGTATAGCTAGAAATGGTGGGGATTTACTGTCAAAATTTCCCAATGTTAGTGTAATTTGGGGTAGACGAACGGGTAACAAAGTTGCACACTGTTTAGCTAGGTGGGCCTTTAGTGCACCCAATGACTCTTGGTTAACTCATGTACCCCCACATGTTGTATCTCATATCCAAACTGATATGGGCTTCCCCGTGTCTAATCCAATATAATTTGTCCTTGGTTTCAAAAAAAAAAAAAAAAGGATACAATCTTTTGGGATGACTTTTTCATTATTTCTATTTTACCCTTAAAAAATAACTTCCCCATAAAAATAGATTTTCAATTTTTTTTGTAAATAATATTCTTTTTCTTCTTAATAATTAAGCACAACTTCTACGTAAAAGTAGGTTTTTAGTTTTTTTATAGTAAAAAAAAATATATATTTTTCTTCTTAATAACTAGCCACAACAAAAATGGATGTTACGTAGTTATCAATTAACTAAGTCCAATAAAAAAGAAGATTAAGCAGTTATTTATATTTACACAATAGAAGATATCGATCACAAAAAAAAAATATCGATCACACAAACGTGCCCGTTTGACGGCTAGTTTATAAATAAATTTGATTTTTTTGTTATATTGAAAAATAAATGCATGAAGTCTATAATATAGACCACATACATTCATTTTTCAATGCATAGAAAAAAATTATTCCAAAAAAAAAATGGAACACTTATTGTTATTGTTACTAATGATTTGTTCATTAACCACTCACTTGAGTGTAGTTAATACATCTCTAATGCAATTAATTAACAACTTGAACATAATCACTTAAATGAACATGTATCACACGAATTTGACTTGTTAATGACCACCACACGAATAAAAATGAAATTATAAACGTTGTTATTGTCGTGCAATTCAATTGAAAAAAACTATCAAAAGAGAAAATCAGAATATGGCGGCATTACAAGGATTGAGTACCACGGCTGTGGCGGTATCACTATCACTAGGGCCTCCTGCTCTTCTTCAAATTCCTTCTTCAAGGTTATATTCTGGCCCTCGGATTCCTTCTCCGGGAATCAGAATCCGATCTGTACGGTGTAAAGCTGCCGGAGAAAACCAGCAAGTTTACAACGGTGTTTATGGTCCTTGGACCGTTGAATCCTCCGATGTTCAAGAGGTACTACTTAACCTTATCTTCTCCTACTTCAATTTCTATCTACACTTTTTAGAAAATTATTATTACTAAGTGTGATTAAAAATAACTTTATTAACTAAATATCCTTATTAATAAAGTTGTTTAGTGTAATAGTTTGATGATTAGATTATTTTTTATTGTTGTTTCTGTTATTCTGTTGTTAAGCTTGTAGTAAGTTGTTACCTTATCAAGTGTTGGTTTATAACTTTAGATAGGTTAGTTAGGATATTATTCCTTTCAATTGTGTAGTCCGAACCTGGTAAGTTTCCCTATGTTGTGTTGAGTCAAATTAAGCCGCAGACTCCACTTCTAGTGGTTCCCTTCTATCAATTCCTTTAAGTTTCAGCCTTGCGACCATACTCCCCCGGAACCAAAATAATTTAGTTATAGGGTTGAGTTAGTTTCATTACATTAAATTCCTTTTGCCATATGGAATTACAATTGTTCTATTATTTTTCTATAATATTTTCATGAACACTAGTCTTCAATCAGATTCATCAACTTTTAAGTGTTTTGTCATTTCTAATTAGCACCCGGAATGTAAGTACCCGATAACAAATTATTGACAAATTCAAGACTGAATTACATGCCTTTTAATCCAAGGACATATTAAAAAATTCCCAAATAAACTACGGACATTATTAATGGATGTTTTATTGTATAGTCGAAAATGAAGCATCTGCAAAAGCGGTTTAGTGCATATATATGGTGAATTCTATGGTACACATCTTATTTGGATATGTATCGGTACATTGCCGAGGTGAATAATTTTCATAGGTTCACAAATAATGTTTATTAATATTTTGTCCTATCAGAATTATCCACCTCAATGGTGTACCGTTACATATCCAAATAAGATGAGTACTGAAATGTTCACCCATATATATTACATATATACAGTTGCAGCATCAAAGCTTTTGGCTTATGCTATGTATGTAATGCTAGCTATACCCATGGCAGGTTATTTCGTATCGATCAGGATTGGTGACAGCTGCTGCGTCGTTTGTCATTGCTGCATCTGCTGCCTATTTGCCCGATAACCTAAGTGATACGCTAAAGCAAAACATTGATTTTTTGTATGTAATTGGGTCAGGTGGGTTGGGTTTATCATTATTCTTGATTCATATCTATGTGACTGAAATCAAGCGCACTCTACAAGCATTATGGGGTCTTGGGGTTCTTGGATCAGCTGCTACCTACTTCTACCTTGCTCAACCAGCTAATAAAACTCTAATACAATATGTCGTTGATAACCCATCGGCTGTCTGGCTTGTCGGTCCACTTTTCGCTGCTTTGACAGGACTTGTTTTCAAGGAAGGTGATGTTAAAATAAAATCCATGTATTTTTTATATCACCATTTAATATAATTGGAAAGAGAAGAAAAAGTTAAGTATCAGTTATCTTGATATTATTTTGTATTCTTTAAACAGGACTGTGCTATGGCAAGCTAGAAGCTGGAGCTCTCACGTTTATTATTCCTATACTTCTTCTTGGCCATTTGGTATTCTTCTTTTGCTCCTCTAAAGTGATCTATTAAACATATTGCATTGCATATTTATTTTAAGGTAGCCACTAGCCACAGCCTATGGTTTTTTTTAGTTTGTTAGTTAAGGATTTGGAATTTTGGATTCAGTGATTTCAAAATATCACACAGTTACTACTACTGGCATGAGATTGGAATCGTTGGATGAAGATCTAAGGATTCATATTTCAACTTTAGTGAATGAAGTGTATCCGGAATCCTAATTTTCTCTAGCTCTATAACATGTCCAACAACTTAGATTGAGTTGGACTGAGCTGCAAAGGATCCAATTGCGAGTAGCAGCCTTCTATTATGATTTCAATGAACTTATATGGTTAAATTAAAACCCATTTTCACATTTCTTTTGATGCTATTATTATTTGATTCCATGCATTTTCCATTGTCCATTTGACTCTTACATTATTGCACATTTGCACTACGTCTCAATTACCTTCATCGAACAAGCAGATAGTTAGGATTGTTATTATCACTAATACCGATTGGTCCGTTTATACAAGATCTATTTCTTTTAATCCTGGACAAATTTTACTCTAAAATTTGCAGAGCGGTTTGATGGACGATGGAACTAAACTTACTTTGCTTTCTCTATGGATGGGGCTTTTTGTGATATTTGCCGGAAGGAAGTTCACCCAGCCTATCAAGGTAAATTGCTTATGATAATTTTGTTCTTGACATTAATATCTTTATTCCCTGCACAAATTCCCTAATCTTGGACTCGTGTTTAACATCAAGGATGACATCGGTGACAAGTCTGTTTTCACATTCAATTCCCTCCGTGATGATGAAAAGAAAGCCTTGATTGAGAAATTGGAACAACAAAAAAGTCAGTATTAAGCGTATCAGCTCGAATACACTTTGAGGTAGACTCCTTGAACTCGCAGGATTTTTTCGAAAAGATGATGTTACACTAAGCTATGTGAGCACCACCTGCAGTTCTCATATAAGAGAGAGGACTCTTTTCTATCATGTCTTCCTTTTATACTTGTAAAAATTATATGATATGTTACCTAATGACAATTTAGTACAGGTTGGTCTAGACTTAATTTAGATTGCATCCTATCTTAATGATCTATAAAAGAAATGTTGGTAGTTATGGGGCATTTCAGTAAATTCTACTGCCTACTTTAAGTGCAGATATATGATTTTATTTTATACAATAAATCCCACCCAATTTGCGTGGAAGCGTTTGCGTAGCATGCATTTTTTCGTTGTTGTATGTGACTGCATTGGCTAATTAATGACCACTGTCTTTGAAAATGTTGTGTTTTGAAACTAAGCTATATGATCTGCTGAAGTAGCACCAACAGTTGAATACAATTCCTTAAAGAAACCTGTTACCAGATCCTGCAAACCACATTCGTCATATATCAATCCTCATTAGAATTACGAACAACCATTTGTTTTTAGCTTGCCGCATCTAATAGAATTCCTCTTGGTGTCTATTTGATGGTATTCCAGTTCGGTTCCAGTGTAGTTTTCAGAGCAGCCAGTCGTTCATTTTCATCCTATAAGAGATGAGGACTAACATATACAATAGTGAACTCTATCTCCTTACAAACACTTGCCTTATCAGAAGATAAATCATCGCTGTTTGCATCAGGTTGGTTAACTGTATTAGTTCTAGTTTGTCTAAGACAGGTTGCAAAAACTATGGTTTCCTCATCAATATCCACCTTAGCCTCCTCCAAAAGGCTTTTTTTTTTGAGAAAAATCGAAGTTCCTTGGTTTCTTGTTGCATTCTCTGGAGATTTTTAACATGCTCCGTAGTCCGTGAATTGAACTCATTTGGTAGATGCTTGGTGATAAGTTTGAAGTTTGCAATGTGAGAGCGGGACGGGAGTGGTTATGGTGCATAAGCTTTTTCCTTATGCACCATGCATAAATAATGAAAATTGCTTAATGCACCCTCCAGATTACTTAATGCACCTCTCAAATTACTTAACGCACCCCCCAAATTTCTAGCACACCCCCTAAATTTCTAACGCACCCCCTAAAAATTTGGGGGGTGCACTAAGCAATCTGGGGTATTTATGCATGCACCATAACTTATGCCGAGCGGGACTGGAGTAGCTTTAGGAATGACTTTCTTCACACACTATTGGCACCCCCACTCCCCTTTTCATCTTTTTTTTTTGTCAGATAAAATAATTCATTCATTCAAAGAGCCAAACAGCCGAATAATTATCATCAGATATATTTCATAAAACTCATTGTTGGAATGAAAATTTATATCATAGTTATAAAGTTTTACACAATCTAAAATTATTTTATGTCACTGAAATACATAAAGATTGATGTCTCAAGCATTTTTGTTAAACAACATTGAGCAATGTTACATAATTTAATTTGATCCCTTATTAATGTAGACACTTTTTAAATATGTATAAGGCATAAATTTTGTGAGTGCTTGAGAGAACTAATGAAAACATTTATATAGCATATACGAAAACAGCTTAGCAAATAAGTTGTTTGTTCAAACAGTTACATAAACTAAATGATTTCACTTTGTTATATTTATATTTATTTTTAATGCATCTGCAAGACATGTATAGTTACACATTTTATTCACACTAAATGTAACTTGAGTTATCTGTCTAGGTGTGCCTCCCCTAATTTAAATTTATTTCCATACAAAGAATTGTACACTAAAAATATAAACAAATTAACTTTTTTTTTACCAATTTATTTTTTTTCTAAACATAACAACTAACATTTTTTTCTGGCTTTCAACTATGATACTAATGGTCTTCTAAAAAAAAAAAATAAATAAAAAAATACTAAAGACGAAATTCCACTCTTAAGGTGAATAAGTGGGATGACCGGAGTGAATCCCAATCCCTGCATAATAATACAAATGTCCACCAATTGAGCTAAGCTCGTTGGACTATGAACTTACCTCTCTAACAGTAATGTATAATTGATTAATTTCTATTAAATAAAAAAAAAATAATATTGTAAAATAAAATGGTGAAAGCAATTAAATTAAATTTGATATGGTGTAGTAGTAGGAGTAGGACGCAGGTGCAAGTGGTGAGTGTAAAGTTTCCGTTATTCATTCTCAACCAAAACTATAATTCCGAACGTGAAGCCACATATAAACAACTAACAAAGCGTTCAACGCAAAACTCTCTCTCTCGCAATTGCAACTCATTCCATTCTCTTTCTCTCTCTCTCTCTCTCTCACTCACTCCTTCCATTTCCATTGCCGCATCCATCCATGGAGACTGAAACCTTCGTCGATAAGGTCGAAGAGAAGTTTCACGACAACAACTCCGATTCAGATTCATACTCCGATTCCGATGATGATCACAATAACAACATCCACTCCAAGAGGCCACCACTACCCGCCTCTAAAGCTAACTCTGTTTACCGTCTCTTTGGTCGCGATCGCCCCGTTCATATGGTCTTAGGCGGTGGAAAACGTACGTCGTCGTAACTCCTTCCATCAACGCATCTCTGTTTTTCTTTATTTTTATTTTCCCGCATTGCATTCATTGTACAATAACTCATCGCCAGTTTTTTGTTTTTTAATTAATCGCAAAAGTTACATGCAGACGAATTGTTTGAATTTCGTGGCTTAAGGATTTTGATGCATGCAATTTCGACTATTGAAATGTTCACTTCACATTATGCATAGCGATGTTGTTTTGTTTGAAACTGGAAATCCTAGCTGTGTTCTATTAATCAAATTTACATTCGTTTTATTAATATAAATAATTGTAAATCTTACTTGGATTAGAGAAATTTATTGGTAAAATAAATCTATTGGATTAGAGAAATTTAGATACCATGAATGTTGGTTTAGATTGGATTTGGTTTGTGATCTCATAAATTCATAATGATTATAATTTTAATAGTTGTTTTGATAATCTTAGTTACATTCAATACAAAAATGTTGTATTTATTGGATCCAAAGCTAGGGCGGTTTTTTGTTTTTAGGTGTTAACTCTCCGGTTCCTAGGGGAATGAGTCCCTAGTAATCTGAAGTTCAGCCGCGGGGTAAGTAAAGTCTGGCCAAAAAATTGTTCCAATCTAGGACAATTTTTTGTTTTGCCACAATATCCTCAAAATCCAAGTTATTTATGCGTGCATTTATGAAGATTTATTTCTCGAATTCATTTTAAGAGTTTACGTCTTCCAACATATGTTTTTTCCTTGAATACAAAGTCCCGGATCGAACACCAGATCAAATAATTAAGTGACCAAAGTATCTATCAGTTGTGTCATAGAATGTCTAGTTGCAGGAAACTTTTGTTAAGGAAAACAATGAAAAAATATTTTGCTTGACATTGACAGGGTGAATTTCTTATAGTATTCTTGATGAATAAAATTTAGCCATTTCTGGTTATAAATTCATTTCCTCTGTTGCATTATTACATTATGAACGTTTTCCTTTGCAGCTGCGGATATTTTACTATGGAGGAACAAGAAATTAACGGGAATGGCACTTGGTGCTGGCACTGCTTTGTGGGTTTTCTTTGAGTTGATGGAATACCACCTCATAACTCTTATTTGCCATTTAATGATTTTGTCTCTTGGTGCCCTTTTCTTGTGGTCTAATGCATCTGTCTTTATCCACAAGTAAGCCTTTGAAATTCTTCTGCTTTTTCCTTTTTTGGAATTTTTTGGTGTTTTCCCTTGTACAATAAGGTAAAAATTGTTATGACTTATTTCCTCAATATTAATTTACGCACTTTCATGTGGTGTGTCACCTTTTTGCAACTAGGTCTCCGATGCAAATCCCAAATGTTTCGATTCCTCAGGAATGCATTATTGAGGCTGTTACCGTTCTGAGAATTGAGATTAACCAAGTCTTCACTGTTTTGCGGGAAATTGGAACTGGGAGAGATATTAAGAAGTTCCTTACCGTAAGTTTATCCCTCCTTTCAT
Organism: Trifolium repens; assembly: GCA_030408175.1. Lineage (NCBI taxonomy): Eukaryota > Viridiplantae > Streptophyta > Magnoliopsida > Fabales > Fabaceae > Trifolium > Trifolium repens. The sequence goes on along the minus strand of CP125836.1, from coordinate 59,118,746 downwards.
CTCTATGTGAAGCTATGGTTTAATGGTGGAACCGTATTGCTTGAATTTCCTCTGATTTTGTCATAAATTGAGGTTTAACTTGAATCATGTCCATTCATATCAAATTCGATATATTATTATTTATCTTTTTAAATTTGCACCATGCTTTCGATAATCTAGTAGGACTAAGGTGTTTTTTGTCTTGTTATCAGGTTGTCGCCGGATTGTGGGTTATCTCAGTTATTGGGAGCTGGTTCAATTTCTTGACATTGTTTTATCTATGTAAGAGTTCATGCATCAATTCCATTATTCTACTTCTCAGTTAACTGTTTTTACTTTTTATGCTTAAAAGATTTTTTATGAAAGACCTTTTTTATGGTATTCTCTTAACAATCAGTCCATTTGGTGAAATGCAGTCTATCTATCACTGTTTACACTGCCACTGGTGTATGAGAAAAACGAAGACCAGGTTGATGCACTAGCTGAGAAAGCAATGATCGAGATCAAGAAACAGTATGCAGTGCTTGATGCTAAGGTTTTGAGCCAGATACCGATCGCAGGGTTTAAAAAAGATTAGAATACATTATCTGTCAGGATTAGTTTTTTGTTCAGATGTCAAACTTACAAGTCTGTCTTACTGCATCTTCTATCCCCATTTTTGATTAATTGAGTGAAATATAGTTTGAGGAATAAAAGTCCGTCTAGTCCCAGCTTTATTTTTAGGTTTATCTTGAATTCTTTATCAGTAGCCTTAAATTATTAAATGTCAAATCATCAACATTTTGTTGTATACATTGATTTGATGAACGTGCACCCCATGTCATCTAATGAAATGTTTACCAAGTTCAGTTTATTTTTTTCAATTTGTTTATTTTGTGTGTTCATTATATCATGAGGATGCCTTACAATTTCGCAGCAGTTCCAATTTTAAAGAATTTCTTTGAGTTGTTTGTACTAACTTTTGATCTTTCACAATACTAACAAATAAAGCATCAGCAGGGAATCTAGGTTTGTCTCACGACCAATGCTCATAAGGTATTTTAAGTAGCAGTTTTGATTAGCATATTTCCCCTCACATACTCCATAGTATGTTCAATTGAGCTAACTCGTGGGTTGGCCTTGCGGTGAAAGTTTGAATTCTTAAAGTATAATCCTCTCAAGCCAGGTACTGAATCTAAAAAAAATAAAATTCAATTGAGCCATTATGTTAGAGCCTATTCCTTTATTAAGGAATAAGTGAAGCTCAGCCCACCACTGAGAAGGGTTGTTGTCTTTGCATTTGACAAGTTTAGGGCCCCATGGTCGATCGAAGGTCCTGTGCGTGCCACTTGAACTCAAATCTATCTTACCATCCATCTTTTCGACCATATATTTGGTAAATTATATTAATTCATTTTATAAAAATAATTTTGATTTCAAAAGCAAGTTGAGTTGAAAATACCCCTCACTTTATCAAAAATAAAAATACAACCTGTCAAACTTTTTTTCACTTTTCCAATTGAGAAACCAAAATACTCCACTTTGTCATCCTGATGTCACTTATGGTAACCTTTCAGTTGTACCATTTTCAGAAAAAAACAGTTAAAAGTATTTTTGAGTAATATGATCCATGCAAATTCTATTTTTTTTAAACATACATTTGAGAAAAATATCTAAACATAAATCAAATTACATTGAACTCATTTTCAACAAAAATATATATTTGCAAACTTAAATCCAAATACACTATTATTCACTAATAATCTAATTAAAAAAAAATTAATGGTCATAATATTCAAAGATAACAATGTTACACAATGAACAAAGTATTACACTCCTCTCTCCACTCCAATTTTGCTCTATGAGATATCAAGAGGCAGAGATAGACATTTCTAACAACTAAAACTAATTTATTAACATTTTTGTCATTAAAAAAAATTGACAAATGAAATATATTTAAACTCCTAAAATGACAATTATCTAATGTATTTTAGCTTGATTGAGCATAATTGTACCTGAGGCCAAATGTATTTAGCTTCAATTCCCAGAAAATAATCAATTTGACCCAACTGTTTGAGTAAGAATTGCTGATGTAGTTTGTTGATGAGATCTTGTATTAATTGAGGAGCTGACCCAGTTAATAAGATATCATCCACATAGATCAAAACATAGATAGTGCTGCCACTATGATTGTAAACCAGAAATGAAGGGTCACACCTGCTTTTTGTGAATCCAAACTTGATCAGTGCTGCTCTCATACCAGGCCCTAGGTGCCCGCTTCAGACCATAGAGTCTTGTCAGCATGTTCAAACCCTGGTGGTTGAACCATATACACCTCTTGCAAAAAACCATTGAGAAAAGCATTATTGATGTCAATTTGTTGTACTGACCACTTGTTGGTAACAGCCAAAGTGAGTATGATTCTAATGGTGATGGGCTTGATGACAGGAGAAAAAGTTTCAGTGAAGTCAAGGCCAGCTACTTGATGAAACCCTTTTGCCACAAGTCTGGCTTTGAATTTATTAACCGACCCATCTGGGTTTTCTTTCACTCTAAAGATCCATCTGCATCCTATAGCCTTTTTGTGGGGTGGAAGAGGAACCAGATCCTAAGTATGATTGTGCATTAAGGCTTGATATTCAGCTTTCATAGCTGTTAACCATCTAGAGTCACCAAGTGCCTGCTTCACTGTCTTAGGTTCAAGTTGTGTCAGAAATACTCTGGGTTTTAAATTCCCTGTTTTGCCTCTAGTAACCATGGGGTGGTCATTGTGGTTAGAAACAATTGTGATGGGTTCAGGTGTGGGTGCAGAGATGCTAAGAGGTGCACTGATAATGGGAGACGGGTCGCTATCTAGTGATTGAGGAGATGGGGACGGAGACAAATTTGAAGAAGATGCAGAGGTGGGTGAGTTTATGTGATCAAAAGACATGGAAGGATTATTAGGAATAATGCTATTATGAGATGGATTTGGTGAATTTAATGTAGTGTCATTAGTATTAGTTGGTGATGTATGAGGATGGTGGTACCGAAGTTTTAAGCATATGAGGATAAGGAAATGTAAGTTCCTCAAATTTCACATCTTTGGATATGTAAATTCTGCCATCAGCAGAGAGACACTTATGACCCTTGTGTTGAGGTGAAACTCCAAGATACACACACTGACTTGACCTTAACTGAAATTTATGCTTATTATAGGGTCTAAGATGAGGAAAACAAGAGCAACCAAAAACTTTGATGTCAATGTAACTGGGTATAGTATTATATAGAGCATGATAAGGTGATATGTGTGTGGTTAAGGCTGAAGAAGGTAGCCTGTTAATGAGAAAAACAGATTGACTGAAACTATGATTCCAATATTACAAAGGAATGGAGGCTTGGGACATAATAGTTAATCCCATTTCCACTATTTGTCTGTGTTTCCTCTCTACGGTACCATTCTGATGTGAAGCATGAGGAGAAGTTAATCTATGTATGATGCCAAGACTAGTCAGCATAGAGGTAAATGATCTAAATTCCCCACCCCAGTCAGATTGTAGTGCCTTTATAATGGTTTGAAACTGATTTTGTATAAGGGTGTTGAACTGTTTAAAGGCAGCAAGAGCATCAGCCTTAGATTTGAGAAAATAAATCCAAGTGTATTTTGTGGAAGCATCTACAAAGTGATGTAATAATTGTAGCCAAAATAAGATGTGGATGGGGCAGGACCCCATAAATCACAGTGTATGACTTCAAATGGGGTGGAATGAATGGTAAGAGAGGGTGGGGCATGCAATTTATGAGATTTACCAATACTACATGCATTACAAAACTCCAAAACATTTTATTATTGAAAGGTATCTTACAAAGGTTCAAAACAGACTTGACAGCATTGGCATGGTTATGTCCTAATCTTAAGTGCCAATTTTGAAAACTATTAACAAAGGAATTTGCAGAATTACAAGCAATAGAACTAGTGTTGCTATTATTTGAATTAGACACATTTGCAGACTTGAAATCATGACTGGAAGCAGACTTGTGCACTAAAAATTTGAGAGGCTGGAATTGGTAAAGACCATCAGTTCCAACAAATCCTTCAAGAAGCACCTGTTTAGATGCCTGACATTTCACAAAACATTTGTAAGGGTGAAATTCAAAAATGACCTTATTGTCTTGAGCAAACATACTAATAGATATCAAATTTTTAGAAGTGTTAGGAACATGCAATAAATTGTTCAATGAAAGTTGAATGTTTGGCTTAAATTGAGGCTGAATTTTAGATTGACCTAAAGAGTTTATACACACACCTTGACCATTGCCCATGAGCACCTGTTCTTGGCCATTGTAGGGTGATATCTGAGCAAGGTTTTGTTGATTGAAGGTTAGGTGATGTGTGGCTCCAGAATCAGGGTACCCAGGTGCTTCAGAATACACTGAGGGTGCTCCATATTCACTCATAGCAGAGTATTGATTGAAGGCTAGACTAGCACTAGGTCTCATGTAGGGATTATAGCTAGGAGGTCTCATATTAGGATTATAGCTTGAGGCAAAACCAGGAAATTTAAATTGCTTTTGTGGAGGGTTAGGATCATACCTATGCCAGCAACCTGGAACTTCATGACCATTCGTACCACAAATTTGACACACCGAATCAGAATGCGGATTTTTATTCGATCGTCCTCTGCCTCGTCCATGTCTACCTCAAGCAGCATAGTGTTCAGTTCCTACCTCAGTGTTTTCATGATTGGAGGATTCAGCATCTGTCTTTGCTTCTGATTGAGCAAGATTTGCAGACACACTCGGATTATTTAATTCTTGCTGAAATTTTTCAAATTGAGCTTCTTGAACCATCAGAAGCGCTTCAATGTCTTCAACCGTTGGTGTGTCTAGGCGACTGTACACCATCATCACGAACGCATTAAATTCTTCCGGAAGGCCTTCCGGAATAGGGTTGACGTGTTCTTGATCAGAGACGGTGTCACTGATAGCGATAAGCGAATCAACAATAGCTTTGATTCGTAGAAGATATTCATCAATTGATCTTTGCAAGTTTCTTAGTGTTCTTTAACTCAGGTCATAATTGACGCGCACGAGCTTTCAATAGTGAATTGAAATATTCGTGAATTTTGTCCCATACCTGATAAGCATGTTTGCAGCCAAGAACTCGAGGAAGTACTCCATCAAAGAGTGTAGAAAGGAGCCATGTGAAAAGAGTTTGATCTTGCATAAGCCATTTGCGATACTCATCGGAGAATGTGTTGGTGGCTTGTTCTTCCTCCGTCGCGAATTGAAGGGGAATTTTGGGATTGAGGATGAATTTGTGTAAATTGTGCGCAGTGATTACTCCATTGACCTGTTGACTCCACAGTAGGAAATTCTTCTCATCCAATTTGATGGTGAGGGAGTGTGTGAGTCCCGATTTGGAGGAATCTTTGGATGTATTGGGAAGATTCATCGGTTCAGTGTGTTGATTTTGCGGTGAATTGATTTGCAGAGATGCATCAACCTCCATTGAAGGGAGCTTGGTGAAGAAGAGAAGTTCTGAAGCTTCTGGAATTAAAGGCTCTTAGATACCATATAAAGAAACTAGGGAGAGATATCTGAAAGTTTATTATTCATTTTGATCAACACACAAAGATTACAATAAGTGATTCCTTTATATAGATAGGATAACACAAAGGACTCACTCTAACAAACTTGTTAGATGCTAACAGATTCAGTTACATCCTAACTGACTCTATCTAGAAGAATCTATATTAGCCACATCAGCAGAGCTTTGATACAACATGAGAAGGCTTAGTGAGCTCCTATGAACCACATACTCTAATACCCCCCTAGTATTTTCTTAAATGCTTGGGATATGCCCATAACCTAGAAGATACTGACTCTCCTTCTGAATCACTATCACTGTCACTGTCCGAGGAAGATGCTACGGATAGTGAATCATCTAGAAGATATTCCACAACCTGAAATTAGGAAACCTTTACAGTCAATATCAGCTGTTCAGTTCAGTAACATATGTTGTAAAACAGCAGGAAAAAATCAAAGACATGATCTAAGGAATGAAAGTAAATTTTAATTTAGCCGAAGAAGCTAGTCTCTCACAACATGGCAAACCATTGAACAAATAAGTGCACGTGTTTAGTGTTCAACATCTTCTCAAATAGGATTGTCTATGGTAGGAGGATAAACTGTGTTGCTTAAAAACGTAGGTTTTAATTCTTCAAATAACTGTATAACTGAATTCTATATTCCCAAGTATGAACTCAACAATTTTAGGGAAAAAGAACAATAGTTTCTGCGATTTGGGACAGTTTCACAGGGGTCACTGTCAAAACTATATTCCCCATCAAAATCAAAACTGGTAGACAATTTATGAAAAACCAAGTTCAAGCTTAATTTGCAATATAGTTTGTTCTCAAGTGAATCTGTTATAAATATAAGCCAGAGTACAAAATTCATATCGTATAGTTTTACATGAAGTAGAATTCAGACTTCAGCTAATAAACTACTACAATACTTGCTCTCCAGCTTAAAGATATAAGTGTGATGATAATGCTAGAGATTCAACCCTCTACGACACATTCTACCCCGCTTTCTCTGCTCCAAGTGCTGTCATCTTTTAATACTATATAAAAGTCTTTTATATAGTAGAAAAAACTAAAATAAATGGATCTAACATAAAATGGCTAAATACAGAACAAAATATACCTGGAATGATGTTACAGGTTTGACATCATAAATTTTAGATATTATTCCTCCATGTAAATTAGGGCATTTTGAGTTGTTTAACCAAACTATAGCTTTGCAGTGTTTGCAGTAACCTCGATTGGTTGTTAATTTCTTGGATAGTGATCCTACACATAAACAGACCAGTTGCGATAAGAAGAGAAAATATGAATATGCAAGTATGCACACATGTTCTCCATCTGCCTGAGCGTGAGGAAGAGTAGCTTATTTCTGTATTAACTAATAACAAAGAAATTCAATTAAAAAACTAAAATGAAATTAAACAGAATAAACGTTTGTTTCTGATCCCCATGTGCATTTTTTTAAATAAAATCTTGACTCACTAAAGCATTGGTTGTGAAAAGAAAACCAAGTTAAAATCTCATTTCTTGACCTGTAAGAAATCAACATTTGGCTTACCAGTGTATGCTCCTTTAACAGCCTCTTTCCAGTTAACACCTATTCTAGTATCCAGGTGTTTCTGTAAAAGCTTATCATTCATGTCTTCGTCGGGTCTCACAGGGTGCTGTTTAGCAGCACCGTCATACAGTACAACATACTGCAACTCCCACAGATGGTTATCATTTGCAGCCATGTTCCATGACCTAAATGCAATATCGAGTCACCACCAGATCAATATTGATAAGTTTATCGTAACAATATTCATGATAAATTTAATGTAATAGCCAATGCAGGGGAAAAAGTGTATGATTAACGCCTAAATAGTTTCACGTGCTCCAGAACAAATACGTAGGCCAAATTTTTAGCTGATGAAACATAAATAATTCACATAAAAGAAGAACTGAATTACCAGCTGACTATCCCTGCCGAGACCAAAGAATGCATATCTAGAAAACTGAAAATGTGTACAAGAACATCTTGTGGTAGTTGCAATGAACCTGAAATACATGAAAATTAAACTTCTTAAACACGACTTGTTTTCCTTCTTAAGTAAAATACCAAAAACCATTTCTTAACTAAAATCTGACCTTTTTCTACCTGGTGTTGAGCTTTAGAACGCCTCTTATGAGCAACCATTGCATGCTTAAATTCAGTTACAGCCATATTCTTTTTCTGTTTATGCAGCGCCGCTTCAACACTCTGAAGGAGTAAATGGACTGCTGAAACAGCATTCTGAGTCTGCATTCTAGAATCAGAGAGCATCAACAAAAGGTAATGAGGCAAAGTAATTCTCGAAGACTACATTTAGAATCTTAGATGCTCAATTAGTATCAAATTAACATTGATTAAAATTAGTCACAGGCATTTGCCCCCCCTAAGAAAAGACATAAATCACATTTCATGGTTTTATCTATAGCATACTAAATAAAAAACATAAAATCTTCCATTAGCACATGAAAATTATCCTATACTATACCAGTCTCAGTTCTAAATTATAATTCAAAGGAAAAAAAAAGAAGCTTAATCATGATATAGTTGCATTTTACAAATGGTAAATGTTTTATAACTGTTGTGCTGAGATTTATGTATATTAATCTCAAACTAACAATGGTCAAATAATTGTCCCCGTGAGCTTAACTAAGTTGGTAGGGACATGCAGACGGGATTCGAACCCAGACACGATTCGAACCCGAGACACTCCACCTAATGTGGAATTTCTAGCCACTAGGCTACTTGACCAAAAAAATGGTCACATAATTAACAAAAAAATTAGCATAATTTACAACAAAATATCAACTATACAAAATAAAATGAACAAAACATCTAAAAGGGGGAAAATAAAGCTACATGTTTAAAGCTTTAACAAAACATAATCTCATATTATTATAATATGAATATAAAAACAATATCCCTAAATTGATTAAATATTTTGAATTTGGATAAAAGAAACAAATGAACAAGAACAAAAATTGAAGATAAAAGGAAGAAATTGATGAGAATTGAGAAAGAAAAACAACGTACTGTGGAATGAGACGGAAGGCAAAGAGAGTATCTTGGAAGATTAGGGTTTGTAAATTCTTTGGGAATTGATGAAAAGCTTCTCTGAGAATAAAGCTTAGCTCTTTACAAGCAATTGGGTATCTGTAAATTTTTGATAGAGACTCTATTAAGGCAAGTTTTTGGTACCTCTCGAATGGGGTTGACATTTTCTGTTCTTAATTGAATTGGTGCAGAGACAAAGGATCAAACAACAAAGTTGGTATTGTTTAGAAACATTATTGGAGAGAATGATAAATACCAAGTCACATAAGTGCAGTTCAAATCGAAGCTATCAGAAATATTATTAAAGTGGTCGGAGTTTGAATGCCAACTTTCACATTTGTCCACATTTAAATGTGTGAATTTAGTTACTAGGCTATCAAATTGTCCATACAAATATAATTTAATTGTGGTAGGATTTTTCTATTTGTGGATCGTAAAAAATGAATTTTTAATCATTAAATGATTTGACCAAAAACAGATGAAAGTACAATATATTCAAACTTGGAATCACGAATTAACCTAACAATTTTGATATTTTTGGAATTACCTTAAAACTCCTTTAAATATCTCTTAGATCACTAACAAAGTAAAAGTATTAGAATTTGAATATATATCATCTGTGTCGCATTGTATTGGTAATAACAAATTTGATTACTTCTGTAAAAAAATAAATTTAAATTCAAAATGCTCATACCATGTAGAAATTCAAATCATGATTATTTCTTGTGTAAACAAACTTTCACAAATTTTCAATACTTCAATATCCTATCAGAATATTCCATATTAATAGCTTTAACCTTTTGTGTTTCAGTTTAAAGACCACTGATTTTATTGTCCTGTGCAAGACGATTCACATAAATAATTGAACCAAAACTCAATAAGCAGTGCTTCTACTACATAATCAATTTATTAAATTTAACTCAAATCATGTTATGTTCTTCCCCCTATTTTTTTCTTATTTTTTAGTTGGAATTTTAATATCATTCTATATGTATTTGTATACTCCATTTATAGTTACTAATATAGAAAGCAAAAATGCAGAGATCTGAAGCAGCATGTCAAAATACCATCATCTTATAAAATGCGGAGGAATAACATATGTGATTTGGCTATGTTTATGCATTTATAGGATGGAGTTGACATTTTGTATCAAAGAGAAGGTATCATTCCTCATATTTCTGATTGTCTAACCATTCCTCATATTTCTGATTGTTAACAAGTTGTTTTTGTCAAACTGATTTTGTTTTTTTCTACAACTAGGCTTCTTCATTGTTTTCACAATTTCATTTATATATTGCTTAATCAGGTTAGTCTATTTTACTTGATGCTAAAACTTTAAAAAAAGGGTCGAACCATTACTTGATTACTCAATCTGAAATAAATTTTCTCCACTGTTTCATGAGTATGTGAAGCTGCATTTGATTAACACATGGCTACATTTACTAAACCTGAAATTGCATTGATAAGTGAACTTGATTTCTATTATTTCCATCGGCCATTTTGGATACTTGACCTTTTTAAATTGTGATTGCATTTGGACCGAAATTAATTTAAAACTGCATAGTAGACTATAAAGATATACAATGTCTTATGTGATTGTTTTTAGGAAAAAGGTTTAGGAAATATGAATATAGTTGGGGAGAGCTCGAGTTTCTATGATTGTAAGTGTGAGTGTTTGTCAATATTTCAGTTTTAATAACTAAGGTTGAACAATTGCTGCAGCTTCTACTTATATCATTGATATATTTTATGATTGCTGGATGACATCTATTTTATTTAATAAATGTAAAATAATCACCTAATTATTTGAAGTTCAATGAGTCACTTCCTTTTACATGTTTGATGAAATGCCTCATTGGATTTCACCATCATCACTCACTAGTATGCTACCCGTGCGTTGCACGGGTTCGGCGAGCTAGCATTGTATGCCAATCATGGTTGTTGCGGGCCATAAAAGTTTGTACAAAAACTATAATATTTTATGGGTCATGCTAAACAGTGCCCCCGGGGCACTTGTTAAGCATACTAAAAAAGGAAATAAAAAATAAAATTAATATCTCAAAGATAACTTTTTATGCTTTTGAGGTATTGAATGCACGGAATTTGAGACAGAATTTCTATTTTAATATGCTTAACCAATGCCCCGGGGGCACTGTTTAGCATTTTCCATATTTTATAGTTGGAAGAATTTTTTTTTTTTTTGATAAATGAAATAGGAAAGAGATGGTCCACTCTGCGTAGGCATGACAATGGGGCGGGGCGGGGACGGGTTTTGCTCTCCCTAAACCCAAACCCATATAGTTCGAGTTTCCCCAAACCCATCCCAATTCTGAGCGGGGATAAAAAGTATAACCCCAAACCCAACGGGGATCGGGTATCCCAACGGGGTTCGGGTATCCCCATTACGTCTTTTCCTACATGAATTTGGATTGTATTTTAGTATTTTTTTTATTAAATAAAAGAAGTTAAAAGCCCAAAATTATTTTGTTTCAAAGATATTTTTTAAAATAAAGAAAAGAAATAGAGAAAATAATTTGTTTAATACTCAAATTAAAGATAAAAAATAAATATATAAATGTAATTTAAAAAATTGTTTAAGGATTTCTAATTTAAAAGAGGTAAAATCTAAGTTTAATATATGTGGGGCGGGTTCGGGGTGGATATCAATATCCCCATTACCCGCCCAAACCCCATCTTTTGAAATCGGGGAAAACCCAAACCCGAACCCAAACCCAGTCAACTCGGGTTTTCCCCGTCAAAGCGGGTATGGTTTGGACGGGTACCCGCGGGTATGAGTTTTATTGCCATCAAATTTAATTTATAAAATTTAATTTTTGCCAATGTTCGTCAAATTTTATCATGAGTAGTACGTTAAGATGATGAAATTAAAAATGATTCATATAATCATTGATAATAGGATCAAGAAATACATTGCATAATCGTTACATCCAAGAGAGCAAAGAAACTCAAATCAAATCTTAATAAGTATAAACTTTTATCAGCGATAAAATTTTCATCTTCCATGTGAATATAGGTAGGGGCCATTTACTATTTGAGAATATATGGGTTACTATTTGAGAATACATAGATTGTTATTTGCAATTTGGCATAGAAAGAAGGTTACTATTTGAGAATATATAGGAGTGCTATTTGGGACATAAGAGTACTATTGAAAATATAGGTAGGGGCAAAAATTACTTGCATTTGATTGGAGCATAGATGAATAAATAACTTGCTTGTACTCAAGAACGATGATAGAGAGAATAAGAGAGATAATGCACCATTGAAAGAGAATAATTTAAATTGGACATAAGAGAGAAAATAATTTAATATTGAATGCATTTAGCTTAATATTCACATGGTGCCTAATATTCATATGGTTCATAGAGAAATCAGGCACTATAAGCTCATGTACTCAAGCACGATAATGCACCATTGAAAGCATGTATTTGTGAGTGCCATGTATAGGGGTATTTATAGGAAAAAAATGTGTGTAGAATGCAGCCACTCCAAAAACACAATGTTCTAGAAAGTAATAATATCCATTGTCTTAACATTCTCTTTAAATTAATATACACATCATACAATGATTTGCTTTCCATTATTTCTATTGCAATTGGAACTCCTACTTTGCATTTATCGATAACATGTTTTTGTTTGGAACTTGCTTGTGATTGTTATTTTTTAACGTAACACCGAATTTTAGAATGGAGCCTTCAAGACCCGTGACATGTGTAGAATTTAATTTTGATCAAGAGCCTATTTTAAACAAAAATGTTATCACTCTAATTCTATTTCTTGTGTTCCAATAAAATAAAATGATTCTATGTTGATACAAATAAAAAAGATGCCTGTTTGGTCTATAATCATCCTATACAATTTCCAAACAATTCTTTTTGTATTTATACATCTAGTTTTATATATATATATATATATATATATATATATATATATATATATATATATATATATATATATATATATATATATATATATGCAACAATTAAGTGAATCCATTAAAGTTAGGTTGGCAAATGAAACTTATACTTGCCTAAGAGTACACTAAAGTGCTTCAACAAATTATATTATATACAACTAAAATGCACTCTATTCTATACCAGCAAATTGCAACCCTTATGGTTCATTGATCTTCAGTTGTCTGCAGCAGCTAGTCTCCAGCCTCCGTGTGCAAATCAAAGCTGGGAAATAACATACATTTAATAAGAATTAAACCAATAGATTTCTATTAAAACCGGAAAGTTTGATTTGGTTTTTAAACCATTGTGTTATATATACACACTCTCATGATCATATATACCTGAGCTATAGTCTTGCCATGAGCATTTGCCAATTCTTTGAGTATAACATTGTCCAACCAAAGTTTACTTCAAGCTGCCCTGCTAGCACCCTTTTCCTTGCAGAAGGCTCTAACCAAAGTTTGCTTCAACTATTAGGATTAATAATCAATGATTAGAATAGTAATTCACAACAACAATCATATTTTTCAAGAAAAATTAATTACTTTATTCACTATTGGAGGGATGATTGCAAAGGATAGCAATTTTTCAAGCTTCTTAACAGAGAAGTTACAGACTCCAATAGCTTTGGTGAGACCAAGTTTTTGACATTCTTCCAATGTTGTCCACACACCTTTAATGTCAAATTCCACAATCTCAGATATTTCAATAAGGTACTTAACTTCACCTGGTTTAGTAGTGCATCTGAAACCCAAACTTTATCACTCTCGACAACTCCATGAGTAGTACAAAAATCAACCCAACCACAAATTATCAAAAGCAAATCCGAAAAAGCGAATCCAAACGCAGATTCACAAAACTGGTACCATGGCATAATCTATGGAAAAAAGGGGGAAAAAAAAAGATGTAAAATTAAAGAGGCAAAGTACCAATAAAACAAACAAAAAAATTTAATCAAACTTATAAATATAGGATTACCAAAATCCCAAAGTGAATGTCATAATGAGCCATTCTTTCAATCTCATTATGATTAGGATCTTGTAGAATCACATATGGAGCAATGATATCACCACATTCTCGAGCAAAACACTGTCAATGTCTTCCTCTTGGCTGTAATCAACAAAACCAAAGCAATTCAATTAAAGCAAATCAATCTTTCATCATAAGAAAAGTTCTAAAAGAGTTTAGAAACAACACCAAACCAAATACTATCAAAGATTGAATTTTTCTCTGCAAAACAAAGATAGAGCAAAATTTTATATCCAACACAAAATCAGATTCTATAGGATTTACATCCACACATGCACATCATCCAACACCAAAAATAATACCATGTCTATCAGACACTACAAAACCAAGCAGATCATGGATTCCATCATACACATGTAAAATGAACACTCTAAATAAAATTCCTCCTATTTAATAATATTGAAACAAATCTACCACTAAAGTGATTAAAATACAAAATATTATCACCCATCCTCACTGTCTATACACACATGAATATATTATCACATAAATCTAAAGTAATCTCAACTTAACAAACTACAAAATCAGCAATACCAAAAATCAAAAGGAAAATAAACAATACACATGTAAAGATAGAAAAAGAAAAGTAACATTCCAAATTGAATCTCACCCATATCTGATCCATGCCAAATGGTATCTTCAAATTCAAGGTCGTCATCTTCCTTGTCATCAGTGGGTGGTTTAATCACACTAAGTGCATTCCTCTGCAGCTTCACTTCAAAACCATTGGTAAAATTATCAAATATTTATGCATCAAACACATCGTAAAATTATCATCCATATGCTACATAGATTCGTCCATCTTTATCATCATCCATCAATTATTTCTGAACAAATATCCAATTACATGAAGCCTGCAAATAAATTAGATAGCAACATCAAGAAAAAATATACACATAGAGTGGGGTTATACTAAAAATGAATATTACAAATAATTAAATAGCATAAAATAACAAATAATCTTAGTCACTTAAAAACAGTTCGGGTAATAATAAAAGGAAAACTATAGGTACATATTTTAAGAAACTTGGAAAATAGTTTTTTCCGTAAAATAGTTACTACTTAGCAACACATTTAAAGTCTATTCGGGAACCATGTCAAGTTGTTAACCTCATCTTCTCTAAACTGGTCAGCATTACATATCCTCTAAAAGAGTTTTCCCAACCTGCAGAATCCATTACAATCAAAAACAATCTGAAAAATAAAAAACACATTGAAGTAACAAATTAGCATCAACACTATTAATTATCATATACAAATGTATATTGTTTCTTTGAGGTCTCTCTTTGAGTTCCTTGGAATAGCAACAACCTAAACAAAAGTAGACAAATTTATAGTAGGAATCAGTTGATAGCACCGACACTTCAAATTGAAGACGTGTTTGACATGTGTCACTAATTAACATCAACAAATATGATCAAATTTGATTATACAATTTTTTGAAACTATTATTATTATTATTATTGACATGTTTACATCATGTCTACGTTTGTGTCCGTGTTTCACAGAGAGAAACTAAAATATGCACATAAACTAAGTAACTCACCACATCTTTTGCAATGGAAAAAGTTATCTTTGCCACCAGTCCTAAAATCAATTACGCAGAAGAAAAAATTGATCAAATTTCATCAAGAAATGTTGAATTGAAAATAAAAATAATAGTTATCAAATAGATTAACTAATGAACTCTAATTTACCTGCAGTTGCCACATTCATCACAATGATATTGTTGCTTAGAAATCTAAAAATTGAACAAATTTTCAATACAATATGCAAAAATAACTAAAAGAAACAAAAATACATAACTCAATTTATAATTTTCTACCGCTTACATCATCATCAAAGAATTTGCATGTACCACAAAAGTACTCTCCCATACAAACTCCACAATTTATGCACTATTCACAAAACTGGTACCATGGCATAATCTATGGAAAAAAGGGGGAAAAAAAAAGATGTAAAATTTAAGAGGCAAAGTACCAATAAAACAAACAAAAAAATTTAGTCAAACTTATAAATATAGGATTACCAAAATCCCAAAGTGAATGTCATAATGAGTCATTCTTTCAATCTCATTATGATTAGGATCTTGTAGAATCACATATGGAGCAATGATATCACCAAATTCTCAAGCAAAACACTGTCAATGTCTTCCTCTTGGCTGTAATCAACAAAACCAAAGCAATTCAATTAAAGCAAATCAATCTTTCATCATAAGAAAAGTTTTAAAAGAGTTTAGAAACAACACCAAACCAAATACTATCAAAGATTGCATGTACCACAAAAGTACTCTCCCATACAAACTCCAGAAGATTGCAAACTAATGTGATATCGGAAGAAAGAAGAGCAATCATCTTGATCTTAATAATCTAACTACCCTATCTGTAATACATTACCTGGCCTTCATAGGCATTGAGCTTTGAAGAAGAGTGAACTGCCATTGCTATACAATAACTATCCCTCCCTCTTTGTTGCATTCCTTTATAGTTTTTTTAATAGTTCTCTAATAAAAGGGTTGCCAAAAGAAAATGACCTGCAAAATAGTATCAAGAATATTAGCTTCATATTTTGTTTTATACATTATTAAGAAGATATTGTGTTATAATGTGAGGAAACCATGCAATTATATATTACCTAAATGATTGAGAAAGCATCAATGGAGCAGCCATCAACACTGCATTATTACATGAAAAGAAAAGACAATATTATTTGTTTTAACTTCCAAATCTACAACCTATACATGACATATAGAAGATTTTTTGCAGTTTAGGCTGAAATTTGAAGAATAAACACCCAACTTGAAATAGTGATAATGCGAGGAACTAAATTGATACAGTCCCACAATTTCAAGTACTAACAATTTGGATACTACTCAGAAATCTAAATAACAACATGAATCCGTATACTATATCTGAAACAAATCAAATGAGGTTATAAAAGGAATTAAAATCTGCAGCAAGTTTACTAACAGAAGCCAAAGAGCTAATATCTAACTCAAAAACATCAATTTTAGCATTAGGAATTTCCTTAGGTAATGTTTCTTTAATACTCAAACCATTTTTCACATTCCCCACCGCCATAACAACATGAACACCACGCAAAGCAAGAATCCTAGTTGTTTCCAATCCAAGACCACCTCAGGCCCGGCCTGCACACATGTGCAAGGTGTGCGTCGGTGCTGGGCCTCCAAAACTTTTAGGCCTCGATTTAAAATTTTCAGATTTTATAATTTAAGTTATTTATTATTTATACTCATAAAATATCAGATGTGTATTAATAGATTAATTTTAAAGCCCTAAAATAATAGTTATATATTGTTAATGTTCATAAAATATCATATGAGTATCAATATATTAGTTATCTATACACATAAATATTGTTCTAGTATACACTACAAGAAATATATTTTTTTGCAACAACTTTTTTTGTTAAAAGTTGTTACAAGTCGCTGGCAAAACTACCCAAGATAATTTTGCCAGCGACCTTAACAAAAAAAGTTGTTACCAAAAATTATATTTCTTGTAGTGATATTTTAATCTTAGATTAGAATGTCTCTTTTTGACGTTATATATAATGATAGTTATTTTTTATGTGTTTCTTACGAATAATTTAAATAGAGAATAATTTTTAATTATTTTGTATTTTTTTATTAGGGCCGATTTTTAATATTTAAACCGGGCCTCCAAATAGTCAGGGACGGCCCTGGACCACCTGATGCACCTGAAAATAATGGCATCATAAACCAAGATCACAAATTCATCAATCCCAAATTTTGAGGAACTAAAAACAGAAATTGAAAAAATGCAAACAAAAGTGTTACAAAAATCTCAACCTAAAAGCTTGTTGATAAGAAGGGAGCAATTCTCGACAGCGCTTTCTTCCAACATCTCGTAAGATAGTAGCATCTCTGATTTTTAAGTGGCATAAAGAGCAAAATATACTTGGGATAGATAATAAAAATTTTAAGTAACATAAGGAGCAAAAATTCACAAAATTAGCAAGATCTTCTTAGCAACCAAAATATTATTTTTATAGTGGAAAGAAAATTAGCAACCAAAAAAATTTCCAACAAAAATTAAAAAAAAAATTGATAACCTGAAATAAAAAATGTTGGAAAGAAACTCAAAATATAATTGAAAACCTGAACAACTTTAAGAAATAAAACCATTGAGATCTTAGTGTAGTATATCTAACTGGGGAATTGTTGGAGAACATATCTAAAGAAGCAAAATTAGGAGAACAAAGTTGGAGATTTAAGAGAATTCACTATTATACCTCAGTCGATCTTCTTCTTCACAGTATGAAGCTCAAAAGCCTCTTTTATCTGTTTCTCCCTACGCATGCAACAAACGAAAAAGGCACAAATCAAATCAAATATAAAAAAAAAACTTTCTTCAAACAAAACAAATTCAAATCTTTGAATTACCTTCTATTTTGAAACCAAATCTTAATTTATTTAGGCTATATAATATACTTCAAGTCAATAAAGTTCAACACATCAACTTCCTTTATTAACCCTAATTTCTCAATTAAGCCTTACTAACAGTACCAATTAACAGATTCCTTAATCAATTGAAATCAGTTTGTTAAAACCACTTAATCAATATGCAGGAAAATCTCAAAAACGAAAGCCACCAACATGCAATTAGACAACATAATGAAATCTTGAGAGGACAAAATCACTTACAATGACAAAATCTTATTGCTCCGAAGAAGATCCAGCTTTGATTTTTCTCCGACGAAATCGTCTTCCTTGAATTTTGCGATGGAGACGACAAAGAGATAGAAGCAACGTCGGAGAGAAGGAGCACGAGAGAGAGAAGCAACGTGAGAGAGAGAGAGAGGAGCACGAGTGAGAGAGAGAAAGAGAAAGGGGTTTTCTTTCTTCAATGGGATGGGGATGAGGATGGCAGAGCAAAAAGAAGAAAGAGAAAGAGAAAGGACCAGAGCAAACAGTAGCACGAGAGAGAGAAAGAGAAAGGACTGTGTGTCTGTTTGGTGGAGTTTTTTTATTGGTGCTAGCTTAGGTCCAATAGAAAAGAGACAAAACGCTGCATGCAAGAAGTATGTAGTTTATACATGTGTAAGCATATGTGGCAAGCATTGGTTGGATATTGGAGTGAATTACACCTGCATGACATCACATATGATGTCATGCAGTAGGGTTTAGGGGAGGAACCATGCTCTCCCTTTAGTATAATAGAAGATAGAAGATGTTCTTTTTGGTTACAAATGTGTGTTTTATTAGATATAGACTTTACAAATTGTCTCCACTGATATATTCTTGATTGACTTCTTTTCTTTTTGGTCAACAATGTAAGTTCCTTTTCTACTCTCTACCACTATATGTAAGTTAGAAGAAAAAATGGCTTCTTTCAAGTTAGAAGAGAAATTATGATAATGATACTGATTAAGAAATTATTTATGATATGATTTGTGATGTGAAGGTGATTATTTATTATTGATTTCAAAGTTTGTTGATGCTGTCCAATATGATTTGTGTATCCATATTCTTCAAGGAATTATGCCAAGGTTATGCTTATCCTATTTTTCCATGTATATTCTATGGATTCATTATAATATAAGCATTATCTGCAGGAAGAATGTCAAGATTTGCATCAGAGAATGACAAATGGTCTGCTAAAAAAGCCAACTATAGTAAGTTTGCTGTGTGAGGGATTTAGTATATGCCATAAAAATATTAGTTTTGATCATTGTGTTTCCTATGAGTAAGAATTTGATTTGTTTAATAATTTATTGGATCCCACCTTTGTGTTTCACAGCTGGAGCTTGAGCAGAAAACCAAAAATCTGCATGAAGATAGGATGAAGTATGTTTTATGTAGTTTTTGCCCAAAATTTGATTTATGAAAAAAGCTGATTGTTTCAATTTTAAGATTACAATATTTATTTTTTAAACTTCTCATTAAATGGAATTTTATGCTTGATTGCTTTGAAATTAATGTCTAAAAGTATATTTTATGATTGCTTTGAAATTAAGATTAGCTTAATTTTCTTATTTCATTGTTTCCACTTTTTGTTACAGTTCAAGTGCATTTTTTACATTGCTTGTGTTGTGCAGGTGGAGGCTATATTAGACAAGGATAATTTCACTTTAGATGCAAAGGCTGAATTATTTCCTTTTCATGTTTCTTTCTTTGTTGCCAAACATCATTACTTTTTATTGTTTTCTATACATTTTTCAGTTGAAAGAATGAATCGTGAAAACTGTCGACTCTAGGCTTGGAATTCCTGCTTTGGGGTGAGATAGTTATTTAGGTTACAATTTATGGTTGTTATAGTTGGCAACTGTAGTTTTTTTGGTTTAAAAATGGGAATTAAGAAAGATTGTTTCTTGCAATATAAGCATTATTAGATCCATTGAGTGCATCTCTAATTCACACTTTTAGTTGTAATTCTATGAGTTGCTTCTAATTCCCTTTTTATTTATTTGTCTATTTCATCAAAATTCTAGCTGGCTTTGCCTCTGATCTGTGTGTGAATTTATTATGAGTATGTTGAGGTAACTATTCAGTTCAGTCTATTCATTACGTTGCTGTCATTTTGTGAATTACACTTGGGCTACAAGAATTAGCCAATCAAATTATTATGCTATTTTGTATGATCCGTAGCTTGATTGTGAGCACACACAGTTTAGCATGTTGGAATTAATTTGCTAATTAATCATATGACATGCTCAACAACATAGATTAAACATATAACCTTACTTTAGTGCGGAAGCCAATTAACATACGAGCATGTATATAATATAAACAGGATCTACGACATGTTGATTTATCAAGATTATTGGATTATAGGAATACCTGGATAGACGAATCCACGAGACAAACTAAACGTCGGTGTAGTAAGAACAATACTCCTGAAACATAGAAGAAGAATCGGATGACAAAGCACCCGTTGGCTTGTGGTTCTTCCTCAGCCGGGACTCCTTATGCCTTTAGGACTCTTCAGATGGAGAGAAGAGTCGATATGCAGTGTGTCCGGTATATTGGGGACCATAGCCTATATATAGTGTGATGGCCAATTAGGGTTCCCATTATTCCGAAATGGGCCATCCTGACATCCACTCATATTGAGCCCATATCCAATTAATTAATTAATTAATTTCTAAATAGAAATCTAAATTGCCTTTTTACTTTATTTGATCACTTAATCAATTAAGGCTCATAATTGATAAATAGCTAATATAATTATATAAAGATATTTGCCCACATAATATTATTGGAATATTATAAAATATTCCAACATAGCAATGATCTTTTGAATGAGTTTAACAAGTTAACACAGTCCGTCATACAGTTACTGATGTTAATTCATTCCTCCACTTAACAATTATTGATTGTTGTTTGTCAATCCTGTTATGCTCCTTTTTCCCGCCCTATGACTAGAACTAAAGGCTCTGAAATCAAGGACATGATGCCTCTGGTCCAAAGATATACATTATCACTTTACTTCATGAAAAATGTTTACCATATGATTATACTTGATCCTATGGATTATTAATTTAAAACATGTTTTGAGTAGTCATTGTTGAAGAATCTCTTCTTATTCTTTGCATTGATTTTGGTATTCTTTTAACTAATTTGCTTTTAAATCACCCATTGTTGTTCTAACTAATGGTATGTTGTGTAACCAGAGGCGGAACTAGGGGTGGCTGGGGTGGGCCGCGGCCACCCCCGAAAAAATGAGAAATTACTTTAATACCCTTGATGATTATATAAAATTAAACCTATATATGCTATATATGTTTCTTTGCACACAATATTTACTAAATATCACGTGTAGCCTAGTGGTTGTAGCAGGTTATGTGGCCTTGGAAGTTGATGAAGGTCGTGAGTTCAACTCACTCTGACCGCATTTTTTAATTTTTTGTTCTTTATTTTTTAAAAAATAACCATGTTCAGTTCACTACCCAAGTACTTAAAAACCAAAACATTCTCTCAATCCTTTTAAGTTTTAACCAATGATAATATTATATAAGATGTTGATTTGTATAGATATAAATCAATACCGACAATGTATAATTCCTATTTTTTTCAAAAAAATAACACAACTATTTACAAATAAAAACAATCTACAAATAAAAATAAGTATTCTCTTTTAAGTATGGGTCAGGATCAAATGACACCAAAGTGTCAAACTTAGTAACATGACACCTCCGATAATTCTTTATCGGATAATCGTATTACAAAATCAACCGTTGGATTCAAAGCTATTGTTGTATAGATCATGTCTATAAAATTTAACATCAATCGGAAACTATTTGATGGGTTAAAGAGAAGGATAAAAATTAACGGTTTTGACGAAGTTTTGTAAGACGTTGGTTTTTATGCATCTCATTGACATATCAAATGATTTCCGATTGTTGTTAAATTTTATAGACATGATCTATATAATAATAGCTTCGAATCCAACGGTTGATTTTATAATACGATTATCCGGTAAAGAATTATCGGAGGTGTCACGTTACTAAGTTTGACACATTGGTGTCATTTGATCCCGACCCTTTAAGTATACGTATAATTTGTTAAAATATACAATTCTTTTATGATCAATTTTATGAAAGTATTATTTTAAAGTAAATTATTGATGTGTCATATTGAAATCCATTGTAGTTCTTTTTATATGAAATATAATTTTTATATTTAATTTATATATTATAATTTTTTTAACGGCCCCCCCTATTTTTATTTTCTGGTTCCGCCACTGTGTGTAACACAACCAATAGGAAAATCACCTGAATTTTTTGTGCGAGAATTTGGTGAAGATATTTCTGATTACGATATTTTTCAAGACCCTAATCATAATGAGTTTCAAGTGCATGTTATCAACAAGTCTATGGAGTTGTATTTTAAAGATGGTTGGGTTGGCTTGGCCTCAAGGATGTTTATGACATATGTTTTGGTGCCTGAGTTACTTTTACTTTTGTACTCTCCACTTGATTATCTCATATTTTTGGTTGATAAGCAAGGTTAATGTATCCCCTCTTTGTTTTCTTCGCCTTACTTATGTAGGATGCATTTTATTATCTCATATGGTAATTTCTTCTTGGTATCTATGGATCTAATTTTTGGTCCAAATGGCCAAGTAAATTATAATGGATGATTTCAATGTTCAAGCCATATGCAATGGGAATTTGATTTTCCCAAATTTAAGCACTATATACCAGAGTGACCATGCTTAGATATACACCCATATTAACAAGCTCTTTTTTTGTTCTTGAGGTAGTTGAATTAAATGAGTTATAATCTCTATGCTCGAAGTACTATTTTTATGAGAGATTTAAATTTTTTAAATTCTTTTAGAAATAGTAATCTTCCACTTGGTGCTTAGAAAGAGTTCTTCACATATTGAAAGAAAATTTAATACACATGTGAGGCTTAGAAATCCTGTTCTTAAAAGAAATCGTGGTATAACATTTGATAATGAAACAACCATTAAATTTTATACATAGGTGAGGCTTAGAAATCCTGTTCTTGAAAATATAAAGAAGTTTCAGGATATGACTATTATCAATTATTACTGACAAAAATTTATAATCACAAGAAGATGATAATTAAATTTTATACTATTAATTGCGAGGAAAAAGGATAAAAATTAAATTTTATACATGTCACGGGTCCTTGGATGCTCCACTATAAATTTAATTGATTATCATCTTCTTTAGTCTCTCCTAATTTTTTTTTTAGAAGTTTATAATCATCCTCTGCTCTCTAATATAATCAAGTAGCATTTGGGGCATAGGAGAGACATGTCCATTCTATCATAATTATGGCAATCAATTTTAGAAAAATGACACTTTAAAAATTAAATTTTACAAAAATCACGGGTCTTGAAAGCTCCGCTATAAAATTCAGTATGATGCTTCACTTGATTCGTTTTATTATGGCGTTCCACAAAACCCGTGGTTCAATGCACGGTTAATGCTATAAGCATGTAACCTTTTATGTTATTTTTCTTTTCTATGAATTTAGAATTTTTAATCGTAACATGGTGTTAACTTTAAATTATTTAATGCTTGCAACTAAATCATGTCATTCTCATCAAGCATTCTAATTTTAATGAAACAGTTATGAATCTTTCTTTTTAGTTATAATGAATCAATTTTCTGACGAGTACAAATGGCAGGATAAATTAGTGAAAGAGGAGAGAAGAAAAAAGGATAAAAATTAAATTTTATACATGTCACGGGTACTTGAATGCTTCACTATAAAATTTGATGTGTCGTTCACTTTTGTATTATAATTATTACGATAAAAGTTTTAAAATCTCTATTATAAGTTATTTGACAGGAAGATGACAATTTTGATCGCTGACAAAACTTTAAAAATCACTATTACAAGTTATCACTGATAGAAATTTATTACTCACGGAGATATGATAATTTTTATCGCTAATAAAAATTTGCGCCAAATATTCTCTTTAGTTTCTTTATATTTTCAAGAATAATTTATGACTATTATCAATTATTACTGACAAAAATTTGTAATCACAAGAAGATGATAATTAAATTTTAGGGTCATGCTAACTAGTGCTCCAGGGGCACTAGTTAAGGAACTAAAAAAGGTAAAATTTACATTGAAAACAACATTATTCAAACTTTAAACACTTTGACTGCACATGTTCCAAGATTATTATTCTACTTTTAGTAACCTTAACCAATGCCCCCGGGGCACTATTTAGCATTTTCCTAAATTTTATACTATTAATTGCGAGGAAAAAGGATAAAAATTAAATTTTATACATGTCACGGGTCCTTGGATGCTCCACTATAAAACTTGATGTGTTGTTCACTTTTGTATTGTATTTATTGTGATAAAAGTTTTAAAATCACTATTATAAGTTATTTGACGAGAAGGTGACAATTTTGATCGCTGACAACACTTTTAACATAACTATTAGAAGTTATTACTGTTAAAAATTTATTACTCACGTGGATATGATAATTTTTATCCTCGATAAAAATTTGCGCCTAATATTTTTTTTAGTTTTTCTCACTAAGTATTCAATTTAGTGTTTGTGATTAAACCTTCTTTATCAATTTAAACCCCTTTATTTTAAACAACAACCATGATTCACAATGACCATAATTGGTATATCTATGTCTTATTTTCTTTTACTTGAATTGTTTCATGGATGTTATGCTCTTTTGTAGCTTCTCTTTGATGTTTTACCAAGTGTTTATTTCTTTGTCTAATGTCTACATCATATTACTTGAATTCTTTATCTAATGTCTAACTTCTCTTTGATGTTATGTTCTTTTGTAACTTTTGTTTGATATTATACCAATTGTTTTATCCACCTTTTATTTCAACTTTAACTATTGTGATTAAACATTCATTATCAATTTTAACTCCTATACTTCAAACAACATCCATGATTGGTAGTGACCATGATTTATGATATTCCGTCGAACCTGTTTAATCTATGGAGAGATGATATTTTTAATCTCTGGTAAAACATTTAAAATAATTTTGATATACGCAACTTTGATTGTGCCTAATAATTAACGACTTTTTTTATCTTCTTTATTTCCTGTTATTTACCCCCCTTTATTTCCTTTATGTCTATTTTGTTCTCTCTTTGTATGCATTTGGACTCTGTTATCCTATCTTTTGATGTTATTATGGACTTTGTTATCTTAAAATCATATATCTCTTTGTATGCATTTCAACTTTTATTTATATTTTATACTTTGTTGTCCTAATTTGCTATATCATAATATTTACATGTTTGATTCATATGGTTTGGCGTTCTAGGCGGACCCGTGCAACGCACGGGCACACGACTAGTATAACATAAAATCTAGTCCCTCCCAAACATCATGCATGATGCCTTGGAATTAATAAATCTATTCACATTTAATTTCTTCAACAATCTAGTATGCTTTGAGTTCAATATCTCTACTCAATGATTAATGCTTTGTTTAAAATATATATATTGATGTGTCCATATTAAATTTGACTTCTACAATCTAACATAAATAACTGAGCTGCTCCTCTTTCTTCCTTGAACTTCCATCTCCATCTCCATACAATTCATTCCACTCCTTTAGACTGTTCATCATTGATCCTTCTGCATCAAAACTTGCAGCCACCTGTATTTACACATGCATCTATCAATTTCTATGCATAAATATAAGTGTTCGGCTGGAAGAAAGCTAGGTATTCATTCTTTCATATGGGTGACTTTGTTAGATAAGCTATTTTCATGAAGAGCTTATGGAAATAAGTTGAAAACAACGTATGGACATGTCGTAAGTTGTTTCCATAAATTCTACCAAACAGTCTCACAAGTGCTTATGCCAATAGATAAGCTAAAATAAGCAAATAGAAACAACAATTGAAGTGAACAGTTTGTCCAACACACCTTATTCTTTGCATGTCTCATGTCTTCCATGTTTAAAGGCCTGAGGGCAATCGCTTGATCTTCTTCGGTATCATTGGAAGCATCTTTTGAGCTTTCAGCTTCTGCCACATTTTTCTTGTTTCTCTGAAATAAATGGTTATTAATTACTTAGCTTTCAAAAAATAATAAAAATGGACATCACATTATTAGAAGCAATTAAGGAACTACTATTTCTTTTTCCTTCTTCTGTTGTATTAGCTCCTTAAGGGGCCGATACGCCGCAGTCACGCACAAGTTCTGTTTACAAACATTAATGTTAGTAAGTT
Organism: Trifolium repens; assembly: GCA_030408175.1. Classification (NCBI taxonomy): domain Eukaryota; kingdom Viridiplantae; phylum Streptophyta; class Magnoliopsida; order Fabales; family Fabaceae; genus Trifolium; species Trifolium repens. The sequence continues at coordinate 59,092,436 of CP125836.1, read as the reverse complement.
ATCACTACAAACCCAAAGTAGGAACTATAAACAGAGAATGACAAACTAAATAAACCTTAAGATCACTTCCATTATATCCTTCTGTCATAGTTGAAAGCTCTTTGAAGTCTATATTGTCCTGTTTTTCATTAGCCAGAAGGGTTTTTAAAATTGTTTCCCTGTTTTCAGATGACAGAAGACCAACCATAATCCTGCTAAAAATGAACCATAAATGTATATCACAGATCTCAAAAACAATAGTCTGCATCATATCAAGAAACTAAACTACGCAATGATAGGCCTAAGAGATGATTCATTCGTTAAGAAATTGTTATTCTTGCACGGTTTTGTTTAGGTAAATGTTAGTCTGTTTATGTTAGTTACAGAATTTGAAGCCTGAAACTTCCGATGAGTTTCCAGAGTTGTGTTATTATTGCACAGTTAACTGCACTAATCATCATAGTTATAAAGAAGAATATTGTAGTTACCTGCGTTGGAACCTTCTTATAGCTGCTTCGTCAAGATCAAAGGGCATGTTGGTGGCCCCAAGAACCAAAATTCTCTCCTCAGGCTTAGACAACAATCCATCCCAATGGGTCATGAATTCGTTTGCAATCCTTCTCATCGTGCCGTGTTCGTATTCAGACCCCCGCCGCGCAAGAATGCTATCCACCTCGTCTATGAAAATAATACTTGGCGCAATCTGCGACGCTACGGAAAACAAAGCACAGACACTCTTTTCAGTTCGGTGATATAATTGCGCATTGTAGAAGACTTTTCTCTCTTTTCTATTCTAACTTCAGTGTTGAGTTCATTATGCGACAAGTTAATGAGGTTGCTCATATGTTATCTAAGACGGCCACATATGTAGCTAGTCCCTAAATATTGGTTAATATACCAAATTGTATTGAACACCTTTTGATTAATGAAATGCTATAAGAATGTTTCTTTCAAAAATAAGAAGAAATAATTGTGTTCACATTATAATTAAATATGACAAATAGTAATGAGTGCCCCAGAATATTCTTTAAGACCTTAAATAATAAGTTTTTTATAGGATTTTTATGAAAATGTATTACACTCGTTAACACATTGAAAATTGCAGTGTTTAATTTTTTAAATGGAATGTTTAAAGAGTGTCCCGGACACTCGTTAACAACCTCCATTAAATATTATAGATTTTTTACTAGTACAGTTTGAATCTTGGAAAATATGTCACTATCTTTTTTAGCACACTTTCTCTTGTAGAATTAATTAATGAAAAACTTTGGAAAAAATGTCACAAGGGAAAATCTGTTATGTTCTCACATGCTAAAAACAATTTCTAATCTGCTTTTTTAAATTGAAAATCTCAACTTGTGATGATGAAATATTGCGCATAACTCATGATTAAACACATACTCAGTATTTTATAATGATCAAAACAATTTTAGTTACATTAATTAAAGATATAACTTCCAAAACTTGAATGTGGTGTTATACAAGTGACAGAAAAATGTCCATGATTGCATGTTTAAAAAGGACTCGAACATATCAACTAATTTAACATTATGTTTTTTAGCAATATAGATGCATACAAACAAAGAAACTTTTGTTGGATGCAAGCATAGTAGAACTCTTTGTCAATATAAAGAGTGAATTCAATAGAATACTCTCTCCGATCCTTTTTATAAAGAATAATTTAGAAAAAACATACAGACTAAAGAATCTTATCTTTCTTATTAAAATTTTATAATTTATTTTAAAACTAACCTTTGGTGTATAAGGAATATATAACACTCTTGTTAAGTATGAGTCTAACTCATCCTCACAAAACTGGCTTGTAAGGTGAGGATTACCACTTGCTTATAAACACTTGTCAATGTCATCTTATATCCGATGTCATCTTATATCTAAGATGTTTTACCTTCTGTTGTGAATTCGACGATAAACTCACACCAATAATAAAACTGATGTGTGGGGCAAGCGAAACAAGCAACCAAATATAAGGACGATAGAGATGATGATGCAATAATCCAAACAATAAACACGGCAAGAAGAAAAGAACACAATAATATTGTTTACCCAGTTCGGTGTTAATTAACCTACGTCTGGGGGAGAGAGCAACTCTCCGTTCCACTAGAATCAAATAAGTCACTTAACAAGAAATTCCCATAAGGGTTACAAGAATTAATCCTAATTCTACCCAAAATCCCGAATCTCTTCCCGTGGCCAAGAGACTCAATTTGACCTAGTCTACCCAAGGTGTATCACAAACCCCTTACATGTTTGCTCTCTTATTTTTCAATGAACAAAGCACTCTCTATTTATAGAAAAATATATGCCTATTATTTTAAAAGCAATCTTTTAAAATAAAACCAAATCTCACATTATTTTTAAATATATCCTATTTAAAAACAAACACAATCTATTTTAAAACAAAACAAATCCAAGTCAGAGTATCCTCCAAGAAAATATATTTTCCACAAAAATCTCCACAGATTTTTCCAGGATTTTCTGACTTCTTGTTACTGAGATTTTAAGGCATATCCAACACCTTCTAAATTGATTTTAAGTTGAAGTTAGGATTTGCAACTTATGCTTCCAATATTTATTTTTAGAGTTATGTTATTTGTACAATCATTTTTTGACAACCAATGAACAACTAGAGATATTATACAAGGTAATTTGAGTATTGACACAAAAATCAAAGACAAGCAAAAAAATATTAAAAAAACTAAAATGAAGTTGTAAGAAGGGTTGTCCATTGAGTTGTCCCAAAATGGATATCAAAATAACATTTCTCTTATTTTTAACCTCAAATTTTTGTTATATTCAATTTTTACATGAATGCATTCAAATATTAATAACTTTACATTCAACTTAATTTTAGTCAGAATCAATTTACGGTACAGTGGAGGCTATTTATAGGGTTGAACATCTTAGATAATCCAAAATATCCGTCTATATAACCATTAGTTATAACCGGATATTAAAACCAAATATCAAAACCGGTTATGTACATAACCACTCTTATAACCGGTTTTTGGTTTTAAAATTGAATATGAATTTGGTTATAGTTAATTTATAAAACCGGTTAAAATGAGCCAACCTAACTATTTAGCCTTTGCTCAAGATCCACAACTAGCATTCCAGAAAAAATTGAGTAATGTAAGATTCACAAAACTTTTTTTTTTATTAATAAGTCGTTTAACAACAAACAAGTGACTGATATATATATTAAAGGTAAAAACATTCTGTAATTTTTGATATATCACATAATAACTTGCAGCATAAGTTCCACAATATTTTCCCTTTTATTGGAGAGATGAATCCAAATAAAAACTAAGGCTCTGTTTGGTAAATCAAATAAGCTAGCTTATAGCTTTTAGCTTATACGCTAAAAGCTCTGTTTGGTAACAGTTTTTAAAAAAGAGCTTATAGCTTATTTTCTAAATGCTATTTTAAGTAGCTTATGAGCTTATAGCTTATAGCTTATTATCTTTTATTACAATTTTACCTCTATCATCTTACTTGAAAAGAATTAAATATTAATTAAGCATATTCTTTTTATGTCATTTCATACTTATAAGTTAGTCCAACCGCTAATTTTACCAAACACTACAAATTCAATCAGCTAGCTTATTCGCTATAAGCTAAAAGCTAGCTTATAAGCTATCCGTTATAAGCTCATCCGCTATAAGCTAGCTTATCAGCTATCCGCTATTTTTTACCAAACAGAGCCTAAGTAACTTTTGTCTAAATTATATGCTGGTACATATTGTCCGTCCATCTATTGTTGGACCACTTCTCTTAAGAGCGTGTTTCAAGAAAAAGGATACCATCTTATATATTATGATCAATATATGAAAAGGCAAATTAAGAGACATTTTTCATTTGATATAGATAAGGGGTTTGTTTTTATCTGAACTGGTCATAAAAAAGATTATTAGTAGAACCTATTTGTCAATATATATAGAATGACATAATTCAAGCTGCAATTGTAAAATGTTACTTGTAACAAAAGCATAAGTAGGTGAACAATTCTTCTAATAAAGATAATATAAAAGCCACTGATGAGCACACTTACATATTACAAAAGCTATTACATAATTAACTTGATAGCAGAAGCCATAACTTTTTCACACAAGAATTGCCAAACTTGAATGCCTAACATAATACAGTCACACACTAAAGTTTTAACAAAATCCCATTTATTCATACTATCATACCCATAACCAAAAAGTCATGGGTGAGGACTCCACACTGCTAACCAATCTACATTATTCTATAACAGCAAATATGTAATCAACACATGCAGTAAGAAAAGGATATCCTGCAAAAGAAAATCATTTAGTACTTGGAATTTGGAAACAGCATCAAAGTGCATTTTCGAATGAATAAACTGCATACAAGGCCGAAAAAAACGATAGCCGTGAAAAATCATAAACAGTGAGTAATGTAATAGTATAACACTAAAAATTATAGAAATGCTTCATTCATCATTCAATTAAATAACAAATAAGTACCTGCCATTATTAATCATCCACTTTAGAGAAACTTGCCAGGTAGATTCACTGCTTCCAGCATTTGAAGATTCTCAATATTAGAGCATTCAAGAATCTGGAGTAGGTATCTCTCCAAGACTGTAGTAGTAATATGGAGCCTATCAAGCCAACAAAACCAGTGAAGAATCCTATCCCCATGCTCATGTATAATGCTTCTAAAGATATTGATTTGTCATCATCACCTGCACGTACTTGTGGCTTTTGGTGTTCAACTAGCTCTTCTCCAGGACATTTTCTATCAAGGGGTTGTCCACATAGATTAGAATTTCCTTCAAAACTTGTAGCGTTAAATGTCTGCAGCTGCGTTCCAATTGGAATTTTTCCATAGAGCTGATTGTTGGACAAATTCAACACAGAGAGACCATCAATGTGAGCTAGACTGGATGGAATTGTGCCTGATAGATGATTTCTCGAGAGATCAAGAACTTCTAGTAACTTTAAGTAACCTATATTTGAAGGGATTTCTCCAGTGAGATTATTCTTTGACAGATTTAAGGAAATCAATCCAAATAAGTACTCCATTTCAATTGGTGTTTTCCCCGTAAGTTGATTTCCTGAGAGATCAATGCTTTTTAAAAGCTTATCTGCATTTTTGTAACGCCGGTTTGCACCTTTCCACATCAAGGATATGTCAAAATGAAATGTTATGCCACCAGTCGTCCCACTGTTAGGGACACTATAATCATACCAATGATAACCCTCCAATGAAGTTGAGCTACTGGTGTTCTGAGCCATTGAAGTAAAATTCTTAACACATGATGGAATTCCTTATGATAAGCTGTTTAGTGAGAGATCCAAGACTTGAAGTTTTCTCAAATAACAAAGATTTGAAGGTAGACTTTCATTGAAGTTATTGAACCGAAGACTTAAGATAACTAATTGGTGTAAACTGTCTCTAATCCACGAAGGCAATGGACCATGAAACTTATTTTGTCCAAGGTCCAACAAAGCCAACTTGTCTGAGCAATTCTTCAATGAGGAAGGAAGTTGTCCACGCAAACTATTATTTCTTAAAATAAAAGCCTCCATACTAGAAAGGGCACCCATATTGAGAATGCAATATTTCCCGTCAGCTTGTTATTGCTCAGATCAACAAAGTGTAAATAGGTTAAATTATTCCAACAATCAGGCAACTCTCCCTTTAACTCATTGTTTGATAAATCCAAAATTCCCAAAATGTTAGGCTTGTTGCAAAGAAGGGAAACTAAATCTGAAATCTCTCCACTCAACTGGTTCCCATCAGCTACAAATGCCTCCAAGGAGCATATATTCCCAATTGATTTTGGGATCTTGCCTTCTAGAATGTTAAACGAGAGATCGAGATACACAAGTGAATGCATTATGTTGCCAAAATCATTTGGAATGGTGCCACTTACAAGTTATTTGAAAGGTCAAGGTGTTGATGATATTAAATAATTTCCAGATAAAGGAAGCATATTGGCATCGGAAAGCCTACAATTACGTAGGTTTAACTCTTCAAGAATTGGAAGCTTCCTTAGGAATTTCAAGGTGTGATGAGAAGAATTGTTGAGATTTTGAACTCTATTCAAGTCAAGAATTCTCAAAGAAGAGAGGTTTGATAGCCATTCAACATTGCCTTGACTTCTCAGTCACATTCTGTTCATTCTCCATTTCTTTATCTTCATAACTTTGATTCTCCCTTCACTTTCTCTCCCTTCACAAAACGTAACACTCTTTGGTGATGCTTCATACACAGACACAGCCATTAGTCTCACCAATCAACAACTCAATTGTCTTTCTTCTTCAACTTCTGGAATTGGAAGAGCTTTCTATCTCTACCCTGTTCATTTTCTTGATCCATTAACAAACTCAACCGCTTCTTTTTCTTGTCGTTTCTCTTTCTCAATCCATTCATCACCTTCTTGTCTTTCTTCTTCTGATGGCATTGCTTTTCTCATTTCATCAACCACTGATTTCTCATCTCTCTCTAATGGTTACATGGGTCTTCCTAATTCAGATAAAGATTCTTACTTTGCAGTCGAATTCGACACAAGTTATGATCCTTCTCTTGGTGACATTAATGGTAACCACATTGGTATTGATGTTAACAGTGTTGTTTCTTTTGCTTCTGTCGATGTTCTTTCACGTGGGGTTGATTTGAAAAGTGGAAAAATCATCACTGCATGGATTGAGTATAGAGATGATATGAAAATGGTTCGTGTTTGGGTTGGTTACTCTTCAACTAGACCTTTAACACCGATTCTTGCTTCACTCATTGATCTTTCTGAGAGATTTAAAGAGTTTATGCATGTTGGTTTCTCTGCTTCTAATGGAAAAGGTTCAAGTATTCACCTTGTTCATCATTGGCAGTTCAAAACTTTGAGTTATTCTCATTCTGTTAGTCCTATGGATGATGTAGAAGAAGGTGATTGCTTCCTGTGTTATGCCGGTGATTCGAAAGCATCGAAGAAAAAAGGTGAAAATTTTAGTAGGAAATTTTTTGGTGAGATAGCTCTTGGAATTGGTGGAATAACAGCTTTTGTTGTGTCTGCATTGGCACTAGGTGTTATGATACATGTTATCTTGAAAAGGAAAAAGGAGGGTGTAATTAGAAAGATTAAGGAGGGTTTAATAGAGATAGATTAGTTGGTGAAGGTGCATCAGCAAAAGTTTATAAAGGGTCACTTGGAGGTGATGTAGCTGTCAAGAGATTCGAAAAAGTCGATGATTTGGACCGTTTACGACTGAATTTGCTACAATGGTTGGTTGCTTGCGGCACAAGAATCTGGTTCAGCTCAAAGGATGGTAAGGGAATGAATTGGTGTTGGTTTATGAGTATCTACCAAATGGAAGCCTTGATAAAGTTCTGCATAGTAAGTCGAGTTCATCGGTTGTTCTTTCGTGGAATCAAAGAGTTAATATAATTCTCGGCATCGCTGCTGCTCTTACTTATCTTCATGAAGAATGTGAGAGACAAATCATTCATAGAGATGTGAAGACATGTAACACAATGCTTGATGCTGATTTCAATGCAAAACTTGGCGATTTTGGACTAGCAGAAGTTTATGAACATAGTTGTAGTACAAGGGATGCTACTATACCAGCAGGAACAATGGGATATCTAGCACCTGAATATGTTTATTCCGGTGTTCCAACCGTGAAGACCGATGTGTATAGTTTCGGTGTCGTGGTGATTGAGGTCGCAACCGGGAGGAAACCTGTTGGAGACGACGGAACTTTGGTCGGCGATTATGTTTGGAATTTGTGGAAAAAGAATAGACTCATTGATGCAGCCGATCCGAAATTGATGGGGGATTTCGATGTTATTGAGATGGAAAGGATGTTATTAGCAGGGCTTGTTTGTGTCCATCCTGATTATGAAAAGAAACCTAGAGTTAGAGTCTCAATTAATTGTATTAGCAGGGCTTGTTTTTTATGTGTTTGGATATCCTTTTTGTAAAAATCGATGGATCGGATTTTGGATTGATTTTTCAAAAACGATCCAAACCGTATATATATTTTTTAATACTTTTTTAACTTTTTATTAGTATGATATATTGCAGTAATATATTAATTATTGATGTTTATTTTCTCAATAATATTTATTAGTTCAATTTAATGTATTTCTTTTAACTATTTCATATATTTCAAATACAATTGATAATTTTCATTGCAAAATATTAATTTTTAACATATTATATATTGTGTTTTACAGCAAATATATTATTTTACCGTGTCATTATAATATTAATATTTAATTAAAAAATTTCAATTTGTAATTTAGATATCCAAAAACCGATCCAAATTAAATCGCACAAAATTGAATCGAATTGGATTGATTTTTTTTTAATTAGTTATCCTAAACCGAACCGAATTGAACCGCAAGTAATATTAACTTTGGTTCTGAAGGATTTTTGCCTCCAAACCTAACCGCGACACCCCTAACTATGCTTAAAGTGCCGTCAAATGCTTATTTTATTCTCTTCATCTTCTAAATTCATACGCATGTCATAATAATTACAAGTTACTAACAAGTCGTCAATGTTCGATTGTTGCGTGTACTGTACTTCTTATTTGTCGATACAATGGAAGCCGTGTTTTTCTCTATTTGTGCGCAATATGTATCTCTAATTAACGGTGGAGGTGTGATTGTTGATGATGGAGTGAAGCTTTAAGGTTGTTCTTTAAAGCAACAATGCAAGTATGCAGTAGTATAGCTTTAAATCTTTAATTATAGAGCAATCATCATCTAGAAAAATTAGTATTTAACAGATTAATTAACAGTGTTAAGTTGATAAGTGTTGAGATTAATCCATAGTTGTTAAGTTGGTTACTTGTGAGACAAGTTTGTTGCTTGTTACACAAGATAGTTATAATGTGAATGTTTTAGGTAGTTAAGAACTTGTTGAAATTCTGTTTTAAGAATTAGTTAGAATCTGTTTGTGATAACAGATAAGGATTAAAAGTTAGTTAGGTTAGTTAAGCTTACTTGAAGTGCAAGTAAAACTAGGCTATATAATGTGTAAATTGTGAAATTGTTTAGCCAATGGTGCTTTAATAAAATTCCTAATTTTCTCTAGCTTTCTTCATCTTTCTCTAATGTTCTTTGTTATCATTTCTTCTTCTTCATCATAACTTCATCATTTAGAGAGATAAGTGTGTGTATGTGAGTGAGAGATCATCACAGGCCTTGTGCTATAGCCAGATCCGTCACCAGGTCGTGGCTTTGTCTGTGTGTGTGAAGGGATTTTAAGTGATCAAATCCCAACAAGTGGTATCAGAGTCTGGTTGTGATCTCAGAAGCAATTCTTGCAGTGTTTCTTGATCTTTCAAGATGTCAACTTCTCATTCAAATGGTCATTTTCCTATGAATCTACCAATCTTGACAGGGAAGAATTATGATAACTAGTGCAAGCAGATGAAGGTGGTGTTCTGTTACCAAGATATGTGGAATCTTGTAACAAAAGGAATGTCAACAATTGCTGATAGTGCTTCAGATGAAGAAAAGGCAGCACATAAAGAATTGAAGAAAAGGGATTTCAAAGCATTGTTCATCATCCATCAATGTGTGGATCCTGACAACTTTGAAAAGGTTGGTGACTGTGAAAGTGCTAAAGAAGCTTGGGATATTCTTGCTCAATCTTTTGGTGGTGCTGAGAAAGTGAAAGAGGTAAAACTTCAAACTTTCAAGAGGCAATATGAATTGTTACAAATGGAAGAAAGTGAGAGTATTGGTGATTATTTCACTAAGGTTACAAGATTAGTAAATCAGATCAAAGGGTGTGGAGAGGTGTTAACAACCAAGGCTGTGGTTGCAAAGATCTTAAGATCATTACTTCCAAAGTTTGATCATCTGGTGGTGGCAATAGAAGAATCAAAAGACTTGTCAACTTTGTCAAAAGAAGAGTTGCAGGGTACTCTAGAGTCACATGAACAGAGAATGAGTGAAAGAGCTGCAGGCAAGGCTAAAGCAGATGTAGCACTACAGGCTCAATGAAAGCAGGAAAAGAAGAACAAAGGGAAGTGGAACAAGAATGGAGGCAATCACCATCATCAAAACCCAAAAGAAAATCAAGAATCTCACAGCTCAAACAACAAAAATTCTAGCAACAGTTATGGTGGAAGAAGTGGAAGAGGTAGAAGAGGCGGAAGAGGAGGTAGAGGTGGTAGAGGTGGCTATAGAAAGTTTGATAAGAGTAACATTCAATGTTACAATTGTCAAAAATATAGTCACTTTGCAGATGAATGCACTGGTGAGAAGAAAGAATCAGATAGTGATGCAAAACTTGCAAAGCAAGAAAATGAAGAAACATTACTGATGGTAACTACAAAGGAAGAAGATAAGTGCAATGATCAATGGTACTTAGATTCTGGGTGTTCTTCACATATGACTGGGAGAAAAGATTGGTTTGTTAGCATCAACAGATCAATGAAGAGCAAAGTGAGATTTGCCAATGACAGTGCATTAGCTGCAGAAGGAATTGGTGATGTGCTGATCAAGAGAAATGATGGTAAGCAATCACTAATCTCAAATGTATTATACATTCCTGGTATGAAGAGTAACTTGCTAAGCATAGATCATTTATCTGAAAAGAATTACAAGATAGTAATAGAAGATAAACTGATGAGGGTGACAGATAGTAATGGTAGATTAGTTTTAAAAGCTCCAATGTCTCAGAATAGGACTTTTAAAATTGAACTTGATGTGTTAGAGCATAAATGCTTAGCAACTGCAGCTAGTAGAGATGAATGGTTATGGCACTACAGGCTTGGTCATTTTAATTTCAAAGATATGTGTAACTTGCAGCAGAAGCATATGGTAAATGGTCTACCAGAATTTGAAATTCCTAATGAAGTGTGTGAAGAGTGTGTGCAGGCCAAGCAACATAGAAATAGCTTTAGCAAAGATGCTGGTAGTAAGACTAAAGCTATTCTAGAAGTAGTTTACTCTGATGTATGTGGTCCAATACAGGTTGAATCTATTGGAGGAAACAGGTATTTTGTCTCATTTGTTGATGATTTCAGCAGAAAATTATGGGTTTACTTGATTAAGAAGAAAAGTGATGTGCTTGATGTGTTTATCAAGTTTAAATCCATGATTGAGAGACAAAGTGGCCACAAGATTAAAGTGTTAAGAACAGATGGAGGAGGTGAATATGTATCAAGAGACTTTGGTGAATTATGTGAGAAGGATGGAATTATTCATGATGTTGTACCACCCTACACACCTCAGCAAAATGGTACTGCAGAGAGAAGAAATAGAACCATAATGAACATGGTGAGAAGCATGTTGAAGGGTAAGCATCTTCCTAAAGAATTATGGGGTGAAGCTGTGTCTACTGCTGCTTATATTCTCAATAGATGCCCTACAAAGAGATTAGATGGATTAACTCTAGAAGAATGTTGGTCTAAAGTCAAACCTAGCTTGAATCACCTAAAAGTGTTTGGTTCTCTAGCTTATAGACATGTGCCAGATCAATTAAGGAGAAAACTGGATGATAAGTCAGAACAAATGGTGCTAGTTGGTTATCATTCAACTGATGGTTACAAATTGCTTGATCCAATAACAAAGCAAATTGTAATCAGCAGAGATGTGATAGTTGATGAACTAAAGGAATGGGATTGGAACAATAGTGTGAAGAAGAACTCAGTGAGAGTTATGTTTGATGATCAAGTAGATGAAAGTGATGCACCAGTTCAGACAAATGATCTTAGACAACAAAGACCACAAAGATCAAGGGTCATGCCTGCAAGACTACAAGATTGTGAAGTCATTTCTGATAAACAAGTGAATGATGAGGGTGAATTAGTGCATTATGCTTTCCTTGCAGATACTGAGTCAGTTAGCATGACTGAAGCACTCAACAATCCAAAATGGATTAGTGCTATCATTGAAGAGCTAAATTCAATAGAAAACAATGACACATGGTCATTGGTCAACTTACCTCAGAATAAGAAAGCTATTGATGTAAAGTGGGTATTCAAAGTGAAAGTGAACTCACAAGGTGAAGTGACAAGGTATAAAGCCAGATTAGTAGCCAAAGGGTTTCTTCAGAAAGAAGGTATTGACTTTGATGAAGTATTTGCACCAGTGGCCAGAATTGAAACTATTAGATTAGTTGTTGGTTTAGCAAATATCAACAATTGGTCTATGTATCAAATGGATGTGAAATGTGCCTTCTTGAATGGACCTTTAGAAGAGGAAGTATATGTGAAGCAACCAGCTGGCTTTATTGATGAAGATCAGGTAGAAAAGGTATATAGATTGCACAAAGCCCTATATGGACTCAAACAAGTTCCAAGAGCTTGGAATAAGAGGATTGATGGGTTCTTAAGTGCTATGGAGTTTGTGAAATGCACTACAGAACATGAAGTGTATGTGAAGAAATCAAGCAGTGAAAACTTGATTATCTTATGCCTGTATGTTGATGATCTATTGATCACAGGCAGTGATGAAAAAGAGATAAGTGACTTCAAAATTGAGTTAATGAGGGAATTTGAAATGACTGATCTTGGTCATATTTCATATTTCCTAGGGATTGAATTTTACAAAAGCAGTAGAGGCTTACTAATGCATCAGAAGAGATATGCTAGTGAAGTGCTTAAGAGGTTTGATATGACCAATTGTAATCATGCAGTAACTCCAGCTGAAGCAAGACTACAATTAACCAAAGACTCTGATAATGCTGATGTTGATCCAACACAATTCAGAAGGCTAATTGGATCATTGAGGTACCTGTGCAACACTAGACTTGATCTAACATATAGTGTAGGAGTGGTAAGTAGATTTATGCAGAAGCCAAAACTCTCACACTTAACTGCAGCAAAGAGAATTTTGAGGTACATTAGAGGTACATTGGACTATGGAATTCTATTTCCAAGTTCAGATCAAGGGAGGAAGTGCAAGCTGATTGCCTACACAGATTCTAGCTGGTGTGGTGATGTAGATGATAGAAAATCTACAGCTGGCTATGTGTTCTTATTAGGTGGTGCACCAATTGCTTGGTGTTCAAAAAAGGAATCTGTTGTAGCTCTATCATCATGTGAAGCTGAATACATAGCAGCTTCTCTTTGTGCATGTCAAGCTGTTTGGATGGAAAATCTACTAGGTGAAATTATGGGAGAAAGTCATGATGCTATAGAGATGAAGATTGACAACATATCTGCAATAAACTTAGCAAAAAATCCAGTGTCACATGGAAGAAGCAAGCATATAGAAATGAGGTTCCATTATCTAAGGGAACATGTGAGCAATGGCAAGCTAGCATTGAAGCATTGCAGAAGTGAAGATCAAATTGCAGACATAATGACTAAAGCTGTGCAAACTGATGTGTTTAAAAGGCTGAGAAACATGATTGGATTGTGTCCATTAGCAACTATGTCTTAGGTGGTGTGTTGAGATTAATCCATAGTTGTTAAGTTGGTTACTTGTGAGACAAGTTTGTTGCTTGTTACACAAGTTAGTTATAATGTGAATGTCTTAGGTAGTTAAGAACTTGTTGAAATTCTGTTTTAAGAATTAGTTAGAATCTGTTTGTGATAACAGATAAGGATTAAGAGTTAGTTAGGTTAGTTAAGCTTACTTGAAGTGCAAGTAAAGCTAGGCTATATAATGTGTAAATGTGAAATTGTTTAGCCAATGGTGCTTTAATAAAATTCCTAATTTTCTCTAGCTTTCTTCATCTTTCTCTAATGTTCTTTGTTATCAATTCTTCTTCTTCATCATAACTTCATCATTTAGAGAGATAAGTGTGTGTATGTGAGTGAGAGATCATCACAGGCCTTGTGCTATAGCCAGATCCCTCACCAGGTCGTGGCTTTGTGTGTGTGTGAAGGGATTTTAAGTGATCAAATCCCAACAATAAGGGAGTTTTTTTATCAATTTTAATAGAACTAGGGGAGGTTAGTGTCTAATGTAAAAGGGGATGTTTGTGTCATTTAAGGGAGGTTAATGTATTTTTCCAAAAAAAAACAAAAAGTGTAGTACTGAGTTACAATTATTATCAAAACCACACATCACACTATAATCTGGATCCTAGTCTTCTACCTTACAATTTTTTTCACCAAGCCGCCTTTAGATTTATATATCACCGCCATAATCCTCATTCTTATTTATTTATTTTGGTAAATAGAATGATAAATACCATGTCACAAGTATAGTTCAAATAATAGCTACATGGAATATTATTGGAGTGGTCGAAGTTGAAAATCTAAATTTCACATTTCTCCATATTTAAATGTGAGTTTAGCCGCTAGACTATTATACTGTCCATACGATTATAGTTTAATTGGGGTAAGGTTTTTCTATTTGTTCATCGTAAAAAATGAATTTTTAATCATTAAATTATTTGACCAAAAACAAATGAAAGAACAATATATTCAAACTTGGAATCACGAATTAACCTAATTTTTTTTATGTTTATGGAATTACCTTAAAACTCCTTTAAATATTTCTTAGATCACTAACAACGTAAAAGTTTAAGAATTCAAATATATATCATTGTATTGGTAATAACAAATTTCATTACTTCTGTAAAAGAAAATAAATTTAAATTCAAAATGCTCATACCATGTAGAAATTCAAATCATGATTATTTCTTGTGTAAACAAACTTTCACAAATTTTCAATACTTCAATATCCTATCAGAATATTCCATGATTAATAGCTTTAACCTTTTGTGTTCAGTTTAAAGACCATTGACTTTATTGTCCTGTGCAAAACGATTCACATAAATAATTGAACCAAAACTCAATAAGCAGTGCTTCTACTACATAATCAATTTATTAAATTTAACTGTCCTAAAGGGTTTAGCATATAACATAAAATCTAGTCCCTCCCAAACATCATGCATGATGCCTTGGGATTAATAAATCTATTCACAATTTGATTTCTTCAACAATCTAGCATGCTTTGAGTTCAATATCTCTATTCAATGATTAATGCTTTGGTTAAAATATATATATATATATATATATATATATATATATATATATATTGATGTGTCCATATTAAAATTGACTTCTACAAACTAAAAGAAATAACTGAGCTGCTCCTCTTTCTTCCTTGAACCTCCTTCTCCAAACAAATTATTCCACTCCTTTAACCTGTTCATCATTGATCCTTCTGCAGCAAAACTTGCAGCCACCTGTATTTACACATGCATCTATCAATTTCTATGCATAAATATAAGTGTTCGGCTGGAAGAAGGTTAGATAAGCTGTTTTCATGAAGTGCTCATGGAAATAAGCTGAAAACAATGTATGGACATGTCATAAGTTGTTTCCATAAGTTTTACCAAACAGTCTCACAAGTGCTTATGCCAATAGATAAGCTCAAACAAGCAAATAGAAACAACAATTGAAGTGAACAGTTTAAAGTCCAACATACCTTATTATTTGCCTGTCTCATGTCTTCCATGTTTAAAGGCCTGAGGGCAATCACTTGGTCTTCTTTATCTTCTTCGGTACCATTGAAAACATCTTTTGAGATTTCAGCTTGATCTTCCACGTTTAATGGCCCAAGGGCAATCGCTTGATCTTCTTTATCTTCTTTGGTATCATTGGAAGCATCTTTTGAGATTTCAGCTTGATCTTCCATGTTTAAAGGCCTGAGGGCAATCACTTGATCTTCTTTATCTTCTTCGGTATCATTTGAAGCATCTTTTGAGATTTCAGCTTCTGCCGCTTTTTTCTTGTTGTTTTTCTGAATCTGAAATAAATAGTTATTACTTAGCTTTGCAGAAAATGACCATCACATTATTAGAAGTAATTAAGGAACTACCATTTCTTTTTCCTTCTCCTGTTGTATTAGCTCCTTAAGGGGGTGATATGCTGCAGTCGTGCACAAGTTCTGTTTATAGAAATTAATGTTAATAGCTTATCACCACAAACCCAAAGTATGGAACTATAAATAGAGAATAACAAACAAAATGAACCTTAAGATCACTTCCACTATATCCTTCAGTCATAGTTGAAAGCTCTTTGAAGTCTATATCGTCATGTTTTTCGTTAGCTAGAAGAGTTTTCAAGATTGTTTCCCTGTTTTCAGCAGACGGAAGACCAACCATGATCCTGCTCGAAATTGCCATGAACAGAAATGTATATCACAGATCTCAAAAACAATAGTCATCATATCAAGAAACTAAATTGTACAATGATAGGCCTAAGAGATGCTTCATTCAGTGCTCAAAGTTAAGGTTGTTATTCTTGCACGGTTTTTTTATAGGTAAATGTTAGTTAACAGGATTTGAACCCTGAAACTTCTGGTGAGTTTCCAGAGTTGTGTTATTCTTACACAATTAACTGCACAAGGTTTATTTATCTGAAGGTAGATTCAATCTAGTGACAAATTTAATCATATTTTCAAAGATTAAATTTTAGACCTTTACTTAGAACAAAATTTAGCGAAATCTACGTTTATCAGAAACTTTTTGTTTTGAACGAGAACCTAACTAATCACTAAAGATGATGAAGATAATGAATGCTTGTCTTTGTTCAAATGATTGCAATTGAGCAAAAGCAACAAATGATTGTGATTCATGACTGAGTTGTTCTACCTGCGCTGGAATCGTCTTATAACTGCTTCATCAAGGTCAAATGGCATGTTGGTGGCACCAAGAACAATAATCTTGTCATCAGGTTTTGACAATAGTCCATCCCAACGGGACATGAATTCGTTTTTAACCCTTCTCATTGGACTGTTCTCACCAGTAGACCGTTGTCCAAGCATGCTATCAACTTCATCAATGAAAATAATAGTTGGGGCAACCTTTGCCGCTACTGAAAACAGAGCTCGGACGTTCTTTTCAGATTGTCCGTGCCACATTGAGTGGATTGTGGACGAAGATACATTGATGAAACTTGCTCCAGCTTCATTTGCAATTGCCTTTGCAAGCATTGTTTTTCCTGTACCAGGTGGCCCAAACAGCAACACACCTTTACATGGTTTCAGAATCCCATTGCCTTTGAATAGATCTGGTCTTCTAAGGGGAAGCATAACCGCTTCTTGAAGTGATTCTTTAACGTCATCCAATGCACCGATATCTGAAAAAGTCACCTTTATCTCATTTGCACGAACAAGCTCTTTTCTTATGTCATCCTCCAAGGCAGTGTCAGAACAAAATCTCTGCAAGCATGCATAAATTAACGGCATAGCAAAACAAACAGAAATGAGTTAAATATAAAGGTCTAAATCAAAAACTGATCATACATCTAATTTTTTACAAGCTTTGTCCTTCTTTGATCCTTTTGTTTTATCTTTTCCGGCACCACCCTGACAGTAAAGAGAACAGAGAAAAAAATTCTCAATTTGTTAAGTAAGCATTCAACTATCACACTTCCGAAGAAAAAAAACACTATCACACTCTTCAAAGGCATTGTAAGGAGGAACTGAATGCATGCATAAATTAACGGCAATGAGTAAAACATAAAATCTGAGGTTACATATCATGAACTGCATATTTTTTGCAACATAAACATTATTATATATATTTGGTTATTTAATTAGAAACTGATCTACATCTGCTTTTGTAGAATTTTAACATCACTATCTTTCTTTGACCCTTTTGATTTATCTTTTCCGGCACCATCCTAACAGTAAAGATAACAAAGAAAAAAAAAAGTCTCAATTCGTTCAGTAAGCATTCAACTATCACACTTCCGTAACAAGAAAGAAAAAAAAACACTTTCACACTCCTCAAAGGCATTGTCAGGACGAACTTTCTGCATGTATGCAAGCATAAATTAATGGCAATGCAAAACAACGAATATGAGTAAAACATAAACGCCGAGCTTACAAATCATGAACTGCATATTTTTTGCAACATAATATTTTTTTATATGTTTGGTTATATAATTAGAAACGGATCATACATCTGCTTCTGCAGAAGCTTTAATATCACTGTCTTTCTTTGACCCTTTTGGTTTATCTTTTCTGGCATCGTCCTGATAGTAAAGAAAACAAAAAAAAAATGAAAAACAACGAACTCAACAAGTTACGTAAAGCATTCAACTATCACACTTTTTCTGTTTGGGTTATTCATCTGATGAATCATCATGGTCTGGCAGAAAAATAGTTGACAAACCTTTTCTGATTCTTTTTTAGTCTTCTTATTATCCTTCTCACCACTTTCACCCTCCTGGAACAGACTCAATACATGGCACAAACTGCATAATTCCAATATTATTAAACAGAAAAACTTTCTTTTATTGAATTACATAAACAGCCATTGCCAAGTCCTTTACCTCTTGGCCGGTATAATTAGGATTCCATTTCGGTATTCTGGATTTTGGGTATCCTTCAAGTGATTAAAAATTGCAGATGCCACAATCTCTTCAGTTTGCTTACTGAGTAGCATCATGTCAGTATGGCTGATTGTATCCAAGTCATCACAATCAAGGTTATTTGCTGCAAGCACTTCAGCAACACGGATGGTGTAATCTTTCAATTGAGTCTTTTTTGTGGCCTCTTTTAGTTGTCTTTTCCAGATTTTGAGATGAGCCTCGTCTTGAGGTGGCTTGATATCAATGTTGTAAGGGAATAACATAGTGAGTTTTTCATCAACTTTTATACATTTATCTTTCAAATCATAATTCCGGGAACCGAGTACCAACACTGATCCTGAAAGTTTATTTAATAGCTGTTGAAACAAATTGTACATCCTTGGTGATTGAAGAAAGATCTTCTCAACATCCTTGATGTATAAAATAACAGATCCAGTTTCTGATATAGAAACCAAGACCTGTAAAAATTGCAATAGTTTTTCTTGTTAGAATTGAACCTGTGACAACTGACAAAAATATCCTAACATAAGATTATTTATATTTGATGTAATGCAAATTTGAGGTTTCAGAAACTTTCAGTGATAATCACCTACCTTGTAGAGTGAATCTAGGAAAAGCTTTTCATCAAAACTGTAGCGGCTAGTGGACTTTGAAGGAGCTAAAAACAAAAGCTAAAGTAGTAAGCATGGTATTGTGGAAGGTTGTTATAACATCATGTCCAAGAAGATCATCTTAAGAACTTGAACGTTAATGCACAAGTGTATGATTGCTAAGAGAATCTTACTGACAAGATCTAGTTACACTATTCATGTTAAAAGCATTAAGTAACAAATTAATTTACATATCAAACTTTGTTGTCAACAAGCATACAAAGTACACTACAGAATTAGCACAAACTGATAAAATCAGTCAATGGGAATGTTGAGTAAGCCCAAAAACATGTATTAGAAGACGGTAACTTAAAGTTCTAAACATGAAAATATAATCTATCTATATAATCATGAATATATGGCTAGATTGTTAAATCATTCATTGATTTGAAGTCATGAATGAATAAACTCCACAACAAGTAATTATAAAAACAAGAAATTTCATGTTCAGAAACTTAAAGTGCTGCTTCCTTTAGTACCTCTGATTGCGCCCGTTGATGGGAGGATTGACAGGGAACTAAATAAACCAGACACACACTCCAGAGTCGCCTCAGATATGGACCTTTTAAAATACTAATATAAGCAACAAGTCAGAAAAATTTGACTATGGACCAAAAATTATTAAATTTTAGCATGTTCTTTCCGAAAGTAATTATGAAATTAGGTGACCTAACAATTGTGCACTTCAGTGTAGGAAAGTGAAGAATGACACACAAAAAACAAACAATTCACTGCATTAATGACCAGTATCAACATTAATGCATTTAACAAATTCAAAATATACATTCAGGAAACAACTATATCAGAAAAAACACGTTAATATGGAGCAAAAAGAGAAGTATCTTCAGTTCTTAATGCGGAGCAGACAACACTCACTGGTTCTTTTGTAGGACATCTGTATTTGGCCGGCATCTGTACAAGCGAAAACATGAAAGGTATGATTACATATATTACACAAATCAAAGCTAATAAAGTGAAAAGATGTAAAAATACTACCTTTGAAGAGAAGTAATTAACATCAAGAAACAGTAACTTCGATTCAAAGTAATGTGCTAAAGCTTTGGCAAGCTCCTCCTTATAAAATTCTTCAAAAAATGAAAATATCACTAGTGTCAGTGGTGTTATTTGAAAACCAAAATAATGTTCGCATGATAGGAGAGAACTTGTTCATAATAATATACCTGCAGGTCCAGAAAGTAAAATAGCTCGGGTTACTGGGGAAAGGTTCCTTGTGTGCTTGGATGAGTCATGTTGTTTTAAGTGAAAATATCCAGCACTTGTCAACAAATTTTTTATTCTTTCACTGTAATTTCAATCAATATATTGAAACATAAATTAGGGGTTAATCAAGGGAGGAGAAGAAGAACTTGAAAGTTAAACAGGAAAATAGTTATTCACATCAAATTCCTCTAAGGCTAAACCAATATCACATGTGACAGAACTTGAAAGTTAAACAGGAAAATAGTTATTCACATCAAATTCCTCTAAGGCTAAACCAATTTCACATGTGACAGAACTTGAAAATCAAATATATATCACTATGCTAAAAGATTGTCCATAATTCATGAAACTACAATGATTGTTATGATAATAGCTTATAGCACACCGTAAAAGCAGCAGTTTCAGATTATTTCAATGAGCTTTTCACAATCGAAAACAGCATACAACTTAAATGAAAAGTTGAAAACATTTTTTTCCTTTGATTATATAAATAGTTTATACAATAAGTATTTTTATCTAGGTTTTTATTCAACGCTACACCCCTTATATGCTATTCTACGGGGGAAATTCTAACAAAAACAGGGGAGTTCTACGATGGACCACCTTAGGTAGACCGGTATTTAAAAATCATTTCCACCTTCATAAGTTTTTACTTTTCAGAAGTAAAAACTCGAGACGCTCCTTGTCTTTATGGCTAAAGACTGTGTGACCCAACTGAGTGATGTCAGTTCAATAAGAGCTACATATTTATTTCCGATTGTTTTAATCGAACTAGTACCAATTAAGTCATTATCTCAATCGTGAAAATGAGTAGACCAATAAATTTCAAGTGTAATTCAAACATTCAAAGCAGAAAAAGTAAAAAGGGAAAATCATTGAAAGAAAATAACCTAACCTAATACCTTAAGTAATAAGGAAACTTATCAAATGTAATTTCACTATCCTTTCCATCAATGACTAGTTTCATCAGCTCCTCCATCACAGTCTGATCCTCAGAAGAAACCTTATTAGACACATGATCATCTCCAAAACCAACAACAACCCATATTGCCAATCCTACACACAACCCAATCCCAACACTCAGTGTCAGTGCTTCCAACAAAACCCCAATTTGATAAACCCATATTCCAAGTCCCAAACCCAACCCCAACAACAAAGCTGTTGACAACAAAACTTTCTTCTCTTCCATCATAACAAACAACCTTCTCCTCTTATACTCAAGAAAAAGTAACAAAACCCCAATTTGATCAAAGACAAAAAAAACAGAAAAGAGATGAAAAGTTTGGTACTTTAACGCAATAAATATCGATTCTCGCCAAAGGGTATTAAGATTAATAAAGTTCGTGGAAAATAGATGAATGTTGCTTGCAGAGTGATTGGAAGAAACAGAGAAAGACCGGGAACAAAACTACTTTAGTATATTGTTATTGTTACCTCGGATTACCCGACCCATTCCAAAGGAATTGGAGGGTTTAAAAAAAAAAATTGTCACGAAATTTATATTTTCAACTTCCAAGGTTAGTCACAAAATATAAGAACTCTTTGACTAATGTACGTATATCAATGTATAATTTTAATTGCGAATATTTTTAATTGTATATTATTAAAAATTATAGAAATTTAATATTTTGAAAATATTCATTGAAACAAATCAAACAAAATCTTATATGATAATATTTACATTTATATATTTTTAGAAAAATACGGTCAAAATAAAACATATAAATAGTGCATTTAGTCAAAATTGTCCTTACTAAAATACATAGGAGTATATTTTTATCATAAAAAATAATAATAAGAGTGTAATTTTTTATATTTTTTGGTTACAAAACTATATAATTTAATCATTTGAAAAATATATAGTATTTAATTATATATATATATATATATATAGGAAAATGCTAAATAAAATAGTGTATACACACTATTTAACACGACCTTTGAAAAAAAAAATTATTTAGCATGACTCATAGGGGTGGCAAAACGGGCCGAGCCCGTCGGGCCGACCCGTTTAACCCGTAATTTTTGGCGGGTTGGGCTGAGGTTTTCGGCCCGGTACCTTAAGTTTGCCCGTACCCGTTTGGCCCGCTTAAAAAATGGGCGGAGGCGGGTCGGGGCGGGCATGCCCGCGGGCATTGTAATAGTAATTTTTTATTTTATTTTTAATAAAAATTGGTCATCTTAAGCCCAATTTAGTACTTTTTTTCTTTTCTTATTTTTGATAAAAAAAACTGTTTGCTTATTATATTACTTTATTTCTCTTTGAAAGTTCATTTTTCATTTGATACTAGAGTTTCCATTTGTTTATTTTCATCGGTGTTGTGTATGTGACTCCCACTCTGTGCATATCGCTTCTATTTTTGTGCTTCAGTTTTAAAATTTCTACACAAACTAGAGTTTTTAGTCTTCTAGGTTCAAATTATTGAAACCCAAATTCTTGAAATTCAAATTGTAAAAAAAATATATATATATATTTGGCGGGCATGCCCGCCCCGCCAATAAACGGGCGGGCTTGAGTTTTTGAACCCGGACGCCTAAGTTGGCCCGCACCGCTTTTGGGCGGGCTTAAATGGGTCGGGCCTAAACGGTGCGGGCATGCCCGTATTGCCACCCCTAATGACTCATATATATATATATACATATTTTAATTTTCCTTTCCTCTTTCTATTTTTTATTTTTCTATTGGTCCAAATTTCATGCCTTAGTTTTTGGGGCTAAAGAAGAGTTTTTGCCTATTTTCTTTTTGTTATTTCTTTCGATTAAATTTTTTCATACGCATAAATCAGAGATCAATTTCATAACCATTTATTTAATAATTCAAATTTTAATCACTTAAATCAATTGTACTCTCTAATAAACTATATATTTTTTTAGAAATACTATACACTCAATTTAATTAATTGATCCATAAAGTAAATTTTGAGTAATTTTGTCAAACAAACTCGTGTGTAGGATAAATTAATAATAGAATGTCCCCAATTATCAAAACCCCGGCTAACATATTTTTTTGATAAACTTTATTTTTTGTTTTATATTCTCTTTTTTTTTATTTATCAATTTTTCTATTTTTGCAAACTGATTTCTTTTACTTCTCTTCCATGGTGCTTGATTTTTTTTTTTTTAATTTCTTAATAAACTTATATATATATATATATATATATATATATATATATATATATATATATATATATATATATATATATATATATATAATAGTGTACAATCCTTATGGATTGATCTCCTATTAACAAATGAAAAATGTGATTGTTTAAACATTACCGTGATACGATTTAACATTTATTTAATTCTTCATTTGAGCTACATTCTTTAGTAAGGGAAGTGTCATTTACTCAAATATTTACAAAATATTTACATTTACATTCGTAATACAATGCTAATGAAACTTTAACTCAAAGTTTATTGAATTCAAGACCTTGTCATTTTATAATTTGATCAAACTCGTGAAGTTACCATTGGACCAAACCTATGAACAATTTAACTAATACTTCATTTCTATTCTAAATTATAAGTCGTTTTGATTACATTATATGAATTAAAAAAATATAATTAATGTTGTATTGTAAAGAAAAATAATGAATTAGTTACAAAATTGTCCTTCATTAATAGTAAAAGAAAGATAAATTTTTTTTTTATTATTATTAGCGCTCTGATTTTCAAGAATATGGGCCAATAATTCAAAGTTCGTCTGACAAAGATTTATTATTGCAAATGTGCAATGAGATATTTTTTAATAGACCAACAATTATTTTTGACAAATTGAATAGGCCAACTAATATACCTTAATAAACTTTTTTGTTCATAGATAATTCATCATGCCTAAAAGATTTACCCTACTTTCTTTTAGTTCAATATCTCTACTTAATGATTAATGCCATGGTTAAAATATATGGACTTCACATATCTAAATATAATAACTAAGCTGCTTATGCCCTTCTTTCGTCCCTGAACCTCCTTCTCCATATATATCATTCCACTCCTTCAACCTGTTCATCATTGATCCTTTTGCAGCAAAACTTGCAGTCACCTGTATTTACACATATATATCTATCAAGGTAAGCCACCCAAATCAAGTACAAATCCATTGTTTGGATAAACAACTTAATTCAACTAATTGCTTATGTATAAGTTATTTATATAACAAGGTAAAATAAAATCAAATTGTTTTCATATAAACTATAAGTTGTTTTCAAAAGTTGTTTCCATAAGTTCTTCCAAAAAGTCTCACAAGTGCTTATGTCAGTAGAAAAGCTTAAATAAACTAATAGAGACAAGTCTTAACTATACAACAATTGAAGTGAGCAGGTTAAAGTCCAACTCACCTTATTCTTTGCATGTCTCATGTCTTCCATGTTTAAAGGCCTGAGGGAAATCACTTGATTATCCTTCTTCTGTTGCAGTAACTCCTTAACGGGGCGATAAGCTGCAGTCGTGCACAGATCCTGTTTACATAAATTAAGGTCAATATATCACCACTACCATAAACCAGAAGTAGAGAATAAGAAATAGAGAATGAACAAACCTTAAGATCACTTCCACTATATCCTTCTGTCATAGTTGAGAGCTCTTTGAAGTCTATATCTTTTTGGTTTGCCCTAGCTAAAATAGTTTTCAGGATCTTTTCCCTGTTCTCAGCAGACGGAAGACCAACCATGATCCTGCTCAAAATTAACATCAATGAAGATAATGAATGTTTTTCCTTGTTCAAATGAAAAGAAGGAGAAAAAAAATATTGCAATTGAGCAGGAGCAATAAAAGATCGTGGTTCATGACAAACATGTGGTTCTACCTGCGCTGGAACCGTCTTATAACTGCTTCATCAAGGTCAAATGGCATGTTGGTGGCACCAAGAACAACAATTCTCGTATCAGGTTTTGACAATAGCCCATCCCAATGGGACATGAATTCATTTTTAATCCTTCTCATTGTGTTGCTCTCATTGTTAGACCCCCGCTGCGCAAGCATGCTATCAACTTCATCAATGAAAATAACAGTTGGGGCAACCTTTTCCGCTAGAGAAAACAAAGCTCGGACGCTCTTTTCAGATTGTCCGAACCACACGTCAGTGATGGTGGATGCAGAGACATTGATGAAACTTGCTCCAGCTTCATTTGCAATTGCCTTTGCAAGCATTGTTTTTCCTGTACCGGGAGGTCCAAAAAGCAATACACCTTTACATGGATTCAAAACCCCACCACTTTCGAATAGATCTGGTCTTCTAAGGGGAAGCATAACCGCTTCTTGAAGTGATTCTTTAACATCATCCAATGCACCAATATCTGTAAAAGTCACCTTTATCTCATTTGCAGGAATAAGCTCTTTTCTTATCTCCTCCTCAAAGTCATTGTCGGGAGGATTTTTCTGCAAGCATGCATAAATAAATGGCAATGCAAAACAAACGGAAATTAGTTAAACATAAAACCTGAGATTATGTACTCCTTCCATCCCTTTTTATAAGCCCCTCTAACCAATTTGACATATATTAAGAAAGGTTAGTAGTGTAGCTAATGTGTCTATTTTGTATGCAAACATTACTAAATTGCCTTTTCTATATTTTAAAAGTAAAATGTTTGTTTGCTTCTCTAAAATTCAACAAACAGTTACAATTTTGCAAAACGAAAAGGGCAATTGCACAGTGCTATTTGACAAACCTTTTGTGATTCCCTTTTAGTGATCTTGTTATTTTCCTTCTCAGTACTTTCACCCTCTTGGAACGCCCTCAATACATGGCACAAACTGCATATGTCAAATATTAGTGACCAGGAAACAATTTCTCTTAATGTGTTAAATAACCAACCATTGCCAAGAAATTTACCTTTTGGCCGATATAATTAGCTTTCCATTTCGGTATTCTGGATTTTTGTTATCCATCAGTTGATAAAAAATTGCAGATGTCGCAATCTCATTGGTGAGATTACTGAGTAGCATAATGTCCTTATGGCCGATAGAATTCAGGTCATCACATTCAATGTCATTTGCTGCAAGCAATTTAGCAATGCGGTTTCGGTTATCTCTCATCTGAGTATTTTTCACGGTCTCTTCTAGTTGGTCTTTCCAGATTTTGAGACGAGACGTATCTTGAGGCTGTTTGATCTCAATGTTGCAAGGGAATAACTTAGTGAGTCTTTTATCAACTTTTGTGCATTTATCTTCTGAATCATAAGTTCGGGAACCGATTACCAACATTGATCCTGAAAGTTTATTTAATAGATTTTGGAACAAACGACACATCTTAGGTGATTGAAGAAAGATCTTCTCAACATTCTTGATGTACAAGATAACAGAATCAGATTCTGATATAGAAACCAATACCTGAAAAAATTGCAATAGTTTTTCTTGTTAAAACTGAACTTAAACAATGTCACCGAAATTTCATCGATTATGATGTTTTCTTTGATACAAAACAAATTGGAGCTTCGAAAAGAATTCAGTGATATAATCACCTTGTAGAGTGAATCTAGAAAACGATTCCCATCAAAACAGAAGCTGCTTGTACACTTCTTCACAGTCACAGGTTTAATATCAAGAACTAGTAACTTCGATTTAAAGTAATGTGCTAAAGCTTTGGCGAGCTTTTCCTGATAAAATTCTTCAAAAATTAAAATAACACTAGTGTTAGTTGTATGATTCGAAAACCAAAATAAACTTTTTGCATTACAAGGAAGAACTTGTACATGATAATATACCTGCAGGTCCAGAAAGCAAAATAGATTGGCTTATTGGCGAACGGTTCAAAATGTGTTTGGATAAACCATGTTTTGTTAAATGAACATATCCAGCACTTGTCAACAAAATTTTGACTTTTTCACTGTAATTTCAATCATCATATGGAGACATAAGATAGGAATAAAAAAACTTATTTAAAGATATTAATTAAATAAATAATAGTAAAGTTGTTGCAAAATAACTATTATCAACTTATTTTAAAACTCTTTTATTAGTATTTTTTTGAAATATAGAAGCTGTTTTTTTCTTACTTGAGCTTTTAAAAATTATTGTTTGACCTAACTTCTTATTACTTCTAAGAAAAGATAAGAGGAAAAAAAACTAGATCAAACGGTACTTAAATCTAAAATGTTAAAAGTTGATTATATATGAGACAAGAGATAACTATGAAAATAATCTATATCACAAAAAAAAATACTCTCTAATATAAGAAAAAGTTAAGTCAACTAAAAGTTAACGACTTATTTTTGAGTTTATGCGAAACAACTTATGCAAATAAATTAGCTTTTATGTACTATTATAATTTTTTTAAAGTAGTTTATAAGAAAAATATTTGTAATTAACACATAAATTTATTTATTTCCATAAACTATTTTAATAAACTCAAAAATAAGCTAAATTCAAGCTGGACTTGATATATTTTTGTTGACCGAACTTTCTCTTATAAGATCGAAGATAAAGTATGACATTAGGATTTTCAATGGAAAATAGCATTCAACTTATATGAAAAGTTTAATTTACTATATAATAAGTGTGACTCAAAGTTTGAAAGCAGGAAAACAAAAAAGACAAAATCTTTAAAAGTAAATAACTTAAACTAACACATAACATTACCTTAAGAAATAAGGAAAGTCATTAAATGTGACTCCAGTATCCTTCCCATCAATGACTAGTTTCATGATCTTCTCCATCGCAATCTTCTGATCATATTTATATATATGAGGTCCAAAAATCTCCAATATTCCAACCCACATAGTCACCCCAGCCACAACACCTAAAATAGACAACTCAACCATGTCTTCCAACTCCATCATCACGATTCTCACAAGTTCCAAGTTTGTACCTTTAACACAATGGCTATCGATTCTCACAAAAGGGTATCAAGATTATTGAAGTTTATAGAAAGTAGATGAATGTTTTATTGAGTTTGAGAAAAACAAAGACAAATAAAAACTATGCATGCATGAAAGAAACTATATACTGACGGCAACGATAGTAGTACACTGTTATGAGTCTACTAGACGTACTTCAAAGTATCAGAGGAGTAAACCCTTTTGCTATATTGTCACTGATTCATATCACTATATATATTTGCTTAATAGTTTGTTACTTAAGTTCGTTACAAGATTGATGGAACAATCTACATAATTTATTTATTTATCTTTAACATTTAAATTTTTTTATCTTTTTTTTCGTTTATATATTTTATCTTTTATAATATATATAACTTTTTTTATCTTAATTTTAATCTTAATCTTAATCTTAATATAATAAAACGAGAGTAACTAGAGGCACCCTAAACCCTAACCCTAATATGAATGGTCTAGATTTTGACACTTGAAAAAAAATTATATCAACGGCTATGATAAAAACTTAAATAATCAATTTTTAAACCAATATTATGTTGCCACATCAATTAATGAATGTGACACGTCATGTGTTTAAAACAAACAAAAAAAAATTGAGATTTGTCAAAAAAAATAGAAATGGATAAACATTAATCTTAATCTTAATCTTAATATAATAAAACGAGAGTAACTAGAGGCACCCTAAACCCTAACCCTAATATGAATGGTCTAGATTTTGACACTTGGAAAAAAAATTATATCAACGGCTATGATAAAAACTTAAATAATCAATTTTTAAACCAATATTATGTTGCCACATCAATTAATGAATGTGACACGTCATGTGTTTAAAACAAACAAAAAAAAATTGAGATTTGTCAAAAAAAATAGAAATGGATAAACATTAATAAAACAAAAAAAAACTAATAATAAGTTACGAAAATTATGTATAGATCTGATATGTACAAAAAAAAAAGAGAAAAGGGATAAACATTAATAAAACAAAAAAAAAACTAATAATCAGTTACGAAAATATGTATGGATTCAACTTAATTGAGGGTTATAAATACAAGCATCCTCAGAGTATTTTTCGATCACTATATTTCTTTGTTATAATTTATATATTTGTCTTCATATAGTTTATTTTGTTTCTATATTTATTTTGAATTTCTATTTTGTATGTGTCAAATCTAAACCGTTTGTCTATGTTTGATTTGAAGTTTTTTTTTGTTCGTTTTGTTATAGTATTATTGCTAATCTAGAGATTTTGTTACGGTTCTATCAACATGAAGTTGCTATTGTTACACAACATCTATTATCATGAAGTTGTTATTATCGAGTAAGTTTTAAACTTTATGCAACCTTATTTATTTATTTGTTTAATTTTTTTTTGTTTCACTCCTCTACTTAATAATTTATTGTTCTCTTTTTTATATGTTTTGATTTTTGTTTCTCTTTTTGTTTATGTTTTTAGTGTAATTATACTATTCTATCATTAATTATGTGTTTAATAATCATTCACTTTTTATGCTAATTCAGATAGTGGTCAATGCATAGATTTCTTCTAACAAATTGTTTTGTCTCTCTTATTTTTATGTTTGGTATTTTTTTACATTTACAGGTAAAATTATATTTAAGGGCAGAAGATTTAAAATATTACTCCCTCCGTTCCTTTTTATTTGATGTTTGAGAAAAAAAAGGTCAAATTAAGAAAGTGTAATTTTGCACTTTATTTTCCTATTATACCCTTTTTTTGGAATATATTATACTCTAATTTATATCATAAAAAAATTCTTATTTTTTTGCACACACTTTATCTTTCCAAAAAATTAAAACCACAAAAAAATTAAAGGCGGA
Organism: Trifolium repens; assembly: GCA_030408175.1. Lineage (NCBI taxonomy): Eukaryota > Viridiplantae > Streptophyta > Magnoliopsida > Fabales > Fabaceae > Trifolium > Trifolium repens. The sequence continues at coordinate 59,062,628 of CP125836.1, read as the reverse complement.
TTGTAACAAACCAATTTTTTTGTTTTTGCCTTTTCAACAAAAAAATCAGTTTTTTGACAAAATATACTTCATCGGAAGAATAGAAAGGAAAACTTATTTAATGAAAAACAAAGGCTAGAAAGAATAGGACAACTACCCATTCAAATGAAGTGTGAACTAATTTTAGTACGAGAAGTCAAAGATTATTTAGGCATGGAATAATATTTATTGTGATTGAGTTGGTCACATTTTTATTTTTAAAGTAGAGTATTTCAAAAGTTCATGTGTTCTAAAAATTCTTGTATTTTCAAGTTGTAGTCACTTTGAGTTTCTTAATGTTGTGTAACAAGATTTTCAACAAACATGCAAGGAAAAAAAAAGAACAAAACAAAAACAATAAAAAGATTATATGAAAAAGTTTGGTAAAAAAAAAGATACAATAAAAATATTATATGAAGAAGTTTAGTAAAAAATAAAGATACAATAAAAAGATTATATAAAATTTAGTCAAAAAAAATTAGGAATGAGGGTATAATAGACAAAATATAACCTTAAATTATCAAAACATCAAATAATTTGAAACAAATTTTTTTTTCTAAAACATCAAATAAAAAGGAACGGAGGGAGTAGTAAAATAGATGAGGTCAAATTAGGATTTTTAGTAGTAGTTTCTTTTTATTTATTATTAGTAGATTAGTAGATTTATTATATGTGTGTATTTATCTTTTTTGTAAAAAAATTTATTGGTTTTCTTTTGTTTCTATATTTATGCATAGATTTGTATTACAATGAAGGATACACAATTTAGAATATTATCCTATTTTTATGAATAAATTCAACTATAATCTTTATTTTTATTTTTTTGTTCTTATATGTTATGCATAGATTCATGTATAATTGTTTTATTGTATATATATTATTTTTCCTATAATTTGTTTTAGTGAAATTACAAAGATAAATATAAAATTTAGAATATTATCTTATTTTTATGTATACATTAGTATTTTTTTTTATATTTATCTTATTCATTATAAATATTTTCTATAATTTATTTGGTGAATTACAACGAAGGATATAAAACTTATAATATTTTTAAAATGGATAAGGAAAAAATAGTAAACTTAGTAGTAAACAATTTTATTATATTGAAATAAATAAATTAAAAGTATATAAAATCGAATGAATAAAAATAGTTGTCATTTATCATGACATACACTAATACCAATCAATATTTTTTCCCTTAAAAATAGAATTTAATCTTGAGAAATTAAAAAGACATAACAATTGAATTTGTGTTTTTTTTTTTACAAGATATGCGTCTAAAAAAAATATGTTGACTTAAGAATAGGTCTAATTTTTTGTCGATTAAATTAATAATGATTTATTTTAATTAAAAATAAGTACAAATACGTAGTAATAGATATATATATATATTTCCTTACGAAAATCAGTAGTATAAATATATATTTTTTATCCAATGAAAATCAGTTGTATAAATATACTTTTTTTATGGAAGCAATAAGGATATATTTGAAAAATATATATTTCCATTTTTTTTTTTGTCATTTGTAGTGTTTTATATTAATTCTAATTTGTAAGCATCAAATATATATCCCTAGATTAGCAATAATACCATAACAAAACTAACCAACAAAACAATTGAATTGAATGATTGAACCCGTGCGAGCACGGGTAAAAAGTCTAGTTTTTATAAAATACTACATTGATTGGCAAGCCACATAGAATAATTTTAGTTTTTTTAAAATATATTTTTAATTAGAAACAAACCAATCCATAAAAATGAAAGAAGATCTTCATCATTGTCTTTATTATCTTTCATCTTCCTAAAACAACTCCATTAAAACCAAAATTCAAACCAAACAATTAATGCATATTTACCTTAAAATAAACTATTTTGTGTCAAAGATATTGGGTTATTTAGTAAAGAGAACGGTAAGGGCCCCAACCAAATACTACACCCTGACGATGTTTATCTTTCCTCCCATGGTTATGAAATTTCATTTTTTTTTTCTTCTTTCACCATCAGTTTAAATTGGTCAGTTCTGCCATCAAGTGGTTTCAGCCCCCTCCCGATCGCAGTTATGGGCAGTGACGGATCCAGGAATTTCAATAAGTGGGGTCAAAATTATTAATAATATATTTCCTTCTTCCTAAAATATAAGCAAAAGTTGGTCAACAAAAGTGAATGTATTTGGTCCAAATATTTAACTAAATACTTCAAATTTCATTGACTCATTTTTGCTTATATTTGTATTTTTTTATACAAAATAGCATAAAAAAATATTTGAACACTGCTCCATGTGCTCAAAAAAAATAAAAATTTGAAAGAAAAGCAATACCAAAAAAAATTGAATTTAAAATTATACTCCCTCCGTTTTTTTTTCAGTGTCCAAAAACGTCGAATTTATTGATGAAGTAAAATTATGGTATAATAGGAAAATAAGGTGCAAAAGTACACTTTCTTAATTTGGTGTTATTATTCAAAACGGACACTTAAAAAGAAACGGAAAGAGTACATTTTAAGTTTTTTATTTACTGTTATAACTTTTAAGTTACTTCTCCACAAAAATTGCTTATATGTTTACGATATAAATGTGTGCCTTTTATCAAATTTGTGTGAAGAGTTGAAACCAAAAAAAATCATTTGTGTGGAGAGTAGGGACATTATTAGTGTGTATATAGTGGGGTCATAGTATGGAATTAAGATACTATTAGTTCAGGAAAAATAGTAGGTGTGGGGTCAGCTGACCTCAATTGGAACCACATGGATCTGTCCCTGGTTGTGGGGATCAAACCGTGACCCTCCTTATCAAGTTCAGCGTCAATCACCACTAAACCAACTAACGATTGGTTATGAAATTTCATTTTTGTCTCTACGAATAAGGTTCGGAACATAGATTCCAAATTAAAAAAACATATTTCTATCATTAAAACACACTAAAATATAGTTTTTAGTTCGAAATCTATATTGTGAACATTATTTTCAAAGGCAAAAATGGAACTTTAAGCGGAATAAGCTAACCATTGGGAGAAAGAAAAAAAATTCCAATACTAGGCTATGAGGCCCAAAAATAATGGGCCCAAAAATTGATTTGCATTAAGAGGGTAAAGTGGCATCATCAAGTAATTAAAATTTAACATTGGTCATACTCATATAAAGAAAACCTAAAATATTTAAATAAGTGTTGTATTTTATTAAGAAATTTTATCATAATTACATGAAGAAGAAAACAAAACAAATTTTATGTAACTCGCGAGCCGATTTGCTCCACCTCTGCCCCTCCTCACTTTTTAAGTGAATTCAGTGGAATGAGCTAACTAGAGGGTCGACCTCAAAACTTCGGCCCAACCTGTCAAAAGTAGCGGGTTACACAGTCCGGACCGGTGGATAGGGCCCATTTTGTCACCCAAACCCTTTTCTTTGCCACTCTCAAAAGTAGCGTTTGAAGTTGGTCCTTCAAGTTTCAAAAATTTGAATTAGTTAGTCCCTATTTAATCATCTTTATAGGACTAACTAATTCAAATTTTAGAAACTTGAGGGACCAACTTGAAACTTTTAAAAACTCGAGGGACCAACTTGAAACTTTTAAAACATGAAGAACCAATTTGAAACAAAATAAAGATAAGGGGCCAACTTAAAACCTAAAATAAACACAACGGATTAAATATGCAATTAAGCCAAAAATTTAGAGACTAGAAAGTGTAAAAAAAATCTTCAAGAACTAAAAACAAAATTCTAAAAAACTATAGGGACCAAAAATATATTTAACCATTTATTTTAATAAGGAAAACAAAGCTTTTAAAAGAAAGGTCTATTTTTTTTTACGGCCAAGAAGAAAGGTCTATTTTGATAAGCTTTCTTATTTTTCATTTCTAAAGACTTAAAATATTAAAGTAGGACACTATTAAAGAAGTTATCTCCAACCCTTAAGCGTTGGCAAGTGATTTAATTTAAATAATCGACCTGTAGAGTGCGTTTTATCAGTTAAATAGTAATTACTGAATATAACAGCACAAGATAGAATAAGACATGACAAAATAATATAGAACAAATTTTTATGATGTTGAATAATTTTTTATCTTATACGATATTTGGTGAACAAAATGGTATTTTAGACAACTTGTAATTGGGACAAAAAGTTGTGTTAAGCTTTAGTGAGAGACAAAAGTTATGTTTTTGTTTTGTCCATTGCCTCCTAGTTTGTCTATAGTCCTGAAACAGTTTTACAATCCTGTCATTTATTTTTTAGCAAATCAAATGCACCTTTAAAACTTATAATATTTTGTATCAAATTTCTAAATATTTTAATTTTATATTATCTATCTAAATATAATAATTGATAGAAATATTTACATTTTTATTTTTTTGTTTTAATATTATATATGATTCAGTAAGAATTACTTTGAAACAAGCAGACCCGCACATACAATTAAAAAATGGTGGAAATAAAATTTCTCATGCTTAATTTATATAAATAACTACCAAATTTCTTCCAAATTATAAAAAAATTCCCAAAAATATTTAAATTTAACCAAACAAAATTCTTAAAAAAACTTAAGAATCTTTGAATTAAATAAAATTGTTCGTACCATAGACCAAACATCTACTCAACTTTATTTAGTTTCATTAAAAAACAAAAGAACGTGCGCAAACTGGTCAGGGTGAATCAATAGTAACTTGGTAACAGCAAAGCAACCACCATCAAATTAAATAGTGGTCAAGTTTTGCCTATTTCAAATTTTGAACAGAACATTTATTATGTTCATGTCAATATGCTAACAATCTTTAGTGAACAAAGTATATAATGCATGAAAGTACTAATAAATCTTAGGGACATTTCATTATGTTTAACTAGTGGTTGAAATTTCTTGATCCAAATATAGCTACTAGTTTCCAAATTTATGGTACTCTCTTATCCAATTTGAGACCTATAATAATTTGATAATAATTCCAGTGAGTTAAAAACAACACAATGAAATGACCATATGCAAAGAACTTTCTTGAATATTTTGATGCATTGAACGATTAGATAGTTAAATTATGCACATATATTGGTAAGCATATGAAGTTAATTATTATTATTATATAATATGCTTTATTTGTGACTTAAAGTTTATCTCTCTTTTGCATATATAAGCAATTGCTATGGACAACATATGCATGCATTTTTGTCCCCTTGATGGTTTTGTTCATGTGTTTCTAAACAGTGATTATGGCTTTTGCAACATGTACACACCCTGATAATTCCATATTCTATTCACCCACTTGCAGTGTTGATTCTATAACATTTCCAAATAATTAAAAATGTACTTTTATCTCTTGATAAAGTACAGTTTAAATGCTATGGAATTTGATTTGTATGTTCCTTGTGAGATACAATTTTTTATAGTTAAGTTTTTAGTCTATTTTCATTATCTTAGTACTAGTATTTAACTAGAGTTAATTTGAATAAAGTACAATTTTTTTATTTATTGATTCAAAAAGGTAGTTTGTTGTTAATTTTTACTATTAACCGTACAATTTTTTTTTAATGTTGTTCTTTACCGGTTGATTATAAGGGCCAAAAGTGCACTCTGAAAGTTACATATAAAATGGATATGAAAATTTAAGTTGTGTAAAAATCCACCATCCCTCACATTGGGAAGGTCATGGGCCATGGCTTGCATTGGGAAATATTCTCTTCTCCTCCATGACTCTTTTTAACCTCCCAATATTCCGATTTTACCGCTGTATAAAAACTTCGGAATGTGTTTTCCGAAGTTTTTCTAGTTCAAATTCGTCGAAAACTTCGGAAAATAAATTCCGAAGTTCGTCTTCAAGGCAAAAAAAACTTCGAAAAACACGTTCCGAAGTTTAAAACTAGGGGCAAAAATGGAAATCCGGTGGAGGGGAGGGGGGGAGAGTCATGGGGAGTGAGAAGAGAAATTTTCTGCATTGAGAGCTAGTGTTTTGAATGTTCACCTTTATGTCCAATCTTGCATTGGGAAGCTTGCAACTTAGATTGCAAGACCTGAAGAGCAATCTAAGTATATTAGGAAAATGAATTGAGATGACTTTGGTGAAACTCTCTTTTTTAATTGTTTATGCATAATGAAAAGAACATGAATTGGGTCGATCTATTCTATGGTGAAGAGCATTCGGTGGAACTCGTGAACTATACTTGCTTCTAGATAGATATGTGGGACAAAATAGCGCTACTTAGTGAGGGAAGAGTTCGGACCGGCTTATCTTTTTTTTATAAGCAAGCTCCCACCGACAATCTCAAGGCGGCTCTCGTTCTTGATTGAGCATGTTGGGAGACGAGATTAGGCAGCAATTGAAAGAGCTCCTCGGAAGCTTGACTAAAGGAAAAAACCTTTCCTTTGAATTTTGAAATGATAGTTTATGCTTTGATATTAGGAATTACTGTATCAAGTGGTGCATGATGCACAAGTCATGAATAATATTTTACCAAATACGAATTTTACAAAATTCAAAAGTTTATATCATATTGATCATCCATAATTTTATTTTAAAGATGTTGAAAATAATTTGATATGTTATTGAAATCTATCACGATTATCGATTTATGAATTTTTATTAATATATAAATATCGATGCATGAAACCATACGAGAATTTTTGTTTGTAATGCTTAATCTTGTTTCTAAGATATTAGAGATCAATTTTAAGGTTATATATTCTTATAATTCGAGTTCAATTCCTAATATGAACAATTATTTGCCATATTTTACTTGCTAAAAAAATGTTAGTTAACATTAGATTAGTTTTATTCTTACTTCAAATTCGGCTGTAGAAAAGATAAATGATTAACCATGGTATGTCATATCTTATGTCATGAATTTATTTTTTTTTTTGACAAATATGTCATGAATTGTTGTTTTAGAAAGCAATTAACAAATATAGTGATTAGTGAAAGGTCTATAAAGTAGGATTTGGATTTCCCACTTTTATAACATTAGGACTGTTCGTTTTTAAATTATGGGCGTTATTTTTTTTTTACTTGATTTTACCAAGTGTAATCTAAATCGTTCAATTTTAAATTAATCAACAAGATCTTCCATTGTAGCAATCTATGTGCAAACACAAAATGTTACATCTCAAATTTAAACCGTACACAAATTGAGATTGGCCCATATTTGTATCCAAATACATCAAATGTTTTATCTAATTTTTTCTTATATTTTATGTGTAGTATTTTAATTGTACTATAAAATACAATGTCACCCGTTGGTTTTTGTGTTCAGAAAAACATTTCCAATAAGTCTAATAGTCACTATTATTTATATTTATCTATATAAACAAATACATAATAATTCCTTTAGCTTTCACTTCTAATTATTGAAGGAGCTTTACATACTAAAATAGAAGGAATAAAAAGAAAGAAAAAGCAGATTCTCATCAGCAGCAAAAGTGTTCCTCCTCCTATCACCAAGATTATCAAAACAAAAACAAAAACAAAAAAAATTGATTTTTTCTTTCTTTTTTGGAAATTTTTGAATACATTGCTTGAATAATGACACACCAACCACATATCCTTTAAGCAGAAGAGAAGCATGGAGACAACATGAGTGGCTGATGATGATTTGGTCTCATATACTTCTTCACCTCACTCACATGGGATTGTTGTTTCTTCATCTTTCCTTTCTTTTTTTCCAATTTTATTTTATTCCATTGACTTGTATACCATCATGAACCATTTCAGCCACCAATTGAAAAATAAAATAAATACAAAGCTTCCAAAAGATGTGAAAAAAGCTTAGCTACAACAAATTAAAAATGAAGTGGCATCTGTTTTTCATCATAGGATTAAAAAGTTTTGCTAGACATAATCAAGTTTAATCCCATCTCATTAATCTTCATTTCTTCACTATGCAACATCCTTAAAAATCATTTTTCTGTCATAAAAGAAATGTCATATGTTAGTACACCAGAAAAAATATACATAATTCTATGTAAAAATAAAACTTATGCATAGTTTATATATAATTCTATGTTCTAAATATGTATACATACCAATGGATCTTTTGCAATGTAGAACTGCCTCATGTATAGAGCTTTCAGAATCACAAGACATTCTCCAATCATCTGCAGAAAAAGCTACACTAATTCTTGGAGATGATTCTGAATTATAGTATCTTCTATTCATTAGAGCATCAGTATTTCTTTTAGCAACAGTTTCAATATTTGAACCTAATTTATGACCCCTTAATTTTCTACATAAAGGCCTTAAGAAATTGAGATACTTTTGAAATATTCTTCTTGATATTGTTCTGCATCTTTTTAAAGAAGAACATCTAGAATGACCAAGATGAACCACACCACCTTTTGTTGAATCTGAAGATGAATTCAGAGTTGTATTGGATTCTAAGGCTTCATATTCTTCCATTTTCAAAGATTCAACAAAGAAAGGCATAAGGTAACCATTTGAAAAGAGTTCATCTGCATGAACAAGAGTACTAAGAGGGGATTCTGAAGTTTTAAAATCAAATTTGTTGGAATCATGTAAATTTTTGAAGAATCTTTTAGATGGTGGCATTCTTGGATCCATCTCAATGAAGGAAGCTTCATCATATGCATCAAGAGTTCTTCTAAAGGAACTATCTAAGCTTTCTAGTGATGGCTTTAGGTTTACTAACCAACTGTAAGAGAAGCTTTCAATGGAAAGAGGCTGTGAAGTTTCCATAGTTGCAAGTTGTTTTCTCTTGAGGAATATTTTTCAAACTTGAAAGTGGAAAAGAAGGGTATAGAAGGTAGGTATAGCTAGAGAAGACACTTCTCTTATGCACATATATTTTGACTTGTACACACATAACACCCTTTATATATAATCTCTCTCTAATTGGCCATGTGGCTGGTTTGGCAACAGACAATAAGTTTTTCTTTTAGTCATTTGTGTGAATTATCCATCTACTTTATCGATGATTAATCTCCGTCAGAAAATCTGACTTGCCAGAGACCTTGCTTAAACCCGAGTCTCTTCTCCCAGTCACATTTTTTTTATCCACGACCACAAGGCTCTTTATCGAGATCTTTCTTAAAAGATTCAAGGCCATTTAGGATTATTTAAAAAAAAACCAAAAAATAAACTGCACTAAAAAGAATCAAACTATACCTTTCACAAACTAAGTTGAACTAGTTCGACTCAGTTCAGTTGACGAACTATTTGTCATTGTTCGATTCTTTTTATTGCGGTTTAGTTCACTTTTCAGTTTTTTTAACAATCCTAGTACTAGTTAAACAATAGAAATTTGGAACAAATCTACTCCCAAAGAATTGTTTCGGTTTGAAAGTTACCGTTCAATTTTTCTGTAAAAGTAGTGACAGTTCAGTTTAAAAATACAAAACCGATACAGTGAACTTTTAGAGTAATTCAGTTCAGAAGATGAACCATTAACAATTTGGTTCAACTTTATCCAACTGTTGTAACTATTTAGTTTGACTCGGTTTTCATCCTAAACAGAACCATGATCAATCCTCAGTCCAACTCCACTAACACCAAAGTAATGTTGATAGAGACCACAAGTTTTAATAATTGGAAATGAGAAAAGTAGAAAAGAAAAAGGAAACAAGAATGTGAGCCCCCCACCATACTCATAATGTCATGTTTCATTGTTAGTTAGCCTCACCTTTCCTTTTTAATCATTTGTTGCTTTAAAATTTTCATAAAGGAGGTTGGTTTGTTTCTGGACTTGGTCTAATTATCAAATCAGAAAATCATACTCATAAATATGGTAAAATAGGAATTCATAAATATGGTAAAATAGGAGTTCAGAAAAACCAAGAAGAGACAGCTTTTATTGAATTACAATGTTGCCTTTAAGCTTTTGTTGAGTAAATTAAAAGCTTAAAAAGCAATCAAAGGGAATCTTTGCAAATTAAACATGCTCAATTATCAATAATTAAATCAATATATGCAATATGGTTGATTATATTTAAGTTTTGTGTTATGTTATTCTATTGTCTTTTTTGTTCTGTGCAATATTAGTCTTGGATGGATATAACCACTTTGAATGGGTGAGTTCATCACTCTGATTATAACATTTCAACTGCTCCAAGCCTGCAACATAAGGCTGAACCTAAATTATAAAATAATTGTACTATACGTCTTATGTGCATGTAACCTATACAATCACAGATATAATATTTTATTAGATCATTATTATATGTATGAGGTACACAACACTATTGTTTCATGAAGAGTAAAACCAGAGAAATTAGTTGACAGTCTTCATAAAGTAGTTAATAAGTATCAATTTATCTAGAGTAAAATTTACTCTCTAAAATTGCTTGAATGATTAATTACAATAAGAGATTAAATGATAGGGACTGACATCAAATCAAAACTCGTCAACACATGGAACAATTGAGATGGATTGTTAGTGTAAAAGAACTTTACCTTGAATCAACACATCGAGCTCAAGTGGTTAATGAATCCCTCTAGGATAAACTGTGATTCCTGGTGGAAACAGTTTTTGGTTAGACTTTACTTACCTCGCGGTCAAACACTAGATTACTGGAGCCCCCTTCCCCTGGAAATCAAAGGGTTAATACCAAAAAAAACTTTACCTTGTGTGAAATCTTTAATCTCTTATTATAAATTATAAATTCAAAATAAAACTAAGGTTTAATTTAATCTCATAAAATGCAAGGATATGAATAAAGAAACGGATTTGCATAGTGCCATGTGGCACTAATAAATCACAATTCACAAGCACAAGAACAAACGTAGTACTGAAAGGTGATGGACATGTTCTTTCTCTTTTTAAAAGTCAAGACACAAATTGATAAGCTACATCATAACTTCACCACCAATTGGCGTACGTGGCCTTATTGCTGTCCTTGAACAAAGGTTAACATATCCTAAATTTGAAAGAATAACTATCAGTCTATCATAAGGATATAAAGATTCTTGTCAAAATAAAGAAAGCTATCATGAGGTTTTTACAGTATGAAAATTTTAGGCTTTTTCCTCCACTAACAGCTGAGAGGTGCTGCAATAATCTCTTTTTAAGGTTTCAACTGTGTTTAGGATTAACTATTTTGAACTTTATTTGAAGTATCTCATGACATAATTACTTGTATAACTATTTGAAAGAGTACATAAAAGTGGTCATTTTTCATAATTTTTCTTCAACATCTTAGTGTATGCTTGGTATTACGGTGAGTATGTTAGAATCATAGTGATCCATCGTGATTTTGCAGAAGTTACAAATTGTGATTTTTAGAAAATTATTGTGAGTCACTGTAATTCTAACATATCTACCGTGATATCAGACATAGATTTAATAAGTTTTCAAAGATAATTTACGAAAACATCTAATTTTAAAAGAAAATTTATAGGCAAATGTAAAGTTAATGGTTATGTTAGTCTTTAGAATCAAACCCAGGACGTCCTCCTTATAACTTCTTCAACGTCCTTAGCTCACCGGTCGAGCTACCTGCACCGGTCAAATGTTGAAACACACAAATAACTTGTCAACTTACCTACACGAACATATTAGTCCTAGAGTGACAAATTGATTTTAAGTAGAATGAACAATAATTTATATTTAAATACATGAGAAGTGCTAATATCACACTCTCAAACACACTCCTTTAACACACTCTAATAATATGATGACACCTCATCCCACTTTCTATTTTTATTTTTTTAAAATAAATTTGAATTTAATTGTTTCTCTTCTCCAACAAAAACATGGGGTGATGTGTCATTATATTATTGGAGTGTGTTAAAAGAGTGTGTTTGAGAGTGTGATATTAGCATTTCTAAATACATTCATACAAAAAGTAAATTGAACAATAAATTTATAACCTTATATGTTTATACAATGTAGTAGTAATACATTTTATCCTCCGCGGGGCAGGGGATAAAATCTCACCACCATCCCCAAAACTCTCTCGGAGAACTTTCTCCTCCATCCTCATCCCCTCGGAAAAAAAAAACCCCGTCTTCGAGTCCCCAGACGGGACAATCCCACGGGAATCCTCACTTACGAATATAATTGACATCCCTATACATGATTAATTAAGTTGGGCTCTCAAAAATAATTAATTAAGTTGCAGACCAAAATACCCCATAAATAAATGTATATAAAGGGCAAGTCATTGTCATCCCAAAATGAACGAAATGGCTTTATAAAGCAACTTTCTGAAATTATAAAATAGCAGACAAGGGACCCTGCAGTTGTCTGATAAAGTAAACAAGAACAAAGTTTCCTGGGACACAAGTTAGTAAGCCAGCATAGCAAATGACTTAAAACCAATTGGTCCCCAGTTTTATGTCCCCATTTAAGACAATATGTATTTGCTACTAAATACAACTATCATTAATGCAGTCTAATTCTGAAAAGAATGTTACACTGTTCTAGCAAGCACCAAGGACCCCAAATATAGGCTGAAGTAATTTTGATATAAATTGACAGAGTAATACAGTTGCAGATAGATTTCACAATGGAGAATTGTGACAACCAGCTCATTAGCTGGTAAAATGTGGCTATACGCAATTTGCAAACCACGTGCATTCATTCCAAAACTATCCACAGTGGGTCCTGGTTGAAAGGAACACACTTGAGAGGCTATCAACAATTATTCGATTCTGTACTGCTAAAATAATACAAACTCTGTATTTTTCCTGTTTGTGTATACAATTCATCAAAATTGTTTTTGCATTCCTAACGCGAGGGAGAAAAAGAGAGGAAAAGTTGATGAACTTAATACCCCTTCACCCCTAGAATTAGACATACGGAGAATAGACAAATGATGAATAGATGTGAGCATAGATAATGCACATGACTCAATAAGTCGCCTTTGCAAAAAAAAAAAACATGACTCAATAAGTCAATAACAGATCTCAGATAAACTCTTATACCATTTGGAGCCAAGGCTAGCTCCACCTCAAAAGACATCTCAAAGAGTAAGAATTGCACAAGCCTTATCTCCAATTTATGTAGGATCTCAACATATTCCCCCACGCCCAGGCCCAACACAATGAAGGTACTGAATGATGCAATGACAAGTATTAATGTTGGTGTCTAGTAATATATCGATGATAGGCTCCAATACCATTTTGAGACAAGTCTAACTCAACCTCAAAAACTAGTTCAAGGGATAAAGGTTGTTTAAGCATTATAATGACTACTTGGTCATAATTTTCATCTATGTAGGATTTCAACAGTCAACACACCCCCTTTGCATCAATGAAGTTACTAAAAGATGCAACGAAGTTAATGCAAGGTAGCCATAATGAAAACTCCAATGTAACACTTACTATTCAAATAATAATATTAGAAAGCTCTCAAGTAAAACTGCAAATGCTATAAAATTAGTTTGAAGGGACAAATCACTTGCAGTTACGACGGTGATCCAAGTGTGCCATTTGCATGTTACTGTATAATAGGTAATAAATAATAATGATTTGAATTCTCTCGTTGAAATTCAACACAAGAGTTATGTTGGAGACCTTGCCATTAAATTTTACTTGTATATATTTTTTAGTTGTGGGCCCCAAGGAATGTTTATGATGATATCTCCAACATAACCTCTCATGTTGAATACCAACACGGGAGATCCAAATTGGACAACAATAGTGTATAAAGTTGGAAATAAAATATCAGAAGTAAAGAAGAGTAAAAAATATATATATTATTTCATGAGATCAAGAAATACAAAAGCATTCCACAAACTATGCAACAGCATTGATGGCAAGAGGTTCCTAGACCGTACAAAGATAGCACCCATAACCAAGCCAAGAAATACAAGGGGCAGCATCCTTTGAATGTTAAAATGTGCCAAGGCAAATGCTACTGAGCTAACTAATACTGCACTCCACACAGGCATGTACCTGGTTAAAGACGGGAGAAGGAAACCACGAAAGACAATCTCCTCCCATATTGGGGCACAAACTGTAACTACCACTGCATAGAGGGCCATTGCCACAGGGTCTCTTGCTACAATGGATTGCTCTACACTCGAGACCGTAACCGGAGCATATTGAAGAACAGGCCACAAATTTAGGTTCATTTGTGACAGATGATTGATGAGGGGGAACATGAGACAGCCTAAACCGACATCAAACTGCCACTTCCCCTTGAGTTCAAATTTGAACCAGTCAGATGAGAGTGGTTTAAACATTGCAAGACAGCGGTGAAGTATTGCTATCCCAACCATACCTTCGGCAACATCTGTCAAGAGGCTGTACAATGCTTGTCCTCTGTATGAAAGAGTTTCCTTTCTAAACCCTGCTGTGTAAGCTAAAAATGGCACTATCCAAGAACCTACTAACCAGAATGAGGAAATCCAGAGGAGCATAACCTGCAGAACCCAACTTAGTTTGCTTCCTAACATCGTGATTTCACAATTAAAATAATATTATGTATGCACATGGAATAGGAACAGAATTGAAACTATGACATCAATAATAACCCCTTCCAGATCAACAGCTATAATTATTACATAAGTGTAATTATTTTACACTTGATTTTTTTATAAGAAAAGAAGTTATTATTCATAATTTTTTTTTTGGTTTATACCACCAGTTTAATTTGGTTCGGGGGTCAGTTCTGGCATCAAGTGGTTCCAGCCCCCTCTCGATCGCAGTTGCGGGGGATCGAACCGTGGTCCTCCCTACCAAGTTCAGCACCAATCACCACTGAACCAACTAACGATTGGTTATTATTCATAATTTTATGTTTGAATATTTTCATTAACATTCTGCCAAAAAAATTCCTTAACATTAATCTGTGAAAGATTAATTTGTTGATTTTTACCAATTTTTTTTATTGAAACTGATAAAATATATATAACATTGATTTTTAAGTTTTAACCACAAATATTATTTTCCTCTGAGACGAAGGGATAACTCTTATCGTTTTTCCAGAAAGAAAATAGGGTAAAGTTGTATAATCATCTCAATCCTGGTAGTCAGGAATCCGCATTGATCCCAACAGAAACAGGAAGGGACATTTTTAGTTATGAGGAACCGGAGGCTGAATGGTGAAGAGGCAGGAATGAATCCGCAAGCCTGAGTACCAAACATACTTGAAGTATAGATAACATTAATAATTATATACAAGTGATAAGAAAGGATACACTTTACCTGAACAATGGTCTTTGCTGTCCAAGGAACTTTCCAGGGCTCAACATGAAGAACGGTATTTATAATCTGGAATGTTAAAAACAATACTTTGATTATTTCCGAGACTCTAAATATGTGTGCATTGTTAAACTATAAAGTTAGAGACAAAAATGAAGATTCAAAAGCAGATTGATGTTTGATAATTGCATTACACTATAATTTCTTTTAAAAGATAATTCGAATCAATTGGAAGAAGCAAAATAACATGAGCTAATACATATTAGCAAGAAACACGTATCAAATATATATTACTTGCACCTTATTTAGGTCATTGATTTGGTTTTTCGTTTTGAACGGCTCATTGATTTGGTTTTAATATAATGATTGTAACACATCTATATCCATTCTACAGCCTATCTAATTCTATATCGTATATCGCTACCAAAGCGAAAAACCAAATTTTTATCAGTCATGTATTCTTTTTCTGTCTCCTCTGCCTTCTCTTTTTCATCTCCATTCATTCTCACACTACTGTGCATACAAAGTGTAAAGTCTTGTTTTTCTCCTCCAATATCATAGACTATATGTTGAAATAAGCGGAATGAAAATGAGTTTGGTTTGGTTCATGATTGTGAGTTGTGACCTGCGACCATACAATCTTTACCATTGAAAAGTGTTGGGAACCCAGAATATGAATTGCAAAATTGAAAGATAGAAATGAAAAGAAAGAACATAATTTTATAGAAAGAATAAGAGAGAAGACTCCTCTTGAAGGGTTTCCCCTTTAACAATAGAGTCACTTCTC
Source organism: Trifolium repens (assembly GCA_030408175.1). Classification (NCBI taxonomy): domain Eukaryota; kingdom Viridiplantae; phylum Streptophyta; class Magnoliopsida; order Fabales; family Fabaceae; genus Trifolium; species Trifolium repens. Next base: position 59,046,747 of record CP125836.1, on the reverse strand, counting down.
TATTCATGCTACGTTTGTCAACTTAAATGCCTTTCTCTACTCATTTCTCCTATTTGTACAAATTTTTCCCTTTAACAATTATTTATTTATTTTTTGGCAAAAGTATTCCATTTAACTAGTACTTAACTTCCCTATTGTCCTGAAGGCTGCAATCTGAAGATTGAAAATGCAGGACACAAATTTTCGTGTCTGAAAGTGGCGAAAGGTATGCTGAAACTTCATTGCTGTAACCAGTCTGTGAATTTTAGCCTCTGGATTGGCAAATTTGATTGCCTTGATTTGCAACTTCCCCCCTTCTACAAGAGAACCACTGCTCTATTCTATTCACTCGATGTTTTTCTGCTCTCATTTCTTCTCTATTTAAACAAAATACTCCCTCCAAGTCTAACTACTTAACCGCCCCGGTATCCTAACAAAATCTTACTTTAGACATGGTTTTAAAACTAAAATGGAACAAACCTCGTTAGAAACACAACATAATTTTCGTATGGATAGTATATTACTAACTAGGAAGGAGATTGAACCGAGGAATAATTTCGGGGTTTATAATGATTATTATCTCAAAAAATGAAATGAATACCGTATGAAGAGAAGCGAGCCAATCTTTGGACTGGTCCCCTTTAAACTTGACCAAATCATCTGATAATTTATCTTCTTCAAACTCAGAGCGATTAATCTCCGATGGATTGTTTTCATCATTCCTAAAACACAAAACTCTCCATTTCTGGAATAGACAAATGATTCACATCAGATTAATAAATAAAAATAAAGATTCCAATTCAACAAGTCGCTAACTACTGATCTGACATATGAATCCAATGAATGAAAAAGCGAGAGGGTGTTTAGCTTACGTTTGTAGATAAGGTGAGTGATTGGAATGAAATGCGAGAAGAGATTGGATTGAAAAGAGAAACCCTAGAATTGTGGCGGCTGATTGGGAGAGAGAAAGGGAGTGAAGAAGAAATTGTGGTGGTGGTGGACATGGACATGGCTGTTGATAGTTGCAATTCGAAGATTGATTGATGAATTGAAATGAGTTCTTCTTCACTTACAGTTCCACTGCTACACACTGCTATGCTATGCATCAGAGTTAACAAGGAATTGTAGTTACCGCCATTTTGTCATCGGAATGGAACCAAAATTGATCGCATACTCTCCACTCGTGAATCAACCTCACAATTTCAATTTTTATTACCCTTTCACAAGGGGTGGATGGATTGTGACAATGATTCTTTGTATGATCCAACTTTCTTTTCTTTCAAAAATTATTTATAAGGTGAATGTATTTGGTATTCCAAAAAAAAAAGTGAATATTTGGTTAAAATTATTCACGACTAACTTTTGCTTATATTTTGGGACGGAGGGAGTATATCTTTTTTTGGTAAGGTAAATAAAAAATATTTGTATTTGTTATTTAGATGAGATGACGCAATCTCTAACTTAACTAAAATTATCACTTTTGAATTGGACGTGCAACAACATCCAATTTTGAGCGTAGATAAAAGAGATAATCCATTCGACAAGATTGAAGATGAATGATAGAAATAAATTGATTGTTGATAATATTGAGGATGTGAGTTGAGTCATTTTCTATGATGACTTTAGTCGATTGCATTTCTCTAGTTATCAAATAACAAACATTTCATATTTGAGTAGAGAAACTTTTCACAAAGTGACCATATAATGATATCTAATGAGGTCGTCACAAGTTGAACTTCAATTTACATAAGAAGTATAAATGTTTATTTTGACAAAGCCGGCAAATTTTTTTATCCAATGACTATTGCGTTTAGATATATTATCATCCTGATATGCAAAATGAAAAGTTATCTCTTTCTAGATTTGATAAGTCATGTTAAACCACCTTGGAAGTAAGGTGATTCCCAAAGTTCAATCTCTTTAGAAAAAAAAACTAGATTATTACGATCATTTCAAAGAGCTCAAGCTGACATACCAAGAAAGTAGATCAATTAGTACCGCTAGCTCCAATGTTATTTTGTTGTGTTGTTTCATTAAGCCAAACATGTAAATCAAGGCTAAAGAATTAAGTCTAATAGTCTTCAATGATGAATTGATTATAATATTATTGAACATCCTCACAATCTTTAAGCTTATGGATGATGGCTGGGCACGAGTCATCGTCTATCATTTGCCAACAAAATCTCACTGCATTAGTAAAGATCCATGAGCCAACTTCCAAAAAATTGTGCGAATCTGAGTTGGGCCCTTTTATTACCAATCATAATCAAACAAAGAATGAGTATTAGTAATATTATTATTCAATCTCCTAATAAGATTGTAAGCTATTTTTCAACCAAAATTCTCATTGGTGAAAAGATCTCAATTAGGCATATCATTGTTGTCATTGGTTGGAGCCTTTAACTTAGCTATCAAGCTGCAAATAAAATCTAAAAGTCGCTCGACAATTAAATCCCTCATCTCCAATCTCGATTAGCAATCATGAAGTCGTGACCGAAATATGAATTCTAACTATTCCACTTATGTATATAAATTTTCAATAACTATTGTCATTTCGTCTTTTTTTGTCAATAAGTTGTGGCTATAAATTCTACTCTTAAATAAATAAATGAGGAGTTCCTAGTTCCAACCATGCATATATAATGTGATACAATATCTCCACTGACTTAGATAAGTACAATTATTTTGTCTCTTTATTAAAAAAAATATTTTAAAAATATTATACTACGGAGGGTGTATTGGATTGAGATTTCATGAGACAATTTTGGCAAAAAAAATCTTGATGATTTTATGAGATTTTGTTGGACTATATTGATTTCCTGAGACTTTTTTACAAGACTTTTTTACAATCAAGATTTTTAACAAATGATTTGAATGGATTTTGAGAGATTTTTTTCAAAAGACTTTTTACAATCAAGATTTCATAATACTTTATATATTAGGAAACTTTTGTATATTAGGAAAATTTTAAAAGAATCAATAATTTGGGAATCCAAATATTAAAAAAAAACTCTAGGTTCCCTTTTTATGTTTTTACGTATATGAAGCAGATGAATGTGAAGAAGAAAAAAAAAAGATCATTTTCCGTAAAAATAAATAAAACAAAATTGTATAAAAGTTGTAATGAATCAAAAGTTTGTAAAAAAGATGTAGAATTTGTTAATTTGTTTTATTGTAAAAAAATATATTTGATAGAAGAAGAAGAAGAAGAAGAAGAAGAAGAAGAAGAAGAAGAAGAAGAAGAAGAAGAAGAAGAAGAAGAAGAAGAAGAAGAAGAAGAAGAAGTTGGTATAGTGATGATGAAAGTAAAAAGTTTTTGACCGTTTGAAAAAGTACGTGAGATTGTTGAATAAGTTAAAAAATAAGAGAAGAAGAAACAACCGGGTAGGGCATGAAGATGAAACGTGAAAGAGATGTAGGGAGAAAATAAACAATTATAAAAAACATGAGATAATTTAGGAAACATGAAATAGAAACAAGAGGAAGGTGAAAAAAAAAATGAGAATCCATGGAAATCTCATGATATGGGGAAAGACTTTTTTTATCTCAAAATTCACTAAAAAGTCTATCAAAATCCATTAAAATCCTATTTTTTAAACAATATTTTTAAAGTTTTTTAAAATCCTAATTGAATACCACATGATTTTGTCATCATAAAAAAATCTTTTAAAATCCATTGAAATCCTAATTGAATACACCCCCCTACATTTGTAATATTTTTTAATTTTTTTTTTCTTTTCTTTTTTACATGCGTGACAACCTAAAACCTTCTCACCTCAATCACACGTTCCTGTTGTTTCAACCTCCGGCGACCACATTTCTCCGCTCTGTTGTATCTTCACTCACCACCGCCCTTGTCCCTCTTCTCACATCACTCTGCACTTCCGGTCACTCTCTCAACAAAAGGTAATCTTAAATTAACACTTCTCTCCATTCTTCCTCTTTATTCTAAATTTTCGCATAAATTATTCATCTGTCAGTTACTTTCTGAACCAAATTTATGCTTCTATAGAATGTAGATATTTAGGGTTTGATTGAACTTAGCGAGGCTTTCAAAATTGAAGTTAAATAACATGATCAACTTTTCTTTATAGTTGAAACATCATGAAATTCTGAACAAATGTAGTATGACTTTCAACAATTAAACCAAACAAAGAAAAACAATCTGAAAAATAGTGTTTTTTTTATAGTGTTCTTGTCTGTAACACAGTCTTAGGGTTTGGCCCCTGATAAGGGATTGGTTACTCAGGGTGTCTGAGAATATGTGTATGTGTATGAATCTAGTCTTTGCCATAAAAGCTATGTCTCCCTTTTTTAGTGTCTCACTAGGGTTTTCAGACTTCTGGGCCCTTGCAATCATTGTCGGACACAAGTCCAGCAGTCCTCAGTAAATATTTTGCCCTTAGCAGGCAATGATTGGACGAGGTACGGAGCAGTTTTGTGTGTCTACTGTCTCATGGGGTATGTTTCCTAGGTCGGACACTATGGTCCCTCCTGAATGAGGGAACTAGTGCTCATCTGGTCAGTCGTCTTGGGGTCTGGTGCCGGATCCTTGCGGTAGTACCGATCACAAGGTTCCAAACATATGGCATTTTTAATTAATAGCAACAAGTTAATGTTTTTGGCTTTACTAGTGCAATCTCCATTTTTCTGGCTTTATCAATGCAACTTATTTTCTAATAGCATGTTTAGAAGTGACAATATTGTTTGTATTATTATTATGGCAGGTCATGAGATGACAAATATGGATGGAGATGTTACCATGGTTGACTCAAATGGTACACATGATAATGCTTTAGATGTGGAGCCTCTCAGTATTGGAATACCGCTAGAACCCCCCTTAGAGCCCGTTGAAGGAATGGAGTTTGCATCGATTGAAGAGGCAAAGAGTTACTACACAAGGTACGCTAAGAACAAAGGTTTTAGTTTTCGCATGGGCCGCATTACTAAATCAAGAACAAATGGTATGATAATTGGTCAAGAAATTCTTTGTTCAAAGGAGGGGTTTCGAGCCAAAAGATATGTGAAACAAGAAAATAGTAGTCTTATTAAACACGATGAAACAAGGGTGGGATGCAAGGCACGGTTATATTTAAAGAAAAATGATGATAGATGGATTGTTTCTAGATTTATAAGTGACCATAATCACGAATTGTTTTCTCCTGGAAGTTCGCAGTCTCTTCGCGTACATAGAAAGAAAACTAAAGTGCAAAAAAAACTTGTTGATGTGCTTGATGAATCTGGTTTAGGCCCTAGCAAAACAACATCTATCTTATGTACTGAAAGTGTTGGCATTGATAATTATGGATCTAGCCAGCAAGATGTTATCAACTACTTAAGTGTAAAGAGACAAACACATTTAGAAAACGAAGATGCTCAATTGATGTTATCATACTTTAAGAATTGTCAGTTGAAGAATACTGGGTTTTTCTATGCATTTCAAATGGATGCTGAAGGAAAATTAACTAATTGTTTTTGGGTTGATTCAAGATCTAGAATTGCTTACAAATATTTTGGTGATGTGGTTACTTTTGATCCAACATACTTGACAAGTAAATACAAAGTTCCTTTTGTTCCAGTTACGGGTGTTAATCATCATCAACAATCCATACTTTTTGGTTGTGGTATCTTATGGGACGAAACTGTAGAGAGTTTTGTTTGGTTGCTAAGTACTTGGTTAGAAGCAATGAATGGAGTTTGTCCTAAAACTATTATTACAGACCAAGGCGCTGCTATCACCAATGCAGTTGCAAGGGTGTTTCCAACGGTTAATCACCGTTATTGTTTGTGGCATATTGAGAAACAAGTTACAGAGTACTTGAATCATATCCATCATGAACGTGAATTTAAAAATCATTTTTACAAGTGCATTCATCAATCTAACACAACTGAAGAATTTGATTCTGAATGGGAAGCAATGGTTGATAAATATGGGTTGCAAGATAATCAGTGGCTACAGGAGATATACTCAATTCGATCAAAATGGATTCCTGCATGTGTACGTCACAATTTTTGTGCCGGAATGTCCACCACCCAAAGGAATGAAAGTATGAATAAGTTTTTTAAGGATTTTTTGAATTCAAGTACTCCATTGAGCAAGTTTGTGACACAATATGAGAAGGCTCTTGATGCTTGTTACAACAAGGAAAGGGAGAAAAATGTCAAGACAATGAAGTTAAAACCACTTTTGCGAACTTTATATCCCATAGAAGAAGAAGCTTCAAAAATTTATACAAGAAAATTGTTTAGGATATTTCAAGATGAGTTGGTTGGATCTCAAATGTTTACCACCGAGAAAGTTGAATTTTCTGAAGAAGTGACGACATACAAAGTTCATGAAATTTACAAAGAGAAGCCTAACTATTATGTGACTTTTCATGTAACTTCAAAAGAAGCAACTTGTACTTGTCACAAGTTTGAATTTTTAGGTATTCTTTGTAGCCATATCTTAACTGTATTCCTTAAGAAAAAGGTACATTATCTCCCTTCACAGTATGTTCTACAACGATGGACCCTAAATGCTAAGAAACAAAAAGTTCAAGGATTGTCAATTGAAGAATTTCAAGGAGGAAACAAAGCTTCTAGCACTTTATTGTTTAATAATGTTATGGTTCACTCTCTTGAATTTTCTGAAAGAGCTTCGCGGTCAGAAAAACATCATAATATTGCAATTCAATGTTTGCAAAATGCAATTGCAAAACTTGATCTATTAGAGCTTGAAGAATCTAATGAGGAGTTTGTTAATTCGACATCTTAAGCTGTTCCTAAAGCCTCTCACAGCGGTATAACTTTTTGTGACCTTCCACTCGTGGCAACTAAAAGGGTGTCCGAGGACATTGCGCATGAAAGGTGGTTTGGAATTGCTTAAAACGGGTTCGTTTGCTTGTAGTTATTGTAAGAAAAAGGGTTATAACAAATGTAAATGTTCAGGTTTACTATTCTATATATTGTAGAAAACTATGAAAGCATAATAGTTTGAATTCTGGGTTATAGATCATACTAATGGGATGTCCCTATATCTCAAGTTACGAATATTTTGTTAATATGAATGTTTTGTTGCTGTCATATCTTGTTCTCTGTCATGTTAATTGTTACTGTGAAAGATCCTTTTGAATTTGAAAATGCTGAGGACAAGCATTAGGCAGTAAAAGGAAAAAGTCCTTTGTTGACAAGCATTTAGCAGTAAAACGAAAGTCGTTTATTATGGTCCTCTTTTGGTCCATTTGAATGAGACCATGAACCATGATGCTTGGCAATTTAGGCAGTGTTTCTTTTCTGAAATTTTTTTCTATTTTTATTTTCTAAAATATGTCTACATTTTAATTTGTTAATAAGATGTGAGATTCTTGAAGTGAATAATTCTGATAGAGACGAAAATAACTTTTTGACTTTTCACTGCTTCTTAAAAAATACACACAATTGTCTACTTCAAGAGTCTATTATCTTTTTGTTAGCAAATAAAATTAACACAAATTTTATAAAATGAAAGTAAACATGGCCTTAATTTACTTTTTATTTTCAATAGTTGTGGTGGTGTGGACATCATTCTTGGTGTTAGCATGTGTTAACCCTATTGTCTTTTTGTTCAATTACTCTTGTGGCACTTCTTGTGCCTTGTATTTTCTGTGGGTGTTAGCATACATGCTACCATATGTTTTCTCCATTAGCAATATGCTCTCAATAGTATACTGTCTCTACAGAGAACAATACAAAACCACATTAAAATACAACAATCAATTGCATGAACAAAACTACTAAACTAGGAAACAAATGTCAGCATCATCAAATCAATCATTATGCTCCAATTCTGCAGTGATTACATTCTTTCAATTAAACTCTTTTTGCTGTCATGTAATCCAAAAATGCAGTAGACCATAAGCCTCACACTAACACAGCTATTCACAGCACAGCACCCCAATAAGCATCAAAGTTAACTATAATGCTTTGTTCATACATACCTCATTAGATACCCTCTTTATTTCTCTTACAACCCTCTCTAGACAAGTTAAAATCGCAAGTTAACGTACGATTCTAGTTATCATCAATTTCGAGTTAATTCGGCTGAAAAATCGAATTTTAGCAAACTCAAAAATAAAACCGAGTTTATTGGGCTGGACTTGCAATGAAAACAATACTAATAATTGTGAAGAACAAAACCTCAAAATATAGAGACAAAGTCAATTTTATTGACAACATCTAAATATGTAAAAAATTACATCTATAATTCTAAAATCAAAAGTCTCCCCCAAAATTCAATATGTTTTATGAGTTATCTAACAACAATAGTCAATAATTGAATCATACACTATAGCCACCATTAAAATCTAACTTCTAACAAATACTAATTGACTAATTTAATTTTGGGTGGTAAATTGCGATCCTTCAATTTATTTATTTTCTTGATCTCCAAGTTATCTAAAATTAATCGTATTCAGAAAACTATAATCACATTAAATATAATCACTTTTCGTTCAATTGAAATTCAAATTTTAGCTCGAACCGTTGTAAAAGAGTAACTATTTTTACTACGCACAAACTCGATTGGTTAATTTATTTATTTTTGTGTCAAATGATTTTTTTTTAACAAGTTGTGTCAAATGAACTTGATTAGACTAATTGTTCAATGATTAGTTAATTACCATCCTTATAATTTGGTATGGGGCGGTGGCGGCTAATACAAAATGTTACAAACATGCCCCCTTTTTCAAAGTGTGAAGTGTGAAATGCAAAAACAAACATTCAGCCTCATTGCAACAACTACGTGTCAATATTTTCTAGCGTTACACTTTTGATGAGTCACAAACCTGAATTACCATTTGATGAAATACCACAAAAAGTATTGAAACCATGCCACCATATATCAAATTATTATATCCTCTTTACCGACCACACATTATGACATTAAGCCACATTTTTTCAAATTTATAGGTCACCCACCACAAACCACGTGTTCAATTTCTATTATTTTCTTCACCAATTAGAACACTACATTACACTTATTTTGTCCTATATAAAACATCATGCCAAATGCAAACTATTTTGTTAGCTTTGTAAGAAGTATAGTACACTGCACTAGCATGCAAGTGTAGTTTGTCATGGCTTCTTTATTTAGGTGTTATTGGGTTAGTGTTGTTACTATGTTCCTATGTTGTTTTTGTAGTTGCATTTCAAGTGAGATTGGGTTAGGGTCAAGATTATTGGCTAGTAAAGACCAAGTTTGGGTTTCTGATAATGGTACATTTGCTATGGGATTCACTCCATCAAATACTGATAATCATTTGTTCACTTTGGGTATTTGGTTTGCTAGGCTTCCAGGAGATAGAACTTTTGTTTGGTCACCTAATAGGTACTACTACTCTTAATATAACTATTTTTTGCATGAATTAATATTAATATATACTACATCCGTTATTAAATATAGAACTTTATGGACTAAATAACGATCGATTGATGTTTTAATCGCCGACATTATATTGGTCTGAGTGAAATTGAACTCAGATCTCTTAAGTAAAGTCTTAAGTTCGAGCCTTGTAGATATAAAAAAATATGGTTGGAAAGACCCCTACTAAATGTGACCAATCACGTTCTCCAACAAACATTATAAAATTTCTAATGTTGTGGATACTTCGCACCAATAACATGAGTTATAAAAAAAATTATTTTTTCAGATGAAAATTCTTTTATTTTGTAAATAACTTCTTTTGAAAATTGTTATATATCTAGAGATAAACTAGTCCAAGAACATGGGAGTGCAGAACCTTATCATCTCACAAATTATGTTATGTCTAAGGAAAATGTCAACAGTGTAGTGTGCAGATTAGATGGTTAGTTTTGGCTTTTGACTTATTCAAAGAAAAATGATTTGTTTTAGTTTTTGACTTATACAAAGAAAAAAGTCATTAATCAATCATACCTCCAGGCTCCATCTAGTCTTTAGTCTTTACAAAACTTTTGGCAGCTTATGAATTATAATCATGTTTCTCTCTATCACTCTACCAAATTGTCAACAAATTTAATTTTCTTTCTCAATCCAAACAGAAACTCTCCTACATCACAAGAAGCAATTTTGGAGCTTGACACCACAGGAAACCTCATTCTCATGGACAAAAAAATCACCATATGGGCCTCAAATACCTCAAATGCTAATGTAGAATCAGCAACAATGTCAGAATCAGGAAACTTCATCCTTCACAACACAAACAATCATCCTATATGGCAGAGTTTTTCTCAACCTTCTGATACACTCCTTCCAAACCAGCCTCTAACAGTTTCTTCAGAACTAATATCACAAAAATCTTCTTCTCATGGTGGATACTATGCTCTCAAAATGCTTCAACAACCAACTTCCTTAAGTCTTGCACTAACTTACAATCTTCCAGAAACTTACCAATCTTTGTATGAAAATGAATCATCATACACAAACTATTCTTATTGGCAAGGTCCTGAGATTTCGAATGTAACCGGTGAAGTTATCGCGGTTTTAGATCAAGCTGGAAGCTTTGGAATTGTATATGGAGATTCATCTGATGGCGCGGTTTATGTTTATAAGAATGATAATGATGATGCAGGTTTAGCTTCTGCTATTCATCAATCTACGCCATCAACCGTTCTTAGGAGACTAACACTCGAAGAGAACGGAAATCTGCGATTGTATCGTTGGGAAGACATAAATGGATCGAAACAATGGGTGTCACAATGGGCCGCAGTTTCAAATCCGTGTGATATTGGTGGAATTTGTGGTAATGGTGTTTGTAAATTGGATAGAACTAAGACTAATGCATCTTGCACTTGTTTACCAGGAACTTCTAAAGTTGGTAGAGATGGAGAATGTTATGAGAATTCATCACTTGTTGGAAAATGTACTAATGGTAAAAATGAAAACATGACATCACAGTTTAGAATATCAATGGTTCAACAAACTAATTACTATTTTTCTGAATCTTCAATAATAGCTAATTATAGCGAGAATGATGTTTCTTCGGTATCAAAATGTGGTGATGCATGTTTATCGGATTGTGATTGTGTTGCTTCTGTTTATGGACTAAATGAAGAAAGACCATTTTGTTGGGTTTTGAGGAGTTTAAGTTTCGGCGGTTTTGAAGATACAAGTTCTACTTTGTTTGTGAAAGTTAGAGCGAATAGTTCATGGACACAAGGACAAGAAGGAAAGTCTAATAGTTCTTCCGACGGAATGGGGAGTGCTAAGGAAAAAGCTGTGATTATTCCAATTGTTTTAGGAATGGTAGTGCTCATATTTTTGCTATGTATGTTACTTTATTACAGTGTTCACAGAAAAAGAACTTTGAAAAGAGAAATGGAAAGTTCAATGGCCTTATCAGGTGCTCCAATGAATTTTACTTACCGCGCTTTGCAAATCAGGACGAGCAACTTTTCGCAACTTCTAGGAACAGGTAAGTGTATCATTATCATACATTGAATTTTATAGCAAAGAGGAAGAAGTAAATAGGCAATTTCGTCTCTAAAATTGTAACCATCGGTCAAAGTTGTCCCTAACTTTTACAAATTAGTAATTTTGTTTCTGTGATGTAGTCGAACGACTGAACTTAATTGAGGGACCGGTTTGATAGATGTGTGATAGGAAGAGAAGTTTTGATTTCAGTTAATTTGTTGCTAACTGTTTATATATTTTGTAGGTGGATTTGGAAGTGTGTATAAAGGTAGCCTAGGTGATGGTACCCTAGTGGCAGTGAAAAAACTTGATAAGATTTTGCCTCATGGAGAAAAAGAATTTATCACTGAAGTAAACACAATTGGATCAATGCATCATATGAATTTGGTTCGTCTATGCGGATTTTGTTCAGAGGGACCACACAGGTGTGTACTATTTTATTTACAATGTTATCATAAGAATCCAAACTTCAATGATTTAATTGGCTTGAGCAATGTTTGTTTGGCAGGCTTTTGGTTTATGAGTACATGAAGAATGGCTCGTTGGATAAATGGATCTTCCCTTCGTATAGAGGGCGAGATAGAATATTAGATTGGCAAACTCGCTTGGATATCGCCATAAATACTGCACAAGGGATTGCATACTTTCATGAGCAGTGCAGAAATAGGATCATACATTGTGACATCAAACCAGAAAATATTTTGTTAGATGAAAACTTCTGTCCTAAGGTATCTGATTTTGGACTTGCCAAATTGATGGCAAGGGAACACTCTCATGTGGTAACAATGGTTAGAGGCACTAGAGGTTATTTGGCACCAGAATGGATTAGTAATCGACCTATAACCGTAAAAGCAGATGTTTACAGCTATGGTATGCTTCTTTTAGAAATCATTGGTGGCAGGAGAAATCTTGACTTATCCTTTGATGCAGAAGATTTCTTCTATCCTGGTTGGGCTTATAAGGTATATCTCATATCCTGTCCGATTTGGCTTTTAAAACATCGCGTATATATCCAACCGCTTGAAAAAACACTGATAATATAATGTTTGGTTATTATAGGAGATGACAAATGGATCAACAATCAAAGTGGCAGATAGAAGATTAAATGGTGCAGTTGATGAAGAAGAGCTAATTAGAGCTTTGAAAATTGCCTTTTGGTGCATACAAGATGATGTTTCAATGAGACCACCAATGGGAGAAGTGGTGAGAATGCTAGAAGAACAAGGTTCAAATAGCATAAATATAAATATGCCACCAATGCCACAAACAGTATTAGAGGTAATTGAAGAAGGGTTGGACCATGTTTACAAAGCTATGAAAAGAGAGTATAACCATTATAGTTCATTCACTATTACTAGTCATCTTACATCTCATGCCACATGCAGCAATTCCACAATGTCACCAAGATAGTGTTTAAATTGTAGTATAGAATTTTTTGAGCTGAAATTGTAATTGCTTGCTTTCTTCAAAAGCTAAGAATTGGTCTTTTGTGCCATAAAAAATCATAGCATTAAGGAAAAAACAATAAAATATCATGGATGGTTAAGACACTTATCTTAAAATTGTGTTTACAGTTGTAGAACCTGTATAAATAGATATATCAAATGTATAGATATAAATAAGCTAAGCTATATAACTTAAAAGTGTAAAGTGACAAAAGCATAAATTGATATCGTATTCACTCATGATTTGTTATCGTATTCACTCATGATTTGTTATGCATGTGCATATAATATTAACTATTGATTTATTTATTGTTAGATGATATTTTTCACTTTAGAGGAAATTTATCCAAGCAAAAATGTTGTCATGTTTGGTGGTCCAAAAAATTTAACTAACTTCACTCTATTTAATGTTGTTATCCTCCTAAAATTAATGAAATAAATTTTCATAGAAAAATTAAATCAAAAGAAATGGTAGTTTAGAAAATACAATTATATATTGTTTTATTTAAAAAATTAATTTCAATATAGTTTAACGATGACTAATCTTTATTAAAAAAAATTGTAAAATACATAAGTTAAATGTTCTCATTATACAATGGTCAAAATCAAATTAAAACTTTTGTCTTTATTTAAAGATCCAGTCACTTTTTTTCACCACCGGTATCCGGCCCACATGACTGTCTAATTTGGTTCAGAATTCAGTTTTGGCATAAGTGTTTTCAGACTTTCAGCCCCTCCCGATCGTAGTTGCAAAAGATTGAACCGTTATCAAGTTTAACGCCGATCACCATCGAAACAACTAAAGATCGGTAGGTCCAAATCTCTTTCCACTTAAACAAATAGACCACTTCTTTGGGTGAAAAAAGAACGAACCGGTTGAGCCAATCACTGTTCAATTGGGTTTAATAAAAATCACGGTTCAAACCAGGCAGTTTACTGTTGTCGTGAAAAGTGAAAACGCTAACTACCACTCTGTTATCACGTGTCATCCACCCCCACGCACGTGCAAAACACACAAATGTGTATCCACCACCGTCGTCGCGTCTAAAACCTCCACCTCTGCTAGATCGCCGATTCACTCAGAACAACAACACTACACAACCCACCGCCGCAATTCACCAACCGAAAATTCCTTCGGTGCACCACATCACCCGCACAGTATCGACAAACAAAACCCTAACGCAATTCGATCATCGCATTGTATCAAATATAATCGATAACAGCTTTCGTTTTCGGTTTTTAGAAGATGGAGAAGATGCATTACGCTGAAGAATTAGTGCGAGAATTTCTCGTATTTCGAGGATTCACCAACACACTCGAAGCTTACGAAACTGAATTACGAACCGACGTTGGAAAAGGTTTTCAGGTTGATAAAATTCTTGATCTAATTTTCTCCTTATACATTCCAAAGTTTCAGATCGATAAATTGGTAGCGCTTCTCGGTTTCTTCAAACACTATATATCTTCATCTTCTGAAACCACACTCGTTTCAACTTTCTCTAAATTGGAAGCTTCTGTTCTACGCTTCTATGTTGTTCATGCTTTGCAATCCAATCGGAGGGATAAGGTTGTTGAATTTTTCACTGTTCATGGTCCTGATTTGTTGCAGAGTTCTCAGGATGATTGGACTCAATGGTTTGGTGGGTTTTTTCATCTTTTTTTTGTTGTTGTTTTGTAATGAAATTTATGTGTTAAATTGTAATGATGAGATTTTGTATTGCATTGCAGCAATTCCTTATGTGAAGAATCCACAATTGGATCCCGAATTTCGGATATTTTTTTCTAAGGAGTGGTATCAGGCTTTGCATCTTTCTGTTAGAAATTTCTTTAGTGAGATCTTCAATGCTACTCATATCCTTCATAACTTCATTTTAAAGGAAAACAAATTTTCTCGTTCAAGTTTTTTTTTTTTGCGTTTGAGGTGTGATTACCGATTATTAGGTAGCACGACTGATTTTTCAGTTTCTTAGGTAATATGACTGGTTCTTATGTAACATCCGAAATTAGGAAGAATATTCCTCTACTGCTATGAAGCACTTCACATTGATAATTATCGGGTGTTTATTGATACAAGCATGGCGTAAGAGTGATTTTCGGTGCAAAAGAATGGACAAGATGATCCTAGAAAGTTTCTGGGCAAAGGGATACATGAATAACCAAATTCAAGTTTTTTTTTTTTGGTTTGCACCACCAGTTTAATCTGGTTCGGGGATCAGTTCTGGCATCAAGTGGTTCCAGCCCCCTCCCGATCGCAGTTGCGGGGGATCGAACCGTGGTCCTCCCTACCAAGTTCAGCGCCAATCACCACTGAACCAACTAACGATTTTACCTAGTAACATGCAAAGGGCTACTTATTGTTTGTGCCTTGTCATCTTTTTGCACCGGCGGTCACTCGTAACCCTCTCCATCCCTGATTGTCACAGTCTCACATATACAACTTTTCTTTACAATATGTATTTTTATTTGATTTTCTTATGTTTTTCACAATTTCATCAAGTCTCTCTGTAATTATCCTTAATAAAATCACGTCTACCTGCTCTACTGAAGATTAGTTCAGAGATGAATGCTACCAACCTACTCAAAAGTGATATTGTACATCTAAATATCAAATTGTCAGAACTTCAGGCTTTACTCAATGAGAAAGAGGCACAATTAAGGCGGTTTAGAAGGTAAGCATATTTTTATTCAATGCTTGACTCTATTAAAACTTGTTTACCTTTCTAATTAATTTGGATTGAAGTATGGAAGGAAGTATTAGTTCACCACCAAGCAATTTGCGCGAAGACAGTACTCATATGTCAAAAGATTCTCCAGAGATTGAGCAAGATTTAGTTGTGGGTGAACCTGGAAATGTTCAGTCCGAGTTTATCCGCTCCAAGTCTGGCGACGATTCAACTTTCATATTGAATGACTATCTGGGAAATGGCAGAGCAGGCAATACCACTCTAAAAGGTCATGACAGTCCCCAGACAGATATACTTCAAGGCCGCTTCCTCTGTGTGAAGTGGTATTAAGTAGTTGCTTTTGTATTTCATTTTTAAGCAAGTTGATGGCTTCTTTCTATGGATAGACTTATTAAAATAATGTGCTGGCATCTTCTATGTTGTGTTATTGTTTTAACAAGATAACTAGTCATGAAGTCTTTGGAAAAGGTAGATAATGTTAGATGTTAGTAAATTCTGAGAAATAAATGAAATCCTCTGGCAATAGGACTCTCTTGTGCACATTAAGACAAATGATGATATAACTTTTCCACTGCAACTTGTAAGTATAAATTGCTTGAAAACAATATATTGATTTTGTATGAGGAGAATGAGGAGAGACAATATGTTTTGGTTTCAAATGATGGTGTTAGTTGTGGACCCCACAAAATATTGATGGCTCCTAACTTTGATGCACTTTATCTGAACTCCAAACCGCATCTAATTTTCTGTATGCTGAATAAATTGATTTTAGGCTGAGTTATCAATTGCAATATCAGTAACCATTGATTATATGTTTGAAATCATAATTAACAATGAAATTGAACTAATGTTTTGGCAGAAAACGATGGGGAAGTGTCTGGGGAAGAAGACTTTGCTGAGGTCGACGTAGAGCATCAGGTAAAATTTGAGTATAGAGCATTATTTTTGTTCTTTTCCTTTCCCCTTTTTTTCTGCATTTTCTTTTTACTGTCAACTATCAAGAACATATTAGGTTTCCAATGGAATCTGTGTAAATATGAAATTATTGTCGATTTTAGGAGACATTTTTGGGGCACACCAGTCCAATCAGCCGGTGCCGCTTCTCTGCGTCTGGAAACAATATTGCAAGTGCTTCTTTAGATGGAACTGCCAGGTACCCTCTCTGCCAGGTCTCTATCAAATTATTACTCCTGATTGTAGATTACTAGGCTGTAGCCTGCACTCATTTGCCACTAATGAGAAATTTTATACGTGGATATGTCTAGAGCAGTACTGTCAACAATGCATAAGAAACTAAATAGAAGATGGAAATACAGTTTATTATACTATGTTTTTGTTTGGAAATAGACTTTATAATGCTTATTTTCAATAATGCTTTTTCTTTACCTTTCAGAAAATATCTACAAATCTTCCTTACTTTTAAGAAATATCTCTCAAGAAATTTGGTCTTTATTTCATTGTTTGCTTTACATCTTTTGATAAAGGATATGGACATATGATGCATCAACTCCGGCGTCTAGAAACGCAACCATATATTGTGGCACTGAAATTTTGTCACTTGACTGGGAATGCAAATCAGACCGCTTGGTATGTGATTTGATTTATCATTGTGATTGAAATTATTCCATTCTATTGTAAACTAAATTAAAATAATTGAGTTGTTCCTCTTGATAAAAGCTTCTAATAGGTACATCCGATGGGTGCATTAAGGCATGGAATGTGGACGCAAAGAGAGTTGTTTGTGACCTTAACACAACTGAAGCATTTCCAAGGTATTTCCTAATTATAAACTTTTCAGGTTTGTGTATTACTTTCAACTGTCTGACACATATGTATGTGATTTTACAGTGTATTGGACATAAAGTGCAGTCCTGTTGAACCTATTTTTGTGTCTGCAGCAGCATCTGGAGGGTATATATCAAAAATTTTAATAATGAATTCTTTGCTGAAATAGTATATTTGCTGAATTTGGTGATTTGAATATGGATCCTCTGTTTAACACAATGTTAATCCAATTATGTACATTTTTCTTTTTTGATTTTGGAGATAAAGTATGGCAAGATACCGTTGGTCAGGGTATCCCACCTTTTATTAAGCTCTAAATGGACTTCCGTTTTATTGCTTTTTTTTTAATTAATACTACACCGTTAACTCATTTTAGCAAGGAATTATGCGGTCCATTTTGTCTGTGTAGGTCTAGTTCCAACTATTTTGACAACCTGGGTTTCGCTTCACTGACTGTATGGAACATGAAGACATGGAAAGCCATGGTATGTGCTTATTTGTATATAACATGCTTATGTCATTCAATGGCTATGTTTAATTTTGGATTCCATAAAGACAGTCCTTCCTCTTGGAGAAGACCCACCAGCAATTACTTCTCTATGTTTCAATCACAACGGGAAGATTTTAGCAGCATCTGCTGTTGATGGAATGATTCACATGTTTGGTATCCTTTTTATTCATGTGGTTGCTTGTGTTTATTAATAAATTGTTTTATAGCTTGTATTTAGATTTTAGATTCAAAGACAAGAAGACACATTTTGAATGGGTCAAATGTTTTGACAATCATGTCATCCTTAACAATCCAAAGACATGTCTGCTGGTCTACAAATCACTGGTTGGCCTGCACATGATTCTTCCATCAGTTCTATTCTTTTTGGACCAGATGAGACTAGCATTTTTAGCTTCGGCTCTGATGGGAAGGCAAGTACTATTAATTTAATGTTATTCCAGTTTGTGGAATAGATTGTAAACTTCATAGTAATTGGTTCTTTGTTAACAGATTTTTGAGTGGAGCTTGCAAAATCAAGGTCAGATCTTGTGGTCAAGAGATTGTAGTAGGTATATTTCTAGTTTGACACCTTATGAATAAACTCACAATGTTTCCTTTTACTTTCCTAAGGACCTCCTTTCTTACTGAGGCAGATGTGTACACATTTTAAAATAATATACATGCGTTTATTTTATTTAAAACATGATTGATATTATAAAACCATGCAACAATTCAAATTATGAGGGGATGGAACCAATCACATGATTGACATCGGTTACAATCAGATTCAGTGCATTTGTGGAGTGTTACAACCTTCTTCTTTTTTTCCTGCTGATGGAATTATTTTGGCTCATTCATGCTACATGAGGGATAATTTTGTATCCCCATTCCATTCTTAGATATGCTTGAAGAATAAAAACTGAGCATGACATTTTTCACATTTTGTAGGTTTTGTTACCCTGTCAACGGTTCAAATTATTACAGACAGGATATGGCATTAGATGCAAATGGAAGAAGACTCTTGGTAACATCCAGTTCAGTTAGAGCACCCATATATCAGGTTGATGTTTCTTGAGTTTTTCTGCATGCATTATGATTAGACCTTTCATTTTAAAAGGATTATGATTTACTTATCTGTATCTGTATTATAATTTGACTTTTGACTTGTAAAAGCAAGTATATTTTGGTGTGAATATTTCTAATTATGTTGTTAGATATCCGAAAATGTCAATGTCTGGTTGTGTTGTCAGGTTCAGGATCATTTGAATGGTTGGAGAACACTTTCTCACAGTGCTCCTGTTACTGCTGTAGATTGGCATCCAACCTTGCCCATTTTCTTGACTGGATCAGCTGATAACTCTGTCCGAGTAACGTCATTATTATCATAACGCGCTATTATTATCTTGGAGTTTTTCATTCTTTCTTGGGCGAGCTTTGAAATAGGTTCTATTAGATTTTTATGTTGTAATCTCTTGGGGTCTCTCATTATAATGTATATGGCAACTAACTGTAAATTTCTGTGTCTACAAATTAGGATGTGCATATTCATGCAATTTGCACGTATTGTTTTATATAAGCCGTGGGATAGTTTTGAGTGAAATGGATACATTATAATTATATGACTAAATATATTTATCATTTTTTATGAGCTCTTTATAACAAACTGTATATATCAACTCATTTAAAGCAAATATTCCTTTTCCATGAATTTTGTTTTCCTTGTCCATCGTGTAAAGTGATACACTTGAACAAGTCTGTTCTGAGGATAATACTTTAGTGGTAAAGTAGATATGAAAAAGATCTTTTCTTTAAGCATATTTACTTATCTTGTTCATTAGGTAAAGGTTGAAGAACATATGAAATACGTAAGGTTACTTAGAAGCAAACAAACACTACTACACAGTCCCCATATATAATCCACATTTTGATGTACATATTACAGACATTCACTTTGCAAGACCAATATCTCTCAACCATTATTAAT
The DNA here is from genome assembly GCA_030408175.1 of Trifolium repens. Lineage (NCBI taxonomy): Eukaryota > Viridiplantae > Streptophyta > Magnoliopsida > Fabales > Fabaceae > Trifolium > Trifolium repens. Next base: position 59,026,970 of record CP125836.1, on the reverse strand, counting down.
CTATTATATTGATCGATGGCATCCTACACTACTCTTGAAGAAAAAATTGTTGAGCTACAAAAAACGGAGGAAACACCCCAAAATTCACTACCAAAGATACAAAGGGTGGCTGAGCATCTCAGAAACAGAACTTTGTTTGAGAAGCATTACTCACCCAAGTTGGTATCAATAGGTCCAATCCATCACGACAATGCAAATCTGAAATTAGGAGAGAAGTACAAGCGTATGTGGGCAGCAAAATACATCCAAAACACTGCACACATTCCACAGGATCTACACAAAAAGATTGCAGATAACATTGATGAACTGAAGGAACATTTTGCCGATGATGTTTTAACTTTAACCGGTACCGGTCAGTCTCTAAAAGGCTTCCGTAGCCTTGATGAAAAGTTGTCATGGATGTTGTTTGTTGATGGATGTTCTTTGCTATATATCTTAGACAAAGCTGACCTTGATAATCCAAGACCTATGAATATTAAGGTTGACCAACTGGTTCTTGTGGTGATGGATGTGCTTTTATTGGAAAATCAACTTCCTTATCTAGTACTCAAGTTGTTATGGAAAAATGACAATGAGACATTGATAAAAACCATGAAGAAATTTCTCAAATGTCAACATTGGGCTACACCAGAAGATAATAAGAGCTCCTCTAGGTGGTGGTCATGCATTCAAGAGAACTGTTTTCCGAGAAAAGAAGTGCAACAAGAGGGAAGAAGTGATGAACATATTGTGAAATTAACGAGTGATCAGCCACAGTCAGAGTCACCAACTCATCTACTTGATCTTCAGCGTAAAATCATCCTCGCTAAATCTGATTCCAAGGTACAAACTAAACTAATATTGTTTTTTTTCCAAAGATAAAATGACACTTATTTTGAAGTTGAATGTTTGGACATAGTGGAGTTTTGTTGGATATAGTGTCTGTTATTTGATACCTTGTTTTTACTCTCTTTTTTTTATTGGTACCAAAGAACTCTCATATTATAAAATATTATGGAACCAGAAGAGGAAGTATGTCTTTGAAAATTAGTCTTGTCATAGTAACATAATCAAATCCATCTCTGATCAAAACTTAGACTAAAGGCAATGAAGCTGATGGCAAGAATCAAGATCAGAAATATTCAACGGAAACAACGATGATGACATACAAGAACATACAAGATTTAAGAGCCGCGGGAATAAAACTTAAGTCAAGCACGACACGAAGGCCAACAGACATAGATTTCACTGAGGGTTGGTTCGCTGCGAAATTGACTCTTCCTGAGATTGTTGTGGACGACACAACAACCACTACGTTCCTCAACCTGATAGCGTATGAGATGTGTCCTGATTTTGAGAATGATTATGGAATATGTTCTTTTGCATCTTTCATGGATTCACTCATCGACCATCCTGAAGATGTGAAGGAATTGAGATCAAAAGAAATTTTGCTCAATTCCCTTGGCAGTGATGAGGAAGTTGCAAATCTTTTTAATATCATAAGTACAGATTTAGTGCCTAACACAAAGACATATATTGAAGTTAGATCCAAAATACACAAGCATTACCGCAATACATGCAAGACATGGATAGCGTTGGGTATTCACACCTATTTAAACAATCCTTGGACCTTTATTGCATTCCTAGCCGCCTTTATTGCACTTGCTCTCACTTTTGTTCAAACATGGTTTGCCATTAACCCGGCTGGCTAATAAAGCTAGTTTGTCGTGTCCCAAGTGGTAGATATTTAAATTCTTTAATCATTTAGACTTTACAGGTGTGTGCAGAAGATATCGTGATTCACAAAATATAAATGTAATAAAATAGGTCGAGTGAGTGTTGGTAATGTATCATGCATAATAAATGTCTTTTAATCATTTTTTGGATAAAATTGGTGGTCCCTTCTTAAGTTGTGCCTATGACTACCTCAAAATGAAGAGTGCATTTTTCTATGAATTAATTTATTGTTTGTAGAGTAGTACATTTGAATCAAAACATGTTGGAATTTGAATATTTCTATACGGGTACTTCTTTCTATTGAAATTTGTGTTGGAGCTGGGAATGATATTTGGTGAAACTATGGTTGTGAATTTTGAGAAATTTTTTAATATAATATTTGTAGAAATTACGGTGTCTACATTTACTTTTGAGAAATAATATATAAACATGGTAGAAACTAATATTGTCAAAAATACGGTAGAAACTAATATATAAACACATTTTCCTAATATCTAAATCAAAATAAAGCATCAAATTCTCAATGTCGTAATTAAAGATCCTTATTTTGTTTTCTCCTATCTTATTTTGTTTTTACTTCTCGCAGCTAAAAATGTTCACATGGAATGAAAGTGTTTTAGATAAAATGTTGACTTTATAAGACCATTCATTCTTATAGATACATTAGATAAAACTGTGTTATGTAATAGGAGCTTGAGCCTTGAGGACATTTTAAGCAGAACCTCTCCTTTGAGAAATAAATATTATCTAAATTCAATTAAACGATAAAGGATCAACTGGAGTTGACAAATATAATTAGGCTTTTCGTGTACAATATGTCAATATATATTGCAAAATAAATTCAAGTCTAAAATTTCTCAACTGTTAGACTATATGGAGATCTAATAGTAGTGTCAAATATCCTCGCATTCAACGGGAAAGACTAATTCAATCTCTCCACATGTTTCTTTGCCAATCCAACCGAAGAAGTATCCATTTTTCTATTCTAACTCTTCTTTGATTCTTCTCAAACTCGCAAACCATATAGAAAAGATTAGCAGAAAACTAGTATTGTTATCACTTTGCCTTTTATATATACGCAAATGAACTCACATATGTCTAGACTTGATAAATAGGGGAATTACTTTTATAAGAGGACGCTGCGCTGTTTTAAGCAAATACAGCCAACTATACACATGACAAAAGGATTGAAACTTAAATAATAAGTTTAATACATAATATTTGTACAATATGGAAGTAAACAATCAAGTATAAAGGAATATAAACTTGTATCTCATGCTTCCATATTAGTCATCATCCTCAAGATCAATCACCATTCTTAACTTCCTTCTGGATACAGCATTTTCAGGAAGTACATTAACAGCCACTTCATCATCTGAATCTTCCAAGTCAGGATCCACTTGCTTATATTCTACTTGGTTGGAACTCATGAAACCTACTTGATTTTCACTGCTAAAACCATTTAATTTAACCAATAAAGTAATCAGCTTAAAGCATTAAAATGATCAAATACAAAAAACAAAAAGCTCAGATAAGTGTCTTTATTGTTAAAAAAATGGTGAATGCTCTACAGATGATAGTGTTATGTTGGCTCAGTGTTACAGAAGGAGAACAGATAAACAGCAGAACATGATTATATTAATATCCAATAGAATAAACATGTATAAATGGAAGAATGGACGATCACTTTTTCATGAAGGAGCAGATACATGGAGAAGCAGGAAAAATCAATAGCTCAAACTAAATTCCTGATATAAACATTCATGGTCTTATCGTTAATTGATCTGCAATATCCTAAATAGAAAAGTTGAAGAATGGAATACTTACTTCGGTGCAGATTGAAGCATTTCATCGTCAGAACCGTCTCTAGACAATTCATCCTCATTGATGTTTTCATGTAAATGTTCATTGGATACCAAGCTATTCTTTTTTTTCCTAATTAAATAAAAACAATAGTTAATTAAAAATAAATATATAAAATTGTAGATAAAAACAAGACAAGTCTAGAGTAGATAGAAGCAGAAGCATGAAGAATCACCGGTTCAAACTAAATTCCTAATACAAACATTTATGGTCTTATCATTATCGTTAAACTACTAGTCCTAGAAAAGGAAGTAAAGGGGACATTACTTGAGGATAGAGCCGAGTATTTCATCATCAGAATCATTGTTTGACAACTTATCCTCACTGGTCTGTTCTTGTAACTGTCCGCTTGATTCTTTTCTGTTCTTCAGTTTCTTCCTAAAATAGAACAATAATTAAATGGAGGAAAGAGAAGTAGAGACTCTTCCAGCAGAGTACACATAAAAATGCATTTGAAAATAATTGGAATTCAGATAAAAACATGTATCTATGTATAAAATTGTAGATACACACAAGACAAGACTAGAATAGATAGAATAATAAGCATGAAGAATCGCCAGTTCAAACTAAATTTCTAATACAAACATTTATGGTCTTATCATTATCGTTAAACTACTAGTCCCATAAAAGGAAGTAAGAGGGACATTACTTGAGGATAGAGCCGAGTATTTCATCATCAGAATCATCTTTTGATAATTTCTCCTCACCAGTCTGTTCTTGTAACTGTTCGCTTGATTCTTTTTTATTCTTCACTTTTTTCCTAAAATTAAATAAAACAATAGTTAAATGGAGAAAAGTGAAGGAGAGACTAACTCGGCGGGGTACACATAAGTTGCATTTGAAAATAATTGAAATTCAGATAAAGTGGGTATCTATGTATAAAATTTGAAAAAATCGTCTCAATTGAAAAAACTTATATACTATGTTTGGGGAAGTATTGTACATGCAGATTAAAAAAATATGATTTTATAAATAGACAGCAGGAGAATTAATATCTCAAATTTGTATATAAAACTAAGATTGACGCAACATTACCTTTCTATCAATGATATCAATGTTTCATCATCAGATTCATTCATTCTATCCTCTGAACAATCCATAAGATCCTCATTCTTTTGGTTGTTTTTTCCTCTAAAACTCTTTTGAGGAACACATAAGCCAAGTTGCTTAAGTTTTCGAGAGACTTGGGCAGGTGTAAATTTACCATCCTCGTCGAGTGCATTGGCTATCATATAGCTACATCTTCTATGGTCCTTGAATCTGCCAAAGCAACAGCCCAGATATTAAAAGGAAAAGCAAAAGCTATAATTCTTTTACTTGTCTTCTTGTGCAAAGCAATATAATAAAAATCAGAAAACGTGTTATTTTTAACAATTCATCGTGAAGAGAGCAGAAAAACAAAATTCAATCTACCACCAAGCAACCAAGTTAAGTAACACTTACTGCTCATATAGAACTTTGATAAGAGCTTCCTGATCTTCATTGAAAGCACTGACTCTTTTTCTTTTTTGATTAGGGCTTGTTGAAAAAGTTTCATCATCACCCTTCTTTTTCCTTGATGCAATTGTTAGCCCTAGTTTTTTCAATTTATTTGATATTTGAGCTGGAGAAATTTTACCATCTGGATCTAGCACTTCAGCAATACGTCGACTGCAATTTCGGTCATCTTTGAATCTGAAGGCATGGAAGAACCGATTATCAAAATGAATGTTAATCTTGTAAACAAGAAAAAAACTGACAAGAAATTAATTTATTTATCATGCTGACTCTTTTAAGTTTGCACCAACGGTAGAGAATAGTAATAAAACAAAAAGAAGCTAAATTTCTTATGTTGAGCCTCTTATATAAACCATGCACCAAATTTCAGACAATTGGATTTGATCAGGTAAACCTACTTCTCATAGAGATCCTTAATTTGTATCTCCAATTCTGCATCTAGAATAAGGTTTTTTTTCCTCCTTGGAGCTGTTTGAGATTCATCTTCCAACCATGGCTCCCCACTGTGATCCAAGTAAACCAAGTATTAGAAACTATAAAATCTTAATAAACTTTGATCTCAAGTTGCAAACGTACTCATTATCATCTCCGCTATTCTTACTGCCTGAGGTAGAAGTAAAGCCATCAACATCATCAAGCTTTTCTCCATAGCTGAATGAAAAAAAATAGATTAGTCCTATTGCAGTATCTTTACTAGATTCAGTATGGATTAATTAGGCATAAATTGAAAATTGGCCCCACATTCTTAAAACAGTCATCTCACTCTCAAAAATTGGACCCACATTCTTAAAACGGTCATCTCACTCTCAGCAAAAAAATTCTAAAAGCCGGGGAGAAGTTTACTGTGAAGCTAATAAGTTTGATAATTTTATCTTACTTTTGATATCTTGAGTCATGAGAGATCACAACATCCGCTTCATCGTCACCAAGTGCATCAGCTATGCTTCTACGAGTCCACGCCTTCACTGGGGATGAACCCATTTCTCCATCTCCTTGAGTATCATTCCAATTTCTACTTTCATTTTTCAAATGACCAAGCTCACCCAACATATATTCTGCATTGATGTAATGACATTCCCGTCGGGTCTTCCAGAAAAGGACTTCAACAAATAGGAGGGGCTGTTTTTTCATTTTCTTTAGCATCTTTCTCACCAAACTGTTCAGGAAATCAACAATAGTTGCATATTCCTCGCAGGGGCATGATTTTTGTTCAACAAGGATGTCATAAAAAATTGTGAGCAGCGACAACTACAAGAATATGTTAATAAGTTTAAAAATGGTATTCACAATTATAAACAACTACACAATTTCATTGAAGGTGAAATGCTTTAGGGACCAAACCTGGTAGAGCATGGGATGGAGTTCAAGCTCATCACTAATTCTTCGCAACATGCTTATTATGTAATGGTTTATAGCAAGGGAATTGCTTTTATAAAACTTGAGCAACCAACATAATTTCTGAATGATACTGTGATTTGCAAAGGCAGAGACGAGCGTTGAAACATTGAAATCAACTTCACTAATTGCATTTATTTGCTCATCTTCAGAAAAATCACCAGTGTCATCCAACATATCCTCGTTAGGATGTTCAGGATTTGTCTTTTTCATTGGTTCTGAACCAACTTGGGAGTTCACATCTTCCTCGACATTTTCATGTTCATTATCATCAAGATTTGTGTTTTTCACTGTTTCCATCACAACATCAGAGTTCACATCTTCCTTGACATTTCCATGTCCATTATCATCAAGATTTGCGTTTTCCATTGATTCCAAACAAACTTGGGAGTTCACATCTTTCTCGAGATTTTGATGATCATTATCATCAGGGACGTCTTCTTGCTCAGTGGAAATTGCATTCGGTAGAGATTCCTTCTGCAGCAACTGATTTTCAGCTAATTGATTGTCAATAGAAACGCCAGCTTCTTTTTGAATGCATGAATTATCTCCAGCTGGTTTATTCTCAGATTCTGTTACATTGGAAATCTTCTTTTTCAATTTCCTTGCTTTTTTTGACACCTTGAATGATAGGATATAAAACAAAGAAACAAATTAAAATTATTGAATTAAAAACATATATATTGTTTTATTTTACTTCATGTTTTAAATCTATCACTTTATTCATTTTTCCTCTATTCTCAGATATTTATGGAAACCATGAAAACAATAACATTCTCACGCCACAAGCTCTGTGGCAAAGATTACATATATTTGCAAAATTTCAAAGGATATAACTAAACAGTGAACGCTGATCTTTTAAAAATCTAGTAGAAGATCTCACAGAGGCTTTTCCTACTTTCTTCGATTAGATAACCAAGATTATGAGGTCTAAGAATATAACTAATGAATGATAGAAAAGTACTTTAATCCCTATATTTAACAACAAAGCGATATGCACATTATTATTATTATTATTATTATTATTATTATTATTATTATTATTATTATTATTATTATTATTATCAGTTTATTACGTAGAGAGAACATGGACAGTTTAGACACACGCCAACACATAATCGCAACTTACCCTCAATGTTCCTCGAGACTGGAGATAATCCATTAACTTTACAACCTTGCAAATGATTTCAACCAAATCTGCAAGATCACTGGAAGGATGACAGAGACACAGTTGTTTAAACAGACAGACACAACAAAAATGTGTGTATAAAACAGTATTATCACTAGACTCATATGATGACGAATAAATAACTAATATGAGGGACAATTATGCCATTTAGTTAAGTTGAAATAAAAAGCACAAAACTATAAGGACATAAAGGATTCTCTTTGTAATTATATTATTACAAAGCATCTTGGCATATATCTTTCATCTATTTTATAACACTTTTTCTAAAGAATCTATTTTATTACACTCAAACCAGTATGTTATGCTGCAGTTCATTCTTGTATAAAGACATAGATATACTACTAAATCCATACATGTCCGTTGCGTAGCTTTTCAATTATTCCAATTATGGAAGGCTGCTAAGTTATGACTTTAGTATACTACGTCCATAGTCTTCATAAAAAAAAAGAATACTACGTTCATGGTTAAATAGTGTGAAGTTTTTCTTAGTTCAAATAAAGAGGTGAAACCTTTTGCATTGTTTGTGTGTGTCAAAAGTTTTGATCAAATTCAAGAGGAATTGAGTCATCCCTTCTTCAGTCTGATCATAAAATAACTTGTAAAGAAGAATGCGAGCTGTTTGTGGCTCCTTAGAGTCTTCTGGCAGCATCTTAAGTACTAAATCCAGCATACGAATCTGCAGATGAAAAAGAGCAATTAGGAAGCGTTTGATGAGAATATGAACAAAAGTGGAGTTCTTGTCTGTGTTCCGATGTTCAACTTGATATACTAGAGGCACAAATGTTCTAATCTGCAAAATTGACCAAAATAATAAAGCAAAACGAAAGAATTGGAATACAAACAAAAATGGAATGAGATAGGATTTAGAAAGTAAAAAGCATTAGTGTTTATAGGATTGAACTAGCTGTAAGATATATTTATGATAGCTTAGATACCTCCGTTAAGAGAGCATGTACAGATTTAAGAGAAGGGAAAGCAGGAAGTTGTTGAAAGAGAACCAGCTGATAGTGCATGGTATAACAAAAATACTTAGGATTTGGTAGTGCATATTACCATGTTTTTCAAAAGAGAACCAGCTGCAGATAGAAACTTGTAGTCATTGGTCTCCTTTAGACCATCATAGGCCTGCCGCCACTTTGAAATGACTAATTGAAACATTGACTCATTCAAGGATGCTTCAACTGGGCCACATATTTTACCACTGAAATCCGGAGCATCAGCATCATTATCCCCAAATGTGTCCATGTCTTCCTTGGTCTGTTAAAGAAGATAAAATTTGTATAAACAACATCTCGCGAATGTAGATTGACAAATGACAGTTATGCTATTTACAAATAAAGGAGCAAGTGATATCTCAACACTAGATGAGCAAGGGTGATGCTGTGATTTATATTCGAAATTTATTTTATTGATTACCATATTTTCAGCCAAAATTCTTTTATAAATTACCATTTAGCACGTGAACTATGACTTGTTCATTTCATATTAACCCTCATGATTCCAATATCAAATAGCTTGGAAAAATACACAATACAAACCTTCACTTGAGACACCCACAGTGGGTATAACTAAATTACTGCATAAGATGTTGCATAATTGCATCAAGTTATAATTGCAGTTCTGAATGTACCATGTATCACATATTAAACCTAAGAGGAGACAAGTCTGCATCCCCTGTGGAATGGAGAAATAGTCTTTCTCCCTCCACTTCCCTCCAAAACCCAACACTCAAACATAGTCTAAGGCTCTGCTTGGGAGTTTGGAAGGGAGGGGAGGTAAGGAAAAAAGAGAAAACTTTCACCTTCTTTCATTTGAGAGTGTTTTTGCAGAGAATTGGGGGGGGGGGGGGGGGGGGGGGGGGGAATGGTTATGATTAATATTTTTTAATTTTTAAAGTATTATAACAACATTGAAAAGATTTGAAGAATTTACCTAAGCCCTCAAAAATCCTCCTCCAGTACGATTTTTGAGTTCCCCATATTAGGGAGATTTTGTATTATGAAGAAAAATAAACCCCCATTCAAGTTGGGGGGCTACCACTCCTTCATTTTTCCCAAATCCCTCCCCAGTCCCCTCCCCTCCTAGATTCTTAAATCTCAGTGTAGCCTAAACAATTTAGCCATGGAAACTTTGATGCCAGATCACAAGACCTACCAACCAAAAAACTTAAGAAGTCTCGATTGTTTATGTATTCAATTGGGTTTTGATATGACTAAGAGAAAGAAATCTAAGGGGAAAAAAATCAGTTTGAGAGTGATTGAACAAAAATAAAAGGCAATGAGCTTGTTATGTACAGAAATTTTTTACTGTTTAACAAAGAAACTGGTGAGCCCAATAAGTATATGGTGGCTAATGTCAATGGCCCGTGGAGTATTTAAGGCATAGCCAAAAGGCATGAAAAGTATATAAAAGAAAAGGGGGGAAAGGATACATCAATGAGATATTAACATCAGAAACAAACAGATAGCCACATTGTGTCAGAAACTGTAAGAAGTACAAACAATCATTATATGAAAAAATTGCTTCAACATACTGTGAGAATTGCAACTACTTGAATAAACAAATAAAAATGCACTGCAGTTGCATAGTGCTAAAAGCTAAGTAATGTGAAAACAAATAGAAATGTGTGGAGAATCTATATCAAAATCCAACATGTAGAGGTATCAGAAATCCACAAGGAGTGGAGTGAAGTATTTTAGTTTGAAAGAGGAACAGAGAAAGGCATGCCAAGAGATGTTCTGTGTATACACATTATTATCCTCACCTTTGAAGTTGAATACTTGTAAAACTGAAATGAAGTGACAAATTCAGCCACTTGAAAGAAAACAACGACGTCACTTTTTTGAACTGAAGGATGTTCCTTTACAATATCTTCACGGACAGATCGCATCAAAACTGATACAGATTTAAGTAGCAATGAGATTATCTTTACCTTTATAAGAAAACTATATATATTTCACCATATTATGAAAAATCATACCGTTGTATGCCCCAGAAAGAAACTGATCTACAAATCCACGAAGCAACTCCAAGATCTTATCTTTTGTTGAAGGCAACCTTGGATGATCCCATGCAATTTTTTTTACCCGACCCCGTGTAACATTTTGTGATTTAAGATGCATATTATGAGAAGAACTAGGATTTCCCTTAATTACAGCTTTAGAACCGTCCTACCAAAAAGAATACACCGGTGTCATTCAAGTCCACTGCATTATAAGCAAGTCCATAGGGTAAAAGATTAGTACCATGGTAACCCTTGCAAATGTTCCACTGAATTGTGAATGCCGACTGATATTGCCAACCCTGCTAATAATTCTTTTCTTCTTTTCTTCCTCCATGATGGACTGGAGACTATCAAGAGAAGCTTGGGAGTCTTTGTCAACCTGAAATAAACTTTACAAAATGTAAACGACCAAACAAAACACAACCAAAGGATAAGAATTAAAGATATAACATCTCACATAAGAGAAGTAACATCCATCAAAGCCTTCTAAATTACGTGTTAGAAAGAAAAAACTAAATTAATAGGGTGCTCCTGGGGAGGTTGACTAAGATATGATGTTGGTGAAGTTGAGTCGAGTAAGGTTACCTTCAATCCATTCAAATGGCCCCGAACAATCAACTCTGGATCCTGACCCATAAAAATATAATGGAAAATTTCCAATAGAAGCAAGTTATCCTGACGGAGATAAACATTAGAACTACCAACATTTTGAGATACAACCAAAATTATATCCATCACATTTTCACGGAACAAAAGTTCCAGAAATTTATCTCTCAGCGCTAAAAAATGACTAGCAGATCCCGCTGATTTCTGATGCAATGGAATTTCTTGAACGGCAAGGATGTTTCTAAATAATGTAAACACCAGTTGTACCAATTTCCAATCATCCTCCGTGAATGCATTACTGTAAACAAACAAAACAAATAAACAAATCTCGCAAAACAATTGAGTGATTTTTCCAATTTCTTAATTTCAAATCATTAAAAACACAATGAAATTTTGATCAACTCACAGTTCCAAATTCTCAAGTGGTTTTTCTAGAATCGAAACTATCACAGTAACTACATCACTGTTAGTCACTGCAGACTTCAAATCCCACAGATACTCCAACTGCTGAGATATATCAGTGGAACCAGGCTCAATCGGCATTGTAAGGAACACCAAAACCTTAACTGAAAATTTCATGGAAAAAAAAAAACTCAACACTGACTAAATACTAATCCAATCAATAAAATCTCAAACAGTTAACACCCTCATTTCTATGAACACAAATTCATTTTAAAAACACGAACCTGCATTGAGAAGCGTGCTGCGATCTTCATGGTAGTGCTCAATAATCGGTACCAAATCCTTCGAAACAATATTCCATTTACACACTTGCTTGAACACATCACGTGTTTGCGGGTCATCACGTCTCAAAAACCTCAGCAAATCTTTCAAATTATCTGATAATTCCAACAACAAAAAATTATCAATTAAAGTATTCATATCGTGTAATTTTCACCGAATCGAATCAATTCAAATCGAAAAAATGAGATAAATAATCAAAATGCAACCAGATTCATACCAAGACAATATTCGCCCTTGGAGTAACCGATTCGATTTCCTTCATCGTCTTCTTCAATTGCTCCGAGACCGCTACAGATTAGTGATAATCCGTCGGTGTCCATGGTGTTAGGGATGCGATTGATGGTTCGCGAGGGTTTTGAGAGAAAGAAGAGATTTGGGGATTTTTTTTGGTGTTGAAGTTGCAGAGAGTGAGGCTTTTGGGAAATGGCGGAAAATTTTCCCGCGGTTTTTGAGTGCTTGAGGCTGAAACGACGCCGTTTCGCTTTATGGGTAAATGATTGGGCTTTGTTAACGAGCTAAAACAATGTTATTGCCACCTTCTCATTTTCATTTGTCACCTCTGTGCCCTTTCAAATTGAAATTCTCTACGGATATGTGTGCTTTCAAGAGTATATACATATCATCTCATCTCACTTTCTTAAAAGCAATTGATATCTCTATTACTATGACTTTAGGTTTATTTCAGTGGAAATATTTTAAAAACTTTGTGATTGTATGTATAGATTCAAATCTATGATAAAATTTTACAAATGCACCCTAAATCATTTTAAATATGTTGCGTAAACTTTTGTAAAAAGAGATGGACTAAAATTTAAAACTGAAGATTTAAGACAAAAGTTTGAAGAAATTTTGTAGTGGGAATAAAAATGAAATTTGGTATGTTTAGAGGAAATTGCTAGGTTGAATGCCATGATCAGGGTTTGAACCTCCACTATGTGTGAATCGTTAATGGTTTATAATTTTGTTTTTCTAAAAATAATGTTATTTTGGAGTTCAATAAATAGATTTTACCACTATTTAATTAGGGACATAGGGAATAGTTTATAAATTTTATTACTTAATTTTAGTAGTCAACTATAAATTTTTACTTATAACATGCATATTATTGCAATGTCAACACATATAAGTATTCAACAATATTTTACTTGAAACATTTAAATGAGATGATGTAAGTCTCTTATAGTTTAACCAATGTTTTGAATTCAATATCTGTTTTGAGCATGTAACAGTGTTAAAACTCTTAGATGTTAATGGTTACTCGCCCAATGTTATTAATGATCATGTGATGCAATTCTGTATTATGTTTTTGTTAAATACGTTCAAGTTAGTCAAATGAGTCTTGTATATTCTTCTCTAGACTCTTGGTAACATTTTTTTTGTCACACCTTGTGCTTAAATTTTATTTATATATTTCTTTTGGCTTCTTCAAAAATATAAAAATATTAGATTTATAAGACTAATCTCAAAAAAAAAAACAAAAAAAAAATATTTCAAAAAGAAAATGTGACTGGTTGGGCAAAGAAAAAGATACGGAGAAGACTAAACCCCAAAACGAAAACGAAAACGACATCGTACATAGTACTAGTAGTATCATCACGTGTTGTTTTTCGAACAAGAAAAGGTTTAACTTCAAACGTTGTTGGTCTGTTCGATACAAACGAAGAAACTCTTTCTGTCTTGTCTTCCCTCTTCCTATTTGTCTCCGCCGTTTTTATCGTCAATTTCTCCAAACCTTCAATTTCACCTTCTTCTTATCAACCCTTCTCTCCCTCACACACTCATTTCTCATTCTCTTTCAATAATCTTCAACCCTCTCTCTCTTTCTTTCTCTCTCTACAACAATGTCTCAGGTTGCGGCTACTCGATCCATTCAAACCTCTCTCTTACGCCCCACTTCAGGATCTACACAAGAAAGGTCTCAAACATTGTTAAAGCCTCCAACTTTTTCCTCCAAAAATTTTCCATCACAGGGTAACAATTCCCCCAATGTTTGCATCAGAAACTCTCCAATCAATGCAAGAAAATCTGCATCTGCTGAAGTTATTCCTGTCTCACCTGAAGATGATTCAAAGGTTTATTCTTTTTCCATGTCTTATTGTAATTTTGTTTCTGTTGCTTGGTTCCTAAGATAAAAACTTGATGGGTGAGTGAGAAAATTTGATATTTTTAACTCAGATGCCAGAAATGGGAGTAAACGTTTTGAGAAAATTGTTGTAACTGTTTTTGTTTTGTGGTGAATAGATTGAGGAGGAGTTACAGAAGTTGCGTGGTATTCAGCAATATGGTGATGCTTCTGGTGGAATGTGGTCAAAGCCAACTGTTAGAAGAAAGACAAAGATTGTTTGTACTATTGGTCCTTCTACCAATACAAAGGAAATGATTTGGAAGTTGGCTGAGGCTGGAATGAATGTTGCTCGTATGAATATGTCTCATGGAGATCATGCTTCTCATAAGAAAGTTATTGATTTGGTTAAAGAATATAATGCACAATCTAAGGACAATGTAATTGCAATTATGCTTGACACCAAGGTAAGTCCTTTTATGATTTTTACAATAAGGTTTATCTGTTGGTATGATGATGTTTCCGTGGCCGCGGTTTTGTTTTTGTGGCAGCTGATACTGATAGTTCATTTTTCTATGTTTTTCAGGGTCCCGAGGTTAGGAGTGGGGATTTGCCACAACCAATCCTGTTAAAAACTGGGCAGGAATTCACTTTTACTATCAAGAGTGGTGTTGGAACGGCTGATTGTGTTAGTGTGAACTATGATGATTTTGTCAATGATGTTGAAGAAGGGGACATGCTTCTTGTTGATGGTATGGCTGCTAAACGATAAAACTAAAATATTCAAATTACTAACAAACCTGTGTCATGCTGAATGATTAATAAACCCGCAAACACAAATAATATATTCGTATATAGTAGTAAGTATGAGTTTCTTTAATCTTAATTAAATATTGTGTGCTGCAAAGATGGCAAGTTTCTGTCTCTAAAAAAATTTTAAGATCACAAGGGCGGATTGCAGAAAATAGCGGTTTGGTCAGGTTCTGCTACACTGCAGTGCCATAGTACCACTTTAGCCGGTATATGATAACACTGTACTAAATAGATTATCATGGAACAATAACGATTTGTTCCAATTCCGCACTGCTATAGCCTATAGTAGCCTAAGGCAGTGAGCATTTAGAGCTTTGACATTCTTATTGTTGGAAAATATCTTCAATTGCCTATTTATCCCAGGAAGAGTCAATACCAAGTCTTTGATGCTGATGCATGCTATAGCTAGCTATTGATTGTATGCAATATTATGTGGATTTCTGACTCTTGGTGTATGATGTAGGTGGTATGATGTCTTTCTTGGTTAAGTCCAAAACTGCGGATTCTGTGAAATGTGAAGTTATTGACGGAGGAGAGCTTGCATCAAGGAGACATTTGAATGTTAGAGGAAAGAGTGCAACATTGCCTTCGATCACTGGTTAGACTTTGGATTATTATTCCTATTCTTGATAATTTCTTAATATTGTCTATATCTTTTTCCTGACCTATGCGTATGTGCTATTGGTTGGGGGTTAAGGTTATGTTGGTTTCTCGGGCGCATAATAATCCTATTGATTTGCTGCAGAGAAGGATTGGGATGATATCAAATTTGGAGTGGATAATGAAGTTGATTTCTATGCTGTTTCTTTCGTTAAGGATGCACAAGTAGTTCATGAACTAAAGAATTATTTGAAAAGTAATTATTCAAGATTCCTCTTTTTTTTCTTTCAATTAGTACCGCTGATTAGTTTTCCGGATCATTTTTAGAAATGTGATCAATTCCCCTCTCATTAATGCAGGCTGTGGTGCTGATATTCATGTAATTGTAAAAATTGAAAGTGCAGACTCTATACCGAACTTGCATTCAATTATTACCGCATCTGATGGGGTAATTACCTAATCCTGTACCATTTCATTATGGTTGTTGCCTAACTAATCTAGAAACAGAAATCTTTAGTATAGAATTCATTTTGATCGGAGGTTGTGGATGCTGACCTGTCTTCTTTTACCGTTCTGTTTAGGCTATGGTTGCAAGAGGAGATCTTGGTGCAGAACTCCCTATTGAGGAGGTTCCTCTTTTGCAGGTAAATTTGTTTTAAACAAATTTGAGATTAATGGTAACTCTAATCATTTGGTGTTTCTTCCATAACTAGACATTAGTTAGTGCTTATCTTAACTTCCATAATGTCTGCTATAATGCAGGAAGAAATAATTAGGATATGCCGTAGCATGGGAAAGGCCGTTATTGTGGCAACAAACATGCTTGAAAGCATGATTGTTCACCCGACACCAACCAGAGCTGAGGTATCTGATATTGCAATTGCTGTTCGAGAAGGTTCCGATGGAATAATGCTTTCTGGAGAAACTGCTCATGGAAAGTAAGTAAATAACTCCACGTCTCAAAGTGCCCAATTACCTTGACGTGCTGATAATTCTCCCGTTTGAGTTCTTAGAAAGGAGTAGAAATATCACAGTCGAATTATTGTTGTTCCCTTAAATACCACAATCGAATTATTGTTGCAGTAGCATCTCACCGACTTAATCATGAATCTAAAGCATGAGTGTGTTCACTGAATGTGAACAATAATATGAGATTTATTATATTGCAGGTTTCCAATAAAAGCTGCAAAAGTAATGCACACGGTAGCATTACGGACTGAAGCCGCTTTACCAAGTGGGCAGATGCCTGCACCTAATATTGGCCAAGTATTCAAGGTTTAAACTTCGAGCTCAATGTGTTTTTTTTGCTATGCAGAATTTTTCTAATCTTTCCTCATTTTACCGTTGGCAATGAATAAAATATTACCGTTGGCACTGAAATGTGTGATTTATTCATTTTGGTTGTGTAGAACCACATGAGCGAGATGTTTGCGTACCATGCAACCATGATGTCTAATACCCTTGGAACATCAACTGTTGTCTTCACTAGATCAGGCTTCATGGCTATTTTATTGAGCCATTATCGACCCTCAGGCACCATATTTGCATTTACTGATCAGTGAGTTATTTTTTCCCCTTTCTCTTGTTGATAAAAGTTTTCTCTTGAAATAGAAGATGCTAAATAAACATGAAATTAATTTAATCAGTAGCATTATATGTGTTTCTTAAGTATGTTTGGGAGATTATTCTGAAATGTATTGGATTAAATTGTATGGATATTTTCCTTTACCAAGTAGTTTTAGTCTCTTTTTTTTTCGTCGGATATATGTGCTTGGTAACAAATACAACCAAATGATTGATGACCGTACTAACCAATCAATCGGATTTCTTTTATTGAACTTTGTATTCAATTGAAAACTATCTTGCGTTTATCTGAATTTATTATAATTTATAACTATGAAACTTTTTTATCTAACCTAATTTTGCTGGCAATGCAGGAAAAGAGTACAACAGAGGTTGGCTTTGTATCAAGGAGTCTGTCCTATTTACATGGAATTCTCTGATGACTCGGAAGAGACATTCACAAAAGCCTTGGATTTGTTGCAGGTAATGTTTGGAAAATATCTTTAATGTTTGAGATGTTACCTATATGGTACTTCTAAGTTCTAACCAAGTAATTAACAGCTATGGTATACAATTTTCAGTTTATTCGCACATGACTGCTTAAACAAAGAGTTCTGTTTTATTTAATTTTAGTTTCTTTGTGATCTTACGCATTGTTTCCATATGCAGAAAAATGGAATGGTTAAAGAAGGAGAAGAAGTAGCCCTAGTACAAAGTGGAAGGCAACCTATATGGAGGTTCCACTCTACTCACAATATCCAGGTCCGAACAGTAGCTGCCACAAACTAAGTTTCAGCTTCTGAGGTCTACATATACTTTTAGAAGTACACTACACATTTTCTTTTCGGTGCGGTTATACCAATCTTGCATTTTGTTTTTTTATTTGCTTCCATAGGTTTAATCTTTTCTTCATTTACTGCCTTCTTGTTTTCATATTTTTTCTGTAAACTCTTTCATATGGTTCAATATTTAGAATGGTCAGATGTTAGTTCATTTCATTGAAAATTTTGATAAGGAATAACACTGTTTCATTAATCTTGCTTTTTGTATTGCAACTATTGTACCTTGAATTAGTATTGTAATGTGATTTTTTAAAGAAATTTTTTGTATTCAGTTTTGTATCATTATTATTTATATTTATTTTTATGAATAAGCTTATGCATTACAGCTTTCAGCATCAATCATGAGAGACAAAAAAACAGCCTTTTATGAATAAGTTTATTTTTAACTATACATTTATTTGCCTTTTTTACTTTCTTTCTAACTTCTTGATTAAATGAAGAGACAAAAAACATAGCCATCTTTTTAAGTCACACAAGAGTGCAAGATCCATGTAGACACACAAATATTACAAATAACAATAACAATTAACACAAGAGTGCAATGCAATTTTTTTTTCTTCTTTATTTACTATTAATTAATAATATGAAATCACAACTTGAACAAGGAGAGTCATTGGCAAATTGAAACTACTTATACTCTTCACACACTAGCTGTAATGGAAGCACTATAATCAGTTCTCTCATCATAGTATCTTGACCAAAGCATAATCCCTCCATACTTTGATGTATTTTCAATGATAGGTAGGATTTCAGATGTCAAAACGTCAGCCGGGATATAACCGCTTCCAGCTGCGTCGATATCCGCTGGCAACCCCAAAAATATCTCCCCAATTGGAACAATAGTTTTCCATTCATTCCATGACCTCACAAGGTTATTTTTGTTACGATTAGAATAATCACATGCACGATTATTATAGAACTGAACCCAAACAAAGTCAAAAAGTCCCATTTCGATGGCTCTACCCAAGAATCTATCAGGAATTGGACACTGAGGAGCAGCGCTTAAATAAACACCGTTATATTCCTTGAGAAATTGTGCAAGGTATTGCCAATATCGTGTGGAGCCAAGTTCAATATCGAAATCTATGCCATCTAACACAGCATCGCCAAATGGTCTTGAAGATGACTCGCCACTCAAGAAATTGTTCCATAAATATATTGAGACGTCTTTAGCATCCTCAATTGAAGCTAAAGAGTAGCTTCCGATTCCACCACCGATAGAAAGCAACATCGTGATACCTCTGCTTTGGCAATACTTGATGTCTCGGCCTATTTTAGTGCATGAATTGGTTGACGGATTGCAATGACCTGCTAAGTTCAATTTAGGGGTTCGGCCATTGCCGAACCTGTAGAGAAATGCAATGTTTATGTGAGTGTATCTCCTAGTGGCACATGCTTCGTATAGTGTGCCCTCGTCGCTGCTTTGGCCCCAGTAGATGGCTATGCCACCAGCATGAGAGGTTCCTACAAGAGTGAGGAAGAGAAGAAAAAGTGACAAAGTGTGAGAATTTTTTGCCATCTTTGTGAAGGTTTGAGGCTGTTGTGAACTTGTGACTTGTGAATGATTACTCCTTGGCACTTGTGATATTTATATAATTATATTGAGAATGGCTGGGTAATTCACACTTTGAAGTAATCTAATAAAACTTTACATAGCTTTCAATTTTATACATAAATATACTTATATATTTGTTTATATGTTTTGCCAATTAACATACTAATAAATAAGTGATATTATAATGACTCATTAAATCAACAGGAAGCTAAATATATTATGCATGTCTTTTAGAAATTGTGATGAATCAATTTAATTTCTGTCCACAAACCCTTTTTTTTATCAAGGTCTCATGTTTTGCCTTGAATTGAAACATGCGACGAAGATATTGGAAATATGCCACAAAGTTGGTTGAAATATTTTGGTGTTTCAATTAATGCTCAATGTTTTCAAACATGCAATTTATATGGATAGTTTTAGTTCTACTATTGGGATCCCCATCCTACATGTACATGGTTTGGATTATCTCCTTTCACTTATTTCTCTCCCACTCTCTTCTTCACTCATTTATATCTATTTCTCTTACTTTTTCTCACACTTCTTCTCTTTATTATTATTTTTTTAATTAATTTTTTCTTTGAAGAGGAGAAGGAGAGGATTCAACCTCGTACTTTTAAGTTTAATATTGATGAAGTTCGCACAAGATGAATTGTTTCTTAACTTGTGACGGATTGCAAGAGTTTTATAAAGTGGTTTTATCCAAAGTTTTCATTGCAATCTTGGCCGCAATAATTATTAGGATGTTGTGATGTGAAACTTAGTTCATGGATTTTACTTTTGTTGATGTTGTTCTCTATCGTTCCACCCAGTGGCGGTGC
Source organism: Trifolium repens (assembly GCA_030408175.1). Taxonomy (NCBI): domain Eukaryota; kingdom Viridiplantae; phylum Streptophyta; class Magnoliopsida; order Fabales; family Fabaceae; genus Trifolium; species Trifolium repens. The sequence goes on along the minus strand of CP125836.1, from coordinate 59,006,703 downwards.
TCGGACCCTGGCTCAGGGGGTGCAAATTTTTAATCAATATTTTTATAATTAATTATATATAAAATTTCATACATATGTTTGATAATTGTTCGCTGCACGATTTCAAGTTTTAAATCGTCAAATAATTAACTTGTTATCTATATTGTTGAACAAATCTCTTTCCGCATAAGTATTGATTACATGAGAAATATATCAAATAAATCAAACCTGTGAATAAGTATCGATATGGTAACAACATATAATACACAATGAAGTGGATATATAATTTTCTCATTGCTCGATTTACTTACCAATAAGTATTGATGTATTTAAGCTATCGTAAATCAATTATATTAATTTTTATCGACTCATATGTCTTTTATAAAAATGACCCAATTATAAAACTTTTTTGAGTATACAAATTTATAAAATTTTAATATATATGTAATACATATATCTACATAGATCACTTGTCATTTAAATTAAATATAAATATTTAGAAACAATTTAAAAAATAATAGTTAAAAGGATATGAAAAGCTAGTGGTGCAACGAAATGTGAGTGATAGAGGCAGTTTTTAAGTGTAAAAAGTGGTGCAAAGCAAACTTTTAAGGGGAATTTGAATTCTCTCCCGTGAGAATCTCCTCCTGTGCAACAACAACTATTGGATTGGAAATTAAAAAATTAAAAAAATTAAAAAACAAAATTTTAAAGGTTATGATTCACACTGCTCCCTCTCCAGTGCAATATGCACATAAGGGGATCCACTCTTTTTTGAGGGTGTGCAAAGTAGTTGTAAGCTATGATATTAGGAGTAGTAGTACAAATCCAGGGGGTGCATACACCCTCGAGTATGTGTGGCACCGCCCCTGGTTCCACCACCATTTCTTATATCTCAAACCTCTCTTAAGACTGCATGCTTGAAGGAAGACTTATAAGGAATGATGGGTACTATCTATACCAACAAGATGCATCTTCTTTTCGGTAGCTCATTCCAAAAGAACTCCATAGTTAAGCATGCTTGACTTGGAGTAGTCTTTAGATGGGTGACCTTCTGGGAAGTTTTTCGGAAAGCGTGCAAGTGAGGACAAAGCTCGCTGAAAAGACTCGTGTTGGTTTGTGGGGTCAGTGGGAAGTTTTCCGGAAAACGTGCAAGTCAGACAAAGCTCGCTAAAAAGACTCATGTTGGTTTGTGGGGTCAGCCGGTCATCCTAAAAGCAGTTTCTGCTGCTGATGATCCAATTCCTGAATCACATTACACCAATAGTATAATTAATAGATCATGAATGATATTATAACACATAACTTCATACACGAATATTACACAAGGGTAAATTTGACATTTCAAGATTTAAAATGAAGGTTATTTTGGTAAAAGTTTCACCTTTCTTCTTCACTCACCTTCTCTCTCCTCTGCAACTTTTGCTTTCTCTCTTCACCAAATCCGATTTTGAACACCACCACTCCTTTCTCCATCTCCGGCGTCGACCATAGGAAAACTGAGGACGGACAAAAATGGTGACATGGTGGTGGTGAGGACGGCGACGATGGATGGTGGTGGTAGTAAGGTTGGCAATGCTGGTGGGGTAGTGAGCAGAGATCTAGTCAGCGGTAGAGATAGAGAGATGTTGAGATATGGTCACTAGAGATAGAGAGAGATGCATGCAGACGGCGACCGTGGTGGTGGCGGGGAGGGGTGACTGCGAGTGAGGGAACAAATAAAAAAAATAGAGTATTAATGAACATTAAATACTTTGTATAGTATTTACTTATAAAATGTATGTCAAAATAACATTTTCTTAATAGATAGATTTTGAGAATAGTTTGATCGAGAACATCCAATTTATTTAAAATACATTAGAAAATAATGCTGACTCCACACCACAAATTAATAACAAGAAATTAACTATATTAATTTTATTTTCTCTCAATCTTCTATATCAGATATACAGAATCAATAGATAAATAAAGAACCGTAAAACAAATTAAACCAAAAAGACGAAAATCAACATTTCTTATTTCTTATTTTAATGTCATGAGTGCATAATCCATTTGCACACAATAGAAGATAAAGTTAACCACACACTATACCTACTTCTCAAAATACAATATTACTATTATTTTCTTGGATCAATATTCAATACTATCACAATTAATATAAAACAACAACTTGAATGTGACACCAAATTAATCATTGACCAATTGAAACAACTTATTATATATGTAAAAGCCCTTAAAAATACTTATTACCTAATTTAAACATGAAATTTATACCGACCAGAATACTGTTCCAAAAAAAATTAGGATAAATGATTTTGACCCCACTTATCGAATTTTTTGGATCCGTCCCTGCGCTTCCAATAATAGAAGTGCTATATCCAGTCTGCAAATCATGAAATCTTGACCAAAGCATCACTCCTCCATACTTTCTTGATTTCTTAATCACAGGCAAAATTTCAGAAGTCAACACATCTGCAGGAATAAAACCACTTCCTGCAGCCGTCGTAGCCGCCGGCAACCCCAAAAATATCTTCCTGGTTGGAACACTTCTTGTCCATGTATTCCATGAATTTACAAGATTAGTTATGTTTCCATTATATTGACAAGGAGGATTGTTGTAAAATTGGACCCAAACAAAGTCAAAAAGTCCTGTTTGAAGGGCAGTGTCCAAAAATTTATCAGGAATTGGACACTGAGGTGCAGCACCAAGATACACTTTTTTTCCATATCTACTATACTCTTTAAGAAATTTTGCAAGGTGTTGCCAATTTTGTGTGGAACCAAGTTCAATATTAAAATCAATTCCATCTAAAATAGCATCACCTAATGGTCTTGAAGATGACTTGCCACCCAAGAAAGTGTTCCATAAAAATTTTGACACATTTCTTGCATCTTCAATTGAAGATAAAGAGTAGCTTCCAATTCCACCACCTATTGAAACTAAAACTATGATTCCTTTACTTTGGCAATCTTTAATTTCCGAGCTGAATTTTGTGCATGAATTTGGAACTGACGGGTTGCAGTGACTTGCGAGATTCATTTCAGGGGTTTGATCGTTACCAAATTTGTTGAGAAACGCTATGATAACATGGGTGTATTTTCCGGTTGCACATGCTTCGGATAACGTACCCTCGTTACCGTTTTGGCCCCAATAGATTGCTATGCCACCAGCATGGGAAGTTGCAACAAAAGTTAGGAACAAGAGAAAGATATGAGACAAGAAAGTGTTAGAGTTTTTTGCCATCTTTTTGAAAGTTTAGGTTTCAAGGTATGTTGTGAAGAGTTATTCCTAGCAATTGGATATTTATAGAATAAGATGGTTGACAATTTATAACTTTTGAATTATTGAAGATTGGAATAGAGTTTGGCCGGTTCCCATTTGCAAGGGATGTTGTTTATTTTGGACATGAAAAAGTCCCCTCGGTCCTTTCCCATTTGCAAGGGATGTTGTTGCTAGTCTAGATGCTTAGAACTTTAGATATATAATTCAAGATAAATTGAATGGAGTAATATATTTTTTGTTTTGTATTATATTATAAGAAAATTGTTTTCTACTCCCTCCGTTTCTTTTTAATTGTCTTTTATTATCTTATTTAGTGTTTCTATTTAATTGTCCTTTTTGTATTTTATGGGTATGATTTGTCAATTATACCATTTGTCAATTGCTCTTATCTTTTTCCATAAAACCAATTAATGCTATATATTTGGAAAACTATTTTTATTTTTTTTATTTTTGTTGGTACATAACATATTAAATTTTGTTTTTTTACATAATATATTAAATTTATTGGAAAGAGAAAGTGTGGGCAAAAAAATAGGAATTAATTGGTGGATTAAAACAATGGTATAATAGAAAGATAACGTGGAAAAATACACTTCCTTAATTTGATGTTATCATTCTAAAAAGACAATTAAAAAGAAACGGAGGGAGTATTATTTTTGTTAACATTAACTAGTAATAAAATTTATATAACAGTTAAAATTTTATATAAGAGAAACAATAAATTTTATTTTGTAACAGGACAGACAGTTAACATTTGTATAACAGTTAAAATGTAGGTATAAGTGAAGGTAAATTTTGAATTTTTTTTCTTCATATAAGTGGAAGTAAACTATGATTTATTTAGTACTAGCCGTCAAACGGGCACGTTTGTGTGACCGATATTCTTTTTTTTTCTTTCTTTTTTTAGTGATCGATATTCTCTATTGTGCAAATATAAATAACTATTTAATCTCATTTTTTATGGGACTTAGTTAATTGATAACTACGTGTAACCTCCTTTTTTGTTCTGGCTAGTTATTAAGAAGAAAAAAAAATATTTTTTTACTATAAAAAACCGAAAATTTACTTTTATGTGGAAGTTGTGCTTAGTTATTAAGAAGAAAAAAAATTAATTAGGATTATCGTAACTGAATGATAAATGGCACATTTAAAGTCTTCTATATATAAAATATAAAACAATTGTTCCATGAGCTTAACTCAATTGGTGAACATTTGCATTATTATGCAGTAGGGGATCGAGGTTCGAACCTCGGTCATCCCACTTATTCACTTTAAGAGTGAAATTTCAAGTCATTAGGCTACTTGACTAAAAAAACAAAATATAAAACAATTTATTTTAAAATATAAAAAATAAAAAACAGATTATTTTAAAAGTACCGTGGATTCATATACACATGAAAGTTAAAGACGGTTACTACTTTAAATCTTTAATTGATCGGTGCAAATTTATCTCAAAATCAATCAAGAAGTAAGTTAAGTTAGTTTTTTTTTTTTTTTGTTGATAAACATTAGCAATTTCTACTTTATTTATCAACACAATGTTAGGTCTTTTACTTGGTTAGTCTTTTATCATATTTTTTAAAGGATTGGAGCATATGACAAGGAGTCAAATGTAGTAGGATTCCATTGAAATTTACACGCAAATTTATTTTTTTCACGAACAATTGAGCCATTTATTATTGAGCTCAAAATTAATTTTTTTTAATGAATGGGATATTTTCCACGTAAAATTGTAAAGACAGCTTTTTAAGTTTATTCTCAAAAACAATTAAGGGTCATATTTAGGGCAGTATTTAAAAATATAAAATTTGTATAAAAAAATACAAAAGAATTGATATTTTTTTTTGACAAAAAAAATAAATTAATTTGAAAAAAAACAAATAATTTTGAAGGTAAAAAAACAATTACTAAACAACTTTGTCTTTTTTTTGAAAAGCTATTATTTTCACTTTTAGCTTTCAGATAGCTTCTAAGACCTAAAAAAGTCAGGCCAAACGGACCCTAATTAAGGCTCCGCTTTGCCCAATTTTTTTTAGCTTTTTATTCTCTTAAAAATGAAAAGTTAGGCCAAACACATTTTCAATAAAGTTTTTTGGAGAAAAAAAAGAACATATGCATTTGATCTAAAAAATTAATTACATAAATTCCAATGAAATGTTATTACATTTGGCCTTGTTGGGCTTTTCCAAAAATTAATATTACTTTATTTTTAAAATAAGATTGAAACTGCCAAAAATATATTGTATTCTCATTGAAATTTTCTTGAGTGCTCTAAAACTACTCTTTGACATTCTAAGTAATTGTTATTTAAAAAAAAATGTTTTTGATATGAACATTAATAATTATAACAAGACGTATCGAGAATAGGTTAAGATAATACAAACAATGAAACACATAAGTTCAAGATCAAATAAATTACCAATAATGAAAGAATTTTACCCAAAAATAAATTAGAGAGAAGTTAGGGTTTTTCTTTCCAAAACATAATTAGGGCGGGCACAAATAATATTATTTTTTTTGACAAATCTATTATATGCAATTATTATATACAATAATTGGTAGGAACTTGATCCGATTTATTACATTAATGATCGTTTTATGAAGAAAAGAAGCAATGGAACCAAGAACCATTAACATGTGCACGTATCAAGAATAGGTTAAGATAATACAGACAAATTCAAGATCAAATAAATTACCAATTACCAATAATGAAAAGTTATCATCATAGTTGAAATTCAAAATATCTCAATTAAACTCTAATTTGTGACAGCTAGCCAAAAATATTCAAAACGAAAAATCAATAACTAACCAACTAAAAGAATAAATCAAACTATAGTAGAAATTTGATTGACAATGTTAGACTTCTCATCACTAATAATCTTCATATTAACTCGATCCATGATATCTCCTAATGCCACCATGCACACGTTCTTTAACATCTTATCCACCTCTTGTTTAGCCCAAACCTTATTTTCATATAACATCTTGAGAGATATTTCTTTGTCCATAAGGCAACACATTTGAGGAATGTCATCTTCGTTAAATTCAGATGATGAATGTATCATATTTGTGTTGATACAATTACGACAAGTAACTCCTTCATCAGCAAGTTCATTGATAATAGTATATGATGGTAAAGAATATATCTTGTTGACCACGTTACCATATTCAACATCTTCCAACCATAGCCACAATGCAAGAAGTTTCATTGACTCCATTGGATCTCTTGAAAGCTTGATCACCAAGATTTCATATAGTTCTCTTTCATTGTGGTAAATGAACTCTTTTCTTCCACAATCCATTGTAATTTTATTTCGCAATAAAATTAAATGGGAGATTATGATTTTGAATACAAATAAGTGAGTGTGTACTTGGCTATTTATAACTAACAAGAGTCATATAGTTGTAGTCAAATTCAACAAACTTTGGATAAATGATAGAGTTAATCTAAAATTTTTATTTTATCTTATATACAAATTCCTAAATATTAGGATTATTGTAACAGAATGATAAGTAGCACATTCAAACTCTTCTATGAAATAGAGTTGACTCAGTCAAACCTTACAAGAAGATTCAAATTACTATGTTAACTGATTAGCGCAAATTTAGTTTAAATCAATCAAGAAGTAAGTTGTTTTTTTTTTTTTTGAAGAATCAAGAAATGTAATGTTAAGTAAGTTCTTTTTTTGCAAGTGAAGTTACACTTTTTTTAATAATGAAATGAAATTAGACTAATTAAACATAATTTTTTTTTTACTTTTATTTATCAACAAAAAGTTAATTAGGACTATTCCTCCAATTTGTTCTTGAGATATTTTTTTTGAAAGATTAGAACACATTTTGCGGTTTTCGGCGGCCTCCACCGAGCCGGTTACTTTGGTGGGTTGCAATTTGCTGAGATCTGTGTGGAGTGCGTGCGTTTGGTTGACGGAGTGTACTTTTAGCCCATAAGAGTTTGGCAAGGGTTCTTATCAGTGAGAGATGGTTCTATACTTCTTCAGTTTAGGAATGTTTCGCTTGGGTTTTTGCTTTGTGGTTTTTTGGGTAGGAGATGGAGATGGACATTGACGACGGTGTGTCATTGTTTGAATTTCAAATAATGTTGTTTTTAGCTTTGGTGATGTTATTGTTCTAATGCATTTATGTGTAATTTTGTACATTTTCTCACCATTTGTATGTCTTATACTTATGGTTGATTGTTATAATATATTTGCTGATTAAAAAAAAAATTAATGTAGTAGGACTTTATTTAAATTTATGTATTTTACTTTATAAATATTCAATATTTTGTACTCCTTTATTATAAAATTCTTATATTTAAATGCCTTAACATGTACTTTTGGAAGACATGTTAACATAATCCTTTTAAAATTTATAAGTTCCAATACTTGAAAAATTGTGTCTGCATGTGATCAATTGATATGGTGTGGAGTCAAAAGTTTGTAACTTCAATGAGCTACTGCAATAAATTAAAAATTTAAAGATCAATTTTTTATTACTTAAAAAAAAACTTAAATAATCTACTTATTACCTAAAAATTTAAAGAACTTATCTATTAGATAAAAACTTTAAAAAAACGTATGTGTTATGAAATTCAAAGAACATCTGCATTTGATCTAAAAAAATTGATTGCATAAATTCCAATGAAATGTTGTTACATTGGCCGTGTGGGGCTTTCCAAAAAGCCTAAATTTCATTTTTAGTCTTTAAGTTTCACAAATTTGCAATTTTAGCCACTTAATTTTTAAAAAGCAATTTTGGCTTTCTATATTTGTCCCCTTTTGCAAAAGGCTGATTTTAACCAAGACAACGTTGATGTGGCAAGTCACTTAAGTGTCTCAGATGCCATGTCAGCTTATTTTGTCACTTAAAAAACAAATAAAAAAAATGAATGAAAGGAAGTAACTCTTAAAATCCATTCTCGACCTTCCATTTTCATCGCCGATCATTCCCCCGTCCACCATGCTCTCATTCCAAACTCATCTGTTTTCTTCGACGCCCCAAGATGTAACACCCAAACCCGTATTTAGTAAAATACTACCTTAATAGAATATTCTCCAAAATACACAACGGAAATAAAATTTGATTTATAAAAGGAATTGTTCGAGTATTACATCGTACACATAAAAGCTTACCAGCTAATAACTTAATTAGTAAAACAATTATTGTACAAAATGAGTTTATAAGAAAAATACATATTTAAATACATTGGAAATAAGAAGTAAGACTCTAAATATACATTATAGAAATAATCTCATCCCCGTGTCATATCAGAGCTGAGCTTCACCGACAACTCGGTCACAAACATAACCTGTGAATCTGAACCCCCAAAGGTTCAGCACATACACAAAACGGAGGGTTAGATAATATAACCATAAAAGAAACTAAGTATAAAAACACACTTAATACTTAGGACATAGAATGGTCATGTCTAACAACTCATTCCATAAACAAATATCAATCTCATATTATTCATATTTCATAGTACATATGCACCATAATAATATCACATTCTCAATCAATTGACAAGTATACACATCGTCATCAATTATCAAGCGTTATTACACATCTCATAATACACTTAATCATTTATTAAGGATTAACAATCAATGCCAAGTACCATTATCACATAATTCAACCATTCACAATCATATGGAAACAATGACAATTACCAAATACCAATTAGAGTGCACAATTATCCTAATGCAAACTAATGTCACAATCTCATGTCATGTCACCCTAGACATAACTACATGCATGTGGTACCCGCATCAAAGTAATGAACACCCCCCAAGTAACCGCACCCCTTGGAGTCTCAATGTTCTGGATAAACATATATCCATCGCTCAAGTCAGTTTTAAGTCATGGGGGACTCTTCTCAAATTGACTCATGAATGCATGAATGTACACATACCACATAATAATGATAACACTATACATCTACTCATGAATAATAGGCCACTCATCCCTATTATTTCTTCTCAATTCGCATCGAATTCACATCATCATATCATTATTAAGGTATACATTCAAGCAAGATACAATAACACACTCATCATCATAAAACATGAACATCATAATTCATCATCATTAATTAACCTCTAATCATCACACATCGTTAGCTAATCAACATACATTATTAACTAACCCTCATACATCATTAATCATCACACATCATTACTAATTATCTATCATCATCAACATAATCTCATCTCAACATGCACATTAATCATAGTTAATTAGCATGTACAATAACACATAACATCTAAGTTAATCATAAGTCAGCATTCTCAATCTCAGTCAAACATACACATATAAGCATGTTATCATCATACCAACTCAAGATTCAATCAATCCAAATCTATAACATGTTATAAAACCAAATCTAATCATGTTATAATCTCACAATCATCATACAACTTAAAGAAATTTCTCAAAATCAGGTCTTGGTCGCTGGGCGAGGCCTGGCGACGAAGCAAGCGAGAAAAGGCAGTGCAGTCGCCGCTCACAGCGAAGCATGGCGACGGCTGCTCGCTTTTGGTCGCTGGTGGTTGCTGGGCGACCACTGCCTAGACAGGATGCTCTGTTTCGGGTTAAAACGAGAATCAACATGAAATTCATCATCAAATATTCAAAATACAGAAAGTTACCAACTTTAAGCTCATAAAATCATGCTAAACATAGAAGTACAATTTAAAACATCATCAAACATCATTTCATACGATAAAGCATGAATTTTTCAAGTATTATTTCATAAAACCCATTTTTGAGCAAAACCCCATTTTTCTCATAAAATCATGAAATCAATCCATTAATCTATGTAATAGCAAGAGTAGAATCATTGAAACATATCATTCTAACACAACAAGCATTAATAAAACACATTCCCTAACATTCCAATCCCCACCAAGAGATGAGAGGGTTTGGGTATGGAGAATAGACATATCCTCCCTCTTTGATCATCTCACAATTATATTATCTAAGCCTCTTACATTGGATTAGTTGGAATCTCTTCTCCACCACTTGATTTCCTTTAATCTACCATGGCTTATTTTTTATTTGATCTTCTCTTCATCTCTTTCTCTTACCCTTTTTCTCTTCTCTCTACCTCTCTTTCTCTCAACCTTTCTTTCTCTCAATTTTTATGATAAATAACAACAACATTACCTCTCATAAAACCACTCCTTATATATAGGCCTCTTCTAGGTTATAGTTAAATCCCCATACTACCCTTAATTTTACTACAAATCTCACTCACAATCTCAACTTTACTATTACCACAAATTCTTGTACTATTTACACAAGTGTCACTACTTCCCCTCCAAGACATTCTATCCTTTTAAGATAATAACCAAAGTGCCACTATTATCTCTACACAACCCACTAACTCACACTAGATTACTATATTACCCTTAATTCTACCATAAACTCTTATTCATTCTAATTAGGCCCAATACTCATAAAAGCCCATTATTAACAATCATAAATGTAACAACTAATTAATACATATAAAACATATCAATTAACATATACAATTAATTAAATAACATCAATTAATCAAATATAATAAAATATAAGATTTGAGGTGTTACACAAGACACTCTCTATACCTCGATAATTTTACTTTGTTGCTATCCACTTACCTTATTGTTTTATTTTTGCCCACTAAATCATAACCACCGCCGCACACAATTTACTCTCCAGCCTAACTACATGGATCTGGGTTGCATGTTGTAACAATGTACATCACGCAGTTTCAATCGTAGCCATTGATTAGAGATTGAACGGATCGGATTGATGTAGTTATAAATATATTATAAATCATCACCAGGCACGGATGCATGACAAAGAAATTGGGTGCAGCTGCCCCCACTCTTCTCTTACATATAACTTCTATTACTTATCATTTGATACTTTAAGTAACTCATTTTTCACATAGAAATTTTTCTTGCCCCCACATTACATATTAATTTAGACCAAGTTAAGAGTTTTCTCTTAGTATTTTTTATTATAATTTAAATGACTATTTAGCTCACACACATTTATTTTATCGTGATTAAAATAAAATATAAAGGTGAAGTGTACTTTACTCTTTGAAAATTTAAGGATATTTGTCTAACAATTAATGAAAATAAGCTAAATTTGTTTGCCGTGATACTCATAACTAACTTGTAACCAACTAATATATCTTGTTCTTATTGGTTAATGGATAAATATCCCCAAATTATCAATGGATAAATTACAAAAAAAAAAACAATAAAAAATATCTAGCATCTTTTTAAAGCTAATTAATCATTTTAGCTCGATAAAAAATGTCTTAATTTTTGTACGTAGTATATCGTTAATGGTTAATAATAATGATATTATTTTTTTCTTCGGAATAATAATATTATTTTATTACTAATTAATTTATTTAATAAATATTTATCATATATATATTTTGACCCCACTGACAAAAATCTCTGGATCCGTCCCTGATCATTACAGCCAAACGTTTTAGATCAGACGGTCCAGATTTAAAACTGTGTGAAAACTGTATTATTTTTTAATTTCTACAGCATTAAATCCAATTTCCAACTACACATGAAGCAACTTTTACTGTGCACACGGAGAAAAAATAAGAATCAAAACCAAATTTCTAACTCTAAAGTTAGAGTAATGGAAAGCATCAGAGGTAATAAAAGGGAACTAGGAAAATAATTTAATGAAGGAATAAGGATATGGAAGAGAACCGGTAAGAGAAAGAGACGGTGTGTGTTGATTGAAAAAAATGTGTTTCAAGAGACGAGAGAGGAATCACTTTTGTATTGAAAAAAAAAAGGGGATGATTTACTCGCATGTTTGCCGTGATCAAGATTTAAAATTCATATTACCAATTGTTAGTTGGTTCAATAGTAATTACCGCTGAATTTTATAGGAAGGATCACGATTCGATCCCCGCAACTGCGATCGGAAGGGAATTATAATTACTTAATGCTAGAATTGACCTCCGAACCAGATTTAAATCGATAGTAAAAACAAAAATAAATAAATAAATTCATACTATTACAAAACTAAACATGAATTGAAGTGTAGTACAAGTATATAAACAGAATGGTTAAAAGCAAGAGATAGTAAACAAAGTGATAGGAAAATCAAAAAAATACCAGTGCAATGCCTTCCATCCATTCCGAGTCACTTAAGTGATTTGCCACATTAATATTGTCTTTTTCAAAATTGACAATTTGCAAAATTAGACAAACATAAGGGGACCAAACTGCTATTTTGGAAATTTGGAGGTCAAAATTGCAAATTTGTGAAATTTAGAGGATCAAAAGTACAATTAACCTTGCAAAAATTAATATTACTTTATTTTTTTATATAATATTATTATTTACTTATAAAATTAGATTGGAACTGCTAAAAATATCTTGTATCGTATCGTCTCATTCAAATTTTCTTGAGTGCTCTAAAGTCAAAACGACTCTTTGACATGCTAAGTAGTTATTAAGAAAAAATGTTTTTGATATGAACATTAATAATAGTTTCAATGCAAAACTAGTCAAATGGAATTTTGAAACAACTTTTTTAATGATGAAACAAAATTCATTTTGTGAGAAAGACATATTTACAAAAATCCCGTTAAGACAAATTCAGTTCTAATAATCAAAACACAAAAAAATTCATGAGACAGTGACGGAACAGAACCCACAAATTTATTGTAAAAAAAATGAGTTGTTGGCATCTATATAAATTATGGGTCATGCTAAACAGTGTCTCTGGGGCATTTGTTAAGCATACCTAAAAAGAAAAATAAAGTAAAAGTTAATGTTAAAAAGATAATTTTCTACAATTTTGAGACATTAAATGCACAAATTACAAGAAAAAGTTTTCTTATTAATAAGCTTAACTAGTGCCCCAGGGGCACTGTTTAGCATTATCCATAAATTATTAATTATTAATCCTTTGACAATTTCAAAACACATTTAATGAAGTTTTTTAATAACGAAATTTGTTATGACTATGTTCGGTAAAAAATAGCGGATAGCAGATAAGCTAGCTTATAGCGGATAAGCTAGCTGATTGAATTTGTAGTGTTTGGTAAAATTAGCGGTTAGACTAGCTTATAAGTATGAAATGACATAAAAAAGATATGTTTAATTAATATTTAATTTTTTCAAGTAAGATAATAGAGGTAAAATTAGAAGAAAAGATAATATGCTATAAGCTATAAGCTCATAAGCTACTTGAAATAGCATTTAAAAAATAAGCTATAAGCTAGTAAAATAAGCTATAAGCTCTTTTCTAAAAACTGTTACCAAATAGAGCTTTTAGCTTATATATAAAAGTAGAATGAAATGAAATTGGTAGACATGAGTTTAGCTAAATTAATATGAACATTTTTGAACAGGAATTAATATGGACATTATATATGTTTGAGTTAAGATTCGAATTTCAAATATTTTATTTATTTACTTTTAAAAGGTAAAATTTTAGTCATTAGATTATTTGACAATAAAATATCAATTTGAATCAAATAAATAATTAAATATACATCTTATTTTATTTTATTTATGATAAAAATATACATTTTTTTAAGTAATACAATTATATCATGAAATTTCTCATAATTATAATTATAATTATTTTATAAAAGACCAAATAATAAAATAATAAATTAATGTTAAAAAAAGGAATACAAAACAATTTTCTTATAATATAATACAAAACAAAAAAGATATTACTCCATTCATTTTATTGTTAATTTTTTTTAAAATAACTATCATATACTAGCCGCCAAACGCGCACGTTCCGTGCCCGTTTGTGTGATTCGTCTTTTATATTCTACTGAGGTATATAAATTGTAAAACTATATTTGTTGTAACTGGTTTTGTTATATAAGAATTTGTTAAAAAAAAAACTATAACTGGTGGTTACTTTTCTTGTTAGTAGTTTTATTGAAGTGCAAAATAAGAATAATGAAAAAGTCATCCCAAAAATTTGTATCTTTTTTATATATAGTTGGTTACTTTCACTACAAGAAAATGTTGATTTAGTGGCAGCAATTTTCCCTCACAAAGTGCTAAATTCCGCCAAAAAGTGCATATTTCCTGGCGGAATCAATCCGCCACTAAATCATATGCCAGTAAATTTCCTGGCAAAAATTTCCACCAATAACTTTGTCTAGAACTGAAAAATAGAACCCCACACTTTGTGGCGGAAAATTCTGCCAGAAACTCAGACACATATTCCTACACTTTGTGGCAAAATATTCTGCCGGTAAATATATTATTATTTTATTTTTTTACTTTTTTAGATTTTTGTTTCTCTCTCTATACTTCTATCCAACACTTTTTTAGATTTTTCTTTTTATTTTCTTATTTGTTTTAGATTTTCCTTTGTTTTCTTAGTTGTCCGCCAGAACAAAAACAACTTCAACACTTTGATATTTTATTTCCAACAGCAAAGAAAGGTAACAATGAATTCAACTATTAGAGCTTGAATGCAATCAGGTTAGTGGCCTCTTGGCTTGTTCATAACGCGATTTTGGCCATATATTGCAATTATATCCATCCTGTTAAACACCAACACAGAAGACTAGCCACACACCCATACAAGCCTTCTATTGCAATTGTTTTCCATGAATCTTTCTGCAAAACCCAAAAACAAAAACAGTAAGAAAAACATAAAAAAACAAAACAACAGTGTACTAAAAACATTGTTTGAATCGTAAATAGAACAACCCATGAAAGAAAAATCCAAACTTTAAGGTTTTGAAGCATGTCCATTAACATACCTTAGAAGAATTTCGACGAGTTCCATCTTCCAGATCCATAACATGAGCAGTTTCAACTCTCAAAGAATAATTTTTTTCAAAAACTAAAATTTAGGGGAAGAGAAGAACCGGAGAGGTTTTGGGTTGAGATGGTTGAGTTTGAGGGGGAGGGTAAAATTGGAAGAGAGGGTTTGGTTTTGGAAGATAAGAGTGATGTGGTGGTGGAAGAGATGAGCCTAGAGAGAGAGAGGTAGCCATTGAAGAGAAATTTGAGGTGAGTGAAGATGTGAGGCGAGTGAGAGAAATTTGAGGTGAGGAGTGAAAAAAAATTGTGAGAGAAAATAGGGAAAATGAGTTAAGATTGGGGATTAGTGGTGTGGTTTATGATGGTGTTTGTGTGTGCGTGAGAGATGAGGGGTTTTCTATTTTATTTTTTTATTTTTATTTTTTGTGTTCAGGAATATTTACTGGAGGAATATTTCCGCCAAAAAGTAGCATATGTTAGCTTTAAAATTTACTGGCAGAAATTTCTGCCACTAACTTTTTTATTTATTTAATTTTCAGATATTTTGGAGGATAAATCCGTCAATAAGTATACTATTAAGCTATTGGCGGTTTTGTCTTATTTTGTGGTGGATTTTTCCGCCAATAACTTATTGAGGGTTAATTCCGCTAATAAGTAATTTTGAATTCCGTTTGTAAATGAAAGTTTTCTTGTAGTGTTTTTTTGTTGGTAGTTTTTTTAAGGGTAAGATAGGAATAATGAAAAAGTCATCCCAAAAATTTGTATCCTTTTTATATATAGTAATAGATATATATATATATATATATATATATATATATATATATATATATATATATATATATATATATATATATATATATATATCTATTACTATATATAAAAAGGATACAAATTTTTGGGATGACTTTTTCATTATTCCTATCTTACCTTTAAAAATAACTTCCACATAAAAATAGATTTTCAGTTTTTTTAGTAAATACTATTGTTTTTGCCGGCGCTAGTTATCTAAACAAATATTGTTACTGTATTATGAAAGTTATGTGCTAAAATTACAAGTTTGTGAAAATTAGAGGGTAAGAATGCAATTTAACTTTATTATTTTTTTGGTGAAATAATTTTTTTTTTGAAATAACCTAACTTTTAATAATTGTAAGGTTTTTTTTTTTATAAGCAAAATTTTGAATTATAAGGAATACAAGGGGTACTCAACCCTTACAATTCAATAGAAGGTACAAAAAAACTAAATGCTTTGAAAGCAAGCTAAGAGATTAATACACCAAGAAGAAAACTCAATTTCAACATTATTACAAACTCGGCCTGTGAACCAAAACTATGACATAAACTTAAGGCTTAAATGCAGTTTTACCCCCTATTTTAAATAAATTGGAATTTTACCCCCCCTATTTCACTAAAACGGTAATTACTCTCTCTATGTAACTCCAAATTTAGTGGAGTTTGATTCTGTGAAAAGTTAACTCGATTATGGTCATTTTGGTACATGTTTGGTGAATTATTGATCAAAATTGAGTTATGTGCGAAACTTTGAAGTTGAGGCTCAGAAGCAAACTGGTACCTCAATTTTGATAACTCAATTTTGATCAATAATTCACCAAACATGTACCAAAATGACTGTAATCGAGTTAACTTTTCACAGAATCAAACTCCACTAAATTTGGAGTTACATAGAGAGAGTAATTACCGTTTTAGTGAAATAGGGGGGGTAAAATTCCGATTTATTCAAAATAGGGGGTAAAACTGCATTTAAGCCTAAACTTAATTTGATCCACTAATAATGGTATGTTAACAGTTTCCCCTCTAAATAAAATATTGTTACGCGTACGCCACAAACTCCAAGTAGTAGCTAGCCAAATAACATGACGAAATCTCTTATTAGCCTTCACTTTGATTAAGTCTCCAAATTGAATAAAATAATTGTAAGGTTTGAAACAGTTTTTATTGGGAGGGGATCATTTGACACCGGTGTCAAATTAAATAATTTACACCAAATCTAGACCGTACAATCTGTTTTAATCTAACGATCAACAATTAGTCACTAATAAGTTCGCGTGACATCATTTTATAGTTTGGCTTCCAGTTCCAACACTCACTTGAAAACCACTCACCCACGTAAAACATTTTTCCCGGTAACTGGCGGCAATGCTACAATACATGAAAACAAGGATTCACCATTGTTATATCGCTGCCACTCAAACTGAATATCCTCAATCCTTTGTTGTACATCTATTTGAATTGTTAATTTAATTTGTGATGAGTGTAAGTTGCAACAATTGAAGGTTCTTTCAATCCCAATCAAAATAAGGAGTATAAATTCACGGAGGATGCAAACCCAGAGATCTTTGAAGTCCAAACTACCCCTATTTTAGAGAATAATGGCGCAACAGTTGAGAATCTTGTAGAAAAAGTGAAAAATAATACTAGTGAGGTATAGTATTATGAAACCTTTGCAAAATTTTGGCTTTAAAATATCATCTATTATTTCACAGGTTTCTAACTATTACTTCTGTTTTTTTTTTTTTTTTTTTTTTTTATATATATATACATATAGGATATTGAGGTTAAAAATAATGAAGAAATAGCTTTAGAGGATGTTGCACAACAAGATCCAATTGATATTGAGCATCAAAAAATTTATCCTCATATTGGGTTGGAGTTTGACTCCCTTGAAGATGTTAAAAATTTCTACAAAGCATTTGCCAAAGATGAAGGATTTGGAGTTCGTACACGTTCCAGTAAACCAAATTCATGCATACTTGTATGTTCTAATGCTGGTCAACGTACAACAGATAATACCAAGAATGAGGAAAGTAATACACTTAAAAGAAAATGTAGGAAACGGTGCTCTACTTCAAGAACCAATTGTATGGCATCACTTACTTTTTTTTTTTGAGCAGCAAATGGGAATTTTATTAGATACTCAACCAAACATAAGACATGTTATGTGAGTAATGATATTACAAAGGAAATAGGGAAAGGTAGCAAAGAGCCTCTAAAACACACAAAAAAATACAGCATCATGGGAACAAAGCTAGACACAACAACAACAGTAGTAACAGCATACTAAAAACGGACAGGGCAACAACAGGCAACCCAACAGAAACACAAACAGCAGCAGGAAAGAGCCACAATAACATAGCCACGCCCATGACAGAAGCGCCATACCCCACCTGCAGCAACACCCCCCTCACATGCAAGCCAAAGGGTTCCAAGACCATTCGTAGAGGAGGAACGGGCCTTTAGCAATCCTACCAACAAACCATTTCCAAGAAAGCAATTTGATTTGGTCTATAACCTCCTCAGCAGATACAATAACTTACTGCTTCAAAGGCACGAAAGAAACGTAGGTGGGCTATCATTGGCTTTAACAATGTCCACAATCATGGTATGGTTAGTCCAAAGAGTGTTAACTATCTTAGATGTCATAAGAAAATGAGTGGTGCAGCAAAAAGCCTTGTTGAAACATTTGATAAAGAGGGTCTACCTACCGGAAAAGTTGCTGCATTGTTTAACAATGGAGGTTCAACCTTCTCTAATAGAGATTGTTGGAATCATCTTAGAGATCTTCGATCTAGAAACTTAGATGTTGGAGATGCTCAAGCTGTGTTCAATTTTTGCATCCAAAAGCAGACTTAGAATCCAAATTTCTTTTATGCAATACAGTGCGATAATGATTCACGAATGATTAACTTTTTTTGGGTAGACGCAAGGTCAAGGTTAGCCTATAAAGTATTTGGAGATGTTGTTACATTTGATACAACATATAAGACCAATAACTATAGTATGCCGTTTGCACCTTTTACTGGGTTGAATCATCATCACCAGTCTATTTTATTTGGTTGTGCTTTGTTGCAAGATGAAACGGAGAAATCATTTACATGGTTGTTTGAGAATTGGCTTAAAGCAATGGGTGGAAAGTGTCCTATGTCAATAATTACTGATCAAGATTTGGCAATGAAAGCTGCAATATCCAAGGTATTTCCACAAACTCGACATCGTTTATGTTTGTGGCATATTAGGAAAAAATTTCCTGAAAAGCTTTCACACGTTTACCATAAAAATTCAACTTTTAAGCGTGATCTAAAAAGGTGCATACGTGATTCCTCATGTATAAAAGACTTTGAAGAAGATTGGCAACATATAATGGTTGAGTATGATATGCTGAAAAACGAATGGCTTCAGGGTTTGTACAAGATCAGAGAATCATGGATTCCAGTTTATAATAGAAATACTTTTTTTGCTGGGATGAATACTACACAGAGGAGTGAAAGCATCAATGCTTTTTTTGATTCTTTTGTAGATTCGTCAACCACGCTGCAAGATTTTGTAGTGAAGTTTGACAAAGATGTTGATAGTCGCTACGAGAATGAAAAGAAAGAAGATTTTGAGTCGAGACATCGAGAGCGTATATTAAGTATTGGATCAAAAATTGAAGAGCATGCTGCATCTTTTTATACTAGAACCATCTTTAATAAATTTCAAGATGAACTAGCAAAGGTTTGTCGGTTCACAAGAGAGAAAGTTGTGAAAAGTGGGTCTCAATATACATATAAGGTAACTGGGTTATGATTCTCGAGACTCATTCATTGTAAGTGTGGATCTAGATACAAGGGACGCCAAATGTGGTTGTCAACTTTTTGAATTTATGGGGATATTGTGTAGGCACATCTTGGTGATTTTTCAAGCAAAAAATATTGTTGAAATTCCAAGTAAGTATATTTTACACCGTTGGACAAAGTATGCTAATAAGAGTTTAGGATTTAGTGTTCGTGAAACAAATTCGGTATGTGATAATGGTAATTCAGCAGCCTTGCGAAGTATGCACGTGCATAATCAAGTAAACAGGTTTCCCGATCTTGCTTCAAAATCAGAGAGAGTTTACAATTTTATCTCATCAGGGTTGGAACAATTATATAAAGAGGCAATGAAAATGCATTCTGAAATGCAAACTAGTAAGGATGATCTTCTTTCTGAGACAAGTTGTCCAGATATGTTATTCCCTGAGCAAGCAAATGAAGAGGCTGAATTAACTATTAGAGATCCAGTAAAATCACAAACCAAAGGAAGACGAAAGGATGATGTCAGACTCCCTAAATCTGGAAGAATCAAAAGTAGTCTAGAGTTGTCAATGAATCAACTCACAGGAAAAAGACACAATTGTCAATTATGTAATGAACCTGGTCATAATCGAAGAAGTTGCAAGCTAAAAACAAGCGAGGAAGAAGCTAACTCATCTACTTAAGTTTGGATCAATCATGAATATGTCAATGGTTATGCAGTTGAAAGTGTTCGTCATTAAAGTCACAAAAGCATTGCTTTGAACTGGAGTTGGTGCATGCAGTAGCAAAAAATTATGAAATAGACTCGTCAATTTTATGTAGTAGAAAATGGTTATGGTTACTGTGGTTGAGAGGGACAATTTATGTTAGTTTTTTAATATTAGACATCTCTATGAATGTAGTAATTGTAAGTGAACAGGCTTTGATCTGGTGCAACATTGTAATTTCTTGGTCATGTCATGTTTGTTTAGGCATGAAGTTTCTATCTTTTTCTTGGTCATGTCATTTTATCTCTATTGACTTGATGAGGCTATACAATTACCTGTAACTCATATATTGTTGCTATAGACAAAATGAGTTTATTGAAAGTTATGAGAGGGAAAAGGAATGGGGAGAAAAGAAGAGTTTGTAGCATGCATATGTGAGAAGTGAGAGAGTAACAATTTTTTTTTTACTGGATTCACTGACTTCACTGCAAGTTTTCTTTTCCTTAAGTTCATCTTGAAACACAAAATTTGTTTAGTGCAGTTATAAATGCAATAGTTGTTCACATTTATTCATTAAGGATAGTCTTTTTTTTTTATCTTTTTTCCCACATAATGGCTTTTCACGAAACAACGATATTATTCACAATAAAGTTATAGTACACTTTCATATTGATAATCAATGAATACATATAAATGATAATTTGATAAATAACATATACCATACATCATGCGGGATGAAAACTTTACTCAATTACCAATATGTATCAAATGATAAAATCTAAAACCAATTTCAATGGTAATATCCCCATCATGTAACTTACTCTTATAATGGTTTGGGATATTACCATCCAAAATCATCCAGTAAGGTAAGATACAAAATCCCCCTGTGAAGAAATATTTCATTTAACTAAGCTACAAAGCCTCAGAATCCAATAGAGAATGAGTTGATCTAAGTCATGAGTAATAGTGATTTTAGCACTCATCACTACATGAACCATGTCTGGTACATATAAAGCTTCAAAAATTGAATAGTCCACCCTTTAATCACTAGGCTGAGACTCAACTAACAATAAGCCTATTCTTTGCTCATATATTACAAGCTTTTATCCTTATAGAAGAAACAACAATACACAGCTTGATAGCCAAATAGCTGAGGCAGCAGTACACAGGTTGATAGCCAATGAATTAATGCAAGCCAATCCATGATAGTCTGTCAAAACTGTCTGCATAATTTAGCACCCGAAACAGCTGAAAGAATACTCATGATCGCTTATCATCATAGCTGAGTTTGCAGCAAATACAACCAAGAGCAGCATATATAAACTAGAAGTTTGCACTTAACAATTCCACGTCTACCATTGTCAACACCTGCCTCAAAATAACCATGTATCCACTGATAGAATTTCACGTGCCAACAATATCAAGCGGACTTCAATAAAGTCACCACCGTTACTAGATAATTGATCTAGCAGAGCTTAATGTGATCAAGACCAGCGTCAGATCCTATTGTTTTCAATATATGCCATCACATCAGTAACAAATGATCTACAATTCTGCACCCCTGCATGATTACACGTAGCAACACTCCTATTATTTAGCTTTTTAGTATCTCGGCGTCTTGCCACAAAATTACTCTCAAATTTTAGAAACCTAACTGCTTCCGTCCTGAGACCACTGGACAAAGACTTTATGAGAAACAATCAAGAACATCAAGTATATATAGGAAAAATGCACACATCAGACCCGCCTATATCAGACTCAACACCTGCACTATGAATAAAAACAAACCAGAATGGATGGTATCTCCATATCACTACATTATGAGAGAATAAATTTAAAAATTGTCAATACACAATAATTCTACAGGTTGTATATGAAAATTACTGGACTTTCAGAATCTGTTTGACATTTGAAGTAGACATACAATGTTTAATTAAGTATCAATTTTAATCATTCATTGTAAGTAGATATCATCCGTAGCCATAATATCCAAACTCCAAAGTCAGTAAAAGCTGAAAATTCTGGAACAACAATTACACCTTTTCATCACTCCCATCAATTCAATTTTTATTCCTATCCATTCTCAATTCAGTTTCCCCTGATTTTGTAATCATCAATGGAGAGCGAAAACGGCTTCTGGTTGCAATAAGCCGAGAGAGAGAGACAGAGAGCCAAACAAAAAATGATGTCACGTGAACTCATAAGTGACTAATTGCTGATCTTTAGATTAAAACAGATTGTAGGGTCTAGATTTGGCGTAAAATATTTAATTTGACACCGGTGTCAAATGATCCCCTCCCGGTTTTATTATACAAGAGTTTTTTTTTTGTGTGAATATGTAACTTTTATGTTTAATGAAAATTAATTTTTTTAGGGGACCTAAATTTTTTTTTTTTAGTCTTCTTATCCTTAGACTCTAAAAGTTAACTAGCTCCACAGAAATTACCAAATAATAGTTCCTAATTCTCATATCTTCTGATCTTCAACAAGGCTAACCCAAACAACCAGCAAAATCACAACTCTAATTTGTTCCAACTAGAAGTTTTCTATCGAACCTGAATTTTCCAACGCTCGAATCTGAATTTTCTATTCTGCATGGTTTAGCTTGACTTGAAGTCCATTGATTCCAAGCATTAACAAGATTAGCAGTGTTACCATTTGAGTATTGACATTGAGGATTATTATAAAACTGAACCCAAACATAATCAAATAAATCAGTTTGAATAGCTGAATCCAAATGAGCATCAAGGTAAGGACATTGTGGTGCTGCAGACAAATAAATTTGCTTTTGTGATTATTTATCTGCAGCACCATAATAGCTGATTATTTGTGGTGCTGCAAACATTGAGGATTATTTGTCTGCAGCACCACAATTAAGAAGGATCCAAAGTACGCATCATTTCTTTTGTGGTGCTGCAGACAATACCTCTCTTATATCTCAAACCTCTCTTATTAACTTTAAGAAGGATCCAAAGTACACATCATTTCTAATATCTTAAACCTCTCTTAAAAGATATTCTTAATTTACCGCACATATTTATTAACTTTAAGAAAAAGTTACCGGTGGGGATGCTGCAACAGGTGTAATACCCGAGGCTGACTAGGGCGAGGAGTGGTTGCCGGTGCACGAGGCATGACAATGTGCGGCTCCTGACAGCTTCTAGGTAAAAACTGAATTGACATCAGAATGAGAAGGATCCTGAGGCTATGCAGGTTTGAGACTGCATGGTTGAAGGAAAACTTATAAGAAATGATGCATACTACCTATACCAACAAGATGCATCTTCTTTTCGGTAGCTCATTCCATAAGAACTCCATAGTTAAGCGTACTTGACTTGGAGTAGTCTTTTGATGGGTGACATTCTGAGAAGTTTTCCGGAAAGCATGCAAGTGAGGACAAAGCTCGCTGAAAAGACTCGTGTTGGTTTGTGGGGTCAGTGGGAAGTTTTTCGAAAAGCGTGTCAGGACAAAACTCGCTGAAAAGACTTGTGCACCGCAGCAGAGGGTGTTGCTGCTGATGATCCAATTCCTTAATCACATTACACCAATAGTATAATTAATAGATCATGAATGATATTATAACACATAACTTCATACACGAATATTACACAAGGGTAAATTTGACATTTCAAGATTTAAAATGAAGGTTATTTTGGTAAAAGTTTCAACTTTCTATTTCACCCACCTCTCTCCTCTACAACTTTTGCTTTCTCTCTTCACCAAATCCGATTTTGAACACCACCACTCCTTTCTCCATCTTCGGCGTCGGCCATAGATAAACAGAGGATGGACAAAACTGGTGACATGGTGGTGGTGAGGACGGCAACGATGAATGGTGGTGGTGGTAAGGTTGACAATGGTGGTGATGGTGAGCAGAGATCTAGTCAGCGATAGAGATAGAGAGATGCTGAGATCTGGTCACTAGAGATAGAGAGAGATGCAGACGGCGACCGTGGTGGTGGTAAGGTCGGTGGTGGTGGTGGGGAGGGGTGACTGTGAGTGAGGGAACAAATTAAATAAAAAAATAGAGTTTTAATGAACAGTAAATACTTTGTGTAGTATTTATTTATAAAATGTGTGTCAAAATAACATTTTCTTAATAGATAGATTTTGTGAATAGTTTGATCGAGAACATCCAATTTATTTAAAATACATTAGAAAATAATGCTGACTCCACACCACAAATTAATAACAAGAAATTAACTATATTAATTTTATTTTCTCTCAATCTTCTATATCAGATATACAGAATCAATAGATAAATAAAGAACAGTAAAACAAATTAAACCAAAAAGAAAAAAAATCAACATTTCTTATTTTAATGTCATGAGTGCATAATCCATTTGCACACAATAGAAGATAAAGTTAACCACACACTATACCTACTTTTCAAAATACAATATTACTATTATTTTCTTGGATCAATACTATCACAATTAATATAAAACAACAACTTGAATATGACACCAAATTAATCATTGACCAATTGAAACAACTCATCACACGCTTCCAATAATAGAAGTGCTATATCCAGTCTGCAAATCATGAAATCTTGACCAAAGCATCACTCCTCCATACTTTCTTGATTTCTTAATCACAGGCAAAATTTTAGAAGTCAACACATCTGCAGGAATAAAACCACTTCCTGCAGCCGCCGTAGCCGCCGGCAAACCCAAAAATATCTTCCTGGTTGGAACACTTCTTGTCCATGTATTCCATGAATTCACAAGATTAGTTATGTTTCCATTATATTGACAAGGAGGATTGTTGTAAAATTGGACCCAAACAAAGTCAAAAAGTCCTGTTTGAAGGGCAGTGCCCAAAAATTTATCAGGAATTGGACACTGAGGTGCAGCACCAAGATACACTTTTTTTCCATATCTACTATACTCTTTTAGAAATTTTGCAAGGTGTTGCCAATTTTGTGTGGAACCAAGTTCAATATCAAAATCAATTCCATCTAAAACAGCATCACCTAATGGTCTTGAAGATGACTTGCCACCCAAGAAAGTGTTCCATAAAAATGTTGACACATTTCTTGCATCTTCAATTGAAGATAAAGAGTAGCTTCCAATTCCACCACCTATTGAAACTAAAACTATGATTCCTTTACTTTGGCAATCTTTAATTTCCGAGCTGAATTTTGTGCATGAATTTGGAACTGACGGGTTGCAGTGACCTGCGAGATTCATTTCAGGGGTTTGACCGTTACCAAATTTGTTGAGAAACGCTATGATAACGTGGGTGTATTTTCTGGTTGCACATGCTTCGGATAACGTACCCTCGTTACCGTTTTGGCCCCAATAGATTGCTATGCCACCAGCATGGGAAGTTGAAGCAAAAGTTAGGAACAAGAGAATGATAAGAGACAAGAAAGTGTTAGAGTTTTTTGCCATCTTTGTGAAAGTTTAGGTTTCAAGGTATGTTGTGAAGAGTTATTCCTAGCAATTGGATATTTATAGAATAAGATGGTTGACGATTTATAACTTTGGAATTATTGGAGATTGGAATGGAGTTTGGCCGGTTCCCAATTGCAAGGGATGTTGTTTATTTTGGACATGAAAAAGTCCACTCAGTCCTTTCCCACTACCGTCAATTTTTGCTAGTCTAGATGCTTAGAACTTTAGATATATAATTCAAGATAAATTGAATGGAGTAATATATTTTTTGTTTTGTATTATTTTTGTTAACATTAACTAGTAATAAAATTTAAATAACAGTTAAAATTTTATATAACAGAAACAATAAATTTTATTTTGTAACAGAACGGACAGTTAACATTTGTATAACAGTTAAAATGTTTGTAAAAGTAAAGGTCAATTTTGATTTTTTTTTTCGTTTAAGTGGAAGTAAACTATGATTTATTTAGTATATATATGATAGTTGTTTTAAATTTTTTTAACAATAAAATGAATGGAGTAATATCTTTTTTTGTTTTGTATTATATTATAAGAAAATTGTTTTGTATTCCTTTTTTTAACATTAATTTATTATTTTATTATTTGGTCTTTTATAAAATTATTATAATTATTATTATGAGAAACTTCATGATATAGTTGTATTACTTAAAAAATGTATATTTTTATAAAAAATAAAATAAGATGTATATTTAATTATTTATTTGATTCAAATTGATATTTTATTGTCAAATAATATAATGACTAAAATTTTACCTTTTAAAAGTAAATAAATAAAATATTTGAGATTCGAATCTTAACTCAAACATATATAATGTCCATATTAATTCCTATTAAAAAATGTTCATATTAATTTAGCGAAACTCATGTCTACCCATTTCATTCTACTTTTTTTTTTGACACAAACTTCATTCTACTTTTTTTTGGACAGAAACCAAATTAATTCATTTCATTCATAACAATATATTCAATACAAGATGGCATATGATCATGACAATGGGAACTAGCATATGACAATGACGCCCTTGCTAATGAATGGGCCACATTGTTTGCTTGTCTCCGAACATAACTTATCTTAAAGTTTGGAAAAAAAGAGAGTGAAACTTTACAAGATCTTAAAATAGTTCCGAATTCTGAATTCGTACCAATGTTGTTGGAAATGCCGTCAACTACTTGCTTACAATCAAGTTCTATGGACACATCCGTCAAACCTCGATTACCAAGCCAAATTATCGCCTCTTTAAGCCCCCTTGCTTCCGCTTCTTGAGGTTGTGCTAAGCCGTGAAACCATGCTGTCTTTGCTGCTATAAAATGACCATTTTCATCTCTTAGACACATACCGACGCCGTAACATCTCTGATCTTTAAAAATTGCCGCGTCTACGTTGCATTTGACTTCACATGGAGCTGACTTTTCCCATCTAATAGTGCTGGTGTTGTTCTGCACTAGGAGACCACTGCTATGGGTAGAAATTGCTTGCATTTGTTGTTGTTTGCGGTGAACTTGCTGCCATTGCACCAAGTTTCACGGGCCAGCCTGACTGATACATCTGGTCTGATATCCACATCATTCCATAGTTTCTCATTTCGTCGTTTCCAAATGCACCACAAAGTCATAGCAAACATGTGTAAATTTTGTTGGGATAAAAGTTCAAGCAATTGAAAGAATAGATCAATGAAACCATTAGCAATTTTCAATCTATCGCGAATAAAATTCCACAACCCCACTTCAGCCCATACCTCTTCAACCTTGTTACAACCAAAAAAGACATGCCAATCATTCTCAAATGATCTCTCACAATGAACACATCGATCCGTACCTTGTGTTAGAAGTAATTTATATTTAAGGGTATTTTAGTATTTTACTATGTTGTCTTTATGACCTAGTCTTTGTGTATAAATAGGAGTAGTGATATCATTTTAGAAGTTAGTGCCTTTATTATTCTTCTTGTAGCCGTCATTTTTAAGTTCATTAATACATTCTCTTTTCTATTCATTTATCATCTTTGTGCACCAACAATTGGTATCTAGAGCTCCGGTTCGAATCCACGGGAAACACGAGTGAAACGTGAGGCGTTGTGTGATTGATTTCGTTTCTTGAATTCGAGTTGAATCTTGAACGAAGTTGTAACAGAATCACATTTTCTGATTCTGCGGGATTGAGAAACACGAGTGTTAGTGAGATTTAAGTGAACGCACAAAGATTGAAGATGAACGGAAACAGTGGTATGAGTACCAAGCTTCCAGTGTTTGATGGCAAAAACTGGAATCGTTGGATGAAACAGATGACTGTTCTGTTTGGTGCTCAAGATGTGCTTGAACTTGTTACTGAAGGTTATGTTCCAGTAGCAACTGATGCAACAGATGCACAAAAGCTTGCTCAGAAGGATACAAAGAAGAAGGATCAGAAGGCGTTGTTCTACATCCATCAGTGTGTGGATGAGAACGTGTTTGAGAAGATTGCTGACTCAGAAACGGCAAAGGCCGCGTGGGACACACTGATCAGATGCTATGGTGGTGATGCATCAGTGAAGAAGGTGAAACTTCAGTCCTTACGAAAGCAATATGAGAACCTCAACATGAAGAACAATGAGAAGGTCTCTGATTACATCTCAAGAATGATTTTGATCACTAATGAGATGAAGGCGTGTGGAGAAACACTCTCAGAACAAGTAATCATTGAGAAGGTATTGAGATCACTTACCCCTCAGTTTGATTACATTGTGGTAGCTATTGAACATTCCAAGGACTTGAGTTCCATGAGAATTGAAGAGCTACAAAGCAGCCTAGAAGCACAAGAGTTGCGCTTGACTGAGAGAACCTCTGAAAGAGAAGTAGAGCAGCAGGCTCTCAAAGCAGACTCTGGTAAGAACCATCAGAAGAAGTTTTGGTCAGAAGCCAAGAGAAGGTCTGATGGAGGTCAGAAGCTAGAAACCTCAACATCTGATAAGCAGAAATATCAGAAAGGAAAGGAGAGGTTTGACAAGAAGAAGATTCAATGCTACTGTTGTCAGAAGTTTGGTCATTTTGCTTCAGAGTGTCGGGCAAACAAAGAAAGGAAGTCCGAAGAAGCAAATATAGCCAGAAGCTCTGATGACTCTGATGGTGAATCTGTGTTGCTAATGGCTTCTGAGACTGATGATATGAAGTCATCAGAGTGGTGGTATATGGACACAGGGTGTTCAAATCATCTTACTGGAAACAAGAAGTGGTTGGTTGACTTTGACTCGAGTAAGAGTACAAGGATTAGATGTGCTGATGATAAATACCTTAATGCTGAAGGTATGGGAAATGTCAGAGTCACTCTGAACAATGGCAAATCAGCATTGATTCAGAATGTATGGTATGTACCTGGCATGAAAAGCAATCTGATGAGTGTAGGGCAATTGATTGAGAAAGGTTTTTCAGTTACCATGAAGGACAATCTTCTGAAGCTGTATGATCGTAATCAGAAGCTGATTATGGAGTCAGAACAGGGAAGAAACAGGACATTCAAGGTGAATGTTAAAACTGCAGACTCTGAATGCCTTAGTGCAACAAGTGTTGAGAAGGATAGTGAGCTGTGGCATAGAAGATTTGGTCATTTAAATTTCAGAAGCTTAGGGCATTTGAAATCAAAGAATCTGGTAAATGGAATTCCTACAATCAAGAAACCTGAGAAGTCATGCAAGGTGTGCATGGAAGGGAAGCAACCAAGATTGCCATTTTCATCAGGAGTAGCTCCAAGAGCAAAACATGCATTGGGAGTAGTACATTCTGATGTGTGTGGTCCATTTCAGGTAGCATCAATTGGAGGGAATAAATACTTTGTGTCATTTGTAGATGAATTTACTAGAATGACATGGGTATCCCTGATAAAGTACAAACATGAGGTGTTTGCTGAGTTTAAGAAGTTCAAAGTGAAGGCTGAGAAGCAGAGTGGTCAGAAGCTGAAGATTCTCAGAACGGATGGTGGTGGTGAGTTTAATTCCAATGAGTTTAAAACTTTCTGTGAGGAGAATGGAATTGAGCATGAGGTTACTGCTCCTTACACTCCTCAACACAATGGTCTTGCTGAAAGAAGAAATCGTACTTTGCTTGATATGGTGAGAAGCATGCTGAAAGAGAAGAAGCTTCCTCATAATTTATGGGGAGAAGCTGTTGCAACAGCATGTTATGAGCTCAACAGATGTCCAACAAAGAAGCTGAAGGAAATAGTTCCTATTCAGAAGTGGACTGGAGATAAGCAAAGTGTTAGTCATTTGAAGGTGTTTGGTTCTGTTTGTTACAAACATGTTCCAGAAGCTAGAAGAAAGAAGCTGGATGATAGAAGCAAAATTATGTTATTGGTAGGGTACCACAGTACAGGTGCGTACAAGCTCTATTGTCCAGAGACTAATAAAATTGAATTCAGCAGAGATGTCATTGTGAAGGAATTAGAAACTTGGGATTGGAACAAAACTCAATCCAACTCTGATGTGATAATCCAGGAAGGAGGTTCTGATGACGAATCAGGTTCTGATGACGATTCAGGTTCTGATGGCGATTCAGACTCTGAAGGTCAAGGAGGTTCTGAAAGTCAAGGCTCTGATGTTGAAGCTTCTGAAGATAGTACTTCTGAACCTCCAACCTCTGAAGGAAATCATGTGGAACAAGATCAAAGACCACAGAGAATCAGAAGCATTCCAAGAAGGTTTGCAGGGTTTGATATGCTGCAAGACACTGAAGTAGACTCTGAGGGAGAAGTTATTCAGTGTGCTATGTTAGTAGACTCTGAACCCGTGAGTATAGAAGAGGCTCTTAAGCAACAAGTCTGGGTGCAGGCCATGAATGAAGAACTTGATGCTATCAAGAGAAACAAAACTTGGAAGCTATCAGAACTTCCAAAAGGCAAGAAAGCCATCAGTGTCAGATGGGTTTTCAAGCAGAAGCTAAAGCCAGATGAATCAATTGGCAAATACAAAGCAAGGTTAGTAGCAAGAGGATTCCTGCAGAAACCTGGGCTAGATTATTTTGAAGTGTTTGCACCTGTAGCAAGACATGAAACAATTAGACTGGTAATTGCAATAGCTGCTAACAGGAATTGGCCTCTGATGCATTTAGATGTGAAATCTGCATTTCTGAATGGTCCATTACAAGAGGAGGTATATGTGTCACAACCTCCTGGTTTTGAGAAAAAGAATCAGGAAGGGATGGTGTATAGATTACATAAAGCCTTGTATGGATTGAAACAGGCACCCAGAGCCTGGAATATGAAGATTGATTCTTTCTTCAAGAAGCATGGGTTTCAGAAATGTGAATTGGAGTATGGTGTTTATGTTCAACACACTTCAGACGGCAATATGATTCTGGTATGTTTATATGTTGATGACATATTGCTGACAGGAAGCTCTGAACAAGAGATAGCTAAGTTCAAGAAGGCTCTGATGAATGAATTTGAGATAACAGACCTTGGTAAAATGAGTTACTTTCTAGGGATGAAATTTATGTACTCTGAGAAAGGAATCATTTTACATCAAATGAAGTATGAACTTGAGCTTCTGAAGAGATTTAAGCTTGAAAATTGTAAAATTGCAATTACACCTTCTGATACCAATCAGAAGCTGGACTCAGATTCTGATGGAGAGGATGTGGATGCTACAACCTTCAAACAGTTGGTTGGTTCTCTAAGGTATTTGTGCAATACCAGACCTGATATTTGCTATGCAGTTGGAATGGTTAGCAGATTTATGAGTAAACCAAAATGGTCCCATTACCAAGCTGCTGTCAGGATTCTGAGGTACATCAAGGGAACTCTGAAGCATGGAGTGCTATTCCCTTCTGAAGGAAAGACCGAATCAGAGCTTCTGAGTTACTCAGACTCTGATTGGTGCGGAGACAGGGTTGATAGAAGAAGTACTTCTGGGTACTTGTTTAAATTCTTGGGAGGTCCTATTTCTTGGTGCTCCAAGAAGCAACCTGTTGTGGCTCTATCAACCTGTGAAGCTGAATATATAGCAGGCGCTCTGACTGCATGCCAAGCTGTATGGATTCTGAACTTACTACA
This sequence comes from Trifolium repens, assembly GCA_030408175.1. NCBI lineage: Eukaryota > Viridiplantae > Streptophyta > Magnoliopsida > Fabales > Fabaceae > Trifolium > Trifolium repens. The sequence goes on along the minus strand of CP125836.1, from coordinate 58,974,939 downwards.
GGATCTGAAGATCAATGTAAACAAGCCTCTGAAGCTGATGATTGATAACAAGTCTGCAATCAATCTTGCCAAGAACCCAGTGCTGCATGGGAGAAGCAAGCACATTGAGACCAAGTATCACTTCTTAAGGAATCAGGTTCAGAATGGAGTGTTAGAAGTTGTGCACTGTAGCACTCAGAAGCAGCTGGCAGATGTGCTTACAAAGGCAATCAAGACTGACCAATTTCTTCGTTTGAGGGATGGAATTGGTGTTGTTAGTTTTGTGTAAATATAAATTAAGGGATGGTGTTAGAAGTAATTTATATTTAAGGGTATTTTAGTATTTTACTATGTTGTCTTTATGACCTAGTCTTTGTGTATAAATAGGAGTAGTGATATCATTTTAGAAGTTAGTGCCTTTATTATTCTTCTTGTAGTCGTCATTTTTAAGTTCATTAATACATTCTATTTTCTATTCATTTATCATCTTTGTGCACCAACACCTTGAACCCCTCTAGTGCGAAGCCTTTCTCGTGTAGGTAGACATCCTCTCGCCGTCCTCCATAAAAAAACTTTTATTTCATTCTACTTTTATACATAACAAATTTCGTTATTAAAAAATTCGTTAAATGTGTTTTGAAATGGTCAGAGGATTAATAATTACGTAATTTATATAGATGCCAACTACTCATTTTTTTTACAATAAATTTGTGGGTTCTGTTCTGTCACTGTCCCATGAATTGTTTTGCGTTTTGATTATTAGAACTGAATTTGTCTTAACGGGATTTTTGTAAATATGTCTTTCTCGCAAAATGAATTTTGTTTCATCATTAAAAAAGTTGTTTCAAAATTCCATTTGACCAGTTTTGCATTGAAACTATTATTAATGTTCATAATCAAAAACATTTTTTTTAATAACTACTTTAGCATGTCAAAGAGTGTTTTGTCTCAAGAAAATTTGAATGAGACGATACAAGATATTTTTAGCAGTTCCGGTCTAATTTTAAAAGTAAAGTAATAATATAATATTATATAAAAAAATAAAGTAATATTAATTTTTGCAAGGTTAATTGCACTTTTGACCCCTAAATTTCACAAATTTACAATTTTGACTTCAAATTTTCAAAATAGCAGTTTGGTCCCTTTATGTTTGTCTCATTTTGCAAATTGTCAATTTTGACCAAGCGATATTGATGTGGCAAATCACTTAAGTGACTAGGAATGGATGGAAGATATTGCACTGGTATTTTTTTGGTTTTCCTATCACTTTGTTTGTTTACTATCTCTTGCTTTTAACCATTCTGTTTATATACTTGTACTACACTTCAATTCATGTTTAGTTTTGTAATAGTATATGAATTTATTTATTTATTTTTCTTTTTGCTTTTACCATTAGTTTAATCTGGTTCGGAGGTCAGTTCTAGCATCAAGTGATTCCAATCCTCTTCTGATCGCAGTTGCGGAGATCGAATCGTGATCATTCCTATGAAATTCAGCGGCAATTACCATTAAACTAACTAACGATTGCTAATATGAATTTTAACTAACGGCAAACATCGAGTGAATCATTTTTTTTCAATACAAAAGTGATTCCTCTCTCGTCTCTTGAAACACATTTTTTTCAATCAACACACACCGTCTCTCTTTCTCTTACCGGTTCTCTTCCATAACGTTATTCCTTCATTAAATTATTTTCCTAGTTCCCTTTTATTACCTCTAATGCTTTCCATTACTCTAACTTTAGAGTTAGAAATTTGCATTTTTTTTGAAAAGCTAAATTAACTCACCTAAATTGGCACCAGAGAGAATCGAATATGAGACCTTAAGAGGAGCACACTCCCAGGTCCCTAGTCAATACCACTAGACCAACCCAAATGAGTTTAGAAATTTGCTTTTGATTCTTATTTTTTCTCCGTGTGCACAGTGTAGTGTTGCTTCATGTGTAGTTGGAAAATGGATTTAATGTTATAGAAAAAAATACAGTTTTCACACAGTTTTAGATCTGGACCGTCTGATCTAAAATGTATGGCTGTGATGATTTATAATATTTTTATAACTGCATCAATCTGATCCGTTCAATCTCTAATCAATGGCTACGATTGAAACTACGTGATGTACTTCATTACAGCATGCAACCCAGATCCATGTAGTTGGGCTGGAGAGTAAATTGTGTGCGGTGGTGGTTATGATTTAGTGGGCAAAAAAAAAACAATAAAGTAAATGGATAGCAACAAAGTAAAATTATTGAGGTATAGAGAGTGTCTTGGGGCGTCGGAGAAAACAGATGAGTTTGGAATGAGAGCATGGTGGACAGGGGAATGATCGGCGATGAAAATGGAAGGTCGAGAATGGATTTTAAGAGTTGCTTCCTTTCTTCCATTCATTTTTTTATTTGTTTTTTAAGTGACAAAATAAGCTGACATGACAGCTGAGACACTTAAGTGACTTGCCACATCAATGTTGTCTTGGTTAAAATCGGCCTTTTACAAAAGGGGACAAATATAGAAAGCCAAAATTGCTTTTTAAAAATTCAGGGGCTAAAATTGCAAATTTGTGAAATTTAAGGACTAAAAATGAAATTTAGGCTTTTTTTTTGGAAAAGCCCCACAGGGCCAATGTAACAACATTTCATTGGAATTTATGCAATTAATTTTTTTAGATTAAATGCAGATGTTCTTTGAGTTTCATATAACACATACGTTTTTTTAAAGTTTTTATCTAATAGATAAGTTGTTTAAATTTTTAGGTAATAAATAGATTATTTAAGTTTTTTTTTAAGTAATAAAAAATAGATCTTTAAATTTTTAATTTATTGCAGTAGCTCATTGAAGTTACAAACTTTTGACTCCACACCATTTCAATTGATCACATGCAGACACAATTTTTCAAGTATTGGAACTTATAAATTTTAAAATTGGATTCTGTTAACATGTCTTCCAAAAGTACATGTTAAGGCATTTAAATATAAGAATTTTATAATAAAGGAGTACAAAATATTGAATATTTATAAAGTAAAATACAGAAATTTAGATAAAGTCCTACTACATTAATTTAGCTCCTTAAAATGTGTTCTAATCTTTCAAAAAAATATCTCAAGAACAAATTGCAGGAATAGACCTAATTAACATTTTGTTGATAAATAAAGTAAAAAAAAAAATAATGTTTAATTAGTCTAATTTCATTTCATTATTAAAAAAAGTGTAACTTCACTTGCAAAAAAAAAAAAAAAAAAACTTACTTAACATTACATTTCTTGATTCGTCAAAAAAAAAAAAAACTTACACTTCTTGATTGATTTTAAACTAAATTTGCGCTAATCAACAAAAAAAAAAAAAACTAACTTAACTTACTTCTTGATTGATTTTGAGATAAATTTGCACCGATCAATTAAAGATTTAAAGTAGTAACCGGTCTTTAACTTTCAGTGTATATGAATCCACGGTACTTTTAAAATAATCTTTTTTTTTTTTAAATAAATTGTTTTATATTTTATATATAGAATACTTTAAATGTGCCATTTATCATTCAGTTACAATAATCCTAATATTTAGGAATTGTATATATATTAGATAATAAGATAAAATAAAAAATTAAGATTAACTCTATCATTTATAAAGTTTGTTCAATTTGACTACAAGTATGACTCTTGTTGGTTATAAATAGCCAAGTACACACTCACTAATTTGTATTCAAAATCATAATCTTCCATTTAATTTTATTTTGAAATCAAATTAAAATGGATTGTGGAAGAAAAGAGTTCATTTACCACAATGAAAGAGAACAATATGAAATCTTGGTGATCAAGCTTTCAAGAGATCCAATGGAGTCAATGAAACTTCTTGCATTGTGGCTATGGTTGGAAGATGTTGAATATGGTAACGTGGTCAACAAGATATATTCTTTACCATCATATACTATTATCAATGAACTTGCTGATGAAGGTGTTACTTGTCTTAATTGTATCAACACAAATATGATACATTCATCATCTGAATTTAATGAAGATGACATTCCTCAAATGTGTTGCCTTATGGACAAAGAAATATCTCTCAAGATGTTATATGAAAATAAGGTTTGGGTTAAGCAAGAGGTGGATAAGATGTTAAAGAACGTGTGCATGGTGGCATTGGGAGATATCATGGATCGAGTTAATATGAATATTATTGGTGATGACAAGTCTAACATTGTCAATCAAATCTCTACTATAGTTTGATTTATTTTTTTAGTTAATTAGTTATTGAATTTTTATTTAGAATGTTTTTGGATGCTATCACAAATTAGAGTTTAATTGAGATATTTTTAATTTCAAGTGTCATGATACTCTTTTATTGTTGGTAATTTATTTGATCTTGAACTTGTGTGTTGCATTGTTTGTATTATCTTTAAACTATTATTGCTACATCTTGTCTTGTTATAATTATTCTGTGCTGCTTCTTTTCTTGATAAAACAATCATTATTAATGTAATAGATCGTATCTAATTCTGTGCTGTTTATTTAGTTCCTATAAATTTATGTATATAATTAATAATCTTAATCTTAATATAATAAAACGAGAGTAACTAGAGGCACTCTAAACCCTAACTCTAATATGAATGATCTAGATTTTGACACTTGAAAAAAAAAAATATCAACGGCTATGATAAAAACTTAAATAATCAATTTTTAAACCAATATTATGTTGTCACATCAATTAATAAATGTGACACGTCATGTGTTTAAAAAAAATTGAGATCTGTCAAAAAAGAGAAAATGGATAAACATTAATAAAACAAAAATAACTAATAATCAGTTACGAAAATTATGTATAGATGCAAAATTCTTTATTCATCACCACGTTTATCACACACAATATTCAATTACTCTTTTCCCGTTGCTACAAGTCCTAAATTCCTCCGTCTTTTTTTCTACTTTTCTACCTATACCAACAGTTTTAACCGTCACGATGCTTCTTTTACTGTTATTTCCAACGGATTCACACTTCTTAAGGATTTTAATGCTTCATTAAACGCTGATGTTGAAGGTGTTGATACTTTGTTGAAAGAATATGTTATTAACGTTGGTGAGGATCAAAGGCTTGATTTGAGTTTCATTCCAAGTAATGGAAATTCTAATAACTATGCTTTCATCAATGGAACTGAAGTGTTATCCATGTTTAATGATCTCTATTACACACCGCCTGAAGATAATGGTTTTTAAACTTTTATTTTAACTAATTTTTATTTTATTTTTGTCTTTTTATGTTTATGCATCTTATCTACACACTTCTATTTTTCTTTTTCTTTTTTGACAGAAACTTTCTGTTTCTCATTTAAGTTTTTTTTTTGGTAACATAGCTTAATGGATTTTTTTTACTTTATATATACTAGCCGCCCGTGCCCGTTTGTGTGACCGATATTTTTTTTTTGTTGTGATCGATATTCTCTATTGTGCAAATATAAATAACTACTTAATCTCCTTTTTTTATTGGAGTTGGTTAATTGATAACTACTTAACCTCCTCTTTTGTTGTGGCTACTTATTAAGAAGAAAAAATATATATATATATATTTTTTACTATACAAAATACTGAAAACCTACTTTTATGTGGAAGTTGTGCTTAGTTTTTTTTTGTAGTTTTTTTTAAGGGTAAAATAGGAATATTGAAAAAGCCATCCCAAAAATTTGTATCCCCTTTATATTTTTAATCATGGTTTGATTTTTTAATTTTGTTTTTTGAAATTAAAATCATATTAACATTCTATAAAAGTACTTTTTAATTTATATAAATACTTTTTAGTGTACATATCCAAACACAAAAGGCTTATTGAGTATAAGAGCTTATGATGTAAGGTCTCATACTATAAGCTCTAATGTTATAAGCACCTGTATAAGTTATTTATACAAACGGGCTCTAAATGCTTATTACTATAAATAATCACACATTATCAACATTTCTATTATATAATTGAATTGAATGATTGAATCCGTGCGAGCACGGGTAAAAAGTCTAGTTGCATATAATAATATTATTTGTGTCGGCCCTAATTTAAAAAAAAAAATATTGTACTCTATTTTTAAAGAAATTATATTTAATATGTTCTAATAGATTAGTAGTTTTTTTTGACAAATAATAGATTAGTAGTTGGTTCTTATTAAAGTAAAATTATATAGAATGATAGAAAATTTATAATATTATTTAAATTGATAAAGACAAATTAGTAAATTTTGTAGAAATTAATTTTTTTATTGACTAAACTTTCTTTAATTTTGTTATTGTTTATGTTTTTATTCAATAATTTTTTTGACTAAATTTTCTATAATCTTTTTGTTATTTTTTTTCCTATTTTTAATGCATAGATTCATATTTTAATTTTGTTCTCTTACCAAATATTTTTTTTATTTTGTTTTTATAAACTTGTTATTGGTTTTATTTTTTATTTTTTTGGTCATGTAGTTTAGTGGTTAGAAATTCGGGAGGACCACGGTTCGATCCCCCGCAACTGCGATTGGGAGGGGCTGGAACCACTTGATGCCAGAACTGACTCCCAAATCAGATTCAACTGGTGGTGAAAACCAAAAATAAAATAAAATTCGATAGTAGTTATGGTGCATAAACTTTTTCCTTATGTATATACATAAATAATGAAAATTACTTAGCGCGCCCCCTAGATTGCTTAGCGCACTCCCTATATATCTAGCGCGCCTCCGAGATTTCTAGCTCCTCCCCCAGTTTTTTTTCTCCCCCAGATATCTATCGCGCCCCCCATTATCAATTAAATAATTACTTTTGTTCCTTTGACGCACATAATATAAGAACCCATTTTCAATTAATTGTGTTGGATGATTATATAGCCATATTTTAATTTAAAATTACATACTAAAACATGTACTATAATTATGGTTTAATTGATCACAATTGCATGCATCTAATGGTTTTGGAGTACAACCCTCTGACACTATTCCACATCAAAATGGTTTTGACATGATTAAGTACATCTAATGGTTTTGGAGTACATATCTCTGAAAACCATTCTACAACAAAATGGTTTTGGTGTTCAAATATCCGAGAACATTCCACAACAAAATGGTTTTGACATAATTTTAGTTTAAAACTAACTATTAAAACATTTAACCATACATAATACTCATAAAAAATATGAGGGGTGCGCTAGAAATATGGGGGGTGCGCTAGAAATTTGGGAGGCGTGCTAGAAATCTGGGGGGGCGTGCGCTAAGTAATCTGGGGTATTTATGCATAACTTGTGCCTAAAAATTCAAGTCATAATTAGGTGTATATGTGGGATGACCGGGGTTCGAACCCCGTCCCCCTTCATATATAATGCAATAAATTAATATTTTCATTTTGTTTCTATTTTTATATATGCATATATGATATATCATTAACAGAACAATAAAGGATATACAAAATTTGGAATATTATTAAATCTGGTATGGACAAATTAGTAAATTTAGTAATAATCAACATTACATGTAGATTTGTGGAAATCATATATTATTACATGAATGATAAAGTGATTACATAACACCTATTAATGTGTAGGATTAGGAACACAACCTACTAAACATACTAATTAATTATTCCAAATACATAAATACTTATGAAACTAGTTAAACACTGCCCTTAATAGCATTACTGTAAGTCTGTAACCATTCTGTCCATCAAAGAATCTATTCCAAATCATGACTCCACCATATTTAGGAGAACCCTTAATAGCAGGAAGAACTTGAGAAATCAATATATTAGCAGGAATAAAACCACCATTTGAAGCAGCAGAATCATTAGCAGCAGGAACACCTAAAAACACTTGTTTAGCTTGACTTGAAGTCCATTGCTTCCAGGCATTAACAAGATCGGCAAAGTTTCCATTTGAGTATTGACATTGAGGATTATTATAAAACTGAACCCAAACATAATCAAATAAACCAGTTTGAATAGCCGAAATCAAATGAGCATCAGGGTAAGGACATTGTGGTGCTGCAGACAAATAAACTTGCGTTGGTGAACTAAAATTATGAAGTGTTTCTGCAAGTACATCATAATATTTACTACCACCGGCTTCAATATCAAAATCAATTCCATCCAAAACAGCATCACCTAATGGTCTTGAAGTTGACGTGCCACCCAAGAAATTGTCCCATAGGTACTTTGCTACTTGTATGGCATCATCAGATGATGATAAAGTGTAGTTCCCGGCCTTAGTGTCACCTCCGAGAGAGAGCAACACTTTGATGCCTTTGGCTTGGCAATGGCAAGCTTGAATTTGACTACTGAATATTGCGCAACCGTTTGCGGCTGCTGGATTACAATGGCCAGCAAGGTTTAATTGTGGAGTTTGGCCATTGCCAAAAGTGGAGAGAAAAGCTATGTTTACAAATTGGTAGTTGTTTGTGATGCAAGCATCTTCTAAGGAACCTTCACCACCATTTTGGCCCCAATAGACTGCAATATTTCCTGCAGCATGAGAGGATTTGAATAGGGAAATGAGGATCAAAGGGAATAACAGGATTGAAACTTGTTTGAACGATGCCATGTTTGTTTGGTTGTGTTATGTTGAAAATGTAGATGGATGAGTGTACCATTTTATAGGTGTTGGAGGGTATTTAAATACAAAGTTAGGGAGGATGAAATTTTGAAAACCGTGTTATATACGTTGGTATGAAAATTAGCCGCATTCATCCATAGGGTAGAAAAGTAACAAGTATGAATTCCCTCCATCCCAATTTATGTAAAAAAAATTATTTCACACTTATTAAGAAAATCAAATCATAACAAAGTTAAAGTATGTCTCTTTAACTTTTCCTTATAATAAATTTCATAGAAAGATATAAAATTATTTTTCATTGGTCATTAGTTATAGAGAAAATGAGAGAGAAAACAAATTTTATAGGAATAAGTAAAAATAATTCATAAAAAAGAGAAAAAGTTAATTTTTTTGCTTATAATTTAGGACAAGAAAAATGAATTTTTTTTTTTTATAAATTGGGACGGACTGAGTATATTGTAACTGCTAACCGTCCGATCAAAGTTAAATGTTTGAGAAGATTAGATATTGAGTTTAACTTTCAAATTAGCACTTAGTAAGTTTGGCCGAATCCACTACCGATTCAATCAAGATTTATCATTAATTTGGGTTGGATAAAAAATCTGACTTTTTATGTCAGATTTGAAGCAACACAACCTCATAATGAGCGAGTTGATTTGGATCATCGGATCCATAAGAAGTTTTTAAAAATAAACATAAAAAGCAAATATACTTAAATATCTATTTTTTACAAAAATTTCATTATTTAAAATTCTACAATTTTTGTTTAAAAAAAAATTCTACAATTTTAAACGTTAACACTTGACACTACTAGAAATTTGTTTATTTCCTGCAGATTTTGCTGCGGAAAAAAATCCGCAGGTATTTCTAAGGATTTACCTACGGATTTGGTCACTAAGAAGAATTACCTACGGATTTGGAGTTTCCAGCGGTTTTTGTCACCAAGAAGAATTTCCTGCGGATTTGGAGCTTTCAGAAAAATCCGCAGGTATTCCTGAGAATTTTCCTGCGGATTTTTTTTTTTAATGAAAGATTAAAATTCATTTCATAAAAAAAAAATTCACTGAACTCATATGAGACGAAATTCATTTCCAAAAACTCATTTTATAAAAAAGAAACTCAATATGAAAGGAACTCATTTTCAAAATTGAAACCACGACGAATCCTAGCTTCTCCGTCGAGAGGTCGATTTTCTCCGTCGCGCCTGAGCTTCTCCGTCGATCTCGAGCTTCTCCTCAGGTTCAACCTTCGTTCGTTCCGATTCAGGTTCGTTTTCACCTTCATTCGTTTCGATTCATCTTCGTTTTGATTTCACCTTCGTTTTGATTTCACCTTCGTTTTGATTTCACCTTCGTTCGTTCTTTAACCTTCAGATTCTTTCTTTTATTTCACCTTCAAGCTTCAGATTTAGCCTTTTTGGAAAAGCCCCACAGGGCCAATGTAACAACATTTTCATTGAAATTTATGCAATCTTTTTTTTAGATCAAATGCAGATGTTCTTTGAGTTTCATAACACATACGTTTTTTTAAGTTTTCACCTGATAGACAAGTTCTTTAAATTTTAAGGTAATAAGTAGATTATTTAATTTTTTTTCTTAAGTAATAAAAAATAGATCTTTAAATTTATAATTTATTGCAGTAGCTCATTGAAGTTACAAAGTTTAGACTCCACACCATATCAATTGATCACATGCAGACACAATTTTTCAAGTATTGTAACTTATAAATTTTAAGAGGATTATTTTAACATATGTCTTCCAAAAGCACATGTTAAGGCATTTAAATATAAGAATTTTATAATAAAGGAGTACAAAATATTGAATATTTATAAAGTATAGAAATTTAAATAATGTCCTACTACATTAATTTAACTCCTTAAAATGTGTTCTAATCTTTCAAAAAAATATCTCAAGAACAAATTGCAGGAATAGACCTAATTAACTTTTTGTTGATAAATAAAGTAAAAAAAAATTTATGTTTAATTAGTCTAATTTCATTTCATTATTAAAAAAAGTGTAACTTCACTTGCAAAAAAAAACTTACTTAACATTACATTTCTTGATTCGTCAAAAAAAAAAAACTTACACTTCTTGATTGATTTTAAACTAAATTTGCGCTAATAAGTTAAAATAGTAATTTGAATCTTCTTGTAAGTTTTCTGTGTATATCCACAGATTTTTAGAAAAAAATAATCTGTATTTGTTCAATATTTTTAAATGGTTTGACCGAGTCAACTATATTTCATAGAAGAGTTTGAATGTGCGACTTATCATTCTGTTACAATAATCCTAATATTTAGGATTTGTATATAAGATAAAATAAAAATTTAAGATTCACTCTATCATTTATCCAAAGTTTGTTGAATTTGACTACAACTATGACTCTTGTTAGTTATAAATAGCCAAGTACACACTCACTTATTTGTATTCAAAATCATAATCTCCCATTTAATTTTATTGCGAAATAAAATTACAATGGATTGTGGAAGAAAAGAGTTCATTTACCACAATGAAAGAGAACTATATGAAATCTTGGTGATCAAGCTTTCAAGAGATCCAATGGAGTCAATGAAACTTCTTGCATTGTGGCTATGGTTGGAAGATGTTGAATATGGTAACGTGGTCAACAAGATATATTCTTTACCATCATATACTATTATCAATGAACTTGCCGATGAAGGAGTTACTTGTCTTAATTGTATCAACACAAATATGATACATTCATCATCTGAATTTAATGAAGATGACATTCCTCAAATGTGTTGCCTTATGGACAAAGAAATATCTCTCAAGATGTTATATGAAAATAAGGTTTGGGTTAAGCAAGAGGTGGATAAGATGTTAAAGAACGTGTGCATGGTGGCATTGGGAGATATCATGGATCGAGTTAATATGAAGATTATTGGTGATGAGAAGTCTAACATTGTCAATCAAATTTCTACTATAGTTTGATTTATTCTTTTAGCTGGTTAGTTGTTGATTTTTCGTTTAGAATGTTTTTGGTTAGCTGTCACAAATTAGAGTCTAATCGAGATATTTTGAATTTCAAGTATGATGATAACTTTTCATTATTGGTAATTGAAATTCCTGGCACGCTATGCACGATGCTCTACTCGATGCTCTAACAACCTATCCGGCCTCGCGCGTAACAGAATGAAAATAAACAAGTAAACAAATAAAGAACACAAGTTATTTGTTAACCCAGTTCGGCGCAAACAGCGACCTACGTCTGGGGGATACCAATCCAGGAAGGAATATCACTATAATAGTCCTAGTCCTAAGTCTACAGCAAACGCCCCGTTTACAACTTAAGAACCTAGGCCCTACCAATGACTCTTCTACCTAGGAACTCCTAGATATGAGATCCCATCTCACTCCCTTACAACCTTACGACCAGCAAGGATTTCAATACACTAGACAAAAACAGTTTTGGAGACACACTCCTAAAACTACACACTCGTACCTAAAGGCTTAGAGTGTTACACACACAAAAGTCCAATCTCCGTGCTTCAAAGCTTGGGAGAAAGAACACACAATTACAACACAAAGGACACGTCCTAAGCTTGCATCAAGGTGACACAAGAAAGGCTCACAATCATAAAACACACGCAAAACCTAATACTGAATACTAGCACAAAGACAGCGTGAACAACTAACTAGGATTAGGGTTTTGCAACTCTTTAAATACTTCAGAAGGCAACACGTGCATGGGCTTCAATTCTTTGACCCAAGCATTAACTCCACATTAATAAAATGAGATTCTTTAGCAAATATATTCTTCAAAGAGATTCTCTTCAGAAATATTCTTGAACTGAATCTGAAGCATTAATAACCTTCCTAATATAAAAACATATCAAACGCGCCATGCAAGATTCATGAAAGAGAAACGGAACATTCCATAAATAGCATTTGCCATGAGCGCTCCTCCTGAGCATTATTCAATGCTCTACACAATGCCAGAGCATCGGATCGCACATCTTGCACAAAGTTTATTTCCAAAAATGCAGTCAATTATCAAAGACTCAACAAACTCCCCCTTTGGCAAATTTTTGGCTAAAACAAGTTATGACCATACAGATAGTACTTAAACAGATACATCATCTACATTTCTTTTTCTCAACATAAACACACAAGCATAAAGATCTGTAGAGGCTATTCTTCAAAACATTACCATACTACTCCTTCATGGAAAACAGTAGAAAAGAATAATTGTATCTTTTAAGAATATCAGAGAGGCATGCAACAGCGGAACACATAACAACTACTTCGCCTAAAATGGTCAGGAAAATAAACTTGATGGGATGTGGGATAGAATGCTTCAGCATTGCCACAGTTCTACTCCCCCTGCACATATGCATGGGATGTTGGAGCCTTGCGTCCAACATCTCCCCCTACATCATACAATCACAACTCCCCCTCAACACCTGCATATCAGATCACATCACAAACATACATACCAGCTACATACTTCAATCAGGCTACACAACACTACACTACAGTCACATCATAACCAGAACCAGATATAACATCAATAAGAATTAATCAAACCAGAACAAGAACAAACCAAGTTTTTACTCCCCCTTTTTGCCACAAATTTGACAAATGATAAAGGTGCAGAGAAGTTATGGCTACATAGCCTTAGTACAAACCAGCAGAAACAAAAGAACATGCCCATTACAGATTAATCAAAGAATAACAGAGACAGGGCAACAAACACAATATAATAATTAAAGAGAAGCACTGGAGTCAGACACTTCCAGCTCCTCAGTGTCACCTCCTTCATCATCAACATTAGTTCCAGCTGCATCACCAACAGCATCATCAGTACCATCACCTGCAACATCATCACCTGCATTCTCAGCCATTAACCCTTCTTCCTCAGCTTCCTCCTTTTTCAATGCAGCAATGACCTTTTCAAGCTCAGATTTCTGCTCATCCAAGGCTCTCACAGTAGCTTCCATGGTTAGGATCATAGTCTTTCTAGTCATGGAGGTGGAGCCTACATTTTCAACAGGGGTGGCTTTCTTTGTGGGCACAGTAATGTCAGCAGCATGCTTGCCCTCAAAGAGCTTGTAGGACAGGGTCATGGGTGATTCCCTCTTACAAGGCACATCCTCTGGAACCAAAATGTTGGGGTGTTGGTCCAGTATTATCTCACAAATAAGGGTTGGGAAAGAAACAGCCAGTTTGATTGCCCAAGACTTGCCATGTTCAACAATTTGATCAAAAATTAAGGACCCATAATCTACATTTGCACCAGTCCCTATGGCATAGATAAATTTGGCTAATCCAGTTGCTATGGTGGAGGTGTGAGAGGTTGGAACCCAATTAACTGCATCTATCCTATTTAATATAGCATACTTGATAGATAGCATTACAGAAGGTACCTTACCTTTGAGAGGCCACACCTTGACCTGGTTGGCAGTGATAGTCTTGCATACCTGGTTGTTAGTTGGCTCAAAGCCAGGATACCCATACTCTCTTCTTCCAAGATAGACATTGATCACAGCTGGGGAAAATTGGACACACTTGCCTCTAACAAACACTTGGTGATACTCTTTGCTGAGTTTGTTGTCACAGTCTTCACCAATGTTGACAATGAACTCCTTTACCAGCTTCTCATAACATCTTCCAATCCCAGAAACTGTCTTCATCAGTCCAGCTTGAAGAATCAAATCCATCACCTCCTTGCACTCTAAGGCTTCATCTGACAGTTCTCTCTCTAGAGCTAGTCTTCTGTGATAGACAAACTTCCACTTAGCAGCACTATTACTGAAATGGAATGACACATTGTCCATGGGCACATCAGGGATGTTTTGTGGAATTGATCTCCCTGCTTTCTTTTTCTGGGTCGACAGAATGCCTGGGGCCTTGGCCACGGCATCCTCAGCACTGACAGTGGCAGCTATTTTCATCTTCTTTGGAGTCTTTTGTTTGGAAGCTGTAGAGATTGCTGGAGCATTCTCCTCAGCATCAGACTCTGAGTCACTAAGATTGATGGTTTTTCTTTTTAATCCTTGTTGTTTCTGTTTAGCAGGTATCTCAACTCTGCTTGATCTCCTCAAAGGACCATACATCTTCTTCTTCTTTGTGGAAGTGGTAGCCTCAGCTGCTACCTTCTTTTTCTTTGGAGATTTTGTTGCTTCAGCTGCAACATTTTTCTTCTTCTTTGTGGACTTTGGTGCTTCTGCCACAATCTCTGGCTCTTTGTCTTTTCTTGCCCTGAGCCTACTACCCACACCAGTCCTCCCAGCCTTTCTTCTAGATTCACCAACAATCTTCATGATTGTTAAATCATCCTCAGTGCTATCATCATTGTTAGCACCTTCCTCTTCAGCAACATTCATATCAACCTCATTTTCTGACATAACATTGTCAGTCTATATCTCACCAGTCACAGTTGTCTTTTGTTGTGTAGGTGTTTCAGCAACAGTATCATCTGGTTGAGCAGCATGATCTCCAGCCACATTAACATTAGCATCTACATCTTGCTGTACATTAGGACTAATAACGACATCATCAGCAGTTTCTTGTGGTTGATCTTGTGCCAAGGATGCTGAAGCATCCGGCACAACCTTAGCACCAGAAATTGACTCCACGAGGGAGTTGAGAGCTTCTTGAGCGATTTGAATCTTCTGGGCATCATCACCACCTCCTTCATCACTAGGAGTGTTAGGAACAACATGTTCATCAACAACAGTACTTTCCCCCTTTTTAGGACTTAGGGTTTGAGTACTTTTCTTCGTATTTTCTTCAATCAGAGTGCTAGAAACAGGTGCTGCGACATCAGAAGCATCATTAGGGTTCGTGTTACCAAGGTTGGTGAGATATAACTCCTGCATGTTGAAATCTGAGGAGTATCGAGACTTGGATTTTTGGGGTTTTGGTTTTCTGGTGGTTGTGGATTTTGTTCTCTTTTTGGTTTTCGATTTGGGTGAAGATGGAGGGTTAGATGGTGTGGGATTCATGATCGAGTCGAATGAGGGGTGGATCATGGTGAGTGGTGTGGCTTCGGTGATGACATTTGATGGTTGAGGTAAGGGATCAGAAGGTTTGTCTGTGGTGTTTGGAGCGGTGGTCGTTGGTTTCAATGGTGATGGTTTTTGTGGTGAGGTTTTGGTGGGAGAGGTTTGATGAGAAGATTGAGACATTATGGTGAATTTGAGAAAATAGGATTCACGAATGCAGAGAGATTTTGGTTTGATGAGGGAGTTTGGAGAAGAAGTTAGGGAGTTGTAGGTATAGGAATTTAAATTTGGAAAGAAAATATTTGGTAAAGATTTGAACTTGGAATAACCAACAATTGATGGTGGCGTGCTGATATAACGGTTGTAGACATGATTACCTTGATCAACGTGTTTAACTTGATTAGGAGAGATAAAAGTAACTGCCACACGCCACTCCACAAATAACGGTAATTGCTATGCTTCTTCATGGAGGCAAATTCCCAACTTGCCCCTTAACTTCTCAAACTGCACAGCATCAAGAGCTTTTGTAAAAATGTCTGCAATCTGTTCCTTTGTACCAACATGTTCCAGAACTACAATCTTGCTCTCAACCAAATCTCTTATGTAATGATGACGGATGTCAATGTGTTTTGTCTTGCTATGTTGAACTGGATTTTTTGAGATGTTTATGGCACTCATGTTGTCACAGTACAATGTTAGAGCATCCTGTTCGACATCGTACTCCTTCAGCATTTGTTTCATCCATACCAACTGAGAGCAACTACTACCAGCTGCCACATATTCAGCTTCAGCTGTGGATAGAGCCACACAGTTCTGCTTCTTACTGAACCAAGAGATTAGATTAGTGCCTAAGAAGAAACATCCTCCTGAAGTGCTTTTTCTATCATCTGCACTTCCAGCCCAATCAGCATCACAATAACCATATAGAGTGGAGTTTTCACAATGAGAGTACATTATCCCATAATCACTGGTTCCATTCACATACTTCAAGATCCTCTTGACTTGAGTTAAGCGACTTACTTTGGGATCTGCTTGGTATCTAGCACACACTCCCACAGCATAGGTGATATCTGGTCTACTTGCAGTTAAATACAACAAGCTCCCAATCATGCTCCTGTAGAGACTTTGATCTACACTTATTCCCTTCTCATCCTTGGTGAGTTTCAAATGAGTAGGTGCTGGTGTTCTTTTGTGTGTAGCATTATCCATTCCAAACTTCTTGATGATGTTTCTAGCATACTTGCTCTGTGATATAAAGATGGTGTCATCCATTTGTTTGATTTGAAGCCCAAGAAAGTAAGTCAGTTCTCCAACAAGACTCATCTCAAACTCTGACTGCATTTGCTGAACGAAATGCTGGACCATTGCGTTCGACATTCCACCAAACACAATGTCATCAACATAGATTTGAGCTATTATGAATTTCCCTTTTTCTTGCTTTACAAACAGTGTCTTGTCTGATCCTCCTTTTCTGTATCCCTGCTCTTCCAAGAATTGAGTCAACCTTTCATACCATGCCCTAGGAGCCTGTTTTAGACCATACAGGGCTTTCTTTAATTTGTAGACATAGTTGGGATGTTCTGGGTCCACAAACCCCTTTGGTTGCTCAACATAAACCCCTTCCTGTAGGTATCCATTCAAGAATGCACTCTTCACGTCCATTTGGTATAGCTTGAACTTGAGTATGCATGCCACCCCTAGAAGTAATCTAATGGATTCTAGTCTGGCCACAGGTGCAAAAGTTTCATCAAAGTCAAGTCCTTCAATTTGAGTATATCCTTGAGCCACAAGTCTTGCTTTATTTCTGGTAACTGTTCCATTCTCATCTGACTTGTTCTTATACACCCATTTGGTTCCAATAACATTCACATCTTCAGGTCTAGGTACCAAGTCCCATACTTCACTTCTTTCAAACTGGTTTAGTTCTTCTTGCATAGCCTCTATCCAGGCTTCATCAGTCAAAGCTTCTTTTACATTTTTTGGTTCAAACAGAGATACAAAGCAAGAGTTAGCTACCACATCATTTGTTCTTCTGGTAGTTATACCCTGTTCAGGATTCCCTATTACCAAATCTAAAGGATGATTTTTCTGAACACGAACAGATGGCCCTTTACTTGTAGCTTGAGGCCTTGCACTTTCATCACTATCTTCCTCAATAGTCCTTTCATCAGCTTCGTTCATAGATGCCGGT
Organism: Trifolium repens; assembly: GCA_030408175.1. Lineage (NCBI taxonomy): Eukaryota > Viridiplantae > Streptophyta > Magnoliopsida > Fabales > Fabaceae > Trifolium > Trifolium repens. The sequence goes on along the minus strand of CP125836.1, from coordinate 58,957,259 downwards.
GTGGATGCTCCATCATCTGGTTCAGCATTCACACTGACAGGAGTACCTTGGTCTACTCCCTCATTTTCTTTGTCAGAACTGTCCTTTACTACAACATTGACAGATTCCATCACAACTTGAGTCTTTGTGTTATAGACCCTGTAAGCTCTGATGTTTGTTGAATATCCCAGGAAAAATCCTTTTTCACTTTTTGGATCAAGTTTCCTTCTAGGCTCTCTATCAGCAAGAATGAAGCATTCACTTCCAAAGATGTGAAAGTGTTTGACTGTTGGTTTTCTGTCTTTCCACAGTTCATATAGGGTGGAGGTAGTTCCCTTTCTCAAGGTGACTCTGTTGTGTACATAGCAAGCAGTATTCATGGCTTCAGCCCAAAAGTGGTAGGGAACATTTTTGGCATGAAGCATGACTCTAGCTGACTCTTGAATCGTTCTATTTTTCCTTTCAACTATGCCATTCTATTGAGGGGTTATTGGAGATGAATACTCATGTTTAATTCCTTCAGCAGCGCAGAAATCATCAAACTTGGAGTTCTCAAACTCTCTCCCATGATCACTTCTTATTCTAACCACATTGCTACCTTTTTCTCTTTGAATCTGTATGCACAGTTCTTTGAAAACATCAAAAGCATCTGATTTTTCTCTGATGAAATTCACCCAAGTGTATCTAGAGAAATAATCTACCACAACAAGAACATACCTTTTTCCTCCCAAGCTTTCAACCTGCATGGGTCCCATAAGATCCATGTGCAGCAGTTCCAGAACCTTGGAGGTTGTCTGATGCTCCAGCATTGGGTGTGACATTCTGACTTGCTTTCCAATCTGACATTCACCGCACACTTTTCCTTCAACGATTCTGAGTTTTGGAATACCTCTAATTGCTTCAAGAGATATGACCTTCTTCATCCCCTTCAGATTGAGATGTCCCATCTTCTGGTGCCATAGTTGAACTTCATCTTCAGTGGTGACAAGACAGGTGGATGTGAGGGCTTCTTCTTGGGGCATCCATAGGTAACAATTGTCTTTAGATCTAGTACCTCTCAGCACCAGTTGTCCTTCTTCATTGTTGACCAGACATTCAGATTTTGTGAAGTTAACCTTCATGCCTTGATCACATAGCTGACTAATGCTTATTAGATTTGCAGTAAGACCTTTGACCAAAAGCACATTCTCTAGATTCGGTTGTCCATGGTTGATCAAGTCCCCAATTCCGATTATTTCTCCTTTTGCACCATCTCCAAAAGTCACAAAACTGGCCTTGTAGGATCTAACATTCATGAGGTATTTCTCTTCACCAGTCATATGTCTAGAGCACCCACTATCAAAGTACCAATCTTCCCTTGAATAAGCTCTTAGGGAAGTGTGGGCAATCAACCCAACATCTTCTTCCTTAGGTAATGCAGCACTTTCTTCTATAGGTCTCCATTCCTTCTTGACAATGGTCTTCTCATGTGTTACATTTTGATTAGGCTTCTGGTTGGGGTAACCGTGCAACTTGTAGCAAAAAGGTCTGATGTGTCCCCTTTTTCCACAGTGATGACATACCCATCTACGATATCTTCTTTGACTATTTGATCTTTGGTAAGCACGTGGTCTTGGTCCTTGACTGGCTGAGGGTTTTGGGTCAAGAGCAAATTTTGGAACAGGAAAGGCTTTAGAATGTCGAGGCTGATGCTCCAGCATCACTTTTCCAGTACAGGGATCAATCATGTTTCCACCTGATGAGAACTTAGTTTCAGGATCTTGTTGATACTGATTCAAACTAGAATAATTGTATCCAACAGATCTAAGCTTCCCACTTGGAACATTTTCCAGTATCTCTTCAAGAAGATCTCCTCCTGAGTTCAACTGACTTACTCTTTTCCTTAAGTCATCCATTTGAGCATTAACTTGAATGACTTTTTCTTCTGCTTGAGCAACCTTTTGAACCTGAGTATTGACTTCTGTTTGAAGTTTGTTGATTGTCTTCTTTTGTTTTTCCAGAATCCTGCACATTTCTTCATATCTAGTCAACAGGTCTTTGTAGGTACTAGCTAGTTCCTCATAGGAAACATCTTCATCTTCATCAGAATCCCAATCTTCAACATCAACACATGTTCCAGTAAGGGCAGTCACATGTCTTGCTGACTCACCTTCTTCATCAGTATCTTCATCTGACCATGAAACAGTTAATCCTTTCTTTTGTCTTTTCTGATAAGTTCCACATTCTGATCTGATGTGTTCATAGCCTTCACACTCATGACACTGAACTCTCTTGCCTTGAGTGCTCTTGTCTTCAGGTTTTGATTTCTTTAGACTGTTCTATTGCTTGTTGATGTCGAACCGGATGCCTTGCCCATTCTGTCTGTTTCTGCGATCAACCCTTTTTAGAACTTTGTTGAATTGTCTGCCTAGCATGGCTATAACATCAGCTATGCTATCTTCCTCACCATCTTCAGACTGATCATCTTCCTCCTCAGTGTTTGAAACAAAAGCAATGCTCTTGTTCCTTTTGTCTCCACGTTCGTCCAACACACTTTCAAAGGTTTGGAGTGATCCAACAAGTTCATCCATTTTCATTGAGGAAATATCATGAGCTTCCTCAATAGCCGTTACTTTCATATCAAATCTTTTGGGAAGAGATCTGAGCAGTTTTCTAGCTAGCTTTTCATCAGACATTTTTTCACCTAGAGCCTCAAAAGAGTTTCCAATGTCAAGTAATTTCAAGTGAAAGTCCTGGATGTTCTCATCATCCTTCATTTTTAGGGCTTCAAATCTTGAGGTAAGATGTTGAATTTTTGACTGTTTTACTTTAGTGGTACCCTCATAGCACTTTTGTAATACCTCCCATGCCTCTTTGGCTGACACACAGTTCTTGATCATTTTAAACACACTAGTGTCAACACCATTAAACAAGGCATAGATGGCCTTGTGATTCTGATTTGCTATAGCTTCCTCTTCTGTCGTCCATTCTACCTCAGGTTTCACTATCCCAGTTGAGGTGCCTTCCTTGCTTGCATACATGGGTTGTTCCCATCCGGTTAGAACCACCTTCCACACCTTGCTATCAATGGATCTCAGAAAGGCCATCATCTTTGGTTTCCAAGCGTCATAGTTAGCAGATCCAGTAAGCAAGGGAGGCCTGTTCATGTAACCTCCTTCCTTTTCCACAGTGCCAGACATTTCAGGTCCTGAATCTCACCCAAAACAAGCAGGGTGCCTGCTCTGATGCCAATTGAAATTCCTGGCACGCTATGTACGATGCTCTACTCGATGCTCTAACAATCTATCCGGCCTCGCGCGTAACAGAATGAAAATAAACAAGTAAACAAATAAAGAACACAAGTTATTTGTTAACCCAGTTCGGCGCAAACAGCGACCTACGTCTGGGGGATACCAATCCAGGAAGGAATATCACTATAATAGTCCTAGTCCTAAGTCTACAGCAAACGCCCCGTTTACAACTTAAGAACCTAGGCCCTACCAATGACTCTTCTACCTAGGAACTCCTAGATATGAGATCCCATCTCACTCCCTTACAACCTTACGACCAGCAAGGATTTCAATACACTAGACAAAAACAGTTTTGGAGACACACTCCTAAAACTACACACTCGTACCTAAAGGCTTAGAGTGTTACACACACAAAAGTCCAATCTCCGTGCTTCAAAGCTTGGGAGAAAGAACACACAATTACAACACAAAGGACACGTCCTAAGCTTGCATCAAGGTGACACAAGAAAGGCTCACAATCATAAAACACACGCAAAACCTAATACTGAATACTAGCACAAAGACAGCGTGAACAACTAACTAGGATTAGGGTTTTGCAACTCTTTAAATACTTCAGAAGGCAACACGTGCATGGGCTTCAATTCTTTGACCCAAGCATTAACTCCACATTAATAAAATGAGATTCTTTAGCAAATATATTCTTCAAAGAGATTCGCTTCAGAAATATTCTTGAACTGAATCTGAAGCATTAATAACCTTCCTAATATAAAAACATATCAAACGCGCCATGCAAGATTCATGAAAGAGAAACGGAACATTCCATAAATAGCATTTGCCATGAGCGCTCCTCCTGAGCATTATTCAATGCTCTACACAATGCCAGAGCATCGGATCGCACATCTTGCACAAAGTTTATTTCCAAAAATGCAGCCAATTATCAAAGACTCAACAGTAATTTATTTGATCTTGAACTTGTTTGTATTATTTTAACCTATTCTTGATACGTGCACATTTTAATTAATGATTCTTGGGTACATTGCTTCTTTTCTTGATAAAACGATCATTAATGTAATAAATCGGATCAAGTTTCTACCAATTGTTGTTTATAATAATTGCATATAATTTGTGCCAGCTCTAATTATTTTTTGGAATGAAAAACCCAAACTTCTCTCAATTTTTTTTGGGGTAGAATTCTTTCATTAATGGTAATTTATTTGATCTTGAATTGTGTGTTTCATCGTTTGTATTATCTTATCCTATTCTCGATACGTCTTGTTATAATTATTTCGTGTTGCAATACTAGTTGCAAAAGTGAGGCACATATTACTCATTCTTGTTATAAGTTTGTCAAGGTAGTTTATGATAAAATAACGTATAAAAATACAATTTTCATTAGTGTGAATTTATTAAAATAGTATATGTTCCTGATAGAACACTAGGAGGTATATACTTTCTGAATGCTATGGTTATGCAATGGTATGATATGGTGATATTGTCTGTATCTTTTTAGTTTGGTTATTTCTCTCTTCTTTTCAGTCTTAAGATGCGCCTATATATAGAGATGTGGGAAGGTTATTCCCTCCTCTATAACCGTTGCTCCACTCAGGATCGTGGGAGCCCTTCCTTTCCCGCCTAAAACCCCATTATCCTGCTTTCTAGGCCCTTCAGGCGATCATGGCCACGTGGGGGTTTAATGGGCGGTTTCTTTTGATGACGTGGGCGAAGTAACCTTATTGGGCCGAAAGGCGCGACCCGAGGGCGGTATCCGCGATTGCCGTTCTGGGCCGGTCACAACCTTTTGGGCCTAAGGGAATCCGTACTGTACACAGCCCCCCAAGCACAAAGACCGAGGCGGGCTGTAGTGCTGATTTAGTCGAAGGCTTGATTTTTCCCAGCTAAAAGGATGGGAAGTTACTATTGATCTGCCTATTCCTTTCTTCATGCCTTTTTGAGTGGGAGTGAGACTGAGTCCCCTAACGGTATTCCATTTTTTCGTGACAGGTGGAGCTAGGGGTCGTGCGCTCCTGCTGTGTATATAAAGGCTCTTGGGCGATCACTTTTATTATACCTTTGGCATCTCCTCATGGGGTCTAGTACTAATCCTCTGATTCTCGAGGCGAGAAACGTGCTGCGAAGGGGAGTTGGTGATCTCATCGATGACACTGAAGGGCTTTGTACGCTGGTGAATGACCTGCAGGATGAGGCTTCAGAGTTAACACCTACTGAACGCCGTTTCCTAGATTACCTTGTTCCCTTCCGTGATAAGTTGGTGCGGGATGCTCCTGTTATAGCGTCAGTTGAGTGTGCTGAGGTGGAGAGCCAGAGCGTGTTGTCAGATATCCTGGACAAGTCATGGGATCTGAAAGAGGCGACGAGGATGTATGAGGGGACTCTCAGCACCTCCTTTGATATGGAGGAGGAATATGATCGCGCCATCATCAAACTACAGGAGGAGATGGAACTTTTGGAGGAGAAGAAGAAAAAGTTGAAGATGGATATCAGGGATGATATTTCCTTGTTGCTGGAGCGTCGCCAATCTCTCCTGGAGCTCAAGGATAAGCAAAGACTAGCCAGCATAGCTCATGAGAGGACCTCCGCTGAGATGGAGGTGGCGGAGCTGGAGGAGAGCAATGCAGCTCTGAAGGACGCTCTTGGGGAAAAGTATGCTGAAGGGTTTTTTGCTGCACTTGAGCAAATCAAAGTTCTTTTTCCTGGTTTGGACGAGGCGACCTTCAATCAAGCTGATATTATGAAGGTGGTAGAGGGTGATAAGCTGGTGCCTCGTGTCCCTGAGGCGGGGAACGCTGGCGAGATAGTTAAACCTCATACTTCTCCTGAGCCCTAGGACTTGTCTTGTAATTGTAAAGACTTTTTGTACTGTAGCGCCCTTGAGGCTTTTGTAACGTATTGCCCTTGAGGCTTTGTAATTTTTCTGAACAATGGTTAAATTTTCTCAATGTAATCCCTTAATTACTTTTGGGTCTTTATATATATCTATGCGTTTGTACTTATCTTCTTTTTTGATCCCATCCGTTTCACTTGGATTTATTGCTGACACTAATTCCTAGGCGTTTGACTTGGGACGGTTGTAACCGTTTGTTGACCGCATTCATTAGGATTTAGGTCTTAATGCTTATAAATATCGTCGTGCTTTCCCCCTTTTCTAAACAATACTCTCTTTGTTGGCTTAGTTTCTTCCAATCGCAATGGAGAGAAGAAATACGGAGAAGAAAGCTGTTGCCCGACCCAAAGTTCAAAAGGGCAAGAGGAAGAAGATGCTTAAGGTTCCTGCTCTTCAGAGGGGGGCTACCAGTCTTCGAAAAACTGACGTTCAACACCCTCTGGTCTCGCCCTGCCTGTCCGATGATCTTGACGAGGACTATGTCGAATTTCTGAAGACGTATAAACCTCACGATGGTTATTCTTCTGGCTCTGACGAGATTGATGAGGATTATGCGGAGTTCCTGAAGACCTATGATCCGCAGGATGTTTATCCCGGAGGGGTTTCCTCAAGTGAGGAGGAGGATTCTGGTCTCACCGTCAACACCCAGGGGAAGGTGGGGCCATCGTTTCAACCCAAGAATAAGAAGCGTTGAACCCTTTGCGTTTTTCTTGAATAATTGTGATTTTGTTTTGCTTCAGTTGTTTTATTTGATGTATTTCTAATCGTAATGTTTCAATGTTTGTCGTGGTGTGATTGTTCTTTTGAGATTTTGAAGAACTTGTGTTTTGTAATGTGACTTTAATGAAGCTTTTGTTTTTGTGATGGTATTTTTATTACTTCTGTTTGAACACGGTGTTCCTATTACTGTTGCCCTATACTCCGTTTGTGCTGTGATACGGATAAGAACTTTCGCTTTTCATCCCTTTAATTTTTATGGCGAGCAGATGTTGAGATGTAGCGAGGGGAGACTTGCGCTTTTGCCGTTTTTGCGCGTTTACGCTTCGTTAGTCTCGCCCTTTTTGTCAACGTGGCGAGTAATGTAGCGAGTAAGCATTACGCTTTGCTGATCTCGCCCTTTTTTGAGACGTGGCGAGTAAGCATTACGCTTTGTTAATCTCGCCCTTTTTTGAGACGTGGCGAGTAAGCATTACGCTTTGTTGGTCTCGCCCTTTTTTGAGACGTGGCGAGCAAGCATTACGCTTTGTTGGTCTCGCCCTTTTTTGAGACGTGGCGAGTAAGCATTACGCTTTGTTGATCTCGCCCTTTTTTGAGACGTGGCGAGTAAGCATTACGCTTTGTTGGTCTCGCCCTTTTCACTAAATTCATATAAATGCGAAGAGAGGTTGGATGAAAATAGGTGATGGGCCTCGATAAAAACTCCTGCCCTTGCAGGAGAAAAGAGCGTCCCATCACCCTTTTGCTGAATTATAAAAATGGTTCAAACACATACAAACGACGGAAAGAAGAAAATTGACTAAAAAAAAAACAGAAAAAACACCAAAATCCAGTTTCAACGGTAGTAGAACTTCAAGTTCATGATGTTCCATGTTCGTGGCATTGTCTCGCCTTGCAGCGTTTCCAACCTGTATGCACCGCCTCCGTATGCTTCCTGAATTTTGAATGGGCCTTCCCAATTTGGTGCTAGCTTGCCTCCCTTATCTCGTCCCATTGGCCTTTTGAGGACTAAATCGCCTTTTTGGAAACTTCTAGGCATGACTTTGGTGTTGTACTTGTGTGTCACCCTTTGTTTCATGGTGAACTCTCTGAAGTGCGCCTTCTCCCTTATTTCTTCTAGCAAGTCGAGGTTCTCTTGCAGGGCTTCTTCATTGACTTGGGTCGTTATCGTCTCCCTTCTCCAGCTGGGTGGATCAATTTCCACCGGGATCATTGCATCTGTTCCATACACCATTTTGAACGGTGTTTCGCCTGTTGAAGTTTGGACGGTGGTGTGGTACGACCAAAGTATTTCTGGTAATGGTTCTGCCCAACTTTTGTTCCTTGTGGTTAGCTTCCTCTTAATGGCTTTGAGTATGACTTTATTCGCCGCTTCAGCCTGACCGTTCGCCTGTGGGTGCTCTACTGACACGAAGGTGTTGTGGATGCCCTTCTCCTCGCAGAATCTGATGACGGCCTCGCTTGTGAATTGTGTGCCGTTATCCGATACTATATAATTTGGGACTCCGAACCTGCATATAAGTTTCTGCCAATAAAACTTCTTTACCTTTTCTGCTGATATTGTTGTCACGGGCTCGGCCTCGATCCACTTCGTGAAGTAGTCCACTGCTACTATCAGGAATTTCACCTGATGTTGTGCCGCTGGGAATGGCCCCAATATGTCCACGCCCCACATGTAGAACGGCCATAGCGACATCACTGTTTTAAGTGGTTCACCTGGCGCATGGTGCAGGTTGGCGTGCCTCTGACATGAGTCGCAACTCCTCACGTAGCTGGATGCATCCTGCAGGATTGTTGGCCAGAAAAACCCGGCTCTTATTACCTTTCCTGCCAAGGATCTTCCTCCTATGTGATTTCCGCAGGATACCTCATGGATCTCCTTCAAAATTCTCTGTGACTCCTGCTCGCCCACACATAAGAGTAACGGGGCAGAAAACCCTCTCTTGTACAGCTTGTCCCCAACTAGGGTGTAGTGCGCCGCTGTCTTCCTCAGTTTGCTAGCTTCGTCCCTTTTTGGTGGAAGGGTGTCGTTCCGCAGGTATTTGGTTATGGGGCTTCGCCAGTCTTCCCCTTCAATGACCATCATTATCTCTGTGTCCTTTGTGCTAGGTTTTGATATTACTTCTTGTATCACTGTTCTGTTATTGCCTGGTTTTTTGGTGCTCGCCAACTTTGACAGTAGGTCTGCTCTTGAGTTTTGTTCCCTTGGCACGAAGATCAGCTCGAAAGTGTTAAACTGGGCTTTTAATTTGTTTACCCTTTCCAGATATTTCATCAACTGTGGGTCTCTTATCTGGTACTCGCCTGAAACTTGGTTGGTTATCAGCTGGGAATCGCTCTTCGCCCTGAGGTCCGTTACTTCCATCTCTTTGGCGAGCTTCATTCCGGCGATTAGAGCTTCGTACTCGGCCTGATTGTTGCTTGCTCTAACGGCGAATCGTAGTGATTGTTCTATCATTACTCCATCCGGTCCTTCCAGTACTATTCCTGCTCCGCTCCCTCTTAGGTTGGATGCCCCATCAACTGATAGGATCCAAGGCTCAAGGCTTAGCTCTTCTGATGGCGTTGTTAGCTCTAGAACGAAATCAGCTAGTAACTGGGACTTAACACTTCCTCTGGGCGAGAATACGATGTCGTATTCTGACAATTCAACTGACCACACCACCATTCTTCCTGCGAGGTCAGGCTTCCTTAGGACTTGATAAATAGGATAGTCTGTTTTAATTATGACCTGGTGACCTTGAAAATACTGTCTTAATCGTCTCGCCGTACTTACTACTGCTAGGGCCAGTTTTTCGATTTTCTGATATCTGGTTTCCGGTCCCTTGAGGATCTTGCTGACGAAGTACACCGGCTTTTCCTCCCCTTCAATCTCCTGTACCAATGCCGAGCTCATCGCGTTTTCTAAGACAGCGAGGTATAGCAATAGTGGAACCTTTTGCTGGGGGCGAGTAAGTATTGGTGGTGACGCCAGAAATTCCTTTAATTTCTGAAACGCTTCTTCGCACTGTTCAGTCCATGTGAACCTCTCCCCCTTCTTTAGAGTTGAAAAGAAGTGAAAAGACTTCTCTCCTGCGCACGAGAGGAACCGTGATAATGCCGCTATTCTCCCTGTTAATTGCTGCACCTCCTTGACGGTCTCCGGACTTCTCATATCAATTATTGCTTGGCATTTCTCCGGATTGGCCTCGATACCTCGGTTAGTCAGCATGAACCCCAGGAATTTTCCGGCTTGGACCCCGAATGAGCATTTTGTGGGATTGAGCCGCATGTTGTATTTGCGTACTGAAGATAAAATCTCTTCTAAGTCCGAGTGGTGGTTGCCCTCTTTTCCTGTTTTTACGACCATGTCGTCGATGTAGACCTCAAGGTTTCTTCCTATTTGATTTGCAAACACCCTGTCCATCAGTCTTTGATAGGTCGCGCCGGCATTCTTGAGGCCAAAGGGCATCACTTTGTAGAAATAGTTGCAGGTGTTTGTCATGAAGGCCGTGTGGGGGGCATCTGGGGCGCTCATTTTTATCTGATTGTAGCCGGAGTAAGCGTCCATGAAACTAAGCAGCTTGTATCCCGAGGCGCCGTCTATGAGCCTATCAATACATGGTAACGGGTATGGGTCTTTGGGACAAGCTTTATTCAGGTCAGTGAAGTCTACGCACATCCTCCAATTGCCGTTGCTCTTCTTGACCATTACCACGTTGGCTAACCACTCCGGGTATTTGATTTCTTCGATGAATTGTGCCTTCCTGAGTTTAGCCACTTCTTCGCTTACTGCTAGCCTTCGCTCCTCGCCTTGCTTTCTTTTGCGTTGGGATACGGGTTTGGCTTTTGGAGATATGGCTAGCTTATGTGTGATGATGGCCTCATCGATTCCTGGCATATCTTTTGGGTGCCAGGCGAACAGGTCTACATTCTTTCTCAGGATTTCCAGTATCTCTGCCTTTTGCTCAGGGAGCATATTGACTCCTAGCTTCGTGGTTTGATGTTCTTCTGCCCCGATGCATACTTCCTCTAGCTCGTCAATGGGACTGACTCTGTCTTCATGAAAGTCTTCTCGCGGGTCCAAATCCGCGGCTTCTACCATGTTGTTGTCGTGTTTTATCCCTGTGCTTGGTGGCTTCCTTGATTTCAGGCTGGATTGATAGCATTGGCGAGCTACAAACTGGTCGCCTTTTAGGGTACCTACTCCTCCATTATCCAACGGGTACTTTATCGCCAGATATAGAGTTGACATCGCTGCTCCCAGGGTGTTGAACGCGGGCCTGCCAATTATGATATTGTATGATGCGCACAAAGTTCTTACTACAAGATATCGTACCTTGATTGTTTTGCCGTTTTCTTTGTCGCCAAAAGTTGTGAGCAAAGTGATATGCCCCATCACATCCGCTTGTTCGCCCGCGAAGCCCACCAACGTTCCATGATAAGGTTGTAGCTGCTCACCTGCAAGCTGCATGGCTTTGAAGGCATCCCAGTACATGATATCCGCTGAGTTTCCCGAGTCTATGAGGACCCTCTTTACGTCACAATTTAAAATTTGCACTTGAACCACAAGTGGGTCGTCATCATGTGGGACTACGCCCCATGCGTCTTTAGGAGAGAATGATAAATCTGGTGCTGGGGGAAATTCTACGTGGTTTGTAGAGTGGGTTTCCCTTTCTATCCGCCTCAGGTACCTTCTTCTCGCCGAACTTGACTCGCCCCCGCCGGCGAATCCTCCTGCTATGGTATTGACTGCAATTCGCGCCTTTTCCTTCCCCTTGTCCTCTTCGGGGGGTGGGCTACGCGGTTGTCTAGTCGTTCCCGATATACCTGCTTTTCCCTGGGCTGCTTTCTCGATGAACTTCCTCAAGTGGCCGTTCCTGATCAACTCTTCAATTAGGTCGCGTAGCTTGTAGCATCTCTCTGTGTCGTGGCCTTTGCAACGGTGATATCGACACCATTCATTGGAGTTGGGTCCCAGCATTACATGGTTGTCAGGTTCTTGTGGTCTTGTGGCCAAGTTGGCGTTTAGAATTTCGTCCAATATATGTACCTTTGTGTCGTTGAGGGGGGAATATTCTTCGTGTTGGCGTCGTTGCCTGTATCCCTCGTTGTGTCTTGGAGGATATCGTGGCCTCTCTTGTCTGCTTTGCCATCTGTGATCTTTGGTCGGCCATCGCCGCTGATTACGTTCGAGTGTTTTGTTGGGGCGGGGTTCTCCTGCTCTTTCTCGAGAATCCCTTGACCTCTTCTCTGCATTTCTCTCTTCGCCCTTTATGTAGCATTCGGCTCGTTTCATCACCTCTTGCATTGTCTCGGCTGTTTTTTGGGCCAGGGATTCGTTGAAATGCCCTGCTTTGAGGCCGTTATGAAATGCTGCCACAAACATATCTTGATTTGGGTTTGATACTTTGATGGTAGCTTCGCTGAACCTGGCGAGATATTCTCTCAACGTTTCGGAGTTACCTTGATGCAAGGCGAACATGTTGGTGGCTGTGACTTGGATGTGCTTGCTTCCTGCGAACTGGTGGACGAATTTGCGGTGGAAATCAGCATATCCAGTCACGGAGTTGTTGGGTAGGTTCATGTACCATCGGAGCGCTGCGTCCTTGAAGGTACTTGAAAGGAGTTTGCACTTTAGGTGCTCCTCTGCTCCAATTATGGATGTTTGGGTGCCAACTGCCATTAAATGCTCCAAGGGATCTGTTTTCCCGTCGAAGCTTGGTAATTGAGGAATTTTGAAATTGGCTGGGACTTGTGCGTCCCACAATGCTTGCACCAGAGGCTGTGAGCTCTCGAGCTCTTCTTCGTCTGAGCCGTGGTTTGCTTCAGCCTCCTTTTCTTCTTCTCGTTCTTTTTGAATTTCCGCTACCTTGGACTGTAGGCGACGTATCTCTCTGATCGCCTGTTGTAGGACTGTGCCTTGGTTGTCGTTGGGAGTGTCGCCGGCCATCGTTTCTGGTCGTTACACTCGTTTTTCTTGAGGCCTAGGAATGGTTTTACCAGGGCCCCACGGTGGGCGCCAAATGTTCCTGATAGAACACTAGGAGGTATATACTTTCTGAATGCTATGGTTATGCAATGGTATGATATGGTGATATTGTCTGTATCTTTTTAGTTTGGTTATTTCTCTCTTCTTTTCAGTCTTAAGATGCGGCTATATATAGAGATGTGGGAAGGTTATTCCCTCCTCTATAACCGTTGCTCCACTCAGGATCGTGGGAGCCCTTCCTTTCCCGCCTAAAACCCCATTATCCTGCTTTCTAGGCCCTTCAGGCGATCATGGCCACGTGGGGGTTTAATGGGCGGTTTCTTTTGATGACGTGGGCGAAGTAACCTTATTGGGCCGAAAGGCGCGACCCGAGGGCGGTATCCGCGATTGCCGTTCTGGGCCGGTCACAACCTTTTGGGCCTAAGGGAATCCGTACTGTACAGTATATAACTTAATTTATATTGAATAAGCTGTTTGCATAAGCTCAACAATAAATTAATCCAAACGGGACCTAAACCCAATTTTTTTTAACTTTGGTGACAGAAAATTTAAGATTTTTCTCAATGATATTTTCTTCCTACACTATACTCCCTCCATCCCAAAATATAAATAAAAATGAGTCAAAAAAACTTGATGTATTTGGTTAAAGACTTGGACCAAATACATTCACTTTTGTTGACCAACTTTTGCTTACATTTTGGGACGGAGGGAGTATATCAAAGAAAAACACAATTTTTCAAAGTACTTTCAATTATTTACACAAGTGTTTATTATAAAAAAATTAAATACATTAATGGATTTGTGCTTCATATAAATAAAATCATATTCAATGATAACTACTTCGGCTTTGTTTGGTAAACCAAATAAGTTAGCTAATTATAGCTTATAGTTTTTAACTTATAAGCTAAAAGCTTTGTTTGGTAACCATTTTAAAAAAAGAGCTTATAGCTTATTTTACTATCTTATAGTTTATTTTTCAAATGTTATTTCAAGTAGCTTACGAGCTTATAGCTTATTATCTTTTCTTCCAATTTTACTCCTATCATCTTACTTGAAAAAAATAAAATATTAATTAAACATATCTTTTTTATGTCATTTCATACTTATAAGCTAGTTCAACCGCTAATTTTACCAAACACTACAAATTCAACCAGCTAGCTTATTCGCTATAAGCTAGCTTATCAGCTATCCGCTATTTTTTACCAAACAGAGCCTTCATATATACTGTATACGAAGCTGCGCGCATATAATATTTTCTGGAAACCATATATTATTTTTACATGTATGACAAAGTGATCACATAGCACTTATTGATGTGTAGGAACAAAACCTACTAAACATGCTAATTAATTATTCCAAATACATAAATACTTATGAAACTAGTTAGTAGTTAATTAAACACTTCCCTTAATAGCATTACTGTAACCACTCTGTCCATCATTGAACCTATCCCAAATCATGACTCCACCATATTTAGCAGAACTCTTAATAGCAGGAAGAACTTGATTAATCAAAACATCAGAAGGAATAAAACCACCACTTGGTGCAGCAGCATCATTAGCAGGAACACCTAAAAATACTTGTTTAGCTTGACTTGAAGTCCATTGATTCCAAGCATTAACAAGATTAGCAGTGTTACCATTTGAGTATTGACATTGAGGATTATTATAAAACTGAACCCAAACATAATCAAATAAACCAGTTTGAATAGCTGAATCCAAATGAGCATCAGGGTAAGGACATTGTGGTGCTGCAGACAAATAAATTTGCTTTTGTGATTGTGAACTAAAACCATTAAGTGCTTTTGCAAGTTCATCAAAATGTTCACCACCAGCTTCAATATCAAAATCAATTCCATCTAAAACAGCATCACCTAATGGTCTTGAAGTTGACGTGCCACCCAAGAAATTGTCCCATAGGTAATTTGCTACTTGTGTGGCATCATCAGATGATGATAAAGAGTAGCTTCCGGCACCGCCTCCGAGAGAGAGCAATACTTTGATACCTTTGGCTTGACAAGCTTGGATTTGACTACTGAATATTGCGCAACCGTTTGCGGTTGGATTACATTGGCCAGCAAGGTTTATTTGTGGAGTTTGGCCATTGCCAAAAGTGGATAGAAAAGCTATGTTTACAAATTGGTAGTTGTTTGTGTTGCAAGCATCTTCTAAGGAACCTTCACCACCATTTTGGCCCCAATAGACTGCAATTCCTACAGCAGATGAGGATTTGAATAGGGAAATGAGGAACAAAGGGAATAATAGGATTGAAATTTGTTTGAAGGATGCCATGTTTGTTTGTTTGTTTTGAGGTTATTGTTTGGTTGTGTTGTGTTGAAAATGTAGATGGAAGGGTGTACCATTTTATAGGTGTTGGAGGGTATGAAATTTTGAGAACCGTGTTATGTACGTTGGTATGAAATTGGCTGCATTCATTCATAGGGTAGAAAAGTAAGAAGCATATGAATTTCAACAATTTGGATCTCTCAAGAAATTTTTAAGGATTCATTGATATCTTATTTATTTCATCTTTTTTTACGATACATAATTATATTTAAGTCATACTTTCAAAAAATTATATTTAAGTCATAAATCGACACTTAATATGAACACATCTTTCAATCGAAATTTGAATTATAGTTTATTATATTGTTAGAGATTAAACATTTTTACTAGACTTGACTCCATTAGTTGTTTGATTGGATTTTTATTCACACCAAAGAGTATAAATTTAGTTGAGTTGTTCGGTCCATTCGAACCGATAAACACCTTAATTTTTTTCAATAAGAACCATCCCTAATTTTCTTCGTATCTGGTTGACCACTACTGCATTGGTGTTGTCTATTTTGGAGATGGGCTGCAAGCTGTGACATATCTGCCTAGATTTTCATTCTGTCGTTTGCCCCATCAACTCTTGATTCAAGGAGCTGTTTTTTGCATTTTGATAGGCCGATCACTTTTGATTCGAGATCGGGAGTTAAAGTCTAGTGACATCTTTTCGGGTCAGGTTATGTTTGCTCTGGTGGTTGGAAGCTGAAGAGTGTCTTTCTAAGAATGGTATTAGAAATGACCTCTTTTAGGTGGTGTTGTTTTGGTAATTTCATCGGTGTTCCGCCTATATACGACACATTTGTTTTGTAGTCTTCTTTTACCGGTCTCTGTTCATCTTGTGTGGAGATTTGGTATATTAATAATATATTTGCCGTTTAAAAAAAAATATATCATTTTACTAATTATTTTTCTTCTAGATTTAATAATTAACTCGTTTAATTTTGATCATCAATCAAGTCAATGAAACTTAAAGATTAAAATTAAGACGAATAAATCAATGAGCTAAAATGGAGTTACAAGTAGTTCGAATAACTTAGCCCATTACACGCTTTTTTTCGCACTCCGCAACAATTCTATAGATTATTCCCATAGGTTCACACCTTTGGGTCAACTATGATAATCTCTACTAGGGTGTTTTGTGGGGATCAAACATTGATTCGCCTCCGCAAGCTTAACCAATCGAGTCACATTCATTAAATAATTAAGAAAAATTGATTTTAACAAAATTGATTTAGTGTATGTCTTGTTTTACGATAAAAAAAATTGATTTTGACATAATTGATTTTGGATAATTGATTTCGGCCAAAATTAATTTTAAGTTAAATGATTTATTTTAGGATATATTCATGCAGAATCAATTTGAGTGTAAAAATCAATTATAGAATTAATTATAGAATTAGATGCTACGGTTTATAGTTTCAAGTAAAATCAATTCTGGAGGCAGAATCAATTCTACTTTTATGAAGCAAACAAGCCAGAATCAATTCTACACGTGCAAAATCAGTCCTGACTGCTACAGAATTGACACTAAACATACACTAAGAGTATGTTTGGTTCTGCGGTGACGATAATTGATTCTGTAAAATTGATTCTAGGCAAAATTGATTTTAAATTAGAGTGGTTTATGTTTGGATATATTCATCCAAAAATGAGTTAAACAAAAAATTTAAAGGTAAAAATCAATTATAGAATCAGAAGCTACGATTTCTAACTTCAAGTAGAATCAATTCTGGAGGTAGAATCAATTCTAGTCAGAATCAATTCTACATATCCAAAATCAATTCTGCCTGCTTCAGAATTGAAACCAAACATACAAAATTAATAGTATACCGATGAGAGATTTACTTAAACCGTCACCTTAAAAGCCGCCATTATTTTCACCGATATTGATGATCTAATCTAAACATTATTAACTTTGACAATAGTTTCTCATTACCTAAAAAAATGACAATAGTTTCTGATGACTCACTAGTCATGAGTAGCGGTCAACTTGAAAATGTGTATGGTTTTGGATATGAAAATGAGTTTTGAATTCCTCCTCTCCTAGCTAATTAGGGATGAAACGCGTATAATTAATTACCCGTAATGTGCGGGTAACAGATTCAGTTCAATTAATCATCTGCCATATAATACCACGTTTGTTTTTTAAGTTTTAAAATGCAGCCTTTTCATTGTCAAATAATTAACACAACAACTCTTGGACGTCATTGACTATATTTCTATTGAATTGGTCTTTTAAATTCATTCATTTGGGCGTCTACATATATCCAAACCTCCCGAAAAAAAAAAAAATACATATCCTTGTACCCAAAAAATAATACATATATCCAAACAATTTTCTTTTTTTAATATTAGTATATTATTTTATGGGTCTTTGTTAATATGCGCTAAGAAATTTAAAAGTGGAAAATCCTTATTAAATAATGTGATATTTTAATTTTTAAGAAATTGGATGTACAATTTTTAAAATAAAAATTACTATAAAAAATTCTTTAACATGTGTCCTTAAGGCACATGTTAACATTCTTTTTATTTTATTTTATTTTGTCAATTAGTTTACCGATCAAACTCATACTCATGCATTTTAAGATTCTATTTGCATGTTAGAAGGAGGAGGAGATGTGAGGGCTTTGGAGAAAGAAAAAGATAAAGGAAAAAATAGAGATATATTTGAAGGAAAATGCTATTTAGCAAGAATTTTTTGATGCAAGAAAGAGAAGAATAAATCCTCACCCTTGATTACATCCATAACCACCCATGTTTTCCACTAAAAAAGAAGATTAAATGACATCATCCTTTAAGATTTTGCCATGTGTTAATTCTTGTATTTCTTGTGTAAAAATTTCATGCTAAATAGAAATGCTCATATTTGAATTCACATAAACTCTCTAAAAAACCTCCTCAAATGGAATTTTTCTCCTCCCAAAATCCTCTTTTTTCCAAAACTCTTCCCTACCTTTCCCTCTAAACACGCTTAAGCTATACACACAAGACTTAACATACTACTTTGTATTGATTGAAATTTATGTGAGAATTCCATGAAGTATGCGGAGGGGTTTATGAAATATATTTAAATTTCAACCGATAGAAGATTGTTCATTAACAAAGTGTGTTTGTGTGTTGTTAGCACTCATCTTAAATTAGTTCAAATAGTTTTGTCATTGATTCTATTACATTTTTATTTACTCCATATCTATTTTTGGTTTTAACTTCGATTATATTACCTCCGTTCTTTTTTACGTGCATAAAAACGTCGGATTTAATGTTCTTATTTAACTGTCCATTTGGTATTTTAAGGGTACAATTTGTCAATTGTACCCTTATCAATTACTCATATCTTTTTCAATAAAACTAATTAATACTATGTATTTGGAAAATTAAATAATTTTTTGGTATATAACATATTATTTTTTTTTTTCTTTTTTTCAGTATATAATATATACTCCATCCGTTTCTTTTCAAGTGTCCGTTTTTAATAGTAACACCAAATTAAGAAAGTATATTTTTGCACATTATCTTTCTATTATACCCTATTTTAATTCACCAATAAATTCCTATTTTTTTTTACACACTTTCTCTTTCCAATAAATTTAATATATTATGCACACAAAAAAAAAAATTAATATGTTATGTACCAAAAAAAATTTTTTAAAAAAAGAGATTTAGTTTCAAATACATAGCATTAATTAGTTTTATTGAAAAAGATATGAGTAATTGACAAAGGGTATAATTGACAAATCGTACCCTTGAAATATCAAATGAATAGTTAAATAGAAACGCTAAATTATATGTTTTTGGACACTTAAAAAGGAACGGAGAGAGTATTAAATTTACTGAAAAGAGAAAATATGTGCAAAAAAGTAGAAATTTATTGGTGGTTTAAAATTAGAGTATAATACCAATCGTTAGTTGGTTCAGTGGTGATTGACGCTGAACTTGGTAGGGAGGACCACGGTTCGATCCCCCGCAACTGCGATCGGGAGGGGGCTGGAACCACTTGATGCCAGAACTGACCCCCGAACCAGATTCAACTAGTGTTGAAAACCAAAAAATAAAATAAAAAAATAAAAAAATAAATTAGAGTATAATAGAAAGATAAGATGCAAAAATACGCTTTTTTTATTTGATGTTACTATTCAAAACATGCATTATTTAAGGTTTGTTTAAAAAGGAACGAAAATAGTATTTAATATGTTATATACCAAAAAAAAATTTAATTTTTCAAATACTTAGTATTAATTAGTTTTATTGAAAAAGATATGAGTAATTGATAACGGTACATTTGACAATCTCTAAAGTGTTTAATTAACTTAGAAAAAAATTGTCTACGAGGATATCATTTAAGGCTTGTTTAAAAAATAAAACTTTAGAGAAAAATAACAAATTTCAATTAAATTATATTTCTTTAATATTGCCAAAACATAGTTATATTTCATAATATGTATGGGCCACCCATATTGCTTCCAAGTCCTTCAAACTTATAAAATTACCCTTTAGATCATTTCGGAATGTAGGTTCCAAACACGTATAATTTTAAAACACAGGTTATAAAATACTCTCTCAATTCCTTTTTTTTTTAGTCTTTTTAGAATAGTAACTCCAAATTAAAAAAATGTATTTTTGCACCTTATCTTCCTATTATACCATCGTTTTAATTACCAATAAATTTCCATTTTTTTGCACACACTTCCTTTTTCCAATAAATATAATATATTATGTACCAAAAAAACAAAGTTTAATATGTTATGTACCAAAAAAAATAAAAAAATAAAGATGTAGTTTTCTAAATATATATCGTTAATTAGTTTTATTGAAAAAGAGTAAGAGCATTTGACAAAGGGTATAATTGACAAATCATATCCTTAAAATACAAAAAATACCAATTAAAAGGAACACTAAATTTGATGACAAAAGTAATAAAAAGGAACAGAGGGAGTAATAGTTTTTTCTTTAAATTTCGGAAGCTACATTCCAAAATTTTGCGTGTTTGTATTCTAGGATCCGAAATCTATTTGTATCTAGGATTTGAAATATGATTGCATCCTAGAATCCGAAGTATGTTTTTAAACGTGTTTTCTTATGAGCAAATCGAGCCACAACGTAATTCATGCTAGGGTCCTGCGTTTTGGTCATATAAAACTATTTTGGAATGTAGTTCCGAAATCGCCTATTTTCGGATCCTAGTATCCAAATGAAATCGGGTCCAAATTGATGGTATTTATAAGTTTTTGGGGGAGCCTAGGAGCATTTCAGGGAGTCTAAAGAGCAATTTTCAATACGTACAAGCCATATGTTTTAGCCCAGCAGGAAAAACATCCGAACCATAAAACAGAAAATTTCATTTTATACTCCCCATTTACACTCATACTCCCTCTAAACATGTAAAATACCCAAAACACCGTCTATTCTAAACCACGTTCCCACTCTAGAGTTGTCAAGATATGAGCATAACTTATGTTTTTCCACTGAGCCAACTTTGAATTTCAATGAGGACAAAGGAAGAAATCAACAAATTGATCAATTTGGACAAACTCAGTTTAGATTGACCGATACAATAGGTGAAAACAGCATTCCAAGAGCTTTTGAGAATATAAGGAAGCGAAATGATAAATTTTCATTTCTTAATTTTAGGGGTGGAAAAGCGGGCAAGCCCGCCCGATTTAGGCTCGCCCCACGTAAATTCGCCTAAAAGTGAAATGAGGAGAACCATCTAAAATCATACTCTGCCCGGTTTATTGGCGGACAAGCGAGTTGACAGGCTGGTCCGTCAAACAATTAGAGGGGTCGAGCTCAAAACTTCGACTCAACCCATAAAAAATGGCAAGTTTAGTGGGTCGGCCCGGCGGGTAGGGACTATTTTGCCACCCCTACTTAATTTAGTCCACGTTTGATGTCAGATGGAATATTACTTTTCGCGCCCCTTGTATTTCCTCACGCATCCCCTAAAATTACCATAATAACTTTTTTGCTATTTAGACAACGAACATTGTTCGCACTCTAAATAACGAGTGACAATATTTTATACTCAAACTGAACATCTGCGCTCCTCCCGAATGAAAAAATCATAAAAAAGAGTTTCGCATTCTAGAGGTGTCATTAATTGGACCTCTATGGCTATGAGCTTGAATTGATAGGTGATAATAATTAGAAGACTAAAAGGTCAAATCGTTGAAATTTCATACTTCTTAGTCTTCTTCTTATGAGTGAATGCAACGTTCCAAATTCAGACCAACGTATACAACACGGTTCCCATAATTTCTACCCCGAAATTTGTATTTATATACCTTCCAACACCTATAAAATGCCATGCATCTATCTACATTTTCAACACAACACAACACAACCAACCAACCAAAAACCTCAAAAAACAAACAAACATGGAACCCTTCAAACAACTTTCAATCCTGTTATTCCCTCTGTTGCTAATTTCCCTATTCAAATCCTCTCATGCTACAGGAATTGCAGTCTATTGGGGCCAAAATGGCGGTGAAGGTTCCTTAGCAGATGCTTGCAACACAAACAATTACCAATTTGTAAACATAGCTTTTCTGTCCACTTTTGGCAATGGCCAAAATAAACTAAACCTTGCTGGCCATTGTAATCCAGACATAATAAACAGCTGCACAAAGTTTAGTAGCGAAATCAAAACTTGTCAAAGCAAAGGAATCAAAGTGTTACTCTCTCGGAGGTGACGCTAGTGCCGGAACCTACTCGCTTAGCTCGACCGCTGAAGCTACCAACCTAGCAAATTACCTGTGGGACAATTTCTTGGGTGGCACGTCATCTTCAAGACCATTAGGTGATGCTGTTTTGGATGGAATTGATTTTGATATTGAAGCTGGTGGTGAACATTATGATGAACTTGCAAAAGCACTTAATGGTTTTAGTCCACAATCACAAAAGAAAATTTACTTGTCTGCAGCACCACAATGTCCTTACCCTGATGCTCATTTGAATTCAGCTATTCAAACTGGTTTATTTGATTATGTTTGGATTCAGTTTTATAATAATCCTGGATGTCAATACTCAAATGGTAACACTGCAAATCTTGTTAATGCTTGGAATCAATGGACTTCAAGTCAAGCTAAACAAGTGTTTTTAGGTGTACCTGCTAATATTAATGCTAGTGGTTTTATTCCTTCTGAAGTTTTGAACTCTAAAGTTCTTCCTGCTATTAGGGATTCTGCTAAATATGGTGGAGTCATGATTTGGAATAGATTCACTGATGGACAAAGTGAATATAGTAATGCTATTAAGGGCAGTGTTTAATTAACTAGTTTAGTTTCTAGTATGTATTATGTATTTGGAATAAGTAGCATGTTCAGTAGGTTTTGTTCCTACATATTAATAATAGATGCTATGTGATCACTTTGTTTATGCAGTCTCTCACCTATCATCGAAGTGTTTTTGCAAATAATGTTTTCAAGGTAGATAATCAATGGCTCGAAACACTCTTTTACTTCTGTCAAACAATGTCAGTCCAACGTATTTTGAGACCTAAAGCGAAATTTTAAATAAAGGACCGATGAGAAGAATCTGAGTCCTCACATTATTGTAAATTGTATTGGCCATTGAGGCCTTTAAGAAAGCAAACAACATATTGTTTGTGCTTATAGTTTGATTACCTTTTGGCGTCAAAGAAAACAATATCCACATTATAAATTGTTAAGTGTCAATCTGAAATGTTGTACAATAGTTAACATTCATCGGTAATTGGTAAACAATGCAGGTTTCCACTGTGAAACTTGCTCATACCTCCTATAAATTGTACATTAGAATTCCTTTGCACCATTTTCTTCTAGGTTTCTCCAATTCTTTTCTTACTTGTTAGGCCTCAGTGTTTGTCCAAATATATAATAATACATGTTATATCCTACATATATTTACACTTCATTCGCTTTTAGACAATCCTATATAAACAATAAACATTTTCATCTTTAATGAGCCTCTGCGGATTGAAAATGAGACCAATATTCTTTGACAAGCTTCCCGAACAAAGATCCTTCTCTCTTCATCAACTTCATTGGCTCGTCATACTCTACCAGTTTTCCTGAAAATTTCATAGCACATTTTATTTTCTCAGAACCAAATAACAAAATAATCAAAAGTTGTATCCTGTGAGCTACTTACCATCACTGATGGAAAGAACCTTGGTGCAATCCATGACAGTTGGTATCCTGTGAGCTACCGTGATTACCGTACAATCCGCAAATTCAGTCCTAATGGTTTTCTGCAGAATCAAGTCAGTTGCATTATCAATTGATGCGGTTGCTTCATCAAGCACCAATACCCGACTTCTTCTCAGCAAAGCACGACCCAAACAGAATAACTGGCGTTGTCCCATGCTCCAATTTGCACCATCTTCAACAACTGTATAACAATTTGTTTCATTAGTATCTACTATCTAGAACTATTGTTTGGATAAACAACTTAAGAACTTATAGCATAAGCGCTTATCATAAAGTGCTTATGTATAAGCTATTTCTACAACAAAGAAAAAATAAAGTCAAATTGTTTTCATAAGCTATAAGCTGTGTTTATAACTATTTTGGAGAGCATATGGAAATAAGTCGAAAACAACTTATAGACATGTCATAAGCTATTTCCATGAGCTCTTCCAAACAGTCTCACAAGTGCTTATATGTCAGTAGATAAGTTCAAATAAGCCAACCTAAACAGACGCCTAGACAGGAATTGATCACTGCAAAATCGTGATAGAAAACACGAAAATGTACCTGATGAATCTAAACCACCTTCTTTTTCTTGGACAGCCTCTTGCAACTGACACTTCCCAAGAACCTTTGTAAAGAAACCACAAATCCACAATTAGTCCATATTGATGATTGGAACTTGGAAATGGAGATAGTTAAACAAACAGAAAAGAAAAATCTCCATGTTGTTATTAGCTAAATGATGAAAGGTATTAGTATTACCTCCCATATATCTTGATCAGAGTGTTGAGATAACGGATCCAAATTGTATCTGACTGTTCCATTAAAAAGAGTAGGGTCTTGAGGTATAATCCCAAAACGTGACCTCAAATCATGAAGTCCAATGGAACTAATGTCAATGCCATCAACAATGATTTTTCCACCTGCTGGCTCTACTAAACGAAATAAAGCGCCAATAAGAGTGGTCTTGCCACTGCCGGTGCGACCAACTATACCAATTTTGTGTCCTCCTTGAAATGTACATGTGATTCCGCGGAGTACTAGTGGCGCATCAGGTCTGTACCGTATCTGTTTTGACATCAAGAAACAAATCATGTGTTTCAGTTAAAATTCTCATTTCGAGGAGGAAAATTATGCAAGGAGTTTCAAAATAATAATAAATACCTGAAGTTCCTTTATTTCTACTCTACCAACAACTGGCCAATTCGGTGGAGGACGATTTCCTTCTATTACTTCTGGGGCCTCACTTGGTACATGTGTATACTGATTTAGTCTCTCCACTGATATTATGTAATTAGCTATATTGCATTGATTTTGAATTGAAAATACTAAGGAAGCGTTAAGTGAAAGGCCATAAGAGAGAGCCATGCCAATAAATCCTGTAATAACATCATATGTTGAAATTTTAATATGTGTATAAGGCAAAGCCATAAAAAGGACATTCTAAATGCAATAATAGAAGAAGTCTCACCAGAGGAGAATGTTCCGGGTGGAAGTACAACCATTGAAAGTGCAGCGGATGCAAGAACAACTGCACTGACTGTTTCTAACCGTTGAATCAACCACTCGTTTGCAGAAAAACTATGAAAGAAAGGAGTAGCATTGATATCAATTAGATCAAAGTTCTTTACAAAAAAACGATCTTCCTCTTCAAAGGCCCTTATTGTCACAGCTCCGGCAACAGATTCAGCTAGATGGTTAGCCACAAAGGATTTTGTTGTGCCATTCATCCGCATCAGCTCTTTTGCTGTGGCAAAGTAGTATCTCTGCATGGAAAAAAAAAATTAAACTTTTCAACAAGCACATTTTAAATCTATGAAAGATGATTATAAATATTAATGTTAAAATCGAAAATCAAATCATCACAATAATTTAATTCAAAGAATTTGTTCATTACCTGCAAGCGCAGTGCGAAATAAATCATCGGAATGGAGACAAACAAAACCTGCCAAGTAACTACTGCTAAAACAGTTAGACTAGCATAACAATTCGAAGTAGCCGCGACAGCGAAAAGAAGGCCAAGTGGAACATCAAGATCAACAATGCTGAGATCAGCAGAGACCTAAATAATGAAATAATACTCAAAACATAAGTATTTC
This sequence comes from Trifolium repens, assembly GCA_030408175.1. Lineage (NCBI taxonomy): Eukaryota > Viridiplantae > Streptophyta > Magnoliopsida > Fabales > Fabaceae > Trifolium > Trifolium repens. Next base: position 58,931,860 of record CP125836.1, on the reverse strand, counting down.
TCATTCATTACATTAACTAAGATGGAAAAACAGAAAAAAGAAAAGAATGTATAGTATGTTTACCCTACTAAGTATCCTTCCTAAAGGCGTGGAATCATAAAACGACATAGGTGCACGAAATAGGGAATTTAGTAGCTGTAAAAACAAAGATTTTGAAGATTGAAGACCCAAAGCAACTGCAAAAAGACTTCGCGTCAATAAGAAAATTGTTGAAGTAACTCCAATCGACAAGTAAACTAGAATCAATTTCAAAGTGCTGACTTTGGGATTGTCAACATTAGCAGCCATCCACGAGTTTTGCAATATATTACAAATCACAAATATAATCTGTGAAAGAACAGCCACCGAGAAATATATGTATCCTTTGTTCTGACTTAGATACTGTATGTAAGGCTTAAACCCTTGGTCTCCTATCTCTCTCTCTTCTTGCTTAATCAATTGATCGCCTTTTGGTGCTTCAAATTGCTTTTCCTTCTCAACATATGCTTTTCTAATCTCTTTCACGGAATTTGAATTTCTTCCAGAAGAAGTAACGTCCATAAGCCGGTCAGAACCAGCAGTCTCTTTGTGAGCATTCACAAGATCCTGAAAATCTTTGCTTGATGTCAACAAATCTTGATAAGGAGCAGCTTGTAGGATTTCCCCATCTGACATCAACTGTACCGAAAAAATCATTGTGTCCATGCATAATTTTGAGTTAGTCAAAGATTAAAAATAATCTTTGATTTGAATGCATTACAAAAGTTACAACTATTGATTATATGAAGAAAAAGAGAAAAGGAAAGAACAAGGACATAAACATATTCAAAGATGCGTCAAATTACCAAGACAAAATCAAATGCTGGAAGGAAGTCAACTTGATGAGTCACAAGCAAGACCGTCTTCTCAGCAAGTCCTTCCATGATGTATTCCTGTCAAGTTAATATAGTCATAATCGTAACAAACTACTTTATTAAAAGTGTGTGTGATTACAATATTTGAACACATATTTGAAGAAAGGATGTTGTGATTACATTAAACAAATTTGTGGCAGTATGTGCATCAACGGCACTGAAAGGATCATCCAAGAGATATATATCAGCATTCTGATATAGAGCACGGGCAAGTTGAATTCGCTGCTTCTGACCTCCACTCAAGTTAACCCCTCTTTCTCCTATTTCAGTGAGATCGCCGTGGGGAAACAGCTCAAGATCTTTAACTAGTGAAGACCTGTGAAGCGTTTCCTGATATTTTTGAGCATCCATAGGTGATCCAAACAATATATTATCCCTTACTGAACCTGTTTGTATCCATGCTGTTTGAGAAACATAGGCAAACTTCCCATAAACATCAATCTGTAATTCAGAAAAAATAATCAAATACCTTTTAATGTTACCACTCAAATGAAAGACAGAAAGTTGAATTTACATGCTAAGTGATAGTATAGAACAACATGTAGAAAATGGAATTGCCATCAAAGTTATAACTAATGAAAATATGAAAAAATTTATATAACTAAAAAAGAAGGAATAAAATCTTACTTTCCCTTGAGTGTTAGGAACTTCTCTGAGAATTGCTGCTAAGAGAGTTGATTTGCCTGAGCCAACCTCTCCACATATTGCGACCTTTTGTCCAGGTCTAACTTCCAAATTAACATTTCTCAATGTTGATTTTGATACATTATTATCTTCCCATGAAAAGTCGGCAGATTTGATTGAAATTGAGCCTCTCATATTGCCTTCTGAACACCTCTTCCTAACATTTTCACTCTGCAGTTCGGGCGCCTCCAGGAATTTTAGAATCCGAGTAAATGCAACTTTTGCCTGAATGGCCACTCCAATAACATCAGGGATGGTCCTAATCGGATCTTGAACGAGGCGTAAAGTCGCCACAAAAGTGAAAACATTATTTGCATGCAAAGGAACATTAAGAAAATAACAAGCTCCAAACGAAGCAGCAGAGACCAAAACTGGTGACGACCAAAAGAGAAACGTGTTGTATGCCCTTCTCAATTGCACTGCAGACAACCATTTAAGCTCCTCATTCCTTAATCTTTCTATACAATTTTTAAAGCTGGTTTCCCATGCATACAATTTCAGCACCTTCATATTCACAAGCGCCTCAGAAGTAGCCTTCAATCTCTCATCTTGTGCAACCATAAGTTTGCTTTGAAACTTGTGTTGTAACTTTGCAAGCGGGGTATTACAAAGTACTGTGATAACTATCACTGTCAAGGAAGCTATTGTAGCCAGTCCAATGGCACGATAAAGTATTACTAATGAGATACATAGCTGGAAGCTAGTTGTCCACGTTTGATGAAACCAGTAAGGAAATTCTCCAATTCTATACGCATCCACAGTCACATAATTCATTATCTCACCACTAGAATGCATCAATCGAGCAGAGTTAGATAACCTCAGTTGCTTTTTATAAACGGCTGCAGTTAGTAGCGACCTAATTTTGAGACCGATTAGTCTCGAGCGGAAATACCACTGCCTTTGTGATAGAGATTCTATATTTTTTATAAAGAAAAGTGCTATGGCCAATACAAAACCTTCATATTTGAAACTCTCATAACCCTCGGCGACTAATATAAAGGAATTCAGAAGCAAAGGTCCAGAAGAGAGTGCAAGTACCTTGAGCAATGCAAAGAATCCAGATATCAAAATTTCTCTCCAATGGCATAAAACTATTGCCTTCAAAACAGATGGTTGTGAGGATGGATCCTTCTGTTTCTGCTTGTTTAATTGCTCTAGAAACATCAAATAACAACTTTCTGCTCTATCTTCCTCCCCCAACTTCGGGACATCTTCATCCTGAAGAGTTTTCTCTTTACCTGTCTTCATTAATGAATTCATCCACCAAAATGACATCCTACTGAAGAATCCAGCTTTGGCAAATAGCGTCACATGACTAACAGAATCATTTTTTTTCAACTCGCCGTTTAAAGGGGCATAAAGGCTTTCATCGATTTCTCTGTCAGTGCCGCTATATCTAGATTCCTTGTATGTGCATAGTAGCAATACAATTGCAACAGGAAAAGATAGAACATCTAATGCTACCTTGAGTGACAGTTGCATCTTACTAATTGCATAAAACAAGGATATAGCACAGTTTATACCAGAAACCAAGAACATAAGAATAGAAAAAACCCTTAACCATGATCTTGGAAGTTGCTTCAACTTAAGACTTAATGTTAAACCAACTAACAACCATGTTAATCCCTGAAATAATTCTAGCAACCACATATCAAGAGGTAATGCAGTTTGGTTTTTTCTCAACTTCTCTTCTAAAATCCAAATACCAAAGAATAAATGCACTAATCCAAGAATGCTGTTGGTTATGGCAGAAACTAGTTGCAGATTTGAATATCTTTGGCCATGTAGAACACCCTGATATGGTTTTGATAATGACTTTTTGATCATTATAAACAGGAGCATGATGAGTAGCAACAAATCAAAGCAAGATATTACGAAATGGTTGATACATGCGAAAGGATCAATGAAAAACGTAACATCATAATAATTGCAAGGCTTTGAACAACCAGATTGTCCACAAAACACACTCCAAAATCCTGCCATTTTCTTTATCTTCTCTTTCTTGCTCAAATCTGTTAAAAAGAAACATAAAGTTCAACACATTATGAAAAAGAACACACTTGAAAACATGTCACAATCTTTGATATTGCAGAAAATTACAGTCGCAAAGACATCATAAACCTTGATATCGCGGTCCAAATTACAGTACCTGTTTGTTTAAAAAGATCATGAATTGGAAAGGAAAATTTGCACATGCAGCTATCACTTATATAACACCATGTGCTTCTAATAAGTACTACTCTTGTCAGTTGTCACTATTATAAGAAGAAAAAAAACTTCTTTCACGGTGATTTAGAAATTTAGTTAAGTGCAATTAATCTTTTAGATTTCAAGTTAAACATATATCAAATTTACCAAATTATCCTTTTCACTATTACTTGAAAATACTCACTCAATTATCTGCATTAAATGTTTTTCAATTAAATTAAAATGTATATGAAGATTAATAGTGTTAAATAGTTCGAAATAGTTAATTTTTGCTTATAATTGTGATAAAACTTTGACGCGTGTTTTTTTGCTTATATCAGTGACCAGAAGACGGTGACATGTGAATGAATTATGCAAGGTTATATAAGTTTTAATTGGTCATAACTCATAAGTCAGTTTATTAAGGCCAAGAAAATCACACATTTGTGACTATTAAGAAACATAGAAAAACACACAAAAATTATATAATCATAAGCCATGATTTTATGATGAAAAGCATATATGAAAGTACAAAAATGAAAGAAGAGTAATTTAATAGATAAATAATAATTGATGAATAAGCAAACCTGTAAATAATTAATAAGAGAAGAGGAAACGTAACGGATTTGAAATGATAGTGTTGTTGTTCGTTCCTCCCTCGTTGGTTGAAATAACAAAGAAAAGAAGAAGAAGAAGAAGAATGTTGTTTGTTGTGAAATACTAAGTAAAAGATGAAGTGAATGAAATGATATATGGAACGAAATTGGTTACTAAAAGCTCACACGATGTCGTCACGGCTCACGTATGTATGTATCTTGTTATTTTCTTCCTTTTGTTGCTTAGCGACATGTCACGTTTTTTCTATTTTCTTTTAACTTATGCATGTATGTATGTAGTACCAGTGGCGGGTCTCGGACCCTGGACCAGGGGTGCAGATTTTACGATCAATTTTTTTTAATTTGTAAATTGTTTAGTGGCAAAAAAAATTCCTATTGAGGTGAATAAATGAAAAATTTACATTCAAATTTTCGACCATATTATAATATTATGGTTACGAAGACAATTTTTTTTACTTCATTAATATTTTTTATAACACACGAAATATATATCCGAATTAGGAAATTGGGATTATATAAAATAATTTGATTAGTTACAATGAGAAAAAATTTGTGACCACAAAAAAAAGGGATAATTTTTTTTAGAAAAATAGATAAACTTAGTACAAGAAATTACATCTCAATTTATAATTTTTATCATGAGTTAGTAATGCATACATGAATGGCATGCAAAAAATTTCCACAGTTTATTAAATATATACGTTTTTTAACCATTAATATCACATGCATCTCTTTAGCCTAATGGTGTGGTGTTTAAAAGTTTTGTTAGATAGCATAGGTTCAACTCCTCCCTATGGCATTTTGTAAGAATATTTTAACTCAATTCTAATCTGACACAGCATTAAATACGGAGAGAGAAATATAGTGTGTGATTGGTGCATTAACAGCGAATGACCAATGAGACATGAGCAAAGTTCACAGACAGGGGTGCAATATGTATTTTTCAGGGGGTGCAAATCATAAAAACCATATAAAACTGAGCTTAATTTTAAAATGTGAGGGGGTTCACCTGCACCCCCTGAGGTGTATGTGGCACCGCCCCTGTGTAGTACACTTCCAACATAGTAGGCCTTGCTTATTTTTTTTAGCGCAAATGCTAATGAGTGCCCTCGAATACTTCGGGTATTCTTTAAGGGTTTGTTTGGCAGAGGAGAAATAGGAGAGAAATAGAGAGGAGAGAAAAAAAAATACCAAAATCAATGCATGAACTTAGTCTAAGTTCATGCATTGATTTTCGTGCTTTTTTTTTTCTCTCATCTCTGTTTCTCTCCTATTTATAGTAAGTTTTTTTTATAGAATTTTTATAGGAATGCGTAAAGTCAACACATTGAAAATGATAATGTTTAATTTTTTGAATAAAAAATTTCTTTAAATGGAATGCTTAAAGAGTGCCTGGAACACTCGTTAGTGAGACCTTTTTTTTAATCCTCCGGTTGTTAAAGAAGAGGATGTAATAGTCGCTTGGTAAGTAAAATCTGATAAAAAAGTATGTCTTATTTTATTTAATAATTTATTATAAATATTATTCCCTTGAATTTTAATATAAGAAAATTTTTACTTTTCTAGATATATTAAAAAATTATGTATATAGACTATATATTAAAATTAAATACATCAATCTTTCGATATATTTTAAAAGTAAATTCTTTCTTATATTAAGAACTAAAACGAGTCTATTTCAATCGACAAATTTTATCTAACTAAAAAAAGTAATATCAAAATTGTTAATTCGAACGCCATAATTAAAGTTTGAACTCCTACATCTCAACATGGGTGAGAGTTTATAATGATTTTGTAAATATTTTTTATCTACCTAAAAGGAGCTAGTATATTTCAAACAAGGGTTTGTCTAACATGTGCAACATTGCACATGTTAAAGTAACTATAAGTAGTAACTTTTTATTAAAAGCAATAATTATTTATTAAAAATTTATACATTTAATATAAAATGCACAAGTTCCAATACAAACTTACTATTTTAAACTTTTTAACATGTGCAATTGCACATGATAGAAAAACCCTTCAAACAATATGAGTTTTGTTTTTAATAAACTCACAAAGACAGATCAATTTATTAGTAGTATTTTTAATATGTTTCTCTGATCTTGATAGATTAGAGTTTTGTTGTTTTATGAAATTGACCTTACAAAGTATTGGAAAGTCATTATCGGCAAGAGAAGAGATGACAAGAAAGGGGAAAAGTTAGAGGAAACAGCAACACTAACGATAGAGTTGAGAATTCTAATAAGTAAGTGTTTGGACAAGATATAGCGACTGAGAGTGACAGTAAGTTTGGAGAGCATATAAGATTTGACCACTTGTATTGGTTTCTAAAATGGGTTTTGGTAAAGCATATTTCCAATGGAATGGGATTGGGTAAGATTATATGCAAAACAACTTCAGACAAAGATATTCTAATATGGACATAAACCCAAATAATTTTTTCATAGGCACATTCACAATAAAGGTGAAAAATTAAAGAAAAAATAATTAAAGTGATGCTGATTGATATGATTATTTTATTTTTCTATTAATTTTGTAATATACATAAACCTTTTTCAAACAAAAAATTGAAAGAAAAAATGGCATGATTGTGCACATTTTGAAACATAAAAACCTAAAATGTGAAAAAAAGAAATAATGTTGACATAGAAAAAAAAAGACTTCTAAATGATCTAAATGTTACAAATAAATAACATAAATGACTTCTAATATAATTTTACATTTTTTTTTAACAGAGACTAGTGGTAAATTAAAAATGTAAGGAATGAGTAATACGTGAGGTTGCCCCTAAATCAAGGATTCAACTCAACAAAATAAATATTGGTCTCCCCCTTAATCAAGCCTGTGATAGGGATCAAGCTATTTGTGCTCTAGTGTAAGCTACTAACCGTCGACACGGTTGACGAATCATGGGATTTTCAATCTAAACATTGATCAATGACATGATTCACACTTCAGTAAGCTTATTTTGAGACTCCTTGTAGTTATAGTTTTGGTGTAGTCAAATAATTAGGTATAGTTTGTATAAAAAATTTCAATTCTATACTATCAAATACTCTTGCTTAGCTTAGAGAGTTACATGAATCATTCCTTTCACGTAGAGATTGTTTCCATCTATACTATTTAATGATGGAGATGCAGTACCTCATTTGAACAAACACCTGTGAAAAATGACAAAGCCTCATATGATCCATGGTGACACATGATATTAACCAAGAATTAGTAAGCTAGGAATGATAATCCTTACCTAAATAATGACCAGTTAAGTAGTAAGATCCCATACTAAACTTGGGTTGGTCTGATGGTATTGGCTTGGGAGCTGGGAGTGTGCTTCTCCTTAAGGTCTCAGGTTCGATTCTCTCTGGTACCAATTTGGGTCTGCTAATTTAGCTTCTTAAAAAAAAAGGATTTCATACTAAACCTATGGTTAAACAATCTGCATCTAAGTAACAGCATCCCATCATGCACATATCGTATGGTTAAACAATGTTAACTATTTGTTCCAATATCCCATCATGCACATATCATATAACCACTACAGGAATACTATGCATTAGAACTATAACTACTATTATTTATCAAACTATGGTTAAGTCGAGTTACGATTTTGGAAACACCAGCATTCTCTCGGCACACAGCATCATTTCTGTTTTGAAGTTTGCTTCTTTTTGAAGACACCCCACAAGTAATATTTGGTTTGAAATTCTGTCCAAAGGATAACTAACATTAAAATGTAATCTTAAGTTGTATAAATAATTTGATCGAAATGTTCAACCGAAGAGTTAGAAGAGAAGAAGCTCACTTTGATGTTGTATTGGAAGCAAGGTGGAAGGAAACATTAAAAGCACTGCATTTTCAGTCACAACTCTTATGGCCGCTTCAGTGCGAATGATATCATCAACCAGCAAGTCAAAGGCCTTTATAGACAATCTGTAGGGGAAATATTATATAAATATATATCAAATTATAGAAAGATCACATTAACATGATGTAAAACATGTTTGAGAAATTACCTTTTATCCTTGGGAAAGAAATAAAGAGCAATGCTCTTATCAGTTGGTCCTTCCTTCTTGAAGCTATTAGGCCACACCGCAGATCTGGGAGGCAAATCTGCAGAAAGCATTTCTGGGAAAAGTTTTGTTTCCTCCCGAACTTTGGGGGATGCTAAACTGGACAAATGGGCCAGAAGTCCAATAGTTTTATTGCAGAAGCGCAAATCTCCCCTATTAAGCAGAAATTAAACTTCAGTGATATTTGTTATAAGCTATAGAAGTTCATTGGTTTTTAAACGAATGTGGCAAAAAACAAAATTCATACCTCCAGATTGGATCGGAAATAGGCTGTGCATCAACAGGAATATCTGATGTTATTAAATCATCAGTGGCAGTTACTTGAGAGATTTGAACAGATTTAGGACCCACATTGGAGTTTTCTGCATCTGTTGGAACTGTTCCAAAATCATTTTTAGATTTATTTTCTTGTTCATGGCTGATATTACATTGAAGATGCTCAAGCTCGGGTGAGCAGCGACTGTCATTCTTCTCTTCATTCTTCATTTTAATCTGTTGTTTGCTTTTCTTCACTCTCTTTACACAATAATCTAGTTTTCTCTGGGATAAGATTGCTTTGTTGGCCAAATTTGAAAAGTTGGTCTTTTTAGATGCGAGAAGTGTAGATTGGTCAACTGAATATGATACTATTGGCTTTGGTTCACAATCCTCACAAAACCATATAACATCATCAGTAAAAATCACAGGTCCATCTAAACAGTACCTGAAAGAAAAAAAAGAGAAAAAAAAAAAGGGACTTAAAGAACATGAAATTGCAACTTTATAAAATGAAAACTTTCTGTTTAATAAAACATTGGGAGAAAAAATCATATTCAAATTGAAGTCAATGAATGGTATTAACACAATTATGTTGGCTATCTATTCAGTAATCTTTTGATTTACCCAAAACTCAACTATAATGGATAAGAACACTCCCAAACCTCACTTCAGTGCCTATTAAAATTTTGAGAACAATCATGACAATAAAAAGAGAGGCATCTACAGCAATGCACAGACGACAAAAGCTTACTGCAGAGGTGAATCATAATTCTAAAAGAACTTTTACTAAAATCCAAAATAATATGGGTCTGTTTGGATTGACTTATTTGAGCTAATCTATTGCATAAACACTTGTGACACTATTCGGGAGAACTTATGACAGAAGCTTATGAGTTATGCTGTTTTCAGCTTATTTTCATATGTTCCCCATAGCTTATGAAAAAAACTTATAGATTATACACAGTTTGACTTTAGTTTATTTTGTATCATAGAAATAACTTATTCATAAGCACTTATATGGTAAGTGCTTGTGCATAAGCTGCAAAATAAGTTGTTTATCCAAACAGGGCCGTACTTTGTATAATGCAATACATATAAGATTAACTACATGTTATATTAAAACAGGTGATAAGGTTATAACTATCAAGCAGTATCGTTCCAATTACTCTTAGGATTATCCAAACTGAGTACTCATCCAAACTAAAGAGTATACACTCTCAGCACACTAAAATGGTAACTCCAAAGAATGTATACGTAGCATTCGAGGTATCGGCACCTGCATCTAAGTAATGCAGCGAAAAGGAGTGAACAATGATTACCTATGCAGAGCACAAGCCTGACACTTGTTGCAAAAAACTATCGCCTCTATAAAACCTACATCGCCACACTTGAGACAAACAGCTTCCTGCAACAGGTATACAGAGTTTTAACTGAAATAGTATTTCACAACTCAGTAAGATCAAAAGCAAAGCCCCAAATATGAACTCATCTATAAAATACTATGATCGATGCATCATGCATGCACATAAAATCTGTATATCATTAATAGATTCAGCTCTTAAATTGAGTCAAAAACACCCCTATTTAGTGCTAAAAATCAGAACGTAAACATTTCTAGCGGCTGAGACGAAAAAAACTAGCAATTTATTCTTTAGATCATTTTAAATTCGATGATTATCATGTTTATCTAATTTTGTTCATAAAGTACATTGTTTCAAAAACACAGAAAAAAAATATCCAAAATGGTTACTAAATCAACATTTATTCAGATAACATGGTAACAGAATCTTACGAAATCCAACTTAAGCTAAAATGTACAACAGTTAAATCATTTTCTTTATAAAAAACATTAACATAAACCCAAATTGATACACACTAAACTAAACCCCTTGAAAAAACAAACATTTATTAATTGTAATTAAAAGATAATAAAAAAAATGAATAAAGAAAGGTGTATCCTTTAAATGAAGACAATGTGATTAAAATGATAATAGTAAGATTTGAATGCGAATCTAGAAATGAAACTAACCATTGATAAAGGGAATGAACGAACACTCGTGGATCGTCTTCTCTTCTGTAAGTGAGCGTGATACCAAGAATCCCTTTTTAGCATTCAAATTCTCACAGTATTTTTCTATCAAAATTAGGTAGGTGCTGGAATTTACAAATATATCCATTTTTATCACATGATGAGTCAGCCAGTCTTTATTAATTAATAAAGTAAGTGAAACTAACTAGTGGAATGTTATCGTTATATGAGTTTGGGTTCCCTCCATTTATTATCTCTCCATTTATTCTCCATTTGAAGAGAGATAGACACATTAAAAATTAGTGGGACCCATTAAAAGTGGGTCCCACTAATTTGTGGACTCCACTAATTTTTTCTTGTGTCTATCTCTCTCCAAATTGAGAATAAATGGATAGATAATAAATAGAGGGAAGCAGAACTCTCATTATATATGGAAATTGCTAGGGGTGTACTGGGCCGGATTGGGTTGGGTATGATCAAAACCCGAACCACATAAGGTATCATAGGTTGGGTCTAGTAAAATAACCACCCGTTATAACGTCGGGTTGGGTAAACTCATTAATTTTCGGGTTGGATAGTGGGTTACCAGAACTATTTTTCTATTTTTTTATATTAAAAATAGAAATATCGAATCATCATATTTTTTTCATAAAAATAATTCAACCATTGTATTTTTTTGAAAAATAGTGTTACTTTTTTTCACTATAAAAAATAATTACCTATTTTTTATGTATACCCACTAATTTATGGGTTGGATAGTGTGTTATCCAAATGATTTTTTTCCTTTTTTATAATATCAAATGATTAAACGAAAAATCATCATATTTGTTTATGAAAATTATTCAATATTTTTATTTTTAAAATAGTGCGATGAATTATCATATTTGTTTATAAAAATTATTCAATCTTTTTATTTTCTTAAAAAATAGTATAACTTATTTTCAATATAAAAATATTTATTGATCAAATGGCAAAATGTTTAGTATTTTCATAAAAATATTTCAAAAAATATAACACTAGTGGGTTGGTGGATTTTTTGGGTTGGGTCCGGTTTTATCCGAAACCCAAATTTTTTTATGGGTTTTTCATTTTTGAAATCCATATCCACCCACTTGCCCGACCCAACCCACTTTTTTGGTTGGATTGGGTGAGTTTGACCGGATCAAGTGGGTTTGCCCAATCCATATACATCCCTAGAAATTCCAATCAAGTGTCTTTTTATTAATTATTTTAGTCTTCATGAACTATCAGTTATAGAGATGGCAATTTAACCCACATTAAGTGAGTACCTGCAAAAAATATTCATATATATAGAGTTAAAATCCACATTTTAGGTACGGATATGAATATGAGTAATTACCACAAAATTAAGCTGGTATAGGTGCGGATACGGGTACGTTAGTACCCACCCCGCCATAGTATATATTTGTTTATTTTAATTATATTATTATATAATAATATGTGTAAATTAATTTTAAAAAATACAACATAATTATATTATTACATATTTTTAATAAAAAAATTTATTTATAACATAATGCAAATATCTCAATAGAGAAATGAACTTTAACATGATATTACTAATAATTTTATTTATAATTTTCATGAGTCAACATTAAAATCTTTGAATTTTTTTAATTATGTTAAAATGATATAATATTTTATAATTGATCAATTTATTTTTAGAAAAAATGCTGGTAACGGGTACGGATATGAGTACTTAGATACTCATAGGGTATGGGCATGGGGAAAAAGATTGTCACCCATGCGAGTATGGGGATGGGTACGTGTATTTTGAAACCGCGGGTATGGGGATGAGAACTATAGTATTTTAGAAAAATAGGAACATTGCATGTAATATATTGGAAGTGATATTTGAAACCTGATATCTCACTTATTCACCTTAAAAGAATGAATTTTCAGACACTAAACTACTTAACTAAAAGAAATTGTTGAACAATTAAATCCATAATTTTTTTTTATAAAATGTTTGGGATGTATTTACAATTTTCACCATTCAGTAGCTATATTAATAGTGTCACACACAAAGACTATTTTTATTTAATTTTTTTGACTAATCAAAGGCTAAAATTATTGTTTGCCCTTCTCTTTAGTCCTGAAGTGCATAATCTAAACGTTTTTATTTCATTGTTTGGTCAATTTTAGGCCTTCACCAAAATTTACATGCAACACAAAGGAAATCAGTGCATCATTGGACATATATGTAAAGCTTTAACAATTGGATCTTCAAAATTAAAAATGAATGGCCAAGATTGAATCAGTAACAACAACAGTGGGAGAGAATCACAGATTTGCTAAAAAGCAAAAAATGGGGTCATTTTGTTGTGAACTATTTCTAAACTAGAGAAGTAATAGAGAAGAAAAGATAAAGGAGAGAAGAGAGAACAAATAGAGATTGTATTATTCTCTTCACAAGTGTGTATTTACATTGTAGAATAACCTATACTTATAGGACAATATATTGGGCCAATGAAATGGGCCATAGACTAATGGACATCCACCCATAATTATTCATAACACTCCCCCTTGGATGTCCATGAAGGATATGCCTCGTTAAAACCTTACTAGAGAAAAACCCATTGGGAAAAAATCCTAGTGAAGGAAAAAGAGTACATCATCCTTTGCGTGTGAACTGCCTCATTAAAAACCTTACCAGGAAAACCCATTGGGATAAAACCATGGTGAATGGAAAAAGAGTGCAGAACATGTCTCCCCCTCATAAAGACAATTGTATATGAGGTGAAGAAAAACAAAATAATCTTCTATATTAGTTTCTCAAAAGCTTTACTTGAAGGTGACTTCGTAGAAAGATCTATCATATCTTCTTTATCGTACGCTTCTCCAAATTTGTATTTTGTGCGACATAATCTTCATACTGAATTGTTGCAAGAGCCCTTTGACAGAAAATTCACAAATCTCTTGTATCTGATGAATCTCGTACTTGAACCAAATCACATTATTGATTATCTCATGTAGTGCTAAACTTTCCTCGTCGTTTTATTTCATAAGATTGTTATTGTAGTTAGTTTCACATATCTTCATGAGTGACTGTATATACTCATGTAAACATATATTTTGTATTATACAAATAACCTGCATATCTCAAAATAACAAAATATATATAATAACAAATAATATGTCAACAATGTATTTGTCTCCTTTTGAATTAAAATTTGGTACTTTAGGACCAATTCAAGTAAGTCATCATTTTCTTGAGACGTGTGATAACATTTGTTCACATCAAGTGACATTGATACACAAATTATATATTTTCATTTAAAATGTGTTTAGTACCTTATTTCATATGAGTGTCTTGGTGCATAAAATCTCATTGAAATACTAAATTTGCAATTCAAAATAAACTTTGACCATCCAACATATTTCATTTCAAACTTTTCTTTAATCAATGAATTTCAAGAGCTCTTCAGGAGTTCTGATCAAGTTTATATTATCATCATAAAAAAATTAATTATAACAAATTCATTTTCAATGATGGACAAATGTCATTTTCATATTTCTCATTTGGAAATATTCACTAAAATTATTATACAACATGCATTTTGATTGTATGCATATACAAAGAGACTTATTCATTTTATTAAGTCATCTCTTTAATATTTTTAATTGCATGCCTCATGCAAATTAATTCCTTTAAGGAGTTTCATATAATCCTCACTAACAACAAGTGAGCCATGTAAATATATTGTAACACAATTTTAAAATAAAGTGAGTCTTTTTGTGTTACTAAAAGTAAGAAAATATTTTAATTTCACTTCAGGGGAATATCTCTCATTTCACTTGAATACGAAGGCTCATATATGCTTACTGGATTTATACCTTCAGGGCATAGACTTCAAGTCCAAAAACCATTATAATTTGCAAATTAATTGCTTCTTTATATTTTGGCTAACCACACCCTTTAATTTGGGTTCAATGTTCTCGCACTTATAATATTTAATTAGCGCTACATCATTTGTCGACAATTTTTCAAGTTCTTGGTTCTTTGTTTTAATTTGTAGAGATATAATCGATTGAGATCTCTTCATTATCAGAAATGACAGGTACCTGAACCTCTTCGGGATGTATAAACATTTTGCAATCTCTATACTTTTCATGATTATTTTTCTCACCAACAAGACCATCTTCCTTCTCTAAGTTTTATCTTTGGAACCAAGTTTTAGGCATGCTTTAGTCTATTAAAATTTCAATAGAAAAGGACATTTGCAGCATAAAGGAATTTAGAAACCTCTTTTTGGTCAGAGAATGCATATTTTGAACTTCAAGTTCACATTGTTGTGTGCGAGTATTTGAATGCATTCTATACAAATATTTCAGAGCTGCTTATATTTATTTTTCTCTCCCCCTAATGCCGATAACTAATAACAAGATATGAAATATCTTATGGCAAAGACTCAAATTCATTACATAATCTCAGTTTTCTGTAGTTTCATCTAACATTGTCTGCTGGACAATGGAGAACATATAGTTCACATAAAAATTCTTCGATGAGAGATATTAAGTTCCTGACCATGAACAAATTGTAATGGGGAGAATTTTAATGATTCATTGGCTTGATGTACATAGATGTTACTACTAACAAAGTAACATGTCCAAGTAAGGACCTTTGTTCTCATAATAATTGTCTGGCTATAAATATGAAGCATTTAGCTAAATATCTTTTCCAGATCATTCTAAATATGAACATGTGCAACTTGACATTCAAAATCATACCAACTTGATCAAGGTTGGTGACATTTACTTGGTCATTTAGTTGATGCATCGATAAACTTATATCATATCCAATTGGCCAACAAAAAAATTGGATTTATGCACATGTATCACATCAAATATTGGGAATTTCAAACCCTTTATTTCGCCTTTTATTGGCTTTGAGAACAATATCTGATAATTCATTATATTGAAGAATGTTCAAACTTTTTGATTGCATCATAAGACTCGGGATGGTCTAACCGGTCATGCCAATTATATTCGCTTTTTCAAATGTAGAACTGTCTTAGATAAAATGATACTTCAATATTTCAGATAATATTTTCTCGCAATTTGAATCCCTCAGGGGATTTTTATATTTCCTCATTTTATCGTCCTACTTTGATACCAATAGTTGGGGAAAATAAACGAGTCTCTAAATCACACTTGAATTCTCAATATTCTTCCCCTCAAGTGTGATTTCCACCACATCATCATAAATATAGTTTGGGATTCATAGATCTCTGCCGGAGAATCACCGTACAATTTCGTATACACCAACATGTCCTTCTGGGACAATTTAATCATATTTTGATAAAAGATCACAACTTAGATGAGATATTTGCTTCAGGAAATATCTCAATAATCCATAAATTTATCAACCAATTTACAATGAATAATGGTTGTAGAATACACATGATATTGTATCTCAATTTACAAAGATAACATCATTTGATTGAAAAGATAATTAAAGAAATCATGTTCTATGTTCATTTGTGCTATGAATCTTCTGGATTCTTAGTTAAAGTACATCACACTATGGCTCTTCTGGGCTCATAGTTTAAAACTCAATAAATTTCTAGGAGCACTTGAGGAATATAATGCATTCTTAATATTTACTTGAGTTCCTTCAGATAATAATATTTTAGCTCTTTCGGAGCCTCCAATATCATATTTTGTAATATGGTACTAACATTAATTTCTTCCAAAAGAGAAACATAGTTCTTTTAGAATTCCCCATCTATTCTTAATTCTACTTCTCGTTGTTTTATCAATTAAAATAAGAAAATTATCACAAGATATAATAATACCATTAAGATGAATGATAAATCAATGGTTTTGATTTATTTAATAGGTATAAAAAAATAGAAGACTAACAACTAAATGATTGAATAAAAATAATAGAATTAAAAATTGCATAAATTAAAAAAAATTATATACGCAATCTAGGAATATATTTTATCTCGACTTTGCTACTTCTGGAGCATATTCAAGGGGGAAAAAATTCCTCTAATTTTCTTTGGTCCAACATCCCACATACTAAAATCAAATAAATTTTATGGACTTTGATCATGGTCCAAATATTTTGTTCTTCAAGAACTTAACTGTATATCTCTATCAACAATGGTAATGAAAGATTACAATTTTTCGATCCTTCTAGGATACTTGATATTAAACTTTTGGTTATTCAAGAATTATACCTTTAGTTCTTCAAGAATTATACCACCAATATTCATAAACATTGATTATGAAAAATTATTCTTGAACGATACTACAATAATACTTTAATATTGAATTTTAAGTTCTTCAGGAACTATACAAATAATTTTTCATTAACAATAAGGAAATCCATATTCTTTGAGCAATCCAGCAGGGATGCGTCAATATTAAGGATTTAGTTCTTCAAGAACCATATCACAATGAACTTCATAATAACTGCAATGATCTTCATAATTTCTTCAAGAAAAATTCATTCTTTGAGCAATCCTTCTAGGATGCTATGAACTTTTGGTTCTTCAGAACTATCTTACAAGATTTATAGTGATCAAGAATAATTCACTTTTTCCAAAATCCTTCAAGGACACTCTATATTAAATTTATATTACAAATGATCTTCATATTAAGAGCAATTAATTCTTTGCGCAATCCTTCAGGGATGCACAATATTAACTTTCTAGTTCTCCAAGAACATGTCCAAATGTTCAAAACAATTATATAAATCATTCTTTGAGAAGTCATTTGCTTCAATATTAAGGTTTTCTACTATAGTTCTTCGGGAACTATAGCTCAGTTGATCTTTGTAAACAAAAACAAAGATCAATATTTCGAGCAATTCTTCGAGAATGCTTTAATGTTGAACTCTTCTAGAATTCATGAAGATTAAATATAATTAACGCATGAAAATATGAATAACATAAGCACTATGATAAAAAATAAAATTTTCTATTAATTAATTTTGCATCAAAATTGTAGAATAATTTTGATTTATATTTATTTCAAAATTTTATGCAATGATATTTTTAGCATTTATTTTTTATCGGAAAATCAATTGGTAAAAAAAATTTGGTCAAATATGACCAGAATCAATGAAATTAACGGTCATAATACTTATGCATTAATTAATTGGGTAATGAATTGATAAAATAAAGAAAGAAGTAAAAACCATTCAATTGTTTTAATGGACTTAAATGGTCAAAATCAATATTATTTATTGGTAAATAAAATTATATATAAATGACACTAATTGTAGTAAATGAGTGATATTAATAATAAAAGGTATTTAAGTGTATTCAACAAAATTAATTGGTTAAAATAAAATTAATTTATCCTAATTAATGTAATTAAATTGGTCCAAATTAGTCATATGAATAACATTAGTGACATAATAGAAAATTAACCACACAAATTGAAAATGTATCAGTATTGGCATATACTTCTAATATTTTATCAATGTTGTATTAGAATACACATTATATTATGTTCATCTATATAATAATTTATATATAAATTGCAATATAAATTTATAAGGCTATCCTTCAGGGATACATGTATATTGAATTCTTCTGGAATTCATAACAAATAAATTACATTCTTACGTAGCATCCTTATAATGTAATAATAGTCCTTTGTGCAATACTTCAGGAATGCATGAGTATTGAATTCTTCTGGAATTCAAAGGTAATAAAATTCTTATAAGTTCTTCGAGAACTACATAATAAATCGGTATCAATTTTCAATCCTTCAAGATGTAGGAATATTCATAAAAGAGAACAAATAGATTTCATAATAAATGGCGATTCCTTTTTTTTTGTATGTTCGTCAGGAACTAAAATCAGTGAATTCTTCCGGAATTCTTGATGGAAAATTTGAGTATTTTAAATTCTTCGGGAATTAAGTTTATTGAATTCTTCGAGAACTCGTAGATTAAATTTTTAAGTTCTTCGGGAACTAATATTATCGAATTCTTCGGGAATTACTAGATTAATTTTATATGTTATTTTGGATGATCGAATTATCGATGTTTCACCATACATGTGTCGGTCACGAAGCATAAGATGCTTCACCATACTGTTGTCGGTCACGAAACTCGAACAATATCAAACATCCAAATACATAAAGTCATGAATCTTCAGGATTCATATTTTAAAAATTTCACTACGATGCTTCTGGATCGTAGACTATGAATATTCATGATTCATATTTCAAAAATTTAACTATGATGCTTCTGGACCATAAGTTGTAAATCAATAAAAAAAATAAAGATCCGAAAAAGAACTAGAATTATAAGACTCATACATAAAAATAAAGAGAAGGGAGAAAACTTACAAATTCTAGAAAAAATTGTTTATAATAGACTATCGTGCTGATAACGTGTTGTGAACTATTTCTAAACTAGAGAAGTAATAGAGAAGAAAAGATAAAGGAGAGAAGAGAGAACAAATAGAGATTGTATTATTCTCTTCACAAGTGTGTATTTACATTGTAGAATAACCTATACTTATAGGACAATATATTGGGCCAATGAAATGGGCCATAGACTAATGGACATCCACCCATAATTATTCATAACACATTTAAAGATTTTCTTTTTTCCCAAATATGATAATCTCAATACTGGCAAGCAAAACTGACGTTGCTACTTATAAAGAGGTTTTCAATGTGTACATTCAAACATATCTACTATGTTTTGTTTTTTTCTTCTTCTTGGCAAATCTTAATCAGTTACATTAAAAGTTATTTTACTAAACCATTTGTATAGTTGTATCACATTTTATGAGCTTGTCCCATAACCTTGTTTTCCTTGTTACATTAAATTTGAAACAATGTCCATTTATGTTAATGAGTCCATCTTAGTGTATATATGATTTTACGAAGAGTATGTCGGATTTTGTAAAAGTCACAAAGTGTAACTTTTGGAAAATCACGATGAATGACCGTAATTTTGATATACCTACCGTAATACCAAACATAATGTTATCATGAGACCAAATTTCACATCAACCAAAATTAGAGGCATCATAATCATATTGATAAAAAAAATACTAAATAAAACAACAAAACTGAATCAACAAATAAACTGAATCAGCAAAACTTTTTCTTATGGATTAGAAGCATTATGCAAAATCTAAAAATAACATTGATTTCTAAATGTACACACACAAAATCAAATCCTAGTTAAAATGGCTCCTAGGAGTCAAATAAGGAGCCTCATCAATACTAACCCAATCATCAACAAAATTTTGTGTTTCAGGTGAATCATTAGGACAAATAGGCCTAATTCTAACCCTTGGTTTAGTTGTTGGCAACAATGGAAGTGGTGCTTCTTTCTTAATCATTCTAGCTGCATCTCTAACTCTAGGTCTCTTTTCATAATCAGGATGCACACAAACAAGCCCTACTAATAACATCCTTTCCATCTCAATAACATCGAAATCCCCCATCAATTTCGGATCGGCTGCCTCAATGAGTCTATTCTTTTTCCACAAATTCCAAACGTAATCGCCGACCAAAGTTCCGTTGTCTCCAACAGGTTTCCTCCCTGTTGCAACTTCAATCACCACGACACCGAAACTATACACATCGGTCTTCACGGTCGGAACACCGGAATAAACATATTCAGGTGCTAGATACCCCATTGTTCCTGCTGGTATAGTAGCATCCCTTGTACTACAACTATGTTCATAAACTTCTGCTAGTCCGAAATCGCCAAGTTTTGCATTGAAATCAGCATCAAGCATTATGTTACATGTCTTGACATCTCTATGAATGATCTGTCTCTCACATTCTTCATGAAGGTAAGTAAGAGCAGCAGCGACGCCGAGAATTATATTAACTCTTTGATTCCACGAAAGAACAACCGAGGAACTCGACTTACTATGCAGAACTTTATCAAGGCTTCCATTTGGTAGATACTCATAAACTAACACCAATTCATTCCCTTCGCAACACCATCCTTTAAGCTGAACCAGATTCTTGTGCCGCAAGCAACCAACCATTGTAGCAAACTCAGTCGCAAAAGGGTTATGTAAACGGTCCAAATCATCAACTTTTTCGAATCTCTTGACAGCTACATCACCTCCAAATGGAAGTGACCCTTTATAAACTTTTGCTGATGCACCTTCACCAACTAGTCTATCTCTATTAAACCCCATTGTAGCTGATGTTATCTCCGAAAGTGATAACTTCATTGGAACTTTATTTGTTTGAAATCTACAACTTTGACCTTCCTTAATCTTTCTAATTACACCCTCCTTTTTCCTTTTCAAGATAACATGTATCATAACACCTAGTGCCAATACAGACACAACAAAAGCTGTTATTCCACCAATTCCAAGAGCTATCTCACCAAAATTTATCCTACTAAAATTTTCACCTTTTTTCTTCGACGCTTTCGAATCACCGGCATAACACAAGAAGCAATCACCTTCTTCTACATCATCCATAGGACTAACAGAATGAGAATAACTCAAAGTTTTGAACTGCCAATGATGAACAAGGTGAATACTTGAACCTTTTCCATTAGAAGCAGAGAAACCAACATGCATAAACTCTTTAAATCTCTCAGAAAGATCAATGAGTGAAGCAAGAATCGGTGTTAAAGGTCTAGTTGAAGAGTAACCAACCCAAACACGAACCATTTTCATATCATCTCTATACTCAATCCATGCAGTGATGATTTTTCCACTTTTCAAATCAACGCCACGTGAAAGAACATCGACAGAAGCAAAAGAAACAACACTGTTAACATCAATACCAATGTGGTTACCATTAATGTCACCAAGAGAAGGATCATAGCTCGTGTCGAATTCGACTGCAAAGTAAGAATCTTTATCTGAATTAGGAAGACCCATGTAACCATTAGAGAGAGATGAGAAATCAGTGGTTGATGAAATGAGAAAAGCAATGCCATCAGAAGAAGAAAGACAAGAAGGTGATGAATGGATTGAGAAAGAGAAACGACATGAAAAAGAAGCGGTTGAGTTTGTTAAAGGATCAAGAAAATGAACAGGGTAGAGATAGAAAGCTCTTCCAATTCCAGAAGTTGAAGAAGAAAGACAATTGAGTTGGTGATTGGTGAGACTAATGGCTGTGTCTGTGTATGAAGCATCACCAAAGAGTGTTACGTTTTGTGAAGGGAGAGAAAGTGAAGGGAGAATCAAAGTTATGAAGATAAAGAAAAGGAGAATGAACATAATGTGACTGAGCATTGTGTAGGATTAATGGTGGTGAAATTTTCAAGAATTTGTTTTCATGGTAAAATGGTAGGTAGAGAGAGAGAGAGAGAGAGAGAGAGAGAGAGAGAGAGTGTGTTACACAGTTTCTGTCTGTGTGCAAAAAGAGAGACACCATGAGAAGGTTGTCACAAACTCAATGGATCAATTTTCATGGCATAATCCTTCTGCTAAGCCCAAAGTCTAATTTCTTATATTCTTTTCTTTCTTTGTTTTTATTTGTTTTTAACTGAATCATGAACATTTTTAGTCTTGGGATATATATTCTTTCTCCAATTTGTAATACATTACCTACTGTTTTTGTTTTTTGCAGGATCAATATTCTGTTTCTACAGTATGTTATGATTACATACTGATAGTATGAATAAATGGGATTTTGTTAAAACTTTAGTGTTAGTGTGACTTTGTTTTGTTTTGTTATGATTTTAAGTTATTTTGATTGAAAAACAATAAAATGTGGTTAGCAGGCTCTAATCTCAATGGAAAAATAAAATCACAGCCATTTTACTTTATTGCTTCCGCTATACTGACGCAAATTGTAAAATAAAATAAAAACATTTGTGGACGCTAAATATTGAAAGCTACACCACTACATACATAATATCACAATATGCACTCTATCTGCATCCATCAAAAAGAAAATAATTTTCTTATCATTTAAACAAAACTCCATTTCTTTGAGTGCATCGATTGCCAAAACATATAATGTTGAATTAGTTGATATTTTCCAATTCTTTAAACATCATGCAACTGAGGACATTGTGTATCATAATCAAGTTTTGGAAGTTATATCTTTATTTTAATATGCTTTCAAAAGAAAAAATCTTCATTTTAATATAGCTAAAAATACTTTGATTAAAATGTTATATGTTTAACCCATACTAATAGTAAAAAAAAAAAGTAGATGTTTTTTGTATACACGTGAATCATGCATCACAGAAGAGAATTTGCAGATACAATTGAATTGAAAACCGTGTGGCAGGCTATGAACTAATTATTATATCATTGATTTTTGCAATTTAGTGTCAAATGAAATGAGTACCCAACAGACCAACTATTCCAAATTCTGTCATTATGTTCTTTTTCAACAAAAGTAGATGCTTTTTGTACAATTATGAAGGAAATACTGCAAGCTATTAGTAATTCTGTCACAACATGTGCAGTGTAGCTTTGAAATTAATTGTACTATGTCGTGAAAAAAATTGAATATAGTAGGAAACAGCTTGGAAACATCGCGCAAATGGTATGTACAGATTGACCTCAATCACTATATATCTGTGTATGCGTTTGTTCTTGAGAGTATACTTTCCATTAGAAAAACTCAATTTTATTTTGTGATAGAAATTCCAATGAGAAACTTTAATATTCTTATATTTCATGCATTGTTGGTGTTGTTCTCCATTGTTGGGTTCAACTCAGCAATTGAGAATGAAGAAATGAAGTGCAAAGAGAGTGAGAGACGTGCACTCCTCAAGTTCAAACAAAGTCTTCAAGATGAGTATGGCCTGCTGTCCACATGGAAGGACGATCCAAATGCAGATTGCTGCAAATGGAAAGGAGTTCAATGCCACAATCAAACAGGTTATGTACAAAGTCTTGATCTGCATTCCTATGGACTGCAGTCGTATGGACATTTTTTGAGTGGTGAAATTAATCCTTCAATAACTGAACTGCAACATCTAAAATACCTTGATCTTAGCGGCAATGAACTCATTGGAGCAATTCCTATTCAACTAGGAAATCTCTCCCAATTGCGACACCTTGATCTTAGCTTTAATGAACTCATTGGAGCAATTCCTTTTCAACTCGGGAATCTTTCATTATTGCAGTTTCTTAGACTTGGTTACAATTCTGATCTTAGAATTAAAAACCAAAGTCAAGGCAATGCTGAATGGCTATCAAACCTTTCTTCTTTGAGAACTCTTGACTTGAATGGAGTTCAAAATCTCAACAATTCTTCTCATCACACCTTGAAATTCCTAAGGAAGCTTCCAATCCTTGAAGAGTTGTATCTAAGCGGTTGTAGCATTTCTGATGCCAATATGCTTCCTTTACATGATTCTCATTTGAACTTTTCCAATTCACTTACTTTCCTTGACATGTCTTTCAATCTGTTGACATCATCAATGATATTCCACTGGATAGGTAACTACAGCTCCAATCTTCAACACCTTGACCTTTCTAGTAACTTGTTAAGTGGCACCATTCCTGATAACTTTGGCAACATTATGCATTCACTTGTGCATCTCCATCTCTTAAAGAACGGTCTACACGGAAAGATCCCAAAATCAATTGGGAATATATGCACTTTGCAAACATTTTATGCTTATGAGAACCACTTGAGTGGAGAGATTTCAGATTTTATCAGCCATAGTAACAATTCCCACTGCACTGGAAATGTATCCTCATTGCAAGAGCTCTTGTTACAAGAAAATCAGATTTCAGGTATGTTAGCAGACCTTTCAGTCCTCTCGTCTTTGAGGAAATTGTTTCTGTATAATAATAAATTAAATGGAGAAATACCCACAACCATTGGGTCGCTTACTGAACTATCATCTTTGATGCTACGGGGTAACTTTTTTGAAGGGATCATTTGTGAATCCCATTTCACAAACCTCTCCAAATTGGAATACCTATATTTGTCTGACAACTCGTTGACCATGAAGGTTAGTGATGATTGGGTTCCTCCTTTTCAATTACGAAATTTGGATCTATCATCTTGTAACTTGAATTCTAGATTTCCTAATTGGCTTCGAACGCAAAATAACTTGTCCTATCTTTACCTTTCAAATGTTGGTAATCTACCTCCAATACCTATTTGGTTTTGGGGCAAATTGCAAACACTGGAACTATTGAGGATTTCAAATAACAATCTTACGGGAAAGATTCCCAATTTGACACTCAAGCTTACCAACTACCCTGCAATATATTTGAGTTCAAATCAATTTGAAGGTCCCATTCCTTCTTTTTTATTGCAAGCAAAAAGTCTGAATCTTTCCAATAATAAATTTTCAGATTTAGTTCCCCTTCTTTGCAACAAAAGTAAGCCTAACTTTTTGGGAATTTTGGATTTATCAAACAATGAATTAAAGGGAGAGTTGCCTGATTGTTGGAATAATTTAACATATTTACACTATGTTGATCTGAGCAATAACAAGTTGTCAGGAAAAATTCCCTACTCAATGGGTGCCCTTTCTAGTATTGAGGCTTTGATTTTAAGAAATAATAGATTGAGTGGACAACTTCCTTCCTCATTGAAGAATTGCTCAGACAAGTTGACTTTGTTGGACCTTGGACAAAATAAGTTTCATGGTCCATTGCCTTCATGGATTGGAGACAGTTTACACCAATTAGTAATCTTAAGTCTTCGGTTCAATAATTTCAATGGAAGTCTACCTTCAAATATTTGTCATTTGAGAAAACTTCAAGTCTTGGATATGTCACTAAATAACTTATCAGGAGTAATTCCATCATGTGTTAAGAATTTTACTTCAATGGCTCAGAAGAACACCAGAAGCTCAACTTCAATATTTGATCAGTTTCATTGGTATAAATTCAATGTCACTACTACTGGGATTTCTGCCATATCATATGATTTCGACATATCCTTGATGTGGAAAGGTGTATACCACCTCCACAAAGATGCAGATAAGCTTTTAAAAATCATTGACCTATCAGGAAATCAACTTACGGGGGAAATACCAACTGAAATGGAGTGTTTATTTGGATTGATTTCTTTAAATTTGTCGAGGAACAATCTCACTGGAGAAATCCCTTCAAATATAGGTTACTTAAAGTTACTAGAAGTTCTTGATCTCTCGAGAAATCATCTGTCGGGCACAATTCCTTCCAGTCTAGCTCAAATTTATGGTCTCTCTACATTGAATTTGTCAAACAATGAGCTCGATGGAAAGATTCCAATTGGAAGCCAGATGCATACATTTGAAGCTTCAAGTTTTGAAGGAAATTCTAATCTATGTGGACAACCCCTTAATAGAAAATGTCCTGGAGAAGAGGTAACTGAACATCAAAAGCCACAAGTACATGCAGGCGATGATGACAAATCAATATTTTTAGAAGCATTGTACATGAGCATGGGGATAGGATTCTTCACAGGGTTTGTTGGCTTGATAGGCTCCATATTACTGTTACAGTCTTGGAGAGACACCTATTCCAGATTCTTGAATGCTCTAATATTGAGAATATTCAGGTGCTGGAAGCAGTGAATCTACCTGGCCAGTTTCTCTTTAACTGGATGAATAATGGCAGGCACTTATATGTTCTTTTGCTGTTATAGAATAATTTGGAATTCTTACTATTTATAAGTTAATCTCAGAAGCTTATTAAGTTAGTTTTGTAAGATCAACAATAAGTACAAGTCTTGTTCCACAAGATAAGTTTAAAAATAAATCTTCAAAGTCTATAAGTCTCTTATACAGTACTATTGTTGTTTATTTTTTTACTTCCCCATGAGTTTGACCCCATCTGAGGTTTAGCCCATGTACTAAATAAAATGAATTGTAACTGAAACTTTATTGAATTATAGTCCTTGACTGTATTTTGTTATGCTTTCAAGTTTGGTAATTTTGGATGGAAATGTGGAACTTATGCTGCAAGTTACTATGTGATATATCAAATATAACAGAATGTTTCCAACTCCACATAGTCCTGACGTCCTGTCACCAATGTGTTGCAGTTAACCAATATCAGTCAAATTGTTTATAAGCAATTTAGCCTAGAGAATTGAATTTTTTTTTTTTGAGCAGCAACAAAAGGTAATATATTAAAACAACTCAACAAAACATAAGGCATGTTTTGAGAGGAAAGTCACGGTACAGCCGGCACAAATATAAATTGTTCTGCGGCGGAGATAATTAAGTGTGAGAGAATTGATTTTGAGAGAATTGAATATAAATTGATTTATGTTTGGATGTTTCACTTAAAATTGATATATGTTGTTTTGATTGCTTTTGAATGTGTAATTACTAAAATGGGTATAAATTTTAATTTATTTAAAACTAGATTTTAAAATGAACTTATTTTCTTTCTTACATTATTTTATTTATTTAATGAATGGAAAATAATATTTAGCTTAATTCATGATTATTAAAAAAAGAAGCTTACTTCAAGATATTTAAGAAAAAGTTTTATTAAAGATATGTTTCCAGTTTTTAAAAATAAAATAAAAGTAATATCCGGGTCAAAGTAATTAAATTGGGCAATAACAGAACAAATAATGTTTGTAAAATAAATAAAAAACCATGGGCCGAACAAAAAGATACACCACAATTACTTTTGCCAGCCTACGTTTTTTTTTCGCACGCCCCACAATTTTACCAAAATGTCCCTGTCCGCTACTCACCCCGAAAAATACCTTACAATTATAACGTCCGCTATTTAAATAGCGGATGACATTTTTCAAAATTGCTCATTTTTATAACGTCCGCTACTTAAGTAGTGGAAGGGTAAAATGGAAAACGCATAGAGCGTGCGAGTAATCTATAGGGCGGCAAAAGTAATTGTCAAAGATACAAATAATTTAAATGGGCCGAGTCAGAGTCCTTTCTTCTTCTTCTTCTTCAACCTAATAGACGCAGCAAAATATTGCCACCACCACCGAAAAATCATAAACTCATAACGACAAATAAGTAGAGAGGGGGTAATAAAGGAAGACAAAGAAAAAATAAATATGCACTATCAAATTTCAAAATCGATTCAATTCACCATATTTTTCACTTTTCACGGCAGGAACAAGGAAAATGCGCGTTTAAGGGTTCCAAACTTAAAACCAAACACATACAGAATAATTAATGTTTGAATACATTCATGTAAAGCATGAGTTTAAACATGCAATCAAGGACATTTTTCTGGCATTTGTATATCTCCACAATCATGTTTTGGAAGTTATATCGTTAATTAATGTAACTAAAAGGGTTTTGATCATTAAAAAAATGAGTGTTTAATCATGAGTTATGCACTCGAAGACCAAGAGAAGAGGATGTGAACTACAAGTCACCAGACTTTTTTTTACTAATTAAGTTACAAGACTTGAATCTGATACTTGTTTTGTGCATATATATGTTAAATAACCGATTATCTCAAAAGCTTAAACTGTTAGTATTTGCCACGTCAATCCTTAAATATACACATATTTATGCACACATTTTGTGAAAATATAAATATAAAATACTTAAATATACACATGAAAATTATTTTAATAAAGTGTTTGGAGACAAGATATCTGAGAAGCGGGTGATAAAATCGCATCCCTATCTCCAAACTTTCTTCGGAGATATTTTTCTTCCATCTCCATTTCCACGGAAAAAGATTCTCCGTCTTCGGGTTTCTAAACGGAACAATCCTCATTTATGGATCAAATTCACATCTTAATAATGCTTTTACCTTTAATTTGATCCTATAATAGTCTCTTTTTTATTTTTTCTAAACTATTTTCCCCACTCCACATGTATGCAAGCAATTTGTAAACAGGGCTTGTTGTTTTGTTCCATTACTAACAATCTCTTCTTCTTTGTTGGTTTAATTAATTATAATGATGACAAATTTTATTAATCTTATATTTCATATATTGCTGGTGTTGTCCTTATTTGTTGGGTTCAACTCAGCAACCAAAAATGGAGAAACAAAGTGCAAAGAGACGGAGAGACGCGCACTCCTCACGTTCAAACAAAGTCTTCAAGATGAGTATGGCATGTTGTCTACCTGGAAAGACGGTCTGAATGATGATTGCTGCAAATGGAATGGAGTTCAATGTAACAATCAAACAGGTTATGTACAAAGTCTTGATCTGCATGGTTCGGAAACACGCTATTTGAGTGGTCAAATCAATCCTTCAATAACTGAGCTACAACATCTAAAATATCTAGATCTCAGTCATTTGGATACAAGCAGTCAAATTCCAAAATATATTGGCTCCTTCAGTAACTTACGATATCTTGATCTCTCATATGGTGGTTATCATGGGAAGATTCCTTCTCAAATTGGGAACCTCTCACAATTGCAACACCTTGATCTTAGCAGCAATGGACTTATCGGAAGAATCCCTTTTCAACTTGGGAATCTTTCCTTATTGCAGTTTCTTAGACTTGGTGACAATTCTGATCTTAGAATCAACAACCAAAGTCAAGGCAATGCTGAATGGCTATCAAACCTCTCTTCTTTGAGAATTCTTGACTTGAATGGAGTTCAAAATCTCAACAACTCTTCGCATCACACCTTGAAATTCCTAAGAAAGCTTCCAATCCTTGAAGATTTGTTTCTAAGTAATTGTAGCATTTCTGATGCCAATATGCTTCCTTTATATGATTCTCATTTGAACTTTTCCAATTCACTTACTTTCCTTGACATGTATTCTAATCTGTTGACATCATCAATGATATTCCACTGGATAGGTAACTACAGCTCCAATCTTCAAGAACTTGAACTTTCTTATAACTTGTTAAGTGGCACCATTCCTAATGATTTTGGCAACATAATGCATTCACTTGTCAGTCTCCGTCTCAAACAGAACAATCTAGAAGGCAAGATTCCAAAATCCATTGGGAATTTGCAGATATTTTCAGCTGATTATAACCACTTGAGTGGAGAGATTTCAGATTTTATCTCCCATTGTAACAATTCCAACTGCATTGGAAATGTATCCTCATGGCTAATACTCTCGTTAAGGGATAATCAGATTTCAGGTATGTTACCGGACCTTTCAACCCTTCCACAGTTGATGCAATTGGATCTTTCGAACAATAAATTAAACGGAGAAATACCCACAACCATCAGGTCGCTTACGGAGTTATCGGGTTTGATGCTAGGGGAAAACTCTTTTGAAGGCATCATCACCGAATCCCATTTCACAAACCTCTTCAAATTAGAATACCTATCTTTGTCTGCAAACTCGTTGACTATAAAGGTTAGTGATGATTGGATTCCTCCTTTTCAATTACAAGGTCTGAATCTATCATATTGCAATCTGAATTCTAGATTTCCTAATTGGCTTCGAACACAAAATGACTTATCCTTTCTTATCCTTTCAAATGCCGGAAATCTACCTCCAAATCCAATACCTATTTGGTTTTGGAGAAAACTGCAAACACTAAAAGGATTTGACATTTCATACAACAATCTTACCGGAAAAATTCCCAATTTGGAACTCAATCTTGTTGAAGATTGCCTTTGAATTGCATGATCAAGGTACTAGTTGTTGCAGGATGCTGATGTGCCCTGGTGAGGGCTCAGCAGGCAACAGGTGTTGGGCGTGCCCTGGTGAGGGCTCAACAGGCAGCAGGCAACACGCAGGGGGTGGCGCCAGGCGCGGCCACGAGCCCTGGTGAGGGCGCCAGGCGCCCAGGAGAGGCCCGTTTGGGCTATGGACTCTGTCGAGTTGGCGCCAGGCGCAGGAGTTTGGCGCGGGGCGCGAAATCGCAGATAAATACCCCTGTTTCTGTTTTTTGCAGCCGGGAGAGAGGAAAAATATAGGGTTTTGAAAGGGGGTTTCACCAATATGGAGGCTAGGGTTCAAGGGGGTTTCTCTTGGGTTAATCCTAGCCCTAGGGTTGGGTACTCTTTCTAACACCTTGTAATTGCTATCAATTGAAATCTCTTGGTCACGGGAAGAGATTTGGGAAAAGGGTAGAATTTAGGAAAACTCTAAATTCTTGTAACTCTTGTAAATCTCATTGTAATCAAGTTTGAGGAAGATGATTGATAGTGGAAAGGAGAGCTCTCTCCCCCAGATGTAGGTTCATTAACACCGAACTGGGTAAACAATATCATGTGTTCTTTATTGCTTTCATTAGTTTTAGCTTTGGTTGATTATTATAATTGCTTGGATATCCATTGTTGTTGTTGGTTGCTTTAATTGTTTTGCCCCACACACTAGTTAAAGGATTATTGGTGTGGTTCAATCGATGAATTCACAGCAAATCTTACCAACAATTATCCTTTTATAGATTTGAGTGCAAATCAATTTGAAGGTTCCATTCCTTCTTTTTTATTGCAAGCAGGAGCACTGCGTCTTTCCAATAATAGATTTTCTAACTTGGCTCCCTTGCTATGCAGCAAAACAAAGCCTAACAATTTGCAAATTTTAGATATATCAAACAATGAATTAAAGGGTGAGTTTCCTGATTGTTGGAGTAATTTAGCATCATTAAAGTTAGTTGATCTGAGCAATAACAAGTTGTCGGGAAAGATTCCATTCTCGATGGCTTCCCTTGTTAATATCGAAGCTTTGAATTTAAGAAAGAATAGTTTGAGTGGACGATTGCCTTCCTCATTGAAGAATTTCTCGAACACATTGTCTTGGTTGGACCTCGGAGAAAATATGTTTCATGGTCCGTTACCTTTATGGATTGAAGATAGTTTACACCAATTAAGAATCTTAAGCCTTAAGTCCAACTACTTCAATGGAAGTGTACCTCCAAATCTTTGTTATTTGAGACAACTTCATGTCTTAGATCTCTCACTAAATAACTTATCGGGCGAAATACCAACATGTGTAAATAATTTCACTTCAATGGCTGAGGACACCATGAGTTCACCTACATCGATAGATGTCAGAGCAGATGGTTTTCAACTATTCCTGATGTGGAAAGGTGAACTTAGAGCCTTTCAAATTGCAGATTTGTTTTTAAAAACCATTGATCTCTCAAGTAACCGTCTTACAGGGGAAATACCAACTGAAATGGAGTACTTATTTGGATTGATTTCCTTAAATTTGTCGAGAAACAATCTCAGTGGGGAAATCATTTCAAACATAGGAAACTTCGAATCACTTGAATTTCTTGATCTGTCAAGAAATCATCTGTCAGGCAGAATTCCTTCCAGTCTAACTCACATTAATCGTCTTACTATGTTGGATTTATCAAACAATCAGCTCGATGGAAAAATTCCAATTGGAACACAGTTGCAGAGCTTTCCTGCTTTGAGTTTTGAAGGGAATTCTAATCCCCTTGATAGGAAATGTCCAGGAGAAGAACCGACAAAATCACAAGTGCCAACAACAAATGGAGGAGATGAGAGTTCAATATTTTTAGAAGCATTATATATCAGCATGGGGATAGGATTCTTCACTGGTTTTGTTGGCTTGGTAGGCTCAATATTGTTACTACCATCTTGGAGAGAAACTTACTCGAGATTCTTGAACACTTTGATATTGAAAGTCTTCAAGTGGTGGAAGCAGTGATGCTCTAAAGTGGATGAATGATGAGCAGGTACTTATGTTCTTTTTTACTTGTATATGATGATTTAACTGAATCATGAATATTTTTAGTCTTTGAATAGATGCTTTGTTATTACTCACTGTTTGTGTTTTTTCATGGCTATTTTTGTATGACTAAAACTTATTTTTATGCAGGATCTGCTGTTAGTGTGATTGGCAGTGTGGAGTCCTCACCCTTGACAGTTTGGTTATGAATGGGACTTTGTTAAAACTTTAGTTTTAGTGTGTGAGTGTGTTTTGTAAGAGTACTCATCAGTGATTTGTATATTATCCTTATTAGCAGAATTGTTCATCTACTTATGCTTTTATTGTTACAAGTAAAAATTTACAATTGCAATTTGTTGATGTCATTATTGTTACAAGTACTCATCACTGGTTTGACATTAATAAATGCTTATTTATAAAATAATTCACTTACTGCTAAATAGTCTATACCTTACCCCCACCACTAATATAAATTTACTTTACACATAAGTTAAAAAGTAGGAGATCATATCTAAGTCATTCTGTCAAAATTACTATGTACGTTTGTCCATTGTTAAGAAACATTCTAAATCTCTTATTCTCGAACCAATCCATTGTTAATAAAATCTATAGTTGGTAAAAATCAAATTCTGCTCTTTTAATTTATGGTCTATAGAATGTAAAATCAAATTTTGAAAAACTAAAAATATAAAATCAACACTAAAATCGGCCATAAAACCTAAAATCAGCAAAGACTGTTGTTGAGATGTTGAAGGCCATAGATAACACTTTGTTGGATAGTATTAATAAAGTAAAGTATTAGGAACTTGCCCAATTTTTTCAAAAGCAATCTACATAATACAAATTTATAAATAAAGTAATCATTTCCAAATATTAAAGCTCATGTATCACACGTTAAAGAAAAGTAGATGTTTTATCTATTTGGGTCAACAAATGACTACATTCTTTTTAAAAGGAAAGTAGATGCTTTTTGTATTTATGTTGATTACTTATGCAATTATCACAAAAAATTATCATGAATTCATGATAGATAAATCATCTCTTATATAAATGAACACTTGATACACCACAAATTTCTAGCAGGTATGGTTACACCAGTTGCAAATCTAAACTCTGGCACAAGGATTATGGATATACCTTAATAATGAACAAGAATTGAAAATTTGACAATGTGAAGAGATAAATATAAATATATACAGGAGTGAAGGTTGAAATGTTCAAAAACAATCATGAAATATATTTTAAGATCCTAATAATGCATCTCATTCAGATTCAAAATCATGCATTCACATCACACTATCTAATAAAGCGTTATAGGAATTACCTTTCCGAATTCTTTCAAAAAGAATCTAGACTATAAAAATAAAGTCATCATTACTAAATTTATAAGGACATGTGGATCACATGTTAACTAATTATATCATTGATTTTACAATTTACTATCAAATGAGTTCACAACAGACAAATGAACCATTCAGTCACAACATTCTTTTTAAAGAAAAGTAGATGTTTTTCGTATTTATAAAAGAACCTGTACATGTACCTTTGAAAAAAATTGTACAATGTCGTGAAAAAAATTGAATAGCAAGAAACACGTGCACCTTGGAAACATCGCGCAAATGGTGTTGTACAGATTGACCTCAAGCACTATATATATGTGTATGTGTGTGTTCTTGAGAGTATACTTTCTATCGGAGAATTCCATTTTATTTTGTGAGACAAATTACAATGAGAAACTTCACTATTCTTATATTCCATGCATTGCTGGTATTGTTCTCCATTGTTGGGTTCAACTCAGCAACAGAGAATGAAAAAGTGAAGTGCAAAGAGAG
The DNA here is from genome assembly GCA_030408175.1 of Trifolium repens. Lineage (NCBI taxonomy): Eukaryota > Viridiplantae > Streptophyta > Magnoliopsida > Fabales > Fabaceae > Trifolium > Trifolium repens. Next base: position 58,897,831 of record CP125836.1, on the reverse strand, counting down.
TGAGAGACATGCACTCCTCAAGTTCAAACAAAGTCTTCATGATGAGTTTGGCATGCTGTCCACTTGGAAGGACGATCCAAATGCAGATTGCTGCAAATGGAAAGGAGTTCAATGCAACAATCAAACCGGCTATGTTCAAAAGCTTGACGTACACGGTTCTTATTATTATCATTTGAGAGGTGAAATCAATCCATCAATAACTGAGCTACAACATCTAAAATATCTAGACCTAAGAAATTTGAATACTAGCAGTCAAATTCCAAAATATATTGGCTCCTTCAGTAACTTACGATATCTTGATCTCTCAAATGGTGGTTATTATGGGAAGATTCCTACTCAAATTGGGAATCTCTCACAATTGCGACACCTTGATCTTAGCAGCAATGAACTCATTGGAGTAATTCCTTTCCAACTCAGAAATCTTTCATTGTTGCAGTCTCTTAAACTCGGTTTCAATTTTGATCTTAAAATTAACAACCAAAGTCAAGGCAAAGCTGAATGGCTATCAAACCTCTCTTCTTTGAGAATTCTTGACTTGAGTGGTATTCAAAATCTCAACAACTTGAAATTCCTAAGGAAGTTTCCAATCCTTGAAGAGTTGTATCTAAGTTATTGTAGCCTTTCTGATGCCAGTATGCTTCCTTTATATGATTCTCATTTGAACTTTTCCACTTCCCTTAATCTCCTTGACATATCTCAAAATCAATTGACATTGTCGTCATGGATGCTTAACTACAACTCCAATCTTCAACACCTTGACCTTTCTAATAACTTCTTAAGTGGCGCCATTTGTGATGATTTTGGCAACATAATGCATTCACTTGTGTATCTTGATCTCTCACTCAACAATTTAGAAGGCAAGATCCCAAAATCAATTGAAAATGTATCCTCATTGCAATTACTCTCCTTAAGGGGTAATAAGATTTCAGGTATGTTACCAAACCTTTCAATCCTCTCATCTTTGAGTTACTTGGATCTTGCTTACAACAAATTAGTTGGAGAAATCTCCACAACCATCGGGTCGCTTACCAAGTTAAAGACTTTGTTCTTGAACAAAAACTCTTTTGAAGGCATCATCTCTGAATCCCATTTCACTAACCTCTCGAAATTGGAATACCTATATTTGGCTGGCAACTCGTTGACTATGAAGGTCAGTGATGATTGGGTTCCTCCTTTTCAATTACAAGGTTTAGGTTTATCATCTTGTAATCTGAATTCTAGATTTCCTAATTGGCTTCAAACACAAAATAACTTATCCTATCTTTTCCTTTCAAATGTCGGCTATCTACCTCCAATACCTATTTGGTTTTGGGGCAAATTGCAAACACTAGAAGTATTGGACATTTCAAACAGCAATCTTACTGGAAAGATTCCTAATTTGGAACTCAAGCTTACAAACTATCCTCAAATAGATTTGAGTTCAAATCAACTTGAAGGTCTCATTCCTTCTTTTTTATTGCAAGCAAAAACACTGAATCTTTCCAATAATAAATTTAACCTCATTACAATATGTTGACCTAAGCAATAACAAGTTGTCAGGAGAGATTCCCTACTCAATGGGTGCCCTTTCTAGTATGGAGGCTTTGATTTTAAGAAATAATAGTTTGAGTGGACAACTTACTTCCGCATTGAAGAATTGCTCAGACAAGTTGGCAATGTTGGACCTCGGACAAAATAAGTTTTATGGTCCATTACCTTCATGGATCGGAGACAGTTTACATCAATTAGTAATCTTAAGTCTTCGGTTCAATAACTTCAATGGAAGTATACCTTCAAATCTGTGTTATTTGAAAAAACTTCAAGTCTTGGATCTGTCACTAAACAACTTATCAGGAGGAATTCCATCATGTGTTAAGAATTTTACTTCAATGGCACAGAACACCATAAGCTCAACTTCAGGTCATAGTTATATGTTCAATGTCACTTTCTTATCCTCAAGGTTTATGACTGACATATCATATCATTTTGACATATCCTTGATGTGGAAAGGTGTCGACCGACCTTATAAAAATGCAGATATGTATTTAAAAAGCATTGATCTCTCAAGCAACCATCTCACAGGGGAAATACCAACTGAAATGGAGTTCTTATTTGGATTGATTTCCTTAAATTTGTCAAGGAACAATCTCACTGGAGAAATCCCTTCACATATAGGGTACTTAAATTTATTAGATGTTCTTGATCTGTCGAGAAATCATCTGTCGGGCATAATTCCTTCCAGTCTAGCTCACATTGATCGTCTCTCAGTGTTGGATTTGTCAAACAATCAACTCTATGGAAAAATTCCAGTTGGAACGCAGCTGCTGACATTTGACGCTTCAAGTTTTGAAGGAAATTTTAATCTATGTGGAGAACCACTTGAATTAAAATGTCCAGGAGTAGAGCCACCAAAACATCAAGTTCCAGTAACTGAAGCAGATGATAATTCAATATTTTTGGAAGCGTTATACAAGAGCATGGGTCTAGGATTCTTCACTAGTTTTGTTGGCTTTATAGGCTCAATATTGTTACTACCGTCTTGGAGAGAAAGCTACTCCAAATTCTTGAATGCTTTAATATTGTGAATCATCAGTGATCAATGTACCTGACTAGTTGCTCTAAAGTGGATGAATGATGGGAAGGTACTTCTGTTCTTTCTTACCTGCTATTTTAATTTTTATCCTTTATTAATATTGACAATATTAATATTACCACTGACTAAAGCATTTCTACAGTTTGTTATTGCATTTCTAACTGTTCAATAATCTGTCGTCAAAGACAATATATATCATCATCTCCTGATTAAATAATGATTAGTGACTTATATCCAGTTGATTCCAAGGAAATTGAACTGGTTTAATGTTGTTTCCAAGACTGTTTGGAATTTATATTTTCAATTTAATGAAACTACAATTATTTTGATTAAGAAGCTAAGTTAATATTGTTAATAAATACTAAAATTGAATTTTGTTTCAGGGTCTTCAGCTAGCATCCTGGAGTACACATACATATAGGATGGAAGCTTATCATACTAAATAAAATAAGTGTAGTTTGTATGATAGTGTTCAATATTGTATTTTGTTAAGCTTTGAAGTTTGGTAATTTTCAAAAGGAAATGTGGAACTTTTGCTGTCAAAGATTACAGATTGTAATATAACCAAACATATATATTGAATAAATGATGATGAAATGAGATTTTGAATTTAATCATCTTAAAATTTTGAAATGCATATTTGTAAGCTTATCTTAGAAGATTTTTCAAAATAAGTTTATCTCAGTAGCTTATGCTTCTAAATTGGTTAATAACTTAAAAATTAGTTTTGGTGAGAAGATTTGAACAAAGATGATTGAAATTGTCGGACACAGTTATGATGCGGCTGTAAATGTAGTGTGATGCTGTTACGAAGCCGCCGTGACAATAATATTGCAGTTAGAATTGCAAATGCCGACCGCAATTTTGAAACATGTTTTGAGGTAACAAGTAACAACACAGATTTTACTCACTTCACTTTTACCAAATCAATAAAGTCGGCTTTCAAATTTTATCACCCATAATTTAACCAAACACACTGGATTTTATCTGAAATAGAGTTTGTATTTTGACATTATAAATGCTTATTTGTAACATAATTCATAAGCTTCTTGGGAAAAGGCTTAATAGTCTGTACCTTACCCCACCACTAATAGTAATTAACTTTACACATAAGTTAAAAGTAGGAGGAGATCATATCTAAGTCATTCTGTTAAGAAATGCTCTAAATCTCTTATCTCTCGAACCAATCCATTGTTAATAAAATCTATTGTTGGTAAAATCAAACTCTACTCTTTTAATTTATGGTCTATAAAATGTAAATCAAATTTTCAAATACTAAAATGTAAAATCATTCCAAACATATCAGTATATTTCTACTTCTGATTCTTCACCTAAGACTGTTGTTGAAATGTTGAATTTCATCAACACCTTTGCATAGTTTACCTATAACTATTCCTTGTAAGGCCATAGATCACACTTTATTGGATAGTATTAATAAAGTAAAGTATTAGGAACTTGCCCAATTTTTTCAAAAGCAATCTAGATAATAGAAATTTATAAATAAAGTAATCATTTCCAAATTTTAAAACTCATGGATCACACGTTAAAGAAAAGTAGATGCTTTATCTATTTGGGTCAACAAAGGACTACATTCTTTTTAAAAGGAAAGTAGATGCTTTTTGTATTTATGTTGATTACTTATGCAATTATCACAAAAAATTATCATGAATTCATGATAGATCAAATATATTTCTAGCAGGTATGGTTACACCAGTTGCAAATCTAAACTCTAGCACAAGGATTATGGATATACCTTAATAATGAACAAGAATTGAAAATTTGACAATGTGAAGAGATAAATATAAATATATACAGGAGTGAAGGTTGAAATGTTCAAAAACAATCATGAAATATATTTTAAGATCCTAATAATGCATCTCATTCAGATTCAAAATCATGCATTCACATCACACTATCTAATAAAGCGTTATAGGAATTACCTTTCCGAATTCTTTCAAAAAGAATCTAGACTATAAAAATAAAGTCATCATTACTAAATTTATAAGGACATGTGGATCACACGTTAACTAATTATATCATTGATTTTACAATTTACTATCAAATGAGTTCACAACAGACCAATGAACCATTCAGTCACTACATTCTTTTTAAAGAAAAGTAGATGTTTTTTGTATTTATAAAAGAACCTGTACATGTACCTTTGAAAAAAATTGTACAATGTCGTGAAAAAAATTGAATAGCAAGAAACACGTGCACCTTGGAAACACGCGCAAATGGTGTTGTACAGATTGACCTCATGCACTATATATTTGTGTATGTGTGTGTTCTTGAGAGTATACTTTCTATCGGAGAAACTCCATTTTATTTTGTGAGACAAATTACAATGAGAAACTTCACTATTCTTATATTCCATGCTTTGCTGGTATTGTTCTCCATTGTTGGGTTCAACTCAGCAACAGAGAATGAAAAAGTGAAGTGCAAAGAGAGTGAGAGACGTGCACTCCTCAAGTTCAAACAAAGTCTTCATGATGAGTTTGGTATGCTGTCCACTTGGAAGGACGATCCAAATGCAGATTGCTGCAAATGGAAAGGAGTTCAATGCAACAATCAAACCGGCTATGTTCAAAAGCTTGACGTACACGGTTCTTATTATTATCATTTGAGAGGTGAAATCAATCCTTCAATAACTGAGCTACAACATCTAAAATATCTAGACCTCAGTTATTTGAATACTAGCAGCCAAATTCCAAAATATATTGGCTCCTTCAGTAACTTACGATATCTTAACCTCTCACATGGTGGTTATTATGGGAAGATTCCTTCTCAAATTGGGAATCTCTCACAATTGCGACACCTTGATCTTAGAAAGAATGAACTCATTGGAGTAATTCCTTTCCAACTCGGAAATCTTTCATTGTTGCAGTCTCTTAAACTCGGTTCCAATTCAGATCTTAGAATTAACAACCAAAGTCAAGGCAATGTTGAGTGGCTATCAAACCTCTCTTCTTTGAGAAGTCTTGACTTGAGTAAAGTTCAAAATCTCAACGATTCTTCTCATCACACCTTGAAATTCGTAAGGAAGCTTCCGATCCTTGAAGAGTTGTTTCTAAGTGAATGTAGCCTTTGTGATGCCAATATGCTTCCTTTATATGATTCTCATTTGAACTTTTCAAATTCACTTACTCTCCTTGACATATCTGAAAATCTGTTGACATCGTCAATGATATTCCCATGGATGCTTAACTACAGCTCCAATGTTCAACACCTTGACCTTTCTAGTAACTTGTTAAATGGAACCATTCCTGATGATTTTGGCAACATAATGCATTCACTTGTGTATCTCGATCTCTCAGAAAACAGTCTACAAGGCAAGATCCCAAAATCCATTGGGAATATATGCACCTTGGAGACATTTTTAGCTAATGATAACCACTTGAGTGAGTTTTCAGATTTTATCGGCCATAGTAACAATTCCTACTGCATTGGAAATGTATCCTCATTGCAAGAGCTCAGGTTAAGCAATAATCTGATTTCAGGTATGTTACCAGACCTTTCAATCCTCTCAACTTTGAGGATATTGGATTTTTCGAACAATAAATTAAATGGAGAAATACCCACAACCATCGGGTCACTTACCGAGTTAAAGAAATTGTACTTGAACGAAAACTCTTTTGAAGGCGTCATCTCTGAATCCCACACTACAAAGAAAGAGTGCAGCGGTGGCAGTTGAAAAAAGCCATTAGCGTCGGTTCAAACCGTCGCTAAATGCTTAGTGCGGCGGTTAAGCAAGCGTCGCAAAATGCGGCGTCGCTAGGTCATTCAGCGGCGGTTCTGGAAAACCGTCGGAATAACCGCCGCTAGTAATTTAGCGTCGGTTTTGCTGATTTTTGCAGCAGTTGCTAACCGTCGCTATTTGTAACTTTTTTTATGTTTTTCTGAGCATTTAGCGTCGGATGGAACCGCCGCTATTCACTTTTTTTATTAAAAAAAAAAAGTTTTTTTCCCACTAATTTTTTTTATTTTTTTTTGTTTCCCACAATTTTACTGATCACTTCACCAAAGAACTACATATTAGGAAGTATAACAATATTACATTAAAAAGTTTCTTTAATTTTACTTTCAAACTTTACATCAAAATTGCTTACCAAACACAAAACTATTACATTAAAAAGTGCAGCAAAACAACAAGAAGCTTTTATAAGATCTTGATTATCTCAAGCAAAAGATCAAGATCAAACACTTACTAGGTGAGAAATAACTATACAACATGGATAAAACTATTTCGCATACGATGCTTAGCAGAAGATTCATATAATACCATATCCTTGTGATAATGTTGATCCACCAACAACTCTCAAACACTCCTCCACATGTATTGGCAAAGGCGCATCTCTTGATAACAGGATTCGAACGCGTGAAATTATTTTTCCTTAACCTAGCTTCCTTTGCCAATTTCAACCACCTACAATAGCAGATATCCCTTTTAGAGATGTTTATTTAACTAAGTTAAAAACAAACAAAAATCAGTCACAGAGTATGAATTTTATCAACAATATATCTTACATACTTGCTTACCAAAACTGTAAAATTAAATACTAAAGCATTCAGAATTATTGTATTGTAATTATAAACAATCATATAATGTCAAAATACAAAAATTTAAATTAAATTAATCTATAAACCATCCCATAAGCTTCAATCATCTCATCGAAAGATTTATTGAACTGATCAGTAGCATCACGATAAAAAATGGCAAAAGTAGCAGAGTTGGTGTGATCAATAACTTTGACCTTGATCATGTACCTAATTATTAAGTACTCCCTCCGTAACACTTTATAAGCTTGTATATTTAATGTATCTGGTCTATATTATAGACCATATACATTAAATATATAATGAATCTAAAATGTGCATTTTTGCTTATAAAGTGTTACGGAGAGAGTACATATCATATTTCGGTCAAATACGATATAGAGGAAACTGCAACCATAATAGTATCAATAGTTATATAATTGCAAATAACCTTGGAGACACATTGATGACATGCTTATTGGACTTAGGGCAAAAATACATGCGTTATCCGGATAAACCTTTTTGTTATAGGCACATGCAATGTACCATACAGGCACATCCGGACAGTTTATGCAGAATTTTAAAAAATTGAAACTGATAATCAACATAGATTAACAACCAAAACATGTGATTTAAGGCAACACAAATTTTACACACATATAAGAGTTGTAAGTCTAAATATATACTAATTACCTTTGGTTTACTTGCAAACATATTTTCATACAGTTTAGCATCTTTTTTGTCGCCGTCAGCTTGAAGTTGCTTCAATTTCATCTTCATTACCTTTACCTCCCTGGAAAATAAAAAACCATGTTCTCGTAATGATAAGTTTTTAATCCAAAAATAAATTTCTTAGAAGAATCAAATCAACCATGCCAAGTACCTATTTTGTGGATGCAGCTCAAGAGATTTCTTGATGTCTGCATCTGCCAAGAGAAAGTCTCCGGTCTCTATGCATGTATTCTTGCGCTCGTCTATACAAAGCTTTCACATTGTGAAACTCAACATCAAGCACCTGATGAAAAGAGCGAAGTTTGATATGATAGGTAGAGTTATAATAACTTGAGCCAAAAAGAACAGACCAGAAACATTATGATAAATTAATTGATTAGGAACATCCCTTTAAAAAATAAATTAATTCAGATGGAAGGGAAATAAGTAGTTAAAAGTTTACATCTATATTCACACGCAGGACAACAATGAAAAATCAATTTCAAAAAGGATTCAAAAGTTTGTGCAAGCAATGGTTACAAATTTAGTAGATGTGATTATTTGAAGATTCAAGCATGGGCCTTTCAAACACACACAATACAAACCATGTAGAACATCAGTCATGGAAGTCTCAGATGGAGCAACTCGAAGCTTCCTTAAGTGAGACTTATGAAAGGACTGCAGTTAAAAAGATTTAATTTTAATAAACCTAGAAATGCCATTATCTCGATAAGAACAACACTTACATGCATGTTGCAGTGAGCCTTTGATTGGTTTATGTTCTTTTCAATGTCAATCTCTTAATATAATAGATTTTGCAATTGCTCAGTCACACTAACTAGTCCAACAACCTACCTATGTCACACTTCCCTATTAACTGACTTTGGCTCTATTTAAAAAAACTTCTCTATCATAAAGTGGTTTGCATGCTAACACTAAAAGTCTCCTTACCTTAATTGCATAATGATTTCCATGAACACTACTTTGATATATAGCCTGCAATGAATGCCAATGAAGGGACTCGTGAAAATAGGCTCAATGAAAATAGAGAGAGCATAATTCCACAAAAACTTAACTTACCACTTTACCATGGCTACCAGAACCAATCGTATATACTCCTCAAATATACTTATTTAACATTGAGTTCCCATTTTCATCCTGAAAGATTGTCAGAGTTGAAGTAGAGGTTATGATAGAAAAGATATCCTCGAGAAGTTTTACCTTGGTACAAACAACCATGCGGCTAAACAGCAAGATTAGCATACATGATTGAAAACTCTAGAAATTTACAAGTGAAAAAATGTGAAAAAAGAAACATGACTACAAAGAAAGAAATCTCCCCAAAACATTTCAAAGTCCAGCCTTAACATGAGGTCTAGTTACCAAAATTGAAAAAAAAAACTAAAGCCAAACACCCGTTGACAAATTGTTCTTTCAAAATTATATTTCAATAAGTTTAACACAATTTGACAAAGGCTCTGGAAACCATAAATAGTACAGATTTCACCAATATTAAACTAAAAAATCATTCATACATCCACACAAGTCAACCTAGTCTAGATGTTTCATTACCACTAAAATCTGAAAGAACCTCAGCAAAAACAGAATCGTGATTCCCATAGTTACCTCTGATCGAACAAGCTTGTCGATCTTTTTATCAGAAAAGGCTTACAAATCATCGTCATTCTATGCTCTAAAGTTCAAAATGTCCTTGGAACATTTGGGTAAATTGGATATCTTTAAAATTTCAACTTTTATCTTTAAATAATTTCCTCATATACATTAACAATTTACAACAACCAAGTCAAGTAAGGTTTATCAATGGTGTGACAATGTTAATCATTCTTTAATTAATATTAGTATTAGTAATATGGTAGAAAAACAATATGAAATTGAGTAAAATATAATATTCATATAAGAGGCTAAAAAATCATCAAATCAAATTGATAGCATCTCAAAACTCTAGGTCATTATAATCAAACACAATTGGAAATCTGCTCCAAATCCATCCCATTCACTAGATATCCTTCTGGAAAATTGTGACCATGCTTCATTACTTTTGTCATGTGCCTAGAGAAAAGTTCCAAGTCCATCATAATATGGAATAGCCAAATTGGTATTTTAGTTTCCTAGTAATAGTATTGCATGAATTCCAAACAAGACTAGGGAAGCATAAATTTCTATCATTCTAGATTATATTCGTTATCAAAGGTGGAAAAAATTAACAGCAGCAACAAGATTGAATTTAATCAAAAATTGAAGCTTAGGTTGAACGAACAAACGTAGATTGAATGAAGAATCTGAAGCTTTGTTACAAATCTGAATTTGAACTTGTGATTGAATAGCTTAGTGAACCTGAACTTGTGAAAAAAAATAGCTAGAAAAACAAAGAGGGAATGCATGTAGCATCCGCGGGTATGATATAAATTAGTGGCGACGGTTGATGGGAACAACCGCTAACCATCTGTCACAAATCAAAGTTTTTTTTTTTTAGTGATTAGGCTAAGATAGACTCAAAATTAATGTTCTTTTTAAATGTGAGAATTATCTTGTTCTATAAACCAATCTATGTTTGAACGAGACCATTATGTTTTTTACTTATATTAACTTATAATGACAACATCTAAGTTCGTAGTGTTAAGACATTTGTTTGGTAATTCAATCATATGCAATTCTAAATGAAAACGTTAAAGACATTTTCTTTCAATTACATTTTGGTCAATGTTTCTTCAAAGTTAGATTTTTCATAAACCATCCTCATCAACTGTACAAGCCTATCCTAATATTAAACCTACAGCCAACCCTTCTTGCAGAATAATTTGGTATGTAACCAAATTCAGATTCTGAGTGATAGAATTTGGGAAGATTTTGAAAGGTTTAATTTTTCATTTGAGGCTTTAGTTAAAAAAAGATATGAAATCCAAGAGAATTAACAAACTATCAAAACCCTAAAATTTAATCTATAGAAGAATCCAAGAAATTAAACCACTAAACTAAAAAAACCCTAAAATAAAACCCTAAAAAAACCCAAGAAATTAACAAAAAATCAAAACCAGAGAAGAATCAAGATCAAACACTACTCAAAATCATCATAATGAAGTTAACATCAAATTAACAAGAGAGTAATTGGGGATTGAGAGATAGAGAGATACAACGAGCGCGCGCGCGCGAGAGAGAGAGAGAGAGAGAGAGGAACCTGCGTTGAGAGAGAGCTCGGGGAGCTACGATAGGAACTGCAGCGGATGACGACGTCGAAGAGCTGCGCGTGTGAGTCTTGGAAGTAAATCCCTAATTGCTTTTGTTTGGAGCTACGCGTGTTAGTTTTATGTGACAAAGGGAAAGTTGAAAATAAGAAAACAGGGGCGGTTTTAAACTGCCAGTACACATGGAAGGCGGCAGCAGTTATAGACCAACCGCTGCTATTTGACTGCCGCCGTAAACCTTTTTTCTTGTAGTGCCATTTCACTAACCTCTCCAAATTGCAATACCTATCTTTGTCCGGCAACTCGTTGACTATGAAGCTTAGTGATGATTGGGTACCTCCTTTTCAATTACAAAGTTTGTTTCTATCTTACTGTAATATGAATTCTAGATTTCCTAATTGGCTTCAAACACAAAATTATTTATCCGCGCTTGGCCTTTCAAATGTCGGTTATCTACCTCCAATACCTATTTGGTTTTGGGGCAAATTGCAAACACTAGAAGTATTGCGCATTCCAAACAACAATCTTACTGGAAAGATTCCCAATTTGGAACTCAATCTTACCAACAATTATCCTTTTATAGATTTGAGTTCAAATCAACTTGAAGGTTCCATTCCTTCTTTTTTATTGCAAGCAGGAGCACTGGATCTTTCCAATAATAAATTTTCAGATTTTGTTTCTTTTCTATGCAGCAAAAGTAAGCCTAATATTTTGCAAATGTTAAACTTCTCAAACAATCAATTAAAAGGTGAGCTGCCTGATTGTTGGAACAATCTAACCTCATTAAAGTTTGTTGACCTGAGCAATAACAAGTTGTCCGGAAAGATTCCATTTTCAATGGGTGCCCTTTCTAGTATGGAGGCTTTGATTTTAAGAAATAATAGTTTGAGTGGACCACTTTCTTCCTCCTTGAAGAATTGCTCGGACAAGTTGGCTTTGTTGGACCTTGGAGAAAATATGTTTGATGGTCCATTACCTTCATGGATTGGAGGAAGTTTACACCAATTAGTAATTTTAAGTCTTCGATCTAATAACTTCAATGGAAGTATACCTTCAAATCTCTGTCATTTGAGAAAACTTCATGTCTTAGATATGTCAGTAAATAGATTATCAGAAGGAATTCCAACATGTCTAAACTATTTTACTTCAATGGCTGAAGACACTGGGATCTCAACTTCATCAACAAATCATTGGTATACAGTCAATGGCAGTAATGACTCGTTATCTGTAGGATATGATTACGAGATATCCTTGATGTGGAAAGGTGTAGACCAACGTTTCAAAAAGGCAGATATGCTTTTAAAAACCATTGATCTCTCAAGCAACCATCTTACAGGGAAAATACCAACTGAAATGGAGTACTTAATTGGATTGATTTCCTTAAATTTGTCAAGGAACAATCTCAGTGGGGAAATCATTTCAAACATAGGAAACTTCCAATTTCTTGAATTTCTGGATTTATCAAATAATCATCTTTCAGGAAAAATTCCTTCCAGTCTATCTCATATTGATCGTCTCACTATGTTGGATTTGTCAAACAATGAGCTCTATGGAAAAATTCCAATTGGAACGCAGCTGCAGACATTTGACACTTCAAGTTTTGAAGGAAATTCCGATCTCTGTGGAGAACCCCTTGATAAAAAATGTCCTGAAGAAGAGCTAACTGAACATCAAAAGCCACAAGTACGTGCAGGTGAAGATGACAAATCAATATTTTTAGAAGCATTATACATGAGCATGGGGCTAGGATTCTTCACGGGTTTTGTTGGCTTGATAGGCTCCATATTACTACTGCAGTCTTGGAGAGACACCTATTCCAGATTCTTGAATGCTCTAATATTGAGAATCTTCATGTGCTGCAAGCAGTGAATCTACCTGGCCAGTTTCTCTAAAGTGGGTGAATAATGGCAGGTACTTATGTTATTTCTTACTATACTATTACCATTGTTCATATATATGTAGAACTAAAGCATTTCTACAAGTTTTAGTATTACATCACTGGCTGTTTATATTTTTTATGGGTATTTTATTTGGCCTCATATATGTGGTTTATCCATTAAAAAATGCACTGATTTGATGTTGTTTTCAAGTACTAAATGTTTTTCTTATGCAGGATATCCTATTCCTACTGCATGTGATGATTACAACTTTGCTGTTATAAAATAATGTAGATCGGTTAGCAGTGTGGAGTCCTTAGCTATCCGTGTTATTTCAGGTGTCCATATGTTGAAGTCCTTGCTTTATTGGTCTCACCCTTGACTGTTAGGTTATGGGTATAATAGAATGAATAAATGGGATTTTGTTAAAACTTTAGTGTGTGACTGTGTTTTGTTAGGCTTTCAAGTTTGGCAGTTTTTGTGTGAATAAGTTATTGCTTCTGCTATTAAGTTAATAATGTAATAGCCTTTGTAATATGTAAGAGTACTCATCAGTGGCTTTTATATCATCTTTATTAGCAGAGTTGTTCACCTACTTATGCTTTTGTTACAAGTAAAAATTTGTAAGTTGATTTCAAAAGCTTATAAGTTAGTTTTGTAAAATCAACAATAAGCACAAGTCTTGTTCAATAAGAAAGTTTAAAACTAAATCTTGAAAGTCTATAAATTTCTTATACAGCACTATTGTTGTTTATTTTTTACTTCCCCATTGGTTTGACCCCATCTGAGGTTTAGCCATGTACTAAATAAAATGAATTGTAACTGAAACTTTATTGAATTATAGTCCTTGACTGTATTTTGTTATGCTTTAAAGCTTGGTAATTTATGGATGGAAATGTGGAACTTATATATGCTGCAAAGTTATTATGTGATATATCAAACATAACAGAATGTTTTTAATAGGTCAAAAAAATACTTCAATTGACACTTTTCAATGAGGAAGGAAGGGCACAAGATAGTATAGGTAATTGAATTCGGGGAAAATCACGAGTCTAGTGCATCCTTCCATAATTCCAAATTTCCAATGCCATGGTAAGCTTTCCAGCGCTTAGATAACCGTAGATCAAAATATTATGCGAAAGGTAAAAGCCAGATCAAACCCGTCCTCGGCTAGCACCTTCCTTGACGAAAGGTAAAAGCCGCTAAAGGATGAAGGCGTTATTTTTGAGAACGTATTTACAGGTTGTGACGAACGAAACCATCATTAAACATTATAGCTCATAACGGAGTTAGTGGAACGAAGTCATCTCGCCAAACAAGAGAATCGACGCTCACATCGCACGGCCTTTCCAAAATACCTTACAAGTCTTTATTTTATTTTTTTTGACACAATAACTTACAAGTCTTAAGGCCTTACTTGTTGGGATTCTCCACTGTTGTTGGCAAATAGCTGACATTTCAGTATACAATTGGAAGATTTTCAATTAAGTGCAGAAATTCCAAACTCATTTTCCCATTTCCACACGTATATGCGAGAAATTCCAAACCCATTTTCCAATTGGCTTGTTGTTTTGTTCCATTAATTCAAAATCTCTACTTTTTTTCTTCATAAAAGACAAAATTTTCTTCATTTAAAATATCTAGATCTCAGTTCTTTGACTACTACTGGTCAAATTCCTAAATTTATTGGCTCCTTCAGCAACTTACAATACCTTGATCTCTCTTTTAGTGGCTATGATGGGAAGATTCCTTCTCAACTTGGGAATCTCTCACAATTGCAACACCTTAATCTCAGAGCTAATGATCTTATAGGAGTAATCCCTTTCCAACTCGGAAATCTTTCATTATTGCAATCTCTCATGCTCGGTTACAATTCTGATCTTAAAATTCAAAGCCAAAGTCAAGGCAATGTTGAATGGCTAACAAACCTCGTTTCTTTAAGACATCTTGACTTGAGTTTCGTTCAAAATCTCAACGATTCTTTTTCCCACACCTTGCAATTCCTAGTGAAGCTTAAAAGCCTTGAAGAGTTGTATCTAAGTAAATGTGGCCTTTCGGATGCCAACATGTATCCTTTATATGAATCCAATTTGAACTTTTCCACTTCTCTTACTACCCTTGGTCTTGGTCAGAATCAGTTAACATCATCGAGGATATTCCTCTGGGTGTTTAACTATAGCTCAAATCTTCAAGAGCTTCAACTTAATGATAACTTTTTAAGAGGTACCATTCCTGATGATTTTGGCAGTATAATGCATTTACTTGTGAATCTCTATCTCCAAAATAACAGTCTAGAAGGCAAGATCCCCAAATCCATTGGGAATATATGCACCTTGGAGATATTTGAAGCTGATGATAACCACTTGAGCGGTGAGATTTCTGATTTTAACATCCATAATAACAATTCCCAATGCATTGGAAATGTATCCTCATTACAAGTGTTAATGTTATCAACTAATCAGATTTATGGTTCTCTACCTGACCTTTCAACTCTCTCATCTTTGAATACATTGTATCTTTCTAACAATAAACTAATCGGAGAAATTCCCACGAGCATTGGATCGCTTATGGAGTTAGAGTATTTGAACCTGAACGGGAACTCTTTTGAAGGCACTGTCTCTGTTAATTGCAATGACACTTGAAGCTTCCATAATTATTAGGCAATAAAGAGTCAAATAACTGTTACAATTACACATTTGATTGTCATAAGTTTTAGGCATATGAACAGCTGTCTGTTATGTTCTTATTGTCTTCTTTTTGCTCTTTAAATTGTAATGATTTGCAATTCAATAAAATATAACCTTCCACAAGAATAAAACCTTCCTTGTTCTCTCTTGTTCTATACATCTACATTCCTTTAAATAACCAACAAATTGGTAATCAGAGCAGATTTCTTACGGGACCTGTTTGTGATGGATGCTGAATCAAGTTTTTCACAGGCTGCTCTTCCAATATTTGATGGAGAAAACTATGAGCTTTGGGCGGTAAGAATGGAGACCTATTTAGAAGCTTTAGATCTCTGGGAAGCTGTAGAAGAGGATTTTGAAATTCTTCCACTGCCAGACAATCCCACAATGGCCCAGTTGAAAAATCACAGACAGAAAAAAACAAGAAAGGCAAAGGCAAAATCTTGTTTATTTGCTGGAGTTTCAAAAACAATTTTCACAAGAATCATGAGTCTTAAAACTGCAAGAGAAATCTGGAACTATCTGAAGGAGGAGTATGCAGGAGATGATCGGATACGGAACATGCAGGTTCTAAATTTGATTCGAGAATTCGAATTGCAAAGGATGATGGAATCTGAGACAATCAAAGAATACTCAGACAAACTACTTGCCATTGCTAACAAGGTGAGATTATTAGGCACTGAATTTGCAGACTCAAGAATTGTACAAAAAATTCTTGTGACAGTGCCTGAAAAATATGAAGCCACTATAACAACTTTGGAGAACACAAAGGATCTATCCAACATCACTTTGGCGGAAGTTTTGCATGCTTTGAAGGCACAAGAGCAGAGAAGGCTTATGAGACAAGAGGGATCTATGGAGGGTGCATTTCAAGCCAAGTTGCAGATCAACAATAAAGGGAAAAGTCCCAGCAACAAACCTGATGTTTTTACTCACAATAAAAACAACAATCAAAATAGCAACATATATCCACCATGTCCTCACTGCAAAAAAACTAATCATCTACAAAAAAAATGTTGGTGGAGGCCAGATGCAAGGTGTCACAGGTGCGGTCAGTTAGGACACATGGAAAGGGTATGCAAATCTCAACAACAGCAAGAAGAAGTCAAGGTTGCTGAGGATCTATCACAGGAGGAGCAATTGTTTGCAGTAACATGTTATGCTGCACATAGCTCTGCAGAAAGTTGGCTTATTGATAGTGGTTGTACAAACCACATGACCTATGATCGTGAGCTTTTTAGAGAGCTTGATGAAACTATTTTCTCTAAAGTCAAGATTGGAAATGGAGCATATATTGAAGTAAAAGGCAGAGGAACAGTGGCAATCGAAGGTCACACAGGTTTGAAACTAATTCATGATGTTTTGTACGTCCCTGAAATCAATCAGAACCTTTTAAGTGTTCCTCAGTTACTAGAAAAAGGTTATAAGGTGTTGTTTGAAGACAAAAATTGCATGATTAAAGATTCAGAAGGCAGAGAGGTGTTCAATGTTCAAATGAAAGGAAAAAGCTTTGCCTTAGATTTCATGAACAAGCAGCAAGCTGCAGTGCACAAAGAGGTCAACAGTACAACACTTTGGCACAAGAGGTTGGGGCACTTCCATCACAATGCTCTAATGTATTTGAAAAAGAACAACCTTGCCAAGAATTCAATTGAATTAGAAGAAGAAATTCCAGCATGTGATGTCTGCCAATATGGGAAGCAAACAAGACTCCCTTTTCCAAGAAAATTGGCTTGGAGGGCTACAGAAAGGCTACAATTAATACACACAGATGTCGGAGGACCCATGAGAACACCATCATTGAATGGGAGTAAGTATTATATTGTATTCATCGATGATTACACAAGAATGTGTTGGATTTACTTTATGAAGTTTAAATCTGAAGTTGCTCACATTTTTTGGAAGTTCAAAGCTTGGATAGAAACTCAAAGCAAGTGCAAACTGCAGGTTATCAGATCTGACAACGGAACTGAATATACCTGTGAACAATTTAACAAGTTTTGTGAAGATGCGGGCATAGAACACCAGTTGACAGCACCATATTCACCTCAGCAAAATGGCACTGCAGAAAGGAAGAATAGGACAATTATGGAGATGGCTAGGTGTTTGCTCCATGAAAAAGAATTGCCAAAGAAATTCTGGGCGGAAGCTGCAAATACTGCAGTCTTTTTGCTGAACAGGCTGCCAACAAAAGCTTTGCAAAAAAAGACACCATTTGAAGCATGGTATGGTTACAAACCTGAGTTGCTTAATCTAAAGATATTTGGTTGTTTGTGTTTCTCTTACATTCCTAAGGTTAAGAGAGACAAACTAGACAAGAAAGCAGAACCTGGAATCTTTGTAGGCTATAGCTTAATCTCAAAGGCCTACAGGATCTATTTACCGCACAATGGCAAAGTAATTGTTAGTAGGGATGTGAAATTCTTGGAGTTGGATAGCTGGAATTGGGAAGACAACAAAAATATTGAATTTCAAGAGGAGAATGAGGACATAGATGACGAACCTATCAGAGGAACAAGATCACTTTCTGATATCTATCAAAGGTGTAATGTTGCAATCATGGAACCTGCTGGATATGCAGAAGCAGCAAATGATAAAAAATGGATAAATGCAATGGAGGAGGAGCTCAAGATGATTGAAAAAAACCAGACATGGAAATTGGTGGACAGACCTGATCATAAGAAAGCTATTGGAGTTAAGTGGGTTTATAGGACCAAGCTTAATCCTGATGGTTCTGTAAACAAATATAAGGCAAGGCTTGTTGTTAAGGGATATGCCCAAATCTTCGGAGTAGATTTTTCTGAAACTTTCGCTCCAGTGGCAAGGTTGGATACCATAAGATTATTGTTCGCACTTGCAGCACAAAATGGTTGGGTTATACATCAAATGGATGTCAAGTCAGCCTTTCTGAATGGATACTTGGAGGAAGAAATCTTTGTTGAACAACCAGAGGGATTTATTGTTCAAGGACATGAGGAGAAGGTGTATAAATTGAATAAGGCGCTATATGGGCTAAAACAAGCACCAAGATCATGGTATAGCAGAATTGATGCACATTTGGTGAACTTAGGCTTTGAAAAAAGTCCAAGTGAATTTACCCTTTATGTTAAAAAGGTTGATAATGAAGTACTTGTGGTGTCCCTTTATGTTGATGATTTGTTTGTCACAGGAAGTCATAAGGAGTTGATTGACAAGTTCAAAGAAAGAATGAAAGATGCCTTTGAGATGACAGACCTCGGAAAGATGTCATTCTTTCTAGGTATGCAGGTCCAACAAAAGCAAAATGAAATATTTGTGTGTCAGCAAAAATATGCAAAAGAAGTCCTCAAAAAGTTTAATATGGAAGATTGCAAACCAGTTGCAACTCCAATGAATCCAAAGGAGAAGTTTTCCAAAGAAGATGGAGCTGAAAGGGTTGATGAAAAGTTGTACAGAAGTTTAATAGGATGCTTGATGTATTTAACAGCAACCAGGCCAGATATTATGTATGCTGTGAGCTTACTATCAAGATACATGCACTGTGCAAGTGAAATTCATTTTCAAGCAGCCAAAAGAATTCTTAGATATGTTAAAGGTACGGTTGATTATGGAATAAGATTCAATCAAGTTCAAAATTTCAGGCTTCTTGGTTACTCTGACAGTGATTGGGCAGGTTGTGTTGATGATATGAGAAGTACCTCAGGTTATTGCTTCACTCTGGGGTCTGGTGTATTTTCATGGTGTTCTAAAAAGCAAGAAGTTATAGCTCAATCAACAGCAGAGGCGGAGTATATAGCTGCTGTTGCTGCTGTGAACCAAACATTGTGGATCAGAAAACTCATGATAGACTTGCACATGGAACAAATAGAATGTACACAGATATTTGTGGACAATCAAGCTGCAATTTCAATTGCTAATGATCCGGTGTTCCATGGCAGAACAAAACACTTCAAGATCAAATTTTTCTTTCTACGAGAAGTTCAGAAAGATGGAGAAGTTCAGCTTGTTTATTGTAGAACTGAACATCAGAATGCTGACATCCTAACAAAGGCCCTACCTACAGGAAGATTTGAGTTTTTGAGGAAAAGACTTGGGATATGCAGCTTCAATGTCAAGGAGGAGTGTTAATTGCAATGACACTTGAAGCTTCCATAATTATTAGGCAATAAAGAGTCAAATAACTGTTACAATTACACATTTGATTGTCATAAGTTTTAGGCATATGAACAGCTGTCTGTTATGTTCTTATTGTCTTCTTTTTGCTCTTTAAATTGTAATGATTTGCAATTCAATAAAATATAACCTTCCACAAGAATAAAACCTTCCTTGTTCTCTCTTGTTCTATACATCTACATTCCTTTAAATAACCAACAGTCTCTGAATCCCATTTCACTAACCTCTCCAGATTGGTAGAGTTCGAGTTGTCTCATAACTTATTAACTCTGAAGGTTAGTGTTGATTGGGTTCCTCCGTTTCAGTTACAATATTTGCTTGTAAAATCTTGCAATCTTAATTCTACTTTTCCTAACTGGGTCTTTACCCAAAATCGCATATTGGAGCTCGACATTTCAAACAACAATATCACCGGCAAGGTTTCCAATTTGGAACTGGAATTTACCTACAATCCTGAAATAGATTTGAGTTCAAATCAACTTGAAGGTTCTATTCCTTCTTTTTTGGTGCAAGCAGCAGCACTGCATCTCTCAAATAATAAATTTTCAGATTTTGTTTCCTTTATATGCAGCAAAAGTAACCCTAACACTTTGGCATTGTTGGACTTGTCAAACAATGAATTAAAGGGTGAGTTGCCTGAATGTTGGAATAATCTAACTTCATTATACTATGTTGACTTCAGCAATAACAAGTTGTCGGGAAAGATTCCAATCTCATTGGGTTCTCTTGTTAAGATGGGGGCTTTAATTTTAAGAAATAATAGTTTGAGTGGACAATTTCCTTCCTCATTGAAGAACTTTTCGAACAAGTTGGCTTTGTTGGACCTTGGACAAAATATGTTTAATGGTCCAATACCTTTATGGATTGGAGACAGTTTACACCAATTAGTAATCTTAAGTTTTCGATCTAATAACTTCAATGGAAGTATACCTTCCAATCTCTGTTATTTGAGAAAACTTCATGTCTTGGATCTGTCACTAAATAGCTTAACAGGAGGAATTCCAACATGTGTGAACAGTTTTACTTCATTGACTGAAGACACCACGAACTCAACTTCATCAACGGATCATTGGTATACAGTTAATACCACTGATGTGTCGTTATCTGTTGAATATGATTTTGACCTATCCTTGATGTGGAAAGGTGTAGAGCCACGTTACAGAAATGCAGATTTGCTTTTAAAAAGTATTGACCTATCAAGAAACCATCTTATAGGGGAAATACCAACAGAAATGGAGTACTTAATTGGATTGATTTCCTTAAATTTATCAGGGAACAATCTTACTGGAGAAATCATTTCAAATATAGGCTTAAAGTCGCTGGATTTTCTCGATCTGTCGAGAAATCATCTGTCAGGAAGAATTCCTTCCAGTCTAGCTCGCATTGATCGTCTCTCTGTGTTGGATTTGTCAAACAATCAACTCTATGGAAAAATTCCAATTGGAAGACAGTTGCAGACATTTGAGGCTTCAAGTTTTGAAGAAAATCCTAATCTTTGTGGAGAACCCCTTGATAGAAAATGTCCAGAAGAAGAACCGGAAAAACCACAAGTGCCAACAACAAATGCAGGAGATGAGAATTCAATATTTATGGAAGCATTGTACATGAGCATGGGTCTAGGATTCTTCACTGGTTTTGTTGGCTTGGTAGGATCAATATTGTTACTACCATCTTGGAGAGAAACTTATTCCAGATTCTTGAACACTTTGATATTAAAAGTCTTCATGTGGTGGAAGCAGTGAATGTACTTGTCTAGTTGCTCTAAAGTGGATGAATGATGAGCAGGTACTTTTATATGATTTAACTGAATAATCAATATTTTTAGTCTTAGGTTTGTTATTACTCACTGTTTATGTTTTTTTTCATGGATATTTTTGTATGACTAAAACTAATTTTTGTGCAGGATCTCCTGTTCCTAGTGTAATGTGGATTGCTTAGCAGTGTGGAGTCTTTATGAATAAATGTGATTTTGTTAAAACTTTAGTGTTAGTGTGTGACTTTGTTTTGTTAGGCTTTGAAGTTATTTCTTCTGTTCAAGTTAATAATGTAATGGCGTGTAAGAGTACTCATCAGTGGCTTATATTATCTTAATTAGCAGAATTACCTACTTATGCTTTTGTTGTCATTATTGTTTTGACACTTGTCTATCACTGTCTTGTTTTGAATTTCTTATCTTCAAATTAAGGAAAAGCTAATAACTTTGACAGAAATTTAACAAAGGGTTTATATTATAATATAGGACAATATGAGTTATGTGTATGCCACAGTATCCAAAACACATCCTAAGTCAAAGACAACTAAAGTTCAATTGGATGAAGAAGCAACAGATGAATCTTTTTAGTTATTGCATAGGATGAATAGTTATTCTTATGCTGCAAGTTATTATGTGATATATCAAACATAACAGAATGTTTTTACCTTTAATATATATATGATCCATCAGTCACTTGCTTGTTGTTAAACGGCTTAATAAAAAAGTACAGGGGGAGGGACAACTATAATAAAGTTTTGTGAATCTTACATTACTCAATTTCTTTTGCAATGCTAGTTCTTGATTTTGTGCAAAAGGCTAAATAGTCTGCAACATGCCCGAAATTGATTCTCACTAAAATTAAGTTGAATGTAAATTAATTAATGTTTGAATACACATTCATGTAAAACATGAGTTTAAACATTCAATCAAGGACATTTTTCAGGCACTTGTATATCACCACAATCATGTTTTGGAAGTTATATCTTTAATTAATGTAACTGGGTGTTTAACTCCTACTTGTCAAAAAAAAAAAAATCCTACTAATCACTAGTTATGCGCATTTCATCATCACAAGCTAGGCGGGTGAGGGTTGGGTGGAGTCCTATCTGTACTTTTCTCACCTGAGTGGGTCGAGTACCTCTTGTACTTTTTCCATTCCTTTTATTTCTATATATATATATATTTCGCCGTTAAAAAAAAAATAAAAATCATCACAAGTTGAGATTCTCGATTCTGAAAAGTAGATTTAGAAATTGTTTTAACCGTGTGAGAACAGATTTCCCGTGTGACATCTTTTTCCAAGTCTTCTATTATAGACTTATCAATCAATTAATTCTACTAGAGAAAGTGTTCTAAAAAAAAGATACTTTCCTGCGTGACATATTTTCTATGTCTTCCATTATAAGGTACCAAGAGTAACGTATAGCGTGACATATTTTCCAAGCATTCGTTTAATCACGAGTTCACTACTATACTAGTACCAAGATTGACTTATAGCGACAAATTGCGACTGTCACTAAGCTCCGTTTGGATTGATAGTACAAAACGGAACGGAACATAATGTAATGGAGTGGAGCGGGACGGAATGAACATAGATGTCATTCCGTTGTTTGGATATATAGTCATGGAACGGAACAAAATTATCACTCTATCGTTTGGGAAGTGCACCGAATAGAATAAATTATAACATTTTAATACCAAAGTGCCGTGTCTTCTGCTTCACTCTATCGTTTGCGACTGTCACTAAGCACTCTTCTGCTTGCTTTTGATACTCAGAATCTTATGTCTTTTTTGTTGTACCCACTTCATGTTTCC
Organism: Trifolium repens; assembly: GCA_030408175.1. Taxonomy (NCBI): domain Eukaryota; kingdom Viridiplantae; phylum Streptophyta; class Magnoliopsida; order Fabales; family Fabaceae; genus Trifolium; species Trifolium repens. The sequence continues at coordinate 58,874,528 of CP125836.1, read as the reverse complement.
TTTTGAATTTGGCTATGTAATTAAATTATGTATTGTTCGATCTTTCTTGCATGGTTTCCAAACCCCTTTTTTTCTAGTCCTTACGAGCAATTATTTAATTAATATATAGGGGTTGATGTTTCATTCCATCAAAATAAAGAATTGAGAATCTTATCTTTTGACTCTTCTGCTTGCTTTTGTATATTTGATAAAATCTTATCTTTGATTCTGAATACAATTTGAGCATTAAATTAAGGGTAAATAAATCTTTACCCCCTGCAATATTGTAAGCGTGTTTTGTTTTACCCCCTTGCAAAAATAAATTTTGAGGATACCCCCTTGCAATGTTGACAGTTTTGTTTTACCCTTCTATGTTGACTTTTTTGCTGATGTGGCATGGAAAAAGTAACTGTCACGTCAGCTAAAGTGCATTGTCACATCAACAAAAAATTAGCAAATACAAAAGTTATCAACTACAAAAGAATTAACCATTTTTTTAAAATCAACTATGAATTGGTAATGCAAAAAAAAAAAGTCATCAACAAATGAAATATATTAGAACAAAAGAATGGTTAAAATTACACGTTTAAGATAAGAATGCAAGCAGGAAAATAAACTTTCTTGAACAGAACTATATGTGTGTTAGAACTCATTAGAGAATCACATTTTGCTGGTGAAATTATGGTAAGAATCTATAATATTCTTATATTCCATGCAATATTGGTGTTGTTGAACATTGTCGGGTTCAACTCAGCAATGAAGAATGGAGACACAAAGTGCAAAGAGAGGGAGAAACATGCACTCCTCGCGTTCAAACAAGGCGTTGAAGATAAGTATGGCATGTTGTCTACATGGAAAGACGGTCCAAATGCAGATTGCTGCAAATGGAATGGAGTTCAATGCAACAACGAAACGGGTTATGTTCAAAGTCTTGATCTGCATGGTTCAGAAACACGCTATTTGAGTGGTGAAATCAATCCTTCAATAACTGAGCTGCAACATCTAACATATCTAGACCTCAGTGTTTTGATTAATATGGATCATCTCCTAAATCTTGGTTATGACTGCAAGATTCCTTCTGAATTTGGGAACCTATCACAATTGCGACACCTTGATCTCAGTGGCAATCAACTCATTGGAGAAATCCCCTTCCAACTTGGGAATCTCTCAAGATTGCAACACCTTGATCTCAGAAACAATTATCTTGTTGGAGCAATCCCTTTTCAACTCGGAAATCTTTCATTATTACAGTCTCTCAAACTTGGTTACAATTCTAATCTTAGAATCAACAATCAAATTCAAGGAAATGTTGTGTGGCTTTCGAATCTCTCTTCTTTGAGAATTCTTGACTTGAGTGGAGTTCAAAATATCAACAATTCTTCTCAGCACACCCTACAATTCCTCGTGAAGCCTGAAAGACTGGTAGAGTTATATCTAAGAAATTGTAATCTTTATGACACCAATATTCTTCCTTTATCTGATTCTCATTTGAACTTTTCAACTAGTTTTCTTAATGTCCTTGATCTATCTGAGAATCATTTGGCATCATCAAAGATACTCCACTGGGTGCTTAACTATAGCTCCAATCTTCAAGAGCTTTCCCTTTATGGTAACTTGTTAAGAGGTACCATTCCTAATGATTTTGGAAATGTAATGCACTCCCTTGTGAATCTCAATCTCTCAAGCAACAGTCTTGAAGGAAAAATCCCGAAATCTATTGGAAATATATGCACTTTGCAGACATTTGGGGCTTATGATAACCACTTGAGTGGAGACATTTCAAGTTTTACCCATATGAATCATTCCAAATGCATTGGAAATGTGTCCTCGTTACAAGAACTGGTCATATGGGGAAATTTGATTTCAGGCACGTTACGGGGAATAGCAAGGTTGTCATCTTTGAAAAGGTTAGAGGTGTCTCTAAATAAATTATTTGGAGAAATACCCATGAGCATCGGATCTCTTACGAAGTTAAAGATATTGAGGTTGGGTGCAAACTCTTTTGATGGAGTTGTGAATGAATATCACCTCACAAACCTCTCCAACTTAGAAGTCCTACATTTGTCTCATAATCCGTTGACAATGAATGTTAGTAATGATTGGATTCCTCCTTTTCAATTAGAAGATTTAGCTCTAATATCTCTCAATATGAATTATAGATTTCCCAATTGGATCCAAACACAAAATGGCTTATGCTATATTTACCTTTCAAATGTAAGTAACCTACCTCCAATACCTACTTGGTTTTGGGGAAAATTGCAAACACTAGGTTACATGACCATTTCAAACAACAATCTTACTGACAAAATTCCCAATTTGGTACTCAATCTAACCAACTATCCTGAAATTGATTTGAGTTCAAATCAACTCGAAGGTTCAATTCCTTCCTTTTTATTGCAAGCAGAAGCATTGTTTCTTTCCAATAATAAATTTTCAGATTTAGTTCCCTTTCTGTGCAGCAAAAGTAAGCCTAAAATTTTGGGAATTTTGGATTTGTCAAACAATGAATTAAAGGGTGAGTTGCCTGATTGTTGGAATAATTTAACCTCATTACAATATGTTGATCTGAGCAATAACAAGTTGTCGGGAAAGATTCCATTTTCAATGGGTTCTCTTGTTAACATGTATGCTTTGATTTTAAGTAATAATAGTTTTAGTGGACAATTTCCTTCCTTATTGAAGAATTTCTCAGACAAGTTAGTTTTGTTGGACCTTGGAGAAAATATGTTTCATGGTGCATTACCTTCATGGATTGGAGATAGATTTCACCAATTAGTAATCTTAAGTCTTCAATTCAATAATTTCTATGGAAGTATACCTTCAAATCTATGTTATTTGAGAAAACTTCATGTCTTGGATCTGTCACTAAATAACTTATCAGGGACAATCCCAATTTGTGTAAAGAATTTTAGTGTAATGGCTCAGGACACCACGAGTTCAACTATGTCAACGGATCATTTCTATACACTCAGTATCATGAATGTGTCTTACACTGTAACCTATGATATCAATATATTCCTAATGTGGAAAGGTGTAGACCGTCGTTACAAAAATGCAGATAAGTTTTTAAAAAGCATTGATCTCTCAAGCAACCATCTTACAGGGGAAATACCAACTGAAATGGAGTACTTATTTGGATTGATTTCCTTAAATTTGTCGAGGAACAATCTCAGTGGGGAAATCATTTCAAACATTGGAAACTTCAAGTCACTTGAATTTCTTGATCTGTCAAGAAATCTTCTGACAGGCACAATTCCTTCTAGTCTAGCTCACATTGATCGTCTCACAATGTTGGATTTGTCAAACAATCAGCTCTGTGGACAAATTCCAATTGGAACACAGTTGCAGAGTTTTAATGCTTCAAGTTTTGAAGGAAATTCTTATCTCTGTGGAGAACCCCTTGATAGAAAATGTCCAGAAGAAGAACCAGCAAAACCACAAGTGCCAACAACAAATGCAGGAGATAAGAATTCAATATTTTTGGAAGCATTATACATGAGCATGGGGATAGGATTCTTCACTGGTTTCGTTGGCTTGATAGGTTCAGTATTGTTAGTACTGTCTTGGAGAGAAACTTACTCAAGATTCTTGAACACTATGATATTGAAAGTCTTCATATGGTGGAAGCAGTGAATGCACCTTTCTAGTTGTTCTAAAGTGGATGAGCAGGTACTTATATTCTTCTTTCAAACTTTTTTTATGATTTAACCGAATATTTTATTATTACCACACTGTTGATATATCTGTGTATAACTAACCATTTCTGCAATTTGTAACTCACTGTTTTTGTTTTTTTCATGGTTATTTTCGTTTGACTAAAATTTTTTTTTTTTGCAGGATCTCCTGTTTCTACTGTGTGTGATGATTACATCTTTTGCTGTTAAAGAGTAATGTGAATTGATTAACAATGTGGATTCCTCACACTTGATAGTTTGGTTATGGATATGATAGTATGAATAAATGGGATTTTGTTAAAATTTAGTGTGTGATTGTGCTTTGTTATGCTTTCATAAGTCTTGTTACAGATAAAGTCTTGTTATATATATATAAGATAAGTTTAAAATTTAATGTTATAAGCATTACCTAAATGATATTGGCTAGCATCCTTGAGTACAGCTTTTAACTATTTGGTTATGCGTAGGATGTAACCATATTTTATTGTATTTAAATTAAATGATTGAATGCAGTGTAAACTTTATTATATGATAGTGTTTGACTGTGTTTTGTTATGTTTTGAAGTTTGGTAATTTTGGAAGGAAATGTGATGGATGGATCCTTTGTTGTTAAGTTATTATGTGATATAAATCATGAAACTGTTGAGAGATATAAAAATATAATTCTAGTTCTGGTTCTTCACCTAAGACTGTTGAGAGATTAAACTAATTCAACACCTGCATAGTTTACCTTTAACTATTTCTCTTAAGATCATGGATCACACTTCATTAGATAGTATTAATAAAGTGTTAGCATTTTCTTTTTTAATTTGAAATGGAATAAAGTGTTATGAATTAACTTAGTTAAAGGATGATGAGTATACAATATGAGATACATAAATACATATATCATCAATCATCTAAACAAATCTTTCAAATTTCTGACTAATTAGTTTAACTTCTCACATGATGGAATAAGTTTAAGAGAGGTTCTAGATAGGTTATAACTTATATTATAAGTTAGTTTTGTAAAATAAAAAGTAATTACAACTCTTGTTTCATAGAGTTTAAGAATAAATCATCAAAGTCTATAAACCTCATAAATTTTCCCTGCATTAACTAAAGGAAAATGATATATGTCGCGAGGAATGTGATCACGACAGCATCACGAATGGCTTTGCAAGCGTGTTTTCTGTCTAGGTAGACATTTAATTGGTTGCCCAAAATTTGTGAGCCCTTTGTGAGATAGTTCGCGAGATATAGCAGTCTTGTTAACTAAATGATCTTGTTTCCAAATACTAAAATTAAAGTAGTGATGGATAAATCATCCTTATGTCATTATTACTAAATTATCATGAATTAGTGATGGATAAATCATCGTTGATAAATGAACACCTGATACACCGCAAATTTCACAAGCTAAGTATTGGGGTTGTACCTGATGATTTTGTAGTGTTTGACAGAAAACAGTGTGCATTGAAATGATTTGCATCTTCCCCCCAATTGAAGCCATCTTTTTGCACCAGTTGAAGAGGAACAATCAGAGTAGCAGTTATGGTTACACTAGTTGAAAATCTTGAGTCTGGAACAAGGATGAACATTAATGAACAGGAAGTGAAAATGTGACAAAGACAGGAAATCCTGCAGCATCAAAGACAGTCCTCAAATGGTTATAAATTTGAGGAACTATTTGTGACGTGTCACAGCTTGCTGCATCATGCGTGAGCATGCATGTCTCATTGCCAAAAGGTGCAACCTGTCACCTAAACAATAAAAAAAAGGGAGTAAAATCACAGGTATTTTACTTTATTGCTTCCGCTACACTCACACAAAATGTAAAATAAAAGAAAAACATTTGCAGCTGCTTTGGCGTGGGTTAAGCCTACTACTGGCTGTGTTGTGGAGGATGCTAAATATCGAAAGGTACACCACTACATATGTCACCTAAACATCACAGCATGCATTCTGTTTGCATCCAACAAAATGAAAATAATTTTCTTATCATTTAGAAAAAAATTCCTTTCTTTGAATTAGTTGATATTTTCCGGTCCTTTAAACATCATGCAATCAAGGACATTGTTTTGGAAGTTATCTTCATTTTAATACAACTAAAAATATTTTGATTATAATTTATATGTGTAACTCGTACTAATCACTGATTAGTAATCACTAACAGAATGTCAAGGATTAAAATGTTATGTTTTTAACTCATACCAAACAACAATAGCCCAAAAGCTCATACTAATCGCTTTGACAGAAGCAATCTACCCCACAATATCCAAGTAAATGACAACAAAAATTAGTGGGAAATACAAATTAACTTTTAAGTCATTGTCCAAACAAATCTACCCCACTAATATCCAAGTTAATGCTTTATGCAAGTATTTTTCCATAAATTGGTGGGAGTATATTTTTCCAAGTCTTCCATTAACGATGAAGCAATTTCCATACAAGTCAAGTAATCTCTTTTAAAAGTTATTTTCAATGCTAGTTGGTAGTACCCTCTCTCTTCATAAAAAAGTTAATGCTTTATGATCCAAAATGCTTCAAATATTCCAGACTTAGAAAAATCTAAATTTCCAAGTCTTCCATTAAAGATGAAGCAATTTCCATACAAGTCAAGTATCTGTTATTGGTTGCATTTGTTTATAAAACCATCGTTTATTAATGATATTAATGGTATAGAAAAGATAATATAAAGAATTGAAAAAAGAGAATAATGAATAGTTAAGGTTATAAGAGAAAAAATAACAAATACTCTATTTTTTCTTTTCCCAACCCATTTTCTCCATTAGATAGAATTTCATTTTTATTTTGTTGGTGAAATTATAATGACAAATTGTATTATTCTTATGTTTCATCTATTTCTGTTAATGTCCTTATTTGTTGGGTTCAACTCAGCAACAAAAAATGGAGAAAGGAAGTGCAAAGAGAGGGAGAGACGTGCGCTCCTCACGTTCAAAGAAAGCCTTCAAGATGAATTTGGTATGTTGTCTACATGGAAAGACTGTCCAAATGCAGATTGTTGTAAATGGAATGGAGTTCAATGTAACCATCAAACAGGTTTTGTTCATAGTCTGGATCTGCATGGTTCGGAAACACGCGTGGTGAAATTAATCCTTCAATAACAGAACTGCAACATCTAAAATACCTTGATCTCAGCGAGAATGAACTCATCGGGACAATCCCTTCTCAGCTTGGGAATCTCTCCCAATTACACCACCTTGATCTCAGATACAATGAACTCGTCGGAACAATCCCTTCTCAACTAGGGAAACTTTCCCAACTGCGATTCCTTGATCTCAGCGAGAATGAACTCATCGGAACAATGCCTTCTCAGCTTGGGAATCTCTCTCAATTACGACATCTTGATCTCAGATACAATGAACTCGCCGGAACAATCCCTTCTCAACTTGGGAATCTCTCACAATTGCGACACCTTGATCTTAGCAACAATGGACTCGTTGGAACAATCCCTTTTCAACTGGGGAATCTTTTATTACTAGAGTCTCTCATACTTGGTTACAATTCTGATCTTAGAATTAACAACCAAAGTCAAAGCAGTATTGAATGGCTATCAAACCTCTCTTCTTTGAGAACTCTTGACTTGAATGGATTTCAAAATCTCAACAACTCTTCTCATCACACCTTGCAATTCCTAAGGAAGTTTCCAATACTTGAAGAGTTGAATCTAAGTAATTGTAGCCTTTCTGATGCCAGTATGCTTCCTTTATATGATTCTCATTTGATCTTTTCCACTTCGCTTACTCTACTTGACATATCTGAAAATCAATTGACATCATCAATGATATTCCACTGGATTTTTAACTACAGTTCCAATCTTCAACACCTTGGCCTTTCTCATAACTTGTTAAGTGGCACCATTCCTGATGATTTTTGCAACATAATGCATTCACTTGTCAATCTTGATCTCTCAAGGAATAGTCTACAGGGCAAGATCCCAAAATCAATTGGGAATATATGCACTTTGCAGACATTTGCAGCTGATTATAACCACTTGAGTGGAGAGATTTCAGATATTATCACCCATAATAACAATTCTCACTGCATGGGAAATGTATCCTCATTGCAAGTACTGTCGTTAGAAGATAATCAGATTTCAGGTATGTTACCAGACCTTTCAATCATGCCATCTTTGATGTATTTGAATCTCGCTAAAAACAAATTAATTGGAGAAATTTCGACAACGACCATCGGATCGCTTACAGAGTTAAAGGGAATGACATTATCGAGTAACTCTTTTGAAGGCATCATATGTGAATCCCATTTCACTAACCTCTCCAAATTGGAATCACTATATTTGTCTGACAATGTGTTAAATATGAAGGTTAGTGATGATTGGGTTCCTCCATTTCAGTTACGAGCATTGGACCTATCATCTTGTAATTTGAATTCAAGATTTCCAAATTGGCTTCAAACACAAAATGATTTATCCATTCTTTTCCTTTCAAATGTCGGTAATCTACCTCCAATACCTATTTGGTTTTGGGCCAAAGTGAAAACACTAGAACTATTGAGCATTTCAAACAACAATCTTACTGGAAAGATCCCCAATTTGGAACTCAAGCTAACCAACTATCCTGACATAGATTTGAGTTCAAATCAACTTGAAGGTTCCATTCCTTCTTTTTTATTGCAAGCAGGAGCACTAAATCTTTCCAATAATAAATTTTTGGATTTAGTACCCTTTCTATGCAACAAAAGTATGCCTAGAGTTTTGGGAATTTTGGATTTATCAAACAATGAATTAAAGGAAGAGTTGCCCGATTGTTGGAATAATTTAACCTCATTAATATATGTTGATCTGAGCAATAACAAGTTGTCAGGAAAAATTCCCTTCTCAATGGGTGCCCTTTCTAGTATGGAGGCTTTGATTTTAAGAAATAATAGTTTGAGTGGACAACTTACTTCTTCACTGAAGAATTGCTCAAACAAGCTGGTTTTGCTAGACCTTGGAGGAAATAAGTTTGATGGTCCAATACCTTCATGGATTGGAGACAGTATATTCCAATTAGTAATCTTAAGTCTTCGGCTCAATAACTTCAATGGAAGTATACCTTCAAATCTTTGTTATTTGAGAAAACTTCATGTCTTGGATCTGTCGCTAAACAATTTATCAGGAGGAATTCCATCATGTGTTAAGAATTTTACTTCAATGACTCAGAACTTCATGAACTCAACTACGTCAATGGAGCACGAGTATCGATCCAAGCTTGGCGATTATATTGCAACTTATGGTTTCGACTTATCCTTAGTTTGGAAAGGTGTAGACCGTCGTTACAAAAATGCAGATAAGTTTTTAAGAAGCATTGATCTCTCAAGCAATCATCTTACTGGGGAAATACCAACTGAAGTGGAGTACTTATTTGGATTGACTTCCTTAAATTTGTCAAGAAACAATCTCGGTGGGGAAATCATTTCAAACATAGGAAACTTCAAGTCACTTGAATTTCTTGATCTATCAAATAATCATCTTTCAGGAAAAATTCCTTCCAGTCTATCTCATATTGATCGTCTCACTATGTTGGATTTGTCAAACAATGAGCTCTATGGAAAAATTCCAATTGGAACGCAGCTGCAGACATTTGACACTTCAAGTTTTGAAGGAAATTCCGATCTCTGTGGAGAACCCCTTGATAAAAAATGTCCTGAAGAAGCATTCTATATGAGCATGGGGCTAGGATTCTTCACGGGTTTTGTTGGCTTGATAGGCTCCATATTACTACTGCAGTCTTGGAGAGATACCTATTCCAGATTCTTGAATGCTGTAATATTGAGAATCTTCATGTGCTGGAACCAGTGAATCTAGGTTCAAGTTTCTCTTAAGTGGGTGAATAATAGCAGGTAATTTATGTTCTTTTTTTACTTTTTTTGTTGGTTAACTGAATCATGGATAATATTGATCTTGGTATATATGCTTTATTATTACCACTGTTGATATATATGTATAACTAAAAATTTGTAATATTACACTATTACATTACTCACTGTTTATAATTTTTCTTGGGTATTTCGTTTTGCCCTTATGTGCAGTTTATTCATTCCTAAATGCTCTGCTTTGATATTGTTTCCAGGTACTAAATGATTTTCTTTTGCAGGATATCATTTCCCTATACTGCATGTGATGACTACATCTTTGCTGTTATAGAATAATGTACATCGGTTAGCAGTGTGAAGTCCTCAACTGTCCGTGACGTGTCAGATGTCCATGTCGAAGTCCGCGCTTTATTGGTCTCACCTTTGACTGTTTGGTTATGGGTATAATAGTATGAATAAATGGGATTTTGTTAAAACTTTAGTGTGTGCCTGTGTTTTATTAGTCTTTCAAGTTTGGCAGTTTTTGTGTGAATAAGTTATTGCTTTTGCTATAAAGTTAATAATGTAATAGCTTTTGTAACATGTAAGAGTACTCATCAGTGGCGTTTATATTATCTTTATTAGCAGATTTGTTCACCTACTTATGCTTTGGTTACAATTGCAACTTGTTTATGTTATTCTATATATATTGACAAATAGTTTCTACTAATAATCTTTTTTATGACCAGTTCAGATAAAAACAAACCTCTTATCTTGTAAACTATCAAATGAAAATTCTCTCTTTTAAATTTCGTTTTGATATTGTTCATAATATATAAGATGGTATCCTTTTTCTTGCAACACACTCTTAAGAGAAGTGGACCAACAATAGATGGACAATATGTACCTAAATATAATTTAGACAAATTATCCTTTATTTGAATTCATCTCTGTAATTCTAGGGACAATATTGTTTTGAGACTTGCGTGAGGATTAACTTAAAATCAGAAATAGTTTAAGAATTTGTTAGTTCCAGGGTGCACAAGTGCAAGTTCAAGTTGAAACGGGTGCAAGATCAATTGAACAATTGATCTTTTTTTTGGTAGTAATTATACAATTGTGACTAAAATAAAGTCGATTTTGTTTAACATCAAAGTTATTATGAAGCACGGACACAAACATCGGACACGATACAAACACTGACACGCTGACACTGATAAAAATTTTAAAAAATGACATAATTCATATAATCATAAGTGTCGGTGTCCGCCTAATCCGAGAAGTGTCCGTGCTTTATATTAATAAATAATTGAAAAAAGTACGTACAAGAGGTACTCTATCATGTAAGAAAAGTGCATATAGTACTAAATATCAAATCGATCAAAGATAGAAACTTTGGCTTAATGATACAAAACCACGGAATAGGATTTAATGTTGTAATAATGCACACAGTTTTTACGCTGTATTCATTTAGCACCGTCCGATTTGAAATTAATGATTAAGATTGTTTTATACTGATTTGATCAAAATGCAATCTGAACGGACTGATTTAAAATGGATGGCCGAGATCTATTACTGCGTGCAACTACGTGATATGACAACAACAGACAACCTGGATTCCAAAGCCACCCCTAAAAATCTACTCCCTCCGGCCTTATTTATAAGCAAAAGTTGTTTTTTAGATTCATTCAATAAGTAATGTATCTAGCTTAAATATAGACTAGATACATTATTTCTCCAATGAATCTAACACTAGTGCAGAAAACACCTTTTACATCTGGCGAAAAGCACCTTTTACATCTGGCGAAAGTCAGTCATAAGCCTACGAGTTATAGAAAGTCTGACACTTTTTACCCCTGACCCGGTCAGATGTAAAACATGCACCTTTTACATCTGTCTCGTTATTCTGCAGATGCGAAAGTCATTTTTTTAATTTCTTTTTTAAATTATATTGCACTTTTTACATCTGATGTAACCGTTTTGCCAGATGTAAAAGGCATGCTCTTCACATCTGAGAAAATTGTTCTCAGATGTAAAAGGTTCACAATTTTATTTTTTTTTTGGTTATAAATCCTGTTTTTTTTTTTCTTTCAAATCCTACTTTTTTTTAACCAATATACCATAGCATCCAAAACATAATAACTTGCAAATAAACATATATATAACTTAACAATAAAAACTATCCATAATATAACCGCATTCACCATCCGAATTAAAAGTTAAAATAACCGTTCAACAAAATACAAAGTAACATGTCATTGGTTGATCAACAAAATACAAAGTAACATGTCATTGGTTGATACAACCATTCAACATCCAAAACTCAAAATAAAAACAAAGTCACATATTAATATCGTTGCGGCACATTAATACAACTACAATGTAACTTCACACGAACCTAACGTCCCTTAGCCGCACCATCGTCATCACCATCGTCATAATCCTTCTCCGGGTTATATAAGTCAAGAAAACAAGTTGCCCAACGATTTCGCAACTCATACAAGTCATCTTCTGATAATGCCGTAGGATCATTGAACACCTATAATATGTAAAAAAGACAATGTCAATACAAACCAACCAAACTCCCAAACAGCAGCAGGCTAAACAAACTATACAAAACACCAAAACGCCAAAGTTGCACCAAGCAAAAGGCAAAGAGAAAAAAATACACCAGACCATTTCTTTGTAACACTATATCATTGTAACACACACCAGACCAAGCAAAAAGCAAAAGGCAAGGCAAAGTGACACAATATCAATCATATTTCAATAAAGAAAAATATATTACCTCATCCCATTTATAAAAAGCAACTTTTTTTTTTTAAACGGCAAAATTTTATTAAAAGACAACTCCTCCACAAAAAGTGAAAGGAATTATCGGGGGAAACATACAAACAAAAGGTAACGTGATATAACACAATTACCAACACCAAATCAAACACCCCAAACCACTCATACACCAATATTGATTCGCTAAACCCACCAGAGAAAACTCCTACCCGACCCTAGGAGACACCACTAGGCACTTCCGAACTCGAATTAAAATTACTCTAAAAGCAACTTTTACTTATAAATAAGGCCGAAGGGAGTATCTAACTATAGGGTCAATGGGTCAACACACCATTCATAGAATAGACAAGAAGAACTAATGTTTTTAGATAGAAGTCATTACCAAGAGACATATCGAAGGTTGTAGGAAATTTTGTTGGAGGTTAAAGTTTGATGTGGAGATGTGAGATTTTAGATCTTGAGAAAATTTAAAAATTTTAAGTTTTGGAAAAAATTTTGGGTTTGTTTGAAGTTGTTAGAAAATCTAAAAATAACTTATGAATTTATGAAAGATATGAAGAAGATGAAGATATAGAAAAATAATTTAGTAGGTGGTAGTGCACTATTAGATTTCATGGACATGCATAATCCAATGATTTTTTTTATGCTGTAAAATCAAATAGTTACAATTAAAAGATTTATTGAGGTATAAGGTGGACCGCCTACAATTTTGATTCACCTTATAAATTTGATTAAAAGTTAATTAACGGAAAGGACTATTTTGATTAACTACAATATCAATGAAGATTTAGAAATTGTTTTTACCGTGTGAGAACAGATTTTTCGGTGTGACATATTTTTCAAAGTCTTCCATTATAGACTTGTCAAGCAATCCTATAAGATAAAGTGTGCTGAAAAAAGATACTTTCCAGCCACATATTTTCCATGTCTTCCATTAAAAGGTGCCAAAGAAGAAAGGAAAGAACACAATCTCGCGTGACATATTTTCCATGTATTCATTCATTTAATATTTGAAAATAATGTGAACACAATTATTTTAATCATACAAGGAAGCTTTTTTGCAAAATATTTTCTAACTTATAAAATGGTTTAACAAGTTACGAGAATTTTTTATTTTACTGATCATGTTACAAGACTTGAATATGATACTTGTATTTGTATAATCTATCAACTTTACATAATATACGTGAAAAATTTCAATAGAAACTTATAATAAGAGATAGATGGAGTATTTAATTAATGCATAGGGTTGATGTTTCGTTCCATCAAATAAAAGCAAAAGAATTGAATTAAGAATTTAAGATTATATATTTGATAAAATCTTATCTTTGATTGTGAATACAATTTCAATTTTAGCATTAAATTAATACATTTTCTTAATAAAATAGGGATAAAAATGATTTTAATAATCAATTTTTATTATTTCTTAATCCATATGCAAAATCTTAAAAGGATCAAAATTTTGGGACGAAGGGAGTAAACTGTAAAAGTTAGCCTGGAATTATGCATCATTATATATCAAATACAAAATCGAAAAAAAATGTGGATATTGGTAAAGCAAAAAAATGTCATCCAATGAGCAACGGTTCAACTTAGCAACCGATAATGGAGAAACACGCGTAAATAGGTTTTTACTCCGGGAAAGTAAGCGAGTTTTATTTTACCTTCCGCCAATTTTTTTTCAACATAGAGGGGTAAAATACACTACAAATAAAATAAAAAAAAATATTACAGGGGTAATCTAAAAAAAATACAGAGGTAAAACAAAAATCGCCTACTTTGCAGGGATAAAAGAATCTAGACAATAAAAATTTATAAAGATGCATAACTACTGATTACTTGTTAACTAATTACTTTCTCTTTGTCTAGTTGTTAGTTGGTTCAGTGGTGATTGGCGCTGAACTTTGTAGGGAAGACCACGGTTCGATCCCCGCAACTATGATCAGGAGGAGGTTGAAACCACTTAATACTAAAATTGACTCCAGAATTAGATTAATCTGGTGGTGAAAGAAAAAAATAATAATAATTACTCCCTCTTCTAAATTTTTTTTTAAAAAACTAATTACTCTGTCAATCACAATTATTTAGTCAAACACAATTCTTTCCCTTCGTTATCTCTACCAACGTAACTCTTTTTTTGTCTCTTGGTTTATCAATCAGAGAAAGGTTGGTTTAGGATCAATTTTGATTTGAAATCATTCTTTTTAATTGTTTTTATTTCTTTCTATTTAAATAAATCACATATTTTTTTGGTTTTATTTAAATTTTCTCTTTCATGATTTTTTTTCATTTGGTGTTGTTTTAATTCGCTCTTAGTGCGGAGTTCTTGTTTTGATTCCTCGTCTTAGTATGATGTTTGTTTTGATTGCCCGTCTTGTCATGGGGTTTATTGTTGTGTAGATTTGCAGGTTTATTTCGATCCAAATTGAATGCAGATTTAATGACTTTCGATCTAAATTCAGTGCAGATCAAGATACATGATTATTTCATACATTTGAATTTTGTCATATCAATTATAGGCTGTCATAGATATTAAGCCGTTTTATGATATTAACTCGGATGCTCCGAGTTTGTTTGCATATTCATCCTTATTAGTTTTTAGCCAAATTGAATATGTAATGATTTCAAATTTCGATTGATGTATTCCCTATGAATTTGAATAAATATTGTTGTTTTTTAGTAAAAAAAAAACTAATTAATGTCCTTAAACATTCTTTTAAAGTTTTGCACGTAGATTAAAAAATAATAAAAATTTGTAAGTTAAGTCATTTTTACCCTTACTTTATTAAGAAAGAGAAAATTTATTTAATTAATGTTTTGATTTTTTTTTTACAAAATAAACAATTTTCATTCATTCAAATGGATAGAGTATATTGATGTAATAGAAATTCATAATAGCCAAAAACAAAAATGATAAATCTGCAAACAAACTCACAACATCCATATATGTCTACAAATATGGCTATATTGAAGTGTCTTGAATATCTATGCCTCTGGATCTATATAGCGTTGATGACACCAAAATCGACATTGTTTAGATTTGCACTAGATCGGAACTGCTCATTCAACCTGAAATAAATGTACTCCACATAGTAAAAGTACAAATTATAAAATATAAATAACTGTGCACATTGATTTTTAAAAAAAACCAAAGATTTGAGACCACAAGTGATGGAATTATTATGGATCTGGGTTTGGTGCTGTACAAAAAGCATGAGATTTCACATTGTGGTGTGTTAAGATTTGCATAATTTGGAGAAGTGGAGAAAACTCTAGAAAATCATCAAGAGAATAGAAATCATAAGGATTCATTTTGATAAAAGATAATGAAAAATGAATATAATTGTGCTCTTATATAGAGCAATTTAAAGCTTAACTAACTAACTACTTAGTAACCACCTTAACCAACTAATTGAACTCTCACTAACTAAAGAGCCAAATGTTATTATTCTTAACATCCTCCCTCACTACAACATTTTTGTTCTACGGCAACAACAAAAAACCGTAGCGTAAAGTGAAAAAACCGTTGCCTTAGACTACAAGAACGGTTTTTCAGCCGTGGTGGATCGAGGCGTTGTCTTAGCCTTCCGCAACGGTTTTTGTTCCTATGGAACGCCATAACTATAACCGTAGTCGTAGGTAACTTTTCCAAAACGGTTTTCGAATTTTGCTAAAGCAACGGTTTTAAGCCGTTACTAACTAAAAACCGTTGCCAATGCCTTATTTTAAAAAACGGTTTTCTATATGATATGGCAACGTTTCTCACCGTTCGTGTTACTAAAACCGTTTTACTAGACCTGACTTAAAATTTTCATTGTAAGCTACCGCAACAGTTTCACACCGTTGGTATAACTAAAACCGTTTTCTTAAATCTGACTTAAAATTTTCATTTTAAGCTACCGCAACGCTTTTCACCATTGTGAATTTTTTTTAATCAATACAAATGTATGTAAATCGTTATTATTTAACTAAGAGAACAATAATTGTAGTAAAATACAATGTTTATATAAAATTGTAATATGATCCTTATCAAAAAATTACATAAAACCAAAAATTATGAATCACATTTGTTTAAAATAAAGTACTTGTATATATTCTAAAACATAATGTCAATCATCATTGATCACAATCAAAACTCTATTAAATAAAAACTTAAGCGTCAACTCTTTCTCTTCATCTTGTGCTTCCAAATCTTGAAATTCTTCATCCATTTCATAATTAATTAATCATCTACAAAATAAAAGAAATATGTTCAATACATGTAGAACTGTACAAGAAATTTTATTAGCTAATATGCTAGCAGTAAAGATTTGATATTAAAAAAAATAAGTGTAATATTTTCACCAATATGTACTTTGGCATGACAGAAGCAATTTTTTAAAGAAATAAGGCACAAGTTCAATGAGGGCACTCATAGATTGATAATGTATAATCTAAAGTATGCAACACAACAAGAAGAGAAGAACAAGAGAAATCCTAGAAATGTATCAAGTAGAGAACACCTAGAAATGTATCAAGTAGAGAACAATCAACTGAACTTACTCTATCGTCGCCAATAAAAAAAATATTCATGCTGAGATTCAGATATGAAAAATGCAACTAAAACTATTAAAAGAAGAACCTCATAGGACCAAGTTATCCACCTATAAACCCATGTTAAAAACTATTCACTATATGGACTATAAAGGTCATTTTGATTAAATAAAATTGAAAAAACCATGAAAAAGATACATGAAGCCATTTAATCAATCATTGAGGTAGTAATTACAATGCCACTCCCTTCCAAAGACACACAACATCAAAGCATATTAAGCTATTAATTATATTGGAGAAATTTGTCATTCAACATTTCATATGAAAAATACTAAACTCGTGAGTCCTCAATCTATGAAATGCAACTTAAAGTAGCCAAGACTCAAGTATTGCTTTGCAAAGATACATTAGAGAATAATAGGCCTCTACTTTAAGACTAACATATATACACTCCACACAAAATCCCTACTACATCAGAACATACTCCACTTCACACATTGTTATGTTTCATATTTAACAGAATACTATATCATACCTGCTGAACCATAACCGGTAGATTATTAAAAACGTTTGACTTTACTAATAACTATTTTTAAATTCAAACATATGATTGGTTGTGATTTGCCGATTAGTCTGAAATTGACGGTGTATTAGAATTAAACTCTATTTGAAATAGGTAGAGTAAAAAGAGTGAGCATGGAACCTGAATCATGAAACACACACAACGCCACGCATCTCGCGAAAACACAGGAGCCGTAATCTCAACAAATGCTGCACAAGGAGGAAGAAGAGGATATTTACACTTCCCTGGTTTGTCTTGAAAACCAAACAAATAAAAAGTTAAAGACACATATACTCATTGTTTAATATAACACACCACAAGAAAATCATGACTCATCATTAATTCTTACTTGTGAACTTCACTATCATTTCTTCTCTTTGTCATATTCCAAATTAACCCTTTTTGAGGTTCTAAAGCTGGATGAGAAATCTCCAAGCCATGCTTCTTCACCAGTTTTAAGTATCTGCAATTTGAATTAGAGATCCATATGAAACTTATACGATTAAGCACAATAAAAAGTAGAAGAACGAACGTGTTACTGCTCCGCTTTCTATTAGTATATTATATATTAATACTAAAAATACTCACTCTTCTGCATTAAAATGCTCATTGCTTAACCCCTAGATCTTCATCCCACATTAAAATATACTCATATGATGCCTATGATATTTCACTTATTAGATGTGAAGTACTGTCAAGTTAGATGAAGAGAGAAATATAAACAAATCAATAATGTTCACTAATTTAGAAGCACACAGTATCAAGGTTTCAAATGATTATATCCACAACAACAGCAACCCACAAATTTTATAAACAAATCAATAATGTTAACTAATTTTACACATTCCAATCATGCATTAACACATTATTCCAAACCTCATATTTCAAGAAAAGTGGTTATGATGATAAAACTTCTTTAAGCATTTAGCAGTAGCTAATTGAAAGATAGTGTAAAGAAGTTTTGTACTAAGCATCACCATTAGAGCTCCATACTACAAACACTTAGAAATAATCAAACACTCTTAGCCATACAAACAATAATGAGCTACCAAATTTCAACAATCAAATTAGACTTACAATACAATGAGCTATGTAAAGGGGTTTCAACTATCGAATTAGAGTTACCAAACAATAATTAAGATTGAATCTGAACCTGGATTTCAAGGAAGATAGAATCTGAAGCTTGATTGAATCTCAATGAAGATTGTAGAGTTACCAAATAATAATGAAGATTGAATCTGAATCTGAATTTCAAGGAAGATTAAATCTAAACCTTGATTGAATCTGAAGCTAAAATTTTTAAAAAAAGAGTGAAATATGAGTGAAATGAGTTTTAGAAGTAAGCGGCGATGGTTTACAAGAACGGCCGCAAGTTTTCTGAAAATATGTAAGCGGCGACGGTTTCTAAGAACAGCCGCTAATGTTCAGTCGCAAGAAACAAATATTTTTGTAGTGAAACTCTCAATGTTATCAACAACTGCAACCATAATCAGTTAAAAGACAGTCCCAATCTATGCTTTAAGCAAAACAAAATTTCATTTTCCTGCATAACAAAACTGAGTTCCTGTAAAAACTTCTTTCAATTTTTTTTTGACATATATAAGCAGAATGTTATTACAAACAAGGAAATAGAAAGGATGAAAAAAACTGACAAAGCTGATGATTCTACACTAAACAGCTGACAGCGAGAAACCAAATAGCAGCAAACAATTGTACCTTCCTTGGATGAATAGCAGCGAAGCTTGGTTAGGAGAAGTAAACAGAGATGTAGGGTTCGTGAGCCCGTCTCTACAATCTCCAAAAGCAACATAAAAATTTCGGTGAAATTGATATGAAATTTAGGGTTAGTGAGTCTGAAACTGAGTAGAGATTTGGGAAAAGGGAGGTTAGGGGAAACTTAGGGTTTCGTTTAGGAGGATTGGACTGTGGTGGTTTAACATGATGTCGTTGATGAAGGTATCGTCCGAATCGAAGGTTTCTAAAGTGTGTAAGTTTTACACTATTTTATTTTGTTTAATGAAAAGAAAAGAAAATAGTTGGGCAGTGAAATTCTAGCACTACTTTATTAAAAAAAATCCACCAGGAGAAGTGAGAACGGTTTATTTTATTCTTTTACTAATCTTATAAGAACGATTATGTCTTATGGAAAAATAAAACAACGTTATGAAGAATTTGTACCATAAGAGAACGCTTTTAAGCCGTTGCAAAAAAAATTATAAAATTTTATACACTACCGCAACGGAATATGGTAACCGTTGCCTTTGATATCCTACAAGAACAGTTTTTTTACATTCAAAAAATTAGGCGTTGCGGTAGGACCAAAATGTTGTAGTGCCTCAAACTCAACATTGGAAAATTCACCAATTTGAGTTTGAATTACAAAACTAAGGATAAACAAAGAAACAAAACATTTAATTTTGACTTGCAATACATTCCTACAAACCATAGGCTCCAAGCAAACAACGTAGAGTATGCACAACTAGCCTCACAACAACTTCCATATTTTGCAGCATGTGACCTTGCAATTGGACTGAAACCTGCATCCCTTTCTGAACCTCCAAAAGTTCAACAGCAACCATGATTAGAAGGTCCAAAGGTAGAATTTGAAACAAGCAGATCCAAGACATTCACTAGAATAACAAGATTGTAGTAAAAGAATTGCTTGAATCCTCATGCTTAACCATCATTGTTAGAGGCTTAGACGTAAGCCAACAGTGCTCAAGCACACACCAAATTTGAAAGAAATCTGTAACAAACTCATACCACTGCAACAACAACTACAGAAGACTACCAAACTTCAAAGAGTGTAGAAATCCAAACCACATTCAGGTGAAGTCAATTATAGCAAAACAATTCAAAACACTAGCAGTGAGACCCCAAACATTTGATCATGATCTAAATTGCCAATTTACAATCAATGAGTCATGTAGAAAATGAATTTCAATGATAGTCACAGGTCACACTTGCCTTCATCAATCTACCATGCATATCCAATTTAGCATTTTGAGATCAAAACAAATCTCAAAAGTTCTTCAATGTAGAAAATTGACATAATAATTGTTGAGTAACCCATACTCTCAAACTCAATCAACTCAACATGCTAATTTCTATCCAAAAATACTACACAACCAGTGCTGCTGCAGGACTTCACCAAATAGAAAACAAGTTCCAAATTGCTAGTAAGCCACACAAGTTAAATCCATGAGCATCATAACCCATCTGATGCTCAAGAGGCTATATCCATATTCACAGCAAACATCACCAGGTTCATTTGCAACAAAGACTACACAAATTCATTGATTCTAAGCATTCATTGAAATTCACAATTGAGGCAGAATAGCAACTAATCATCAATCAATCTTGAACAATGTTGCACAACCAAAACTGAACAATTGTGTAAGATTCACTTCTATATTATAATAGCCTCCCTCAAACTCATAGTAAGAGAATTCTTAGTATGAGTTTGGAAAACAAAGACCAAACATAACCAAAACCGATTAATCAACTTCAACAAATATCATCAACCATTTCAATGCTTAGAGTTGCTCCAAAAAAAAATCCAAAACATTGATGAAATTGCAAACTCAAGACTACAATAAAATCCAAGAATAGATGATAGATGCAAATGTTTGAAGTTGTATGAGAAACAAGGATGTATCAAAAAAGTGTACCAGAGGCCAGATTGAGTTCAGAAGCCAAATTGAATTCAGAAGCGAAATTGAGTTCAGAAGGTAAATTGTGTTCAGAGGCCAAATTTAGTTCAGAGTCAATGATGAACAATTGAGATTCTGAATCACTGACCTTATGTGCTTTCGTCTGAAGTGAAGATAGCAGTTAGAGACTTCAATTGCGAAAGCGATTGCCACCGGGATCGAAAATCATAATCACACAGCATGTTTCTCCTTCGTTGTGAAATCGAGGTTCACGGCGAAGAATTTCACCGTACTCATCAAGAACCTTCGCGGTGGAAGGAAACTCAGTGTCGCCGCCGGGATCGAAAACAATCTCGAAGACAAGAACTGTGTTGTTGATGCAGCATTCCACATCTGCGATCTTTTGGTTTTGCTTGCCGACGAACCAATACGGAACATGAATTCCAGATCTGAAGGTATTGAAAGGCTTCAATGAGGTTGAGATCACGCGATTCATGCGATTTGAACCAATAAAGTCATCGCTGTGACGATCTTCTTCTGCTTGATCTTTCATATCAGTTTCATGGAAGAACTCTTGCGATCTCTTGATAGATTTAGAAGCAGTACTATCAATCTTCACCGTAAAATCATTTTGAGCGTTCGTTGCATTGAATTGCAAAATTTCAGACGCAAGAGAACAAATTATTTCCCCAATCTTGATGGTGGAGCCATCGATTTCTGGAATGATTGATGGAATCAAAGGTTTGGAATCAAGAATTGAGTGATGAAAATTACCAAATCTAAAAGTGTAGGGATCGTATGTTGTAGATGATTCATGAACAGAGGTAGATGATGGTGAAATCTCCTCCTTAGCCTCTGAAATTGAATCAATCAAAGGTTCTTGAAAATCAATTGATGCTGGCTGTGATTTTGGAAGTGGTGGAAGTGGCAAAAATTTCTTCTCAATCTTTGATTTCTTCCACAAGTGACAAACAATGGAATGAACCATTAGAAAAGATGGTGGATCAAAAAGAACCGTGTAAATTTCTTTGTGATAGGCAAAGGAGGAATCCTCCGGTACCGGAACAATGGCGAAAGCGGAACGTATTCCCGGTGATCGAAACCGAGGCGATGATACCATGTTAAGATTTGCGTAATTTGGAGAAAGTGGAGAAAACTCTAGAAAATCATCAAGAGAATAGAAATCATAAGGATTCATTTTGATAAAAGATAATGAAAAATGAATACAATTGTGCTCTTATATAGAGCAATTTAAAGCTTAACTAACTAACTACTTAGTAACCACCTTAACCAACTAATTGAACTCTCACTAACTAAAGAGCCAAATGTTATTATTCTTAACATGGTGCATCCTTACCGTCCGATTATGATCCAACTGGTCAGATTTATAGCGATTGCTTTTTATTGTATTTAATATAAGTCGTTGTATGATGATCGGACAGTCAGATGCACCACATCCAACTATTCCAAATTCCGTCACTACATTATTTTTAAGGAAAAAGTAGATGCTTTCTGTTCTGTATATGACTTCAAATTTTATTATGGAAATCATTCAAAGCTATTAGAAACTCTACGTCTGTAATGTACCTTTGAAAAAAATTATACAATGTCAATAAAAAATTGAATAGCAGAAACAGCTTGGAAACATTCGTGCAAATGGTGTTGTACAGATCGACCTCAAGTACTATATATTTGTGTAAGTGTGTGTTCTTGAGAGTATATTTTACATTGGAAAAACTCAATTTTATTTTGAGAGAAAACTTACGATGAGAAACTTTACTATTGTTATATTCCATGCATTGTTGGTGTTGTTCTCCATTGTTGGGTTCAACTCAACAACAGAGAATGAAATGAAGTGCAAAGAGAGTGAGAGATGCGCACTCCTCAAGTTCAAACAAAGTCTTCAAGATGAGTATGGCATGCTGTCCACTTGGAAGGATGATCCAAATGCAGATTGCTGCAAATGGAAGGGAGTTCAATGCAATCATCAAACAGGTTATGTTCAAATTCTTGATATTCCTGGTTCGAAAATACGTTATTTGAGTGGTCAAATCAATCCTTCAATAACTGAGCTACAATATCTAAAATACCTAGACCTTAGTCATTTGAATACTAGCAGTCAAATTCCAAAATATAATGGCTCCTTCAGTAACTTACGATATCTTGACCTCTCAAATGGTGGTTATTATGGGAAGATTCCTTTTCAAATCGGGAATCTCTCACAATTGCGACACCTTGATCTTAGCAGCAATGAACTCATTGGATTAATTCCTTTCCAACTCGGAAATCTTTCATTGTTGCAGTCTCTTAAACTTGGTTCCAATTCGGATCTTAGAATCAACAATCAAAGTCAAGGAAATGTTGAATGGCTATCAAACCTCTCTTCTATGAGAAATCTTGACTTGAGTGGAGTTCAAAATCTCAACGGTTCTTCTCAACACACCTTGCAATATCTGAGGAAGTTTCCAATCCTTGAAGAGTTGAACCTAGGTAATTGTAGCCTTTCAGATGCCAATATGCTTCCTTTATATGATTCTCATTTGAACTTTTCAACTTCACTTACTCTCCTTGACATATCTTTCAATTTGTTGACATCGTCAATGATATTCCCATGGATGCTTAACTACAGCTCCAATCTTCAACACCTTGACCTTTCTTATAACTTATTAAAAGGTACCATTCCCGATGATTTTGGCACTATAATGCACTCACTTGTAAATTTCAATCTCTCATGGAACAGTATAGAAGGCAAGATCCCAAAATCCATTGGGAATATCTGCACTTTGCAAACATTTTATGCTGTTGAGAACAAATTGAGTGGAGAGATTTCAGATTTTATCTCCCATAGTAATAATTCCCACTGCATGGGAAATGTATCCTCATTGCAAGAGCTCTGGTTAAGCGGTAATCAGATTTCAGGTATGTTACCCGACCTTTCAATCCTCTCATCTTTGAGGTATTTGAATCTGATTAACAACAATTTAAATGGAGAAATACCCACAACCATTGGGTTGCTTACAGAATTATCGGTATTGAAGCTATCGGCTAACTATTTTGAAGGCATCGTCCATGAATCCCATTTTACTAACCTCTCCAAATTGGAATACTTATTTTTGTCTTACAACTCGTTGACTGTGAATGTTAGTGATGATTGGGTTCCTCATTTTCAATTACAAGGTTTGGATCTATCATATTGTAATTTGAATTCAAGATTTCCTAATTGGCTGCAAACACAAAATAACTTGTCTATTCTTTTCCTTTTGAATGTTGGTAATCTACCTCCAATACCTATTAGGTTTTGGGGTAAATTGCAAACATTAACTTTCATGGACTTTTCAAACAACAATCTTACTGGAAAGATTCCCAATTTGGAACTCAAACTTACCAACTATCCTCAAATAGATTTGAGTTCAAATCAACTTGAAGGTTTCATTCCTTCTTTTTTATTGCAAGCAGGAACACTGTATCTTTCCAATAATAAATTTTCAGATTTAGTTCCCTTTCTGTGCAACAAAAGTAAGCCTAAAAATTTGGGAATTTTGGATTTATCAAACAATGAATTAAAGGGAGAGTTGCCTGATAAGTTCAAACAAAGTCTTCAAGATGTTTATGGCATGCTGTCTACATGGAAGGACGATCCAAATGCAGATTGCTGCAAATGGAAAGGAGTTCAATGCAACAACCAAACCGGCTATGTTCAAAAGCTTGATCTACACGATTCTTATGATTATCAATTGAGTGGTGAAATCAATCCTTCAATAACTGAGCTACAACATCTAAAATATCTAGATCTTAGTCGCGTGTTTACTATATCCCACATCCCAAAATTTATTGGCTGCTTCAGCAAATTACAATACCTTAATCTAACATTTGGAGGTTATGTTGGGGAGATTCCTTCTCAACTTGGGAATTTGTCCCAATTGCGACACCTTGATCTCAGTGGCAATGAACTCACTGGAGAAATCCCTTTGCAACTCGGAAATCTTTCATTGTTGCAGTCTCTTGTACTTGGTTGCAGAGAACAAATCAAATCTCATCTTAGAATCAACAGCCAAAGTCAAGGCAATGTTGAGTGGCTATCAAAACTCTCATCCTTGAGAAATCTTGACTTGAGTTGTGTTCAAAAACTCAACGACTCTTCTCATCAGACCCTACGATTCCTAGTGAAGCTTCCAAGTCTTGAAAAGTTGCATCTAAGACAATGTGGCCTTTCTGATGCCAACATTCTTCCTTTATTTGATTCCCGGTTGAACTTCTCCGCCTGTCTTTATTATGACCTTGATCTAAGTGACAATCAGCTGACATCGAAAATATTGCACAAGGTGCTTAACTGCAGCTCCAATCTTCAAAAGCTTGACCTTTCTTCTAACGTGTTAACAGGTGTCATTCCTGATGATTTTGGAAACATAATGCATTCACTTGTGAAGCTTGATCTCTCAGACAATAGTTTAGGAGGCAAGATCCCAAAATCCATTGGAAATATATGCACCTTGCAGATATTTAAGGCTGATTTTAACCTCTTGGGTGGAGAGCTTTCAGATTTTATCCTCCATAATAACTATTCCCACTGCATTGGAAATGTATCCTCGTTACAGGAACTATCCTTATCGTATAATCAGATTTCTGGCATGTTGCCTAACCTTTCGGTCTTCTCATCTTTGAGAATGTTAATGCTTCGTCACAACAAATTAATTGGAGAAATACCAACAAGCATCGGATCACTCACAGAGTTAGAGGAATTGTATCTAGGAGGAAACTCGTTTGAAGGAGTTGTCTCTGAATCTCATTTCACTAACCTGTCCAAATTGGAAATCCTAGGTTTGTATAGAAACCTGTTGACTATGAAGGTTAGTGATAATTGGGTTCCTCCTTTTAAATTAAAATATTTTATTATGGCATCAAACAATCTCAATTCTACTTTTCCTATTTGGCTCCATACTCAAAATTTCTTAGAGTACTTTGACATTTCAAACAACAATATCACTGGCCAGGTTCCCAATTTAGAACTCAAGTTTACAATATATCCTTTTATAGATTTGAGTTCAAATCAACTTGAAGGTTCCATTCCTTCTTTTTTATTGCATGCAGGAGCACTGAATCTTTCCAATAATAAATTTTCAGATTTAGCTTCCTTTCTATGCCGAAAAAGTAAGCCTAAATTTTTGCAAATGTTAAATTTGTCAAACAATCAATTAAAAGGTGAGCTGCCTGATTGTTGGAACAATCTAACCTCAATAATTTTTGTTGATTTGAGCAATAACAAGTTGTCGGGAAAGATTCCGTCCTCAATGGGTGCTCTTGTTAACATGGAGGTTTTGACTTTAAGAAATAATAGTTTGAGTGGACAACTAAGTTCCTCGTTGAAGAATTGCTCGGACAAGTTGGCTTTGTTGGACCTTGGAGAAAATATGTTTAATGGTCCAATACCGTCATGGATTGGAGGCAGTTTACACCAATTAATAATCTTAAGCCTTCGATCTAATAACTTCAACGGAAGTCTACCTTCAAACCTCTGTTATTTGAGACAACTTCAAGTCTTTGATCTGTCACTTAATAGCTTATCAGGAAGAATCCCAACATGTGTAAACAATTTTACTTCAATGACCAAGAACTCAACTTCATTGAAAGATCATTCTTATACAATCGATTTTGCCGATGGTTATATCCCTATATCATATGATTTCGACATATCCTTATTTTGGAAAGGTGTAGACCGACCTTTCAAAAATGCAGATAAATTTTTAAAAACCATTGATCTCTCAAGCAACCATCTAACAGGGGTAATACCAACTGAAATTGAGTACTTATCTGGATTGGTTTCCTTAAACTTGTCAAAGAATAATCTCAGTGGGGAAATCATTTCAAACATAGGAAACTTCAAGTCACTTGAATTTCTTGATCTGTCAAGAAATCATCTGTCAGGCAAAATTCCTTCGAATCTAGCTAACATTGATCGTCTCACTATGTTGAATTTGTCAAGCAACCAGCTCTATGGAAAAATTCCAATTGGAACGCAGTTGCAGGGCTTTAATGCTTCAAGTTTTGAAGGAAATTCTAATCTTTGTGGAGAACCACTTGATAGAAAATGTCCTGGAGAAGAGCTAGCGGAACATCAAAAGCCAAAAGTAGATGCTGGTGAAGATGACAAATCAATATTTTTAGAAGCATTCTATATGAGCATGGGGCTAGGATTCTTCACGGGTTTTGTTGGCTTGATTGGCTCCATATTACTACTACAGTCTTGGAGAGATGCCTACTCAAGATTCTTGAATGCTCTGATGATATCTCATCATTCCTCTAAATCAAGGTTCATTTCAAAGGTTTTTAGTGGTTTTTGCAAATAAAAGTAGCTACAAGTAATGAAGAATGAAGGTTTTAAGAGATAACTTGAAACACAAGCCAAGGTCAAAAAGGAGGGAAAAATATCATAAAAGAGGTTGAAGCTCTTTAGCTTGCGCGAGAACTGGCTAGCTTGCGCGAGAACCGGCTAGCTTGCGCGAGATCTTGCTTCGCGTGCGCGAAGAAGTGGTTGAGAAAGTGATATCATTCTGTCGATTTAGCTTGCGCGAGCAGTAAGTTAGCGTGCGCGAAAGGCAGTAGCGTGCGCGAAGGCTGCGATGCCAAGCAGTAGCGTGCGCGAACCAAAGGAAAATTATAAAAGCCAAACTTCAACCCTTTGCCCAGGTTCGGATTTTGAAGATTGGAAGCTTAGAAGAGAGGATTTTCTACCTCCAAGAATCAGATCTAAGAAGGTTTGAAGAGGAGATTGATGACCATGAATGGAGATGAAGAATTCCACTTCCAATCCACCATGACCATTGGCTAAGACTCTTTAGGATTGAATCTCCATGTAACTTGAACTCTATCATGTTGTAGCTAAGTTTCTTGTATTGAATTCAATGTTTATGCATCTATTGATCTTGAGTTTAATGCTTATCTTTCCATGATCTAGTTAGATTTGAATTTAGTAATTGAGTTTCTATGAGAATAGCACTTGAATTATGGATCTAGATTGATAGAACACATGTTTATGCTTAAGAGATTTTGGATGAGTGTGTGTGATTGCATGATTAACCGTTCTTAATCCTCTATTAATGTTGAATTAGTTAAGAGATTAGGTAATTGACATTATTTAGAGAGTGTGACTAGCAAAGAGATTTGTGGCTGCAACTTAGGTTAATCAATCTTGCATGAAATTGATTCAATACTTGTGAATTTAGCTACTACACCTTAATGAGTTCATAGAAGCATGGAGGTTCAATTGTTTCTAACTTCGCATTTGAAAATTTCGTTGATAATTGCATTCTAAACTTGATATTTGAAAAACCCCCCAATTATGTTTTTAGTAGATAGTTGTAACATAGTTTTAATTGCCTATAAATTCGGTTAGGATAATCCCCGTGGATCGATAATCTTTTTACTACTTGCGGAAAGCGTACACTTGCGTAAATTTTCCATCAAGTTTTTGGCGCCGTTGCCGGGGATTGTCGTTAATCGACAAGGCAATTGGAACCGTGTTTTAGTTTTAATTTTCTGTTTCTAGTTGTAATTTTCATTCAAAACCAAAAACCAAAAAAATTAGGATAGTGTTTAATTTTCAATTTCATTTGTTTGTTTGTTCAGAATTACCTTTTCTTGTTTGTTTGTGTTGTGTATGCAAGGTAGAAGAGGAGGCGAATTGCTATTCGTGCCGGAAATCGAAAAGTTTGCAAGGGCTAACCGTAAAGAAGCTCTACTAGCCAAGGAAGCGGAGAGACTAGCTCGGATTAAACAAGAAAGCATTGAGACCGTATCTACTAGTTCTCAAGAATTTGACGAGGAGCACTTTGAGATGGGGGAGAATCCACCACCACCACCTCCACCTAGGAGGACTCTAGGCGATTATGGTCAATGGAACGATGGGCAACTAGCAAATTTGGGGTTCCAACCGGCAAACCCGGTTAATTTTGACATCAAGAACTCCGTGATCAATGCTTTGAAAGAAGACCAATACTCGGGGGCGGAAAGTCAATGTCCGAATCTTCATCTAGGACGGTTTTATGAAGCGTGTGACTACACGGACCCACCGGGTGTTACCGAGTCCCAAAAGAGGTTGAGGTTGTTCAAGTTTTCACTCACCGGGAGAGCCAAGGATTGGCTAGATACGTTGCCAAGTGGTACTATCAACACATGGCAAGAACTAGAGAGAAAGTTCCTTGAGCGGTATTTCCCAATTCACAAGTTCCTTGAAAGACGGGCCGACATCGTTAATTTTGAGCAAGGGGATGCCGAATCACTCTATGACGCTTGGGAACGATTCAAATTGTGTTTAAAGAAGTGTCTCAAGCATGGCATTGATACACATGCTCAAATGCAACATTTCACTCAAGGATTGAGAGCACAAACAAGGATGTTGTTGGATGCTTCGGCGGGTGGTTCATTGAAAAATAAGAATGAGCAAGAAGCAATGGAATTAATTGAATCGATGGCTCAAAATGAGTATAGGGCCAATAATGACCGAGGAGCAAAGAAGAAGCCGGGCATGCTTGAACTTGAAGCAAACTCCGCGATGTTGGCCGAGCAAAAGTTGATGAATAACAAAATGGAAGCATTAGTCCAACATTTCACCAAAGCTTCGTCCGCTCAACACCAATCAAAGGCACAAGTTAGTCAAGCGCAAGGACTCCGATGTGATTTTTGTAAACAAGCCCATGAGAATGGGGAATGCATGCCTAAGGGGTCCGAAGAGGCAAAGTATATGGCAAATTTTAGGAGAAGTAATCCCTACAATCAAGGGTGGGGTGAAAACCAAAATCAATCCCCGAATCTACCTCAACAAAGTCGTGCCTCACCATTGGAAGACACTCTCACTCAATTCATTAAAATGACGCAAAGCAATTTTGAGACTATGAGGATTAACCAAGAGACCTCCAACGAGAATCACAAGGCATCTATAAAGAACTTGGAGGTACAAATTGGTCAACTATCCAAGCAAATGGCTTCGTCATCTAGTGGAGGTTTCGAGGGCAACACTTGTGAAAATCCGAGAAAGGAGAGTTGCAATGCTATTGAGTTAAGATCTAGAGTGGTCCCTACACCACCGGCAAGAGAGCCAAGAGTGAAAAGAAAGGTTGAGGGAGAAGTTGAAAAAGAAGTGAGTATAGAAGAAAAATTTGAAAAAAATGAGAAAGGTAAAGAAAAAGAGGAAGAAGTTGAAAAGGAGAAAAAAAGTGAGCTTGAGGTAGAAGTTGAAAATGAGTGTGATGAGGAGAATGAGGGCGAAGTTGAAAATGAGAGAAAAGCCTTGAGGAAGGAGATTGATAAACGGAGAAAGCAAAAGAAGAGGGATCTCATGAATGATATCGGTCCTCAAGAAGTGTCTCCATATGATAAGCTACCTTATCCTCGTGCACCGAAGAAAGAGAAGAACCAAGAGGAAGCTTTTGGGAAATTCATGAAAATGTACCATAGCCTACAAGTTGACATTCCTTTTGCCGATGTGTTGGAGCAAATGCCGTTGTTTGCCAAATTCATGAAGGAGGTGTTGACGAAGAAGAGAAAACTCAAAGAGGATGAGCCGGTTTTGATGAATGAAGAGTGTAGTGCTACTATCCAATCCAAACTCCCTCAAAAGAAAAAGGACCCCGGTAGCTTCACGATTCCTATTTCAATAGGGAATTTGCATGTAGGAAGAGCCCTTTGTGATTTGGGAGCTAGCATTAATTTGATGCCTCTTAGTTTGATGAAGCGCATTCCCGGTGCCGTGGTCAAGCCAATTAAGATGCAAATCACCCTTGCCGATCGATCCATCACACACCCCTATGGGATACTCCAAGATGTATTGGTGAGATGTGCCGAATTCGTCTTTCCGGTCGACTTTGTGATTCTTGATATGGATGAGTGTGTGGATACACCGGTTTTGTTGGGAAGGCCCTTTTTAGCAACCGGTCGGGCATTAATTGATGTTGCCATGGGTGAATTGATGTTAAGGTTGGAAGAGGAGAGTGTGAGCTTCAAAGTCTTTGAAGGAATGGAGCCCTATAAAAAAGAAAAGCCTAGATGTTTCCAAGTGGAGGCAAGTGAAGAAGTTGTGAAGGATAGCTCTAGTGATGAGGCACCTATGCCTACCGTTCCGGAATTGAAAGAACTTCCACCTAATTGGAAGTATGTGTTCTTGAACGAAGATTCCAAGGATCCGGTTATCGTTAGTAGCTCTCTCACTCCCTTGGAAGAAGAGGTTTTGTTGAAGAAATTTAAGGAAGGACAAGGTGGCCTAGGTTTTGATTTAAATGGTGTTATCCCGGTTTTTTGTGTGACCCCGGTCAAGAATGAAGAAGAGCCCAATCCGGGTAATGTGCCACTTGAGCCTCCTAACTCATCTTTGGAGGAATTGGTGCGGAAAGAGGTAATGAAGCTTGTTGAGTCCGGAATGCTTGATTCGGCTCAAGCTTAATTCGGCTCAAGTTGTCCAAAAGAAGAAAAAGTTTGTGAAAAAGTCCAAGAAGGTTCTTCCCAAAGCTAAGAAGACAAATAGAAACAAAGGGGAGAACAAGTTGGAAGAATTCATGAGTCCTCCGGTTCTTGAAAAAGTTTTGTGTGTTGCTCAAGAGGCGATCCTTGTGGAGAAGCTCAAGAGGAGCCGGGTGGAGTCAAAGATGAAGTATCCTCCCTAACATTGTGATGATACGTCAAGCTTGAGACGTCAACAACAAGCGCTTCATGGGAGGCAACCCATGGGTTTGGTATCTTTATCCCTCTTTTCTTCAATAAGTTGAATGATGTTAGATGAACCATGACTCTTAAATTTGTTTTGTTAATTGTTGTCTAGGCACAAATTTATCTTTTGGAATATCTCAAATTTTTGATATCAGTTTTGAATTTCTTTGATGTATAGTTTGTTTGGTTTTGACCTTAGGCATGGAGTTGTGATGCTTGAAGTGCAACGGATTTTTGCAATGCATGGATTGAAGCACAAGCTAGGGGACATTCACGTATTTGATGATCTAATGATCCGAGCCTTTAAACCGTGAGGATTTGAGCCTATACACTCTATTTGCTTGAATATGTGAGTCCACTATCTCTCTCGACTCTAGAACTTGCTTTCATTCTCTAGATTTATTGAGTAGCATTGATTAGCACACGAGGCAAGTTTGTTGGTACCTAGAGCCTTTGTAGCCTACCTTATCATGTTATATCCTTTGCTAACCCACTTTTGAGCCTAAAAACAAATTTTATTGGTTGATTGTCTTCTTAACCCTTGTTTTTTTTTCTAAAAAAAAAATTGTTTTCTTGGAGTTAAGTTGATTGTTTTTGTTTGTTCTTAAGGCAAATGCATAAGTTTGGGGTTGCTTTTGGAACTAGCAACAAATTAAGTTTGGGGTGGGTATACTAGAGCAAGCAAGGTTATGAAAATTGTTGAAAAAGCATGAAAAAGAAAATGTTGAAAGTGAAAAAAGAAAAAAAATGTGAAGAATAAGAAGTCCAAAAGTTGAAAAATGAAAAAATTGACTTCTTCAAAAAGATTGTGAAAAGAAAATCTTTGAAAAAGTTTGAAAAAAAGAATGTTGATTATTGTGGAAATAAAATGCTATCTAGTATAACCTTGAAAAATGGAAGTTTGTGTTGAAAATTGTTGAAAAGTTTGTTCTTAACTCCAAGTTTTTAACTCACTTCCCAAAAACATCCACCTTACCTTAAGCCCCATTATAACCTTGAAAGTCCTCTAATGTGTGTGTTTCATATGCTATTTGATTTATCTTTAGAATGCTTGCAAGCTTATGGTAGAAGAGTTAGGTATGTGTTGATTGAGTGATGAGCCTACTATAAAATTGAGTGAATGTGAGTGGTGTGAAGTGATCATTGTTTATCAAATATTGTGAATGTTTCCATGGTTGTGTGAATTAAAGTCATTGTAGGAAAATGTTGCATGGAAAGTGGATCAATTGAAGTGCTTGATGAAAAGATCAAATGAATTGTGTGTTGAAGGGATTTAAGAAGGTTGTCAAAGGTTTGTGGTTTTTCGTTTGATAAAAGTGTTCCTTGAGGACAAGGAACGAGATAAGTTTGGGGTTGTGATGATATCTCATCATTCCTCTAAATCAAGGTTCATTTCAAAGGTTTTTAGTGGTTTTTGCAAATAAAAGTAGCTACAAGTAATGAAGAATGAAGGTTTTAAGAGATAACTTGAAACACAAGCCAAGGTCAAAAAGGAGGGAAAAATATCATAAAAGAGGTTGAAGCTCTTTAGCTTGCGCGAGAACTGGCTAGCTTGCGCGAGAACCGGCTAGCTTGCGCGAGATCTTGCTTCGCGTGCGCGAAGAAGTGGCTGAGAAAGTGATATCATTCTGTCGATTTAGCTTGCGCGAGCAGTAAGTTAGCGTGCGCGAAAGGCAGTAGCGTGCGCGAAGGCTGCGATGCCAAGCAGTAGCGTGCGCGAACCAAAGGAAAATTATAAAAGCCAAACTTCAACCCTTTGCCCAGGTTCGGATTTTGAAGATTGGAAGCTTAGAAGAGAGGATTTTCTACCTCCAAGAACCAGATCTAAGAAGGTTTGAAGAGGAGATTGATGACCATGAATGGAGATGAAGAATTCCACTTCCAATCCACCATGACCATTGGCTAAGACTCTTTAGGATTGAATCTCCATGTAACTTGAACTCTATCATGTTGTAGCTAAGTTTCTTGTATTGAATTCAATGTTTATGCATCTATTGATCTTGAGTTTAATGCTTATCTTTCCATGATCTAGTTAGATTTGAATTTAGTAATTGAGTTTTTATGAGAATAGCACTTGAATTATGGATCTAGATTGATAGAACACATGTTTATGCTTAAGAGATTTTGGATGAGTGTGTGTGATTGCATGATTAACCGTTCTTAATCCTCTATTAATGTTGAATTAGTTAAGAGATTAGGTAATTGACATTATTTAGAGAGTGTGACTAGCAAAGAGATTTGTGGCTGCAACTTAGGTTAATCAATCTTGCATGAAATTGATTCAATACTTGTGAATTTAGCTACTACACCTTAATGAGTTCATAGAAGCATGGAGGTTCAATTGTTTCTAACTTCGCATTTGAAAATTTCGTTGATAATTGCATTCTAAACTTGATATTTGAAAAACCCCCCAATTATGTTTTTAGTAGATAGTTGTAACATAGTTTTAATTGCCTATAAATTCGGTTAGGATAATCCCCGTGGATCGATAATCTTTTTACTACTTGCGGAAAGCGTACACTTGCGTAAATTTTCCATCATGCTCTAATATTGAGAATCTTCAGGTGCTGGAAGCAGTGAATCTACCTGGCAAGTTTCTCTAAAGTGGATGAATAATGGCTATATATGTTTTTCATGGCTATATATGTTTACCAATTAATATATGTTTAACTAAATCATTTCTTCAATTTGATATATATGTTAACCAATTAATGTTTTTCTTTTGCAGGATCTCTTATTCCTGAACTGTGTGTAATGATTACATATTTTGCTGTTATAGAGTAATGTGGATTGATTAGCAGTGTGACTGTATTTTGTTATGATTTCTAGTTTGGAAGTTTTTGTATGGAAATGTTAGCTTCTACTATAAAGTTAATAATGTAATATCTTTAGCATGATTGTTCCCCCACTTATGCCTTTGTTAATTACAAGTAAAAATATCTAATTGCAACTTGTTTATGCCATTCTTTATAAGTAGCAGAAGGATCAAAATGGAAAATGGAAATTGGCAGGGCGTGCAAAAAACACGTAGGGCGCCAAAAGAAATTCTCACACAATAAACAAGATCATGTTAGGAATGTTGTAAGCACACTATGCCAGGCCCAATAAATACAAAGATCAGCATATCCTTTTCTGAAGTTGCTATATTCGCACCCACACTTTGCCAATTACACCCAATTTTATTAATTAGCATGACTATTTTATAACTATCTTGATAGAATTTCAACTTGGCATCTTAAGACCAGCTCATACCACTGAGCTAACACCTTAAATTAAACTTAGATAAATTTGTATATAAAGAAAAATAGTGCTTTAGTAAGTTTTGGATATTCTATCAAAAAAAATAAAATAAAAGAAGTTCAGGATGAAAAATTTAACATATTAAATTTAGAAAAAATTATATTTTTAGTCTTTTAGCTATTTGCCTATTTCAGGTAACTTTCTCATTATTTTTGTCCTTTTTTGTTTGCATTTTTTTTTGTGGTACAAGTTTGCATATGATTTTTTATACTTCAAGCCTATAGATTCATTTGGGTGCATAACATAACGTATATTTACAATTGAGAGCACACAAAGAAAATAAATATAGATTTGAGTTCACAAATTCTTGCTCAATTAGTATAAATATCAAAATTGCTAGGTTGGACGTCCTTGTTTGTAGTTGGAACCAAGATTGTTAAAATCGCGATTTAAAACGTAAAAACTATAGTTTTTAGGTTTCTAGGTAGCAAAAACGAGTTAAATCGTTGGTAGAATCGTTTTCTGGTAAAATCGTGATCTGGAACGATTTTACACGATTTAAATCGTAGTAAAAGCTCTAAAATCGTATCAAAATCGTGTAAAATCCTTGGTTTTAACACTCTTTGAGACGATTTTACCTTTTTTTAAAAAAAATAAAAAATTGACAATTTCTTTAAAAAAACCCAATTTTTATGAATATCACATTTTATTATGGACTTATGGTGCTTTAGTATATTTTAGATTTGAAATTTTAAATTATTAATGCATTATAGTATTATATAAGTATATATACATGTTATATATATAAAATTAATATTATTTTAATATGAGGTAAAATCGACGATTTTACGTTTCGATTTTACCTAGGCAAAAAGAGTTAAGGTAAAATCTTGATTCTTACAACCTTGGTTGGAACTATGGTTTGCCACTTTGTGTGTATGTGAGTTTTCAAGTAATGGTTTATTATTTCATCCATTACTCAATTGTTGCTAATTTGTTAAGTTAAAAGATTAATATAATAATTTTATTTTAAATTTACTACTACTCACTACAAGGTGAGTTTTCTCCTCCCAACGAATTCTCTGCGTACACATGAGCTAGAAATCGAACCTCTAACCATACGTTTAAGTGGACCAAAACTCTTACCACTTGGACCAATTCATATTTTATGAATATAATAAATGAAGTAATGATTTTGAAAAATGTTATAGGTTTAACCCATACTAATTATAGTAGAAAAAATATAAATAAAAAGTAGATGTTTTTTGTATATATAATACACGTGAATAATGCACCATACAAGAGAATTTGCAGATACAACATGAATTGAAAACCGTGTGGCAGGCTATGAACTAATTATAATATCGTTGATTTTTGCAATTTACTGTCAAATGAGTACCCAACAGACCAACTATTCCAAATTCTGTCATTATGTTCTTTTTCAACAAAAGTAGATGCTTTTTGTACAATTATGAAGGAAATAATGCAACCTATTAGAAATTCTGTCACAACATGTGCAGTGTATCTTTGAAATTAATTGTACTATGTCGTAAAAAATTTGAATATACTAGGAAACAACTTGGAAACATCGCGCAAATGGTATGTACAGATCGACCTCGAGCACTATATATCTGTGTATGTGTGTGTTCTTGAGAGTATACTTTCCATTAGAAAAACTCAATTTTATTTTGTGATAGAAATTCCAATGAGAAACTTTAATATTCTTATATTTCATGCATTGTTGGTGTTGTTCTCCATTGTTGGGTTCAACTCGGAAATAGAGAATGAAGAAATGATGTGCAAAGAGAGTGAGAGGCGTGCACTCGTCAAGTTCAAACAAAGTCTTCAAGATGTGTATGGCATGCTGTCCACATGGAAGGACGATCCAAATGCAGATTGCTGCAAATGGAAAGGAGTTCAATGCAAC
Source organism: Trifolium repens (assembly GCA_030408175.1). NCBI lineage: Eukaryota > Viridiplantae > Streptophyta > Magnoliopsida > Fabales > Fabaceae > Trifolium > Trifolium repens. The sequence continues at coordinate 58,837,679 of CP125836.1, read as the reverse complement.
AATCAAACCGGCTATGTTCAAAAGCTTGATCTACACGGTTATTATCATTATTTGAGCGGTGAAATCAATCCTTCAATAACTGAGCTAAAGCATCTAAAATATCTAGACCTCAGTATTTTTAATACTAGCACTCAAATTCCAAAATTTATTGGCACCCTCAGCAACTTACAATACCTTAATCTGTCAAATAGTGGTTATAAGGGGAAGATTCCTTCTCAAATTGGGAATCTCTCACAATTGCGGCACCTTGATCTTAGCGGCAATGAGCTCATTGGAGCTATTCCTTTTCAACTAGGAAATCTCTTCCAATTGCTACACCTTGATCTTAGCTTAAATGTACTCATTGGAGCAATTCCTTTCCAACTAGGAAATCTCTCCCAATTGCAACACCTTGATCTTAGCGACAATGAACTCATTGGAACAATCCCTTTTCAAATCGGGAATCTTTCATTATTGCGGTTTCTCAGACTTCGTTACAATTCTGATCTTAGAATCAACAACCAAAGTCAAGGCAATGTTGAGTGGCTATCAAAACTCTCTTCCTTGAGAAATCTTGACTTGAGCGATGTTCAAATTCAAAAACTCAACGACTCTTCTCATCAGACCCTACGATTCCTAGTGAAGCTTCCAAGTCTTGAAACGTTGTATCTAAGACGATGTGGCCTTTCTGATGCTAACATTCTTCCTTTATTTGATTCCCGGTTGAACTTTTCAACCTGTCTTTATGAGCTCGATCTAAGTGACAATCAGTTGGCATCATCGAAAATATTGCACAAAGTGCTTAACTGCAGCTCCAATCTTCAAAAGCTTGATCTTTCTGTTAACTTGTTAACAGGTGTCATTCCTGATGATTTTGGAAATATCATGCATTCACTTGTGAAGCTTGATCTCTCATACAATAGTTTAGGAGGCAAGATCCCAAAATCCATTGGAAACATAATGCCTTCACTTGAGAATCTCGATCTCTCAAACAACAGTTTTGGAGGCAAGATCCCAAAATCCATTGGAAATATATGCACCCTGCAGATATTTAATGCTGATTTTAACCTCTTGAGTGGAGAGCTTTCAGATTTTATCCTCCATAATAACTATTCCCACTGCATTGGAAATGTATCCTCGTTACAGGAACTATCCTTATCAGATAATCAGATTTCTGGCATGTTGCCTGACCTTTCAGTCCTCTCATCTTTGAGAACGTTAATGCTTCGTGACAACAAATTAATTGGAGAAATACCAACAAGCATCGGATCTCTCAAGAAGTTAGAGGAATTGAATCTTAAAGGAAACTCTTTTGAAGGTGTTGTCTCTGAATCCCATTTCACTAACCTGTCCAAATTGGAATCCCTAGATTTGTCTAGAAACCTTTTGACTATGAAGGTTAGTGATGATTGGGTTCCTCCATTTAAATTATATTCTTTTGATATGTCATCTACACATCTCAATTCTACTTTTCCCATTTGGCTCCATACTCAAAATTTCTTAGTGTACCTTGACATTTCAAACAACAATATCACTGGCCAGGTTCCCAATTTTGAACTCAAGTTTACAAAAAATCTTGAAGTAAATTTGAGTTCAAATCAACTTGAAGGTTTTGTTCCTTCTTTTTTATTGCAAGCAACGGCACTGCATCTTTCCGATAATAAATTTTCAGATTTAGATTCCTTTCTATGCAGAAAAAGTAAGCCTAATATTTTGAAAATTTTGAATTTGTCAAACAATAAATTAAAAGGTGAGCTGCCTGATTGTTGGAATAATCTAACCTCATTACAATTTGTTGACCTGAGCAATAACAATTTGTCGGGAAAGATTCCATCCTCAATGGGTGCTCTTGTTAACATGGAGGTTTTGACTTTAAGAAATAATAATTTGAGCGGACAACTTCCTTCGGCCTTGAAGAATTGTTCTAACAAGTTGGCTTTATTGAACCTTGGAGAAAATATGTTTAATGGTCCAATACCGTCATGGATTGGAGGCAGTTTACACCAATTAATAATCTTAATCCTTCGATCTAATAACTTCAATGGAAGTTTACCTTCAAACCTTTGTTATTTGAGACAACTTCAAGTCTTTGATCTGTCACTTAATAGCTTATCAGGAAGAATCCCAACATGTGTAAACAATTTTACTTCAATGGCCAAGAACTCAACTTCATTGAAAGATCATTATTATACAATTGATTTTGCCTCTGGTTATATCCCTAGATCATATGATTTCGACATATCCTTATTTTGGAAAGGTGTAGACCGACCTTTCAAAAATGCAGATAAATTTTTAAAAACCATTGATCTCTCAAGCAACCATCTTACAGGGGTAATACCAACTGAAATTGAGTACTTATCTGGATTGGTTTCCTTAAACTTGTCAAGAAATAATCTCAGTGGGGAAATCATTTCAAACATAGGAAACTTCAAGTCACTTGAATTTCTTGATCTATCAAATAATCATCTTTCAGGAAAAATTCCTTCCAGTCTAGCTCAGATTGATCGTCTCACTATGTTGTATTTGTCAAACAATGAGCTCTATGGAAAAATTCCAATTGGAAGACAGATGCAGACATTTGAAGCTTCATGGTTTGAAGGAAATTCTAATCTCTGTGGAAAACCACTTGATAGAAAATGTCCTGAAGAAGAGCTAGTTGAGCATCAAAAGCCACAAGTAGATGCAGGTGAAGATGACAAATCAATATTTTTAGAAGCATTATACATGAGCATGGGGATAGGATTCTTCACGGGTTTTGTTGGCTTGATAGGCTCCATATTACTACTACAGTCTTGGAGAGATACCTATTCCAGATTCTTGAATGCTCTAATATTGAGAATATTCAGGTGCTGGAAGCAGTGAATCTACCTGGCTAGTTTCTCTAAAGTGGATGAATAATGGAAGGTACTTATTTATGTTCGTTCTTACTTTATTATTACCATTGTTTATTCATTCAAAAATGATTTGCATATGATGCTTTATTATTACTCACTGTTTATGTCTTTTTTATGGCTATTTTTGCATGACTAAAATTAGTTTTTTTTTTTTGCAGGTTGTATCATATTCCTACTGCATGTGATGATTACATCTTTGCTGTTATAGAATAATGTTTGATCGGTTAGCAGTGTGGAGTCCTCACCGTTAACTGTTTGGTTATGAGTATGATAGTATGAATAAACGGGATTTTGTTAAAACTTTAGTGTGTGAGTGTGTTTTGTTATGTTTTCAAGTTTGGTTAGTTTATGTATGGAAATGTTATGGCTTTTGCCATCAAGTTAATAATGTAATACCTTTAGCATGATTGTTCACCCACTTAAGCCTGAGTTATGCTCATTCCATCACCACAATATCCAAAACACACTCAAGTAAAAGTTCCATTCAATGATAATGAGTAAATAATATTATATTCTTGATTTTGGTGGCTTCTAAGGTGAGGGCTCAATTAGGTCCCTCACCGGTGAAGCACGAAAAAAATACCATTAGATTTGATCAATGGTTCAAATTTGTCATAATTAAAAATGATAACATATACATATCTCCACACACAATCTTTAGAACCTATCATCTTCAACCTCCAACTTAGAGCAAAATGATGCAGCAAGCACAATTAAATGCATATTTTTATGTTTTCTAATGACATGATTTCGTTTTAAAAGTTCCAAAAACATTTTCTTAACGAATCATCTTCAATCTCGATTAGGAGTAGTGCTGTAAAAATGCAACGAAAGAGAGAGAGAGAACAAACAACGAAATGCAACACTAGGGTCGAACGGAAAAGATAGCATGGTTACTGGATAAGATCTGAGATTAAGGGTGTCTTTGATTATTTATTTTTTTAAAAATTGATTATTAATCTAAAAATTTTATTTGACTTTTTGGTCGTGAAGAAACGGTTTTGGGGGTTCAATTTCTGGTTCAACTGCTTTACTGCTTTGCTCCTGAGTTTCTAAGAAATTCTCTTGAACATGATGGATGCAATTTCTGGTTCAACCACATTGGGACAAGATTGTGTGTCGAGATGTGTATACTTCTCATTTTTAATTATGATAGATCTAAACCGTTGATTAAATCTAATGGTATTTTTTTCGTGCTTCACCGGTGAGGGACTTAATTGAGCCCTCACCTTAGACTCCACCCTTGATTTTTGCATCTATCCAATATGTAATGAGAAACATAAATGCATATCATGTAATCCAATGTTCATATGGTTCATTCTAAACAAATTTTGCAAAGATTATGCCTTATTTAAGCTTGAAATAGAAAAGATAGTAATTGTAAGAAAACGGAGATACCGATCTAATTCAAATATATAACTTTAACGATTAATATCTTTAAATGTATGATAATAAAAATTTTAAAAAAATGATATCTTGAATATATTCTTCGAGACCTCATTTGATTTTTCAACTCTAGCAAGTAAGTCACACATGATATCATACAGTAAGCATATTTTTCATTGACCAATAAGATTTCAATTTAACTCTACTTATCGTTGTGCAACTTGAGGAATGAGATTAACTAATACACATGAATAGAGTACTTGATCTATCTATATAAGGTGTTAGCTAGTCAAGTAGCTAATACAGTTCTCGACTTAAGTAGAGAACGGTGTAAAATCTTAAAAATTTCAAGATTTTACACCTCCGGTGTCTAAGCAGAGAACTGGAGGAGGTGTCAAATTTCTCATTTTTATAACATCCACTATATAAGTAGCAGAAGGGTCAAAATGGAAATTGGCAGGACGTGCAAGAAACACATAGGACGCCAAAAGAAATTCTGACAAAATAAACGAGATCATGTTAGGAATGTTGTAAGCACACTATGCCAGGCCCAATAAATACAAAGATCAGCATATCCTTTTCTCATGTTGCTATATTCACACCTACACTTTGCCAATTACACCCAATTTTATTAATTAGCATGGCTATTTTATAACTATCTTGATAGAATTTCAACTTAATTGGCATATTAAGACTAGCTTAAGCCATTAAGTTTGATCTAGTGGTGAGAGGTTTGGGTAGTTTGCAAGAGATCCTGGATTCGATCATCTGCTTACGATGTAAACCAAAAAAATATTAAGACTAGCTCATACCACTGAGCTAACACCTCAAATTATACTTAAATAAATTAATATATAAAGAAAAATGGTGTTTTAGGAAGTTTTGGATATTCTATCAAAAAATTAAAATAAAAGAAGTTCAGGATGAAAATTTTAACATTTTAAATTTAGGAAAAATTATATTTTTAGTCTCTAAGCAATTTCAGGTAACTTTCTCATTATTTTTGTCCTTTTTTGTTTTCGTTCATGTTTGCATTTTTTTGTTTTCTGGTACAAGTTTGCATATGATTTTTTATACTTCACGCCTATAGATTTTTTTCAGGGCATAACATAACATATATTTACAATTGAGAGCACACAAAGAAAATAAGAAAAAAATTTCTTCTACCCCAACATTTAACCCTCACCCCTACAAATAACTTAAAATTCCAATTTTACCCTTTGATCATGTAATTTTACTCCTGAAAAAAAATTGATACAGAATACTTGAAAGAATGTGTTCCGGTAATTGCAACAATAAGCTAAAGATGAGAGTTACATACCGGAAAAGTTTAAAATTGAGTTCCGGTACTTGTCTATTCTCAAATATTCAAACCCCCTCCAATCAAATCAAATCAACTATTCTTCTTCCACAACACTAGGTCCTCCAACATTGAAAAGAATTTCTGAAAATATTAGTCCCTGTACTCCTCAACTTAAACAGTAACAAAGCAAATTCACCTTCCACTGAAACCACTGTCTCCGCCATTTCCTACCTCACTGTTGATGGCTCTTTCAGAGTTGGAGAAAGGAGACTATAGGAAATGTCAAAAATAAATATAGATTTCAGTTCACAAATTCTAGTTCAATCGGTAGAAATGTCAAAATTGCTAGGTTGGAGGTCCATGTTCGAACTCTAGTTCATCCACTTTGTGTGTTTGAGTTTCCAATTAAAGGTTTATTATTTTCCTATGTCCCAGTTGTCGCTAAAAAAATATATTGGACTAAATTGTTATGTTAAAAAATTAATAGAATAATTTTATTTTAAATTTACTACTACTTACCACGAGGTGGGTTCTCCCCTTCCAACCAAATTTTCCCCATATGAATAAACAAGGAATCGAATCCATAACCACTTGTTTAAGGGACCAAGACTCTTACCACTTGGACCAATCATATTTTTTTAATATAATAAATAAAATAATGATTTTGAAAATTGCCTTATATAAAGTGTGAACACTTCAATATTTAGAATTATTGTTAGATTTATAATTTAATTATTCAATATGATCATATCATGTTTTTATATTAAATATTTTAAAAATAATATTTAACAACAAAATATGGTACCAAAAATACTTTTAAGAATTTATCTAATTGCAGACATAACATTTGAAAACGAAAGGAATAATGAAAAAGGTGTATTAAACGATACAGTTGGTCCTTTTAATAAAAAAATGAGTATAACATTCTTTCTTTCCTTCTCAAAATTAATCAAATAGGGACCCCATAAGCATTCCAAGTGACCGACCAAGGTTGGGTCCTTTGGTGTGATTGTGTTAAATCAAGTGGGATAGGGGGGACCTTAGCCATATAATTTTGGCTTCTTGTTCCCAAAGCAATGCCTTTGGATTTTGTAACCATCTTCATTCTCTTTTTCTCTCTCATTTCTCTTTTTCATCATTCTAAGTTTTCATTCTCTTCCATCGAGATTTTACTCACTTTTTCAACCACAAAAAATCATACCAAATCACCAAAGTCGGCTTTCAAGGTGATCATGTTCCTATTATTGTACTACTAACAATTATTTATCAAGTAACAAGTGATTTATACGGTAGACTATATTATAAGGGGTTCACAATAGATTATCGGTATTTAAAGATCATCATAAATTTTAACAATTGTTAATATTTTATATTTTTAGAAGAAATGACTTATAACGGTGGACTATATACCATAAATAGTTTACGATAGACTGATAGTTAAAATCATCATAAATTCTAACAATGGTCAATAATATTTTTTTACAAATAAAAATCCATGACATTCTTCATTTATACCGCTAAGAGGTGACCTAGATGATGCGGTGGTAAATGTCAATTTTATGTAAATTTTTCATTTTAATGCATACACTTATTAACTTGTTTTGCAATAAAACATATAAAAACACTTGAATTCAATGTACATATTAGGTATTTAGGTTTTAGTGAAGAATTATAGCTATTTTGACCTATTTCTATCTTTTGCGTGATTGATTAAGGAAAGATTGGAACCTAAAAGACTGGAGATTTTGAGTCTGCAACAATTTGCTAAGTGAGCCAACCATGAATTGGCAAATCATAACAAAAGATTTGCAAGAAAAATAGGACAAGACAATCCGCTTAGCAAGTAATTGAATGATATGGTGAATCAAGTGTGAAAGTTTAGAGTTTCGAATAGCAAATTCACTAAATGGACATGTTTCGCTCAGCAAATCAATGCGGCTTTAGTGAATTTCCACTTTCTTGCAAAATATAAAAAAACAGTGTGTATCAAAATTATGGGTTCTTTATCACATTTTAATTAAGAGAAATACAAGGAAAGCAAAGATCTCAAGGTGGATAACACTCCATAATTTCATCTTCAATTCATCTCTTTGTAAAACTAAACTACCATAAATATGAGTAGTTAATTTTTCTTTGTATTGAGATTAAGTATAGTTAGTTATGAATTCGACTAAAAAAATGTGCAACTCAAGTACCCTCTCGCAATTCTCTCATTATTACTTACACTAGTTAGTACAACATTACTCTCTAAATTAAGTAGAATTCAGCATACTGCCTTGTCCCCCTCCCCTCTCTAAATTACTAAACTATCCTTGTCACCTACGTGCCTCTTTTCTAAACATAAATTACTTTTTTTTTGGATAAAAACATTAGATTAAATTTCTTTTTGATAATAACATAAATTAATAATTTAAACTTTATACAATTGATCAAAACTAGTAATTTTTAACTAATTTTTTTAAAAAAAAAACGGGAGTAGTGTCATTGGTGTTTTTCTTTTTTGCAATGCATGTCCTAGGAGAGTTTCTGCTTTTCCCCATTTTTCTTATTTAAATAAATAAATCATTTTTGTAATATAATAAAAAAAATTATTTAACAAACATATTAAGCCCAAGTGATTAATAAGCTTTTCAATAATGACTCATTGGGAAGAAGTCGAGCTCAATTTCTATGACAATAATTTTTTATTTGATTTTATTTATATAGCTAAATTATCAAAACTCTTTGTATTGATAGGTTATTAAAAGCAAAAAATATAAAAAAATTATTTTTATTTATTCTTCATTCTTTCTTCTTTTTGACTACTTGTACTTTTTACAGGCTCCTATTCTCTCTCTAAACTCTTTCTCTCTCCTCTGTCTCCACACCATCGCCCGCTTCGGAGACAACGCCGGAACCCACATTCTTCACCGGAAATTCTCTTCCACCGCCAAAAAACACCTTCTTCCTATCCTTTCAAACGAACCGCTCCGACTAAGTCTCGGAGAACCGGGTTTTTTCCGTTTCTTCACCCGGTCCAAGTTACTGCATGAGTTGAAAAATCAGTTTCTTTGACTTGGAATTGTCAATGAGGTTACTGGGTTTCTAGTTTTCTTGAAGAGGAACAGATCTAGTAAGGTTTTTCGCATTTTAGAGCACAAATAAGAAGTGGGTTTTGATTTTTAGAGAAATTGAGTTTGAGTTTTATGATGTACGGAACTTTGAGAAGCGATCGCGGAAGATGGTGGAGTTTCGGTGAATCTCTCACATGGAATGGCAGATCTTGTTAGTCACAGGAATGCAGACCGTGACATTCAGCAGGTGGGTCATTAGTTTTATGTTAAAGTTTTGATTTTTATAGTTAAATTTTAGTTCTTTGTTTTGGTTGTTTATGGTGAAATTCACTAGCTGGTTTTGTTGTTGAAGTTTTTGTTTTTTATTTTTTGGGGTGGCTAAGAATGTTATGAACTTATGATTGTTATGATCAAGTGATTTATGTGTGCAAGTGTTTTTTGTACTAATTGGGAAATTTGAGAAAAGTGAGGACATGGGAGTGAAGGCATAGAGTAAATTTTTATGTTTTAAGTATGTTTTTATTTTGGGATACCAAATTTTGGAAATGAATTTTGGTTAAAAATATGATCTTGTGAAGTGGTTTTTTTATTTTATTTTGTGCCTTTTAAAGAGGTGCAGTTGATTAAATGAAGTTTAGTTGGTTAAATGAATTTATCAATTGCCTTGCAATGGGATGTCCGAAAACATGGAAAAATTGAGCATGTTTATTATTACTATTTGTTGCCAACCATGTTGTGTTATTGGTGTGAAGTATCCACCAACTTTGCCGATGACTAATCTCTGCTGGAGAATCTGGTCGGCCAGCTTTAGTGGGGTCTCCCCTCCCGTTGACATTTTTTTTATCCACAACGTTCAAAACCCGAGACCCTGCATAAGGGATTTGAGTCTAGTGCCACTCGGACTAACGTAATGTTGGTATATGGAGCATATTTATTTGTGTTTGAATGTATCTAACTTGGTATATATTATTAACAGCTAAGCCAAATTTGTACTAGGGTAGATTTCTTTTGATGTTTTCTTTAAATGATAAGATTTTAATTGTGCAGCACCTTATGGTTTATATATATAAAATATTTTTAGATCGTTTGGTATAGCACAACGATGCTTATACCTTACACTAGTTTGGTTGCAGTGACTGTAATAATAATTAGATGCAAGATGACTGAGTTAGCATTCCTCTAGTGAAATTGAGCCTGCTATTGATGTTGATTTCTTGGACAATAATGATTGTGTTCCCCAGAAATATCTCTAGCCTGTATATCATTTTCCGATTCCGACATCTATGCCTGTTGTGTTTCTTACATTAACATTTTTTTTTGTCTGTTTAATCTTTCCTGTAGCTTACCATGCACTATATTTGTCATGCAGGCATTGATTGCTTTGAAAAAGGGTGCTCAATTACTTAAATATGGTCGTAAAGGAAAGCCGAAGTTTTGTCCATTTAGACTTTCCAAGGTATGTTAGGGGAAATCTTTTCTAGGAAAATTTTAGTGGATTCTCTGTATCTCTTGTGAGTCTTGTCTAATTAAGGATAGGTTCTTATACATGTTGGCAAATGTTATAACTTATACATATTTATGCTATGGAAAGCTTTTAAATTGTATTTTAATGCTTTTACCTGCCATTTTATTACATAGTAGATATAATTTTATGTAACTTGCTTAGCTGAAATGTACTACAGTACTTTAAACCTTTCAAAAAACAAAGCAATGTATGGTTTTTTTTAATGATAAGCCCATTGATGGATGTAGCTGTCCTTACATAGTACGTTAAGCAATCAAAGTTTGATTTATGCAAGTGGACCATCCCATCTTCTATAGGATTGAAGTTTGTCACATATGTCCTTTGTGCTTCCAAATTCTTTATTTCATCAATTGGGAATGACTATTAACTTTTGATCTCTGACTAGCTCTAACATATTGACTGTACAACCGACTCCCAATATTATCAGGCCCATCTCATTTCCTTCTTGTTTTTTTTTTAAATCCAATTCATCCATGTTTATTACATTGGAATAAGCTACCACTTGATGCATTTTAATTTTACTAGTATGACATATATAAAGTGCTCTTTTTGACCAAGATTAATAAAAAACAATAGTCTTTTCCCACTAAAAGGGCTGGATACATAGACATATCCATAATATTTTGTCATGAACAGTATTTACAAATACAACAATCGGGTATTTTCTCACTGGGGTCGACTATGTCGATCAATCAATGCCATTGCGTCTTATATCACGTTCTAGGTCTAGCAATAGACCATTTACCTCTAAACATCTCTCAATGGTTTGACTTTGACCTATAGTTTTCCTTAGTCTCCCTCTAATTATTGGGCAATCCTCCATATGATAACTCATCTCATCTCTGCACCACTAAGTTTGCTTTTTTGTTATCTTTTGATCGCCTCAGTTCTATATAAATATAACATAGTATGTCTAGCTGGTAAAAAAACTTTAAACTTGAGTGGTAATCACTAAGCATACACTGTCGCATAGTTTCATGTACATTGTTTAGCAAACACATCCCGTACCAAGATAAAAAAGGGAACTTGAGAAGGGGTCAAAGTTGACCTTAGTGCACACCTACGGAAATCTTCTGTATTTTTCACATTGTGATTTTACATTTTCCGTGGCCTTCTCACATATGATCTTTGATTGCTCTAATATATGCTATCTGATTTCTTTTCTAAAGCCTTCCCATATGTATGCTTTTTCCAAATCACAAAAAACCGTCTGTATGTCTTTTTAATCTCTTTGATATCTCTTCATCAGTCCTTGTAGCAAGTATATATTTTCCATGGTCCCTAGCATAAACCAAAATTCATTTTTTATAGCGAGAGTCTCTCGTTTTAATCTCTGCTCATTTATTTGTGCTCAAAACTTCCTAGTATGACTCATGAATTTATCCCCATTACACTTTGTGCTTCGTCTCTTGGATAAAACCAATACTTCCTCAAATCTCGAGTTAGCACATGGGTTTCTTTGGTTCATTTCTGCTTCTTGGTGGATGGATGCAGGTCATTATTTATTATTACTATTGTTGAAAAGTATCATCTATTTAGGGATAATATTTTGTATAATATTAGATTCTTATTTTCTTGTTTACTCCTTTATGATTTCCTCTTTTATAAAATTTGTTAGATGAATATGTAAATCTTGTGTGTGTGCATATATATATATGAACTATTACGCTGAGGGTTTCCTCACGCAATTCAATAAAGTAACTTTCCCACATTAAGAACTACTTCTACTCATTATTGTGTGATTTAGCGTAGATTTTCAGTATCTTAAGTAATGGGCTCTATAGTTTGTAAGGAAAGATGCTATTTATTGGTTTGATTCCACATTTTGGGTTTAGTACGATCTATGGAGGCTTCAGAGTCATAAATGTTCAATTGGGAGCAAACATTAAAGAACTAAAATCTTTTTAGATTTGGGTTGGATTTACTGATTTGCTTCGCAAGGCATACTTTTCTCCATTTGATGCTAACTAGTAGTGACTTGAACTTGTGCTTTTTAATTTGGTGTATCTTTTGACGGTCTTATTAATGAATATAAACTTATATTTCCATTGCTTCCTTGGTTGTCGAATATAAACTTGACAGTCATGTATATGTAGACTTGGGTTTTCACACCCGTTTGCATTATTTGTAACTGCATTCGTTGGACTATCTGAAAAATGCAGGATGAGTTGTCAATAATCTGGTTTTCAAGTAGCGAAGAAAGAAGTCTGAAACTGTCTTCTGTCTCAAAAATTATTCCTGGACAAAGAACTGTGAGAATTCTATTATACTACTATTTTATATCATACTATTGCCTTAGCATTCTTTTTTGGTGAATTAGAAACTGTTTCTTATATGTTATTTTTCCTAATCCTCTGACAGGCTGTTTTCCAGCGATTTCCGCGTCCTGAGAAGGATTATTTATCTTTTTCACTTATTTATAACCACGGGAAGCGATCCCTTGATTTGGTTGGTACTGAAGTCTTAAAATCCATGAATAACCACATCATGTTTTGTATCTATTTTCTGAATATTCCACCATTACAAATATATTTTTTTGGTGATCTTTCAGATTTGCAAGGATAAAGTTGAGGCAGAAGTGTGGATTGCTGGTCTCGGGGCATTGATATCTTCTGGTCAAGGTGGGCGGTCCAAAATTGATGGATGGTGTGATGGAGGCCTGCATCTTGATGTAAAAACACTTGTTTTCTTTGTAATTAGTTATTTTGCTTGCATTTTGTTTCTTGTACTATGTTGTATAGACTCGAAAAGATGACCGATCTTACTCTAGCCAGTATGGCACGTTTCATTATTTTCCCTGAAATGAATATTTAGGATGAATCACAATTGAGAGAACTTGTTGTTTTCTGCTTCATTGTAACAGTAATTATTAGTTTCCAATGAAGAAAGCTAATCTTTATTTTAAAGTTTAGAAGCTCCTATCCCGAAAATATGTATATGGCTGTTTTCTGAAACGAAGTGCCATTCGCTCTTCGTCTTCGTTGGTCACAATTTAGAAATAGTTGGTTGGCATTTTCCTACCTTAAAAATATCCATGGATATGTCCTTTATTGGGAAATTATGAACTTAATTTATTAGTGCTTCTCCAATGTTCCTCTATTTTTCCTGATGCCATTATGCTATGTGATTGTTTGATAAAATATATGGGATGTGGCTTATAATTCTTTCTGGCTCAATTGATTTCAGGACAGTAAAGACTTGACCTCAAATAGTCCTAGTGAAAGTTCAGTCCGTGCTTCTCAAGACATTAGTTCTCCCGACGTTTCTCCTAGTGTGCCAAACACTTCTCCAAAGTCCTTTCAGCCTGAAAATACCTTAAATTCCGAAAGGTCACATGCACCATCAAACCTATCAAATATGCAAGTGAGAGGATCTAGTTCAGATGTTTTTCGTGTTAGTGTTTCAAGTGCCCCCAGTACATCCAGTCATGGGTCTGCACCGGATGATTATGATGCTCTTGGAGATGTATACATATGGGGAGAGGTTATCTCTGAGAATGTTGTAAAAATTGGCGGCGATAAAAATGTCAGTTATTGTAACCCGAGAACTGACATTCTCCTCCCGAAGCCACTTGAATCCAATGTGGTTTTGGATGTACTTCAAATAGCATGTGGTGTCAAACACGCTGCTCTAGTGACAAGGCAAGGTGAAATGTTCACATGGGGGGAAGAATCTGGTGGACGCCTTGGCCATGGTGTTGGGAAGAGTGTGGTTCAACCTCGTCTAGTTGAAGCATTAGCTTCTTCAACTGTTGATTTTGTTGCCTGTGGGGAGTTCCATACATGTGCCGTTACAATGGCTGGTGAAATATATACATGGGGTGATGGCACTCACAATGCTGGACTTCTTGGTCATGGAACAAATGTTAGTCATTGGTTACCGAAGAGAATCGCGGGTCCACTAGAGGGGCTTCAGGTTGCTTTTGTCACTTGCGGTCCGTGGCACACAGCCTTGATAACTTCAACTGGGCAGCTATTTACATTTGGTGATGGAACATTTGGTGTCCTCGGCCATGGAGATAGACAAAATATTTCATATCCTAGAGAAGTAGAATTGTTATCTGGGTTGAGGACTGTATCTGTTGCATGTGGAGTGTGGCATACTGCAGCTATTGTAGAGGTCATTGTGACACAATCTAGTGCTAGTATAGCATCGGGTAAATTGTTTACTTGGGGAGATGGAGATAAAAATCGTCTAGGACATGGAGATAAAGAAGCTCGGCTTGAACCAACCTGTATACCTGCTCTTATCGATCACAATTTTCAGAGAATTGCTTGCGGTCACAGTTTGACAGTAGGCCTGACAACGTCCGGACGCGTTTTCACGATGGGTAGCACTGTTTACGGCCAGCTTGGGAATCCCCAGTCTGATGGAAAGCTTCCCTGTTTGGTTGGAGACAAACTTGCAGGAGAATGCGTTGAAGAAATTGCATGCGGAGCTTATCATGTGACTGTTTTAACCTCCAGGAATGAAGTGTATACTTGGGGAAAGGGTGCAAATGGAAGATTGGGTCACGGAGATGTTGAAGATCGAAAATCACCAACTTTGGTTGAAGCCTTGAAAGATAGACATGTGAAATATATTGCATGCGGTTCAAACTACTCGGCTGCGATATGCCTGCATAAGTGGGTATCCGGTGCTGAGCAATCTCAGTGCTCTACTTGTAGACAGGCATTTGGGTTCACTAGAAAGCGGCACAACTGTTATAATTGTGGACTTGTGCACTGCCATTCATGCAGCTCACGGAAAGCATTAAGAGCAGCCCTTGCTCCTAATCCTGGGAAGCTGTATCGTGTTTGTGATACTTGTTTTGTGAAATTGAGCATGGTTGCAGAATCCAGCAATAATAATCGGAGGAATGCAATGCCTCGTTTTCCAGGAGAAAACAAGGACAGGTTAGAAAAGTCCGAGCTAAGGTTGTCGAAACCAGCTGTGCCTTCTAATATGGATTTGATAAAGCAGTTAGATAGTAAGGCAGCCAAACAGGGGAAAAAGGCTGATACGTTCTCTCTGGTTCGCACCTCACAAGCTCCATCTATGCTACAGCTGAAAGATGTTGTTTTGTCTACTGCTATGGACTTGAAACGCACAGTCCCGAGACCTATTCTTACACCGTCTGGAGTGAGTTCCAGGTCCGTGTCACCTTTCTCTAGAAGATCGAGCCCTCCTCGTTCTGCTACACCCATTCCAACAACATCCGGACTTGCCTTCTCAAAAAGCATTACTGATAGTTTGAAGAAAACAAACGACCTTTTGAATCAAGAAGTGCTGAAGCTGCGTTCTCAGGTATGTTGTGCTTCCTTTGTTTCCCTTGTAATAGGTTTGAGTCTGGTAAATAACATCATGTGCATTATTATACCATACATGTAATGTCTTTTACATTTATAGTTTTACCTATTAATCCTATTATGGCATCAAGAGCGATCTAACATAAATCTCATTAGGTTGAGACCCTGAGACAGAGATGTGAGCTGCAAGAATTAGAGCTTAAAAAGTCAGCGAAAAAGACTCAAGAAGCTATGGCACTGGCTACTGAGGAATCTGCCAAATCCAAGGCTGCAAAAGAAGTTATTAAGTCACTTACAGCACAGGTTAATTTTTTTGGTTAATTTACTTTTCTCAGAACTATATGTATTTTGAATGATTATTTTCATGTACTTTGAAACATAAATATGTGGTTTTTTATTGACATGTCACATTGTTTTTCAGCTCAAGGATCTGGCAGAGAGGCTTCCTCCTGATGTTTATGATGCCGATAAAATCAAACCAGCTTACCTGCCTAATGGTTTCGTCGAGCCAAATGGCATCCGTCATCCAGACTCAAACGGGGAGCACCACCACACGAGGGCGGAGTCAATCAGTGGTTCCAGTGTGGCTTCCATAGGACTTGAATCTTCTCTGATGAATAGAATTGATGGGAATTCACCTGGAAGCTATGCTACTTATTTTTACCAGCAAAACCGAGGATCTGTGACGACTAATGGGACAGATGATCACCGAGACGTTAAATTGCCAAACGGTGGTGGCGCGATTCAGGCAACCAACAATAGTGCGTCGGATACTGTTGATGGTAGGGATTCTGGGAATTTCCGAGATGATGAGAGTGGTTCGAGATCAAGGAATGATGTGTTGCCTGCTAATGCTAACAGTAATCAAGTTGAGGCAGAATGGATAGAACAGTATGAACCTGGTGTCTATATAACTCTGGTTGCCATGAGCGACGGAACAAGAGATTTGAGGAGAGTGCGCTTCAGGTAATAAAAGAACTCTCCAACATTTCTATGTTATATTTATTTGCTTCTACTGATATATGTGGCCTTCAATAGTTTACCAGTGATAATTTTCATATTATTCGATGTTAGAGTTGGCTACCCGATACATTATTATTGTTTGCAATCGTCAAATTGCATGTTTGATGTGTTTGGTGGTAAATGTGTGTATGCAGCCGGAGAAGATTCGGAGAGCACCAAGCAGAAACTTGGTGGGCAGAGAACCGCGATAAGGTATATGAAAAGTACAATGTTCGTAGCACAGACAAGTCGTCCAGCCAAGCAGCGCGTAAGGCAGAAGATGCCGGTTCACCTGTTCTATAATATTGTTTAGGAAAATAGATGGAGAAAAGTTCTCCTTTTAGACACATTATGTTGCAGTGAACATAATTGTAGGAAAATCAAAATGAAGGAATCAGGGACCTTTTCTTTTAATTTCTCTTAAAGTTAAATATCCTCATTTTATTTGGGCTGGTTACCTTTACAATTTACATATATGTTGTATTGTAGTGTATATAAAATTATCTATATAACTTTCTAATTTCTTGGTTCTTTTTGTTTCCCCGTCTCACCTTGTTTTATTATCATTATATGTATTGTACCTCATGCATAAAATGTACTTGGTAATATTTTTTGTAAATTATTATTTAATTTTGAATTTCTCATCTAGAATATTTTTGAAGAGGAGAGAGAGTTCCAAAAGTATCCATTTTTTTTTCTCCAAGACATTTCCCAAATTTCTTTTCTCCTTTCTCTCAAGCCATCAATTTCCTTTTCCTTCTAATTTCCAAACAAAGCAAAAAAATTGGGTGCACCTGCAAAGTGCAAAGTCTTTGTTATTATGAATAAATATAATTGTGGGTTCTTTTAATTGAAAAAATGTGGAATTACTAGGATAAACAACTATTTTGGTTTCTAAACGTATTAGTCATTGTCATTACTGTTACCTCTAAATTTATTGAAATTGCAAACAAACCAGCAAGTGTCTTTAGTCATTTTAGTAATCAAATTTCACATCCACTTTTACCACCCTACGTTTTTTCTCGCGTGTCCTATGATTTTTTTAAAATATCCATGTTCGCTACTTAAGTAGTAGATACCTCCAAAAACACCATATAATTATAACGTCCGCTATTTAAGTAGCGGACGCTTTTTTTCAAAAATTTTCATTTTTATAATGTCCGCTACTTAAGTAGCGGAAGGGTAAAATGAGAAACAAGTAGAACGCGCGAGTAACCTGTAAGGTGCAAAAGAAAATTCCATCAAATTTATTTTTAAGTAGTTAATTTTGTCATGGGATATGTGATCAATTTAATCCAAAAATAACAGTTAAGTTTGCAATGTGCATGTATGCAGTTTCAATTGGGGATCCGGATCCTCTCCAGTCTGTTCTCTCCAGTTTTCCATCCAGTGTTCATCACAACCGTCCATCAATAATATTTTAATGTCAACTGCTGCAGTACAATAAAAATCAACGGTTGAGATTGCACAGCACCATGCTATGGCTGGAGAGGATCTGAATGCTTCAATTGGAATAAGACTAGTGCAATGAGAAGATAGTTATGGGTACACTGTCGGCACGGTTTGATTAAACTCAAAACATAAACAATTGAGTTTATAAAAAATTTAAAATTAAAAAAAATAAACAAATGGTATTTTAAAAGGATGTAACAGTAACATGACATTCATATAAGTCGTTGCTGAAAAAGCATAAAGCAAATAGCCAAGCCACTGCTTTTTCAAAGGAAGTTTCAATTAGCCATAGAAAAATGAGCAGCTCCTTGTTTGTTTAACCAAATCTACGTTAAACTTGTCTCCCTAACACCAAAAGTGTGATATTAATTAATTTAGTATTAACCACCTTTGACTTGCTCGGGTAAGATTATCATTATTATCTTTTGACCAAAAAAAAAATATTCATATAAGGCAGCAAAATTGGTTCATATTTAATGCACAATTTTGACGGTTAATATTTTCAATTATTTGTTATTAAAAATTAATCTATATTTAAAAAATATTCATTAAGACATATCGAACAAGATATAACATTTGTCTTAATATCAAAGCTGCCGTGGTGGTGCTCCTCGTGGTAATTCTCCTCCTTCTGCTCCTTGTGCAGTTGTTCCTCCAATAATGTCAAGCATAAGAGACATAGTCAAGTTGAGATTAGGATTAGGAACACTGCTGTGTTGGATGGGAGTGGCTATGATGCATAAATAATAAAAATTGCTTAATGCACCCATATATTGCTTAGCACACTCCCAGATTGCTTAGCGCTCCCCCAGATTTCTAGCGCACCTCCTAGAAATTTGGAGGGTGCACTAAAAATTTGGGGAGTGCGCTAAGCAATTTTAGGTACTTATGCACCATAACTTATGCCGTGTTGGACTATATCTCGCCTAAGGCAATAACAACGATAGGTCTATGTTGATATTTCATGAATAACGTTGCTGGTATTTTAGTGTCAAAATGATGATGATGTGACTCTATTTGTTTGTCAATATTCGTCATTATATATTCATCACATTATTATTAATAAATTTGGATTTACATTTATCCCCATAACAATAGATCAACTTCGAAATACTACATTTATAAGATTGAAATGATGATGTGACAAAAATACAAATTGCTATGCATCGTAAAACAGTAAACAAATGTCAATTAAATTCGATGAATTATTTCATTAATGAGTTAAAATGTGGATTTAAAAATACAGATTGCAATTCAGCGTAAAACTCGTATTACTCAAATTCTCTCATACCTTTTTTTATAAGCAAATGTTGAATTATAAGAAATACAAGGGGTACTCAACCCTTATAATTCAAGGACATTCTCTCATACTTTGTGTATGAATTTCATTACTAGGTTATCTGAAAAACAAAAATAAAGGGAAAAAAAAAACTCCATATAGCCCTACTACTTAAATAAATTACTGAAAACCAGTCATTAGATAAGCGACAAGACACAGGCTTAATGGCTAATACAAATGCAATCATACGAGGTGTATATAACTATGAAAACAAGGGTCCTCGTACAAATATTTATTTGGCATTTAATTACCAAAATCAAATCAAATCAAATCAATGCAATGGACGATTCACACGTCACTTCCCCAAATTTTATGAGAATCAATGTATGGTCACTCTTGGGCCATAGCAACAGTTACTAGTAACAATTTAACATAACAACAGAAATTAATTAAAGTTGGAGTTTATTTTTGAAGAACACACATACTACAATAGTTTAATTTGAAGCCACTAGAATCAACAATGAAACAACTTCATTATTTTCTTACTCATAATAATAATCAAACTTATATCAACAACTTTGCAAGGTTTGTTACCTATTTTTCTCTTTGCTTTCAAATACAAAGCTTTTTATCTTTAAGCAAATCAAGCCACAAAACACTAGCTTCTTGGTAAATATTTGAACTCACAATGGTTCTATAACAAACTATATATGAAGTTAAACCATATATATCCAAATATATATGTACGAAATCTCCTTCACAAGCTAGCAACAATGTGAAGAGAAGACAATCTACATGTAACCTTCAAAGGATTATTAAGAAATTTTTCTCCCCTGAAGTTGATCTTAAAAGTAATCAAATAGAAGGGAAAAGAAAAATTATAAAAAAGAAGTTGGTAAATACAATACAATGAAGAGTTAATTAAAGATATACCATGCATATACATAATTACCTATAAATTTTCTATTAGAGAATAGTGGCTTGGTGAAAGAAGGATATATCCTTCTATGGTTTTCCCATTGAGCTTTGTAGTCCAATGTCATTATGCTTCCTAGAAGGCCCTGATGGTGGAATAGTTGCTTTTGGCAATAAGCCAAAGAAATTTGAAGGCAAAGCATGAGTTTTGGGATACACTTTGAAAACTTGAGTGTGTCTAGAGCCATAACCATGGTCAACAAAATATATAACCAATAGTAGTAGCATTAGCAACACATTGAATTGTCTCCTATTCATTTTGTCAAACCAAAGTGTAGTTTCCTTTATAACAAGACAAGATATAACCTCAAAAGAAAATGAGAGAAATTAATTAAGAGTATATAGGGAAAAAGAGGATAATAAATGGTGCATGGTATAGAATTGTTTAATAAATGAAGAAGGGAATTTATGTAGTGCAAATTAAGGGTGGCTTGTGTTTGAAGTATATATGAATTAATTTATGGAAATGGTACCAAGTAAGATAGCATTAATGAAGAAAAACAAGGTGCGGAAAAATGGGGGAGAGGAGTAAATGCAGGATCATGTGCTTTAAGATTTGGGTGTTGGGGGAGTGATTATTTTTTTTTTATTTTTTTTTTTTGACAAAAAGGGGGAGTGATATTTTGTGTTATGCTTTTGGTAGCTTGTAGCATTAAATGAGACAACATGAAGCAATAGTACTTTTATCTAATTAAAAAGTGACTTGGAAACTCTTTATGAGGGCATTGGAACGGGTCCTAAGGGAGGGTGTTCTCATCAAATTGTGGATAGTAGAAGAAACTATAATAACCGACCAAAAACTAAGAATATTGCCAAATGAATTGAATTAGTGAATGAAAGGTGAAAGATTATGTAATATTATATTGTAGGCAAAATTATGTTGTAATTTCTTAACTTAATTTCAGATAGTTGATTTTTATTTTCGCATCCTTTTGGTCTTTCATCTATATATGTTTGCATAGGGTTGTTCCCGATTATATAGAGGCACTATGAGAATATTAAAAATGGATTCTAATAAAAAAAATGATAAAAAATTATCCTCATTAATAACAATAAAAAATAACCATTTTTGTCACTATAACATGAAAAAAGTTTGATAAACAAGTCATTATCTATATATCCCATATGTATCTCTATTTGACAAAACTATAATATACCTATTTGCTATAATGAGTTTAGAAAGTTTAGAAAATTTATTTATAGGACCGTTCATAATAGAATAATCTTTTTTAAAACTTTTTATAACTAATAAATTTTTCATTTTTGAATAAAGAGAATTTCAAATATTTAAATCTCATAACTCCATATTTTCAGGCATATAATCTTTTATTTTATACTTCTAATTTACCAATACTACTATCCAATATTTTTTTTAGGCCTCTATTTATATGAGATCATATGCCATGGTCCATATATGGCACATGAATAAGAGCCGCCCCTATATATGTTTGCTTATGAATTTTTAAGCTTTAAACCTATGACTTTTGTGTGTGTCAATATATTTAACATTAAGAGCTTGCATGGAAAAAATAAATATAAATTTGGAGTTTGAAATCAATATCTAATATCTAATATGGTTGAAGGGTGCTATAAAATGATATAAAAAAATAAAAATGACCAAATCGTTACTTAAAAGGCTAAAATAAAATTAAGGGATTGTATAAGTAATTTTACCTATATTTTAATGTTGATATGAAGTTTTATAAAACAGATTATATATGATGAAATGTATTTTAGATAAATTTATTTCAGAGTGAGATTTAGTTTTTTCTAAACACATTTTTAAAATAAAAAATTAAAGGTGTTTTTTTAATAATAAAAACAAAATTATATCATGACAAAGTTTTTAGATTAATTATTTAATTAATCAATTATAAATTAACAAACAATCAATTATCATAAGTTATTATATATTAATAATATAAATTATACGATAGTAAATTAGGCTCGACGGCATCCCATCTGCAATCTAACTTGGTTCCCCGATTTTCAATTCTAATTTCACATATCCTAGCATTAGGGTTATTTTTGAAGAAACAACTAATGGTATTCTACAATTGTCTAGCTATGAGAAATTTCAAAGCTAAACTCATACCTATTGAGCTATAGTATTAATTTAAATACACTTCATCACACCTATACTATTAATTTTGTGTGTGGATATAATATCAAAAGGGTTATGCTAACTAGTATATTCGGAGTACTAGTTAAGAAAGCGAAAAGAGAAATTTTTGCATTGAAAAAAATCATATTATACTCTTTGAAAATGTTGACAGCACAAGTTTTAGAGAATTTATTATACTTAAATTCTTTAATTAGTACTCAAGGGTATTAATATTTAGCATTTTCATATGAAAAATACATGATATAAGAACTTTTACCTGTTAAAATGATCCGACTCGATTGACAAATATCGATATTATTAAATTTAGTATTTTCATCTATTAAATTTTATATTAACTTTACAATATTTAAATACATGACCCAATAAAAAATTTCACTATATAGTAAGGATTGGGAGCAAACTAATTAATTGTACTAGGGTGATTGTTGTTGGTTTTTAGTTAGGTGAACGTGTGGGCCTCCATGGAAATTAATGGCCGACTTAAGGAACTGAAAATTTGAAACTGTTTTGTACTGCTCCCTCCGTCTCATTTTAAATGACTCTTTTTGATTTAGTATACTATTCATTTGACCTGATTTGACCTTATTTTTCTATTAATATATACATGCAAATATTAGCATATGAGATGTTGTTTGATTTGTCTCGACGAATACTTTCAAAATATATCATTTTTATAATTTTTAATAATATATAATTAGAGATATTAACTATTAAAGTTGTGCATTAGCAAACGTGTCAGTGGTCAAACAGGTCATTTATTTTGGGAAAGAGGAAGTATAAGTCAAGTCTCACACAGCAATGTGTAATCAATTACTTGGGGACTAAACTCTCTCTATATAGGGCATCTCTATATATATAGGGCATTAAATGATCATTGAGGTGATGTCACACGATCGATCTCAATTATCAACTTAGAGAAAATTTGGAAGGAATATTAGAAATGACCAAAATAAATTATATGTTTAAAAATGTGCATTTTTTTAAGAGGATGATACAACTTTTTATTATTTTGTTATATAGTCAAGGTTTGTAATTTTAAATGGAAACGTTCTAATTTTGTTATGGTCCAATGCCATAAATTGGACAATGAAATTAAGGTCCCCCATGAAATGTATCAAAATAGGAAGAGACGTAAAATTGGACCCACGTGCTGTGTGGAAATAGAGACAGATCCATGCTAGTAGGGTTTATTGTGTTTTGACCAATGTTTTTTAAAATAAAAAGTTTTCAGCAGAATGAAACAAATTAAAGTTGGGTTTAAAGTTTAGACACCGGTGCCGACTAAAAATTGATTTAGGATAAGGGTTTGTCGCAAATCGCAATGTTTTTTTTATTTATTAAAAATAGGTATCGATTCATTCAAATTGAAAATATATACTCCCTCCGTGCTAAAATAAATGACCTGTTTGACTTCGTTTACGCTTATCAATGTCAAACTTTGATCGCTAATATCTTTAATTATCTATTATTAAAAATTATAAAAAATGTATATTTTGAAAATACTCGTCGAGACAAATCAAACAAGATCTCGTATGCTAATATTTACAAGTATATATAGGTAGAAAAATAAGGTCAAAGTATGTCAAATGAATAGTATACTAAGTCAAAATTAGGTCACTTATTTTGGGACGGAGGGAGTAAATCATTACAAATTCAAAATTGCTAAGAACTTAAAAAGGTGAATCTACAAACAATCTTGCAGTACCTAGGTTAATAGCATACAGCGGCATCATAAAAGTGCCTACAAATATGACAAAATAAAAGTAGCCGGAATAATCATACTCAGGGGCGGAGCTAGGTTGGGGCTCGGGAGGGCCGCGGCCCGTCCTAGATTTTTTCGATTTTAGTAAGTATATATATACATATTTTTATTAACGGTTATCTTATATATAAATAATCAATAAAGCATTTAGCATAAGATCGCAAGCGGCCTGGTGGTTTGGTTACGCTATTGGAAACCAGAAGACACGGGTTCGAGTCTGCTGGGTGTAGTTTATAGCTTTTCATTGCTATTTTAAAGAGAAATTGCTTTGTTGAACGTACGGTTGAGTTTGCTGTTTACTAGAATTATTACTACACCATAAGATAGTTCATGGAGATATAATGGTCAAAATATTTATTTTAAAGGAATGGTCAATAAAAAAAATTCTACAAATCATTGCTTTGTAACCGGGGATCACGTTTAACAATGTTATAATATTGCTTGAGTTTGTATCATTTAATAAGATATTAAGATCTGTTAAAATTAACGGTTTATAAATTTTTAACTTTTATAAAAAAAAAAATTGAAGCTCCGTCACGGTCCCCCCGGGTATTTTACTCTAGCTCCGCCACTGATCATACTTCCGGATCTGCAACATTGACGTTCAAGTCTTCATCAGATCTGTAATGATTGACGTAGATCTGTCAATTTGAATCAACAAAGCACCGTAGAATACAAAAAACCAACAAACGCCGCACAAGACGACAACAACCTGAAAACAACAAAAACGAAGAAGCAAATCTATGTAGATAATCACTCATTTAAATAAAAAGAGAGACAAAAACGGTGTTGAGGTGTGATTTGAGGCCAAAAATGGCCAAAAACTACCCCTATGGTGGAAGAATGAAAAGAGAAAAGTTAAGAGAAATGAGTGACGACTAACCCTAATTTTTGTAACACATAATACACATGCAAATCACAATGTTAAAGTAATTAAAAATAACTTTTTTTTAGGAAACAATAATTATTTATTAAAAGATTGTATATTTCATATAGAATGCACTAACTTTAATACAAATTTACTATTTTAAACTTATACATGATAGAGAAATCCTTAAGTTAATAGAAACTTTAATAATATTGTCATATTGAATGAAACTTTAGTTTTTGTCTATGCATGTATATCAACAAAAGTCTTGTCTGAACAATCAAAATGATACTATACTTTTAATTTATTGAGTGTGGGAAGATGGTTTGAGAAAACTATTAAAAGGGATGTGGGTAATGGAGAAAAGACGTTGTTTTAGAAGAATAGATGGTTGAGGGAGGTCCTTTTTGTGATAAATTTAGTAGAGTTTATAATTTATCTATAAATAAGGATATTTCAGTAGTTGAGATGTTTAGGCATGGATGGGGGATTGCTGGGGTGGGGGGGTTGAGGTGGCGTAGGTGGTTGTTTGCTTGGGAGGAAGAACTTGTTGTGGAGTGTAAGTTTTGTTTTCATGAATTATTTTTTGCAAGAAAATGTTAATATTCATCGAAGTGACAACTAGATCCTTTTAAAGGCTACTATGTTAAAGAAGTCTATCATTATATTTCTAAAGAAGATCTGACGAAAGTGTTGGTGAATGAGGAGATGATTTGAGATAGTTTAATTCTTTTGAAGGTGTCAATATTTGTATGGAGACTGCTTGTTCAAAATAAGCTACCAACAAAAGATAATTTGGTGAGGAGGAGAATGACTCATTTGGGCTCTCTACTTTGCTCAATAGCCTGTGGTAATAATGAATCAGCTAAACATTTATTTTTTGAATGTGATGTTTTTAATCATTTTTGGCCGACAGTTACAAAGTGGTTGGAAATTTTATACCGCGTTTTCTATTGTTGGTCATTATCATGCTTTACAATTTGGCTATATTTTTTGTTTAATAAAGAGACACATAAGTTCTTCTTTGCAATTTAGTTGGAACTATTCATTAAAAAGATTATTACACCAATCATAAAATGCTAAAGTAGCATTGTTCCCTATGCGGTTAATAAACCAAAACCTTAATTTTTGAGTAGTTCCCATTTCATTCTTTTTATTTTTATCAAGGGCAAAAAATATTACTTTTAATAATTATCTAATTTCTTCTTTTTTTGTCACGTAGATTAATGGCTGGAATTTCATCATTAAGTTGAATAAGTAAAGTATCTGATGATCAAACGACGACTCCTATGTATATAATATAATTTCTCTACAAATTAATTTAAACTTACGAGACTTTTCTTTTCTTTTTTGACCAATTAAAGAAAACTCCACTTTTATAATATCCACTTTCTCTCCATTCCAATAATACAAAAAATTGCTCTTTCTTCTTTTCTAAGACCATCATTTCCCTGCACTATTTTTCATTTACTTGTTTTGGTTTAGTTTGTTCACTCTGTTTTCCAAAAGGTAAGCAATATTTGGAACCTTTTTCCAAAGAAAAGAAGAGAAAATTGGAACTATATATATAGTGACTATTTGTATTTTTATGTACAAAATGGAATTATATACTGTTACACTGAAAAGAATAAATAATCATATATAGTATATACTATGTACTGATCGATCACCTCATGTGCAGTGAGAATGAGCTTGCAATATTCAGGAATCAACATGGAAGTATTGTAGCTAGCTACATTGAAAATAATAATAATAATGAACTTGAAGAATATATTCCATCCATAAAAAGCTAAAGAAAGAGAAAGGTACTGCATATTTTTCTTTCTTTCTACTTATAATAATTAATCATATTTCTTAGTCAAAAAAAAAATGATCATATTTCTAGTGATTTCTAATTGAAATGATACTTCAAAAAAAGTACATCTCTCAGGTGTTTATACATCAACACATCTCTCAGGTGTTTAATTATTTTTTTAAAACATTGTAGAATTAGGATGATCCACAATTTTAGAAACAACATAATTTTTAATTTTAGACGTTGTTTTACTTTAAATCGGCGAAAAAATCATGAGGATTATCAATATCTGAAACAACGTAAACAATTTAAGAAAACAAAATTGTTTTAGAAAAAATATGTTTCAAATTCTAAAATCTAAAACAAGTTTTACGTTATAGAACTTGAATGTGTAAAATCTTTATATTTAGATAATTTTATATTTGGACATATAAAATTATGAAATTTGAAGATATTTATAAGGAGGCATCCGCATTCTAATGGGGAAGGTCGAGTACTAAAACTTAATCGTGTAAAATATAATTTGAATTATACAATTCAAGCAGGATATTTTTGAAAATTTCGGAGGCGAAAAGCTTAAGGAGTAGCAAAATAAATTCTCAACAATTAAAAGAAAATTCTTATGATTATATTGGTTAACAGAATGGCCCAAATTTGATCCATCAACTTCACAGAGCAGCCCACTCTGTTTTCTTTCTCAAATCCAAACAAGAAAAATACTTTTCCCACCCCTCATGTTTCTTTTCTACCCCCTGGAATTTCATTTTGAATAAAAACTTCGGAACATGATTTTCAAGTTTTTTCTGAATTTAAACTAGAAAACTTTAGAAAACACATTCTGAAGCTTTATTTCAAGAGCAAAATTGAAATTTTTGGGGTAAAAAGGAAACATGGGGTGGGAAGAGAATTTTTCTCCAAACACAAAACAAAACATGAATTGTCAAACTATTTAGGGTTAATGGACCATTTGGATTGACATATTTTTGAGTTTATGCGAAACTGTTTTTACAAATAAATAAATTTTTATGTATTATTATAAGTTTTTCAATATAATTTATAATAAAACAACTTATAAAGATACAATTTTGGTTTGGGAAAATATGGGTTAACATGAAAGTTTATTTATAAATATAAGCTATTTTTACAAGCTAAAAAATAAGTCAAATCCAAACGGGGCCTAAATAATTTTTTAAGTTCTTTAAAATATAGGAAATTTTGAATTTAGTTCTTAAAAATAAAAACAAGATCTTTTAGTTCTTCCAATATTTTCTATTTAATTTTTTTATTTCTAATTTCTAATGATCAATGTCAATCTCAAAGTTTTGACCTTGTATATATAGGCCTGTTTGGACTTCGCTTATTTTTTATCTTATGAAAATAGATTATGCAAATAAACACTAGTTTTTATGTTGGGTTATAAGTTTTCGGCCAATGCTACAGTACCAACTTCAAAAATAGTTCATCGTGAAAAAATGATCAATACTACTATAATAAAAATGAATTTTACAAAATCCACCATTGGATTGAAAATATATATCATATAGATCATCCATAAAAAACTTTAGAAAAATTGAAAATCATTTGATATGTTATTGAGAACTGTCAAGATTAACGGTATTTAATAAAATCCATAAACCGTTAATTTTAAAAGGTCTCAATAACATATCAAATGATTTTTAATTTTTATAAATTTTTCATGAATGATCTATATGATATAAAATATCAATCCAACGGTAGATTTTGTGAAATTCGTATTCGTTATAATGTCTTTCATGACTGATCCACCCTGGACGAGAATGGATTCTCTTTATTTAAAAAAAAAATTGAGGAAGTAATGTTGGTATCTATACTATCAGATCAAAAGCATCTACTAATATTTTAATTAGAAAATAATGAAGAAATGTTGGTGAATGGTTAAAATGTACAAATTGAGAAAACTTGAGAGAAAAAAAAAAATTGAGAGGATCCTTTATCACCCTGCACCAATCGAAGAAGTGATCCATATTAAAATTTGTCTAAGATTTCACTAACAAAAATTGTATTTTATAAACTATTTTTTCATAAACTATCTTGAAAAACTTATAATAATACATAAAATTTATTTATTTGCATAAGTTGTTTCGTATATACTAACACATAAGTCAATCCAAAGTGGACTTCTAAAATATGTTTATATATTATGCTAAACTTATTTATATGCATAAAAAAAAATATCAAAATTATGTCATTGAGGACAAAAAATTAAAAAATAAAATATAATGAAAATTATTCAAATTTTAACATTCGTGAGCATAATTCAATCGGTAGAGAAATTGCATATAATATATAAAAAAATTCAATTTTATTTTTAAAAATTAAAATCAAAATTGACTATATTTTATTTTACAACAAAAAATTTATTTAACTCGAACTTTTATACTGTATTTCTTTCTTTTTTTTTGGCTTTTTTATTTTATTTTATTTACATGTTATACACAAAAACAACCACAAAATTTAAAAAAAGTAAAATAAAAATAAGATTTTCCGTTTTAAGGAATCAAAAATAAAACTGAAGCCGTTGATGATGTTGAACATGATATTTTATTGAATTAGGGATTTTGTTAGTATTTTGCCAATTAGGGTTTCTGAATTTGTAATTAGGTCATCCTTCATCATTATCATCACCACCGTCTTCTTCTGCTCATTCTATTGATCTCTTCGTCATGACTGACGGTTTCTGGAATCGTCAGCAGCCGCTTCTCCCTTCTCCTGGTTTGCTCAAAAGACCTCGCACTGAATATGGTTAGCTCTAATCCCTTTTTTCTGCATTTTAATTTTCGAAATTTTCAATCTTTGAAATTTTTGGTATTGGGCGTTTCAAAGTTAGGGTTTTGGAGCTTAGCGTGTTAGGACTTTGTAATTTATAATTAAATTTTGTGCTTCATTGGTATGGGATTCATATAAATGATAATGAGCATCAAAAGTTTTTGAATTGGTCATAATTCAGTGGAACCAATGTTTCTAGAAAATAGTGGTTTGTTCAAATTGCGCTATGCTACAATGCTGTTAGAAGTTAGTTGATTGTTGATATCACTTTAATACTAAATAGTGTATCGTAGAATAATAGCGATATATTCAAATTCAACAACGCTATAGTGTTATAGTGAGTCGCTATTTAACTACATTGAGGGGAATCAGCCAGAATTGGACAATTGTGACATGTTCAGTAAGGAATGGTTCACTCTCTAACTGTATGCACAAACTCAGATTGTTAGACAGGTATTCGTCCTGAAAGTTAGAAGCCATGCATTGAGCTTTTACAACATGTTAAGTCCAGATTTTGAGATTATTAAGATGTGATAATTATATGTATGTAATGTAATTATGCTGCATTGCATTTATTTTTCTCTTATAATTCCTCTCTATTTAGAAAACTGCTTAAGCCATTCTCTTCCTTTTTCTTAAGTATTGATTACTATTTCCTTGTCATCCTTATAAATTCATTGCCTATCATTTAAGAAGCATTACTATGACAAACAGCTCGTTGTAGCAGTGTCTGGTATGGTATTGCTACTGGCATAAAGAGTGGAATATACGTTTCACCAACCACAGTAAAATGGCAAGACTATGTCTCCATTTTTTTTTAATTATAAGTATTTTCTCTGTTAACCCCTTTAAGCTTTTTGAGTAACAAGTTGCTTTTGTTTTATCTGGCAGTATTTTGATTTATTTGGTTGTCTCATTTTACTCGTTGGCCGATTCAAATTTTAGGAATTAAAATTGAAAATTTTCTCTTTGGTTGTATGATCCAAGTCGACTTTCCTTTTCAAAGAATATTGTGAACATTCTTTTAGTATTTCAGTTTTTATTTATGTTTTCCAAATTTTAATAACTTCTTACTTCCAAGTAGAGGTGGGAATAGGCTAGGCCGAGCTAGGTTTTGCCAAGCTTGAGCCTGGCCTGTCATAAAAATTGAAGGCCTAAGCCTGACCCGTGGTCTATCATGGGCTTATCTTTTAGGCCTGAGCCTGACCTTTTGAAAGCCTATTGTGGCCTATTAGCCTGTTTAAAAGCCTATTTTTCATGAACATATTTGAATAAAAAATTATATTTATTTTTAAAATTACTTATGAACTAATAAACCAACGTCCTTTTGTTATTTAACATGATATTTTACAGAATTTGATTATATATGTCATTATATTTCAATTCTAGTTTATAATAATACATTTATATATGTGAAAAACTAATGTAGATTAATAAACTTAAATTAATGAAAAAGTTAATAAATATATAATTTAATCAAAGTACAAATTTTAATATATAAATAATAATAGTATTAAAAATATTATTCATATTAATTTAAATAGGCCGGCCTAGTAGGCTAAAAGGCCAAGTTAAGTTTGATATATGTTTGTTGTTTTGTTTCAAGAGATGATATTTAATATTTTTTTCTTGGACAATCAACCTTAGGCCCTTTTCCTGAAATCTAAGATTGTGTCATAGTCTACCTTAGATCAATTGTTGGGCTCCCCAGATTGTTCATGCAAACCAATTGGGTATTGTTGAGGGGAGGTATGTTTGAAAGTCCGTCTTAATTGAGGTTGCGGCCACCCCCGAAGTCTGTTATTAAGCCATTTCTTCTGCCTTCATTGCAACTGAACAACACCTTTTATGTGCTGGGTTGATGGAGTGGGTTTAGTCCCATATGGCCTTTGCATTGCTTATAAGGCCTTTTCTAAGAGTATTTTATAAGTTTCATAAGCTATTACTTTTTCCCATTGTTTTTAGAAAGAAAATCCACATATTTAAATTTACAATCATTTTTTCTTAATAAAAGACAAAGAAATAGGCTCACAAATTTGCTATGTATTTTTATGAATTCACTTATGTGGAGACTGGAGACCACCTATACTACAGAACCATCGGAATACTTGATTAGTTAATTACTAGTATTATATATGTTGATATTTTGCTAAATCTAGAGTACGATGATGAGTTCATGGAAGCAATGTGTGGGATTTGTCATTGATTTTTTATATACAGTTTTGGTTGTTAATTTTTTTCTTTCTGTTCATGTTATTTTGTAATCTGTTTCTAGATTTATTTTCAAATGTTCAAAGTGTTAGTTAACACAATGCCTGATTTATTAATCTATTTTGGTTGTACTGGCAATTTTATAGTTGTCATCAGTGTTCGTAAAACATAATTATAATTTTATTAGTGCTTGGCATTATGTTGCACATGCTGTTTGGTTTTCTTAGTTTTTCTAGCGCGACACATATTTAGATGTATTCTATTATAGTTTTTTATTAAGGTGGCTTTGGTTCAAATGAGGGCGGGGAGATAACTGTTGCTTTGTTTGGTTCCCCAGGGAGGATAGTGATTTTTAATGGAGGGAATGGTCAATTTACTTTTTATTTTTAGAACTTTTTATGTTGCACTTTATATATGAATATTTTAGTCATTGCATTTTTTTTTTTAAGTTATGGGATTTTAGATAAAGAGAGGAGATGAAGAATAAAGACTAAAATAAGATTATGATTCATGATATGACAAAAGAATTCTTAATATAACTATTAAGAACAGTCCCAAATTATTGGGACTTGGCAACATTATAGTGTTGGAGAGGTAAAGGAGAATGGTCCAGCTTTGGTACCATGTTTAAGTTGTGCGGTTTTAGATAAAGAAAAGAGAGAAAGATTAAAGGCGGAAAAAAGATCTTGATTAATAATTTGATGATACAAAATAATTAAGCACTAACCCATATTTATATGGACACAAGACACCAAATCTAAATTAAATAAGGAATCAAGCCATTATAATAATTAGAATAGAAACTAATTTTAAGAGATACTTTTAGATAAGAAAGCAGTCCTATGAGATATTTCAAGATAATATCTTGATATTATTATAAGATACTATTTTTTATATACTTCCCCCTCTGGTTCCCCAAATGGCGAGACAAAATTGAGCACTGAAGGCTTTTGCTCCCCGTCCCAAATAATGGGCCAAACAAGGAAATTTCAAAATAATAATCCCTCCCCTCCTCGCCATTTCTCCCTAACCAAATACTATATAAGATTTTAATTTTAGAGTAGCTTTAATATATGATGCTATTGCAAATAAAATAAATGGAATTTTTTTTTATGTATTTTTCTGCTTTAGTTTTTTTGCTAAAGATGGAAGTTCTAAGATTCCGTAATGTTGCAGATATATCACCTTCTGGTCTGACCTCGGGTAATGGGATGCATAATTATATTGCTCAAAATAATGGTTACCAAATACCAAATGATACTAAAACACTTGGATCTGCTTATGACCATTACTTTCAGAGTGCGGGGCCGGGGGTAATATCTTAACCTATTTTGTTTACATCTCTAATGTGCATGCTATCACCGGTTGTTTGCTGAAAACTACCATCCTGTTTGATTGTGAAGCAGCTTACTTCATTTAATTCTGGGGAAGCTAGTGCAATTGGTGGTGTTGGATTGGCAAGGGGTGTTGGTGGAATACCAGGCCATTCTCTAGGTGATCCTTCTGTCATGGGGCGTCCTGGTGGTGTTGGTGGCCCTGATATTGCACGTAATGGGCGTAATGTCAACTTTGGTGGTCAGCTACCTATAGATGCAGTTTCCAGGCCCAGACCTGAGACAATACCGCTACCCGCAGATGCGTCAAGTACTTTATATGTTGAAGGGCTCCCGTCTGACTGCACAAAAAGAGAAGTGGCTCGTATCCTTTATATTTCTATGATACTGTTTAAAAATTGTATTACCGCGCTTCCATCGTTGTATCCTGGGCTTCATTCATGTTAATTCAATTATGCAACTTCCATGACTCATATTTAGATATCTTTCACCCTTTTGTGGGATATAGAGAAGTGAGACTTGTGACCAAAGAATCCAAACATGTAAGTACACTGTTTTTATAACAGTTGTCTGCTTGTCCTCGTTTGTTTTGGTTTTTTTACCTGATTGGTTGAAAAATTCCATTGTGCTTTTTATGATGAAATGCTTGTTTATTGCAGCGAGGTGGAGATCCTTTAATCCTTTGTTTTGTAGATTTTGCAAATCCGCCTTGTGCAGCAACTGCCTTGAGTGCCTTGCAAGGTATCACTTCCTTTTACCTGCTGATATGAAAGGAATTTGATTTCATATTCTGGCTTTGCAAGTTATATAATAAGGAATTATCTATGCATAAGTTAACTTTATGGAGCATGTGAAAATTGAAGACTGGCCTTAGGTTTTTGGTGGTAAATCAATGCAGTTATTACTTTGTACTGAATTTAAATTATGCTAGCGACACACTCTTCTCGGCACACACTTTTAAATTGGTTGAAACCTAAAATTTAAATGCGTCCCACTAAATTTATGTGGGGCCTACGTTATTTAGCGGAACCTATTTGAATTTCAACCAACTAGAGTGTTGATAGCACTTCACACTGAATTTTGAAGGTTTATAAACAAGCACAGACTGCAGAATTATTATTTGCTTATCTAATTCATAAAAGTACTCAAAGATTTTCAACTTGTAAAGTTGCATATCACTTTACTACTGAATGTTTAAGTTACATGTGCTTTTAGAGGTTGATTCAAACCAATACTTAGTGGTAACTGAAGTAGTAGTGAATATCTGAAAAGTGAAAATGGGTCCCTACATCCATGTTATGTTTGTAATAACTTCTAGGTAAAAAACTATAAGTACATTAAATTTTCACATACTGAGATACCTGTTATATTAATTATCAATATCAAGGTCATTACTTCTGAAATTGTTATCATTCTGCACTCTAGTTTGTCTGCCTCTTCTGTAGTCCGTACTACAAAATTCTGCCATAATAACATTGTCACATACAAACATTTTCATAGTTCTTGGTCACTGAATATTCTGCAATTACAAAATTCTGCAAGCTACTGGCTCCTGAGTATCTTTGTCACTGATAAACTTATTTCGGATTTGAAGTAATTTGTTTATGATTTTCAGTTAATTATGCATCCATAATTCTTTATGTTTGCTGACATTGATCGGATTCCACAGGTTATAAAGTTGATGAACTCAATCCTGAGTCCAATTACTTGAGACTTCAGTTTTCTCGGTTTCCTGGCCCTAGAAGTGGTGGGCCTGCTCCTCGCGGCAAGAGGTGAGCTGGTTCACGTTGAGCTTTTTGGTTGTATGTACACATAGCCTACACAGGCTGAGACCAAACTACAAATTGCATTTAAGCAAAACTAACATGAACATTTATGGAATGGTCGTAGCCAATTACCGTATTGTATAAATAGTGATAATATAAATTCGATGGTGTGAATGATATCGTTGTATTGATTTTGTTTTATAGTTTTCAATAATATGATAAGAATTCAATTTGCAGTTCTGCCTAAAAGGGAAAATTACTAGATCATGCCATGGCTTATAGGCTATATCTCATATATAGCTCTAAATATAATGGCTGCTGAGAATGAACTTGAGAAATAGACAGTGTGTTTATTTCAACAGTCCTGTGCTATTTTCAGCTGAGTTAAATAATCTAGGAATAGTTGCTCCACAAACTGATTAAGGGTTGATATTATAGTAATCTATGATTTGGTATCAGCTATTGCTTTATTTATCATGTGTTGATATTATTCACCTTCCAAAGAGAAATAAAAATTGGTAAGATGAGATGACGCAGATCTCTTCTAACTTAACCAAGATCATGAATTCGATCTCTGACTTGGGCATGCAATAGTGAGTTAGCCACACATTTAGGTCCCACAAGACTCGAGAGGTTAGTCTCTGTAGTTGTGAGCAGAGGATACTTGGTTCATTTTAGAAAAAATTGGTTAGTTTCCATGTTAAATCAATCAAATCACAGAGCAATTTGTTTTCATAAGAAGAGACATTGTGGGAGGCTCTTACCAATTATAATTAATAAGTGTTTTGAATTGCTTTTATATATATATATATATATTATTTAAAATTGTTTTATAGCAAATATGTCAGGATTTTAACTATGATACTTTTTAAAATTTAAAAAGATGCTAATTTATAATATTTAACTGTTAAAAAGTCTTACTTAAAAATATCTTATTGTTCATGATAAAGCTTATACATTTTGCAAGGCATGTGTTGGTTAGACATTGTGCTACTTGTCATTCTTTAGAAGAAACTGATGGGAACATTGTCCAGAAGATACAACAAAATTTATTATTGTGAAAGATTGAATATCATGTACTACGTGTTTTGAATGATTAATTTGATTCTGACATGAGGGCCACGATCATTTATTATAAACGATGATATATTTTTCAAACTTTGTTTCTCTTTTTCCATACAAAATAGAAAATTATAAAATATATACGTGTAATGTAATGGGAGAGCAAGATAATTAAAAAGTTGATAGATAATAGTGAGAGATAGGAAATTTTAGAGAGAAATAAAGATGATTGAAGAGAATGAGTTGAGAGA
Organism: Trifolium repens; assembly: GCA_030408175.1. NCBI lineage: Eukaryota > Viridiplantae > Streptophyta > Magnoliopsida > Fabales > Fabaceae > Trifolium > Trifolium repens. The sequence goes on along the minus strand of CP125836.1, from coordinate 58,801,564 downwards.
TGTTGGTAGAGAGGATCTAGAGGGGTATATGGTTTAGTTGTTTTAACTATTTTGTATAGTTTAATATCTGTACATATATGCTGGGAAAAATTAACTTCTTAACTATTTTTAAAATATTGAGAAAAAGAGAAAATTATTAAGTAAAGTGTTACTAATTTTCAATTTACAATATTTTTTTCCGCAAGTATAGAATCTCACATTTTAAAGTGAGTTAGTTGATGCATTAGAGTTCGAATCTCAATTTCCATATATATATATATATATATATATATATATGGTTTTTCTATCATGTGCAAACTTGCACATGTTAAGAAGTTTAAAAAAGTAAGTTTGTATGAGAACTTGTGCATTTTTTATTAAATGTGTAACTTTTGAATAAATAATTGGTGTTTTTCAATAAATAGTTACTATTTTTTATTACCTTAACATATGCAATCTTGCACATGTTAGACAAATATATCTATCTGTCGAGCTATATACATAATATTATCATTTCATAATTATCTTTAAGAAGATTTGAATTTCATTCTTTAGAAGTTATAATATTAAATTCTTACCGCTACATTTTATTTTTGACCTAAAACTCTTAAAAGTTAAAACTAAGTTTGATACATGTAACTTCTTAAATAGGAATCAATTATTGAGCCTAGATTTTGATTTATAAAAGCCCTGATTGAAATAATACAGAAATGTCATCAGTTTGCAATGCATTGAGCCTTTTGACACATCAAGATCAAGTAATTTTGTGCCATTTAAAATCAAGATCAAGTAATTCCTTTTAAAATCAAAATGCTTTTTTCCACTTTTTATGCCTTTAAGAATACTATGGAATTTTGAAGCAACTAAAATCCTTTATAAAAAATTAATAATTTTTATACACCATTGATGCATTTAAAACAGTTTTACACATATTCAATCAAATTACTTTTATAATATATATTCTCTCCGATCTTAAATATAAAAAAAATAAATTAGTTTTTAGATTCATTGAAAATTTATTGTATCTAATTCATAATATAGGCTAAATATATTGGATTCTCAATAAATCTAAAAAATAGTTTTTCTCTTATATTTAGAATCGAAAGCAAAGGAGTAATTTTTATAGTTTAATTTCTAAAATATTTTTACTTGGGTTTTACTGTCAGTACAAAATTAATCCCTTTATAAAATGGTGCTTTATATCACTTTCAAAGAGTAATTGCACACTGACTTATCCACATATTCTTTTAGACCCCTAAGGTCAGGCAGGGGTCCATTCTGCTCCTTTGGCGTACAAGAGTAAGCAAAGAAAATAAATGGAGTATATAGTGATTGATATAGTAATTGTTGGTGTCAGAAATAAATCCATGGATACTTTAAATCAAATATAAATAAAAGTTGATATATTTATAATAAAATTTATATCAAATATATTAATTTTTATTTTGTGACGGAAGGAAGCAAGCTAAACCGACAAATTATTAAAATTTTATGTTGAATATTTTGGATATCTCGAATTTGAATTTAACGTTTTTCATTTGAGTGTGTGATTTATAAGAAATATTTGTGTTTCAATGTTCAATCTACATATAAAAAGAAGAGAAAAAGGTATATGTAGCGACAATGTAAAATAATTTTACACAGTTAACCAATACCAATCATGTTTTCCGCCACGTCACCCTACCTTCTTAATATTACATGGCAAAATGATTATTTTTTTATTGGCTGATCGTGTAAAACTATTTTACACCGTCAGTGCATCTCAACTAAACTTTAAAAAGAAATGAATACATTTGACCCAAAAAACACAAAAAAGAAGAAATAAATGCAATGAAACCAATGGATTGATTTCAAATTGTTATTGAGTTTCTTTTAAAAATGAATTCTTCACAAGATCATAAATTAAATTTTTAAATGAATAATTATTTATTAGACTGTTTTTTATATCAATTTTTTATTAGATTTTACTTACCATATAATTGAATATAAAATTATCTCTAGCAACCGGGAAATTAATACAAAAAGTAAACATAATTCTTTTTTTTACGCAAAAGGAAACATAATGTTGAAGTTATGATATTGTGATTCTTTAATCTATTGCAAAAGCAAAAATCTCAATTACATGTTTTTTTTAACCAAATTTCAATTATTGTATAAAAAAAATCTTACTAACATGTGTCTTTCCTAAGAACATATGTAAAGATATCCAAATGACCAAATGAAAAAAAAATTACATTAAATATTATAAAAATGTTAATGCATAAAAAGTTGATTAAACAAGTTCAAAAAAGTAATTCTATATTAGACTCTTTAACATGTCCTCTAAAATCATATATCAATATTTTCTTACAAATAAGTAATATGCCATGATAAATATATCCAGCAAATCTTGAATCAATTGTTAAAAGCAAAGACAACGGTTTTATTGTATTAGACAACAGTTTTAAGCCGTTGTCATAAATAAAAATGTTGTAGTGAAAAGAAAAAAATATCCACCAAACTATACAAAATTCCACTTAAAGCTATAGTTGAAATTAATTCAATTATGGCTATAGGGGGGATATTAATACCCATGACATGACCCAAAAAAAATTACACTCAAAATGGAATAGAAAGACTAAATTAAAAAAGTGTAAAGTGCCAATTTCTAAATTTACTCAAGTTGTATTCTTTGTCATCCTTTGGCATCATTTGTGTAGTTGGTGGCTGACTTTTCTTCTATTTTTCTTATTTAAGCATATTGCAACTTGTAAATTTATGAAAGTAGTAATTCATAATAAGCAAAATTATTTAATCATCATAAATTCCTGGTACTTTGCCTCAGCAAGAGAATAGATAATGTTATCTTTCTCATTGGTTGAAGAAATTACGTTGGGGTCTTTGTTCAATTAATGTACTAGTACTTTTTTTGGCCTAAACGCTTGTCCTCTTGTTTTAACATAAACATAAATTTAATCCCACATTTATATAAGAGTTTTATAATATTCTTTTTGATCATTTAATTTGAAGCTTGATTTTTATTATAGGTCATTTTCAGATATTTAATTGTATGACATCACTAATTGGATAAGAAGTAATGCTACAGTTTATTTTTTTTGGTTTCCATTGATCAAATGTGAAATTATTCTCATAAAATTAATGCGTTATTATTTTTAGTCAAATCAACACTATAACCCTTACAAAAAAAAACACTATAACATATTATTAAATATAATATCTCATTATTAATGTGTATGACACCAAAAAAATAAATCTCCAAACTGAATTGTATGACACAAAAAATAATTGTATTACTAAATTCACAAATGTATAAATGAAGAACTAAAATTTTGTTTTAATTAAAATAAATGATCAAAATTACATTTATAATATTTTTTTTTCCATTTTCTAATGACCACAATGTGTCCATCCAAGATACTTGGAGTACTCTAGCGAAATGGATTTGCCGCTGAAAAGCAGCAACATAGTAACACGTTGTTTTTGTTCTAAACCGTTTGATTTGATTTTAACGGTCAAGATCAATTTAATTAAAAAACAATTTTTAATTTAAAAAGTCCGATCTAAATTTAATGGACGAGATTAAAAACTACGTTAAACTACGTATATTTTGGACTGTAACAAATCTGAGTCCGTACTCTAGCTACAACAATATTGTAAAAGTTGAGCAAATTGAAAATCGGATTTGTTGCTATGATGCAGTTAAAAGTTCCCATCCATCTAATCTAAATTAAAGGTTGATTGTGATCTGAATTAAATGTTGAGATTATTTTATTGTGTAAAATTGTATGTGTAATTTTTTAAACCGTTGGATTTTAAATTAATAGTTGAAATTTACTATTGCATACAACTATATGAATTCGGACACCTCATGCATTTTTTATCCTTAATGTATAAAGTCGTATATTATATCTAGATATCTCTTTCCATTATATATTCTACAATTTAAGTAAACGTTTTTAAAAATTTCACATAAAAAACACTACTATTATTAACAACTTATTTGATGTTCAAGTCCAAACATAATTTCTTTTAACTGATATATCATGAAATAAATTGCAAGGGTTTACCCTTATATTTTGTGATTACTGATTTTGTTGGTACATGACATACATGCACATGATTACACACACATATAGCATCAAGGGCCAGGCATGAGGGAAAAAAGAGGAAAAAAGACAACATATAGATGAACACCTTACTTGTCCCCATGTGCAAAAGCATTGTCTCAAAATCATTTCTTTTTCTCCATATGCAATGCATGGCACCTTCAATGGCATATGATTGTCTTTCCTAATTTATGATAATAATCGAAGTGTTGCGTGCATGCATGTGTTTTGGTTAAAATCAAATTACATGTATGGTCACATCTCTTTGCTATTTCTATTCTATTCTATGGATTATCGAATATATTGTGTGACTAGGATGATGTCTTAGTTATTAATGCTATGCCAAATTATCAATTCAATTACTTTATTAGTTGAAAATGCACATGTACAAAAATTGCCGGAACGGGACTAATAACTAAATATTTGGGATTCATTTTTAACATTAATTTCAATTTGTGCATACACACATTACTATCATAACATGGGTCTATATATAACATTTGGATCATTATTGTGATGAAGTTACTTAGAAGTAGTACAAATTGGAATTTGTGGTGTCAACACATATAAAGCATTTTGTTGATTCTTTTAAGAAAATCATCGGATTCTTTTCAAAGTTTTAAAGAGATAAATATATATGAGTAGCAAAAAGAGTAAGAGACCAGACAGGAAATTATACATTAAGTGGTCCAACATATATTAGGCTGATTCAACACTTATTGAAACCTAAAACAAATTTTAAAGAAAAAAAATAGACCAAAATGTAATAATGATAATTTATTGCAATTTTAGAGATTTTTGTATTTTATTTTTGAAATGCAAAATATTTTAATTATATCAATTTCCTTTTACTTGTTTTATTGTATTTATTTTAAAGCATTTTAATATATGAATATTTTTTTTTTTTTGACACAAGTATATGAATATATTTTTTTGAGAGACCTAAAGTCATTATTTTAGCAACTTGGATCTTAGGCCAGCCATGTACATGACCAAACAAGACTACTTGTGTATCTAATAGCAATTGAGTAAATAGCTATTTTAATTCATGAAAATGTCATTAACTATATATCATAGTGGTTTTCTAATCGTAGAAATATTTTAAAGACTTTGAGTTCAACTTCTAATATTCATAGTAGTTCTGACGTTAACATTCATTACAAAATCATTTGTTGCTAATGACATATGGACTATTGGTTGACTATGTTGACCATGACATATGTCAAATCTTATTCAAAATCAATGTCAAATCTGTTTCTACGTATGTACTAGGTAATCGCGACGTTGTACCTTATGATCTTCTCTATCTCCTCTCTAGTAGAGTTTTTACCTTTCATAGGAAACAAACCATATACCCTGAGATTCAAGTACATGTTCAATCTTTTCTCACTATCAATTGAGTTGCTAGATTGAAATCTAATGTAAAAAAAATCACCCCAAATTAAAACTCTAAATCAATCCACAATTCTCCCTCTTCTCCTTAACTTGTAATCAATTGAGGAAAGATTGAAAGTGAAGGGAGTTTCTCCATTTTTGCAACCTTAGGTTACCTAAAGTTTTTATTTTGACACACCTTAGGTTACCCAAATTGAAAGCCAGTTTTCTTGCGCTTATAATAAGCTCTTATTCATCACAGTGTGATTCTCTTGACAAGGTCCAATACATCAACTCGAAGAGTTTGTCCAATACATCAAAATTTGTTGATAATAAGAATTATAAGAAACTTAACTTTTAGTAATCGCAAAAGTCCATAGGTAAAAGACAATTTACCGTAGGCATAGGTAGGGCCGACCCAACACTTATTGAGATCTAAAGCGAACTTTAAAGAAAGTTATTAACCCAAAATGGTGTGGAACAATCCTTTCATCATCAACTTTGCTTCAAGGTTTTCGAAAATGGTTGTGAAGATGATGATTGATAACAGTTCAATGAAAAGAGGGAGAATAATTAAAGAGAACGGGGAGATTGATTTAGGGTTTTAATTTGAGGTGATTTCAATGTTAATTTTTAAGTTGATGATCTCTCTCGTTATTTTAGTCCCTCAACATTACTTTTCAATGATGTACTTTACTTTCAGTTTGGTCCCCGAGTCTATAACGATTTTGGAATGTGAATCGATATGTCATGGTCAACTTAGTCAACCAATGGTTTGTGGCATCAACAACAAACGGTTTTGCAGTGAAAGTTAACACGGGCGACTACTATGACTAACCCGAAGTTAAATTTTGGGACATCAATTTTATTTTATTTTTATTGTTCAGGATCAAAATGGTTGCTTACTCAATAAGAATTGGTTGAAATAATTTTTGGTTTTTATAGTTTTTTTTTTTTGTTTGCGTAAAGACTAATCTCTTAAGTCTTGTAGGACTCAAATGAGTGACAAACTCACTTTAAGAGTTTTAATGTTGTATGTTCAAGTTAAGGATTGAACCAAAAATTTGGTTAAGTTCGAGGAGATCTATATATATCATTTCATTTAAGCTCTATTGAGTTGAGTTGATTTTTACAATTTTGTTAGTGATGATCTTGGTTTCAAATTTTAAGTTAAGCAATGGCTATCGAAATTTAGTGTATGTTTAGTATCACATTGAATATGTCAGAATCACAGTGATTCATCATGATTTTATAAAAGCTACAAAATATATAGTTTTTGGAAAATCACAGTATGTTCTGAACAGACAGAACTCGATTTATCCAATGGCAAGGAATGAGGTGTTGATACGATGGTTGAAGGTTCATGCAAAGAGGGGAAAGATATTTGGAAGATTGTTATCACTTCAACACTTAAGTTAGTATTTGAATGAGAAAACATGTTAAGAAAATGGATGAGAAATTGTGTACCTCAGATGTTAGGGTTACACATGTATTTATAGGTCAAGTCTTGCATGAATAAGCATGAAGAGTGACAATTCCACTACGTGAGTGAGGCTAACAATAGTACGATTTTAGTACTATATTGAATCCTCATTTATTGATGTCATTTGATATGAAAAACGTGGTTGTCCTTGTCTTAAATAATTATCTCATGTATGATAACATATATTAGAGTTTTACGTCTTTGGACCTTAAATGGATGGAACTAAAGTCCAATCCAAAACACAATAGATCACCATAATTATTATATACTCACCATGATCAAACATACACTTATACTTCTATCAAATGAAAGTTAGGCATTTAAGAGACTAATCTCCCAACGTGGTTGTCCTTTTGCCGTATCTAAAGTGTTTATTTGAATTGTAAGGGCCGAGTACCTCTTGTACTCCTTATAATTCCATTATTTGATTATCAAAAAAATAAAAAAATGAGTTAGGCAAAATTCAGAATATAGTGGTTTCCCTATCAAATATTTTTGGACTATTTTAGCGACTATTCAAACTTGGGGTTGGTTGAGGAACCTTCGCAAGAAACCAAACACTAAAAACACGTATGGAGGCATTGATGTGAAAGTCTTTGACTTTAGCTTCTGATTACAATTTGTGACGTGGATGCTGCATGTAGTCACTCGTTCATGTTTTTGATAGCAACATCTAATCACATTGAAGCCGTAGGATTCATTATGGACATGTTGCATTCCAAAAGTGTGCACTTGGTTGCATGTTATCCATTCTATATCTGTCGGTAACTCAGATGATACTATAATTATTGAGGATATATAATTTATCCAATCTATCCAATAACGATAAAATACACATACCATTTTACCCGAGAGCAGTTTTGCTCCATTTTTAAATGCTCCTTTTCTTCCTTTTCATTTCATGGATGAATGCCACTTGGCAAAAATATATTAAACGGTTGAGATTAAAAAGAAACAAAAGAATCACGATGAGTCTACTTTTTGTTTCTCAGATACAAAACATAAACGTTTATTCATCTCCACCTCGCTTTCTCTTGCCACGACCTCCGCCGCCACCTCCACCGTGTTCTTCCTCCTTTTTTCTCCCCACACCGCCATGAACCACTTCGCCATCTCGTCGCTCTTTTATGAATCAATAGTCTGAGACATGGCTTGAAAAAGTAATTTTATGAATCAAGACTGAAACTCAATCTTATCGAAGATGCTTGAATAATTGTTACCAAGGCTACCAAACTAAAATCTATGTTCTGTTTTTCCCAACAAAATGATTTTAAACAAATCTTATTGAAAACGTGAGCAGAAGAGAGGAATGGGTTAGATAGATCCACATATTAACATGTCTACTAATTCCGTCATAAATTTTTATTCATTTGTGAAAAATTCAAAGTTTGCAACTTTATCATAATTGTGAAAAATTCGGGGAACTCTCTTGCTATAATTTGTTGTTCTGTTTATCCTCCATATAAATTCCTTAATCCAAGTTCCAAACTAATCTTAAAGAAAAAGCGAACAGAAGGTAGAAAAGGATTAGATTGGATTGTTTTGTTCACATGATTTAGAGATGATGTCGACGCGGCTAGACGATGAGACAGAGAGATTGTGTGTGAAGCAGAAAGGAGAAATAAAAAACGCCAAATTTGAGGTGGAGTAGCAGCGGCGGCGGTATGACAAGAGGGAGAAGATGAAACAAAAACATTTGTAGCAGAGAAAAACGAAGAAGACGACAGTTCTCTTTCTAGTGTTTTTTTTATTTTTTAAAACAAATATTTAATTAAAACTTTAATCACAACCGTGCGATTTGTTTTTGCCACGTGCCACTCTGATATACAATCAACTTTGAATAAATGGAGCTGTTATCAATGGAGCGTAGCTGCGCTCATTTTACCCACCCAAGAAAGTCATTTGTATCTTACAAGTCAACTTTACTCTACGTATAAATTTAGGGTGCGTTTGTTTTAGATTTAAAAAAATAGATTTTTTTTTTTATATTTTTGAAAATGGATTTTGTAAAACCGTTTTTTAAAATATTATAAGTTTTTTATATTCATTTTTTCTAAATTGAAATATTAATTTTGACATCATATAACATAAACATACATTATTGAAGAACAAAACATAGTCAAAATCACAATTTTTTGAAAAAGTTGTATTTCAAAAATAATTTTCATGAAAATCTATTTGAAATAGCTTCAAATTAAATGATTTTTTCGAAATTTTGATATCCAAATTTTTTTTCAATAAAATGATGAAATGCCTAAAATCACATTTTAAGAATAACTATTCAAACCAAATTTTCATTTGAAGCTTTTATAAAAAGTTTCTTTGTAAATTTTTTTTACACAAAATTATGTAACACTACAAAATCTATTTTCAAAAAAATCCAAAACAAACGCACCCTTAGTGAGGCGATTAATTTTTATTGAATGTTAAATAAATTTAGTTAGTTATAATTCTAAAAAAACAAATCATAAATTTTTTTATCCTAACTCCTCGTCAGTTATATTACTATCCAACAACAATACAGTTACCCACACGTAATTGTTTGTCCAAAAAAACAAAAATTTTACTTGATAATTTTTACTCTACATGTAAATTTATTAATGTGACAAATCTTTATTAGATGTTAAACAAAATAGTCATAATTCTTCAACAAAAAACTATAAAAAAAATGTTATCTTTTAGCTCCTCATCAATTATATGTTCCAATTTTCCTACCCGCGAGGGACATGAGGACAACTTAATGTGTTGAATAGTGGTAATAATGCATGCTCAATTATGTAATTTTATACTATTTTATTATGCTTCTTTTTTAGTTTTTTACAAATATTTTATTATTTTATAGTACTATTTTATTATGCTTTTGAAGGCTCGTACAACTATCAAAATCATCTTTCTTCTTTTTCTTTCTTTTCTTCTTTGAAAACTATATAGTCCAAATCTCTTGCTTTCACACTTTTAATTGATTATATACAATCATTAAATATTTATTTAATCATGCGAATATTTTTAAACGGAATGATTGATTCCATAGCATATACTCCATAATATTTTTAAACAGAGTATATATATATATATATAAAAGAAGAATATTAACATATACCCTTATAAGTATATTAATATATTTAGGAAAATGCTAACGAGTGCCCCCGGGGCACTCTTTAAGACCTTAAATAGTAAGGTTTTGATAGAATTTTTATGGGAATGCGTAAAGTCAATGCATTGGAAATTGTAATGCTTAATTTTTTTAATAAAATTTTTCTATAAATAGAATGCTTAAAGAGTGCCCCGGGGGCACTCGTTAGCAAGACCCATATATTTATATATAGATAATCTAACTTAAAAAAATTTAAACGTTAAATGTCTTCATCAATACAGATTTTTTTAAGTTCTTTAACATGTGATTTATGACACATATTAGCAAAACTTTATTTTCTTTTTACATAAAAAAGTTACCCACTCACTACTAAATGGGTAATATTATGCTCAAGAATTGTAGGGGAATTTAAATGTTACATGTAATCAGGGGCGGAGCTATTCATGGGCTGGGAGCACCATATGGTCCGCCCCAAGTTTCTATATTTTTATTTTTTATAGGTATAAAATAAATACATATTTTTGTTAAAAGGGTATATGATATATATCAGTTGTTGAAATTTTATACCAATTGTCTGGCGTGTCTGAATAGTTAAGAAGTCCACCCAAGCTTGTAAATGATGGGAGTTCGATCCCTGTTGTGACAGTTCTTAACATAAAATACTACTCCAAAACTTTGCTCGCACCAACTTATGTGAGATTTGAACCTTTGTCTCTTATTTAAAAATGAAATAAACAAACCACTACTACACTAAAGATCAATGGTGTAATTAGTTGAAAATATAAATATTATACACAATTGAGAAACAAAATTAATGCCTCCCCCTCCAAAATTTTGCTCTAGCTCCGCCACTGCATCTAACTCTTGGAATATAATCTAGTCTGTCCAGCTAAATATAGAAGATAAGAAAGAATAATGCACTCATTTAAACAAAAAATTCAGACCGAAACAAGGATGAAAGTACTTGTTGTAAGGTAAATCGAAATCGTTTTTCATTGTCTTGGTATATATGTAATTAAGGGGAAATTGGTGGAACAATCCCCTGATGTGTTTAAGCACGGTAGTTTAGAGAAATGATATTTTGACACTTATTTACTTGTTGACAACACTTTCATGTAAAAGTTATTTTTATTCTTTTAATAATTTTTTATTTGTTTTGATTTTTGTGTCAATGTCCATTTTACCTTGTATTTTTTGTTGTCCCTAAAGTGGTAAAAATTTGGATGTTCAAATAAAATAACTTCTAGTTCATATATATCTTTTTTCTCCTTCACCGTCAGTTTAATTTGGTTCGGAGGTCAGTTTTGGCATCAAGTACAGCCCCCTTCTGATTGCAATTGCGGAGGATCGAAATGTGATCAATACAACTAACGATTGATGTTAATACTCCCTCCGTCCCAAAATTTTAGTTTTTTTAGAGTTTCGCACGCGCGTGGATTAAGAAATACTCCCTCCGTCTCTATTTATAAGAACTAGTTTGACAAAACACGGGTATTAAAAAAGTGAATTTTAGTATTAAATTGATTGACAAATTACATTGATTTTACAAGTTTACCCTTACAATTAATTGTAGTGTTTTGTTTCAAACAAAAGAGAATTTAATGCTATTAAAAAAAATTTGCAAAGTAAATAAGGGTAAGTTTGAAAAAAATAAATTAATGTTATTGATAATTGTAAAAGGATCTTATAAAAATGGACAAATTTTTTGTCAAAATAGCTCTTATAAAAAGGGACGGAGAGAGTAATAAAAAATGATAAGTTAAGTTATTTTTACCTTTACTTTATTAAGAAAGAGAACATTCATTTAATGAATGTTTTAACTTTTATAACGGTATAAATGGTAAAGTATCATTATTGTGTCTTGATTTCTTAAAAGAACTAAAATTTTGGGACAAAATTAAAAAGTTAAAAGGATTAAAGTTTTGGGACGGAGGAAGTATATATTTTGTGGTAGTTAATATATATATCTAATCTTGTGGCATTTATGTTGGATAGTAGTTTTGGTTGAGATGTAAATGGAAATGATTTATGGAATGGTATCAAATTTGGTATTAAATGTTTGTGAGTTCAAAATATGGAATAGCATTGTCAGTGACTTGAAGGCAAAGTAATTGTGCAGGAGCTGATACAAATTGTTACTAGGAGTGTGCTTCTTGGAAAAGCGTTTAATAGTGTAATCTTGGTGTAGGGTTTATGATGCACTATAAATTTATATATGTAAGCACATGATGTATTAATTTAATTTTTGTCTGACTTTTGAGCAAATGATTTAGTAGAAGTTATGCAACTTTTCATAGAAGGTGAAGGAAGAATTTTCTCATTTATATATGATGTTGAGTTTGGATGAATTTTGGTATTTGGGTTCAAAGTACCCCTTGTACTCTCATTGATAAAAAATTGTTTATTAAATAGAAAGGATATTTTAATAACTTTAATATTATATTTTTGATGAAATAATTTTAATATTTTAAAAATGTAATTTGTGTGTATGATGTATACTCTAAAAAATGTGTTATTAAGTCTCTCCAAAATAAAGTGTTAATAAGCACATATAATTTAGTTGTGAAATAAATATAATGCTCTATCAAAATTAAATAGAAATGTGATGTTCAAAATGTGTAATTATTTCTTATATAATATATTATTTATAAAAAGAAAGTGCTAATTTTGAAATATGGAATTAGAGACAATTCTCTTTGAAGTTGATCACCAAGTGAGCAAAGTCTTTCTCCAAACTATTTTTTTTCAATCACCAATTTAATTTGGTTCGGGGTCAGTTCTGACATTAAGTGGTTTCACTCTCCTCCCGATCTCAGTTACGGGGATCAAACTGTGGTTCTTCCTACCAAACTCAGCATCAATCACTACTGAATTAATTAACGATTGATAAATTATTATTTTTTTAATTAAACTTAAATCACTCTTTAATTAATTAGTTGAAATTCAAATAGCTTACGGAGTACATGATTTAGTGGAACACGATAGATTACATTACATGCCATAATTATAAGTTTCCTTGCGGAGTGTAATCTTCTTTTTTTGCAACTTGCATTGTCACTGTATTAAATTAATTAATTCCCTTAAATGGTTCGTTATATTTTGCATTTGTAAGAGTGGTTCATGGTGGACTATTCAAGAAAAATATTATAACGAATATAAATTTTACAAAATTTATCGTTGGATTGAAAGTTTATATCATATAGATCTTCTATATAAAATTTTAGAAAAATTGAAAATCATTTGATATGTTATTGAGACCAATCAAGATTAATTGTTTATTAAATACTGTAAATCTTGATAAATCCCAATAAAATATCAAATTATTTTCAATTTTTTTTAAAATTTTATCGATGTTCTATATGATATAAACTTTCAATCTATTAATAAATTTTATAAAATTCGTATTCGGTAAATCACTTGTCCACGATAAATCATTTGTGAAGGTGGTCCACCATAGCATTAGCCTACAATTTAATTGACTGTATTGATGATTATTTATGATATTTGTACTAAATCTAATTCTTAATTAGAGGTGACCTCTGCGTCAAAAAGAAATTAGAGGTGACTTTGTACGAACATCTCAGAATTTGGCCTGCATGATGTCTAACATTTTAACATGTGTGGCAGAATGTGCACCCATCTTCCAGACATTTTCTTTTATAAAAAAAATTTGGTATCATGTTCTAGAATTATTTTATTTATTTTTTTACAAAAAATTAGTATTCGATTTCAAAACCAATTAATTTGAATAGTTTAATTTTACCGTCCATTTGTTGAATTTTATTTCAATTTAATACTAGAGCAAAATTGTGTATGAATTAGCTCAACAAAATTAATACAAAAAAATCGAACAACAAAACTTATAAGAAGGGTTATGCTAAACAGTGTCCCCGGGACAATGGTTAAGCATATTAAAAAATGAAATAAAATAAAAATTTAATATTGAGAAAATAACTTTTTACATTTTTAATGTATTGAATGCACATATTTCGAGATAAATTTTTTATTTTAATATGCTTAATCATTGTCCCGAGATCACTGTTTAGCATTTTTTTTATAAGAAACATACTCTAAAATTTTAAATCAACTCTACTAAACCAACAAAAATCTTCCGGACATCTTGATGAATAATTGTCCCAATTCACATGTTAACTACCCCACAGATATTTTATATTGTTAAAAAATTCCAATGGGTTTTAAATTGTTTACTTAATTTCAGCTAATCATATACACTATAAAATTGAAATAAACGACTATTATAGCGTTTATATGAGTGCATGTTCGCATTATAGAATATATGGGACAAATTATAAGCATTGAAAAATGCCTCAAGAAAGTCTTCCAAATTAGGTAGCTATATCCGACGTCTATTAGTCAATTGAGTTTCATAATGTAATAATTAATTTGTAATTTGTCAAAAAATAAAATTAATTTGTAAATAATATTTTGAATTCATTTTTATCATCATTATATTTTGAATTCATTATATTATATTTTTTCAATTTTTCTTTTCAAATTATAATAATACATTTAATATTACTCTCTTTGTACAAAATTATAAGTCGCTTTAAAAAAAACTTGTATCAAATTATAAATTGATTTACAATACCAATAAAATATTTAATATTATTTTTCCTATTATAATCTTAAGTATTTTTACTCTTTCTTCATTTAATTCTTCAATTTATTTTTCTGATACCATTAATAAAAAACAATTTTATAACTTAACTCATAATTTCTCTTTTCCATACAACATTAATTATATTTCAAACTTTGTGTAATATGAAGAGAGTATATAGGATACTCTACAAAACTTGTGCGATAGCACCGGTCGATGTCTAGTTGGAATTTACATAATTACGATATCACACGAGCAGTGGCGGATCCAAAATTTTTTGCCGGTGAGGGCTAAAAAATAGCGCGTATATTTTAACTAAAGAAATGTGTTACAAATTTTTATTAAATACACAATATATTGACAAAAAAATGAAAATACATAAAAGTTCATGTAAATTACAATTTAATCCTTTATGTTTAAAAAGTAACAATTTGATCTCTTATGTTTCCACCATTTACATTAGTTAGTCATTTTCGATAGTTTTGTCACCAACGTATCAATTGTACACGTGTGTAATTGTCGATGTGTCTGTCCACATATGCAAACTGTCTGTCACATATGACAACAGTACAACACTAACGAAAATAACTAAAGAATGCAAACGGTGGAAACGTAAGGGACCAAATTGCTATTTTTTAAAGGTAAATGCTAACGGACCAAATTAAAACTTAAAATAAACGTAAGGAACCAAATATATAATTAACCCTATTGAGTGGATACAATTTTTGGTGGGGGCTTAAACATATTAAACAAGTGATACTCTTTTTTATTGAGTGGATACTCTTTTTTGTTAAAATAAACATTATATTAATATTATTATTAATGTAAAAAAAAAATTGTGAGGGCGCATTATACTTTCATCCGCCCTTGCACACGGGTCAATGTCTAGTTGAAATTAACACAATAGTGTAATTTTCGCAAATATGTTGGATAACAAAAAAGAAATAATTTAACATAGAATGCCCAAACAGTACTCTTATAGATTTTTAGCTCTCAATATCTCATAGCACGACAAAGTTTCAACCGAAAAATCATATTCTTTAATATAACGTGAAATGGTAACATCCGAAGCTATTTCTAGAGGGATCTCAAATAAACTCAATATGAAACCGGCCTGAAATTGATTGCGATATTCAGTTAACGCATCAATATAATTTGAAGGTAAAAACAAGATATTATAAGAGCTTTACCTTCAAAAATTTCTTGTATCCTTGGTATTTTCCAACATAGGGGCATTTACTTTGAAGCGCAATTGCCACTCGTAAAACCATATACAATGCATCAAACACGCTGCACTCATAGCAATCTTCTAGATTTTTCTGTAGTTGCAAATGATTATTGTCGTATAGTGCAGGAATGTTGTTTATTAAGAACTGGGCAGATAAAACATATTTCCTCTCAACTATTAAGGAAGGGTCTATTGTGTGAAGAAATCTACTACATTGTTCCATGATAAACTTTGTAGATATGGCAGGACAAGAAACTGTAACAAACAAAAATACTATAAATGGAGACAGTACGATCATTCTTCAATATCAATTATCCATAACCAAAATGACTCTTTTGAAGAAGGATAATATTGTCTACCGTAAAATCAACCACTATATTAAAAAAGCCAAAATATAAACGATCTAATAGAGTAAAATAGATTCAAAAACATAATTGTTAAAAATATTCCCATAAACATGAAAATACCAACTCAAAATTATAACACAGAGTGAAACATGAAATCATATGCTTAACATTCGGCTCTCCTATGAATGGGTCCAAAACACTTGGATGGTAAGTTTAAATGGTTGTGAGGGGAGCTCATTTTAAATTTTGATAATACTATTTGTTTGTTTAAATTTCGTTGAATTTTGTTTATAATTGATAATACTATTAGATAGCTATATCCGACGTCTATTAGTCAATTGAGTTTCATAATTTTTAATAATTAATTTGTAATTTGTCAAAAAACAAAATTAATTAACATGTAAACTATATATCTAAATTTGTCATTAAACTAAATATTTTCAATTTTATCATCATTTTATTTTATTTTTTCAATTTTTCTTTTCAAATTATTAGATTACATTTAATATCATACTCTCTTTGTACCAAATCCAGAGGGTGTGGTTGAGCGGTTGGGGCTCATCCTCCCTTAACCAAGGGTCGAGGGTTCGATCATCGTCTTGGGTACGAAGCAACTTTAAATCTCTGGGCCAGCTATCCCACCCTTTGAGGTGCCTCCAATCTAGCGAGAGAAATAGTCAATATGTTCGGCGGTGGATACCATGGTCTCAACCAAAAAAAAAACTTTCTTTGTACTAAATTGTAAATCGCTTTAAGTAAAAAAGTTGTATCGAATTATAAATTGATTTAAAATACCAATAAAATATTTAATATTATTTTTCCTATTATACCTTTAAGTATTTTTACTCTTTTTTCATTTAATTTTTCAATTTATTTTTCTGATACCATTTATAAAGAACAATTTTGTAACTTAATTCATAATTTTTCTTTTCCATACAACAATTATTATATTTTAGAATTTGTATAATAAGAAGAGAATATATGATACTCTACAAAACTTGTGTGATAACACTGGTCGGTGTCTATTTGGAATTAACACAATTACGATATCACACGGGTCGGTGTCTGGTTGAAATTAACACAGTCATGATAAAACACAGGTTTTGTTGCATCACCTCCAATCATCCAAATTGCCTCTAGACTTCTATGTCAAGATGCTTTCCATATAGTATTGTTCAAATTTGATCCCAAAACTGTTCTTATAGCTTCCTCCTACTTTGATCAACTATCAATCACATCGGATAACGCAAGGTCATCCTACAAATTCAATTCTTCAACTATTGTCTTGATTTTTAAGTCCACGTATCCTTATGAATATGAAGCATTACTATTTTTGTCATTTTTAACTTCTTCTTTACAACATAACATTTCCCACCTTTTACTAGCCATGATGGCCTACACAATTCAACTAACTCATTTGACAAAGTTGAATATTGATCGATAATCCAATAACAACTAATGAATCAAAATGGTTAAAAAGCTATAATTTTTTGGCAGAGTTAAGAATTTTATATTAAGTTTTATTATAAATTTGTTAAGATGAAAGTATATATACTAAGAAAAATGTTATTTCAATACAAAATTTAAAATAAAATATTACAAACTTACATATTCATGCCACTTTTTTATTTTTTTAATACTTTTTACACGCATCGAAAACCATATATAGAGAGAGGAATAGAATACAGATATCGTATTTTTCATTTAATATATGAGTTAATTTTGTAAAACATAAACTAATGTAAGATGAATTGATCTACCAACTTCATTAAAAAAAATTATATTGCATTTGCGTGTGATATGGGTTGTATCTCTGACTCTGTCCTTCACATTAGTTAAAGAACTTATCTACCAAAAAACAAAAGTAAAAGAACCTATGGTCAATGGAATGTGTCCTCTCCTCGGTGTGATCATGAAGGTCAATAAGCTCAAGTTGATGCACTATAGAGTTGGATCTTAAAGAACCTACGGTTAATGAAATTTATGTGTCCTCTGATTTTATTACTAGTATCTATATTATTTAATTGTATAAAAAAATAAATCAACTAAATAATAAATAGTCAATGTTTTGTCATAATATTTTTTTAGCAAATATATATATATATTAGTACGAAATTTTAACCGTCGTTGGCAATTTATGGGATACATAATATGCACTTTTTTCTTTCAACCAAATTTTCTTATGTAAAGAGGATCAATAATCTTACCACTTTGACCAATTTATATTTTATTGGTTATCGTCATAATTCTTTATTCAATCAATAATATCAATATTAGATATAAAAATAATAATAATAATAGCAATATTGATGGATTAAAAATATTTATCTGCATTTGAATCTAAAATTTTGTCGTTATGCATGTATAAATTTTAGTGGTGTTTGTCGTTATAGAAAAAAAATATAATCAATGCTATTATAAAATAATCATTAAAAAAATTAAACTTTCTAAAAATGTAACTAACAGTGATGAGTTGTTGCTGGTGGCCAGGTCATATTTTAATTTTGCAACTTTCCCTTGGTTGGTATACATTGAAAAGAAAATTATGCTAATCAGTGGAAAAATAATAACTCCCACGTTTGTACCAAAAAAAAAGAAAAATAATAACTCCCAAGTTTATATGTATAAGAGCATGAACTAATTAAGAAGCTCTGCTAATTTAATTTCTTCCCATGCTTCTTAATTAAACAAGTGATCTATTCTATGATTCCCATCTCTGCACTTATTGTGATTATTCATTCACCTTTTGCAATTATCACACGTTACTTTTTTAGCTATATATATTTAGTTTTAGTTATAAATATTCAATTTGAATAATTTATTCTTATTCTATTTAGAATAATAATTATTTCTACATTCTGATTGAGAGAGTATTTTATAGAATTTTATTTATTTAACCTGTATGTGTGCTAACCAAATGAAAGTTTGTTGAGTTTTGAATCCGGAAGATAAGTACGGTTTAAATACATTATTTATTATTTTTTTTAACTTTGAAATAATGAAGATTCATTTAAATTATTGACCTCTATACCTAGGGACGGATCCAGAAAATTCGATAAGTGGGGTCAAAATCATTTATCCTAATTTTTTTGGAACAGTATTCTGGTCGGTATAAATTTCATGTTTAAACTAGGTAATTAGAATTTTTAAGGGCTTTTACATATATAATAAGATGCTCCTGTTCAATAAATCAAAATTACATATGTTGATCCATCGATTCTCATAGATACACAACAACAACAACAATAAAATTAAGTTCATTAAATAATTGATGTATCTGATTCATAATATAAACCAAATACATTCGTTATTCAATGAATCTAGTTCATAATATAAACCAAATACATTCGTTTTTAAATGCTAATTAAATAAACCCTTTGTTAATACCAAAAAAATAAACCCTTTGTTACAAGGTACAAACGTCAATCATTATTCCATCAACTTTTTATTGTACTAATAGGAGTATACATTAATATATTCTCATAATTTATTTTTACTTTGTTGAATTAGTTTGTTTAGAGTCATGAATGAGTTATATATGGGGAGACTGAAGCAATACAAGTGGGGTCAAAACATTGAAATACTATAATTTTGGATTAAAGAATAATGGTTGAGTGGGGTCAGCTGACCCCAATATATTTGCTGTAGATCCGTCCCTGTCTATACCAGTAAATATTTTTGCATATGTATCTGCTCAAATATATAATATTATGATAATCCTGAAAATAAGAAGTTAGAACTCATCATTATTTTTGTTGAATACATTATTTTTTCATATGCACCTATATATGTTGATTAAATACATTATTTTTGTTCAACGGTGAATTAAATATGTTATCCAAAATAGTTTTATTGATTAAGTAGATAGTCGTAGAAGTGTCCCATGATATAATGTGTATTATTCTGTTTAGAGCAAAAATGTATTATGTGTATTATACTATTTATCATGTATGGTCAAAATTATTAAATAAGATCACCAACACCAACCCTTCCAAAGTTGCGATGTACGACGGCCTTGTTTTTGTTGACAAAATGTACGGCCTTGGTATATATATATTACGAAAATGGATTACCTGCAATCAAGTAGTGACTGCAGGTGAATCTTGATCATCCATTTTTTTATGTTTTTTATTTATTTAGCAATCTTTAAATTTGGACCATTAAAGCATATTGACCGCATAACTGCAGGAAAATTCATGACTGCATGAAATCCTGGTCCATATAGTACTAATATGGTAAATTTTGGGTTTGAATTTGACTAATGTACTGCTGCTTGGAATGTTGATAAAAATGTAAGGGTTGAAATTAATTAAAGTATTAAAGTATCAAATCTGCTTTGTATCATCCGATAAAAATTAATTATTGCATGAAAATGTGTGGAATGACTACAACAACCAATCCAGGTCTGTAAATCTAATGTATTTGCTATTAAAAAAAAAATAGATATTTCAAATGAAAAATATTTAAGCATATATACACAACACATGACAAATAAAAAAAAAAGAGTAATGGTTATGTTTACTAAAAGTGAAAATAAAAATGACAAGAAAGAATCTCCACCCTTCATTACAAAACCCATCACCCCATGATTTCTGAAAAAAAATAAAGTGTAACTGCAAGTCCTATTATTTAGCATAGATCATGTGTTATTCTTATGTTTCGTGTCCCAATTCCTTCGTAATAAATAGCAGGACTAAAAAAAATTACTCCAATGTTAAACAATTTAGTCATTCATTTAATCATTATTCTTTTAGTTATTTTTTAGTTTTTTTGACTAAAGGATGTTCATAACATTTCATTCTTAATCAAATCATAAATAATGTAGTACTTCAATAAAAATATTGGAGCTATAGATATAACCACACTCGCAAGTGCATCAACGACTTTATTTTGTTGTCTCATATTGATGTCAACATGAGAATTTTTTAAGTTAATTTAATTTTTTAGTTATATGTGTGTTTGAATATTTTTCATTTAGGATTTTGCCAAAATAAATAATATGGAGTATACCTTTTGTAACGAAGCAAAACATAATTGTATTTTGGAAAATAGATGACACTTTTTAAATCTAAATTAGTACTTTATGGAGTGTCATATAATTTTTTTTTTAAAGAAATAGCAAAATTCTTTTTTTAAGTTCATTGAATAACTGATATATTTAATCTATATGAATTAGATACATGAGTTATTCGATAAAATAAAATAACCTCATTTATATATAAACCGCATACAAAAGTCACTTTCTTTCTTTCTCTCAACTCAAGTCGTGGTTTTGCAGTATTTTTCATACTTGCAGTCTAGCACCGTTTAACACTCAAACAAAGAACCTTTTGGTGTGTTGTTGCCTTTGTGATTATGCTACAAGGAAACAAAATAAACAAAGGACATATCATACTCATTGTTCATAAGTCTTTGCATTTCAGCAACATCATAAGTTTATTTCAGCAACAAAGGATTCATGCTTATCGGTTCTTACACAATAAGTTCATTGTTAATTTATTGTTTCAAAAACTATTAGTATTTATAATTATTTAATTGATTGTGTCTAATTATTAATTACTATGTCAGTGTTAGCTTTAATTAAGAATTTCTCATGATTGTAAAAGCATTCGAGTTGAAGACTACTCATGTTAAAATAATTGAAAAAATAAACACAATAAACAACTGATGTATCGGGTCATAATCTGTAATGATGAAAATTAATAGTCGATTTTTTAACTCGTACACAATGCATATATCAATGTTATAAATTTATAATAAATCTCCAAGCTGCTTCAAAACTCAAAAGCTGAGACTATTTAGTTGATGTATATAATTTGGAGACTAATTTATAAACTTTCACTAAAAAAAATAAGCTCTTTAATCATTGTCAAAACCGTAGTTAAAAATACAATTAATTGTGACTAATGAGCGAATTTTTTGTAATGTCTGTTCTAAGAAAATAGGCGTAGTTCAGGAGGCAAATTTCAAGTCCAAAGCAAATACGAAATATGTTGTGTATGATTCAAAATTATTAAGCTACTTGTTTCTCAAGATACTTGGGCCACAAGGATATGTCTTGAAGTGCAAGTCTAGCAATCTTGGTTAGCAAGACATATGCCCAATAGGATACTTTCTTGGAGGGCAAGACTAGCAATCTTGGTTGGCAAGTTATAGTCCATAAAGTGTTGTCTTGGGGTGCAAGACAAGTAAATTGATGGCTATAAATACACAACATGAGCATTAGTTTGAAAGTGTGGAAAACAAAGAAAGCAATCTTAGAGAGATCAAAAGAGAGAACTTTTAGGATTAAAAGTTGAGTGCTTTTGGGAAATTCTAGGGTTGAGAACCACATTGTATTCACCTTGGAAACACTTGTTGATTGAATCTCTTGGTCACGAGGAGAGATTCGAGACTAGGGTAGAATTAGGAAAACTCTAATTCTTGTAACTCTTTTGAGAATCTCATTGTAATCAAGGTTTCTATTGATAGTGGAACTGAGAGACTGCTCTCTCCCCCAGACGTAGGTCCTTATTTGGCCGAACTGGGTAAACAATAGTTTGTGTTCTTTATCGCTTTCACCATTTATTCTTGTTGGTTGATTATTATTGCTTACTCCATTGTTATTTGGTTGCTTTGTTTGTTTTGCCCCACACACTAAAGGATTATAATTGGTGTGGTTCTATTAATCGAATTCACAACAATTGGCGCCCACCGTGGGGCAAGGGTTTAAACAAATTAAGGTACCATGGGTGAGACTTTCCGGAAACAATTTTGAATTGTGGAAAGTGAAGATGGAAGCAATTTTAATGGTTGAGAAGATGGATAAAACATGTAGTGTGGTTATTCGGTGCCTCGAAGACAAGAAGGTAAAGGAGATTGCGGTGAGTGATGAAGCTTATGAGGAAGGCTATGAGAGTGCGGGAGCACTCATAGTCACAAGCTTGGAACCATAGATGGTTGTCGGCCTGGAGAGGCGGTGGAACAATACTCAACATCGGCCTGGAGAGGCGGTGGAACAATACTCAACATCAGTCTGAAGAGGCGGTGGTAACAATACTCAACATCAGCCTGGAGAGGCGGTGGTAACAATACTCAACCTCGGCCTGGAGAGGCGGTGGAATAATACTCAACATCAGCCTGAAGAGGCGGTGATAAAAATACTTAAGTTTTGGAGGTTACAAGGTGGGAAACATAGTGAGACTTTGATGGAGGAATCTCGGTTTGAGGTGGAGCTTCTGATAGTGGGACTAGAAGAAGGCAACCGACATTAGCTCTTGGCTATCTAGTAGATAGGGAGGAGAGTGGTAATGTTGCATCAAAGGAGTGTAGCTATGGAGACCTTGTGATTTATTATCCGATTGTGGCTGAAGAAGTGCAAAACATGTTATAGAACTTCAGGGAGGCAATTGGAAGCAACGGTAATCAAATTCGGGAACTTGTAGGACTGCTGAAGGTAGTTGGGATACAAGGAGATTTTGAGGTTTGCAGCTTATGGAACTTACCTAAAATTCCAAGGTTAAGTTGAGAGGCAAGCAATTCTTCAGGGGGACGGACATGATCAATCCGGGGGCTGAATAGGGTACGGTGGAGTTTGTAAGGCTATTCTAAAATTCCATGGATAGTCGGAGGCAAACAATTCTTCGAGAGGACGGAAGACATTTCGGGGTTCGAAGAGGGTGTGGTGTAAACAAGTGCAGCTAGGTGGTTGATGGGTAAATTGACATCACTACTGATTTAGAGTCAAGGTGGAGAATTGTTATGTATGACTCAAAATTATTAAGCTACTTGTTTCTCAAGACACTTGGGCCACAAGGATATGTCTTGAAGTGCAAGTCTAGCAATCTTGGTTAGCAAGACATATGCCCAATATGATACTTTCTTGGAGGGCAAGACTAGCAATCTTGGTTGGCAAGTTATAGTCCATAAAGTGTTGTCTTGGGGTGCAAGACAAGTAGATTGATGGCTATAAATACACAACATGAACATTAGTTTGAAAGAGTGGAAAACAAAGAAAGCAATCTTAGAGAGATCAAAAGAGAGAACTTTTAGGATTAAAAGTTGAGTGCTTTTGGGAAATTCTAGGGTTGAGAACCACATTGTATTCACCTTGGAAACACTTGTTGATTGAATCTCTTGGTCACGAGGAGAGATTCGAGACTAGGGTAGAATTAGGAAAACTCTAATTCTTGTAACTCTTTTGAGAATCTCATTGTAATCAAGGTTTCTATTGATAGTGGAACTGAGAGACTGCTCTCTCCCCCAGACGTAGGTCCTTATTTGGCCGAACTGGGTAAACAATAGTTTGTGTTCTTTATCGCTTTCACCATTTATTCTTGTTGGTTGATTATTATTGCTTACTCCATTGTTATTTGGTTGCTTTGTTTGTTTTGCCCCACACACTAAAGGATTATAATTGGTGTGGTTCTATTAATCGAATTCACAACAATTGGCGCCCACCGTGGGGCAAGGGTTTAAACAAATTAAGGTACCATGGGTGAGACTTTCCGGAAACAATTTTGAATTGTGGAAAGTGAAGATGGAAGCAATTTTAATGGTTGAGAAGATGGATAAAACATGTAGTGTGGTTATTCGGTGCCTCGAAGACAAGAAGGTAAAGGAGATTGCGGTGAGTGATGAAGCTTATGAGGAAGGCTATGAGAGTGCGGGAGCACTCATAGTCACAAGCTTGGAACCATAGATGGTTGTCGGCCTGGAGAGGCGGTGGAACAATACTCAACATCGGCCTGGAGAGGCGGTGGAACAATACTCAACATCAGTCTGAAGAGGCGGTGGTAACAATACTCAACATCAGCCTGGAGAGGCGGTGGTAACAATACTCAACCTCGGCCTGGAGAGGCGGTGGAATAATACTCAACATCAGCCTGAAGAGGCGGTGATAAAAATACTTAAGTTTTGGAGGTTACAAGGTGGGAAACATAGTGAGACTTTGATGGAGGAATCTCGGTTTGAGGTGGAGCTTCTGATAGTGGGACTAGAAGAAGGCAACCGACATTAGCTCTTGGCTATCTAGTAGATAGGGAGGAGAGTGGTAATGTTGCATCAAAGGAGTGTAGCTATGGAGACCTTGTGATTTATTATCCGATTGTGGCTGAAGAAGTGCAAAACATGTTATAGAACTTCAGGGAGGCAATTGGAAGCAACGGTAATCAAATTCGGGAACTTGTAGGACTGCTGAAGGTAGTTGGGATACAAGGAGATTTTGAGGTTTGCAGCTTATGGAACTTACCTAAAATTCCAAGGTTAAGTTGAGAGGCAAGCAATTCTTCAGGGGGACGGACATGATCAATCCGGGGGCTGAATAGGGTACGGTGGAGTTTGTAAGGCTATTCTAAAATTCCATGGATAGTCGGAGGCAAACAATTCTTCGAGAGGACGGAAGACATTTCGGGGTTCGAAGAGGGTGTGGTGTAAACAAGTGCAGCTAGGTGGTTGATGGGTAAATTGACATCACTACTGATTTAGAGTCAAGGTGGAGAATTGTTATGTATGACTCAAAATTATTAAGCTACTTGTTTCTCAAGACACTTGGGCCACAAGGATATGTCTTGAAGTGCAAGTCTAGCAATCTTGGTTAGCAAGACATATGCCCAATATGATACTTTCTTGGAGGGCAAGACTAGCAATCTTGGTTGGCAAGTTATAGTCCATAAAGTGTTGTCTTGGGGTGCAAGACAAGTAGATTGATGGCTATAAATACACAACATGAACATTAGTTTGAAAGAGTGGAAAACAAAGAAAGCAATCTTAGAGAGATCAAAAGAGAGAACTTTTAGGATTAAAAGTTGAGTGCTTTTGGGAAATTCTAGGGTTGGGAACCACATTGTATTCACCTTGGAAACACTTGTTGATTGAATCTCTTGGTCACGGGGAGAGATTCAGGACTAGGGTAGAATTAGAAAAACTCTAATTCTTGTAACTCTTTTGAGAATCTCATTGTAATCAAGGTTTCTATTGATAGTGGAACGGAGAGACTGCTCTCTCCCCCAGACGTAGGTCCTTATTTGGCCGAACTGGGTAAACAATAGTTTGTGTTCTTTATCGCTTTCACCATTTATTCTTGTTGGTTGATTATTATTGCTTACTCCATTGTTATTTGGTTGCTTTGTTTGTTTTGCCCCACACACTAAAGAATTATAATTGGTGTGGTTCTATTAATCGAATTCACAACAAAATATTTGAGCTACAAGATTTTTTTTTTTTGACAAACCTACAAGATCTATTTCTATATCATCAAAAAGTGGAGTAATGCTTTATTAACTTTACATGAGAGTAAAATATTTAAGGCTGAAAAGTAAAAGGAGACATAAATCTTGTCTTTATCTGAAAAGGACCAACCCTGAATCAATGCCATGAATACATAATTTAATTTCATGCAAATTTTTTGTAAGGGGAGCATGGTAGGTGTGTTATAAAAGTTCAACACGTCTTTTAATTTATTTTTATATGTAAAAAGTTTAATACATTATTATTTTATTTTGGTATATAAATTATTAAAACCAAAAATTGAACTAAATTATGACATCTAATATATATATATATTCACTAGCAGTTAAACCTGGTTCGGAGGTCGGTTATGGCATCAAGTGGTTTTAGACCCTTTCGATCGCAGTTGCGGGGATTGAACCGTAGTCTTCCATACCAAGTTCATCGTCAATCACCACTGATTCAACTAACAATTTTATTTTAATATGTCTATTTATTGAACTATCTTTATTGCAATTTAATGTATATTTGATATCACAATGAATATATCAAAATCACGGTAATTCACCGTGATTTTTCAAAAGTCATACACTATAATTTCTATAAAATTATAATAAATCATCATAATTCTGGTATATCCATTATGATTTCAAAGGTATACTTATAATGTTTGTAAATGTATGATAACATCTCGTCCTATAATTGAGGCTGCTATATGGGGCCCTTGTGTAAGAGTTCTTTTGAAAAGTCTTGAAAGTTAAAATGAAAAACGAATATAGCACGAACTTATGCCTCTATACATCATATTTCTAGATCTCGTAAAAAATGTGAAGACGATAAAATTGGAGAATTAGAATTACTCAAAATGACAGTGATGGATTTATGCTTCCTAAATTTGATCGGTTACACTGTTAAAAATTCATCAAAATCCAAATTCACCCCCACTTGGTACGAATGGCAGTAAAAAATGATTTGTTCAAAAATAGACCCCACTTTTATACCCATAGGTCAAGCATAGATATTAGGTTGAACTATTTCTTTCAAATTTAAAATTGAAATCTTATAGTTTTTCTTTTTAAGTTTTAGTGACATTTATCAATTAATTTGTTTGTAGACAACAACAAATCAACCTTTTTATAGTAAAAAAATAAATAATTATCATCATTAAAATGACATAATTTTGCTTTAAATTTTCTTCTTCTTATGAAGTTGAATATAGAGAGTGTAACATCCCTTTATGCATATATTAAGAGTTTAAATAATTAAATATAAAAAATAAAATAATATTAAATGGTTGAATATACACTCAACAAAATTTGAAAGTAAAAAATATTGTCCAGATATTCTTACATAGATATACGCATCTAATAACATTTTTGCTTTTTTTTTTCTTTTCTTCTTTCATGCCAAATAGTTTGACCAAAATTTTACCTCTTAATATAAAACTATATATTATAATAGTTTTATTAATTGAATTATATTCTTCATGATAACATTTTACTATTTTCATAAAAAAGAAAAAAAAAACATTTTACTATTTTCAATATTAGTAATATTTTAATAAAGAATTCATACGGTGATAAATGATTAGATCCACATGTAATAATTTTCTACATTTTTGCCCTCCCTTACTTTTTTGCCCAATTATATGATAACTTTTCACAAAGGAAATTTTACTTAATTAACCATACTTTAATTTTAAAGTGACAACTTTTGTGCTAGAATATAATAAGTAGAAAAAGAGAACACAAGAAACGGCAACACATTATTTATTGGCAACCAAGTTTTAGCAAAGTTGAAAATCAAAGTTACCAAGAAAATTATTGCATGTTAATAATGAGGTAAAATAAAGATCTATATAAAGGACCTAACTTGGTTACATTATAGCATAACAAAAACCCACTACCTCAGTGAGGTTGAAGCATTTAGAGAAGAACAACAAAATGAGGTCTCTAATGGCCTCTGCCACTTTCACTCTTCTAGTAGCATTAGTTTCTCTCACACTACCATCACAAATTTCAGCAAATAGTTATTTGTATTCCTCACCCCCACCTCCTAAGGTGTACCCCCCAGTTTCACCACCACCAAAGGTAGTGTACCCACCAGTTTCACCACCACATAAAGTGTACCCTCCTGTATCACCACCACATAAGGTGTATCCTCCGGTTTCACCACCTTACCATTACTCTTCACCACCACCACCGGTGTATTCACCTCCTAAAAAGCCATACCATTACTCTTCACCACCACCACCGGTGTACTCACCTCCTCCTCCTTATCATTATAGTTCACCACCACCACCACCAAAGAAACCTTACAAATATTCATCTCCTCCACCACCAGTGTATCATGTATCACCTAAACCTTACTATCACTCTCCACCACCACCAAAGAAACCATACTACTATCATTCCCCACCACCACCGGTGTACTCTCCTCCTCCTCCCTACCATTATAGTTCACCGCCGCCACCACCAAAGAAACCATACAAGTATTCTTCTCCTCCTCCACCGGTGTATCATGTCTCACCTAAACCCCATTACCACTCTCCACCACCACCAAAGAAACCATACTACTATCATTCTCCACCACCTCCAGTGTACTCACCTCCTCCTCCCTATCATTACAGTTCACCACCACCACCACCAAAGAAACCATATTACTACCATTCTCCACCACCACCAGTGTACTCACCTCCTCCTCCATACCATTACAGTTCACCACCACCACCACCAAAAAAACCATACAAATATTCATCTCCTCCACCACCAGTGCATTATGTCTCCCCTAAACCCTACTACCATTCTCCACCACCAAAGCCTTACAAGTATTCCTCTCCTCCACCACCAGTGCATCATGTGTCCCCTAAACCCTACTACCATTCTCCACCACCAAAGCCATACAAGTATTCATCTCCTCCACCACCTGTTCATCATGTTCACCCTAAACCTTACTACCATTCTCCACCACCTCCATCTCATTCTTACCCACACCCCCACCCCCACCCTCAACCACATCCACACCCCCACCCACATCCTTATCCACACCCCCACCCAGTCTACCACTCACCCCCTCCACCAATCAAGAAACCATACTACTACCATTCTCCACCACCTCCATCTCACCCACATCCCTACCCACACCCCCACCCTCAACCACACCCCCACCCACATCCTTATCCACACCCCCACCCGGTCTATCACTCACCCCCTCCACCAACTAAGAAGCCATACTACTACCATTCTCCACCACCTCCAGTCCACCACCACTATCCACACCCCCACCCAGTTTACCATTCTCCACCACCTCCAGTCCACCACCACTATCCACACCCCCACCCAGTTTACCATTCACCCCCTCCCCCCCATAAAAAGCCATACAAATATGCATCTCCACCACCACCAACCCACCATGTTTACCCTCATCCAATCTACCACTCACCACCACCACCATATAAAAAACCATACAAATATGCATCACCACCACCACCAACCCACCATGAGTACCCTAAACCAATCTACCACTCACCACCACCACCAAAAACTTCATACAAATACTCATCTCCACCACCACCAGTTCACCCACCTTACATTCCTCACCCAGTGTACCACTCTCCTCCCCATAAAAAGCCTACATACAAGTACTCTTCACCTCCTCCACCAGTTCACACCATCCCTCCTTACATTCCTCATCCAGTGTATCACTCTCCTCCACCACCAGTTCACACTTATCCTCCACACATTCCAAGTCCAGTTTACCACCACTCTCCTCCACCAACTCCACACAACAAGCCTTATATCTATGCTTCACCTCCTCCTCCATACCACTCTTAGATAGTGGTTTACCATAGCGCTCTCTATGTAAGCTTTTTCATTCAACCTCATCTACATTATTATTAAATAATTAATTATTTATGCACCTAATGTAATTCATCATTTCCTAAATATATATATAAGAATTACTTTTTAATGTATGTATGTATTAATTATTTATTTATTTCTTACATAGAGAACATACAATATTTCTGTCTTGTAAGGATTAATGGGAATGGTGTAAAGAATAAAATAATTTAAAATATGAGTATAAAATCTTCACATTAATAATAATTTTTTATTCTCTATTTTTAAAGTATATTCTCTAAATTAGATAAATGACTTGAGAGAAAAAAAAAAAGGTAGAATATATATGTTCCAACACTTTAAAATGAGGTTAAATAATGCTTTTGTCCAAAGTTGACTATTCTAGTGAAAAGAGCAAAATTTTGGTCTACATCAACTTTTCATGTGCAATGATACAAAAAATTCATTAAGATTTAGGAGAGGGCCATATTATTAATGTCATTGACTGACGAATAATAATGATAATAATTGCATGTGTATGTTTTATGTTTTTGTAGATATATGAATGAGAAGAATATTCTGAAAAATAAAGAAAGCGATGGAAAAGGATGAAGAAGCTCTCTTGAATAATAATACAAGAAAGAGAAGAGAAGAAAAAAGGAAGCAAAGTTTCCGCGTTTTGTCTTCAAAAAAAGAAGAAAAATTATTTTCTGTTTCTATGATAGGATTGCTTTTGAGAGTTTATTTGTTTAGTTTTAGTAATATTAATATTATGAATTATGAATGAATTTTCAGTTTTAATTTAACAGTTGTAAAGCAGCATTGCTCTGCTATGGTCCAAATATGTGTACAATCAATAGTACATGCAATGTTGATGATGTGTAAGTCTTCAGTCTGCTGCTTTTGCAGGGGTTGTAAGACATTATGATATATAATATATATATAAATTTATGAGTTTTTCTAATTGTGTGGATAATAAATATTAGAAAAAAGTAAAACTTTTACTTGTCGTGAAGTGTATATTAGGAATTGTTGGAAGTATGTATTAAGCGAGTTTAATAAAATATTAGTTAAATGACATTTTATTTTATGAAAATTTTAAAATTTAAAATAAATTATTCTACTGTTTAAAATTCAAATTAATGTTGGAACTTGCATGAAATATTTTGTATCAAAATGTAAGATCTGAACATTTTTTTAACTATATCAATAAAAATAGAAAATATAACAATTTTTTAATCAAGATGGGTTAATAGATTCATGAGATTGAAATCATATTAACCCATTATCCGAATCAAAACACTTTAAATTTGTACATATTGGTTTGGATTATGTTTGCCCCAAATTTCATCGGTTCCAGACTTTCCTCTCCCAACAAAAGGACGCGCTTCACTCTAAACCAGTGCATCAAACTACCCACGGCTAAAAACAACCCCGTTCGAAACGACTAAGAAAATGAGCCAAGCCTAAAGCCCGTAGAGTGTAAATTGATAAGACCAGGTTTGGGTCACTTGATTGAATGGATCACCCTGGCCCGTGAACACTTCTACAAATAGTTATTTTAAAACTCAAATTTATTAATGTTATAATTATTTTATGATAAAAATGAAAATTTAAAGAATTTACAAAATTTGACTAGAATATATGAACTTTTTTTTACAATAGGACTATATTAACTTGGGATTTAAATCACATATAGTCAAAACTGCATGTATTTCTGAAATTATAAATATAAAAAAATATGACTATGATAAAAATTAGATGGCTCAAATTTAATCCAATATAGTTTTGTATAGGCACAAATTAAATACAACTATATAGTGTTTCGGTACACATATATTCTTTTTTTGTTTTTAACAAAAGTTTAATCTGGTTCAGAAATTAATTAGTTTTGACATTAAGTGATTTCAATCCAACCCAAATGCATTTTAGGTACACATATAGTATTCATATTATTTATTTATTTTAAAAACACTCATTATAAGTTTCTTTTATACTACCTTTATCCCAAAATATAAAAATTAGTTTGACTACTGCACGTATGCCAACACACAATTTTGATCATTAATATTTTTAATTCTTTTTTAGTAAAAATTATAAAAACTTGATATTTTGAAAATACTCATCAAAACAAATCAAACAAAATATTATATGCTTGTATTTATATTTATATATTATTAAAAAAATATGGTCAAAACAAGATAAGTGAATAGTGTCATTTAGTCAAAATAGCTCTTATAAAATAAAATGGAGGGAGTATATCTTTTCTCTTTATTCATTCGTGCGAGTGTGCCTAACCACTATTCATTTGTATCCGTGTCTATATTAAACTTTATCCTCTTTAGAAGAATAAATAAGAGATTTTGATTTTAAACTTAAACTCTATAAAATATAATATCCATATCAATTAAACTATGCTCACGATTACGCAACAACATTATAATTAAACATCTTAATTATTTGCAGGCCATTCATAAATTATATCATGAGATGTTCAAATGACTTTTAGCTGGCAGGGAATAACTTCCACAAAAGGATAATCACGTTTACAAATCTTGCTTGAGTTTGACACTTGATTTTCTCTAATGCTTTTAAATAATAGTACGGGTTAGGTTTTATGCTTTGTTTTTCTCTTATATTTTAAGTGAGAATAATAAATATTAGAAAATAAAATAAAACTTTTACTTGTCGTAAAGTGTATATTTATTAAGTGGTCGACACTTTTATTATCTATATTAAACAAAAAAACTAGCCGGATAATTAAGCTCTTCACATAATAACATAAAATCGAGTATGAGTATAATGAATGATAAAATTGAAATTTTTTATTGATAAGTTATAGTTCAACTGAAAAAAAAATACTGAAATTGATAAATTGAATATCGTGATCTGAATTCAAAACTAGAATCTCACAATTATGTAGTTTAATTTCAGTTTCATCTAAAAAAGAAAAAATTAAACTTTTTTTGAGAAAGCTATTACCACTTTTTTTATAATTAAATTTAAATTTGAGACGCCCAATTAAAATAATGACTGTAATACATTGAATAAAATAAAATTTAAATATTCATAAATCATTCAACGTGAGAAATCGTGGCCCTCATGCCCTCACTAAAATGTCTTTTCCATTTATTGAAAACTATTACAAGTTTGTCATTTGCACTTAGTATTTTCCTAACAGCTTTGAACACATCTTATCACAAACATTATTGAGACATAACAAAGGACCTACTACTACGTACCCAATATGTCCCATTTTAAATTTGTTTATGTGCTACTTGACCCATCATAATACGG
The DNA here is from genome assembly GCA_030408175.1 of Trifolium repens. Classification (NCBI taxonomy): domain Eukaryota; kingdom Viridiplantae; phylum Streptophyta; class Magnoliopsida; order Fabales; family Fabaceae; genus Trifolium; species Trifolium repens. Next base: position 58,767,993 of record CP125836.1, on the reverse strand, counting down.
GTTGGTGAGTTTCGTGTGTTCAGATTTGGTTTTGTCTTTTGTTCTAATTTTCCCTTTTCATAATAATTTTTTTTAAGAAGCTATAGTATAAAACTCAAGCAAAAAAATAAAAACATTCAAACTATGTTGATATATTTTACTCATCTTACAAACAAGGAAAATCTTAAATATATTAAAAAGAAAAAAATACAAGAAAATTTGGAGGACTAGGTCATTACCTAGGTGGAAGCTAATAAATACGATTGTCTTATTAAAAATTTTACCGGTATCTAATTCACTTTTTAAATTTTTCACCAATTAATTACACAAATTTTATAAAAATATTTCTAATTTTAGATTTTTAACATGTGTACTTAGTGTATATGTTAACAACACCTTATTCCTATTATTAGTTGAGTTTTGAACGAAGACAGTAGCATTTAATTAGTTTAAAAATTGCTTATATATCTCAAACTATCAAACATAAGCTTCTCTTTACTCATGCATGCAGGTATTTATCTCTCTATTTTTTATTTTTTTTGTGTTACTGATTTTGGATATTCTCTTTGAATATTCCCGAATTTGTCATTCTAAACATTTAACACTGTAACCAATAATGTCAAAAGAGGAAACACATATAGAAAATGCTAAATAATGCATTTGATACACTAATTAAATACATAAATAAGAAAATTGTATCTTGAAATTTGTACATTTAATACATTGAAAAGATAAAAAGTTATTTTAATCAACTTTAACTTTATATTTTATATATTTTTATTTTTGATATGTTTAACAAGTACACCGAATGCACTGTTTAGTGTTTACCATTACCCATACAATAGTATTGTTTTGGTGATAAAAGTGGATGTACTGATGTACATATTGCGAAAAATAATCCCCTAGCTGTTGAGCCTTATTTATGTACAAGCTACATCATATACTTGTTTTGTAAGGTTGCCCTTCGATTTTATTAGATGGAAGTTTATAATCTTGAGTTCGAATATGATATTATAAATAAAATTTGATAAAAAATTATTTTGCTTAGAAATTGAACTCGTATTTTTTTAAATAATTCATCTTAGAGTATCTCAAATAAATGTATCATAGAGAATTTCATAGATCAATAATCCGTATCTTATTTTTTTTATTATTGGAGTTACATGACGTGACATAGAGAATATCAAAATTGATGATACGATACCTTATAATAAGGTACCGTATCATCAATTTAATATTATCTTTTTTTTATATCAAATTAAATATAATTGATTAATTATTAGCAATGTGTTTACAGTGAAATTTCGTAAACAAGCGCTAGTCTAAGTATTTTAAACTTACGAGATTGACTAGAAATCTCAGGACAATTTTATGCTTGTTTTCTAAGAAATACAAGTTTTAATGTTCATCAAGATTTTATAAACATTTAAGTATTTCGGTTTTCTTAATTTGCTTAACGAAGTAAAAAGAAAGTGAATTGATTCGAATCGCCTCGAGATCAATAAACTCCGAACACATATGAAAATGAAATGCAGTAAATTGCTAGGAAATAAACTTGCATTAATTGTAAAACAAATACAGTAAAAGATGGTTCACAAACCGTACATTTTCCTCTTTGAAATTCCTTTCTTTCTACGCTGAGTACTTAGAATTTTTTTAGAGAAAGTATGTAAAACAGTTTTGCGACCCCAATTCCTTCTAAGGAATTTCTATTTATACTTCGACGGAAATTCAACTGCTTCAGATAATCTTGACGGTCTAGAATTAGCCCTCGAACCCACGATCTTCTGCTTCGAATTTTCCTCTTGGCGCTTTTGCTTATTGGGCTTTGCTTTGGACTCTTTTTGGGCTTAGATCTTATGGTCCAAACTTTGAATTCCTTCGCTTCGAATCTTGCTTTGACTTCTGACTTCGATGAAGCTTATCTAAAAATTCGACTATCAACTCTGCTTGATGTAAGTCGAAACCGCTTGATCGAAATAAAACTTTCGATGGCGCTTTCAGCAATGAAATAATGACACCTGTCATTTACATATTTATTCATCATTTTGTTGGACCAGCATTTTCTATTAAATTTATTTAATCAAAAATACGACCCAACAAATTGCCCCCCAAAAATGCCAATTTCGAGTAAGATTTCGAAAGAGAAAATGGCGTTTTTGAAAAGACTCTGAATTGACCTTTCACACTTCTCAATGACGGCTATGGTGTCATAACATCATTACTCTTTTCCCTTTAACCGTCACCTCGTTTCCCATAAACATCATGACCCCCGCTTTTCCTGCACGTACAGGCCACGTGTCACAGAAAGAAGCTAAAACGAAAACGCTTTTGCACTTTCATTAATTTTTTCCCAAAATTTTCAAACCCTATAAATAGGGATTCTCAATTCCTATTTCATTTTTCTGCACTCTTGAACTCTTTCACTTCATCTTCTCCGTTTCTCTTCCTCTGTTACAGAAAAGTGACAAACTTTTCCACCATTTTTCTTCTGTGAACCTCCAAATTTTCTCAAACGTTTCTTCAACGCAAGTCAATGGCTTCCGGCTCTACTCAAACTAAGAAACTTCCTTTAGCAGGAGGATGGAACGAGGCAGTGCTGAACAAACTTCCTCCTAACACAGTCCTTGAACCAGTGATGAACACAGAGAAACGAAAAATCTGGGAGAATCAGGTAATGTTTCCCTATACTATTGCTGATCGCACTTGTGCGTTTGGGGGTCCTTTACCCAATTCTAAGAGTAAATCTGCTGCTATTTTAAGTATATTCCCTGTTTATGAACCTTGCAAACCTAGGGCTTTCATTGATTCACCCTATAATTTCAATTTCATAAAACCCCCAAATAAGGTCTTTAGGTCAGCACCTTATTATGGTAATGAAGAGTACACGAAATGGTTGGATAGGGTGCAAGTAAGTTATGGAGATTTTTGGAAAGATGCTGGTATTTTTGAGTTAATCCAGCTTTCTAGGGTAGGCCCTAAATATCATCAAGAAATGTTAGTCGCTGCTTTACATTTCTTCGAATCCTCCACTAATACTTTCCACTTCGAATGTGGTATGATGACCCCCACACTCTTCGATGTTTCTGCCATTACTGGGCTTAGCCCATTAGGCGAAACTTATGACCCAGCTAAGACTAGCGCGTCCATCGAATTTGCACCAAAAGAAAAAACTTTTCTCAAGTATATTCAAGAAAACCATGCAGTCGGTGAAGAGGAAGTATCAGATGTCGAACATGTTGCCTTCCTCACCTTGTGGCTTTCCCACTACATCTTCTGTTTGAAATCTTTACAAGTTGCAAAACACTTCATTCCTATGGCCATTCAACTTCATGAAGGGCGTCAATTTGGACTAGGACGTTTGATCTTAGGTTGCTTATTTGCATCAATGCAACTTGCAAGTGAGAACCTCAAAAAGACTGGTGATGGCTCTACTTTTTTAGCTGCTGGTCCATTTTGGCTTCTTCAACTGTGGCTCAATGCCACATTCGAGAAAGAACTAGAACTTTACCTTCCTGGAGATTATGAAGAAGAAGCACGAAAAAGGCAGATCGAAGGAACAAGATTAGCAAGGCTAGTTCCTTTACCTTTAGGCTTGAATTATGAGCAAAGTTTTTTGAAATACTTTAATGTATTTCTGAGTTTGAAGACTTTCAAGGAAGGATATGCTCCATTCATCAAGCGCATCGTTGGTCCTTCTTGGTTTGTACAACCATTTCCTCCTCTTCAAGAGTTCGAAGAGTTTGGATTAGCACAATGGCTGGCTTATCTCGATCCTACTGTACTTTCTTGTCGAATTGGCACAGCGCCAAAAGATTTTGGATTGGTGGGATATTTTCCTCATTTAGTATCCCGCCAATTTGGCCTTACCCAACTCACCCCACAGAGCTTCTACGAAGGTGCAGAGGACATTTGCATAGGACATAAAATTATTTCCGAGAAATATTACAAGTCTTACCTGAAGAACACTGAGAAGCACAAATATGAACTCACGCCTTTCGAGTATCAAAACTCTACTGCTTCAACTAAGGAATTCCAAGATTGGTGGGAAAGACACTACTCCGCTTCGATTCCTAGTGAAAACTTTCTATTAGCTAGAATCTCAAGTGGTTTCAACTCTTCACTTTCAGAGCACCTTAAAGCACCCACAACCAAAGGTACATATTCTTTATTTTTCTTTATTCTCATATGCCCTTCGATTCTTTATTAATATGACTTAATTACTCTTCAGGAAGCAAGTCTAAAGCAGCCTCAACATCTTCTCAACAATCTGCTTCTCTGCCAGTCAAGGAAGCTAAAAAGGTACCTAAACTACCAAATATTGGCTTTCAATCTCCATTTTCCCTTTGAAATAACTTTGTTAACATATGACATTTCGAGGTTCTATTTCATCAGGGCTCAAAGAGAACAGGCAGCTCTATTGCTGAGAAACCTACTAAGAAGTCTCGAAAAGATAAGGTCATTTTGACCGAAATTGATGAGCAGGTATATGTTCGTATTCCTATGTGTACTTTCTTTGTTTATTTATGCATCTGGCTTTTACACCTCAATGTTTGTTCTCGACAGAACATAGATGCTGATATTGGCAGAGTTATTGCCAAAGTTTCAAGCCAAGCAAACCCAACCACTTCTGCAAAGGGTCCAGAACATAAAAAAGACAAGAAGAAGGACAAACAGAGTGCTCAAGACGTAGCAACAAAACACAAGGATGACATCAACCAAGGCCCTTCTGTTGAGATTCTCGCTATTGATCCATCCAAAGATAAGAAGAAGAAGAAAAAATCGAAGAAAATTCACTCTTCAACTACCTCGACTACCCCGGAGATTTCAACGCATCAAGAACAAATTGGTAGTGCACATGTTATCAGTGACACTGAGCCTCAAGGTACAAATAAAGGCACTACCCAGAATGTTCTTCAAAATAAAACTCTCGATCACAACAATGAGAGTTCAAACTCTTGTCTTCAACCTCCTCCAGTTATGGTATGTTTACTTTCTTTCCCATATTTAAAATATATTGTTAAACAACTTTCCTCTTCTTTTAACATTCTTGTATCTTTTCTATCTTTGTCAGATACCTGTCTCAACCATACCTGAAACTTCTGAGGGCAAACATGGCAAAGAAGCTCTAATTAATGAGCATGTGTCGAAAGAAGTTATTCATGAGGAGAAATCAACTGCTGATTCGCCTCAAAAAGGCAATCAGGAAGAAAATCACCAAGCTTCTCCTCGTCATGAAACTGATGATCAATCGAAGGAAGATGCGCCTAAAGGCAACGAAGCTGGTAATGAAGATGGTTCGAGGGACAAAGATCAACTTGAACCAAACCTTAATGTCGAACCACAACAACAAGGACCAGAACCTGCCACTCATGAACATATTTCGAGCCAAAGATCTCCCACCCCTGAGCAAACCAACATGGATCAGTTTTCTGAGTCTGGCAATGAGGATGATCTTTCTGCACAGCCTGGAGGCTCAAACATTGATCCGCAATCTTCGACTTCCAAAATCTCAGCTGCTGCAGGAATTCCTGAAGCTCTCCTTCAAGGACTGGATGTATCTACTCCAGAAGAAGCACTTGAGAAATTATTATCAAGTGGCGGCTTCAACACCAACAGTGAAGGAACTTCAATGCCTACGCAAAATGAAGAAGCAGCTAGACTCGAACAAGCCCAATTGGAGGCAAGGTTCATCGAAGAATTTCTACAACGGGATGTTTTAGAAGTTATTGACAATGATCCTCATGCCTTCTTTAGCCTTAAATCACTGCTTCAGCAGTTGCAAACTGACAGGACGAAAGAAGCCATGTTGTTTCTAGTTAATCAAGTTGAAGCCCTCATCGAACAATTTGCTAAGAATCAACAGATGCTTATCCATGCTCAGCAGTCTTATCAAGCGCAAATGCAGGCGCATGCCTCAGCTTTGGCTGATGCAACTATTTGTAACGCCGAAGTAAGCAACCTGAAGGCAGGGGTGACAGCTGCTTATCTAAAAACTGCTGCCTGTGAGGAGAATATTGCTAGATGGAGAGCAGAAATCAGAGAACTGGAAAGCAAAATTGCTGAGGAACAAAGATTGCAAGAGCATTACTTCAAGCTTGCTACTGAGGTCACCCCAGCGCAAATCGAAGCTAAAGCAAATGAGGGACTAAGGTTATGTAGCGATGCTGCTACACTTCAAGCTACAGCCCAGCGCTTCGACAGAGAAAGTAATCTACTAAAGATTAAGCTCTCTCAACTCAAGGAGGTCTATCGAACTTTCCAGCGTAATGCCATTAGCAACCTTTGAGTTTTTTTTTCTTTTATGTAATTCCTTTTGTTGTTCCTTGGTGTAAAAATGGCTTACTTTATTGAACATGTTTTGCTCTTTAAAGCCATTATTTTGAACAATGTCTTATATTATTTCAGACATCTTAATATTGTTTTTTATGGCAAATTATTTCTTCACCATTTGGATATTATTCCTGTTTCGAATCACTCAGTACTTATCTTCTATTTCTTGCAACAATGGTTTATATATATTTTTATATTAAAAATACTTACCATTTATGTTTACTGATCGTTGTTCAATAGTTAATTCTTGAATTTCACCCTTTGGCATCGTTCTAAAGACACAGAAAACTAAACAGTCAACATACCATATCGAGACAGTCAAGTCAAAAAAGGGTGATGACAACGAAGTTCATTAAATGAATTGTATTAATGACCACACTGACCAAAAAGGCCTGATGGCACTATAAGAAGGGTGATCCTTCTCATTTCACTCATTCAGGGTGATCGAATAAACTCAACAAGGAATCAAACAATGGAAAAAACCGTTACCAAGGATACTTCATGCTCAAAAGGAAAGAGCCAGAAGGGCGCAGAACCCTGGCGCTGTGAAGAAAAGAGGCTACGCTATGAGAGAAACAAGGAAGAACTAATTTTGACAGAATCAGAGGAAGAAGAATTGGGCTCTGATCTGGAGGAGTTCCTATGGACATATGAAGAAAGACTGGACGATTATCCAGCTGAGGTTCAGAAACTTGCTGATGAAGTACTATCTCTTTATAAGGGTAAAATGAAGAAGATAGAGTCAGAAGTTTCTAAACCTAAGCCTCAGTCTAAGTAGTGTTGTACTCCCATAATGTACCAAAAGAACTTCTCTATTGCAATAAAACAATATTGTTCTTCTACTTTTTGATTTGTGGCAAGTTTTAATTATTGCCATTTTGATCTCGTGTTTAAGTATTATTCTGCGCTTATTTTTACTTCGAGTAAAGTAGGCTTATATTTCTTCAAATACTTCCCATTTATACCCAAAGTACGTTTTTCAGGAGTTAACTCCTCAATTTCATATGCGCCATTAGAATAAACTTGAATAATTTTAAATGGTCCTTCCCAATGTGGTGACCATTTCCCAAAGACTCTATCTCTCCTATCCATAGGCAAGATAACTTTCCAAACCAGATCTCCTACGTTAAAGATTTTACCTTTAACTCTTTTATTGTAAGCTTTAGCAACTCTAACTTTTTGTCTGATTAAAACATCTAAAGCTTGCAATCTTTCTTCATCTAAATCAACCAATTCATCCATCATGAGATTTTCATAATGTTCACTAGGGATTTCCATTTGTCGTTGCACTCTCATGGATTGCACCATGATCTCGACAGGCAATATAGCGTCGTGACCATAAGTCAATCGAAATGGGGTTGAATTGGTAGATTCTTTAGGAGAATTTCTACAGGCCCATAATACCTGATTCAAAGTATTATGCCAGTTTTTAGGTTTCTGTGTAATATGTTTTTTAATCAAACCAATAATAATTTTATTGGCTGCTTCAACCTGACCATTTGCTTGAGCATAATATGGTGTTGATGTTAATAATTTGAAACCTGCCTCATTCGCAAAATCTTGCATCTTTTGTCCAACAAACACTGTTCCCTGATCAGTAGTGATAGTTTCAGGTAATCCAAATCTATAAATAATATGATTTTGGATAAAACTAATCACAGTCTCTTGATCAACTTTTGGTAAGGCAACAACTTCGATCCACTTTGTGAAATAATCAATTCCAACTAAAATGAAACGTTGGTTTTTCGATGATGCAGGCCTAATTTCACCAATTAAATCTAAAGCCCATCCTCTAAAAGGCCAAGGTTTAATTATTGAATGCAATTCACTTGCAGGAACATGTTGAATACCTGCATGTTTTTGGCATTCTTGGCAGCTTTTAGCAAATTCTATACAATCCTTAAGCATTGAAGGCCAATAAAACCCTCTTCTAAATAAGAACCATTTCATTTTGAGGCCTGCTTGATGAGCGCCACATGAACCACTATGCACATTGGTAATGGCTAAAAATGCCTCATTTTCACCAAGACATTTTAACAAAATCCCCTCAGGGGTTTTCTTGAATAACTCATTTCCAATAATGGTATAACTTAAGACTTTGTATTTTATTTTCCTATCTGTGATTCCTGATGGATTTTCCAAATAATTAACGATTGGCTTTCTCCAATCAGTATCACTCAAATTGTCAATGACAAAAATTTCTGTTATAAAACTTTCGAAATGCATATCAACCTTTTGGAGATTAAATTCTTCGAAATTTTCCTGAAAATTATGCTCATCTGCCCCCAAATGTTTTGGCATTGACAATTGTGCACTCAATGAATCATTCAAAATCAGTTTATCTTTAATTTCGATAACTTCTTCGAACTTGTCCTTCGACATCTTATAACCAGAGGCAATTTGTGCTAAATCATTTGCCTCTTGATTTTCATTTCGAGGCACATGTTGAATAACATAAGATTCAAAATGTTTCAGCAAAGAAAAAGCAATCACAAAATATTTCATTAAGTGCTCTTGGATACATTTATATTCCTTTGTTAATTGCTTAATTACTAATTCAGAATCTCCTCTTATTTTAACATGTCTTGCTCCCAAGTCTAAAAGAATTTCTAAACCTGTAATTAAAGCCTCATATTCTGCTTCATTATTTGAGCAAGACCCATTAATTTGGTACTTAAATTTTGTGGGGATTTTATAGGGTGAAAGTATAAAAATCCCAATTCTTGTACCATGTCTATGTCTAGATCCATCGAAATACAAACTCCAAGGTTCGATATCAATAGACTCTATGGGGGCTTCACTTACTGAATGCTCGGCAAAGAAATCAGCCACTATTTGGCCTTTAACAGCCCTCAAAGGCTTATAAGTCAATGAATACTCTGTTAAAGCTAATGCCCATTTTCCAATTCTACTATGTAAAATTGGTTTCAACAACATATGCTTAATAATATCAAAATGGGAATAAACATAAACATCAACTGGCTTTATATAATGCTTAAGTTTGGTACAAGAAAAATACAAACAAAGGCAAAGCTTTTCTATTACAGAATATCTAGTTTCAGCATCATTTAACACTCTACTTAAATAATAAATAGCTTTTTCGACACCATTTTCATCTTCTTGTGCAAGCATACTTCCAATGGTTGTATCTGATGCTGAAATGTACAACTTCATCTCTTTGTTTCGAACTGGAGGCATTAGAGTAGGAGGATTTGACAAGTAAGCTTTGATGTCATCAAATGCTTTCTGTTGATCGACCCCCCAATGAAAGACCTCATCTTTCTTAAGTTTTAACAGTGGAGAAAAAGGGTGAGCTTTTCCACTTAGATTCGAAATGAATCTTCTTAAGAAATTAATTTTCCCAAGCAAAGATTGAAGTTGTTTCTTCGTTGTTGGAGATTTTGTCTCCATGATAGCCTTTGTCTTATTCTGATTGATCTCTATGCCCTTTTTATGCACAACAAAACCAAGGAAATCTCCTGCATGCACACAAAAAGCACATTTTAGTGGATTCATTTTCAATCCACATTTTCCCATTCTTTCGAATGATTTTCTAAGATGACTTAGATGATCATCAGAAGATGAAGATTTGACAACAATGTCATCAATATATATTTGCATAAAAATTTCAATGAAATCATGAAAAATCGAGTTCATTGCTCTTTGATATGTTGCCCCTGCATTTTTTAATCCAAAGGGCATCACTACCCATTCATAAGTACCTAAAGCACCAGGGCAACGGAAGGCAGTTTTAGCAACATCATCTTCAGCTATAAAAATTTGATTATAGCCAGAATAGCCATCTAACATACTTAAATATTCATGGCCTGCTGCTGAATCAATTAACATCTCTGCTACAGGCATTGAATATTCATCTTTAGGCGTAGCATTATTTAAATCCCTAAAGTCTATACAAACTCTAAGTGATCCATTCTTTTTAATGACAGGCACTATATTAGCTAACCATTCGACGTACCTGGCTGTTCTAATGAACTTGCAGTTGAGCAACCTTTCGATTTCTATCTTGATTTTTGTCATGATTTCTGGAGCGAACCTCCTTGGAAGCTGCTTCACTGGTTTTTTATCTGGTCGAAGAGGCAACCTATGTTCAACCAGTTCTCTACTCAATCCTGGCATTTCATTGTAGTCCCAAGCAAAGCAGTCATTGTATTCTTTAAGCAATTCAACTACCTTTACTTTCAAAACTGGATCAATGTTGGCACTAATATAAGTTGGCATTTTAACAGAGCCATCTCCAATATCAATCTCTTGTAAAGGATCTTGGGCTTGCATTTTTTGACTTGAACAAATTGGATCTTTTTCGAAACCCAAAGGTTCTTCGTCATAAACGCAATCCAATCTTTGGTTATTGCCAGCATTCGAAGCATTGGCACTTGTTGCCAATTTGTTTCTTATATTGTCATTGGCTTCAACAGCCATATTTTCATTATGTTCAATAGCTTCAATAGCCATTTTTATTATATTCTCGGCAGCATAAGCCGTAATCCTGCTCCATTCTGGGGACTTAAACATCATCACAATTATCAAAGTCTTCCCACCCAGAAGCTGGTGGATTAACATACCTAACATGGGCTCCATCAACAGGCCCCCTTTCCCAACTAAAACCATGGGTAGGATGTAACTTAACAGAATGGTAAACACTATCAGGACTTACCATATTTGGATTGAAGGCAGCATCTTGCTCTCCACAAGGAGCAATATTTGCCAAGTTTTTGTCGAAGTTTTGCAGGGTCACAGTACTTGAATCAGCTAAATAAGCACTTTGATCAGCCTCAATATTTTCGACAAGGCCATCATCTCTCCACAGAATTAGCCTTTGATGAAGGGAAGAAGGTACAACGCCAACTCCATGAATCCATTCTCTGCCTAATAACAAGTTATAGTTTGGCCTAGCAGCAATCACCATAAACAAAGTTTTCCTAACTGTGCTGCCTACACAAACGTCTAACTGTATGGCACCAAGTGAGTGGCCAGTTTTGCCTTCGTAGTTGGCTAGGACCACGTTGTGAGAATGTAAGTCAGTGTCGAAAAGACCCAACTTCTTTAGCATAAAATGGGGCATGATGTTGACTACAGCGCCACCATCAACCAGAATTTTGTTAACCCCTACATCATTTACCTTAGCCTTGATAAATAAGGCCTTTAGATGATTTCTCATCCCTCCATCTGGCCTCTCGAAGATAGCATCTTGTGCTTCCACGCAGCCATTCTCCATTACATAGTAGCAAACTGGCTTATGATTAGCCAATTCAAGAGCCTCGAACTCTTCTTCTACCTCTTCAATCTCCGTTGGAATGTCATATTCCAGTGGCAGAACTGACACCACATTTACCAGCACGTCGAAGTCAGATTCATCATCTAGAAGATCATCATCTTCCATGAAATCTTCTTCATTATCAACATCTTTCTTACTCTCAGCATCTGACTCTTTTATAGGAGTGAGCCTTTCTTTAATTGGTCTTTTGACCATTTCAGCTTTCCCCTTGTCATTAGCATTGCCCCCAGCCTTATCTTGTTGAGCAGCAAACTTCTTTCTGCGCTGGAACCTGCGCCATTGGGTTCGAGTCATGGGATTCTTACCCTTATAATTGTTTCTATAGCCATATTTATTGGCCTCTGTTGCAACTTGTGAATTTGGTGGTTGGACAACCACTTTCGAACCAACTTGTGGTTTCGACCCAGCAACGACCTTTGATTCAGCAATCACTTTTGAAGTTCCAGCAGTGAACTTCACATTAACATTGCTAGAGCTTCCCTTCTCCATCCATTTTTTGTCAAAGGCCACATATTGGCCACTGACCCACTGATTTGTAAGTGCTTTGTTGGATGGCTTAAATGTTTTTTGAGGACCTAGCCTCTGATGAACAGAAAGTCCCTGATTGTGGGACTTGCTCCAATCGATTTTCTGATATGGCCAGCTCTTCTTATTTGGCTTGGAACTTGGCCATTTCCTTTTGTGATCAGCATAAGGCAACACCTTCTTCAGGTTTGTTACTGCCTCTTTGTCACATACAGCGCTGCATCGAGGACATAACATGACCTCAGCATTGTTCAACTTACACCTGTTGAGGAAATCTACCAATTCCTCCTCAGCAGCAGGGTAAGCCTCTTTCACCTTCTTGTCATATTCTCCTTCAGGTATGGCTTTGACAGCAGCAGCAACATCAGCTTCATTGATCTCAACCATATTGCAATCCAGGATTTCGACAAGACTGGCCTCAGCAGTTGACAGTGGATGAGAATCCACTTTCATTGGTGGCTTAGTTTTTTCACCAAACTTAAGCATTCCTTCGTTCAATGCACGTTGAACCAGATCCCTGAAAAGAACACATTGATGAGTTTTATGGCCTAAATAATTGTGATATTTACAATAACCTCTTTTCTTTCTTTGTTCAATTGGAGGTATTTTCAAATCTTTTTGAACAATTATTTGACCATCAGACACCAACAAATCAAAAATTTCATCACATTTAGTAATATCAAAAGAATAAGTCTTAGTAGCATATTTTTCATTCTTTGGTTCGACTGGATTTTTCCCATTCGAAGGCCTCAACAATTTACAAGTATAAGGAGACCCTGGTTTTAATTCTGCCACATTGATATCACTATCATCAATATCTACATACTCATCTTCAGTTTCATATCCAAAATCATTATCATAAGAATCTAAAAAAGCAACATCTTTCTTTTTATGAAACTTAGAATTCCTGGCTTTTTCAGCTTTCAATCTTTCGATTTGCCTAACTCTATCAGCCAATTGAGACATGTCTCGAAGGTATTGAGTATCTAGTTTTTTCCTAATTGAATAGTCAAGGCCACCTGCAGCCATTTCGACTAGTTCATGCTCAGGTACTGATGTAAAACAGCGAGCCTTTAATAATCTGAACCTATTCAAATAATCATCAACAGTTTCTTGTGTTTTTCTTTTAACACTAGCCAACTCTTTAAGACTTATCTTAGTTTGGCCCATGTAAAACTGTTCATGAAACAATCTTTCTAATTGAGTCCAATTGTGAATTGAATTGGGAGGCAGGGTTGTAAACCAAGTAAAAGCATTTTTGGTCAATGAATTAGGAAAATATTTCATTCTCAAGTTTTCATTATTTGCCAAATTCCCAGATTCTGCTAAGTATCTAGCAATGTGTTCAACAGTTGACTCATTGGTATCCCCTGCAAACTTAGTGTATTTAGGGACTTTCCAACCTCTAGGTAACTCTGTTTGTAACACATATTCCGACAGTGCAGAAACAAAGTTTGGCCTTCGAGTACCAGTATTAAGGCCATTTTGGTTCAGAATAGTTTCGACTAAAGTTGCTAAGTTATTAGGTACAGCGAAATTATTATTATTCTGAACATTTCGAACCACATCATCAGGGTCTTGGTTTCTTCGAACCATAACTACTGGAGGAGGTTGGTTAACCTCATTTTGATATTGGTACTCCTCTTGAGTCATTGGTACAGGCTCTTGCTGTGGCGTGACTTGGGGAATTACATATGGTGGCCTTGGGTTAAACGGAGTGGCAGACATAGCAGGTAAAATCATTTGTGGCGCCACATGATTAATCCTAGGCTGATTTTGAGGGGCGGGAGTGCCAAAAAAGTCAGCAATTCGACCCATTTGATAGGCTAACATTTGGTAACTGTCATTGGTATTTTGAATTAAAGGGTTAAAGACAGTTCCAATTTGTTGTGTTAAGAGATTAACCATCTCATGATTACTTTCATCCATTTGTTGTCTTAAAGACAACACAGATGCAGTGGTTAAAGGCGTTGGAGTAACCCTAGGGGAGGTATACCTTTCAGGTTCAGATGTGGGTATTGAATGAAAACCCATCGTAGGTGTTGGTATAGGACCATATAAAGGATTTGTGACCATAGGAGGTGGTCTAACACCAGGCGAAACAGAATGAAACGCCATAGTTGTTAATGGTATTTTAGTTCCTGGAATGTATCCAGAACCACTTATACTAAGAATTGGTGAAGTAGATGTAACACTCACCACATTCGAATCTGGAAGGGGAGAAGGACTACCCTCACTACTCGAAGAACTTACAGATTGACTGGTAGTAGACCCATGCATTTGATGAGTTCTAGCCATAACCGTTAATGGCAGTTACTAACACAGAACAATCTTATTTCTAAAGAAACAAAGCACAAAACCAGTCTCACTGGGCGTGCCAATTTGTTTACAGTGAAATTTCGTAAACAAGCGCTAGTCTAAGTATTTTAAACTTACGAGATTGACTAGAAATCTCAGGACAATTTTATGCTTGTTTTCTAAGAAATACAAGTTTTAATGTTCATCAAGATTTTATAAACATTTAAGTATTTCGGTTTTCTTAATTTGCTTAACGAAGTAAAAAGAAAGTGAATTGATTCGAATCGCCTCGAGATCAATAAACTCCGAACACATATGAAAATGAAATGCAGTAAATTGCTAGGAAATAAACTTGCATTAATTGTAAAACAAATACAGTAAAAGATGGTTCACAAACCGTACATTTTCCTCTTTGAAATTCCTTTCTTTCTACGCTGAGTACTTAGAATTTTTTTAGAGAAAGTATGTAAAACAGTTTTGCGACCCCAATTCCTTCTAAGGAATTTCTATTTATACTTCGACGGAAATTCAACTGCTTCAGATCATCTTGACGGTCTAGAATTAGCCCTCGAACCCACGATCTTCTGCTTCGAATTTTCCTCTTGGCGCTTTTGCTTATTGGGCTTTGCTTTGGACTCTTTTTGGGCTTAGATCTTATGGTCCAAACTTTGAATTCCTTCGCTTCGAATCTTGCTTTGACTTCTGACTTCGATGAAGCTTATCTAAAAATTCGACTATCAACTCTGCTTGATGTAAGTCGAAACCGCTTGATCGAAATAAAACTTTCGATGGCGCTTTCAGCAATGAAATAATAACACCTGTCATTTACATATTTATTCATCATTTTGTTGGACCAGCATTTTCTATTAAATTTATTTAATCAAAAATACGACCCAACACAATGTATAATACCCAAAGTAGTATTACTATTGGAGCAAAATATGTATGAGTTGAATGAATATTATATGACATTGTAAGGACAACTTTTTAGTAATGTATGATACTCCGTATGGTATCACCATACCATTGAAAATATTTAGAATGAGTTTGTTAATAACTTGATCTCAATCACTTAATTATTTGGTCATAATTTATTTTTTTGTTGACTTAATAAATATGTTTTAGTCTTAATTATTTTCGATTTTGCACTTTTTATGCTCAAATCGTGGAGAAATTCATGGAAGCATATATACATCTAAACCGTTATTTTAGTCTTTTAGAAAACAACACCCAATTACTATGACATTTGCAATTGCAAGAATAATTATACATCAATTAGATCAATTATTTTAGTTTATACTATTAAACACAAGTCTACTCCAATTGACCTCAATTACACATTAGCATGTTTGTTTGTTTGTCTGTTTGTCTGTTTGTTTATACATGTTAAACATTCCTTCTTAATTCTTGCCTTCGGCTAATACAAGTATATTATATATAGCTTAATTAATTCTAAGTGTTATGCTAGCACGACTTTCCAGGTTTTGAGCTCTTGAATTTGGATACTGGTCGGTGTGACCATTTGCCAACTTATTTTTTTATACAATTTAACTTGTTCAGGGAATCTGAATCTCTGTCTGATGATAAGTTTGAACATATTAATACTAGAATATCTTCACAAAAATCAAAATAAAAAAGTATTTGATATGGGCTAATGCTACGGTGGACCAACTTCATAAATGGTTCACCGTGGACAAGTGATCTACCGAATACGAATTTTACAAAATTTATTGGTAGATTGAAAGTTTATATCATATAGAGCATCCATAAATTTTTTTAGAAAAATTGAAAATCATTTGATATTTTATTAGGATTTATCAAGATTTACGATATTTAATAAACCATTAATCTTGATGGGTCTCAATAACATATCAAATGATTTTCAATTTTTCTAAAATTTTCTATAGATGAATTATATGATATAAATTTTTAATCCAACGGTGGATTGTGTAAAATTCGTATTCGTTATATGTTTTTTCATGAATGGTCCATCATAAACCACTTGAAGTGGTGGTCCATGTTAAAATTTTTCATTTCATCTGTTGTCCATGCGGGATTTCTGGGTTAGATTCCTTTTTCTTTCTGTTCTAAATACAACTCAGTGTATAATATGAGAAAGATTCATTATTGACGGTGAATGGCAACATTTCTCAGTGTATCTATATAGTTAAGATCAAAATTGGATAAGAGAGGTTAGATTGAGATATACTTGTTTGGTAAAGGAAAAAAAAAACTGAAAAATTGATAAATAATTTTGGATTAGATTTAGTCTAAAATTATTTATCAGTTTTCGTGTTTTTATTGCTTTCACAAAATCAAACACACGTGTTATAGCGTGATGCTTGTATATACTAATAAATGTAGCATTAAACGGATAAATGTGACACCAAAAAATGCAGTCCAAAATACTTTTTTAATTTAAATTAATTTTATTTGTTTTTTATAATCAAATAGTCTACTAGCTAAAATTTTGTTTTTTATTTGTAGTAGGTATTTTATTGTTGTATGCTATTAATTTGAATGTTGTGAGTTTATTTGCAGATTTATCATTTACGATTTTAGCGATGTTGAATATGTGGTTGTATATGATATATTATATTAATTTGAATAAATGAATACACATCTCTTGGCCTCTCTTGAGAATGTGCATCTTTCAAATGAGGAGGATTCTTGGCGTTGGACCCTTGAGTCGGATGGTTGTTTTTCGGCAAAGTCCGCTTTTATTTCTCTTTCGAAGGAGTTGGTGATTGGTCCGATTTTGACATCTTTTGAGTTGAAGGTCTTTTTGTTAGGTTGCTTGTAAAAGAAGTAATCTAGCTTAGTTAGTAGTTGTTTGTTATTGGGCCTCACTATGTAATTGGGCTTTGTAAACATGTGTTTGGGTCTGGTAACCATATGCCTATATAAGGCTATGTACCTTGTGATAGAAGTAATGAGAATAACCCCTCTTTCCTTACAAGTGGTATCAAGTCTAAAGATCCACCCTGTAATAGAAAACCGCAGTTTGTCAGTTACAACCGTTTCGAAACCGTTATTCATCTTCTTCCTCCTTTCTTCTTTGTTTCTTCTTTCTTTTTCTTCAATGGCGGAACATGCAAACTTTGTTCAACCGGCGATTCCCAAGTTTGATGGTTTCTACTATCATTGGGCTATGTTGATGGAGAATCTCCTTCGTTCCAAGGAGTATTGGAGTGTCATTGAAACCGGTGTTGTCATAGCTCCCCCAAATGCGACTCAAGAACAAAGAAAGTTAGCAGAAGAAAGCAAGTTACGCGATTTGAAGGTGAAAAACTATATGTTTTAATCCATTGACAGAGCAATCATGGAAACTATCTTGACTTGTGACACGGCGAAGGATATATAAAATGCAATGCGCAGGAAATATCATGGGTCCACGAAGGTGAAAAGAGCTCAGCTACAAGCTCTGCGACGAGAGTTTGGGGTTCTTGTGATGGGGGAAAATGAATCAGTGAATGATTACCTCGCAAGAACACTCTCAATTGCAAACAAGATGACAGCGCATGGAGAAAGAGTGGAGCAGCTGATGGTTGTGGAGAAAATCTTGAGATCAATGACTTCAAGATTCAACTATGTTGTGTGCTCGATCGAGGAATCAAATGATGTAACCACCTTGTCCATTGATGAGCTACAGAGTAGCTTGTTGCTTCATGAACAAAGAATGAAGGCTCAGAAAGAAAGTAGCAATGAGGAACAAGCACTCAAGATTTCAAATGCTGGTAGAGGTGGTGGTAGAGGTAGGGGAAGGAATCCTTCACGAGGTCGTGGAAGAGGGAGACTGAGTAAAGATCAGATTGAATGCTATAAGTGTCACAAACTTGGACACTATCAATCTGAATGCCCCACTTGGGAAGAAGCAAATTATGCTGACTTTAATGATGAAGAAGAAATGCTGCTTATGGCTAGAAATGATGCAAGAAATGATACTAAAGATGAAGTTTGGTATCTTGACTCAGGTTGCAGCAACCATATGATAGGGAAGAAAGACTGGTTATATGATTTTGATGATACATTCAGAGAAACAGTCAAGCTGGGAGATAATTCAAAAATGGCAACAATGGGAAAGGGCAATGTGAAGTTGAAAATTGGAGATAAAATAGTTGTAATTACTGATGTGTATTATCTGCCTGGATTGAGCAGCAATTTGCTTAGCATAGGTCAACTTCAACAGAGAAATCTCACCATTATCTTCAAGAATGATATGTGTCAAATCTTTCATCTAGATAAAGGTTTGTTAATATCAACTCATATGTCACCTAACAGAATGTATGTAATCTTAGCTCCTATTATTGTTCCAATGTGCTTGAAGACTAGTAAATTGGATGATACAACTCTGTGACACATGAGATATGCTCATTTAAGTCTCAAGGGGTTGAGTACCTTAGCCAAGAAGGCAATGGTAAAGGGATTGCCAGATTTGAAAGATAGTGAAGATAACTGCACTGATTGCTTGGTGGGGAAGCAACACAGGGATATGATACCAAAGCAAGCAAATTGGAGAGCAAGTGTGAAGTTAGAATTGGTTCATTCTGACATTTGTGGTCCAATCAAGCCTGAATCAAATGCTAAAAACAGGTACTTCATCACCTTCACTGATGACTTTACTAGAAGAACTTGGGTATATTTCTTGAAAGAAAAATCTGGTGCATTTGATGTTTTTCAAAGGTTTAAAGCACTTGTTGAAAGAGAATCAAACTGTTTAATTCAATTCCTTAGAATTGATAGGGGTGGCGAGTTTACATCCACTACATTTAATGATTTTTGTAGTGAGCAAGGCATCAAAAGACAGTTGACTGCTGCTTATACTCCTCAACAGAATGGAGTATCTGAGAGGAAAAACAGGACTTTGTTAAATATGGTGAGAAGCATGATATCTGGCATGAAAGTTCCTAAGGAATTTTGGCCTGATGCAGTGAAATGGGCCACCTATATGCTGAATAGAAGCCCTACTCATGCTATTAAAGACATGACTCCTGAAGAAGCATGAACTGGTCAAAAACCTCCTGTTCATCACTTTAGAGTGTTTGGATGCTTAGCACATGTTCATGTGCATGATGTGCATAGAAAAAAGCTTGACAGTAAGAGTACACCATGTGTTAATCTTGGTGTAAGTGAAGAATCAAAGGCTTATAAAGTGTATGATCCAGTTAATGACAAAGTCTTCATTAGTAGAGATATTGTGTTTGATGAGTCTAAGGGGTGGAATTGGAAAAGCAACAGTCAAAGTATTCAACAAATTCTTGGTGGAGTTGATGATTCTTCTTCTCATGATGAAAACATCATTACTCCAACCACAGAAGATGTAGTAAACAATGATGATGAAGTTGAAATCACTGAATCTAGTGATGATGATGATACTAATCAAGCTGACAACAACAATGGTGCAACTAGTCATAATGCTGTTCCCAAAAGAGTTAGAAGACCTCCTGGCTATCTAGAAGACTTTGTAACTAGCTCAGAAATTGAACAAGAGGCACAACTTCACAATTTAGCCGTTTTTTGCAATAGTGATGACCCCACTACATATGATGAAGCATCAAAATTTGATATTTGGAGGAAGGCAATGGACCAAGAAATTGACTGTATAGAAAGCAATGACACTTGGGAACTTACTACTCTCCCATCTGGTGCTAAGACTATTGGTGTTAAATGGATTTATAAGACAAAGTACAATGAAAAAGGGGAAGTTGAGAAACATAAAGCAAGATTGGTAGCTAAGGGATATACTCAGAAACATGGAATTGACTATGGTGAGGTGTTTGCTCCTGTTGCTAGATGGGACACTATCAGGACTATTCTGTCTATAGCTGCAAGCAAGAGGTGGTGTGTATATCAACTAGATGTGAAAAGTGCTTTTCTTCATGGAGAATTAGTTGAAGAAGTTTATATTGACCAACCAGCAGGATATCACAAAGGGGGAATTAATATGGTGTATAGACTAAAGAAAGCACTCTATGGTTTGAGACAGGCCCCAATAACATGGTATAGTAAGATAGGGTCTTATTTCTGTGTTGAAAAATTTGATAAGTGTACTTATGAGCCAACATTGTTTGTTAAAAATGGTTTAAAGGGAAAGATTCTTATTGTCAGCTTATATGTAGATGATCTCATCTACACTGGTAATGACATAAAGATGATAGACGAATTTAAAGAATCAATGAAAAAGAGATTTGCTATGACAGATTTGGGAAATATGAGTGTTAGCCTGTATTTTCGACAGGCATTAATGAATCGGAATGAGATGATGAAATCTCATTTAATGTATATTATTGCCTTTTAATATTCTCTTGGAAACTGATTCTGGCAATAAATCAAGAGAAAATCAAGGCATTTGACATCAAAGACTTTTAATATGCAAAGTTGCTTGTCAAAGCCTAGAGTTCTGTCGAATTCGACAGAACGTGTGTTGTCTGAATAAGCTTGTCGAGTTCGACAAGATATTATTTGTGTAAAAGCATATTTTCGACACTAACTGGTAATGGTCGAAAACTATATATATGTATATATATGTACGTGTGTATGTTTGTTTATCTAACGTACTGTGCAGAACGAAAGAAGCGTACTCTGGACTTAGCAAAATATTCAAAAGTGAGTAACGTTTGAAGGGTTCGCCAGGTGTCAAAGAGAATTCAAATTGTCAAGACACGTGGAGCATAGTTAGACGTATTGTAGGTTTATAGCAGTTATGTTAGTTTGTCTATAAATACAAGTTTCTGATAAGAGAAACGGGTCCACAATTCAATACACATGCAAATTCCTAAAATATTCAGAGTACCCATGTCAACGAGCGAAATGAATGACAGGAACATGTACGAATCTGTGTACCATCCCTTGTAAACATTTTACATTTGTCAAATGCAATTTACATTCTGCAAGTCTTGATTACTTGTTTGTCATTTAAGCTTTTTGCAATTTAAAGCTTTTCTGCATCTTTAAACATTCTGCAATTTATTTCATTGCATGTTTTACTTTTCAAAGTTTTCCTTTAAACTTTACTTGCAATTCATTTACAAGTTTTCTGCAAATTTACTTTGAAGCATTTTACTTTAAACCAAACCATTTGACTGCGTCAAATGCTTTTACTTTTTATTAACTTATCCGATTTAACCCAAAGATATGAATATGTTTTCATCATCTTCCGCACAATCCATATGTCCCAGGATTTACTAGTTGATCCTTCTTGTAATAATTAAACTAGCGGTTGTTTACTAAAAATCGGGGTAAACAAATTGGCACGCCCAGTGGGACCATTTGATTGTGTATTTTTATTTAGTGTGTTTTTGAAAATTTTTTACAAAAAATTCGTTGTTTGGTGTTATACTTTTGATTGTGTGTATATTTTTATATGCATTTGAGGAGTGGTAAATCTCTCCCAGAATTTTCAAGTATACCAACTCGTCCTCGTTCCAGAATGGTGAGACCACCAAACAATCCTAATAATAATAATAATAATAACAATAATGGGGCAGAAACAAATCCTGTTCCAAATTCGACAGGGCAACCAAATCAACCAGTATCTGGCAATCCTAGCGCCAATCCTACTGGTGGGCCAACAAGCCATGCCCTGAACTCTATAAATTCTGAAAGTATCCCAAGCAATAATGTTAATGGGGGGAGTTCGAACCCTGTAATAAGTTCTGCGACCGTTGGCGTGAGCGCCAGTGGGTCAACAATGCCCGCCACTACTTCAAGTATGGTAGGAGGGTTTGTTCCTCCAAATACAAATGGTGCAATAATGACACAAATGAATGTATCATCTATGCCAACCAACGTATCACAAACACATGGATATACAGACGGTAGTCAAATTGGTGGAACTCCGTCGAGACCTCCATGGTTGCCTAGAAACCCACAATATGGAATGCCAACAACAACGATGGCAAGCCTGTATAGTTGGCCTGCGATAGAAAATTCTCCCTCATCTTCTGCGAGGGGAAATAGGGGAAATTCTCTAAACTTGACAAATAACTCTATGAATGTGCTTAGGCAACAAATGGACGAAAGTAACCATGACATGGTGAATGCGTTGACCCAACAGATTGGCACAATCTTTAATCCTGTGTTACAAACAGCCAATGACAATTATCTATTGTTAGCCAATCAAATGGGAAGGATGGCAGACTTTTTTGGTGCCCCTGATGCTCCAAATAACCAAAGGGTTCCTCGTGCAAACCCGGGGACTCAACCAGAAGTGCAGGCCCAACCAGTGCGCATTGAGAGAGAACAGCCAGAACAGGAAGTGGTTTTGGTTAATAGAAACCAAGATGCTGATAATGTTCTTAGGAATGTTCGACAAGAAAACGTTGCAGGGCATAATAACTTGGCCAATTTAGTAGAAAATATCTTGGCCCAAAATGGTTTGAATATAGGTTTGCATAGGCCAAATTTTGTGTCGGCCTTGTCTGAATATGTATTGCAGGCAGAATTGCCAAGGGGATGGAAAATTCCCAAATTCACAAAATTTGCTGGTGATACTAATGAGTCTACTGTCGAACACATTGCCAGATATTTGGCAGAGGCAGGGAATTTGGCAAATAATGAAGATTTAAAAATGAAGTTTTTTCCCAATTCCCTCACTAAAAATGCCTTTACGTGGTTCACTACACTTCCCCCTCATTCAATTCATACTTGGACTCAATTAGAAAGGCTATTTCATGAACAATTTTATATGGGACAATCTAGAATTAGTCTCAAAGAATTAGCCAGTATGAAGCGCAAAACCTCAGAAGCCATTGATGACTATCTGAATAGGTTTCGCCTCCTTAAGGCAAGATGCTTCACCCAAGTACCTGAACATGAATTGGTTGAGATGGCTGCTGGTGGCCTTGACTATTCCATTAGGAAAAAGTTAGATACTCAACACTTAAGAGATATGGCCCAATTAGCAGATCGTGTTCGACAGGTCGAACGCCTCAGGGCTGAAAAAGTCAGAAATTCCAAGTTTCACAAAAAAGAAAAAGTGGCATACATAGAAACTTACGAAAGTGAAAATGAGTTCGACGATGGTCAAGATTACATAGAAAATAATGAGGTTAATGTGGCTGAATTAAAACCAGGCCCTCCTTATACCTGTAAAATGTTGAAACCATCAAATGGGAACAATCCTGTCGAACCAAAGAATGATAGATTTGCTTCTAAGACATACACTTTCGACATCACTAAATGTGATGAAATTTTTGATTTATTGGTCGCTGATGGCCAAATAATTGTACCTAAGGGTTTAAAATTACCACCTTTAGAACAACGTAAGAAAAGAGGTTTTTGTAAATACCATAATTTCTTGGGTCATAGAACCACACAATGTGTTCTTTTCAGGGATCTGGTCCAGAAAGCCCTGCAGGAGGGAAGACTCAAATTTGGCGAAAAGCCAAAATCCAAACAACAGGTGGATGAGGATCCATTGCAGATTGCTGATGCTGCATACACGGAACCTTTTGAATGTCTGATGTTGGAAGCATTGAACCTCACTGAAGGGGGACAATTAATTTCCATTCCTGAGGAAGAATACGAAGACAAAGTGGAAGAGGTATATCCACAAGCAGGGGAAACTTTATTGGATTTCCTTCAACGTTGCAAAGAAAATGATGGCGAAGCTACATTATGTCCTCATTGTAGTGCCATGTTCGACAAGAAGGCTGCTGCAGGCCTCAACAAGTTTTTGCCTCATAGTCAAAGCAGAAACAATTGGCCAAATCAAAGGCCAACTTACTCTAATATTCTGAATAGCCAACAGGCACCTGTGCATCAGAGGTTGGGACCACAAAAATCATTTGTCCCCTCAAACAGGACACCTGTCAACCAATGGGTTCATGGAAGAAACATGGATTATGGTCAAAGGAATATGGAGAAAGGAAACTCCAATAACAGCAATCCCAAAAAGGATCCTGAATCAAGGAAATATGATTACAGGAATAATTATAAGGGGAAAAATCCCATGACAAGATCCCAATGGCGTAGATATCAACGCCAGAAAAAAGTGGCTGCTCAAAAATCCCAAGTTACTGCTGATGGTAATGGGAAGAGGCCTTTGGAATTGGCAAAGAAGCCAATGAAAGAAAGGTTAGGCGAATCAAAAATGGAGTCTTCAGTTGCTGATAACGTCGAAGACGAACACATGGAAGCAGATGACTTTCTGGATTCTGAACCTGATCTCGACATAATAGTAAATGTTGTGTCAATCCTGCCAAGGGAGTTCGACGTCTGTTCTGAAGTGACAGATGACGAAGAGGAATCTGGGATGCAAATGGCTCTTCACAGGCCAGTTTGTTACTATGTGACGAGCAATGGTGCTTTGGAAGACCAATTGGCCACATTTGAAAGGCCAGACGAAGGCATGAAAAGTCACTTGAAGCCTCTCTTCATACAGGCGAAGGTGAATAATGTAGGAATTAACAAAGTCCTAATTGATGGTGGTGCTGCGGTTAACCTCATGCCAGAATTTCTGCTCAGAAAGATTGGCAAATCTTTGGTAGATCTTCATCCTCACAACATAGTACTTTCAAACTATGAGGGTGAAACCGGGTTTTCTTTGGGAGCAATCCAGTTAGAAGTGGTTGTCGGAAGCACTGTAAGGCCAACCTTGTTCTTGGTTGTGGCCTCTAAGGCAAACTACAATCTACTTCTAGGTCGAGAGTGGATTCATGGAGTGGGGGCAGTTCCATCTACCCTGCACCAGCGCCTCATTATATGGCGAGATGATGGAATAGTGGAAAATATTGAAGCAGATCAAAGCTACTTCAAAACTGAAGTCCATCATCTGACGAAACACTCCTTCGACAAGAAATTGGCAACAATTTCACCATGCACTGAGAAAGACTTTGCACATCGTCTAGCAGGAAATGGTCACCATGCAATCAAACTGGATCCCACACATGGTTTCTTGTGGGAGAGAGAAGATGGAAACAGCGAGGATGGCGAATATGAAAGCCACAACTACCCAACTGGGTGGGATGTCAAAGATAACTACTATGTCTGAGTCCCAAACTTGGGCAAAGATTACGGCCTACATGGCTGAAAATAGAATCAAGATGGCTTTGGAAGCCAATTCATTGTCAGAAAATATGGCTGATGTAGCCAATGGCATAAAAATTGGCAAACAAGAGCCAGAATTGCAAAAGCTGGACTGCATCTATGATGACGAACCCTTAGGATTTGAAAAGGATCCAATTAGTCAAAGTCACAAGATGCAAGCACAAGATCCTTTGCAAGAAATTGACCTTGGAGATGGTCTGACAAAAAGACCAACATATATTAGTGCAAACATTCCTCCAGATCTGAAGGCAAAAGTGGTGCAACTTTTGATGGAATTCAAAGATTGTTTCGCTTGGGACTACAATGAAATGCCACGTTTGAGCAGAAAATTGGTGGAACATGAACTCCCAGTTCGACCAGATAAAAAGCCAGTGAAACAGTTACCTAGAAGATTTGCACCAGAGATAATGTCAAAGATCAAGGAAGAAATTGAAAGACTGCTGAGGAGCAAATTCATCAGAACAGCAAGGTATGTCGAATGGTTAGCAAATATAGTGCCTGTAATTAAGAAAAATGGTTCTCTTAGAGTATGTATAGACTTTAGAGACTTAAATAATGCTACACCAAAAGACGAATACCCTATGCCTGTGGCAGAAATGCTAATTGATTCAGCAGCCGGGTTTGAATATTTAAGTATGCTAGATGGTTATTCTGGCTACAACCAAATTTTCATTGCTGAAAATGATGTACCCAAAACTGCCTTTAGATGCCCAGGGGCATTAGGCACATATGAATGGGTAGTAATGCCTTTTGGTTTGAAAAATGCTGGGGCTACTTATCAAAGAGCAATGAATTTAATTTTTCATGAATACATAGACACTTTTATGCAAGTGTATATCGACGACATAGTTGTCAAATCCTCGTCAGAAGATGATCATTTAGATCATTTGAAAAAATCTTTTGAAAAGATGAGGAAATATGGATTAAAAATGAATCCATTAAAGTGTGCTTTTTGTGTTAATGCAGGAGATTTCCTTGGGTTTGTTGTGCACAAAAAGGGCATTGAAATAAATCAAAACAAAACAAAGGCTATCATGGAGACGAAATCTCCAACTACTAAAAAGCAACTTCAGTCCTTACTTGGGAAGATCAATTTCTTGAGAAGATTTATCTCAAATTTAAGTGGTAAAGCTCAACCATTTTCACCACTGCTTCGTCTCAAGAAAGAAGAAATTTTCACTTGGGGGCAAGATCAACAACAAGCTTTTGACGAAATCAAAAGTTATTTGTCAAAGCCACCAATGTTAATGCCTCCAATAAGGAACAAGTTCATGAAGTTGTATATATCAGCATCAGATTCGACACTGGGTAGTATGCTCGCCCAGGAAGATGAAAATGGTGAAGAAAAAGCCATTTATTACTTAAGTAGGGTATTAAATGATGCTGAAACTAGATATAGTAGTATTGAAAAATTATGCTTATGTTTGTATTTCTCTTGTATGAAACTCAAGCATTATATAAAGCCTGTTAATGTTTTTGTTTATTCTCATTGTGATATCATTAAGCATATGTTATCTAAACCAATTTTGCATAGTCGAATTGGAAAATGGGCCTTAGCCTTGACAGAATATTCATTAACTTATAAACCGTTGAAGGCAGTCAAAGGCCAAATTGTGGCTGATTTTATAGCAGATCATTCTGCAATAGAAACTCCACAAAATTATGTAGAATCACAACCCTGGAAATTGTATTTTGATGGTTCTAAACATAAACATGGAGTTGGAATTGGAATTCTAATCATTTCTCCTTCCAAAATCCCCACTAAGTTCAAGTATAAAATTGATGGGCTCTGCTCAAATAATGAAGCAGAATATGAAGCTTTAATAACAGGCTTAGGAATTTTATTGGACTTGGGGGCAAAAAATATTTTGATTAGAGGTGATTCAGAATTGGTTTTGAAACAATTAACAAAAGAATACAAGTGCATAAAAGAACACTTGATGAAATATTTTGTCATAGCAATTTCTTTGTTGAAACGTTTCGACCAAGTTATCATTGAATATGTGCCTCGAATAGAAAATCAAGAAGCCAATGATTTGGCTCAAATAGCTTCTGGTTATAAAATTCCCAATGAAAAATTGGAAGAGTTGATTGAAATTAAAGATAAACTCATTATTGATCAACCTACTCCTATGGAATTGTCAATGCCAAAACTTGTGGGGGCAGATGTACCACAAGACAATGGTCAAGATACCACGTGCAGAATTGGAAAAGGTGACAATCTTCAAAACTGCCATTTCTCCCTTTCGTATTCGACATGCAGTCGAAACTGGCATTTTTGAGGGGGCAATTTGTTAGCCTGTATTTTCGACAGGCATTAATGAATCGGAATGAGATGATGAAATCTCATTTAATGTATATTATTGCCTTTTAATATTCTCTTGGAAACTGATTCTGGCAATAAATCAAGAGAAAATCAAGGCATTTGACATCAAAGACTTTTAATATGCAAAGTTGCTTGTCAAAGCCTAGAGTTCTGTCGAATTCGACAGAACGTGTGTTGTCTGAATAAGCTTGTCGAGTTCGACAAGATATTATTTGTGTAAAAGCATATTTTCGACACTAACTGGTAATGGTCGAAAACTATATATATGTATATATATGTACGTGTGTATGTTTGTTTATCTAACGTACTGTGCAAAACGAAAGAAGCGTACTCTGGACTTAGCAAAATATTCAAAAGTGAGTAACGTTTGAAGGGTTCGCCAGGTGTCAAAGAGAATTCAAATTGTCAAGACACGTGGAGCATAGTTAGACGTATTGTAGGTTTATAGCAGTTATGTTAGTTTGTCTATAAATACAAGTTTCTGATAAGAGAAACGGGTCCACAATTCAATACACATGCAAATTCCTAAAATATTCAGAGTACCCATGTCAACGAGCGAAATGAATGACAGGAACATGTACGAATCTGTGTACCATCCCTTGTAAACATTTTACATTTGTCAAATGCAATTTACATTCTGCAAGTCTTGATTACTTGTTTGTCATTTAAGCTTTTTGCAATTTAAAGCTTTTCTGCATCTTTAAACATTCTGCAATTTATTTCATTGCATGTTTTACTTTTCAAAGTTTTCCTTTAAACTTTACTTGCAATTCATTTACAAGTTTTCTGCAAATTTACTTTGAAGCATTTTACTTTAAACCAAACCATTTGACTGCGTCAAATGCTTTTACTTTTTATTAACTTATCCGATTTAACCCAAAGATATGAATATGTTTTCATCATCTTCCGCACAATCCATATGTCCCAGGATTTACTAGTTGATCCTTCTTGTAATAATTAAACTAGCGGTTGTTTACTAAAAATCGGAGTAAACAATGAGATACTTCCTTGGAGTAGAAGTTAACCAGAATGAGAAGGGTATATTCATCTACCAACACAAATATGCATCAGAAATCTTGTCTAGATTTGGTATGGAAGAATGTAATAAAGTTTGTAGTCCAATTGTTCCTGGATACAAACTTGTTAAAGATGAAAATGGTAAAGCCTCAGATTCTACTACATACAAACAGATGGTGGGATGTTTGATGTATTTGCTAGCAAATAGGCCTGATCTTGCTTTCTCTGTATGCCTAGTAGCTAGATATATGGAAAGACCTACAGAAATGCATGTAACTGCAGTAAAAAGAATCCCGAGATATTTGAAAGGTTCCTTGAGTTTTGGTATCTGGTATAAGAATGGAAATGGTGATGATTTACAACTAATTTGATGGACTGACTCTGATTATGCTGGTGATAGTGATGACAGAAAAAGCACTTCTGGCTATGTGTTCAAGCTTGACTCTGGTGCTATATCATGGTCCTCTAAGAAACAACCAATAGTCACTCTATCTACCACTGAAGCTGAATTTGTAGCAGCTGCTTCTAGTGCCTGTCAAGCTATTTGGTTGAGAAATGTCTTAAGTCATTTGGGTTGCAATCAGGGTGTTAGTTCAGTCATTCTATGTGACAATAGTTCATCCATCAAGTTGTCAAAAAATCCAGTCATGCATAGAAGATGCAAGCATATAGATGTAAGGTATCACTTTCTTAGAGACCTTACTAAAGATAATGTGATTGAATTGAAGCATTGTAGCTCACAAGAACAACTTACTGATGTGCTCACCAAGCCTCTAAAGCTGGAGTCCTTCTGCAGATTAAGGGAGGGCTTAGGAGTGGTTGATTTGTCTAAAGTAGTATAATTGTTGTTGTAAAATGTCTTTCTGTTGTAGAGAAGTCAGTTTAAGGGAGGGTTTGTTAGGTTGCTTGTAAAAGAAGTAATCTAGCTTAGTTAGTAGTTGTTTGTTATTGGGCCTCACTATGTAATTGAGATTTGTAAACATGTGTTTGGGTCTTGTAACCATATGCCTATATAAGGCTATGTACCTTGTGATAGAAGTAATGAGAATAACCCCTCTTTCCTTACACTTTTCTTCTATTTGGGAAAGCCCAGCTCTCTCGAAAGTTTTAGCTTTCTCTTGTCAACTCCTCTATGAAGTAGTGATCAGGACCGTCAGCTGCGTTTGTCAGGCCGTACACTAACACCTGGTATATCTCTTAAGCGTGCAAGCTAACAACAAAGTTTGTGTTTTATTACAAAACCTTTCTTTTGGGAATCTTGCGCCGCATTCCGAATAGGGATAATCTCCTTTTGAGAGGAGTTTTACCGAGTCAAAGTGGTGATTTGTGCGTGTGGTGTGATGATATTCGTGAGTCTTCAACTCACTTGTTCCTTCATTGCAAGGTTGCGCTTTTGGTGTGGTATGAAATTTTTAGGTGGCTTGGAGTTGTTATTGTTTTGCCTCCAAATCTCTTCTATCTTTTTGATATTTTGAGTGAAGGGGCAAAGAACAAGAAATAGAAAAGGTTTTTGTTTGATTTGGCACTCGGTGATTTGGTCGATTTGGAAAGCGCGTAATAATCACATTTTCAATAATGTGGTTACGGATCCTTTGGAATTGGTCGAGCAAGCTAAAATTCTTTCATGGAGATGGAGTGCGGATAGACTTAAAATTACACCGTGTATTTACTATGAATGGTGTTGGGATCCTGGAAGTTGTTTTGACCGCTAGCTGGGCTGTTCTGCTATTGTTTGCAGGTTCTGTTTTTGTTTTTTGCTGCTGCGGTTTTGCTGTTTTGGGGCTGAGGTTTTGCGTTTTCTGGCTAGTGTTTTGGCACCATTTTGTTGGGTGCTTGTAGTGTGTTTTTCGCTGGCTTTTTTGGCCTGTTTTCTTTGCCTTTGTTTTGGTTTGCTCTGGTCTGGTTTTTACCACCTGTAGTTCTCCTTACTTTGTATCACTTGTTCCCTACTTTTGGTATTTCTTGTACCATAGGTGTGGCTTATTAATAAAATTTTGTGATTCAAAAAATAAATAAAATTTGAATAAATAAATATTGTTTTGTTTTTGTCAAAAAAAGTAGATATATTAATTTATCAACTGAATTATGTTTACGTCACAAAAAGTTAATTTCTAATATTATTTTATTACTCAAAAATAAGGAAAATGCCATGTTCTATTATTTAATATATAAGACAATTATATAACAATTCTTTTTTTGGTAGATATTATGTAACTAATTTTATCATATTCAATGTTAACATTCTCAAAATCCAGTTCAATTGCTGTCAAAAGCAATCCAATTCGATTAATATTATAATTAATTTACCATGAAACTATTTTCTATTTTTTGTTTGTTTGTTGTGGTGGCTTCTATTGATGAAGTTGTAGAATACAAATTGGTATTTTGTTGTAAGCCGTGGCAGGTTTTTTGTATGAAGTCATGATCTGTTATTTATCATTTTAGTGGCTGGCTGGCTGATATAGTTTTTGGTAGGTATTGAGTTGAAATAGTTTTTACTTCGAATCTTGTCATGTAGCTTTCAAGAATGTAACGGTTCGTCCTGTTTTTAGTTCCTTTGTTGCGTAGTGAAAAAGTGTCTTGTCCTTAAATTTTTACTCGTTTCGGTTTTATTTATATGTAAAAGTTACTTTTTACATTCATTCAATAACCAATGTATTTAGCTTAAATATAGATTAGATACATTACTTCTCCAATGAATCTAAAAAGCAATTTTTGCCTATAAATAAAGCCGGAGCATGTGCTAATCTATGGCTTAGTGAAAGAAAAAGTATTTTTAGTTCTTAAGCTTGGTCCACAAGAGCATTCCTCCAAATTGTTTTTCTTTCTCGTTATAATAAATAAGTGTGATTTTCACATATTTGTTTGTTTTGATTTTCCTTCTTTGTACGGTGTATTTGGTTGTCCCGTCTTTGTGTGATGTATTTGTTTTCCCGTCTTTGTACGATGTTCTTTGTTTCAGGTTGAAGGAGTAGATCCGATAAAGTGAAGATCCAATCAATGTCGACTTTGGTGTCATCAACGCTACAGATCCGAAGACATGGATATTCGAGACACTTCAATATAGTCATATTTGTAGACATATGTAATTTGCTGTTTTATGCTATTAACATAGATACTGTGAGTTAGTTCACAGATTTATCTTTTTTGTTTTTAGCGATTATGAATTTATATTGCATCGATATACTCTTTTTATTTGAATGATTAATTGTTTATTTTGTAACAAAAACCAAAATGGCTATCATAAGCACAAAATATCCACACGAATTTAATAGATTCATTCCAATTAGTAGGGACGCTCATTTTAACTAATTAAATTAAACAAGTCATCTATATTCATATTCAATTTCGATTATAAAAATTCAAATATATATATATATATATATATATATATATATAAGTTTTTAATCAATTAAATTTATATATTAATATATATAAATAGATATCTGTATTCAATAGACAAAATTAAATTTGTTAAAAAAAAACTTGTCTATCATAAAAAGTCACTTAAACGAGTTAGTATTTGCAACAATTTTTTTATGAAAGTGTACCATTCCAACATAACATAAAAAATGAACCTTACTTCGGAAAAAATGAACCTGCTACTGCTAGAAGTCTGCAAATATGGGACCCTTTCCACCAAATAAAGATCCAAACATGATATGTGTGTTTGATGAAGTGAGTGAAGGGAGGAAGGTCCAAGTGTCCTCAAGTTAAAAAAAAGGTTAATAGGTTTTTACCCCCTGCAAAATAGGTGAATTTTGTTTTACCACCCTATAAAAAATTTCTCTAAGATTTTTCCCTTGCAAAATATTTTTTTTGTTTACCCCCTTGGATGCGCTTTTTAAATCGGTTATTTTGTTCAACCGATTTAAAAAGTGTTGTTTTTTAAATCGGTTTTTTCTGTTCAACCGATTTAAAAAGTGCACCCAGGGGGTAAACCAAAAAAAATATTTTGCAAGGGGGAAATCTTAAAGAAATTTTTTATAGGAGGGTAAAGCAAAATTCGTCTATTTTGCAGGGGGTAAAAACATATTAACCCTAAAAAAAACTTAAAAAAGTGTGGGTATGTTGAAGAGAGAGTTTTTATTTGAGCACCTATTTTCATCTTGTATCATTTTTTTTTCAATATGGTTTTTTCACCCTTAAAAAATAAAAAATAAAAAACTTTAAAACAACATTTTTTTTTAAAGCTACATCATAGTACACATACACATCATATATTTTTTTTAAAAAAAAGTTGTGTCCAATGTCAAATTGGAAAGTCACAACACTCACCAACTACGTTTCTTGGAGACCAATGGTAGATTCTTTGAAGAAGTTGATCTACCGGAAGAGTAGACATTTATTGATAGGAGATAGACTTGCATTATTATAAAAATTCAAATAAATACATATATATATATATATATATATATATATATATATATATAAGTTTTTAATCAATTAAATTTATATATTCATATATATATATAGATATCTGTTTTCAATAGACAAAATTAAATTTGTTAAAGAGAGAATTTGTTAAAAAAAAACTTGTCTATCATAAAAAGTCACTTAAACGAGTTAGTATTTGCAACAATTTTTTTATGAAAGTCTACCATTCCAACATAACATAAAAAATGAACCTTCCTTCGGAAAAAATGAACCTGCTACTGCTAGAAGTCTCCAAATATGGGACCCTTTCCACCAAATAAAGATCCAAACATGATATGTGTGTTTGATGAAGTGAGTGAAGGGAGGAAGGTCCAAGTGTCCTCAAGTACAGACATGATAAAAAAAAACTTAAAAAAGTGTGGGTCTGTTGAAGAGAGAGTTTTTATTTGAGCACCTATTTTCATCTTGTATCATTTTTTTTTTCAATATGGTTTTTTCACCCTTAAAAAATAAAAAATAAAAAACTTTAAAACAACATTTTTTTTAAAGCTACATCATAGTACACATACACATCATATATTTTTTTAAAAAAAGTTGTGTCCAATGTCAAATTGGAAAGTCACAACACTCACCAACTACGTTTCTTGGAGACCAATGGTAGATTCTTTGAAGAAGAAGTTGATCTACCGGAAGAGTAGACATTTATTGATAGGAGATAGACTTGCATTATTATTATTCAAATAAGTATATAGTATTTTGTTTAGTATATACTGCTGTATTTTATGTCATTCAATAAAATTATGAGATAAGTGATTCAAGAAAAAATTCCTTTATTCAAAGGATATGGGGACGTACGTGTTGGATCATCGGGAGATACGTTTACCTCCAAAAATTAAGGATTGTTTGGAGGTTAAAATATTGAATTCTTTAATTTTGCTCTACATGTTGAAATAAAAGTGAAGGTGTGAATTGTCAAATATGGTCATCTTGCTGGTTCATTTGTTTTCCAATCGAAAATATGCGATTCTTGAAGTAACTACTGAAATAGAGGGAATAAAGATTAAATATTATACTAGTACTAGTTAGGAACAATGCATTTATAGAAATTTTCATTGTTTTTAATATATACCATGTCCGGTCATTTTTATAAGGGATATATGAGTTAGCCGTATATTTTGAAATCATCACATATGGAGTTTGATCAACTCAATATTGTGTATGGTAGATAAGATATTATGAATGAGAATCGAAGTGGACCAAATAGGTCAAAGAGTGAAGAGCGTGATGGAAGTACAAATTTAGAAGGAAGTGTGTGAATGAAGATCCTCATATTCGGTATGTACCAGTGTGTACATGGACCTGATGTGCTTTCACTCGAGGTTAGGAGCACGCAATTATTAATGGGGAGGGCAAGCAGATTCAATAAGGTACGAAACTAATTTCCTTAATGTTGGAATTAGCAAATGAATGAACTCAATGGGAAATAGTATTGAATAAATGTTCAAATGAAGTATAATAATAAAGTCGGATTTATGCAATGGGATGGGCGTTGGAGTTGTGATGGCTATTAGTGGTATGAATGATATAGGATATTTCCAGAGTTATGTGTCAAAAATTGTGTAAATTGAAAATTAGAATGTCGTTCATTGAAACCTGAATGTAGATGAGACCTAACGACATTAATTGTTCGAGCCTCGTATGAAGGTAAAATGAACTTTTGACAAAGTAGTATAGGCAAATGGTTGGATTAACTATTATCAATACTAGGAAAATTCGGGAAGGTCAAAATGAGTAGATTATCCGTACTAGAATCAATCAAATATTGAATATATCAAGAAGATCGACCCCTAACCTTAAGTGGAAACTAGGGAATAACTGTGGAGTGTAAAGGAAGCAACTATTACCACGCGATGTAGTGCTTCGTGTAACCCTTTCAAAACTCAGAGTTAGCTATCTACCGCTATAAACCTTATATCATAAAAGACTTAAAAAATTTAGCAAGACTTGGTCCGTAATCAATAACTCATTGAGATAGTTAACTTAACAAATTAAACAAAACTTCGGTTCGTATAGTCTCTTTCTAATCTGTCTAATTTGACATATAATTTCTCTTTGTACCGCTAAACCTAGCAAATACATTTAACGAAATGAGCACTTTAAATTATGTTCTATCCTTCATTTATAAGAAATGTTAGCCTTACATTAGAGAAAACTTGGAGTTAGCTATCTACCGTTTGTAAACCTTACATTATGAACAGGGCCGGCCCAAGGGTAAAGCGGCCCAAGCTAGGGCTTTAGGCCCACCAAAAATATTGTTTTTTAATGAAGGATTTAGGCCCCAAAAAATTTCTATGAATTTCTTATATATACATTTAGGCCCCAACTTAATCATAGTAATATGGGTAGTAGAGATGGTCGCGTGCTAGCATTAACAATGGGAGGTTGCCGGTTCAAACCACACAGGCGGCTGTTTTCCATTTTTTACTTGTTTTTTTCACTTATTTTCATAATCTTCTAATTGTTAGTAATAATTATTCAAAAAGATAAATTGTTTAGACAATATTATTTATTTCAAACAAAAATTATTAGCCTATACCATAATATAAATAAGGGAATACAAAATTTAACCACAAATTTTAGTTGGATTTTTATTTTTGAATAATTTATTCTTAACAAATACTTTTTTTAAAATTTACACAACATCAAAATAGTAAACCTGGAATTTTTAATAACTTTAAATAGCTGAAAATTATGAAAATAAAATAAATAATTAAAGATTTAATTGTAGTATTGGTTCCCATATTTGTACCATATTGCGAAATTAGTCCACTTTTTAAAAATTTAACAGTTTTGGTCATCTATTATACTTTTTTAACTATAAATTGATGATATAGTATATTTCAAACGACGTGATATATAATCTGATGATGAGAAAATATCAATATTAACGAAATTCGAAAAAGAAAATATTGTAGAATAAAAATCATTTTTTTAACTGTCTCTAAATATAAATTTTACGTTTTTTCTTGCACTATATTTTATTAAAAAATATTTCGTACAATATGGTGGACTTTATGTTGGGTCAAAAATTATGTTAGGCCTCGTATTAATATATGTTTTAGGCCCCACTTTATGTTGGGCCGGCCCTGATTATGAAAAACTTAACAAATTAAGCAAGAATTCATTCATAGTCATTATAACCCATTGATATATCTAACTTAACAAATCAAGCAAGACATGGTCGTTGTCTAGGGATGGCAATTTACCCATACCCAATGGGTACCCAGAAAAATTACCCACAATGGGTAGGGTAAAAACCCGCATTTTGGGTATGGGCGTGGGTATGGGTAATTACCCATAAAATTGAGCGGGTATGGGTGCGGGTACGGGTATCTTAGTACCCACCCCATATACCCACATAATATATTTTTATTTATTTTAATTATATTATTATATAACAATTATATAATAATATATATAAATCAATTTTAAAAAATATAATATTATTATACTATAATACATTTTTAATAAAAAAAATTATTTATAACATATATAATGCAAATATGTCAAAGAGAAATGAACTTTAGCATGACATTACTAATAATTTTGTTTATAATTTTTATGAATCAACATTAAAATCTTTGAATTTTTTTTTATTTATTAAAATGATATGATATTTTATAATTGATCAATTTATTTTTAGCAAAAATGCGGGTAACGGGTACGGGTATGGGTACTTAGATACCCACAGGGTATGGGCACGGGGACAAAGATTGTCACCCACGCGGGTATGGGGATGGGTACGGGTATTTTTTTCAAACTGCGGGTATGGGGATGGGGACTATAGTACCCTACCCATACTCTACCCATTGCCATCCCTATTTGTCTCCTTGTACCGCTAAACCTAGCAACTATATTTAACGAAAGGAGCGCTTTAAATTGTGTACAATCCTTCATTTCTAAGAAATGTTTGTCCGTCCTATTGGTCCTTTTGATTTGGACATTATGTGTCTATTAGTAGCACTTTAATTTTGAATTCTTGCACATGGATCATCTTCCAATTTCAAATTATCAACAGAACTACAGAAGGCTTCAATTTGATATTTAGAAATGTTGTTTTTTGGTTTTGTATAGTGCAAAAAGATAGGTGCAGCCAAAAATAATCAATGTAATTTACAACAACTAAAGATGATCTTTCCCTTTCAAAAAACAACTAATAATGATAGAAGTTGATTATGATGTTTCTTTGATTGTGGGTCTTCCTCCTCGTAAACCATGTGCTCCTACTTGAATCCATGCTATCGATCGGTTTACCTTTTTAGTAAATAATTGTAATTATTTTAGTCAATTGGTAGGTATTTGTCGATATTTAAAAAAGATTTAAATATCATTTTTGTCCTTGTATGTTCGCGAATTTTTGATTTTAGTCTCTTTATCTTTTTTGTTGCAAATAAGTTTTTGAATGTACAATTTTTTGTTTTGTTTTAATCTTTGCCGTCGGGTACCGTTACAAAAACGCTGATTTATCAAACGTTTGCACACATGACCACTATGATATGTCAAGTTAAGTTGATCCGATCATAAATGAAGGACCAAAATTAAGTTTTTAAATGTGAGTTTTTATCTTACCCATTTTAAATATTTTTTGCAACTACTCACTAGATATAGGACTAATATCAGCATTAAATATGGATTCTTCTTTTAATCGGAATCTTAACTTTGGTTCAGAACGATATAAAAAAATAAAAAAAATAAACATTGGTTCACAACATTGTGAAGTATCTGGTCCTTTCCACTAGACACAATTATGTTGGTTTAACAGCAATTATTTGGACATTATAAAAAAAACAGCAATAAATTTATTTAGGAATTAACAATTTATATTTTGAAAAATAGAAGTCACCCAAAAAAACGAAGGCCAAATTCAAATGATTGAATGAATGCAATAGACCTGGACATTATGTATCTGGACAGGAAGCAAACGTGTATTCATTTCATGAAGAAAAAAGAAAAACAGGTAAAAATGAATTTGGACTTGTATTTTGTATCTATCCATATTGTCATTTATCAGTCTACTCTATCTAGACTAAATTATAAGCAAAATACATATTAGATGATACTCCTAGTATTTTTTTTGGTAAGAGATGATACTACTAGTACTAGTATATAATGTTCTGATTTTTTATAAAAATAAATTCATTTTGTTAAACTACCTTGATGACATCTCAAGATTGAGCATGCGTTAGAGTTAAATTTTTTTAGAGAATTTACTGTTTATTACCGGGAGATATCTTGCAGTAAAATTTACACACTACTAAAAAATATATAGTATATCCTAATAAAGTTTATGCTACCGGGTCTAGAAGTCCTAGTTCAACTGGTAAATGTCGAAATTGCTGGGCCGGACGTCATGACCCGGGTTCAAATCCGAGATCTCACAGTTGTGTGTGAGTTTAATTTAAGTGGATTATCACTTCATCTAAGACCAAAAAAAAAAAAAAGTTTATGCTACCGGAAAATTCCTCCAAGTAGATGGAGGAATATAGGACATTCTGATCAATTTAGAGAGGATGAAGATCAACCATCTATGTACCTAATATTTACAATAGACATAAAGTCCATTGGCATCAAACATTTGTTGTTACAATAAACTCTATTGCCTTTGACAGAAAAAGGACAAGAAAATGAAACAATGCATCCACTATTGAACTAATTCTGCATACAATGAATCTTTTAGGTGTTTCATAACTATGATATTGCAAAGTTAAAAATAAATCAATCATCACATGGAGGCATAGCATTTGATGATAGCCAACAAAGCATGCTGTTATTGGCACATCAAGATAGCCTTTTCATTGATGTATCTTTTGTTCACAACAATTTTACTACACAAACCACGACTATCAATGATTGTTTCACTTGTCATCTTTTCACCCAAACAAATAAAATCAACTATAACAAAAGTTGGCTCGGTTACACTAACTGTATAAACATTATATTAAGACTGATTTGTAAAACCAAACAATAAATAACTTCGCGGAATTAATAATAAGGAAAACAAAGGTAACACTCAGCAGTAAGATAGATTGGATAGCTGGGCTCATCGCCTTATATATGTCATTAATAATATACAATATGAAACATTAGTTGCTCAACAGAATACTTACCCTTAGAATACACTTCATTGATTTTACGTCAATTGAAAAAAGAAATCAATAATTTGAAACATATTCTTCTTTTCGAAACATCTTTACACAGTTATGGGATATATATTTAAGTTATATCAACTATAACATTAGTGTGCCTCTTTACATTTTCTTACTCTGTATTGGTCAGCTTTTGTGAAGTCCTTTTTCCCTCAGTGCAAAAGGGAGCATGGAAAAACTCTAAAGCTATTTGAATAGCGAAAGACCTCCCCAATCATCTGAAAATAAGCGGAATAGAATAGTTTGAGCTTGAAATGTTAAGCGCCATTAGTTTCTGAACTATTCTGCAATTTGCATATTAAAAACTACGATTAGACCACCGAAGTTTTTATTGACAGAAATCAGCTATGTTAAATGTTTATATTGAATAACAAAATATAGGAACCATTTTAAAAAAAATATAATACATAACAGTTAATATAGTTTACCTCCACTTCAAGCAAAAGAT
This sequence comes from Trifolium repens, assembly GCA_030408175.1. NCBI lineage: Eukaryota > Viridiplantae > Streptophyta > Magnoliopsida > Fabales > Fabaceae > Trifolium > Trifolium repens. The sequence continues at coordinate 58,728,139 of CP125836.1, read as the reverse complement.
TTTCAAGTTCAACTCTTATCTCATTGAAGGATGGACGACTGCTTGGAACAGCTTCCCAACATCTTTGCATCAAATCTAATAGTTTAGGGTGCCCATGCTTTGGCAGTTCTGGTCGCAGTCCCTGAAAAGATGTACAAATCCACAACCGGGTTGGACACAAAAGTGCAAGCTAATGGTTGAACACTGCAACTTTTATACAGCCCAAGGTAACATTAATACAATATGTTGTATTATTACTCCCTCCGTCCCACAAAATATGCATAAAAAGTTTGTTCCAAATAATATGTCATTTTACAATACTAACGAATCATTGATGTTGTTTTCTCTATTACTATATTCCTTATATTTATTACATTCTCGCTTTCATTTGTACCCTTCATCACATCTATATTTTCTGTTAATTTATTATGGTCTTATGTTTGACATAATTTAGTCATAACATTTTAAGCATGTCTATTAATACTTTGTAGTGAGTTCACCTATAGTGGGTACAATAGTGTGAAAGTTGAAAAAAATTAGTCACAAGTATAACTATGTATCCTCTAAAAACAATAATAATCATATGTATCAGACATCAGAGTTATTGAATTGGTATTGATAAAATGTGCAGACTTATGTTATTTATGTTTTGAAACCTTGTTTAGAATTCCATTGACACAATATTTATGCATTGTATTATTTATTGTGATTTGAGACTCTTAAACAACATCATCTTAAAATGGCATCAACAAGCTAGCCAGCTTAAATAAACATTGTAACAAAGAGGGCGTCATGGTATCATGTTGGTGTTTGTAAATAAGGTGTGAATTATATTGGATATGGTGTTGTCGTGCAGTTTTACAGAAACAATTTATTGATGTCTTAATGCTTCAAACCACTGATAAATAAAGAACAAACCTGTCTCACACCCAAAGCAGCTTGTAGTGGAGTCATGGTATCATATGGTACCTGAAGTACCAAAAGGAAAAAATTATGTATCAGTTCAATGAATTGGAAACGAAGATAAATAAGAGAATAAAATACTATAATTCCAATTTCGGCTATACCTTTGCTGTCACTAGTTCCCAAAGTACTATGGAAAAGCTGAACACATCTGCCTTCTGATCATAAGGCTGGTGGTTTATGACCTTGAGAAAAAATGCAATAACAGTAAGATACCCAATGTACAACCACAATAAAATAAAACAAATATATGACATGGCAAAGATATCTAGTAATAACGAGATTATAGAGCATACAAAAGAGAATTACTTCCTTACATTCTAGGTTAGAGGCAGAAAAGGAAATGGAGAGAAAGTAAGTTATTGGCTGTGTCCATTATAATTAAAGGCAAATGGTAACAAGTGGATTAGGGCACATGTTAAGGAACACTACAGAAATGTTGTATTAAAATTTGTGCCTTCAATTCCTTAAAAATTTTAAAATTATTTTTTTCAATACAAGCTTTCTAATTTTAGATTCCTTAACATTTGTCCTTAGGGCACAAGTTAGCAAGAACCATAATTAAATTATAAAAGATGACAAATAAAACATCATAATATTCTCCCTGATCGGACAAGTAAGAAACCGACCCAGCTGAAACTTCTATTAGGAATAAGATATTTGGTGTGTCAAGGAATGCTAGAGTATCATGTATTATGCCGAAGTTCCTAGGTGTTTCCATATATAGTTACGCTTCAAGATCCCACGTTGACAATAGATATGGCAAAAGTAGTCCTTATTATGAATGGACCAGAACCCTTGGCTTTACATTACCCATTACTTCAACATGATATTAAAACATGACAAAGCATAACAGATTTTAATTTCAAATAGTCAACCTCTGGTGCCATCCATCTATACGTTCCAGTTTCTGCAGTCATCACTCCCCCCTGAATTAGGAACCGGGCAACTCCAAAATCAGCCACTTTAACAACCTAATCAGAAACGAAAAAACAAATTAAAAGATATAGAATTTCATAAAATAACAAACATGCAGCCAATATTTCCTTGAAAACAAAATAAATGTCAGTCGTGATAAAAAAATTTAAAAATATTCAGCAGCACAGCAGTAACTAAAACTTTTTGCAGTGTATTCATACATTGTGTGCATCCATCAGCAAATTAGCTGTCTTCAGATCCCTGTGAATTATGTTGTTTCCATGCAAATACTCCATTCCCTTGCAGACATCAATTGCAAACTTGAGTAATTGAGACAGCTCCAAGACATTACGATTTTTGTGCAAGTAATCATATAGACTTCCCCCAGTCATATACTCTGCAAAAATATACAGAATTGTTAAATTTAGTTTGAATACAGATAATGGTTGTATGGTTTAATTTTTATTTCATATTTCAATTAATCAAGGGATTCTCATTTGTGAATAAAATGAGTATTAGATACATTACTCATCTAATATGATATTTCATCAGTTTTTGACATCGATGTTCAAATTCAAATAAGGTTCATAGAACTTCTATCATACTACTAGTATTAAAAAGGAGTAGGGCCAAGAAAGATATGGACATTTTTTTTTTTATCTATTCCGTGTATACGAGGGTTCAATTTCAAACTTCAAAACTCTAGGAAGGGGCATTAATAGTGTTTAGTTACGTAAGGAATCTCTCAATAAAGGACCCAACCACTAATTACACATTAAATTGGATATTGTACAACTATATATCAGCATAACCATAAGGATAGATCTAATACCTGTTACTATGCACAAATGTGGACACTTTGTGCATGCACCAATGAAACGAACAACATTTTTATGACGCACCTGTCTGCATTCAGAAATACAAAAGTCAAATTGTCAAGATTTTCAGGTTAAGAAAGGTGTATATGGGCACAGTGTAAATGAGAAAGTGAGAAATCTTTACATTTATATATTGAAGATGCATAATTAAATCCTTCTAAGACTATAAGTAATGTAAACAAAAGCATTAAAATTAAAACTAAGTACTTCCTCTGTCTCATATTATGTGTCTTTTTAAGGTAATGCACACTTCTTAGGAAAATGATTAGTTATGTTGAATTCAACATTAAAATTGTGTATAGTCAAGTTAAAAATACTGATATTAATTAGAGTGGTTGAAAGCAGTAGTAGTAGTAGTGGAATAGTTAGATGAACTATTCAATTAATGACGCATTGTTGGAAAAGGTTAATAAACAGTAACACTGTCTTGATATTCTAAACTGATAGTTTTGTAGCATGCCAAACCACTTCTTAAGACTTGGTACTTGAGTTGATATTTCAATTCTTTCTTGACTGATTTAAATATGTAGTTGTTGGAATATAAGAAATATCTTATAGTATCTTGATATTATGCTAGAATTAGAATATCTAGAACATAAGAGTATTCCTGAAGAAAAGAGAAAATGTTTAAGAGTTTAAGAAAGTTTTATACCGTACACAACAAACAAGAACAGATATTTAATAATAGGATTGTCATAATTCTTAAACCAAGAGCAGCAAAATACTGACCTTAAAATTGCTACTTCTTGAGTAAACTCATCCCCTAAGGCATCATTCAGTTGGTCGGATTTCAGAACCTTAACAGCAACATCTTCACCAAGATAAACTCCATGATACCTGTCCGAAACATAGTGTGATTAGAAGCACAAGAGTATAAATATTATGATATAGAGCAGAATAGAAAGGAAAGTTAAAGAAATATAGAAAAAATAATGGCAAAACAACCCAACTTACAAATCTCCACAGGATCCAGATGCTATTTTTTCTCCTATCTTTAACGATCTCCTGTCTATTTCCCAGTCTCCAGATTTTCCTTCTGCTGCTAAGGCTTTTGCCACAGCTGAATGAGAATTTGAAGAATGAGACCATGACCCCTAGAGAAAGGAAGAATATTGATTACAATTTTACAGGCTTAGCAAGAGTATTACTGAATCCCAAATATTAGGATAAAATAAAAAATACCGCTTTAAACTTTGGCTAATTTGTGTTGTGTGATTTTCCTAATTTTTCAATAAAGTAATATACTGTGTACTTTTCCAGTGTTGAAAAAGAGAGGAAACGGTAAAGAGAGTTGGAAAATCCATTACATCTTCCAATTGATCATTTGAACAAACAAAGCTAGCGACATCTCTAGACAAAATATTCTCCCTGATAAACGACAATCTATCACAGTATGTTTAATCCTCCCAAGAAATATTGGATTTGAGGCAACAGCAAAGCACATTAGTTATTCACAAATGAGTGTCATCTAAGTAGCATTTCAAATCTAAGATCCTAAAGTAACTATTTATTTGAACTCGCATGAAGTAACTATTTATGCCATATGAACTCACAAGTAGTTGATGCCATTACTCGATTTTCTGCTTCTGCACTTGACCTTGCAACGACATTTTCTTTCTTAGCATGATAAAATTTGGGCTCATGACCAAACTTATCCCTACTAAGTGAGGACTGTTGAGCCTTATAAGCACTACTTAGACAATATTTCTGGTCGATGTAGGACTCTCAGCACATCCCTTTACGCCTATGACTGGTGACAGTAAATCGCTCGGCCCAAACAAGCAATGATTTGACAGGGTGAACACTAGGAAGTATGGGGGCGGGGACACAGAAAATCATTATCAAAGAAATACTTCGTACAGTGGGTTTGAAATGGAGGTTTGGGTGTCCTCTTGCTGGGCAAGAGAAACTAATCTTTCGCGCCTCATATGAAGTATGGACTAATGTGGAAAACATAACATGGATCTCAACACACTCTTATGCACAAGATTGGACATCTAGAGCGTAAACAAAATGCGGGTGAAATAACATAAATCATGGGCCAATAACAAAATTTAGGATAGACTCTGATACAATGTTGAGAATGAAAGAACACGTGTCTCCTACTCATCAGAACTATATCATATTTTTGCAGGGTTGAGTTAGGCCCAAACCAAAATTCTAAAAATGTATCAGAACTCTGGTTCAAGGTCCGTTGAGCCACCTACTATTAAGTTTCCGCTATCGAGCCACCCACCATTAATATCCACGCACAAAGGCCAATAGTGTTGGATGTGTGTTAAGACTTAATTAAGAGTCTCACATTGGATGAGAGATGGCCTGAACATGGGTTTATAAGTGAGTGCAAACCTCACCTTACAAGCCGGTTTTAAATGGTTGAGTTAGGCCCAAGCCAAAATCCTAAGACACGCATATATATATATATAGGGTTATGATCAAATGATACCAAGGTGTCAAACTTTTTATATGACACCTACGCTAATTCTTTGTTGGATAATCGTATTACAAAATCGACCATTGTATTAAAAGATACTATAACATAGATCATGTATATAAAATATGACATTAATCAGAAATAATTTGATACGCCAATGAGATACATCAAAATTAACGTCTTACAAACATTCAAAAAATGAGTTAATTTTGATGTATCTCATTGACATATCAAATGATTTCCGATTAATGTCATATTTTATACAGATGATCTATGTTATAATATATTTCAACCCAACGTTCAATTTTGTAAATCGATTATCCGGTAAAGAATTATTGAAGGTGATATATATATATATATATATATATATATATATATATATAGGCGACTTCTAGGGTGAGGGCTCTATCGAGTCCCTCACCAGTGTACCTACCACTTAACTTCACCGTTGGATTAAATTAGTCTACCTGATATAATATTTCATCACCACAACTAATCTAATTTTTTCTCTCTTCCTCTTAGATCTCATTCTCTTTCTATGACCTGCACTTTTTTTCCCTCTCTTTCTCCTTTCTCTTTAATTTCATCGTCTGCGCATAATTAAAAGAACTGCCAAACAAAAGAACTTACTATAATTGCTTTTGAAGGTGATTTCAATTGGCAGTTTATATTCTCAATAATGTTGCTTCCCAATTTACTACAATTGCTTTAAGTGTGAAGGATAATCAATTATATTTCATTATATACTACCTACATTTCCAAACCATTACTGTTCTATCAATTTTTTTCTTCGTTTTTTTAATGGAAGGTTTAATCAATTTTCTAAATGGGTGGTTGATGTCTTTTTCTATGATCAATTTTTCTGGGCTATGTTTGATGGAAAAAACAATTCATTTCCAAAGCTATCATAGTAGATTATATGCATGCGGTTGACAGAGAGAGAACAAAAAGTTCCCATGAGAGAGAGAACTGCCAAACAGTGGGAGAAAGAAATTGGATTTGATGTGGTGATGAAATATTAGATCAAGTAGGGTAATTTAATTCAATGGTAAAATTAAGTGGTACACGGGTGAGGGACTTGATGGAGCCCTCATGTTAGAAGCCACATATATTTATTGTTACACTATTACTATATTTACATGATACTTGTAAAATACAGTTGGTAACATTACTAAAGACTATTGTGGGACAATGTTATCAATAGTAATATTAATTATATGTAACAAACTACTATGTGGCTGGACAACTTGTGTTACTCCTTATGGTTGTGTTTTATTTTTGGGAATTGAATACTGGCACCAATTTTACACAGTGGGGTTACTTGCGCTTTGGATTAGATCATTGAGGGTTTCACCAGCTTCTCTTGACAGTTGTCCACCTTATAGGCTTTGGTGGCAGGAAGGTGTGTAAGATCTTTCCGCAATGCTTCTGCAGGTTCCTATTCTGCATAAGCCATGGGAAACTGCAATACTACTCTTAAATTTTAAAAGCTATGATTTTTACTGCTTTCCAGGATTTGTTAAGTTTGTTATAAGTGATCTATTTCTCTATATCAAGTTTTAAAATCCCAAATACTTTTCTCCCCTAGGATCCTATAGTCATGAGCCATGTCCAAGGAAATTGTAAAGTTGTTAATTTTTTAAAGTTCATTATAGGAAATACAAGCCGATGAGCATCAAGAATCATTAATTTATCCATTCTTGACAAAGATATAATTCAACATCTCAAACAAAACAGATATAAGATTTTGTATATACAAAGTCAAGGAGACAAAATGCACCTCACTCCTTGCTACAGCTTTTTCCATAGCAGCATACAAACCATCGGTTTCCTGAACACAAGATTACAAAGTCAGCAACAATGTGACTCAGCACAGATCCTTGACACGATAAACACAATAACAATGCTCCATCGTAGCCTACAAGCTTATGCCCTGGTTTCGACTAATTCACTTTTTATTCCAAATTTAAAAGTCTGATAAAATTATTATATTTAAAGTAATAATGATCCAGATATACTTTAGTGACTATAAATCCCGGTGTTCGAATCTATCTTCAAATCTTTAGATGTCAGTAGCAGAGTTGAACATTTTAACCACCAAGCACAAAATTGTATACTGACTTGAAGAGTTATCAAATGCATGCAACAACACAAATGTCAATGTAAAATTTAAATTAATGAACAATGACTGGTTTCAAAGATACAACTTTGCAGAGGTCTTCAAGGGGAAACAAATAGCATCAAATTCATCGCAATTAGCAGCATACCTCTAGTGGCCATCCATCTACCACAAAAACATCGAGGGAGTAGCCATCAGTTGTGGAAAATACATGTGCTTCCCGGATGTTAAGCCCAATATCAGACAGCAAAGCGGACAGCTAAGAAAATAATATTCATAAAAAATCATGATATGCATCAATATAAAATAATATTCATCAATATATTTTATGGCATTAACAAACTAGAACCTCATACTCCATAATAGTAACAAAATGGAGCTAAGCTTGCACAAAGGAAAGCCCCAACATCCACCCCCAAGATCTTTTCTATCTAATGTTTATGGATTATGTAGGAATCATAATGTGTTAAATTACAAGAATCTGCAATAATTCAAATGGGGTGGGGGGAGGCAAAACTGCATTTAAGCCTAATTCGAATCACTTGTCACTATCAAGAAAACAATGGTGCGGAAAGTCTATGTATTAAAACTTTGGTATTCAATATTCCACGTAAGCATTTAAAAAGTGTCTATAAGCTTCATTTATCTTTGCTTTGTATGACAGTATATTCCAAAATTTCTCCATAAATCTCTAGTAATCAAATACCTTCTATTTTGAGGAAAGTTTCATTTAATTCTACAAATTTTGCATGCATGTCAAATCAAATCAATAAAAAAATGGAAAATAAACCCATATAGTTTATGCAATGTTTATGCAATGTAAATGAAAAATCTAGCACATTTACAATTTGGAGTTTCAAATTTAACTGACAAAATATGCAAATTTTAGTTATAAAAGATAATATAAACTTTTCAAACATACCTGACTTAAAAGCTTTGGTTTGTCAACAGCGGAAAATATTATTTCATGAACTGGGACACTTGAATGTTCATGCCTGCATTTTATGTTTAACTTATTTTCCACAAGAAAAGATATTGAATCATGTTGGCAACATTTCACTGACAAGTAATACTTTAATTTGAAGCATAGAGAGATCACATAGTTAAAGACTTAAGGTCAAAGGGTCCAATTTCTCCAACACTGTTGAAGAAAGTTAAATCTACCAGTCATAATGAATAAATCCACGAAACTTCTAAGTTACATAAAAATAACACAAACACAGGGACACTAGTATATCCTCCATAATAAAAAGATTATTCCAAAATACACAAACTCATCGAAGCAAAACAAACTTTACATGAATGGATTTTTCTATGATGCATATGGGGGCGTTTGTTTCAAGGATGTTAAATTTACTCCCAGGAATAATATTCCCAGGAAATAATGATAGGAATTTTATTCCAAGGTATTTTAAAAAAATCATGTTTGGTTGATATTAATTATATTCCTTGGAATTATTGACAAAGATGGGTAAAAGAGAAGTTACTAGAAGTTATTTAAATTGTATTCCCATTTTCATGGGAACTTTTCTTTCCCACCCATTTTCTTGGGAATAAAATCATGGGAATAAGAGAAGTTATTAGAAGTTATTTTATTCCAAGGAACCTTCATATCCAGGAATAATTTTATGTCAACCATGTAGCAAACATGGGTATATGTATTCCTATCCATATATTCCAAGGAATGTTATTTCTAAACTTGAAACAAACACCCCCTATGATGTTTTTGTTGGGGCCTCTAGTCTGCTTCATATGAATCTGTAAATAGGTTAATTCAAGAACAGCTTCCTTCTCTCATTTGGCCCCTCCCCTCAATATAAAGTAATTTTCTTCCTTTAAAAGTTAGACGTACATGGAGCAGCTATCAACATCAACACATCAGTTAGTGTTAAGAGTGCATATAATTTGTTCTATTTTCAGTTGTATGATTGTCGTTGTTGGATTCCATAGTATATAGCATAGGTGCTTCTACTATTTTCTGGTAGCTTCTACTTCAAGTCGCTTCTGTTGGCTTATGCTCTAGTAGCTGTTAGAGTATATACTTGAAAAACCTCTGTTAATGTACTTTATTATATCCTGTTATGTACTTGGTATAATATTTACACTGCTGGAGTTAGTTACAGCTGTCAGCAACTGTAACAAACACATAGCTAATATCATGTAACTTCCCTGTACTATAAATACCTGACTCCTATTGATTAGTCAGATAATTCCAATTCACAGAACTTCCATATCAGATTCAGTTAACATCTGTAAGCAACTCAGAACTAATCTCTTGTAACTACCCTACCCTGTACTATAAATATCAGAGTCCATTTGCTCAATCTCATAACTTCAATACTCAGAATATTCATAGAAGATTCAACTCTCAAATTCTCTCTGAATTCACTCTATATTGACCATATTTACCACAAGCAAAAGGTATTTCCATATTTACCAGCGGAAAAAAGTATCAATTTATCTCTGACGAAACACAAGAAAATAGTTAAAAGAATACTCGGCTATCTTAAGGATAAAATACATGGCGATAGTCTTCTGCTCAAAGCTTTGCCAAGACAGCCACTTCCTCTAAAAGCCTATTGTGAATTTGTGATGCAGGCTGGGCTGTAGCCCACATGATAACATCTCAACCTCTGGTTCTTGAGTGTGTTTAGGACCTAATTTGATTTCTTGGTGGTTTAAAAAGCAACAATTAGTATCCAGATCTAATGCTAAGGCTGAATACAGAAGTTTGGCGGCAACACAATTTTGTGGATTCAGTCATTACTAAATGTGCTACATGTGCCAATATTACCACTTTTGGATTCTAAGCGATAATATCAAAACTGTTGCTCAAATTCACAATCCTATTTCACATTCTAGAACTAAATACATGGAGCAGGTTATAATTTTTTGTTAAGAGATTGAGTTATAAAAAAGTCTTGTGGTCCATTGCATTTGACCAACAGGTTCACATACAAGCCAGACCTCTATTTACTCAGAGATTCATCATTCTCAGAGAGCCTTAAAGTGTTTGACTACTTTGCATTGGCACATGCACCTTGAATTAAAGGCAATGTTAGGGTGCATATTATTCTGTTGTATTGTTGCTTCTATTGCATTAGAATAGCACATAGCCAGGTTCTTCTACTATTGGTTCTTGTAGCTTCTATTTCTACTAACTTGTGTGGGCTTCTGTTATGGTAGCTTCCATTCAAATTCTCGGTTAGTAACTAACTGGAAATTATGGTTAGTTAACCTTAATTGGTCATTTTATTTCCCTTAGACTTTTAAATAAAGAGGACCAGCTTATGTATCTTTTCAAGCTTTAAGAAATAATTTTTTTAGAAAGTTCACTTCTCTCAATTTTTTTGTGGTCTTTCTCTTAGAACTCTGGACTTTCTAATTTCACTTGTAACTCTAGTAGATAGGTATAGAAATATTTGACACACATAAATCTGACAACAGGTATGGAACTAAATTCCTGCAGCCATATTGGGTTCTGATGAATGTAACAAGATAACCATTTAAAAAATTGAAAGATAAAGTAAGAATCACGGTCACAATTTTATTAAATTGGTACCTCTGAGAAAAGCTGTCTGTTACAAGTTTTTCCTGTGTCTCTTTGGAGTTCTTTATAACATCCAAATTTAGGTCCTCCAGCTTCGAGCAAGATTCAAACTCAATTGCCAGATCTCTTGTCCTACAGATAGAAATTACATAAATTATAGATTATAAAAAGATAAAATTTATATTTTCATCAACGGTTTCATGAATGCGTGTGCATGTAAATATACAGAATTATTATTAGGGTTTTTCTATCATGTGCAAATTTGCGCATGTTAAGAAGAAGTTTAAAATAGTAAGTGTGTATTGAAACTTATGCATTTTATATTAAATGTGTAACTTTCTAATAAATAATTGTTGTTTTTCAACAAAAAGTTACTATTTTTAGTTGCTTTAACATGTGCAATATCGCAAATGTTAGAAAAACTCTTATTATTTTTCACATTTCACGGAATACCTCTTAAGAGATGCTATGCCTCCCCCATTGGCTGCATGAGAAGATGTCTCGGCTTCGGGGCTAGTGTGCGAACTTCCAATTTGTTGATCTTCACCATCCGTCCTAGTAGAAATATTCTGCCAAATTGGTAGAGGTGAATAAAATTCAGTACAGAACTATGTATGTCTAACATAGTACGACACATAGCTATATTCAATCGCTTTTGTTTTCGCAAAGTATCAACAGTGTCTACGTGTCAATATTGTGCCGGTGTATCTATGTCAGTGCGTCATAGGTACATTACACACATTAATAGTAGGAAAAAATAATTATCATAATGAGCTACTATACATGTTGAACTTGAAAAAAATGTTTCTAATTTTAGAACTCATTCAAAATTTGAAACCAAATTAAATAAATAAAAGTAACAATACCTCTAAGAGGCGAATATGGTAAACGGGACGCTTATCCGGATCTCTTGCCAAATCAAGAAGACTTCTATGAAGTAAAACATCTTCAGCTCTATCAACATTAACATCAAATCCATAACTGAAACAACAGCAATACATTGCTTAACAAAGTGCACACAACATCACTTCAATTGCTTACTCCTCATAATACTGACCAAATCGAAACGATTACGAATGCATTCATAATTAAAAATAGCAACAATCCAAAAACAGTTGAAATTCAAAACCAAAACAACAACGGAATTGTCAGAAAAGGAAATTGATAACGAAGAACAGTAACGATCGAATTGATGATGAATGAACCTTGGAGGCAAACGATTGAAATGAGCTTCAATCTGTTCACGGAAATCTGGATTTGATACGGCTTGATCGTGACCGGTTTCAACCAAACGGTTATAAACATCGGTCCTTATATCGTAGTTGCTATAACCGCCGAATGAACGCGGTGGCGATGAACTCTCTCCGACGCCTTCAAGTAAATCCATGAATGTTTTGTATTCTATGTTGAAGATTGATGCATGGTGGTGAAGAAATAGAAAGCGGTTTGAAATGGCGAGAAATTGTTTGAGAAATGAGAAATAGAAAGAGGATCTTTGACTCTGGTTAGAGTTGGAGTGAAAAAGAAGAAGGGTAGTTTCGTCAACTTGAAGACTCTGCCGCTTAATTAAGGGGCAGGATATTGTGATGTTGCTTTGGGGGTAAATAATTCCGCCTTAATTGGACGTAATTAGGTCATTATAATAAATTAATTAAAGTATAAATTTTTTCAGCAAATTCTTATATGTTTTCATTTTATACTTATATTTTTCCGTATTTAAATTCTAGATTCTTTCGCATGTCAACTTAAATATTGTTATCTTTATAAGATAAGATATTTGTGGATCTTATCTAAAAAAATATTAGATATATAGTTACACATTACAATTAATACCATTTTATGTGATACGAAAATAAAATCTACCCTAAAATAAATTGTGGAGATAATTCATTCAATTAATATTGTTCCTGCAAGGATTTTTGGGGGTATGCAGAGTGTAGAACTGATATCAGTTTTTCTCTGTCTTTTGAAGAAGAAGGAACATATTTCTCATAATGGTTGTGATGTCTTATTTATAGGAGTGTCATAGGAGATAATGGATGGAGTAGTTGAGAGATTATGTGGAGTAGTGGGGTGATCATGGAGTAGTGAAGTGGTGGGGAGTAGTGGGTCAGTTTTATGACATACACTTTTTGGGCCTCATCTGACTTAGGTGGATGGCCCAATTGAGCGTGTTGGGCTTAGGTGAATGGTACCCCAGTATTTTGTCCGGTACACAGCCCCCAAGCATGAGGCCTGTAAGGGCGAAATGCTTAAGAATACAACCATGGTTAACACATTTGTATTCATCTAATCTTCATAGGTGAGACAATTTCACTCTTATTGGCGAGACGCGTTTTAATGTAACTCTGGATCGGCCTGACCGAATAATATCATTTCTATTATAACAATAACTTTTGGCGAGACGACTTTAATTTTAATATCTAGAGTTGGGGTTTGTTTAAACTTTCACCAAGTAATACACGATGGCGATGTCACCTTAATTTATAATGGTCATCACGCAATCAGAGTTGTAGTAATTCTTAGTTTTAGGACCCTTGTTTGAGTCGTTGATGACGCTTTGTCTTTTGACATCTTCTCTCAAGTGTCGCTTTATCAAATGGAGCTTTATCAGTGAGTTTATTAAGTCGTACCTTTTATTAGGTCGCCATCACATTCCATGAGCGGTTACTGGCTTATGACCTTTCATTAGGTCGCCATCACATTCCTTTAGCGTTTACGTTCCTTTAGCTTATTGGCTTCTGACCTTTTAGGTCGCCACAACATTCCTTTAACATTTAGTTACGTTCCTTAGCTTTATTGGCTTCTGACCTTTCATTAGGTCGCCATCACATTCCATAGTATTTAGTTACGTTCCTTAGCTTTATTGGCTTCTGACCTTTCATTAGGTCGCCATCACATTCCATAGCATTTAGTTACGTCCCTTAGCTTTATTGGCTTCTGACCTTTCATTAGGTCGCCACAACATTCCTTTTGGCGTTTATCAGCTCGTACCTAAAAAAAATGAAGGGGGTGCAAAATCATAATCTTGATAAATGGGTGACATAACTATAAATTTGTTAGCCCCGTGAGACGATTTGACGTCTTCCACCTTTTTATTAAAGACTCAAGTACTTTTTTCTCTTAGCGCCTTAACTTGGTTGTACATTCGATCACTTTGATGTGTCATATCCACCTATAGTCCTGCATTGTGATCAAAATAAAAACCATAGATGAACAAACTAAACTTCACAATCAAGATATTAAGAGAATAATTTTCATAGGCAACATTATAACAAGTATTTCGAGTATATGCACTAAAAACATGTCGGCACATAATAAGTCCAATATATTCATATACTCATTATTTTGAATCATAGCATATATGATTAACTTTAATTCAGGACAAGCTACACAAATAAAAATGTGATAGGTAGAAAATCATATTCATGTTAATTATAAGTAAAAAGCAAAACACTTTGTAGGAAGAATGCTATAAACGTGATTCATGAACTATACATTAATCAATCATGTTGAAACTAATAGCATATATATATATAAAATAGAAAGAGTGAGAAACTATATGATTAAATGGTAAGTTCTATGAAAAGTACGTTAACACCTGGATTGGGAGTCGCCTAGCAACAAAAACGATCTGCGGCGAGATGACGACGTTGGATGGTACAGTTTGGCGAGTCGGAGAATTTGAATTCACAACAACTACGTACGGCTGTTTCTTCCTTCTTCTTATTATTATATAAATTTATAATCTGAGGCTGGTTTGTTCATGATCTTCAAAAACTCTAACTCACTAGTTTTTATGATTTTGATAGCAGTGACGACGTCATACTTGAAACAACGGCGAAGTAGTGTTTATTCTGGTGGTGCGACTGAGTTGTATTGCAGCGGTCATTGGAGAACATGCTTCAATTGGATTGTTAGTCAGCAGCTTCTTCTACCTCGCCGAGTAGTATCGGTAACTGTTTGCTTGTGATCATCTCAGAAAATGTTCCTTATTTTGCCCACCGTTAATTATTATCGTTACATTTCCTTCAAATTCTGCCATTGAACCTCCTCTGCTACTATGTTTGTGGATTTCCAACGGCGACATCGCCGTCAGTATTTGTCAGCGCCTCCCATCATAACAAGGACGAATTAGAAGAGATTAAAGAAATGTATGCATGTTATATAAGGGGAAATTCTAATTTTGAACAACACAGTGGAATAATCATCA
Source organism: Trifolium repens (assembly GCA_030408175.1). NCBI lineage: Eukaryota > Viridiplantae > Streptophyta > Magnoliopsida > Fabales > Fabaceae > Trifolium > Trifolium repens. The sequence goes on along the minus strand of CP125836.1, from coordinate 58,713,085 downwards.
TGTACATAAAGCAAGTTTTTGATGTGTTACAATTTACAAACCATCACCAAATGTAGTACTCTCGTTGAACCTTTTAGTTACCTGTTAAGTTATTTATTTCTTTTTTTGTAATAACTACGTTCACATAATCTGTATTGTTCTTATACTCCCATTAAATCTAAAATGCTAAAGTACTAACTACATAAAATGATATTATATAAAATATCAAGTTAATTTCCAGCTTTATGAAATTCCATGCTTTTAGTAGCCAATCTTGAAAACATAAGTACTGATTCTTTTCTCTTTTACTCGTTAATGAAATTAATTTTTTGGGTAACAATGACCATAAAACATGATTCATAAACTATAAATTAATCATGTTAAAACTAACAACATATATACATGCGCAAATAGCATGCTTATGAAAATAGAATTAGTGAAGCTATATGATTAAATGGTAGGTTAAAGGAAAAGAACATTAACACATGATCGGAACAAGTAAAACGACCGACGGCGAGACGGCAATGTTGGACGGTAGGTCAGTCACGACAGTTCGGCAAGGCAGCAACATCAATAATGGCGGATTCAATGGTGACGGCAAGGTAGCATCACTTGGCTCGTAACGCTTCGAGTCTTACTGTATCTTGTATGCGGCGACAACCTTGCAATCTCGCATCACTTGTTATTCTTTGCCAAATTATTCATTGGTCATGGTGGAATCTATGTATAATAGGAATTAGTATTTTTTTTTATTGACAGTTTACAAAAGGAGAACTCTAGTTTCTTTGTGTTTTCTCTTCTCTTTTCTCCTCTATGAATTCATATTGTTCATATACCATGCTATAAAGAAGGTTAATAATAGATATCACCAAATCATAATTCTAGGCTTCATCTGCATGCTACGAAGATTAATATTTTGACAAACAACATTTATCCATCCGGGACGGTATTCAAATCTCATATGTAGTTCTTGACATCAAAACTTTTCAGCTCACTGCAAAAGCAACACAAATAAACGCATCTCTCAATTATCAATTGAAGAACTGTATAAAAAAAATTATATAAATAATTATTGATAACCAATGATGCTTAAGAGAAGAGTCAAGAAGAGTTTGATCGTGTGAAATTCCTGGTATATACAATATGAGAAAACCATGTTTTTAGCGGCAGATCAAAGAAAATAAGAACAGCAATCCCTGACATCAAATTTCTCAGGTTCTATAGATCAACAAAGCAAAGTCGTTCTCTGATGTTGTGCAATTTTTCAAGTATTTGCAAAACTAATCTAGATTCATGTCGGAAATTCTTGATATCTTTAATTGGTAACCCTTCATGGAAACATTAACGATTCGTATAGTAAAACTATCAGATATTAGAAACACATATTAAAGAAATATGCATAAACCGTAGGAGTGGAAGTTAATGTAAATGCATGATACACATAAAATAAAGGAATGAGAACACATGATATAAACCATAAATGTTCTTTGCAAAATGTGTCTTGATTGAACTGAAGTCACCACTTTGTCGATGAACGAAATTAAGCTTGAGCTTGAGGCCCGGGAATCATTTTACCGAGCCCCACGGTGGGCGCCAAATGTTACTGCAAGGATTTTAGGGGGTATGCAGAGTGTAGAACTGATATCAGCTTTTCTCTGTCTTTTGTAGAAGAAGGAACTTATCTCTCATAATGGTTTATTTATAGGAGTGTCATAGAAGATAATGGAGGGAGTAGTTGAGAGATTATGTTGAGTAGTGGGGTGATCATGGAGTAGTGAAGTAGTGGGTAGTAGTGGGTTAGTTTTATGACATACTCTTTTTGGGCCTCCTCTGACTTAGGTGGATGGCCCAATTGAACGTGTTGGGCTTAGGTGAATTGTTGTGAATTCGATTAATAGAACCACACCAATAATTCTTTAGTGTGTGGGGTAAAACAAACAAAGCAACCAAACAACAATGAACCAAACAATAATAATCAACCAACAAGAATAAACGGTGAATGCGATAATGAACACAATAATATTGTTTACCCAGTTCGGTGTTAATGAACCTACGTATGGGGGAGAGAGCAACCTCTCCGTTCCACTATCAATAGAATACTTGATTACAATGAGATTCTCCACAAGAGTTACAAGAATTAGAGTTTTCCTAATTCTACCCTAGTCCCGAATCTATCCCCGTGACCAAGAGATTCAATCAACAAGTGTTCCCAAGGTGATAGAATGTTTCTCCCAACCCTAGAGTCTTCCCAAAATGTTCTCTATTAACCCTAGTATGTATGTTAGCCTTATAAACCCTAAAAAACACCTTATGATCCCTGAAAACGCAAAACAACATCATATATACGCGTATCTGCGCCCTAGCGCCCTCACGAGGGCTCATGGCCACGCCCTGGCGCCAGCACCCGAGGCCACTGCGCCTGGCGCTCGCAGACCTGCGCCATGGCGCCCTCACGAGGACACGCCTGCTGCCTGCTGCATGCTGAGCCCTCACCAGGGCTCATCAGCTTCCTGCAACAACATCATTTTTAAGGTAATATTCAACATGAATAGTACCCTAGTATTTTGTCCTGTACAAATACCATTACAATTAATTTACTTATAAGAAAAAAATAGATATGCCCTATACCACTGAATAATTAACTAATTTTTTTTTAAAAAAAATATTGGTTTACAATAGAGTTGAGGATCGAACCTACAAGGCTACATCTAGCATACTACATTACTGCGCTCAAACCTCTCACTACTAGATAAAACTTTATGCCTAGGGATGTCAATTTCATCTGTAAATGGAGATCTGATGGTGGGATATTTTTCCCCGTGGGGATGTGGATGGAGGAGAAAATTCCTCTGAAAGAGGTTTGGGGATTGGGACAGTATTTTACCCCCGCTCCGTGGAAACTCTGTCCCCAAAAACTTTATTAAAATAACATTTATAAATGTATATTTAAGTACTTTATAAAAAAAATTAATTATATTTTCACACATGTTTATACATTTGTTTATATATGATGTTTATTACTATCAAAATACTCACAATAATATTTTTATTTATTTCTTTGTTTTATAATTAAGCTTTAATATATTTTTACAACTAGTTTGAAAATAATAATAGAAATTTAATTCTATTTTTAAGAATGAAGGAAGAATACTCCTCAAAACGAGAAATGAGGATGAAAAACACTTTAAAAGATGGAACAAGAAGTAATAAAATATTCTCCGTTCAATCCTCAGACCGTTGACATTCTACTAATGCCTTACTATAATTCAATATTTTTGCTACATATACACAATGGTATGTATTTCATAAAAGAAAATACACATTGATCACGAATATTAATTACAAAGCTATAATGGAGAGTCTAGGAGGAAACAATGTGACAATGGCTTTAATTCCTAATGCATAGTAGTGTTGACGGTTAATGTTGACAATGCCATTGTCTTAAAAGAAAAATAGAGACATGAAAATGTTTATGAAGAAAACATTAATAGTTTTATGAAGGAAATGTTAATGTCGACAATGGCTTTGAAATTTTTTCTAATTTTAATTCTCTAACTTTTAAAATTTATAACAATTTATTTTGTTGTCTCTTAGAATTGAAATTCAAATAGCTCAAAATTTGGATTAAAAATGAGTAATCTGAAATAGATTCTAATATAATTGTGAATGTGGTCCTTTTGAAGTCTTCATGAATGTTTTTTTTCCTTCCTCTCATCCAATATGAACTTCATTCGCTAACATGGACCATTCCTCTTCCTTTGATGGATTCTCTGAAATATGACATGCCATTTACTTTCTTTATTGTTACCAGATGATATAAGATATATTTCATTACCTCCAATTTTTCAAAATAATATTTCAATTTTTACACCAACATATACAGCGTACATCTAAATATATAGTCCAACCACTTTGCCAAATTATATGAAGTCAATAGCTGGACAAAATGTCAAAAAAACTGGGGATTATAAATGCAAAATTAATTAGATAAACAGGGACAAAGAATAGAGGGAGAACCTATAGAGTGAAGTAGCAAAGTTTTTCACAAGAAATGGTGGTTTGAATTGTAAACATTTTAAAATTTATCTATTAAAATAATAAATGAATACTTGGACAATGGAAATGATAGAATATCCGGAGAACGTTGGATAGTTAAATGAGAGAACGTTCTCAGATCAAACTCTAAATATATAAAGTAAATAAATAATTAAACTTGTGTGTGTTGTGTTTGCATAAAATGAAAGAGTTAAGGGAAGAGAGATGCACACAAACAATTATACTGGTTCACCCCTTTAACGATGGGTTATGTCCAGTCCTCACGCTCAAGTGAGTTTTTCCACTATGAGATACTACCGATCCCAAAAGTACACTTTCCTTCTTGCAATCTTTGATCAAGATCCAAGACCCTTTAAGCCCTACAAGCTTAAATATACCCCAGCCCTCCAAGCTAGTAAGGGTATTACAACACTCAAACAATACAGCCTTATTGATTTGAGTAGTTCTTTTACAAGTATGATGATTAAGATCTAAGCTTTACAAAACTCACCAAGTGAGAAGCCTAGAGAAATAAAACTCTCAGTAGTAGGGTCCACACAAATTTTGTCTCTCTTTCACGTTTCTTCCATGTTCCAAACTGAAGAAATTGCCACTTTCTCTTCTTTCTCTCTCGTCTCAAACTCTCTTAAACCAAGCATAGGCTTATACCAAACAATATATTAAATCTACTATATTTTTCATCTCTTTCTCTCTTCTCATACTCTCTCTCTCTCTTATCTATTTCTCTCTTCACAATTTCTCTTCCAAACCAAACAAACCAGGCATACCCCTCCAAAATTTGAATTTTAAATATTTTTATATCCATTGTATACACTATACACACCCAGGTTTGTTTTCACATTGCGCTTGCAATGTACTTTTTACCAAGGGGTGTCAGTCATGCATGCAGCACAGAAACAAAAATGATTGGAAATTTGTCGATAGTGGGGTCATGCAGCACAGAAAAAAAAATGATTGGAAATTTGTCTTTTTTTTATGGTGGAGTCATGCAGCACAGAAAAAAAAAATGATTGGAAATTTGTCTTTTTTTTTATGGTGAAGTTAATGAAAGTAACTAACTACACAACAAACATTACTATTTATACTAGCCGCCAAACGACGTGCCCGTTTGTGTAATCGATATCTTTTTTTTCTTCGTGTGCGATCGATATTCTGTATTGTGCAAATATAAATAACTACTTAATCTCCTTTTTTATTGGACTTTGTTAATTGATAACTATGTAACCTCTTTTTTTTGTTACTATAAAAAAACTGAAAATATACTTTTATGTGGAAGTTGTGCTTAGTTATTAAGAAGAAAAAAAAAATTTATTTACTAAAAAAAACTGAAAATCTATTTTTATGTGGAAGTTATTTTTTAAGGGTAAAATTGGAATAACAAAAAAGCCATCCCAAAAATTTGTATCCCCTTTATATATTAGTATAGATATATACACGTAGGCTCAAGTAAACGCTCTTATTATTTTGGGAGTTTAATTAATTGATATATTGCGTTATATTTATACTAATATTTAAAGAGAATATTATTTTTATTTTAGATTTTTCTTATTGCTATTTTTATCTCTCATTTTATTTAAATATTTGTATATATTGAAAAACAACTTCCACACAAAAGTTGGTTTTCGGTTTTTTTAGTGAAAAAAAAATCTTTTTTTCTTATTCTTAATAATAACTAACCACAACCAAAAATGAGATTAAGTAGTTGTCAATTAACTAAACACAACCAAAAAAGAGGTTAAGTAGTTATCTATATTAGCAAAATAGAAAATATCGATCACACAAACGGGCACGACCACTAGTATATATATAAAGATTATCGTTTAAAATTTGAAACCCAAACACTTCATGTATTGGTCTAACAACAAATATTAAAACGTGTGATATTTTTTACATTGTGGAAAAACAAAACTTGATAATATTATAAAATTGAAGGGTTAAATAAATTTTTTGTCCCTATAAATATCTTAAATTTTAAATTTGGTCCCCAAATATTTTCAATCACACTATATTAAATTAATTTATGTGTACTCTAACATTTTTTAATGAGATTTTGTATTTATATTTATGATATTATAAAATCTCTCCCATAAAAATTTAATTTTTTTAACAAAATATGATTTTTTTAAGCACCAAAAACATAAAAATTCATATTTAATTTATCCTTTGTTTAAAATATGTAATTTTTGCAAGCAATATTTTCTTAATAATTGACATGACTTCAAAAAATCAAAGTTTCAAATAATACACATGAATTGACTTAAAAGTAGATATTAAAAGTCGTAACTAAAATTATTCGATGAAACATTATAAAAAAAATATTCGAGGAACCAAAATTTGTTGAAACTTTTTATAAAGATAAAAAACAAAATTTATAATATTTATAATAAATTTTTTTTATTTAACCTTTTAATTTATGGTAATTATTATCCAAACGTGGGGTACTGTACTCCCATAAGCTCGCAACTGCCAGTGGGCACACGTACGGGTACCTTACTCCTTACTAGTGACATAAGTTATGGTGCATAAATTATGTTTATGCACCGTACATAAATACCTAAAATTGCTTAATGCATCCCCTAGATTTTTAGTGTACCGCCTAGGTTGCTTAGCGCACTTCCCAAATTTTTAGAGAATGCGCTAGAAATTTGGGGGATGCACTAAGCAATCTGGGGGGGTGTACTAAGCAATCTGAAAGATGGATACATTAAACAATTTTCATTATTTTTGCACGGTGCATAAGAAAAAAATTTATGCACCATAACCACACCCCTTACTGGTTACTACATACAGTAAGGCAGCCATATAAGTTGGCTGACATGACAAATGTGTTACACTTTATTTGGCTGGACAACTTGCCTTTCCCTGCCTACTCAATTTGAATGAAGTTTTTAAGATACCGAATTCAGATTGTGCACTTTAAGTAACTAGCAAATACCAATTGAAACTATTAAATTTATTAATTGTATGTCCATATTTAATTTTACAGTATTTATTTATTATATAAAGGAGGGCCATGAGCACCAACTAAACACACATTGAGAAGCAGAGAGAGAAAAAAGAGATTGTCCACTTTAAGTTTCACAAGTAAGCACTTTTCCCTTACAAATATCCATAATTTATTTTCATCAACATATTCATATGAACAGTCACTTCTTTCATTGGCTAATTAATTAGCCATTTTAAGTTTAAATCTACATTTCATTCAAATATTTTAGGCACTAACAATAGTTTAGCAAAATTCAATTTCTCTATATTTTTCCTGCAATTAATTAAACTTTTTATAATCAACATCTAAAACTTCTCTTATGTATAATTTGAGTTTTAATATCATGTGCACACATGCATATTACAGGGATCGATATATAAAATGGAGAGTCTACAAGGAATCAACATGGCAATGACATATATTCATGAAGCAAGGGAAGAGAGACATGAAAATATTCACGAAGAGAACATTAATAGTCTAACTAATCTTGCAATCACCCAATACATTGGAGAAACAGATGCCAATTTAAATGCACAAATTACTCGCTATGTGGATACTATAACCAACAACAACTTACGTAACTTAGGTAGACTTTAATTTTGGTTCTTTATTTTTCTACTTTTAGATATTTATAATATTAATATCATAAAATATTCTCATACATGTTTTTTTAATGCCCTCTTTTTTTGATTAAATTTGGTAAAAGAAAGTTTTGAAAAAAATGTATTAGAGAATCTATTGTAACCATTATTTCTATAATTAACTCAACATATATATATATTTACTTTAACGTGATTATATTACGTACATTGAAGGTTACCCCACTAATCAAGACTTCAATTATGACGCATTGGCACCTTTGGTTCATTTTCATTTGAACAATGCTGGAGATCCATTTCTTGGAAGCAGTTTCTCTCTAAATTCAATGACATTTGAAGTTAGTGTGCTTGATTGGTTTGCTAAACTATGGGAGATAGAGAAGAATGAGTATTGGGGATACGTCACATCTGGTGGAACCGAAGGCAATCTTCAAGGAATTTTAGTAGGGTTAGTTTTCTAACGACAATTTTTTTACCATCGATTTTTATAAAATAAAATTTAACGACAAAAATTAGAGATAGAAAAATAAAATTGGTTAGTACTATAAATGATTAGAGATGAATAAGTTATTTATATATTTTTTTATAGGAGAGAAAAATTTCCAGATGGAATTCTATATACCTCAGAAGATTCACATTATTCAATACCCAAAATAGCAAGAATGTATCGAATGCAATGTGTTAAGGTTGGCTCTTTAATCTCCGGTGAAATTGATTGTGTTGACTTGGAAGCTTCTCTACTTGCCAACAAGGACAAACCAGCCATCATCAATTTAAACATAGGTATCTCCTCTTGTCTAAATAATTTGTATTTGAAAAATGTATATTTATATGTACAACACAAATTAAAATGCTTAGAGCAACTTTAGTGCTGGTTAGCTAAGTCTCAAATTTCTTATAAAACACAGCAACTATACAGAACCTGCACTATAGTATACATGAGTTGGCAAGTGGGTGAACTAAAACTAATTCACGGCAGCTACATAGTGAACGACAGTTACATATTTTCAAAGCTAAAATATTATTATTTTATTAATCAAATTCTTTCTAAGCCAATGACAATATATTCAAAATTAATTACGAATAATAAAATATAAATATGTGGGGTCAAGATTTGGTTCTTTATAACCAACCACCATTAAAGTAAAAACTACTCAAATTAACTATAAATTTTTTAAATCCTACAAATCACTTTGGACCCACAAAAAATAATTTAGTTCACCCACTTAATTTTTTTTTGGGTGCAAATTCACCCACTTAATTTACTCACACTAAAGATGCTCTTATGCATGTACATTTGAACAAAATTGAATTATGAAAAAACCTAACTGTTACATTTTTGTTGTAGGGACAACTTTGAAAGGAGCTATTGATGATATTGATCTTGTAATTGAAACACTTTACAAATGTGGTTTTACTCGTGATCGATTCTACATTCATTGCGACGGTGCTCTATTTGGAATCATGTTGCCTTTTATCGATCAAGTGAGTTAAAGTTATTTACAAAAACATTACTTTAAATAAAAGCATATATAAACTTGACCCCAAAAAAAAAGAAAAAGAAAAAAAGCATATGTCGCCATTAAAAAAAAATGCAATTAGCACACAACTCAAAATTTAAATGAGACACTTAAACAAAATCATGTCGCCAAGTAATATAATCAAATTAAATAAATTTCAAAATTTGAATAATGATCTAATTATAACTTAATCTAAAATATTGTTTTGGTGATTGAATAGGCTCCAAGGATTAGCTTCAAGAAACCTATCGACAGTGTAACTATTTCAGGTCATAAGTTTTTGGGATGTCCTTCACCTTGTGGTGTTTTGATAACTCGTTTGAAATACATCGATGCCCTCTCGAGAGAATGTGGTATCATTGCTTCAAGGGATGCTACAATCACAGGCAGCCGTAGCGGGCATTCTCCAATCTTAATGTGGTATGCTCTAAAAAAAAAAGGTTTAATAGGACTTGGAAATGAAGTGAATAATTGTATGATGAAATCACGTTACTTACTAAACAAACTACGTGATGCTGGAATTGGTGCAATGTTAAATGAATTTAGCAACATAGTTGTATTTGAGAGACCCCATGATGATCAATTTACCCGTAGATGGAATTTGGCTAGCAATGAAAATATTGCACATGTGGTTGTGTTGAAGCATGTTACTATTGAAATTCTTGACACATTTGTTAGTGAATTTGTCCAAAATCGATTGATTTGGTTTAAATATGGACAATTTCAGCCTCTATGCATTGCAAAAGACGTTGGTTCTAGAAATTGTGCTTGTTCCGTACACAACTTATCTGGAAATTATCAGCTAAATTGTATGTGATGTTAATTAAATAATGGGTTCAATTATTTATTGGGTCATTAATTAATTAATTAATTACTCATATACTTTTTAAGTTCAACATTCATTTTTAAACGAAAAATTAAATTTGGGGGAGTATTTTTTTTGTGGCTTGGATGGCTTCTGTCGATTTGGAGGAGTGAGGTTGTGGAATTACTTCTTGTTTTTAATTCATTGTTTTTTGATTCATTGTTTGAAAGAAAAAAATGCAAAAAAAAAAACAAAAAACAAAAAACAAAACTCATATGGTTTGGCTAGCAACCTCGTACATTTGGTTAAAAAGAAATTATATACTATTCAATGGAAAGATCACAAACTTGAAGAGGTAATGTTTTTTCTTCTTTTTTTTTGGATTGGTGGAACAATATGTTATGATGTCTTCAAAGTGTATGAAACTTTATTATTGTAATGGATTTTGTATTCCCTTGTACTCTCATCAATAAATTAACTTCTTATTTCTTATTAGCTAAGTGTTATTTTACCCCTTGATATAAATCTTATACTCTTTGATGTAATCAACATTTTCATGGTCTTGTGTCTTGATATATAAGGTACCAAAATAGAATGATTCTGCATTCTTGTTCATATTTTTCTTTAGATACTTTTTGCTGAAACTTAATTAACTTTTTTTAATATAATTTCTGTTTGATTTATTATCTTAGTTTTCAATCAAATTCTAGTTGAATATAAATTTATTTGTCCAATTATTTTGATTATCATCTTCCATGTTGATTCTCTAACAAAATAGTATTGTCCCAAATATAAGAAGACCAAAGTATAAATAAAATAATACCAAGTCCGCAATAATATTTTTCATAAGCTAAAATTGATAATTTGATATTGAAATTAGAATAAAGTACAAACAACATTATCCCCAAATATAAAAAAATAAATACAAATAGTACCAAGCCCACAATACTAAAAAAAGAACAACTCAAAGATGTGCTTCAGAAGTTTCACCCAATACCAACACACAAAATATGATGATTACACCCCACCACCAACACACACACCCCCCAAAACCAATCACTAATTATTGTTGCTATTACGAAACTAGTTCAATGGATTGAAATTATAAGAGTTGGTGATAATAAAATGATCACTTAGAGGCTGACCAAAGGGAGTTGATGGAGTAGGAACTAGAGCCGGCGACGGCGGCATGTACAGAGTTGTGGCTGGTGACTGGCGAGGAGCCTGAAGCTGGAATTGAGAGGACGGCAGTTCACCAAAAGAAGAATTCATCATAGCTGTAGTTTGTCCTTCAATTTGTATCTTAACCATATGTATTTGTTCCTTTAATGATTTGATGAAAGCTGCAAGCATAAGAGTGTGTACGTATATCAATGACATTATTAATATTTATGTACTCATAAATTTTATTCTTTTGGTACAAATTTACTTGTAAAATATGCATAACCAAAAAGATAAATTAAATTTATCATTAAAATCAATAAAATAATTTTTTTCATAAAACTGTAAATTGAATATGTGAAGTGATTAGGGAAAACATACCCTTTTGCATTTCTTGATGTTGTATCATAAATTGTATGGACTCTTTGATTTGCTTGTTACCATTAGCTAAAGTTGAAGCTTCATTCTGCATCACATGAGATACTCTTCTAAATTTCTTATCATATTAAAAAAAAGTACTAGTATAGTTAATGTGTATAATTATATCATAAAAAGATAAAAAGTATAATTTGTGAATAATTATTATTAAATTACTCTTTGTATATAAAGAAACATGATGCTTTTTTTTTCATAAAAAAAGATGGTTTTTCATATTCTAATGCAAATTAAGAGAATTAATTAGTGATATATTTTTTAAAAAATTAATAAATATACCTAAAAATTGGTAGATGATCTTGGTTTAAAGACAAACAAATATTCTTAATTTAAAAATGTAAAAATTATATAAAAAGTTAGTATAATGTTTATTATCCACTCGTATTTAAGAATAATGTTTGTTCTTAATTTAATGTTTGAGGAATGTTGATATTATTTGAATATTTATATACCAAAACTTTAGTAATGGACATATACATTTCTTTTAGGAAATGGAGAGGATCTCAACTCATGCATGAATATTAAATATTACCTTTGCATTGACACGCTGTGCAGTTGCATTATCCGCTTGAATCTGAAGTGATTTCACATTCTTTTCCAACTCATTTATATAATTCCTTTTCCTCTCCTTTGATTTTTTAACAGCGTTCCTTCTAGCAACAATCCTTCATGTTCAACCATAACTTTCTATTGAGATCACAATTTAAACAAAATACATAATAATAATAATAATAATAATAATAATAATAATAATAATAATAATAATAATAATTTTGTTTTTGTAAACCTTTGCGCTTCTCTAGGATCGGTTCGTGCAATTTCTGCTAACTTTTCAGGAGAATAAAACATCCTTTTCTTATAAAAAGACAACGATCTTGAAGATCCACCATGACAAATACAATTTTTGTCACGGTGTTGCTCTATCACTCTCTCTCCGGAGCCGTTTTTGCCACCATCAACCCTGCCACTAATCATTTGTGTCACATTGACGTTACTAGATTGCTCATATATGATTGCATTATGTGGCGGCTCCGCCGCTGCAGGAATTGAAACACTCGGCATCTCAATTGTTTTTGGTGGTGGTGTCAAAATTGGTAATGCGTTGTTGGAAATCTCAAAATCGATATCAATAAAGTTTTCCAATTCATCAAAGTTGATATTATTATTATCAGATGTGTGTTGATTCTCTGCCGTCTCCGGCAGAGCTCCGATGAAGATCTGTTCAATCTCCATCTACACAAATAACTTTTATATCTTGTTTTTATATTTTTTCTATCTGATATATTTTAGCTCGGTGCTTAGTTATAAGAACGTAAGAACTTATATATTGCTGCTGCTAGCGGGATAATTAGTGTGAATTTGGCATTTTGCACTTTTAATTAAATTTGGAGTTTTATTGTTCTTATTTCTTTGACTTAAATTTGGAGTTTAATGCCAATAAAACGTCGGGACTTGATTTGAATGACAACAAATCAATCAAAATTATATAGTCACTCGTCCTTCAATACAACATTTGTCGCATTTCACATTTTATACAAATCCATATTATAAATTAAAAAGAATGCAATGGGAATGATTTTATCCAATGATTCATATTAATTATTTCTGTATTTACATAGTCATAATTATAAATTGAAAAAAAAATATACTACCTCCCGTTTTGAATATATAAAAAATGGCATCAATAAAAATTAATTGATCTAGTCCAAATTTTGTACTAGGTACATACGATTTTATTTTGGAACAATGGTATCTTATAATTAATACCAAATGAAAAAATTTAAAAGTGATACACGCATAATATTAATTAAAAGTAACAAACTTTTTTAGTCAAATTATTTATATAAATGTGATAGTTATTATCAGGCAAATGGAGGATTGGGTATAATTGCCAAAAAAAAAAAAAAATCTTTAGCAAAATTTAATAATAGATTTTTTCATCCCGTAAATTTAGCTCAATTGGTAGGACATTATATTATATATATATAGGGAATCAGAGTTCGAATTTTGATCATTCCACTTATCTACCTTATGAATGATTGGATTAATATATAGCTACTAGGCTACTTGACAAAAAAAAAATTTCTCCCATGTAAAATAAAAGATTTGGTTGCTTATAGAAAAAGACGAAAGCACTTTTTATTCTTTGTCAATTTATAGTTATAATGTTTTGTCAATTTATAGTTATAATATTGTTTCTACCGTTATTTAGCAGTCGGTGATTAATTATATTTGTCCTTCGTAGGAATTAGAGATTGAATGTTGACCTTTTATCTCTATTATAAACAAATGCAACCATATTCATAAGAATATGACACGTGTCACTTTGCATTATAATTATTTATTACATTAATTTTTATTTAATATTTTATGATGTTACATTTTTAATTAAATACAAAAATAAATAATATTTATATTATTATTTCAATATGCTACATTTTATTTAATAATTGATGACGTTACATTTTAAATACTAAAATAAAAAACATTTACATTATTACGTTACAAATTAATGTAATTTCGTCGGTTACATGCAAGTCATAATTAATTAAATAAACGTTTCGATATATAAAAGTTGTAACATAAAATCATTAATATTATTAAAAATTATTAATACTATTAAAAATTATTAATAAGAAACGTCTCAATATTTTATTAATTGTCATAAAATCATGTTTAATTTTGTGTTTCTATAGCTCACTATAAATATAAGTCATTTGCCACAACAAAATCCACAAAGTCATTTCATTTTCATCCATATTTAAAAAATTGTATTGTGTTTTTTTTTTTTTTTTTGCGAAAGCAATGTCTCTCATGCACAATTTTATTATTGACATATCATTAAGAAAACAATCATGAATATTGGTTGTAAGAGTTGTGCATGTTTAGGAGATTTAATATTTGCAAAAATAATAAACTTTTATTTTTTTGTTAAAAAGTTTAGATTATGATGGTTTATTATTTGTTATGTAGGGATCAACTTCAAGGCAATAAATTGAAGTTTTTGTGTGAAGTGCAATGATCTACAAGTTCAAAGAACAACTTCAAGGCGTATGGTTTACATGATATCCTTATTTGATGTTGGTTTTATCAATGTTTATAATGTTATTAAAATTCACACTCTTACTCGAATGAAAAAAAAATAAAAAAAATTCATACTTTGTGTGTGCGTCTCTCTCTCTCTCTCTCTCTCTCTCTCTCTCTCTCTCTATATATATATATATATATATATATATATATATATATATATATATATATATATATATATATAATTTGTCCTAATATGTGTATCAATCTAAGTTTTTGATGATAGGATGTAAAGAAAAAAACCTAGAAGTTATGAAAAGGAGAGAGGTTGTTGACTTGGAGTGTGTATTCACTATTTTGAAGGTGGAAAAACACAAGAAGGGGGGGTTGAATTGTGTTTTTAGAATTAAAACTTTTTCGAAATAAAACCAAGTTTGCAGCGGATAAAACACAAAATAAAAGAGGATGCTGAGAGAGAGAAAGAAAGACACAGAATTTATCCTGGTTCCCCTCACAAATCGAGAGTACTCCAGTCTCCTTGTTACTAACAAGAGATTTTCACTATAATCTACTAAAGATTACAAATTGCTCAAGCACACTTGCAAGAGACTTCTCAGATGCTCAAGTTTCACTAAACAAGAGACTTCTCAAATGCTCAAGTTAAACTTAACAAGAGACTTCTCAAACAAACTTAAGAATAAGAATGAATGTTAAGGAACACTTGATATACTATCAGAGGTGTTTACAAAATACAACTCAATTTGTTTAAAGACTTTGAATGACAGATAAAACGATAATGTCAGAATGCTTCAGAGCCTTAAACGTGGTAATAGAACGGTAGTCATTTCTTCCATTTGAGTCTTCTATTTATACTTGGAGGAAGATGATGACCGTTGCAGAGAGCTTTGTGCCAGCTGGAATTTACTCGTACAATTGATAGCTGTATATTGCCTTCTTTGGTAAGGAATTCCAATTCCACTACCTAGCTATTCAATTTATCACTCATCCATTTTGAGTAATAATAGTACGATAGTACAATCCTCAAATGCGCTCCACTTATGGATAAGGTTAACGTTGTACCAACGAATATTCCTTCCTGTGGATGTGACAGAGCCTTGAAGTGGATTGTTCTTCAATCATTGGTTCTGTATAGGTCAGCTCTTGAGTGACGTAAATTCCTTTTGCTTCTGATGTTCTTGTCATAGCTTCTTAAGATCTTCAGCTTCTGAACTTCATCAGAACCTAGCTTTTGGTCTTCAGAAGTGCTATCTTCAGCACGCAAAAATCAAGCTTCTGATGAACAGTGTCGTGCTTTCAGAGCTTGTTTTGACTGGCTTCTCTGCTACTATTCATAGTGCTTCTGAATGAATTTTAACTTATAATTCTGCACACTAGAATAATCATTAGTAATACCAATTGCAATTTTAATACTTTGTTATCATCAAAACTACTTAAAAACTTAGAGGTTCATGTCAGACACACTTTGTTCCAACAATCTCCCCCTTTTTGATGATGACAAACTAAAGCATTAAAATTCAATTGTTGTTGATTTAATTTAATTATGTTGACTTCAGGTTTCAAGGTTTGCAATCTCCCCCTGAGTCTGATAATCCATAAGGGTAGGTTTGTAAGCTCCCCCTAAGTTTTATCCATAATTAATTAAAACAGTTTAAGAGTCGATTTATTAACTTAAAATAAATTTTCATATTTAACTCTCAGAAGCATAGTTTTGCAAGCTTTGCTTCTTAGAGTTTGATAATGCTCAGAAGCGGTTTGCAAGCTCTTCTGACATTGTCTATGAATTTTATTTTAGGTTCTTAAATTTTCTCCCCTTTCAATAATCGTTCAGAATGAGAAAGAATCATAAGAGATAAATATTGATTCATAATGCTTTTAACATTACAGTTTCAGATTGAGCAGTATATTAATGAATCAACATTAATTTTAACGCTACTCTTACTCCCCCTTTTGGCATCAGTCAAAAAGACACAGAAAACCAAGCAGTCAAAGCACCAAACAAGGTAGTCAAGTCAAAAAGTGATGACAACTAAATTCATTTAATGAATTGTGTTGAAAACCGTCCTGACAAGAGAGCTTGATGACACTATAAAAAGGGATGATTCCTCTCATTTTACTCATCCAGAGTAATCAAGTAACATCAAAAGAAAAACATACAATGGAAAGGCAGGTTACCAAGGATGCTTCAGGCTCAAAAGACAAGAGCAAGAAGGAAGCAGAGCCCTGGCGCTGCGAAGAAAACAGGCTACGATATGAGAGAAACAAGGAAGAACTTATTTTAACAGAGTCAGTGGAGGAAGAATTGGGCTCTGATCTGGAAGAGTTCTTATGGACATATGAAGATAATCTAGCAGATTATCCAGCTGAGGTTCAGAAGCTTGCTGATGAAGCACTATCTCTTCTCAAAGAGAAACTGAAGAGTATAGAATCAGAGGCTTCTAAATCTAAGCCTTAGGCTAGATGCAATCATATGTAATAAAGAATCTTTCTATTAATAATAAAAGTTGTTCCTCTACCTATCTCTCTCTCTCTTTTAAGCTTGCTTTCTTTTTATATACCACATAAGTATTGTCAGAACACCAGTTACCAGACACGCCTCATTCGGTATTGGTGCCCCGTTGTTAAACAGGCTTTAATACTAAGAAGCTATTTCATGAGTAAACAGGAGTACTGATGAGAGGGACTCTTAGGTTTTGAAAATCCTAGGCTTATTAGTTTAAATACTAAGATGCTCTTCAGCATCTTTCACTAGAGTCAGAAATCTCAAGAGTACCAGACAATATTATGGTATATAGAAAAGTTAAATTTTGAAAAACAAATATAAAATAAACATATAAGCAAATAATAAACACACAAATATGGATAATATAGATATGAATTAAAAGAAAATTATCCAAAAATTACACAAGAACTTAACAACAAAACAAGTGCTCAAATATAAGGGTTAAGGTTTGGGTTGCTGTTGAGTAAGCTTCAGAAGAAGTTCCATCATTGCATCTATCTTCTTGTTTGTAGCTTCACCAGATCTGTTCATGTCTTCTCTTATATCGGCCCTGAACTCATCCATTTCATTTCTTAGTTCCTCTCTTAAGTCATGCTTGATTACATCCAGAGCTTCTTGCATAACAGAAGGTATAACAGATGAAGAAGAGCCTTGGACAAGTACTGGTGGAGATCTAGGAGGAGATGGAGCAACAATGGGAGCTTTACCTTTATCAGAATCTGGTTCACTAAGGTTCTGATCATTCATAACAATATCTTCTGCAGCTCCTTGATTCTCAATAATCTTATTAGTCTCAATGACAGCAATGTGAACAGCTCTATCAACCAATAACTTGAAGGCTTCTTGTTCAGCAAGCCTCTGACGTTCCATTTCAGCAGCTATCCGAGCCTGCTCTTCATCCAGAGATCTTTTCATACTTTCATTCACAGCAGCTAAAAATGCTAACCTCTGACATTCTTCTTCATGGTTGTAAAAAGTAAGTCTCGGAGCATGAGAGCGTTCAGCAGCACTCATAATCTGAGACAGAGCTTCCATTCCTCTTCCCTCAATCTTTCTTTTTACATAGCCTCCCAACAACCACAGAGACTGACTGAACTTCTCCTCTAATTCCCTGATCTTAGCATCAATATCTGAGGGAAATATCAGTACTTCTTCTTCCATGCTTTTAAAATTCCTTAGACTAATATTAATAGCACTTTCTAGAAGCTCAAGGTTTGGTTCAGAGTTGTAGTTGAAGAAGGGTTGGTTTCTATTGAAAGGAATGGTGGGTTCAGGCCTTTTCCTTTTGAGGGGAATTATTTTGATTCTTTTGATTTTGTCAAAGGGATCAATGGTTATGATATCATCATCGACATTGATTTCTGCTTTTAGCAGATCCTCCAGAATTGGTTGGGCAGAATCAATGGGTAGACAGAGTTCTTCTATGGTTAAGGGTTTGTAAACTGGGCCATAGATGGGTTCTGATGAAGGTGTTTGTGGTTCTGGTGTTGGTTCAGGAGTGGAAATTTCAGGTTGTGGTGTGGGTGGTTTAGTAGTGATATGATCAGAATGAGTCATGACTTCATCCTGAGCAGGTGTGAATATGGGTGGATCTTCTTGTTCTATGTCAGCAAGAGAGGATGGTGGAGATTGAAATTGTGATTCTGGAAGAGGTGGATCACTAGGTAAATTAGAGGTAGTATTTACAAAGAGAAATTGGTCAGGTGATGCTGTGTTGGAGTGAGTGAAGGCATCACCAGATAGGTGAGTGGACAGATGATCAAGAATGGTGGGTGATTTTATTGTTGTTGTGTTGGTAGGTTCATCAAGGATGGAAGTATCAATGATAGTGGGGGATTCTTCATCAGAAACGATGAGGATGGGTTTTTTAAAGATTCTTTTGGTAGGTTTATGTACAGGTTTCTCTTTCTCTAATTTGTCAAGTTCAGCAATTAACTCAGTAGAGTCAATGCTAGAGTCAGAAAGAGTTTCTTCAGATGATGATGATTTAGGGGAAGGTTGGATCATTCGAATAGGCTGTGTATAGTCTATGGGAGGTGATTGGTTAGAGGGATGAGCACTAGCAGTACTGTCAATATTAGGCATAGAATGTTTACCTGAATCAGCAGCCTTTTGTTTGAATACAACTGACTTCTTTCTTTTTGTGGCTCTGACAGGTTGTTCCTCCTCAGCATCTGCAGGCCTATCCTGCCTTTTCTTTGTTCTTCTTTCTTTCTGAGCAGCCTTTCTCTGAGCAATCTTAGCTACTTGCTCCTTACTGACTTCTTCTGTTTCTTCAGTGGTTATCCTTTCAGCACCATCAACCCTTTCTTCAGATTGTTCTTCTTCAACAATATCTTGTTCAATTGGTTGAGGTTTTCTTTTAGACCTTGTGATTTGCTTGGGTCCTTTGAAGATGTCCCAGTTTGGTACACCAACCATCATACTCCTGGGCACACTTACACCAGAGTCCAATCTAACCAACTCCAAGAAGTTCTTGATAACCTCATCATTATCAAATTCTGATATGGTTGGGAAACCGTCACACCAGAAGTACTTCTCATAAACTTGCTCCAGAGGGCTCTTGGCTGACTTCAGCTCCTCTTTTGTCTTCAGATGCATGTTTACCAAAACACTTGCATCATACTTAGCCGTGTTGAAAACCCTTAGTTTTTCTTTGGTACTGATAATTTGAGTAAGCTTCGTCTGTCGAATGATTTCAGAAATCAACCTTGGATGATGAA
Source organism: Trifolium repens (assembly GCA_030408175.1). Taxonomy (NCBI): domain Eukaryota; kingdom Viridiplantae; phylum Streptophyta; class Magnoliopsida; order Fabales; family Fabaceae; genus Trifolium; species Trifolium repens. Next base: position 58,693,273 of record CP125836.1, on the reverse strand, counting down.
TCATTGAAGGTGATTTGGATCTGCTTTTGGATATAGTAAAGCATATGTGATCAAACAGAAGCTTTGCCAAATTTATCTTCACCTTCTTGTACAGAAACCAGATGAAGTGACGATGTGGTAGAGAAATAGTATCATATCCTCATTCTCTAGTGATGATGGAGGCCAGAAACACTTTGAAGGCAAAACTGAAGTTTTGCTTCATGAATTTAGCTTTTCCAAAGTCATTGTTGGCACAACCAGGCAAGAATAAATCCTTCTTAATGGATTCAATATGTTTGCTCTTCTCACCATATTCATCCACATTCTCACCTTCATTGTCCAGACCCAGAATTTTGGCAATATGTTCTTGAGTGATAAGAACATTGATACCCATGATATTTGATCTTATCTCCTTTCCTCTAAAGGGTTTTAAGCCAAGTTGAGTTCTTGTTTTCCCTTTAAGAGAACCATCCTTCTCTACCATCTTTCTAACCTCTTCATCAGCATTGAACTTGTCAAAGATGGTAGCTTTCTGCCAGAAGTATTTCACAATGTCATAATAGACAAATCCATTCAGCATCTCGAAGTAATTCTTCCATTGTTGATCGTAGAATAAACTCTGAATGTCAATTCCATTCACCTTCAAACTCTCAAAATCAACAAACTTTTCAGTTATAAACTCAAAGGATTCCGGACCAGCGACGGTTTCGTTATCTTTGAAGACAAGTTTTTCTTGTGACTTGAGATCAATAACGGGTGGTAAGACTGGGTTGAATGGTCGTTGAACGATTTCGTTTGACGATCTAGCAGCCATGATTTCAACGTAGAGTAGTTTGGGAATTTCTGAGTTTTAGGTTTTGTGTGGGAAGTGATTATGTGTAAAAGTTGTGCAAAGTGAGTGAAGTGACTTATAAATAGTAACTAGCACACATACACAGAGAAAGTAAACATTGGGAGGGAGCACGAGCAGTTTAAAATTAATTTTAAATTGTATAACTGCATTTTCATCATTAACTGCTCTCTACCCATCAGGATCTAGACACGTGTAGGAGAGGCTTAATCAAGCTGACGCGTGTACAGACAACTGTAGTACACTAACTGGTACTAAACGTTTCATTTCCGTTTAGTTCAGAGCCAAACTCATTTGTATCTTTCACCTCATCAGAATCTGTTACTGTTCAGAACCTGTTTTATTCAGAGCTTCCCAAAGGAGACTTCTAAATTATCAGAGGTTCTGAAGGAGCTTCAGATGCTAGATCTAATTTACATTTCAGAGCTAATTTTCTTCAGAGATATAGTGCATGTTCAAATTCTTTTTAATAAAATCAAATCTTTCAATAGCTAAAGGCTTAGTAAATATATCAGCCCATTGATGTTCAGTATCAATGAATTGAATATCTATTGTGCCTTTTTGAACATGATCTCTTATAAAGTGATGTTTTATTTCGATATGTTTAGTTCTGGAATGCAAAATTGGATTCTTAGATAAATGAATAGCAGCAGTATTGTCACAATATAGTGGAATACTACTCTCAGCTATATTATAATCCTCTAACTGATATTTCATCCAGAGAAGCTGTGTGCAACATTTAGCAGCTGAAATGTATTCTGCTTCTGCTGTAGACAAAGCAATAGTTGTTTGTCTTTTGCTGGCCCAAGATATGAGATTCTCACCAATGAATTGGCAATTTCCACTAGTGGATTTCCTCTCAATCTTATCACCAGCATAGTCAGCATCACAGAATCCAACTAGCTTACTATCTAGGGATTTTTTATAAAGAAGTCCTAGATTAGTAGTTCCTTTCAGATATCTAAAGATCCTCTTAACTGCAGTTAAGTGAGGTTCTCTCGGATCTGACTGGAATCTTGCACACAAGCATACACTATATAGAATATCAGGTCTAGATGCTGTAAGGTAGAGTAAAGAACCAATCATACCTCGATACAGCTTCTGATCTACTTTGCTTCCTATCTCTTCTTTGCTTAAGCTGCTGGAAGGATGCATGGGTGTAGACATTATCTTGCAGTCATCAAGGTTGAACTTCTTCAGAAGCTCTTTTGTATACTTGCTTTGATGAATGTAAGTGCCATCTTTTCCTTGATTAATTTGGATTCCAAGGAAGAACTTCAATTCACCCATCATACTCATCTCGAATTCATCCTGCATCAGCTTTGAAAAACTCTTGCACAAGGAAGCATTAGTAGAACCAAAAACAATATCATCAACATATATTTGAATGATTAAGATATCTTTCTTAGATGTCTTTCTGAATAATGTATTGTCAATTTGACCTTTTTGAAAACCATTTTCTAAAAGGAAATTACTCAGTCTTTCATACCAAGCTCTTGGAGCTTGTTTGAGACCATAGAGTGATTTCTTAAGTTTATAAACATAATTAGGATTTTTCAAATCCTCAAAACCTGGGGGTTGTTTGACATATACTTCTTCAGAAATAACACCATTAAGAAAGGCGCTCTTAACATCCATTTGGTACAATGTGATTCCATTGTTAACAGCATATGAAAGAAGTAACCTGATTGCTTCCAGTCTTGCTACTGGAGCAAATGTTTCAGTGAAGTCTATACCTTCTTGCTGACTGTAGCCTTGTGCTACCAGTCTAGCTTTATTTCTTACCACTTCACCTTGTTCATTCATCTTGTTTCTAAATACCCACTTAGTTCCAATGATGTTCTTATGTGCTGGTCTTGGCACTAAGTCCCATACATCATTTCTTTGAAACTGATTGAGCTCATCTTGCATAGCTACAATCCATCCATCGTCAGTAAGTGCTTCATCAACATTCTTTGGTTCTATCATTGAGATTAGCCCCAGAAGTGAATCAAGTTGTTGATAGTCTGATCTTGTCTTTCTTGGACTTTCTTTGTTTCCAAGAATTAAATCTTCTGGATGTGATGATCTATATTTGAACTTCCTTCTTGGAGCTTCATCAACATCAGCACTTGGTTGAGTGTCTTCTTCTGAAGTGTCATCATGTTCTTGTGATGCTTCTAATTGAGATGCTTCTTCAGCATCTTCTTCCAATACAGCTTCTGAAGCTTCAACAGCTTCTGATGCTTTTTCAGGTTCTGAATCGATGTATTGGTATGGAACACCTGCATAACTATTATCTTGCTCTGACATTTTACTGTCAGGCTCTTTATCATCAAATCTAACATGTATAGATTCTTCCACTATGTTAGTTTCAGAATTATACACTCTGTATGCCTTTGAGCGTTCAGAGTAACCTATAAAGATTCCCTTACAAGCTTTGGCATCAAATTTTCTTTTGTAGGCCTTGTTGTTTAGAATGTAACATGTACATCCAAACTGATGAAAGTAAGAGATGTTGGGCTTTCTTCCTTTGAAGAGTTCATATGTTGTTAGATTCAATAGAGGTCTTATATAGATCCTATTTTGAATGTAACAAGCTGTGTTTACAGCTTCTGCCCAGAAGTGCTTAGCAAGTTTTGTCTCATGCATCATGGTTCTTGCCATTTCTTGTAAAGACCTGTTCTTTCTCTCTACAACACCATTTTGTTGTGGTGTTCTAGGAGCAGAGAACTCATGGACAATGCCATGATCTTCACAAAAAGTTGCAAATGGTTCGTTTTCAAATTCACCACCATGATCACTTCTAACCTTTAAGATTTTGAGACCTTTCTCATTTTGCACTTGAGTGCAGAAGATGCTGAACACATCATATGCATCATCTTTCACTCTTAGAAACTTTACCCAAGTCCATCTACTGTAATCATCAACAATGACTAATCCATATTTCTTCCCATTGATTGAGGCAGTACTTACTGGACCAAACAAATCAATGTGAAGTAGTTCTAAGGGTCTTGAGGTAGAGACAATGTTTTTAGGTTTAAAAGAAGTTTTTGAAATTTTGCCAATCTGACAAGGACCACACAGAGCATCTGAATGATATTTAAGATTTGGCAGGCCTTTAACCAACTTTAGTTTGCTAAGCTTAGAGATTAATCTCCAGTTAGCATGACCTAAGCGTTGGTGCCAGACCCACTTTTCATCATTCAGAGATAGAAGACAAACTATCTTCTGCTCAGTGAGTTCTGACAGATTCACCTTATAAACATTACCTCTTCTTAATCCTTTAAACAATATGGACTTGTCAGAATCATTGATTACTGTACATGCCTCTTTATCAAATTTAACAATAAATCCGCTATCACAAAATTGACTAATGCTAAGCAGATTATGTTTGAGGCCATCAACTAACCAAACATTTTTAATTGAAAGAGAAGAGTTACCAACTATACCTGTACCAATGATTTTCCCTTTTTGGTTTCCTCCAAACCCCACAGTACCTCCCTCTTTCAGAGTCAGGGTTTGGAACATATGCCTTTCTCCCGTCATATGTCGTGAGCAGCCACTGTCCAGGTACCAGCATTGCTGCTTTGGCCTTCTTAGTGTACAAACCTGAAACAAATATTATTTGAGATTTTGGTACCCATATCCTTATGGGTCCTTTTGTGTTAGTCTTTACAGGTCCAGGTGGTCTTTGTTTGAAGGACCTATCAGAGCTTCTAGAGTTAACCACCCTTGTTGAAAAGTTTTTGGGTTTAGTATAGCTCTTGAGCTTTGTTCTTGAATGTGTCAGAGCTTCTTTAGATTTAACATTAGCTTGAGGCTTAACAATCTTAGGTTCTGAGGTTTTATCCTTCTGAGCCTTTGATTTTTGAGCCTCTGGCTTTGATGTTCTATTAGAAGCTGACTCATTTAGAACCTCTGATTGACTCTTTACAAAGACAACCTTGGGTTTTGATTTATCTATATTAGAGGACTTTGAAGATAATGGATTATCTTTAAAACGTGAGAATCCAAGACCTTCTCCTCTATTTCTACTTACATGATAAATCAAAGAGGCTATTTTACTTCTTTTCATTCCATTGATAAGGAATTCCTGAAGAGCAAATTCATGTTCTGGAGGAACCTTATCATCAAGAACATAATGAGTTTCCATAAATTCATTTCTTGATTTTAGAGACTCATTTTGTTCAATTATTTCATTTGCCTTTTCGGTCAGGTTGTTATAGGCCTTTTTAAGGACCTTACACTCACCTGCCTTTTTGGTTAAAAGTTTTAAGGCATCTTTTAAGGAATCTATTAATTCAGAACGAGAAAGTTTAGCAAGTACCTCATCTTCATCTTCTGAATCTGAGTCAGCTTCGTGCTCAGAGTTCTCTTGGTCAGAAGCGGTTGCCATCAAGGCTAGGTTTGCTTCTTCTTCCCCATCAGAATCTGATTCCTGATCCAACTCATCCCAAGTGGCAAGGAACCCCTTCTTGAGCTTACTTTTGTATCTTTCTTTGTTAGAGGTTCTCTTGGATGTTTTACTCAGGTTCTCTGGGCAGTCAGCAATGAAGTGTCCTGGTTTGTTGCACTTAAAGCATTTGTTTTGTTCTTCCTTTTTATCCTTAGAAGCACCAACCTTCTTGGAAGAACCTCCAAATTTACCAGCATACTTCTTGCTTCTCTTAGCCCATTGCGATACTCTTGCAGCCATCAGAACCATTTCTTCTTCTTCATCAGAGTCCATCTCGTGACCTTCTTCAGAAGCTTCTTCATCAGATACTATAACCTTCGCCTTCAGAGCCTTAGAGGAACTCTTGGTGCTCAGGGCTATCCCTTTTAGCTTCTTAGTCGATTCATCAGTCATAAGTTCCATCTCATGACTCTTTAGAGAACTAACCAAGCTTTCAAGAGACACAGTATCTAAATCCTTAGATTCCTGAAACGCTGTCACTTTTGGTCTCCACTTTGGCGGCAAGCTTCTGAGTACTTTCCTTACATGATCAGCCTCAGTATAGCTCTTATCTAAAACTTGAAGTCCAGAAACAAGAATTTGAAACCTAGAGAACATTGTCTCAATGTCCTCTCCATCCTTCATTTTAAATAATTCATACTGATGTACTAACAAGTTGGCCTTAGCCTCCTTAACTTGTTTATTTCCTTCATACTTGGATTTAAGAGAATCCCAGATAGACTTAGCCGTTCTCTTATCTCCAATTTTCAAGTACTCATCATGAGAGATGACATTTGTCATCATCCCTTTTACACTGTGATGCTTCTTATATTCCAGCTTTTGAGTAGGTGTAAAAGCCTTTCTGTCTTTAGAGCTAACAACACCTTCTAAGTCCATATTTTCAAAGTTCACTCCATCTTCTACCAAGTCCCACAGATCACAATCAATCGCCATGATGTGACTGTACATCTTGGTTTTCCAGAATGGATAACCAGTCTCAGTTCCATTGAAAAAGGGAATTTTGTCAGAAGACCTTCTATCTTTAGAATTAGAATCATAGTCAAATGGAACTTCATTGAGATTCTTCTCAGCAGACATGTTTTTCCTCCCTGAATCTTAACTGTTTCACTGATAGGTGAGAGTTAGGCAACAGCCCAGCTCTGATACCAATTGAAGGTGGAAAAACACAAGAAGCGGGGGGTTGAATTGTGTTTTTAGAATTAAAACTTTTTCGAAATAAAACCAAGTTTGCAGCGGATAAAACACAAAATAAAAGAGGATGCTGAGAGAGAGAAAGAAAGACACAGAATTTATCCTGGTTCCCCTCACAAATCGAGAGTACTCCAGTCCCCTTGTTACTAACAAGAGATTTTCACTATAATCTACTAAAGATTACAAATTGCTCAAGCACACTTGCAAGAGACTTCTCAGATGCTCAAGTTTCACTAAACAAGAGACTTCTCAAATGCTCAAGTTAAACTTAACAAGAGACTTCTCAAACAAACTTAAGAATAAGAATGAATGTTAAGGAACACTTGATATACTATCAGAGGTGTTTACAAAATACAACTCAATTTGTTTAAAGACTTTGAATGACAGATAAAACGATAATGTCAGAATGCTTCAGAGCCTTAAACGTGGTAATAGAACGGTAGTCATTTCTTCCATTTGAGTCTTCTATTTATACTTGGAGGAAGATGATGACCGTTGCAGAGAGCTTTGTGCCAGCTGGAATTTACTCGTACAATTGATAGCTGTATATTGCCTTCTTTGGTAAGGAATTCCAATTCCACTACCTAGCTATTCAATTTATCACTCATCCATTTTGAGTAATAATAGTACGATAGTACAATCCTCAAATGCGCTCCACTTATGGATAAGGTTAACGTTGTACCAACGAATATTCCTTCCTGTGGATGTGACAGAGCCTTGAAGTGGATTGTTCTTCAATCATTGGTTCTGTATAGGTCAGCTCTTGAGTGACGTAAATTCCTTTTGCTTCTGATGTTCTTGTCATAGCTTCTTAAGATCTTCAGCTTCTGAACTTCATCAGAACCTAGCTTTTGGTCTTCAGAAGTGCTATCTTCAGCACGCAAAAATCAAGCTTCTGATGAACAGTGTCGTGCTTTCAGAGCTTGTTTTGACTGGCTTCTCTGCTACTATTCATAGTGCTTCTGAATGAATTTTAACTTATAATTCTGCACACTAGAATAATCATTAGTAATACCAATTGCAATTTTAATACTTTGTTATCATCAAAACTACTTAAAAACTTAGAGGTTCATGTCAGACCCACTTTGTTCCAACATATTTCTGTTAAGAAGAGAATGTTTTCATTATACGAGACATGAGTAACATCCAATACAAATGTTCAAGTGGACAAAAAGATTATTAAAATAGAAAAATAGTTGTTGAACATGAAATATGTTTCGTTTGAGTTTTTGCTGAATGTTTCTTGATTAGAATTTCAATTTAATACAAATTTGTGTTTTCAAATATTATTCTTTAAGAGATAATGTGTCAATATACTTATATTATTATCTTCTATATAAATTCATATAAAATGAAACAAATATTCATTGATAAAAAATATTGTTCCTTCATACAAAGCCTGTGTCAAAGCATTAAAATCATGGTCTCTTTACCTTTCTATTTTCTCTAAAACGATGGTCTCTCATGCATTTTCCTTTGTGTGCATTCGACAGTTAATTCATTTATATAAAGAAAAATCATTAAATTCTACTATTTAATCACAAGTGAAATACTTCCACAAAATATTAAATAAAACTATTCTAAGTTTATGTTTTACATTATATTTTTTTCAGTTATAAGAAAATATTAATTTATAATTTAATTATTTCAATAATAATAAATGTGACATAATAAATTAGTCGTTACAAACAAATCATAATTAATTAAATAAATGATTTGACATATATTTAAATGTGAAATAAAAAATGTGTCGGTTACATGAAAATCTTAATTATTAAAATAAATGTTTGCATATATTTTTTAATGCAACATAAAATAAATCGGTTACATGCAAGTCATAATTAATAAAGAGTTTTTCTATATTGTGCAAGTTTGCACATGTTGATAAGTTCAAAATAGTAAGGGGTTACAAAATTCCATTTTTTGCCAAAAAAAATAAATTAAATTATGATGATATATTTTTTGTTATGTAGAAAGATCGAATTAGAGTTTTTGTGCGAAGAACATTGATCTGCAAGTTTAAAGACCAACTCCAAGGGGTAAGGTTTATAGGATATATGGATTTGATATTGGTTATAATGACGGTTCCTATAATGTTGTGGTTGATGAAATTAATATTTGGTGTTGGAGCTTCAAATATAATTGGTCTTGAAAATGATAATGTTGTCAAGGTATCTTATAATCTATCGATGTTTGTAACTTTATTATATTATAATATTTTATGTAAATTATATTTCAAAACTTCAATGTCACATAAATCATTTTTTTGGAGTTAAACATGTTTTTTTTGTCCCATAAAGTATACCAACTTTTATTTTTATAATCTCTCTATAAATTTTCTTTGAACAATATTGGTCCCTCTAAATTTTATATTTTCAATTTTAATCTGTTTATTTCTTTTTTATAAAGTTCATATTGCGTGCTCAAAGTGACTCTAAATTAATCTAAAGAGTTGTTTTTTGCTAAAGGATGACAAGTGGACTCATACACAGTAAGTATCCGCAAATTAAAATTGAGCACGAACATTGGTAATTATTGGCAAAAATGAACGGGTATGAGTATTGTAGTACCCACCTCACCCCATACTCGCATATATCAACTAAGATATATATATGAACTTTAGCATGATTAATAATAAATTTGTTTATAATTTTAAAAGTCAACATTAAAATGTTGGCTTAAATATGCAGTTTGTCCGTGTAAGTTTGCGCTTTTTGATTTTTGTCCCTCTTTTTTTTTTTGGAAATAGTTCTGGAAAGATCATAATTGTTTGATTTTAGTCTCTGGCGTTAATTGACTGCTAAATAAAGATGAGGTAGGTATCACAGTCACACTTGACATGATGATGTGTGTTTTTTGTTTACATGGCATGCCAACTCATTTTCTTAATTATTTTTTTTAAAAAAATCAAGTTAAACCCAGAAACACACATAAAGATTAATCTAAAGTTCATAACATGATACTTATATCTTTTTCAACTCAGAAAACACATTCAAAACTCATCTCTCTCTTCATATGCAGCACGCACCACAATCATCCTTGAATCATCCAAATCACTTCATCATTACATTCAAATATATGACGAATTGCATCATAGCAACTGTCCAATTAATCTCCGCCTCAGTTGCCGCCACACGAACATTCAAATCTCCCTCTCGGGTGGTTTTGTTACAAAATCCAATCCAAATGACACTAACAATAGTATCGGAACATCAACAATAACAGAAGAACAACAATTCAAAAATGAACTCCCCTTTCACTCTTTCATTTACCCCAATTAAAATCATAACCCCCACAAAATTTATTTCTCTTGGGTTATTTTGGTTGAGCTGGTGTTCAATGGTCATGTCACTATGTGACACGCGTGTCTATGATTGCTACCTATGTGTTTTTTTAATAATGACTAACGAAGGGAGCAAAATCAAACAATTTCAATTTTTCAATGGCTATTTCCTACAAAAAAAGATACAGAGACGAAAACTAAAAAACGCAAACTTATAGGGAAGAGCTACCTATTTAAGCCTGAAATTTTAGACAAATTTTATGTTATATTAAAATGGTATCATATTTTTTTAATTGTTCAGTTTATTCTTAGTAAAATTGGGGGTAATGAGTGTGGGTATGAGGATTATGATACCTCAAAAGTTCCTACAAGTGCAATAATTGTTACCCACACATGTATGAGTTATAATACAAACTTACTTAAAATTGAAAGGATTATTAATTACCCGAGTTTGACACGAGCTCCATAAAAATACTTATTTTTTCATAAAAAAATCATTAGAATAACAAAAACACTGCAACTCAGTTCATAAGTTAACTCTTATATTTTATTTTCTATTAATTGTTGGACAAAACTAGAGTTGTCCAAACAGTATCCGGCCCTCAACGGGCCGACCCGATGGGGCTTCCAGTCTTATCGGTCCAAGCCTAAAAATCAATATATAAATACGGGTTTTTTTTGCCATGCTAAAAAACTCTAAAAATATTCGGAATAATATTTATCAGTGTTCCGAGGGCCGGGGCATATGGTCTAATCCATTTGACAACTCTAGAGCTGTTAGAATTGACCGATCCAAAAAATTCATAAGTCAGATTATTTTTTAATCCATTTTTTAGCTATGGTCTAACCCATTTTTTAATTATATTATTTTTTTCAAATTATTATTAATGTAGACATGTTTATGTCTGTGTTGTGTCCAATGTCCATATGTGTATTCATACTTCATAAGTTAGAATATATACTTATATTTAAAATACAAAAAAAATTTAATTACCCGTGATTGGCACGGGATCCATGCTAGTTTAAAGAATTCAAATCATTTACCACTTGGTCAAATTTATTATTGATATTTAATAAATAAATTTTGTTAGATTATAATAATATAAAGTTATTATACTAAATGTATTTTGTATTTTTTTTGATGTGTTAGATTAGAGAGATTGAACTACATTAAATATCAACATTAAAAAAAAATTATAAGATGAATAATATACGAGCCACATTAAAATAATAATTAATTTTTTTTTAAGTAACTCTTTTGTTTATTAGATATCTATACTAATACTAATATATAAAGGGGATACAAATTTTTGGGATGACTTTTTTATTATTCCAATTTTACCCTTAAAAAATAACTTCCACATAAAAATAGATTTTCAGTTTTTTTTAGTAAATAAATTTTTTTTCTTTTTAATAACTAAGCACAACTTCCACATAAAAGTAGGTTTTCAGTTTTTTTATATTAAAAAATAAATATATTTTTTTCTTCTTAATAACTAATCACAAAAAAAAGGAGGTTACATAGTTATCAATTAACAAAGTCCAATAAAAAATGAGATTAAGTAATTATTTATATTTGCACAATACAGAATATCAATCACACACGAAAAAAAAAATCGATTACACAAACGGCCACGAAACGTGCCCGTTTGGCGGCTAGTACAAAAATTAATCTCTTTATAATAATCCATTTAATCACCTAAAATCCAAAATAATTACTACAAATAAAAAATTATTAGGATTCGTTAGGTGCACATAATTATAAGAGACAAAATATGATAATGGTATGGTATCATATGTCTCAATCTAGTATTTTGAAGGTGGAATATCAACATTCCAAATCAACTTTGCCCACGACACATTTTGCCAAGAGGCCATGAGCTTATATGCTTCTTTGAAAGGAAATCATGCCCGAAACAATGTTCCTTTGATTTGGAAAATCTAAGTCAAAGCTGGAGGGTATGGACCAATTGTATGTAATTCACAATATACTTATCCACTAATGCCTAGACCACCTTCAATAATTGGTTTGCAAACACTCTTCCAAGCCACTGTGACCATTTTCCTTTTGTTAATATATCCACACTCCATAAGAAATTTCTTATGCATTGCTCCACTTCTTTGATTAAGCTGACTAGCCAAGAATATATAGTGATAGTGTGCATTACCATACTAATTACAGACTTTATAAGTTGAGCTCTACCATCAATAGAAAGATAGCCTTTTTTTTTTCCTAAATTAATTTAGTGGATATATTTGTACGTTTTAAAATTAATTTAGCAACAAAAAAAAGGCTATCTTTTCTCTTGCAACGCAATTTTGTGGTTATATTAGTATGTGTTTAAAAAAAATTTAGTTTTTATAAATATCTCAAATGTTGTTTTTAGTCATTATAAAAAATTCCAATAAGTTTTAGTCCCTTGTAAACAAATTTATTTAGGCTGTATTTTCCGACAACTCAAATTTGTGGTTATTCGAGTATGTTTAATAAATTTTTAGTTCTATAAATATCTCGAATTTTGCTTCAAAGAAAAAATATCTCAAATTTATTTACCCACTGCTCTCTCTATATATATAGTTCTTTTTTGTTCATCACTTCATACATACCAGTGAAGATCGAACCTATAACCTCATACATACTATTTGAATTACTCATGACTATACCAAATTTAGTAGCTTGTAGAGTAAATGTTATTTTTAATTATAATTGAAAATTGAAAGAACAATTAAAAATGACAAGTGTTAGTTATATGATTAATAAAGAAAGTAACATTACATTGAAAATTGAAAGGAAAATTGGAGTAAGTGTTATTTTTAATTATAATTGGAAATGGATGATGCAAATTAGATGTTGGGCTTAGATAATATAAAACTTAATGTTCCTTTGGCATGGCGGAGAAAATGTGAGAAAAAAAGAAAATTACGCAAACTAATGAATGAATTTGTACTCTACTTTAGTTTAAGTTAATTAATTTGCATAATTTTTTTCCCCCACTTACTTTCTATCGTACCAAACGGAACCTTAAAGAGAATTACTTACTCCTATAGTCTGCAAATTTAGTAATATGCATTGCAAATAACAAAGGTGTGAAAGCTTTTTTCTTTCTTTGGCGATTGTAATATCAATATGCATCGGTCATGTGTACCAATTTCATTGTTTCATTTGCAGGTAGCAATGAAAATTGGGTCGGTAGAACATCCATCATACCTTTTCATCACGTTTTTAATGAGTATAGACAAATTTTGGTAGTTAATCACTTGAATAGTCAACACTATTTACACTAGCCGTCAAACGGGCACGTTCCGTGCCCGTTCGTGTGATCGATATTATTTATTGTGCATATATAAATAATTACTTAATCTACTAAAAATTTATATTTATGTGGAAGTTATTTTTCAACATATACAAATATTTAAATAGAATGAAGGGCAAAAATGACAATAAGAAAAGTTCATGTGTAAGGGGGTATTATATTATCTTTATATATTGGTAAAGATAATAGTAATAGATAATACTCCCTCCGTCCCAAAATAAATGACCTAAATTTGACTTAAGTTACTATTCATGTGATCTACTTTGACCATATTTTCCTATTAATATGTTCATGTAAATATTAGTAAATGAGATGTTGTTTGATTTGTCTCGACGAGTACTTTCAAAATATACCATTTTTATAATTTTTAATAATAGATAATTAGAGATATTAACGATTAAAGTTGTGCACTGGCAAACGTGACAGTGGTCAAACAGATTATTTATTTTGGGACAGAGGGAGTAGATAACAAATCATCTCTATTAATTTGATGATTTTATTCATCAATTGTGCTAATAATTTGGAATTGTGGTTACTTTTTTTTTTTGGTAGTTTTTGTAAGGGTAAAATAGAAATAATGAAAAAGTCATCCAAAAATATGTATCCTTTTTTATATATAGTATAGATGTTAAAATAGTCAACCCCTCAACAGTCACCATCGCTCCAACCGGTGTTTCCAAATTTTGAGCTATGACCATACCTGGCGGTGGATCCAGCGGTTTAGACAACGGCACCGACGCCGGAGAGATGTTTGTTTCCAGTGCCTTCAAAAGTGGTTTCTCGACCATGTTGTTGCATTTGCAACAGGTTTGTGAGCAAGATGAATGATGAGGTTGTTGTTGAGAGTTGTTGTCGTAGCTATGTTTGATATTCATGACCATATGGACTAGAGAAGAGTGGTTAGGTTGATTTATGAAATAATGTTGGTTGGATGAAAATGGTGTATGAATGGTAGCTTTAGAAAATGAAAGAGAGAATGTTGGTTGGATAAAAATGGTGTGTGAATGGTGGCCGTAGAAAATGAAGGAAAGGGAGTGTGTGGTGACACTGAAGTGATATATGGGTTGGGTGAACATGTTGGAGTGGGGTTTGAAGTTGATGGGTAATATTGAGGTGATGTGGATATGAAGGAAAATTTGGGTTGGGTGTAGGGTGTGAAGTGAGAGAGAATTTTCTCAATTTTAAATTTCGCAGGGGAGGGAGCAGTTGATATTTATACCATCCAAAATTCTGTTATTTAACTTTAACCACTCATAGTCATCAAAATAAATGGCTGAGATTACACTACAAAGTAATATCGCATCCGTTCTCGGGGTGAAGTTGGTACGGGTGTGAAATATATATGTTGGAGGAATGGTGGGTGAATCAAATGGAGAAAGGGTTGGAATAGTGGTGGGATATGGATAGTATGGAGAAGAGTTTGAATAAGCTATGAGAGGTGGAGAAGTTCAAGGAATGAAAGAACCAAATCATAGAGAGCTATAATTATGCTAAAGAAAATATAAAGAAGAGCATAAAAAGAAGACAATAACAATAAGAGATAAAAACATCATTTTCATTCATTATCCTAGAATATGTAAAACACTACATATATACTAGAGCTGCTAAAATGGGCCGGCCCGAATAACTCAATTTTTTCCCGGGCTTGGGCCTTAAAAATCTAACCCGGATTAACATCTGAACTTTTTAGTCCGGCCCGATAAAGTCCGCAAAAATATGGGCCGGCCCAAATGGGCCACAGGCCACTCGCAAGCCCGAAAAAATTCTAATAAAAAAATAAAAATATGAATAAATAAGGAATGATGTTTATAACATTTTTACATGGGCCACCAATATAAAAGCCCACACAAACATAATAAGTTAACAGCACGGCAGCAACACACACGTCACACACACCTTCCAACTCCATCAAACGCGCATTTAAGAAAATAAATATGCACTAGTAACGCAAATTATATACATGCATTAGTAACGCAAATTATATACATAAGGAAATGAAAATAAGCTAAAAGTAAAAATAACTTATCGTGTCATTAAAATAAATAAGTTGAAAATATAAAATCACGGTCGTGAATTATTTCTCTACTTAATTACTCGTAAATTGTAACTAGCTTAAATAATTTTACATTAATTCTAACAAATTTCAACCTATTTGTAATTAATTAATTAATTAATGTTGTAATCTCTTTGTAATTTGTTGCCTAACAAGTCTCTGAATTTGTCAAATTTATTGAACACTTAAATTTCTTCTTTTTTCATTACCCTTCATCTATCTAATTTTGCTTTAAAAAAAATTGTTTTAAAAAAAAAACACCGAGCCTGCCCGAAAGCTATAGAATCCGTACCGGGCCAGACTCGGACCTTATTTTTCAGCCCGCTTTTTACCTGAGCTTTTTATCCAGGCCCAATAAGGCCCGAATGGGATGGCCCAAAACGGGTCGAGCCACCCGTTTTGACAGCTCTAATATATACTATATAAGACTAATGGACTTAAATACATAAAACCCAATAAACAATCCAATATAAAGTCTAACTAATAATATAAATATTATATCTTACTAATACAAAAAATTATTAATTATTTACTATCTAATCTTCTATCAAATATACAAAAAGTAAACACTAATTATACTAATACGCGTAATGTCGACGCCGGATTTCATAAGGAGTTGAATAGAGCTACTGTGGGCTGGTGTCTTAGGCTATGTTTGGGAGTTGGATTTTGGAGGGGTAGGGAGGGGAAGGAGAGGCTTGGGAAAATGTCAACCCTTGTTTGGGAGTTTAAAAAAAATAAGGGTCTGTTTGGTTCAATTGAGAAGAAGGGGAGGGGAGGGGAGGGGAGGGGAGAGATTTATTATGTTGACAAAATTACCCTCATTTTTTAATTAAAATTCAAAATTATCCTTGTTGGAATATTAAAATTCTAGGTTTTATTTTTTTTTACAACAAAAAAAATTTAGGTTTTCTACTCATTAGATTTTTTTTTTGTTATATATCCATTAAATTTTTTTTTGACGTAATATATCCATTATAATTTAATCCTTATTTTGAGTTTATAAGGTTAAGAGTAAAAAAGTAAATTACTTCTCCAAAATTTAAAATATTCCCTCACCTCCCCTCCCCTCCAAAAACTTCGAACCAAACGGACCCTAAGGAAAGGTTATGGAGGGTTTTGGGGGGCTTATTTTATCCAATTTTAAAGTTCCCCCAAATTGGGGGGTTTTGGATGGTTAACTACATAAATTGACTATTTTACCCATAATAATTCAAAATTCCAATTTTAGCTCTTGCCTAATTTCATTCCAAAAAATCAAAAACATTTTTATGGAAAAATCGAGATCCTTTTTTCCGGAAAAAATAGGAAACATTTTTACTTTTTTCCGAAAAAAATCGAGAACTTTTTTTCACGGCAAAAAATCTAGAACTTTTTTCCAGACAAAAAATCGGGAACTTTTTTCCAGAAAAATCGATAACTTTTTTTCCGGAAAAAATCGGAAACTTTTTTCTTCGGAAAAATTGGAAACTTCTTTCCGGAAAAATCGGAAACTTTTGTCCGGAAAAATCGAGAACTTTTTTCCCCAACAAAAAATCGGGAACTTTTTTCTAGAAAAATCGAGAACTTTTTTTCCGGAAAAATTGGAAACTTTTTTCCGGAAAATTCGGGAACTTTTTCCCGGCAAAAAATCGGAAACTTTTTTCCGGAAAAATCGAGAACTTTTTTTCCGAAAAAAATCGAAAACTTCTTTCGGAAAAAAATCGAGAATTTTTTTCCGGAAAAAATCGAAAAACTTTTTTCCATATAAAATATCGGGAACTTTTTTCCAAAAAAAACGAGAAATATTTATCCAGAAAAAATCGGAAACTTTTTTTTCGGAAAAATTGGAAACTTTTTTCCCGGCAAAAAATCGGAAACTTTTTTCCGGAAAAATCGAGAACTTTTTTTCGGAAAAAAACGGAAACTTTTTTTCCCACCAAAAAATCGTGAACTTTTTTCTTAAAAAAATCGAGAACTTTTTTCCGGAAAACTTTTTTCCAGGCAAAAAATCGGGAACTTTTTTCCAAAAAAATCGAGAACTATTTATCTAAAAAAAATCAGAAACTTTTTTTTCGGAAAAATTAGAAACTTTTTTCCGGAAAAATCGGGAACTTTTTTCCCGGCAAAAAATCAGAATCAAGGGCAAAATAGTATAACACAATGTATTGATTTTTACAGAAAAAAAGGCAAAATAGTAAAATCATCACATAAGCCCCTTATGTCATTTCTTGTTGGTTTTTCAACTCCCAAACAAGGGGAAAGATTTCCCCCCTTTATTTCTTCCCTCCCTTTCCTTCCCCTCCCCTCCTTAACCTTTCCTTTCATCCTCTCAAAACTCCCAAACAAAGCCTTAGGAACCATGTTGGTAGTTTTACCATGGCAGGAACTTCATGGAGAGATGGGCAGTACTCAACTGTAGAAGGTAAGGCATATGCACTTCTTGAAGCTTTGAGAGCTATACAACTGCTAGGACTCACGCAAGTTGTGTTTGAAACGGACTCCAAAAGCGTAGTAGATGCCATTCACCATATTCACGGCGGTGCTTCGAAGTTTAGTTCTATTATTTGCAATATTAATAATATTTTGTTATCAAATCCAAATTTTAAAGTTAATAATATTTCAAACGCTTGTTAGGGCGGCTAGTTTTTGGTCTAAATGCTGTACTTTTGAAATATTACTTTTTTATATTTCCGCTTATTTAAATAAGGAAATGCTATAATTTTATGTTGATAAAAATAATTATTCTAATACGCGTAAAAAATGAGAATGAATACTTATAAAAAGAAACCGACATGTTATTAAGTAGTTGAATAGTCATGACTGTTTACATGTTACTAATCAACCCCTCAACAACAGTCACTATCGCTCCAACAGGTTATTATGTGGTTCAAATTTTATGTAGCCTTATAACCAAAAATTAAAAAAAATTATGTCGGCTGAAACACGCACTGCTCTCTCTATATAAAGTCCTTTTTTGTTCTCTAGTCAAAAACATACTCCATAGTAGACATTTTTTGCTCCAAAGTCCAAACATCACATAACGCTGAAACACTACTCCACAGGTATACATCTTTCGATTATTATTATTATTATTATTATTAAGCTAAATGTATCTCGGGCTCCACTAAACTTAATATTTATAATAAATTAATCTTTTTAGTTTTTTATATATCTCGATTGCAATATGGTCTGAACAAATATTTATAAAGTAGAGTTAGTCTCCACTTTATAAGTCTTACAATATTATTATCCAATATTTTCTCTCACTCACAATCATCGACATGAAAATCGTGAGTTTGACAAATATTTGTGATCGAAATTAATGATTTGTTTATGTTTAAATCCTCTCTTATTAGGTCACACGTCCATAATGGAGACTCTAGAAGGAAACAACATTACTATGATTCATGATGCCAAGGTTTTAAAAGATGAAGTGAGACATGAAAATATTCATGACCAAAACAATATAATTAGTCTTACAAACCTTGCTATCACGCAATGCATTGGCAAAACAAATACCAATTTGGATGCAATAATTACTCGTTATGCTGATACTATAATTGATTACAATATGCGCAACTTAGGTACGCCATCTTTAATTTTTGTGCTTGATTTTTCTATTTTTAGATGTTTATGTTATCACAAGATATTCTTATATAGTATACTTTTACAATGCACTTTTTTCTAGATTTAATATTTTGATGGACCATTTCCAAATCATTACCGATATTCCTACATGTATCAATCCATAACTTGATTATTAATCACCACAGCGACTATCGAAAACAAATCAAAACAAAAAATTGAACACATTATCAAAAAATTCAAATCTAACAGATTAAAACACGATACCGAATCACCAATCGTTAGTTGGTTCAATGGTGATTGACGCTGAACTTGGTAGGGAAGACCACGGTTCGATCCCCCGCAACTGTGATCGGGGGGGGGGGGGGGCTGGAACCACTTGATGCCAGAATTGACCCCCGAATCAGATTAAACTGGAGGTAAAAGCCAAAAAAAAAATACCATACAGAATCTAACAATCGGAAGAAGAAATTCACCGGTTATCAGCGTGTTTGGCATCAGAAGCAATTTTCGTCATTGTGATCGAAGTTCGAAGAGAGAATAACGGTTGCAGAGAAGCGAAAGGGTTCTTGGATGAGTTGTGAATTGCGAAGATAAAAGCGGGAAAAGAAAAATGAAATGAAAATAAAAGGCGTCAGATGGAAAACATAGAGTGGGATTGGATGATATTAGATCAATTTGCGGGGGTTCAAAACTCCCCAAATATAAATATGTCAAAAAAAAAAAAAAATCCCCAAATATAAAGGAAAATTTCTTAAGGTAAAATTAAATGTGAGTCATTTTGTAGTATACTGCGGCGGTTTTATAAAACCCCCACTAAATAACCCCCAGTATATGACAAATTTTTTGTAGTGAATACTATAAACTTTTACTATAAAAAAAAAAAACTAACAAAAAGATGTTAAAAATTATTTATTAGAGAATTTATTGTCATTGCCGCTTATATAACCCTACAAATACTAACTTTGGCGCAATTATATTACATTGAAGGTTATCCCACAAATCAAAACTTCAATTATAATGTGTTAGCACCCTTGCTTAAATTTCATTTGAACAATGCTGGAGATCCATTTTTTGGAAGCAGTTTCTCTCTAAATTCAATGGCATTTGAAGTTAATGTGCTTGATTGGTTCGCTAAACTATGGGAGATAGAGAAGAATGATTATTGGGGATACGTCACAACTGGTGGAACTGAAGGCAATCTTCATGGAATTCTAGTGGGGTCAGTTTTTTAACTACAACTTTTTTATTATAGAAATAATTTGAATAATTAACCGTGAAAAAAAAAAATTTTTTTTTACTTATTAATATTTAGAGAGAGTAAGTTACTTATTCACATATTTTTATATAGGAGAGAACAATTTCCAGATGGAATTCTATATAGCTCAGAAGATTCACATTATTCAATATTCAAAATAGCAAGAATGTATCGAATGCAATGTGTGAAGGTTGACTCTTTAATCACTGGTGAAATTGATTGTGTTGAACTAGAGGCTTCTCTACTTGCCAACAAGGATAAACCGGCCATCATCAATATAAACATAGGTATGTTGTATATATACCTCTAATTGTTTAATTAATGTGTTTTGAAGTATGTATATTAATTTATATGTACAACACAAATTAAAATGCTTATGCATGCATATTTGAACAAGATTTATTTATGGAAAGACTTAAAAAGGATTATATTTTAATTTGTTGTAGGGACAACTTTGAAAGGAGGTATTGATGATATTGATCTCGTAATACAAATACTTTACAAATGTGGTTTTACTCGTGATCGTTTCTATATTCATTGTGACAGTGCTCTATTTGGAATCATGTTGCCTTTTATCAAACAAGTAAGTTAAAGTTATTTCACAAATAATATAATCAGATTAAATAAATCTAAAATATTGAACTCTATCTAAAATTAATCTTATTATATAATTAATCTAAAATATTGTTTTGGTGATTGGATAGGCTCCACGGATTAGCTTCAAGAAACCTATCGATAGTATAACTATTTCAGGTCATAAGTTTTTGGGATGTCCTTCGCCTTGCGGTGTTATAATAACTCGTTTGAAATACATCGATGCACTATCTAGAGATGTTGAATACATTGCTTCAAGGGATGCAACAATCACGGGTAGCCGTAGCGGACATGCACCAATATTTCTTTGGTATGCTCTCACAAAAAGGGGTTTAATAGGACTTGAAAATGAAGTTCAGAATTGCTTATTGAAATCACGTTACTTACTAAATAAACTACGTGATGCTGGAATTGGTGCAATGTTAAACGAATTTAGCAACATAGTTGTTTTTGAGAGACCCCTAGATGATCATTTTACTCATAGATGGAATTTGGCAAGCAATAAAAATATTGCACATGTGGTAGTATTGCAGCATGTTACCATTGAAATGCTTGACACCTTTGTTAGTGAATTTGTCCAAAAACGATTGATTTGGTCAAAAGATGGACAACGGTTTCAACCTCTATGCATTGCAAATGATGTTGGTTCCAGAAATTGTGCTTGTTCGATGCATAATGTATCGAGAAATATTTATTAGCTAAAATGTATGATTTAATTAGTAATTGGTTCAATTATTGAGCCACTTATAGTATCTCCTTGTATTCGTTTTTATTTATTTGATTGATTTTCCATTCAAAGCCTTATACTTCCTCTTCATCGGTTGAATATGTGGTTGATAAGGTGAAACTTTTTACTTAGAAATGGTATCTGGTCAAAAACTCTGATAACCCTTGCCCTCTTTATGAGTGAGAGATGCAATCTATTTTGTGTTAGAACAGTTAGAGTCATGTGAGGTGGTTATTCAGTGATTTGGTAGGCTTTGGGCTTGCTTTTTGCCATCATTTCGTGATTTCTAATCTTTCTCTCTTTGATTTTACTATTTTTTTTTTATTTTTTAGGACTTAGTACTTCATGTACTCCCTTTTATGAACTCTATTTGATGTATCATTTTTTCTCGTTATATATATAATTATATTTGTCATTAAAAAAAGCTTCCTCTTTAAGTACATTGCATATTTAATTTATTATATTTTATCATAGAGGAATTACTTTTTTATTCTTTTATAAATAAAAATGAATTATAAAGAGTATAAAGGATACTCAACCCTTACAATTTACAAAATGTTATTAGATGCTTCACTATAAAGCATGAGTACTCCGTTTTAGGAAGAATACTAGTATCAAGTACGTATCGGTATGTCTTTGGTACACACCACCAACATACTTTTCTTTTAGCAACTAGAATATGTGTGGTACACGTGTGGTAGACGAATAAAAAAACACGGTTTTAAACTCAAATTTATAGAGTTCCAAATTTATTTATTTTCTTATAAATTGAGTACACAATAGGATCCCAAATTTAAACTCAAATTAAAATATCAAATCTAACAATATCGACCGTTTTAATTAAACTCATTGAAAATTACTCCAATATTTTATTTAATAGTACAAGAGGTACTAAAGCCACCCTCTTAGAAAGAATACATGGATAACTAACACAAAGCCAAACAAGAGACACAAACCGAGCCAAGGCAAAACAAGAGAAAATATGGCAAGGAACCAATAACTACCTTGCTATACAATGGGATTAAAACGTCATTCATCATATATACAAGGAGACTTACTTTTCTTTGCATTTAATTCTATCGAAAATATCACCTAACACCATCAACTTAATCTTGAAGATTTTGTCATTCCTGAGAGCATTTCCAACTATGATACCGCTTTGGGTATCTGTTAGCCTGTATTTTCGATAGGCATTAATGAATTGGAGTGAGATGATGAAATCTCATTTAATGTATATTATTGCCTTTTTAATATTCTCTTGGAAACTGATTCTGGCAATAAATCAAGAGAAAATCAAGGCATTTGACATCAAAGACTTTTAATGTGCAAAGTTGCTTGTCAAAGCCTAGAGTTCTGTCGAATTCGACAGAACGTGTGTTGTCTGAATAAGCTTGTCGAGTTCGACAAGATATTATTTGTGTAAAAGCATATTTTCGACACTAACTGGTAATGGTCGAAAATTATATATATGTATATATATGTACGTGTGTATGTTTGTTTGCCTAACGTACTGTGCAGAACGAAAGAAGCGTACTCTGGACTTAGCAAAATATTCAAAAGTGAGTAACGTTTGAAGGGTTCGCCAGGTGTCCAAGGAATTCAAATTCAGAAGACACGTGGAGCATAGTTAGGCAAATTGTAGTTTTATAGCAGTTACGTTAGTTTGTCTATAAATATTAGTTTCTCATATGAGAAACGGGTCCACAATTCGCAATACATGCAAATTCCTAGAATATTCAGAGTACCCATGTCAACGAGCGAAATGAATGCCGAAAGGAACATGTACGAATCTGTGTACCAATCTTTGTAAACATTTTTACATTGTCAAATGCAATTTACTTTTCAAGTATTGATTACTTGCTTTCCTTTAAAATTTGTCATTTAAGCTTTCTGCAAATTTAAAGCTTTTCTGCAACTTTTAACATTCTGCAAATTTAAACTTTGAAGCATTTTACTTTAAACCAAATCATTTGACTTCGTCAAATGCTGTTTACTTTTTATCAACTTATCCGATTTAACCCAAAGATATGAATGTGTTTTCATCATCTTCCGCACAATCCATATGTCCCAGGATTCACTAGTTGATCCTTCTTGTAATAATTAGACTAGCGGTTGTTTACTAAAAATCGGGGTAAACAAATTGGCACGCCCAGTGGGACCTCTGGATTGTGTATTTTTATTTAGTGGTTTTTGAAAACTTTTCTTACAAAATTTGTTGTTTGGTATTTGTACTTTGATTGTGTGTATATTTGTATATGCGTTTGAGGAGTGGTAAGTCCCTTCCAGTTTTTTCAAATATACCAAAGCGTCCTCGTTCCAGAATGGTGAGACCACCAAACAATCCTAATCCCAACAATAATAATAATAATAACAATAATGGGGCAGAAACCAATCCTGTTCCAAATTCGACAGGGCAACCAAATCAACCAGTATCTGGCAATCCTGGCGCCAATCCTACTGGTGGGTCAACAAATCCTGCCCTGAATTTTACAACTTCTGAAAGTATCCCAAGCAATAATCCTAATGGCGGGGGTACAAACCCTATGATAAATTCCGGAACCGTTGGTGCAAGCGCCAGTGGATCAATAATGTCTGCCACTACTTCAAGTATGGCAGGAGGGTTTGTTCCTCTAAATACGAATGGTGCAATGATGACACAAATGAATGCATCATCCATGCCAACGAATGTATCACACATGCATGGGTACACAGACGGTAGTCAAGTTGGTGGAACACCGTCAAGACCCCCATGGTTGCCCAGAAACCCACAATTTGGAATGCCAACAACGACGATGGCAAGCCTGTATAATTGGCCTTCGATAGAAAGTTCTCCCTCCTCTTCTGCGATGGGAAATAGGGGAAATTCTCTGAACTTGACAAATAATTCTATGAATGTACTTAGGCAACAAATGGACGAAAGTAACCATGACATGGTGAACGCGTTGACCCAACAGATTGGCACAATTTTCAATCCTGTGTTACAAACAGCCAATGACAATTATTTATTGTTAGTCAATCAAATGGGAAGGATGGCAGACTTTTTTGGTGCCCCTGATGCTCCAAATAACCAAAGAGTTCCTCGTGCAAACCCGGAGACTCAAACAGAAGTCCAAGCCCAACCCGTGCGCATTGAGAGAGAACAGCCAGAGCCAGAAGTAATTCTAGTTAATAGAAACCAAGATGCTGATAATGTTCTTAGGAATGTTCGACAAGAAAATGTTGCAGGGCAAAATAACTTGGCCAATTTAGTGGAAAATATCTTGGCCCAGAATGGTTTGAATGTAGGATTGCATAGGCCAAATTTTGTGTCAGCCTTGTCTGAATATGTATTGCAGGCAGAATTGCCAAGGGGATGGAAAATTCCCAAATTCACAAAATTTGCTGGTGATACTAATGAATCTACTGTCGAACACATTGCCAGATATTTGGCAGAGGCAGGGAATTTGGCAAATAATGAAGATTTAAAAATGAAGTTTTTTCCCAATTCCCTCACTAAAAATGCCTTTACGTGGTTTACCACACTTCCCCCTCATTCAATTCATACCTGGACTCAATTAGAAAGGCTATTTCATGAACAATTTTACATGGGACAATCTAGGATTAGTCTCAAAGAATTAGCCAGTATGAAACGTAAAACTGCGGAAGCCATTGATGACTATCTGAACAGGTTTCGCCTCCTTAAGGCAAGGTGCTTTACTCAAGTGCCTGAACATGAATTGGTTGAGATGGCTGCTGGTGGCCTTGACTATTCCATTAGGAAAAAATTAGATACTCAACATTTAAGAGATATGGCTCAATTAGCAGATCGTGTTCGACAGGTCGAACGCCTCAGGGCTGAAAAAGCCAGAAATTCTAAGTTCCACAAAAAAGAAAAAGTGGCATACATAGAAACTTATGGAAGTGAAAATGAGTTCGACGATGATCAGGAGTACATGGAAAACAATGAGGTTAATATTGCTGAATTGAAACCAGGACCTCCCTATACTTGTAAAATGTTAAAACCATCAAATGGGAAAAATCCCGTCGAACCAAAAAATGATAGATTTGTTTCTAAGACATATACTTTTGACATTACTAAATGTGATGAAATTTTCGACTTATTGGTCGCTGACGGCCAAATAATTGTACCAAAGGGTTTGAAAATTCCACCTTTGGAACAACGTAATAAAAGAGGTTTTTGTAAATACCATAATTTCTTGGGACATAAAACCTCACAATGTGTTCTTTTCAGGGATCTGGTCCAGAAAGCCTTGCAGGAAGGGAGACTCAAATTTGGCGAAAAGCCAAAATCCAAACAGCAGGTGGACGAGAATCCATTGCAGATTGCTGATGCTGCTTACACAGAGCCTTTTGAGTGCCTGATGATAGAAGCATTGAACCTCACTAAAGGGGGGCAATTAGTTTCCATTCCTGAAGAGGAATATGAAAACAAAGTGGAGGAAGTATATCCACAAGCTGGAGAAACTCTACTAGATTTCCTTCAACGCTGCAAGGAAAATGATGGCGAAGCTACACTGTGTCCTCATTGTAGTGCCATGTTCGACAAGAAGGCTGCTGCAGGCCTTAACAAGTTTTTGCCTCACAGTCAGAACAGAAACAATTGGCCAAGTCAGAGGCCAACTTATTCCAATGTTCTGAATAGCCAACAAGCACCTGTACATCAGAGGTTGGGACCACAAAAATCATTTGTTCCCTCAAACAGGACACCTGTCAACCAATGGGTCCATGGAAAGAATATGGGCTATGGTCGGAGGAATATGGAGAAAGGGAACTCCAGTAACAACAATCCCAAAAAAGATCCTGAATCAAGGAAGTATGATTACAGGAATAATTACAAAGGGAAAAATCCCATGACAAGATCCCAATGGCGTAGATATCAACGCCAGAAAAAAGTGGCTGCTCAAAAATCACAAGTTACTACTAATGATAATGAGGAAAAGCCTATGCAATTGGCTAAGAAGCCAATGAAAGAAAGGTTAGGAGAACCAAAAGCTGAGTCTTCAACTACTAACAACGTCGAAGACGAGCACATGGAGGCAGATGACTTTTTAGATTCTGAACCCGATCTCGACATAATAGTAAATGTTGTGTCCATTCTGCCAAGGGAGTTCGACGTCTGTTCTGAAATAACAGATGAAGAAGAAGAATCTGGAATGCAAATGGCCCTTCATAGGCCAGTCTGTTACTACGTTACAAGCAATGGCGCTTTGGAGGACCAAATGGCCACATTTGAAAGGCCAGATGAAGGCATGAAAAGTCACTTGAAGCCTCTCTTCATTCAGGCAAAGGTGAATAATGTCGGAATTAACAAAGTACTGATAGATGGTGGTGCCGCTGTTAACCTCATGCCAGAATTTCTGCTAAGAAAGATTGGCAAATCTTTGGTGGATCTTCATCCTCACAACATAGTTCTGTCAAACTATGAGGGCGAGACTGGTTTCTCTTTAGGAGCAATCCAGTTGGATGTTGTTGTCGGAAGCACTATAAGGCCAACCTTGTTCTTGGTTGTGGCCTCTAAGGCAAATTACAATCTACTTCTAGGTCGAGAGTGGATTTATGGAGTGGGGGCAGTTCCATCTACCCTGCACCAGCGCCTCATTATATGGCGAGAGGATGGAGTAGTCGAAAATGTTGAAGCAGATCAAAGCTACTTCAAGACTGAAGTCCATCATCTGACGAAGCACTCCTTCGACAAGAAATTGGCGACAATTGCACCATGCACTGAGAAAGATTTTGCATATCGCCTAGCAGGAAATGGTCACCATGCAATCAAACTGGATCCCACACATGGTTTCTTGTGGGAGAGAGAAGATGGAAACGGCGAGGATGGCGAGTATGAAGGCCACAACTACCCAACTGGGTGGGATGTCAAAGAGGATTACTATGTCTGAGTCCCAAACTTGGGCAAAGATTACGGCCTACATGGCTGAAAACAGAATCAAAATGGCTTTGGAAGCCAATGCAGTGTCAGAAAATATGGCTATTGCAGCCAATGACATGAGACTTGGCCAACACAAGCCAGAACTGCAAAAACTGGATTGTATCTATGATGACGAACCCTTAGGGTTTGAGAAAGATCCAATCAATCAATGTCACAAGATGCAAGCACAGGATCCTTTGCAAGAAATTGACCTTGGAGATGGTCTGATAAAAAGACCAACGTACATTAGTGCAAACATTCCTCCAGATCTGAAGGCAAAAGTGGTGCAACTTTTGATGGAATTCAAGGATTGTTTTGCTTGGGATTACAATGAAATGCCAGGTTTGAGCAGAAAGTTGGTGGAACATGAACTCCCAGTTCGACCAGATAAAAGACCAGTGAAACAATTACCTAGAAGGTTCGCACCAGAAATAATGTCAAAGATCAAAGAAGAAATTGAAAGGCTGCTGAGGAGCAAATTCATCAGAACTGCAAGGTATGTCGAATGGTTAGCAAATATAGTGCCAGTAATTAAGAAAAATGGTTCTCTTAGAGTATGCATAGACTTTAGAGACTTAAATAATGCTACACCAAAAGATGAATATCCTATGCCTGTGGCAGAAATGTTAATTGATTCTGCAGCCGGATTTGAATATTTAAGTATGTTGGATGGTTATTCTGGATATAACCAAATTTTCATTGCTGAAAATGATGTACCCAAAACTGCCTTTAGATGCCCAGGGGCATTAGGCACATATGAATGGGTAGTTATGCCCTTTGGTCTAAAAAATGCTGGGGCTACTTATCAAAGAGCAATGAATTTAATTTTTCATGAATACATAGATGCTTTCATGCAAGTGTATATTGACGACATAGTTGTCAAATCCTCATCAAATGAAGATCATTTAGATCATTTGAGAAAATCTTTTGAAAAGATGAGGAAATATGGATTAAAAATGAATCCATTAAAATGTGCCTTTTGTGTTAATGCAGGAGATTTCCTTGGGTTTGTTGTGCACAAAAAGGGCATTGAAATAAATCAAAACAAAACGAAGGCTATTATGGAGACCAAATCTCCAACTACAAAAAAGCAACTTCAGTCCTTACTTGGGAAAATCAATTTCTTGAGAAGATTTATTTCAAACTTAAGTGGTAAAGCTCAACCATTCTCACCACTGCTTCGACTCAAGAAAGAAAGCGTTTTCACTTGGGGGCAAGAACAACAACAAGCTTTTGACGAAATCAAGAGTTATTTGTCAAAGCCGCCAATGTTAATGCCTCCAATAAGGAACAAATTCATGAAGTTGTATATTTCAGCATCAGATTCGACGTTGGGCAGCATGCTTGCCCAAGAAGATGAAAATGGCGAAGAAAGAGCCATCTATTACTTAAGTAGGGTTTTAAATGATGCTGAAACTAGATATAGTAGTATTGAAAAATTATGCTTATGTTTGTATTTTTCTTGTATGAAACTCAAGCATTATATAAAGCCCGTTGATGTTTTTGTTTATTCTCATTGTGATATCATCAAACATATGTTATCCAAACCTATTCTGCATAGTCGAATTGGAAAATGGGCTTTAGCCTTGACAGAATATTCATTAACTTATAAACCTTTAAAAGCATTTAAAGGCCAAATTGTGGCTGATTTCATAGCAGATCATTCTGCACTAGAAACTCCACAAAACTATGTAGATTCAGAACCTTGGAAATTATATTTTGATGGTTCTAAACATAAACATGGAGTTGGAATTGGGATTTTAATCATTTCTCCCTCCAGAATTCCCACCAAGTTCAAATATAAAATTAATGGGTTCTGCTCAAATAACGAAGCAGAATATGAGGCTTTGATAACAGGCTTAGAAATTTTACTGGACTTGGGGGCAAGAAATATTCTGATCAGAGGCGATTCAGAATTGGTGTTGAAACAATTGACAAAGGAATATAAGTGCATAAAAGAGCACTTGATGAAATATTTTGTCATAGCAATTTCTTTGTTAAAACGTTTCGACCAAGTTATTTTTGAACATGTACCTCGCATAGAAAATCAAGAAGCCAATGATTTGGCTCAAATAGCTTCTGGTTATAAAATTTCTAGTGAAAAACTAGAAGAGTTGATTGAGATTAAAGATAAACTCATTATTGATCAACCTGTTTCTATGGAATTGTCAATGCCAAAACTTGTGGGGGCAGATGTACCACAAGACAATGGTCAAGATACCACGTGCAGAATTGGAAAAGGTGAGTATTTTCAAAACTGCCATTTCTTCCTTTAGTATCCGACACGCAGTCGAAACTGGCATTTTTGAGGGGGCAATTTGTTAGCCTGTATTTTCGACAGGCATTAATGAATTGGAGTGAGATGATGAAATCTCATTTAATGTATATTATTGCCTTTTTAATATTCTCTTGGAAACTGATTCTGGCAATAAATCAAGAGAAAATCAAGGCATTTGACATCAAAGACTTTTAATGTGCAAAGTTGCTTGTCAAAGCCTAGAGTTCTGTCGAATTCGACAGAACGTGTGTTGTCTGAATAAGCTTGTCGAGTTCGACAAGATATTATTTGTGTAAAAGCATATTTTCGACACTAACTGGTAATGGTCGAAAATTATATATATGTATATATATGTACGTGTGTATGTTTGTTTGCCTAACGTACTGTGCAGAACGAAAGAAGCGTACTCTGGACTTAGCAAAATATTCAAAAGTGAGTAACGTTTGAAGGGTTCGCCAGGTGTCCAAGGAATTCAAATTCAGAAGACACGTGGAGCATAGTTAGGCAAATTGTAGTTTTATAGCAGTTACGTTAGTTTGTCTATAAATATTAGTTTCTCATATGAGAAACGGGTCCACAATTCGCAATACATGCAAATTCCTAGAATATTCAGAGTACCCATGTCAACGAGCGAAATGAATGCCGAAAGGAACATGTGCGAATCTGTGTACCAATCTTTGTAAACATTTTTACATTGTCAAATGCAATTTACTTTTCAAGTATTGATTACTTGCTTTCCTTTAAAATTTGTCATTTAAGCTTTCTGCAAATTTAAAGCTTTTCTGCAACTTTTAACATTCTGCAAATTTAAACTTTGAAGCATTTTACTTTAAACCAAATCATTTGACTTCGTCAAATGCTGTTTACTTTTTATCAACTTATCCGATTTAACCCAAAGATATGAATGTGTTTTCATCATCTTCCGCACAATCCATATGTCCCAGGATTCACTAGTTGATCCTTCTTGTAATAATTAGACTAGCGGTTGTTTACTAAAAATCGGGGTAAACAGTATCATACATCATTAAAAAATAGTTTCTACAATATCATATAATATTTATACAACTCATATATTTTGCTTCATTTGTGATGATACCACTTTGGATATCATATAATACTAGCATCCGAACTCGTGCCACGGATAAAAATACGTTTGTAGATTTATTGACTTATAAAAAATATATTTACTTTAAATTGAAATTAAAATTTTAATTGCTAATAGAAGATAATTAATAACAACTACATAAATATTTACCATCTTATATAATTTAATAATTAAAATAACACCCTGTAATAAAAAGTCATCCATATATTAATGCATAAGTAGAAATATATGTTCCTATAGAAATTAAAATAAAAAGTCATCCGTATATTAATGCATAAATAGAAATATATGTTTTCGTATAAATTACAATAAAAAGTAGGCCCCCATATTGATGTATGAGTTAAAATATAGACCATGGAGAAATATTTTAAAAAAATCATATTAATATATGAGTCAAAATATAAACTATAGTATAAATTACAAAAATTAAAATAAATCTCGTATTAATATATAAAAAGAAATATAAATTTAAGGCATATTGTATACCATAAACTATGTGTCCAAGTCCAAGGGATGTTATTGGTTTTGAGAATATATATATATATATATATATATATATATATATATATATATATATATGTAATGATTAAAATTTAATATTTTAAAAATAATTACAAATCTTAAATACGGTCACAATTGACAATTATGAAAATATATAAAATTCCAACACACCAAAATTACAAAGGTAATAGACCAACCAAACAAACATACAATATCAATAAAAAAAATAGAATGAATATCAATATTTTTATAAATAAAGACTTAGTACTATAATATCGGTTGATACTTCTTAAAAGTAAATTGGGTAAGGAATAATATCAATCTTCTATATAGACCTGCAAATAAAAAATTAAAGCTCAAAATTAGTACAATTATGATTAATCATAAAGATATCATTTAAATACAAAGCTTATTATATCAACAAAAAATGTATGTAACATCTTCAAATCTTCATGATATTTTTAATTTGAATCATTATTATTTTCTTTGATTTGGTAGAGAAGTAGCAAAAAACAAATCACTATTATTTTTTTAATCTAATAATGTAGTAGAAAAACGTAAATTATATATATGTGAGAGACAACAAAAATAAAACAATGAACATTGGCGAAAGTGAAGAAAAAAATGGAGAATAAAAAGACATACCTTAAAAATTTGATAAAAGACAACTTTAAAATGTAATAAAAATTAGTAAATATGTGAGAGAAAGAAAGAAAAAAAAGAAGAAGAAAGAGACAAACCTTTCAAATTCGATGAAAATCAACCTAAAAAATTCTCTTAAATAATACTCCTACCTACAATAGGTTTCATGTGAGTTTCATTTACCTTATAATAAGTTTTTGTTGTTTGTTTCTTTTAGAGTTCCATGTGCAGTAAATACCATTCTAAAACAAACTAGGCCACAAAAGCATCAAACGAAATTAAATAAGCTTTATGCACTTACAATTCTTTTCTAATTTGAATAGCTTGATATATCATTATAGAAGATTTAGTATATAATATTGTTGAGAAATTTAGTTGGGTATATGTTTGAAGTCCAAATTTATATGGTTGGACAAATTTAAATGTGAAGTTATAATTCAATTTGTAAAAAAAAAATATATATATTTGGCGGGCATGCCCACAACCCGCCTCCCCGACAATAAACGGACGAGCTAATTAAGTTTTGAGTCCGGACACCTAAGTTGGTCCGCCCCGCTCCGCCCCACTTTTGAACGGGCTTAAATGAGACGGGCCTAAACAGGTCGGATATGCTCACTTTGCCATCCCTATGATCTATATAGGTGTTTCACGTTTTTTTTTTTCTTCATAAAACATTACCTATAAAAATAAAACACTACATTATAATAATTTCCTTATATGTTTACTATTAAAATGCTAATTTCCTTATATGTTTGCAAATAATAAAATGCTTATAATTATGAATTGAGTAAAATGCTAATTTCCTTATACACGTACATTTACAGCTTGGTATGGTTTTGTTATTCCTTAATTGCATAAGTCAACTAATAAATTCATTTAATTCATTTATTGCTAAAACAATATGGGAGAAGATCATGATTGTGAGATTGCCACCTGGACATGTACTACTTTTTTTTTTATATCACATTAAATTGATGATAAGGTGATCATATCCGAACCAAACCAAAAGTAAAACCGCAAACCGAACCAATCCAAACCGAAAACCGCATTTGGTTTGGATGTATTTGGATGACTTTTTTATTGAACCGCGAACCGCAAAACCGCGAGCCGCAAAAACCACAAACACCGCGGTTAACCGCTAAAACCGCATTAAACTTCTATTATATTCCAATACCACATTAAGTTTATATTATATTCAAATATACATAGCCTAATTACCAACTCGGTCCACCAAATTAATGGAACTTCAAGTTGTAGTTATTTTTTGTACTGTAATATTATTTTGGTGTTGTTATATTATTTTTGATCAACAACTTTTATCGATACTATAATGTTTATTTTGAAATTTTAAATTCTTTTTTGTATATTTAAAATTGTAACGTACTGTAATGTTATTTTGGATAAACAACTTTTATTGGTACTTTGATATTACTTAGGAAATTCAAGTTTTTTTTGCTATGTTTAAATTAAATTGTTTGGTACCGAAATATTATGTCGTAAACCGCAACAACCGAACCGATCCTAACCGCATTGGTTTGGTTTGGATGACTTTTTAAAACCAACCGAACCAAACCGAACCGCATGCATTTTTATCTCGCGGTTAGGATGACTTTTATGTTTAAAACCGAACCAATCCGCACCGCGATCACCCCTAGATATGGTACTTTATTTAAGGTACTGTATCATCAATATAATTTTTATACTCTCTATAGCACATCATAAAATTCTCTTTAATACTCTTATTAAAAATGCTCTAATACGTCAAATCACCCAAACTACCGTATGCCAAATCATAAAAAATCCCTTATATGTTTTCTTACCTCGCTTAATTGAAGATAAAAGAAAAACTATCCAAAAGGACCCAAATATTATCCGAAAAAACTTCAACGACTCCAAACCACCTATATACCTCAGCTCCATCCAAATATCCCAAGCAAAAGGACAAGTAAGGAATAGGTGGCCACGTACACCAATTTCTTCGGCGATTATAATATGCAATTCAATGTTTCATTAGCAGGTAGCAATGAAAATTTGGGAGGCAGGAGGGATATCCATCATTCTTTTAATCACGTTTTTTTGTTTTTTTGCAAAATTTTTAGTCACGTTTTTAATGAGTTTATAGTACTAATTTTGGTAGTTAATAAGTTGAATAGTCATCACTTTTATCTTTTTCAGTTTTTGTGGTTCAAATTGTAGGGTGAAACACAACTCTATCTATATATAGTCCTTTTGGTTCTCAGTCAAACACACTTCCAAACATCTATCACAAAACACTGAAACAACATTACTGGGATATAATGGAGACTCTAGAAGGAAACAACATTACTATGATTCATGATGCCAAGGTTTTAAAAGAAGAAGTGAGATATGAAAATATTCATGACCAAAACAATATCATTAGTCTTACAAACCTTGCTATCACGCAATGCATCGGCGAAACAAATACCAATTTGGATGCAATAATTACTCGTTATGCTGATACTATAATTAATTACAATATGCGCAACTTAGGTACGCCGTCTTTAATTTTTGTGCTTGATTTTTCTATTTTTAGATATTTAAGGTATCACAAGATATATATACTTTTACAATGCACTTTTTAATGGATTTAATATTTTGATGGTTTGTTTAGTCAAAAAAAGAAAATATTTTGATGGTTTGTCAACAAATTTAAAATTGATGGACCTACTAAATTATTTTCAAAGGCAATTTAGTATAAAAAAATTGTCAAATAATCTAGTGGCTAGAAATTTCACCCATAAGATGTATAAGAGGGATGATCCGGGTTAGAACCCCGACCCCCTGCGTATATAATGCAATGTCTCTGCCAACTATAGCAAGATCACGGGACAACAATGTAGTAAAATTATACTATTGTTGGTGTTTTTTTTTTTAGCCAAGTACTATGGCTGATTTTTAACTAATAAAAAAATGTTAAAAATTATTTATTAGAGAATTTTTTGTCACTGCCGCTTATATAACCATGATGCATTAACTAACTTTGGCGCAATTAAATTACATTGAAGGTTATCCCACAAATCAAAACTTCAATTATAGCGCGTTAGCACCATTGCTTAATTTTCATTTGAACAATGCTGGAGATCCATTTCATGGAAGCAGTTTCTCTCTAAATTCAATGACATTTGAAGTTAGTGTGCTTGATTGGTTTGCTAAACTATGGGAGATAGAGAAGAATGATTATTGGGGATACGTCACAACTGGTGGAACTGAAGGCAATCTTCATGGAATTTTAGTAGGGTTAGTTTTTTAACTACTACTTTTTTATTGTACAAATAGTTAAAATAATTTACAATGAAAAAAATGAAATTTGTTAGTTTTTTTTTTTTTTTTTACGGTTTGTTACTAAATAATTAGAGACAAGTTACTTACTTACATATTTTTATATAGGAGAGAACAATTTCCAGATGGAATTCTATATACCTCACAAGATTCACATTATTCAATATCCAAAATAGCAAGAATGTATCGAATGCAATGTGTTAAGGTTGGCTCTTTGATCTCCGGTGAAATTGATTATGTTGAATTGGAGGCTTCTCTACTTGCCAACAAGGACAAACCAGCCATCATCAATTTAAACATAGGTATCTCCTCTTGTCTAAATAATTTGTATTTTAAAAATGTATATTTATTCGTACAACAGAAATTAAAATGCTTATGCATGCACATTGGAACAAAATTGAATTTTGAAAAAATCTAAAACGGTTACGTTTTTGTTGTAGGGACAACTTTGAAAGGAGCTATTGATGATATTGATCTTGTAATACAAACACTTTACAAATGTGGTTTTACTCGTGATCGATTCTACATTCATTGCGACAGTGCTCTATTTGGAATCATGTTGCCTTTTATCGAACAAGTGAGTTAAAGTTATTTCACAAGTAAAATAATTAGATTAAATAAATTTCAAGATTTGAATGATTATCTTATTATAAATTAATCTGAAATAATGTTTCGGTGATTGGATAGGCTCCAAGGATTAGCTTCAAGAAACCTATCGACAGTGTAACTATTTCAGGTCATAAGTTTTTGGGATGTCCTTCGCCTTGCGGTGTTATAATAACTCGTTTGAAATATATCGATGCACTATCTAGAGATGTTGAAATCATTGCTTCAAGGGATGCAACAATCACGGGTAGCCGTAGCGGACATGCACCAATATTTCTTTGGTATGCTCTCACAAAAAGGGGTTTAATAGGACTTGAAAATGAAGTTCAGAATTGCTTATTGAAATCACGTTACTTACTAAATAAACTACGTGATGCTGGAATTGGTGCAATGTTAAACGAATTTAGCAACATAGTTGTTTTTGAGAGACCCCTAGATGATCATTTTACTCATAGATGGAATTTGGCAAGCAACAAAAATATTGCACATGTGGTAGTATTGCAGCATGTTACCATTGAAATGCTTGACACCTTTGTTAGTGAATTTGTCCAAAAACGATTGATTTGGTCAAAAGATGGACAACGGTTTCAACCTCTATGCATTGCAAATGATGTTGGTTCCAGAAATTGTGCTTGTTCGATGCATAATGTATCGAGAAATATTTATTAGCTAAAATGTATTAGAATATTATTAGCATTAGAATATTTGATGTTGCCAGTTAAAAAAAAATAAAATTAGAATATTTGATGTTAACTTATAATTGGTTCAATTATTGGGCCACTTATATAGTATCCTCCTAGCTTGTACTCAATTTTATTTATTTGACTGGTGGTAAAAATCAAAAAATAAAAAATAAATTGTATAATTATTTTCTTATATTTTATCATAGAAGAAATACTTATAAATAAAAATAAATTATAAGGAGTATAAGGAATCCTCAACCCTTACAATTTACAAAATGTTATAATTAATTTGATGCTTTTTAAGCAAGTTGGTGGATTATTACATCAATCAACAAAACCGTAGAAAATATATTGATTTCAAGTTCTACCTAAAAACTAAAACCACGAAATAAACATAATTTCTTCAACAATAGTTATCAGATTCGGTATAGCACCCTTCAACATAATATTATTCTGAATCCGAAAAAGGCACCAAGTAGTTGCAAGCCAAATGAAATGACGAACTTTTTCCTCCTTTTTATGTTTTACCAGGCACCAAACAAATTAAAATGATTCCACCAAACAAACACAACAAAGCTCGCGTGAGTTTGTGATGACACCCCGATTAGCTACTTGCATTGGCAATTTTTATAAAATCAACCTTGACTACGTTCTGGCAAGTGTACTAGTCTGTCGTCGAGTAATAATTCACACTCTACTGAGTAGAATGAGTTCGTATCCACAGGGACAGCGCCTCGGTTACTAAGCTTATTCTAGGATTTGTTGAGATTGCATCCGCTTTATAAGTTGGGATAATTTTAGATTCAAGAAACAAAGAATATAACTAGAAAGAAAGACAATTTAAGAAGATAGGTTAAGTAGTTGGAATCCCTCCCTTATTCCTGTTGGGTAAGTGGTGCTATATCGTTGACTATTCCTTTTTATTATTGACGAACTAATATAAGTAGTAATAACCGCGTACGAGAATTACCCTAATTACGAGTATAAAAAGCATTAATTAATAGAACAGGGAACCCGTGTTAGACACGTTGTCACGTCCCCACGCTAGCAATTAGACTCTAAATATGTAGTCAATTAAGATTGGTTTCAGTAGTTCTTTAGCCCTTAACCACGTGAATGACTAAGATATTATCTATTGATCGGGGTTGATTGCCGGTTTTGAGGCACAATACTAGATCACTAACCCTATAAGTTAGTTGCCGAACCTTGGGCAATCCTACCCTTGAGGCACAATATTAAATATCACTAACCCTATTGAGGTTAGTTGCCGGCCAGTGATAAACCATGACCCTAGGCGCAATGCTAGATATCATCATCCCTAAAAGCGTTCCCTAATTGTAGCTATCAATCGGGTTACGTAATTAAAGCATAGACAATAGAATAAATAAAACTGAATAGAAAATTATATAAACTTAGTACCAATTTACATGATTCCAGCATTCCTAAGGGAGTTCATCTTCTCCACCTAACCTAAAGGAGTTTAGCTACTAATAGACATAACTAAATTACAAGAATTAAATAAATGCATACCAATAACCTTGCTACCTTGCGGAGGAAGTTACCATTCCCGTTGAAGGGGGAAAGTTCCTTCCCTAGAGCTCCTCCTCCTTTGCTCCTTATAGAGAAATAGTTCTCTAAATTTCTGAATGAATAATTGTGAAGGAGGATAGCTCTATTTATAGTTTTTTGGACTTGGGCAGCAAGGCACATCGCACTGCGATGAGTCCATCGCAGTACGATGTGTAGATTTTCTTCAAAAATATAACTGAAGATTCTGTTCTTTTCTTGGGCGCGAAGTTTTCCTCTCATTGTGCTGCGATGGGTGCTATCGTGTTGCGATGGCAAATTTAGATTTTTGCTCCAACACAAAAGTTGTAGTTCTTCGTCTTAGTTTTCCAACGCATGGTCACAGACCTCATTCCGATACTCGTAGCTCAAGTTATGGTCCGCAGACTGAAAGTTGCGTATTTTCTTCCTTTTAGCCTCTTTTTAAGCAATTTCTTCAATTTTTTACTTCTTGGACAAGTAGCTTTGTTTCTTTAGGTTTTTGTCTTGTAATTGGTCTAAAACTAATACTAAACTAATAATAAATAATACTAAAAACATCATATAAATTACTGTCATCAAACCTCCAACCAAATGTGCATACCTTAGTTGGTACACCGTAATACCCCAAGTTCTACAGCTGGTGAGATAGACATGTTTTTTAAGGATAGAGTAAGTTGATTGAACTGAAAACGTGCCTGGTGTGATAGACATGTTCCGGTATCCACCTCCTTCTGTCCTTCCTATCCCTAGCTATCCGACCTCACACCTGTGAGCAACAACTCAATCACATCTGTATCAGCTGCTTCGGATGGCAACAACAGTCCTTGCCATTCCAATCGACAGTTCCACTTATCACCTCTCCAGCTGCCCATATTCGCAATCATTTGCATCACTACAAGAATTTTGCCATTTTGTGACGGTCAAAAGCCCTCAATAAGTGGAAAAATCCGTCACAAAGTGAAAAATTAGTGACGACTTTGTGACGGACGAAATCCATCAATAAATAGCTCGTGGAAAAGTTTTTGACGGCTCAGGTCGTCAGAAACTTATTGGCGAAACTTTGTGACGGCTCAGGTCGTCACAAAGTGATAACGACCACATTTCTGACAGCCATTTAGTGACGGCTCAGGTCGTCCAAAATCCGTCACAAAGTTTTTTTTAAAAATAATTATTTTATTAATTATTTTTCAAAAATAAATTTATTAATTATTTTAAAAAAACATGTAAAACGTAATTTTTTTACATAAAACATATATTAAATTTTTAACTCAATAATAATATATTTAAAAAATAATTATTTTAATTGTTTTATTAATTATTTTAAAAAAACATATAAAATGTATTTTTTTTTACATAAAACATATAAAATATTATCATATACTTGTTTAATTATCATATAAATAATTTCATTTCAAAAATAATTTACTAGTACTTTACAAACCATATGACATACAAAATTTTAACTATGTGACATACAAAGTTATATTACATACAAAGTTTTAACTACATGACATACAAAGTTTTAATTTTTAATTCAAATTAAAAAAAATAAAAAACAGCAGCAAACATATTTTCATTTATATACAAATATATATTAATCTAAATTATATTACTTACTTGGTATGCAGAGTAGTGTCTGACTTCAAGTTTAAAAGATTAAACTCCGAATAATGCCAACCGATGAATCAACCGTCGAATCAAACAAAAATATCTATATCAAAATTAACAAAAAAAAAAAGTTTCAGATATATAATACTAATTTTGGACGAAAAAAAAAATTCAAAAAATATAAAATAAAACAATTTTTTTGGATGAAAATAAATCTAAATAAAAAAAGTTTCGGAGTTATAAAATAATACAATTAAACTTAACAAAATAAAATTATACTTACTAGTTATGTCAAACAATGTTAACATATTCAACTCCCAACAGCAGCAAGATGAACAAAACTACACAATTAATATAAATACACAATATCATTCAAATATTAACATAAACAAAGATCAAATAGGAGAAAACACTTACATTTTATTACGAATCAAAACTTTGAAGAAGAACAAAAATCTATAGAAAAATGTAGAAATTTTAGTGAGATGTTAGAGAAATTTTTATGAGATGTTGGAGAAATTTTAGTAAGAGAATGGAGTGTTGCAAATGAAATGAAAATGAAGGAGGAAAGTTTCTGAGTTTTTTTGAAATTTTAGTAAGAGAATGGAGTTTTTTGAATTCGTCAACATTTTGTGACGAAAATTTCCGTCAGTAAGTTCGTCAGTACTTTGTGACGGAATTATCCGTCAGTAACTTGCCATTTTGTGACGGAATTATCCGTCAGTAAATTCTTGTCGGTTTTCCTTCAAAATTTTATTATTTTTTTAATTTTGTGACGACTTATTGACGGCTTGGGCCGTCACTAAGTTATAGACGGCTTGGGCCGTCACTACCCATATAAGAATTTCGTCAAAAAATACGTGATTTCTTGTAGTCATCATGATTTGTCGTCTTAACGAACAGAGCTGAAAATAATTCCTTCAAGGGTAAAAAAATACAGTGGCTTAAATCATTGGACCAAATTTAGTGGCTTAAGTTCAAGTTTTTTATGCTCACCCTTTTATAGACTATTATTAATCAAACAATATTAATAAGTTGGAAATGGATATATTGGTCATATGACCAGGGGCGTCTCCGAGTTTTTGGAGGCTTTGTGCAAAATATAAAAATGGCCCTTTAATATTTTTTTTTTAAATTATCGATTTAAATTGCATATAATTTTCTTAAACAAATAACCATTCTTATTCTTGTAAACATATAAATTATCAATATTAAGAGCTCAAAAAATATTATCAATACTAGCCGCCGTTCCGTGCCCGTTTGTGTGATCGATATATTTTTTTTGTGATTGATATTCTCTATTGCGCAAATATAAATAACTACTTAATCTCCTTTTTTATTGGACTTAGTTAATTGATAACTACGTAACATCCTTTTTTGTTGTGGCTAGTTATTAAGAAGAAAAATATATATTTTTTCTTTTACTATAAAACAGCTGAAAACCTACTTTTATGTGAAAGTCTTGCTTAGTTATTAAGAAGAAAAAAATATTATTTACTAAAAAAAACTGAAAATCTATTTTTATGTAGAAGTTATTTTTTAAGGGTAAAATAGGAATAATGAAAAAGTCATCCCAAAAATTTGTATCCTCTTTATATATAGTAATAGATTAAACCAATTGCATTAAATCAAACAGGACAAAAAAAAAAAACCTCAAAAAAAAAGACAACAAATACAAAATAACTATCTTTGTATATAACGTCAAGAAGGAACATGATAATCTAAGATTAAATTTTATGCAAAGATTAAAATGGACTATAACTATATTTACGAGTATAGATAACTAATCTATTGATACTCGTTTGATATTTTATGAACATTAACAATATATAACTATTATTTTAGAGCCTAAAAATTAATCTATTAATATATATCTGATATTTTATGGGTATAAATAATATATAAGTAATATTATATGACCTCAAAATTTTGTGTTGAGACCCTCAAAATTTGGAGGCCTGGTGTCGTCGCACATCCTGCACATGTGTGCGGGACGCCCCTGCATATGACTCGATTTCGATATGAATTTGTCTTTATATTAAATTGATTTGGGTCTGATGACCCTGTCTTTTAAATTTTGTTAACAGTTATAAATGTAAGAAAATATAGTAACTAAACAAGATAACATAATTTCACTTATGCATAATTGTCAATAAAAAATATTATTATTATTATTATTTGAAATTATTAAAATAGAAACCATGTCTTTGATACTTATATTAGAAAATAGAGACCACATGTTTCGTTACAAAATAAAAATTTATAATAAATTGAATTACAAAATTAAACAAAAAACAACTAGTGTCTCAAATTTTGTGTCTTTGGTCAATGTACGTTTATACTTGTTTAGGGATGGATCGGTGTTTCTTCAAATTTTGAAAGGGTGTAACACTTTCTCTAGTTTAGGAAATTGGTGGGTCAACATCAAAAAATGTCAAAAATTTGATTTTGTTTAGCTACCACATGATGTTTATTTTATCATTTTTTGATAATATTATTACTATTATTGTTATGGTTGATGAGGAACATTTTATATTAGGTTTGTAAAGAAACCTTTTATATTATTTTAAAGATGTTTGAAAAAAAAAAATTATTCAAAAATTTAAAAGTTTAAGGATAAATAAAAAAAAAATTGAAAAATAGTAAAAACTAAAATTGCATGCATATAAAACTTATCTAGGGACCAAAAACATGTTACTTTTTCAATAGGGAGAAAAAATATATTTAACCCTAACACTGCATGCATATAAAATTTTGAAAAATAGTATAAACTAAATTTGCTGCATGTATATAAAAATTCATTGAAATTTGTATTTTTCTCTTTTTCCTATTTTTTTTTCTCTTTTAAACCAAATAAACTTGTAGTAATTTTAAATATAGATTATAGAAACATAAGACATGAGGTTTAATTGGATGAATTATTAATAGACTATTTAAATAAATGGAACCATAATCTTCAAGCAAGACCCATTTTTTATTAGTACTCTAACAAACTACTCCTTTTTAAATGGGAGGAGATCCTCTATTCAATCACATTTTTGTGCAGTGGGAATCTTACCCATATATTATTTTTAACACATGTAGTTTCAATTATTAAAAAATTAATGGAGAGATGAGATTATACCTGTGAGAATATACTTTCCCTGTTTAAATATCGAAA
The DNA here is from genome assembly GCA_030408175.1 of Trifolium repens. NCBI lineage: Eukaryota > Viridiplantae > Streptophyta > Magnoliopsida > Fabales > Fabaceae > Trifolium > Trifolium repens. The sequence goes on along the minus strand of CP125836.1, from coordinate 58,650,668 downwards.
ATATTTAGCTGATAACTAATTAGCAACTAGCTACTATTGAAAATAACTTCTTTTATATTCTAAATATATTTCAAGATGACTATACTAATTTTAGTTTTTTTAACTAGTATTATGGGGCACTACTTAGTATTTTTCTTTTATTTTATAAGAATTACAACTTGTTTTTAATAACTCATCTATATATATTTTTTAAACCAAAATATCCTCTCTACACACATCTGCAAACCTTGCGAGATAATCGAATATCACATGTTATTGGTACTCATTCTGTTACTTCGAAAGCAGCTCCTTCAGTTTTAGGTCACTCGAATTTTTTATATTCTTTTTTATTTCTCATCAAACAAATGACATTTTATGTCACATGTTATTGGTCACCAATACTTACTTGGACACAAATTCAAATGAAAAGTTTTTTTTTTGAGCAGCAGAAAAATGTATATATATATATATATATATATATATATATATATATATATAGAGAACATATCCTATGAGAATGGTAAAGTTATGTGAGAATATGATAATGAATAGTAACCATTGGATTGAAATGAAGGAGTAGGATTAAAAAACTATTGTAAGTGAGTCACGTGACTCTCTTTTCTCTCAAACCAGTCTTCCTTCCTTCATCAAATTTCTCTCGAATCTCGATCTCCCTTTCTCAACCCAACCTCGCCACTCGCCACTCACTGCGCTTGCCGCTGATGGACCTCACAACGACACACCGCTATCTCTAGTTTTGAACATCACTGCCTCCTTCTCTGTTGAATTTCATGATTTTGGATATATTCTATCTTGTTTTGAACATCAACGCCACACCAGTAACAAGGTTTTTTTGCTTTTCTTCTTTTTGATTTATTCTTGGTTTGTATCCTTCTTATACTTTGATTTTCTGTATTTAACCTTACAACTCACATAGAAGCTATTTTTTTTTTTTTAATGTGCTCCAGATGTTTGATAAAATGCTTGTTTGAAACAATATGTTCTTTAGCTACTGGTGTAGCAGCAGCTGAACTATAAACGAACTAGGCACCGCTGATGGTTTTCTGATGAGTTAGCTGAAATTGGCAAATGAACTAGGCACTGCTGTCCAAGACCAGTTAACTAAAATTGGTACCGGTGTCGAAGACTAGTGTGAAAAAGCATAAAAGATGAGGATGATATGGTGAAATTAGGCACATGAGTTGTATTTTAATCTCAGCCCTTCCTTTTTAATCTCATGGCTGACATTCATTCTCACCATTCTCATATAATCATTCTCATGTGATATGTTCTATATATATATATATATACATATATATATAATGTGAGAATGAGTACAAGTGGTACTAGACCCACTAATGGGGGGAAGTACAAATAGTACTCAACCCGGAGAAATAAATAACCAAAACAAACTACCTAAGAAGGCAATCAAGAGGGAATTTCTCCCATTCATAAAACAAGCATACACCGGGAAATTTCCTCGCTATGAACCACTCTAAAGACCTACGTTTGATTGCATCCACAATTTCATAGACCTTCAAGCTTTTTCCATCGAAGATAAGTGTATTCCTAGCCAACCATAAACTCTTTAAATGTAAAAAAATTAAATGATTTGATTAATTTATTTAATAATTATCACGTATATGTGTGTGTCTAAATCATTTTTATTTATAGTTGTGCTCATGTAATTATAGCTCGTTATTGGTACTCAAGTATAGCTATTACTAGTATTATAATAATAAGATTATTAATTTAAAGTAAATAGATCTTTACACTCCCCCAAAGTAGGCGAGTTTTGTTTTATCTTCCTGTAAAAAAAAAATTTGAAAATGCTCCCTTGCAATGTTGACGAATTTTGTTTTACCCCCTCTGTAGAATTTTTGCTGATGTGGCAGGGAAAAAGTCAATACCACATCAGCAAAAAGTCAACAGAGGGGGTAAAACAAAATTTATCAATTGCAAGGGGGCATTTTCAAAAAAGTAAATTACAGGGGTAAAACAAAACTCGCATATTTTGTAGAGGTAAAGACCTATTAATTAACCTATTAATTTAGTGATAAAAAAAGAAAATAAGATCATTAATTTAATAATAAAAAGAAGTAATGCTCCTGTTCGATCGGCTCAAGGTGAATTGCCTATTATATACTCTCTCCGTCCCTTTTTATAAGAGATAGTTTAACAAAAAATTTGTCCTTTTTTATAAGACTCATTTTACAATTATCAATGACATTAATTATTCTTTTTCCAAACTTACCCTTATTTATTTTGCATAGTTTTTTTAATAGTATTAAATTCTCTTTTTTGTTTGATATAAAGCACTACAATTAATGGTAAGGGTAAACATGTAAAATCAATATAATTTGTCAATCAATTTAATACTAAAACTCACTTTTTTAATACTCGTGTTTTGTCAAACTAGCTTTTATAAATAAGGACGGAGGGAGTATATAAAGAGTAATGAAACTGATACATTATGAGATTTGAAATTTAAATTTGAATGAAGATGTTTATACTGCAATATCGATATTTGTAGTTGAATTAGAACTTATAAATATCTTTTTTTTTTTGTAAATATATAAATTGTATTTTAGATAAATTATACTATTAATCCTTTAACTAAGTTGTTGATTTTGTTGTTGACTTTATTTTAGTATTTTTTTTTTTTTGGTGCATATTTTAGTATCTTAACTACATGTTAAAATAAAAAATGACCCGGGTATTATGTCAACTCCCCACCGGGATTTCTTCATACATCTTACAATCTGGTCAATATTGACCAAAAAAGATACACGTTTTTCTTGCACGTAATGTCACCATTAATTTTTTCACATGTCAACATGTTATGCTGCGTTAACTTGTTGTCACTTTTTTTTCTTTATAATTAAAATATTTAGAATGAGGAGATTGAGCTCCAATAAAAAGTAGAGAAGGCTTTAAAACTTGAAAGGTTGCATCATTGTTCTTATTGAGTTACTATTTTCTTTGTCTCAAATAAACAAATTCAATTGAGCAATTTATGTAAATTAGAAAAATGTATAAATAAAAAAGATAATTTTTTGTTGGTGTAGGGTTTGTTTAATATGGACTCGGTTCAATAGTGGACAAAGTCGTGTGATGAGAACAATATATAGCAAATTATTTTTTCGTCTTTTACTATTTTTTGTTAATATTGATTAAAGAAATATTTATTGTTTATTATTATAAAATTCTTTTTTTCTAAAAATGGTAATTAAGACCCACGTATAAGATACACCATATTGGTGTGTTCAACTTTATCATATAAATCTTGTCAAAAAAAAAAAAAACTTTATCATATAAATGATGCGTCAATTTTTTTTTATCATAAATATAAAGTGAAAAATATTGAATTAGTAGTAATGCAAATATATTATTAATTAAATGGTACAACTAGAAAAAGTAATTAATGTTGCATTGAAAATTAAGACGAGTCGGTCATATAGAAACAATTTTTTTAACAAATAGATCAACTATTATTATGAAATGAATCGAACGTAGTAATACTCTTAACTACTCCTTTTTTAGTCAGTTTGTTATTAATTATTTACACACAAAAAAATTGTGTATCATAAAACTATATATATTCAAGATATTGCACATCAATTCAACAAGTTGCATTGTTAACATACTCTTCCTAAATGATAAAATCAATCCTCTATCCAAAATTAATAATTAATTTGTCGAAAGGCTGATCTATATGATCATCATCACTATTTATTAGTGTTGCCTATGTACGGGTACAATATTAAAATACGACAATTTTAAATACAAAATACGACAGTTTTAAAAAATTTAAGGTACGGTTATATTAATATAAAATATCAAAAAAATTATTTTTTAAGTAAATTACTATCATATGCCGAATATACTTTTTTTTAATTCACTTTCTCCACTATTTTCATAAAAAATGAGAGAAATATAGTTGAAATATATAATAAAAAATCAAAATATTTTAAAAAAATATAAACCGATGCATACCATACAAGCATCCGGTATTGGTACTACCCCGTATGAATACTTCACCATTTTAGAAAGACTCATGCTTCATTTTTTTTTGACAGTAAAGACTCATGCTTCATAGCTATTTATTTATTAGCTGCCTTATTTATTTGTTTATATAAAGGAGGGCTTGATGGCAAACAAAACACACCGCAAGCAGTAAAGAGCAAGGATTAAAAGTTAAGGAAAAGTCGTCTCCGCATATATTCAATAGCAGTAAGCTTTTCTTTTTCCTTAGGGTATTATTTGTTTTCATCAACACTAAATAACATAAGTGGTTTTCGGTTTCTTTTTGTCCTGTTTTACTAAGCTAATTAGTTGTTTTTCATTACTTTTGCGGTGTCTTGGTTTCGAGCTGTTTCAATAAAAAAAAATTGCTGACTTCTAAAAAAAAAAATTATTTGCACATAAATACATCTAGAAAAACTGATTGATCACTTGCACAAATACATGGAGGAAATTAGAAAGTTTACATTCAATTCTACTCACCACCCACACACACATTGTCGTAGCCGAATCTATAGTGTTAAACGATTGATAATTTAATGGATATGGTGAAACTTTCCTGTTGAAAATGGTTTTTAGGTGAAAACTCTAATAGCTATTACTCTCGCTATGAGTGGGAGATGCAACCTCTATTATATTGATCCTGTAAGGTAAGGTGAGGATGTGGTGTCTGGATATTTCAGGTTCTGGTTGAGTGGTATCTCTTCTGATGCTCTCTTATAGCTAGTTTTCCTTCTCCTTCTTTTTGGTGGCTGTTTTGGGTGGTTGTGGTGATTTTTAGCTTTTGGTAGTCCTTTTATATTGTTTTTGTTTTGTTCCTTATTTTGCCGTTGAGTACTTTTGATACTCCTAATTTATATTTTGACTCCCGTTATATATATATGAGGAGGGATCCGTTGACTCCAGGAGTAAGTCTTTCATTGACTTACTCCGCTTAATAACTCGATATCGGCGTTATATTTCTTCGATCCAACCGTTGAATTCAAATATCTCATTGAGTAGATTAACTCCACAAATTTTTATAAAAATTCAAAAAATTTAGTTATGTATTTAAGACTATTGAAATTCAACGGTTTTTTCTAAAAAAAATTTGTACGTTCAATTGAAGAATCAATGGAGAATCAAGTAAAGGAAAACGTGAAGATATATTTCAATATTCCACAAGTTCATAGCTTAGAGCCTTGTAGGGAAGAAGGTAAGGATAGAAAAATTCAAGAGATCAACAATGGACATATTATGAACCTTGCCATCACCAAGTGCGACGGGGAGTCGCAAGGAAAATTGGCTCTAGTAATTAATCACTACACGGAGACACTAAATCAAGAAATATCACATCTTTTAGGTATGCTTATTTCGATTTAGATTAAAATTAACGGTGTTTAATAAAAATACATAAACACGCACAATTGTATAGTAGTATACATACTAATATATTTTTCAAAACAGGGTACCCTACTAATCAGAGCTTTGATTATGGCGCATTAGCACCTTTAATGCAATTTCACATAAACAATATTGGTGATCCATTTATTGGAAGCAGTTATGGTGTAAATTCAGCCAAGTTTGAAGTTAGTGTGCTTGATTGGTTTGCTAAACTATGGGAAATAAAGAAGGAAGAATATTGGGGATACATCACAAGTGGTGGAAGTGAAGGCAATTTTCATGGACTTTTAATAGGGTAATTAAGTTTTGATGAACTTCATTTAAAACAGCCATTTTGCTAATATTTCAAATACTATATATGAGTGCCTTGTTTCATCTACTAAAAAAATAAAGAATTAGAGACATCACAATTTCACTTGTATTTTGTTTAATTTTAAAATTGTTCCTGAAACTGAATAAAATGGGGGCAAAACACCGCACTAAAACCAAAATTATTGTCCCTCGTCAGTTTATATGATAACTTTTTATCTAAATAAAAGTTTTCTAAAATACTAAAATAATATTTTGTCCGTCAAACACATACATGACAACAAGTTATTTAATATCTTAAAAGTTTGTCATGTGTTGTTTTATACTTTATTGTTCTATCAATTACTTATATTTCGCTAATCAAACTGATCATAGTATTAATTTGTGTTTATATATCATATACAGAAGAGAAAAATTTCCAGATGGTATCATATATGCCTCACAAGACTCCCATTATTCAATATTCAAGATTGCAAAAATGTATAGAATGCAATGCATGAAAGTTAGCACATTAATCACTGGTGAGATTGATTGTGCTAATCTGAAGACTTTACTTCTTGCACATAAGGACAAACCAGCTATCATCAATTTAAATATAGGTATTCAATCTTCAAATTATTATTATTTTTTGGGGAAAAGCCAAATTTGTTTTATTGAAGAATAAGAAATGACATAGAAGCAACATCCCACATTAAATATATACATATTGAGTACAATATTTGACAACTAATTAAACACGTTTAACAGCCATATATAATAGTTATAATAGAATATATAAGCTGAAATATTTTATTCTTATTTTGATTCACATGATTAATTTAGGAACAACTATGAAAGGAGCTGTTGATAACATTGATATGGTAATACAAACACTTGAGGAAACTGGTTTTACTCGTGATCGATTCTATATTCATTGTGATGGAGCTTTGCTTGGAATTATGTTGCCACTTATTAAACAGGTGAGTCTACATTAGCTAGCATCAATTTTTTGAAAGAAATTTTCACATCAATCATATAGTAGACATGAAATATAGTACCTGAAATGGTAGAAGATGTATCCATTGATAGAGACCGAGAAATGACCGAGAGAATGCTTCTGCCGCTTTCTAATGAGTAGTTACGTTTTTTTTTTTTTTCAATGTTTCTGACCTTGTGGGATGGTGAGAATATATATGCTCATCAGTGGAGGCAGAGACCTTTCAATAGGCTAACTAATAAGATCGGCCCAATCCATCACGGCTTGTTCAACATAAAGCCTAATAATAATATTTATTCATAAATAAATAAACATAACAAGTGTTATATTTGATATTATACACTTTTAATTCCTTACCAAAAAATACACTTTTAATTATATTTTAATTAATTAATTAAAGTAAATCCAAATATTCAACATTTTTTCTTTAAAAGAAGTTTGTATCTAGTAATATGAAAAAAACACTTCTATTAATGGAATTTTTTTTGTCAAATGCGAATTTATATTTAGAGACGAAATGAGTAAATAACTCATTCTTATAATGTTATTATTGTGTGTACAACAGGCTCCAATGATTAGCTTCAAGAAACCCATCGGAAGTATAACTATTTCGGGCCATAAATTTTTGGGATGTCCTACACCTTGCGGGGTTTTATTAACTCGCTTAGAACATACCAACACCTTCTCTAAAGATATTGAAGTGATTGGTTCTAGAGATGCCACAATTAGTGGTAGTCGAAGTGGTCATGCTCCAATCTTTATTTGGTATGCTTTACAAAAAAGAGGTTTAATAGGACTTAAAAATGAAGTGCAAAAGTGCTTAATGAATGCACGTTACTTAAAAGATAAACTTTGTGATGTTGGTATTAGTACAATGTTAAATGAGTTTAGCAATACGGTTGTTTTTGAGAAGCCATTAGATTGTGAATTTATTCGAAGATGGAATTTAGCATATCAAGGAAATATTGCACATGTGGTGGTGATGCAACATGTTACTATTGAAATGTTGAATTCTTTTGTTGATGAGTTTAGTCAAAAACAAAAAATTTGGTATGGATTGAGAAAGCCTATATGCATTGCAAACGAAATTGGTGCTGAAAATTGTGCTTGTATGTTGCACAAATGATTTGCAACGAATGGAATATATTTGGTGATACATATTATATTATTATATGAAATTAATTTACTCAATCATGTTGTCATTGATTTGTAATGTTATATCTTAATCTTATTTAAAATTAATGAATAATGGTATAGACTATTAACTATTGTTAATGTCTATTTTCTTTTGTAAAATTTATGAATTGATGTAGTCGACTCCACTTAGTGGATAAGGCTTGATTGTGTTGTATGTTGTAAATTTGTAATGGTATAGACTATTGTTAATGTCTCTTATCGTATTTGTAACAAGTATTGATAATCTGTCATATTATTATATTTCGTTCTTTCCACATTAAAATATGGATTTGTTACAAAAGAAATTTCATTTTTTTTTAATCGATAAATAACAATCTTTCGTTGATCAAGACCACCCACATCATAGGTAGTACATTGCAATATCAAATTCCATTCCCGTAGAAATTATCTGGAAAAGTATTCGTGTTTGATCACGAGGGGGCAGTCGGAGAATATTTACATTGAATTTAAGAATAACTTCACAAATGAATTGGATATCGCACTTTAACCTAAAATATTAAAGTGTTATGTTTATGGGTCTTCTCATGATAGGACAGCCAGAGGGATCATCCACAATGGGTTTAAGAATAAGTATATAAGTGAGTTTGACACCACATTTTAACTCAAAATCTCAAGACGTTAGGTTTATCAGTCTTATCACTTATAAAATGTTAAACCTCCATTTTTCTAAGCAATGTGAGACTTCTCACCTCACACTTGCCTTGACACAACAATTCACAATAGCAAAACACATGAAGACCCTCACTTTTGACCAATCATAAAACAATCCTAAGAATATTTTAATAAAATGTTCACTTTTGATCGTAAAACATTTTTTTCAAGCAATCATACTAATATTAATATTATTAGTGATTATTAAAATTATGTTCAAAGTGTGGATCAAACCCTCACTTTTTTTTATATTCAATTTTAAAAAAAAAATTCACTCAGCCATGAAACTAATTTTACGTCTCCTTTATCATAAAATAATTGAATGCAACTTTTGCTCTATTTAGGGAGACTCCTTTTTGTCCTTTTTCTCTTTATAGATTGATGACATGTGGCAAAAAAATTATTCAAAGGCTGAGATTTAAAGGCTATGCTATTTGATTTAGGGAGCCTCACATTTAAGTATGATTAGGTGTAAATTCGTACTCCCAATCAAGGTTTTAAAAAACGGTCGCGGTCGCGTCTCGGTTACGTAAAGGTTTTCGCGATTTCGGTCGGTACAGGTGTTACGACACTAATTGCGGTCGTCGCGGTGTGAATTAATCACAATTTGTTCTTTAATATAAAAACGGTGATACACACTAACGGTATCGTCACCTGCAAGAACCGTTTTGTCGCGGTCGCGGACCTTTATTTAAAATTTTGCTCCCAATATTTCACATTTGTTAACACTTAGTGTATATACGAATATTCGTTAGACTCTTTAAAATGACAAATAAAAATCTAACAATCTTTCACCATCACATTCTCTTTATCTTATCTATCATTTGATCCTTTTGTACAATTACGGATTTAAGATCGTGTTAATACTTTTGAACAACTAAAAAATAGACCAAGGTGTGGTGTGAAGGGATCTAGTTAAGGACTTTAATCATCATAAATATAAAAGACACTTAGGTCAAAAAAAAATTGAACTTTCTCTTATATTTAAAATTGGAGAGTAACACTAAATCATAAAACTTTTTACTTTTATTTTAAATAGACAGATTAATAAGTCACTGAAAAATCACACATTCAAAGTAGGAAGATCGAAATTCGAACGTCAATCATAACTTCTGAATTGGCAATTTTAAAATTTCTATAAAATAAGATTTAATAACAATATTACGGAGTATATCTTTAATCGACAATAATGAATTCAACTCAACCACAACATTCCATTTGTTAATGGAAATGGATGTCACTATTCAAATAAAACTACTTTTGTATATTTATGAGCTAGACAAAGAGTTGTGGACCTTATTAGTCATCCATTGGTGACCAAAATAATACAACTTACGTAGTTGGAGAACAAAACATTATGAAGACTGACTTGGTTTCTATCTCTTGATTGGAAGAGATATATATAATGCATAAAAGGTGGTCTTCGTACGTGGGATGTACACTCTCTTCCATTACTTAAATTGTCCAACTCTCTACTCTTCCTTTTTTTATCACAAAATCTATAATGCTTTCCTCTTCATCAATCCATTATTCCTTTAATCCTTCAATCTTTTCAATCTAATTTACTCTCCTACTTGTGTCAATAGAACCCACGTAAATTACACTATCGTTCATTATAACCCACGTAAATTAAATACTAGTTAACTATATCTAACAAACTAATTGTCATTATTATTATAATAGGATAAAATGTATATCATTAGATTTAATAGAATATATCTAGATGATATATAGATCTATCTTTTCACAATATGATCAATCAATGTTAGAATTTCACCTAAATGAATTATCCAAATTTAGTGTATAGAACTCTCAAATATATTTACTTTTTGTGAAGGGATTTTTTCTTGTTATCATAAACAAACTACTAGCATTTGCAGCAGAGCTATCAAAATAGAGTTATTTTATATTGTTTTTATTTTATATCTTTTTTCTTATTTAACTGTTGAGTACTTCTGATATTCCTAATTTGTATTTTGATTTCTATCTATATATATATAGGGACGGATCTATTCATTGTGGGCACAAGAGCCCCACTAACATTTTAATCTTTTGTTCAAATGTACATACTAATATATCTTGCCACTTGTGAATAATTATTATGCTTCCATGGTATGCTGTTTTGTCTCATGAATAAACCAATTGTCATGTCTAGATGCTATGTAAATTTTTCACTACACCAAACATATGGCAACTATTTTGAAAAACAATATATTTTATTAGAATTATTCTAATGTACCGTAGAAGCTCATATATATATATATATATATAGGAGGGATCCGTTGACTCCAAGAGTAAGTCTTTCATTGACTTACTCCGCTTAATAACTCGATATCGGCATTATATTTCTTCAATCCAACCGTTGAATTCAAAGATCTCATTGAGTAGATCAACTCCACAAATTTTTATAAAAATTCAAAAAATGTAGTTATGTATTTTAGACTATTGAAATTCAACAGTTTTTCTAAAAAATTTCGTACGTTCAATTGAACTGTTCATGAAAAGTATCAAACGATTTTGAATTTTTATAAAAATTTGTAGAGTTGATATACTCATTGAGATCTTTGAATTCAACGGTTGAATTGAAGAAATGTAATGCCGATATCGAGTTATTAAGCGGAATAAGTCAATAGAGACTTACTCCTGGAGTCAACAGATCCCTCCTCATATATATATATATATATATATATATATATATATATATATATATATATATATATATATATATATATATATATATATATTCCATTAAAAAAAGAGCTATCAAAAGGAGGTACACCTTAACATGCTTTAACTAATGGCGTATGATAAAATATCTAAATAAAAAAAAATTATATTTAATGTTAATATAAAAAATGTAATGCTTGCAAAATTAAATTGACAAGTTCTAAAATAATGTTTATAAATTTACCTCTTTAAGATATATATATATATATATATATTTTAACTCAACATTTTCCCAATAACAATAATATACTTTACCTTTATCATATATATATATATATATATATATATACTTTACCTTTTTTTTTGGCACATATTGCTTTACCCTCTTTTTGTTATCGTGTAAATAAAGGCATTTCATATTGGTTATCTTTACGTTTGTCCTTTGTTTGAGTCATGCTAATTAGGAGTATCTTCCTTCTAGGGTCGGTACGTAAGTAAATCCTATTTTGATTGAATATTTTTCATTATTCATTCCCGCTTGCTCTAATTTGTTTTTAATTTGATTTCTCTCCTTATCGTGATTAGTTTTCATATTGTTGCTTCTCGTACATTATCCAAGTCTTCAAAAAAATTATAAGGCTAAAGCATATGATATAATTTATTCAAGCATGCACATCATGATTGCATGTTAAGATTAGAGCATATAATAATATGGAAAGATGTAAAATTAGTTTCTATTGGTTATTATTTGTTATGGAAGAGAGTAAATTAAATGCCGAAAGTTGAAAAAGATAAATGATGATATTTTTTCTTAGGAAAATGATAAATAGTGTCCCGGAGTACTAGTTAAGCATATCAATGAGAAAATTTTGTTTTGAAAATTGTGCATTCAATACGAAAATATAAAAAGTTATCTTTATCAACATAAAATCATCTTTTACTTCTATTTTTAGTATGCTTAACAAATAGTCGGCATTTTCCATAATTTTTTGCACAAAAAGAAGTTACATTATTTGGCCACTTATCCTTTAACTTGTAATGTCACCTTAATGGAGCACACACTTCCTCAATCATACCCCACTTTAATAAATTAAATTAGGGCAAAGTTAATTAACTTTAATAAAACACACATTCCGTATGAATTTGGTGAATATAGAATTTGTCTTTTAATTAGTGGCCTTCAAAGTATACACAATTTTTCATCCATAAATACACTTGTTCATTAGCATGTGTCCTCCACACTCCCATCATTCCATCTTCCTCTAAATATATCTAAATTTCATCAATTATTATCTTCAAAAAAAAATTCATGGCATCCAATAATTCATCCATCAACCAAACAAAATGTGTACATCAAATTAATAACAATGAACAACATGAAACACTAGAGATTGAAAGCAATGAATTTGATTACTCAAAAAGATCACAATGGCTTCGCGCCGCGGTTTTAGGAGCTAATGATGGATTAGTTTCAACAGCATCACTAATGATGGGTGTAGGAGCAGTAAAACAAGACATAAAAGCCATGATCTTGTCAGGTTTTGCTGGACTTGTAGCTGGTGCTTGTAGCATGGCAATAGGTGAGTTTGTTTCTGTTTATTCACAACTTGACATTGAAATTGCACAATTGAAAAGAGAAAAAAATATTGAAAGAGGTGATAATATTGAAGAAGAAGATGTTATTGAAAAAGAAAGTTTGCTAAATCCTTTACAAGCAGCAGCAGCTTCAGCTTTAGCATTTTCAATAGGTGCAATAGTGCCACTTCTTGCAGCATCTTTTATTAAAGATTATAAGGTAAGGGTAGGTGTTGTTTTGGGAGCAGTTAGTTTTGCTTTGGTTGTGTTTGGTTTGTTAGGAGCAATGTTGGGTAAGGCTCCAATTTTAAAGTCATGTTTGAGGGTCTTGCTTGGAGGTTGGGTTGCTATGGCTATTACTTTTGGGTTAACCAAGTTGATTGGATCAAGTGGGCTTTAGATTATTAATTAATTAATCATGTTATGTTAATTAAGTAAATTAATTAATGTGTACTATTGATTATCTCACTTCTCTTAGAAAGCCTCCTCATCTTTTTTTGGGTTTTTGGAAGAAATGAGCTAGGTGAGAGTTATATAGAAAGAAAGTTTGCTTTGTGTAATAATAAACTAAACATAAATGGAAATGAGGTTGTCAAAACCTTTTATATACTTGTAATGAGTATTTTCAAAGATAATTAAATCAGACTGTAAATGTAGATACATCATCTCTCGTTCGAAATTCAAATCTTAATTCATCATATTGTAAAAGTCTAGACTTTTTTTCTAAACTCGACCCCATGTTGACAGGAAGAATTCACATGATGGCAAGGGTACACTTCAGCCCTTCCTTCCCACCATTTCTAATATGTGTAAATTATTGATAGAATTTAATTTAATTATTTGTTGGTGTAAAATTCTTGGAAGTAGCTATTGGGTAAAAAGGTTAACTCATCATGCCTATTTTATGAATGGTGTGTTAATCTGTCTCATTGTATAGTTAGATAGTTTTGGATAATATAACACTAGATAGTCCAACTGAATTTAGCTTTGTTTGTTTTTGTTCGAGTTAAGAACTACATATTCTTGTCTTATCATGGCTGGCCGAATACTTCTTATACTATTTCCTTATAATATATAATCTATTTTGCCATTAAAAAAAAGTTTTGTACAAACATTCAAATAGATCTCACTATGTCTCATAATGATATTATTTCTTAAAGTAGTTATGCAATTGAAAATTGAAATATGATTAGATGGAAAGAAGTTAAGAAAATGGATTCACATTATAAGAACCTTTTCAAATTTTCAAGGACATTAATTATTTCTTCACCAACATACTCCTAATTAAAGTGCATATTTTTCTACAATCTATAATAAATACTTCCTCCGTCCATATTTATAAGAGCTGGTTTGATAAAACGCGGGTATTAAGAAAGTAGGTTTTAATATTAAATTGATTGACAAATTATATTGATTTTACATGTTTGTCATTACCATTAATTGTAGTGTTTTGTATCAAACAAAAGAGAATTTAATTCTATCAAAAAAACTATGCAAAGTAAATAAGGATAAGTTTGAAAAAAGAATAATTAATGTCATTGATAATTGTATAATAGTCTTATAAAAAGGGACAAATTGTCAAACTAGCTTTTATAAAAAGGGTACTTTAGAAAAACAAAAGTCATTCTCTTTTTTTAAAGATAAAATTGTAAAAAAAATGTCAATTGTCAACAAATTTAATACAAATATTCATTTTCTTAATCGCCGCAATTTTGTCAATGAGATCTTATAATGGGGGTCTTATATAATTGTTTTTTTATGGACAAACCCGAAAAAAAATGGTATTTTTTTTTCATCTGAAAATATACATCAGGACTATAATTTTTTTTTCATCTGAAAATATTCATTTGTTATTATTTTTCTAAGTTCCCACCACGACATGTACATAAGTTACCAAGATTTTTCTTTATTTAGCGCAATAAATTTCGATGAGACTATAATCTTTCCAAGTTTTTCCATAAATTTCATAGTTTGACTAGCTTTCCATAAATTGTACTCGATCATTGTATCTTTCACTAAATTCAATAGTATGCTAGGCTTCAATAAATTACACGATCATTCTAAGTCTCAATAACTAAATCCAGTCCACACCATGCATACCAGAACGATTGAATGAATGAATGAATAATCACGGATTACGCGGGTCCTATTTATATTTGTTACAAGGAGGAAGGGTCTAACTATTACTGAACTACACAAACAAGGGAGTATTATGAATCTCCGTGTGGAAAATATGCCGAAGCAATCTTAATATTAGACATTTTGAACATGCACTTAGGGTAGATTTTTACAAGTGTCAAGTTCTCAGCCTATCCACCTAGGATATTCCTTTTCATAAGATTCCAAATTTTTAGCCATTTTTAGCCAACTTTCAAATTCAACCAATTGAAAGAAGAGTTTTGTGATTTGGGCCTTTTTTGACCCGGCCCACAAAGTAATCTACCTGATTTCCCTATACAGAAGGAATCAGATTCCTTTCTCATGTTTTCACGGTCAACTTTATCAAATTAAAAAAAAAACGATTCCTTTTCTCTTTGCAATCTGCTTTCTGCAAGTCAAGCGATTCCTCTTCCCTCACATGCTGCAAAGTGCAGAAACACAGAAGAAAGAACAAGAACTGTCGCACTCCATCTCCCCCTTTTCAACTGCACAATTCCAGTTCTTTTGATTCCAATATCAAATTTCAAACATAAGGAATCAAACAACAGCTGTAAAGATTCTCTCATCCTTTTAAGTTAAGTCTGATTTCAATTTTTTATGATATTTTAATCTGATTTGAGTGGTATATAACTGATGTGTTGGGTTTCAGTTATTTCCCCCTTTCTTCTATTTCTTCGATCTGTTTTATGATTTTGTTTCAATTTTTATTTGTTTTTCTGTTTACCAATTTTTGATTTCTGAAACCTAATTTTATTCATTCATATTCATATTGTTTTGGAGAGTTTGATTAAAAAATGTTTCCTTTTTGACAGAAGCTATATGTGATTCTAACAAGGGAATAGAAGAAAGGGATTTTGATTAAAAAATCTTCGATGCATCTTCACATCAATGGGTTTTGAGAAGATAAAGTTAATGATCGATGGCTGAAGCTTTTGGTGATAAATCATGAGATTAGGCTTTATACACAAACAAGAACCGATTAAGATCAATATATAAGGTATTTGAATTTCAATTTCTACCGCCTTTGATTTCTTATCTTTAATTCAAATATATTTTATTCGATTAAGCGTTTCAGTTTTTATATAAGTTTTTTGTTTAGCTTTCTCAAAATCTGTAATTTTTAGTTAAGTTTAAATCTCTAATTTTTAGTTTAGTTATCCCTGTTTCAATTTCTCCGATTTGTTTCATATGTTTCATGTTTTCAATTTTGATTTCTTTTATGATTTTTATTGTTCATTATGATGATTTTGTTGTTTTTTTAAGTGTAGAGAGGCTGGAAAATCAATACAACCCTACCCAAAACTGCTATGTGCACAAAAGGTTTCAGAGATTGCAAGGATTGAAGGCAAATTAATGCAGCCCGTAAGTCAAATTTATTCAGGTTTTTGTTTGAAATTTTAAATAAGCTAATGGGCAGTGTATAAAAGTGGTGTGATTTCTATTGCGGTGCTCCTTTTTGCTGCTACTTGCAACTCAAATTATTCTCTTTATATATAGTTACAGTGGCAATAGCAAATTATTTTCCTACAATTATAGTTTAGGTGGTAGTAGTTTTTCCAGTTATTTTATTTTAATTCTATTTTGCTACTTGATATGATTGAATCTCATTATGGCGGATGTATGAATGTTGAAGTTACTTACATAACATTCCCTTAGCTTATATTAGCACCCTATTGCACACAAGCTCCGATGTCTTTTTACACACACCCTTACTTAAATATGTACTTTCTAATTATCTGCAAGAAAGAATATGAAGAGAAATATGAAGCCTTGAATTATAAATTCTATTTCTGTTGCACTATTAAGTTTTCCACATGATTTTAAAGGTAAATTAAAGTTGTATTTTGTTCTCATTCTTCGCATTTGTTTGTTTGAGACATAGCTTATTTTACCAATATGTTAATCTCTGGTTTTGGATGGTAACATGTAAATGATGTTGGAGAGTTAATCAAATTGATTTTGTCTTGATGTTGGAGAGTTAAGCTCTAAATTTTAAAACAAAGCTCTAAATTTTAAATACTCAAACCTGTTTTCAATTATATGGAATGTTTTCATTACTTTCAGTTTATTGTTTTCATTCTTTCATGCTTTATCCCTCTTAATTGCTGTTTTCGTGCATCAATTAGAGATTTACATTGTTACCTGATTGATCGTCGACTTACATCGTTCAAGTTTATTCATTCTAAAAGTTTGTATGCTTTTATGGAATTTATGTCTTTTGTTTTCAAATTTTGTTAGAAGTAGGTTGAATGCTGAAATGAAACCAAAAATCAATTTCAATTCAATGTAGTTATAGAACTTCCAATTATTCGAGGCAGGAAAGTAATATGGTACTAAATATTATATTTGCTTGCCAACGCCTTTTGTTTTTCTCTTTTATAATTGTCTGTTTGCATTTTATTCTAGGAGTTTTGTGTAGATGCATTTATATATTCCATACTTTTACTAGATAGTTGTGACTGAGATACATTTTAAGACCTAATAAGTAATAACTAAGATACATCAATTAGAGATTTACATTGTTACATGTGACTAAGATACATTTATATATTCCATACTTTTACTAGCAATATTTTGTATTATTTATTTATTCTCTGTAATGTGTTGCAGGAAGAGAGATTTGAGAAGGAAGCAGAGATAAGGGTGAAGAATTACTGCATTCACTAACAAATGATACCTCTATTCTTGGTTTAGCATGACATGTCTGTTAGAGATGCAATGTAAGTAAGAAGTAGATTTAATAAAACTAACAATTTAAAGCTCTGCAAAACCCGTGCATTCTATTTCTCTACATTGTCTCCTAACCTACTTTTTGTATTTAAATGATTCATGGCAACTTTTATTATGCTTACTTTTCCTTTTCTTTTTATTTGATATCATCTTATATGTTCTCTATTTTGGGGGGTTTTGTTTGCAGAGTGGGATAGAGACATACTCATCTGAATTTTAAAGCATGTACTATAGCCTTTAATTGGTCAATAAAACTTAGCTTTAAGGGATTTTGGATATGTTATATGATTATGATAAGATATTCATGTCTACTTTCATATTGAAACATGTTTTAGAAATATGCAATTTTGATTGATTAGATTAGTTTAATGAAGTTGATGATTTTTACATTCTTTATTTTTTAGATAGTTTATTTTAGTGAAAATTTAATTATCGATTTGAAATAATGCAGAAACAAATAGGACTGGAGAGTGTGAAAATTTTCTATAGGCATAGCATTATGATTTGATGCTAATAAAAAAGATTAAGCCAAATCAAAGTATATATGGCTTATCAGGTAGTTTATTTGTTTGTTGATTTGACACCAGGAAGCCTTGTGATCTGTGGTTCGGTACTGGAGCTTTATCTAACAATCTTCTTTTATGTTATGGGATAGATTTAAAGACCGGGAATCTTCCGGTGTCAAGATTGTGCCTGTATTGTCTCAGCCAGATGATAGTTGGACTGGAGAAAGTGGCTTTGTACAGGTAACATGTGTGGAATGTAGGATTAGCTTTTCATGTTACTATATTTAAAAGGTAAAGATTGTTTATACACATGATTACCTTTGCGGGCTGCATTTACTAGAGCAAAGGAAATATCTAACCCATTGTCAACCAGTACTCTGTGGGCAAAAGCAGATGACTGAGGTGTGTTATTTTTGTGATTATTGCGATCGTCTTTTATTGTTTGTCTGCACAATTATGAAAGACTTTATTATTGCGATAATCTTTTATTTTCTATCCAAGGTTCGTTATTATTGATTCTTTTGGTAAATGGCCGCCAAATTTCCCTGTCTGAGCTCAGTTGGAATATAATAAAAATGTATGATTTAAACAAATTTCTATTGTTATATCATAATTTACTTTGATGTATATCCTAAGTAAACTATATATCTGTATCAATGAGTTTTTTGTATCATTCATGTGATTTTTACATTCTTTATTTTTTAGATAGTTTATTTTAGTGAAAATTTAATAATCGATTTGAAATAATGCAGAAACAAACTCATTAGAAATAGATATACACATAACATTGTTCTGTTCTACAACATAATTTGGGATCTTTACTTTCTTTTTATTATCTAAAGGTACCACTCATTTGGGATCTTTACTTTCTTTTTATTATCTAAAGGTACCACTCATTTAGGTTTTTTTAGTTATTGGTTCTTTTGTTCAAGATCAAACAATGGTTTGATGATTTATTTTCCTATGCAGGAGGACACACATCGATCCTCCTTTGGACAAAATCAGAGGATGTTGATATATTTTGAGCGTTATTAATTATCAATAATATGGTAGTTGTCTGCTAATGATCTTTGTTCCCTGCAATTTTGGTTTACCAGAACATTTTTCAATAGTCTATGTTCATATTAATGGTTTTTGTCTACTAATTATCTTGAGCATTACTAATGGTCTTCGTTCATCTAATTTCCAAGTTTTTATTTCCACTACCATTTGGCTTTTGAATGTTCTGAATTTTCTTCAAATGAGGTGTAGTAAATGGAGCAAACTAACATGATTTTTCTTTTCTGAAATGCTTCTAATTCATATGCAGATGGAAGTTTCTAGGTTGCTTAAACATCTTATGGGTACAAGATTATATTTGTGCGGGTTGTGTTTACTCTCTACTAATGTTTAAGGTATAGTTGCTAAAGGAGGTAATTACTTACCATGACCGCGTTTAATTTATATGACCACATTGAGAGAAACAAGTTGAGTCCATCCTAAAATTAGTTTCTTACTGTACATCAATTATATAGATCTTTAATTCATATAAAATTAACTATAAATAAAAATTGTGATTTTTATTCTCATTAGATTAAAGTAACCTGAAAGTTCAAAAGTATATATCCATATACTTTCTTCCTCATGGTAACTAAAAAATATTAGTATACTTGCCTAGGTTTGCTAATGACACTTATCAGTAGCTATTCATACATATTTGTTGAATTATTTACAAGAAAATTGCATAAAATTGCCAAACCAATATGTGTTTAGTTTGCAAGTCACAAGAACTACATGTTCTTTTCATTTATTTATATGCTTCTAAGTGGAAACATGTTGGCTGTGATGTTACCTAAAAAATCCTAAGTACTTTGATGGTATCTCAAATAGGACTGGAGAGCAATTCCTATGGTGTAAGGAAGAAAGTTGTGGAAGGAAACATTGTGGATTCTCATTTGGTTTTCAAATAATTTTTTTGATTTACATTTTCTATAAATCTACTTTTGTAATTGTACACTATCATTTTTAAATTAAGATTGTAAATTTGTAGTTTTCTTCAAATCAGTGAAGATTAGCGTTGTACAGTTAATTTATTTTTCAAATATTGGGGAATATATATGTAAGTGTTAGAAATATTTTAATGATAATTATATTTCAAAACAATGAAGATTAGCATTGTAAAGTTAATTTCTTGCTTTGATAAAAAATAAAATTAATATCTCGCTCCATCATAGTGAGTTACTAGAACATCTATTATGATAGTAAAATAAGTTTTTATGTAGCTTATAGAATGACCTAATAGAATTGTGTAATTGTAGAGAATCAACATATAAAGAGTGGAGATTCGAATAAGTATTACAAAACACAAAAGACTTACCGGAAGCATACTTTCTTTAGGGTGGTTTGGAATATTTGAATCAATGTATATTGGTCCAATTTTACAATTATAAATCACATTTTATTAATCAGTATAATTGATTATACTTAAGAAATTGCAAATTGAGGGTCAAATAAATAAAGGATATTAAGTGCCATAATAATATGTCTCCCGTGCATATGACGGTAAGGAATTTCAATCTAATAGATACAAGTCAAAAACATGGGGTGCGAAAGGCAAAAGACCAAGGTAGTATACCAATTTTAAAATTCAATTATCTAACTAAAAAAACACAATTGACCAATGTACTAATAGATTGATTCAATCTATTATATGGTTTGGAATATTTTAATCAATTCATTTAGTACATTGGTCAATTGTGTGTGTGTGTGTTTTTTTTAGTTTTTTCGGATAAGGTCAAATGTGTGTTTTAACAATTATAAATCATATTTAATTAATCAGTATGATTGATTGTTATTAAGAAATTCCTAATTGAGAATCAAATAAATAAATCAAGATAATGTATCAATTTTTAACTTTAAGGGAAAAGCTAACATGTGCGGTGCCTTAAGGGCACATGTTAGTGATTCAAAAAAGAAAATATTTCACTATAATATTCATGTATTTAATTCATTTTTTAATCTTTTCACAAATTAGCAAGAATATTTTCACTATAATATTTTAATTTTCACATTAATTCACGTAGCTGAAAATGTATTAAACTTTGGTGATAAGGTAGGTACTCCTAAAATTGATATGGTACCCAAAGATTCTGGTTTACCTTTTAAGTTTCAGGGAAAACAATTTCATGTATGCTTATGTTTTGCAATGACTATAAACAAGTCTCAAGGACATTCTTTTTAGAGTGAATTAAGGTATTAAATAATGTTAGGTTTTTGTTTAATTCTTGGCAAATGTGATTATTATTATTATTATAAGTAAAATTATTTATGTTTTTTAACAATGTTTTTCTTTAATTATTACCTAAAAGTTGTGTTATTTTTTACAAGAAATTGGAAGCTCTATTGGACTAATGAATATTTTGGTGGCATTTCATCCGTTGCATTCTATCTTGAATTATCCCAGCTTATAATATTTTCAATTAGTTTTTTGTGAGATATAGTAGGTGTATTCAATTATGATTATCAAGATTATCTTTTATTTAGTCATGGTCATTAGTTCCCTTATTTGTTTATGACAATGACAATGTATTAAGATATATGTGTTTGTCAGTTCTGGTGTAATTTAATTTATATTATTATGTGTTAGTATATCACATGGTATTATTTTCTGAGTTTCTACGCACTCTAGAAATGCACCTAACATAGAATATAAATTAATGTGTTTACAACCAAATAGCTTATATTGATATGCTAAAAACAGTTTTCAAATGACATTCACTGTATAGAATATAATTTTGTATACTTTATAATTTTAGTACTAAATCAAAATAACCCAACAAAAATAAATACCAACAATGACAATAATGTTTGAATCAATTGTAAGACTAAATTTCAAGAGCCCGTGCAATGACAATAAAAGTACCCACTCCATGAATTCTATCTATTATAAGTATTATGTTTGAACTTTATTTTTAATTTTATTTTGAGATCCCATGGTTTGATCAGGATATTGTCAATCAGCTTTACCTTATTGTGCATATTGTTAATGTTAATATTGGTATGTAATTTTATTGTCATAATTAATTATGGAATGCTTTTTTTTTTTTTCACATTGTTCTGATTATTAAAATTGTCGTATGGATATTATAAGCAACCTATACAAACACATTGAGAATAATAACACCATAATATGTTGCAGAGACATACACCATGTACATCCTATTATGTTTCTGACTTTCCACACACTCTAGAAATCCAGATAACATAGATTCTAAAATAATTTTTTCACAACCAAATAGCTTATATGCATATGCTAAAATCGATTTCAAATGAATTTTCAATATATCGTATATAATGTTGTATACTTTATATTTTCAGTACTATATCTAAATAGCACAACAAAAATAAATACAAACAATGGAAAAAAGGTTTGAGAAAATTTGTAGGAATTATTTTAAGGAGCTCGTGCAATGCACGGGTTTTGTAACTAGTTAAGTCACATGTATATCCAAACAAGTATACATATCCATGCCAGTTTCCACAACCAAAATGCTTGGCAAGGAACACCAAAATATGCATATAACTCGATGTCAAATACGATGGCTCAGCTACAAATGGAAAATTTGTACACAAAACGGAAACCGAAAGTGAACAATTTTATGTCACATGATAAATTCTCCCGTGAATATTTGCTTTCCCTCAAAAAAGAACAATTGCAAATTAAACTCTTATTTGCTTCCATGTATACCACAGATGTGTATAGTAAATCACAAAATTTGGACCTTTTGTCCTTGACAGTTACCCTTTTGGTCAGAGGTTCCCAGCTGCGGGAGCATAGAAGTTTCTTGTACAAGTCACGCTGCCACCATAAAATGCCTTCTATATGCATCATTGCGATGAATTTTCAGCCTCCAAGGTGAGTGAAGCCAATATCATCCTCACAAAAATCCTTCAAAGTTAGGCATCATACCAAACATTTCACTGAAACCTTGTTTTTCATAAATGAATACTCTCTTGAAAAAATACGGATCAAGTCTCATTGTATCTTGAAAAGACTCTTCAATTTCACCACCAGCTTCCATTCCTCCATAGACAGGTCATCCTATATCAATAATTCAACAGTGTAACTCTCAAGACACGTCCAACAAAATCCATCAATAGTTAAAAATAAAAATAAAAAATTGACAAAACAGTTTAAATACATATTGTTACTGATACATTTATTCATTATTATTAGCTATTATTAATGACTTACCCGATAATTAGATTTGAGAATATCAATAGATCTCCGCGAAATATGGCTTACAAGCTCATCATCAATCTCAAAATGCCTCCCGAACATTTTCTGCTGTTCCTCAGAATTGCTGCCAACAATCTGCAAACCAAGTTGAACAGAACAGTAAGACTAACCTTATCTACCTCCGTACATTTTTATTTCTCCTCTTTCTCAATGACAAGTCTAAAGATCAACCACATGTAAATCCGTGAAAATGAATCATCACTTTTCCAGCAGTGTAACCAAGTTAGTTAATATAATAAAACAATTGCTACAAATAAACAGACTTTAACCATCTTTTTCCTCTTTCGAACTCACTCAATTACAGGTATAAATAAAAGCCTGTTTTTAATCTGTATATCAAAGAAGTCCAGAGAAGTTCATTACATAAAATCCAACTTTAATTTCAAGCACATACCTTAATGGCTACTTTCTGTCCTTTCTTCGCATAATCAACAGGTTTATGATTATTCTCAATGGAGGCAATGCGGCCAATATCAATGAACTCTTGGGAAGGAATACAAATTGGAGTTCCAATCTGTCAATTAGAAAATATTAGAAGCAAGTTTAAATAAACCATACAAATTTTGTGCATTGCACACATAACATGACCCTCATTAAGACCATAACCCAAAAAGCTATGGTAAATCTATGTTCAGAAACTGACATTCAAGACCAGTTTGATACACCAGAACACAGCATCAAACAGAACGAACCTAGGTTAAGTCGAGAAATGACAAAATTTTGATAGAATTGAAGGGTGGTTAACAGATATAATATACAAGCAGGAACCATTCTGGCCAAGAAAAGAAATAAAGTTCGTTTCCATCTTTTAATGTGGAAATATAGAAGAATTGGCTGATAACTGTGTAGCATAAAAATGACGGTAAAGCACAAGATTCCAGGTCCAACATTAAGTTTTGTGAGTTTATTCAACTTAACTGTCCTCTTGAATGTACCATGGCAAACAAAACACAACTACAATAGTAGAAGATATCCCACAAACTTAAACTGCACATTAATTATTACACGAGAACATTTTGAATGGCCACACCACATACTAAATGCAACAAGGGTTTTTACTTTCACTAATTGGTACATGGTGATATTCACATTAGAAGGGTGTTGGATAAATAAGGTGCTCAACAATTTAAATCATCCAACAATTTTTATGTGCCAGTATATCATTTTCATTCCAAAATTTTCACCTCCCCATTTTAACAGCAGCAGCATAAACTTATCCAAGGGAAAAAAATATCCAATTGCTAATTCGTTTCTCAAATTAACATGCAACAGTAAAATACAGCTATTGAATTTACCCCAAGACAAGCAATGCAATCTTATGCACAGGAAACAGCTATCATCATAAACATTGCAACCACATTGAAAAAAGATCATAATTAAAAACGATACCTTCAAAATGCCTTCAAGGATGTCAACTCCCAAGACAATCGGATCCTTCTTGTTGAAGACGCAATTTGGTAAGATCTTCAGAACACATGGGAAGACTGCCTCATCAGCAGATTCTTTCTTTTTCTCCTCCTTAATGTTGTCCATGTAAGCCTTAAATTGATCAAATAAATGATAAATGATATCGGCAATAAAAATTTTTACACCCAATTCATCTGCAAGTTCCCTAGCTTCAGGGGTGACTTTCACATCAAATGCCAATATAGTAGAATACTCTCGTTTCTTTTCAAGCATTACACTGGCCTTCATCACATCCTTCTTATGTACAGGGCCTATGTTTATAGAACTAACAGGAATGTTCACTTCTGGAGTTTTCAAAAACTCCAGTAATGCTTCCAATGAGCCAAGGGTAGATGCCTGGACACAAACGCCCTCACCACCCCTGTCAATCCTGCTCAAGACTGACTCCACGTCTTCCACGGCTGACTTTTTAATACATTCCAAATCATCATCAGGCTTCACCACATATAAACTTGCGCCAGCAATAGCATGTTCAAGTCCCTGAATAACATAATTGGAAATCTTATCAAATCTCTGATTTTCTACCCATTTACAAACTTAAAAATGAAAGCATAGTTGGATAAAAACTGGCATTAAAGAAATCAAATCAATATCACAACGTACCTGGGCAGTGATTTTGATGCCCATCGCAGCCTTGATTTCTTTGTGATGGATATATGAACCCTGAAATTAGTTAGACAGCCATTACTTAGCTGGAAGACATACTAAACAATAGAATACACATCCTCTGTCAAAGACAACTCAAGACTAAGAGGGTGTTCCCCATCCCCCCAATTGACATAGTTTCACATTCCAATGATGAAAAAAAATGAAGACCTCTCCAGCATAACGATATGAACAATGAACAACTGTACTTTCAAGAATCTCATAATCATTTCTTAAGTTTCCAAGACTTCACTTATCAGTCAGACAGTCACCCTGTCACCCATTCGAGTTTCTAAATGCCTTATTCCTACCCAACCCATACTTTAGTACCAAATAAGTAAAAATAATATCAACCAAGACCCAAACACAAAAGATATAACAGTACCTTAACACGAAGTTCCTTCATTGGATGAGGTGTCAATAAAGCTCGAATTGTGGTAACAATTGGACCCTATATTATAAACCTTATTAGTCAGATGCAGAAAGCAAGTATTAATAAATTTAGTTAGATTCTGGATGCTTGCCTGCATTCCAGATACAACAATTTGATCTCCTTCATGAAGAACGCCGTTAACTAAAACAACATCAATAGTAGTTCCATGGCCTTCAATAACCTTGACTTCCAAAACAGTACACTGGTGACCACAGTCAAATATAACAGTTAGGACTCTGTTGTTAAACGATCAAGCATTAAAAAGTTCAACCACTTCAATATTATGTGAAAATATGGCTAACCTGCACTTCTTCACTGTACGTAAGTTTTTCAGTCATAGTTTTTTGGGTCCACTGAACCAATAGTAATAACATATCTGGGATTCCTTCACCACTGAAATATTAAATACTAAAATATCAATAAAATAACACCAACAAAGTATTAAGCAGATTATCTGTAATGCTATAGTCATGATTTTTGCCCGAAAACAAATGTCTGACATTCACCCACTGCTCCTAACAAATTATCATATTTAGCTCAGACAGGTTGAACACAGCCTGAGTCTAGGAGATACAAAAAATTGAGATGTACTGAAACACACTGGAACATTTGAAACAGTCAAAGACTCCTTCCAAATATGATGGTGAAAATGCTAAAGGAGAAGCACAATAAATAGATACTTGTCCGTAACCAACCAAATACTTGATGCAATATGTAGGCACATCACAAATGGAGACAATAATGTAAGTTATTTCCTATATTATTATTGTCAAACTATCTAAAGTTACAAAAGTAAAAATAATTCACATCCTATCATCGACACTACAAAAGATTACACGTTATAACCTTGACACATGGGTTGTGTCAGGTGTGTTTTCATGCGAGTAAAAGGTCATGGTTTTGAAACGTAAAAGCAGGAAAAAAGCATTGGTCGTTTGGAACAGTAACATGATGTTCGGTAAGGGTAAAATGAAGGTGAGGGGAACAAAATCCCTCTTCGCTCCATTTTGGCTCTCTGATATTAGGGAGAATTGGAGAGGATAGAAGACAAGTCTATACAAATTTTAATTGATCGATGAAAATATCCATACATAAAGTTTATCTGATAGGAACCAAATGGGGATTGAAATATAAACTAACAAGTGGAAAAATGCTCATTATAACCAGAGAATAGAGGAACATCAAAATAAATGGTGCTGGGCACTATACAGGATTGAAAACAGAAATGAAAATGTGAAAATAAGAGCACCCCTGATGGAGAGCGAACCAACTATATTTGGTCAACCTAATCCCCAATAACCACTTTCTAGCTCCTTTCATGCCTTTCTGTTACCCGCTCTTCTCCCTAAATTCTAGAATCTTCTCCACCACTCTGCTATTTCACCCATACATACCTAATGGGTCTATCATTAATAGTGGGCCTAAAAGTGTAATAGAAAGTAAGGGTGGTAAAGTTAATTAGCCCCTCCCCTCATGTTACAAAACAAAATCCAAGTGGACGCAGGAACAAAAACAGCAAGTACAAAACTACGACCCACGTTCTTTTGTGGTTCTCATTCTCAGCGACAAAGGAGATGTTAATTATATAAGAATAACATGATTTCATGGAAACTTAAACCTTGTAAAGAATTGGAAAGACCCAACAGATAATGGGCTCCAAAACCAGCTATTGTGTCATTTAACAACCCAAAATATGGTTTAGTATAAGCGGAGTGAAATAGTATGCTGTGGCTACAAGGCTACACAGTTAGTCAGTTACCTTAGTGCACTTGTAGGAACAATGCTGAATGTTTCTCCCATTTCCTTGTTTTTATAATACAATTCAGTATTTAGACCTTGTTCCTTGAACTGAGTAACAATCTAGAAGTGAAACAAGAAAATATACCATGACAAACATTAACAAAAACAATCTGCCAGAACTTGCAAATTAAAAGAAATGTTTGTTACTACCTGAGTGACTCGCATATTAAACTCATTTAGAACATCCTTAGACTGCTGCAACATGGCTTTACGAATTGGAGCATTGCGACATACTTTCCAGCCATAAAGCCTGTCAACCTGCAATGTTGCAAGAAACATTGTGACAGAATTGAGAAACCTGTAAAGAGCATATATTGAAAGCAGTAGCTCATAAAAGTGGAATACTCACCTTATTCAATGCAATAATGAATTCTGTGTTCCTCATTTTTAATAGATTGAGTGACTCTATAGTTTGTGGCTCTAAGCCATGCATAATGTCAACAACCAAAATTGCAATATCACATAGGCCTGAACCCCGAGACCTTAAGTTATTGAACGATTCGTGGCCTGGGGTATCAATAACCAGTAGACCGGGAACTTTCAGCGTTGCATCTGCTTTCAGTTCCTTAGTTCTTTCACGTATGTTATGAGCAGGAAAGTATGTTGCGCCAATCTGTTGGGTGATACCACCGGCCTCACCTTCTTGAACATTGGTACCTCGAATACAGTCCAGAAGCTTGGTTTTTCCCGTGTCCACGTGACCCATGATGCAGCAAATTGGCGATCGGAGGTTCCCCTCACTCGGCTTAGGAGGCACAGCAGATTGTTGTGGATCGTGCTTTTTCTTTTTGTCCTCAACCACAACTTTGGCCTGTTTTCTATCTTCAATTTCTTCAGCCACGGGCTTCGAAACAGTTTTACTTGTAGCACCTGCAGTGTAGGAGGAAAAGCAAAACAAAATACAAATGAGCAGAAAAGTAGTTGAAAATTAAAAGATTCAATTTTACAAGGTAAACAGAAGTATATGCCAAACACTGGTGGCTTATCCACTAGGTGAGGGAGTTGGCTATGCAGGTCATACAGACACCATTCGGCCTTTTAAAACACATAAAAGTCATGTGACACCCATAACATACTGCATGCGGTTTAGACCAGGAAAATTGCATCACACTGTGAGTTCTAGGTTTGACAACAGTTGCTGCAGCCGGTAGAATCTCACATTAATATGGCCAGAGCTTGATCACTTGAAAAAATATCTAAAACTAAGTTCTTGACCATAAAAAAAATTCCAAATTAGCATCAGTTTATACTTCTAGGATTCTAAAACTAAAGTAGGTTCGTATATTTCTTATGCCTAATCAGGGTGGGGAAAAAAAAAAAGCAACTATACTTCTAGCATTCTGCCTCAACAGAGAATAGGACCCAAGATTGCTATGGTATAAAGCATGGTGTTTTCAACAATTATACAAATTTCAAGCACAATCCTGTCTGAAGAAGTAAAAACTACCAATAAAATGCAAATCTCACCAGCATTTTTAGCAGGTACATTTCTAATCTCTTTTTTGACAATCAGTTCAGGCTCGGAGTCAACTTCTTCATCAGCAAATGCACCCCTATCATTCAGATTGACATCATCCCAGCTTTTTGCATCCCATTCATCCTCATCGTCATCTTCTTCCACTGCATCCTCTTCAACAGCTTCAGGAAGTTCAACTTTGTCCTCCATCTGCACTGACTCCACTTCTTCAATCTTTTCCGGTTCCTCCAAATCTAAATCAGCGGTAGTTTCCTTTGCTTCAGCGCTTTCATCTGTCTTGACAGCAGCGGCACCATTATGATTTCGATTAGTTGATTTCCCCTTCTTTGTCTGATAAATGGGTTTTTTGGCTGGTGCACCAGTGTCTCCAGAAGGAAGAGTCACACCCCCTGTGCTATTGAGAATCTGCCTCCTCATTGCCTCCAAACGCCGGGCTTCTTCTTTCTGCTTAGCAGTTAACAATTTACCATCTAGCTTCTTTCTCAAGAGTTTTTCCTTTTCTTTTTCCTTCTTTATACGTTTAGCCTCTTCTGCCTGTCTCTCAAGTTCCTCTAGCCTTTGTCGCTCCTCTTCTTCTTTCCTTAGCTTCTCTTCCTCTTCTCTTTTCTTTCTCTCTTCAGCCTCTTGTCTTCGAGCCAATAATTCTTGCATCTCCCTAACATGCTTTGGCACTTTCTTGTTGGTCTTCGAATCAATTTTCTTTGGTTCACTTATCTCAACTTTCTCTTCTACAGTTTCAACAACCGGTGCACTTCCGGCTGCTGCTGCTGCCTTCTTCTCCTTTTCCTTTTCCTTCTTCTTTTTCTTCTTTTTTGCAGCAGCTGATTCTACAGTCTCCTCTTCTCCCTCCTTTTCCACCGAAGCACCAGCAGCAGAAACGACTTCAGGAGCAGGCTGAACTTTATCATCCTGCAGCGGAGGAGCAGCAGGTTTTGCCGGAGGAGGGGCTTCACCAAGCTCTGCAAGAATCTTATCTAAATCGTCCTCCTCTTCTTTTGTCCTCCCACCCTTCTTCTTATTCTTCTTCTTATTTTTAGAAGTTCCAACGACTTCTTCACTCTTACTTATATTACCATTGTCAACATTAGCATTACTCACTTCTCCAACACTAGGCTTCTCAGCCTCAACAGCATCGATAATGTCATCACTCACTCTGGCAGCAGCACTACCACTCTTCTTTTTAGAAGACTTCTTTTTACCAGTAAACGCAAAAGAAACATCATCCTCGTCATTTTCATCGCCACCTTTGGCAGACTCCGATACAGAAACACTATCCTCATCCGGAATAGCTGTACCCGCCTTCTTAGACTTAGACGATTTCTTTTTCTTCCCCGAGAATGTGATCGGTCCTATATCTTCATCATTATCATCATCTTCCGCCTTTTCATTCTTACTCTCCTCATCTCCATCATCAATCTCATCTAATGCACTAAACAAACTACCTCCTCCTTTCTTCGAACCCTTCGAGGACTTCTTCTTCTTCCCACTAAAAACAATCGGTTCATCATCCTCATCACCATCTCCCTCACCGGTTAACTCCGATTTCTCCTCTTCATCATCATCCTTATCACCATCCTCATCATCCCCAAGCAAACCAAACCCACCTGCAGCACTAAACACACTCCCCCCACCACTTTTTTTCGATTTTCCCTTTTTCTTCCCAGCAAAAACAATTTCAGGCACATCATCATCAACATCATCAAAATCATCACCATTATCATTAGCAGAAGATTTAGCGTTACCTTTCTTACCTTTCTTTTTCCCAGGTTTCTCATCCACTACAGCCGGAGCGGCCGTTTCCTCCGAAAGCTCAGTTCCGATAGAATACTCATCGTCATCGATAATCGGAGCCTTCTTTTTCGATTTCCCACCGCCGCCTTGTTGCGGAGGATTCTCGTCGTCGCGAATTGATGGCTTCTTTTTCCCCATTTATCAGATTAGGGTTTTCGATTCACACGGATTATGCAGGAAAAGGAATTGATTCGTGTTTGGAAGAAACGAAAGAGAAAAAAGGAATTTCGATCGGTGAGAATGAGTGTGTATGGAAAATGGATGGAAGGAAAAAGATTTGGGAGTGCGGCAAGAAAGAATTGTTGTGGCGGCGGTGAAGGAAGAGAAATGTGAATTTGTGTAATGTAAAGAGTTAATGAATTAATGAAAACAAACAAACACAGTGGCGAATAAAGAAGAAGAGTATAGCGCAAACAAACTAGGGTTGTAATCTATGAAGTCCGATACGCGACACGATACGGATACGATACGATACCGATACGCTGATACGTGAAAACTTATTTATACTAATATATAAAGGGGATACAAATTTTTGGGATGGCTTTTTTATTATTTCAATTTTACCCTTAAAAAATAACTTCCACATAAAAATAGATTTTCAGTTTTTTTAGTAAATAATTTTTTTTTCTTCTTAATAACTAAGCACAACTTCCACATAAAAGTAGGTTTTCAGTTTTTTAATAGTAAAAAAAAAATATTAAAAGGAGGTTACGTAGTTATCAATTAACAAAGTCCAATAAAAAAGGAGATTAAGTAGTTATTTATATTTGCACAATACAGAATATCGATCACACACGAAAAAAAAAAGAATATCGATTACACAAACGAGCACGTTCCGTGCCCGTTTGGCGGCTAGTATTAATAATGATACTCCCTCCGTTTCTTTTTAATTGTCCTTTTAGAAAGATAACACCAAATTAAGGAAGTGTAATTTTGCACGTTATCTTCCTATTATACCCTCATTTTAATCCACCAATAAATTCTTTTTTTTTGCACTTTTTCCAATAAATTTAATATATTACGTAAAACAAAAATATTATCTTTTTCTCATAACAAACAATTGCTAATTACTATCTCTTTCTCCAGTAACAAACTATTGTCACGAAACTCTACCGTAAAACGATTTCTTTTCCACTAATTGTTTTTAACCTATCGTAAAACGATAATTATATGTAACAAACTTTGGTTTCAATTTGAAATATAATAGAGATAAACTTTCAAGAGATGCAATGATTTGTTTTCCACTAGCCTTGTGTTTAACCTATCGTAAAACGATAATTATATGTAACAAACTTTGGTTTCAATTTGAAATATAATAGAGATAAACTTTCTTTTAATTTGTTTTTAAAAAAACAAACTTTGATTTGATTTGTTTTTTATTGAAAAAGATAAGAGCAATTGACAAAGGGTATAATTGACAAATCATACCCGTAAAATATAAAAAGGACAATTAAATAGAAACGCTAAATCAGATAATAAAAGACAATTAAAAAGAAACGGAGGGAGTAATTGTTTTTTGAAAGACAAAAAAAATTACTATTATTATTATAAACGTCAATAGTTCATTGTACAAGGAGTAGTACAAACAAGCCAATAAACTTGCACAAAAGCAAAACAATTTGAGGCTCAATATACGAGGGTTCCTCAGTACTAACTAAAGACATATAATAGTTCAAAAAACATATTATAGTCATGACATCAAGCCTCTTTAACAAGCTCATCTTGTAGTAGACAATATTTGTGTCTCATTAATATTGTCCTAAAAAATAATGATCACCGGTACATTTTAAGTAATACATCTTAAGTTAAGTATTATACAAAAAGAACATCATTAGTACTATCCCAAAAAACATCACTAGTACTATCCAAAGAGGACATAGTTAATTATCCGTGTAACAACATAATAGTTTGACATTCACTAGGAAACACGGATTGTATAGGATATTATTTTTTTATTTAAAAATAAAGATTTAACCGATACTTTTCCGATACGAGTATCGGGAAGTATCGGACGCGTATCGGATATTATTTTTTATTTAAAAATAATGATTTAACCGATACTCTTCCGATACGAGTATCGGGACGTATCGAACGAGTATCGGTATCGAGGACGTATCAGACACCATACTTCACCATTTTTAGAGTATCGGGGCTTCATAGGTTGTAATGAAAATGTATTTTTTTTTTCTTGTGTTTATCTTTTTTAAAAAAAATATTATTATTATTATTTTATGAAAACTTATTTTTCTTGCATCATTGAAACTCTCACATGATGATTGTGAGATTTCGAGTTCGAACTCAAATAGATATTCAATTTAAAAATATCAATATTTGCTAGTTGAGATAAGCTTGTCAACAAAATACTGATTACATTGAATTTCTTGGCTTTGGATCTCAAAGACACATGATGGATCCTAGGGTTGAGTATCGGTCGAGTTCGGTCGAATTTGGGCCGAAAATTGTCAAACTGATAAAAAACTGCAACCTCTTAATTTGGATAGAAGTCTTACCATTTACATTTTCGGTTTGTTCGGATGTTGGATCGTACGTGTGATGGGTATAACGGATCGATTTTAAACGGGTTAGATTCAAACTTTGTTGTTACATTCAAAACTTTATTGATCAAAAAATTCTTATTCTTCAAATAGTTCAATATTTTGTACACAATGCAACAAATGATATAATAAAAAAAGTGAGATGTAGTTACTTTGTTTCAAATATGTAAAGACAATAAAAAATAGTAAATGAGAAGTAGAAATTAAGATAAATCTATAATATTATCTCTCACATCTTTTTTATCAACATATTACAAGCTTAAGCTTGTAAAATATAACATTTTTCCCATCTATAAAAGATAGATAAAATTAACAAAACGAAAAGTATAAGAGATTAAATAAAAATTGACAGATGAATTTTTAGAGTCTTGCCTACAACCGTTCATGACTGATTTTTAACAATTGTTGACCCAAAATCCAATCTGCACCCAACCGAGTGCTTCCATATGTTAATAGTTATGTCGATTTCAAGTGGGGTTCCAGGTCTGTGGTCAACCCTAAAGATCCTTTAGATATAAATCCAAGGCACTAATGACATCCATCTATTAGAATCGAGAACAAGTTGTAAAAAATAGTAACTTACAAAGAGACTTGTTTAAGTAATAAAAAAAAGTAGTAAAAAAATTTGATATCTACTTATTGACAAAAAAAAGAATTATAAAGTAGTAAAGACTTTGAGTAATGAAAAAAAGTGTTATCTACTTATTGACGAAAAAAAAAGATAATTGTACTATTACACTAAGGACTCAAAAAATTTAAGAGAGAAATATTACACTTCAT
Organism: Trifolium repens; assembly: GCA_030408175.1. Lineage (NCBI taxonomy): Eukaryota > Viridiplantae > Streptophyta > Magnoliopsida > Fabales > Fabaceae > Trifolium > Trifolium repens. The sequence goes on along the minus strand of CP125836.1, from coordinate 58,616,286 downwards.
AAGTTAGCGAGTAAAATAACAAATTTTATAACAATATATAATTCATGTTAAAAATTTATGTTGTCTTAATTCTTTATGAATTTATCTTTTTTTATAAAATTTTGTAGATGTTGCTCTCAACTATTTCGTTAAAGTTGCGTAAAAGAAACTACTTTGTTAAATATTTATATTGTTTTAATTATTTATTATGAATTTATCTTTCTTTTTTAAGCTGGAGATGTTGCTCTCAACTACAAGCTCAAGTAATTGTAGTTTTCTTTGTTAAAGAAAAGTAACTTTTATTTAAGTAGTTTTTCTATTGGCGGAGGCTAGCATGCACAAGGCATGTAGGTCTCCCACCATGGGAGACCATTTTCAACCCTTAGATTAAGAAGGTGCATAATCTTTTACTTATAAAAGGAAGCTCCTACATAGCTCATAGGCAAGTATTGTGCTTATGTGGCACTCTACAAAACAAGTTTTCAATCTCTACTAAAATTTTACCATCATTTCTTTTTATATAATTAATTAATTAATATAATAATAATATACTATTAAAAAAAAAACAACACTAAAGCATATATAGAGGTATATGCTGTTTTTACATTAAGAATGTGCATAATTAATTAGATTAAGAAGGTGCATAATAAATCATAATGATGTTTTTACATTGTATATTTTTCTCATGAGTTTAATTTGGATAAATTTTTTTAAAAAAAAAATTATAAAAATTCTTATTTTCAAACTGAAATGTTGAAACTTAGATCATTTATTTAAGTGTTAAATATATTTTTGATCCCTACAAAATAATGACATTTTAAATTTAGTCCTTGTTTAATTTTCATTAAATTTTTAGTCCCCAAAAAATTATCATGCATTCATTTTTAGTCCTTACCGTTAATTCAACATGTATTTTTAAATGATTTTTTCGCAGGTATGTTTAAAACATCATAAAAAGTTTCTCCGAAAAATATGAACTCAAAAATTGAGTTCCTTTTGTTTGGTAACTGTTATATTACCACAAGCTTATAGTTTATTTTTCAGATGTTATTTCAAGTAGATTATGAGCTTATAACTTATCATTTTTTTTTCCAATTTTACCTTTATTATTTTTATCTTAAACATTTTTTTTGTTTACAATAGAGCAGAAGATCAAAACCAATACCTCGTGCATAATTCCCAAATCCCTTACCGCCGGTGGCTTGGTGTTGATGATGAACTGTGATTGGTTTTTGTTTTTACGCTTTTTCTTTTCTTATTTTTTATTTTATTTTGTTAGAAAAAAATTCTAATATTAATTAGTTCTTTTTTATATAGTTTTATGATTAAAAAATATGGGGCCCACAATTGTCACGTCAGCATTCTGTTTAAAAAGTTAACAGTATGGACTAATTTTGATAACAGAACAAATTGTAGAATTTTTTTCACCATTAAAAAATGTAGGGAATATTATTGACTATAAGACAAAATATAGAGATTAAAAACATATTTAACTTAATATTTTTAAATATTAATACGATATAAATTTTATTACAGTATTAATTAAGATTGTTCCTTTATGTCAATTTATATTTATCACCTACTTATACGGCTAATTTTACTAAACACTTCAACTAACTTATCAGCTATCAACTATAAGCTATCAATCATAAATTATAAACTAATTTATCACTTACCTGCTATTTTTATCAAACATAATCTTGGACAAAAAATAAAGAAAAATAAATAATATAGTGTGAGGAAGAGTACCATACACTTGCAAAAAAAATGGTCTCCCATGGTGGGAGACCTACATGCCTTGTGCATGCTAGCCAGCGCCTTTTCTATTATTTCTTTTGGTCCAATTTATTCTTTGCGTCTATTTGGTTTGGAGTTTCACAATCACAACCCCAAACGCAAGTCTCCTATCACCAAATGCGATTCTGACGATTTTTAGTTTGTTAGACTAAAAGCAAAATGTGATTATCTTCCACGCCATAAATCCTAGCTTTTACGTTAAAGAAATGTGAATGAGAATTTATTGGTGGCGGGTATTCTTTTCACTACTCATAAATTCTTCTTAATTTTTCAACACGAACTCCATTTCAATTTTTTTTCGTGAAAAGATTTTTTTTTCCCTGTTACGTTCTCATTTTTACACAAAGTTTGCTCACATGAGAGAATAAATATCACCTTACACAAAGATTTGCTCAAATAAGAGAAGATAGGTGTATAAAGATTTGCTCAAGTTCATTAGTGAGAATTGTGGATTGTACCAAATTTGATGCTGAATCGGGCATCAAATATCTCAAACTTCCGTTTCTTTATGTTGAAAATTAAGAAATTATGTTTAGGTAGAAATAAGAAAAATTATGATGTTTATATTAAACGATGAAAAATGTGAGTTTCTAGATTTAAACTTTTGGTTCAAGGACCTCTATACTTAAAACAATTAGGGATTTATTTTTGTCACCCTACCATATTTCTCGCGCGTCGTATAAATTTACTAAAATATTCATGTCCGCTATTTAAGTAGTGGATTTTACATTTAAAATCTTAAAAATTTCATGTTAGGTGGTGTTTTTTTTTTCTTCTCAAATTTCATATTTTTATAACGTCTGCTACTTAAGTAGTTGACAAATCCGCTACTTAAGTAGTTGACGTTTAAAATTTTGAATTTTTATGTAGGGTGCTTTTTTCACAAATTTTTCATTTTTATAACGTCCACTACTTAAGTAGGGGAAGAGTAAAAATTGAAATTCATAGGGCACGCGAGAAATAACGTATAAGGCGTAAATCAGAGTTTATTGGTTTGAACTTTTGGACCATAGAACTACATATTAAATACACAATTAACTTTTTTAATCGAATAATCTAGTGGCTAAAATTTATTGATAAATTGAATTAAGAGCAACCACAATAATGATTTTGACATCACGTCTACACCTAAAACCTAAAACCTTAATAATACAATAAATTTATTCATACTTATAAGTCATATATATCAACATTTTGAAATGTCTACTATTACTGAAACATATCAGAGTCTACTATAAATGAAAATGCAATCATACAGATTGAAAATGACTGAAACATAGACAAACTATTAAAGGAAAACTACATTGTGTCATGTGTCATTTCAAAGAAAAAGGACACATAATTGAATCAAATCACATTCATGTTCACAATATCAAGAATATACTGAGTGTTTGAAATCAAAGAAATTGACAGGACAAAGTACAAGGTACAAGAAATTAACAGTTATCATTTTGGCCAGACGTTTCGATCTGCAAGAGCATAGGAGTTTCTTGTTGTACAAGTCACTCTGCCACTACAAAACACCTTCAATCTGCATCATTGCGTCTACAAGGTGAACTCAACTGTGTACTCACAAAAGTCCCTCGAAGTTAGGCATTATACCGAACATTTCACCGAAACCTTTGTTTTTCCGAACTGAATACTCTCGTTGTGTCTTGAAAATATACAGTCCAAGTCTCATTGTATCTTGAAAAGTCTCTTCAATGTCGCCACTAGCTTCCGTTCCTCCATAGACAGATCATCCTATATAAATAATTCAATAGTATAACTTTTTAAGAGACAGTCCAACAAAATCCCATAAATAAATACACATTGTTACCGATACATTCAACAGTATAACTTACCTGATGATTAGTATTGAGAACATCAATAGACCTCCGTGAAATATGGCTTACAAGTTCATCATCGATATCAAAATGCCTCCCAAACGTTTTCTGCTTTTCCTCAGAATTGCAGCCAACAATCTGCAAAACAAGTTTCAACACAACATTAAGACTATCTTATTCACCTCTAAACATGACCATGTGTATAATAAAACTATGGCTAAAAGCACACACCTTAATGGCTACTTCCTGCCCTTTCATTGCACGATTAACCGGTTTATTGTTAATCTCAACGGAGGCAATGCGGCCAATATCAATAAAATCTTGGGAAGGAATACAAATCGGAGTCCCAATCTGTCAAATAGAAATATTAGTGCAAGTTTAAAGAGGAACCAAACAAATTTTGTGTATTGCACACATAACTTGACGTTCAAGACATACAGATGCAACACTAAGATACAGTCGTTGAATTTACGTCAATGCAAGCATTGTAACCACAATGAAAAAAGATCATTTGAAAAGAAAAAAAAATACCTTTAACGTGCCTTCAACGATATTAACTCCCAAAATTATCGGATCCTTTTTGTTGAAGATATAATTTGGTAGGATCTTTAGAACGCATGGGAAGACTACCTCGTCAGCAGATTCTTTCTTTTTCTCCTCCTTAATGTTGTCCATGTAAACCTTAAATTGATCAAATAAATGATAAATGATATCGGCGCTAAAAATTTTCACACCCAATTTATCTGCAAGTTCCCTAGCTTCTGGGATGACTTTGACATCAAACGCCAATATAGTAGAATACTCTCGTTTCTTTTCAAGCATTACACTGGCCTTAATGACATCTTTCTTATGTACAGGACCTATGTTTATAGCATTAACAGGAATGTTGACTTCTGGAGTTTTCAAAAACTCGAGTAATGCTTCCAATGAGCCAAGGGTAGATGCCTGGACACAAACACCCTCGCCGCTCCTGTCAATCCTGCTCAAGACCGACTCCACGTCTTCCAAAGCCGCCTTTTTAATATACTCCAAATCATCATCAGGCTTCACTACATATAAACTAGCGCCGGCAATAGCATGTTCAAGTCCCTGAAATAACAAGAATTCATACAAATCTCCGATTGTCTACGCATTTATAAACAAAAAATGAAGATAAACATAATTGGATAAAAGCATGCATAATCGAATCAATATCACTAAGTACCTGAGCAGTGATCTTGATGCCCATTGCAGCTTTGATTTCTTTGTGATGGATATATGATCCCTGAAATCAAACGAAGGTTAAAATTTTCCTATCAAGCGACAAATGTGATAGTAAAATTAATCAATCACATGAAAAGATATAATAGTACCTTGACACGAAGTTCCTTCATTGGATGAGGTGTCAATAAAGCTCGAATTGTGGCAACAATTGGACCCTATATTATAAACCTTATTAGTAAGAATCAGAAAGCAAGTATTAATAGAAGTAGTTAGATTATGAGATGCTTACCTGCATTCCAGATACAACTATTTGATCTCCTTCATGAAGAACGCCGTTAACTAAAACAACATCAATAGTAGTTCCATGACCTTCGATAACCTTGACTTCCAATACGGTACACTGGTAACCACAGTCGAATAAACGGTTAGGTCTCTAATCAAGAGTTCAACCACTTCAAATATTATGTGAAAATAAGGCTAACCTGCACTTCTTCGCTGTACGTAAGTTTCTCAATCATGGTCCTTTGAGTCCATTTAACCAATAGTAATAGCATATCTGGGATTCCTTCACCACTGAAATAGTATTAAATACTAAAACATCAGTACAAAAACATCGACAAAGTTAGAGTGTCACGGCTACAAGGCTACACAGTTACCTTATTGCACTTGTAGGCACAATGCTGAATGTTTCTCCCATTTCTTTGTTTTTATAATACAATTCAGTATTTAGACCTTGTTCTTTGAACTGAGTAACGATCTAGAAGAAAAAAACGAAAAATTAGTATGGCGAACATTTACAAAAACAATCTTCCACAACTTATAAATAAAAACAAAATGTTTTTTACTACCTGAGTGACCTTCATATTAAACTCATTTTTAACATCCTTAGACTGCTGCTTCATTGCTTTACGAATCGGAGCATTACGACATGTTTTCCAGCCAAAAAGTCTGTCAACCTGCAATGTTGCAAGAACAGTCGACATAATTGAGCAACCTGTAAAGAACATGTATTGGAAACAGTATCTCAGAAAAGTGGAATACTCACCTTATTCAATGCAATAATGAATTCTGTGTTCCTCATTTTTAATAGATTGAGTGACTCTATAGTTTGTGGCTCTAAGCCATGCATAATGTCAACAACCAAAATTGCAATATCACATAGACCTGAACCTCGAGACCTTAAATTATTGAACGATTCGTGGCCTGGGGTATCAATAACTAGTAAACCGGGAACTTTCAATGTTGCATCATCAACTTTCAGTTCCTTAGTTCTTTCGCGTATGTTCTTAGCAGGAAAGTATGTTGCGCCAATCTGTTGAGTGATACCGCCAGCCTCGCCTCCTTGAACATTGGTACCTCTAATACAATCCAGAAGCTTGGTTTTTCCAGTGTCCACATGACCCATGATGCAGCAAATTGGCGACCGGAGGTTCCCATCACTCGGACTAGAAATCACAGAAGACTGTTGTGGATCGTGATTTTTCTTTTTGTCCTCAACCACAACTTTGGCCTGTTTTCTATCTTCATTTTCTTCAACCGCAGGCTTCGAAACAGTTTTATTCGTAGCACCTGCTGTGGAGGAAAAGCAAAACAAAATATAAATTAGCAGAAAAGTAGTTAAACAGAAGTATATGCCAAACATCATGCTTTAGTAATATCTCACAACAATTTATTGCAGCAGTTGACATTATAAGGTTACAACTTAAAACATTAATTTTTTTTCCAAAACAATGTTCTTGTCTATAAAAATTATTACATAGTATATCAGTTTATATTTCTAAGATTCTAACACTAAAGTAGGTTTATGTATTTCTTATGCTAATCAGGTACTAAAAATTCTTATCATTAAGCTATGGTATCAAGCTTGATGTTCTCAACAATTACACAAATTTCGACGTAATCGTGTCAGGACAAATTTAAAACTATCAATAAAATGCAAATCTCACCAGAATTCACATGCACAATTTCTTCATCAGCAAATGCACCCCTATCATTCATATTGACATCATCCCAGCTTCTTTCATCCCATTCATCCTCAACATCCTCTTCAACAGCTTCAGAAGGTCCAACATCGTCCTCCATCCGCGCCGACGGTTCCTCTAAATCGGTTATAGTTTCCTTTGCCTCACGACTTCATCTGTCTTGACAGAAGCTTCACAATTATGATTTCGATTAGTTGATCTCCCCGTCCTTGTCTGATAAACGGGTTTTTTAGCCGGTGCACCAGTGTCCTCCACAACAGGAATATTCAAACCTCCTATACCATTGAGAATCTGCCTCCTCATTGCCTCCAAACGTCGAGCTTCTTGTTTCTGCTTATCAGTTAACAATTTACCTTCTTGCTTCTTTTTCAGAAGTTTTTGTTTTTCCTTTTCCTTCTTCATACGTTTAGCCTCTTCTTCCTGTCTCTCAAGTTCCTCTAGCCTTTGTCTCTCCTCTTCTTCTTTCCTTAGCCTCTCTTCCTCTTCTCTTTTCTTTCTCTCTTCATCCTCTTTTCTTCGAGCCAATAGTTCTTGCATCTCCCTAACATGCTTCGGCACTTTCTTGTTCGTCTTCGAATAAATTTTCTTCTGTTCACTTGTCTCAGTTTCAATAACCGCTGCACTTCCGGCCGCTGCTGCTGCCGCCTTCTTCTCCTTTTCTCTTTCCTTCTTTTTTCTCTTCTTTTTTGCCGCGGCTGATTCAACAGTCTCACCTTCTCCCTCCTTTTCCCTTGAACCTAATTCAGAAACTTTATCATCTTGCTGTGGCATTGGACAAACTACTTTCACACCATTATTATCTCCATCCTCATCGGTGACCGGAGACTTCATCATCGGAGGATTCTCGACGTCGCGTGTTAGTTTATTGTTCTCCATTTGACAGGTTAGGGTTTCTTGTATAATAAGAAAGAAAGGTTAAATAAAAGGGAGAATAAGTCTTGGGTCGCAAGCTTCACAGTTGAATAGATTGAGATTCAATCTCGGGGATTTGGATCCTCTCCTTTTTTTTCTCTCCAATTCCCTCTCCAATTCTTTGTTTTGTGAGTGTGAAGAGAGAGAAATTAAAAATTAAAAATAAATAATTGATGATGAGAGAGAAGAAATGATGAGAGAGAAAGACACATAAAAAAAATTGGAGAGAGAATTGGAGAGAAAAAAAGGAGAGGATCCAAATCCCAATCTCGGTGCCCAAGTTTCACTTCAGATGAATGAGCGCATAATAAAATCAAACCACATCATGTTAGTTAATAGGGTTGATTACTCCTAATATAATTACTCCCAAATTTTCTAAATTATCATCCTCACTAAACTTAATCAAATCACCAAATTAATAGCGTTAGCGTTATAATTATTTTAATTATTTCATTATTTTGAAAGATGAGATAATTCTGACAAAATTTTGTAAGTAAAACTTGGTTTAGTTAATAAAGTAGAAGTTTTTTCTTATGAACCGACAAAGTTAGGAGTGTAATTGGACCGGTTTGGATCGGTTTTTAATGAATTCAATGTCCGGACTATTAAACTCTCAATTGGTTCGGTTTTTTGCATTTTTCAAAAATAAAACCGAACCAAACTAATACTTTAGACGGTTTTTTTCGATGTATTCTATACTATTTTTTTTTTTTGATATCACTCATTCATCTAATCAGGTATGTGAGTGCAACATTATTAGCTCTTGTATCATCAACCGTTACACTACAACCTTTTAAATTCTTCATTCTTTCAAGCATGCCTCTAAATTCTCACCAATTGTTTCCTCTTGTGATAAGAAGTTACAACCATGTAATTCATATTTTGTACCAATGTCCAACAATGAGTGGTAAAGGAAACAATTTGTTTATTTGGTTCTTTACCTTCACTTTCTCATCATTATTTCATTATTCTTATGTGGTAAATTACTCGACCACTATTTAAACACAATGTTTGTCCAAGAGCGTGTTTCTAAATTAGGGTTTGTTGTGTGACTATAATTTTTTTTTTACAAGTAGTTCAAATTGGGTTAGTTTTAATTTTTTATTATGGGCCGGCCTATAAAAAAATCAACTTAACAATATATATCTATTGGTTCAATTCAGTTTTCATCGGTTATTAAAAATTGAATCCGAGAATCAAACCAAACCACATCGGTTTTTAATTGGTTCAATTTGATTTTTTGTCCAAACCATAAAAATTGATTTTTTTAGTTTGGATTGATTGATTTGTCTAAAATTTTACACAAATGATCTTATATAATATAAATTTTCAATTCAACGGTGTATTTTATAAAAATTTATATCGATTAAAATATTATTGAGTGGTTCATGGATAAATATCCCCAAATCATGAAAGGGTAAATTAGAAAAAACCAAATACATAACATATTGTACCCTTTTTTTTTTTTAAATATTTTTAAATTTGATTCATTTTTTTAATATTTTTAACTAAGAACAACAGCTGAAACATTTGCTCCACAACTCATCAATTCAGTTGCCAATTCCATCATTGAAAGTGGTGCTCCAGTCATAGAAAGTTCATGAAATATCAACACAAACCTCTTTGACAAAACAACTTTTGCAAAATCACTTTTCTTGTCACATTTTCCACAACACTAGTCATTATTATTACTACTCAGTTTCAAAATTTTGTTCTCTATTGAACCAAATGGACCAACAAGAGGAATTTTTTCTAACTCCTTTTCATCTATATCACCAATATTGCTCTCAACTTTCAATTTTCTCTTGTGTTTACTTCTCAAAGATCTTCTATTCTTATTTTGCACCTTGAGGAGGTGGACCATTCCTTCTGTTAGTAGGTTCATACCTACGTGGCCCTCTTCCTTTCACAACAACCTTAGGCGCCTGATTTTGATTGCTACCATTGTTATATTCTCTGTTGTTAAATTCTCTGTTGTTATATTCTCTTTCATTATATTCTCTCCTGTTTCCTCGAACATGTCCACCACGATCAGTGCCACGAGCTCTACCTCGCCCTCGAAAATTACCCCTAGAAGGTCTCCTCTAAATTCCATACACACGGCATTAAAAAAGAGTCTTAAAATAAATGAAATTTAACAAAGAGCGTGTGGTCACAAAGTACGTTAAGGATCATTACCTCGTCATAGCGCCTATCCTGCACTGAAATTTCCTCAAATTTATCATGTCCCCATTTCTTGTCATCTTTGGACTCCCACAATCTCCTTCCACCATGCATCCGCCTTTCAGAGTTCAAAAGATTAGAAAAAAAAACTATGAGGCTCAAAAACTAACATGACACCGACTTACACAAGTAATAATTTGAGAAAATAAAATAATTGAATGTAATCACATGTGTTGATGCCATGTCAGATATCACAAACGCCTTCAAACTAAAGTGTCCGTGCTACATTCAAAACAACATAATCTACGACCAAGTCTAAAACTAAGCTACAATATTGCAAGTCAAACTAACACTAACTATACAACCATGATGGAAAAAGCATTACAATTATAAACAGATTCTTAAGGTATACTATTTGCTATAAAGCATAACAATTATGATGAAAAAAGATACCTTTGGCGGGCACCGGAATTGTCCCTGAAACGATCATCGACATCATGCATGTAAAAGGCACCAGCAGTGGGCACAGCAAATGGTTCATTCTCCTTTTTCTCCTCAGTATTGACCTCAGCAGAATCTTCTCCCAAAGAAGGTATAACATCACCATCAGATTCCTTAACCACAATCACTGAACCCTCAACCCCACTTACACCTTTATCCACATAAACTTCCTCATACTCTTCTTCTTCTTCATCTTCAACTTCATCATATTCTTCTTCCTCTTCAACTTCCTCATTATCATTATCATCATCATCATAATCAGCAACACCACCTTCACCATCTGAATCATCAGACCGAACCCTAACACGAAGATCTTCACTCTTAACTGAATCATCATCATCTCTATCAACTTCTCCTTCTCTTTCTTCTTCTTCATCATCACTAGCCTCACGTCTCCGCATTGTAAGAAGAGATCGATTTGCTTCTTCAGGATCACTCTCATAAACATGGTTTTATTCCATTTATGAAATAGACAAGGTGGTCTAGCCTTTTTTTTTCACGAAAATCATTGCTAAAATGACTGAGTTTGAATTCAAGATATGAAGAATATTTGGCTTAATGATTTCAACATTTATAAGTTGAATTAGAACTTACAACGAATTGATTTAATTTATAAAAAAATTATATTAAAAAAAATTAAAATGAATTGGTATTACTATTAAGTAAACTTTTTTTTTGTAAAAAAAAAAAGGGGATGTTTCTTGTTTTAAAAATAAGATACCAAATAGTAATATGTTTTCTTAGTTTCAAAGAGCTTAGTAGCATAATTCACCCACCAAGTGTGAAAAATAATTATTGCTGATCTGAATCTCCAATATATATCATTTTCAATTATCCCAGAATCTTTTTGCCACAGTTTTCATCAATACATTACACATACACTTATAAATAAAAATTATGTGTATGCTCCAAGTTCATCTGCAACCATGTGAACTTTTATATAAATTAAAAACAACCTCATTCTCATCGCTCGCAATTACAATCACTCGACATTTAAATAAAATTATAGATCTTTTCAAAAGTTTTCGAATGACAATTTGCATTTTGTTGTTGAATCGTTTTAAATGTGGATAATAGATTTGGGTTATTTTACCAAAATGGCAAAATACAGTATGTACATAATATTTCAAAACCTTCAATACTATCATAGTACTAAAAAATCAAAAAAAAGAGCACTCATTATAATTTTTGTTGAAATTAGAAATATGATTGGCTTAGTGCATTTCAGCAAACCCACAGTCAGAACAAACATGCACTTATATTCTCATCAGTTTGGCAAACCATCTGAGGAGTTGGTTCATCCAAGAACTTAACTCATACTTAATGTCAGAAATTTAAACAACACTATAATTTTCTTGATCGAATATTCTGTATTATAGATCCAAGATTATCCAGGACATTAAAACCCTCTACCACCTGCAAGTTTGACTCAAAATAAAGGTACAAGTCTCAAAGATGATTAACTCTCGATACAAAGGAACAATAACAACAAAACAACAGCTAAGGAGACCGACCGATAGTGAGAAAATTGGTATAAAATGTGGGTGTGGGACATACAGATCAAACATCGGAAGCCTTGGGAGAATTTTCTGGTGTCTTCACAGTCGGAGACGCCTCTCCCTTATGTGCTGTGATAGCAGCCTTAAAATCCTCAACTATGGATCCATCCTTGAACTTCAATGCAAATGTTGAAAGACCGGCTTTTCCTTCAGTTGCACAGGCGAAGGTAACACCCTTCTTCTCCATATTTGTGAGCTTCATTTCAGGGTAAAGACGTGCATTTAAAATCAATCTGTAATTACCCTTAGACCTCATAAGAACTCTGGCCTTCTTTTCTGTTCCACTAGTTACATTCACCTTCACTTCTCCCTTTCCACGTTCCTTCCAACCTCCATCTGCAAATTCGAACAACACTGAATCTGCATTAAAAACAACTTCCTCATTTTCTTCGCCAGTTTCAACAACAACTTCTTGCAGTGTTTCAATCTTGGAAACAGCAGATGCTCCAGACGTCCCAAAACCAGAACTTCCAGTGTTGGATAAACCAAGACCCAAAGGCTGGTCAGTTTTCAATCCAAAAATAGAACCAGACCCACTGCCTAAAGCAGACCCATCGCTTGTTGAAGTCCCGAAGGAAAACAAGGAAGAAGAAAATCCAGTTCCAGCAAGACCTGTGAAGGCATTTTGACTACTCGAAAGCTGTTGAAATGATTTGAAAGGGCCCCCTTCAGCAGTAGGCTCATCACTTACTTTGTTATCTTCCTTGTCCTTGCTTTCACTATTTCCGTTCTTATCATTGTTCTCGGTATTTTTTTCTTCTGTAGATTGTTCTTTGTTAATCTCACCGGTACTCTCCTTATCAGTAGCTTCCTTCTTATCCTCATTTTCAATCTTACTCCCATTCTTACTCTGTTCATTATCTACCTTTGAGTTGTCACTCTCCTTCTCCGCATGCTCCTTACCTGCATTGTCTTTTTCTGCAGCGTCGTTATTTGAAGTAGATTTGTTTTCCACCTCAAGAGCTTTACTTTCTGTCGGCTTAGTTTCTTCGTCTTTAGCTTTTTCTGGTTCTGTTTCAGCAGTAGCTTCAACAGGCTTGGCACTGGATTCACTAGGAGCAGCCAACCGTATTCCAGCAAAAGGGTTTGAAGAAGGAGCAGAATTGGTCTGTTGACGACGTGCTACTTTGATTATTCTTCTGGTTGCCAGAACCTCGTCACTGGCTTTCTTGAAAGTTCCAGCTTCAAGGTCAGCGTCATCTTCCTCATCGTCAATAGGAGTGTCTCGGGTGAGCTCCCGTCCAGCAGCCCTTTTCTTTGACGACTGTAAGGCATTCTCAGCATCCGACATCACAGAAAGAATTTCTATCCAAGTTTCAATACAACAAGAATTGCAGTCAGAAACTACAGTATGCATTAGACATAAGAGTAAACTAAGCTATATGGATGACTGTAATGGTGTGTGTGTGTGTGTCCAAAGTTAACACAAACATGCTAGAAATAGAAAGGCCTAACACATGTTACAAATCAGCTCAGAAATCCCAGTAATATGATATTGACAGGGAAACCAATAAAATTAGACATTAGACTTTGTCAGTATGATGTAAAGATAAAATAACAATCACAACCAAGAACCCAACCCAATCGGATCACGATTCACCAATCACTTAAATGTTTAACTACTATAAAAAACTGATTAAAAGCAATATAATAAATCACAGAACATTGTAAATTCAAACATATCAACTCAGCATCCTCCTTTACAGAAAGAGCTTCTATTTGCCCAAATTTCAGTGTACAACAAGACTTGCATTCAGAAAGTACGGTATCAATTTCATTCAATGTAAGAGTAATACACTAAGCTATACTGATGATGGTATGTATCTGCGCGTGTGCGGGTATATGTATACCAAAGTTGCAAACACATACTAAAATATCCGAGAACATGCTAAAAATCAACTCAGAAATCCCATTAAGATGACTTGACAGTGAAATGATGCTATTTAAACATAAAAAATTTAAAACCATATTCCTACATCGTATAAATATACACCACCCGTTAAAGTGACTCGGAGAGAAAATAAAGTAATCAGAAGACTAAAATGTATCCCAATTGTATCTATATACACACACACAGTGTTGGACAACAATTTGTTGCCCAAATAACATTTCTATTAAAATAAAATCACAAACAGAAACTGAGAAGCTTGTAGCAACTTAGCAAGCCTAGTAAAAACAAGAACACAGTGGTAATCCTTCTACAGCTTAAGACCCTATAAGCAGCTTACAACAATTTGGTCCTACCTAATCTACCAAAATTTTGACAACAATCTTAACCACAGATATAAATTTCAACAAATTATTTTGAGCTAAAACTAAAGCAATCTCAGTACAAATTTATGATTGCCATCATCTACTTAAAACTATGATACTGTTCCATAATTTTATTTGAGCCTTCTACCAGTTTTCAGAATTTGTAAAAATCCGATAACATATTGAGGGCTTGTTTGGATTGGTTTATTTGTACTTATCTACTGGCATAAGTTTTGTGAAACTGTTTGGGAAAACTTCTGACAATTTTCAATAGTTTGTTTCATCTTAGTTTCATAAGTTCTACAATATAGCCTATGAAAACAGCAAATAGCATATATAAAAACAATTCCATTAACATGAACATGAACAATTAGCTTATGAAAACAGCACGCTGTAAAAATAGCTTATGTAAGCTAATACATAGACACTTATCATGATAAGCACTTGTACTTTAAGCTGCAAATAAGTTGTTTATCCAAACATACCATAAAAGTAAGCTTAGAAATTCCATTAAGATGACATTGTCAAGGAACCTCAAAATAAAAAATATAAAACACAAATTGAAAGAATATAGCAACTAAGCAACACAAGTAAAAACCAAATTGAAAGTAAAATCTACAAACTAAAACCTTATAACCAGCTTACAACAATTTGTTCCTACCTAAGCTACCAAAATTTCAACAACAATTTCAAAAAAAATAAAAATAAATAAATACATTGAGCTAAAACTGAATCAGTCTCAGATTAATAAATTCATGATTATTATTATCAACTATATAAAACTATGATATAATTGTATAAATTTAATTATAGCATTCTGTAAAATTGAAACAATTGAAAAAACGGGTAAGTTTAACAATCGCGGTACCAAAAATTCGAGAAAAAAGAAGAAGGGAAACCTTGTCACCGTTTACGGTGGCCGACGGGAGAGTCCGGCAGTAGTGTTGAGTGATGCGACTCCGATTGTAGGGCAAAGATTTGATGGAGTTGCTCTCAGATTTTTTTTTTTTTTTTTGTTGTCTTAGGGTTTTGATTTATTAACACGATGAAAAAGAAATCAAAATGAAAATTTGTTTCTTTTTTTGTTGGGCTTTTTCAATAAGATGTCAATTAGGCTTTTTGGGATTAGAGTACGTTACCGTTTGACCTAATTTATTTCAAACTTTTTTACTTAAGAGAAGTTAGGGTAAATAGATTTTCAATAATTTATTAATAGAAAAAAATTTGTTTAATTTTTATGAGTAAATAGGTAAAAGATTTTTGAAGTTAAGAAAACAACAATCACCAAATCGGTTTAGTTTTTTTTCTTTCTTTTTTTTTTCTTTTTTTGAAAACTCTTATTTTCACTTTTAACTTTCAGATAACTTTTAAGACAAAAAAATTCAGGTCAAACGACACCTACAAATTCCTATTTTGTTCGAAGAAATTTATTTTTATCATTTTACCAATTTTTGGCACAGTCGCACACCCTATACGTTTTCCATTTTATCCTTACGCTATTTAAGATATTTTTGTTGGACTTCGGCTCTTAGTGTACTTTTCTATTTTCGTTCACCGAGTAGAGAAAATATTTTCCAAATATTAAAGGATCTTGTTAATGAATTTGAAAGTTGATTTTCATTATTTCCCTTTGTTTGACTTAAAATTATTTGAAATCAAATTAACACTATACGCCAATACAGTTTAAAAAAAGTAGTAGATGTTTGATGTTTTTTATCACTTGATTTAGAATTCAAAATTTGACCGACATATGTTGGGATGGGTCAACACCGTATAAAAATCATAATTATCCCAACAGATTAATATTTACAGTTGTATCGAGAAAGAGAATTAATCCATATTTTTATATTAAGACGGTGTGATAAAAGTTTTAAATACTATTTGTGTTTATTAAGCATTTGAACATATGTTGAGAGATGAACCCCTTAAATAGATATTGGTTATTATTGAGGGATTATAGATGTCTATAGTCTATACAGTAGTATTTATTTGAAAGATACCTGATTTACAAAAACAAAATCAAAAAAATTGGGAACACCCCCTCAACTCCTTAAGGAAAATAGCAAGTATTATCTATACAACATATACTAAAGATTAGATAAAATGTGACATCTTTGTTTAGATAAAATGAGATATCATTCTCAAACAATTTGACTAATAATTGAAGAATGCAAATCGTTTGAGATGCACTAATAATCTCCCTTTAAAGGAGAAACAAGTTGGGAGTGGTTCTTCTAACTCTTTTACATTTGATATATTAGGCACAATTAGTCTTCACTACTTCATTGATTCTTTACATTTGAAATGTACTTTTAGGCTTTGTTTGGTTCAACCGAGGGGGAGAGGTGAGGGGAGGGGAGGGGAGGGATTTTTAAGGAGGGGAGGCGAGATAAAACATAATTTATTATGTTGACAAAATTACCCTCACTTTTTTATTAAAATTCTAAATTATCCTTGTTGGAATATTAAATTCTAGGTTTTTTTTTTTTACAACAAAAAAAATTTAGGTTTTCTACTCATTAGATTTTATTTTTTTTGTATATATCTATTAGATTTTTTTTACGTAATATATCCATTATAATTTAATCCTTATTTTGAGTTTATAAGGTTAAGGGTAAAAAAATAAATTACTTCTCCCCTTCCCTCCCCTCCCCTCGTTAAAAAGTTAAACCAAACATAAAAATTTAAAATATCACCTCCCCTCCCCTCTAAAACTCTCGAACCAAACAGACCCTTAAGGATCAACTCTTTCACTTGAGTGACAATCACCTGGGAGTCACTGCATGGAGACATCATCATGGCTCCGAGCTCTGCTCCCATGTGTAATCCACAAATGCAAACTTTACGCCCGGCTTGTTATTCAGAAGGTAGAAAAGGGAGAGAGTGTTCAGCCACAACTCATTGTCCATTCTCAAGGACGAACTCCCCTTGATATTGTACGAACCATCTGCATGTATTGTGCCATTTTAATTCAGACAGCTCCACCAACCAAGAAATCATCAATTATGTTAAGTAGAAACAATGCAAATATACTGAATTTTTTTTTTGTTACATAAGAGAAAAAAAGAAAAAAACCAGGCAAACGGGACTAAGCCCTTACAAAAGTCACACCCCTTGCATCATCCTGCAGAGGTTGGACAAGCTCAAGGGGAGGATCGGAGAGAACCACTAGCGGAGAATTTGAGGTTGCTCCTAGTTTTTCCAGAGCATCTGCACACTTGTTACCTTCTCTGAGTGTGTGTTCAATCACCACATTCCAGGAACGACTTCTAAGTTGTCTAATTCTGTTAATCTCGTTAGCAAAACTATTAAAAGGGGGGACACCCTTATTAATCAAATTGACAGCCAGCAAAGAGTCTGAGAAGCAAACTACTTTTCTGTATCCCTTGTTCCAACACAAATCCAGGCCATGAAGTACCGCCATGATCTCGGCATAGAGGATGTTGGCCTGACATGCCGCCCCATAAAAGCCTCCGAGGAATGCTCCCGTGTTATTTCGAACTATACCACCAAACCCCGCAGTATTGACCGAGCCCAACAGACTGCCGTCGACATTCAAACAAATAGTTCCTTCCTCGGGTCGCGACCATGTCACCTGGCTCGGAATAACCGTCTGAACCGAGTCCAGCAGCGGCGTAGCAAAGGCGGCATCACAAAAGGACCGCAATGCGTTGATTTTCGCCACACTACTATGAATGCTTTCTCTAAGACCGTTGAAGATATAATTATTTCTCGCGCACCACACAACCCACATAATAATTAAGACAATAACACCGTGTGTCTTACAAACGTTTCTACACCAGCTGAAGAGATCGCCCTGCTGCAGCGAAGGCAAAATGTGTTCCAACTTGTAAGCCTTCCAAACACCGACCGCATCCGAGCACCAGAACAAGCAATGAGCAATAGTTTCAGATGATACTGAATATCTTAGGCAAATATTAGTGTGACAAACCCGGCGGTGATGGAGCACTTCTCTTGTAGGAATGGAACCATGAAACACTTGCCAAGCAAAGAATTGAATGTTCGCTGGGAGTTTACTTTGCCAAATCCATTTCCAGTTTACATGGTTGTTAATAGGGAGGGGTTGTAACAACCACTCATAAGCATCTTTGGTGGTGAAAGTACCCGAACTTGAATGTTGCCAAACCCAAACATCAGGGAGGTCCTCGACAATGCAAGGTTGAATTTGGTGGACTGCATCTTTTACAATAGAGTTTCTTCTAAATTGTCGTCTTGGAAGAGCAGACTTTTGAACAAACCAGGTAGGGTAGTGCTAGCTAATTCTGTCATTTCATCTCTGCCTACATACCATATGCAAATTACTTGGCTCTCCCACAAAGAATGTGTGATGACTTAGACAAGACTGTCAGACGCTTTATTTGGAAAGGCACGGGAGATTCCGGTATGCATCTTGTTGGCGGTGTTCGCATTGCACGGCTGCAAAATGTCTCTTTGTTGGGTAAGCTGGTGTGGGAAATCCTTCACTCCCCATCTAAGTTATGGGTGAATATCTTTAAGGAGAAGTATCTTAAGGGGCGGCTTATCTTTAACGCGTCGGCAACTGGCGGCTCGGCTATTTGGAATTCTGTTGTAAAAGCTTTAAACATGCTGCAGGATGGTTTCAGATTTAAAATTGGTGATGGCAACTCTAAATTTTGGTACGAACCTTGGGTCTTCAAGGACAAACTTTGCTCGAAAGTTCCGTTTGTGGATATATACTGAATTGGTAGGCCATTATCAATTGAGTGTCTCTTAAAGTTATAAATTATAGTAAATTATTATTGTACTTGACCATGTGCCACAATCAGAGACATCGTCTTCAATAAATAACTATCAGTTTAGGTTTCGTATAATACACACAACATGTGAAAAGGGTATTCCGTACCTAGCTTCACAGTGGAGAGATTTGGAGGCGCAAACAACAAGCAAGAAACTGAGGTGATGGTAGCATGCAGAAAAAATGCGACCATGGAGAACAAAGCAATACTAATTTGCTTGAACAAAACTCAGTGATGCAAATCCACACACAACAACATTGTTGGTCTTCAGGAAGAGTTGGAAGTTTTAAATACTCCCCAGCCATCTTCTAACTGCAACAGATAATATAGAAGCAACAATCCACACAAATTCCATTGCATGTTTTAAATACTCCCCAGCCATCTTCTAACTGCAACAAATAATACAGTGAGCTCCAAAAGGGAAAAACAAAAAATCAAGTGTCTCCAAAACCATTACTTACTGTGTCAATAATAAATATTGAAAGCCTTAACCATGCATTATCGTCAGCATCTACAACTCAAGGAGATCTTTGGGAGTTTTGAAGGGGGGTAGAATGTTTGTGAATGCATTGATCATTTGATCTGGAATGGGATTGAGTAGAATACTGCTGTTAACAGAACCTCATCACTGTCTCTCTATAAGTTCCGGTAGCAAGGTAACGGGAATCTTTCTCATTGTGATGAGGAGTGTCTCGGCTGAGCTCCTGTTCAGCGGCCCTTTTCTTTGATGATGGAAAGGTGTTCTCAGCATCCTCCATTGAAGTAAAAACTTCAATTAACCAAAGTTTCAGTACAACAAGAATTACGGTCAGAAGGTACAGTATACACAATCAACATAAGAGTAAACTAAGCTATATGGATGACTGTAAGTGTGTGTGTGTGTGTGTGCGCGCGCGCGTGTGCGTGTCTATATATATATATATATATATATATAACATGCACAACAGCACAAGTAGCATAGGTGTTGCATCCTGCACAATATTCATCTACCATTGGATCAAGGAGGTGCGTCATAGTCAATGGTACACTCTCCTTCCCCATCTCCCTTTCTAGGAAACCAAAAAAAAATTTCTTCATACTTTCATGTACATGTCTGCAAACTTATTTTTATTATTAAAATAAAAAAATGCACAAACAATACATTCTAATCTTCAACATCTTCTACAATAGAACCAAAGTCCAGTCTAGCATCTCCTATACTTGTGCTTAGTAATTCCAAAATGGTTGTTATATGTTCACTTAGCGGATGAGATTGATCCCCAGCAACAAATGTATTTAATTGATCGTTGACATTAATCCAAGACCATCCTCGCTCCTTTATTACTCCCTTTGACTTCATTAACTTCCTGAAATGTGCCGCTTCCTTCCATCTTCCACTGGCAGAATATACGTTAGCAATAGTGATGTAAGTTCCAGCAGAATTTGGATCCAACCGAAGTATATGTTCTACTGCCCAACTTCCCCGGTCAACATCGCCATGATCCTTACATGCTCTGAGGAAGGTAGACCATACAACATCATCACAAGGGAATGACATGTTTCGTACCATATGCTCAGCTTCACTCAACCGCCCTGCTCTGCATAGAAGATCAATCATGCAACCGTAGTGCTCTTTTGAAGGAGTGATTCGGTACTCATTAGTCATTAACTTGAAGTAGTAGAAACCAAGATCAACCAATCCAGCATGGTTACAAGCAGTCAGAACCCCAATAAACGTCACACAGTCCGGCATTAAACCAACACGGGAAATATTCTCAAACAAGCTAATAGCCTCTTGGCTGTAACCATGTTCGGCATACCCATTAATCATTGCAGTCCATGATATGATATTGTTAATGTTTATACCATTAAAATCTTCAGAAGCCTCTTGTAGATTTCCACTTCTTGAATACATACTAATTAGAGCACTATGAACCATTGCTTCGTGATCTAAGCCAATACATAGAGCATGAGCATGCACTTGCTTACCTTGCTCCAGAAGTGCCATGCTTCCACAAACACTCAGCACACTAGCAAGAGCAAATTCATTTGGTTTCGGTCCTTCCCTTCTCATCCATGATAGATAGTTGAAAGCTTCTTTTGCGTGATTTCCTTGAGCATAAACTGAAATTATAGTGCTCCAAGAAATAATATCTTTCCTAGTCATACCATGAAATACCAATGAAGTTTCTTGTAACAGCCCACATTTTGAATAAAGAGTGATGATGGAATTGGCCACAGACAAGGCATCTACCAAACCTAGGCGCAATACATGGCCATGTATTTGCTCCCCCCATTCAGTAACAACGAGATTGGCACAAGCAGAAATTATGGAAGCAAAAGTGTACTCATTGGGACTGACATTAGATTTCCTCATTCTTTTAAATGCATCTAATGCATGTTCTTCTTCACCCATCTGTACATAAGTTGTGATAAGGTTCGTCCATGAAACTACATCTGGCATCCTCGTTTTTCCAAATAATTGCATGACATAGTCTGGTTTCCCACATTTATTATACATGGTACCAAGAGTATTAACAACAAACGCAGTTTCATTGAACCCTTGTTTTATTGTTTGTGCGTGTATGGATTTACCATAATGCAACAAACCTGAATCAGCCGATGCCTTTAAAGCAATGGCAAATGTATGTGCATCATAGCCCACTTTTGATCTCCACATTTCAGAAAAGTACAATAGTCCCTCTAAATTGTAACCAGCATGTACAAGCCCCACGATAACTGCAGTCCATGATACTACATTTCTTGTTGTCATTTTTTCAAAGACACTGCAACGTTGTTCTGTTTTTCCTACTTTCATGTACATGTCTACAAGGGCACTGCTGACAAAAACTGAGTTTATCAAACCAGATTTCTCTGAAAATCCATGCAATAATTCTCCAAAATATATATTCATGCCAAGTGCGCAAGCCTTGAGGGCAACACTTACCACAAATTGATCCTTTTGAAGTCCAGAGACGACCCACATATTTGAGAATAAGATCAATGCTTCATTCGAGTATGCGGCATTGACATAACCCGCTATTAAATTTGTCCACGATATCACATCTCTGTGAGCCATTTTATTAAACATATCCCTGGCTTCACAAATTTTTCCCAGTTTCATTAGTTGCTTCAGTTGAGAGTAAAGTCCAGGCATATATATTAGGCACATAAAAGGCAGTTGGATCTCGCTGTTCCGGTTTCCCCGGCCAGATCATATCTCTTCTTTCAGCAGTGGTTCCTGCATATATACTAATCTACATAAGGTTGAAACTTTGTATAGAAATACAAATACCTTAAAATTACCATGGAAAGATAACATGAATATTTAGTAACTGTTATTAATTAATCAATAATTTGATCCATTGAAGCATTAAGAGAAGACTTTTAAAGTCAGCTTGCTATTATATCCTTACAGATGGAAATATGCCATAATCTGAAATCAGAAAGAAAAATCTCTCAAACAAAATCATATTGTAATTTTGTTAAGTTAGGCACAGACAAAAAGCCATGCGTCAAAACAATAAAAATAAGCCAAATACTAGACCTAATTAGAGTTCAAATGATAGAAACCAATAATACTCAACAGAAGATGACACCAACTTGATCAAAGCGAAGTAGAAGAGAAAAATTTAGCATATAATACTACACAGCGATACAAAGTGTTAACTAATTCCTACTGTAACCATAAGTTAAAAAAAACTAAAATATATGCATAACAAATATATATCATAGATAAGACAATAAAAGTCTCGCACAAAACAATAGAGTAAATAGACATTTTGGTTTTTCAATGTTAAGTCGTTGTCACTGTAGTCGTTGAGTGTATCCAAATTATAACACAAACTTGAATATGTCTTTTGCTAGTCAATTTGATCCTCATATGAGTCTTTCGTTGGTTAGTTTGGTCCTAGATGTGTCATTTGTTAGTCAAATTGTTGCACGAAATTACTAACAGAAGGCACGCTTTTTCTTTTTTTAATATTGATGCATTTAGAACTATATTGACACAGCCTCACATTTAGGATCAAAATAATCGTTTACTCAAACAATAAAAAACGCACTAACATATATTTTTACATTATGCTAAGCAATTCATTCATTCAAAAAGTAAAATAAAGCACCTGGATAAACATAATTGAGAGGTGGGTCGAGGTTCCTTGAGCACAGAGGAGTGTTTTCATTGATATAAAATGAATCAGCAAGGGCAAGGCCAGGAGAAGAAGCGTAACAACGATACAACCAAATAAATCGCGTACAGCCGTTGAAGAGTTTCTGGAAAATGTGCATCCTTTCTGATAGGATCGGGCCACATGATCAATTGGTAAATAATTCTGTTAAAGGGCCCAAGCAGTGGATGGTATATTCTAGAAAGGGTAGAAAGGTAACTAGTGGCTAGTTGGTTACATTTCTATCACGTGGCTGGAGAGAGAGAAGGCATCCAACGTTCATCCTCAATATAAGGAGAGTGTAGTAGATTGTGAGAATCATCCTTGAATATTGTTATTGTTGCATTATGGATAGGCAGCTCTAAGCTACCTATACGGAGCTACAGCTCTGGTCAGGATTAGGAATTGATTCCATATTCTGTAAACAACTTTCCATTCATAAATAATAAAGCCTTCTCTCATTTTTATACAATTTGTTCTTATTTACTGTTTTATTGTTCTTAGATCGTATCAAATTGGTCCGACCTACCGGATTTCTTTGGAGGAATCAGTGAATGCCTAAGAGAGCCCAAGTTACTTTACGATCGATGGAAGCTAAGGTGGAAGCACTCGAGAGCGAGCTCTCGGAGGTACGTTCCTCACTCGCCGCCGTTGAAAACGCGGTGAAGGATATGCCCGGAACATTGATTGCCTTGTTAGAGCGAACGTTGGGAAAATCGTTGCAGAACGATGACGTTGGTTCGTCGGTGCGAAACGGAGGAAAGAAGCAGGACATACCTGGATCGGAACAAGAGGGAGCTGGTGACCGGAACTCCGGTGTCGTACTCGGATCTTCGCAGATTCGCACAGATCCGCTTACGGAGTTTCGTCAATCGGTTCGAAAGGTAGAGCTTCCTTCGTTTGATGGAGAGGACCCTGCTGGGTGGATTTCGAGGGCGGAAGTGTACTTTAGAGTACAAGGGACTTCACCTGAAATCAAGGTGAACCTGGCGCAGCTTTGTATGGAAGGCCCCACCATACATTTTTTTAATTCTCTGTTGGAAGAAGATGGGTTGTTGACTTGGGATAATCTGAAAAATGCCTTGCTTGAGCGTTATGGAGGTAATGGCGGTGGTGATGTGTATGAGCAGTTGTCAGATCTGCGTCAGAGAGGTACTATTGATGAGTACATCACTGATTTTGAATATTTAATAGCACAGATCCCTAGATTGCCTGAAAAGCAATTCCAAGGGTACTTTTTACATGGGTTGAAAAGTGACATCAGGGGTAAGGTGAGGAGTTTGATGACTTTGGGAGGGATGACACGTGCCAAGCTCATGATGGTGACCAGAGCTGTAGAGAAGGAGGTTAATGGAGGAAGTGGGTCCAATCTGTCTCGTGGACCAAAAGGTGGGCCGGGGCAGGGGAGGCCCAATTCGTTTGGTGGGGGTAAGAATAATTCTGACTGGGTTATGGTGAAGGGGAAGGAAGCAGAAGGGCCCAATAGACCAACCCAAAGTGAAAGAGGGAGAAATGGGCCACGTGACAAGGGTTTTACCCATTTAACTTACAATGAGTTAATGGAAAGAAAAAAGAAAGGGCAATGTTTTCGGTGCAAAAACCCTTTTCATCCTAAGCATCAGTGTCCGGACAAAGAGCTGCGTGTGTTGATTATAGATGATGAGGTGAAGGAGGACGGTGAGACGAACGTGGTGGCTGTGGAGGTAGACGAGGAGGACGAAGAAGAAAATGGGGAGATGAGCTTGCTGAATTTACATCACATAGCTCATGAGAATCATCAAACAGTAAAGTTTCAAGGACTAATTCGTGGAGTCCCCGTGTTGGTCTTGGTAGATAGTGGAGCTACACATAATTTCATTTCTCAGAAATTAGTGTACAAATTGGAATGGCCGGTCAGTGATACCCCGGATATGTCTATCAAACTTGGTGATGGGTTTCAAACAACCACAAGAGGAGTGTGTAGGGGGGTTGAGGTGAGTATTGGAGATTTTCAATTGCAACCAAACTTACACTTATTTGAATTAGGTGGCATTGATGTAGTATTGGGTATGGAGTGGCTCAAGACATTAGGTGATACAATCATTAATTGGAAGAAGCAGACTATGAGCTTCTGGGCAAACCAAAAATGGGTGACATTGCAAGGACTTGGCACGGGTACCAACACATTGGTATCATTACAGAGTATTCTGCAGAAAGAAAAATATGAAGTACAGAGAGGGGTATGGAGGAGTGGAAAGCATGAACCAACACGAGAAGGCCAAACTCTAACTGTTAGACAACAGGGAGAGTTAGAGGATCTGCTGCAACGGTTCTCTCATATTTTTAGAGACCCTACAGGCTTACCTCCCAAGAGAAGAAGGGACCACGCCATAAATTTGATAGAAGGTCAGGGTGCAGTGAATGTTAGACCTTATCGTTACCCCCATCACCATAAGAATGAGATAGAGAAGCAAGTCAAAGAGATGCTGTCAGCAGGCATCATACAACACAGCTCTAGTGCTTATTCCAGCCCCGTTATTTTGGTGAAAAAGAAAGATAACTCATGGAGGATGTGTGTGGATTATCGTGCCCTCAACAAGGTTACCATTCCTGACAGGTTTCCCATCCCTGTGATAGAAGAATTGCTGGATGAGCTCCACGGTACGAAGTATTACTCTAAGCTTGACCTCAAGTCAGGCTATCACCAAATTAGAGTAAGGGAGGAAGATGTACACAAAACTGCTTTTCGCACTCATGAGGGGCACTATGAGTTCCTGGTAATGCCTTTTGGCCTTATGAATGCACCATCTACTTTTCAAGGCCTTATGAATGATGTTTTTAGAAGTTATTTGAGGAAATTTGTCTTGGTCTTTTTTGATGATATATTGGTGTATAGCTCCACTTGGGCAAATCACATGAAGCACTTGCAGGCTGTGTTACAATTATTGCTGGACCATGGACTTGTGGCTAATAGAAAGAAATGTCATTTTGCCCAAGGAGAAGTAGAGTACTTGGGTCATATAGTGTCAGAAAAGGGAGTTGCTGTAGACCCTAGTAAGATAGCAAGTGTTGTCCATTGGCCAATACCCAAAAATGTAAAGGGAGTAAGAGGATTTTTGGGGTTAACTGGGTATTACAGAAAGTTCATTAGAAATTATGGTAAGATTGCTAGACCCTTGACTGAGTTGACCAAGAAAGACAATTTTTCTTGGGGGGAGGAGGCTCAAGAGGCATTTGAAGAGTTGAAATCTAGACTTACCACAGCCCCAGTATTAGCATTACCAGACTTTACAAAAACATTTACAATTGAATGTGATGCATCAGGAGTTGGAATTGGCGCCATCTTGATTCAAGAGAAGAAACCCGTGGCTTATTATAGCAAGGCTTTAGGCAAAAGAAATCTGACTAAATCAGCTTATGAGAAGGAATTAATGGCTATGGTGTTGGCAATCCAGCATTGGAGACCTTACCTTTTAGGGAGGAAGTTCATTGTTTCTACAGATCAAAGGAGTTTGAAACAATTGATGCAGCAGAGAATTACTACAGCAGAGCAACAAAATTAGGCAGCTAAGTTGATTGGCTATGACTTTGATGTGGTGTACAAGCAGGGCAAGTTGAATAGGGGCGCTGATGCTCTTTCTCGGATCAGTGAAGAAGCAGAAATAAAGGCTATGACTCATTACTGGCAATGGGACCAAGAACAGCAATGGCTGGATGAAGTTGAGCATGATGAGAAATTACAAAAAATTATTCAGGACCTACAAACTGACCCATCATTGAGACCTGGATTTGAGTATAGACAGGGAGTACTTTTATATGGAGGCAGGCTGGTGCTGGCTAGCAATTCTGTTCTTATTCCCAAGTTGTTGCAAGAATTTCATTCAACTCCCCAAGGGGGCCACTCTGGATTTTATAAAACATATAGAAGGATAGCTGCAAATGTGTATTGGGTGGGCATGAAGAGCAAGATTCAAGAGTTTGTGAGGAGTTGTGATACTTGTCAAAGACAGAAATACCTGACTTCTTCTCCGGGAGGGTTGTTGCAACCTCTGCCAATACCAAATCAGATATGGGAAGACATTTCCATAGATTTCATTACAGGATTGCCTAAGGCTAAGGGATATGAAGCAATTTTTGTGGTGGTGGATAGACTGTCAAAGTATTCTCATTTCATTCCTCTCAAACACCCTTACACGGCCAGGAGTTTAGCAGAGATATTCAGCAAGGAAATCATTAAGTTGCATGGTGTGCCACTATCAATCGTTAGTGACCGAGACCCCATATTCATGAGCAGTTTTTGGAGGGAGATCTTTAAGATTCAGGGCACCACATTGAAGATGAGTACAGCATATCACCCGGAATCGGATGGCCAAACTGAGGTTGTCAATAGGTGTTTGGAGACATATTTGAGATGTTTTATTGCAGATCAACCTAAGACATGGATCAATTGGGTGCATTGGGCAGAATATTGGTTTAATACTTCTTTTCACTCTTCTACGGAAAAGACTCCTTTTGAGATTGTTTATGGGAGGCCAGTCCCTGTCATGACTAGGTGGTTACAGGGAGAAACTAAGGTTGCTGCTGTACAGAGGGATTTGCTTGACCGAGATGAATGCTTAAGACAATTGAAAGAGCAACTAATCCGGGCACAAGAAAGAATGAAGATTCAGGCGGATAAGAAACGTGTGGAGAGAAGCTTTGTTGTTGGAGAATGGGTTTTTGTCAAACTTAGAGCTCATAGACAAAACTCAGTGGTCACACGCATTAATGCCAAGTTATCAGCTAGATATTATGGTCCTTACCCAGTGGTTGAAAGGATTGGTGCTGTAGCTTACCGTTTAAAGCTACCTGTGGGGTCTAAGGTCCACCCGGTTTTCCATGTTTCACTTTTGAAAAAGGCAGTGGGGCAATATCAAGAGGAAGGTGATTTGCCAGATCATTTGGGAGGGGAACAGGATGAGCTGTCTGAACCGGAGGCTATACTAGCCACTAGAAAAGTACAACAGCAAGGACAGGCAGTGACACAGCTCTTGGTACATTGGAAGGGCAAGGTTCCTGAGGAGGCCACATGGGAAGATCTTATTTTATTCAAAAGTCAGTTTCCTTCCTTTAACCTTGAGGACAAGGTTGTGGTTGAAGGAGGGGGTATTGATAGGATCGGGCCACATGATCAATTGGTAAATAATTCTGTTAAAGGGCCCAAGCAGTGGATGGTATATTCTAGAAAGGGTAGAAAGGTAACTAGTGGCTAGTTGGTTACATTTCTATCACGTGGCTGGAGAGAGAGAAGGCATCCAACGTTCATCCTCAATATAAGGAGAGTGTAGTAGATTGTGAGAATCATCCTTGAATATTGTTATTGTTGCATTATGGATAGGCAGCTCTAAGCTACCTATACGGAGCTACAGCTCTGGTCAGGATTAGGAATTGATTCCATATTCTGTAAACAACTTTCCATTCATAAATAATAAAGCCTTCTCTCATTTTTATACAATTTGTTCTTATTTACTGTTTTATTGTTCTTAGATCGTATCACTTTCTCTGGCTTTGGAAATGAAACATAGATTCCCAAAATCAATTTTTATGCATTATTTTAATTTTATAATAATAAAAATAAGGTTGCATATATATATATAGACACACACACACACATGACAATAAGGAAAAAAAGCTGGTGTGACAGGAAGGGAGATGGGGAAACAGAGGACCAGAGGGTGCAAAATATTTAACTACAATTAATAATAATATTTATTATAAGATATAAAAATAAAAACACAAATCTTAAAATAATTTTCACCTACAATTTGAAATTGAACTGGCAGGAGATGAGTTGCAGAATTAATTTTCACCTAAAATTTTCACCTACAATCTTAAAACATACATACCAAAGAGGAATTCTTAAACCAAATTTAGTCCATTGCAGCCTTTATAGGATTACGCCCCAAATTTGGTCACCACATTTACATAGACATCTAAATGCATACTAATTCTCACTTGATTGAAGTTTATATTATTAGTGGTTAGTACTTAAATGGTGGGAATTTGTAAAAGGTAAAGTTTATAATTTATTTGCTTTGATGGATAATAGTAATAAACGGAAATAACTTTAAAGAACAAACAAACAATAGAGAAATCAAGGAATAAAGAGAAGCAAACACAATCAGAATTTCAAAAATCAATAACAACAACACATAAGGCACATTCATTCAAGTTTCAACAACACATTTGTCCATTTCAACAACAACAACAACACATTCATTCATTCAAACTTTGATTTAAAGTTTTAACAACAAAAACCACAACAAATGAGAAAAGAGGGAGGAGAGACCTGCAACTGTAAGAGAGCAGAGAGCAGTGTCGCACCGTCGCGTTTCAGAGAAGGAGAGAACTGAGAACAAAATGTTTGAGGAGATCCTCTCTGGAGAGTTTGTTGCCTCCCGCGTCAATCTCAGCCTTTCGATTAATCTAATGGCTAAGAGACAAAAAGGTACAAAAAATCATATACTGGTAAAATAATTTAAATTGCTTCCAAACTATGGCTTGATTGAGGTAACCAGCAAGAAACAACTAGCAGGTGTTGATTTCTAGAAATGAAAAGGTAAATTGTTGTTTGATAGAATGGTTAAAGAAAGAGGGGTTTGTTGAAGATTAAAAAGCAATTGGTTGGATTTGAAAACACAACCAACAAAAAATGATTGTTCGCCTGTGCTAATTTTTTATGGTGGGGCGGTGTATAAGACCATAATGGATCCTTGTAACCACTAATAATAAGAAGAACGCTCATAATTTAGAAATTCAACCTAGGCATAAACAAATCCTAACACAATATCTTTAATTTCTAATTCTCAATTAACATCACCTAAATTTTAATATCAACCACATAGCAATAGCTTCATGGACTTCTAGTATGCCCATTTATCAAACACTTTGAAGTAAAGCTTATTAGTGTATGTTTGGTTTTAATTATGGATAGGGCGAAATTGATTCCAGATGTGTATAATTGATTTTGACATGTTTGGATGTACTCAAGTAGATTTGATTCTAACTTGAAGCCAAGATTTGTAGCTTTTGACTTTAAACATGATTTTTTTTACTTTCAAATTTATTGTTTTCAATCCACTTTAACATGAATTTATCCAAATATAAATCACTTCACATTCAACATCAATTCAGTCAAAATCAAGTTTTTTTCTGCACAAAACCAAACACATACTAATGTGAATTGTCACAAATATTATCTACTTCCAAATATATTATCAAAATCAACATGAACAAACTCAGTGTGACATTTTAACAAATACCTTGTGTGTAATAGTCACACAAGCTTGTAATAAGAATGCACAGATAAGAAATGAATGAGGGGGGTATGCGAAGGTGTGAAAAACACAAGAAGGGGGGGTTGAATTGTGTTTTTGGGTAATTTAAAAATTTCTTCTAAGTTACAGAGAACTTATCAGAGTTTGCAGCGGTTTAGAAAACAAAACACAATCAAGAATAACTTTGAAGGTAGAGAGAAAGAGAGAAAGATAGAGACAGAGATTTTTATACTGGTTCCCCTCACAAACCGAGAGTACGTCCAGTCCTCTTGTACTTCCAAGAGAGTTCACTATAATCACCAAAGATTACAATTGCTCAAGCACACAAGCAAGAGACTTCCAATGCTCAAGTATACAAACAAGAGACTTCCTAATGCTCAAGCACGCAGGCAAGAGACTTCAATACACAAGTTTAGAAAAACAGAGTCTGAACAATTGATATAAAGATCAATGTTCAGTTACAAAATAAATACAACTTTTGATACAAGACTTAACTTATAATTTTAATACAAAATTCTAAGGTTCAACTAATGAATTAACAGAAGCTGAAACTGGAGTCTTGGATTTTGAATATGAGTTCAAGTTGTATTTGCAATTTTGTGCTTTAGGATGATTTTAGCAGAGTAACAGCTCTTTTCAAATTGTTCAAGTGTCGTTTACCAAAGCTTCAAACTTGCTCCAATTTATAGATGAAGGTGGAGCGTGTTTGATTCGAATTTGATGCGGTGAGATTGCGCCAGCTGTAGATAGTACATTTGATATCCAAATCAGGTAACCTTGTACACAATCAATCTTGGGGAAAACGTTTTATCCAAATCAAGTAAAGAGTTCGTACAATAGTACAAACGTCACTATTCTGTGGATAAGATTGATTCCATCAGCATTTGGAATGTCAGAGTATAATCATTGATGCAGAGAATGTTCTTCTGACAAAACGGCTCTCACTGCTCTTATCAGAGTCTGATATGCATCTTCTGATAAGTAAAACTTGCATCCTCTGATGAAACACATATGCATCTTCTGATGTCTTCAAGCTCTGATCAGAGTTTGCTTTGCCATATCAGAGCTTCCAATGTGCTTTTAATGAATATAAAAATTAACTTGAATATCTGCACACTTGGATTAAATAATTAGTATACCCTATTGTATATTAATACTTTTGTTATCATCAAAACTTAATTGAATCATGTCAGAACCTCTTTTGTTCCAACAATCTCCCCCTTTTTGATTGATGACAAACCAAGTATTAATTTACAATGGTTGTTGATAAAATTTATCAAGCATCTCTTAGGTTGATGAGTTTTGCAAGCTCCCCCTAAGTTAAGCAATGATTAATTAAATCAGTTTAAAAATATTTATTTGAATTTTGAACTTAAACTAATACACTAGACTTTCAGAGGCTAGGTTTGCAAGCTCTCCTCCTAAGTCTGATACCTATGAAAGAAAAGTGCAATTTTCTTTTATACGTACCATAAAGTTCAAATTTCAACTAATATTTTTCTCAAAATTATATTGTATATAGTCATAACTGAAAAGAATTAAATTTTGGAATTTGGTTTCAGTTTAGCATCTCATAAATTAATAACAACTCTTACTCCCCCTTTTGTCATTAAACAAAAAGATAAACTGACAAGAAATAAATGACAATTTTGAAAAAAATGGTCAAAAGATAAAGTTTCAATGCAGTCAAGGTGGTTACAACTACTCCAATTAAATGGCTTGTCGTAAAACCATGAACTTGTCTATTTTGAAACCATTATAAAAGGACCATGAACTTTGTCATTTCACTCAACACTTCCATTTCATTGTGAAAAATCAACAATGGAGAAGGATAGAAAAGTGATCAAAAGTAAGAGAGTGCAGGAGAAGAAGAAGAAGAAAGTGAAGATTCAACAAGACTCGGAGTCTAAGAAGAAACTTCAGAAGATGAGAGCATCAACTTCTGCTCCTGTCAGAGTCAAATATCAAACGAGATCCAAGACTAAACAACAAGAGTCCTTATCTGAGTCAGAATCTGAATGGGATTCTGATTGGAAGGAATTCTTGAGTACATATGTTCCTCCCAAGGAAGAATACCCCTCTTCATAATCAATGAGATCACCTTTCATTGATTTTCCAATAAGGAAGTGAAGAGAATGTCGTGAACTCTTCCATTTCCCTTAGATTCAAATAAGCTAGATTTAGGACTAGCTGTTTTTATGTAGGATCCAGGTGAAAAGTTGGATAGAAACTTATGTAATCAACAATTTTCAATTGAATAAACTCATTATTTAGCTTTGAAATCTTTGTGTTGATTTTTGTCTCAAAATCATTTATGAAAGCATAAAAATAATAATCAACAAATAATAAACGCAGAAATAAATAACGAACACAGAAGATAATCAATTAAGCAACCAAGTACTTAATAAGAAAATAATATTCAACAAGTTACAAAACAAATATCAAAACATGGTAAATCATTAAACAAATAATCAGAACATGTGCATAGAATCCTAGGGGTTAAGGTTGATCAGGTTGCTGAGGTAATCTTGCATTGATGCTCTGAAGAGTAGTCATAATAGCAGCCAACATAGAGGAATGCTCATCAAGTCTTCTCTGGAAATTATCCTGATTTTCCCTTATGTGCTGAGCATACTCTGGTGCATTCCTAGCAATTTGTTCAAGCCTTGCTTGTTCAGCAGCTCTTCTAGCTTCCTCTGCTAGCCTAGCTTGCTCAGCAGCTTGCCTTTCCCTTTCTATACGCTCATCCTCCAATCTTTTTCTTTCTCTCTCCTCAGCTTCCAATCTTTCCCTTTCACGCCTCTCTTCCTCTTCCTTTCTAGCTATTTCATTCCTCAAACTCAAGTCTGTAGTATAAGCTTTTCTGACAGAACGAATCATTAGTACCAGATTTTGTTCCATAAGGTCACACTCTTTGTCAATGTGTGCTGTGTTAATAGACCTGTGTGGAATGGCACTGGACATTCTCCTAAGATTCTTGTCGACAGCTTGCAGCAGGCTAGTGATGTCATCCTGAGTTTGGTCAAGAGGTTCATTGATAATTCTTGAGGGTAGGTGAGGAGGGAAAAATATGCAGTCCATAGAAAGATCCTGCATAAGGTGTTTGAGATGTTGTGATTGGTCAGGAGGGGTTTTTTGTAGGATTTCAAGATTCAGAGTCTCATTTATATGTTGAACATGTGTCTTGATAGGTGTAGGTAAATCGCATGAGTTGTCCACAGCCACATGATGTGGGGATTTCTCATGGACATGTTCATCAGCATGAAGAGTTTTTGAGACTTGATCTTGATTAGATTCTGGTGATTGGTGATCATGTTCTGATGGGTTATGTTCTGGTGGGATTTGATTTTCTGGTTGGGTAGTTTCTGGTTCAGTATTTTCTGGTTGAGGTGTTTTTGGTTGTTCTTGAGTGTTCACAGGATGAACAATCTCAGAGTTTGGTTGGGGATCATTTTGTGGTTCATCTTGTTGTGGTGTTGTGGTAGGTATTTCTTGATGGTTGGGGGATTTTTCAGGTGGAGGTGATGGGGTGTTATCAGAATCTTCATCAATTGAAAGTTGAATAGCAGGTGCAGTGCTTGTAGAAGCTTGCGCTGCATCATAGCATATAAAATTAGCCTGAGATTCTGATGGGTGAGATAGGATGAGGTTAAACTGCTCTGATGATGGTTGATTCTCAGAAAGGTCAATGACTTTCTCAGAATTAACTCCTTTTAAAATCTTATCAAAAGCATGTTTAACTCTAATTTCAGAAGGGAATTGAAGTCTTCTGAAATAATTTCTAAGTCTTTTGCTGCCTCCAAGAAAATTAGAAACCTTACCAGTCTCATTTCCATACAGAGTCTGCTGTTCCAGCAGATTGTGAGGATCATTCCTTTTTGGGAGCTTCTTGTGCATATCATCAAATGCAGCTTCATCAATACCACAGTCATATCCATCCTTCAGAGCCTCTTGCTTCTTATTAAACTCTGCAACCTTGGCCAATGCTACCTGTACCACAGCTTCTTCCTTTTCTTCCTCAGTAAGATCCTCCAGTATCACTTTCTTTGCCCTTGGTTTAGAGGATCTAGGAGCTGTAGTCTTTGTGGTCTTTAGAATCTTAGCAGCTTTCTTCACAGTAGGACTTTTGGTAGCTTTTCTCTTGACTGGTTCAAGTCTAAGAGGCTGTTCCAAAAGCCTTGATTGTCTTACAGTCAGCTTTGTAGGTTCTCCGTCTCCTACATCAGCACCTAGCTTTTTCATGAATTCAGCATGTGCTTCTATCACTCTCTTGGCTTCACTATCTCTGACATGTACAAGCCAACATTCGCCAATGCCTTTCTCAGATTCTCTGAGTAACACAGGATGTGTTGGATGAACTATATCATTGTTCTTCACCAGCTTTAAATACCTTAATGTAGTACTATTTACAATCTTAGAACTAAGCAGAAAGGTACCTAAGCCTGGGAGATAAGGTGTAATAGCATCCAACAAACCACTCTGTGCAAACATGTGGCTCAGTAGTCTTGAATGTCTGACAATAGCTTTGCTAGAGATTATAGACATACACAGATGATCAAAAATAAGCCTTCCAATATCCACAATATTTCCTTTTGCAACATTAAACGTAAACAGCTTCTGAACACTAGATATTTGATCAGTGCCTCCCAATTTGGACAGAATACTTTCAATTAAGATCATGTAGATGATCTTGCAGTTGTTTGTCCATTCAAACTTGTCCTTAGGATTAGTCTTGGGTTTGAATAGATATTCGTCCACATCAGGACCTGCTTCATCAGAATGTTTGATTATCACACCATCACGCTTGAGCTTCAGAGCCTCAAGAATGTGGCAGAGTCTGATAGAGATTCTGAATCCAGCCACGAAGGATTCAATCTCTGTAGAGATAAAAGATCTTAATCTCATTTCTTCTGGGGTTCTCTCTTTGAATTCAGGATTTTCTTTAATCTTTTCCTTGACCTTCCTGTCATAAACATCCCTTGTAATAACAGAGGCTTTCATCCAGAATTCCTTTACCATCTCAGTATAAGTTGGTCCATTGAGAAGATCAAAATAATATTCCAAACCTTGCTTTTTGTATAGATGAACGACTTCAGCAAAACCGTTTACCCTAATGCTCTCAAGATCAACGGGATTCTCAATCGCCACATTTAGTTCGTCATACTTATATGGTCGTTGATCCTTTGCGAACTCTGTAGGGTTGGATTCGTTTGGTAGGATCATACATGTTCTATTCAGGAATGTTGATGAGGATGCCATGGATGAAATTTGGAATTTAGGGTTTCTAAAGAGGGAGAAAGAAATTGCTCTGTGTTTTGGAAGAATGAAAGTGTAGGTTGTGAGAGTGCAAGAGTGTGAATGTGAACAGTTAGTGTGTTTAAATAGAAACTTACGCGCAAAAAAAACAAGTACACATACATAGGGGTAGTAGAGTATTTTACCACAATTGGAAATTAGAAATGCTAATCATCATTAACCAACTTCTTTATCCTCTTGCAACAAGACATGTGTATTAGAAGATTGTTAAATAACTGACACGTAATTTTAAGAAAACGAAAGGGTTTTTACCAAAGATTTTTACTTACGCGCCAGAACCATTTACCTTCTAATCAGATTCTGATAGTTTGTCAGAAGATACTCACATCACAACTTCTGATACAGAAGGTTCTGATGACTTCATCTTCTGATTACTATTAGATTCTCACAAACTCAATTTTTCATCAGAGTCTAAGTTAATCAGAGATTTCCATCATGTTCAGATTCTTTATGATAAAATCAAACCGTTCAACAGCTAAAGGTTTTGTAAAGATATCAGCCCATTGATTTTCAGTTTCAATGAACTTGAGATCAATTACACCTTTTTGAACATAGTCTCTGATAAAATGATGCTTAATTTCAATATGCTTAGCTCTTGAATGCAAAATAGGGTTTTTAGAAAGGTGAATAGCTGCAGTATTGTCACAATATAAAGGAATATTGTTACTGCTGATTTGATAATCTTCCAATTGATATTTCATCCAAAGTAGTTGTGTACAACATTTAGCTGCTGATATATATTCAGCTTCTGCTGTTGACATAGCTATGGTGGTTTGCCTTTTACTAGCCCATGAAATTAAATTCTCACCAATAAACTGGCAGTTACCACTGGTGGATTTTCTTTCAATTCTATCACCAGCAGAGTCAGCATCACAGAATCCAATCAGCTTGTAGTCATTGGATTTCAGATACAGTAATCCAATGTTACAAGTAGCTTTCAAATACCTAAAGATTCTCTTCACAACAGTGAGATGAGATTCTCTAGGATCTGATTGAAATCTTGCACACAAACAGACACTGAATAAAATGTCAGGTCTTGAGGCAGTTAGATAAAGAAGAGATCCAATCATACCTCTATACAGCTTCTGATCAACCTTGCCTTCAGACTCTTCTTTGCTTAGACTTGATGTAGGATGCATTAGAGTATTCATGGGTTTGCAATCTTCTAAGTTGAACTTCTTCAGAATATCCTTTATATATTTGGATTGATGAATGAATGTTCCTTTCTCTGTTTGATTTATTTGAATACCAAGAAAGAACTTCAATTCTCCCATCATACTCATTTCAAACTCATCCTGCATAAGCTTAGAAAAATTCTTGCAAAGAGTGGCATTAGTTGATCCAAAAATGATATCATCAACATATATTTGAATGATTAAAATGTCTTTCTTAAGGGTCTTTTTGAAAAGTGTATTGTCTACTTGTCGTTTTTCAAAACCATTGTCAACCAAAAAAGTACTCAATCTCTCATACCAAGCTCTGGGAGCTTGTTTGAGTCCATAGAGTGACTTCTTTAGTCTAAACACATGATCAGGGTTTGTCAAATCTTCAAAACCAGGAGGTTGTTTGACATACACTTCTTCAGATATGACACCATTTAGAAATGCACTTTTCACATCCATTTGATATAGAGTAATACCATTATTGACTGCATAAGATAAAAGTAACCTGATTGCTTCCAGTCTTGCAACTGGAGCATATGTTTCAGTGAAGTCAATTCCTTCTTGTTGACTGTATCCTTGTGCAACAAGTCTTGCTTTGTTCCTTGTGACTTCACCTTGTTCATTCAATTTGTTTCTGTATACCCATTTTGTTCCAATAATGTTCTTATGCTTGGGTTTGGGTACCAGATCCCACACATCATTTCTCTTGAATTGATTTAACTCTTCTTCCATTGCAACTATCCAAGCATCATCTGAGAGAGCTTCATTTGTTGTCTTGGGTTCAATCAAAGAAACTAATCCAAATAATGATTCTTCAACTCTGAAGTTTGACCTTGTTTTTCTTGGACTGTTCTTGTTTCCTAGAATGAGCTCTTCAGGATGTGATGATTTATATTTGAATGTGTTCCTTGGAATATCAGATTCTTCAGAGTTATCATCAATAGTTTGATGTTCTTGAGCAGCATCAGAAGGTGCATCTTCTTGAGCTTCAGAGTCTTCTATAGATTCTATGTTGTTATCATACTCTGGAGCTTCATCTTCTGACTCATCAGATCCTGACAAATCTTTAACAGGCTCTGACTTTTTATCATCAGGCTCTTTATCATCAAACTTTACGTGCATTGATTCTTCCACTGTATTAGTTTCAGAATTATACACCCTGTATGACTTAGAGCGTTCAGAGTATCCAATGAAGATACCCTTACAGGCTTTAGAGTCAAATTTCTTAAGATGAACTTTGTTATTTAGAATGTAACATGTACAACCAAATTGATGAAAATAAGAAATATTGGGTTTTCTTCCCTTAAAGAGTTCATATGTTGTTTTGTTCAAAATAGGTCTTATATAGATTCTATTCTGAATATAACAAGCAGTGTTAACAGCTTCTGCCCAAAAGAATTTTGCTAAATTATTTTCATGCATCATGGTGCGTACCATTTCTTGTAAAGATCTATTCTTTCTCTCTACAACTCCATTTTGTTGTGGAGTTCTAGGAGAAGAGAATTCATGGAGAATTCCATGTTCTTCACAAATTTTTTCAAAAGGTTCATTTTCAAATTCACCACCATGATCACTTCTTACTTTCAAAATTTTGGAATCCTTTTCATTTTGAATTTGGGTGCAGAAGATGC
Source organism: Trifolium repens (assembly GCA_030408175.1). Classification (NCBI taxonomy): domain Eukaryota; kingdom Viridiplantae; phylum Streptophyta; class Magnoliopsida; order Fabales; family Fabaceae; genus Trifolium; species Trifolium repens. Next base: position 58,577,780 of record CP125836.1, on the reverse strand, counting down.
TGAACACTTCATATGTATCATCTTTATTTCTCAAGAATTTTACCCAAGTCCATCTACTATAATCATCTACAATGACTAATCCATATTTCTTACCATTGATTGAAGCAGTGCTAACTGGTCCAAAGAGATCAATGTGTAAGAGTTCCAAAGGTCTAGTAGTAGAGACAATGTTTTTGTTTTTAAAAGAACTTTTGACAATTTTTCCTTTTTGACAGGAACCACAAAGTGAGTCTGAGTGATATTTTATTTTTGGAAGGCCTCTGACAAGATTGTCCTTGCTAAGCTTAGAAATTAATCTCCAGTTAGCATGACCCAATCTTTTATGCCAGATCCATTTTTCATCACTCAGTGTCAAAAGACAAAGCACTTGCTGTTCCTTTAAATCAAAAAAATTGACTTTGTACACATTGCCTTTTCTATTTCCCTTGAAAACAATGGATTGATCAGAGTTTCTAATTACAGTACATGAATCCTTATTAAACATAACATCATAATTACTATCACACAATTGACTTATGCTAAGTAAATTATGATGTAGTCCATCTACTAACCAAACATCAGAAATTGACAAAGAAGAATTACCAACTGTACCTATACCAATGATCCTTCCCTTCTGGTTGCCACCAAATCCTACTGTTCCTCTCTCTTGCTGATTCAGGGTGTGGAATAAGAGCTTGTCTCCTGTCATGTGACGTGAGCAGCCAGAGTCCAGATACCATGAGCTTTCTTTTCTTCTTTGGGTGCATACCTGCAGCATACACTATTTCAGATTTTGGTACCCATACTCTGATGGGTCCTTTTTGGTTAGTTTTGAGAATCTTATCCTTCTTGTTAGAATAGTCAGAAGATCTGGAGTCAACTGAGCCTTTAGAAAAATGTTTAGGCTTATGTTGTCTCTGAGACTTTCCTCTTGAGTGTGTCAGAGAACCAGTTACCAAGTTTGCCTTAGAAGTACTAGTGCCCCGCTTATCAACAGGCTTTGGTACTTTGACAGCTTTAACTTGAGTAGACATGGGTACTGATGTGAGGGGAACCTTAGTTTTAGAAGACTTAGGTTCAGAAGATGAGTCATCTTCTGATACCTTATCTTGTGGTTCCAAGCTCACAAGAGTACCAGACACAGTCAGAGGTTCTGATGTACCCTTAGTAAAGTTTGAATAAGATTCTGATGGTGACTTGCTCAACAAGACAGGTTTACTTAATTTTCCCACATTAGGACATGTAAGAGAACCAAGTCCTTGTCTTTTATAATAGTTGCTAAGTCCACCATGAATTACAGAAGTTACCCTAGTCTTATCTATGTTATGGTACACAAACTCTTGTAGAGAGATTTCATACTCGTCATAAGGTTTGTGACATGTTCTGCATCCAGTCTCAAGCACCTTAATTGTTTTAAGAGATTTTTGATAGTTTGCTTGAGTCTGGGTGAGATTTTCATTGAGGAGCTTCATTTTTTGTTTGCAAAAATCTAGCTCACTCAATTTTTTCATGTACTTCACCATTACATCTTTCAAAGCTTTGGTCATTTGAGTATTAGACATTTTAGATATTACCTCATCAATGTCGTCAGTATCAGACTCTGAATCATTTTCATTATCTGACTCACCAATGGCCATAAGCGCTAGGTTTGCTTCCTCGGAGTCTTCATCCTCAGATAGTTCATTAATATCCTCCCATGTTGCCATCAGACTCTTCTTGGCTTTGTTCTTGATCATACTCTTTCTTCCTTTACCCTTGGAATTGAGTTCAGGACAATCAGCCATGAAGTGTCCAGGCTTATGACAATTGAAACAATTTTTTGTGTCATCCTTCTTCTCTTTGATGGTGTTGTTTCTTGATCCAGATCCTCTGCCTTGAAAATTTTTGCCCTTCCTTAGTGACCACTTTTGAAAGTTTTTGGACAAGAGTGCAAAGAAATCATCATCTGATCCTTCCTCTTGATTATCTATGGAAGATTCCTCTGCTTCAGATTCTACAACTTTGGTTTTCAGAGCCTTAGATGAAACTGAAATAGATGGCAAAGCCACAGATTTTAGCTTCTTCCGAGGCTCATCAGAAGATAGTTCAATCTCATGACTCATGAGTGAACTTATCAATTCTTCCAAGCCAAGTTTGTCCAAATCTTTAGCTCCTTGGATAGCTGTTACCTTAGGCCTCCACCTTGAAGGTAAGCTTCTCAAAATCTTCCTTACATGATCAGAGGTTGTATAACTTCTCTTTAGAACTTGGAGACCAGCCACAAGAATTTTGAATCTAGAATACATTGATTCAATATTCTCATCATCCTTCATTCTAAAGAGTTCATACTGTTGGATCAAAATAGTAGCATTTGCCTCTTGAACCTGTTTGTTCCCTTCATATGTGGAACACAAGGAGTCATAGATGCTCTTGGCAGTGGATTTGTCTGTAATCTTGAGGTACTCATCATGAGTTATACACCCAATGAGAAGATCCTTAACCTTGTGATGCTTCTTGTAAAGTTTCTTGTCTGTAGGAGTGAACTTCTTTCTTTCTTCAACAGATAGCCTTCCCTTTTCATCTAGTCCTTGGAAAGTTACCCCTTCTTCAACCAAGTCCCAAAGCTCATCATCTAAACCAATAAGATGACTGTAGATTCTATCTTTCCACCAGGAAAAGGTAGATGCATCTCCATTGAACTTTGGTGCTTTGTTGCTTGACTTATCTTCAACATCATAGTCATGAGGAACTGCTTTCAAGCTACCACTTGGAGTTTCAGTCATAGTGTTTTTCAACAGGAAACTGTCTCACTGTTAGGTGATTAAAAACAGAACCGGGCTCTTGATGCCAATTGAAGGTGTGAAAAACACAAGAAGGGGGGGTTGAATTGTGTTTTTGGGTAATTTAAAAATTTCTTCTAAGTTACAGAGAACTTATCAGAGTTTGCAGCGGTTTAGAAAACAAAACACAATCAAGAATAACTTTGAAGGTAGAGAGAAAGATAGAGACAGAGATTTTTATACTGGTTCCCCTCACAAACCGAGAGTACGTCCAGTCATCTTGTACTTCCAAGAGAGTTCACTATAATCACCAAAGATTACAATTGCTCAAGCACACAAGCAAGAGACTTCCAATGCTCAAGTATACAAACAAGAGACTTCCTAATGCTCAAGCACGCAGACAAGAGACTTCAATACACAAGTTTAAAAAAACAGAGTCTGAACAATTGTTTTAAAGATCAATGTTCAGTTACAAAATAAATACAACTTTTGATACAAGACTTAACTTAGAATTTTAATACAAAATTCTAAGGTTCAACTAATGAATTAACAGAAGCTGAAACTGGAGTCTTGGATTTTGAATATGAGTTCAAGTTGTATTTGCAGTTTTGTGCTTTAGGATGATTTTAGCAGAGTAACAGCTCTTTTCAAATTGTTCAAGTGTCGTTTACCAAAGCTTCAAACTTGCTTCAATTTATAGATGAAGGTGGAGCGTGTTTGATTCGAATTTGATGCGGTGAGATTGCGCCAGCTGTAGATAGTACCTTTGATATCCAAATCAGGTAACCTTGTACACAATCAATCTTGGAGAAAACGTTTTATCCAAATCAAGTAAAGAGTTCGTACAATAGTACAAACGTCACTATTCTGTGGATAAGATTGATTCCATCAGCATTTGGAATGTCAGAGTATAATCATTGATGCAGAGAATGTTCTTCTGACAAAACGGCTCTCACTGCTCTTATCAGAGTCTGATATGCATCTTCTGATGAGTAAAACTTGCATCCTCTGATGAAACACATATGCATCTTCTGATGTCTTCAAGTTCTGATCAGAGTTTGCTTTGCCATATCAGAGCTTCCAATGTGCTTTTAATAAATATAAAAATTAACTTGAATATTTGCACACTTGGATTAAATAATTAGTATACCCTATTGTATATTAATACTTTTATTATCATCAAAATTTAATTGAATCATGTCAGAACCTCTTTTGTTCCAACAGTATGTGGGTTACCTCCACCACGCAGGAAGTTAAAGGAAGTAAGGGAGCTGGATGGCTGGCGGGTTGTGTTCTGGGACTTCCAACTTTTCAAGGACAAAAAGGGTTACATCAACTTTCATAGACAAAATAAATGCACCCAATAGTTGATTAAGTATAAAACTGCTAAAAGTAAAACTATCATATCACTATTTTTTTTTAATATCATATCACTATTTCGTGCAAACAAAATAGTAAATATAATAATATTCTTTTATTAGAGTATATCATTTTTTTTATATATGTCATAATATTAATGATGATATATATCATATTTAGAAGATAAAAATTTCTTTGTGAAATATATATATATATATAGACACATATAAAGCAATTTTTTATAAAAAAAAATTGTTAAAATTTAAAAGTTGGCGCTTTGATATTTCATTTAATAACTTCAATTCAATGTATAAAATTTTTTTTTTGGTCAAATAGCCACAAGGTTAGAAATTTCACTCATAAGGTGGATAAGTGAGAAGACCAGAATTTAAACCTCGGTTCTGTGCATATATAATTTAATATCACTGTCAACCGAGACTATTTGATTACATAACCACAATTGTCAAAAAAAAATTATATAAATTAGTGTAGTTGATTTATTCTACAGTAATTCAATCCTTTCTCTATAGTCAAGTTTATTAGACGGCAAGTTAATAGCTATTGCGGGCATATCTTTCGCTAACTACTATTTTTTATTGAAAGTGACACCTGTATTGATCATCATATTATTGCTAATGAAATGAACAAAATTTATGTTAAAAAAAATAGATTGGAGGCAGGACAATTTTTTAGCAAGGAGTCAAAGGTGTATAGGGCAAAATCACTCCTGATCCGCTGGATTTGTTTACACTTTAAAAAAAGTGATTTTATTGTGAAAGATTTTAGAATTTTTTTTTAGAGATTTTAAAAAGAGACTAAGAAACCCACTTAATATAACTGGTAAAACTAAATACGACGATAACCCACTATTTACATAGAAGATTTGTTTGCAAGTATCATTTCAGAAAACATTTACTAGCATAGATCGTAACCTATAAAAACTAAGATGAAAGGAAATTAAGATATAACATACTCATTGTGATCTTGATATCTTATCAAGCAACAAATCAGAGTTTGTAGGGAGCATTTAGCATAATTATACCCACATGATTGTTCAAAAAACAAATGTTACAAAATCTCAAAACCAATAGCCGCACAAAATTATGAAAAAAGAATAGGTCAAGAAAGTTCAGAGATTTGCTGCCACTGATGATGGACCTAATTTTACATTATCATCTAATTCCGAAATATACAGCCTAGTTATGGTAAAATATATGATACACAATAAAAAAACTGATTGGTAGGACTCGGGTAGTAATACTTGTATTAAAAATAGCTAGTAATCAAAATGGGGAGTCAGCAAAGGCACATCAGAAACAATCAATCACCAGAGACAAAATTTGGATTTTCAAACTGTCCCAACCAAATGCTTTTACGCTGACGGGGCTCCTTTATCTGTACTCAACTCTTCATCAGCTTCGTTACCATTAACGAGAACTGCACCATCAGTAGAATCTTCTTGGCTTCCTTCCTCTCCATTTTGTTCTACCTGTTCATCGGTATAATCTTCTCCATTTTGTTCTTCATGCTCCTCTGTATAATCCTCATCTCCATTTTGTTCAATCAACTGTACCAAGAGGACATAAAAACAACATAACGTAACAGTCCAGTACAAGCATTGACAGTCAATAGCAATTGTAAATTTTTCTTTCCATTGCAGACAAACATTTAGTTTATGAGAACTGCAGGAAACAGCATCGTGAGTATCGGAAACAGTAGAATGTTTAAAGCTTAAGGTTCAGATTCAGATTCATGTAAAATAGTTTTGCTCATTTGATATGTACTACGGAAGTTGTACTAATATTTGTTTCCCTTGTAATAATAAAATTTAACTAGTGATGAAGTATATAAGATCACATCTATGGGCTGTTGAGTGCTATTAGGGGTGCACACGGGTCAATTTGTGATGGGTTTGACCAAACTTGTTACCTGAATCAATCACATTTTCACAGTTCGGGTTTGGGGTCAAAAAGCCATAGCTTCTTGTCAAACCCAACCTGGTGATAAGCATAACCCTATGGGTTTGACCAAATCATGAACTACAAAATATTTTTCAAACCACTTTGGCTTTGCCTTTGCCGGTTCAAGTTCAATCTAAACTACAAGAAAAACCAAACACTTTTAGGATTGGGTAGTCGTGCTGATCATTATTGATTGTCTGTTACTTTATTTTAATGAAAATTGTCTAAAGAAATCATCACGAGTCTATCAATTCAACTGATCCATTAGCAAACATCTTGATTAAGTCTTCAAGGGGAGCATTTGACTTACATGGTTAAGCTTGAGGGGAGTGTTGAAAAGATCATAATGACTATGGGAAGGTTCGAAATCATGTACAGTGATTTAATTCATTCATGTACTTGTGAAGTTGCACTAGCATTTATTTACTTGTATTCATAATGAAAGGTGTATATATAAATATAAAATCTGCTAAGTGTAAGTCTCTCAAGCATTCATACTATCTTTATTTTTCTTCACAAATTTTCAAGTTGAACATATAGATAACTTTTGTATTGTGTTAACCGTATAGTTAGTATACCTCATGATTATAGTCCCCATTCTCAAGAGGCTGATCCCCTTCTTCAATCTGCATATTTCTGAAAGCATCAACAAGGGTGACATGTGATTTACCAGCGTGGTTAATGTACTCCTCTGCAGGATGGTAAACACCCCTATAATAAAAGAAGGGAATTAATTAATCAAAAACATATTGGAAATGCTTAGTACGCAATTATATAAGATGCAAGATAATGGAAGAAAGTATGCATTCCCCAGCACAACTTGTTTCTGCAGCTTTAGGATACTCCTCAGGATCAGCCAAAGATTCAGCAGCTTTGGGATTAACCTGTGTGTATTACCAAATAAATATAAGAATTGATTTATTTAACCCACGTGCTATCTGTTAATAAGAAGTTACCTTGCTGAGATCTTTTCTCCATATTGCCACTATCTCTGAGACCTTGCTTGGAAGGTATGATCGAGCCATCAAGGCAGCCTCCGGAATCCGATTGCTGTCAAAAGCATATGTCAGCTATGCATAATCACAGTCTAATCAACCCCCACACACCCCATTTAAGTAACGCCATTAATGAAAAGAGTGAAGAGTAGAATTTTACCTTTCTACTAACAATTGAAGGCAGTCTTCAAGTTTACCCAACATAAATAAGCAAAGGAAAGCAATATTGTTCTTCCCTTGCTCTTCAGCAAGAGTTGCAAGTTTTGATATTCCTTCAGCATCTCCTAAAGAAGAATATAGAAGCAACAATCCACTCAAATCCATTGCATGTTTTAAACACTCCTCAGCCATGTCTAACTTCAAGAACACATATTACAGTGAGCTGCAAAAAACAAACACCAAGTGCCTCCAAAACCATTATTTATATATTGAACGCATTTGCCATGCACTAGAGTCAACTTGCACAACTCAAAAAGATCTTCAGGAATTTTGAAAGGGGGTGAAGTATTTCCTAATGGATTGATTTGGTATCAGATTGAATAAAATACTACTGTACATTTTGGAAGTAAAAACTTCTATTAACCAAATTTTCAGTACAACAAGAATTACGGTCAGAAGGTACAGTATACATTCAACATAAGAGTAAACTAAGCTATATGGATGACTGTAAGTGTGTGTGTGTGTGTGTGTGTGTGTGTGTGTGTCTATATATATATAACATGCACCACAACACAAGTAGCATAGGTGTTGCATCCTGCACAATATTCATCAACCATTGGATCAAGGAGGTGCATCATAGTCAATGGTACACTCTCCTTCCCCATCTCCCTTTCTAGGAAAACAGTTTTTTTTTTCTTCATACTTTCATGTACATGTCTGCAAACTTATTTTTATTATTATTAAAATATAAAAATGCACAAACAATACCTTCTAATCTTCAACATTTTCTACAATAGAACCTAAATCCAGCCTAGCATCTCCTATACTCGTGCTTAGTAATTCCAAAATAATTGTTATATCTTCACTTAGCGGATGCGATTGATCCCCAGCAACAAATGTATTTAATTGCTCGTTGACATTAATCCAAGACCATCCTGGCTCCTTTATTACTCCCTTCGACTTCATTAACTTCCTGAAATGTGCCGCTTCCTTCCATCTTCCACAGGCAGAATATATGTTAGCAATAGTGATGTAAGTTCCAGCAGAATTTGGATCCAAGCGAAGTATATGTTCTGCTGCCCAACTTCCCCGGTCAACATCGCCATGATCCTTACATGCTCTGAGTAAGGCAGACCATACAACATCATCACAAGGGAATGGCATGTTTCGTACCATATGCTCAGCTTCACTCAACCGCCCTGCTCTGCATAGAAGATCAATCATGCAACCGTAGTGCTCTTTTGAAGGAGTGATTCGGTACTTATTAGTCATTAACTTTAAGTAGTAGAAACCAAGATCAACCAATCCAGCATGGTTACAAGCAGTCAGAACCCCAATAAACGTCACATAGTCCGGCGTTAAACCAACACGGGAAATATTCTCAAACAAGCTAATAGCCTCTTGGCTGTAACCATGTTCCGCATACCCATTAATCATTGCAGTCCATGATATGATATCATTAATGTTTATACCATTAAAAACTTTTGAAGCCTCTTGTAGATTTCCACTTCTTGAATACATACTAATTAGAGCACTATGAACCATTGCTTCATGATCTAAGCCAATACATAGGGCATGAGCATGCACCTGCTTACCTTGCTCCAGAAGTGCCATGCTTCCACAAACACTCAGCACACTAGCAAGGGCAAATTCATTTGGTTTTGGTCCTTCCCTTCTCATCCGTGATAGATAGTTGAAAGCTTCTTTTGCGTGATTTCCTTGAGCATAAACTGAAATTATAGTGCTCCAAGAAATAATATCTTTCCTAGTCATACCATGAAATACCAATGAAGCTTCCGGTAATAGCCCACATTTTGAATAAAGAGTGATGATGGAATTTGCCACAGACAAGGCATCTACCAAACCTAGGCGCAATACATGGCCATGTATTTGCTCCCCCCATTCAGTAACAGCGAGATTGGCACACACAGAAATTATGGAAGCAAAAGTGTACTCATTGGGACTGACATTAGATTTCCTCATTCTTCTAAATGCATCTAATGCATGTTCTTCTTCACCCATCTGTACATAAGTTGTGATAAGGTTCGTCCATGAAACTACATCTGGTATCCTCGTTTTTCCAAATAATTGCATGACATAGTCTGGTTTCCCACATTTATTATACATGGTACCAAGAGTATTAACAACAAACGCAGTTTCATTGAACCCTTGTTTTATTGCTTGTGCGTGTATGGCTTTCCCATAATGCAACAAACCTGAATCAGCCGATGCCTTTAAAGCAATGGCAAATGTATGTGAATCATAGCCCACTTTTGATCTCCACATTTCAGAGAAGTACAATAGTCCCTCTAAATTGTAACCAGCATGTACAAGCCCCACAATAAGCGCAGTCCATGATACTACATTTCTTGTTGTCATTTTTTCAAAGACACTGCGACCTTGTTCTGTTTTTCCAACTTTCATGTACATGTCTACAAGGGCACTGCTGACAAAAACTGAGTTTATCAAACCAGATTTCACTGAAAATCCATGCAATAATTCTCCAAAATATATATTCATGCCAAGTGCGCAAGCCTTGAGGGCAACACTTACCACAAATTGATCCTTTTGAAGTCCAGAGATGACCCACATATTTGAGAATAAGATCAATGCTTCATTCGAGTCTGCGGCATTGACATAACCCGCTATTAAATTTGTCCACGATATCTCATCTCTGTGAGCCATTTTATTAAACATATCCCTGGCTTCACAAATTTTTCCCAGTTTCATTAGTTGCTTCAGTTGAGAGTTAAGTTCAGGCATATTAGGCACATAAAAGGCAGTTGGAGCTCGCTGTTCCGGTTTCCCCTGCCAGATCACATCTCTTCTTTCAGCAGCGGTGCCTGCATATATACTAATCTACATAAGGTTGAAACTTGGTATAGAAACACAAATACCTTAAAATTACCATGCAAAGCTAACATGAATACTTAATAACTATTATTAATTAATCTATAATTTTATCCATTGAAGCATTAAGAGAAGACTTTTTAAAGTCAGGTTGCTATTATATCCTTACAGATGGAAATATGCCATAATCTGAAATCAGAAAGAAAAATCTCTCAAACAAAACCATATTGTAATTTTGTTAAGTTAGGTACAGACAAAAAGCCATGCTTCAAAACAATAAAATAAGCCAAATACTAGACCTAATTAGAGTTCAAATGGCAGAAATCAATAATACTCAACACAAGATGACACCAACTTCATCAAAACAAAGTAGGAGAGAAAAATTTAGCATATAACACTAGACAGCGATACAAAGTGTTAACTAATTCCTATCGTAACCATAAATTAATAATAATTAAAATATATGCATAACAAATATATATCATAGATAAGACAATAAAAGTCTCGCACAAAACAATAGAGTAAATAGACATTTTGGTCTTTCGATGTGTAAGTCGTTGTCACTATAGTCGTTGAGTGTATCCAAATTATAATAGAAACCTGAATATGTCTTTTGCTAGTCAATTTGATCCTCATATGAGTCTTTCGTTGGTTAGTTTGGTCCTAGATGTGTCATTTGTTAGTCAATATGTTGCACGAGATTACTAACAGAAGACACGCTTTTTCTTTTTCTTAATTTTGATGCATTTAGAACTATATTGATACAGCCTCACATTTAGGATCAAAATAATTGTTTACTCAAACAATAAAAAACACACTAACATATATTTTTACATTATGCTAGGCAATTCATTCATTCAAAAAGTAAAATAAAGCACCTGGATAAACATAATTGAGAGGTGGATCGAGGTTCCTTGAGCACAGAGGAGTGTTTTCATTGAGATAAAATGAATCAGCAAGGGCAAGGCCAGAAGAAGAAGCATAACAGCGATACACACAAACGCACCGCGTACAGCCGTCGAAGAGTTTCTGGAAAATGTGCATCCTTTCTCTGGCTTTGGAAATGAAACATAGATTCCCAAAATCAATTTTTATTTTATACATGACAGTAAGGAAAAAAAGCTGGTGTGACAGGAAGGGAGATGGGGAAAGAGGGTGCAAAATATTTAACTACAATTAATAATAATATTTATTATAGATATAAAATTAAAAACACAAATCTTAAAATAATTTTCACCTACAATTTGAAATTGAACTGGCAGATGAGTTGCAGAATTAATTGGGAGCAAAACATACATGACCAAAGAGGAACTCTCAAACCAAATTTAGTCCATTGCAGCCTTTATAGGATTACGCCCCAGATTTAGCCACCACATTTACATAGACATATAAATGCATACTAAATCAACCCATTTAGTCTAAGCATAAATGGGCATACTAGGATATTTTTTCTTTCTCTTTTTAGCTAACTCAAAACTAATTCTCCCTTCTGAATTTTGTCCTTGATTGAAGTTTATATTATTAGTGGTTACTACGTAAATGGTGGGAATTTGTAAAAGGTAAAGTTCATAATTTATTTGCTTTGATGGATAATAATCATAATAATTAATAATAATAATAATAAATTAATAATAATACTATAATGGCAATAACTTTAAAGAACAAACAAACAATAGAGAAATCAAGGAATAAAGAGAAGCAAACACAATCAGATTTTCAGAAATCATTAGCAACAACACATAAGGCACATTCATTCAAGTTTCAGTTTCAACAACACATTTGTCCATTTCAACAACAACAACACAATCATTCATTCATTCAAACTTTGGTTTAAAGTTTTAACAACAAAAACCACAACAAATGAGAAATGAGAAAAGAGGGAGGAGAGACCTGCAACTGTGAGAGAGCAGAGAGCAGCGTCGCACTGTCGCGTTTCAGAGAGGGACAGAACTTAGAACAAAGTGTTTGAGGCGATCCTCTCCGGAGAGTTTGTTGCCCCCGCGTCAATCTCAGCCTTTCGATTAATCTAATGGCTAAGAGACAAAAAGGTAAAAAAATTATATACTGGTAAAATAATTTAAATTGATTCCAAACTATGGCTTGATTGAGGTAACCAGCAAGAAACAACTAGCAGGTGTTGATTTCTAGAAGTGAAAAGGTAAATTGTTGTTTGATAGAATGGTTAAAGAAAGTGGTGATTATGTGAAGATTAAAAAGCAATTGGTTGGATTTGAAAACACAACCAACAAAAAATGATTGTTCACCTGTGCTAATTTTTTATGGTGGGGGGTGTATAAGACCATAATGGATCCTTGTAACCACTAATAATAATAATAAGAACGCTCATAATTTAGAAATTCAATCTAGGCATAAACAAATCCTAACACAATCTTTAATTTCTAATTCTCAATTAACATCACCTAAATTGTAATATCAACCACATAGCAATAGCTTCATGGACTTCTAGTATGCCCATTTATCAAACACTTTGAAGTAAAGCTTATTAGTGTATGTTTGGTTTCAATTATGGATAGCGCAAAATTGATTCCAGAGGTGTATAATTGATTTTGACATGTTTGGATAATTGGATGTACTCAAGTAGAATTGATTCTAACTTGAAGCCAAGATTTGTAGCTTTTGACTCTAAACATGATTTTTTTTACTTTCAAATTTATTGTTTTCAATCCACTTTAACATGAATTTATCCAAACATAAATCACTTCACATTCAACATCAATTCAGTCAAAATCAAGTTTTTTTCTGCAAAAAACCAAACACATACTAATGTGAATTCTCAACAAACATTATCTACTTCCAAACATGTTATCAAAATCAACATGAAAAAACTCAGCGTGACATTTTAACAAATACCTTGTGTGTAAAAGTCACACAAGCTTGTAATAAGAATGCAGTGCACAGATAAGAAATGAATGAATGAGGGTGTATGTATGTGGGTTACCTCCACGCAGGAAGTTAAAGGAAGTAAGGGAGCTGGATGGCTGGCGGGTTGAAGGACAAAAAGGGTTACATCAACTTTCATAGACAAAATAAATGCACCCAATTTTGATCCAGCGCTACTTTTTTTTACTATCTGATCGCAGTGACATTTGTAACAGTGTACTATGCTTTCGATCTGAAGAGTGAAACTCTAAGAAGAAGAAGAAGAAGAAGAAATGCAGCAAAGAAAATCAACGTTGGGAAGACCTTCTGGAACCGATGGTTCTGATTATTCCTACCGTATGGTAGTTGATTCAAGTCAGTTCCATTCTTCAAAACCCTTTCTTTATCTTTATTCTTAATTCAATTCGGCTCAATTCATTATTCTTCCTTTGCTTTTAACTATGCATGCATACCTCTTTTAATTTCTGTTTTGTTAATTAGGGTATCAACTTGTTGCAAAGGGAGAAAGAAACGTCTCTCTGTGTTATTTATCATTGAGGTACCGTAAATTTTATTTTATTTATATATTTAGACATTTTTTTGGTCTAAGGATCTGTTTGGTAGAAAATAATGTTGATAAGCTAGTTTATAGCTAATGAAGTTATAACAAATAACTTAGAAGTTAGCTTATAGAGGATAAGCTAATTGATTGAATTTGCACTGTTTGGTAAAATTAGCGATTGAGCTAGCTTACAAATATAAAATGTCCTAAAAGATATTTGTTTAATTAATATATTTTTTTCAAGTAAGATGACTGGGATAAAATTTGGAAGAAAAATGATAAACTATAAACTTAGCAAAATAAGCTATAAAAGCATCTCCAATGGGGAGTTCTTATGATTTAAGAACTAATACCTATTAAGTACCTCCATTTGAGCAAAAATAAAATGGTACCTATTTAAGCATTTTCTCTCTCCAGTTCTTATCATTTTCTTTTATTTTCCACCATAATTAAAAACTATCAACCAATTATAAATGATGCAGAGTTATTAGCGGGACCCATTAAGAACTTTTGAAAGAAGTACTTGGTTGGAAAAATTGAGTGCTTAAAAAAATTCTAAATGAGGTGTACACATGGGACCCGGTTAAAAGGTGATGTGTACATTTAAGCAAGGTTGTCAGAACCGGACCGGTCATCGAACCGGCGAGCTTACCGGTTCAAGGTTCAACGGTCGGACCAGGGTCGAACCGCGGTCGGACCGTTTTAATTAAATATATATTTTTTAATTAATATATAAATACAAATCAATGAATAATAACTAAATATTCCCTAGTTTCACACATTAAAAAGTGAAAATGTCATAAAATCAATATAAAATAAAAACTTTAGTACATTATATATAATTTTTTTAATTCAAACCAAATTATAAATTACATAATAAGTAAATTTGATAACGGAAAAGACTTGAAGCATTCAGTTGTATGATATCATATAACTCTAAGTACAAAAAAACCAATAATTTCATTTGCTTTTTTATAAAAAAATGTTAGCTTTTCCAGCAGAAAAAAAAGTTACTACATAGTATAATTTTGGCACACAAAGGTAACAATTATTATTAATTATTTTTATTTTTTTTGTCATTAATTATTGTTATTATTATTAAGTAAAAAAATATACATATGTATATATAAAATAAATAAAATAAAAGATAGTGGTAAATGTAGTTCAACTTCCAAAGATACATGGTGGCAATAATACTAACTTTTCAATAAGCATATATAGCAATAATACCAATTAATTAGCCTGTTCCTATTTCCTAGCTAATCAATTAATTACTCTGCTTCAAATTCCTATTTAATCTAGTCTAATGCTAGTAGTCCGCCCCAAATTCCTATTTAGGGAAACGAAAAAGTCTACTTTTAATGCAAACATAAACCAAAAAAATAATTGTATTGTTTATTTCCTTATTAACCGTTCCAATTCCTTTTTATAAAAAAAAAATAACCAAAACGACGTCGTTTTGGCCAAAAAGTTTTTTTTTTAATCGTGCAAACCGGAAAACCGGTTGGACCGTCCGGTTCGCCGGGTTTTTCCGGTTTTTTCCCGGTTTTGACGGTTTAACACTGGTTCGCTTGCAAAACGGTTTTACACCCTAACCGGACCGGATGCAAATCCGGTTCCCGGTCCGACCGGCCGGTCCGGTTCGGTTCTGACAACCTTGCATTTAAGTACTCAAAACTGAGGAGCTCCATTGTGGATGCTCTAAGCTAATAAAAATAAGCTAGTGAGAAAATGTGTAACCAAACAAGTCTGTTAGAATAGGAAAATATTTATTAAGATATGCATAAGTTTTATTATATTTGTTTAGAAAATATCTCAATAATTAAGTTTGGTTATTCTAAGCCCTATAATTAAGGGATTTAGTTTAGATTTAAATATATTCACTTGGCTATAAATACCAAGGTAGTATCATAATATTTAGTATGTAAATATTATACGTAAATATTGTATTTAGTTCATTATCAATAATATTTTTATTTCTTATTATTTTTTCCTATTCTTCCCCCTAAATACCACAAATTCAACATGGTATCAGAGCCATGGTATCCACCTTGAAACATAATTCCGCTGCAACTTTTTTCGAGAAAAATTAATTCTCGGTTATTCTTCGCTTTACCTTTTTTCTTCATATAAACCCTAGCCGCTATTAGGATTTCTTTTTATTTTGTTTCACCTTTATGATTCTTATTAATTGTCTTTGTTTTCTATTATAACTTTATTCATATGTTACCCTGGCATGCAGTCTGTCACTTTTCCATGAATCCTTTACCTTTACCCACCGTTTTTATCCAGATTGATCGACAATCTCTCTTGGTTGTTTTGGTGGTCCTAATTTCCCGTTTGTGATGCTTTAATCCGCGGTTCCCGTTTGTGATGCTTTAATCCGCGGGTACCGTTTGTGATGCTTTAATCCGCGGGCTTCCTGTTTGTGATGCTTTAATCCGCGGGCTTCCCGTTTGTGATGCTTTTATCCGCGGGCTTCCCGTTTGTGATGCTTTAATCCGTGGGCTTTCCGTTTGTGATGCTTTAATCCGCAGGTTCCCGTTTGTGATGCTTTAATCCGCGGGTATTTTTACATAATTTGATACGGATTCATTGTTTCGGCCGTTGCTCTACTACTTCTTTGGTTGTTGCTCTTCGTTGGATATGCTATCAAAGAATTTAATTTATTTTCAGGGTTAATTTTGTAACAAGCTTAAAGCTTAGTAAGCTTTAGCTTGAGGGGAGTGTTAGAATAGGAAAATATTTATTAAGATATGCATAAGTTTTATTATATTTGTTTAGAAAATATCTCAATAATTAAGTTTGGTTATTCTAAGCCCTATAATTAAGGGATTTAGTTTAGATTTAAATATATTCACTTGGCTATAAATACCAAGGTAGTATCATAATATTTAGTATGTAAATATTATACGTAAATATTGTATTTAGTTCATTATCAATAATATTTCTATTTCTTATTATTTTTTCCTATTCTTCCCCCTAAATACCACAAATTCAACAAGTCTATTTTTTTATCATGAGCTTAGCTATAAGCTCAAATTTTGGAATATACTTGACATATTTGCATAGACAAGATAATACTAATTGGATTAACTCTAATTCTTGATGTTTGTTATATTCAATGAAGAACGGTTATGAATTATTATAAAATATTCAATATGGTGAAACTATTTGGTGCTTCTCCCCAAGCTACATTTAACTGTAGTTAAGGAATTATCGTACTAAGGGAGTTTCAGTTGCCAGCCAGGAGTAGTTCTGTGCTGTTACATTCTTAATTCTCTAAATGCTGCAATCTATTTGTTTGTTTGATGTTCACACCTATGCAATGCAGTAATGTTATTGTTGAAATATGATGCACATTTCTAGATATTTCTAGAATACATTAGTAACTTGTAGAATAAACTATCAAGTGTTGATGTACAATTGTAAGATCTTTCTAGAATACTTGAGTAACTAGTAGAATTAGTTATTAGATTTGTATTAGGAAATATCATGAAGACTCTAGATTGTAGAGTATCTAGAATATACCTTTCACAACTATAAATAGGCAAACATATGTACCATTGTATTTAAGCCTTTGAGGTGAAATGATAATAACATGAAGGCTTCACCATACTACTACTACTATATATCTCCTCCTACAACTAGTTGATTAATAATGTGTTATCTCTTGTCTCATATTAGTAAATACTATACTATTAACTTTCACACTACTTGCTACTATCTTCCAACTATCAACTAAAGCCTTCTACACTATCCAACTACATTCTAAACTATCACTACTACCTTCAACTACTAACAGTTATTTTTAGCTTTTAGAATTTATTACGACAAATACTGAATCTGTATACTGTATCTTGTTGCATAGTTATTTTTATCTGATATAGATTTGAAATTTTAAATTGTGCCCTGCAGGCTTTGTTTCTATTAATAGGAGTGATATTTGCATTTTTACCAAGAACAAAAGAGGACATCCAAAATACAGTTGCCATTTCTTCTGTTATTGCTAGTGTTGTTTTGTTGATCATTGCGGATATAGGTTGCTAAACCTGAAGTTCTTTACTCTTCTATATTATTTTTTTGCGGTTATTGTTGATCATTGCGGTACTAATTGGATTTACTCTGCCAATTTTTTGAAAAAGGTAGAAGACGAAGTGGGTCTGGTTTGTTGAGATTATATGCGGTTCTATCTTCCATAGCAATACTTCTCTTGCTAACCAGTATTCCCTGCTGAAGGTAAATATGTTAACATTTCAGTGAAGTCTTATATGAAATATTTTATAAACTTTCATGCGAAACATGACTAAGAAAGCACCCGAAATGAATTTTTAGTGTGATATTTGAATTCTTCATTAGTTTTGATCAATATTTTAATTCTTCACTGTAGTTCAGCTGCAACATATGCATTTGTTACATAAGTTTTAGATTGTCCCAAGAAATGCCCTTCTGATTTCATGGAAACTCTTCTGTAGGTTATCCATTATTTTAGTAATCGGGGAACAAGCAATGTTGATTTTCCTAGTCTTCAAACTAGTAAAGATTTCTTTTCAAAGTCTTTGTTCATGTATAAATTTGCGTCATAATTGGACCATTTGTGTGTAATAATTCAACTTTACACCTTACAGGTTTGTTGGTTTATATACTCGCTCTATCCTTGTTCAAGATTAGTACCATCAAAGCAGTCGTTTTCCTTCTTTTTAACATGACACCTCCCAAGAAAGCCTCTTAGCCTCATGGATTTATTTCCCCATTGATCTGTATCAATGTATATTCTTTGAGTAATTGAGGGAATCTGACACAAGGTTATTTAGAATTTTCCTTGCCAATTGTTTTAAAGACATTTGCTGTTTTTATGAGTTATCATCCAAGTTTAGAGAGGTCCTATTGAACTGTCACAACATAAACTCAAACTATTGTGGAAGACTTGTAGTGAACTAGTGATGATATTCATATAAACCTCTGATTTTTCACTTCTAGGGGTTTTGTGAATTATTTTAATCTATATGTTGTAAGCTAAACCCAATTATATCCTCATGACACCTCATCTATTTGTCACTCTTTGTCATTAAAAATAGGGGTGCCAAAATGCTTTGAATGCATCGGGTCGACTACGATTAACTTGCCATTTTTGGCTGAGAGGGTTGAGATTTTGAATATGTACTCCTTTTGGTTCTATATATAAGTAAAACTTGGCTTTTTAAATTTATCGAAAAAGTAATGTATCTAGTCAATAATATAGACTTATACATTACTTTTTGAATATAGAACATTTGATAATTTGAATCGCTACCAACAAGTATTGTGCCATGATAACACCCTTTTAAAAATCATCTATCAAGCTCAATAAATGATCTACGTTTTGGAAACTTCAAACTATGTTCACAACTTTCAAAACATATATAGATTCTCCCAGTTAACGACCACATAGTCAGATATCTAGTTAGTAACATACAAAGAACATTAGTATTGACAAGTGACAAGCAAACATCAGTATGTGCTGGATACACTTTATAACTCTTTCTATTTATTGAATCAGGCATGAAGATGATGCACCACCAAAAGAGGAAGCTCGCAAATAGTGGATTTCTGTTGCTTCAATTGGAGCTTGTAAAAATGGTGTTGCAAATATGGTTATTGAATTCAATTCGGTAAATGGCGTTCAATTCTTTTTTTATATTGAAACAATATGTTATGGTGATTGAGGTAATTTTTTTTCCATTCAGTGCTAACTATAATTATATTAACATCAATTACATTGATAATAAGATATATCTTATAATAGGTAACGATCATGATAATGCATTTTGGCAATTATAATAGGTAACGATCATTGATAATGCATGTTGTCCACATTAAAATTTAACAAAAAATATATGCGATGTCTTGTATTTTCTGAAATACTGAAGTTTTGCTCTTCTGGCAGCAATTTCATTCATTATTAATGTGACTTTGGTATTTTGATTCAGTTTCTTTTAGGATATATGACTTGAATGATAATAGCTTTATAGAGTGGGAAGAGGTATATATAAATACAGTTGCCACCTATTGAACTTGGTGTTGAAAGAATGGAAAGGTTGTGATTCATTTATGACAGGTATGTTCTTTGGTGATAAGTATATTCTAGATCATTTTAATATGGTGCTTCTTCTATCTTTTGTAACATTTGATGGCAACACTTTTATAGAGCTAACTAGTTTAGTTTATATCAGGGCATATAAGTTAACCCCATACCTTTCAGTAACATTTGATGGCAAGACTTTTTTTATATGCAGAATCTAGATTGGCTATTCTTTCTATTTCATCAGGTTCTTTCCATTTGATGACAACACTTTTAGTAACATGCACTGATGGATGGGTGTCTAGCTTTTGTAACTCATCTGCAACACCTCACTTTGTTCTCAATTCAAGGTTAGCTATGAATTAGCTAGGAAGTTAGCTATGAGTTAGCTAGGAAAATATTTCATAGCCAATTTGTCCTCAGTCTATGCATAACTTTTAGCTTAACTTATTTACTAGGAATTAGCTACTTAAGAGGTAACATTTATTAAATGTTACTAATGATACTCTAAGATGTTACTAAAACCCTTTAGTAACATAGGCTTTATGTAACACTTGATAAAATGATACTAAAACCCTTTAGTAACATTTTTTAAGATTTAGTAACATTTTTCAAATGTTACTAAATCTCAAACTTGTTGTAGTGCCCTATGCCATTGAGAATCTGTCTCCTCATTGCCTCCAAACGTCGAGCTTCTTGTTTCTGCTTATCAGTTAACAATTTACCTTCTTGCTTCTTTTTCAGAAGTTTTTGCTTTTCCTTATCCTTCTTTATACGTTTAGCTTCTTCTTCCAGTCTCTCAAGTTCCTCTAGCCTTTGTCTCTCCTCTTCTTCTTTCCTTAGCCTCTCTTCCTCTTCTCTTTTCTTTCTCTCTTCATCCTCTTTTCTTCGAGCCAATAGTTCTTGCATCTCCCTAACATGTTTTGGCACTTTCTTGTTCGTCGTCGAATAAATTTTCTTCGGTTCACTTGTCTCAGTTTCAATAATCGCTGCACTTCCGGTCGCTGCTGCTGCTGCTGCCTTCTTCTCCTTTTCCTTTTCCTTCTTCTTTCTCTTCTTTTTTGCCGCGGCTGATTCAACAGTCTCACCTTCTCCCTCCTTTTCATCTTGTTGTGGCATTGGACAAACTACTTTGACACCATTATCATCTCCATCCTCATCGGTGACCGGAGACTTCATCGGAGGAGGATTCTCTGTTGGAACAAAAGAGGTTCTGGCATGACTCAATTAAGTTTTGATGATAACAAAGGTATTAATATACAATAGGGTATACTAATTATTTACTCTAGTGTGCAGATATATAAGCTTAAATTTTATATTTACTATGAGTACATTTGAAGCTCTGAAATGGGAAGCAAATTCTGACCAGAACATGCTCATCAGAAGATACAATGTCAAGTCTCGTCAGAAGCGGCATATCAGAGGCTACGTCATCAGAAGCTATGTTTTGAACACATCATGTTCTGATGCTTGCAGTGAAGGCCGTTTTGTCAGAAGAACATTCTTTGCTACAATGATTGAATTTCATCATCCTCTGACAACTCAAAAGCTGGAGAATCAACCTTATCCACAGAATAGTAACGTTAGTATTATTGTACGAACCTTTTACCAGAATTGGACGAATCTTCATTCCCAAGTTTGGTCGTACACAAAGGTTACCTGATATGGTTCAAGATCGTACTATTACCAGCTGGCACAATCTCCTGCAACGAATTCAAATTCAAGACGCTCCACCCTCTACTATAAATAGGAGTGGTAGTGAAGTTTTGTGTACAACACAATTGAACAATTTTGAAAGAGCTGTTACTCTGCAAAAATCATCCTGTGCACAAAACAACTTGAATACAACTTGAACTCATTTGAAAATCCAAGACTCAAGTTTCAGCTTCTGATTCATACAGTTGTTGAACCTTAGATTTCTTTTATTTGGACACTAAGATTAGTCTTGTCATTGAGTTGTATTTTACTTATTCTTTTGAACATTGATTTGTATATCAGTGTTCACATACTCTGTTTTTCTTGTAAAGTTGTTTGAAGTCTCTTGCTTGTGTGCTTGAGCAACGGAAGTCTCTTGTAAGTGTTACTTGAGCATTGGAAGTCTCTTGCCTGCGTGCTTGAGCAATTGTAATCTTGTTTGATTATAGTGAACTCCCTTGGAAGTACAAGGGGACTGGACGTACTCTCGGTTTGTGAGAGGAACCAGTATAAATCTCTGTCTCTATCTTTCTCTCTTACTCTCTTACCTTTTAAGTTGCTGTTTGATTGTGTTTTGTTTTCTAAACCGCTGCAAACTCTGATAAGTTTTTATAACTTAGAAGAAATTTTCAAACTACCCAAAACACAATTCAACCCCCCCTTTTTGTGTTTTTCACACCTTCATTCTCGACGTCGCATGTTAGTTTATTGTTCTCCATTTGACAGGTTAGGGTTTCTTGTATAATAAGAAAGAAAGGTTGGTTAAATAAAAGGGAGATTAAGTCTTGGGTCGCAAGTTTCACAGTTGAATAGATTAAGATTCAATCTCGGTGCCCAAGTTTCACTTCAGATGAATGAGCGCATAATAAAATCAAACCACATCATGTTAGTTGATAGGGTTGATTACTCCTAATATAATTACTCCCAAATTTTCTAAATTATCATCCTCACTAAACTTAATCAAATCACCAAATTAATAGCGTTAGCGTTATAAATATTTTAATTATTTCATTATTTTGAAAGATGAGATAATTTTGACAAAATTTTGTTAGTAAAACTTGGTTTAGATAATAAAGTAGAAGTTTTTTCTTATGAACAGACAAAGTTAACGGTGTAATTGGACCGGTTTGGATCGGTTTTTGATGAATTCAATGTCCGAACTAATAAACTCTCAATTGGTTCGGTTTTTTGCATTTTTCAAAAATAAAACCGAACCAAACTAATACTTTAATCGGTTTTTTCCGATGTATTCCATACTATTATTTCACTCATTCATCTAATTAGGTATGTGAGTGCAACATTATTAGCCCTTGTATTATCAACTGTTACACTACAAACTTTTTAATTCTCCATTCTTTCAAACATGCCTCTAAATTCTTACCAATTGTTTCCTCTTGTGATGAGAAGTTACAACCATGTAATTCATATTTTGTACCAATGTCCAACAATCGGTGGTAAAGGAAACAATTTGTTTATTTGGTTCTTTACCTTCTCTTTCTCATCATTATTCTTATGTGGTAAAATATTCAAACCACTACTCAAACACAATGTTTGTCTAAGAGCGTGTTTCTAAATTAGAGTTTGTTGTATGACTATTTTTTTTTACAAGTAGTTCAAATTGGGTCAGTTTTAATTTTTTAATATGGGCCGGCCTATAAAAAATATATTAACTTAACAATATATATCTATTGGTTCAATTCAGTTTTCATCGGTTATTTGAAAACTGAATCCGAGAATCAAACCAAACCACATCGTTTTTTAATTGGTTCAGTTCGACTTTTTGTCCAAACCATAAAAATTGGTTTCTTCAGTTTGGATTGATTTGAATCGTAAATTTAATTGGATTTTTCTGATCCGCTTACACTTCTAGACACAGTAACACGTACGCTATAAACGGTGACACATACACTATAAGTAAACACCAATACTAAATTTAGAAATAAAAATGGATGAAGTGGACAACCCTATATGGAATAATAGGTTAAATAAAAAATTATATAGGTATTGAATATTGAAAAATAAATAAAAAAACTATTTAGAAATTAAATATAAGCCACTAGGATTGATCTAGTGGTGAGGGGTTTTGGTAGTATTCATGAGGTCTTAGGTTCAATCTTCATTGGCAACATTGTAAAAAAAATAAAATTGAAAAATAAATAAAACTTAAGTACAATCTAAGTTAAAAAATTAGATTAGGTATTGAAGAAATTGAAAAGGCTTAAAATACACATCACTAAATATCTTTAGTTGTTATGGTAGTAATTTTTCTCGTGTAGGACTTGAACTTGGAACTTTTAACTCCTTCAACAGTTCAACCTTTTGTTATTGAGCTACTCCACACTTCTGACATATTAAAATGAAGGAACAAATGAAATCGAATAAAAGATAAATTAAAATTTCACTTTCTTGAGTAGGCTTTCAGGCTTTGACTCCTTATATTAATATATGCAGTCTCAGGATTTGACTCCTTATAGCAGTACATTACATCTCACCTCAAGTAGGTTACAAAATTAATGCAAGACAGAAATGCTAAAAAATTGGCAAAGTTGCAGTTCAGAATTGTTTATCAATGTGACTCAGTGAAATCATTACATGAAAGAAATAAGATTAAGAATTGGAATTTTCATTATGTTCCCTTACTGTGTGCATTGCTTACATACATACATGCATGTCACTGCTATTCTGTCTTTTCTAGGCAGAGAGACAAATCAAATGGCATTCACTTGATAAATATATCCTGGCCTAAAACATAACACAGGAAAATTCCAATACCTTGAACTGCTTACTAATATGCCCCTAAATCTCTAAACCTCTGAGAGAGAACAAATTAACAAATAATTTAATACAGTCCATTGAGACTCAAAAAACATCCCAATCAACCTAGAATGGAAGTTTGAAGACTATTTAGTAAGAGAAGCCTAATTCAATTGAGGAAAGATAGAAGGCAGTGGAATGCAATCACCTGCATAATACTATCTGTTCCATGTCAATGCTTTGACAAATAACCGAACATTGAATGGACGAGATTTCTATTTTGGTCAGACGCAACCACCTTAAACCAGGACAAAACCGCAGCCAAATCGCAAAAACAACCGAACTGTATGGTTCAGCCAGTTAAACCGTACACAGTTTTGTTTGGTTTAGTTTTAAAAACAGTGTTCCATGTACCACACATAAGCTAAGCAAATCTTCATTCATGAACCATCATCATCAAAAAGAACTTTATAAAACCTTTTCCTTTCTTCAGGATCAAGCAACCCTCCCAACTTATTACCATTTTCTCCACCAACCTCATCATCTTCATCAGAAACTTCCCTGTTTCTTCTCCTTCTTCTACCATTCATATGATCCTCATCCACCCTAGTCAAAGGAAGACCTTTGCTTCTCTTCTTTTCGATATTAATATGACGCCGCCTTTGGTTATACTCGTGAAGTCCTTCCTGCATAATTTCCCCAAATTTCTCCTTAACAACCACAAGAGGATCCTTATCCACTAATTGAGACCCAACATACCCTTCTCTAAGTAGAACAGTATAAATCCTATACTTATTAGAAACATAGAAAATCCCAGGATGCTTAAGCAACAACACATTCAACTTATCAGGCAAAAAAAACTCCCTTTTAAAATGACCCAATTTCATAATTGAAACTTTCTTCCAAAGAGTCAATGACAACAACTCATGAACCAAACCCACATTTCTCTTCTCCATTTCCTTCGACCCTTGAACCAACCCTCTCGGATCCGAATAAGGTGAAACATAAGGAACCGATTCAAAATCCCGAAACTTGTCCAACGATTTCACCCAACTAGAAGGCAAACAACACGAAAATTTCGGTTCTTTTCCTCCGTTCTTCAACGCTAAAGCTTCAACTTCCGAAACAGCAAAATTAGGGTTCCAATGAATCAATTCAATCGCCATAGAACTCCTCCTCCCACTCTCATTAACGATTCGAAACAAATCAGGATATTTCGGCACAATCCTAATCAAATAATCATCAGGAAACCCTAAACTATTCTTAATCTCATTTATTTTGAGCACATTAAGAGTATTATTAAACGAAAGCATGAGAATTTTGGCAAGTCGCTTAACAAAAACAGGTTCAAGAGAATCTTTAATGAATTGTTCTTCATGAACAAGTTGAATGATGCGTTTTGTAAGACGAACATGACGTTGATGAAAATCGAAACAAGAAGGGTATTTAGAAATCCAATTTAGGGCTTTACCTTGAAGATCTAGGGTTTTGAATTTCTTCTGAAGAGTTTCAATTGGGATTTGGTTATTAGGGTAACGAAGGATAATGTTTTTGATTTGATTGTTGATTATCCAGCGTCTATTACGTGATAGTGCAGATTCTAATTCTGGGTCTTTTTTCATTGACCATAGACAATAGTGTTTTTTGAGAATGAAACATTTTGGTTTTGATTGAGTTAAAATTGATGATCGGAGAATGGTGATAAACATTGGTTTGGTTTGTTTCAAGTTTAAGATGAACTCATGAGTGATGACTGCTTCAAATTTTCATCGTTTTCGGTTGTGTTTGTATGGAAAATATAAGTACCGCACACAAGTACAACACAAAATTTGTTGGTTTTAGTCTATAAAATCAAAATTCCCACCAAAATCTGCACGACGTCTTTTGACTAAAACCAACAAATTTTGTACATTTAAAAATTTATTTGCAACAAAAAAGATACATGAACTAAAAAAATTCGCGAATATACAATGACAAAAATAATATTTAATGTATAAAATGTAAAAAAAAAGAAAACTTTTATGCAAAACAACTTACACAAATATATAATTTTTTTTTGTTAATTTATAAGTTCTAATAACAAAATCTATATTTCTTCAACGTTGTTTTGTATAAGCACAAAAAATAAGTTATTTCAAACGACTCATGTAAAAAAAAATTATTAAAGAAAATCACCGATGTAGTTTTCTAACTTTACAAGACATTTAAATTAATCTTTACTTTTGTGAATATCTGTCCAATTAGTTTCTCCATTAGTCAGTTACTATCAATTAAGTTTTTATATTTTAACAAGTTAAATATCAATTTGGTCTTTAACTTTATTCACTTACTATTAAAAGTACTAATATAAATAAAATTTAACAATCAAAAACCTTAAAATATTCATAAAATCAAGGATCTATATTTAAGAACGGAAAAAAAATCATATGATCGAATGTGAAGCTAGTTAGTAGTGTTAGAGAGCATGATTCCTTTTGGTTGGAAAGCTCATTGATAGCTTCCAGGCCAAAGTTCCAAACACACGGTTAGATGAAAGAACATAATTGCACCATAAGATATTTTTATAAGTTCTACTCTAGTTGCAAGATACTTCAATTTCAAGTTCAAGTTTAAATCAAAATATATTTCAGAAACTCATGCAAACCATGCTCATGATAGTTGAGCCCAGCACAAATCAAAATGGAGATGCTGATCATTAGAAGAAGAGGGAGAGAGAGGGAGGGAGGGAGGGCAGAATAATATTATTATGAAATACACATTTTCCTCTACTCGGAAGCCAAGCTCGATAGACGATAATATACTATATTACAACAAATTCATAAATAAAAATAGAATACACGTTTATTAATTAAAAAAAAAAAACCAACGACTAAAATCCCTCCTAATTCACGATAATACATTTAAATTAATTTTACACGCCCCCTCCTTCCCCGTACTCTTTGAATGTCAAGGCAAAATCGAAGAGAAAATTGAAAATACATTAATCCACATCATATATTGGCTGCACAAATATTTGGAGAAAATCTGGAGATTTGAACCCCTCCTTATTTTCATGTGCCTCAGAGTAACAATATCAAAGTAAAACATGAAAGCTTCATCATCTCTTTTCATGATGGCTTTGCTGAACCAATTGTATTATCCTCTTCCCACCTCAACCCATTTAAGCAGACGAAATTACTCCAAATGAAGTCTTTCAGACTATACTAGGAGGATCACCTGACCAGCTGCAGACAGCACGGGGCCAGCGTGTCCTTATGCAGTCAACCAAAGGCGCATGCTGGACAGGCTCTGGTTTAGATACCTCGGTGTCTTTTCCAGCAGAGTCACTTGCACCAGAAGCAGATGGACCTTGCACATCTGCCATGAATTCCTCAGGCGTCCACCTTGGGGGAACCGAGACGCTTAATTTTGTGAGCCTGGGTCTTTGCAGTGGAGTTTCACCTCCAAAATTTACTTGACTTCCATTCAAATCTGATTTAGCAATCCCGTTAAAATGGAAAAGATCAAAGACCTTCTTACCCATCAATCCTGATGAATCTTTCAAACCTCCAAAGTTTTTGTCTAGGTCCAAAATTACCTGCCAGAATTCACTCCATACAATGAACCCTGCACTGCATAGGTTATCTAGCTTATCTGCCGGAAGTTTAATATTTGTTTCTCTGATGACTTGATGGAACCCCTCCACACTAATGAAGCCACCACCTCCACTTTGATCTTGTGCATCAAAAGCTCTGCGAATCTGTGTTTCCCTTCCTTCAAGTTCATTCTCATTTTGAACACTGGGATCAAGAGCAAACAACACTGTGTAATGGGATTCACTCCCAACAACCCATATAGGCCATTTTGGGGTTTTTAGAAACTGTCCAACCTTGCAAAAATTCAGGGATTCTAGCAGGGTGAGAAATCCAACTTCCACATTTCGCGATATACCTTTCAGAAACATCCCTCCACCTAAATCCATCCTTCCATCAAATACATTAGGGACAGCCTGCCCACAGAGTAGTAGGTTTACAATTTCCTGCACACGATTTGTACAAAAACGACAAATCTCGTTATAAAATTAATAATTTAAACTGAAGCTAAAATTTAAAAGATTAGCAGCATTTTTCATTTACCTGGGAGGCATGGCCAAAAGGAGCAGTAACCAACGGTAGGCTGGGATCATCCCTGTCACTCTGAACCAAATCCTAGAGGAAAGCAAAATATTGCATACATTAGTTGAAGAAATTTTGTAATCGAGATATTTTGTGTACAATAAATGTCAGAGAAAATATAATTAGACACAGGAATTGTGCTGTCAAATCAACTTGGCATTGGTTCTCATCTTGGTCCACAAATTGTGATATCCTTAAAAAAATTATAAACTCTAACAAACTTTAGAATCATAATAAGGCATAATAGTATTTAGAATCACATCACTGAAATAAAATATGTTCTCTTGGTTTTCCATTCCATATTTCAACATGGTAACAAATATCATCCACCATGACCAAGACGAGAATGCCCATGGTGTCTTTGTTGAATGTTTTGTTTAATTCATGTTTCTGTTATTAGTTTGTGATTTCAGTTTGTTACTTAGCTTAGTGTGAGTTAGTTATGTTAGTTATACAACTAATGGATAGAGTTGGTTGTAACTAACTTGGATTACTTAGATATGAAGTAATATCTATAAATAGTGTTGTGTATAGGAGAAAGTAGAATAAGAGAGAATAACCACAATTAGTGATTGTAACCTTTTGATTTTTTGCCCCAATAAGTGGATGAATAAAAACTCTCTCTTTCTCCCTACAATTTTCTAAGTTTTGTTCATAGCTATTCTTCTTCCTTCATCTTCTCCAGATTCCGAGAATAGTCTCAGAACGTTCTCCTGTTACATCAGGCTGAACGTGTTTGTGTGTGTGTGCATTACTTTGTGATTGAGCGTGTCGAAGTGTTTCCGCTGCGCTAACAACTGGCATCAAGAGCCTTGGTTTCATTGGATTCATGGCAGGAACGAGTTCGGTTCAAATGAGAACATATGGAAATGGTGCGTTTCCGGGTAATCTACCAATCTTGAACGGCAAGAATTATGATTCTTGGTGCAAACAGATGAGAGTGGTGTTTGGATTCCAAGATGTGTGGGATCTTGTTCAAGGAGGAGTAGAACCAGTCACTGAATCTTCTACAGATGCTCAGAAAGCAGTTCATAAAGAATTGAAAAAGAGAGATTACAAAGCGCTCTTCATAATTCATCAGTGCGTGAATCCTGATAATTTTGAAAGAGTGGGTGATGCTCAATCAGCAAAGGAAGCGTGGGATAATCTTGAGAAGGCCTATGGTGGTGCTACCAAGGTGAAGAAGGTGAGATTACAAACTCACAAGAGGCAATACGAGCTATTGCAAATGGAGGAGAAGGAAAGCGTTGGTGATTTTGTCACAAGAGTCACCAAGCTAGTGAATCTGATGAAAGGTTGTGGTGAAACAATCTCAGATCAATCTGTGGTTGAGAAGATTCTGAGATCTCTCACACCAAGATTTGACATTGTGGTGGCTATAGAAGAATCCAAAGATCTCTCAAGCATGAGTGTTGAAGAGTTGCAAAGTTCTTTGGAAGCTTATGAACAAAAGTTGAATGAGAGGGCTGAAAAGGGCAAGAATGAGATTGCTCTGCAAGTTCAGAACAATAATTCCAAGAAAGGGAAAGATAAGTGGAAGAAGAAGAAAGAAGATTCAGAGAATTCAACCAAGAATTCAAAGAATCATGATGAAGATTCCACAAAAGAACGTTCTCAGAAAAAGAATTTGAAGAAAAAGGTAAATATGAAAGAAGTGCAGTGCTATTGTTGTGATAAGTTTGGTCATTATGCAAGGAACTGTCCTGAGAATGAAGATTCAGATAAAGATGAAGCCCAATATGCAGATGAAGGTGGTAGTGATTATGATGATTCACTCCTAATGGCAATCACAAATTCTGATGCAGACAAGTCAAATGTGTGGTACTTTGACTCAGGATGTTCTAACCATATGACAGGTAATAGAAGCATTTTGATTGACTTTGATGAGTGTCTCAACACGAAGATTAAGCTTGCCAACAATGAATTCATCATGGCTGAAGGTATAGGGAATGTTAGGGTTCAGATGTCAAATGGCAAGAAAGCTGTGATTGAGAAGGTTCTCTATGTGCCTGGAATACAGTGCAATTTGTTGAGTATAGGAAGATTGATTTCAAAGGGTTTCAAGGTAGTGATTGAAAATGAGACACTACAACTCTTTGACTCAAAGAAGAGATTGTTCCTTAAGACAGCTCGGAGCAAGAATATGACCTACAAGACTCAATTCAAAGTCATTAGAGCTCAATGCAAATCGGTAACTGCTGGTAGCAGTCAAGTGGTCTCTGAAGGGATTAAAAGTATCTTGGTGAAGAGAAAAGATGGACAAGAAGCTAGTATCACGGATGAGTTGAATGTTCCCTCAATGGAGAGTAATTTGACAAGCATGGGTCAATTACTAGAGAAGAACTACTCAGTGAAAATGCAAGATAAGGAGCTGAAGCTGGTTAATGCAAAGGATAGAGAGATCCTGAAAGCTCCAATGTCCAACAACAAAACCCTTAGAATGTCGACCAACAAGTTGGAACATTCTGAGAACGTTCTAAGAAGCAGTCTGAGAACGTTCTCCTGTCATTGCTCTGTTCCAACTATGAATGAAAGTCAGAATTGGATTTGGCATCATAGGTATGGCCATTTTCATTTCAGGAGTTTGAACTTGTTAAATTTGAAAAGGATAGTGAAGGGTCTTCCTCAAATTAAAGTTCAAAAGCAACTGTGCAAAGAGAGTTGCACAACCAAGTCAACAAAGAAGGTTCTAGACAAGACACCAAATGAAGCATGGGCTGGTGTGAGACCATGGACTGGTGTGAGGCCTAGTATAGGTCACTTTAAGGTGTTTGGGTCATTATGTTTAAGACATGTGTCAACACATCTTAGAAGGAATTTAGCTAACAAAGGTCAAGCAATGATTTTCCTTGATTATCACTCAGTTGGGGCTTATAAACTGTATTCTCCAACAAGAAACAAGATGGTTGCATGTGGAGATGAGCAGTTTGATAAAGCTAAGAGCTGGAACTGGAGTGGTAATGAGCAGTTTGATAAAGCTAAGAGCTGGAACTGGAGAGGTAATGTTGTACACAGAAATGTTGCAGCATCTGGTGTGACAACTATGCTTGAAGAAACTGATAGAAATGAAGTCATTGGAAAGCATGAATTAAGGAGGAGTGTTGAATGTTTTGTTTAATTCATGTTTCTGTTATTAGTTTGTGATTTCAGTTTGTTACTTAGCTTAGTGTGAGTTAGTTATGTTAGTTATACAACTAATGGATAGAGTTGGTTGTAACTAACTTGGATTACTTAGATATGAAGTAATATCTATAAATAGTGTTGTGTATAGGAGAAAGTAGAATAAGAGAGAATAACCACAATTAGTGATTGTAACCTTTTGATTTTTTGCCCCAATAAG
Source organism: Trifolium repens (assembly GCA_030408175.1). Classification (NCBI taxonomy): domain Eukaryota; kingdom Viridiplantae; phylum Streptophyta; class Magnoliopsida; order Fabales; family Fabaceae; genus Trifolium; species Trifolium repens. The sequence goes on along the minus strand of CP125836.1, from coordinate 58,546,272 downwards.
TGGATGAATAAAAACTCTCTCTTTCTCCCTACAATTTTCTAAGTTTTGTTCATAGCTATTCTTCTTCCTTCATCTTCTCCAGATTCCGAGAATAGTCTCAGAACGTTCTCCTGTTACATCAGGCTGAACGTGTTTGTGTGTGTGTGCATTACTTTGTGATTGAGCGTGTCGAAGTGTTTCCGCTGCGCTAACAGTCTTCTACTACAGAGCTTTTGTGTTTCAATTTGCTACTTTCTTTTTTCAGTCTGCTTATAGTTTTTCTAGGATAAATAGAAGTATTGGTCTAGTGTCTATCATCACAAAATCACAGTCGTTCAGTGTCCTATTGGCAAAATATACCTCCTTTTCTAGTTTTCCATCTAATCCCTACGATTTCAACAGAGTCTTTATGGAATAAGCTTTTTGGCTCGTGAGCTTTTCTAAAGCAATTTCTTGACAGAATCCAGACATTATTACGATAGTTAGTTGCCAGAAAAAACTCTTACTCTGAACTTCCACTCAAACTTAACAAACCATGAAGGTACGGTCACAGCCCACAAGTATTATCCACATCTTAATATAAGTGAAGAAGTTCTTCAAGGTTTATGGTTCTTCACTATTGAAAAAGTCTTTATGAGCTTTGCATATGTTCATATGAGAAATTGTTTATTTAAAAACCTCAGTAATTGCAAGCTTCTGGCAATATTTCTTTGTCTTAAAGTGCTTATGGAGAAATTAATCTGAAGTAATGCAAACTACATCCCATCAACTATGCAAATAACTTAGATAGCCATAAGGGTCATATAGTACTTTTCTTCATTGCATGAATATTCCTAAAGAAGCAACTAGAAGTACAAAACATAACCAAACCTAATAAACAAGTTTCCCTAGTCATGCAGCAAAATTCTAATTTACATGCAAAAAGACAGCATATTAAATCACAAACAAATAATTAATACTTTTTCGGTAGAAGCTTCACATATTTCCGAGAAAAAAATAATATTCTAAATAAAAAAACTTAGGTAAAAAAAGACCTAAAAGACTAGAAAATGCAATGTGAAGTAGTTAGCAAAGCTTGAAGCAAGAAAACATACTAGTCCACGAGATAGTAAAGCAGAGATTAGGAAAAGCAATGCCCCCATACGACTTTGGAAAAACGGAATATGTGCCTCAAGCCTCTGCAAAGCAGTTGTTTCTGATGTGTGTGATTCAACTCGAAGAACTTTCAGCAGATCCAAGGCAGATTCAATAGAAAGTGCTTTAAGTGAGTTTGCAATAACCTGCTAATTGGAAAGGACAAGACTCAGCACAGCAAATAAGAATATCATCATAGAACCATGATAGAAGATTTTTAAGTAAAAAGGTATGAAATTCAATTCCATCTGTTGCCAACAAGATGTTGCACAAATAACTAATATCAGTATTCAGTACAATGACAAAGGTACCTCTTCCTCGGAGATTCCTTCAAAATGTTGAATATCATTCTCTGGAATGCTCAAAGTTGCAATCACAGCCCTTTTATTATTTCCACATAAAAACAAAATTTCACCCATACTTCTTACAAGGGCTCTGCCAAGAAATCAATAGACAGAAATATGATGAGTATAATATATATGAAAGAATAGCCTACCAACATTAAACACCAGAGAAGCACAAAGGACATTGAGTAGGAACTAAATTTTAGGCTGTTTGAAATTTAATGTATGCAATACACTAATAAACACAAACTTGTGTCTGTACTAAATTCCACATTTAATTGAATTAATTAAATAAATTAATAAAAACCGGCAAATAAACCCCACATAACTTAAAAGTTGTACTCAAGTATGCCATCATTGTACAATCACGAAAGAAAATGGATTAAACATAGGGAAACGAAAATATATTTGATGACACGGAAAAGTTTAATCTGCATTTGATGCTATCTAGATTGGTCTATACACCAGCCACTAACCATTCCATTTCAATTGTTCATAGGTAAAGTAAAAGGAATTTTTAATTTGGGAATTCTCTGGAGAAAAAATAATCATTCTTTTGAATTTTTCACCACTTTGTTTGGTTATATTGTTATTAACTGAAAATGTTTCTACCAAGAATTCCCAAATAGTGATTCTGTTCTCAAGTAATTGGGGATGATGAGCTTCATAGTTACTCAAAAAAATGCCTAGTACATTGAAAAGAAAACATTCTAATAACAAAATCGCCACATTTAAAATTATCACACTAGCAGTCGTGATGATCAAATATCTTAATGACTCCAGAGTCCAGACAAGTGTTGGAAAAACCTTGTCTACAACAAATGCACAGCAATAACAAAACATTGATAAATAGAGTAAGTTCCGGCTCAATGTTGTCAGGTGAAAACCTAAAACTGTCTACAGTAAATGAAATATAATTAATAAACAAAGAATTCAATACAGAGTGAAAATGATTGATAGAAACATAATTAAATCAAATCTATTAAAGAAAAACTGCATTCCGTCACTCAGGGAAAAAGGACACCTAATTGAATCAAATCCCATTCATCTTCATTTGATAAAAAATTTACGTATTCGAAATCAAAGAAATTGACAGGACGAAGTACAAAAGTACAAACAATGGAAGTCTATGGTTTTAATTTATTCCATGTAACTTTATTTTTACCTAGCTAAGCACAAATGACTGATCATGAAAAGTTAATCACCTTACTTTTACACCGTCAGTGAGTGAAGAAATATTATATGATGGAACAGAGTGACTTTTACTTGATGCACCCAGACCCCAATTTTGTGGCATGCGTGACAATTCATCACTGAAGAAAATAATGTATTTGAACACAAATGCCTGAAAAGTTAAAGGGAAAAACAATCAAAATCAATGTAGAACGAAAAAGGAACTTATATTGTATATTGGTAGAAGAAATAAATAAAATGGAAATGAAATAACAAATAGACACGTGTAGACATGCCACAACATGAACAAACAAGCTACAAAAATATCTTACTTTATTACTAAAGCAACGAGTTCTACATTAAAAATGTATAAAGCAATGTATGAGCAAAGCAAGATATTGTTCAACACAAGGACAAACACAAAAGGAAGATGAAAGACACAAATTACATGAAATGTAAAGCCACTTAATATTTTATAGGTTGAAGTAATCAGTTTCACTCTGAAATCAATTTGGTCCTTATAGTTCAAAACCATTGAAAACTAAAGAAACCAAATAGGGATCTTGCATCGCTATAAGTAGGGACCTTATTAAACAGTTTTACAAATAATTAATATTGAAAAATGTAGAATTTACTTGTATAGCTGCCAAAACGCCGCAGGGGCCTCCTTCATGCTGCACTAGGCCCATTGATGTTTCAGGATCAGAGCTAAACCTAAAGGACAGTTTTTATAGTATCAGCAAAAAAACAAGTAAATAATCCAATTGAAATTTACAATTACTAGGAACAAATAATTCAAAAGTCAAACTAATATTTAGAACAGGAAAATATGATAAAAACACGTGACTTTTTTATGAACAATTGAGGACACAGTTTTTTATTTCCTTTACGAGTTTGATTTTTCAGTGAATCAAATCAATCCATTTAGATGTTAAGCTTAACAGCTGGAAATTGTGTAGCATATCATTAGTTTGACAGCAAAAAGGTTAGGATGGACACGATGCACAGACATAGACGTTGATAAATAAAGAAAAGTAATTCAACTATTACAGGACAAGATGCAAAGCTTATTGCCAATACACAACTTTAAACAGAGCTCTGCAGAAGCTTAAAACAGTTTCCCAAATTACAAATAAACAAAATACATGATAGCACCATCAAGACGTTCTAACTGATACGTTCTATAGCACCAAGCACCAAGTGAACATAATCACCCTTAATGACAAGCAACTTTGCCACTCTATTTCCTACAAAGATGACCAGAGTGAATAGAAATGATGTATTTTAAGTTCTTTCATTAATTTTGCCCTCGATGTTTTAACAAGATCTCTATGCATTCTTTAATATTATGCAAACAAACGTGCAGAGAGAACCAATTATATCATCATCCAATCATTTAATAAACCACTTCCATCGAGCAATCATTGAAGAGCTGGTGATTTTGTGATTTGTAGTGCTACGTTTCTTCCAAAAGTACCGAGCTATTTTTATCATGACAAAGTGAAATAAGCAAACTCCGACAATCAGATCTTGCATCAACAACCATGATTCGTGATCTAGGCTCCGACAATCAGATCTTGCATCAACAACCATGATTCGTGATCTAGGTCAGAGGTTTTGCCTTTAGTGGATTGTTCATGTATCATCTGAATTAGTTAATACTTAATAAGCAAACTAACATAACTAGTTTGTACATATAAAGTTATAATGTGAAAGGAACCCCTATCAGTAATTCAGAAATATCCATGTATTATTTATTTTTTTATCGACCAAAGGACCAAATTATATTAAAAAACACTATTTTGGCACAAGGTGTGCACAAAACAACAAGAGAAACAAAAGTCACATTACACAACAACCTGTCGGAAAATCGACAAAATAACCAACAACCAAAAGCCTCCCAAACTAAACCATCCTGAGACAAAATAAGGGATTAGTCCAACCCCGGTTGTATCAACTCAAATAAACCACCCCTACTACCAATTCCCCTTTATAGACCTTTGTGTGTAAACCTTTGGGGACTCAACATCAGAATTACGGTTTTATCTTGTTCTTTTCAATCAGAGTAATTCTCCAACATGTCCATGGATGTACTCTTAAGTCACAACACTGCTATAATTTCAGGGAAACCAAGTAAACCAAATAAGCCTGTTTCATCCTATGTGTATTACTTGTATACAATATGCTGTCATGACAAAAGTTCAGGATTTATATAGAATCCATATTAATGTTATCCTACATCTCCCCCTTCAACATTTGCAAGAGCACTTGTACAAGGAAAATACATGACTTCATATCATAAATTTAATTTAAAATTTAATTTTTATTAAAGTATCTTGGCTGAATTCTATCTTCCATTTTTAAATTTTCCCGTATCTTTGTATTTGTCTCGTATCGTATCCGTGTTGTATCAAGTAATTGGGCTTCATAGGTCTACGCGTGTGTCTGGTTCTGCGGTAGGTAGAATTGATTTTGACAAAATTGATTTTGGGTAAAAGTGAGTTGAAGGTAAATTATATTTTTTTAAGCAAATGGGGTGCAGATGGAACTGCGACACCCTAAGTAGATTAAAATAAAAGGAAAATTACAATAACGGGGGGACATAAAGCCTAAACCCGGTAAGCAAAAACAAACAACCCGGAGAGGCAAAACAAAACATCTCAAAGGGTACTGAACCACAAAATCACAATATGAAACATATCGCTACACAACACAGGCAGTCAGGCACAATCCAGCGAACCCACAAAAAGGCGCGAAACCGAATTGCAAAAAAAGATGTGTGTAGGCAGATAAGTATCATACCCTAATTTTTAAAACGGCAAACGGGCCTACCGCCAACACAGTAAAAACCCACGCACCAACAATTTGCTATGAGAGAAAACAGAAAATTCACAGCCATTTCTGGCCACACCGTCTGAGTTCAATCAACAAGGTCTAAACTAGACCCAACTTCCAAACAAACCCATGTCAACCGGCACAGCGGCAGCGGCGAAGCAACAGTCAAGAAAACTGCAGATCTCAACAGATCTGAAATGAAATCAGAAATCAAGACCGACACAGTGAGGACGACGAACCGCAACACTCACCACGTAGAGATCTACCACCACCACCCAAGAACTGCTGACGACATGGAATTTGATTAGAACAGAAACAGCCTGCATCTTGTATTGTAGGTAGAGCAGTATTGTAGTAACGGAAACCGACCCATTTGATGGAAAATCCAAAAATGGGTTAAGACAAAGCAACGCCATCCACGAAATCCGACCAAGCCAAGAACTGGATACGAAGCACGACGGAGATGGTCAAAGAGACGACCGCGACAGCGCGCCGACGGTTAAGAAATCCGGAGAAACACGACCCCTGTTGGGGGAGGGAGGTGAAGCGGAGGGTGGAGAGACAACCACACCTCGTCACCTCAACCGCTGTCTAAAGCTACATCTTGAAAAAGAGAATTTGGATGTGAAAGTGAGGATGGAGGCGGCGGTGGTTGAGAGTTGTTTGGTCGAGTTGAAGGTAAATTGATTTATGTTTGGATACATTAATGCAAAAGTGACTCTTATCAATTAATGTTTGGATATTTTGAATCAAAAATTGCTTCTGGATGTATAATTACTAAAATGGGTTTTAATTGAGTAATGATTATCTAAAAAACAATTGATAACTAAAAAAACTATATTGAATAAAATAAAATTCATAATATTTTATAAAACTTAAAAGTTATTGGGCTTGAGAGGGTCCGTACAGCAACTAAGTAAAGCTTTGTAATGGACCTTTGTGAAGCTAACTAGAAAACAAAAAGTGCTGTTTTTTCCCAAAAAAATTGAGTCTTCTTTAACCTAGAGACATTCTCAACACAACCAAAAAATCTTCACAGCAAAACAAAATTGCACGTAGACAACAATCAAACAGTGAGGTGGAGTAATGAAGTTCTAACATAATTGAAAGGATTTGTGAAAAATGGAAAGGTACATGAAAGGAAGTAATAAGAGTTATCGATTCAGTTCAATTTGAGGGGTAAAAGAGACAAATTGATGTTATGCATTTCTGCGGTAGGGAGACTTGATTTGAAGAAGCTAGGGAGAGTAGCTTCACTCATAATCGATTTTGGGGATGAAACGTACGATCGCGGCAGAATATTGATGGCTAACCAAACTTGGGGAAATCACTTTTAATGAAGTAGGAGTCGCGTTTGGCCATTCTCACCGGGTAACCAAACATAGACTACAATCTCCCAACCCAAAGACCCCTAATTCCTCTCAAATGATTATAACACCCTCTCTCAGTGGCGTCCTCGTACTTAGAGGCAAATTCTCTCATCCCAAAACTAACCTAACTAACAAACAAATCTCTCTCACCAACCGGCTTAATAGACACGTAACCTAACACTTTTACTCCATTCTCATTACTTATTTACTATTTTCCAATTCATTATACTTTTTGTATGATCAGCAAAACTCAAACTATTAAACTCGGATTTAGGAAACTCTTTATATGGTTTTCATAATAGGTGAATAAATTATTTTTGGACATAAATGGTTCCAAAAAAATAAACCTAATTTCATGTAACATATTGCAATATCAAATGCCACAATAACCAAGTTTTCTATATAAAGTATCGACGAGAGCATAGCAGTTACTCCTAAGTCATAAGAATATGCTTAAAACTACCAAACAATCAATGCAACAAAGGTTTCAATGTAATATAAGTGTCGGTACCGACACGTGTCCGTGCTTCATAGAATGCAACAAAGGTTTCAAATTTCAAATACAATGCTTGTGTTATAAAACAACAAACATAAGCATCAACAAGTACCTTATTCCCTGGTTACACCACTGTGCTAGAATATCCTTTGAAACTTCACTTCCAAACACCATTACAAATAATTTATTAGCTTCTTCCGCAGAAAGTTCCTTACTCAAACTCTCACTTCTAAGAGGCAACTCTTCCACTCTCCTTACAACTTCAGCCTCCTTCTTTACTCCTTTACTTGCTGGGGCCGGGGCCGGGGCCGGAGAAGGTGAAACCCTAACAATCGCTGCCATTCGCTTCTCAGCAGCCGCTGCCATAAGCTCCCGTCTCCGTGTCTTAGATTCCGGCGAATCTTCCGGCAATCCCGAAACAACACCGGCAACTTCATCCCTCGGTTTATTACGCTTAGGTTCAGGCGTCATACTCATCCGAATCGCCATTTGTAAATCCTCATCTTCTCCTCGATCCGCCATTCTCGAAATTGATCAAAACCTTCAATTCTTGAATCACGCAAAAACCCTAATTGAATGACTTTTAGGGCTTCATTTCAACGACGATCGAAAACTGAAGCTTCTGAATTGAAATTGAACCGTGTTTTATCAGAATTGGAAATAGGAGAAGTTTTGAGGGGTAAAATTGGAAATCAATTTTGCGATAGAGGCGATAGTGTCGAGGTGAAACTGAAACGACGACGGTGGCGATGAGTCGTGAAAAATGAATGGTGATGAATGAATTATTGTAGAAGTAAGGGCGGTGAAATTACTGTGTGGTCCTTGAGTTAAAGGCGCGGAGCAGTTGTACTTGAGTAAATAATTAAAGTGAACAAGTAAGGGTAGTTTAGGGAATGAACTTTGTGAGTTTTGGATTTGCATATTTTAATAGTAGTAGACAACGGTGATGCTTTGCTTTGATAGAGAGGAAGCAAAGATCTGTTTCTGTTTTTAAACCGTTAAGAAAGATTTGTCTACCTAGTATTTTAATGATGTTTTTTTATTTTTTGAAATGTTCAAAGTAACTACTAGATGGATCACACAATTGGGCTACCGGAAAATCATCCTGCGGTGGTCTTATACGTGACACGAAGGAAAAATTAATTAAAGGTTTTTATTGCAACCTGGGATGTAGCATTTATGCTGAAATGAGAGCATTTCTCCTTGACATCAAATTAGCTCGCAATAGGGAGTTAACCCAAGTTATTTTTGAAACTGATTTTTTGTTTGTGATGACAGCTATCATTAGAAGATCAACATCTATTTCTTACCTCAAACCTCTCCTTGAAGAGGTTCTAAATCTACTTCACCTACAAGACTGGAAGGCATCTGTCTCTCATTGTTTCTATGAAGCAAATTGTTGTGCAGATTTTTTGGCTCATGAGGGTTACAATGGACCTTTTTTCGTTGTTTCATTCAATTATATCAGTTCGTTACTAGACATTCTTCTCAATAATGATTGTAATGGTCCTTCTTTTAATTTGTTCGCTTAGTGCGCTAATCCACAGCCTTCTCTATAAAAAAAGAAAAATACTAAATAGATTATAGAATAACATAGGACAAATATAGGACAAAAATTTAAGATATAGAACAATTATTTCTTGTAAACTGTTTGATTTATAAGATATTATTATGATATTAGATAACTTGAACTTATAACAAAAAAATTGTGTTTTGGTTTATTGAGAAACAAAATTTTTAGTTTTTGTCGCTTCCGATCTATTCGGTTTCAGGAACATTTTTAAAAACAAACATATAATATAACTGAAGAGCAAATAAAACGCACTATTTATTTTGCACATATTTTATTCGCTTGAAATAATCTTTCTTAAGACGTGTCAGATACTATATTTAGATATTTGCAGCACATGAGATTCAATTTTGGGAGTTTTGCTCCTTCTACAAGACTCGGAATCAGGCCCGGCCCTGAGCTAAGGCAATGAGTGCGACGGCCTAAGGCCCAATATTTTAAGGGGCCCAAATTTTTTTTTATACCTATCTGCTATTGAAAAAATCAATATTAATTATGCTTAAAAAAATAAAATGTTATTAGGCCTAAGAAATAAGTGTTATGAATAAGGTCCAAATATGTTTTTTTACGTACTAAATAAAAAGTGATTGAGGCTCAATTGGTAGAAAACATAATTAGGGCATAGTTGGTAGGATTACCAAAATTGAATTTCGTAGAACAAAAAACAAAACGACGGCTGTGGTTAATTTCCTAAATTTTGCTTTCTTGCAAGGTATGTATGGATGCTATGGTTTTTTCTTTTTAGATTTTGGTATTGTTTGTATAATATATGATAAATTGATAATTATACTTTAATAGCTTTTTCTTGTTTTAGTTTTTGTGTTCCTAATTTTATTAAAGAATTATTTAACTTATTTTCTATAAATTGTTAATACTTAATAGATTATTTTTTGCATTCAATTTCAGCCATTTGGATCTTACAAATTCTCGATTCTTCCCTGAAGTCGGCTACTTAATAGGTTATTTTTTGCTTATCAATGATTTTGCTTCTCAAAATGCTCGAAGAAATCACTTCTTATGAATTTTCGAATAAAAAGAATGTTTTTGATTGTAAAACTTATAATGTATCAATGTTATTTATTAAATGAAAGATTTTTTTTTTCTTTATATTTGGCCTAGGGCCCATGAAATGTCAGGAACGGCATTGCTCGGAATTGTTGGTATTGTCTAATAGTGTTTGTTTTTGTTTATAAATTATGTTAGCAAACAGTTTTTTCTTCTGTTGATACATAAGTAGCACCCTTTTTTTAACAAACATTGTCTTGTTGGTTGAATTTCACGAGCTCTATTAAATTTATGTAAGATTTACATTATTCGACGAAAAACATTTGAAATCCAACCAATAATGTTGCATGTTGAGTAAAGTGTTGTAGATTGTGTGTTGCAGGTGTAATTCAAATTTGGAAATAAATACAATATCAATTAAAAAAAATTGCTCCAATAGATGATGAAATATGTGCCTTCTTTCAATGTTGCTCCATAATGTTGTTGGAGGAATCTGAACTTAAATTATGCTATTGAAAGTTGAAACATCTAATGATTAGACACAAAATTTCCCCCGGTTATTTTTCGGTGCACTCTTGTCCACAATCTCGTACTAAAGGTACAATTTTGTGATGCTACACTGGAGTTTTTGGAAGGGAGAAAAACTAAATGATTTGGAACAATATAAGATGGTTAATTCTCATATCTTGTTTCACGCGAAAAAACCCTAAAAGATTGGGACGCATGGTGCTCGAGTCATCAATAGTAGAAATGATGTTGATTTCGCAGATCTCTCTTCTTCGCTTAGAAAACCCCACTAATGATGAAGATAATGATGAAGTTGGATTCTGATTTTCTGGATTTTTAATTTATTTTTCTTTTAAAATATAAACTTATAATTAATTCGTCTACGTGGTTTTAATTAAATTAGTCAAAAATAAAATAAAAACCACATAGGCATGTCACATCATCACTTTGAATGCCCACTAATTAAAAAATAAGATACATCAGCATTTTTCCTATTAAAATGGGGGGTGGACCAAAATTGCAAGAAATGTCAAAATAGGAGGACAAAAATGTTTGATTTTGAAATAAGGGGACTAATTTTGCAAGATATGTAAAATAAGGGGACTAAAAGTGCAATTAAGCCTAAGAATTATTATGTATTAGTAAAAAAAGACTAATACATAGTTGCTGCATTTTCCTTACTCTTTTTTTTTTTTTTTTATATCAAAGATAGAGAGATTAAAAAAAAGACTAATTATGTGTAGAAAAACAAAAAAAGACTTAAATATACTTTTGATTTTCTTATTTTATGTCATGATATTTTATTTTATGCATGATATTACAATTTTTGTTCTAACTCAAATATTTTTGGTGTTTATTTATCCCAAAAGTGACCACTTTTTTTTTGTTTCTCTTTAAAATTGAAATCATGGCAAAAAAATACCCAAATTTGAAATAAAAGGTTACATATTTTTTTTGGTGAAAATTTGCAGTAAGACCAAAACTACATTAATATGTGAAACTGAAAAACTATAAGTCCAAATTTTAAAAATAGATGATTAAAATTATAATTTAGATAAAATAGGAGGATAAAAAATGCTTTTGAATTTATTATCGTTAATGAAATGAATTAAGTTCCCTTGCGTAAAAAAAAATACTTTTCAGTAAAAAATAAATAGATTTGCATCCCTTTTATTTGCCAACCACAATATGACACATGGGCCAAGCCCAATAAATAGAGCTGTCAAATGGGTCGGCCCAGCCTGACCCGGCTCGGGCCCATAGGGCCAAAACAGCTACTGGGCTTAAGTGGTCCGGTCCATTAAGGCCCAATGCCCGACCCACTTAGCCCAGCCCAATAAACATGGGCCGATGGGCCGGCCCGCCACATTTTTTCAAATTTTTTTAATAAAAAATTGACAAATTTTTTGTAAAAAAAAAATTCAATGGACAATAAAAACTACATATGCATCGCACACAAATTAATATCCATAAAAAAGTGAGTGTCATGATTTCATGAAATAATAAATACTTCAAAATATCCATGCAAAAGTCGAGAGATCTGTGGATGATGATTTATAAAGTGCATCCTCAAAGCTAATAAATTTCAAACTTACATAAGACACTAAACTTTTAACATAACCATTCAAAATACATAAATTAAATTATAAATTTTAAAATAAAGTAAATTATAAATCTCATCTTTTACCTTAAAACAAAACAAATCTCATATTTTGTTACTTATTTTATCTAAAGATTTTATGCTAACTAAAATTCCTTATTTTTAGGTAAAATTATTTTTAGATTTTTTTAATTCTTTAATGGGCCGGCCCAAAAGCCCGTTGGGCCAGCCCATGATGGCCCATAGGGCCAACAGTCCAGCCCAATAAGGCCCAGTGATATTTTTGGGAAGCCCGGCCCGGTCCGTATAAAACTATAGGGTTACTGGGCCGACCCGATAGCCCGGCCCATTTTTACAGCTCTACCAATAAATAATACTTGATCGTCTTTACTTTTTTAATTAAACATGCAGCCTGGTATTTATCAAACATATTTTTTCTTCTAAAATTCCAACAAAAAAATATACTAATATTGTGTTTTACACATTCATAACTAAAATATAATTCTCCAAAATTCATCCTAAATATATTTTTATTAACCACTAAATATAAATGTTGATATCACACCATATCAAACATACATATAAAAAATAACTAATTACAGTTTATTAATATATAAAGAAATTTGAGATGTTACACCTTAGAAGTATGGAGGAGTGAAGTTCATAATAACAACCACAAAAAATATAATGTGAGAATTTGAGGGTGAAGTTGGGTCTGAATAGGTAGCATTAGCAATACTATAGCTATTGACTATATATACAGATTAGAAGACAGTAAAACGAACAAAATAATGTAATATAATTAAATATCTTAATTTTATATTTAATCTATTGTATTTATCTTAAGTTTCATTTTGACCCATACATAGATATTTTATATTCATAAGATAAAAAAAAATCATTTATTCTAATACTACTCTTGTTCAAATACGTTTAACTCATACAGATATATTTTATGTTATTCATAATACTATTGAATGTGTGATATATCACTAAAATAGAAATAACAAATTCTGTTAAACCTATCACAATCACTAACTTCTTGCAATAAAATATAACAATATGTATCATGCTACAGCATGTGTATGATGTATGAATATTACAACATGGTGCTTGAATTATATTTTGAGACATTTCAAGAGCCTAAAATCACTGTATTGACAAGAGGACCTATCAACAAATTTATATTAATATTGTATGTATTGTAGGAAAATGGCATTTCAAACTATATGGGAGAATGAATAATTTAATCAAGAATCAAATCAACAGAAACATGAAGATGACATTGCTTTGAGTTAGATATTAGTATTAATTAATTAGACTAAACCAAGTGTCCAAGCTGCAACCAAAAGGGGCCCCAATCCCAATCAAATTCCATTACTATAATATATGTTTGGCGTGAGGTTGCTTTCAATTATTCACATTATGGATTATGCTAACAAATGTTTTAGAGATACATTTGTTAGAAAAGAGAAAAATAAAAGAAAATAAAAATAAAGTCTTATATTAAAAATATCACATTTTAAAATTTTAACATAATAATTGCACTACTTCTATTTTACTCTCTACAATTCTTTTTATAAGAGACAAATACTCCCTCCGTTCCTTTTTATAAGGAACAGTTTGGGAAATTTTTTTGTTCCTTTATATAAGAAACATCTATTAATTTTAATCTTTATTAAATAATCAATTCCTTTTTTACCCTTATTGAACAATGAACAATGCATTAAATACACATACATATTCCCCATACAATAAATTAATACACTAAAGTTAGTTTTGGTATAACAACTTAATTTTTAGAATTTTTAATTAAAAAAATGAACTTCCTTGGTTTGTGTGTTTTTTCCTATTTGTTCCTTATAAAAAGGAACGGAGGGAGTATTCTAATAGACAACTGTTAATATTTTAAATATGACGTGAACCCCGCTGGGTTTTCCCATACACCGAACCTATTATGGTTTTCTTTTCTTCCTTTTGGCGTCTTATATTAAACTAAAACAAAAACATGCCACAAGTCCACTTATGTCATGTACTATTTTTGTTTTTCTTCTTTTATAGGAAAATGGCTCACATAATAGTACTAGTAATATTTTTAACATAACTCCCCCTCATGATTTGGATTCAGCTAGTGGCTATCAGAACTTAAGTAAGTAGGATAAATATATATATATTTAAAAATAATAATAGTTATTAGAATAAAACCTAAATTGGTAATAAAAGAAAAAGAAATATAGAGATTTTGGTATTTTTTTTTATAGAATAGAGGTTTTGGTTCTTAAAAAGTTAATACTATTTTTCTATATAAATTGTTTGTGCTTATAGAGTTGCAAAACATAATTTGTAAAACATAAGTACTGAATAAAACAACAGATTGGTACAAGACAGAACAACACAAGATAAACATTTAAGATATTGAATAAATTTTGTGTTGTATGATGTTCAATGGACAAAATATCATTTTGATATTTTAGACAACTTATGCAGTGGACAAAAAGTTGTCTCATGGTTGAGTGAGAGACAAGAATTTAGTTTGTGTCGTTTCTTGTCTCCAATTTTGTCCAGTACCAAGAACAATAACAATTTTAAAATCAAACATAGTACCACCGAAGTTGTCCTGCTCAGTCGCTTATTTTTTAGCAGATCAAACGCACCAATGACTTTAATGAGATGCACCGACGGTTAGGGATGAGCATGGTTTGGTTTTGGAGAAAAACTGAACCGAACTGAACCAAACTGTTTTCAAAGTTTAGAATAACCGAATTGAACTGTTTGTCTTTAAAACTGAACCGAACCGAACTGTAAAAGTGGTTCGGTTTTATGGTGGTAAACCAAACCATAACTAAATTTGCACTAAAAAACCAAACAATTAAACTGAACTGAACCGAACTGTTAATCATGAACTGAACTGTTTTAGTTTGGTTTCAAAACTGTTGGTTATGGTTCAGTTTTTTTTGGTTTGGTTCAGTTTAGTTTAGCAGTTAAGTTTGGTTTTTTTGCCCACCCCTACCGACAATATCACGATCATCTATTAAAAAGATTTTAATTTCAATTTCAGAAATTATTCATTTTTGAAATTTTATTAATAAAATATAAATAATTAATACACCTGGATAAATCTACATCATCAAATTTTATGTCATATTGTAGGAAAATATCTTTAAGATATGCATTACTTTTATATTTTAGTTTGTTTAGAAAATATTTCAATGATTAGGTTTGTTTATTCTAAACTCTAATTTAGGGATTTGGTTTAGATTTAAATATATAGTCACTTGGCTATAAATACCAAGTACTATCATACTATTTCGTATGTAAATATTCAATGTAAATATTGTATTTAGTTCATTCACTTCATTCATCAATACTATTTTTATTTTTTATTGTTTTCTCATATTCTTCCCCCTAAATACCACAAATTCAACACATATAATTCAAAATCATTAAGAATAAAAATTAGTTGGAGGACCAAAATTGAGTGATTTTAAAATAAGGGATCAATATTGTAAAAATGTGAAAATAGGGGATCAAAACTGTAATTGTAATTAAAGAAAGAAAAAAAAAAGTAAAACATGCTCCTATGTTGTTGCTAACTTGGTCTATGTATGTATTTTCCTTTTTTGCCGGGGATTCTTCTTCTCAGTTTTCAGAGCCTTCAACATAATAACTTCATCTTCTCTGCTATGTCGTGATTCTCATCTCTGGATTCCTTCCGGGTTTTCTTCCTAAAAGCTCCTTTTTTCCGGCTTCTCAGTTACCAATTCTTTGTAGCTTTCAAGCAGAAGATAAGTAGCTTTAACTTCCTTCATAGATTACCCTTCAAGAAGCTTTTTTTATCTGTTTTTTATTGACCCTTTGAACATTTCCCATTTTTCTGCTTCTGGGTTATTGTTTTTGAACCTTTTCCCTCTCTTGTCATGTGAAAGTTTGTTCCTTTTTCCCTTTTCATCATGTTGGTCTCTTTGAAATGATGCTTTATGTTTATTGTTAGATTGGTGATTATTTTTGTTTGAAGATTATGTGAAAAATTAATTAAGGTTTGAAATTAGAAATTTGATGTGTAATAGGTTTATTAGTTTGATCTAGGTTGTTATTTTGTTTGTGAGAAAAAAAAATGGATATGAATTTGTCACAAGGTGGAATACTTCAAGGTGGTGTTGGTAATTCTTTTGGTGGATTTGATTTACCTGGATCAATTCAGGTTCATCATCAAGCACACCATCCTCACACTATTCACCAACATCAACCTCATCCTCATCCTCATCCTCATCCGCGTCAAGGGTCATCGGTTCATGACGGTTTTCCACTCACAATGGGAAGTTTGAAGAACTGTGATCAAACTATTTCATTGACTGATTATAGTAAGGGAGAGAGAAGCAAAAACTCGACGAGTGAGGATGATGAGCCAAGTTTTAATGAGGATGGTTTTGATGGTCAACATGAAGGGGGTAGAGGTAAAAAGGGATCATCGTTGCCGTGGCAGCGTGTGAAGTGGACTGATAAGATGGTGACGCTTATGATAACAGCTGTTTCTTATATAGGTGAGGATATAACTATTGACGGTGGAGGTGGAAATGGAAGAAGGAGATTTGCGGTTTTACAGAAAAAGGGTAAGTGGAAATCTGTATCGAAAGTCATGGCTGAAAGAGGTTATAATGTTTCACCTCAACAATGTGAGGATAAATTCAATGATCTTAATAAAAGGTATAAGAAGCTTAATGATATGTTAGGGAGAGGGACTTCTTGTCAGGTTGTTGAAAATCCTTCACTTTTGGATGTAATAGATTTTCTTTCCGAGAAAGAAAAAGACGATGTTCGAAAAATATTAAGCTCGAAACACTTGTTTTATGAAGAGATGTGTTCTTATCATAATGGTAATAGGTTGCATTTGCCGCATGATCCTGCATTGCAATGTTCAATGCAGTTAGCTCTTCGAAATAGGGATGATCATGATAATGACGATATCAAAAGGTCCCATCTTGACGATCACGATGAAGATGAACAAGATGTAGAAATCGATGAACGTGATGATTTTAAAGATAATTGTGCTTCTCGTGGTGATAGCAAGAGAATATTTGGGCGGTTAGGTGGATCTACGAAGAAATTGAAACAAAACCAATGCCAAGAAGATGCTAATGCTTTTGGTCATTCTTCAAATTGTCAAGATCAATTCAACAAAGGTTCGTATCCCCGTGAACAATCGGTCCATTCTGACGGTAATAGAGTTATACCAGAAAACATGAGGGCAGCATGGTTACAGAAGCAATGGGTTGACTCTCGCCAAGCTCAGTTAGAAGAGCAAAAGCTACAAATTCAGGTTGAAATGTTGGAATTAGAGAAACAAAGATTGAAGTGGCAGAGGTTTAGTAAGAAAAAGGACCAAGAGTTGGAGAAGCTGAGTCTAGAAAACGAAAGAATGAAGCTTCAAAATGAACGTATGGCTTTAGAACTGAAACGAAAGGAAATGGATATTGGCCTTAACTAGGTCAGCAACCTTACAAGCTTTATGTGAAACCTTATCTGCCGTCTCTGGTAAGATGTAATCTATTTAGTTGAAAGATGCAAACATGGAAAGTCATTAACCCTCGCCCATGTCCGTACTATTTGAGTATGTTAATTTAACAACTCCAGATAGTAATAGTTTTGTTGCCTATGTTTCCAGTATTATATACTGTCTTCCATTTCATGTATGTAACAAATTTATATGTTGTTCTGCGTAGATTTTATTTTATTTTTCATTCTTGAAATCGTTTATGTTCTAGTCTAGTGGAAAATAAATTCTAGAGTTGTTGAAATCATGTGTTTCATACTGATATATGTTTGGAACTTATAAATAGGTCAATGTAGTTTTTTCTATCTCTTCATCTCTCATGCACTCGCGTGTTCGTAATACAGATAAGTTATATACACTTTATATTTCTCAGAAACCAGTTGCATTTGGCATAGGATTTTTAATTTTAAAGTTAGTTTCATGGCCCAATTTTTCAATTTTGTAATCTTAAAAAGAGTACTTTACTAGGATCAAACTCCTGACCACCATGTCATTGATTAGGTGGAGGCTTAGAAATGCTTTTCGATCTCTAACTTGTCCACAATGTTGTCAATCGCGGATTGTAGAAAATGTTGGTTTGTTCGAATTTTGCTGCGCTGCAGTGCTATCGAACTGCTATAGCTGCTATTTGACAACACTTTACTTTAAATAACATATTGCGGAAGTGCGGAACCACATAGATTTGTTCAGATTCCTTCACTATAGCGGTGTAGCGCAAATATAGCCGCTATTTGACAACATTGCATATCATGTACAAGAAATCCATTTAGGCTTAAAGGATGGAAAAAGCATAGGTACTAGGTAGGAGTGAGACTTTGGCTGTATGCATTATAGTTGTCTTTGTCATTGGAACTCGGTTTTCTTTTCAGGCACGTCATTTATATTTCTCGTGTCATAGTCCATGCATTTGTATCAGAAATAAGTCTTGCATATATTTTACAGTGAAAGCACTGAATTATGCATGTTCTTTGTAGTCTATATGTTTAATGGCTGACAACAGTGGATATATTATCCAACAAGGTACCACCTTCGTGCCTAATTGAGATGCTAAAACATAAACATTGTTACAGAAATTGTTTGTATTGAATTTAATGAGTGTGTTTATGTAAGTGTTTTATTTCTTGACTCTTGTCCATAAGATGTTGTGAATTTATCAGAGACCTATTCATTGTGTTGGTCTATGCTGTATTCCTATATTGATACTTCTTGTATACCAAATGGCATGTTTTGTGTCTATTGGGGGTAAATGCTTCGTGCTCATCTTATACTGTGATTAGAGCTGTAAAAATGGGCCGGGCTATCAGGCCGCCTATAGTTTTATACGGGCTGGGCCGGCCCGACCCATTTGACAGCTCTATTGTGATACTAAGTGCGTTTTATGATTGAACTAGACAGCTTTTTTTGTACTCTGTTTTATTTAAAAATCGATCATAGAACTGGACAAAACAACAAGTAACAAGGGACTGAATCAAAACAATAATTTTGTCCCTCAGTTAGTTAGTGAACCATGAGACAATTTTTTGTAAAAAATATAGATTATAAAGATTGGGTTTTGCCAACCTAGGCAATAGCAACGATCATGAGGTGTTACAAAAATGTACAAATTTTACTTTAACACTAGATGGCATGACAAGCATACGAAAAAAACAAAAATTAGATGGCACGACAAATTGTGTTAATTTTAATTTTGAGTGTACGGGTGTAAATGTTAACAGGGGTGTATATCACCATTTACCCAGCTTCTAAGCGTTTTTGCATATGATGTTGTAACTTGTATTCAGCCCAAATTTGACCCATTTAGCTTTGGTGATGGTAACCGGAGTGGATGGTACTTTTCTTTTGAAATTTTCTCTTCCCACCCCCCATGACTCTTTTTCCCCCTGGATTTCCATTTTTGCCCCTAGTTTTAAACTTCGGAACGCGTTTTCCGAAGTTTTTTTTGCCTTGAATACGAACTTTGGAATGTATTTTCCGAAGTTTTCGACGAATTTGAACTAAAAAAACTTCGGAAAACATGTTCTGGAGTTTTTGTACAAGGGTAAAATCAGAATATTGGGGGGTTAAAAAGAGTCATGGGGGTGAGAAGAGAATATTTCTTTTCTTTTCTATTCTATTCAATAGTGTGAGTGACGGGCTCTCCGTTTTATTTTTTATGATCTCCTTAATTATATTAGAATATATGTTAAGATTCAGACTTTTCTTTCTTCTTCAAAGATTCAGATTTTGTTTAGAATTTTATCAATAATAGGACTTGTGTCAATAAATAAGTAAAATTCGATAAAAAATTATTTCACCTAAAAATTAAATTTGAATTCTTTCAAATAGTTCATCCACGTGGTGAAGTTAATTAACTATTTGAACTACTCAACCATGTGGTTATTTATTACTATATGTTAAGATATTTTTTTTTATTATTAAACAACCTAATGACTAGAAATTTTATCTTTAAGGTGAATAAATGAAATAACCGGAGTTTGAATCCTGATCCATTACATACATAATGCATTTTTCTTGTCAATTAAATTAAGCTCACCGCACAATACTATATAGTAGATGATGTGAACATCTCATCTGATTTAAATTAAAAGTAAAAAAAATTGGAAATCCTAAAAAAAAAAAGCAAAATATTAATTTAACAACTAATTACTAATAATATAAATGAAATGAACAATTATGTAAAATTGGTTTGGATTGGAGTAAATAATTTGAACTTTTACCAATAGGTCTATACAGCCGACAAGAAACCATGATATGGAGCGTGCCAATATTATTGGAGATTTTTCTTCATCTCTAGTTTACTAAAGCATGAGTTCCTATTTCTTTTCGTTGACAAATTTGATCCATATATTTTGATCGTAAAATGACATTTGTTAACACATCAATCATTGTTGAATACGGTTTTACCAATTACTAATATTAAAACTCAAAGTGATAACTCATAAAAAAGTCACAATTTTGAAATGGTTAAGGAGAGTACTATTTCTGATATTTTATATGTCTTAGACCAAATATAATTTTTTTTTTCATTTAATATAATACACATTAATAGATAATAATAGTTTTACGAAATAGAAAAAAATTATAAGTAAAAGTATATATGTATTTGTTCTAGAAACAACATTATTTATATTTTTGTTACATAAAAAGTAAATAATATTAATCACGTAAATAAACTCAAATAGTTAACGAATTCTTTCTAAAACGAATTGTTAAAAAAACTCAAATTCAATTTTTAAATTAATATTACTAATTTTTTATATGTCTGAACTTCAAATTATCAAATAATCTTTCGTTGCAAGCGAAGAAGAGTTTGGTGATCATCAAATTTTTAATTATACATTTGCATGCAACCAACAACGTTGTCCTATGATTTTAATGAGTTTCAAAGGTTACGATGATTTAAGATATTTATTAAATGATATAACACTACATATCATTTGATTTGATGTATGAGTACACTATTTTTATACGGATCATGTATAGAAAATAAACTATTCAAAATTTTGTTTCGGACAAAAAACTATTCAAATGATGTAACTAATTAATTGGTGTCATAAATTTTTAACTAAGAAATGAGATTGTTTGTTTACTAGTAGTACTAGTAGTATAAATTTGTAGTATAGTATAGGGTCAGACTTATTGAAGAGATTATTTACTCTCTGTCCCAATCTGTTTGACCACTGACATGTTTGTCAATGCACAACTTTAATCGTTAATATCTCTAATTATATATTATTAAAAATTATAAAAATGGTATATTTTGAAAGTACTCGTCGAGACAAATCAAACAACATCTCATATGCTAATATTTGCATGTATGTATATACTAGTAGAAAAATAAGGTCAAAGCAGGTCAAATAAATAGTATACTAAGTCAAAAAAAGGTCATTTAAAATGGAACGTAGGGAGTATTTAGTACTGAAATGAATATGGTTGGTGAAGTGAAATTGTTCGATTTGGTCCCAAATTAAACCGAAAAAAACTTTCCTCTAGGGGATACAGAAATACAGAAATAATGTCTGAACCCACATAATTGGGATTACTGTATTGGGTAAGAGAACAATTCCAGACATTAATTTATACATCTATTCACTGACTTATCAAAATGTGTTAACAAGGAAAATAAGAGGATCACACTAGCAATGGCGGCACTAATGTTAGACGTGACCCAAAAAATAGAGACACTTTTAATTCAGTTTGCAGCTTTTATCTTTTCTTTCTTTAACCTTAGTTTGTTTATCGGAAAATACTTATATAGGCACAAACATAAATAAAAGGTGTTAGACACACTCACAAGAAGTAAAAAAAGTTAAAGAAAAATGAAATGAAGTGATATAAATTGATGTGACAATTTTATTTTTCTTTTAATTTTATTGATTTATGTGATTGTGCTTAAATTTTGTGCCTAAATAATTGTGCCTATGTAAGACTTTCTCTTGTTTATCAAGAAAACAAAACCAAACAATATCCCTGTCCGGCATTTTTGTTGGTTTTTTTTTCCTTTAAAAGTGTTTGAACTTTGAATAGTGTAATTGAATTTTTTTTGTTACAATTTTTCTAATGACAATTAATATATATATATATATATATATATATATTAATATATATGGGGACAATACAAAAGGTAAAAATCAAACATCACCAAAATTAGTATCGAAAGCCAGAACTGGCTTCTGAATCAGATTAAACTGGTGGTGAAAACCAAAAAATTATTATCAAGAATACTAAATAGAACAAATAAAATACAAATTTCTAAACATCAAAATTCGGCCATCATAACAGAGGTACCGAAAACAAATAATTTTTTGTTTTTACAAATGATTCAATTGAATTTGCTATATTTTTTAATTTTTTTCCTATATAATATTAAATTTTAAAAAAAAGTAGTTTTGATAAAATATTTTATATGATTGATTTATTTTGAAAATTCTCTATATATATCATCTAAACAATAGGGAAATTTAAATTATCCTTTAAACCTATATTGTATTTAAAAAGGAAACTGTTTTTTTGTTAAGAAAATTGAAAGAGAAGAATAGTAAGAATACATCTCCACCTTTGTTTATATCCATCACCACTCATGATTTCCAATAAAATAAGAAGTTTTTTTTGAAGAAGCAATAAAATAAGAAGTTATAATTTATTTTTTAAAAAAAGAAATAAATTATATTGTTTTCTTGTAATTTTTATGTGGAATCTCTCGTAATATTTAGCACTTCTTATACATAAAAATATTTAAAATATACTCTCTGCTTGTACTATATAGAGAAATTTTACTAGATTGAATCATTCTACTGAAGTAAGAACAATCACACAACAAGTTGAACATCATATTTTTTTTCTTTCTAAAATATTAAAATATTAGTTTATGAGTTCTCTATGTTTGCTCTACCCAAACTATTTATTGAAAGTGGGACATTATGTCAAAAATACTTAAGGTTGGCTTTTTAATTAGTGAATTTTCATACGCAAAAAGCAAAAATAAAATTCATAACTAATATATGATTAACATGTTTTTTTTTGTCTCTCACCACTGGTTTAATCTGGTTCGGAGATTAATTCTAGCATCAAGTGATTCCAATTTCCTTTCGATCACAGTTGGGGGATCAAACTGTAATTATTCCTTCAAAATTCAACACAAATCATCACTGAACAACTAACGATTGATATACGATTAACATGTTTGAGCTACTTAATATTGGAATCACACCTGTTTTTATTAAAATTATTACTAGTAGATAGCTATGATTGGTCTGCCTATTATTTTGGTTCTCGTAGTGTTATTTTCCATTGTGGTCCGTTAGGATAAAAAAGAAGAAAAAAATTGCCAAACACGCTTATATATAAAAGTCCACTTGCACATGCTTATCCAATTATCCATTTCATATAAGTGGATGAATGGGTGAAAAAAGGGTTGAAGAAAATTTAAAATAATTTATTTTTAAGCTATTAAATTAAATGAACAACAAAGAAATGAAGTGGACGTGAGGAGATTAATTTATTTACTTTTTGACAAAAGGAGATTAATTTATTTGTTATACGTAGTACTCTCTTTTTAATTTCATTCATTTTTCTTCCACCGTCCCTATTGTAAATTGTTGTTTGTGGTCATATGGGCCCCACCACCCTTCCTTGCTCAATATGGGCTTTTTGAGTGCTTTCATTCTAAGGGCCCTAATGTGGGCCCCATTTATAACGACCTTCTTCTTATTAATGTCGGTGTTAATTAGGGTTAGCAACGTGGTTAGAAGTGGCGTGGATTGGCTAATTACCCGTGATAATTATAGTAATAATTAAGTAGCATTGGGATTGCTAAGGATTTTATTTATAACCCTACGTGCAATGTTCACATGGAACCACGTTACAATGAATCTACTGCACTAGACGTGGAGGAATAATTTTACTGTAGATTATAAGTAAGAGCTACATGTAATAATAAACATGAAATTGTAGCACTATATATGCTACTACTACTATAAAATTGTTTGCACATGGCTATCATTGCTTGCAATTTACTCTTCGCAACTTTTTACATACTCTAATTTGTTTCCTGAGCATGGTTAATAGAGTCATATTAGTTGATTTTTATCTGTATGATTAATTAGGTCAAATCTACAGTTTGAACATGTTGTATTAAATATGTAAGGTAAATTTTGCAGATATTATAGATATATTTTCAGACCATATTAAATTCAATGTATTTCGTCCTCAAATTCTAGTTTAATTGACGGAAATGTTGAAATTGTTAGTGTCAGAAGTCATAACCGGAATGCTATTCTCGATCCTCCACTTTATGTGTGTGTGTGTGTAAATTTTCAATAACTTGTCATTTCGTCTATGTACAAAAAAAAATCAATTCAATGTATCTTTATTTATAAATCTATTTTCAGGTCATCTCTCATGTGTCAATGATGGTATCGCGAAAATCTGATAACATGTGAACCAACAATTTTAGGGGAAAGGTTCGATATCATTCTTAGAAGTTTGAGCTGGGCCTAATTCAACTATACAAAACTGATTTAGAGGTTGAGAATTATCTATATTTATAAACTCATGTTAATGCAATCTCACATGCATAAGAATATGTGGGACGAGTAACACGGAGAAGTAAAACATTTTTGTATCATTTCAATGTGTGTCAATCAATCATATTTCTTATTTGATTTTATGGTGGAATTTGTTGATCAAATGAAAGAAACTAACTTGTGCATAATGCAAAATTTCACTACTAGAAAAAGTTAAAATACCGACGGAATTTAGAGATGAAATATATTTCGTCTTTAATAGAGATGAAATTAGAGACAGAAAAAGTACTCAGAGACAGATATATTTATTTTAGAGACAGATATTTTTATTTTAGAGATAAATTTTGTCCGTCTCTAATAGTTCAGAGACGAGGAAATTACCGACAGAATCAAATCCAACTCTAGCCTGCTTAGTGACAAAATATTTGCATTTTAGAGACAGATTTTGTCTGTCGGTATTTAAAATTTTTCTAGTAGTGTTTGTCTCACTTGTAGATCGTAAAATTAATCATTAATTTAATTATTATATCAAAATAAATTTTATCTAATGTGCACAAATAATAAGTCTTGCACCATCACTATATATGTATAAGTCTTATTTGATCAAAAATGAAACTTATATTTGTAGAGATCGAGATAAAATACTTATGAGTTTTTTTAAGGTATTATAAAGAGAAGTAATGAATTGAAAATCTTCCAAAACCTTCTATAGCTCTATTTAAATGCAATTTTTGAGTTCTTCATATTGAAACTTATTAAAATGAAGAAAAATAAAATAGTATGCAAGTTCCCTTTTTTTTATTGGGTCATTTTAAACAGTGCACTCGGGGCACTAGTTAAACATACCCAAAAAATAAAATAAAATAAATGTTAGAAAAATAACTTTTTACATCTTTAAAATAATAAATTAATGCACAAGTTCCAAAAATACCTTTTACTTAATTTAAAATTTTATATTTTTAATAATTGTTTGAGTATCCATTTATTACTATGAGATGATTAAATGAAGTTTAAATACTTTTCTATAAGTTTTTGTTTGTAAGTTTGAAAGAGATATATGACTTTGGGAGGAAGTAGAGGAAAAAATAGAAAAATATTTTATACTTTTGAAAAAGTATTTTCATATAGAATTATAGACTATTTAAAAGATGAAAGATTTCCTTATTTTAACTTTTTGAAAATAGATAAATATTTCACATATTTTATAGATTCAATTTATGTTATTAGTATATAAAAATTATATTGGATGGTTAAATTACCTAAATAGATAAATGTTTTTTTTTTTTTGCAAAGGAAGAAGGAAATCAATTAAATTACTTAAACATATCAAAATCCTCTGCAATTTATCAATTTACACAAGTTATCCTTAAAATTTAGGTAAATTTTGTTTTCAAGAAGGACAAATAGGTCTTTACCCCCTGCAAAGTAGATGAATTTTGTTTTATCCCTATAATATTTTTTTTAGGATTTCTCCTTTGCAATCTAAAGATTTTTTACATTTGGCCCCTTTTTGCACAACTTGACATATGATTGAGACAAAATGATGATGTGGTACGCACACATGGATTTTTTAAAAACTTATTTATTTTTTATTTTCACGCCAGTTAAGAAATTTAAAAAGAAAAATATTTATTTTTATTAAAAAAATAAAAATAAAATTATATATATTTTAAAAAATACATGTAATAATATTTTTTTTAAGAAAATGTAAAAAAAATTGAAAAATAATTTTTCATTTTTTTAATAAATTTTTAAATTTTAATTTAAGTTTTAATGTGACTTTCAATTAAAAAATATTATTGTTTATATTTATTTTAAATTATTTTTTTAAAAAAAATTATGAAATTATTTTTAACTGACATTGCAATAATTTTTTTTAAATCCACGTATACGTGCCACGTCATGATTTTGTCCCAGTCAGCTGCCAAGTTGTGCAACTAGGGGTCAAAAGCAAAGAATATTCACATTGCAGGGGGTAATCCTAAAGAAATATATTACATGGAGTAAAACAAAACTCGCTTTACTTAAAAAAAAAAATTTGTTTACTTTGCAGGAGGTAAAAATCTATTTGTCCTTCTAAGATGTAGATTGGTAAATTACCTTTTTTATAATTTTGGTGAACTAAGAGTATAAATACATCAAAGAGCTTAGAAAGCAAAAAATTATGTTTTAAGAAGCTAAATTAGCCTACCCAAATTGGGATTGATAAATTACCTTATTTATTGTTTGTTGATGAAACAAAGTGATTTAAACAGGGTATTAGCTAGTAAAAATAAATTTTAGAAATAATTTTATAAAATGAGATGATTAGTTTTATTTTTACAATAAGTAGTTATTAAATTATAAGAAAGAAATAGTTTTCTTGTAGTTTTTCTTTTTCCTATCCGATGTCATATCTTTTTTTAAAGATTGTTAGGTTCTTGTCGAGTATACATCTGGTATTTTTTTGTTGTACATAACTTTTTCTTGTATTTTTTGTTTTTATCCTTTTATATAAAGTATTTACCATTCAAAAATAAAAAATGGAGGTATATACCTATATTAAATTTACAACTTAATTATGATAAACATATAATGGTGCATATGTGTGTATGTTTCATTTATAAGATTTGAAATTAACTTGACAAGATTTTGAGGAAAGGAATAACATAAAGAGAGGGTGTGGGAAAACAAAAGAATAATAAAGATTGGTGGATTGCTTAGCTGGTGACAGATAAAAATGTAAGGGTTAATCTATTCCACATGGTAGACAAAAAATGTAAGTGTACATTCACATCACATGCATACCCCATGTGAAGTAAACCTTTTGTCTACATGTAAAACTTTTTTTCTCATATGGGGTCCTGTAAATATTAATTCAACATATATAAATATAAATTGTAACGTATTTAATGAGTGCATATGCATATGTTTATGTTTTTATTTTCCCTCCCATCTCAGCAACTTCAAAAGTGACAACCACACTACTCCATTTCCTTAGTGATTCCCTTGTCTGCAGGGTCTCTCTACAGTTTCTTTTTTTTATTCTACTTTTATTTTAAGAAAATTTTAATTTATTTCTTGAAACAAAGAATATTATTGCATTGGGGTGGGTTCCCTTCTTCTTATTCACATCATCACAAAAAATGTTATTTTATTTTCCACATATATACATGTTAAAAAGTGTACAATTCGAGTTGTATTCTTCAATTGTATTTCCTCATTCAAAGTTACCTATATTACAATTCGAGTTTTATTTATTTTTGAAAAGGCAGTGAAGCTTATTGAGTATTGTGGAACTAGGTTAAAATTCAAAGTAAATAGTCAAAGATATAAACAACATTTATTTCATTAAAAATTTTATCAATGAAAATTCATTGAGATACAATTTTGATGAAATAAAAAATAATGCAGGAATAAATAAAAATTTGAACTCTTGAAAAAATAAAATATTAGGAGAAACGATAATTAATAATATATTTTTTGAACATATTTCAGTTAAATAAATTCAAAATATTGGAAGAAATTAATATAACTTTACCAAACAACACCATTATTTTTGCCCCCGAAAAAAACAATATTCTCTTAAAATATAAGTGATAATGAATCATATATTTTAGTTAACTCAACATAACTCAACAATTTGTTTCAAAGTTATCAATACATCAATACATGTGTATAAAGATTAAAGATTACAATTTGCAAGTTATAACCCATTGTCAAGATTTGGAATTTAACCAAATTTGTTCATGCAGGCAGTTATTACATTGTTGGACCTGCATGTACTATGATTATTACTATAGCAAAAAATCATGACCCAAATTAATTAATGTTTTTAATTCATTATTGTACAATTTTATCTTTAATCACTACAAGAAATAAGATTTTTGGCAGCGACTTTTTCCCAGCGACACTCAAATTGTTGATAAAAATATACATATAGTAACAACTAATTAAACTTGTTGTTATAAGTTAGTCTTTTTCTCAACAATTACATTATCGCTGGAAAAAGTTAATTATCTCAACAATAATTATTATTCTCGCTAATAGTATAACTTTTTTGCATCAACCTTGTAAAGTCGCTGGGAAACCACTCAATTACAATTTTTTTTATATTATCTTTTATCATGGTTTTTGTTCCTATTTTTATGCGTAAATTTCTTTTAACAAAAAATTATTATTTTTGTTACTATTTTTATGTTTTGCATAGATGAGAATGCTTACTATTTTTAAAATTGCTATTAATAATAATATTTCTATGACTATCTTTAATTATTTTTTAATTATTTAATTTATTAATTTCTAACTACTTTATTTTTTATTGTTAATTATTAAATAGAATAATTAATTTAAATAAAAAAGGTTCATTTTTTTTATGTTATCTTTTAATTAAAAAGGAATCATGTTATTTGGGATTTGAGATACACATGATCTTTTTTTTTTGTTTGTTTTCTTTTTATAGGCAATGTTAGTTGTTAGTATTTACGATGCTTTTTTTTTTGTTTTTTTAATTCTAATTGAAAATTAATATTTGTATATTTTGACTAATTGGATAGACATAAACATTTAACTGACGCCCAAAAAGGTTCAATTGTCATCTATTAATTATTTTTTTACTAAATCTATTAATTAAATAGAAATTATGTTATTTGGAGTATGCATGATTTTTATTCTATTTTTTTTATACTAATTGGATATTTTTGTAACACCCTAAAATTTAAAAATAGTTATTTATTTAGAATATAGTATATTTAAGTGATTATGTGCTAAGTAAACTATTTGATAAATTAGAATTTATCTATACTAATATATAAAGGGGATACAAATTTTTGGGATGGCTTTTTTATTATTCCTATTTTACCCTTAAAAAATAACTTCCACATAAAAATAGATTTTCAGTTTTTTTCTTCTTAATAACTAGCCACAAAAAAAAAAGGTTACGTAGTTATCAATTAACTAAGTCCAATAAAAAAGGATATTAAATAGTTATTTATATTTGCACAATAGAGAATATCGATAAAAAAAAATATCGATCACACAAACGGGCACGGAACGTGCCCGTTTGGCGGCTAGTTTAATATAGTGAGAATAGGAGAATTATTTGAAAGATAGAATTAATTAAGATATATTTTAGAATCATAGATATAATTTTGAAATACAGTATATTTTAGGAATATATCATCAAAATAAAATATTTGAATTTTCATGAGGAATAAGATGAGAGTTTTTAGGGAATTAAAATAGAAACAAATTCGTTATGAATCTTGCTTGTTTTTAGGAAAAGAAAAACATAAACTTCCTCTATAAATGGAGCAAAATAACTTAGAATTAGGATTACCACAATTTACAAACAAAATTTCGTGTACCTTTATGACCAAATAGTGGATTTCGAGAGCAATACTAAAATACTCATAACTTTCTCATCCGAAGTCTGAATTCGATTCCATTTGTTGCTGAAGGACCGTAGGAGCAAGGGCACAGTAGATATCCCAATTTAGCTGGAGGAAGTTTCTGCAAAGTCTAGGTAAGGGGGGAGATTGTTCATGCATAGGGGTAGTGTTGACCATAAGAATAGTCAAGGGGACCTTGCCCTCCTTCCGTTTTCCCTTGTTTGTTTCCCTTTTCTTTTTAATATTTTGATTCCTTTGAGTTTATGATTCATAATATGATTTTATTGATTAATTCGTGGCTTTTGTATAATGGAGTTATCCTAGTTAGGATGCAACTAATTGAGAGGAATCAAATAACAACATAGTAAAGTTAACTAATATTATGGATAGCTACTTACTAATTATTGTTATAATAATTCATATGTTACTTTTTTTTCTTTATTTTTTTTTTTGGTACAAGAATTCATATGTTACTTTAATTCATAATATAATAGATTATTTTTTTTATCGCTTTAATAACTTACCTTTGAATAGTCATTACTAAAAAAAAAAGTCGCGGTTTTCTTTTTCAGTTTTCTTTGAGTTTGTTGTGCTTTTCAGGTTTGTTAAGCTTTGTCACACAAATGAAGATTTTAAACAGTTGTTCCTGTAAGTTGAGTTATAACAAGCTTTTATGACTAATTAAGAGATACAAAGAAGGGAGCTTACGAATGGAGACCGTTTTTGCAAGTTTTTCGAGTAGGAAATATGTTGTGAAAAAGACTAACTTATAACAACAAGTTTAATTAGTTGTTACTATATGTATATTTTTATCAACAATTTGAATGTCGTTGCGAAAAAGTCGCTGCCAAAAATCTTATTTCTTGTAGTGAAAATAGTCCCACATCGCTTGGTACTCGAGGCAAATGGTAGTTTATATACAACACCCACACCTTTCGAACCAACCGAGACGCCTTTTCTACAAAGGACAAAACCGTGACGGGTCAACCCTAAAGCGGACAATCTCTCGGAGATGTGGACTTGAAGTCGAATCTAACAATTATTACATTTAAATATGTTTTTGGTCCCTACAAAATAGTGATATTCTAAATTTAGCCCTTACTTAATTTTTATCATATTTTTAGTTCTTGAATTATATCTAGCATTCAGTTTTGGTCCATATTGTTAAGTTACTGTGCATTTTTGAATAACTTTTTTGCAAGTATATTTAAAACATCATAAAAAGTTCTTTAACAAAATTATATTTAAAACGTCTTTTCTAGATCATGATTTTCGTTACTTTTATTTTCATCTTTTGTCGTTTAAAAAAATTATATTTAATTCATCCCATAATAAATTTCTAAATTTTAGTAAATGAATTTTACATGACTTTTTAAACATGCCCATAAAAAATCATTTAAAGAGTTTATTAATAATTGTTTAGTTTTAGTAGGAACTAAAACTTTTATAAGGGGTAAAAGTATAAAAAGTTAGAGTAAAGACTAAATTGTGAAGGTCATCTTTTTATATGGATGGATCAAATGTATATTTAACCTTAATTCTTATTTTATTATATATAAATATGCATAATAAAATATTATATATATTACTAAGTGATTGAAATGAATGTTTTTTTTTAATAATTAAACTTTTTCTCTCTCTAAAAAAACTCTCTGACCTCTCTCTAGAGTAAAATCAAATCTGAGAAAAGCTTTCCCGCACAATCCAAATGAAGCTCTCCCTCATGTAGCCGACGGTGGTGGTGGTGTGATGAGGAGGTTATTTTCCCTCCACACCACCTGTTCCTGTTCTGCGCCGGTTTGTTTCTCCGGCTCCGGCCGTTCGGTTTTTGCTCCTCCTTTTTCGTGTTCGCGTTGTAGCCTTCCTTGCCGCCGCTTTTCTGCTTCTCTACCAGCTTCTGTTGCCTTCGGCGTCGGTTGTGTTGTTCGCCGGCGTTGGGTCTTGCTCCTTGCCGGAGTATTTTCTGTTCTGCCTCCGGTGTCAGATTTTATTCCATTTTTCTCTGTTGGTGTGCTTGCAGGTACGTTGTTTGCAGGTTTGGTGTTCGGATCGGGTTGGCTCTAGCCCAGATCCGGTTCTGGGTTGGTTTGGTTTTGGTGGAGACGGTGTGGTTTAGATCCTCGCCGGAGTGTGCTTTGTGCCTCTGGCGGTGGGTTGTAGTGGTGTTTGGTGTTCGGATCAGTTTTAAGGGGGTTGTTGTGGTGTTTGGTGGAGGCAGGCGGTAGCGAAGCAGTCGGCGTGGTTTCGGTGAAGCGTGGTCACGGTGGAGGAGGTGAGGTGGTGCTGCCGATTTGGTGTGGAATGGTGGGGTCTCTTGCAAGGGTGGTGTGGCCGGAGGTGATGTGAAATGGTGAAGTGGACGGAGGTGTTGGGGCTGTTTGGGTCTGTTTTGGCTTTGGGGTTTTTGTCCTGTCGTGCTCGAAAGGGCGAGGTGCGTAGTCACTCCGTGTTGACGGAAGTTGTTGTTATATGGTACCTTTAGGACATTCTGGTGTGGGAGGGTTAGGAGGTACTGTTATTGGTGTTGAGAAGGGATGGTGATGTTTGACAGAGGTGGTGACTTGGGGTAGTAGTTGGTGTTCAGATGAGGTTTTGGATGGTTAATGCCGTGTGCAAGTGGTTTCTCTCCGATACTAGAGTCTCTGACCATTTTCAAATCTGGTGAGATTTGCAGGACTCTTTGAGTCGCTGAGGGGTGTTCAAATCTGTTGAAATTTGCAGGTTTCTGGTATCTGGTCAAATTCTACTGCATCGGTGTTGACTGTTGGTTCTCTTTCTACCGGTGTTCCCCAACTTTCGACTTAAGGTGCTGCTTTCTAGATGCCGAGTAATTTTAATTCGAGTTCGAAAGTTAGTGTCTAGTGGTGTCTCTTTGGGTTGGGTTGGGGTCTTCTCTGGTGGGCTTAGTGAATCTCAATTGGTGTAAGTTTAGGGGTGGATTGGGGTGCTGCTTTGATGTATTGTGGTTTGGTATAAGTGTTTTATCACTTTACCTTTCGTTGTATGTTTTTCAACAATTCCTTATACTTCTTGTTGATGAATTGTTCTCTAATAAAATTTAGCCGTTTTAAAAAAAAATTAAAAAAAACTAAGTGATTGAAATCAAATTATTACTGAACTTAGACAAATGTTAAATAGTGTTCTTGAGACACTCTTTAAGCCTTTAAATAGTAAGATTTTATAATTTTTTTTATAAAAATCTATAAAGTCAATACATTGAAAATTGAAATGTTCAACTTTTTTAATAAATTATTTTTTTAAATGAAATTCTTAAAAAGTGTCCCGAAATATCGTTTAGCAAAACCCATGAACTTAAATCAATATAAATATAATGAGAGTTTATTTATCTCTAAGTGAAACTTATCTTTGACTAAACTTTTACCCACAAAAATAGTTCAAGCTAGCCATAATAATAGTTCGTTAAATTGGAGAGATCGACCTGTAAATTAGTACCTTATTAATAAACACTTTTATCTTTGAGACTCCAAACTCATATTCCTTCTCCTTGGAACCAAAGTATTAAGAGGAAAAAAAAGGAAGTTATTAGAAAGGAAAAAATCTTGATACTTACTAGTTAGATTTTTTTAATTTTTTCCTGTCGTTCGAATTGAATTTTATAGCACATATTATTTTAATTAACAAATAAAAAATATACTATCATTAGTGGTTGAAATATGTGATCAGCTAGTTTTCCTCAGTCTACTTTCAATAATAATTATGACTTCATTATTTTTGAAAGACCTGTATTATTAATTTTTGAAAGACATATATACCACTAGTCTTTGCATTGGTTATATATAGATACATTGTGGCTTTTGTGACTGCTTGTGGAAAAAGTTTCCATTGATTGAATGTTGTTAGTTTGTTCTTTTCACCATCTCGTTCGTTCTTCTGGTATCCATATATTTATTGTTAAGTACTGCTTTGCTTTTCAATATAATGGAATGTATGAATATGCTTTAATTCGCACATGCATGTATATACGTTGTAGTCAACATGTATTAGAATTTGTGAGGCCTATACTCAACCACTAGCTTTTGTGGTTGAGTATAGGCCTCACAAATTCTAATATGGTATCAGAGCCTCTATGACTAAATGGTCTAGAGTTCGATCTTCGTTCCCCTCACTTTTAAATTAAAAGTGGAATTTAAGCATATGGTAGGTGGACCTATGCATTATCCACGCTTCAAGTCCAAATGGGCTCTTGCGTGAGGGGGTGTGTTAGAAATAATATAAAATCATTGATATAA
Source organism: Trifolium repens (assembly GCA_030408175.1). Lineage (NCBI taxonomy): Eukaryota > Viridiplantae > Streptophyta > Magnoliopsida > Fabales > Fabaceae > Trifolium > Trifolium repens. The sequence goes on along the minus strand of CP125836.1, from coordinate 58,512,064 downwards.
CTAATCCTAACAGCTTAAGCTTTTGGGATAATCGGTTATTTGACATGGTATCAGAGCCTTTATGACTAAGTGGTCTAGAGTTCGATCCCCGCTCCCCTTACTTTCTAATTAAAAGTGGAATTTAAGCATATGGTATGTGGGTCTATGCATTATCCACGCTTCAAGCCCAAATGGGCTCTTGCGTGAGGGGGCGTGTTAGAAATAATATAAAATCATTGATGTGGCCAATCCTAACAGCTTAAGCTTTTGGGATAATCGGTTATTTGACAACATGTTCCATCACAACTTTCATGAAAATAATTTTTTGCTATAAGCTGCCCAATACATGCCATTAGTATGGTGTTGTTTATATATATATATAAATTTATTACACATTAATAAATGGCAGATGGACAACAAGCTGCGCCGCTAACTCTTTTTATATAACAAATTCCTAATCTTTGAAAAACTACATTCATAGACTTAGGTGACACAACATTACTATGCATGACCTTTTAACAAAATTGTTATGTCTTTTGACAATAATTGCATTTTTTAATCTGTGTTAATTTTTTGTTTTTTTGACAATATGTGTTAAAATTTTAAACCACACTAATTTTAAAATAGAGAGAGTAAGTTCGTCAGTATTTTTTGAATTTTAAATTAAATTTATTAGGATAATTTGTCTAATATGCACTTTTCTAAAACAATTCAAAGTTGGATATTACAATTTTTAGTAAAAAAGTAAAATGTCAAATGAGTTTTTAGTCTCTATAAATATTTTAAAATGGACTTTTCAAAAAGAATTTAAAGTTGAATATTACAATTTTTAGTAAAAGAATAAAACATTAAACGAGTTTTTGGTTCGTATAAATATCTCAAATACTTTTTGTCACAATTTTAAAGTCAATTAATGTGCAATAGTTGGATATTACTTTTCATGTTTATAATATCATAAAGAATCTCCTACAAATTATTTTAGAATTATTTAAAAAAGATAAATTAAAAATTATAAGGTGAAATTTTGGTGTTTTATTTAAGCAATCCATACTAACCTATGGTAAATTGATTTTTTACCTATGCACGTTTGCTAATTGCTATTACTAAAAGTCAATTTTTACTTTGTCCCACCAATTTTTTTATTTTAAGAAAGTTGGGATGACATATATATATATATATATATATATATATATATATATATATATATATATATATATATATATATATATATATTAAAAAAAATCATGTTAAAGAGTATTCCAGAACATTTGTTAAGCATACCAAAAATAAAAATAAAAATAAAATAAAATAAAATAAATATTAATAAAGATTGTTTACATTTTCAATATATTAAATGCATAAATTTAAATTTATTTATTTATATATTTAGCTGGTGTTCCGCTAACAAATAACAATCTTTAACATTTTGCTAAAAATATTACCAAGTGAGAAGGAACAATGCCAAAAGCTTCTAAAAGTTGATAAATCTAAAGTATGAGAGGCTTACTCTACTTCTAGTGTAGTTTTGCCCAACACTCATAGGAACATCATCCCACTAAACATTACCGATGTAATTGAGACCAATATTTGATAATTTATGAGCAAAATTATTATGTTCCCTTAAATATAAGAGACTAAAAAGTATATAGAATTAATTAACAAAACCTCTTGTTAACAAGTGTCTCTGAAATACTTTAAGTATTCTATTTAAAAAAATATTTTATTCAAAAAGTTAAACACTTCGATTTTCGATACATTAATTTTATGTATTTTCATAAAAATTTCATAAATAACTTACTCCATCCGGTCTTATATATAAGCAACAAAATTAAAAAAAATGAAAGTCTCAAATATAAGCAAAAATAACCTCTAATCATTACAATAAATGTCACTTTTACAAATATATCTCAATTTTTTTTTCACATTCCTATGTTTTTAACGGTTTCCAAGTCAAAAAATAGGGGTAAAATTAGAAAAGTGTATGACTTAAATGCATTTAAAAACTTTTCTTAAGAAAGAGTTTTTTTTGTAAATTTACTTTTATATATATATATATATATATATATATATATATATATGAGACCAGAGGAAGTATTATTTAAGGTCTTAAAGAGTGTGTTTTAAAAAAAAATGTCTGAAAGATTAGCATTTTCCTTATAACAAAATGAAAACAATTAAGACATCTATTGCTAGAGTTATATGGAACTAATTTTATTGTCACCTTTGAATTGTAAGGGTTGAGTACCCCTTGTATTCCTTATAATTCAATATTTGCTTATTAAAAAAAAAAGCTAAACTAATTAGAGTAGAATAAAATTCTAATCAAAGGTTGTGTCATCCATCCTTTAGAACAAGGAATCTCAATTGAAAACATTGCACCAGCTAACTCAACAATGAGGACATTAAAATACCAATGTTAGCGGCTAAACAATCACGGCAAATAGCATTATGATCTCTTAACATGCCACCACGAAGCTTAAAGATCTCCGAGAGTTGCCCCTATCCGAGTTACATTTAATTCAATTTACAAAAGGAGGGCTCAGTTTTTGGCTGGTTGCAGTTTTATTGGCTGCTCTTTAGGTTCTATTTGGATTCATGGAATAGAAAAACTATAAGTTATAAGCTATGAAGGGTAAAAATAAATTTCGAATCAAATAATGAAGGCAAAAATGAAAGAAAATATGATAAATTATAAGTTCAAACGCTAATTGAAATAGTGTCTGAAAAATAAACTATAAGCTAATAAAATAAAATACAAATTCTTTCTAAAAAGACTGTTAAGAAACATGTATTTTAGCTTATAAGCTATAAAATAGTTTTTTTTTTGTCTTGTCAAATAGACTCCTAGTATCCTTGAGCATTGTAACAGCCGTATTTTAATAAATATGATTTTTGTGTGATTATTTATTTATTTAATTGAATATATGTGATTTTGTGATTTTATGAATAATTATGTTTTGGATAAGTGAAGGGTACTTTAGTAATCTATTAGATGTATTAATTTAGTTGAGAACCCTTAATAGATTAGAAGGAGTTAATTAATATTGGTTATGTAGTGTTTAGCTATTTATGGAAAGAGTAGTAAAAGAATAGAGTTTTAAGAGGTATTGTAAGAATTGGACTTTTATGAATGGGAAGTATGGTTCATTAAGGATATTTTGGTAATTGGAGGGTGGTTGGAGAATTAATGGCAATTTGGTAATATCATGAAAAGAGGTTGGTGTTTTGTAGAGGAATTAATGACAATTTTGTAATAACTTAGAATTGATGAATGATGTATAGAGAAAATAAGGGTATTATGAGAATTTAACTATAATCTAAGTTTGAAGTATATAAAGGAGTGTTATGTTAGGAGTAGTGTGAAGTTTCTTTTGTCGTAAAAATTGAGAGAAAGGGAGGTAAATAGAGAAGAGAGAAAAGAAAAGAAAAGAAAGAAAAGAAAAAAGAGAAATAGGTTAGAGAAGAAGATGAAGAACAAATAGAGAAAAATCATGATTAGATTGAGAGATTGAAGAGAAGGAGTAAAGATTTCATCAATATAAAGTATGAGAGTAGTATGTGTATTTTAGAGATCAAGAGAGGAGGAGAAAATCTATTTCTCTCCATCACAATCCTCTCTCACTCATTTTCTTTTGGGTTTTGGGGAAAGTAATTGAGAATGTGTTTATCTATTGATTAAATGAATCTAAATGCCTATTCATATTTAAGAGGAGTGTTAAGGTCACACTCTCTAACACACTCTTTTAACACACACCAATAAAAATTAGTCACTTCATCTAATTATTTTACTGATTTAATCTAATTTACACTTTTTTATTATTATTTATTTTAACTTTTCATCTTTCGACACCCAACCTTCCACCACCAAGGTACAATTCATGTTTCTCATCTATCACGAAGAAAGTTGCTGCTTTTCACCCAAATTAAATAAAATGGAAATGGAAAATTGATGGAGTTTTTGCTTTTTATGTTTCATCTATCAAGAATGAAGTTGTTGCTCAAAGATAACCATCCTTCAAGTGAAATCTCAAAAGCCAAAACGTAACATAGATCTGGAAAATCCTACAACAATGGAACCCAGCTTATCGAAAATGAAATCCAACTCATCGACGGCCGCATGAGACCGTGACCAAGGCATCGACGACGTTTAATAGAGACGGGATGGGAAAAAACCGAACCTTGCGAGAAAGATAATAGGCTTACAACAGATACATGAGGCGTGATACAGATCAGTGGCCATGGGAAGATTGGAAGGGGAGAGAAATTGGAGGGGAGAGAACTAATAATTTGCAATTAAATTCAATAGAAAATCTGTAATAAAAATCCTTTTCTTCTTTAGATCTGAATTATGTTTGAGAAATCCAAAGACGATATTATGTTTGTTGTTCATGGCAGATCGATAGAGAGTAGAAACCAAGAGTTTGTTAGAGAATATGAACAGTAATATGAACAGTATTTTTGGGGTACAGATGAACAGTAATATTTTAATTCTAAAATAAATAAAATAAGACTTGTTGTTACCAATAGAACCGGTTAACAGGTATGAAAATAAAAAAATGGGGTGAGGTGGCTTAATATTATTGGAGTGTGTTGAAGGAGTAGGGGTGCTCGCGGTTCGGTTTGGATCGGTTTTGAGGCAAAAATGCATCCGATCCAAAATTAATATTACTTGCGGTTTGGTTCGGTTTTGGATGACTAATTAAAAAAAATCCGATCCAATCCGATCCAATTTTATGCGGTTTAATTTGGATCGGTTTTTGGATATCCAAATTACAAATTCAATTTTTTTATTTAAATATTAATATTACAATGACACGGTAAAATAATATATTTGATGTAAAATACAATATATAATATGTTAAAAATTAATATCTTGCAATGGAAATTATCAATTATATTGAAATCTATGATATAGTAAAAACAAATACATTAAATTGAACTAATGAGTATTATTGAGTAAATTGAAAATCAATAATTAATATATTATCATACTAATAAAAAGTTAAATAATTATTAAAAAACATGTATGCGGTTTGGTTCGGTTTGGATCGGTTTTGAAAAATCAATCCAAAATCCGATCCGATCCGGCGGTTTTCAAAAAAAAGGACATCCAAACACATCCAAAAATATTCGGTTTTTTGCGGTTTTCGGTTTTTTTGGATCGGTTTGCGGTTTTTATTTGGATTGGTTTGGATTTGAGCACCCCTATGAAGGAGTGTGTTTGAGAGTGTGATATTAGCATTCCTCTCATGTTTAATAGATAAATTGATATGAGAAAATAACCAATTTATGAGTTAATTGTGTTGTTGATGAGAAAAATGAGTTTTTATGAGAAATGATAAGATTGATGATTTCTAGCATGAAATGTTAATACTTGTTATAGTTGTACTTCCATGATTATTATGCTTATATATGTCTAAAGTTATCACCTTTATGAATTGGTATGTTGGAATTTTGAGATTTGAGGGTTTTTCACCAAAAATCCGAAAATGAGGTTTTGCTGTCATGAGCAACTCGCCAGGGCGAGTGATTGTGCGCCAGGGCAAGTTGGACCTGATGGTTTTTGACTTTGCTCGGTCTGAGCTCGCCCCGAGCTCACCCGACGAGCTTATTAGTGCAGAAAAATGTAATTTTGTTGAATAAATGATATATATGCTTATACTATGATTGGATTATGATCTAATGATTATTAAATGGTGTATATGACTATAAATTGAGTCTTGAATGATGAATTGAGTTGTGATATTGTATATGTTGATTAACTATGATGATTATGTATGTTGAGATGAGATTATGATTCATGACATCTTATGAGTAGATGATTCACGATAACATGATTATTGCTATGTGATATTTGTGCTTGAATGTATAACCATAATGATGATTTGTTGAGAAGATTTGATGAGAACTTGAGAAGGAATATTTAGGTTGAGATATCCTAATATTCATGAGAAGATGTGAAGAGTATCATCATAAGTGGTAAATGTACATTCATGCATTCATAAAGTCTCTCATGACTTAAAACTGACTTGAGAAGAGTCTCACATGACTTAAAACTGACTTGAGAAGAATGAGATATAATTCTATCCTAAAGATGAAGAGGGTACCACATGCATTTATTTGTGTCTAGGGTGACATAACATTAGGGTTGGGAACAGGCCAGGTCAGGCCAGACTTTGACAGGCCTGAGCCTGGCCTACGAATTTTTTTTAAGCCTAAGCCTGGCCTATGGCCTATCAAATGCAATTTTTTTTGCCTGACCTGGCCTTGTAGCCTGTTTATGAGTCCGTGTTACATAAAACCCTCCATATAGTCTTTTTAAATATATAGCTAATTAAACATGCCTTAAAGCCTATTTTACTTTTAAATTTTTATAATTTCTACAACATTAAGAAAAAGCTAATAAAATGATTAGCACAAGAATTAAAAGCTAATAAAATAACAAATATGATTACGACAAAGTCTATTAAGTATGTCATAATACAAATTTTTTGTTAAACACTAATGTTAATCGATGTAGTTAGCAACAACAAAAATATACACTATAATTTGTCTTCGTAAAAAAAAAACAAGGCTTAATTACTCATTTGGTCCATTATCTTTAATTTAGTTCTCAATTTGGTCTCTTATCTTTTAAAAGTCTCAATTTGGTTCCTTATCTTTTAAAAGTATCAATTTGGTCCCTTATCTTTTCTACAGTGAAAAATTTGACGGGAGGGACCAAATTGAGAACTTCAGAAAAAATAAGGGACCAAATTGAGACGTTTAAAAGATAAGGGACCAAATTGAGAACTAAATTAAAGATAAGGGACCAAATTAGTAATTAAGCCAAAAAACAAATATATTTTGTTTATTAAATATTTTGTATTTATATAAATAATATTTATTTTTTATACAAACAAGATGATATAAGTATTATTTATTATATAAATAATAATTATAAAATATAAACAGGCCAGGCCGGCCTATCAGGCCTCGCAGACTTTTTTAAAAGTCTGAGCCTGACATATTTATGCAAACAGGCTTTTTTCAAAGCCTATGCCTGACATTTTTTTAAACAGGTCAGGCCGTGCCTAAAACAGGCCAGGCCGAAGGCCCCTGGAGGCCGCATGGCCTATTCTCAACCCTACATGATGACATTGATGATGACATTAGTTGCACTAGGAACTTGTGCATTCCTAATTGATACTTGGTAATTGATATTATTATGTGCATTAATTGTTATTTGTGTATTAATTGTGAGTAATTTGATGTTGATGATACGTGATTGCTAATTGTATATTAATTGCGAATGACTTGATGATACGTGGATTATATGATTTACATGATACTTGATTTATGAGTTATAAATGTATTTTAATTGTATAATCTTGCATCTTTATGGTGCGAATGTTAGTAGAATTTATTATATTGTTATTAAGTGTATAGTATTCGATATACTTACATTTATTTTGGGATTCCTTATTAACTCTCTATTTTGTGTACTTGCTGGACCTTTGGGGGTCAAGGTTCCCAGGTTATGTTATGGTCGAATCGTCGGCGATGCTCCGCTAGCACATGGGAAATGGTTTACCTTTTATGTATACATAGAGTCATTTATTGCTTATTTTAATTTATTAAGGTTGTATCATTTTCAAAAGAATTTTGTATTAGATGTTACCTTATTAATTAAGTTATTAGTAGTGTTTTTGAAGTGAATGTAATACTCGAACCATTGTTTTATATAATTCAAACTTTATTTTCCGTTGCGCATTTCAAAAAAATATTTTTATAAAACTAGAAATAGTTAGATAACAAGTTTGGGTGTTCCAAGCATGATTGACAAAAGGGTCAATCTGTCCCGCCACAACATCACAACTGCCCCACTATTGTAAAAAGTGGTGAGGGGCGGACAAAATAAAAGTTGCGGGTTGAAAATCGCACCTCATCCCATTTTATGGCAGGTTGGTTGGCTACCTCATCAATTTTTTTTAAGAAAATATTTATTAATTAACGATTTCGTATAGACAGTGTAAAAAAAATTAGTTAATGACTAAAAGAAATGAGGGGATTATCTCTCTTTTTTATACAAAAGGGCCAGCCATGGTTCATCGGGCGTACTAATTAATTTCATTCGATAGAATGTGATAATTTTTGTCAACCCTCGCTCACGGGAAGCGCGGACGAGTGGAAGACTTGGGTGTACGTAGTTCAGAAGACTATTTGCTTAAAAAACGACTCTTCCTCTTTAACTTCTTATTGTTTAGTTAGTTCAATAGCTCTTTCAGTTCGAACTTGCCGTATTCTATATATGTAGCCAAAATATGTATCTATATATTATATATTATCATTCAAAAGTTCATAAATCATAATACATCATATAAATATAAAGAATAAGATAATCAAACAACAAAAATAAAAAATTAATGAGTTTATCGATCCAAAATATATTGATACATCATACACGAGCTTTAAGTAATATTAAAAAATCGACCTCAAATTGATGAAAAAAAATCCAATAATATTTTTATTTTGATTTTCACCACCAATTTAATCTATTTTAGATATTAATTCTAGCATCAAGTTGTTTTAGTCTTCTTCCAATTACAATTGCATGTTATCAATTTTTCTTATAAAATTCAGCATCAATTACCAATAAATCAATTAATTAACGAATGGTAAAAATCCAATAATTTTGGTTGCTTGCAATGACCCATGAAGCACATTATTATCACGGCAATTAAAAGTTTGACGCTATTTATTACGTTAGGTCACAAACCCAACAGAACTGGACACCATTTACTTCCGTTCATAAATGGTTTGGCCTAATAATAAGAACCTCCTTCAATTTTCCTCTAATTCTATTCAACAGTGGTTCCCACTAAAATGAGAATTACTTCTTCATTATTGTAGTACAAAATTTTGAAAACCTTTATTTTCACAAACGGGGTTTGAATACAAAACCATCAATACAGTAGAATCCAAAAAGATATTTATGCCATAATTATTTTGTCAATTTTCTACAAATTATGTGGAGGAAAGCTTTCCAAATTGCAATTGACATAACCGGGAGTAGGACCCAAAGGATAAAACAATACGGAGTAATCAACAGTTTTTGTTTTTGTTTTTAACAATATAAGTCATAAATAATTTTATATACAGTAGACAAAATTATGGCATAAATATTAGAAAATAATTTTTCTTTAAAATTGATCTTAAATAAGTAATATCAATAATTTATAAACGTCATAAAATTTGGAAAAATAAATTATAATTCAAAATAACACTACATCAATTAACACCAACAATAAATTGTCTACAAGTTATAACTTTTTTTTTAACATGCAAAAATATAATATATTATCACGAAAAGAAGGCCCTCCCTAGTACAAGGTGTGTCAGAGAGAACCGCAGTGTTTTACAGATCACAAGTATACATGAAATACAAGCTTAATTGATACTCAAACACACAAATGGGCTCGACCACCACATGTGATTGTTAATACCTAAAGTAACATTGTTAGCTTTCACCCACTAGAATGTGTATAATTTAACTTTATCGAACATTTGCTGAATTGTGGTTTATGTTGCCTTGAAAACTCTGTTGTTCCGCTCATGCCGTATAACTGAGATGCAACATAGCCAAACAAGCTGTAAAAATGAGTATCGAGCTCGCGACCCACCTGAACAAGAGACAAATTGGGAAAAATGGTCCTGTAACAACTGTGGATCAGCTGAGACAACACATATCCAAGATCGAACCAGGTTCCACAAAGGGGCAAAAACAGAAAACGAGAGATAAGTGGTTAGTTGTTTCCAATGTACAACATCCATTCACACATAAACTAGCTTCATGAAAAATAATATTATGCGTCACCAAGTTGTCTTTAGTCGGTAGCCTATTACGAAGCAGCCGCCAAGCCAACATCAAAACATTCAGAGGGACAAGTTTATGCCAAATAAGATTGAAAACAACAACTTCATTTGCTACATCCACTCTGGTAAGTAAAGCATACGCACCCCTCACGGAGTAGCCACCATCAATGTCATGACGCCACACCCACGAATCTGAAATGTTAGTTTGCAAAACAATATCATAAAGTAAACTCGTACACTCTCCTAACATCTCCTCCTCCTCCCACAACTGTCGGCGCCACTGCCACGACGCCCCACCCTCCTCCCACCCTAGCTCACACATATCTACCACTGATATTGATTTGTTAGTAGCCAAGTCAAAAAGGTGTCTATACGTTACACTCAAAGGGACTCCACCTTGCCACGAGTCTGTCAAGAACAGAGTGTCAACACCGTTTCCAACCCGCCTCACAACATTCTCCGCAAACCACCCTCCCCCAACAACACCCACCTCATCGCAGATTCTCGACACCTCTCAACAACACGCGGAGTCTCTCCGGCCTCCACCCGCCAACCTCCCAGCCACCTCACCAAACCGAGCAGCTAGAACCCTGTACCACAACCCACCTCTATCAACGAGTAAACGCCAACACCATTTGCCTAATAACGCTGTATTGAACTCCCTCAGCTGTTCAATACAGCGTTATATTGTGAAGATTCTGTCGTTTATCTCTCTCATGAAATATGTTGACTTAAGATTCCACCATTTAACTTCCTGTATAATATTAGCGAATTTTGGTTTGTCCTGCCATGTCACGTCATCACTTATGCAGAATCTTTAGTCAACATATTCCATGAAGGGGTAAATCAAATAAAAAAATATTCCAGAGTGGTGATAAAAAAAAAACAGTAAAATAAAATTCGCTCACATAAATTTAGATAAAATGTCATAAATCTCTTCTAGTATAACAAAATTTTAAACACAACAACTTAAAATATTTAAGAAAAAATTGTAGTCTATATAAAATCCACAGAATTTGAAATCAATTTCTATAATTACTGTAACACCCCAAAATTTAGAAATAGTTATTTATTTAGAATATAGTTTATTTAAGTGTTTACGTACTAAGTAAATTACTTGAGAGGTTGGAATTTATTTAATTTAGTGAGAAGGGAGAATTATTTGAAAAATAGAATTAATTAAGATATATTTTAGAATCATATTTTAGAAATATAATTTTGAAATATATTTTAGGAATATATTATGAAAATAAAAGATTAGATTTTTATGAAAAATAAGATGAGAGTTTTTAGGAAAATATATTGTGGAAACAAATCCGATAAGAATATATTTTCTTCTAGGAAAAGAAACCTAGTTAGTTGCTTATAAATAGACTAAAGTGAGAAGAAATTAGGAGAACAAAATTAAATAGAAACCTGAGGAGACCTTGGAGAGCTAGGGCAGCACAAGGGATCGCCAACAATCAATCATTAAAGGATTCCTGCATAATCGAGGTAAGGGAGTTTTAACCAACTCATTTAAAGATTCTTATTGTAGATAGCATTACATATGTGGCCTTTTTCCCTTATTTTTCTTTTCTTTTGATGTTCATGATTTTCTATTAATTTCTCTTAATTGTTGTCGTTTAAGATGCTGAATTTTTATATATTCATTAGTATATTTTCTTTTTATATTCATTGAGTTTTGATTTGAATCATGCTACTATATATATGTTTCGGTTCATGTCTATGTACTGTATTTGACTTTGATTTGTCATAGTATGCCATATATAAAAATCGTATTTGTCTTTAGAAAGGGTATGTGGTTGCTGTCTTGTCTAAACAATTTTATCATATGAATTTAATATATGCTGGAATTACAAGTTTGATAATCCAAAAAGTTTATTGTCTTATAAACTATAGAATTATATGAGTAGTACATGTTTCAAGAAATAAATCGATTTTGATCTGGGAGTATATTGAGATAACCTGTCTCGTGAGCGTATTAAATCTTAGTTAGGCAATAGCAATACGATGGACATTTATCCTTTAGTTAATTAAATCCTGCAAGTAAAAGTACTTCATATTGATATTTAGTGATGCAAATTGAAGGTTTTAGAGTTGTCCTGTTATGGGTATGTGACACGCAGTAACTATAATATCATGAGTTAGTTTTATGTGATGAATCTAAATTGGTGTTTTGGTATCGGGTTTATTAGGTGCCAAGTCTCTCTAATTATTGGGTGTCGATAATTAGTGTCATTATTATTGTTGATTTTGATTAATAAAGAATTCTAGATGAACTAGTTGTGAGTGTAATTGGAGTTGGATCTATTTTGTGTTAGTTTATTTGGTGTTGAGTTTAATTGGTGTCGAGCATATTTGGTGTTGAGTTTCTTTAAGAATTAAATATTGTAGTGTGTTGAATAATGACGTTGATTGAATATTGTAGCCAGATATGGCAATGAAGTAGTAATATTATAGCCAGATATGGCAATGAAGTAGTAATATTGTAGCCAGATATGGCAATGAAGTTGTAATACTGTAGCCAGATATGACAATGAAGGAGTAACAATGTAGCCAGATATGGCAATGAAGGAGTAATATTGTAGCCAGATATGACAATGAAGGAGTAATAATGTAGCCAGATATGACAATGAAGTTGCAATGATGTTGTTAGCTACGATGTAGCAATGAAGTTGTTAATGATGTTGTGATAGTGGTTACATTTATGAGTTGTTTGTGTATGTGTTTGATCGTCCCAAAGGACGATATCTTATTTATTGCTGTTATTGAATTCAGTTATTCTATATGATGTTCGTTACTCACCCCTTCTGGTTTGACCCTGCGACGTAAAACTCGTAGACTTCTCTGTAGGTAATGAGTCTTAGTTGCTGTGTTCGGAGAGCTCTTTCCTCGCTCTGCTCTGTGGAGTCGCTCTGTTAAGATACCATGGGGAAACTCTAAATTATTTTAGCCATTACCTTCATTAAGGACTGTCAGACTGTATTATAATTTTCTTTTAAGATTTTGTATTCAAGACTCTTGGATATTGATATGTATTAATTTTTAAAATACGATGTAGCATTATTTATATATTTAATATATTAGTTGAGTTAAGCTTGTGTAACACTCCTTTTGGAATAAAATAACTAATGATTTTACCAATAAAACCTATGGGAATCTGGGATGTTACAATTACTCCCTCCGATTTTATGTATAAGCAAAGTTTTATTTTTTAATTCATTAAAAATTTATATATTTAATCTATATTATTAATTAAATACATTACTTTTTCATTAAATCAAAAAAAAAAAATTAAATTTTATTTATATATAAAACTGAAGAGACTACGTGCAAAGAATACTCCGATCTGCTTAAAAAAAATCCAACAAGCTTGATATACTCCTCCTTTTAATTTATAAATTCAGCTGTCATTCTTAAAATAAACACATCAGGGGAATCGGGCAAGTGACAGATCTCAACTGTAAAAGAAATCTAAATAAAAAATTATAGAAGCAGTGAAATGAGGGACAAACCCAGATCACAAAACAAGCTAATGTAAATAAAATATAGGATAGATTAGCTTCAATGATTAAAGGTCAATGCTGAACATGTTAGGGTCTATTTGGTCATTTTCAAATAAGTGTGCCCAACCGCCACTGAAATCCAAAAAACACATCAAAAAGGAAAAGCAACCAAAGTTCATCTTCATCTCAAGAAAAAGGAAAATTAGTGATAACAATAAATAAAATTCAAAAAACTTGTAAAAAAAGAAACATTTTTCAAAAATGAAAATATTGTAAAGATAAATTTTAAAAAAGGAAAAGAAAAAGGTGACCTACAGGTGCCGGCCTTTAACTAAATATAGCTGGACAGACAAATACCAACAATCATCTCCATCGTTTGTGTGCTCATATTTTCAAAAATTTCTGCATTTATTTTATTACTTTATTGATAAAAATAAACATTATACATAAATATAAATAAATACATCCATATATTTTTCTGTGCCACTTTTGTTGTTATTATATTCAAAGAGCAAAGTCAGTTGAACTTGTTCATCTAGTGAGGATGATCAAGAAGTGATATGATAAACAAATAATCTCTAGTTCTAAATATAAAAAATTTGATAAACAGAAATAATATATATTTTCTTTTCTATTTAAATAGGATTAAATATTACATATTAATTTTATTGGTTTAAATTTCCTTATATTTAATATTAAGAAAAGTATTACAAAAAATTTATTTCTCTAATCTTTTTTATAAAAAATAAATGAATTAATAAAAATTAATGTATTTAGTTTATAATATGAATTCAATACATTTGACTCAATTATCTCTTGTAAAAGGATCTAGAAAACGTATTAAAAAAGAGATATTACATAAATATTTATTTGTTTAATTTTTATATTTAAAATTTTAAAAGTATTACAACAAATATAAACGAATCATTAAAAATTAATGTACTTAGTTCATAATACAGTTTAAATACATTTGACTTAATTAACTTTTGTAAAAGGAACCATTAGAAAAGAGATAAATTCGATGTATTTTCTTTTATATGTAATCAATAATAATTATTGCAAAAAAGTTTATTGATATACTTTTTCTTTTATGTTTAAAATTCGAGAAAGTTCTATAAAAAAATATCCTTTTAATCTTTTTTATAAGAGACAAATAAATAATAAAAATTAATGTATTAAACTTATAATATATACTAAATACATTTGACTATAAAATTATTTATAAAAAAACCGAAAAGAGTATTAGAGAAGAGATTAATTTGATGCATGTATAGAAAACTTTTATATTAAGAGTGTATATAAATCAAATTCTAAAGAAAAAAGGGAAAAATAAATGAAGATTCCAATACTTAAAAAGAAAGAAAAAAAGGAAGCGCGTAAAAGTAAAATATTGAAAAGGACAAAAATAAAAAGGAAAAAAATTCAATATTATTGATTACAAAAATAGATAATAAAAAAAATAACAATAATAAATTCACCTCCCACAAGACACATAGAAGAGAGAGAGAGAGAGAGAGCGTTTTCGTTTCATTTCATTTCATACATATATACTCAAACTTATACACATAAATAAAACCACATCAAAATTCTAAGAATTCACCACCCTTATTTTTTTTTTTTGCTCTCTGTTTATATTTTTATTTTATTTATTTTTCTCTTATATCAACTGCTGTAATTGTTGTTTGAGAAAAAGAGAGACTATGCTGGGTGACACAGCTGTTTTGGGTGGCGGTGGAGATGCAGCACCACCCAACATGACGGCAGAAGCGGCGGTTACTGGTGGTGGAGTTGGATCAAATTCAGAGAGTGATGTTGAAAGAAGTAGAATTGATGAAGGTGAACGTAGCTTCGGCGGTAACCGGTGGCCGCGACAAGAAACTATGGCTCTTTTAAGGATACGATCGGATATGGACACAACGTTTCGAGATGCAAGTGTTAAAGGTCCCTTATGGGATGAAGTTTCAAGGTTAGAAATTTTAAATTTTATGTTCACATAATTTTTTGTTTTATTTTAAGTTTATTAAGTTGCTTAATGTCATTGAACTCTTACTTCAACTCATCAATTCATTTTTCTTTTCAAGTTTTGAGATTTTTTTTTTTATTTTTTTTTAAAAAAAACTCATGGGATTTAGAGATCTGAGAATTCAATCTTGCTTCATCTCCATCATTTGGTTTTTGCTTCCTTTACCAGTTTTTTAGCCTTTTTGTATTTTTCTCTTCTTTTTTTTAAAATTAAAATCCTCTTTTTTTTTCTCTTTTGGTGGTGATTATTGAATATCATTATTAAAATTAAATTATTCAAAAAGAATTTAGATGTGAAAAAGACTAAATAATTTGGGTGTGATTTACTTTTTTTTTTTTTTTTCTGACATTCACACTCACTTTGATTCATGTCTAATTTTCCAAATAAGTTACCATCTTGAATTGAGTTATGAAAAGCAAGATTTTCTTTTCCCCCCTTTTATTTCGGTTACCAACTCTCATGGGAAATTGAAGTTTGAATATTATCAAATATTCCAAACTTGAGTTCATACGTTTTTCATGGGTCACATTTCTTTTCATCAATTCATGGGAATTTGTTACAAAAAACAACAATAATTAATTTTCATCAACTTAATTTATAGCTTCATGTTTTTCTCCTTTCTCCTTTTTAAGTTACATCCTTTTCTTTGCATTTCCATGATGCATCACTACTTTAGTTAGTTCATTTCAACTTAATTCATGTTTTTATTTTTTGTTTAGTTGTTTATTATTTTATGCTATTTCCCATGTCTTAATGCAACAAAAAAAATTCTCTGCCATTTTTTATCATGCATTTGTCTTGTAGTTGAATTTGATGAGATAAGAGTAAGAGATAAATAGTACTTAAACTTTTTTCTTTACTTTATTTACTTTTTTATTTTATTTGCTTCTCACTTTAATTATTAATCAGGAAGCTAGCAGAACTTGGGTACCACAGAAGTGCAAAGAAATGCAAGGAGAAATTTGAAAATGTTTATAAATATCACAAGAGAACAAAAGATGGTCGCGGTGGAAAATCCGATGGTAAAACTTATCGATTTTTTGATCAATTAGAAGCTCTTGATCATTTTCATAATCCCCCTTCTGTGCATCCTCAACCTCAAAATCAACCCCAAATTCCATCGAAATCACCACAAATTTCTGCACCAACAACGACTCCACCACAAGTTGTTACAAGTCCAACAATTTCAATCCCAATTTCAGAAACAACAACAATTCCAATGTCATTGCGGCCGGTGGTTAACACCACTCTTAGTATCCCCAATGCAAGTGTTCCATCAATTCCCATGCCTCAAAACAATATTGTAACTGCCCAATCAATTATGAATATGAACCAAACAATCCCATCCAATCCTACAATGAGTTTCCAACCATCAACGACAAACACTGCTACCATCAACCCTCTTCCATCTTTCCCTAACATGGCGAGTTCTTACTCGACCTCTTCTGATGACTCAATGGAAGAAGGATCGCGAAAGAGGAAGCGGAAATGGACAAACTTTTTTGAGAGGCTAATGAAGGAAGTGATTGAGAAACAAGAGGATTTGCATAAGAGATTCTTGGAAGCTATTGAGAAACGCGAACATGACCGAATGACTAAAGAAGAAGCTTGGAGAGAACAAGAGATGCAAAGAATCAATAGAGAGAGGGAAATTCTTGCACAAGAAAGATCTATATCTGCAGCAAAAGATGCTGCAATTATGTCTTTCTTGCAAAAAATCGCAGAACAACAAAATCTAGGACAAGCATTGAATAACATCAACATTGCACAATCACCGCCACCACAACAGACAAAGCAGCAGCAACCACAAAAACAACGAAGTGCAACACCAACACCATTACCGCCACCAACACCAATATCTGTGGTACAAGCCCACCCACCACCATCTTCTCAACTACCACAAGTAACTAAACCGGCCCCACCAATGGTCTCACAACAACAACAATCGGTGACGAATATGGAAATAGTAAAAGTTGATACTAATGGTGAGAATTTGATGGGAGTGAGTCCGTCAAGGTGGCCAAAAGTGGAAGTTCAAGCACTGATAAATCTCAGAACGAGCATGGATAATAAATACCAAGAGAATGTTCCAAAAGGCCCTCTCTGGGAGGAGATATCTTCAGCTATGAAAAACCTTGGATACAATAGGAATGCTAAAAGATGCAAAGAGAAATGGGAGAACATAAACAAGTACTTCAAGAAAGTGAAGGAAAGTAACAAGAAGAGACCCGAAGATTCAAAGACATGTCCTTATTTTCATCAATTGGATGCTTTGTATAAGGAGAAAGGCAAGGGAGACAATTCTGGTGGTAGTGGTGGTTCGAGCCAGGTGGTGAAGACGGATAACATGACAACACCGTTAATGGTTCGGCCGGAGCAACAATGGCCACCTCAGCAGGAAGAAAACCGAATGAATCAAAACCATGGAGAGGAAGAAGATGATATGGATGAAGACGATAAGGAAGGAGAGGATGAAAATGGAGAAGATATGGATGAAAGTGGTAGTGGTAGTGGTGGTGGTGGTAGTAACTTTGAGGTAGTGGCAAGCAAACCTACGGTGGATGCATCAGCTTGAGTAGTAGTGAATGACCATGATAATGGAGCATGCAACTGCAAAAAGGTCCAAAAGAATATAAACAAAAATGAGTTTGTTGGGTGGGTCAGAGAATATTGCAGGAGTTGTCGAAAAGGTGGAGGAGAATGGTGGTGGTGATGGTGGAGAGAAACACTATCTTGTGTGTGTGGAAGAATTTGAAAACGTGTACGGTGGAAATTGGAATGACAGATGGGCTTTGTGGAGGGAAACTTGGTGGGGTTGGTTGGTACTTGTTGTAGCATTATATATGTTTTTCAATTTTATAAAAAAATTTGTTAATTTTTTGGGGGGTGATTAAATAAGTGAGAAGTCCAATCAGAGAGAAATTTAAGTTATTAGAGAGAGTTCATCAGTTCATATTTCAAACTGTCAAAATAATTAAGCAAACTAGAGACCTTAATTAAGGTTGTATTTTATTTTCATCTTGTTTTAAGTTTATGCTAGTGTAAATTGGACAAGATTATTTGGGATTTTAATTTTTCTAAAATTTCTAATTTTAATATCTTGTTACTCTTCAAATGAAGCCATTATGGAATAGTATATTCAAATTTCAATCATTCATGCGCTAATACCGGTATAAATTATTAGCATGCATGAATAGTTAAAATTTGAATCTACAGCTTTAAAATTTTAATGGATAACTTTGTTGGTAGTATATTTTTCTTCAAAAATATTTTATGAATGCTTAATTTTTGATACTGTGATACGTGATTAATCACATGAATGAATATGATTAAATGTATCTTTAGCATTAGACACTGTTGAAGATCTGAATTTGTCCTGAATAATATTAGATCCTACTCGGAAAACTATGTAGCAATTGTTTAAGTATGGCACTGAAACAAAGGGGGAGATGTTAATTAAACATGATTATTTGACATTGAAAAATGTGATAAGGTTAATTAATAGCATTGGAGAAAAAAAAGGAGGACATTAAATAGTTGGGAAAGTGACCCCACATTTAACAATGCAACAGACCCTTATGATAAACAGAAAAAACCAGCAACACACATGGAGTAATAAACCCTTGAAATAGGGTCCACTTTCTCACTCACTCACTATAGGAATCTTGTGAACAACAATCTCTCTGAAAAAAGAACCCAAAAACACTATTAGCATGCAGTTGTTGTCTCTATCACTTACATAAGCTGTTGTGTTTCTCTTCATGGATAGTGTCAGTAAGTACTAAGAAATAGATCATCATGGATTCAAGGTTCATCATCTTATAAAACTATGCCTATGTTTGGTAGTTTCTGTAAAACTACGGTGAGTAATCGTGATTCTGACGTATTCACCATGATACCAAACATACCGTGTCTCAGTCTCAACACTTAACTTTTTAAGCTATAAATTTTTGTTTTTTGTCAGCTTTTTTGTTTTGTAGTTCCGTTTTTTCCAACTTCTGTTCGTCTTATGCAGATATCGGTTATTATTAATAATATATTTATCGTTAAAAAAAACATTTAATAGTAATAAAACATCTATTGTTTTTCTGTTAAAAGGAAAATAAAAGTTAATAATAACTATTTAAGCTTGATTGTTTTTTCCATAAAGACGTATAAATTGATTGGTTTATATGTAATGTAATGAAAGAGATTATTTTGTGCTTTTGCTACTACAGTATTATATATGCACATCAAAGAGGTTGTGCCATAATGAAGGAATTTTCGTATAAAATAAGGCAAGTCACTATTTTTCTTTGAAATTTGAAACTTGTAATGATATGTTGAGAGAATCCAATTCTCCTATTTAGTGATATACACTCATTTTAGTTGTTTTTTCTTTAACTATTTTTTCTATTAATTGTTCTATTTTTTGAAGTTATTATTTATAAGAACAAAATTTTCCACCGCAGCTTAATGACAAATAAGTTGTGCGCCTCATAAATTGATTCTCCTGGGTCTGGTTATGGTGCATAAGCCCAAAGCTTATGCACCGCGCGCGCCCCCAGCCCCCCCAAATTGCTACGCGCGCCCCCTATTTTCTAGCACACCCCCCAATTTACTTTTTTTATTTTTTATTTTTTAGATTTCTAGCACACCCCCCATTTTCAATTAAATAATTACTTTTGTTCTTTTGAAGTACATACTATAAGAGCCCATTTTTCAATTAATTGTGTTGGATGATTATAATATATAGCCATATTTTAATTTAAAATTACATACTAAAACATGTACTATAATTATGGAAACCATAAGAGATCTACTTTGGTTTCACATACAACACTACTGAAACCATTAAGTCACACTTATGGTTTCAGTTAAAATATTTATTTTAAATTAAATATGGATATTTTATTAGAAACGATAAAAGGGCTATTTTGGTTTCAGATACAAAACTAGTGAAACCATTAAGTCACACTTATGGTTTCAGTTATAATATTAATTTTAAATTAAATATAAATATTTTATTTGAAACCATAAGAGAGCTACTTTGGTTTTCAGATACAACACTAGTGAAACCATTAAGTTATACTAGTGAAACCATTAAGTCACACTTATGGTTTCAGTTATAATATTAATTTTAAATTAAATATAAATATTTTATTTGAAACCATAAGAGAGCTACTTTGGTTTTCAGATACAACACTAGTGAAACCATTAAGTTATACTTATGGTTTCGGTTAAAATCATTTTAAATTAAAATGAATTTTGACATAATTAAGTACATTAAATAGTTTTGAGTACAGGTCTCTGAAACCATTCCACAGCACAAATGGTTTTGGAGTACACAGTTTTGGCGCATGTAGTAATGGGGGGCGTAGCAATGGGGGGCGCGCAGAGTAAATGGGGGGCTGGGGGGGTGCTTATAGTATGTACTTCAAAGGAACAAAAGTAATTATTTAATTGAAAATGGGGGGTGTGCTAGAAATCTAAAAAAAAAAAAAAGTAAACTGGGGGGTGTGCTAGAAAATGGGGGGCGCGCGTAGCACTTCGTGGGGGGCGCGCGGAGTAAATGGGGGGCGCGCGTAGCAATGGGGGGCGCGCGGAGCAATTGGGGGGCGCGAGCAGTTGGGGGGCGCGCGTAGCAAACTGGGGGGCGCGCGAAGTAAAGAGGATCCAATGGCTGGAAATGTCTTATGCACCATGCATAAGGATGGCCTTATACATAATAACTTTGGCCGATTCTCCTATCCAAATTGGTCCTTTTTTTTTTTCAACGGTTTAACTCCAATGTAAATTATGTTAAGATGTTCTACATTGAATTAAGATATAATTTGATATTGATAATTAAGAATAATTATAACATTCTAAACCGGTTTTATAAAATTGAGTAAGGTTAAATTTAAAAATTCAACGAAACTTTACTCTACAATTCCACGTGTTAATTTATTACTATCATTTTTCAATGCTCAAACTCGTATTAAACAGAATCATATGCAAGTCATACAATTTTCTTTTGAACTTTTTGACGCATATAATGATTGGGGGCATCCAATTCTTTAATTCTATTTGTCTTTGAATCATATGCAGGTCATACTTTTACGGAGTATTTTTTTTTACATTTCTTGAAATATTGAATTTGTGCTAAAATAATGTGTCTGTTTTTTTTAACGGCGAAATAGATATATTAATATAGAAGAGATGGAGAAAAATATAAGAAGCACTTGACCCACACTAGTGAGAAAAGTACATATAAGACTCCGCCCAATCCAACCCCCGCCGAAAGCTATCTAGCTAAAATAATGTGTGTATTTAGCCCAAAACCATTTACCTTCCTAAGTGTAAGTTATCTAGGACTAATGACTAATGAGTTTTGTTAAACAAAAATTGTAACATTATTTATAAGTGTTCTTATATTCTGGTATGCACAAAATGTTTGTTGCCTCCGATTCTCCATCTTTCTAATCTCTCTCATTTTTTTTAATAGTAAAAGAGGGCCAATGCTAAAAAAATTATAGAATTACAAGCCCACCGAATTGTTATAAAAAAGAAGACTCGAAATTTTATTTGCAAGAGTCTCCATAACATGAATGTTAAAAGAATTTAGAGAAAAGTTGAAATTAACAAACTTTTTTTCTAATGGCAAATTATATATTAAAAGAAAGAAGAAGTTCGAGTTACAACAGATCCAAAGAATAGGGAGTACAAGAAGTACTAAAAATCCAAAAAAAAAAAAAAATACAAGACTACACGACGCAAAAAACAACATGGTCACCAAATGAAGTGACCAAAAAGCAGGCCCATAACCCACCAAATCCTCCAAGATTTAGATTCACCACGACATAATACTCTAACGTTTCCAGCACAAAAAAAGTTACATCTCTCATTCATTTAAAAGAGCAGGACGGCCGAGGTTTTTGACCACATACCATCTCCAAGAAAAAAGTTTCACCCTATCACACAAATATTCAATAGATGAAATTCCCCAATAAAAATTAAGTTAGTTATGATAAATCCAGGTGGACCAAATAACATCATGTCAAATACAGTTAGCTACTAGTATTAATCTCTATATCTAACTGTAATAATTCTTTATCACTAGTACTTTTATTTTTACCAAACTTTTTTACTAGTACTAGCACTTAAGATAAAAAAAAGTTTGAAGCATGATAAATGTTTACCGGCTCGCATAAATTGTATTAATCTCCTATTTTTACCAAACTATATAATAAATAGTTCCTTCATTATTATATAGTTTTGAAAATATAAATGCAAAAATGTGACATGAAGTGAGTCCAAATATTCTTTTATACACCTCAAAACATTTAAAAACTTTGGTAATGGAAGAAATGGAAAACATTAGAAATGGAGAGGATCCCAACTCGAACTTTAGAGGATTAAAATTCAACTCTTAATCATATAAAAAAATAATTCTTCGCTTCATTATTATAATGAAATTTCTTCGTCGTTCAAAAAAAATTTCACTTCTTTTTTTTTTAAAAAAAAATCATAATATCATTGCTTCAAATGTGAATCATGTTGGAACAAAAGAGGTTCTGACATGATCCACTTAAGTTTTGATGATAACAAAAGTATTAATATACAATAGGGTATACTAATTATTTAATCCAAGTGTGCAGATATTCAAGTTAATTTTTATATTCATTTAAAGCACATTGGAAGCTCTGATATGGCAAAGCAAACTCTGATCAGAACTTGAAGACATCAGAAGATGCATAATTGGTTCATCAGAGGATGGAAATTTTTATTCATCAGAAGATGCATATCAGACTCTGATAAAGAGCAGTGAGAGCCGTTTTTGTCAGAAGAACATTCTCTGCATCAATGATTATACTCTGACATTCCAAAAGCTGATGGAATCAATCTTATCCACAGAATAGTGACGTTTGTACTATTGTACGAACTCTTTACCTGATTTGGATAAAACTTTCTCTCCAAGATTGATCGCATACAAGGTTACCTGATTTGGATATCAAGGTACTATCTACAGCTGGCACAATCTCACCGCGCTAATTCAAATCAAACACGCTCCACCTTCATCTATAAATTGGAGTGAGTTTGAAGCTTTGGGATACGACACTTGAACAATTTGAAAAGAACTGTTACTCTGCCAAATTCATCCTAAAGCACAAAACTGCAAATACAACTTGAACTCATATTCAAAATCCAAGACTCCAGTTTCAGCTTCTGTTAATTCATTAGTTGAACCTTAGAATTTTGTATTAAGATTCTAAGTTAAGTCTTGTATCAAAAGTTGTATTTAATTTGTAACTGAACATTGATCTTCATATCAATTGTTCAGACTCTGTTTTTCTAAACTTGTGTTTTGAAGTCTCTTGCCTGCGTGCTTGAGCATTAGGAAGTCTCTTGTTTGTATACTTGAGCATTGTGAAGTCTCTTGTTAAGTGTAACTTGAGCATTTGAGAAGTCTCTTGCTAGTGTGCTTGAGCAAAGTGTAATCTTAAGGAGATTATAGTGAAACTCTCTTGTAAGTACAAGAGGACTGGACGTACTCTCGGTTTGTGAGGGGAACCAGTATAAAAATCTTTGTCTCTATCTTTCTCTCCTTCTCTCTACCTTCAAAGTTTTTCTTGATTGTGTTTTGTTTTTCTAAACCGCTGCAAACTCTGATAAGTTCTCTGTAACTTAGAAGAAATTTTTAAATTACCAAAAACACAATTCAACCCCCCCCTTCTTGTGTTTTTCACACCTTCAATTGGCATCAAGAGCCTGGTTCTGTTTTTTAATCACCTAACAGTGAGACAGTTTTCTGTTGAAAGACACTATGACTGAAACTCCAAGTGGTAGCTTGAAATCAGTTCCACATGACTATGATGTTGAAGAAAAGTCAAGCAACAAAGCACCAAAGTTCAATGGAGATGCATCTACTTTTTCCTGGTGGAAAGATAGAATCTACAGTCATCTTATTGGTTTAGATGATGAACTTTGGGACTTGGTTGAAGAAGGGGTAACTTTCCAAGGACTAGATGAAAAGGGAAGGCTATCTGTTGAAGAAAGAAAGAAGTTCACTCCTACAGACAAGAAACTTTACAAGAAGCATCACAAGGTTAAGGATCTTCTCATTGGATGTATAACTCATGATGAGTACCTCAAGATTACAGACAAATCCACTGCCAAGAGCATCTATGACTCCTTGTGTTCCACGTATGAAGGGAACAAACAGGTTCAAGAAGCAAAGGCTACTCTTTTGATCCAACAGTATGAACTCTTTAGAATGAAGGATGATGAGACAATTGAATCAATGTATTCTAGATTCAAAATTCTTGTGGCTGGTCTCCAAGTTCTAAAGAGAAGTTATACAACCTCTGATCATGTAAGGAAGATTTTGAGAAGCTTACCTTCAAGGTGGAGGCCTAAGGTAACAGCTATCCAAGAAGCTAAAGATTTGGACAAACTTGGCTTGGAAGAATTGATAAGTTCACTCATGAGTCATGAGATTGAATTATCTTCTGATGAGCCTCAGAAGAAGCTAAAATCTGTGGTCTTGCCATCTATTTTAGTTTCATCTAAGGCTCTGAAAGCCAAAGTTGTAGAATCTGAAGCAGAGGAATCTTCCATAGATAATCAAGAGGAAGGATCAGATGATGATTTCTTTGCACTCTTGTCCAAAAACTTTCAAAAGTGGTCACTAAGGAAGGGCAAAAATTTTCAAGGCAGAGGATCAGGATCAAGAAACAACACCAACAAAGAGAAGAAGGATGACACAAAAAATTGTTTCAATTGTCATAAGCCTGAACACTTCATGGCTGATTGTCCTGAACTCAACTCCAAAGGTAAAGGAAGAAAGAGTATGATCAAGAACAAAGCCAAGAAGAGTCTGATGGCAACATGGGAGGATATTAATGAACTATCTGTGGATGAAGACTCTGAGGAAGCAAACCTAGCGTTTATGGCCATTGGTGAGTCAGACAATGAAAATGATTCAGAGTCTGATACTGACGACATTGATGAGGTAATATCTAAAATGTCTAATACTCAAATGACCAAAGCTTTGAAAGATGTAATGGTGAAGTACATGGAAAAATTGAGTGAGTTAGATTTTTGCAAACAAAAAATGAAGCTCCTCAATGATAATCTCACCCAGACTCAAGCAAACTATCAAAAATCTCTTAAAACAATTAAGGTGCTTGAGACTGGATGCAAAACATGTCACAAACCTTATGACGAGTATGAAATCTCTCTACAAGAGTTTGTGCACCATAACATAGATAAGACTAGGGTAACTTCTATAATTCATGGTGGACTCAGCAACTATTATAAAAGGCAAGGACTTGGTTCTCTTACATGTCCTGATGTAGGAAAATCAAGTAAACCTGTCGTGTTGAGCAAGTCACCATCAGAATCTTATTCAAACTTCACTAAGGGTACATCAGAACCTCTGACTGTGTCTGGTACTCTTGTGAGCTTGGAACCACAAGATAAGGTACCAGAAGATAACTCATCTTCTGAACCTAAGTCTTCTAAAACTAAGGTTCCCCTCACATCAGTACCCATGTCTACTCAAGTTAAAGCTGTCAAAGTACCAAAGCCTGTTAATAAGCGGGGCACTAGTACTTCTAAGGCAAACTTGGTAACTGGTTCTCTGACACACTCAAGAGGAAAGTCTCAGAGACAACATAAGTCTAAACAATTTTCTAAAGGCTCAGTTGACTCCAGATCTTCTGATTATTCTAACAAGAAGGATAAGATTCTCAAAACTAACCAAAAAGGACCCATCAGAGTATGAGTACCAAAATTTGAAATAGTGTATGCTGCAGGTATGCACCCAAAGAAGAAAAGAAAGCTCATGGTATCTGGACTCTGGCTGCTCACGTCACATGACAGGAGACAAGCTCTTATTCCACACCCTGAATCAGCAAGAGGGAGGAACAGTAGGGTTTGGTGGCAACCAGAAGGGAAGGATCATTGGTATAGGTACAGTTGGTAATTCTTCTTTGTCAATTTCTGATGTTTGGTTAGTAGATGGACTACATCATAACTTACTTAGCATAAGTCAATTATGTGATAGTAATTATGATGTTGTGTTTAATAAGGATTCATGTACTGTAATTAGAAACTCTGATCAATCCATTGTTTTCAAGGGAAATAGAAAAGACAATGTGTACAAAGTCAATTTTTCTGATTTAAAGGAACAACAAGTACTTTGTCTTTTGACACTGAGTGATGAAAAATGGATCTGGCATAAAAGATTGGGTCATGCTAACTGGAGATTAATTTCTAAGCTTAGCAAGGACAATCTTGTTAGAGGTCTTCCAAAAATAAAATATCACTCAGACTCACTTTGTGGTTCATGTCAAAAAGGAAAAATTGTCAAAAGTTCTTTTAAGAATAAGAACATTGTCTCTACTACTAGACCTTTGGAACTCTTACACATTGATCTTTTTGGACCAGTTAGCACTGCCTCAATCAGTGGTAAGAAATATGGATTAGTCATTGTGGATGATTATAGTAGATGGACTTGGGTAAAATTTCTGAGAAATAAAGATGATACATATGAAGTGTTCAGCATCTTCTGCACTCAGATTCAAAATGAAAAGAATTCAAAAATTTTGAAAGTAAGAAGTGATCATGGTGGTGAATTTGAAAATGAACCTTTTGAAAAATTCTGTGAAGAACATGGAATTCTCCATGAATTCTCTTCTCCCAGAACTCCACAACAAAATGGAGTTGTTGAGAGAAAGAATAGATCTTTACAAGAAATGGCACGCACCATGATGCATGAAAATAATTTAGCAAAATTATTTTGGGCAGAAGCTGTTAACACTGCTTGTTATATTCAGAATAGAATCTATATAAGACCTATTTTGAACAAAACAACATATGAACTCTTTAAGGGAAGAAAACCAAATATTTCTTATTTTCATCAATTTGGTTGTACATGTTACATTCTGAATAACAAAGTCCATCTTAAGATATTTGACTCTAAAGCCTGTAAGGGTATCTTCATTGGATACTCTGAACGCTCTAAGTCATACAGGGTGTATAATTCTGAAACTAATGTAGTGGAAGAATCAATGCACGTAAAGTTTGATGACAAAGAGCCTGATGATAAAGAGTCAGAGCCTGTTAAAGATTTGTCAGGATCTGATGAGTCAGAAGATGAAGCTCCAGAGTATGATAACAACATAGAATCTATAGAAGACTCTGAAGCTCAAGAAGATGCACCTTCTGATGCTGCTCAAGAACATCAAACTATTGATGATAACTCTGAAGAATCTGATATTCCAAGGAACACATTCAAATATAAATCATCACATCCTGAAGAGCTCATCTTAGGAAACAAGAATAGTCCAAGAAAAACAAGGTCAAACTTCAGAGTTGAAGAATCATTATTTGGATTAGTTTCCTTAATTGAACCCAAGACAACAAGTGAAGCTCTATCAGATGATGCTTGGATAGTCGCAATGGAAGAAGAGTTAAATCAATTCAAGAGAAATGATGTATGGGATCTGGTACCCAAACCCAAGCATAAGAACATTATTGGAACAAAATGGGTATACAGAAACAAATTGAATGAACAAGGTGAAGTCACAAGGAACAAAGCAAGACTTGTTGCACAAGGATACAGTCAACAAGAAGGAATTGACTTCACTGAAACATATGCTCCAGTAGCAAGACTGGAAGCAATCAGGTTACTTTTATCTTATGCAGTCAATAATGGTATTACTCTATATCAAATGGATGTGAAAAGTGCATTTCTAAATGGTGTCATATCTGAAGAAGTGTATGTCAAACAACCTCCTGGTTTTGAAGATTTGTCAAACCCTGATCATGTGTTTAGACTAAAGAAGTCACTCTATGGACTCAAACAAGCTCCCAGAGCTTGGTATGAGAGATTGAGTACTTTTTTGGTTGACAATGGTTTTGAAAAAGGGCAAGTTGACAACACACTTTTCAAAAAGACCCTTAAGAAAGACATTTTAATCATTCAAATATATGTTGATGATATCATTTTTGGATCAACTAATGCCACTCTTTGCAAGAATTTTTCTAAGCTTATGCAGGATGAGTTTGAAATGAGCATGATGGGAGAATTGAAGTTCTTTCTTGGTATTCAAATAAATCAAACAGAGAAAGGAACATTCATTCATCAATCCAAATATATAAAGGATCTTCTGAAGAAGTTCAACTTAGAAGATTGCAAACCCATGAATACTCCAATGCATCCTACATCAAGTCTAGGCAAAGAAGAGTCTGAAGGCAAGGTTGATCAGAAGCTGTATAGAGGTATGATTGGATCTCTTCTTTATCTAACTGCCTCAAGACCTGACATTTTATTCAGTGTCTGTTTGTGTGCAAGATTTCAATCAGATCCTAGAGAATCTCATCTCACTGCTGTGAAGAGAATCTTTAGGTATTTGAAAGCTACTTGTAACATTGGATTACTGTATCAGAAATCCAATGACTACAAGCTGATTGGATTCTGTGATGCTGACTATGCTGGTGATAGAATTGAAAGAAAATCCACCAGTGGTAACTGCCAGTTTATTGGTGAGAATTTAATTTCATGGGCTAGTAAAAGGCAAACCACCATAGCTATGTCAACAGCAGAAGCTGAATACATATCAGCAGCTAAATGTTGTACACAACTACTCTGGATGAAATATCAATTGGAAGATTATCAAATCAGCAGTAACAATATTCCTTTATATTGTGACAATACTGCAGCTATTCACCTTTCTAAAAATCCTATTTTACATTCAAGAGGTAAGCATATTGAGATTAAACATCATTTCATCAGAGACTATGTTCAAAAAGGTGTAATTGATCTCAAGTTCATTGAAACTGAAAATCAATGGGCTGATATCTTTACAAAACCTTTAGCTGTTGAACGTTTTGATTTTATCAAAAAGAATCTGAACATGATGGAAATCTCTGATTAACTTAGACTCTGATGAAAAATTGAGTTTGTGAGAATCTAATAGTAATCAGAAGATGAAGTCATCAGAACCTTCTGTATCAGAAGTTGTGATGAGAGTATCTTCTGACATACTATCAGAATCTGATTAGAAGGTAAATGGTTCTGGCGCGTAAGTAAAAATCTTTTGTAAAAACCCTTTCGTTTTCTCAAACTTACGTGTCAGTTATTTAACAATCTTCTAATACACATGTCTTGTTGCAAGAGGGTAAAGAAGTTGGTTAATGATGATTAGCATTTCATATTCCCAATTGTGGTAAAATACTCTACTACCCCTGTGTATGTGTACTTGTTTTTGCGCGTAAGTTTCTATTTAAACACACTAACTGTTCACATTCACACTTTTGCACTCTCACAACCTACACTTTCATTCTTCTAAAACACAGAGAAATTTCTTTCTTCCTCTTTAGAAACCCTAAATTCCAAATTTCATCCATGGCATCCTCATCAACTTTCTTGAATAGAACTTGTATGATCCTACCAAATGAATCCAACCCTACTGAGTTCGCAAAAGATCAACGACCGTACAAATATGACGAAATCAATGTGGCTATTGAGAGTCCCGTTGATCTTGAGAGCATTAGGGTAAACGGTTTCGCTGATGTTGTTAACCTCTACAAAAAGCAAGGTTTGGAATATTACTTTGATCTTCTCAATGGACCAACCTATACTGAATTGGTAAAGGAATTTTGGATGAAAGCTTCAGTCATTACAAGAGATGTTTATGACAAGAAAGTCAGGGAAAAGATGGAAAAACACCCTGAATGGAAGGAGAGAACCCCAGAAGAAATGGGTTTGAGATCGTTTTACTCTACTGAGATTGAATCCTTCGTGGCTGGATTCAGAATCTCCATCAGACTCTGCCACATTCTTGAGGCTCTGAAGCTCAAGCGTGATGGTGTGATAATCAGACAGTCTGATGAAGTAGGTCCTGATGTGGAGGAATATCTGTTCAAACCTAAGACCGACCCTAAGGATAAGTTTGAATGGACAAACAATTGTAAGATAATCTACAGGATCCTGATTGATAGTGTTTTGCCCAAATTGGGAGGCACTGATCAAATATCAAGTGTTCAGAAGCTGTTTACATACAATGTTGCTAAAGGAAATATTGTTGATATTGGAAGGCTTATTTTTGATAACTTGTGCATATCTATTGTCTCTAGCAAAGCTATTGTTAGACACTCAAGACTACTGAGCCACATGTTTGCACAGTGTGGTTTGTTGGATGCTGTTACTCCATATCTTCCTGGTTTAAGTACCTTTCTGCTTGGTTCCAAGATTGTGAATAGTACTACACTAAGGTATTTAAAGCTAGTGAAGAATAATGAGATAGTTCATCCAACACATCCTGTGTTACTCAGAAATTCTGAGAAAGGCATTGGTGAAAGTTGGCTTGTACGCGTCAGAAATAGTGAAGCAAAGAGAGTAATAGAAGCACATGCAGATTTCATGAAAAAGCTAGGTGCTGATATAGGAGATGGAGAACCTACAAGGCTTACAGTTCAACAATCAAGGCTTTTGGAACAGCCTCTTAAACTAGCACCAGTCAAGAGAAAGGCTGCCAAAAGTCCTGCTGGAAAGAAAGCTGCTAAGGCTCCAAAGACAACAGCTCCAAGAACATCAAGGAAACCAAAGGTCAAGAAGCTGTTGTTGGATCTCACAGAAGAAGAGAAGGAAGAAGCTGTGATGCAGGCAGCTTTGGCAAAGGTTGAAGAGTTCAATAAGAAGCAAGAGGCTCTGAAGGATGGTTATGAGTGTGGCATTGAAGAATCTGTATTTGATAAGATGCATGAGAAGCTTCCCAAAAGGAATGATCCTCATAATCTGCTGGCAAAACAGACTTTGTATGGAAATGAAACTGGTAAGTTTTCTACTTTTCTTGGAGACGGCAAAGGAATTAGGGATTATTTCAAAAGGCTTCAATTTCCTTCTGAAATAAGAGTTAAACATGCTTTTGATAAGTTTTTAAAAGGAGTTCATTCTGAGAAAGACGATAATCTTTCTGAGAATCAACCAATATCAGAGCAGTTTAACCTCATCCTACATAACCCATCAGAATCCCAAACTAATCTTATACACAATGATGCAGCACAAGCTTCAACAAGTACTGCTCCAATCATTCAAACTTTGGATGAAGATTCTGATAAAACACCTTCACCACCCCCTGATAATTCTATCACAAAAACCCTACCCATTTCTGAGAATGTTCAACCTGTGAACACTCATGAAAACACTGAACCAGAAAATGACCCACAACCAGAAGTTGCTCAACCAGAACATAATCCACAGCCAGAAAATGAACCTGAACCAGAAAATGATCAACCAGAAAATGAACCTCAATCAGAACATACTACATCAGGCCATAACAACCAAAAATCATCAGAACATGACCAAGAGCAAGTCTCTGATACTTTTCATTCTGATGAACATGCACATGAGCAATCCCCACATCATGTGGCTACGGACAACTCATATGATTTACCTACACCTATCAAACACCATGTTCAACAAATCAATGAGACTCTGAATCTTGAAATCCTACAAAGAATCCCTCCTAACCAATCACAACATCTCCAACACCTTTTGCAGGATCTCTCTATGGACTGCATATTCTTCCCACCTCACCTACCCTCGAGAATAGCCAATGAACCTCTTGACCAAACTCAGGATGACATTACTAATTTGCTAAAAGCCGTTGACAAGAATCTTAGGAGAATGTCCAGTGCCATTCCACACAGGTCCATTGACACAGCGCACATAGACAAAGAGTGTGACCTAATGGAACAAAATCTGGTTCTCATGCTTCGCTCTGTCAGGAAGGCTTACACTACAGACCTGAATTTGAGAAATGAGTTGGCAAGGAAGGAAGAGGAAGAGAGGCGTGAAAGGGAGAGATTGGAAGCTGAGGAAAGGGAGAGAAAAAGGTTGGAAGATGAGCGTATAGAAAGGGAAAGGCAAGCTGCTGAGCAAGCTAGGCTAGCAGAGGAAGCTAGAAGAGCTGCTGAACAAGCAAGGCTTGAGCAACTGGCTAGAAATGCACCAGAGTATGCTCAGCATGTATTGGAAAATCAAGAAAATTTTCAGAGAAGACTTGATGAGCATTCCTCCATGTTGGCTGCTATTATGACTACTCTTCAGAGCATCAATGCAAGATTGCCTCAGCAACCTGATCAACCTTAACCCCTAGGATTCTAAGCACATGTTCTGATTATTTGTTTAATGTCTATCATGTTCTGATATCTGATTTGTAACTTGTTGAATATCTTTTTAAGTACTCTATTGCTTATTAAATTATCTTCTGTGTTCATTTTTTTTTAAGTACTCTATTTGTTTTTTTTTTTTTTTGCTTTCATAAATATTTTTGAGACCAAAATCAACACAAAGATTTCAAAGCTAAATAATGAGTTTATTCAATTGAAAATTGTTGATTACATAAGTTTCTATCCAACTTTTCACTTGGATCCTACATAAAACAGCTAGTCCTAAATCTAGCTTATTTGAATCTAAGGGAAATGGAAGAGTTCACGACATTCTCTTCACTTCCTTATTGGGAAATCAATGAAAAGTGATCTCATTGATTATGAAGAGAAGTATTCTTCCTTGGGAGGGACGTATGTACTCAAGAATTCCTTCCAATCAGAATCTCATTCAGATTCTGACTCAGATAAGGACTCTTGTTGTTTAGCCTTGGATCTCGTTTGATATTTGACTCTGACAGGAGCAGAAGTTGATGCTCTCATCTTCTGAAGTTTCTTCTTAGACTCTGAGTCATGTTGAATCTTCACTTTCTTTTTCTTCTTCTCCTGCACTCTCTTACTTTTGATCACTTTTCTATCCTTCTCCATTGTTGATTTTTCACAATGAAATGGAAGTGTTGAGTGAAATGACAAAGTTCATGGTCCTTATATAGTAGTTTCAAAATGGACAAGTTCTTGGTTCTTACGACAAGCCATTTAATTGGAGTAGTTGTAACCACCTTGACTGCATTGAAACTCTACTTTTGACCATTTTTTTCAAAATTGTCATTTATTTCTTGTCAGTTTTATCTTTTTGTTTAATGACAAAAGGGGGAGTAAAGAGCTGTTATTAATTTATGAGATGCTAAACTGAAACCAAATTCCAAATTTTTATTTTTTCGCGTTATTGTCTATATATAATTTTGAGGAAAATATCAGTTGAAATTTGAACTTCTGATACATGGTACGTATAAAAGAAAATTGCACTTTTCTTTCATAGGTATCAGACTTAGGGGGAGAGCTTGCAAACCTAGCCTCTGAAAGTCTAGTGTATTAGTTTAAGTTCAAAATTCAAATGAATATTTTTAAACTGATTTAATTAATCATTGCTGAACTTAGGGGGAGCTTGCAAAACTCATCAACCTAAGAGATGTTTGATAAATTTTATCAACAACCATTGTAAATTAATACTTGGTTTGTCATCAATCAAAAAGGGGGAGATTGTTGGAACAAAAGAGGTTCTGACATGATCCACTTAAGTTTTGATGATAACAAAAGTATTAATATACAATAGGGTATACTAATTATTTAATCCAAGTGTGCAGATATTCAAGTTAATTTTTATATTCATTTAAAGCACATTGGAAGCTCTGATATGGCAAAGCAAACTCTGATCAGAACTTGAAGACATCAGAAGATGCATATTTGGTTCATCAGAGGATGGAAATTTTTATTCATCAGAAGATGCATATCAGACTCTGATAAAGAGCAGTGAGAGCCGTTTTTGTCAGAAGAACATTCTTTGCATCAATGATTATACTCTGACATTCCAAAAGCTGATGGAATCAATCTTATCCACAGAATAGTGACGTTTGTACTATTGTACGAACTCTTTACCTGATTTGGATAAAACTTTCTCTCCAAGATTGATCGCATACAAGGTTACCTGATTTGGATATCAAGGTACTATCTACAGCTGGCACAATCTCACCGCGCTAATTCAAATCAAACACGCTCCACCTTCATCTATAAATTGGAGTGAGTTTGAAGCTTTGGGATACGACACTTGAACAATTTGAAAAGAGCTGTTACTCTGCCAAATTCATCCTAAAGCACAAAACTGCAAATACAACTTGAACTCATATTCAAAATCCAAGACTCCAGTTTCAGCTTCTGTTAATTCATTAGTTGAACCTTAGAATTTTGTATTAAGATTCTAAGTTAAGTCTTGTATCAAAAGTTGTATTTAATTTGTAACTGAACATTGATCTTCATATCAATTGTTCAGACTCTGTTTTTCTAAACTTGTGTTTTGAAGTCTCTTGCCTGCGTGCTTGAGCATTAGGAAGTCTCTTGTTTGTATACTTGAGCATTGTGAAGTCTCTTGTTAAGTGTAACTTGAGCATTTGAGAAGTCTCTTGCTAGTGTGCTTGAGCAAAGTGTAATCTTAAGGAGATTATAGTGAAACTCTCTTGTAAGTACAAGAGGACTCGACGTACTCTCGGTTTGTGAGGGGAACCAGTATAAAAATCTCTGTCTCTATCTTTCTCTCCTTCTCTCTACCTTCAAAGTTTTTCTTGATTGTGTTTTGTTTTTCTAAACAGCTGCAAACTCTGATAAGTTCTCTGTAACTTAGAAGAAATTTTTAAATTACCAAAAACACAATTCAACCCCCCCTTCTTATGTTTTTCACACCTTCAAATCACAATTTATGTATCATGTTTTTTATACTAGATATGTGTTCTCCATTTTTTATAATTCAAGCAGAAGCACAAATCCCTTATCATACAACATCTAAATTATGGAAAGAGAAAGCAATCTTATTTTGGTTCCACGTTCAAATTGGAATTCTCATTGTCCCAATGGCGTACTTATTGTGATTTGTTGCTATGTATTCCAACTCTCTCAAGCGGAAATCAAACTTGAATTTCTTCCATTTCAATCGAAATATCTTGATACACAAAAGTTAGAGATCGAACTTACTTATGACTATTTCTTTAAGACTTTGTCGTGAGTATAGAAGAGAGAAAATTGAGAGAATGGAAACTAAATTATCATGATGATTATTATATTTTAAATTTTGAAAATATATAATATCAACATAAATTAAATTTGAAGAATTCATAAAAATCATAAAAATTTCTCTCCAATACAATTTTTGAGTTCTGTTAAATTATGAAGATTTTGTATTATAAAAAAGAAACGAACTCTCGATCCAAACTTCTCTAGTCCCAAATTTCTCTGTTTCATTTATTTTTTTTCCTTTTCGAACCCTTCATCTACTGTCTTTCAAGCAAACAAATTAAATTTAAGGAGTTAAAGTTGTTTGCCATTTAAACCGATCGATCAAATATTGTTGGTGGTTTGCAGTTGGTGTAAAATATATATTCTCAATAGAGCATTTGGTAGGTTTTGGTCATGCACGTCAAGGTGAATAAAATTTGACTTGTATATATGCCCTACAAATTTGTCTATTTTGATGAAAATGGTGTCTATTTGTGGATGGCCCACAATATATTGATTGGCCTGAATTTACCTCCTATGGATTGGAATAATTATTCTGTTACACAAGCACTGTTTGGGACATAAACGCTCCAGTTGCGGTACCTTCCTTTGCATGCATAAAAGTCTACGGACTCTATTCCTTTGTCGGACCATAAACAAAACAACTATTGATTCCTTTCCATCAATCACACTATTGCTTAGTGCATTCTCGAATGTAAATTTTTGTTATCAATAGAGTTAAAATTGAATTTTTTTTTTTAATAAAACAAGCGCTAAATAGTGTTTCGGGGCGCTCTTTAATTTTTTTTTAACAAAAATATTTTTGGTTAGTGGTTTGAGACATTGTTTTGGTTTCAACGATGCATTTTGAACCATGAGTATTAATTTTATTTTATTTTTAAAAAGAACAAAATGCAGAAAATAGGTCCAACAAGAGTAAACTCGCAACCTTGATATGTTTGATCAAGATAACAATCACTCGGCTATCTTTTAAATTTATTAAATTTACGCCTAAACAAATATATAGTATACACTTATAATTTTTTAAGGGTATTAGTGTAATTTTGTAATTTTTTGGGGCAGGTCGTGGCTCATCCCAGCAACTCCCTAGTTCTGTCTTTGGACTTAAGTTGGATATCAACAAAATTTACTAAATTTTGAATTTTTTAATATAAATTAATTTAAAACATGACACATGATAATTAATTTTGTTTATGAGATACTCCCTCAGATCTCATATATAAGTAGAGATTTATCTTTTTTATTTAGTAAACAACTGATGTATCTGGTCCATATACCAAATACATTAGTTATTCAATAAACTTTAAAATGAAAATTTTCCTTATATATATGATACCGGAGGAAGTATCGATACTCAACTAAATTTTGACATATCAGAGTTTTCGCTATTAATGAATTGACTGGCTTT
This sequence comes from Trifolium repens, assembly GCA_030408175.1. Classification (NCBI taxonomy): domain Eukaryota; kingdom Viridiplantae; phylum Streptophyta; class Magnoliopsida; order Fabales; family Fabaceae; genus Trifolium; species Trifolium repens. Next base: position 58,475,367 of record CP125836.1, on the reverse strand, counting down.
GAAAACTTTCCACTAATTAACCATTCCTTCAATCTAAATTTAGATGATTGTTTTTTGGCAAAATTACATTATCGGTCATTTATCCATTTTGATCCTTTATCTTTTATTTGTAACACTTTGGTCCTTTATATTATTTTTTGTAACAATTTAGTCCTTTATCTTTTATTTGTAACAATTTGGTCCTTTATCTTAATTTTTTGTAACACTTTGGTCCTTTAAAGAATATAAAAATATGAAAAAATTGATGAAGATGATGAACATATTCATCAAAATTATGAGTTTTATTTAATTTTAATTAAAAGGTATTTAAAAAATAAAATTCAGCATTTTTAAAATTTAAAAAAAATATGAAAAAAGGATTTATATGTGAATGTTATAAAAGATAAATGATCAAAATGTTACAAATAAAATATAAAGGACCAAAGTATTACAAATAAAAGATAAAGGACCAAAGTGTTAAAAAAAAATAAGATGAATGACCAAAAGTATAATTTTGCCTTGTTTTTTTTTATACAAGAGATGAATATGATAATGTGTATTATTTTTCAAGTTAATAAAGTTTTTAGATTTTTTTTTTATACTTATAAACAAATAAGTTTTTAGTTTTTTTTCCCAAAGATATATGAATATGATAATATGTATTGTTTTTCAAGTTAAATAAGTTTTTAAATTTTTAAAGATGCTCTGCAATTTAGATATAAGAGATAAATAAAAGTTGATATACCTTATTTAAATTCTAGATAAGATATCGTAAATTTTTATTGATCATTTTGTCTTTTGTATTTAAGACCAGAGAAAGGAATATTTTAGATAAACACCCTAATATTATAAGATTTTGTTGGATATATACTCATCATTATATTCAATTATTTAATATTATAATGGCTTAATTGCATATTGGATCCCTTATGTTTATTTTGTTTCAAGTTAGTTTCTTATGTGTTAAAAGTTTCATGTTGGTACCTCATGTTTTAAAATTTGAATAAGTTAGTCCCTCCTAATGTTTCTAAAATTTGATTTTGTTCGTCTTATAATGGACTAACTTATTCCAATTTTAAAACTTGAGGGATCAACTTGAAACTTTTAAAACATAAGAGACCAACTTGAAACAAAATAAACATAAGGGATCAACTTGAAATCTAAAATAAACATAAGAAACCCAATGTGCAATTAAGCCTATTATAATTGTAGTTTTGGTCCCCCTATTTTTTATTCCTTTTGTAGATTTAGAGTGCCGGAATAGTAGTCGCCCTCACTCGATCGAGGTTAAGGGGTTAAAAAGTATGCAACTTATGTCTCTCCTTCTAGCGTCACTGTTCTAACATGAAATATGCAACGTTATGTTTTTAAGATATTGTTTGCTTTTGATTTTAAACAATGTGTGACTTTTTAGTGTGCCGGAATAGTATAGTCGCCCTCACTCTCGGTCGAGGTTAAGGGGTTAAAATGTATGCAACTTATATCCCCACCTTCTAGCGTCACTATTCTATTTCTAACTTTATTGTCTGTTTTTGATTTCTATGTGAGTCCTCACATATTTATCATTTGTAAAAGAACATTGTCGGTTGAGGAATGTGACTATTTCTCTAACCTAACTTCCAAGTAATGCAAGACTTTTCAGTGTAGTGAAGAATTGCTTTAGAAAGAATCCGATATTTGAAAATCCATTATTAGAATAAAAGATTTCGGTATAAAATATGTAAGAATATGATTACCAACCAATTTAGAACTCTAGCATGTGCATTTGCCGGTAGATGGTAAGCAACAGTTTCTCTTAATCACATGAACAGCTATAATATAAATACTAAAGTACGAAAGGAAGCAATTGGGAAGAAACAAATTAATCTCTAAATTTTCTACATTAAAATGCAGGTGGAAAGAGATTTGTTCAAAATCTTAAATTGAAAAAGTAAGATAGATGTTGTACAATGAAATGTTTGTTTGCAAAATTGAATTGATAAGTCCCATCATCATGTCATAGTATATAATGAAACTTATTTGATTTAGAGGCCGTTTGTTATAGTTTGTTTTAGAAAAAAATCACTTATTTTATAAAAATAATCACTTTTAAAAATATTGCATCTGTTTGTTACAAATTTTTAAAATAATCAGAAGCTAAAAATAATCAGAAAACAGTTAAAAATGATAAGCTGCTAAGAGTAGCTTCTCAAATAATAGATTTATTTAGAGGCGAGAGAAAAAAAATGTTAAAAGAAGAAAATTATTTTGTAATTAAAAAAATCACTTTTACATGTTGTATCCAAGGTTGTCAGAACCGGACCGGTCATCGAACCGGCGAGCTTACCGGTTCAAGGTTCAATGGTCGGACCGGGGTCGGACCGTGGTCGGACCGTTTTTAATTAAATATATATTTTAATTAATATATAAATAAAAATAAATAAATAATGACTCAATATTCTCTAGTTTCACACATAAAAAAAATGAAATTAAGTCAATATAAAATTAAAACTTCAATACATTAGACATAAAATTTCTAATTCTAATCAAATTACAAATTACATAATAACTAAGTAAGTTCAATAATGCAAAATAGTACGGTACAAATTTTTAATTTATCAAAACATAGTATAAACTTCATTTTTGATTTAGAATTAGATTTGATTTGGTTCAAATTAAAAATTTAGATTAAATTAAATAGTTTGATTAGGTAAAGAAGGATAAAATTATAATACAACAATAATATTTAAATAATAAATTTTCTAACTTTAAATATTTTCTTTGTTGCAATTAATTAATTGTCCAAAATCATGAAACAAAAATTTCTTTAGTGACTGTTATTTGTTGTTTATAACATTGGAAACAAAAGTAGTAATTCATTTAGCCGTCAGACTCTCTCTCTTCTTTGTAGTTCCTGTTCCAATTCCAACAGAAAAGTAATTTTGTTCTCTTCTTCTTCCTGCTAGCACACTTCTACTCACTCCTTTCTTTCTTTTTTTGTTTATTTTTTAAAAAATTTGTTTTTGGAAGGAAAAGTGCAATAAAGATGCAAAGGACAAAAATTTAGGATTATATGTGTCAACTTTAAAATGTCAGATCCACCCATGAGAAGAAGAGTTTTTGAGGAAGGAGAATGGTTTGAAACAAGCGTGTTCTGTTTTTGATCTTTTTTTCTTTTCTTTTTTTTTAATAAAATAATCAAAAACAAAAATACAAACAAGATCAAATCTCAAGAGCAAAGGTCATATTTTGTTTATTTTTCTTTCCTTTTCCTGTTTGTTTCGTATTTTGCCTTTTTTTTTTATGTTCTTCTTTTTAAAAAAAGTTTGAAAACGAACAAAAAAAAATCAAAACCGCAAAACCGGCCGGGTTACCGGTTTTTTCCGGTTTTTCCGGTTTAATCCCGGTTCCCTGGCAGAACGGTTTTGCGCACTAACCGGACCGGATGCAGGTCCGGTTTCCGGTTCGACCGGTCGGATCGGCCGGTCCGGTCCGGTTTTGACAACCTTGGTTGTATCTAAACAAACTAAAAATTATTTTAATTCAAAAAGTGATTTTCAATATGACAACCAAACATGAGGTAAATTCTACTTTTCTATAAAATCTCTAAAAATTAATCTCTAAATTATTAAACATCAAAATCACAATTTTTTTAATTTGTAATAAACGGACCATTTATGATAGAAACAAAATTCAACATGATGCAAAATATCATCTTACTTATGTACCATAAAATTTACTAAAAAAAACTAATACAAATAAATAAAATCAATGGTGATTTCATCTACAATTCTTTATTATAATAGAAAAAGAAAATAGATGGGTTGGATTTAAGTTTCCTAAATTTAAACTTAAAATATTAAATGAATTTTTTCGTTGATGATGCTCGAAGATATCAAACCTAAAAGATTAATTAGGCCCCATTTGGCCCCGCTTATTTTTTACTTTTCTATTTCTGCTTAAACGAAATAGAAGAATATAAAATTATATTTGACACTATTTCTCCTTAAAAGTATTAGAGAAATAAAGTAAAGAAGTAAACAATGAAGAAAAGTGAAGTCTAACACAATTTTTTCTTTCTTTACTATTTTTAAGGAGAAGAAAAAAAGTAGAAAATAAGCCGGGTCAAACGGGACCTTAGTCGATGTGTTCACTATTACTTAATGTGAGTATAAATTAGTGGCGTTTAGTTTTTCAACTAAAAAATACACTTAGTGGACTCATCCACCTTCTTTTTTATTTTAGAGGACTTTTGTCATATATAATTGACACAGTCTTCATTTCTTTAAATTTGTTTCATGTATTTTATCATGAATTTTGATCTTTTGTCCTATGTCTTTTTTCAATAAAATTTTCTTATCTTGAGGTATAGAATTGTTAGGTTCTCGAGGCTATAGTTGTTATTTTATGCTTTGCAAATCAATTTCAGGTAAATATATGTTGGGTCACCATGAAGAGGCAGTCGGGGATCATCCACATTGGATTCAAGAACAACTTCATAAGTGAGTTGGACACCACACTCTTACCCAAAACCTTAAGGCTTTGTTTGCGAGTTTGGAGGGGAAGGGAAGGGAAGGAAAGGCTAAAAAGGAAGAAACAAGTGGAAAGATTAACAAGTTTGGGAGGGAAGGAGTTTGAAGGGTTAATTTTTCTTCCTAACACAAAAACCCCCCAATTTGGAGGAACTCAAAAATTGTATTGGATGAGGGTTTGGAGGGGATTTGGAGGGTTTATATGAATTCTTCAAATTTAATTAATGTTGTCATAATATTTTTAAATTCATAATATATTAATCATATGTATTTATTTGTCATTTTCTATAAAAAATACTTTCTAAAAAAATGTAAAAGATTTCTCTAATTTTCTCTTTATTTCCCTCCCTCCAAAACCCTCCCCTCCCCCTCCAAACTCGCAAACAAAGCCTAAGGTGTTAGGTTTATGGGTTCTCTCACTTATAAAATGTTCAACCTCCCATCATTCTAAGCAATGTGAGACTTTTCACTTACACTTGTCACAACAATCTCCCCCTCAAGTGTGAGTCCATCCATTCTTGGATATGCTCCCCCTCAAGCGGAAGCTTTCTTCATCCATACACTTTTACTTGTACCGCCGTTGCCACACTCAATGGGACACACCGTCTAACCACCTTTGTTAGGAAGACTTTCGATACAAGGAGTCGGTCGAACCCTTCGTCGAACGATTGGCTCTGATACCATTGTTGGGTTACCATGAGGGGGCAGCCGGGGGGATCATCCACATTGGGTTCAAGAACAACTTTACAAACTCTTACCCAAAACCTTAAGGTGTTAGGTTTATGGGTCCTCTCACTTATAAAGTGTTCAAACTCCATCATTCTAAACAATGTGAGACTTTTCACTCACACTTGTCACAACAATATGCTTTTATCCCCTGCAAAGTAAACGAGTTTTGTTTTATCTCATGTAAAAAAAATATATTGATTCCAAATTCAAGTGACACTAAGGGGGTAAAAGACGAACTCTTCACATTACGAGAGGGGAATCACAATTTTTTTTTACAGAGAATAAAACAAAACATGTCTGTTTTGCAGGGGGTAAAAGCCTATTTATCCATCAATTTTTTGGATAAAAATAAAGAGTTCATCCAAAGACTAAAATTAAAAGAAACCCTCTATTTGAAACCAAATACACGGTAATAGATGTTAAAGAAGTCTCACATCGCTTGCGAGATGAACTGAATATGTGTGTATAAGTGAGGGCAATCCTCACCTTACAAACCGGTTTTGTAAGATGAGTTAGGCCCAAAACTCAATTCTAAAATGATATTACAGTATATCCACGATTCGCTGGGCCACTTCGTCGAGTCGCCTGCAATCAGGTTTCTGATTGAGCCCTCCACCATTTATATCCACGCAACAAACCCAACAGTGCTAAGCGCAAATGGGTGTGTTAAAGAAGTTCCACATCGTCTGCGAGATGGGCTGAATATGTCTTTATAAGTGAGGGCAATCCCCACCTTACAAGCCGATTTTATAAAGATGAATTAGACTCAAAACTCAATTCTAATAATATCACCAAATGACAACTATAAGATTTTAAATTTCTCTCCAATTTTAACTGTAAAGAGATAGGTGTGCAAAGATACGGTAAAAAATGGGATAGGAGGAGTTCGTATTGTATGAGGTTGGATCATACGAATTTTATGCTATCTGAAAAGGTCAGCATGGAAGAAGAAGAACAAAATATTCATGTCATTCTGTTATCTTTGTTTATGCTATTTGCACTTGTAGAGAAAAAAGTTCAAATTTTTTTTTTTTAAAAATAAAACTTGCTTTTTTTCCTTAAAAAAAGTATAATAATCATTTTTGGATTGTTTTATTGGCAAAATAAAAAATGTTTTTGAGGATTTGTCTGGAATATATATTTTAGATAAGTTTGATGATGTATAGAATAGTCTGATCAACATACAGAACATTTAATTTTGAATATAGAATGCGTATAAGTTTGAGAAACTATATACAGTACTAATTTACTTGATTAAGACTAATGTATTAATTATTTTGATAGACTATATTAAAAGTGGAGATAAGTTTCAACTACAGTTTGAAAAGGACCTTAAAACAAATTTATAAACAAATGTTGTGGAATATTTGGTCACTATTATAAGTTGAAGAAGCCAAAGGTTTCATTACAACCAGCAAGGTAGCAAGACTCCCTTGTAGGTGTGTGCCTATGATCTTCGGTTTCAGTGTCAGGACCACAAGATCAATACATATCATATACATTAGACTATAAATTATTTCAAATTCATGCTTGAAGCAGGGGAAACATTTTTTTAAAAAAATTGCATTATAATACAAACTAAGTCATATCACTTTGATTTGTTGCCCCCACCTTTATATGGTTCAACTAAAACAAAAGAATTTGAATTTCAAAAGCATTTTCTCGCATTTAATTACATTAGCAGTTGTTGGATTGAAATTAGATTATTCAGATTTTAAATTTGATTATTTTTTTATAAAATACTAAATGAATAGTCTTTTTTAATCTATATTGTCCGATCTCAATCATTGGTATAGTTTGAAATCGGACAATATAGAATTAAAAAGACTATTCATTTATTTTATAAAAATAATCAAATTTAAAATATGAATAATCTGATTTCAATCAAATAACTATGATATGGCAGAAAACGAGAATCCTGTAATTTTAGAGAATTGAAATCTTAGTGTTTACATCATGAATTCTTAAACTATAGAATACATATTGTTAGAAATAATATAAAATTATTGATGTGGATAATTGGTTATTTGACATGGTATCAAAGCCTCTATGACTAAGTGGTCTAGAGTTCGATCCACGCTCCCCTCACTTTCTAATTAAAAAGTGGAATTTAAGCATATGGTAAGTGAACCTATACATTATTCATGCTTCAAGCCCAAATGAGCTCTTGCGTGAAGGGGTGTGTTAGAAATAATATAAAACCATTGATGTGACAAATCCTAATAGCTTAAGTTTTTGGAATAATTTGTTATTTGACACATAATAAATCATAAATAAATGGAGGAATAATGTTTTTGTTTAATTTCAATTCAATATTCACAAGTCATATGTAGATAACTTAATTCTTCAAAGAGAAAAATAGAAAGACCTATCTATAGGTTACCGTGTAAGACTATAATATAAAATTAATATTATACAAATTAAGCTAAGAGCTAGCTTTGTAAAATTGTAGTGGCTCCAGAAATTATGGGGTGATAAATCACTTTTGAAAGAAAGTCAAATTAACAATTGATAATGTTGCCACTTATGATGATGTATTAGAGATATAGTCGTGTTGAAAAGGATATCATCGAATGATTCTTATATAAATCATGATTAGCTTTAAGTAGTTGTTAACTTGTTACTATTAAACTATTATTTTTTCAAATATGATTCCATTTGTAGTAGTAGAATAGTAGTATAATCAAAATTGACTAAAAAATTATTGATAAGCACGCGTATGATCACTTTGAATTTGACATTAATAGAAATATATTTCTCACAAATTGGACAAGAATGAAAGTATAAGCATCAAACCAAAAATCAGATGCTTTTCTACATCTAGAGTCACTAAGATATAATTTATATGGAAATAAATTGTGATGGTCCAATTGATATATGATTAATCCAAAAGACCAAGAACTACAAATCGAGGTTTATCTTTGGAAGAATATGTTAATCACTTTACAAAACTAGAGAAAAGACGTATTAATGTCCTTGTCATTAACTTTAGCTATCATCATTAGTCACTAAATAATCTTTTTTCAAGGCCACGATATCTTGCTTTGTCAAGAAATGGGTTGGGGCAATTAAAACCAATTGCTCCATGAAAATGAAAAAAGAATGTCATGATCACTTTAAGGAGTTGGAGCAATAAAATTTATCAACACTTAATTATATGAAAGTGACACTTGTTTTTTTTTAATATACTTAAATCATTTTTATAATGATTAGATGTTTATGGTTTAAAAATTGTCTATGATTTTATTAACTTTTTAAATGTGGTGCAACTTTGTTTTGATGTTAATTACCATTTTGTTATGATTTTTTTTTAATATAGCATACGTATTTCAGAATGGCCCAGGCCCATCCTAAGTAGAGTTGTGCTCTTCAGGCCCATAATTGTGCATGGAACATTATGAAGGATATCTTGATAGTTTATGAAGCCCATATACACGACACGATTCTGATACTATACCGATACAACGATATGCTGATACGAGTAAATTTTCAAAACCCTCGATAAAATACGGCCGTGATACGTTATTTAAAAAATTAAATTTAAAATTAAATATATAAATACACAATATATATATAACTTAACTAAAGGACATAATTAATTAACATTCAAATTAGTAATCAAACAAAGAACATCATAAGTTAAGTACTCAAACTAATCAATCAATTGACACTTAGTAATTACATATTTTAAGTTAAGTACTATCCAAAAAGGACATAATTAGTATTATCCAAAAAAACATCTTACTACTATCCTAGAAAAGACATAGTTAATTCTCCACAAAGAACATCATACTTTAACATTCACTACTTAAAAGGAAATACGAATTGTATCAGTCTCTGCTCCTTCGTTTCTATCATCAAATAACATTAATTGCCAGATACTTATCTGATACACATATCAGAGAAGTATCCGACACGTATCAGTCATTTATTTTTTTTTAAATAATATTAATTATCTGATACGGGTATCAGTATCGGATACGATACTGACCATTTTTGAAGTATTGGGACTTCATAGTATAGCATGATCTCACTTCAATATTGATTTGCATTTCATAGCAAGATCAACGTGTTTGCAGATATACCACCTCTATCGTTTTTTTGCAACAACAAATATATTATTAATAAAAATCAGATCTCTGCATAAGATAAACAGAGATCGGCAAAAAAAGAGCTACAAAGAAAAGTCGCCGTATATAAATGGAACACCAATAAAAATACCAAAACCAACACCACCTCTATCATGTCTTTGTCCTCTACCACACTCTTCAACACCTTGCTGGGCAAATATATCATCATTTTTTTACTAGCAAATTTTTATTAAAATGAATTTAAAGAGTACTCAAAATTAATTACAAAGAAATAGTTTCAAAACACGTTAAAGAAAATATATTATGTCGCTCCACCAAACCAAAAATACAAATTTTATTATTATGGTCTCTCTTTATGAACTAAAATTAACACAAATGTGCAATGCGATTCAGCACCACCGGCGGATTTTCCACTTTTCAATTGGATATAATATCATTCCGCTTCAACCATATGCACCAAGTCGAAGGCATCCCAACATGTGAAATAATATCGTGCAAACATCATATTTTGGACTAATAGGGTGTTTTATTTGCACCCCTAGTTTTTACTTTGAAAACTTAGTTTTGAGATCATCACAATGGGTTTTGAGCAACCACAATTGTGAATTAGATACATCTTTATTCAAAATCCTCAAAGCATTGAGTATATGGATCATCTCACTTATATACTCAAAGTTCTTTTCTGTTTTTTAATCTAATGTGGGAAATTTTAGCTCACACTTGACACACTAACATTTTATATCATCTCCATTATTACCACTCATCACTTGTGAAAATAGAATTAAGATCCCTACTGCCATTGCAAAATGGAAAGACATGCTATTAATGTATAAGCCATTAGAATCATTAGTCTCTATAACCGTTGTACCGTGCAATGGTTATATGGATCTTTGTCCATGAAAACATTGCCTCACCTTCCATTTTAACATCATTTAATTACCCAAAAGAAGTTTCAACTATAATACTAACAAAATAAAACAATATTTGTCCCGTGAGATTAACTCAGTTGGTTGGACATTGCATTATATATGCAGGGGGCCGGGGTTCGAACCTCGGTCATCCCACTTATCCACCTTATGGGTAAAATTTCAAGCCACTAGGCTACATGACAAAAAAAAAACAATATTTGTGTTGTCGCAGTAGCTTAGTTGGTTGTAGGAATGACAACGGGTGCTCACGGGAGCGGTTTTCACACTATCCAAACTCGCACCTGAATTCATCACCCGAACCCAAACCCAAAGACTATTCGGGTAGCAAAATAACACACACGCCCGGGTTTGAGTTTTTCCACCCAGACCCGAACCCGTAGCAAGAAACTGCAAAAATACAATTGCAATATAGTTTAGTAACAAGTATAGTTCAAATTTTCAAGAAAATACAATAATAAAATTGAGTAATGTTAAATTACAAGAAATTAGATTTAAATACAACAACAATTGGTAACATAGTATTCGACATAGACTTTTAAGAAATTAAATTACAGTTATGTATACATTAGAATAATTAGACAATTTAAAATCTAAGCGGGTGTGAGTTTGAGTGATCACAAACCCACACCCGAAATATCGAGTGTCACCCAAACTCAGTCAACTCGAATTTTCACCCGTTGACTCGGGTGCGGGTGGGCCCCACGGATTTGGGCTTACTTGCCATCCCTAGTTTGTGGGTATTAAGGATATTATGGAGAGGCCGAGGTTTGTTGAAGAATTGATGTTGAATAATATATAAATGAAGAGACTCATAAATTTAATGCATTAATATTTTGAGTGAAGATGTGGTATTAAAAGTCATTTGTGTAGTGGTTGTAAAAAAAGAGTCATTTATGTGGTTGCTCTTGGTCCAATATGTTGTTTCAACCGAGTGAAGCTCCCCCTCATGGTCCAACAAAGGTATCAATGCCCGGTTTGACTTGATGATCGGTTTCGGAGCAATAAGAGAGTGGTGATGGATCATAGATTATGAGAGAGACTCACATTTGAGGGGGTTATGTTGAAGTATATCATGTGTAAACTAAAGTCCCACATTGGTTGAACAAGCTGATGTTGAGCAACAAATGAGAGAATTGTCTTAAGATTTTGGATAAATATGTGTTAAAAAAGTCATTTCTGTGAAATGTGTTAATCCAAACCAGTTAGACTCCCCCTCATGGCCCAACAACTCAAACCCCTGATTTTTCATATTTTATTTTCATACTTATTGTGTGTGAATGAATCTAGTCACTAACCTATTAGACAAAATAAGTCCAATAATATCGACTTCTTAAACTAATTGATTTTTTTATTTATGCAATATTTGCAATATTCCTTTATCCTAATAATAACATTTTGACAAATTGCACACAAATAATCCACTTCGGACAACAAATTTAATTAACCAAATAATTTAACTTTGTTTATTGAACTCTTTCTAAGATAGATTGTTAATAAAATTAATTCAAATTCTGCGAGATACAGTTTTTTTTATCAGATTTTATTATTTCATAGTTGAACTTCGAATTATATCAAATCTTCTTCTCTGAAAAATTGGATTCAAAGAAACAATTAGTAATTTCTTGCTTAGTAAATTACTATCTTGTTAAGGAAGAAAAGAAATAGTTATTCAAAAAAGGAGGAAAAAATAATTATATAATTTACTTATGCTCTATATGTTCCTTGTGAGTTACGGTGATTAACATTTTCAACTCTCCCACTAGTCTAAATGCAATAATAAAATTAATGATCTGGAAAATCCTATCCCAATTAATTAATGTCTAAAGTCAAGACAGACAAACACATCAGAAATAGAATATTGTAATTGGATGGCTTAATTTTGGGTTCACATGAGTCATAAGATTCCTCTTTATGGACCCTTAACAGAATGCCTCTTGCAAACTTGTCATGTTATTGCAAGTAGCTATGGGACGAGGAGAATAGAGCTGTTATATTAATTATGTTGTTGACACAATAATATATAAAAACAAGTAAATACTAAATTAACTTTTCTCATCAATTATTTGTTGAGGGCTTGAGGCTAAATTTTTAGTGAAGAATAGAAAAGAAAAAAGTTGTTTCATTTTATGTGAATAATAAAATATTGTAACTTGCACAACAATACTATTTGCCATGATAAATGAATATGAATCTACTACAAAAAAAAAATATGAATCATCATTATATAGAATTAGAATTTGCTGCAGTACAAAATTAACACACTAACATGCAATAATGGATCTCGTCCATTGAATTTATATCGAACGACTATGATACATATGCATTAAAATAATTCTGAGAATTCATTTAAATCAGATGGTTGATACTGTAACTGTGAACACAATTACAACAAGAAATTTGTTTTTCTTTATATGTGCTTTTGAGAGGGCATGCATTTACACAATTAATGATCTATGATTGTTCGATTGAGATCGAACTTTTGACCTCAAAATCTTATACGGAATAAAATAAATTGTACTATTAATATTTGAACTATTTAACTTTGAACAGTAACAAAAAGCTGACAATATGCAAATTGCACTAATATTGACTTTATTGCATCTAATCTATTTTCCAAATATATAAACAACAAAACAGTCAATGGTGGAAAAAAAGTTTAAAAAATTAGCAATCATGCAAGCCGTCTAATTAAGTATTTAACTAATTCACTTCAAATAATTAAAACTTCCAACAAGAAATTGAAATACAGGGTGGTTCTTAGCTCAATCCACCTCCACAACTTTAATGATAACTAATAAAGGAAAATTACAAAAATATATTGCATGTGACATTTTTATTTTAATCATCCTATATGGGACCTCTATGTCATATTCAAATTTAAACTTTACACATAAATATTTATTACTAGCCTAAAAAAACAAGTACTCATCCCACTATAGTTTGCTTTGCTTTGCTGGCCCATGTGAACTGTTTGTTAGTGTTTATAACAATATTGAATCTCTGATCTATCCCAGTCTATGAAGCCCCGATACTCTAAAATTGGTGAAGTATCGTATCCGATACGCACCCGATACCGATACTCTTCCGATACGTCCCGATACTCGTATCGGAAGAGTATCGGTTAAATCTTTATTTTTAAATAAAAAAATAATATCCGATACGCGTCCGATACGTTCCGATACTCGTATCGGAAAAGTATCGGTTAAATATTTATTTTTAAATAAAAAATAATATCTGATACAATCTGTGTTTCCTAGTGAATGTCAAACTATTATGTTATTACACGGGTAACTAACTATGTCTTTTTTTCGATAGTACTAATGATGTTGTTTTTGTATAATACTTACCTTAAGATGTATAACTTAAAATGTACTGGTGATCATTATTTTTTAGGACAATATTAATGAAACACAAATACTTAACTTAGTATTAATGATTTTAATTTATTATAATTAGTATTTTTTGTCTTTGTCACTATTCTGAAGTTACTATGGTGTCCTAGTATATAACAGGTTGTTAAGTATTTGGGCTTGTCCCAAAATTCTAGTATAAGAATGGATGCTTTATGCTTTTAATTGGTCAGCTGCAGGACCTATATAATTGTCTAATATTGCTGCAAGATGGACTTGTTGAAGAGGCTTGATGTCATGACTATTATTTGTTTTTTGAGCTATTATATGTCTTTAGTTAGGACTGAGAAGCCCTTGTATGTTGAGCCTCAAACTGTTTTGCTCTTGTGCAAGCTAATTGGTTTGTGTGTACTCTTTGTACAATGAACTATTGACGTTTATAATAATAATAATAATAATAATAATAATAATAATTTTTTGTCTTTAAAAAAAATTATCATTATTAATACTATTGATTTTAGTCATGTTTATATATTGTGCATTTATATATTTAATTTTAAAATTAATTTTTTAATAACGTATCGCGCCAGTATCGGATATGAATTTTTTAAAATTTTCACGTATCGGCGTATCAGTATCGTATCGTATCCGTATCGTGTCGCGTATCGGGGCTTCATAGATCCCAGTTCATGACGGCTTCAATCTGACCCACAACTCCAATGATCTACTTTTAAGCTGGCCCATGATTTTCAGAATGTATTGTGTCAGAAACCCAGATGAACATGAACATACATAATAATGCTTCTTTTTTTTTTTTTTTAAATGGGACCATGATATGATTTAAAATACAAAACAAAAATAAAATATATGAATTTTTATGATGCAGGTTTTTGTGGTATATGCTTTTAATATATATATCACTATATATATTTGCAATGACAAAGTTCAATAACATCTTGTAATCCCAAATGCACAAAATAATTTAATTAAAATCCAAAAAAAGAAAAAAAAAATTCTATCTTCAAATTGAAACATTTATAGATTCAGGTGCTTCAGATGTAGGACCGTTAGATTTAAAGAGAAAATTTCTTTCTAAATCTAATAATCCTTAAAGCTGAAGTACTATACATCCGTTGTAGAGAATCGAGGCTCCGGTTGAGATCTTTCTATTTGAATTTGAATCTTTTATAGTTACAATATTGTTATGAAGTTGTAGAAACTGTTGAATTTATAAAGCGAAAGTATGATTTAAATTTTGATCTCTAAATTCAACAGTTCCTACAGATGCACAACATTGTATTGAATGATTCAAGACGCACATCCAATAGAAACTTCCTTATCTTGTCTCATTCAACTGTATCCATTGAAGAAAGTTTATTTGTTGTGACAACTTCATAACGGCTACTAACACCTCCTTCATCTTCTTCCATGCTATCTCCATCTTCATAGTCATCCATGTTTTCATCCTCATCATCAACATCACCATCATCTTCATCTTCTTTTGCTTCATTAATATTCTTCTTCACCACATTAGCTTCTTCATCTTGAGTTGGTGGTCTCCATTGTTGTTCTGGTTGCACCATTAATGGCTCCATCATTTCACTTGACTTTATACTATGAAACGAATTAGAACCAAAAGGGTTCTGTAATTTGTTCTTTTCTTTGTAAAGAGCTTCAAGTTCATTAAAATAAGGACATGTCTTACTATCATCACGCCTTTGTTTGTTACTTTCCTTCATCTTCTTGTAGTACTTGTTGATATTCTCCCATTTCTCTTTGCACCTTTTTGCATTTCTATTGTAACCAAGTTTCTTCATTCCAGCTGATATATCTTCCCACAATGGTGCTTTTGGTCCATTTTCTTGATATTTTGGTTCAAGACTTGTTCTTATCCTTATAAGTGCATGAACTTCACTTTTTGGCCACCTTGATGGAGAAGCAACACCACAATCACTTTTGTGACCATTATTCATATTCTTAATTTCAACAATGTTGTTGTTTGGTATCACTAGTTGGTGTGTTTGTACTTGTGATACCGGAACCGGAGACATCTCTGGCACTGTTGGTGGTGGTGGTGGTGGTGGCGGTGGTTGTAGTGGTGGTTGTCCAGACAATTTTTGGAGAAAGGCAATGATGGCGGCATTTTTTTGAGCTGCGGATGATCTTTCTTGAACAAGAAGTTCGTGTTCTTTATTGATTCGATTTATTTCTTGAATTCTCAAAGCGTCTTGTTGAGCCATGTGTTCTTTTTCGCGTTTATCTATGGCTTCTAGAAACTTCTTTTGCATTTCCTCTTGTTTTGCCAACACTTGTCTTGTCAATCTCCTGAAATAGTCCTTCCATTTTCTCTTCTTCCTATACTTCTCTTCCAAGTCTTCGTCTGAAGCCGTGGAAGATGAAGTTGAGTTAGTTGTATTTGAGAATAGGTTGTTCATGTTTGGCAAAGAATATGGAACATTATTGTTGTTGTTAGGGTTGGTTGTGGCATTGGTTGATGGTGGTGAAGGAAAAATGAGTGCAGTAGGGTTTGTGGATGGAATAGTAGTATTGGTTACATGTGATATTGGATTTGTGGTTTCATTAGGCTTTATTGTTGGTAATGAGGGTGTGTGATTATTTGGTTGTGGTTTTGGAGAGTAAGAAGAGAGTGTGAATTGTTTTTCAAGTGCTTGTAATTGATCAAAAAATCTATAAGTTTTTCCTTCTGATTTTCCACTTCTACCTTCTTTGGTCCTTTTGTGATATTTGTATACATTCTCAAATTTCTCTTTGCATTTTTTTGAGCTTCGGTGATAACCAAGTTCACCTAGTTTTCTACATGTATATATAGAAGATGGATCAAGATAGAGTCATAATATAATTAATGATGATGATTGAATTTTGTAATCATTTATATTCCCATTTAAAATGGAAATAAAACTGTTGAAGAAAAAAGTCACGTAAAAAATTAAGTACTATAGTAAAATTTGTGATGAAGAAAAATACAAAATTAAGTACTAGTAATTCAGTACTACTAAATAATTAAAGACACATGAAGCTAGCTAGGTAGTTCATACCTAAAAGAGTGAACAATAAATAAGACACACAAAGTAATAATAATTAGAGGGAAGGATGAATATGAAACAAAGAAGATTGAAGAAGAATATGAACTCAACATTAAATTACTTGATGAGTAATTAAAATTATGGAGAAACAAATTAATTATTCAACATATGCAACTAGCAAGATTATATTAGAAGAATTTTACTTAGGTGATTTTAACAAAAAAGGATTTCTTATGACTCAAAAAATCTAAGATGATATGAATTATTGTCTCATATACTTGAGAATAAGATATGGTAGTAATAAAGCACCCCCATCCTTTTCAACAAAAAAATAATGATTCCAATCCAAAAGCTATCTTTGACAAGTTCCACTAATAGAAAATGGATTTCAAAAACTTATTGGTTAATTTTGATATTGAAAATGAATTCATATTCATATATAATACAATAGATCTTCTTCTTCTTCATGCAAGATGTTGAAGAGGTGAAAACCAAAAAAAGATAAAAGAAGAAAACAAAAAGAGAAGACAAATTATATTGCTTAAATTATTTGTGTGTATAGTATAGTATACCTTGAAACTTCATCCCATAGGGGACCCTTAAGACTTGAATCACGAAAAACACCATCCATATCCGATCTTATCTTCAAAAGTGCCAATGTTTCTTGGCGGGGCCACCTATTTCCTCCACCACCATTCATATTTATCTTATCATCTTCATCAATAATCTCTCTTTCTTTCTCTTCATGACCACCGTTGGCGCCGTTTTGCGCCACCACGGATGGAACAATATTCTCACCGGTAGAATTATCCATCACTATTGTTGCATCACCAAGCTGCATATAGATAGATAGATAGATATATGTCCCTACCTTGATAGAGAAGAGAAGAGAAGAAGAAAAAAAGAAAAGAAAGAATAAAAAGATGAGAAAATAAACAAGAGGAATAGTATAGTTATAGTATAGTATAATCTCAATCTCAAAGGGTTTTTATTATGCGCATTGAGATGCTTTCATGAGGGTGAATATATTTCTTTATTTTTAGGTGGGATCTGTCAATTTCATTATTCACATCTAATTAATTCATTAGCTAGCTATATACAAATAATTAATAAGCAAGCCAGGTAATTAACTTTTTTGCTTTCTGTATTTGTATGTGTGTGTGTCTGTAATTATTATTGTTGGTATTATTTTAAACTTTATGATTAGGGGTATGGAATCTTTTTATTTTATTTTTTATTTTATTGTTGTTGAGTTGAAAAAAAGAAAGACAAGGATGAGTAGCTTTGGGTTGTATTATGTGTGCCATACGTAAGTGCTGGAAAAGTAGTAAAAGAAAATTATACTACTAATTAATTAGTAACATTATGTATGTAGTTGTAACAAAAAAAATAACATGTATGTAGAGATGTTCTTTTCTTATTCAATTCTGAGAAAGCTATCAGTGTTAAATTTTTCTTTTTGATATTGAGTGTTGAATTTTTCTGAGAAGAGTTTTGTTGTCCAATTTAATTTTAATTTTATTCGGTTTGAAAGATTATTCTTGTGCATAAAAAATATTTAATATACCCGGAAAAAATTATATTAACACGATAGGAGTTCACAAACTGTTAGCTAAATAATAAAAAATTGACTTTAAAATTCAATATTGCTACTTTTTTTAGAATTGATTGAGCTCAAATTAACATAGAATCATATTTGGTGAGAGATTTTTTTTTTTTTTTGACAATGTTTGGTGACAGATTAGTTTTTAGCGCCGTGGATATTCAGTTTACACAAAAATTTATTGTGTTCAAATTTTGAGACGCTTGTAAGATTGTCATTAATTAGAGTCTGCATTATTGATAATAATTCAATTTCAAAAAATTTTAAAAAAATAATAATAATGATAGTGAAATATATTCATTTGAAAATATTATAAAATTAATATTATTTTTCATTTACTTATGATATGTATATTTTTCTAAAAATTTAACAGATGTATAGTGGGAACAGCCTGCGGATAGCGACGATGGAGATAATAGGTTGGCCCATTTGTAGGTCAGCTTTGCTTATTGGGGGCTTTTGGATTTCAGTGGCAAAACGGATTTTAAAATTACTGAATTACCCTTGAGATGGATGCCATTGACCTTTTGTTAATCATGGAACTCTAAAAATCCCAAGATTTCTTTTACAGCTGCATAATGAGCTTAGCATTCATGGGCACCTTTCAATAATTCTTCTTGTACTTATCATTAGGTGCTTTATCCCCATATTCCCAATAATGTGTATGAAATTGATTTTTGTTTAAACGAGTATTTTCCCGACCCAAAGTAGAATAGAGCAAAACATTAATCCCAAAAAAATGAATAGAGCAAAACATGCATTAGTGAGATCTTAAAAAATAAGTATGTCTTATCAAAATAAATTAAAAATATCAAATTTTAAAGAGTATTGAATCCTGGACTTATATTTAATTTTTATATAATTATATATTTATAACTTTTTTTTAAAAAAAAAAATAGATCATTTTTAATCTACTGTGTTAAAGTTTAAAACTCTTGCTTAGGTTGGCCTAGCTTTTTTTCTTCTTCTCTTTTCTTAGAAATAAGAAGTTTGGCCAAACAATAATTTTTAAAAGCTCTAGTAAGAAATAAAACAGTTTTTATATTTCAAAGAAAAATACATATTAATAATAGAGTTTCAAAATACTCTATAAAAAAAATAGAGTTTCAAAATAAGGTGATAATTATTTTGCAACAACTTTACTATTATTTATCTAATTAATATCTTTAAAAAATATCTTTAAATAATTTTTTTACTCCGTCTTTAAATAAATTATTGTTTATAAAAGGCAAAATGTATCTATAGATCTTTTAAGTTTTACGTTTGTATCAGATAGATCCTTTAAAAATTTTAAGTATCAGATAAGTCTTTTATGTTTTACGTTTGTATCAGATAGGTCCTTTAAGTTTGTAATTTGTAACATCTAGATCATATTTCTTAAAGACCTATTTGGTACAAACTTGAAACTTAAAGAACATATCTGATACAAACCTAAAACTTAAAGAATCTATCTATACTTAAAAAAATTAAAGAACTTATCTAATACAAATGTAAAACTTAAGGGACCTATAGATGCATTTTGCCTTTATAAAAAAAAAAAAACCTTATCTTATTATCAAACATCTTTTAACTTATTATAAATTTTTAAAATAAAAAATAAAAAAACTTTCAACACTTTTTTAAAACTCTTACTTCTAACTTTGTAGTTAAAATAACTTCTACACCTAAAAAAATAGTCAAATAATACCTTAGACTTTTTGGCCCTTAAACCGGTAATATCAACTATCATTGTTGAGTTCAAACTAAAGACCTTATCTTTTTTTTTTTTTTAAACAAAGAGGACCAGCAAAGATCTGGTCACTCAAATATATATAAACAAAAAGAGAAAATCATACAAGAAAAGGAGGGGGACCATACCAAAACCTCCATTAAGAAGAAAAACGAAAATTAGGAAAGCCTGTAAGCTCCCTAACAAAAAACTCTCTAACCTGTCTAGGCAAAACAACATTCCATAAAGGTTCAAGAGACAAAAGACCAAGATTAGCTAAGGCATCTGCACTTTGATTACCTTCTCTAAAGATATGGGACACAACAAAATTCATACGAGAAGTCAAAACTAAACAGTTACTCCACCTATTGCTTAGCTGCCAAGGAACAATAGAAGCGTTTTTAAAAGCTAAGACCTTATCTTAAGTTGAAATAAGTTCAAATTATATATAGATTAGTTTCATATGAGTTCTTTAGATATAGCATATTGATTTTTAATATTGCTAACGTGGTGGAGTTTATATTTAATAATTAAAATTTTGATATATGATTAAAAAAATATATCATTTATACTAACAAAAAAATTGACAGATTTATATCATCTTTTTGAAGAATATACTTTAATAATAATTCAATTTTTTTCTTACTAAATAATAATTCAGTTTCTATACACTGTAATGTATCATTTATTTGATTTGTAACAAAAAAAAATTAGGTGAGAGTGATACTAAATAATAGAGTTAAAGAAAAAAATTAGCACAATTATAATACAAAAATATAATATAGACATTTAAAATCGAAGAAAAAAATTATTATTGTTGTCTATACCGACAACCAAAGAATTATTATTATAGACTTTTCTCTCATTCTCACCTCAATACCTCAGTACAACCGCACTCTCAACAAAACAAATATTTAAACTAAGTTAGATATAAGCTTAAAGTGTTACTGACTGATACATCTAAAAACAAATAACATAAGTCCAACATATAGTCTTTGTCTCGCCCACCCCCCCCCCCCCCCCCCCAACTTGCTTCACCACACTAATTAACCAATGTGAGACTTATTCAATAGCTAATTTTTAACCTTCTTTAATTTATTTAAAAGACTGGACAATGTGGGACATGACAATCAACTCAAACAATCTTTATCTTAATTGTAAGAATTTCAAATTTTGCTTCCATTGTCTGTATAGACATTCATACTCCACCATATAGAATACACTTCACTTGAATCTGAAAACCATTCAAAGAATTTCTTCATGTCGAAACCTTGCTGAAAGATTATGGTGCAACTCCCATATTGGTTTTAGGAAGAAGTTCTTCAATCATCAACACATCTCATCACACGCATTGCATCAATGTCAACCAATGCTCGTATACCGTTCGAAATCTACTATCAATAACTTGTCATTTGACATGGTATAGCGGAAATACCATAAGAACAACTTTATCTTCTAGATAAGATAATCATCATCTCCCAAAACAAGGGAGATATTGCTCCACCTAGACAATTTCTCTTTACATGCCCAAACATCCCACGCATCCAGCACACCAGATTCTTCGTATGGATCTTCTATACGTCAAACTTCATAGCGCTTGAATAAGACATAGCAGTTGCACACAAATTGTAAACTGTGCACCAAAAAAGAGAGGTGGAACACAAAGGTCATGCTTAAATACTGTAACGCTCCTAATCGATTCGCATGCAATAATTAATTTAAATCATTCAACATACAAACAATCAAGGCGTTACATAACATGAACTCAATTAATGGCATGCATATTGATTTGCTTAAAGACAACGGAAGCATTAAACTATCATAATCATAACTCATAGCATTAGAATCCAAGCATGCAAGTCATAAATCATATTACAACTTTAACTAGGTACTTCCACAAATGAAGACCCATCACATAATCCAAAATACTCCAACATGTAATTAAAGATAAGATAAGATAAGTAGCAAGGTTATACATAAGTCTTAAAACAAGCGAAACTAAGGTACTAGTCTTAACAAGGTTACAAGTATCAGAGCGAATCCTAGACCTCTAAGCTTCTAGAATTCTCCTACTCTTCACCTTACCAAGCTATGCTAGTTATCACAAGCTAATCTCCAAAAGCCACGGGATCACTCTCCAAGTGAAGAATCTGGACTCAAATCATACACATACACAAAAATAGAGAGTTAGTTACAATTCAAATTCATAATAATAAGCATAGTGTACACTCATATTATGTAAGCAATTAGATCATAACTACATCATACACATATCATATTGTACTAGCAATATACAACATCATGGTTTTGTCATACTCATTAACAAAGAATCAAGTCATTCAATCAAACTCACATAACTCAAACATTCACAAGATTATAATGGAATGCAATCACTAAAGGTGTGAAAAACACAAGAAGGGGGGGTTGAATTGTGTTTTGGGTAGTTTGAAAAATTCTTCTAAGTTATAAAAACTTATCAGAGTTTGCAGCGGTTTAGAAAACAAAACACAATCAAACAGCAACTTAAAAAGTATGAGAGAAAGGGAGAGAGATAGAGACAGAGATTTATACTGGTTCCTCTCACAAACCGAGAGTACGTCCAGTCCCCTTGCACTTCCAAGGGAGTTCACTATAATCAAACAAGATTACAATTGCTCAAGCACGCAGGCAAGAGACTTCCAATGCTCAAGTAACACTTACAAGAGACTTCCTTTGCTCAAGCACAAAAGCAAGAGACTTCAAACAACTTTACAAGAAAAACAGAGTTTGTGAACACTGATATACAAATCAATGTTCAAAAGAATAAGTAAAATACAACTCAATTATAAGACTTATCTTAGAATCCTAATAAAAGAAATCTAAGGTTCAACAACTGTATGAATCAGAAGCTGAAGCTTGAGTCTTGGATTTTCAAATGAGTTCAAGTTGTATTCAAGTTGTTTTGTGCACAGAATGATTTTTGCAGAGTAACAGCTCTTTCAAATTGTTCAATTGTTGTGTACACAAAACTTCACTACCACTCCTATTTATAGTGAGGGATGGAGCGCCTTGAATTTGAATTCGTTGCAGGAGATTGTGCCAGCTGGTAATAGTACGATCTTGAACCATATCAGGTAACCTTTGTGTACGAACAAACTTGAGAATGAAGATTTGCCCAAATCTGGTAATAAGTTCATACAATAGTACTAACGTCACTATTCTGAGGATAAGGTTGATTCTCCAGCTTTTGAGTTGTCAGAAGATGATGAAATTCAATCATTGTAGCAGAGAATGTTCTTCTGACAAAACGGCCTTCACTGCAAGCATCAGAACATGATGTGTTCAAAACGTAGCTTCTGATGGCTTAGCCTCTGATATGCAGCTTCTGACGAGGCTTGACATTACATCTTCTGATGAGCATTTTCTGGTCAGAATTTGCTTCCCATTATCAGAGCTTCAAATGTACTCATAGTGAATATAAAATTTTAGCTTATATATCTGCACACTAGAGTAAATAATTAGTATACCCTATTGTATATTAATACCTTTGTTATCATCAAAACTTAATTGAGTCGTGTCATAACCTCTTTTGTTCCAACAATCACAATCATCAAATATCAATTATCAAATAGAGTGCACAATTCCCTAATGCAACTAATGCAAATACACAAGGTATGTCACCCTAGACATATCTAATGCATGTGGTACCATCATTTTTATTAGAGTATCTCACCTCTAATATCCTTCTTTATCAAATATTATCATTTGATATTCTTCTTTATTAGAATTACTCAATTCTAATATCCGACTCAAATATGGATGCATGAATGTACACATACCAAGTAATGATGATAATACTACACATCTACTCATGATTAATAGGCTACTCATCCCTATTAATCCTCCTCAATTTACATCAAATCACATTATCATATCATCATTAAGGTACACATTCAAGCAAGATATAATCAACACATAATATCTCAACTAAGCATAAGTCATAATCCTTAATTTTAACCAATTATCCTTAATTTTAACATAATATGCTCTTCATACAACTTAAAGAAATTTCTCAAAATTAAGTTATGCTCGCTGAGCGAGCCCTAGCGAAGAAATCAATGAGAAAAGGCAGAGTGGTCGCCGCTCACAGCGTAGCCTGGCGACGGACTCGCTCGCTACTGCTCGCTGAGCGAGCATTCAAATTCTGGGTTCGCTGATAAGAACATGAATCCTCGCTACAGCGAGAACTTGTTTGCTGAGCGAGCAAGCCCAGAATTTGGTGTTCTGCTCATGGGTTCCTCATGGAGTCACATAAAAATCACGTTTTTCAAGTTATAAACTCCTAAAGCTATCACATTTAAGCATAGATATCATGTATAGACATAGAAGTACAAACTTTAACATCATCAAACATCATTTCAAATGAAAAGTAGAGATTTTTTCTCATTTTGTTCAAAACCCATTTTCAAATATCAATAACAACAAATCTCCTATAACACACGAATTTGATGATAGAAATGGAAAATAGAATCATGTAATAACATGTTAACATCATACAGCAACACAGAAATTCATTAACACATTCTCTTGAATCCCCATTTCCCACCAAAAGAGATGAGAGGGTTTGGGTATGGAGAATAGGCATCTCCCCCCTTTTTGATCTTCTCACATGAATTGTAAACTACTCTCTAACCTTAGAAATTGATGAATTCCTTCCTCCTCTTGAGCTTTCTCTATTCTTCCCCTCTACTTCATTCTCTTCAAGACTTTCTCTTTCTACCTCTTTCTATTTTTCTAAGTTATGAACATTCTCTCTCTATTCTCATAACTCTATCTAAACCTAACTTAACTAAAGACCATAATGTCCCTCCCATTAACTTAGGCTCATTAACACTCAAGCCCAACTCTTATTATCATAACTCTAATAAAACTTATTCTATTCAATAACTCTACTCTTTCCCAAAATAGCCACAACTCCTAATTAATTACTAACTCCTCATAAAATATCATAAAAGACTAATTAACTCTAATTAAAATAAAATAAATAAATACGGGTGTTACAAATACCAAGTCTTTTCTTAGCCAAAACATCCATAAACAACACTTTCACATTACCACCCTTCTTCACCACCTTCACAATATCACACTTCTTAATATATATTTTTATATGGAACATCAAACAATGATGCAACCGCAGAGCATACTAAGAATTGTGATATCTTATCGAACTGAAGCTCTTGGTACCATTGTTAGTAAATAACAGAGCTGAAGAAGAAAAATAAACACAATCACAATACAATAATATAACGTGGAGATTCTAAAACTGGAGAAAAAACTGCAATCGTTGTCTAAACTAACAACCTGAGAGTTTTTACTGTGTAAAAAAATTTACAATACATTAATTTCTCTCACTCTCACCTCAATATCTCAGTACAACCACACTCCCAACAACGCAAATATTTAAACTAAGTCAGATATAAACTTAAAATGACTGGTGTACATAAAATATTTGAAATAAGTCAAATATAAGCTCAAAGTGACTAGTGTAACACTATCATCCTTTGAGTTATTATTATTATTATTATTATTATTATTATTATTATTATTATTATTATTATTATTATTATTATTATGCAAAATTACACGTTTGGTCTTTATCTTATTTTTTTGTAACATTTTGATCTTTTATCTTTTATTTGTAATATTTTGGTCATTTATCTTATTTATTTGTAACACTTTGGTCATTTAATATACTTTATTTGTTACAAAAAGATAAGATAAATGATCAAAATATTACAAATGAAAGATAAAGGATCAAAATGTTACAAAAAAAAAAGATAAACGATCAAACGTGTAATTTTACCTTATTATTATTATTATTATTATTATTATTAATTTTTGTTAATTGAATTTGTACCTTATTGCAAAAATTCGCTCAAAGGATGATAGTGATCATACACATTTATACATTAAACAATCTTATAATAACCTAGGTAGTGTAAAACTCCAATACAATTTAAATACCTATCATCACTATTCACTCCTAGCGTGGTTATTGAGTCAAATTTCCATATTGCAATTATTAATCTTGCTTTGATACTAAACTTGAATTTTATCTCAAAAGTTAACTCCACGGATGAAGGGTACGTTCTACATATATTTGTAGATCCAACAATCCGAAAATCTGAACAATTTCATAATCTAATACAAGTTGAATAATTTTAATGCAATAATGAATTATTTATGTATATTCTAATTGCAATCAACAATTTTAAATTAATCTAAGTGGTAAAAATTCCTGTTAATTATTTCAAATAAGATTAATCACCATTAAACAAGGTGAAAATTTTACAACTGCACCAAGATTTTTATAAAAAAAGTAAACTATAATAGAGCAATCATGAAGCCACGTGGGTCGGATGTAAATACCGACCGTAGTTTGAGAAAGTTAGTTAAGAAAACTATTTTTAGTCTATTTAGTTGTTAACATTATGTTTTTTTATATAAGAAATAAATTAATGATTTATTGGTTAGATAGATCATAGACGTAGGTCATTTTATTATGGCAAACACCATTTATGAATGGAAGTAACCGGTGACAAATTCAGTTAGCTTTCAACCTAACATAATAAATAGAATGATTTTTTTCTTTTTTTTTTTTTGTAGTGCTTTTGATATCTTCTTTTATGCTTAATACTCCCTCCGTTTCTTTTTAATTGTCTTTTATTATCTGATTTAGCGTTTCTATTTAATTGTCCTTTTTATATTTTACGGGTATGATTTGTCAATTATACCCTTTGTTAATTGCTCTTATCTTTTTCAATAAAACAAATTAAAACAAAGTTTGTTTTTTTAAAAACAAATTAAAACAAAGTTTATCTCTATTATATTTCAAATTGAAACCAAAGTTTGTTACATATAATAATCGTTTTCCGATAAGTTAAACAAAAGGCTAGTGGAAAACAAATCATTGCATCTCTTGAAAAACAATTAAGGAAAAACACAAATTTCATACTCAAATAACAAAAACGAAAGACTTCACACTCATAACAAAAAAAAAAGACTTCAAATTCTTTGTTTTTATCCGCCCAAGCTATATTCATTTGTACAAAGGAAAACCCTGTGATTGAGTTTTTCATTGTCGGCAAACTGTTGTTAGTCCCTTTTTATTTTACTAATAAAAGCAAAAATAAAAAATAAATATACTCATATAAGACTAAAACGTGGTTTGTGTTATTTGCGATGGTAGAGTTTCGTGAAAATGGTTTGTTATTGGAAAAAGAGATAGTAATTAGCAATTGTTTGTTATGAGATAAAGATAATATTTTTGTTTTACGTAATACAGTATATTAATTTATTAGAAAAAGTGAAAAAAAATAAGAATTTATTGGTGGATTAAAATGAGGGTATAATAGGAAGATAACGTGCAAAACTACACTTCCTTAATTTGGTGTTATCTTTCTAAAAAGACAATTAAAAAGAAACGGAAGGAGTATATTTTAACTCCACGTTACACCAATTATTTAAACCCTTTTTAGGGACCATTCCCATAGATGTGCATATATAATGGCGATGGATATCACTACTTATTATATATATTATACATTGAGTTAATTGAGAAATTTTTAACTTCAAATATGTAGTTTAGTGGTAAAAACTTTTTTTTGACAGAAGGTAAATAGATTTTAATTCTTAAAAAAATGTGTATATAAATATTAGAGTCTTGCTAACATGTGGCCTTAGTACACATGTTAAAAATTCAAAAATAGAAACATTCTTTTAAATTTTGTAGAATTAATTTGTGATCAAGTTTAAAAAATGAATTAGATGTAGCTCGCTGAGGTGTGGTTGGGGTCCTTCTTGTGCTTTTTGTGATTTGTTTGGTGAATCCGAGAATCATCTTTTTGCTTCTTGTTCGTTGGCTTGGGCAGTGTGGCTCAAAGTGTTTAAGTGGTTCGGGGTTGTTCCGGTGCTACCTCACTCGATGTCCTCCATTTTCGAGTCTTTCCGGATTTTGGGTGAGGGAAGAAAGCATGTTATTCAAGGCGTGCTTATGGTTTGGCATGCGGTAATTTGGGTTTTGTGGCGGTCTAGGAATGATAGAATTTTCTCTAATAAAGTTATGAACCAAGAGGAGATTATTGATAGGATTAGAGTTAGTTCTTGGAAGTGGTTATTGGCTAAAAAGATTAGCTCGCCATGTTTGTTCTATGAATGGTGTATTGATCTGTTCGATTGTATAGCTAGATAGTGTTGAAGGGGTTTGGGTTGGGCGGAGTCCTATCTGTACTTTTCTCACTTGAGTGGGTCGAGTACCTCTTGTACTTTTCCCATTCCTTTTTTCCTCTATTACTTTTATATACATCATTATTTCGCCGTTCAAAAAAAAATAGATGTAGGAATTATTATAACAAAACAATTCCTCTTTTGAATCAATAACATGTACCCTTAGAACATATGTTAGCTTTTCCATAAATATTACGAGTCTTAAAATAATTTCATAAGTTTATTGTTCTGTCATCCTAAATTATTTTCATAAAATAAAATTGAGTCACTTCTTCACTTCTCCTTAAATATAATTAAAGAAATATGTTATTTCAACACACTTTTGGCCTACAAAAGTTTGATACCATATCAAATACATGAGAAGGAGACCATGCACACAAAGCAGAAAAGAAATAATATAATATTTAAAAAAGATATTTAAACAATATATTTATCTGATGTGTGTTTCAAAATTGTGTCTATAAAGCATTTCTCATAATTAAATTGTTTAAAAAGATGCATGGAAAAGAGACTATAAAATTAAGTGGGCTTTTTTTTTGGATCTAAGAGGTCCATTAGTTCATAATGACCCCACAACGTGCATCAACGTGATGGGTTTTATGAGCCAATACTAATTTATTTGGCTTTTACTAAAAAAGAAAATTGTCTGGCTATGAAAATTTAGGAAGTTGAACCAAAATTAGTAAAGACTTTGGAAGATTAAGGTAAAGAATAATTATTGAATTCGTTCAACCACAGATGAATTGACTGACGAATAAATAAATAAATAAATAAATAATAAAATATTAAAAACAAAAAATAATTTGGTTCAACCGCAGTTCAACAATTCAATATCATAAAATTAACAATTTATATATTTTTATTAAATATTGTTAATTTTCAGTCTTAATAACATATCAAATAATTTTAGATTTTTATAAACTTTAATATGGATGATCTATATATGATATAAAATTTTAATATAACAGTGAATTTTATAAAATTTGTGTTCCTTAAAGTGTTGTTGAGCGGTGTAATATTATTCAAATGTTACGGAGAGTAATTTGATCCCGCCCCAAAGTTATATTTGGCAAAAGAAAATATAATTATTCGCTTTGGCACAACAACATAAAAAGTATTTATTAGAATTCATTATCAAAATATAAAGAATATCATTAGAATTGAATTATTGAATGGAAGGACAAAATGATACAGATAATTCATCACTAATTAGTATTTTGTAAATCACAACTATTTTACGTTATTTTTAGTAAAAAAAAAACTATTTTGGTTTTTTCTTTACTTTTAAAAATGGTTTGTTATTTGGTAAAAAAATTGGTTTCTTGAGTTTTTTTCTTTTCCAAGTTATTGATATCAAGCCATGCGCATAATATATGAGTACATTTTGAAAGGGATATTGCTAAAGTAATATGGGTGGTAAAATCGGTCGAATCTGCCAAACACAGTAACATTTTGGGTGTGTTTGTTTTAAATTTAAAAAAAAAAAGATTTTTTTGTATTTTTGAAAATGGATTTTGTAAAACCATTTTTCAAAATATTACAAATTTTTTTATATTTATTTTTTCTAAATTGAAACACTAATTTTGAAATCATATAAAATAAACATACATTATTAAAGAACAAAATTTAGTCAAAATCACAATTTTTTGAAAAAGTTGTATTTCAAAAATGATTTTTATGAAAATCTATTTGAAATAGCTTCAAATTAATTGATTTTTTTGAAATTTGAATATCCAAAAAAATTTCAATTAAATGATGAAATGTCTAAAATGACATTTTAAGAATAACTATTCAAACCGAATTTTCATTTGAAGCTTTTATAAAAAGTTTCTTTGTAAATTTTTTTACACAAAATTATATCACACTATAAAATCTATTTTCAAAAAAACTAAAACAAACGAACCCTTAACTATGCTATTTTAAGCGAGATAAATTGAGGATTTGAACCTGACCATTTAAATTGATCTTACCCTCTTAAATTTAGGGGGTGGGGTGTATGTGGAGTACTAGATTGAGTTTAACCGAAACCCAAATTATATATAGTATTTTGAATTGGGTTAAAAAAATAACCATCGGTTACAACATTGAATCGGGTTGGATGAACCCATTAATTTTTGGGTTGGATTTGGTTGGATACTAGATTATCCAAATTACTTTTTTTGTTTTTAAAAAGTAAATAACTAAATGACAAATAACCATAGTTTTTCATAAAAATAACTCAAGCATTGTATTTTTAAAAAAATTGTGTAACATATTCCCTCCGTCTCATATTATAAGCAAAAAATATCATTATTTTTTTGTCCCAAATTATTAAAAAAACAATTAATTTTTATCATTTTCAAGATTTACTTTTATTTGTTTTCATGAAATTTAATGCAAATTACATTTAATTTACGCTCTCTCTTCTTTTTCCCATAATCAATAACCAATAAAAAATATTTTTGCATTTTTCAATGAAACTTATTTTAATGAAAACACAAAAAGTCATACTTCAAATTATTCTATTTTACTTTTCTTAATAAGTGTGATTTTTTTTTAGTTATAATATGAGATGACGGGAGTATTTTCATTATAAAAAATAACCACTTATTTTGATAGGATAAACCCACTAATTTCCAAATTGAATAGTGTGTTATCGAAATGATTTTATGCTTTTTAATATTAAATGACTAAACGATGAATCATCATATTTGTTTTATAAAAATTACTTAGGGTTTGTTTGGTAAAATTAAGCTATAAACTAACTTATAGCTGATAAGCTAGCTGATAGCTGATAAGCTAGCTTATAACTGATAGCTGAAAAAATAACTGATTGAACTTAAAGTGTTTGGTGAAATTAGCTTTTAAAGTGGTTGATAAATATAAAATGACATAAAATGACATGTATGTTTAGTGTGTAGTTTTTTTCTTTAGTGGGTTGTTTTTTTATAAATAAAAAATTAAAGGTTAAGGGTGTGTTTGGTAACACAAATAAGCTAGCTTATAGCTTATTGTATTAGCTTATAAGTTTGTTTCATGAAATTGGAGGTGTTTGGTAACAAACTTTTTTTACTAGCTTATAGCTTTTTTCCAGATGTTATTTCAAGTAGCGTTTTGAGTTTATAACTTATAGCTTTTTCCCCTTTATTCCAATTTTAACCTTTTTATTTTTATTTTTTTAATAAAGAAACTACTCACTCAAAAAAATAATTACTCACTTACATAATACTTTTATGTCATTTTATAATTATAACAGCTAAATTTATCAAACACTTTAATTTCATTCTACTATAGCTTTTCAGCTAAAAGCAAGATTATCAGCTATATGCCAGCTTTTCAGCTATCAGCTAGCTTATAGCTTAATTTTACCAAACAGAGCCTAAAATAGGAAAAAATTGTAAAAAGCTATAAGCTATAAACTCAAGCGCTACTTGAAATAGCATCTCAAAAGAAGCTAAAAGCTAACAAGAAAAGTTTTTTACCAAACACATCTTTTTTTATCAAGAAGTTTATAAGCTAATATAATACGCTATAAGTTAGCTTATTTTGTTTACCAAACAAATACTTAATCTTTTTATTTTCTTAAAACATAGTGTAACATATTTTCACTATGAAAAATATTTAACTATATGAAATAGCAAAACCTTTACTATTTTTATAAAAAATATTCCTAACAACTATAACACTATTAAGTCGGTGGATTTTTTGGGTTTAGTCAAGTTATTATCCGAATTTTTTTTTAATGGATTTTTTATTTTTAAAATTCATATCCACCCAATATTATCTGACCCAGCCCATTTTTCTCAATTACATTGGGTGGGTTTGACTGTGCCGACTGGATTTGCCCAATCTATTTATGTTTGTCACATTGGTCCTGTCCGTTAATTTTTAACACAAAAAATTATTTTTGTCATAATGAGAACCATTGGATATTTTTGCCTAAGAATCATTGAATCTTATAAGTCTATTCTATCTAATGATAAATCGTTAACGTTTTTTTTTTTTTTTTCCTTTTCTTCTTCCTCTTCACTCATTTATTCTTGATGTTCTTCATCAACAACTCATAAATTTCAACAACAACAAAAATTAAATCTTCAAACAAATCAAAAAAATACCTCAATTCAAAAAACTTAAATTCAAAAACAAATTTGTACCAAAAGCTGCCATTTATCAAAT
This sequence comes from Trifolium repens, assembly GCA_030408175.1. Lineage (NCBI taxonomy): Eukaryota > Viridiplantae > Streptophyta > Magnoliopsida > Fabales > Fabaceae > Trifolium > Trifolium repens. Next base: position 58,443,003 of record CP125836.1, on the reverse strand, counting down.
CATAATATGAACTCCGTTTTATATAATTGGTAAAAAAAATCCTTTCGTTTACGTGTATATATATGTCTCTTTTTAGCTGTTTATATTTCGTATTGTCGACCCTCTTGTGTGCTGTAAAAATTGCCATTCCTGCACTTCTTTTTCCCTCCTAATTATTATTTCATCGTTCTTGTTTTTTATTACACAAAGCATAATTGTTATCAATATATCGTACTTTTAGAATGTGCATGCATATGCAAAGAGAAAGTTAAGAACATTAATTGATGGCAAGGAATCTGCTAAAGTTTTGTGGCAACCAAAAAGAAGAAATTTTTAATTTAAAATAAAATTAGTTTATGTTTTTAATGATGAACACTTTGGTATACATATTATTCCTAGTACACCATTTTATAAGAATGTGATTATTGAGTATATATATATAATAAGGGTTTTGCTAACGAATGTCCATGGGGCACTCTTTAAGCATTTTATTTATAGAAGTTTTTTATTCAAAAAATTAAGCATTACAATTTCCAATGCATTGACTTTGCGCATTCCCGTAAAAATTATATAAAAACCTTATTATTTAAGGTCTTAAAGAGTGCCCTGGGGGCACTCGTTAGCATTTGTCATATAATAATAATAATTTTTTTTGAACAAGCAAAAATAAAATTTATTTATAATATCAGGAATTCCTGATCAGCACAAGGTGTGTCAAGAAGAACCACAAAAATGTACAATAGTCAATATACGAAACACATATTAGCCGATACCCAAACAAACAAGAGGACTCGACCACCACATATGAGAATTGAGACCTATATTTGCGTTATTAGTCTTCAGCCACCACAAGGAGTGTACTTTGACTTTCTCGAGCAACCGAAGGATTGATGATTCCTTTGCTTTGAAGATCCTAGTATTTCGTTCTTGCCACACCATCCAAATGCAACAGAGCCATAAGAGCTGTAGGAAGGAGTGTCGAGCACGGGTTCCCCCTGCTGGATAAACAAACTGAACGAAGTGGTCCTATAACCGATATGGATCAGCCGCTGATGTATCAACCCAACCCGAATCAAGTGCCATAAAGATGTGAAGACAGAGCATGACAAGAACAGATGATGCGTTGTTTCCACACCCCCACAACCAGTCACACATAGCTGAGAATCAGGTGTAATAATATGTCGCCGCACCAAATTATCTCGAGTCGATAGCCGGTTGCGGAGTAACCGTCATGCTAGCACAAACACCTTTAAAGGAATCTGTTTGTGCCAAAGCAAGTTTGTGAGTGCCTCCACCTCCGAGACATGCCTACTCGTGAGAAAAGTATATGTGCCCCGCACACTGTAACTACCACCCGGATCATGCCACCATAGCCACTGATCGACAACAGAAGGCTGCAAAACAATGTCGGAAAGAAAATGCCTACACTCTCCTAACTGCTCTTCCTCCCACGCCCTCAAAGGACACCGCCACAACCACGCCCCATCTCCCTCACCCCACCCTAAATTACACATCTCCGCAACTGTAATAATAATTAATTACTACTACTCAAAAGTACCCATGCTACACTGAAACCTATATGCCTCTATTTTTGTTTACTTCCTCCCAATTTTATTCGAATTCCAAAAATGATTGATTTACATATATTGTGCTATGTTTAACTAAAAAGCATCTTTAATAAAAGTATTGTAGAAGGATAATATATTTGTTATTTTTTTTCCATTGGAGGAACTTGACGTGACGATGTGAATATCATAAAATTTACAAAGTTACATTAAATAAAGTATGATATCGATTCAATCGGACGACGAATTCATACGTGGTCCAAGGAAATCAAAGGTCCGCTTCCACGATTTCATCTATATCGAATATGAATATCAGAATAGCTTATATAGTCATGATTCAATTCAGGTCCACTGACTTTTGATTGATTTCTCTTCGGATCTATATCATCATTAATGTTTAGTTTTAATAATGTATTATATCATTATTATTATTATTATTATTATTATTATTATTATATGATACCTTATGCTTTTTTACCATCAAAGCAAAATGTGTATGAGTTGAAGAAATATGACGTAGCATTGAAGGGACCATTTAGTAATTCTATATGAATCTCAAAATAGGTTTCATGAGCTAGCAAAATCATTAGACATACTCTAAGAAGTAATAATTAATAAATGTCGAATGAGGCGGATTTTTTTTCTGATGAAAAAGAAGTTCATTGAATTGAGTTATTAATTACAATATGGTTAATTATAATTGAAGTGAGGAAAACTAATTGAGTGAATTGGAACCGGGTCTATCTTGATAGAGAGGTTGGTGAGTTCGACGGGTTAGAGAATTTAATATATCTCTTTTAGGAAAATGGAGTTGGAGGTTATTGGTTGATCAAAACGGGATGTGGTTTAAAGTTTTATATGCTAAAAATGGTGTGGAGGATGGGCGAGTGAGGGCCGATGGGAGGAATGACTCAAGTTGGTTGAAGGATGTGTGTGTTGTTAGAGAAGAGAGGGTTGGGTTGAGTGTTGGGAGGTGATTTATTAATATGAATGAGGTAATGGGAAACACATATTTTTCTAGAAAGATGAGTGGCTAGGTGAGGAACTTCTTAATAGGTTGTGTGATATATATATATATATATATATATATATATATATATATATATATATATATATCTCGGTGGACGATATGTATAGAAGGGGGTGGCGTGTGGGAGGTGAGGGATCGATGGAGATGGAGGTGGCACCATTTTGTGTAGGAGGAAGAGTTGTATTTGGAGTGTTGTGTTGTATTGGAAAACTTCTTTTGCGAGTTGGTGTTCAAGATTGTTGGAAGTGGTATCTTGATTCATATTCAGGGTATCCAGTCAACGGAGCTTATCATTTACTCATTCACACGGTGTCATTAACAGTGGTAGCTCATGACGATGTTATTTGAAATAAAAATAGCTTCTCTTAAGGGTTGCTCATCAACGGGACACGCCGCCTAAACACCTAGTTATGATCAACCGAGGATCATCACATTTGGTCTTCGGGCCTTGAACAACTTCACAAGTGAGTTGGACACCACACTTTAACCCAATACATTAAGGCTATGTTTGGGAGTTGGGTTTTGGAGGGGAAGGAAAGGTTTGAGAAGAGGTAAACCCTTGTTTGGGAGTTTTAAAAAAGTAAGGAAAGACTTTGGGGGGTTTTGGATGACTTATTTTATCCAATTTTAAAGATCCCCCAAATTAGGGGGGTTTTGGAGTAGGCATGGCAATATAACCCATACATGCGGGTACCAGCCCGCTCCGCCCCGATTTTGACGGGGAAAAACCGAATTGACTGGGTTTGGGTATGGGTTTGGGTTTTCCCCGATTTTAAAATACGGGGTTGGGGCGGGTAATGGGGACATTGATACCCACCCCGAACTTGCCCCGCATATACCTAATTATGTTTTACCTCTCTTAAATTATAAACCTTTTAACAAAATTTTAGGTTATATTCATATGTTTGTTTTTATTTTTAAGTTGAGTATTAAACAAAGTTGGTTTTGCTATTTATATTCTTTGTTTAAAAAATAATATTGCAAAACAAAATAGTTTTCGACTTTTACCACTTTTTTAATAAGAAAAGTATAAAAGTTCAACCCAAGTTTATATGAAGGTGATGCGAAATGGGGATACCCGAACCCCGTTGGGTATGGGTTTGGGTATCTACTTTTTATCCCCGTTGAGAATTGGGACGGGTTTGGGTTTGGGAAATGCAAAATCCGTCCCCGACCCGGCTCATTGCCATGTCTATTTTGGAGTGTTAACTATATAAATTGACTTTTTTTCCGGAAAAAATCGGAAACTTTTTTTCGGAAACAATTTTTCGGAAAAATTGAGAACTTTTTTTTTCTAGGCAAAAAATCGAAAAAAATTTCGGGAAAAAATCAGGAACTTTTTTCCGGAAAAATCGAGAACTTTTTTTCCAGGCAAAAAATCGGAAACTTTTTTTGGGAAAAAATCGGGAACATTTTTCCGAAAAAATCGATAACTTTTTTTCTGGAAAAAATCAGAAACTTTTTTTCCGGTAAAATCGGAAACTTTTTTCCGGAAAAATCGGGAACTTTTTTTCCAACAATAAGTCAGAAACTTTTTTCTGGAAAAAATCGGGAACTTTTTTCCCGAAAAAAAATCGAAAACTTTTTTCTGGAAAAATTGGAAACTTTTTTTTCGAATAAAATATTAGATCTTTTTTCCCAAAAAAAGATAGTAAACTTTTGTTCCGAAAAAACTCTGAAATTGTTTTTTATCTGAAATCGAAACTTTATTCCCAAAAAAGGCAAAATATTATAACATGATGTAATGATTTTAAGAGAAAAAAAGGCAAAATAGTAAAATTATCACATAAATCATATATCTCCTTCTTTGTTGATTTTTCAACTCCCAACAAGCGGAAGGATTTACCTTCTTTTCTCTCTTCCCTCCCTTTCCTTCCGGTCCCTTCCCCTCCTTAACATTTTCTTACCTTCCCCTCAAAACTTTCAAACATAGTTTAAGGCGTTAGGTTTATGGATCCTCTCACTTATAAATCATTCAACATCCATTATTCTATCTATATGAGATTCAACTCACATTTGAAATACCAACACCAACTTATTATATATTATATGCTGAAAAGATTTTGGAAAAGATTTTCAACATATATATGTTGCTTAACAATGCAAAATTTCCTTAGAAAAAACAATGCAAAATTATCAACAATGTATAATACATTAATTTTGATACGTGTCAATAACAACATTTCAAATCATTTTAAATTTTATATAAACTTTTATATATATAGAATGGTATATATGGTTGAATTTTATGAAATTTGATTCATTAAAATTTTATTTTCAAAAAGATGCTTGCTAAGCGATGTTCTTCAAATCATTACTCATTAAAATAGTATTATTGAGTGATATGAGTATTATCTAAATGTACTTGGATCACTCTCATGTGTACAAAATTTTAATTTAATATTTTTAGTTCAAGTCTTTTTTACACTAATTTTTTATATATTCAAGGTCAATAATTACACTAAAATGAAAGAAAAGTGAATAAAAATTGCAAAATATGAGACAACTCTATCAACTAGCTAGGATAAAAGATTTTTCTTACAATATATATTCCTAAATAGATTTGCATTGGCCATGCATTTTAAGATATTCAAAAATTGACTTAATAGTTTAGCTTAAAATCCTCTAAGAAGAGCTAACTACAAACCCTCTTAACTTTTAACATTCCCCACAAATTTGCAATATGTAAGCATTTGTGACTCTCAATATATTTAGAGAAGCGTCATATTCACTCTTTTGCACAAAAACTTGGAGAAATTGTTTCTTAGAGTTCATAAAAGGATAGGTAATTAAAAATTGAACACAATGTTATATACTTTTTAGTTCGTGAGAGGAATTTTTTTTAGTGCCGGAGAAAATTAATGAAAAAAATGTAAAAGTGCGAGGGAACAAAACTAAAATTATTAAAAACCTAAATATAGTGACCGAAAAAGTGATAGCTGACTTTTGTGAAATTTAGCTAAACACTTCCATCGTCAAATAGTCTCTAAATTTAATTAGCGACCGATTTCTAGACCGAAAAATGTTCGGTATGAATGTTTCTATTTTTCTGTAAATTCGGTCTCTAAATCAACACTAAAAATGCGGAGTATATATGTACTCTATGATTTTCACTAACATGTGTCATGCAGGCTGCATTATTTATGTTTATACTTTCAATAGCATGCTTATGTAGACGAAAATTAATTACACGTACGCACGATTGGCTATGGCATTTGATTATGCTACACTTGAGATATATAGCATTACTTTTCTACCTAGTGTTTACATAATTTAAGGACCCCTAATGAATGTTGCTATATATTTTCTTCCATCCACATAAATTGTACTATATATATGAATGAAGTCGCATTCTATCATCTAATAAAATTGGATGTTTGTGTGGTATAGATAAATTGATCAAAGGCAATGTCATAGTACAAATTGAAAGCTTGAAGGGACCATGTAACTACTGTTTGGTTACTATTTGAAGGCAAACCAAGGGTAGGTCATATGGCTAACTAGGACCCACCCCACATGATGAACTATGGTAGATAATTTTTTGTGATGATGTGTCTCTTGAACAGTCACTTATATATGAAGTGGAATTTCATGCCAACTTGAACAAGTTGTTTTAATTCAACTACCTTGGTTAATTAGTAGGGGCATTGTACTTAAAACGTATCTCACTCATGCATTCCCTCTCATAGATATTGCATTTAATGTTTCAATTTACGTGTAGATTGATAATATTGAAAAGAAAAAGACACTTTCTATTTCAACCCACACAAAATATAAATGCATGTACCTTAACCTTAAGCACTTTTTCTAATCATATGGTGTTTGATAATATTAGTGATTTATTATTTAACCGGCAAACTATCATTTTGATTTATAAAAGTGTAACTCACTTTCATATTTAGGATTATTAAATTTCTAATTTTTATGACATTCGCTACTTAAGTAGTAATAAGATTAAAAATTAAAATTAGTAGGCATGCGAGAAAAATCGCAGGGCAAAAGTAATTATCTTCAAAGATTGTGTAAAGATTACATCCCAAAATTGATTAAAGTTCTTTTTTCGCATTTTTTTATGAAAATTTATTTTTCCACCCCCACGACTCTTTTTTAACCGCCAAAATTACAATTTTGCTCTTGAATAAAAAATAGGGAACACACTTTCCGAATTTTTTTTGTTCAAATTCGGAAAACATTTGAAAAACGCGTTCCGAAATTTTATTCAAGGAAAGAAATTCGGAAAACGCGTTCTGAAATTTTTCAACAAGGGTAAAAACAGAAGATTGGGAGGGTATAAAAGAAACATGGGAGTGGGAGGAGAAATTTTATTTTTTATCATGTATGATGTCTACTGCATTTTTGTTAATCGGAAGGTTAATTGGGCTTTTCAAAATTTGGCCCAATTAGCCATTAATCAACCTGATCCTGTTAGGTTTGGAAACTTTCTTGTAGCTAGTTGCACCACCTCCACAATGAATTATGAAATTATCGGATTCCTTTTAAATCAATTATTGGACTCCCAAATGAATTACCCTATAATTGTACTTTACCTCCACAATTTCTGTAAAATTCAAATTTGCTCCCGACATTTTTCAAAATCACCCCACGGCCTATTCATTGTGTGTTTCGGCAAAATAAAATTCTAATTTATCGGAGCACAAATGTGTACATGCAAATTTCAAAATAAAATAATAATAAAATTTAATTTTTTTTTAAAAAAATTATTTTGTGTATATCAACAAAGTCAAAGTTTGAATTTGTAAATATACAAATGTGTACTAGAAAAATGGAATTTGACCTTTAAAAGTTGCAATACATTTTAATTGCCAATTTTAGTTTCCATTTGGATACGGTGAAATTTGAGTTTGTAGGTAAACTAGTAAACTTGAAATTCATTTTGTGGGAACACGATTGTCTTCTATTAAGATGAATGGTGATTTAGAGACACTTGAAATAAATTGAGGGTAGAGGCATAATTTGGGGTGGGGAATGGGCGGAGGAAGCTTCCCTGCTCTGCGTCCGTCCCCCAAAATATTCCCCGTCCCTGATCCCTGCTACAGGGGAATATTTAACCTCATCCCTGTCCTCACTGATTTTCACGGTGCCTACAGAGATCCACGGATATTGAATATCAACAAAAAAAATTATATTTTTCGGTCAAAATTATGACAGTAAGATGACATTATTTTTTCCTTTTTATCAAGAAAAAACAAATATTTCCATGTTATTTTTTTTACGCATAAACTAAAATTTCCATGTTATTTTTTAAAAAATAAAACAACACATAATGCATTCATACCAAAAAACATTACAAAAACTTTTGACTACTAATAATCATACAAAACTTTATAGCCAAAACATTCCATAATATATAGCAAAATATGCATAATCATACAAAACTCATAACCAAAAATCTCATAATGCATAGAAAAATAGATACCTAGAATTTTCAAATATAAAAAAAATAAAGTAATGGACGGATTTGTAGAATCCGGGGGACGGATGTTTCTTCTCCGATTCCCGCCCCGGAATCCCCGCGGGGGAGTTTTTCTCTCCATCCTCGTCCCCACGGAGAAAAAATCTTCGTTCTCGGAGCTCTGAACGGGAAAATCCCTGCGGGGATCCCCACTGACCGATGCAAATTACATCCCTAGTATAAGTTTCCAAATGGGGGACAACCAAAATCGAAGATTATATCACAAAACTTGAATTTGAAGCATTTTAGATTGGTCACCACTCAACAAATGAGTTATGGGCTTTCATTGAAAATGTTGGGCTCATAAGCTGTGATTAGACTCTGAATTTTGCTTTTTAGGCCCCCCTATATGCTCTCAGGCCCCCATAAATCCCAAAATATCCCTACTTTTGAATCAGGTTAATTTGCTTTCTAGGAAACAAAATTTATATTTGTTTGCTTCGTAGGAAATGAAATAATGTTTTAACCCAAAAACAGCTAACACGCGTAGACTTAATTAGTCACTTATTTCCCTTAAAAAATGATGGTTTTGTTTTCTACACAACGAAAAGCTTAACTTCGTTTCGTACAATCTGAAAGCGCTCGACTTCGTTTCCCATAAAACGAAATACTTCCATATTTATAAACAAAGGGAATATGTTGATCATTTTCAATAAAACATTAATTGAGATGAAAGGGGCGAGTTATAGGGTTCGCATTAGGGCAGATGACAGATATATAGGAAACAAAATTTCAAAAAACGTAAATTTCCCCACCCACGAAACGAAATTTCAAAAAACGTAAATTCCCCCACCTACGAAACGAAATCATGAAAATTTGTGCGCAGACGTGCTACCAAGGCCAAGCTTACTACGCTTTTACAGGATTTCGTATCCTGCATTTCGAAACATGGTTATTTCGTTTCCTAGAAAGCGAAATCTTTTTTAATGAGCATTTTAGTTATGAAGTGGGGCCTGAGAATAAAATAGAGGGGCCTAAAGAGCAAGATTCTTAGACTCCTGTTATATCCAGGGAAAATGTTAGGTTATTTCTTTTCCCACCTCAAAACAACTTGCCCACCCCCAATGTTTTTACAGATTTACCCTTTTTTATATTTTAAAATTCGGATGAGTTTTATTTGTTTTTTATTATGCATTTTGGACAATTACTATGAGAAGTCTCAATATAGAAAATAAAAAATTAGTCACGGTTAAATTATGGCTAAATGTATTTTCAATATTTTTATCAATCCAAATTTCAAAATTTTAATCTGTAAAATTCATTTTTCAGTAAAAATACAATTAAAACTGCAAATGCATCGGTAGAACGTGGCAGTTGAATGGTGCAAATGCAAGTCAACACACATTAAAATGATCCTCTCAAACCAATTTTCCAATATGAGAGTCTCAAACCAAGTACTGTACATAAATTTTTGAATGTCATATAGTGTCAAGATTTCTAAACATAATCCAAAACAGTATGTTTCCGAGGCATCAATTATATGTTGCCCCTTTGCTTTTATCAACTCACTAGTTCTCAAAGGAAAAAGGGGCTTTACTAATCTAAATAAAGTCTAATTATTAAATTTTAGTTTTTTTAACAATTTGTTTTTTAATTTTTTGAATAGACTTTTTAACAATCTGTAAATAAAATTTGATCAAAAATTATTCTACCAAAAATTGAACTCGAAATCTACTCGACCATTTATTTTAAAGAAAGTTCATTGATTAATTGAGTCAAATATTTTGGTTTTTATTCTGTTATGAATTCGACGATAAATCACACCAATGAAATTTGATGTATGGAGCAAATTAACCAAGTAACCAAATTTAAGTTGATAGAGATGATGAAAGTAAATAATTCAAACAAAAGAGAAGAACACAAGATATTGTTTACCCAGTTCGGTGTTAATGAACCTACGTCTGGGGGAGAGAGCAACTCTTCCGTTCCACTATGATCAATGAGAAACTTTACACAAGGAAATTCCCAATTGGGTTACAAGAATTAATCTTAATTCTACCCAAATCCCGAATCCCTTCTTCCGTGATGAAGAGACTCAATTTGACCTAGCTACCCAAGGTGATCCCACAAGATGATCCCAAAAGTAGTTTGCCCTAGGATTCAAAACCCTAGCCTTTTGTGGTGGCAAACCCCAACTCCCTACATCTTGTCCCTCTCTCTCTCTCTCTCTCAATTTTTCTATGAATAAAACAACCTCTATTTATAGAAAAATACATGCCTAAAAAACAGAAACAAATCTATCTTATAAAATAAAACAGAATCCAAAACAGATACTTTCCGAAACAAATTTTTTCACAAAAAACGGGCCTGCGCCCCGCTCAGCCTCCCTGAGCCCCGCTCAGGTGGCCTGCGCCCCGCTCAAGTGGCAGGAGCAAAAAGCTCCAATTCTTCAGTTTTCTGATTTTCCTGTTTCTGAGTTTTCAAGGCAATTCCTCACAATTCTCCACCTTGCCTTTAAAACGATGGTGATCTAATCAACCACCGTGTTGCTCTCTCCATCTTGAATCTTCTATCCAAGATCACCGGCCAAGTCCCACTTGAACCTCGACATAGGCACCATCCTCCACTTGCTTCCCACAAGTTGTACCTCCCCTTCATCCCTCGGAATGCCTTCCGCCCTCATGAAGATCTTGTCTCCCACTACCATAGGATGTTTGGTAGCACCCACAAGATTCACCGCTACCTCTTCGACCCCCGGAGTGTTCAGTTCCGTACTCTCGAAGAAACGCTTGCATCCAACTATCACCGGAATTTTAGATAGTCCTACAAGCTCCACCTTTCCCTTTTCAGCCCCCGGATTGAACCTGTCCGTTCTCCTGAAGAATTGCTTGCCTCCGACTATCCATGGATTTTTAGGACAGCCCTACAAGCCTCACCACCCTTCGACCCCCGGAATGCCTTCCGTACTCTCGAAGTATTGCTTGGCTCCGAACCAACCTTGGAATTTTAGGCGGTTCCACAAGCTGCAACATCAAACTCTCCTTGTATCCAACTACCTCCAGCAGTCTCACAAGTTACCAAGTCTGATCACTGTTGCTTTTAATTGCCTCCCTGAAGATCTTCCAAGTTTTGCACTTCTTCAGCCACAATTGAAACATAACCCACAAGGTCTTCATAGTCATACCACTTTGGTGCAACAATTCAACTCTCTTCCCTACCTCTCATTAGATAGCCAAGAGCCATTGTTGAATGTTTGTCTTCCTCTAGTCCAACTAGTAACAAACTCCACCTCAATCTGAGATTCCTCCACCAAAGCCACAAACCGGTATTTCCACTATGTTCCCACCTTGTAATTAACCTGCAAAACTGTCAAACTGCTCTGAAACAAACTTCAGGCCATTGTTAGTTTCCAACAATTCCAGTTTAGTTCCAACACCTAGTAAACCTCGTTTCACTAGTTCAACTAAACCTATGTCACTAACAAGAATCAACCAAAGTTTCACAACTCAACCATATGAGAATCACCACTAGCAACAAATGCATAATCAATTGTAGACCAACTATTCATGCATCAAAGTTTAGGAACATACCTCACATCATGTAAAAGAAAACACATGATTTGTCAAATATCGTAAGACAAATCAAAACCATACCTCAAACCTTTCAAGCTTTCCCGTCTTCAAGATGAAAAACTCCACCTTCAACTAGCTCTCGGATTTTTCACGGTATTCCTTCTTTAAACACATGTGATAGGAGCCTCCAAAGTCCATGACTTAATACTCCACCGCTTCCCAACTTTCACTAGCATCTTCGAATTCTTATAACAAAGTTGTTGTTTCAACAGTCACCCGAGTATTATTCCACTGCCTCTCCAGGCCGTGCTTCTCCCTTCAACGCCTCAACACGTTTTGAATTAACACCGCCCTCATCTTCACCTTCCACAACTCGTAGTCGTTACTCCCGGTGAACTTCTCAATATCAAACTTAGAACCCATGGTACCTGATTATCGATTTGATCCGAGCCCCACGGTGGGCGCCAATTGTTGTGAATTCGACGATAAATCACACCAATGAAATTTGATGTGTGGAGCAAATTAACCAAGTAACCAAATTTAAGTTGATAGAGATGATGAAAGTAAATAATTCAAACAAAAGAGAAGAACACAAGATATTGTTTACCCAGTTCGGTGTTAATGAACCTACGTCTGGGGGAGATAGCAACTCTTCCGTTCCACTATGATCAATGAGAAACTTTACACAAGGAAATTCCCAATTGGGTTACAAGAATTAATCTTAATTCTACCCAAATCCCGAATCCCTTCTTCCGTGATGAAGAGACTCAATTTGACCTAGCTACCCAAGATGATCCCACAAGATGATCCCAAAAGTAGTTTGCCCTAGGATTCAAAACCCTAGTCTTTTGTGGTGGCAAACCCCAACTCCCTACATTTTGTCCCTCTCTCTCTCTCTCAATTTTTCTATGAATAAAACAACCTCTATTTATAGAAAAATACATGCCTAAAAAACAGAAACAAATCTATCTTATAAAATAAAACAGAATCCAAAACAGATACTTTCCGAAACAAATTTTTTCACAAAAAACGGGCCTGCGCCCCGCTCAGCCTCCCTGCGCCCCGCTCAAGTGGCAGGAGCAAAAAGCTCCAATTCTTCAGTTTTCTGATTTTTTTGTTTCTGAGTTTTCAAGGCAATTCCTCACATATTCTTATAGTTAAAAAAAAAAAAAAAAAAATTATAAATATTTAAATAATAATGAAAAAATATTGGGCCGGTGAAATACGACATGCGCACGCAGAAAGTGATCTAAAGATGAATGAAACATGCCACTGACTTTGTAAGTTCAAAATAGAAAAGAAACCAAGTTTGATACGTTCTTCTCAATGGAAAATTTATGTGTATATATATCATGAGAGTGAGACACTCCATGCCTTCAACTCAATTTAATGGTATGATTTTATCCATAGATTTTAATTATAATATTATCAAAATAAAATAATGTTTAAATGACGACTGTATATACAAATAAATGTCTTGTTATATTTTATATAGTAATTTAATTTTAAAAAAATAAATTTATAAAGTCAAGGTTGCATTGCTTAACATTTTCCTCTTTTTGTTTAAATCACGACAACGTTGTCTTACTTCATTCCGTTAATTAGTCCCCTTTCAATGTTTTGTAATTTCCAATTATGCAATATGCATTATGAAATGAAAGGATCACTTTCATGTACAATATTTAAAGGTATTTTAAATTGTAGCAATTTGACCAATATACTTTTGACTTTCATCCACAAAATAGATTGAATTGATTAACGGGTATGTGATCTCATTATATATATATATACAAGTTGCTGTGTTCTCTTGTTCTTTTCTCCAGAGCTTCTTCTTACTAGATCTCTTCACAAACTCTCTCTCTTTTTTTTCCTCAAAATTTTATCTATTTCCTAACTCACATGTTTGATGTTATAGATGATATATACACACAAAACCTCATTGGAACAAAGCTCAATTGGAACTTGTACCTTTTGTCACTATTAGAAAACTTTTAAATACCGATGGACAAAATTTGTCTCTAAAATGCAAATATTTTGTCATTAAGCATGCTAGAGACGCATTTGATGCCGTCGGTAATTTTCTCGTCTCTGAATTATTAGAGACGGGCAAAATCTATCTTTAAAATGAAAATATCTGTCTCTAAAATAAATATATATGTTTCTAACTGTTTTTTCTGTCTATAATTTCATCTCTATTAGAGAATAAATATATTCCGTCTCTAAATTCCGTCGATATTTCAACTTTTTCTAGTAGTGTGTTTATCTAATAGTCTAGTGGTTGGAGTATCACCTTAAAAAATGAATAAGTAGGTATACCGTGGATCAGAATTTGAACTTTAGTCCCGTATTTTATATTTAATATCCCTATCAGTTGAACTATGTTTATTAAGACTAATCCATCCATTTTATATACAAGTTATTTTCATATATTCTATTCAACCAAATTATATGTTAAATGCTAACAATGAGTATAAATGATAAAAAGGTGTTGGAAGTTTGACTCAAGATTCTTGCGTATAAAAAGAAAAATTGATTGGAGGAAGATGAAAATTGAAAACACATTAGAATTTTAGAAAATTAAATGATTCAAATGATTAAATTGATTTGGTTATTTAGTCGGTTTAAACACAATTAAACTGTAAAATGGAGATAAGAGATTTGGTTGATTCAATGTCCAAATTAATTAATAAAATAAAAGAGCACATTAGAATTTTAGAAAAAATAGGAGACTCCCTCTATCTCATTTTTGGTCATTTAATTTTTATATCTTTAGAGACGACAACGTGTAATTTGACTCGTTAAAAAAGACACTACTTTAAATATCTCTCTTGAAACCATCAATAGTTGGTCCATCTAACAAGGTATTCCTAATATACATGCTTTCTTGTTTATTTAACTTCCGCATTAAAGTAAGATTGTAGTTCTAATCTTTATTATTGAGCATGTGTTATATAATTAATTAGTAAATTAATTCTAACAGTATAGACGTAATCAATTAAAAATTTAATGGAAAAATATATATATTTCTTCCTCAAAATCTTATATTTAGAGATAGACATATTAAGACATATAGTGTTTGTTTAATTAATCTACTAAAAAAATAGAGATTGGACATGACAATTATATTCTATTTGATTTTGGGATAAATAAGCATTTACCTCCTGTAAAAGACGTGTTTTGTTTTACGCTCTATAAAAAAAAATTGATTACCCTTTGTAAAGGTTTTTTTTCAGTTAAATGATGAGGTGACATGCCCAAGATGGGGTAACTAAAATCCGCTAACATTACATGGAACAAAATGATGGAATCTTAAGTCCACATATTCAATGAGGGAAGATAAATCCAAAAAAAATAAAAAATTATAGGGGGTAATTCAAAAGAATATATTTTACAGGGAGTAAAACTAAACACGCCTATTTTGCACGGGGTAAAAACTCATTTACTCTCGATTTTAAAACTATTTCTTAAAACTATTTCTCACTAAGGGTCTGTTTGGATTAGCTTATTGTTGAGCTTATACAAACAATTTATACAATTTTTATGTATTATTATAAGTTTGTCCAGGTAGTTTATGATAAAATAGTTTATAAAAATACAACTTTCACTATTGTGAACTTGTAAAATAGCATAAAACCTAATTTATATTGCATAAGTTGTTTGCATAAACTCAAAAATAAGTTAATCTAAACGGGCCCTAAATCATCCAAACGAGCCCTAAATCACACAGTAAATACTTTTTGTGTTCAATACAAATTGTCTAAACCACTAACATTACTTTTTATCAACCAAACACTATATAAGACCAACAAAATTCAATACCTTAAATATTTGTTTGCCTATTACTTATTATTTGTTGTTAAATATATTTTTAATTTGGTTAATGCTACAGAGTGGTCCACCGTGAACAAGTGACCAATAATACTATAATAAATACAAATTTTACAAAATTAACTGTTGGATTGAAAGTTTGTATCATATAGATAATCCATATAAATTTTTAGAAAAATTGAAAATGATTTGATATGTTATGGAAACCTATCAAGATTAACGATATTTAATAAAAATTTATAAACAGTTAATCCAAATGAGTCACAATAACATATCAAATAATTTTCTAATTTTCTAATTTTTTTTATGGATGATCTATATGAAACAAATTCTCAATCCAATGGTGGATTTTGTGAAATTCATATTCGTTATAGTGTTATTCATAAGTGGTACAATGTGGACGACCACTTGATGAAGTGGACTATTTTAGAATTTGTTTTTTGATTCATATAAATATTTCAAATTTTGTTTTAAGTCTCTAAAAAGTTTCAATAAGTTTTGGTCCCTCAAATATTTTCTGTCATAATTTTTTATCTCTGTTTTTTAGTCAACTTATATATATCATTTGAAATATTGTTTTTTTTCATAATCATGTTTAATACATTATCTAAATCTCTCTTCTTGCAAAATTCTTTTTTATCTTTTTATTTTGTTTTTGCACCGGTTTTCGACCCACCAAAGGTGGGCGGCTAATCTGGCTTGTGCGTAGAGACATGCGCACTGGCCAAACGTTGTTCCCCCTGAAAATCAAATTTGGTAAAATTCAGAAAACTGGAATAGAATGATTAAAGGCACTATCGATTCTGCCGTTTGCGCATGATGCACTGCAAATTGTGCATGAGGCGCAGCCGCGCAGGGCAAGGCTAGGCTAGGCTGCTGCCTGTTGTGCATGATGCTAGCGTGTGTTGGCGGAATTTGTTTCATGTAGATTTTGTAAAAAAAATTGTTTTGAAGAATACCAGACTTGTATTTAATTTTATTTTATAACAGGTTTGTTTTAAATAATAGACATATATATTTTTTCAATAAATAGAGATTGTTTTATTACTAGAAAAATAAGATTGAAAGAAATTATGATTTGTCGCTACAAATGCTAGAGTTTTCGGATTAGGATTTGTCACCACAAAGGTTTGGTATAATTTGGGAAGAGATTAAGGGGTTTGATATAATTAGGTGCTAATTCTTATATCTCAATTGAGATTTCTTGAGTAAGTGTTATTCATTTTATTATAGTGGAATGAAGAACTGTTCTCTCTCTTGTTTCAGTAAACAAATTGATATCATGTTGTTTTCTTTCTTGCCATTTTATATGGATGACTGCATCATCATCTCTATTCCATTTAGTACTTAGTTGCTTGGTTAATCTTACACCGCACATCAAAATTTTCATCGGTATGATTTCTCTTCAATTCAATTCAGAACATTTATTTTACTCTATTTGTTATCAATTAAATATATAATAGTGAGTATAACTCAGCACCCATACACCAAACCGAAACGGTCGCGTCGTTATCCTTAACTTGTATGCACCGGTTCACACGTTATTATCCCACCTCCTCCCTCTCAGCCACATCCACCCACCCACCCCAACACATTGTTGGTCGGTAACGTAACTCTTGTAACAGGTCAACCGTCAAGGTTATTTTCGTAACTTTCTTTATCCACTCCAAAGTGGAAAAAAGCTGTTTATTTCACTTCAAGTGGCTTACATTATTTTATTCCATTAAAATTTAACAATAATATTTAATCTATGGTAATTAATTAATAATTAATTATTTAATCACCCTTATTACTACTGTTTCATTGTTGGATTTAACGAAGTCTTCGAGTCCGTGTTTTCTCCAGAGTCAGCTTCTTTGTATGTCAGAGAGAGAAAATTAAAAAAAAAAGTTTTTAGAGAGAGAAAAATTGTGTCTTGTTTAAGCACAGAGGATCTAGCAGCGTGTTCTGTTCTGTTCTTTGATAAGACTTTGAAACATCATGGTCAGCACCTAACTTTTCTTCTTATTCATGTTTCTTCTCATGATGTTCACCACCAACCTCTTGTTTTTTTCTTGTCATAGTTTTTCTCTTTCATTAGATTCTGATATGGTAAATTGAAACTTCTAGACCCAGATTTTTTTCTATGATTTTTTCATCTGGGTTTTTTTCTGGCTTTCAAAAGTTTCCATTTTTATAATCTGGGTGTATGGATATTCCTAGATTTTTGCAGTTTCTTATGGTTGTGTAATTTACTAATTTTGGGTATTTGCAAAAACATTAAAAAAAAAAGTTACTGTTTTGTTGACCTAGGAATCTTCTAGGTTGTTCTTATAGTTCTATTATAATTATAATGGAGAATACTGATCTACTTTTGTGTTATTGATTTCACAGATCTCTTATGTTCATTGATCTCATCGATTTAGATTGAAGAGACCCTTATTATTCATCACTGAAGTTTGGTGTTTGAGGTTTGTTATCTTATCCTTAACTTTAATTTCTTCTTTTGTTCTTATTGTGTGTTCGTGTGTATGCTTCTTTGGATGTGTGAGGTATTTCATTTGATTCATGTTTTCGTAAGGAAAGAGTAAAAGATAAACTGAAAATAGAGATGATAGATTCTATTTTATAAAGTTGATACATATGATAGAACCTTTGATAAGTTGTTTAATCTTGATTTGATAGCTCCTTTGAGAAGTTACTATTGAAGATGTTTAATTCAATATTATCAGATTTGAAACCAATCCAAAATTGTTTCTGACAAAAGTATGGAACTTTAAAGTTTAAATTTGCTTTAGCCTTTAGGTCCATGTGGGGCTTTGTTTGATGAGAATCTCTTTGTTTTTGTTTTTTTTTACACTTTGTGCTTTTCTCTATATGTGTTCCTTCTCTATTATTTCTTGATCATTAAGTTTGAAGATGGAATTTTAAATTAAAGTTTGGTTTATTTATTTGCAGATATTCACTCTTATAAGAGTTGTGACTTGTAACTAGAGTGGAAGAACATTTATTTATTCTTGAAGTGGCTGTGGTGACATATTAAGTTCTGTGGCTCTCGCCGTGTTGGAAGAAATGTCCTTCCGTAGTATTATGCGTGATGTGAGGGATGGATTTGGAAGTTTATCAAGGCGGAGTTTTGAGGTGAGACTTCCTGGCCATGAAAGGGGAAAGTCGCGTAGTTCGGTCCATGAATTGCATGATCAGCCTCCCGTTATACAGAACAGCCGGTGGGCTAGCCTTCCTCCCGAGCTTCTACGCGATGTGATTAAGAGATTGGAAACTAATGAGAGTACTTGGCCTAGTCGTAAGCACGTGGTTGCTTGTGCTGCTGTGTGTAAGTCATGGAGAGAAATGTGCAAAGAAATTGTTAGCAGTCTTGAATTCTGTGGGAAGATTACTTTCCCCATTTCATTGAAGCAGGTAAGATATTGTTCTTCTTTCCTCTGATTGAACCATGATTGTGGAACAAACATTTGCCATATTTTCTTTATCTCCTGACCGAACTTTGGATTCCAAGACCCCTTTTCCTTGGAACTGGAACCAGAGGGTTACGGCCAAAAATGAATGTTCAAAGTAATTGCTTCATGCGCGTGAACACAATAAATTTTAAATATTTGGAACTTGGCCTAATTTTACATTTTTGTGCTTGGTTGATTTTGTTTTACAGCCAGGGTATAGGGATGGACCTATCCAATGTTTCATCAAGAGAGACAAATCTAAGCTGACATATCACCTCTTCCTTTGCCTTAGTCCTGGTAAGCTTTACTTTATTTGATCATCTAGACTTGTGAATTATCTAATTTTTCTACGACATGATTTATTAACTTACTAGTTATGGCATTTGATGGTGTATTTCTATTTAACTATCTTTGATTTCGAATTCTGATTGTTATAGGCAGCATTAAAATTCAAATATTTCATATGGTCTATGGTGTATGAAACTATGAATCCATATCTTCCACATATATATGTTTTGGTAGTTATATAGGCTCGTCTTTGACTAAGTTCACTGTAGTTAATAAGAAAATGGACCATGCTCCTCTATCCTACTCTGCGTGTTGGTTCAATTGTTTGCTATGCTTGGCATAAGTAGTTCATTATTTTGAGGTGTCAACTTTGTAGCATTAAAAAATATGCATTTAACAATTTTAAGATCCTGATGTCAATCTCTGAACTCTTCACTGTGTTCGTGCAGCCTTGCTTGTTGAAAATGGAAAGTTTCTTTTGTCTGCAAAACGTACCAGAAGAACGACTTGCACGGAGTATGTTATATCAATGGATGCAGATAACATATCAAGATCTAGTAGCACTTACATTGGAAAACTTAGGTATTAGCTCTTTTGAGTACTTTCATCACCTCAGAACTATTTTATGAGAAATCATTGTTTCTGGCTCTTCGATATCATGCACTTCAACTTTATTAACTTTCTCTTATTTCAGGTCTAACTTTCTCGGAACCAAGTTCATAATTTATGATACACAGCCTCCCTATAACAATGCTCAGCTGGCTCCACCTGGACGCAACCGTAGATTCTACTCGAAAAAAGTTTCTCCAAAGGTCCCTAGTGGCAGCTACAATATCGCCCAGGTCACCTATGAGTTGAATGTTCTCGGTACTAGAGGCCCGCGAAGGATGAATTGCACTATGTACTCAGTCCCTGCATCTTCCCTTGAGCCAGGTGGCATTGTCCCAGGCCAGCCGGAGCTCATTCAGCGCTCACTTGAGGATTCTTTCCGTAGTTTATCCTTTGCAAGATCAATTGATAATTCAACTGAGTTTAGCAGCTGTAGATTCTCAGACATAATGGGAGCCATCAATGAAGACGAGGAGGGGAAAGAGAGACCTCTAGTTCTTAAGAACAAGTCTCCGAGATGGCACGAACAGCTGCAATGTTGGTGCCTTAACTTTAGAGGAAGAGTGACTGTCGCATCCGTCAAGAATTTCCAGCTGATTGCTGCAACACAGCCTGCAGCTGGTGCTCCTCATGCAACAGCAGGACCTGCGCCGTCACAGCCGGGACAGTCCGACCATGACAAGATTATTCTTCAGTTTGGCAAGGTCGGGAAGGATATGTTTACGATGGACTATCGGTATCCTCTATCGGCATTTCAGGCTTTTGCGATATGTTTGACTAGCTTTGACACAAAGCTGGCATGTGAATAGTAACAAGAGATATATGTGGCAAGACAAGTAGGATGTAATCTCCATTTTAGGAATTCATAGGATGGTGAAATTGAACTAAGCTTATATTTGGTATCAAGGTGAATGTATTAGAATCATGGTGACACCGTGATTTTGCAGAAGCTATACTCTGCAGCTTTTGGAGAATTACGGTGGGTCGTTGTGATTCTGGCATATTCACCGTGATATCAAATGTACAATCATTGTTTGCCTCATAGTTGAACTGTAAAGTACACAACCAAAACAATCTCTTCTGAGTGTCCTTTTTTATGCTTTGTTGTAACCCTTTTCTTTTGAATGTTTAGTAGTATGCTTTAAAGATTAAACTATCTTTGTCAAACTTTGTTGATGTAGACTTCCATACTTTTATGATGATAAAGATGTAATGAAAAAATGTTAGTAGCACTCAACATCTGTTCAGTCATATGATTAAGAATATTAATTACTTTTTGGAATATTTTTTGGGTATTAATTCACAGAGAAAGATTTGCATAGGCATAAACCCAAATAAAATATATTTGGGCACACATACACAAATTCAAAAATTTAAAACAAAAATAATATAGTCATATCAATTAACATCATTTTATTTCTTTTCTATTTAACTTTTTTTTTGTTTGTGTGAGTGTGCTTAACACTATATCATTTGTGTTTGTGCCTATATTAGAATTTTCCTAATTCACAATGCCAAAATCACTAAAGTTTATATGCAAAGGCACTAATTTGGAGTTTGAGGTACCTAAAATTAATTAGGTTAATAATTCTTTCAATTAAACATCGAATTTGTGTAAAATTAAGTTAAAAATTCTTTCAACTAAAGATCGAATTGACATGTGTGTGTGAATGAATTTTTAGTGATGTTTGTCATTTCGGTATGAATAAATTTTTTATCAACAAGTTCATATTGAGTCATTATATCAACTGATCATAAAAAAAAAGTATGGTCATATTTTATTTTTATTAAGAAAAAAGTATGGTCATATATCAACCCAATTATTTTTTACAAAATTATATTCATTCATTCAAATTGATCGAATATACCAAATTATATGATAAAATATCTACTACAAAATAATATCTACTATAAGTTAATAACATACGACGGCAAAATATCCAATACAAATAATATGATAAAATTAAAATCACCGGAATATACATGCTTCCGGAACTGCAATGTTGATACTCAAATCATTGATTGAATTTGTATTTGACTGAAATTGTTCTTTCAATAAGAATCAAACGAACACCACAACAATACGAAAAATCAAATAACGCCGCACAAAATAACAATCAATACAATGACACATTTAGACAACGAAATGACAAAAAAAAACACAAGAAAAATTTGATCTACGTGAAAATCACTTATTTATATTAAAATAAAATAAGAGGAAAGTTATTTTTTATAAAAATACCAATCTCATTATTGGGACTATCGAAAGATTCTAATTTCTAAACTAGTTCATCAATGTTTCTTTGTACTTGATCATTAGAGAATTTTCTTGTCCTTTTTGTGAAACTGATTGACTATGGTCACGGTTTATCGGTTTATGCATTTGGTTGTATTTTTTAATTTGATTTGTTATGTGTGACTAAACCATTATCAGGATTATGGTGGATTCTATGGATTAGTGTTGTTTTGCTTTATTAATCTTAATTATAATTTCATTTTCCCTATTGGATCTACCATGCATCAGTAAGATTTGGGTGGTGGGATCTGACGTTTACACAAAATAAACAATGATGTATTAGGTATAGGGGACTCAAATTTATAAATGCCACTTCATATTCAAATGTGCAACTTCATCTTAAAGAGAAAAAAAATGGTGACCCTAATTTCAAAAAAATTGATAAAATAATAAAGGGATTAAAATAACTTATTTAGAAATAAGGGGATCAACATTCAAAAACTATTTAAATAAGAGGATTAAAACTGTAATTAAGTTTATATTTGAAGAAGATCACGAAGATTCAAGTCCTTTAAAGAAATTTCGAATTAAGGAGAAGAATAAAGATGCAAAGTGAAAAACTACTTAAAAGTCCTAAAAATGCAATGTTTTTACATTGGAGTCGGCAAGGTACAAAAATACTATGAGTAAAGTTTAATAAAAAGGAATAACTCCAACAAACGAAAAATCCAGGTTAAATTTTGATGTAATATTAATCCAAGAAATATATTGATAAAAAAATGCAACAAAAATAAAAAGAAGAATGTAAGTCAAATTGGATACACAAAATATATTAAGTCAAAAAAAAAAGTCTCAGGTCTTCTATCAGACAAATACACTTATTAATCAGAGTCAATTGATCAAACAAGATCATATTCACAAGAATTTTTTTTTATCTTTCTGATTTTCTTTTTACTTGTATATTTCTTGGTTTAGTAGCTAACAATTCATAGAACTACAATTCTAGATCTCCTTCATGTCTTTTCCCCCTAGTATATCAATTACGGATTAAGATTCTCTGTTGTTGTCATATCACACAATTATACATAGTAATAGATTTCGATCATCCATTTCAAATCGGCCAGCTCAAACTGCATCTTCATAAAATCAATATAAAACAATCTTAATATGTGTGTGTGAGTGAATTATTACAGCATCAATATGTTGCATCAATTACAGGGGGTAAGGGAATCTGAAGTAGTACCATTGAATGTAATCAGCAAACTGCTGGAACAAACATTAACTTGGCAAAATATTTAGTGCAAATGTGGCAAGTTGTTACTTTTTCACAATCTAGAATTATTTTGCTGTTTTGTGCCCAAAAAGAAAAAGAATTATTTTGCTGTGAATACTCTAGTATTTATCTTATTTCAATTTGAATATGTACATACATTGAATAATTTTGATAAATCTAAAAATTAGTAAATATTATTTATAAATCTATTAAAATTATCTATTTTAACCATCTCTACAGTATACCGATACATATTTAAATTAAATATATACCGAAAAAAAGTCTCTATTATTTTTTCAATCTGAGCCGTATGCCCTGAAAGTTGTTGCACAATAAATTTTGTCAATTTAAATTTGATGCCTACCCACATGGAAAAATTGGTTCAAAACTTGACAAACAATTAATGTGGATCATAATTACTCCTACTTCATCTGTGCTTTGAAAATTCATGGACCTCACAAACAACAAGAGTTCATCTAAGCTAAAAGCTGATGACCTGGAGAAGTGCAAGTTACTGTACCCCTTGGCCCTTTCTGATGTAGTATTCGTACATTTGAGAGTTGGGACAGATGAACTAGACCGGTCCAAATGACACATATTTAAAGAATCATGCTAAATAGGATATTCGAGACACTTGTATATTAGAAAAATAAATAAAAGATAAAATTAATATTAATAAAAATAATTTTTTACACATTTAAGATATTGAATACAGTATATTAAGTTTCAAAACAAAATTTTCTTATTAATATACTTAATTAGTGCTCCACGGACACGAAAGATGAGAAATCAAACAATAACGTTCTAAGAGGACAAAATTATGAGAAAAAAAATTAATATATGTGAAAACCACTTATTTAAATTATACTATAATAGTTGAAAAAAGTGCACATAAGTGATTTTGAATAAAAAAGGATCCAAAATCATTTTTTCGGTGAAAGAAATGAATTTATAAATTAATTATATTTGAAGGTTATGAGAAATGGACGTATCATATATAATTATACCCTTTAGTTCTCGGAGAAGGGAGTTTAATAATTCAGAGTTGTTCCCAATAGGAATCGAAACCGAATTAAAAAAAAAAAATTTTTTATCAAGTACTCTAATAACTAGAATTTCACTTTTTAAAGTAAATAAAAATATTAAAACTTTTGTCAAAAATAAAATAAGAGTATCAGAATTCACATTTCAATCCCAATATAATATATTCCCTCTGTCCCAAAATAAATGACCTGTTTGACCACTAACACGTTTGCCAATGCACAACTTTAATCGTTAATATATCTAATTATATATTATTAAAAATTATAAAAATGGTATATTTTGAAAGTACTCGTCGAGACAAATCAAACAACATCTCATATGCTAATATTTGCATGTATATATTAGTAGAAAAATAAGGTTAAAGCAGGTCAAATGAATAGTATACTAAGTCAAAAAGAGGTCATTTAAAATGGGACGGAGGGAGTAGATCTCAACCAACTATATTCATGTGGCGAGAAAAGCATATTCTAGCACTGTAACTCATAAAAGTTTAACCTCTCTTTTCTTTAATCATACAAATTATTTAAACTCGTAACTCGTAAAAAGCAGATTCTAACCGAATTGGATTCATAATTCATCTCTATTTATTGAATACTGGTACTTCACAATAAGAGAGAAAACGTGTTTTTTTCTCACCTGAAAGTGATGGATGAGTAACAACGAGATCCCAAACTCTTTTTTCCTCATTCTAAAATTATTATTTTTTAAAAAATTTATAAGGAAAAAACAAACAATTATTTTTTTTAATAAAGTTTTTATTTACTCATAAAAAATATAAATTATAATTAATTTACTCTTTCTCATATTCTCATATTTTCTCCATAATAAATAACCAATAATAATTATTTTTATATCTTTTCATACAGTTTATTTTTAAAAAAAAGGAAGTTGGAAAGTCATGATAAGCAGTGAATACTTTTTATTTCTGATGTCGAACGTTACTATTCTCAAAGAATTTGATCTATTGACTTGGCCTGTTTTGTTGGGCCTTGTCATAGTTGGACCGTGTTCGGCGGTTCGAGATAGTGGACTTCCTCGGGCAATGGACCATAAGCCTAGTCCATAACACAAACTTTAATGTAATATATTACTGTATATGTTTTTTTTTTTTTTTTCTTTTCTAAGTTTTATTTTCTACAATTTGCACACATATACACATTATTTATTTATTTAAAGAAAAATCATATTTTACATGAAAAAAGTTGATGTGAAAATATCATTTTATTTTTCTTAATTAATAATTAGTCATGCTAATTAGTACCTCCGAAACACTATTTAAAGAAGCTAAAAAGAGGAATTTTTACATTGAAGCAATCATTATTTACACTTTTGAAAAGTTAAATACACAGATTCCAAAACTTATTTACCATATTTAGTTTTTTAATTACATTAGTTAGCATTTTCCATTAATAATAGTACACATTTTTTTTACTTTGAATTGAAGTTGTTTTAGCTATGTGGCACATTTCTAGTTTGAACCCAATCAATCAAACCATGTGCCTATAGCGGTATATAAGTGATGTACATGTACTTTGGCATCCACTTTGGGGGATGGGGAGAGTGGAGCTCAGCTCAGATCACAGAAATTGATGCTTATGATTAATTTCTCCCTCCTTCCCTCCTTAATTACTTTTTAACTCCAACAACCATTATTTAAATGACTTTTCACAAATTAAATCACTTAATTTGTTTCAAGAGAGAAGAAGAAAAGGAGCTTCAAGTCCAGATCAACTACTCAATGGATAGAAGATGTATCCCAGCCTCCATGATATCAGGTCATGAGTACAACATGATATATATATATATATATATATATATAATAATGTTTTAAAAGTTTTTTTTTTTTTTGTCGAGTAGTTTAGTGACTTTAAATTTCACCATTCCTTAAGATAAATAAGTTGAATGACTGAAATTCGAACCTCAATTCCCATATAATGCAATGTTCCTACCATCTGAACTAAGCTCATGTGACATTTTTAATTTAGGGGTAAGAATAATCAATCATGTATTATATATAAGCATGATTAATAGTGCTAGGGGTAGAAATGTATGTAATGTAATGTAACCAGTGCTCACTTCTCGTAACTCTGTCAGGTGATTGAACCCAATGAGTATTATTTTTTCCAAGATACATTCCTATATTATGACATTTTGATATGTGTTAATTAGCTGCATCTAGAGATATATATATAATATAATCTTGTGTTTGTAATTAAGTTGATGTTTGAACATATTTTCTAGAAGCTCCGATCTATATTTAATTAATTAGAGGAGTGATGCATTATAGAATTAACGTTTACTAAACTCTCACCAAAATGCAAATTAATATTTCACATATAATATATGCTATGCTACACTCAACTAAATTATATTATAATTCATATTCTTTTAATTTGCCGCCGCAGCCGGTCTAATTTATTCTAAATCGTTGGATTAATTCAACAACTATAATGCGTCATATTTGATCGGATCAAATTGATATATTTTGATGTTCTATAACTTCTTTTTAGGAAGAACACTTTAACTAAGAAAAAGACATTCTTTAAGTGTGTTTTATGTTGTGAGTTGTGACAAATAGATGATTACACAAGTTTGAAAGAAATTCCTCAACAATGCAAATATGAAGGCATGAGTATTCTGTTCTTTGATTTTATCATATTATTTTTATGTATAAGTAAGCTGTTTTATAGTATCGATTTGATTTGAACGATGTGAGTTGTACTATACTGTTTCGTTCTTTTCGTTTTTATAAGTGTTTAATTTGTATTTAATCTAATGTACTATATTGATTTAAATGAATAAAAATCTTTTTATGTTAGTCAAAAAAACTATGACAAAAATTTCACTTTAAAATGAACCAGAAAAATATTCCACTTTAAATTTAAATGCTGAAAATTTCAATGAGAAACTAATATTATATTTTTTAAGTAGAAGTTTATTGTCCTTTTCACCTTCATAGAAGGGTGAAGGCTGATGACAATGACACTCACTTGCTAAATATTAGATTGATAAATACCATGTTCCGTAAAAAAAAAAAATACCACGTTGGTCACCAGTGCAAATGAGTTGTAAAATTTGTGGTGACTAACAATGAATTTGAAAATTTTAACCAAATTGTTAAGGGGTTTAATTTTAACTCTTGTGTATATGGAAAAATTTCAGTTGAAAATAGAAAATCGACTTTATATTGCCAACAAATTACTTAACAAGGAGTCGTCACTATTAAAAATCGGTGAATAATTCTTAATTAACAAAAAATGAATCGGTTGCCTTCATCACGATTAAAAATGAATAATTCTGGACTGGGAAAGGAGGTTGCCTTCATCGTCGCTGCCATTCTGCTGTGTTACATGGAGTTTTATTGGATTGTTTTTGTGTTGGTAGACGATTCATTCACGCGCACGCTGTTTTGTTGTAAGCTACTCACGAGCTAGACTCGTCAAAATCCAATTCGACCTGTTTGCTCGAAAGGGTTAGGTATGTAGACACTCCGTGTTGACGGTAGTAGTCGCTGGTGTTTTGGTCTTTCCTGTGCTCGTGGGGCTCGACTTCATTGACTGACCATCCCTCGATCTGGCGTTCAATTGATTCTGGTTTGCTTTAACAAGATTTGATTCGTCAGTGGTCGATACAGAGGCCTCACAGGTCCATCTCAATATTCGAACGTTCCATGTTTTCAGACTTTTTAGCTTAAAAAACCATCATTACTTGTTGCCTGCTGCAGGGAGTAGTGGGTACGTGGGTCGTTCTGTGTTGACGATCGGTTCATTCGTCTTAAGTTTCTAGGGACTTATATTTTTTTTTAGGATTAAATCGGAGTTTGTATACTTTGTTCTTCGTTTATTTTCTTGGTGTAAGGCCTAATTCCCATTGTAATTATCTTATTTTTCTTTCTTTTTAATCATATGAGCTATATGAACGTAATCTTAATCATGAACCGAAGTTGTATCGTTACTACAAGAAAATTGAGCCTTTGCGACAGTCAAAATTGCAATTTGCGACAGTTGAAACCGTTGCAATAAGACATCTGCGACAGTTCTTAAACCGTCGAGGATTTGTGTGTCGCAACAACACTTTGCAACGGTTTTGGAAACTGTCGTTACAACTGTCGCAATTGATTTTGCAACTGTTAGAAACCGTTCTTTAATGTATTTTAGCATGCAGTAACAACTATTGCAACGGTTACAAAACTGTCGCAAACCTTTTTTTTTTAAAAAAAAAAATATTTTATCTTCATTTTAATGCCCTATTAAATAACAATTTAAACCATAAATAATTAATTTAAATATTCATACAAGAGTAACAAACTTAAATGCACAAATATATAAATGACTTAATATCATTCTTATAATTCATTCAATAATAACATCTATACACAATGATTAAAGTAGTTCAAACATTGAGACACTAAAACAATAGTAGAATGGATAAACATACAAAAAAGATTGCGTCAAAATTAGACGTTCATAAAAATATCTAAATATTCTCTCTCTGGTGAAATTGCATCATGATCCTCAGGACAAACTAGACTCGGAACTCCTACCATCTCTTGCCTCTTCTAATTCAATTTTCTGAAAAAACATACAAGTATATATTAGAATACTTGAAAGAAAAAAAAGAAAAAGAAAAGGGAACTGTAAAAATTGACTTTGTCCATTGTTAATTTTACAAGATAATAAGTTCCTTCAGACATAGCATTTAGTAGAATTATATGTAACAAACTCAACCATATCACACCTTAATAAGTTATACCGAATCAATAGAACAATAATTTGTGTTCCACTTCACAACACAACCATCTCATCATAGATTTACACGAGACAATAACTAAAATAACAATGAGATGCATTAACTTGAAACGATAATCATAAATATTAGTTCCCTTAATGATTTCTTTTAGTACACCTTAATTGAACTATAACTATGAGGGTATCAAAGTGAGATATCAAATTTCACTTTCCCATAACTATGAGGTCTATCACTAGAACATCAAAAATGGATGGAAACAAATAAGTACACACTACACAGTTTCATTGGCATTCTTTAAGATGCATGAATTGATCCCAATCAGAATACCATAGTCTTACTATCATATTGGGATTCTCAATCAATTCAATACCTACACCATGCTCGCTAGGAAGTATCTATAATACATTTAATACCGAATTAAAAATTATCTACTAATCTTTCTATCATAAACATGTCAATATTTTTAAGTCAACGACAGTAACATATAATTACCTGATTATTTTCTTTGGAATTTTGCATTTGTATTAAGAATGCAACTTGCTCCTTCAAGATATCAACCCGTGAAGCCTTATCCTTCGGTGAAATGTTTCAGCTTGCATTTTCATCATCTTCTCATTTTCTTTTTCATCATCATATCAACTTGTTGCAGTCAAACATACTAATTGTGATAATGTCTCTACATCTGCTTGAGTAGTGATATAAGACATTACCATCCAATTAACAACGAAGCTACATTCAAAATGAAAGTAAAACTTGTTGTCATTTGATTAACCTCTAAGAAAATCCAACAGTGATATATATAACTCACATAGCAACTAATTTTGCTAAAAACTGGAATTCATGGAGCACAGCACTACAAATGCAATGGTCATGTTTAGTGAAACAAGTATTAAGAACTCAAAAGAACTACTATAGATAATGTAGCCACTACTTTTTAAGATTAAATCAATTAATAAAGAGGTACCACACACAACTAAGCCTTGTGCCAAAGAAGAATGAAAGTTCAGGTCAATCTTGCTTAAGGTACCTCTTTATCAATTGATTGAAGAATGAAAGAAGAATGAATTGCTTATGGAGGCTTGAAGATAGTGTATTCCTACCTTGTTAGTTAACGACTTGGTCCTGTAAAGACTGTCCAGTTTCATCCACAATATCAGATTGGTCATGTAAAATGTGACAATCTCATCAAATTTGATATTGAGGTCCCAACTTTTAATAGCAGATTCCAATGGCTACCACATCTGCATCAGGCTTTTGTTGCGAACAACATCAGCTGCAGTTAACCTGCAATAGAAGCAAAGCAACTGCAATTGCAATCACAATTCAAAACCCTGATCTTGAAAAATGTCAATTCATTCAATTGGAGTCTTTAAATATATATGTTCTGTTACTACACGAAAGGGGAATAACTACCCGAGTAAAGAACAACTAAACAAAGGATCAAATTTGACGTTGCAGTTACCGTCTCTGATGACTCTGCAAGGGACCTGATTTGACTCTTCATCGACCTTAGAAATCTTTCTTCCAATGAACCTCTTGTTGTTATGTGATAAGTATGCAGATATTAGTGACCATATACACATAAATTGCAAAGAATCACCTCAAGTTGTTCATCGAGTCTTCTATGAACCTTTACAAGACAATGACAGGATTAGTACACAAAAAAATGTGGACTAGTTTTCCTGCATAAAACATGGCATAAACCTTTTTAATTTTAGGACAATGCAAAAAATGGTGTGAATTATACTATAGTTTATTTTGAAAAACAACTGAGTTTAAATTAAACACTTACCCTTACCAACATAGCCTTCTACTGCTATGAAAAATCTCATAAACTGTGGGAGCCCTTGTAAGTCAATTCATCATGAAATTGTAGGCATCCTTAACTGATTCAACTAGCCACACTGCACAATTTTAGTTTCATAAGTTGACTGACGATAGATGATATATATCCAACCATTCAATATTTCAATTTTTCTAGAATAACCAACCAAATCAAAATGCAGCAACATGGGAAGCATAACAAGTACTACTAAACATTAGTCTTGAGCCATATATACATTAATTATTATCAATTTGCGGTAATCAACACTATCATACTAAACTAGTGTATAAAATAATTAAGCCAATTATGCTAATAACAAACACAGCTATACTTTCATATTTTCAACACCTTCCTGATCAGTATGAAATGCATACAAAAACCTAAGAAAAGTTAAATTCAACTTAAATTACAATCACAGTCAGAAATATCATATCTAAACATACACAACACTGAATCAGAAATTCAAATCTCTACTACTAAAATCACTTGATACATAAAATCAGTTGAAACACTAAAATGTGTGTTTAGAACCAGAAAAATTTGCTTGAAATAAAGCAAAATAAATAACTCACATACCTCAACAATTGATTTCTGAAATAGTATTGAAAATCGCATGGTGATGAAATCAAATTAGAAATCAAAACCTTTTTCTATCTTTCTAGGTTCTTCTTTCCCGGAGATCAGAAGCAAGTTCACAGACACCAAAAATATCATCTCCAAAGTTCAAACTCTCACACAACTTGACACTCTACTCAAAGTCCCAATTTTGTTTCTCTAAAATCTCATATTATCTTTATTACACACTTACAGTACAACACCAGCCAAATTTAGAGTAAGAGTTTAAATTGAAATTACTTGAAGGAGCATAGCTATAAATTGAAGATTCAATAATGAAGTTGAGCTATAAATTGAAACAGATCGGAAGTTACTTGAAGGAGCATGTTATAGACAAAAATAAAAATCAAAACAAAGTAACTCAATAAGCATTGCGACGGTTGTAGAAACCGTCGTAGAAACCGTTGCAAATGTTTTAAAAAAATCACATTGCGACAGTTATGTTCAAATGGTCGCAATAGAAGTGTCGCAAAGTGATCATTTTCTTGTAGTGTGTAAAGGCCAACTTTCTCGTTCAACTTAAATATATATATAACAAAAGGAAATTAATTGTTCAAGTGCTTAAGATAAATTGTTCATAGCAAGAATAATTACTAGTCAAATTTTATTTAACTCGCAATCAATTTCTAAATTATCATAACACCTTCCACACGAGAACAATAAGATTAATAAAAAAAATATAAATAACAACAAAAGGAATTTTTTTGGGACCATATTTAAATGGATTATCAAATAATTCATGGACCCAAATGAGTGTCATGCGGACACACAAACATTATCAACTAAGAACTTTTTAAATTATGGTCTTTCAATTGGTTTGTGGGAGTGTGGAACACTAAGATTTTATATCAAAATATGCTACCACACGCACACACATGATAATTTCACGTGCATATTTTGATGTTTACTTTGAGTGGGGTTGAAATAAGTTGAACACAACCCAATTTGCATTGGATTTGGATTCAGACAGTGGTCTAGTCACTTTTCTTCTGTAGTGCTGGGTAAATGTTTTGGAAGATAATGTTCTCCTTTAGAAATACCACTTCCTGTTCCACTATTACTAATGTTTCTTTTTTTTTGGATAAGTATCAATATGGATGGTGCTGTCATTATTAAAAAAAAATTAAATATGGATGGTGCTGTGCAGCATGGGGTTGTTGATGGTGTTTTGCGAGATCGTATTGGAGTTTGGATTAAAAGATTTGCCAAAAATATTGGTACACAACTTCTGCCTTTAATGTTGAACAATGGGGTGTGAGCGAAGGGTTATATCTTGCGCGACGGAATAGTCTCAACAATATAGAGCTATAACTAAAACTACTTAATACTATAATTGTCTTCCAAATCAGATTAAACTGTTGGTTAAAGCCAACAAATAAATATATATTGTAGAGCTACAAATTGACTTTGTGGCGGTGGTGAGGAATCTTGGTAGCGATTGAGGTAGTTTAATTCGCGGAATTCGTAGTTTGCTTAAAAAAGGTGGAATGTTAGAATCTAAAATGTGTATCGAGAGGTAATCTTAATGTCACTTAGTTTTTTTTTTTTTTTACTAAAGGATGTCAATTAGTTTGAACTTACTTTGTTAAATATTCTCTTATTAAATAGATTGATTGTGTTCTTTAGATTTTTTGGGAGTCTCTACTCTTCGTAATTTTATTTAGGCTTAGACCTATGAAAAAAAATGAAAACTTGGAGTACCTGCTTCAATATATAGCTATTTATTCTAAGTATTTAAAAAAATATTATTTTATATATGCAGGAGACCAAAGTTCGAACTTCGGTCATCTATCTTAAAGGTAAAATTTCTAGTCATTAACTACTTGACCAAAATTAAAAAATAAAATAAAAATTGGACCAAAAATAATGATGATAAATAAACTACGAATCATAAAAATTGTTGTTTACTCCCTCTGTCCCAAAACAAATGACCTAAATTTGGCATTGTGTACTATTCATATGATCTACTTTGACCACATTTTTCTATTAATATGTACATGTTAATATTAACAAATGAGATATTGTTCGATTTGTCTCAACAAATACTTTTAAAATATACAATTTTTATAATTTTTGATAATATATAATTTAAGATTTTAATGATTAAAATTGTGTATTGACAAATATGAAAATGATCAAACATGTATTTATTTTTATTTTAGAACAGAGGGATTAATTGACAAGTTCCAACTTCCAAGTGAACCACCAAGTCACCAACCACGGTCCCATGTTGTGCTGACTGTGGGCCAAGACCCTCACTTAGAAGAAGATTTCTCTTCCCACCCTCACGTCTCTTTTTCATCTCCAAAAATTCAATTTTACTTCCCAAAAGTTCGATTTTCATTTACCGAACTTTTTTTTTAGGATATAAACATGTGTTTTCAACCATTTAAAAGTTCGATTCGCATTTATCAAACTTTTTTTAAGGGTATAAACGGAAACTCAAGGGATGAAAAAGAAAATCAGGGTTGTGAAGAGAAATCTTTCCCTTGGAATTGGGAAGGAAAAAACAATGAAAATGATAATAGTACTTGTTATGCAAAATAAATTACATGACATTCATCAAATAAAGATATGTAAATGAGTATTCATAGAGACAAATAATATGATATTTGTGTCTGTACTAAGATTATGATATATGTATTTGTCCCATATTCGGGCATGTATATGTTAAGTGGCTGGTCATTCACAAATTTTATTTTTTATTTGGGTAGATAAGGCTATGGATTAACGCGCTAATCAAGCAAACGAAAGAGCATTGCAATTATTGTTGAAAAAATGAATATTAAGGAACCGATAGAATTGAATATGTATTTATCTTATCCGTAAATATTCATTAAACTACTTGCCATGTGTCTGTATTGGTTTATATATGTAGATATATCTGCAGATACGGATTTTTTTATCATCCCTAATCACAAACGAGTACAATTTGACTATGAATGAACTACAATATAAAACAAATCTATCCAATTATAAGACTTCTGAGAAGGAAAAAGAAGTAACACTTCTCTTTGTAGAATCAAGTCCAACCAATTAATATAAGATTCAAACATTATCTAGTACATCTAATAGACTTATTTTTAGATTTGAGTCTGTCTTTTTTGACAGTCTGATATGATATGTTGTTGCCTCTAGAGGTTGTTTTTAGGGAAAAATTGCCAATTGTAGGTTGTTTGTTAGGGTTTCCAAATTTTGGGGCTTTTGAGAAGTTTTAACCGAATTTTTCTCTTCCCCTCTCCCGGGACTCTTTCGCCCCCTCCCCCAATATTCCAATTTTTCCCTTAAACAAAAATTTTGAAACGCTTTTTCTGAAGTTTTTCTAGTTCAAATTCGGCAAAATTTTGAAAAACATGTTCCGAAATTTTTATTCATGGGCCTAAAACTAAAGAGAAAGCCTAGCCCAAAGTTAGCCTATTTATGGGCCTATTTATTTATTTATTTATTCCACAAACCCTTTCATCTTCTTCAACCATTTCGCTTTCTCCTTACTTACTCTGTAAGAATAACTCTCACTTTTTTTGCTCAATGTTCTCTATTCTATAGTATAGTTTCTTTTCCGCCATTACTTTAGTTTACTGTTATTTCAACTCAGTTTTATGGTTGTTTTACAATCTGTGCTTTATTTTGTTTCTGTTTCTTGTGACCCATTTTTGTGATATTTTCTATGATTGACAATGCATGTATTCGAATGTTTATACCACAATTTAGGGTTTTCAGTAATTTAGAATGTTGATACCACGATTTAGGGTTTTCAGTAATATTTGATCTGATGCACATAAATAAGAACATGCTTTTACAACAAGTAGTGTTGTTAAATCTTTCTAGAAAAACAAAGTAGTGTTGTATCAATCCTGTTTATTAATTTATGTAACTAAGTGATTAATCTCAAAGGGCTAATGAGCTTGCTAATCATTGAGAACTCGGCCATGCCAGCCCCATTTCCCTAAGAACCTTAGAATTTTGTTTTGGTTATGCTAATTAGTACCCCCATCTCCTTCGATTTCTCTATGAGTTATGAGGTCTATGTGTTTCCTTTTTTCTGTCAATTGAGCAAAGTGATAGTTATTGCAAAATGGGTTTCAGCTATGCTTGTGAAATTCATTATGTATATATAACATGCTGTTATTGCAATTGGTTTTTCTGTTATGCATAAGAAATCTATACCTTTAATTACATCAATATTCTGTGGCAGAAACTCAAAATCTACCGTGCATTGGCCCAGAGACATCCCTAACGTAGTATAATAAGTTACATTTGGTGTCAATGCATCTCCGATTGTAAATGGTTATCTGCAAAATCTTCTTATAGCAGTAGGCTCTGCTGCTGAGTGTTTCTCACTGTCTTAGGTTTGGTATTGTCCCTCTGTTATCATCTATCTGAAGCTTATGTCTATCAATCCCGTTGCTCAACAAAATGACCGAAATGAACACTACGAGTGGGCTATTTCCTTTTAACGACAATGGTCTGATATTTCATTTTTATTTTTGGGTAGAATCACAACTTTTTATTTATATATTTTTTATCATCATTCTATAGTTCAATTAGTGCTTAATAGATTTTACTTGGCTGATTAAATTAGCTATCATTTTAATTAAAGTTGTATCATGTATTTGTTTTCATCAGCATATTTACCCTTCAATTTTTTGCTTTTCATTTCTTTTGGTTTTGCTTTTCAATTCACAACTTCCTATTATGCTTACTTATTTGCCGCTAGATAAATTTCGTATTGTGTCTTCTTGATATGCCCAATGATGATATGGTCCTCTGAATAATATACAAAGCCTTTCCATCCCTTCTGCCTTTCTTCACACTGCCATCACTATTGACTTCTTTTTTCTTCTTCTTTAACTCTGTCGTTGCCATCAACTTCGTCATCATCATCATCATTATTATTATTATTATTATTAAGTATTATTATTATTGTTCATAGTGACAGTGGGCCGAGATGGTGGAGGTTGTGCTCTGTGTGCACTGCCTTGATGGATGTTGAGAGGCTTTTATGGATGTTGAAAACGTTCAAATCTAACAATATCTGAGGGCTGGGTTACCATTTTGTGTTTGGATAATCTTGTCAATCGCTTCTATTGTTCACTTATTTTATATGTTATCTTCAGGACTCTTGCTGCCTGTCTATGCCCTTGTTGAGGAGAGGTAGTAAGAAGTTTAGGTGCTTTTTTGTCCAATGTCTACTAATTTCTCTAATTTGCTTTCTCCTCCGTTTTTTGCAGGTTGATTTGTCAGAATTGGCGATTCACTTATTTTCACTAGTAAGGGAACTATAGTTGACCTATTTATTGTTTAGGTAGTCGATGTTGATTTCAGTTAAACTTGGATGCGATATAGTTTAAATATAAATGTTGATTTCAGTTAAACTTGGATGAGATATAGTTTCACTTTAAATTTAGCGTTTCATCGTCACTTGGAGCTCCCTTTATGGTCGACAACCTAGGGTTCTCATTTGTGCTTGATAGATTTTTCTTTACAGTTTATATTTAGATACATATTACTTATTATTGTATT
This sequence comes from Trifolium repens, assembly GCA_030408175.1. Lineage (NCBI taxonomy): Eukaryota > Viridiplantae > Streptophyta > Magnoliopsida > Fabales > Fabaceae > Trifolium > Trifolium repens. The sequence continues at coordinate 58,406,017 of CP125836.1, read as the reverse complement.
GTGGCACTTGTGTTTCAATAATTACTTTTTCTTGCTGTTTTCTTGTCATCATCAAATTAGACCAATTTTATTTATCTTAAACTATTGAATAGTTCTCAATTTTCACTTAGTGTAAATTTTTTTACCATCAAATTAAACTAGTTTTACTTTCCTTGGGACAATTTCCATATAATCTCTTCTGGATATGCCCGATGATGAGTTTTCACCGCTAGATATGTTACTCTGAAAATCATTCACAGCTTTTCCTTCCATTTTGTCTTTCTCCCCGCTGTCATCACCACTAACTATGCTTCTGCTGCTGCTGCTGCTGCTGCTGCTACTGTTGTTGTTGATGATCTTCTTCTTCGCCTTCTTCGTCTTCTTCTACTTCTTTTTCTTCTTCGTCTTCTCATTATCATTGTTGTTAGTACTATTACTGACAGTGGGTAGAGACAGTAGAGGTCGTGCGTTGTTCTTTCTTTTTGCACCGCCTCGATGGATGGCTTCGATGGATGGCGAGAGGCTTTTATGGATGTTGAAAACATACTAACCTAATAACATCTGAGGGCACATTTTTCTGTCTTGCGTTTTAAAGTTTTTTGCAATGTTTTCTATTTGAAATATTTGTTTGATATGTTAATATCATGAATCTTGACCATCATCCTTCCAGTTCCAGATCTATCAGGCAGGCGTCTGTCTGTCTCTTGATTCATATGTCATTTAAATTTCTGTTCTATCTCATCTTCCTTTTTGTATTATTTTAGTCATTCATAATCTGTTTGATTTATTCACCTCTGAAAACTGTTTATAGCATTATAAATTTGATTCTCGAAGAACCCTGTCTACTGTTTTAAATAAGCAGTGTTATACTTATATCAACCCCATTAGCTATTATAAATTTGTTTTTCTGTTTACTATTTATATGTTATTGTTTTTTCGTTTTATCTTGATTTAAAATTACACAAGTTTAAATGGATAACCTGGAGATAAAAACATAGTTTTACTCTTTGAAGTAAATAGTGAAAATGTAGCAAGATTTTTTCTATGATGCCCAATGATGTAAAATTAACTATTGATTGGCTACATGGTTTTGTTCACAACTCTACTTGCACCTCTCTCTCTCTCTCTCTCACTCACTCACTCACTCGGTGTGTGCGCGTGTGTGTATGTATCTATGTATGATCATGATCTTTCTCTCGCCTTTTCTCTCTCTCTCTCTCTCTGGATATATCTATCTATCTATATATCTATCAATCTATTATGATGCAAGGAAGTTGTGAATGAATCCATGTAAATGCTGTAGATGATTTTGTTTAGGTATGAATTCTGAGGGCTGTTTCCATTTTTCTGTCAATTCGGTTAGGTGTCAGTTTTTGCAAAAAGGGGTTTCAATTAGGTATTAATTTCTGTAACTAAGTGATTAATCTCAAATGGCTAATGAGCTTGCTAATCATTCAGGAGAACTCGAGTTTCATTCATGAGTATAATTAATTTTGGCCATGCTGGCCCCATTTCCCTAAGAACCTTAGAATTTTGTTTTGGTCATCCTAACTAGTAACCCCATCTCCTTCGATTTCTCTATGAGTTAGTAGGGCTATGTGTTTCCTTTTTTATTTTTCTGTCAATTGAGCAAAGTGATAGTTATTGCAAAATGAGTTTCAGCTATGATTATGAAATTCATTCTATATATAACACACTGTTATTGCAATAGGTTTTTCTGTTATGCTTAAGAAATCTATACTTTAGAACATTAATATTCTGTGGCAGAAACTCAAAACTATCGTGCATTGGCCCAGAGACAGCCCTAACGTAGTATAATAAGTTACATTTGGCAATGCATCTCGTGGATTGTAAATGATTATATGCAAAACCTTCTTATAGCAGTAGGCTCTGCTGCCGAGTGTTTCTCACTGTCTTATGTTTGGTATTGGCCCTCTGTTATCATCTATTTGAAGCTTAAGTCCATCAATTCCTTTGCTTAACAAAAGGATCGAAATGAACAGTATGAGGGTGCTATTTGCTTTTAACAACAATGGTCTGATATTACATTTTTATTTCTAGGTATAATTGCAGCTTTTTATTTAAACTTTTTTTTTATCATCAATCTATAGTTCTATTAATGCTTAATAGATTTTACATGGCAGATTAGATTAGGTATTATTTTAGTTAAAGTTGTATTTTGGCAATAATAAGTTATTAATTACTTGATTTTCCAATGTATTTATTTTCATCAGCATATTTATCCTTCAATTTTTCACTTTTCATTTTTTTGGTTTTGCTTTTCTATTGACGAGTGCCTATTATGCTTACTTATTTGCCTCTGGATAAATTTCCTATTGCGTCTTCTTGATATGCTCAATGATGATATGGTCCTCTGAATAATATACGAAGCCATTCCATCCCTTCTGCCTTTCTTCACACTGCCATCACTATTGACTTCTTTTTCTTCTTCTTCAGCTCTGTCGTTGCCATCAACTTCATCATCATCATCATCATCATCATCATCATCATCATCATCATCATCATCATCATCATCATCGTTATTATTATTATTATTTATTTTCAATTTCATAGTGACAGTGGGCCGAGATGGTGGAGGTTGTGCTTAGTGTGCACTGCCTTGATGGATGTTGAGAGGCTTTTATGGATGTTGAAAATGTACACATCTAACAATATCTGAGGGCTGAGTTTCCATTATATGTTTGGATAATCTTGTCAATTGCTTCTTTTGTTTATTTATTTTATATGTTATCTTCATGACTCTAGCTGCCTGTCTATGCCCTAGTTGAGAAGAGGTGATAAGAAGGTTAGGGGCTCTTTTGTCTTGTGTCTACTAACTTCTCTAATTTACTTTCTCCTCCATTTTTGCAGGTTGATTTGTCATAGTTGGTGATTCACTTATTTTCACATGTAAGAGAACTATATTTTACCTATTTATTGTTTAAGGAGTCAATGTTATTTTTAACAGTTGATTTCAGTTAAACTTGGATGAAATATAGTTTCACTTTGAATTTAGTGTTTCATATTCACTCACAGCTCCTTCTATGGTTGACAACCTAGGGTTCTCATTTGTGCTTAATAGATTTTTCTTTACAGTTTAAATTTAGATAACATGTTACTTATGATTGTATTGTGGCACTTGTGTTTCAATAATTACTTGGTTTTTTGCTGTTTTATTGTCATTATCAAATTCCGCCAATTTTTCTTTATCTTAGTCTATTGAATAGCTCTCAATTCTCACTCAGTGTAGAATTTTTTACCATCAAATTGAACTATTTTTACTTTCCTTGGGACAAATTTGTATATAATTTCTTCCGGATATGCCCGATGATGAGTTTTCACTGCTAGATATGTTTCTCTGAATATCATTCACAGCTTTTCCATCCATTCTGCCTTTCTCCCCACTGTCATTACTACTAACTATGCTGTTCCTGCTGCTGCTGCTGCTGTTGTTGTTGTTGTTGTTGGTTTTGTTCTTCTTCTTTCTACTTCTTTTTCTTCTTCATCTTCTCATTATCATTGTTGTTAGTACTATTACTGACAGTGGGTAGAGACAGTAGAGGTTGTGTGTGGTTCTTTCTCTTTGCACTGCCTTGAAGGATGGCGAGAGGCTTTTATGGATGTTGAAAATGCACTAACCTAATAACATCTGAGGGCACATATTTCTATCTTGTGTTTTAAAGTTTTTTGCAATTGTTTCTATTTGAAATTTTTGTTTGATATGTTAATATCATGAATCTTGACCATCATCCTTCCAGTTCTATCAGGCAGGTATCTGTTTGTCTCTTGATTAATATGTCATTGAAATTTTTGTTCTAACTCATCTTCCTTTTTGTATTATTTTTTTTTTTTGGTCAAGCCTTTTTGTATTATTTTAATCATTCATAATATGTTTGATTTATTAATCTCTGAAAACTGTATATAGCATTATAAATTTTATTCTCAAAGAACCCTGTCTACTGTTTTAAATAAGTAGTGCTATATCAACCCCATTAGCTAATTTGTGTTATGTTATTGTTTTTCATTTTATCTTGATTTAAAATTACACAAGTGGATGACATGGAGATAAAAACAAAGTTTTGCTCTTTGAAGTATACAGTGAAAATGTAGCAAATTTTTTTCTATGATGCCCAATGATGTAAAAATTAACTATTGACCGGCTACATGGTTTTGTTCATAACTCTACTTGCACCTCTCTCTCTCACTCGCTCACTCAGTGTGTGCATGTGTGTGTGTGTGTGTATATGTATGTATGATCATCATCTTTCTCTCTTTTTCTCTCTCTGGATATATCTATCTATCAATCTTTTATGATGCAAAGAAGTTATGAATGAAGCCATGTAAATGCCGTGGATGATTTTGTATAGGTATGAGTTCTGAGGGCTGTGTTTCCTTTTTTCTGTCAATTCAGCTAAGTGTCAACAAATTTTTCTTTATCTTAAACTATTGAATGGCTCTCAATTTTCACTTTGTAGATTTCCTTTACCACTAAAGAGAACTGATTTTACTTGTTCAATTTTCTCCCTTTACCACTAAAGAGAACTGATTTTACTTGCTCAATTTTCTCTCAATTTATGCCCCGTGATGAATTTTCATTGCTAGAAATGTTTACTCTGAATATCATTCTGCCTTTATCCCCACTGTCATCACTACTAACTATGCTGCTGCTGCTGCTTGCTGTTGCTCTACTTCTTTTTCTCCTTCTGATTTTTATAGTTGTAATTACTACTACTGATAGTGGGGTAGAGACGGTAGAGGTTGTGTGTGGTTTTCTCTTTTGTGCACTGCCTCGATGGATGGCGAGAGGCTTTTATGGATGTTGAAATAGTACTAACCTACTAACATCTTAGGCACAGTGGCTATCTTGTGTTTGAATAATTTTTTCAACGATTTCCTCTTTAAATTTTTGTTTGATATGTTAAATTCATGAATCATAACCATCATCCTTTCAGTTCTATATGGCAGGTATCTGTTTGTCTTGATCCAGATGTGATTTAAATTTCTGTTTTATCACATCTTCCTTTTTGTATTAATTTAATAATTCATGATTTGTAGCCGATTGGTTTTTACCAATCTTCCATACAAACTGTTTGTTTTTAGGGCCCGTTTGGATTAGCTTATTTTTGAGATTATGCAAACAGCTTATGCTATTTTACAAGTTCCTTACAAATTGTATTTTTATAAGCTATTTTATCACAAACTACCTTGACAAACTTATAATAATACATAAAAATTATATAAGTTGTTTGCATAAGCTCAAAAATAAGCTAATCCAAACAGACCCTTAATCTTTCTATCTTTTCAAATGAGGAAAAGAAGCAACTGTCACCCCCTGTACTAAATTTACATGTAAATGAATGACAATGATTGACCGTTAAAATAAATGCGACCATGTAAGTCCTTGGGATTTATTTTCGTAGATATGATGCCAAGTTACTGAGTTTTTTCCTTCTGATTACCCAGTTTATCTATGTCCAACAACTAATGTTAATTCCTCAGTTTAACTAATGTTAATTCCTCAGTTTATATATTATTAGGGGATATTACCCGGTTTGAAGCTAGTTTTGAAAGCCCCATATGATTTCTATTTAGCTATGAGAGATCTGAGGGCTTTCCATTTATTTTTTGGCAATCTTATAGGACTTGTATGCTTACATTCTTAGTTACGTTTCTATCATTTCATAGTACAATTTAAGCTGTTGTGTTTCCCTCCTTGCTGTGTTTGCACAGCACAAGACAATTTACTTAAATATCTGAATTTCCTGAATTGTTTTATTGGCTGTTAGGGTAACAACCATTAGGATCCCAAGGGCAATCAAGGAGAGTTTGTCCTTTTCATAGCTTTTAGATTCTTTCTAACTTCATAATGTTTGGTTTTTAATTTGTTATTTTTAGATTTTGGTTGCTACCTTATGAGCAATCAAGGAGCTTGCCCTATGTTGGTAAGGTCTTATATCAGACCTTGTATTATCTGAATTTTAATGCTTGTTGGATATTTTAAATTATAAGTACAATAATGTAAAATATAATTATCTGCATCAATTTTTGAAATATTGAATCCTTCATTTGTGATGACTGAGCTGGATTAATCATAGACTGAACACTAGGGTACTGAGAAGAAATGAGCTGTACAATGTTGCATGAACTGTTTTTGGTCTAGTGGTAAAAAGATAGGTCTTGGGAGCCCCTCCAGTGTTCCCTTAGTGGGGGGTAAGCCTAATACCTTTGTAACTGTTTATTGAGTCATAAGATCTTCTCTGCCTGAACTGAGGCATGGTCCTCTCACCATAAATTTACATTAGCAAAAAAAGAAAAAGGAATGAGGTTACATGATCAGTGCTTGTTAAATAATGTAACATAGGGATTCTTGATGAATTTGGTTTCCTATGTGCTTTACTAATGTTGCTATACTTAGCTTAAGGTATTTCATAGGTTCCCTGCATTTGATGTATTACTACTTGAGATACAGTCAAATGCTAAATGTATAGACATTTCTCCCAGATTTACAAACTAAATGTTAGATGAATTGAAGGAGTTATCTGCATGTCCCTTTTGTATGTAAGTTCGGCAAGGAGGTATTTTGACTTGGAATCTTTGCATCATAAATGTTGGCCATGAGTTGATGAATATCTGTGTATGCGGATGTGCTGGTGCTATGGTAAATTGTTAAGAATAGTTGTTTGAATTAGTTCATATTTGATATGATTCAGATATAGATCTGATTGAAATTTCTGTTTTTGTCTCTTTGTTCCTTTTCATTCCTAAGTTTTATCAGATTCGGTACTATTTCATAACCCTTTGCCATTATTTTTAATCCCTGTTTCTTTTATAATGAATATGAGAAACATTTATTATCTCTTCTCCTAAAATTATAGTACATTCAGTCAGTGATTACAGATAGTTTATGTATTATTGTACTTTATCCTGTATTATTTGTTAGGTGTTTTAGTGAAACAAGACTTATTGGAGAGCATTCGCGTGAAATACAAGAAATTGTTCTTGGAGAGCATTTTTTGTGTCACCATGTAAGATTCATTTCTGAATAATTTGTTGTATTTATTTTTCACTAACCATTGATTTAAAGATAACATAGTTGTTGATTGTTGTTAATTTACTTCAATTATGTGCAGATTATAATGATTGGTCCCGAGAATTAATGGTCCGTTTGGTCGGACCAAATTCATTCATCGATTTCCATGCTTTCTTTCCTACTTTCATCTTGGTATTTCCCTTTGATTGTTTGTACTTGTTTTAACGATTAACGGTCTGTTCTTTACTTTTACACTTTGAAGCTTCTTTTTGGAGCAGACTTTTACTGCTCTCCTTTTCTTATGACAATAAATCTCCTTGATTTATGCTATCAAATTCATGTCTCTTCAATTGAGTGCTTCAACTTTGGAATCCTTCAAAGGTCAAGGTCAATATGCTTGTTAAGAAAGTGATGGTAAAATTGAATCATGCTGTCTTGTTGGGGAACTATAGGGAATAGGTCTGGTGTTGTTGGTTTTCTATAGGAGACAATCAATTGATGGGCCCACCTCTAAGACCACTGTATTTGGTATATCTTATGGAAGAATAGTCAAAAAGGAGTTGAGATCTTTTCCACTTTCAATTATTTTTTATTTCTTTCAATTACTAAATTTTTTTAATATTTTGGGGTGTATATAAGTGATTTGATCTTATATTTCCAAAATGTTATAGTAATAGAGGAAATGAAAATAATTGAAAATGCAGAGGATCCTTGCTTTACTCCAGATTCTTTTGTTAATTTATGTGCATGCATTGTATCCCTAATAGCTTGTAGCAGTATCCTTTTATTGACCAATTAAAACTTTAAAAGAGAAGATGTGAAGCAATTAAGGTCCTAAATTTGTTGCTTGTTGCTCTGACGTTTTTAGATCAATATGGACAAAATCCCTAACAAAATTAATTAAATACAAATACTCTATGTGCATGAATGTCAAATCTTAAGGTTTGTTTGGATGATGAATTTTAAAATCCAAAAGAATATGAAATTTTGAGTGTAGCTTTGCTCCATTTAGCGAGTTTCTATTTGTTTCTATTTGTGATTGACATATGGAAAAATCAAATGACTGTTGATTTAATAGGTAGAATTAAGTATTTGATTTAATAACAAACAAAACTAAAGAAATTAGAAACACAAATACATGTTCCTTCTTCCTCCCATCATTCATGGTTACCTCTCCTCTTTCTCTCATTATTAGCTTCTCCGCCACCCCACTTTATTCATCCTAGCGGTGGTGTTATACATCGTGTTAGCTCCACATACCATCTTGTTTTGGTGTATCCCTATCGCAGCTTCTTGCCGTCTTGGTGTCTTGCTTTCGTTCCCCAAATTGCGCGCAATAGAGCCAATCCATTGTGCGCCTTTCCTCCCTTATGCTCCCTTTTTAATATGAATCAAAAGTACACTCGTGGCAACAATGTGATTTCAAGTAAATTTCTAAGAAAGGCTTAAATAGTCTAACAATACCCTTTTTACTTCACTTGATTGCAACAGTATTTAGAAGGGTTCATGTACTGTAAGAAGAAAATAACATAGGTTGCAAAACTACAACTATGGCTGTGACAATAAGAAAGAGAAATGCAATGGAGAAGTCGACGATCAAAATTTGGGGACTTAGGGTTTGTTACATGGAGTTATTCTGAATGTTTTGATCAAAATTCAATTTTAATATTTTCAATATTGACCAAAAGTGTAGGATTATAAAACTTTTTTTTCTAATGAATTCTTTTTTATAATTTTTTTTCTTATTAATCGAAGTTATTTAGAGGTTTTGACAAAATAACTTTCGAATGATAAGTTTATAAGAAATAAGTAATATTCCAAAAGGATATATTTTGATATTTTTAGTTAGCAATTAGCAATAATATGTTAAATATATCATTGGTTGCTAATGCTCGTTATTTTTAATTTTAAATATTATACTATTTAACTAAAAATAAACATTTGCCAAGCCTTGTGTTCTTCGAAGCCTTGAATGGCTCAAGACACGTTTTCTTTTTTAAGAAGGGATCAATGCATGTTAAGAATGGTCATATTTTTCTTTGCCTAGAAGGCAGAGAATGCCCTCAATTTTTTTTATGAGCCAAAATAATTAAATTAAATCACTACTCAAGCACAAGCACAAGGACATGTGCAAGAATCTATGAAAGCTCGATACGCGACACGATACGGATACGATACGATATCGATACATCGATACGTAAAAATTTTAAAAAATACATATCTGATACTGTCGCGATACGTTATTTAAAAATTAAAAATAAAATTAAATATATAAATGCACAATATATAAATATTAATAATGATAAAAATATTTTAAAGACAAAATTTTATTATTATAATTATTATTATTTATTATAAACGTCAATAGTTCATTGTACAAAGAGTACAAACAAACCAATAAGCTTGCACACGATCAAAACAGTTTGAGACTCAATATACAATGGCTCATCAGTCCTAAGACACATAATAGCTCAAAATACACATAATAGTCATGACAATAAACCTCTTCAACAAGTTCATCTTGTAGAAATAGCAGACAATTATATTGCTTCTGCAGCTGATCAATTAAAAGAATAAAACATCAATTCTTAACAACCTGTTATATAGTAGGAAATCATAGTGACTTCAGAACATCGACAAAGACAAAAAAAATACTAAAGATAATAAATTAACATCATTAATATTGTCCTAAAAAATAATGATCAACAATACATCTTAAGTTAAGTATTATACAATTAAAACACCATTAGTACTATATCAAAAAACATCACCAGTACTATTCAAAAAAAGACATAGTTAGTTAACACACAGATTGTATCGGATATTTTTTTTTATTTAAAAATAAAGATTTAATCGATATTTTTCCGATACGAGTATCAGATATTATTTTTTATTTAAAAATAAAGATTTAATCGATACTTTTCTAATACGAGTATCGAGACGTATCGATATCGAGTACGTATCGTACGTCGCCATTTTTAGAGTATCGAGACTTCGTAGGATAGAAGAACAAGATACCAGAGAGTATAAAGTTAGCTCATCCTTGTGCAAGATAAGAATAGCTCCCCTATACATAATCAAGACAAAACTAGCACAATGCCCTAAATTAGCTAACTTTATACTCGAATTGACCCCGCTAGCTACCATTACACTCTCTGGTCTCCACTCTCTACTTGCTATAACAACATCTGTATATGATTGTAAATATTTGTCTTGATATGCGATGTGAAGCTTGACCATATATATGATGAGATTGGGTGTCATTTTAACTTGTATGAATATGTAGGATTTTTTTTATTGAGTGCATGAATATGTAAGATGTGTATACTAATGTTATATAAATTAAGAAATTGAATTTAATGATTAATGAATTTTATTAAAAAAAACACATCATTTGAAAGAATTTGAATTCAATTGGATGAAAGTTTTATTAACTAAACTTCATTAATTATGTGGTCGAATTCTAAATTAGTAGGATCAATTCAAGGGTCTGTTTGGTTCAATCGAGGGGAGGGGAGGGGAGGGAAGGGGAGGGGAGGAGAAATCTTTTAATTATTTATATGTTTGGTTCAAAAGGGGGGAGAGGAAGGGAGAGATGGGATTTTAATTGTAAATGTGTTTGGTTCATGAGGGGAGGGGAGGGATGATAAAATCAAATTACTTTTTTATCCTTATAATATTATTAGAGTTTCATAATTTTAAAATTATCCGCTATATAAATATAAAAACTCAATAGACTCAAAAATTTCACAAATCAAATTATATAGTGATAATAATTTAAATTAAATTAACCTAATTAAAATTAACCTAATAAATAATATATAAAATTAAATTCTACATAAAATTTAAATTAAATGTTAAAAATATGTATATATATTTTAAATTAAATGTTATATATATATATATATATATATATATATATATATATATATATATATATGGAAATAAAAATATATAAAGAAAGAGTATCACTGTTGACGTTAAGGATAAAAAAAATTTTAAAAAATCTTAATTTCAACGTAAAAAAGATTGCATGGAAATTTTTATAAAAAAAAAAGTTGTATGGATATATTATTGTAATACAACGTAAATATATTTTGAAGAGAAATTAATACATGGATAATAAGGATAAATGTGACAACGAAAATTAGCAAGTTAGCAACATAAAAAAAAATACAAATAAGGATAGTTTTGGTATTTTAAAATAAATATGAGTATAAGTATGTCATTATAATTAAAATTGTAATAATGTAGTTTGCCTCCCCTCCCCTCCCCTCCCCTCCAAATCCCTCCAATTTGGGGGGAAGTAAAAAATGAGTATATGAGGGATTTTGCTCCCCTCCTCTCCCCTCCCCTTATTAAAACTGAACCAAACACAATTAATTAGAAATATTACCTCACCTCCCCTCCCCTCCCCTCCATTTACCTCGAACCAAACACACCCTTAGAAACCAGAGTTACAAAAAAAATAAGTAATACTTACTAATACTATTCTATATACATTGTATAATACAAATATTTTGTCGATACAACTTAAATACAAATCCTCAAATGGATGTAACATGTCATATCTTATGAATCATATTTAAAATTTAAAATGTGTTGGTCGCTACATATATGTATATATTTCAGTTGGGTTTTAATTGTTTTTACTTATTAAAGGAGTAGTCTACGATGCTAGACTAACTAAATTAATTAATGTTTCAATTAAAATGTAAACGACACTTACTAATAAAATTGTCTAGTAGCTAATTGAGCCCTGAATCAGATTAAACTGGTAATAAATGTCAAAAGAAATTGTTTAGTCGCTTGATTCATTGATAGTATTATTTTATTTTTTTGAATAATATATAATTAAATACCAAGGGAGAAAATGTCCTGAACGATTTCATCTTCATCGATGAGAGTGAGTGTTGTGTCACAATCTATAGATAGAAACAATAATAAGGACATAATGTGTAGTCTATGAAATATGAATGATAGAAAGGGTCCAAGAACTCAAAATAAAAATGAATGAAAGAGTCCAAACCTTCCAATTGGCGTGGACAAGTCTCGATCTCAATATGAAATATACAAAAATAAAGCATTATTTTCTATTTTTGACGCATAAACGCAATATATATATTAACTAGTATCGATAATGAATAAAAAATTATTAGACTCAGTCCCTTCTTTTTCTCAGGCACCAACGTAGACTCGGTTTTCTTTTTTGTTTTTATGAATGAATGAATAAACGTAGACTCAGTTTATGCGCCATATGTGCACCCAAAAATGTCTACTCTTTTTCTTTGATCCAAAAATGACATTTTTTTTAACTAGTGCCTTTTTTTAGATCTTTCTTTAATAAAATTTAATTAATTAAAAATTTAAATAACTTTTTGGTGAATTAAATATTTTAATTATTGTCCCTTTGAACATACCTTAGTTAATAGGGACACTACATATAGTATAATAATATATAGAATTAAAAGTTCAAATCATAGTACTCCCAAATATTTACCTTTAAAAAATGAAATTCTAGCCATTCAAACACTTATTTTAAAAAAATTAATTAAACTTGAGAAATTACTTACACACATTTTCATAATTCTTTTTTTTATATAGAAGGGGGCAACACCCTCAAAAAATTAATAAACGAAACGAACACTACAAGACAGGTAAAATAAGGAGACTATAGAGCTTTTTAGGAAGTGTTTCTAAAACATGCAAATCAAAAGAGTTTAACATTAAATTGAAACATTCTAAAAAGGTAAATATGTGGAAAAAAAAAGAAGAAAATAATTTGTCAAAAAAAAACATTAAATTGAAATTTGCTAATCAATCAACTAATTCATTTCCTTAATGCCACACGTGATTAATTTGAACATATCAGGTAAAATCACGAATACGTCTAACCAATGTAAAAATATTCATGTTGACATTCTTTAAAGAGTGTCCTAAGAGTATGCATTTGCATTTTCACCATGAATATTCTATATTAGGATGGAAAATCAAAAGATTTTTTTGGGTTACTTTTACATTAGTACGAAGTTTTACTACTGCTAGTGAACCAAATGACTAATTTCCATCACAAAATCTATGAAATACACAAGGCAAATTTCTACTTCTGTTTACTTGTTTGGACATCAACTAACTATATGTTATACATGTTCTTTCTTTCTTGAATGTTTTGTAAACTTTTATAGTCTACTTTAAGTTTAACACACCTTATGCTGATGAAATTAGCCGATTAATATATATATATATATATTTATTTTGGATTACTAAAAATAATGTAGCACTAATTTTAGGATATGGGTTTTGTGTCGTCACAATTCAGTGACTGCACGCCGTTAATAACTTTATATCTATTCGATTGAAAATAAATGATCCTAATTTGGTGATGAAAATTTAATTTAGAACAAAAATGAAAAACTATTTTAAACAGGAATCATCCAATTAAAATCAAACGGTCCAAATGACGAAGCATTGACCGCTCTTAATCCAAAATCCCTAATTTTAGGACCGTAGTAAACTTCACTTGACAGCATGAAATTCCGCCAAGTGGCTTATTTTGACAGTTTCACAACTTAAACCATCACAGGCCAGTAGTTTTAAACTCTCTTCTCCTCCTATCAGGTGTTGTCGTACAGGAGACAACTGAATTATCTTTGTCCCTTAACAAAACCAACGGCTCAGATTCCCTCCGTATTCTCTCATCAAAATCTACGCCGCTAATTTCAGAATCTTTGTCCTTCACACCGTGTCACAAACGTGTTCGGTACGTGTTCATAATACTCTCTCAACCTTAATCTTTTCATCAATTACCCAAAGTTTAAAAGCTAATAAACCTCAATTACTCCTAATTAAACATTTTTTTTTCCCTTTTTTATATTTTTTCTTTTCTTTTTTGTTTTAGCGTATTTGGTTTTTTTTTTTTTTTGTTAATTTTCCAACCACCATAAAACGCGGTCCAATTGTCCCCAATATAATCCCTCACCTTCCTACTAGGGTTCCATGCCTCAATTCTTCCCGCATCTCTCTCTTCTTCTCACACTCTCTTTGTCTTTTTCTCTCTCACCCTTTTACTAATTTTGATTCTTCATTCTTCAATTTTTTCAATTTTTTTCATTTTAGGGTTTCAGGGCTTTTTCCCCCTTTCTTGTCAAAATTTAATTTTGATTATTGGGTTTGTGAAATTCAACATTTTGAAATCTGGGTTTTGTAATTGAAGTTAGAAAGTTTCGAAATTTTGTGAGAATTTTTTGTGAGAATGCCAGCGACGGACTATCAAGGTTCGTCTCCTTCATCGTTAACAAATTTTGGTCGTTCAATTCTTAGCTTTCGTCGTGAACAGGTTCATTCAATGGAAGGGTCAACCTTAGAGATTGAACTTGATTCTTTTCAACAACATGTTACTGATCGTTTTCTTGATCTATCTTCTGTTCCTCATGATGAATTGCTTTCACTCAAATGGGTTGGGAAGCTTTTGGATTGTTTTTTGATTTGTCAAGAGGAATTCAAAGCCATTCTTCATACTCATAAGGGTCAGGTTTCGAAATCTCCTTTGGATCGAATGGTTTCTGATTATTTTGAACGAAGTGTTAAGGCTTTGGATGTTTGTAACGCTATTCGTGATGGTGTCGAACAGATTCGATTATGGCAGAAGCTTTTGGAGATTGTTCTTTATGCATTGGATCAACAAAGGAGTGTTGGTGAAGGACAATTTCGTAGAGCGAAAAAAGCTCTAATTGATTTGTCGATTAGTATGCTTGATGATAATAAGGATTCTAGTGCTTCGATTGCACATAGAAATCGATCTTTTGGTCGCAGCAATGGTGGTAGAGACAAAGATCATGACCACCATCATGGTCATAGTAGTGGCAATAGTCGTAATAGCCATGGCAATAACAGCTATCAACATCGGTCTTTGGGGCATTTTAGATCGCTTTCGTGGAGTGTTTCTCGCAATTGGTCTGCTGCTAGACAACTCCAAGCAATTGGGAACAACATTAATCCTCCAAAAGCAAGTGATCTTATGGCAACTAATGGTCTTGCAATGTGTGTTTACATCATGAATTCGATCTTGTTGTTTGTTATGTGGGCTCTTGTGGCGGCAATTCCATGCCAAGACCGTGGATTGCAGGTTCATTTCACCATTCCAAGGAGTTACACTTGGGCTATTCCATTGCTCTCGCTTCACGAGAGGATTATGGAAGAGTCCAAGAAGCGCGACAGGAAGAATGCTTGTGGTTTGCTTAGAGAGATTCAACAGATTGAGAAATGTGTTAGAGTTATGAGTGAATTGGCTGATTCGGTACACTTTCCATTATCTGAGGAGAAGGAAGGAGAAGTTAAACAAAGAGTTCAAGAGGTTTCACATGTTTGTGATGCTTTGAAAGATGGACTTGATCCTTTGGAGCGCCAAGTGAGGGAAGTTTTTCATAGAATTGTTCGTAGCCGAACCGAAGGGCTTGACTCTCTTGGTAGGCCAAACAATGCTGAATAACTTGTGATGAAATTTAGAATTTGTGATAACATTATAGTTTGATTTTGCTTTCATAGAAATAGAAAACTACAAAAGGAGCAAGGGATTGTATAGGGAGATTGTTGATTTGAATTAAAGTTTATTCCAAGAATTAAGTGGTAGGGGAGGGATTCTTGTAAAAACCATGTGAAATACTGTTTGGTTTTTTCCCACTCTTGTTTTTGTCTTGTGATGTTGCTTTGTATAATCAATCTTCTCTATAACTTGCAGCATCCTCATTGTAGCTGATTTTGTTTATGAATATCTTTTAAATTAATCTCCTTTTGGTTCATATATAGTACTTACAAATTGTATTTTGAAGAACAAGAGTATTGTAACATACTGTCTTTTGGAAAAAACCAAAGTTAATTGAATTATAAGGAGTTGGATGTTTGTATGAATATCTTAAGTTTAAGAGATAATAATATACTAGTGTCTCCCTCTTGAGCCACTCATTCACAGAACACAGTTACTAGCAAGATACAGATTCCCAATAGACAGAGAATCTGATGGAGCCTATGTTTGGTATCACAGTGAATTTGTCAGAATCACGGTTATTCATCGTAATTTTACAAAAGCTACATACACGCACGGAGTCATGCTACATGGATTGTTGGATCACAATTTGACAGCTCATATTTCTTTAGTACTATATTGAGTTCAAACTACAAAGTTGAAATGTGAATTGTTCCATCTTGATTCAGATGGGTGACTGTGTGTGAATGCTTGAATTGAAATTCAAATCTTGAAATTGGGAATATCACAAGCTATGTTAATTTTGTCTTTTTGGATAGTGTTTTCCTTGTTAAGGTTTCTGTCTTATGCATGTATAGCTCTCTGCCTCTATCTGTCCTATATTGAATATCACCACTATAATTTACTAGTATTTCACACAAATTAAGACAAATTGTAAATAAATGAAATTGTTAACTATTTTTATCAACTTTTGGGTTGTAATTATTGGGATACATCAATCAAGTATTCAAGTATTGTATTGTATGAAAAGAGAAAACATGAGTTTTACAAAAGCATCCTTCATTTGATGGTACGAGAAAACAAATTAAATAGAATGAAATAATAATATAGTAGTAATAAATAACAAAGGGTATAATCTATAAATAAAATAAAATAACAAAGGGTATAATTGAAAGAAAAACATTGTTTCATCTACTTACAATATATTAAAAGGAACTACTACTAAAATATCAAATTTGTCCGATCAAGTTTAATAATATTTTAGAGTTTATACCCTTAAATGTAATTCTAACTCCAAATTAAAAAAAAAAAAGATACAAAACAAAAATAGGAAGAAAAAAAAAAGCATAAACAAATCTTCCCATAAAAATAGCATCGGAAACCACCTCTAAAAAAAAATTAATCAAATATATTTTAAAAAAAAAATTAAAAAAATTAACGCATAAAAATAGGAACAAAAATCAAAATAAAAGATACACATAAAAAATAGTGAATTTTTTTTTAATGAAAAAATAGTAATTTTTTTTGAATGATAACTCAATCTAACATATAACAACTTATATTTAAAAAATAAAAATAGAAGAACCTAATAAAAGAAGATACTTATCTATGAGCTTAAAAATAAAAGAACGTACAAATGGAAATAAAAACACAATAAACCCATTTGGATTGACTTATTATAAGTTTTATAAGGTAGTTTATGAAAAAAATTTATAAAAATAAATTTTTTGTTAGTGAAAACTTATCAATTAACATGCGTAAAAAAAAACTTACGAATTTACATGGGACAATTGCTTTAATAAAAAATTTTAATCATACATGGGACAATTGATTTAATAAAAAAAATGAATTGAATAATAAATATTTATTAATTTTAATTTATTACACAAAATGAACGCATTTGGATTGACTTATTATAAGTTTTATAAGATAGTTTATGAAAAAAGTTTATAAAGATTGAATTTTTGTTAGTGAAAATTTATGAATTAACATGCGTCAACAAAACTTACGAATTAACACGGGACAATTGCTTTAATAAAAAATTTTAATCGTACACGAGACAATTGATTTAATAAAAAAGAGGAATTGAATAATAAATATTTATTAATTTTAATTTATTACACAAAAATCATACACGGTACAATTACTTTAATCAAGAAATATTAATTTAATAAATTTTACAAGAATGAGCACAATGATGTCACTTATATTTTAATAATATTTTATAACATTTTTCTAAATATTGTATTCTAAATTAATTTTATACTTTAATATAATATCAATCTTAAATATAAAGAAAAAAATCAATGGACATGAACTTTCACAAATAGTTTTTTTTAAACAACAGAATAATGAATTCTCATCAATAACAAATATAAAAAAAAACACATGACAAAATATTTATCACCAATACATAAAAGGAATTGAATCAAAAGTTCATACACGGGACAATTACTTTAATCAAAAAAATTTAATCATACATGGGATAGTTGCTTTAATAGAAAAAGGAATTGAATAATAAATATTTGTTATTATTAATTATAATTTATTATACAAAAATCATACATAGGACAATTACTTTAATAAAAAAATTATTAATTTAATAAATTTTACAAAAAAGAACACAATGACTTAACTTATATTTTAACAATATTTTATTAATAAAAGTCAATAGACACGCGCGATGCACGGGTCTCGAAACTAGTTGGTATTGTATAATAACATACTATAAACCGGAACAAATTTATTTTGTTAGAATGACATATAATTGGGAATGAAAGGAGTACTCCATAATTTACTTTTTTTTAATTGTAAAAATAATAATAATTTACTTATTTTTTGAGTTAATTCTCCGGTTCTTACTTTTAGAGTTAACTCTTCGATTTTCGGGAGAAGAAAGTTCAAATAATCTATGTTCTGCTGCGAAGTAAATAAAATATAATAAAAAAAATTCTCACAAGAATCAAATCCGAATTCTTCGAAAGAATTTATCTTAAAAAGAATTCATTCAGCACTTGAACTCAATCATTTGGTTAACATCCATAATTATTATATTAAAAATATAAAGCAATACTTATTTTGTGATATTTTTTTTGGAAAAAACTAACATGTGCCCTCCATAAGGGCACATGATAATGATTCAAAAAATAAAAATATTTTATTATAAATTACGTACAATATTTAATTCACTCTTTTAATTTGATCATAAATTAATTGCACAAAATTTAAATTAACGTTTCTATTTTCGAATTCTTAACGTAGACTTTTTTTTACTAATGTGACATCCAAGATCCAATATGAGATAGGATGAAATCTTGGATGGAGTCATTCAGAAATTTAGTGCAATTAATGAGTTTCCAGTCAAGTCAATGGAATGGATGGACTTTGACTTGGCTTTTGGCCATCCAGAACTTAATCTCTTGGCAAAATAACACTACTACTACTTCCTGGTCAAGATAAAATTTGTTGACTAGGTGTCAATGTATTCTTTACTATTATTTATGACTTCTTCTTTTTTTTTTTTGGACACAATTTATGGCTTCTTCTAAACCCTTTTTTTGAGTAACATTTGTGTTACAAGTGTTTGACATATTTTCTGATTTTTCTTGAGTAAAATGTTTTAGGTTTGATTCAACATGGTAATGCTGTAATCCTTTCTGGACACATAAACTATATGTTTTTTTATTATTATTTTTAACATTAAAATTTATACTACCATACTAAGCACGTTTCTATGGTGAAGAACATTTTTAGTCTACTTTTAATAATATTTAGTGTCATTGGACAAATATTCAAGTATCTGTGGATAGTGTCTTCGTGTTAATTTGTTTATGTAAGAATTTCTTTATCTATCTGTATATGCACATGCTGTGTCTGCTGTAACTTGTGCGTAGGTTTTGAAGAATAAATGATTTTTGCTTCACTAGCAATCTATTGTCTTTCCAGCTCAATACACAGAAAAAATAAAAAAGGTAACGGTATGATCTTCAAAATATAGTTTTAAATTTTACATAAAATAATAAATTTCTATGGGATAATAAAACATTAGATGACTAAGTTATAAGAGTTCTGGTTCTATTTACTATGTAGTTAGGAGTTCGATTTTCGTCTCATGCCATATAGAGAAAATTCGGTTGGGAGTGGAGAACTCACTTTGTGTGCCCCACAAGTTCCGACGGAGATTAGTCATCACTGACGGCGGTAGAAACTTCAACTTAATAGTATCATGGTAACTCAAAAAATTAAAACTATGACCAACGAATTAATACAAGTGAGATCCTAAATGAAGTGGTTATGAGTTCAATATTTTTTTCCACTACCTGACTCATTGGACAATCTAATCTGATTCGGAGATTAATTCTGGCATTAAATGGTAAAAAAAAGTAGTAATTATTACACGCGGTAAAAAAATTTATAAATAAGAAAATATTAGCTTTGTTTCTTTCTAGAGATCCATGCTGTATGGGGCTAAATAAATAGGATAGTGCCCTCCTTAATTCATATGCATATGGTAGTTAGACTAGGTCCACTCAAGCTTGGAAATTGATTGATGAAACAATCTACTTAACTCAATTATTTTAGCACCCTAGTGGTCCAAATATAGTAAGTTTGTAATTGTATTTATTTTATATTGCTAAATCAATTGAAGCTATAATATTTATTTGGCAATAATTCAAGCTAGGAATTATAGAAACCTAGTATTGATTACTTTAGTGGGAATATGTTTATTTCAATTTTATCTTGGCGACAATTACATTTTAACTAAATCAATAATTAGTTGCCTATGCCTTAAAAAAAATTAAATTAATTAATTTTGTAAAGATATGTGTCACACCATTGATGTGAGAAAACAGTTAGACTGGAAAGAAGTCTAAAAACCCACCACATGTCATTTGGGGCCATTTTGAACAATATAATAATAGGTAGATAATGTATTGACTTGTAAAAAAAAAGATGATGCACCTATTTTTAAGTAAAAAATATTCACGAGCAGTGGAGTATTATAGATCCTTGATTGTTAACAAATTAAAATAGGTAGATAATGTATTGACTTGTTAAAAAAATGATGCACCCACACCCATTTTTAAGTAAAAAATATTCAAGAACAGTGGAGTATTATAGATTTTCTTTTTTAGACAAAAAGATTTGATTAGAAGCAAACTCTTAAAATATATTGATATAAACAGAAATTTGAAAAAAAAGAGGGGATAAAGAACCTGACCCTAAAAAAAAAAACTAACAGAATCTATAATAAGGCATCTCCAAACAATTCCTACCAAAATAATCTAACAGCATAGGAGGAAGACAATCCCACTGAGTAAAATCCGGTAGAGATAAGCCTAAATTTGTTAGTTTATCAGCACAATGATTTTCTTCTCTAAAGATATGAGAGACATAGAAGTTCATGTTGGAAATCAACAATAAACAATTATCCCAGTGATTTCTTAGAGGCCAGCGCACTACTTTAGAAGATGAGAAAGCATGGACAATTAAAATAGAATCAGATTCTAACCACATATGAGACAAACCCTTAATAGTTGCAGTTTCAATGGCTGGCACCTATAAGTTCAACTTTTAAAGAAGTGCTTACACCAATGTTGAGAGCATAAGCACCTAAGAAAGAAGAATAAGCATTTCTAAAAATACATCCATAAGCAGAAATTCCTGAATTACCTAGAGAAGCACCATCGCAGTTACATTTTACCCAGTTCAAAAAAGGAGGCTACCAGATAACCTCTTTGATTTTAGGAGCAATGCCAAATTTCATTTTCACACGGAATTTTTGAAGAAGAACAAATTCAGAGATGTTTGAATAAGCTTTAAGACAAGAAGTATTCCCTGGCAAAGAGAGATTAGTAATGGATTTCTAATGAATTTTCTTATCATTAAATTTTACTTGATTTCTAGATGAAGTACACACAATTTACCAATGCTGCTGCTACCACCAGCTTACAAAGAGGAGACCAACTAGAAATACACAACTTGAAGTTCTCATCTAGAAAATTAAAGCTACAATTAACATTAAGGCATGATCCTAGTCAGTTCCATATGTTCTGGACATATCTGCAACTCGGAAAGAGATGCTCATTTGTTTCAATTTCAGCTTCACAATGACTGCACATAGAGGGAAGGTGACAACCTCTAAGAGCAAGATTAACATCAGTAGGTAATTTGTGATGCAACCTTCTCCAAACAACCATGGATTTAGAGGGAGGAATAAACACATTCCAAATTAATTTGGTCCAGTGCATGATTTGACCAGAGTTGCAATGAAAAGAATAAGAGTCTTTCACAGATAAATCTCCATCATGAGAGTGTTTCCAAAATAACTTGTCCTCTTTGTCTTGCAAAGGAATATTAATGACCCTGTGTATTAAAGATTGAATATCCGGATAGGCCAACGGTAAACAAGAGGGTATTTTTCAATTTCTATTTACAATGAAATGAGTTACTCTTGCTTTAATAGAAGCATGAAGATGATGCGAAATATCAAGGGCCAAGGCCAAAGGTTCACCACACTAAGGATCTAACCAAAAATTTATCAATTCACCATTACCAACTTGCCAAGATGAATTTGAACATATTTCCTGAAATTTGTGTTTGACACTACTCCAAACAAAAGAGAAAATATGATAAGAGATAGGGAATGAACCTTTTAAAATTCTGAATCTTAAGAATTTTGCCCGTTGCATATCAGATTGAAACAGCTCCAAATAAGATTTTAAATTTGCAATTTTAGTGGAGTATTATAGATTATTGATTATTAATTAAAGTTAAGTGTTTTTTTTTCTCTATTTTTTTAAGTTCACGAAAATAGTCATCCAATTTAAAGTTAAGGTTTTTGCTTTATCTATTTTTATATTTGTTAAAATTTTGATTCCAACTGTTATTTTTTCTAAAATAAATAACTTTTGCGTCCTAAAATATAATTTATTATCTCCAAGATTGAGTTTAAGACCAAAATTCACATTTTCTTTTATAAAAAATGGCCACTTTTGTGAGAAAAAACATGAGTTTTGACTAAAATTGCAACAAATCTAAAAATAGAGAAACCAAAAAGTTCAATTTTAAAATAAAAGGATTAATTTCGTGAATTTAATAAAATAATTTACTTGTGTCAAAAAAAATAAAAATAAAATAATTTACTTGAGAAAAAAAATTCAAAGACACAAATATTTTCATTCAATCCAAAGTCATACTTATGAGATGCTAACTCCACCCACATTCTTATGCTTATGGTTAGCCACATTTTATTTTATATATATTTTGGTTGCAACCTTGTTTTAAAAGAAAAATACAAATTAAAATGACCAATATATATGTGACATTTTTTTTTTTTTTTTTTTTTTTTTTTTTTTTTCAATATATATGTGACATCAAAATTGTACAGCTACAAAGTTTAAGCCTTCAATTATGGGCGCCTTCTACCGTGGGCAAGCTCTTCATATAGCCCACGGTGCATCATTTAATTATTCAATCCTAACCGTTTATTGATAAAATTATAAGATATATGTATCACACTTTATCTTTGTCCATACTCCTCTCACATCTTATCTTCCGGTATTTTAAATGTTATAAATTTAATTTTTTTTTAGCTTTTTTTTTTTCATTGTCAGTACGTGATTTGTCGGACCGTTTAATTTGGTTCGACAATCAGATGTTGTGAAGCATAGGTACTCTATTTTAGAGAGAGTACCGGTATCGGGTACCAATACGCGTATGGTACACCTTGGGTACGCACCGATGACGTACCTATTTTATTTTTATTTTTGTTGCAACGGATACCCGTGTGGTACTTCTGTAGTACACGAATCCAAAAAAATGCAATTTTTTTCCTTTGTTTTTATTTGCTTTTGTTTATTTATAAGAAGATTTATGTTTTTTATTTGTGTTATAATATAAAAGTAGCAGCTCTAATAATAAGCAATAACAAGTAGTAGCTCTATTTATTCACTCAACCTAATTTTATTCGAACAATTCTTCATCTCCTCTCGAGAAAAAGAAATAGTAATACTTATAATGAAAGAGCAACAAAAATATGTGATATTGGTAGAGATAAATGAAATATATTTGATGTAGCTGATATTCTTGAAGTTGCAAGTCTTTCTCGCGAAGAACCTGAACTAGACGCCGCTTTTTTTAATGATGATGGAGAGGGAAACAATTGACTTTTTTTATAGCTAATTGCTTTTTAATTTGATATTTTGATGTTTTTAAATAATTTGAATTACTTGTGTGGTATTTTTTATGTTTAATTATTTGTTTTAACAATATAGTTATATTATTTTATTTATATAATTATATTAAAAAAAATTATACAAACATACCCGTACTTTAGTTTTTCTAAAAATGTCGTACCCCGTACCAGTACCGGTACCGGATACTGGTACCGTATCCGCACCTAGGCATCATAGATTCAGTTGTGACTTTAAGTGGTTTCAACTCCCTTCCGATAGCAGTTGTGGGAAATCAAACTGTGGTCCTCCCTATTAAATTCAACGTCAATCATCCCTCACGGGATATTGGTACCCAACCAAATTCCATGTACTTAAGAATTTACCCAAAAGAAAATATTTGTTTACGAACATTGCCACTACTAGAAAAAGTTGAAATACCGATGGAATTTAGAGACAAAATATATTTCTTCTCTAATAGAGATAGAATTAGAGACAGAAAAAGCAGTTAGAGACAAATATATTTATTTTAGAGACAAATATTTTCATTTTGGAGATAGATTTTGTCCGTCTCTAATAGTTCAGAGACGAGAAAATTACTGATGACATCAAATCCGTCTCTAGCATGCTTAGTGATAGGATATTTGCATTTTAGAGACAGATTTTGTCCATCGGTATTTAGAATTTTTCTAGTAGTGTGCTATTTAGTAAAAAATATTTACGCAAGAAAAAAAATTCTTAAAAATAGAAAATTTATTCAATCAAAAATTGGCTAACTGAGTTTGATTTCTAGTAAAAATGTTTTTTTATCAAATTTTACTTATTTTGTGACCGAACTCTTAATTATCGGTGCCTCTTCCCCTGAGAACCAAGGGTTAATACCATTTTTTTTATACTAATTACCATATTTTTTTATAATAATAATGGGTTTAATTTGTAAGTGTTAAATGTTCCCATATAAAATTCTTATATCTCTAAAAAAATTCTTACTAAATAGCATTTTGTCTTATTTATCTACATTGTACAAAGATATATACCCATGTGTTAATATTTTGAATTCCCATGCGTGCTAATTTTTCAGCTTCTTCCTCGATTATTTTTTAAAAGGTTCTTCCGCATTCATTATTATCATAAAAGAAAATTAAAAATATTAATTTAAGAGTGATGAAAATAATATTAATTAGATAGTATAATTTTTGTTTGAAAAAATTAGAAAGTACAAATTTCAAAAAGTAGTTATTATTGTATTAAAAATAAAAAATATTATTTATTTTGGAGCAAAATATTTTTATATTGAGTCACTTATTATTAAACAGTAAAATAAAATTTAAAGGAGACAAAAGGGAAAAAAATCTGATACAGAAAGCTCACCATAAAATCCATAAACCCTTTAATCTAAAGGCTCTTATTAGTTGCTCATGGGTGAGAGATATGATAGGGTCTCTCACCCTAGCCCGAGCCTCAATTATGCTTGTCTTGATTAAATTTTTCTAGTAGAGTTCTGAGATATGGTCAAATATTTATTGTGCTACTCTTCTAGAATTTGCAGTGAATTTCATAGCTAAGAGAATTGAACTAAGGCCAATTCTAGCATGGGTGAGTGTCATAGGTCTCCCACCATGGGAAAGTTATTTTGACCCTTAGATTATGAAGGTCTACAATAAACCATAATAAACTTTATACATTGTATTCTAATCTATAATATATATTTTTTGGAAACTCTCAAATATATTTTTTCTTTGTGGAAACTCTCAAATATTATATATTTTTTTTTTAAAAACTTTTTTTTATTCTTATTTTAGAAACACTCACAAATATTATTTTAGAAACTTTTTGTCGAGAGAGATATGAATAAAATTCATAAAATGTATTTGACAGTTTCATTTATCAAAAAAAAAAAATTCATAAACTTTTCAATTTTTTTTAATGAATAAAATTTTCAAATTAAAATTTTAAATCAATAATATCTATTTGAAAGATTATATTTTCCTTTAAAAAATAATAATAATTTGTAAATTTTTATTTGAAAGATTTTATTTTTCTAGAATTCACACATAAGTTATTAAAAATAAAAGAAACAATTCGAGATTTCCCGGAATCGAGAATTCCAAGAATTTTCGGAAAGAATTTTGGATAAAAAATTCCTAGAATTCACACATACGTTATTAAAAACAAAAGAAACAATCCGAGAATTCTCAGAATGTTTTCGAGAAAAAATACTTGAAATGTTTTCGAGAAAAAAGTTCCGAAAAAGTTTCCGAGAAAAAAATCTCGAAATTATTGAGAAAAAATACTCAAAAAGTTCTAGAGAAAAAAAACTCGAAAAGTTTTCAAGAAAAAATACTTGAAAAGTTTTCGAGAAAAAATATTCGAAAAGTTTACAAGAAAAAATACTCGAAAAGTTTACGAGAGAAAATACTCGAAACATTTTCGACAAAAAATACTCGAAATATTTTCGAGAAAAAAGTTCTGAAAAAGTTTCTGGGAAAAGTTCTCGAGAAAAAATACTCGAAAAATTTTGGGGAAAAAGACTCGAAAAGTTTTCGAGAAAAAAGTTCCGGAAAAGTTTCTGAGAAAAAATTCTCAAAAAGTTCTCGAGAAAAATATACTCGAAAAGTTTTCAAGAAAAAATACTCGAAAAGTTTTCGTGAAAAAATATTCTAAAAGTTTACGAGAAAAAATACTCGAAAAGTTTACGAGAAAAAATACTCGAAACATTTTCGAGAAAAAATACTCGAAATATTTTCTAGAAAAAAGTTCCGAAAAAGTTTCCGAGAAAAATTCTCGAAAAGTTCTCGAGAAAAAATACTCGAAAAGTTTTGGAGAAAAAATACTCGAAAAGTTTTCGAGAAAAAAGTTCCGGAAAAGTTTTCGTGAAAAAAGTTTCGGAAAAGTTTCGGAGAAAAAATTCTCAAAAAGGTCCCGAGAAAAAAATACTCGAAAAGTTTTCAAGAAAAAATACTCGAAAATTTTTCGAGAAAAAATAAACGAAAAGTTCACGAGAAAAAATACTCGAAAAGATATATAATATAGATTAGAATACAATGTATAAACTTTATTATGGTTTATTGTAGACCTTCATAATCTAATGGTTAAAATAACTCTCCCATGGTGGGAGACCTATGACACTCACCCATGCTAGAATTGGCCTTGAACTAATATATCTAGCCAACTTCATTGTACTCTCCAAAATTAAGAAAACAAAACAAAACATATTTGAATCAACTTAACACACTTTGAAGTTTAGGTTTGCAATTGCGGCTTTGATAAGTTCTCGAAATTCAACTCATCTAAATTTTCTATTATAAAAAAAAATAAAAAATTAACAAAAACAAATCAACTCTTTTTGGCTCTAATATAGTGCATTACAAGAAAGATAATAGTTACAAGCAAAGTTGATCCTCCAAGAACCAAAGGGGGACAAGGTTGCCATGGTTTTTTAGGACGTTTCTTCTTCACATTTTCCTCTTCACTCTTATGATCTGAATCCTTTTTTTCTTCTGCTGCACTTTGTTGTGCTGGTTCTGATACTATACTATTTGCACCCTCTTCTTCCTTCACTTCTTCTATTCCCACCCCACACAATACTCCTTTTGCAATTTTTGGCATCACTATTGTCAACACTCCTTCCTCTTCGTTATACTTAGCCTTAATCCTATCCAAAACCACCCCATTAGGGATCTTAAACTTCTTTCTAAACCCTTTTATTTTCAGCTCTTTCTTGAATGGTATCATTTGTTGGATTAATTATTTAATTAATCAATTATGGATTGACAATAATCAATTATTAGGATATTAATATAGATTATGGTCCGTTGTTATTAAGCATTTATGGATGAATTATATGATTGAGCTTTTGTCCCTGAATGGACCGTGATGGGTTGGACCATTCAGTTAAGCCCAGTGAGAGGTCCCTGCCCTCAACCATTCGGCTATATAATTGTTATCCCATCAGACAGTTAACACAAGGGTGAAAACCTAATTCTGAATGCCAATGGTGATGATGGTAGTTATTCCACTCACGCTTCTTTCTCATCACTTGTGACTACAATCTAAAAGGTACGCCGTTCTGATTCATTCTAATATATCAATATGCTATAATTTTGTATCTATTGATTCATGACTTATACATTAAATTTTCCCTCAATTGGTACCAGAGCCTTCTAGATACATATTATAGCTATTGCTTATACGTACTTTTATCGTTGAAATCAAATGGCTATTTTTCGTATACATAATCATGCGTTCATGATAATTATTTTTGGATGCAAACCATTATCATATATATATATATATATTATATACAGAATCATGCATCAATTAATAGCCATTTTTCTATGTATAGCATACATGTGCGATCAAGATTCCTCTTAGCATAACAGACTTTCATTGAGAATTTTGTTTGTTTGTTTGGCCATAAACCCAATTTTCGATCTCAAATTTATTGCCATATTCTTAACTGAAATTGGAAATTGGTCAAACAAATTATCAGAAACATGTATTTTTTGTTTTCTTTTCGGATTGACAAAATCCCAGTATTTCGATTTGTTTTCTCTAACTGGGTTAATGATTTTCAAAATTATTACGGGTTTTTATTTTTATTTGATGCATAACGATTAAAACCCATGCTAAATCATCCTTCCTTTTTTAAGAATCGAGCATGATCGAACCGGGTTGATGTCGGGTCATATAGACCCGTTTCTCTTTTAACCGGGCGAAGAAGAAACTGGTTGAGCCAGTTACAAACTTACAATTCCCACGTCAGGCGCGTGGGAGGACGTGTCATCCATAAAAAAATTCCATTTTTATTTTATTTTGCCAATTAACTATTATTTATTATTCTGATCCTTTTGGCACAAGTTTTGGAATTTTGGACACCTAAAAATATTTTATATTAATTACTTTGAAAATAAATTGTAAATTTCATATCATATTCTCAAATTCTTTTGGTCCAAAACTAATATGGAAATTTTTTTACCCTTTTTATGACACTTAGAAAATTTCTCACTCTCAATTAATGTGTCATTCAATTGTTTTAATTGATTCCATATCAATTAAATTCATACTCTGTTATTTTGTTATTCTGGAACAAAATGGTAGTTTTAATTTATGACCTTTCAAAATAAATAAATAATGATAATAATATAGGTGTTATTTAAATATGTGAATTGCATAACATATTATCTTAATTGGAGCCTAAAATATTGTAATAGTAGTAACACTAATAATATTTTATTTTATTTGAAAGTGTTATGATCGTAAAATTATTTAGGCTCAAATTTTGGAGATTATTGACACCAAATGTTATATTATTATCATTATTAAATTATATGTTGCCTTATCGTTTTATTTAAATGCTCACTTGTGAAATATGATAAAAGATAATTCTTTTGAGCAATTCTTAAGGCATATTATTATGTCATCCTTGTGAATTTATACATAAATTTTATTGATCTATCATTAGAGTCTTATGTCTTGATATAACGGTTTTCTCTTTGTTTATTCTATGAACCGCTTGAGACAACGTCGTAAAAAACTTCCTGAAATTCAGCTAAAGTCAATAAAGTTCAACAGACTCTACATACAAGGATGAAAGTCACACTCTCTAAGTTCAGTGAATCTAATTATGTGACTTAAATTATATAATTACATATAAGGAGAAAATTGTTTAAATATTATATACTCCTTTTATGTAGATTTAAAATGTGCAATTATATACATAAAATGTAACTATTGTCCAGAATAGTTTTGAAATTTAGAACTCCTTAATCTTTTATTGATTTCTCGTTAATTAACTCCATTTAAAATTAAAAAACTATTTTGAGAGTATTTAAAATCAAATTATTTTGAGAGTTCTATTCTGGATAATTGTGTATTTACTCTATTAGTTAAATTCTTCAATTCATATTATTTTAGCATAAAGATCCAAATATTTAAAGTTGATCAATCCTTTTGCAACATATATAAATTTGGACACTTGTCTATTTTCCAGGTCACAAATTAATTATGGTGTCTTAGCTGTCATTCCTTTTAAAATAAAGTATAATAAAATGTATATTATGTATGCCATTTATATTAAGTGAATTCAAAAACTAGCATATTTTTCTTTAATATACATTATACTTTCTACTATACACTTCAATCTAGACCCATAATTAATTGTCCTTAATTTTGTGACAAATATTATAAACTCTATAATTATGTTAATTATGTGTCTTGTCGCAATTTGACATTTGGATCACCTCATTATTATTAAACTATATATTTTATTGAATGGTGCAATCTTGCATTTTGTTTATGCTAAAATTCTAATTATGAATTAAAACTTGTACGCCTCATTGTTGTTTATCAGTTAAATACCATCAAAACAAGGTTATTAAAATTGAGGCAATTTTAAAACTATTGACATCCTTGCAACTAAGTATTTATGTAAATCATATGGATTTATAATTAGAGTCTCATATATGTTTAATTCTAATGGCTTATTCTTAATTCTTTATTCATGAATGTTCTGAGATGATGTTATCAAATGGTATTCTTGGCAAATCATCAAAAGCCAATGACTCTAAGGACAAGGATGAATGTCACATTCTATGAGGTTAGTCGCGATCTAATTAAAATTTTCAACCTCATGTGACTTATTATTTGTTATTGCATATATGAAGAATTTATTTCTTCTTCTCTTTTGTTGTGCAATTATGTATATATAAAAGTGGAATTCTTTTTTCAGAATATTCTAAATAAAACTCTACAACTATTACATATATTATCTTCTTAAAATAACACTCCTTTTGTAATCATATCCTAAGTTATAGCTTAGTGGGAGTATTTAAATCCTTATTCTAATAGTTCTATTCTGGATAAAATACAAAACTATTTCACACACTTCTATTTTAAAATAACAACTCTTGTTATTGTACTCTTTTGTACATATAAATTCTACAGTCATATTTATGATGTGCTAATTTAAAATATTGTTAAGCATATCTTTCTATTATTTGAATATGACTATTATTGAGTAAATTAAATAGATTGTTTATGCATGATATTATTTTATCATATTCTTTTAAGCATAAATATTATTGATTTGTATAATTGTAATCTCACCTATCGTGGATACAATTGTGCAAAGCATACTAAATATTATATTGATAACAATTATACCCTATCGGTGTGTTGTTGTTAATATAATTTTGTTATCACTCAATGTACTTTAATTTAATACTTATTATTTTTCAAGTACCCTATCATTTTTTGAAATGTTGTGACATAAGAATAGTACATTGTAATGCTATAGTTCTTATTTATTACCCTTAATACTCTTGAATGAAATTACAATAAATAAGATACTTAAGTAAATATACTATAAGGCATGTAGCTATTATTTGAATTTTGCAATCCAATAGAATTCTAATTTTAATTAATGACGTTTAAATCTTTTAAATATTTTGGATTGCTACTATCCCTGAATCGTGTAAGTGACGGACATACCCTATCGGTGTGACGTTACCCAACATGATCATTCTGTGATAGAGATATAGTTGAATATTCATTTAAAATAATTTCAAACTTTTAATTCAACTATCATCCTCTATCAAGTGGGAGAATCTTCACTATGTATTGTGTGACGTGATGGACATACCCTATCGGTATGACATTACTTAACACAATCATCCTTTGTGTGAGAACAATATCTTACAAATTTAACTATAATTATCCATCAAGTGAAGAAAATTCTACATGCAAATTAACTATAGCTCAAAAGCAAATATATTTATTTGTTTTGATTCTAGAAATAAAAATTATCGTAGAGACTTATATTGAGGATATTAATTATAGTCTTTTCTTTTAAATTATCATATACTTCCATATCATTCTATATCATTGTAAACTCATTTTGTAAAAGCAATATGTCAAAATCCCAAAAGTGCTTAACAACTCTATTAAGAAAATTTTATTTATTTTATACCATTATTCTAAATACTGATAAATCTTATATTTGGGATTTTTAATTTTGCCATTTTCACTATATTTGACATATATTTTATAGTATTGTTATTTTTCAACACTTATGGAAGTTAATGACTATTTTCTCATATATCCTCAATAATAATTATAAAATATAAGTCTCATGTATTTCCGCTGCGTGTAACCTAACTGTTTCTCAAATGTGTGTGTCTATAATTGTAGCATTTGAATTCTATTGAGTGAGTTATTAAACTTTTGACATATACAGTCTCATATCCTATGTTATACTAGAGACTTAATCTCACTCATATGATGATACACTTTTTATATAAAATATAATCATCATACTCTATCATATACGGTTACAATTTATTATAAATTCTTGAAAATTTTATTTATGATAAGGAGATTTTGTATTATAAATTATTAAGAAAATGTTACATTCTCCTTAATTCTAAATGCAGAATATGTGGTTAACCATGAAATCCAAATCTTGATAAAAATCTGCCATTGAAAAGTTATGTATATATTGGATTTCATATTATAATTGAGTTACCACTTGTATTAATAATTCTGCTATATTCTTGTGCAAATATGTGGTTGAGTTTGTTAAACTCTATTAGTGAAATAAAATAAAATAATATAACCACATATATAGATAATTTTGCACTAGCAAATAAGTATCCCACTGTTAAATATTACATATTATGATATTTGTATATCAGTGATCACTAATGAAAACACTAAAGAAAATTCCACTCATTCTTGTTTATATATATGTGGGATCAGTGGGAGTGTGTACATAATACTATATACTATGAGCTCAAATGAAAAATTTCACTCTTGTTCATATATGTGAGATTAATGGAAATATGTACACAATGATCTAAACACAAAATTTAAAGTTCTAATCTCATTTTTGCCATATATTCTTGCGCGCTAAATAAAATATGGCATAGCTTAAGAGACTTTAAATTTTAGTCTCATTCTATTATACTGAGATATATATAAAAATTCTTTAATCTCAGTAAGCATCATAATTAGATGCTTAAGTCAGTTGTTGAAAAATGCACAATAATCTCTTAGCATGCAAATACATTGTGCTTCTCTTTTACCAACATTTCACAAGGTCATAAATAGTAAGTACTGCTATAATATCAATACTCCTATCGAGTATGATGTTGTATTCTTAAAGTACTTATGAATTGCATAATCATAATTGTTCATTATTGACATTCTTGTGGCCACATTAATCCATATCTTATTTTTCTTTAAACTAAGTGGTTGTGTTAATCCAATTGAAGACTCTACAGTCTCATATTTCTTTATGGATTTTCATAGTCACAAATTTTTTTTGTTAAAACTTGGATTAATTGAATGTCAAACATGGTAGAACATTTATTGATTTTGACTAAAAGTAATTATTCTCTTAATAGGCTATCCCTATAAGCTAATAATTACTTGACCTCATGTGAATATTCTATGACTTTTATAAAATTAAAACTCATTGGCAGAACCACTAACTATAGACTTATATACATGAGTATTATAACTCATAATGATTTGATTAAGTCTTCTATATATTGGGTTAGTGGGAGTTTTATTATAGCATTTTCATATGTTTGGGCCATTCTTTAATAACATATTTTTCTCATTTGAAATATGTTACTCTAAATTCATCATTCTAGTATAAAATGTAAGTCTTTGACTTGTATGATATGTTTTCCCTATCGGATTCATTTTCTGCAATGTTGAAGTTTACTTTTGTTTGGTAAACAAATGCTTTGACCATAATTGAAACTCTAGTATTAAAATTTATATTATCTTACTAATTGATGATTGTCATCCAAGTGGGAGAATGTTGGATTAATTATTTAATTAATCAATTATGGATTGACAATAATCAATTATTAGGATATTAATATAGATTATGGTCCGTTGTTATTAAGCATTTATGGATGAATTATATGATTGAGCTTTTGTCCCTGAATGGACCGTGATGGGTTGGACCATTCAGTTAAGCCCAGTGAGAGGTCCCTGCCCTCAACCATTCGGCTATATAATTGTTATCCCATCAGACAGTTAACACAAGGGTGAAAACCTAATTTTGAATGCCAATGGTGATGAGGGTAGTTATTCCACTCACGCTTCTTTCTCATCACTTGTGACTACAATCTAAAAGGTACGCCGTTCTGATTCATTCTAATATATCAATATGCTATAATTTTGTATCTATTGATTCATGACTTATACATTAAATTTTCCCTCATCATTTGCATTTCTTGCACCTCCTTTTCAGCACTAACTGAAATTTTTGTACCATCTTTGTTAATGTTGATGTCAATGTTCTCTTTCTTATAACCTGCATAGATATGCATCACATCAAGTGATCATGGTGCCTATTTAGATAAACATCTTAGTTAAGTGCTTACAACATAAGCGGTTATCCTATAAGTGATTTTTTTTTGACGCACCTATAAGTGATTATTTATAAGCTATTTCTACAACAAAAATTAAAAGAAAGTTCAAACCATTTTCATATAAGGTACAAGTGAATGTTTGGTTCCACTTCTAGAGTGGCCAAAATTAAGAATTGATTATGACTTGTTTGGTTTCTATAAAGTGGAATTGATTACGCCAGAATTGATTCTACTTGAAATTATAAATTGTAGTTTCTAATTCTATAATTGATATTTATACTCAAATATTTTGTTCAATTCATTTTACATAAATATATCCAAATATAAATCATTTTATCTTCAATTCATTTTATATCCGAATCAATTTTACTGAATCAATTCTGCCATAATCAATTTTTCCCACCACATAACCAAACATACACTAAGTTGTTTTCGTAAGCTATCATGAAGAACTTATAGAAATAATGTCGAAAGAACTTATGAAAATGTAATGAGTTGTTTCTATTAACTTTCTCAAACGGTCTTACAAGTGCTTATATCAGTAGATAAATTCAAATAAACAAATTTAAACGGGCCTAAGTGAATAATATGTATGATTTGAAAGAGTTGAGAATGATGAAACCTTTGAGAAGTGCTGTGAGGGTGAAAGTTGAATCAATTTCTTTAGATAAGAAAATAGGACCTGCTCTGTCTTTGGCAAACTGAAAATCAGAAATGGAAGTTATGTCATCTATTGTTCTTGTGATCTTTAGACCCAACTCAACTTCCATAGCAGTTGATCCTTAATATTTCCTGAAAATAATGAAAGCATATAAAAAAAAATGTTTCAAAGTTAAGTGTTTCTTTGAGCATACATTAAGGTTAATTAAGCATTGTTAGTATGTATCCTAGTACAGTTTTGTAATCCTAAGAACACTACTGTGCAAGCAAAGCATATATTCATTCCTTCTAGTTTCTTCTATGTTACCATTTTCTATTCATAACTGTCTTTGAAGGAATCTATTGTTTTTGGACACTTGAAAGGTGTAGCAGACATGTTGTCTAAGTAGAAAAATTATTAATATATGATGCTACAATTTCATGAAATTTGATCTGTTGAGAGGTTCATAATTTGTGTCATTCCTGCCTTGTTAGCTCAAATATATTTAAACCTCAAAGACAATATGTAAGACTTATTTATTAATTTAATTAAAAAAAACTTAATTATAGTCTAAAGGTGTTCTTGAATTATTTTT
Organism: Trifolium repens; assembly: GCA_030408175.1. Classification (NCBI taxonomy): domain Eukaryota; kingdom Viridiplantae; phylum Streptophyta; class Magnoliopsida; order Fabales; family Fabaceae; genus Trifolium; species Trifolium repens. The sequence goes on along the minus strand of CP125836.1, from coordinate 58,370,729 downwards.
TTAAAATATGAAAGGATGAATATTATTATTTTTTATTAACCCTCCGATTTTAAGGGAGGCGGTTGTCGGTTATCTTTACTGTAACAATTTATTTTTTTTAAATTGTCTTATTATCAGAGTGTCTTTTACAAGTCACTTTTCAAAATAAAAGCCATGTAAAAGTCAATTTATGGTTCATATTCATCACCGTAATATACATAAAATTCATTTTTGAGTTAGCCACAGTAAATGTAATTTTTATCATTTTATGGTATTGATTTTTTTTTTTTGACAAAAATAAAATGATATTCATTCATTCAAATTGATCAAATACATCAAATACAATCACATATTCAACATTCGCTAAAAACGTAAAGGATGAATCTGCAAACAAACTCACAACATCCAAGTTAATAGCATACAACGGCAAAATGCATACAACAAATAATATGATAAAATTGTCACCGAAGTATCCATGACTCCGGATCTGCAACGTTGATGTCCAAATCATCGATTGAATCTGTAATTGTCTGAAGCCAATCTTTCAATAGGAATCAAATGAACACCGCAACAATACGGGAAATCAAATAGCGTCACACAAAACGATGAACAACACAACGTCGCACACAGACGACGAAATCACAAAAAACACACAAAAGAAAAAACTTAATGAATGTGAAAATCACTTATTTATATTCAAATAAGAAAGAAAAAACTGATGTATTGGAGTGATTTTAGGTCAAAAATGAATTTTATGTATATTATGGTATTGATTTTTCTTCACCGTAAAACAAATATTTAGGGAGGGAGGGAGGGCAATCGTCGTAAAAGTGGTCTTTATGGTTCATAATTTTCATCTTTCTCTGCGACAATTAAGCGGGAAAATCATGAAAAAAAATAATAATTTGAGACAACAATGTTTGGCATAGGACTAATTTACAGGGTATAACAAAAATTATTGGGGTATGTCCTAATTACTCGTATATATGAAACCAATATGTCCCCATTCAATTGAACTTCTTTGGCCCATTAACTAACTAAAGAGACCGCCTGGTTAGTTGCGAATCTTGCTTTTAGGCCCCCTAGTTTACTCTGGTAAGCCTGTCTTGTTGGGCATACCTGCGCCTAAAAAACACAAATTCGTCCCCATGAACTCTGTTGAATATTTTGCCCCTTTTCGGACCCTAGAAATCGGCTCTACTCTCTCAATTTCAAGTTTCAAATGAACTGTCAATGTGTTATGGTTTTCTACTGATAAACAACGCCTTCATATCCTACGAAACAATAGTATTTCGGAGCCTACAAAATGAAACAAGGTTTTTTTGTAGGTAAATCAGGTCCTAAACTAAGCTTCCCCTACGTTTATAGCCATAAAACACCATTTCATATCCTACGAAATGAAAAAATATTGATTTCGTATCTTAGAAACCAAAGTATACTGAGTCCAAAAATGAGGATATTTTGAGATTATTGGGGGGTGTGGGAGCAACTAGAGGCCAAAAAAACAAAATTCGTTAGTTGCACGGTTTAATCTTTTGAAAGCGGTTCTTTAGCCCCTTAATTGCTTTCAGGCTTTTAAAGTTTTGAAAATACTCTTTAGAAGACAATTACTTTTGGTGCCCTAGGGATTACTCGCGCGACCTACGAAATGACTATTTTACCCTTCCGTGCACGGATGTTATGAAAATGAGAAATTTTGAAAAATGTCGTCTGCTACTTAAGTCACGGACGTTATAAAAAAACTGGTAGGGTATTTTTAGTAGGGTATCCGCTACTTAAGTCACAGACGAGAGTATTTTGGTCATTTCTTAGAGCGCGCCTCGAAAAACATAGGGTGGCAGAAGTAATTATCCTTTAGAATGGTTTGGAAGATACATTTTGAAATCGGTTTTGATGGAATTCTAATTTTCAAAACGGCCAATATGAATTTTTTTAATATTTTTTTTTTGCATTTCGGAAAATAGCTTCACATATGTACTTTGGTTCTAGAAAATAAAATTACATTGCCTATTTTGTCACATTTCAAAAGATACGTTCCGAAATGTACTGGGTTTCAGAACGTGCAAACCAAAATCCTATTCATGAATTTCTCCATCTCCTATATAGTTCAACTTAAATGCAATTAAATATGTTAAACATAATCAAAATACATAATCTTAAACATAATTAAACTTGTCCATAATTAAACTTGTCATCAAATAATTCAAACTAAACAAAACATAATCACTATACAACGAGGTCCGAACCATGATCAAAGAAAGTCATGAAATGGTCCGAATTTGGATTTGTACGACAACAGTTCGGATTGTACATTTCAAAATCCCAACACGTTTTGGAACGTATCTTCCGAAATGTGTCAAAATAGGCAATGTGATTTTTATCTTCCGAAATCATAGTATGTACGGGAAGTTATTTCCAAAATGTAAAAAAATAAAAATAATTAAAAGAAAAACGGAATTTCACATTGGGCCGTTTCAAAAGATAGAATTCCATCAATGTCGATTTCGAAACGTATCTTAAGGGTATTTTTGAAACTTTGTGGGGGTAGGACTGAGAGCAATTATGGGGGACCTAAAGAGCAATATTCTAATATTTTTTCTTCTAAAATATGGGTTAATTGGCTTTAGGGATGTCAACGAAGCGGGGATTAACTGGAGGATGCTTTTACCACTCCTTGCCCCACCATCTAAAATATTCTCCATCCCGTCCTCATTCTCCGCTTCGGGGAGTATTCTTCCTCCATCCACATTCTCGCGGATCCCCACAATTCTTGCGGATATCCATCAACTTTAAAAAAAAGTATCAAATTTCTATTATTTTCAATCAAACTAGTTGTACAAAATTATTCAAGTATAATTATAAAACAAATAAAAATATTAAAATATTATTGTGAGTTTTGTGACAGTTATAAGCATCATCTATAAACAAGTGTATACATATATTGTGTGAAAATATGATTAAAAATAATTTATAAAGTACATAAATATAAATTTATAAATGTTATTTTAATAGTTTTTGGGGACAGAGTCTCCGCGGGGAGGAGGATGAAATACCATCCTCATCCCCAAACCTCTTTCGGAGGAATTTTCTCCTTCATCCCCAACCCCACGGAAAAAAATCCTCCAGCTATGGATCTTCAAACAGAGCAATCTCCGTGGGATTCCCATTTACGGATGAAATTGACATCCCTAGTTAGCTTTACTTCTTTTGCTCATTTATGCTATTAATTTAGATGTAAAAGTTTGTTCACACTTTTTTTTTTATGTGTGCACATAATTTTTCCCGTGTTTCAAGAGTTGTATTTAACTACTATTGTTTTCTAAGTGATAATGTGATATAGTGGAAAATTCAACAATACAATTATTTCTAATTTCCAAAAAAAAACAGGTATGGCACTGCACACTTGTTAGATTTTTTAATCAAATATAATCATTAATTTGAAAGAGAAAAAAAACTGTATAGCTAATTCTATACGCCTTCTTTAAAAAAATAAAATAATAAAAATACCCTTCCCCAGTTCCCCCCTGTTTAAGTAGTTATTGATCAATGATGAAATGTGACCTAGCTAGTTGTGTCTGAAGTCACAAGGCACCTTTAATAAGGCTTTAACTCACGACATGACTATAGAAGACATCTTTGGTATGAAGTTTGCTCTTCCCACCCCCCAGTTTTCTTTTCCACCCCCCGAGTTTCCCTTAATGCCCCTAATAAATAAGTACGGACTACGCGAGCCGTATTTTTACATGAATTTTCCACCCCCTACGTTGAAAATTGGTACGGGAAACGCGATACGTACTATTTTTAAAGTACGGACTACAAGATCCGTTGCGGGAAAAGTACGGGACGCGAGATCCGTACTTTTCCTTGATAGAAACAGAGCGTAACTGCTCTTTCTCATTCCAACGTTTCTGGGTTTGGAAAAGTAAGAACCCTAAGCATCCAAGATTATCAATTAGCATCAACGATTCGTTTTGGAGGCCGGAATCCATATACATTATCAATTCATACTCCATCAAGTAAGTTAATTTCTAATTTTGATCACTTTATTGTGTTCCTCTTTCTTCATCTAAATTTTCTGCGTTTTTGGGATTGAATGTATGAAAAATCTCTGATGAATGCATGTTAATTTGAAATTATGTTGTTGAAGATGTTGACTCTTGTTTACTATGAAGAATGCATGTTAGTTTGATTTATTATTTTGATTAGGTTTAGGTATAGGTTTATTTTTTGATTTTTCAATTGTTTAGAGATGAATGGATGATTGTTAGGGTTGAATGTGTATGCTGTAAATGATTTTGTTTACATTGTTGATTATTGGTTGTTAGGATGAATGTGTATTATGTTGAATGTTATATTTAATTAGGTGTTGGTGAAATTTTGAATTTTGATTTGGTTAGAGATATAACATAAGTTTATGCATATTTTTGAATTACATTAGTTACTAATTATGGTTGATTGTCGATTGAAACCAATTGTAGAAGTTTGATTACTGATCATGAATGATTTTTTCTTTGTTTAGATATGGAAGAAGATGTTGGTAGAGGTCGACACGGTAGAGATAGCAGGGCACATGGTTCTGCTCGAAGACAAGTTCCTCCTCCGCCAAAAAGAGGACGCAAGAAAGTGCAACCTCCTCCCGTGGAATCTGGTTCCTCGCGTTCCCGCACACGGCGACCACAAGTTGACGAACCTGATGAAGGCTTTGATGCGGGTCAATTCCTAGATGACAATGCAAATTGGGAAGAGCCAGAGCCGCAACCTCAAGAACCACCTGAGACGCAAGAAGTTGAGGATCACGATGCGCCGCAACAAGTACAACAATTGCAAGAAGGGGATGCATACGGAGGAGGACCGACGGATTTGTCCCTACTGTCGCTTTACCATAAGCATAGGGCAATTCCTATCTGGCATGCACACCCGGATGCTGAGGTATAAATCTAAACCATTACATTAGGAATTATTTGCTTATCAATTTTAAATGTTTGTATTTTTTTTAATTGAAGGTTACTAACATTTTAATGCGTATTTTTCAGATTGTGAAGAATCCTTTGCGTTCCCTTGCCAATGGAAAAAAGATTCTTGATATTCCCAAACCGGAAAAGACCGAGTTGTGGTTTTGGGATAGATTAAAGGCAACTGGATTGGAGCCGCTTGTGCATACTAGTTTCGGTAAGATAAACCATGGACTGCTCACCGCATTTGCTGAAAGGTGGCATCCAGAGACTAGTACTTTCCACCTTCCCGTAGGAGAGATGGGCATAACTTTGGACGATGTGCAATGTTTATTGCACATCCCTATTGAAGGGAAGTTTCTGAACCACGAGAGGATGAGCAGAAGTGAGGGGGCTGACATGGTCAGCAATTACTTGGGTGTTCAGAGGGATGATATTGTGGCTGAATTTCACAATATGAGAGCGTTGAAAATCAGGTATACTTACCTGCAGCAAATTTATATGGAGTTGAAGGAAACTTGCGAGACTATGGAGAGTGAGGAATGCTCCGAGGAGGAGATGGAGCCTTTTAGGGAGAGGTGCGTGAGGGCTTTTTTGCTGTTCTTGGTTGGCTGCAGCATCTTCAGCAACAAAAGTAACCGATGCATCGATGTTATTTACCTGCAGTACTTCCAAGACTTGTCGACCGTCTGTGAGTGGAATTGGGGTGCTGCAGCTTTGGCGTATATGCAGCATCACTTGGACGATGCGTCTGAGGCGGAGACAAGTAACATGGCCGGATACTTATCTGTTGTTCAGGTAAATTATTATATTTAGCACATAATTGAATTTAAATAGTTTATGATTAACATATGCAAAATCGATAATTTTTCTTATATTTGTTTTCAGGGATGGATAATTGAACATTTCCCTAGCTTGAGTGTGTGGAGCATCGCTGACAACCACCATGAGAGTATGCTGCGATGTGCGAGGTATGTGTCTGGAGTTGGGCATAAGGAACCACCGGCATATAGACTGAGTTTAGACAACCTACAGATGTCTGATGTTGTCTTCGCTCCATATGATAACCATCGTCCATATAGGCCCTTGATTGATGCATGTTTTTTTCTGGATGGTTAAGAAGCGGGAGAGTGCTTGCCAAACACTTACCGGAACGTGTGCTTCGACAGTTTAAGCATGTGCAAGGGATTCTGAGAGACCCAGCTGTGTCTGCTACACCTGGCATGTCTCTTAATCAGATTGACCGAGTGTGGGAGGAGGAGTTGGCCATAAGGATGATTGGCCCGGAGATGAGGGGACGATTAGTCAGAAACCCCTGGGACTATGAAGCTGGGTATATAGCATGGTTCTACCGAGTGTCGCATCCAATTATGCGCCCGGTCGAGACTGAACAACAACCACCTAGGCCACCTATGCTAGAGGTGTTGATTGAGGAGCAAGCTAGAAACGATTATGCGGATACTTGGGAGATTTGTCAGAATGTAAGGAGGGAGGTAAGAAGGTCATTGGCTGATGGTGAAGCGCCAGAGAGAACGCCTGTCCATGATACCATGCAGCGCCTACTAGGCTATGTTGAGCCAGCATTTCTGTATACGCATACCAGGCGTCGACAACCTGGAGCTAGAGGTCGATTCAGAGCGATTCAGTAGCTGTGGCTTTATTTTGTAACTTAATGTATTTTGTGAACTTTGTACTTGACTTATGTTAGTGCGGATGTTATGTATCTTGCCTTAACTTGTAGCGCATTATTTTGTAACTTAAACTTGTTTAGAATAGCGCTTGATAACTTTTGGTAACTTTGAACATGAATTTGTAATATTAATTATGTATTTTGTTGATTACGTATGTTGGTTTCAAAATATTATCCATTTCTGTCGATTATAAGGTGTTACAAAATTGATTTAAGCAGGTTGAAACTCAGAAATTGGTTCTGAGTTGGTTCTGGTACATGTTGGTATTTATGCAATCTGGAACATAAAAGTACTGCTTTTGTGTGCAGTATTTTCTGTGCGGGGACCTGCGAGGGCTTGCTGTCCCTGACGAGGGCTTGGGCGCAACCCTGCCTGGGTCTTGCGGGCATGCTGCGGGGACTTGCGGGTGCTTGTTGTCCCTGGCGAGGGCTTGGCTTGTCTTGGCTAAAATGACACACATAGTTCAACACAATACGAATATTTTATTTTCATAGAAATACATTACAATAGTTATACACTTAAACTTACTTCAACTTAACAAACTAAGAACACAATAATAATGGATAAAACATTATTAAAACGAAAAGGGTTACACATTAGAAAATGTCGCATACAAACGAGCTTGAGATGGATCATCTTCAACGGTGCGAAACAGATAGTGCTCGTCCAAGCACTGACACACCTATGTTTATCGGTATCCAAAATCGTGTTATCCACATATCTCACGAACCTTGGCCACCTAACACATAGTTTCCTAAATTGTAAGACCGCATCAACATAATCTTCCTCATTATCCGATAATAATACCACATCGAAAGCCTTCTCAATTTGTCTCCACAAATCAGTTTGCGAAACTTTTTCACCATCTTTTATCTTGCAAAGTGGCTTCATTTGTTGTGTCATATTTTTCTTCACATGAAAATAACAAACCAAATGAGCCGACTCCGGAAAAACCGTGGCAACGGCATTCATTAGTGCAGCATCCCTATCAGTCACAATCACCTTCGGTTTCACCTCTTTACTCCTCAAAAGACCCTTACATTGTTGCAAAACCCATGTAAAGTTTTCTTCCTTTTCATTACTCATAAAAGCAAATCCCACGCTATAAGTTTCTTCACACGAGGTTTCACCGACTATTTCAAACAATGGCATCCCGTACTTGTTGGTTTTATATGTAGAATCCATCAACAAAACGGTAGGAAAAGTATTCAACAAACATACGGATTTAGGATGTGCAAAAAATACATCTTGAACATAGTCGGACTCACCATCGGTACGAGCTTTAAAGAAGTAGTTGTTTTCGTCAAGACACTTGTACAATTGTTGCATTTCCGTCCGGCTGGCCCTACTTCTTTGTTTGAACCTATAGCGGGCATTGTAGACTTTCTTTATATCCGACACATTGTTTGGATCCCTCTCTTTCATGGTAGCAATAATGTTCTTCGGCGATACCAAATTCCGTGTCAATTCACTTAGTAGTTGCTTCTCTTCCGGTTTCAAACGTCCCGCGACGAGATGACCTACTAAGGCTCTATCTAGCGCATGGTTATGCATTCCATTAGTGACTGTAACATGCCAATCATTTGTTGTGGCATGCAAGCGACCCCGAAGTCGAAACGGGCACTCACATTTCCTCGTTCCCGTCTCTTCTTTTTTTGGCTTCTTTCCCGTCGGTGTGTATTTACCGCCCCTTTCGCAACCCAACACAATAAATTGTTTTCTACCACCTCCACCGTTGTCTGATCTCACAACAACTATTGAAAATTGTAACGGCGTTGCTACCTCACGAGCCCACGTAAGCACGACTTCTTTTGACTTGAATGTTTGATTCGTCTCGAAATGATTACCGACGTACACATGTATTGCCGGAGGTATTGGTACTAATGCTCTACTCTCATCCGGAGGTTGAGATTGATCAGCCATAACTACAAAATAACATAGCCAAAACAAAATTTATCAATATCAAATATTATGAATTATCATAAATTATACATTGGCATAAAAATAATCTTAGCATGAAATTGTCGTTTAAATACTACTACAATGCACCAAATAGTCCTTAGGTTACTTGTTTTCTAAGTTAGTGTAACAATATTGCAGATCATATAAGCAAGTCAGTGAGCTACGCAGCAAATTCCAAACCCAGAAAAATACGGTACGCAAGATCCGTGCTAAAATACGGATTTCCTAATCTGTGCTAAGGTGTGTCAGAAACCTAGTAAGGTAGAAGGTAGGTAAGCGCAAACTAAACGGTTGGTTACGAAATTTACCTTGATTTTGAGCTCCAATGCGTGTAGATGCAGTTAGGCAACACTCCAATGTTGATTTTAAGCCTCCAATGGACGGAATCGCGCAAGAATCACGTATGAAGATTTTGATTGTGTGTTTGTGAAGAAGAGAAAGTGAAGAAGAAGACTGGTGTTCTGGGTTTATTAAGGAAAAATACGGACTACGTAATCCGTATTTTTCCCGCGCGGACTTTGTAATACGTACTTTTCAAAAGCACGGATCGCAAAATCCGTACTTTTTCGTTCACATTTTTTGAATTTTCAGGGGTAATTTTGGGTTTTAGGGGGGTGAAAAAGAATTAGGGGGGGTGGGATGAGCAATCTTCCTTTGGTATAAGCATGCATGTCCATTAATTTAGATTAGATTATATATAAATGTGAAAGCTGCAGATACCCAACCCAAATCAATTGGTAATTAAGATGATAACCGGCCTCAACCATGATCAACCGGCCTCTATATTATACTTCATCCGTCCTAAAATATAAGCAAAAGTTGGTCAATAAAAATGAATCTATGTTGCCTAGGTGCGGGTACGGTACCATTATCCGGTACCAGTACTGGTATGAGGTACGACATTCTTAGAAAAACTAGGATACGGGTACGTCTGTATATATATTTTTTAATATAATTATATAAATAAAATAATAAAACTATATTATTAAAACAAATAATTAAACATAAAAAAATACTACACAAGTAATTCAAAAGCAATTAGCTAAAAAGATTTAAATTGTTTCTCTCTTCATCATCATTAAAAAGAGCGGCGTCTAGTTCAAATTCTTCGTGAGAAAAACTTACAACATCAAAAATATCATCTACATCAAATAGATTTCATTTATCTTTACCAATATCGTATATTTTTGAATTATAAGTATTAATATTTTTTATTATCGAGAGCAAATAAAGATTTGGTACTTTTATATTATAAACAAATAAGAACACAAATTATCCTATAAATAAAAAACCGAAAAAAAAAAGGAAAAAAAATTACATTTTTTTGAATTCGTGTACCACAGAAGTACCACGCGCGTACCACAGGAGTACCACACGTGTACCCGTTACAAAAAAAAAAAAAGGTATACCGTCGGTGCGTACCCAAAGAGTACCGTACGGGTACCGGTACCGGTACTCTTTCAAAAACGGAGTACCCGTGCATCACAGATAATATAGAAAAATACTTGGTTAGGCACAACCACAAATATTACATGTTAGGCACACACTCAAAAAGTAAAAAAATTTAAAGAGAAAAGAAATAAAGTGGCTTTAGTTGATGTGACAAATTTATTTTTCTTTTAATTTTTTTAATTCTTGTATGTGTGCCTAAATCATGTGCCTATGTAAGACTTTCTCGATAATATATTCACTTTAACCAAATACATTCACTTTTGTTGATTCATTTTTGCTTATATTTTGGGACGGGGGAGTATATAGTCAAGGGATTAAATATATTCTTCATATTTTTTTTACAATAAAATATATTCTTCATGACTTTTCACTAATAATATATTCTTCTTGAAAATTGGATTTACAACTCTCAAGCGTTCAATCTGAATAGACGATTGAGATTGTTTTACTTTGTAAGTGATTTAGATCATTTAATCTCAAATCAACTATTCAGATTTATTACTTATATAAAACTGCATGAATAATAAATTACAGCGAATCTTCTTCAGCATCCATAGGATGCACGACACCTGTCCACAAACCTTTTCCATCGTTTTCTTAGTAAAAATACTCTCTTCACATGTCTTTTTTATATGAATAAAAACAAAACAAAAAAAACTTGGTTTTTTCAATGATTAAGATCAAGAAATATCTGTTAAAGGAGTTTAATTTTTTCAAAGAAAAAATTATTAATAGTAATCATTAAAACCATCCACTTATGTTCTGTATTATGATCGAGAGCTAAAATTAACCGAAGGAAAAAATAAAGTGTGAAATAAAGAAAAACATTAAAGAAAAATAAAATAAAAACTATATATATATATATATATATATATATATATATATATATATATATATATAGTTTTTATTTTATTTTGGTACATTTTTTATTTTTTGGTACATAATAACTATATTTATTTTGGATATTTTGCATAGTATTTCAAGAGACATATAGACTCTCATGCTAATGATAATGACTAAATGGATCTAAGGCCAAATAAAGCCCAACTATAAAACAAATATTTTTTTTTACACAACTATAAAACAATTAGAAAAAGCATCAAATGATAGAGTTAAACCTATACTAACCTAAGAAAAATATAAAGAATGAAATAAAGAAAAAAAATTAAAGATAAATAAAATAAAAATTTCATTTCATTTTTGGATGTTTTGCATAGTATCTTAATTAAGAGACAATATATATAGACTCGTGGTAATGGATGATAAATAAATGGGCCTAAGACTAAAGGAAGCTCAGAAATTTCGGAAGCTCAACTATAGAACAATTAAAATAAAAAGACCAATTAATATAAATACCACTTTAACTTAAATTCCGAAATTATTTAGGCAAGTGCTATTGTGCACAAGTCACTTAAGTGGTGCACGATGCACCACTTATCAATAATCATATAATAAATACAAATTGTATAAAATTCACTGTTAAATTGAAAATCTATATTTTATAGATCATCCATACAAATATTAACATCACAACAAACTTGAGCATAACTTTTCTTTTATAAAAGTGTGTGTTCTCTAATTAGTAGTATTCCTCTAAATGTGATGATATTAAATAGAAAATGATGCATCACTTGTTTGTAAAGAAAATAGAAACATTAGGTAAAATGTCTACGAAATAGAGGATACCTTCGTTACCAACTAATATTACTCTATATATCATAAGTTATTAATAAACATAACAATAATTATAATTCTATAATTCCATATAAATGGGACTTTTTCTTTGGGGTACATAGGGTTGTTTTCTTTTAATACACTTGATTGTGAAGAATTAAAGTTAAATTTTTAAAAAATTGACCTGTACGGTGATGATATTTCAAAAGCTTTTATTTATTTTGAGAAAAAGCTAGAGGCATTAGTTAAATAAGGTATGAATGCATTGAAACTTGTGTAATTTACTTTTTATAAATATAAAAATGATATTTTTAATACAAAAAAATTACTTATTTTGGTATTTTTAACTAGTGCTCCAGGAAGAACCCTTTTATTTTGTGCTTAGTGATAATATTTCAAAAGCTTTTATTTATTTATTTTGTAATATTTCAAAAGTTTGCTACGAGTAATTGATTTCATTTAAAAGATAAAGAGTACATACACTATATATGAATACAAAATAAAATTTAGCAACCCTGTGCGAGGGTGATTTATAAGAAAATGTTTTAACATTATTTTAATTTTGCGTATAAAAACATTATTCTAATTCTAATTGTTAAATTGTTGGTCATCATATTTCAATGCAAACATCTAAAACATAAACCTATATTCAAGAGCGGAGCAAAATGGAACGAAAAAATTGAGTCATTTCAACTTTCTCAATCAGATGCAGAGAATAACAAAGGAGGATGATGAGAAAAATTATTTGTGATCCCCAGGGCCGTCTCCGAGTATTTAGAGGCCCCGAGCTAATAATAAAAATGAACCTCCTAATAAAAATAAATATGTTTTTTAAAAAGACTTAATATTTACTTTTGTGAACAAACAACAACAAGACATAAGCACGGAAGCTATTATTAATATAATTTTACTATGCTGGACCATTATTCTTATTGATATAATTTGATTGGAATAATTTTGCTCTGTTTGACCATTATTATTGTTGGATCATTATTACTGCTACTTAAACCCTCTAATATAACTACCTATTACCTCATTATATTTTTTTTGGAGGCCCCATACTAAAGGTCTCCTTGCATGGGTTCAAAGACGGCCCTGGTGATCCCAACACTAGGAAAATAATGAATGGCCACCAATAAAATAATACATAACAAAGTCCCTATTATTTTTATGTATCTTTTGAAATTAATATCACCAAATTGCAGTGTTAGAAAATGATCATTGTCAACCCTCTTTCCCTTTGATTAAGGAGGCAACACACAAAGAGGGACAAATTTTCTTCTTGCAAATGAATCTCTCCATTTAGACTCTCCTTATTATTAAAATGATAGTTTAAGTCCATATGAATGTCCAAACATAAAAGGTAAAAAATTGTTATGAATACGAGCAAGCATTTGCATAATTAAATAAAAAAAGTGACACATAAATTGAAGAGATTTCAATCACATCTCGAGTTATGACACCAATTTTAAGGTAAATTGTGATTATGAATTATATTACTTTTGCTACAAATTGTGATTATATGATTTATTTTTTTTGGTAGAGTGTGATTATATGAATTTATATTGGTTAAATTTAAAGTTAGTTCAATTGGTTTAAGTTAAAGGTTAAAAATATGAGTTTAATTGTTGTGCACTATTAATGTAAAGTTTTTTTACACATGCATCCAATAATGTGTTGCCACATTATTTAATGAATGTGGCACATCATATGTTTTTAAACACAATACATGATGTGTTGGTATATTATTGGATGCATGTGTAAAATAACTTTACACTAATAGTGTATATAACTAATTAAATTCTAAAAATATTAAGGTGTAAGAGCATCTCCAATAAGGGTATCAAAGAGCAGTGGCGTCGCCACATACACCCGAGGGGGTTCAACTGAACCCCCTGGACTTAAAAAAAATACACGTATAATCCTATATAATTTATATTTTGAACCCCCTCATTTTTCTATATTGAACCACTGACCCAATTCAACTCAAAACAATTTTAACTTACTTATTTTCAAATTATATTCTATCTTTATTAGGGCTGACAATGAACTTAAATAAGTCGAATAAAGTTTGAGATCGATTTGACAATTAATTCGTTTAACTTGCTTGGTTCATGAACTAAATGAGTCAAACTTAAGCTAAATATTAAGTTGAAAATTAATTGAACCTAATGAGCTGAACCGAACTGCTCGTAAACTATAAACGAGTCGAACTCGAGATGAAAAAAGAGTTTATGTCAAACTCAAGTTTCTAATCGAACCAATTCTTATCGAGTCTAGTTTTGATGTATTGACTTATGATGTTTTATGTTTTATATAGTATGAAATTATAAATATTATCTAATTTTATTTATTATTATTTTATATAGTATTTAAAAATGTAAAAAAATATATATATTTAATTAAAAATAGTTCGATTTGTTGACCTCCGGTCCGACCTATTGAACTTTGAACCGGTATATACATCCGTTCAATAATCGATCCGATTCTGATTTGCTTGGTTAACTAACCCGACTATTAATTTTGATAGAACATTTTTTTGGATGAATTTAACCTTAGGATAATCTTTTTTTAAAATATTTTCTATTTTTTTGTAAACTATTTCTTAATTTTAAGCCGTTTTCAATAAAAATTTTCCATTTAGAAAAACAATTGCTAACTAGAATATAAAAAATATTTTGAAGCAAAAATTTTCTTAAAGGAAAATAGTCTGAACCCCCTGCTCCAGGTTCCTGGAGACGCCACTGTCAAAGAGAGTATCATAGATTAATGATCCGTATCTAATTTTAATAATAAGGAGAGCATCTCCAATAAATATGAGTTCTATGACGTGACATAGAGGGTATCAAAATTGATGATACCGGTACCTTATTTAAGGTACCGTATCATCAATTTAATATTACCTTTTTTTGTATATAAAATTAAATAGAATTAAAAACTTGTTAATAATGTATGATACTTAGAGTGACATCACTATTTTAGCAAAATATGTATGAGTTGCATAAATATTACATGGCATTGTAAGGACCACTTTTTAATAATGTATAATACTCAAAGTGGTATCACCATTGAAGATGCTCTAAGGATTCATATTCAAATTCCGATGAAAGGAGAAATACTAACATATATTAATAATTAATTATTGAATTTGACCGTTTTTCAAAAGAAAAAAAGTAATGTCATTTTTGTTTTGAATTTCTTTTAGCAATCACACTATATCACCATAATCCATTTATATGTGAATTTGATTTAAATCAATAATTGTAAATATATTTGTTAGTATTAAATTTTCATCGTTTATATTTACAAAAATGCTTCACAGCATAACAAGTGATTTATTGAAATCATCTCACATTCTTTTACAAAAGTATTGTGTACTTAACAATTGACACAACATAGATCCATTACATACATCCATATGACACCAAGCTGAAAACATTCTCCAAAGCACTCAAATTAAACTAAAAGATGAACTGAAATACCAATTAATACACGTAAATAAGCCAAAAGCATAATTAGAATACAAAGCTAAGCATAATGAATATAAACATATATCCATAATGCTATGTATGCTTATTATTTATAGTTATATAATATAATATACACATATGTTGATTTAGCCAAAGAGATGGTGTTTCTTCTTTCCATGAGCTTCCTCATCGTCCTCCTTTGCTTCCTTTTCCTCATGATGTTCATGAAAAGCAAATCCACCAGATCCCACTGCAGCTGCTGCTGCAACCTCTTCTTCTATCTTGTGCCTGTGAGCATTCTCTGGATCTTTTCCTGACTTGTGCTTTTCATACTATATCAAACCAAATCATTTCAGCAAATTAATAAAATCAATTACTTTAATATTTTCAACTTTAGTTTAAAAAGGTCCGCGACATACATTTGTCCTATACCAACATTCAAGTAAATTTGAACCATCTGATCAAGATAGAACATTGACTTTTTAAATTTTTATTTTGAATTTAATATACAAAAATTAAGTGTAAATTGTCTGATGAACTTGCCATCCAGAATTGCTTAGTCACAAAGTTCGACCAATTGTGTATAGTCGTCTCTGATAGTAGAGTGACCGATTTAGTTTCAACTTTCAGTTATGCAATGTTTAGGGTCATAGTACAATGCACTGTTTAAATACTATGACCCATATTACAAGTCTGTCCATAAATCGCTCAAGCGAGCTCGATATCTGTCCACTTATCGGTGAATTTGTGTCCTAATATTCAAATATGATTCAAATTTTTCATTTTAATTTTGAGAAATCAATTACTTACTATTTAAATATCTTGGATTTAGATTCTCTACATTCAAAATCTCTACGAATACCTACATATTCACTTGCATTTAGTGTAAAAATGCTATGAGAGAGAATAAAAAGAGATAATATGATAGATTGTAATGATAAAATTGTCATTGAAAATAAACTATATGTAGGTGAATGTAGAAAATTCAAATACAAATATCTTGTTAACAATTAATTAAATAGCAATTAAGAGTATTTAACAATAAAGTTGAAGAAAATTACCAGAGCAAAACCACCACCAGCTACAGCACCAAACTCTCCAAGGTGCTCCAGTTTATTGTGGTGTTTCTCCTCCTTCTTATAATCAACATCGTCATCATCACGACGATTAGAATCCTCACCATAACCACCACCGTAACCACCACCGGTGGTTTTTTTGGTGTCTGAGTCACCATAACCACCACCGTACCCACCACCGGTCGTGGTTTTGGTGTCAGAGTCACCATAGCCTCCTCCACCGTACCCACCACCGGTTGTGGTTTTAGTGTCAGAGTCACCATAGCCTCCACCACCGTATCCACCACCGGTGGTTGTTTTGTTGTCAGAGTCACCATAACCACCACCGTAACCACCACCGGTTGTAGTTTTGGTATCAGAGTATCCTCCACCACCACCATATCCACCAGATGTTTCATCATTCGAGTAATCCGATGTTTTCTTATTGTAACCAGTTTGATAGTCACCACCAGATGGCTCATTACCATATGATGATGGTTTATTGTAACCACCACCAGATGTTTCATCATTGGAATAATTAGTGGATTTTTTGTAACCAGATTCATTGTCACCACTAGAAAATTCATCATTGTATGATGTTTTGTTGTAACCAGTGTCAGAATCGTCTTGATCATGTTTTTTGTGATGGAAGAGGCCACGGTCACGGTTCTCTTCAGCCATAGTGACTAATTGATAAATGGATATAAGAAAAACTAATTAATGGATCAAATTAATGATGAAGTGATATGATTTTTGGGAGAGGATTAGTACCCTATTTATAAAGTGGTGATCATGTAATACATGCTGGTTAAGTTCTTTATTTTTTATTGGTAGGCCATAAATGATTTTGTTGAAGATTTTCAAAATATGGGGCCATCCTATTCTTTAAGATATTTTTTTACTTGTGTTTAATTTTATAGATGCAATTTTATTTTTTTAAATTAATCTCAATATACAAAATGAAACTTAGTAAATTTGTATTTTTATATAGTTTTTGGAGTTAGAATATCTCAGTTTAAATTCTGATGAAAGCGAAAAATATTAATATTAACAATTAATAATTAGTTTTATTTTTTTTAAAAAAAAAAATCTCAGTTCAATCTCTTCGATAGTCTCAAGTGTAATTATGCTACTTATACTCTCTCTTTTTTGGGCTAATTATTACTAACTTGTTTTTTTTTAAGCAACTTGTATTTTTATGTAATTATGCTATTTATACTTTTTATTTGATGTAATTGAATTCACCCGAACAATTTTTTTGATGAAATTCATTGACCAAATATTTATATATTACTTTAATATTTTAAAATATATTTTGTTGATTGGATCACTTGAGCAATTTTGACATTATATTGTCTGTGATACTAAAATTGAGGAATCAAACTTAAGGATGTAAGGTCTGAAAGAAATTCTCGTGCATAGTCACATGTCCCAATACTTTATATAAATTTCCGTTATAAATAGGAGTACTATTTTTTGCAAATAGTATTTTTTTGGACAGTATCCTTAGAAAAATAAATAGACTATGTGTTGGACAAATATAAATAAATTAGCAATAAGTTGAAAATTGTGAGATCTCTAACTCAAATATATTTTTGTTTAAGAAAAACTCAACTAAACTTTTATATTAATAAAATTAATGAATTAAAAGGTAGTATTATTGAGTTTCGTGCATTTAGTTCAATTAGTAAATAAAAATAGATTCTCGCAAAAAAAAATCTTCAATTTTCATATATTAACCATCAATTAACTTCTCTCAATTTCTTATAAATTTAAATATTATTTTATATTTATGATTCAATAGTCTATATTCCATATTATTTCCTCTATATTCTCATTTTAAAAGTGAAATTTCTAGTTAATAACTAGTACTTGATTAATAATAAAAAAATGTCAATGGGATTTTTGTTTGAAAGAAAACTATAAAGAAGGAAAAAAATGAAAGAAAAAGGAAACGGATAATATGGACGGTGATTGGGAGTTGGGACCCATTTGAATGGCAGTTGCTTTGCTAGTTCATCCATTTACAAGTGTCGGCAAAGGATATTCCATGCTGACTCAAATGTATTCTCTTCTCAAGTGAAAAATAAATAATTTGTGAATATTATTTATCTTTCTTTTGATCAAATTATTTATGTGTTGGATCTTTAAATATGAGAAAAATCTTCATGATTGTTTGATGTGTGTAATTTTTGGCACCATTAAAGATATTTTTAGTTTAACCATAATCTTCATCACACGGTTTAAATTCAATTTAATTTATCCATCATGAGTTATCAAGTATTGTAACAAAAAAAAGATCATACACTGTTACACTACCAAGTATTAATTATTATTTTTAACGGCTAAAATTAGTAATTAGTTGTTAGTATTAGTTTTTTTCACCTTGGTGATAGTAGAATCCTAGACTTTTCCTCTTTAATTTATTTCACCCTTAGCTCAAACCAATATTTTATTTTAAAAAAAAAAAAACTATAGTATCTTATTTGTAATAATTTTTACTAAATCGAGTCTAAATATCATTTCATAAATTTAAATATCATATATCACTATTAGGGTTGAGAATAGGCCAGGCAGCCTCCAGTGACCTTCGGTCTGGCCTGTCTTAAGTCTGGTCTGGCCTGACCTGTTTATTAAAAATGTCAGACTTAGACTTTGAAAAAAGTTTGTTTACATAAATATGTCAGGCTTAGGCTTTTAAAAAAAGTCTGTGAAGCCTGATAGGCCGGCCTGTTTATATTTAATAATTATTATTTATATCATCTTGTTTGTATAAAAAATAAATATTATTTATATTAATACAAAATATTTATTAGACAAAATATATTTGTTTTTTTTTACAAAGACAAATTATAGTGTATATTTTGGTTGTTGCTAACTACACCGATTAGCTTTAGTGTTTAACAAAAAATTTGTATTATGACATACTTAATAGACTTTGTCGTAATCGTATTTGTTATTTTATTAGGTTTTAATTTTTGTGCTAATCATTTTATTAGCTTTTTTTAATGTTGTAGAAATTATAAAAAATTAAATGCGAAATAGGCTTTAAGGTCCATTTAATTAGCCTATATATTTAAAAAGACTATATAAATATTTTTATGTAACAGACTTTTAAACAGGCTACAAGGCCAGATCAGACTTTAAGCAGGCCCAGGCCAGACAAAAAAAAATTGCATTTAATAGGTCGTAGGCCAGACTTAGGCTTAAAAAGAAATTCTAGGCCAGGCTTAGGTCTGCCAAAGTCTGGCCTGACTTATTCCCAACCCTAATCACTATTCACTATTGACAGAGCTGTCAAAATGGACTTAAACCGGCCCACAAGCACTTATTTAGGCAGAGAAGTTATCTAATTTATAATTAACTTTGTTATATAATTTTGAATTGTTAGGTTGAAAATTTAGTTTATGATGTAAGTTTGAACTTTATTAATTTTGAGGGTGCACTATTTGATTCATCATTCATAAATCTCTCTATTTCATAGTTAATGGGTCGGTCTAGATCTATTTTGACAGCTCTAACTATTGTATGAGGAACAAAAAACTATAGTATCTTAATTAATTTGTCATAATATTTACCAAACCAAGTCTAACCGATCATCTCATAAATTTAAGTATCATATATCACTATTCACTATTGTATGAGAAAAAAAAACTATAGTACAAAAATAGAGGAAAAGAAAATAAAATTAGAAATGGAAAAATAAACTAAAACTCAAAAGTTAAACTAAAAATAGTAACTTAAAGAACGAAGCTTATATGTGTTGTAAGAATTTTGTTTTTAAAGTGAATAGTGTAAAGTGAAAATTAAAGGAATGATAAAAAACGTACTAATATTCTTCTTTTTTGAAGGAATAATATAATATGCTTTTTTAATTTATATTTTGGGTTTGTGTAATATGTTTCGTTAAATTGTTAATCGGTGATAATATTCATTGAGAAAAAAGAATATTACGTAGATAATGTAAAATGATTTTACATTGTCATTCATTTTACAATGTTCACAATTTTTTTTGTCAAATAATCTAATGACTAGACTTATACATTTAAATGCGGAGAAATGTGAAATTCAGGATTCGAACTCCGACTAGTCCAATAATATCTCTGATAACTACTATTTGAGCTATATTTATGAAATAATGTCCACAAATTATTATTTGACAAATGTTGGTATTATTAAATTGATGATACATTTATCTAAATATAAATCTAAAACATCAAAATTGTATAGAAAAAGCTTTAGTAATATTTGTCGTTTTGTCCAAAAAAACTTAAAAAAGAATACCCTACACTTGAAGTGGATTATATATTGAGTTTAGAGTATTTGGAATCCGTGTGTGGTGATATCATATTTATACTGATTGTGAGAGTTTGATTGGATTATATAATATAGGTGTGTGGCTAAAATGGAACCACATCGTGACGCCACGTATATGAATTGACAAATGGGAGTAGAATGGTAGTTTGTTCTGGTAATGTGGATTGATGTTGCAACTTCAGCGTAAGACAATGCTCCTGCAACGCGTTACGTGCTTATTGTGTTCATATACAGTTATTCAAATTAAATTATATAGATCAAATTATGTAGCCTCAAAAACTGATTTCTTTGTTTTACTTTAGAGCATTCAACACTAATGTGACTTTGGTTGGCACTTGGTACACGTTATGAAGGATACGAGAGTTAACTCTCGCTTTCTTTGTTGACAGTTTTTTCTCTCTTTTTCTTCTTCTTCTTCTGACAATGCTCTCTTTGTGAGTATTTGATATACTATGAGTGTATGTGTGTGTGATTAACAATATTGCATTCAACTAAAGTTAGAAATAATGTAGCTTTCAAATAGATTAAAGAATTTCAATTAAGATATTGTTCCGCATATATATGAATAGGGTATTGATATACCTGTTTGACGGTAGGCAAAGCAGCGGCCCGCCCCGTTTAGGTTCGATCCGCCAAAAACACGTTAAAAAATGAGGTGAAACGGACCAACTTAGATGTGCAGATTCAAAACTCAACCCCACCTCATTTGTTGACGAGCTGGCCCGCTAAACTTTTTTTTACAATTTTATTTATTATTACATATAAAAATAAATACCACGTGCAAAGCACATCAATTACCACGAGCAAAATCAAAAGAACAGATGACATTTTTAATTGAACTAGCACATTAGAAAAATTGAAATGAACTTTCAATCAAGAAAATAAATAACAAAATATGAGTCAGAAATAAAAATAGAAAAATAATATTAATTTTAAGTATACTATTTAATCGAAATTGAAATTTTTTGGTCAAGCTAGAGATTGTCCAACTTTTTTTGACAAAAAGATTACAAAACTTCTGTTCATGAGAAATAAAGATATTCACACAAAAAAAAAAAACAACTAAATTTATAAATAGTAGCTTTTCACATAACGTCAAAATAGGGAAAAAAAATTAATGTGGACGCAAAAGCAACTATATACACTTTTGATAATTCAATCTCTTCCAAGACCTTTCTAATTGGTGGATAATCCTACTTGATGAGATCTTCTCCGATAATTAGATATGGTGAATTATTATTTTTTCTTTGTTTGGTAAAAAATAGCGGATAGTTGATAAACTACCTTATAACGGATGAACTTATAACGGATAGTTTATACGTAACTTTTAGTTTATAGCGAATAAACTAGTTGATTGAATTTGTTGTGTTTGATAACATTAGCGGTTGAACTAACTTATAAGTATAAAATGACATAAAAAATTTATGTTTAATTAATATTTAATTCTTTTTGTAAGATGATAAAACTAAAATTAGAAGAGAATGTGATAAATTATAAGCTCATAAGCTACTTAAAATAACTTATGAAAATAAGTTATAATCTCTTTTAAAAACCGTTATTAAACAGAATTTTTAACTTATAAGCTAGCTTATTTACCTTCTCAAACAGAGCCTTTGTTACCGGAGATTTTGCTAATGGATTTTTCTATTTACCCCTTTCATTTTTGTTATAAAATTCTCCAACAAAACATTCCAGTGGTAAAATCAAATAGTTGTATTAATAAATTTGTTAAAAATTTTAAAGAGATATTTTATAAAGAAAATTTTAAAAAACACTTATATTAAGAAAGAGAATAAAAAAAGTGGAAATTGATCTAATATTTAGGGAGGGAAGTAAAAAAATAAATTGTATTAATCTTTTGTTTTTCAGAAGAATGAAATTCAAATAATTAAAATTTAATTGAGGTAAGTAAAGGTTGATAAAAAATATTTTAAAAAAATTTTACTTAAATTCTTTCAAACGATTTATCGTTAATAAAATTCATTAATCACTTGAAATACTATTTGTAATGAACGGTAGTATTTTATAATGAAGATGTGACGATGATTAATACTATTTGTAGTATATGTACAATACAAGTGCCATGGAGCCCATAACGGCCCTAGGCTCTCATTTGTCTTATGGCTCCACCCCAAAATATTTATTTGTACACTTTAAAAAATTATACTTTTTCCATTTCCTTTCATAAAAAACAAATTATTTTCAAAAAAAGTCAATTATTTTTTATAAAAATGACCTAATAAAGTATTTATTATTGATTTACATTATTGAAATTAAATTTTGTTATGATATTTTAATATTTCCTTTGTATGTTTTATATCACTTAAAATTGTTTTATCCACACAACAATTATAATTTATTTCTATTTATAAAGGGTTAATTAGATTTTTTGGTCCTTATGATTATTCTAGGCTACACCCAAAGTTTTAAAAAATGGTCTATTATCGCAAAAAAAGGATGCATAAAATAGTATTAGTAGTATACATTACCATTTTTCTCCGTTTTGGCAGAATGGATAGAAATTACGAAAACAATTGCGATGAAATTTTGTTGCAACTATGAGCTAAATTTATTAGTGATTAATTTAGTTTTTAAAAGAAACAAATTCAATAAAAAATTATTAAAAAATTACATTTATGAAATTATGAAGAAACGATAAAAAATTAGTATTATACATTATATAATAATAATAGTACAACTAATTTTAAAAGGTTGTGCAATATTGTAATAAATCCACACCACAAATCCATAACACAACATATATTTTAGCCTTTTGTCTTTTTTTTTTTTTGACTTTCGCCTCCAATTTAATCCGGTTCGAGAGTCAATTCTGAGCTTCTGGTATCAAGTGGTTCCAGCTCCCTCTCAATCGCAGTTGCGGGGGATCGAACTGTAGTCCTCCCTATCAAATTCAGCGTCAATCACCAATTCACCAGTGAACCTGGTGTTTTAGCCTTTTGTCTGAGCAATAAAAAATAAATTAAACATATGTAATAGCCGAAATCACAAAAAATTTAGCACCACGACATCTATTCAAATCCTCCATTGCACCTTAGAGTGTGTTTGACAAATATTTAGTTATAACTTTCTAATTTATACCCGATAAAATATTTGCTTTAAGTCCCATGAGCTTAGCTCAATTGGTATGACATTTTATTATATATACAGTGGACTGGGGTTCGAACTCCAGTCATCTCATTTATCCACTTTAAGGGTAAAATTTCTAGCCACTAAAAAAAAAAAAAAAGACATTTGCTTTAAGAAAGCTGATGTTGACATGAACACAGGGTTTGATTTTCATTGCCATTCTTCTTTTTATGGTTAACTTAGTATTTGCATATGCTACATTGCTACCTGTGGATTTGCTTTTGTTTTTTTTATTTTTATGGTTTGTAATGAAATGGGGTTCGATTGTTTTGTTGGCAGAACTGGTGAGCTAAATGCTGCTGAGTTGGAGAATCTGATGGCTGTGGTTGCCAATCCTAGACAATTCAAGATGCCTGATTGGTTTTTGAACAGGAAGAAAGACTCTCATGTGGTTTCAAATCCATTTCACCAATGTTGTTTTTCGATACTGATGTTTTAAAGTTATACATGTATCGCCCTCAAACCATGGACTTTACTAAGTTGTTTTTCAAATATAACTTTTGTTTTTGAACCCCCAAAGAGTCAAAAGACTTTACTAAATTATACATCGTATACATATTGAAGAACTTGATGATAGAAAACAAAGATTTGTTTTGTCAAAAAAAAAAACAAAGATTTGAACTCGCAAACATAACCAAGTTAACTCATGAACTTCTAAAATTGCTACTGCTAATTAAACAATCAAAAGTTTTATAGGCCTGGATCTTGGCAAAAAAACAATGTGATAAATATAGAAAAATGTTTGAATGAAGTTGAAGCAGCAGTTTAATCCTCCTATTCAATCATGTATGTGATCCAACATTCCAATACTTCCATGTCTTTATTTTTAACTGAAAAAAAAGTAGGAAGGTGAGGGCAGAGAGTTTTGCAGAGATGGACAAGTCACATAAAGATGTCCTAAGGCAAGTATCTTTTAAATAAAGTAAAATGGTACTACTTAATTAATGGCGTTACAATAAAACTTACCGGGGTTATTGCTTAACATTGAGAGTGGTTTCTATGCGTTCAATAAGCTTATCTGCTGTCAATGCTCCCTCCTGAAAATTATGAAGACCAAAACTTTATCTTACTTGAGAAAGATAGTAGCTAAAATAGCAGCCAACATCCTAGTTTTCTTTTGTCTTGTCAAATATACAAAATATCAAATGTAGGTTCACAATGTTTGGTTTTGGTAGACAATGCACACAATGAATTTTTCGAATAAATAACATATTGAGCACACAAGAAGCTGTCAACCAATTAATTATAAGCCGGTTAATTTTTACTATAATGAGTGGTAAGATTTAAGATGGCAGGCAATTTACAAGAATAAGAAAAGGCAGTAAACAGCCAAACAACAGATGATGTCAAGCTATATTGTTTCACTTTTTCAAATATGACGATTGAGAGAAAACATTTGAATAACTAAATGCTACAGCCATGTCCTATAGGCCACGGACCAAAGTTTCTACTTTAGTCAGTAGTCGCTGTAAAGGTGAATGTTCTCCAACATCATGCCTTAACCACAATTATGAACAAGAGATGATTCTTCTACATGCAAGTCTGCTACAAAATGCTGTCAACAAGAGCCAAGTTGAAACAGTTTCCAGCAAGATGCCACTATGCCAAAATGATTTCCGCGTATTTCCCATGACGGGTTAGCCATCAAATGTAGTACCATTAAGGTTTGTGACCTTCACATCACAATTTTTCATGTACCGAGCTTTCCATTGAAACTAACTATCTATAATTGGTAATTCAAGATTCAACATAATTGAAGACTAGAAGTAATAGTCTAGTCGGTTCAAAGAATATGTGAGAACCTTGCAAGTTTGCAACACCGCTAATGCAAATACAGTATAAATAGAAAACATTCAAATTCAGTTTAAAGGTTTAATTTAAATGCAATGTCATGTAATTTTAAGTCACTGCAAAAGAGGCAGAAATAAAATATAATCCAACTTACAAAACGATCGAAGGGTTTTCCATCCTTAAAAATAATGAAAGTTGGCAATGCCTCAATTTTGTATTTGTTGGCAATGCTAGGATACTTCTCAGTATCAATCTTAACTATTTGTATTTGATCTTGAAGCCGAGCGCTCACTTCCTCAAGTACAGGAACCATGTATTGACAAGGACCACACCTATAAACCAGCATTGGGTTAAAAAGTTGAAACATGAAACACGACCGGTTAAAGGGTTTGGCTTCAAACCGAATATGAAGAACTAAGGAGACAGTTACCAGGTTGCATAGAAATCAACAAATACAGGCTTGTCAGAGTTAGCAAGCAAATCATCAAATGACGAAAAGGTTTGTTTCTTTGCTTGAACCTAAAGAAAACAAAAAAAAAAAATCAAAACATGCTGGTCAGTTCTCAATTGATTATTGCAGAAGAAGAAAAGTACAGTTTAATAGGTTTGAGTGCAAGCATGGATGGACATGGCTCATGATCCTTAAAGCCATAGTTTTAAGCTATTTAAAACACATACAAATTTCGGTGATGAAAGTGGCACCAATCCAATATAGGAAGCGTTAAGAGTCTCACATTGGATCAAAGATGGTCTGAACATGGATACCTGTTTCATATTTGGACTTACACATCCTTTTATTTAAGGATAAAATGTGTTTTTCGTCCTTGTAAAATTGACGAATTTGAGTTTTAGTCCCTGTAAAAAAAACCCTCCTGTTTTGCCTCTATAATTTCAAATTACTTAATGTGGCAATATCATACAAATTAACCAAAATTCGCACAAATTACATGAACGATAACCTAAGTAATTTGAAATTACACAGGCAAAACGGGAGGATTTTTTTTTTTACGGGGACTAAAAACCAAATTCGTCAATTTTACAGGGACGAAAAACACTTTCTACCCTTTATTTTACACTTTCTCACAATTAAAATCTCTCTCTTCTCCCTCCGTTAAACCAAACGGACCCTAAAAAATAAACTGTAAAACAGCTTCTGAGCATCTAAATAAGTTAC
This sequence comes from Trifolium repens, assembly GCA_030408175.1. NCBI lineage: Eukaryota > Viridiplantae > Streptophyta > Magnoliopsida > Fabales > Fabaceae > Trifolium > Trifolium repens. The sequence continues at coordinate 58,344,065 of CP125836.1, read as the reverse complement.
AATTTTAATAAATTAATGGAAAACCTAAACCAATAATGGTTATTGAAAATGAAAGCAGATAGATACAGTAGTTGGTAACTTACAGGAAGAAGGAATCGACGTCGCGAGGAAGAAGGAAGACGGGGAGTAGCAATTCGAAGAAGAGGAGTTCGAACAGGAAATTGAAGCTGAAAGGAAGAAGCTCCTACACGTGTGGAAGAGTTCCAAGAATGGAGGATTAAGGAAGATGAGGGTGAAATGGAAACGGCCATGGTCAAAATATGAAACAATCAATGGGATTGGATGGATAATAATTAGAAAGAAAAAAAAAAGGAAAATATTATTTATATCTGTTTGGAATCGACGGAGAATATAATATCCCAAGGAAACAAACGATGCACTTAACTGGTTTTCTGTGCTTTGTTCTCACTTGATATTCTTCATTGCACCTCAAGTAATTACTATTATCATTATTATTTTTTTGACTAAATTTCTATTATTAACAAAATGTTTGATGTATCTGGTCTATATGATGAACTAGATACTATGACATTTGACTAGATGAATGTGTACGAAATTGCATTAGTAGTTCATGTTTATTTTAAAATAATATTTATAACTACTCATTTTGAATTTGAATTAGGAAATAATCAAAGGACCAAACTTATGTACAGTTCCTTATACACAGTTCTTACTGTGCTAGATACAAGGAGGTGGTTGTTTTTATTTAAAAGCAGTTTTCTTCTATTTTTTTAAATTAAAAAGAAATAAAAAACTACATTTTTGTGAGAGAAACAGGACAAACTGCATCTAAAACGATGCATATAAGTTTTGTCCATAATCAAATTCAAAATATAAATACCAGTTAAGGAAATAGTCACCAAAAAATACTCCTCAATCAAACAAATCTTGACTTACAGTTACACAGATTTTCATATTTCATAAAACGAAAACACATTCGATGGGTTCTTGAATTATCATTTGGATTGCAAAAAACCTCGTTTTACTTGTCGTCTGTGTATGCTTTTTCTCCCAAACACAAAATTAGCCGAGCCAACAAAGGTTGGTTGAGGACCTAACTCGCCTAATTTTTTTCATAAAAAAGACGAACAAATATAGACTTGTGCACATGGGTGCAAACACACGTAATATTGGAATTTCTATTTTCCTTCAATGACAAAGCTTTCAATTTTACTATTGTACAAAACCATTCATACAGATTACAGAGTAGCTTACTAGTACATGTCTAATGATGACACAAAATGAAACCATTCATACAGATTACAGAGTAACTTACATGTCTAATGATACAAAATCCTTCAATGACAGTTTTCAATTTTGCTATTGTACAATACCGTGTGACTGTAAAAATTCAGGTCTGCGACAAGATCATCCATCAGTTGTTAGTGTGAAAGCCAGAACAACGATAGTGAGTGCAAAGAAGATGGTGGCACAACGAAATAACCGTGCATACTTAAGTGTAGTCTGAGTTTTGCCCTCTTCACTACTTAACTCAATCTCTTTGAGTAGTTCTCGCACTTCATCGATATCTGAGTCCTTTGAAGCTTGGATGAGTCTACTTTTAATCTTCTCAAACTTAATCAGACTCTTATTTCCATGCCTAATTTCACGTGACCAGATAAAACCTGTCATCTTCCACAGAAGGATCCCTACATATATGGCTACAATGCAGTCTACAGAGTAGTGATGGCGCTCTCGCACTTCTCTTTGGGCACTGTGCAATACAAGAAGCCATACAAGAGCTGAACTGAAGCCTCCATACGCTTCCTGCCACCATTTTTAATAAATAGAAGTCACAAACTATGCTGCAATTTTAAATCAAATGCGAATAACCTCAAGATGATAAGACAATGCAATCTTATAATGGACTTCAAATCTTACTGTCCAAGCCATAGCTGTGAGTACAGCAACAAGCATGTGACCACTGTATAGCAGGTCATTGCAGCCACCTCCAGCTTTCTTTAACAGACCGAACCATGATGGTCCTTCCAAGGCAGTGGGTCGTAGAAAATCACTCAGAAAGCTCATTGCACCCCATTGTGGCTGGTAGTCACCAATCGGTTTCCCAATGTCAACTAAGAAAGCAGACTGTTAATTTTCAGGACTCTTTCATTGAAGCAAAATGTCGGTAAAGGCAGAAAGGTTCATATAGATATAGAGGAAAGTATAAATTATAGACATATTTATAATCTAGCTTTTAGAAATTCAACATTGTATTTACAGCCTTATGGGAGATACATAAATAATAAACACTAAATTCCATATGATCATTCCGAATGTCATGTTCAGATTTCTATTTTAAAACTCATCGAGAAACCCAAAGTGGCTTGCAAATAATTCCAGAGTCCAAAAGCAAATATTTTTCAGCTTAAATTCAGAGTTACTTTATACGTGTGAAGAAGTGTGCGGAAAAAAATAAATTGAAAAGGATCTTAAGCAAACATTACAAGTCCTGTGAAATTGTTAAATAAGTATAAAGTCCGAGGTCAAAACTTGATAAGAGCAATAACTAGAATCCAGTGAAATAACAGTCTGCATACCATAAGCTTGATCGCTTCTTAACAACTTGCTGATAGCATCATGATCCGAAGCATAGGGAACATAATATTTCTGAGCCCATCGATGAGGATAACCAGGAACTCTAAACCGAGAACTAGCACACCAAGGACGAGCTGATGGAAGTATTGTAGATGAAAAAGTTATGGCACGAAGAAGGCGTCCAATTCCCATGGTAAACATGTATCTAGCACCAAGTCCAAGGCCAGGAGCTTTCACAGAACCAAATAGCACAGAAAATGCCAGCATCATAAACAACATCAAGAAATGGTGCAATCCAATAATACGAGCTCTTAATATCCCAACAATTAGAGCAGGAAGTTTCTCATTTAATGCCAAGAGAAACCATTGACCAGTATCTGGAAGAGGAGCTGTATTCCTATAAGAACAAATTAAGTATATAAACTTCCAATATTTTTCCCAAATAGAAATTGCAAGTTGCAACAGCAGATTGTAATTAGGTTTATGTCAATCAATTAAATTAACACAAAAAAAGCCTAGTTATAGGAAAATATTTCCACTAGAAGCTATGTAGCACAGACACTGAATACACAGACACTTCATATTGAAAGCGTACTCAGTGTCTGACACCGACATGACGCCAATACAAATAGTTACACTCAATCACTTCTACTTTTATAAATTATTATCAGTGTTTGCGTCTCAGTGTTCGTGTTGTGTCTGTGCGGCTTTCGTGGATAGTAGCAACTAGCGAGTGGTTAATGTTAGAAATAATTATTTCTAACAGTTAATGCGCGAATAAACAAGATCATTAGAATTGAGCAACCATACACTAGAAGTTACCATCAAAATTCAAAATTATCAAACATAGATCTTAAACTTGAAAAAAAAAATCTAGTGCCAAAAATTTGAATCCAAAATTAGAAACAAATTTCATGCCAAGAGAATCAGAATCATAGCATATTATTCTAATTCTAATATTAATAGAATATAGTAATAGCTTAGATCTAGTAAACCGAAAATTATTTAAAAAGAAGAACCAACGGTAGTTATTACCGGTGCCAGTCAAGGCCGAGGACGGCGGTGACGGAGCGAACGGAGAGGGCTTCAAAGAGGAGAGCAGAGAGCATGAAGAGCATTGAAGCGATGAAAGGAATAGCGGAGCGGAACTCGGCGGACCAGTGCCGGTAAGAAGGGACACGAGCAACGGAGGCGAGGGCGAGGATAGACCATAACGCAGGTTGAAGACGTGAGTGCCACTTTGGGGAAAGGTGGCGGAGGTAGTCAACGGCTATGTAGGACATTGCGGCGATGCCGAGGCCGGCGTTCATCGCCGGCCACCGCATTGCGTAAATCTGAGAGTGAGTTGAAGTGAAAGCGGGATTAGAGGTGCGGCACCTTTAAAATCTTGGTGCCGGAAATTTTGGTGAAATGGATATCTTTGTCAATGGCTCATATTTACTATCAGCAAAAATCACGGTAATTCATTAATTTTATTAAACTAGCCATTAATCTAAAAAAAAAAATAGAAGAAGTCATCACTAAATTTATGATTGTGAAATTAATGGCATTTTTTTTCTATTTATGATTCATCACTTAATTTTAAGTGATAATTTTATATGTTCCAAATTAATGACACTTTTTTCTATTTATGATTCATAATAACTAACAAGTGTTGCATCTCAGTGAGTCTTTATTAGCTGGAAAATACTTGTATATGAAGAGTAGTTAGACATACTCGCAATAAGTTAAAAAAAATTAAAGAAAAAGGAATTGGAGTGATATCATATCTATTATATGTAATAAGCGAGGACGATTTCATAGCCACTCTCTTGCCACGTGGCGTACTCACAGTAACTCTGCTCTCACAACGATTTGACAATTAATGCATTAAATATATTTATTTTTTAATTAGTTTTCAAATGATTTTTTTGTTACCTGAATGCTATTAATTGCGAATAATTTTTCACAATAAATTTGATGATTGTGTATTTTTCCTATAAATATTTGTTTTGCATTCAACATTCTTCACACTATTTCAGTATTCATTCATATAAGTTGAAATTCTTCCAAAATTCTTTCTTTTTATGTGTCTATACCTAGACTAATATTACTTAGATATTTATCATTATTTGTGTAATTACTTAATTTTTCTATTTCATTTTATTCACTATTTTATAACTCATATGTTTTCCTTATTTTTCTTCTATTTTTTCTTCTTTATTCAGTTTTTTTAATCTTTTGATCAATCTTTTTTATTCTTTTTTTTCAGGAATGTAATCACAAAGAAAGCTATGAAGGGGAGATTTACAATTGTCTTTTTAAATTAAAGAACACTTTTGAGATGTGTCTTGGAATTGAGAACAACAATTGTTGATGAATGTATCTGTAACAATGTACTTTTTGTGTAAATATTTCAAGAGAATTATTATTTGTGTAGTAGATGTTAGTCCAAATGAGTCAAATGTATATATTTAGTAGCATATGTAAGTTTATTATAGTCTATATTTATAGAAGTTCGAATTTTTTTTTTTCATTATAAGAGTTAACACCAATTAAAAAAAATCGAAAAAGTTGCATATAAAAAGTTGAGTTTTTTGATTAATTTTCGAGACATTTATTTGTTTCCTTATCAAATTATTTGTAATTAATTTGTCATAATGATTTCGTTAATTTTTCTCTTTTTGTTAGGAATTTAGTGTATTATCAATGCGTTCTTTTTGATTAAGTGATGGGCATTTATTTATTTCTAATTGCAACATCAATTGTTTTTGGAATTGAAATAATGTTGAATGTGCCATTTATTGTTACGTACCACAAAAAAAGTGGGATGAGAATGAAATGAATATACCATAAATGTTTTGATTATAAAAGGAATAAACTATTAATCATATGATTTTTTTTTGTCGTGTTAAAAAAAAAAACGTGTTCAAAAAAATATGATTTTTTTGTTTGTTTAAAATTTCATTTTACCTAGAACAAAAATCATTTTCAGTTTAATGTGTTTGAATTACCCTATTTTAAAGACTTCATTCAATATTCATCTACTTATTTGATTTACTCATTATTATTTTCTTCATTTTTCAAATTATTTATTCAATTGCTTCGGCGAATTTCAGATCTATATAATATTAGTCAATTGCTTGAATTTCTTCCTATAAATATTGTTTATACTTTCATCATTCCTTGCATTGATTCAACATTTCACTCATATAATTCAAAATCCTTTCGAAATTTCCTTCTTTTATTTTGTGTGTTTTCAACAACTTCTATTGTTCTTATATCTTTTAATGACTCTCGATCCAAATAGAATTAATTTTTTAGATTAATCTTGTGAGACAATCTTAGACTTTGGTTGTTTGTATTCGTTTGTGATGTATCCAACAACTTTCTTCCATTCAACTTAAAATGATGTTTTGAACTATTTGTTTATGTATGTATGCAGATTAATACATTGTTTAAGTAAAATAATTTCTTCTTTCAAACCGGATATTTTACTATACTTTTATTTTGTCATGAACTATGTGTAAACTTTATATTTATTTAAAATTTAATGACTTTGATCATTAAATTTCTAATTTTAAATTTTATTGTATATGCAGGCAGCTGGTCAATTTGGTAGAATGAAGGTCTCATCTAAGGCATGAGTTCAAGACATTGAAGATTAATCCTTTACTTTTTTTTAGTTGTATTTGTCTTTTCAATTTTCTACTATTGCGTTTTAGAGATTTATGTTAAGTTTGCAATTGCAATGTAATGTAATTTGATTTATGATGATGACATATGAAAATGATATATATAATGTACACATAAAATGATATATATATATATATATATATAATTTGATAGCCTTTTTTCAAATAAAATGTACACATGACAATCCCATACTCATTCTTCCCTCACATTGTTTTACCATTCAATGCTTTTGATTCAAAAAAAAAAAAAATCACACTAAAAGAAGAAAATGGTATTAATATGATTAATATGAGTAAAGTAAATCGTATACATTAATTACATGAAAACAACATCTCCTTATATTGTCAATTAAATAATTACTATTAAATGGTATTTCCAATTTTGATTTTCATGATATCATTATAAATAGTGATCACAGGGGCGTCTCAAAGTTTTTGGAGACTCTGTGCAAAATATAAAAGTGGTCATTTAATAATAAAAAAAATAAAAATTAAATTATCGATTTAAATTGCATATAATTTTTTTAAAAAAAATAACCATTCTTATTCTTATAAACATATAACTTATCAATATTAAGAGCTCAAAAAAAATTATCAATATTTAACCAATTGCATTAAATCAAATATGACAAAAAATACAAAATAATTATCTTTTTATTTAACGTCAAAAAGGAACATCCTAATCTAAGATTAAATTTTATACAAAGATTAAAATGGACTAGAACTATATTTACGAGTATAGATAACTAATCTATTGATACTCATTTGATATTTTATGAACATTAACAATATATAACTATTATTTTAGGGCCTAAAAATTAATCTATTAATATACATCTGATATTTTACGGGTATAAATAATATATAAGTAATATTATATGACCTCAAAATTTTGAGTTGAGACCCTCAAAATTTAGAGGTCCGGTGTCGTCGCACATCCCGCACATGTGTACGGGACGCCCCTGAGGGATCTGTTGATTGCAATTCTACACAACATCTCTTTCTAGCACTGCATTTGTTTCATCGATTTCAAGCTTATGAGATGTTACAAAATCATACGGGTGAAAAGAAGGTAGCATTTGATAGGATGTAAACTTTCACATTAGTTTTGTAGCTTATAAATTATAATTATTAAACGCAATAATTATTCATAAGTTTTTCCTCTCTTTTATTTTTAATCTCTTTGCCTTTTTATGTGTGAATTTTTTAGTCAAATGCTCAATTGATTTAGTTTTTTTTTTTGTTTTTTTGAAAGGAACCAAAAAGATCCTAAAGAAAATTACAAAGAGATCCTTATGTGACTTATATTTCTATTTATATATTAATACGGATGCCTATTTTTATTGCAATATTTGCGGGAACGTATTTCGTACTAATATATTAATACGGAGATTTTTTTTGTAGTTTTTACGAAATTTATATTTTACTCATACGATGATTATTTTTTATTTAAATGAGAATCTATATTTCTATTCATACATTAATACGGGGTCTATTTTATTTTTGTAATTTATATTGTAGTTTATATTTCTACTCATGTTAATACGAAGACCTTTTTTTTTAATTTCTACCAGATCTATAATTCTACTTATACATCAATATAGATGCCTATTTTTTATTAAAAATGTCTACAGACATATATATTTTTACTCACATAATAATGCGAAAGACTTTTTTATTTTGTAATTTCTACGAGAACTTATATTTCTATTAATATATATATATATATATATATATATATATACACACACACATACATACATACATACATATTGCATTTGTGTTTCTATTTTTTTTATTTTTAATCTTTTATTGTAGACATGATCTTCTTTTTTGAATAAAACTTAGTGCATTTCTTTATATGCTTTTTGCATGATTCTTAACATAAAAACTATGAATTCCTCAAATTCATGATGTTTTTAAAGTTTGTTATATCAATAAAATATGAATTTTATGTTAAGAAGCATATCAAAAACACCTAAAGAAATGCATCTAAATTTTGTCCATATTTTTTTTATATAAGTTGCCTAATTTTTTTCCTTTTTTCCTTACACAACTTCTTTTATTAGGTTTCTTATATTTTTTTAAGTTGTTGTTATAACTTCGTTTTTATTTTTTTATAAGTTGTTATATGTTAGATTGAGTTACTATTTTTTTTTTATATATTAATACGAAGACCCGTCTTTTTTTTTTAAATTTTTTTTTTACAAAATCTATATTTTTACTCATATTAATACGAGAAGTATTTTTTTTAATTACTATATAAAATTATATTTCTTTTCATATATTAATACGGAATCTATTTTATTTTTGTAATTTATACTGTAGTTTATATTTCTACTCATATATTAATAAGAAAGCTTTTTTTTTTTAATTTCTAAGTGTCTTATATTTCAACTTATACATCAATACAGGAGCATAATTTTTATTGTAATTTTTACGGGAACATATATTTTTACTTATCTATCAATACAAATGACTCTTTTATTATTTATAATTTCTACTTAGATCTATATTTTTTCTCATATTTTAATACGAAAACATATTTACTTTATAATTTATACGGAATCTATATTATTAGTCATATATTAATAAGGAGAGTATTTTTTTAAATTTCAACGGGAACCTATATTTCTACTTAAATATTAATACGGGAATCCATTATTTTTTTGTTATTTATATTATTGTCTATATTTCTACTCATATATTGATACACTGACATTTTTTTTTTGTAATTCATATCCACCTCAAAACCTTTTTACGAAACCTCAAAATCTCTTTCATATATCCCATAGAGAAATTATTTTCCATCCACTTTGTAATTTTTTTAGTAGAGAATAACAGAAACAACAACTATGATAAATTTTTAATTTGATAAAAAAAATACGAACTATAGGAATCTTCCCTAAGAAAATCTATAAAACCATACATAAATTTTACAGTTAGTTTTTATCACATAATGCTATTTTAAGTATTAAATTATATAAAATAAAATTATAAATATTTGCGTAGTTGTTATTAATTATCTTTCATTAGAAATTAAAATTTTAAATTTTCAGTTTAAAATAAAATATATAAAAATATATTATTTATAAGTTAATAAATCTAAAAATGTATTTTTATCCGTTCTTGGCACGGGTTTGGATACTAGTTCTCTAATAATAACCTGATTTTAAGAAAGTGTTTTGAGTCCTAGCATATCTTTTATTTAATGACTTTCTCCTTTTATTTTTTGTCAAACAATATGGTTAGAAATTTACCTCTTGATGGGAATAAGTGGAAGATCCAGAGTTCGAATCTCAGTCTTATATATAGAATGTAATATTTGATTTTGCAATTTATGTCTAAAATTTGATGTTAAATTGATGTGTATGTTTTGATTTCAGTTTTAACGTAGTAGCACCTTTTCCATGTTCTAGAATATCCATTATCAGCATTCTAAAAGTGGTGCAAGGTCCTCCAACGGAAGAATAAGTAAGTGTATTTGAAGGAGCTCCTTCATTATGTTTGTGGAGCGAGCTCCTCCAAGGGAATGGGACTAAGTCCATTACTCCATTATTACTACTATAGCTCCATTTAATATCCATGACTATATAATAAGTCCCCATATAAGTCCATTAAGTCCATCCATAGTCCTATAAGTTCTATGTCATGTTATAATTTCTTTGATTTTAATCTGAAAATGTTGATGCAATATTTCTGTTAACCATTTGATTTGCAATTTCTGTCTAAAATTTGATGCAATTTTGGTTAAATTGATGTGTATGTTTTGATTTCCAAATTAGTTTTAACCGTTTAAGAAGGAGAAGCTCTGTTTCAATTCATTACTAGTCATTTGATTTGCAAATTAGTTAGTAATTTCTGTCCATTTATTTTTTTATTTTTTTTTCAACAAACGTAATCTGAAAATGTTGATGCAAACATAGTTTAATTTCTGTTAACCATTTGATTTGCAATTTATATCTAAAATTTGATGTTAAATTTGATTTTCAAATCATAGGACACATCATCATAGTATAGTTAAATGATATTTCACATTTTGGACAAATTAACCATTTAATGACTTTTTTTAAAAATCTTCAAGACTTTTTTTGCCAAAATAATCTCTCAAAATCTCAATCCAATACACCCCTCTTAGTTTATTCAGAGATTATTATGACAGCGACCGACTCTTTTAGGGATAAAAATGACTGTTAACTCCTTATTTATCTCATGTAAAATTCAAATTGCACAAATAACTTGTCTGAGTGATTATGTCTGTAAAATTGAATACAACTAGGATATTTATAGGCAAATGGTCCCAAATTGTGGTTTACATATCCTTCTCCTTCATGGATAATTGTGGCTCCTCACTTAGATTTAGACTCTTCCACTATATAACATGTGATGAAAAATGTCAAACCGTGCACCTAGTACACTAGTTAAGCATGACCTTAAGCTGATTTGTTAACCTCATTCCTAATGTACATTTTTCTTCCAAAGTGGTGCATTCTTCGCCCTTTAAGATAAGTGGCCCTATAAATATGGAGAATGACGGTCAAGTGTTCCTATCTTTTGACCAGATTTAAAGTCTTAGGAATCATACTAGTTCTAAGTTGGCTTGAAAAATATTCAATTTCTATGTGTTCAATTGTGTTTATACTCTGAACTATTGATCATCTGACTACTCCTTAATTGTTTGCCCAAGTATATAGTCGTTATACTCTATATTTACATATTATGAAGAAGAAATATTTTCTTATAAACATTTTTGCTCGTTAACTGACCAAATTTAAAATATTTGATATTTAACCGACATTTTAAAATATATCCAAACTTAGATCTAATATGGCACTGAGCTTAGTCAAAAAAAATATGGCACTGAGTTTTGAACCGTTATGATTTCAAATTTAATATCTTGATGTGTTAAAACTCCTTCTGTAATTCATTAGAGAATCAAGAAACAAAAAAAGAAAAGATGTGCATGATATCATATCTTCAACCATCAAACAAAAACACCTAGAAGAGCTCTTTTTATATATAAATATAACTCTCAACTCTTAATCTACCACAAATGACAGAATCTCCTATACAAAATGTTTGAGGGAAAAGGGGAGGGGGTGAAATCTAATATACATGAACATTTATTGTTGGTCAAGGCACCATATAAGAGACTTGACAGAATGAATGAAATACCAAACCAAAACACTATGTTAACATTCTAAAAAAACATAAAGTTCCTATCAAAACCTAATTACATAATGAATAATAAAATCACTAAAATAAATATTAATTTAAAAAATCTACACGCCACCACAAGCCACAGAACACCACTTTGCAAGTTGGTTAAAAAACCACTGAATAGGACTTAAGTTATCCTCCTCCGCGTGAGATGGAGTTGGCAGTGGTAGCTCATCAGGCAGTTGGCGATGAAACGCGTCAACTGCAGCAGCAACTCCATCTTCGTTCTCAATCAAGTTAGCAACTTCCATTGCCCTAGATTTCACCTGAAATCCATTAACAGTCAATATTATTGGCTTAGTCATGACACTGTTTGCAACGAAAAAGGTTTCCGTTGAGTAATGACTACACATTTACCTCTGGCTGGAGCATAAACTTAATAGCATGTGATAGATTCTCAACATTGAGCTCATATATTGGAATCGGGGCAGGTCCCAACTCTTTCTGATGTATTCTGTCTCCCCAAAAGAACTGGTCTCCAAAGAACGGAACTATTGTTGTTGGACACTGCAAGTTACAGTATCCAAATCAGTGGCAAAACAGCAATAAACTCACTAGTTTTGTTTCTATAGCACCATAAAACTGTCGATAAAACCCTGAGATGATCTAACAAATCCTAGTATATTATTGAAAATAAATCATCTCAGTGAAGATCTATTGAATAATAATAATAATAAACAATAATTACCCCAGCTTTCAATCCTGTAGCTGTGGTTCCGGCTCCACCGTGATGCACCTGCAATTACATGCCGTAGATTTCAGTAAACCACAACAACCCATGTGACCGTCCCGTAAGAAAGCATAAAATGAAACTTACCACAGCAGAACATTGAGGAAACAGCCAATCATGAGGGCATTCCTCAAGAAGGAAAATGTTGTCAGAAACTTCTGCCACTACATAATTGAAAACATATGCAAGTCAAATTAATGTCAATCACCTAAATACACATAACAAAATGAATAATCACCTCAATGCATATCATAACTCAAATTATGAAATACGTCTATCAGTTCTTAAACTTAAGACCATCAAAATTAGGGCTGGAAATGAATCGAGTTGGGTCGAACTTGGTTCAGCTCGAAACTCGACCCGGGTTTGTCATGAACCTTTTTTTCAGCTTGAACTCAACTCGATTCAAGCTCACGAACAACTTGGTTAATTCAATAATGAATTCGAGTTAATGGCAAAAAATAATGTCACCGGGTTAAAAAATCACAAACAGCGTCTGAAAAATTGAAACAAATGGGTACAAAACAAAATTGAAATAGAATACTTACAATTCCCTAGATTGCCCCAACCTCGGTCAATAATTCCCCGCTGTTCTGTCTCTTTTAGCGCCTCCAATATAACATCAGTTGTTCTTTTAGGATCTTCAAGAGGCTGACATAGTAAAACACAATTTCTTTAAAAGAGAAATAAAACTTGTATACAACCCAAACATGCAACTGAGGGATCATATTTGTTATGTCTTTAATGGCATAAGTAACAATCAAATTCTTGCATGCAAAATCCCATCATGCTTCATTATCTTAAATATAGGGTTGATTCTCCAAGAAAGTAGTAATAAATATTGACACTAAAATGGTAGGGAACTCTATCAAATCCAAACAGAAAGCAAAATTTACAGAAAAAAGGAATTAATCACAATTAAGTTTATAAAAGGAGTTGTAGTTCAAGTATGAAAAAAATTACCATACCATGCTCCCAAATCCAAAATATAATGGAGGCGGTCCTTTTTTAATCCATTGGACAAAATCTTCCCGCGGTCGATACTTTGACCCGTGTCTCAAGAAACAGTAACCAACAACATCAACTAAAGATCCCCAGTCTGCAAATAAGTTAAATGTTATTATCCTCAAAGACCAATTTTTCTAAGCTTAAGTTTTTTCATGGAGGCCCATCAATCATGGGCCATGATTGATTTTAATATTTTATATCTTTAACATTTTTAGAAGAAAAAATAAAAAGTGATATTATCACCACAACAAATAAGCTTATGGCACTTCATACATATGAATTCTCTTTAAAATGCAATTAATAACAGCATCCTTGTCCATACCACTTGGTTTCGGAACAAGATGAGGACTCCACATATAGGCTGTTGGTAAATGAGATATCGATCCACGATACATGCTAAAGTACGCAATAGGAGGAAGCTTCAATGTTCTTTTCCTGAAGTCATTGATAATTCCTCGCATTCCCCACCATATCAATAGATCCACAATTATATAAGACATCTGGAAATGGCAAGGAAATATCGAAACAAATATGTTGATAAGGAAATTCAGTAATTATTCATAAGAATATCAAAATTAGATTATGAAATATTGTTTCAGCAACGGGACATACCCAATAACCAGCACCTTGAGAAACACGTGCCAGAGGGTGGGGGAACGCGTAGGTTGGCCTGCATAACATATAAATTAACCAGCGCCTTGAATAGTATTTAAGACTATGAAAGTAACTTATATCTTGTTATTGCTAACATATAAATGTGAATAAATTGTTATAACAAATTAAACTCACGTCCACGGCATTGTAAAGAAGATGTGAATAGGCACTCCAAGAGCTTCAGCAACATGAACATGCCCTGCAAACCGGAATCAAAGATATAATTCTATCAATAAAATATTATCAAATACAACTATAATGCTCAAATGAAAGAAAAATCTTAAAAAGTATGACGATAGAATCATCAAATGCCATACTTGCAAAGCATAACGATGTGATTATCACGTTATAATAAAAGAACTATTGGCAAAATGGCAATTAACCCTTGAAAGGAAAATCAATAATTTTCTATTCACTCACCATATGCAGGAGGGTTGGCAATAATAGCCTGAGCTGTGAAGGGAATACCAGTTTCCGAATCAGGTTCTGTGCAAGCTGGAAGAAGAGAGTCGATTATGGCCTTCAGCTGCTTTCTTTGGATAGATATTTCAGTCGGACCAGACGGTATCAAACCTTTATTCCTTGCCATATCTAATATTTAAATAACTCGATTAGTCTATCGGTATATGCATGTACAATGAGTTCGATAAATGAGATAAAAGAGCCATAGAGGGCTGGTTACAGTCAAGTTAAAGCACATAGTACATGTAGACTGAAAAATAAATTATTAGATATTAACAAAACTATTTAAAAGGAACCTCTTACATCCTGCCAATACCCGAGGATCACCACCTAGTGGATAGAAATTTACACCCGCTGACCTTACGAATGTCTTGAAATTAGCATGAGTTGCTAGCCTAACACGATGACCATACTCCTGCAAGTAAATATTAATATTTAATATTATTTCGCATATGAAAGTATGCTAGTACAAATTCAACAAAACTGACTGCACGGTGCGAAATTCAGAAACAGTAATTAAAAATCAAGATTTTGCCTTCCAAGGGAAGATTAACCTGTGCAGATATATTTACGCAATGACAAAAATCACAATTATTTTATGACGCAATTTTTCTGTGGATCAACATGAATTGAAATGAAATAATCAAACATGCCTGAAGTCTCTTTGCAATGGCCACAAAAGGTTGTACATCGCCTCTAGTTCCAACCACAAGTATGACAATTTGTAACCGCGGAACTGATTTTTTTGATTCAGAAATGACAAAACTTCCGCTCACTGTGGACTCTTCAAACGATTGAAGCTCTAATAACTCTGAAGCAACTGAAGCACTCCTTTCTACATCAACTTCAACAGTCCCATCTTTTTGTATCTTCACTAAATTAGCAATCAGTTTTTGCTGAGAAACAAAACAATCAAGTGTTATGAACATGCAAACAATTTGAAAATTCTAATGCATAGCACAGAATACATACCATTACCTCAATGTCAATAACAAAACTACAAAGACGCGACATAACTACATTTTTTAAATATATACAAGCACAACTTCAAAATTTTAGGTCATCGACATACAATAAAACTTGCATCTACCTTCTCATGCTCTGACAGTCTGTCCAACATTAGGTCATGCCATCTAAGCCCTCTCTTTTCTATCATTGATCTAGAAATCATAATTTCAGCTTCACCTATTAGTGAATTTCTGTCAGCTCCAACAGATGCCGCGATGCCATGTTCCGTACCTTCATGAACAGAATTTAATAAACCAAAACATATCAAATCAATCTCTTAACCCAAATTAGAAACAATAATCCATGGGAACAAGACCAATAGCATTCAACCAACGAAAGAGTTAAACACGCTGCACGCGCCTAATTATTCTTACAATGAGTCAAATATATTTATTTTGACAAAAATTTCAATGAAAATCAGTTTTCTAGATTTGAACTTGTGGACCTAAAAGGCAAACAATCCAAATTATATACTTTATCAAAAAAGGAAAGGCATTTCACATAAGGAAAGTAACTCAGAGCCAGCATAGCAATGGTAAAGCATAAAGGCTATTGAAGAAAAGTTTTAATAAAGCACAAATAGTTTTCCCCTAAATCTTAACATTGATCCTATATACCTATATCATATAGATTAGCTATATATACATATATGATTCTTCATTTTTTCCTTCCTCAATTGAGAGAATAAGGTAACTAAATCCAAAGATTCTATAGAGCTATTAGCTACATATGGTACAATAAGGTTTTATTTCTCATCAGCCATTACACTAACAATATACATGCAAAACTAAAACACCAAATTATAGTTCAAAATCATCAATTACCAAAATTCTAAATGAAGAAACTAATTTAGATAGAGCTAATGAGTTCAAACCTTCTTGTGGCAAAGAAGTAACTTGTGATGATGATTGAATTTGAAGTACCAAATTTTCCTTCAAATCCTCTACTTCCTTAGAAGAAGCTGAATCATCATCTTCTTGTGACATAACTTGCTCTCTCACAATAACCAATTTATCATCATCCATTTGTGCAAGACCCTTTTTTTCCTCTAACACTTCTTTGCACAAATGTTCAATTCCATTACAACCCATCACCATAAATAATCAAAATTTTCAATTCTCAGCTTCAGAATCATTTGCAAGCATAGTTCCTAAAAAAACAACTCAGCATATAAAAAAGTTTCAGAATTTCAGCCACAAAGAGTGAAAAAAGCTGAAACTTCAATCTTCCAACAACCTCAAAAAGAACAAAACACAAGTTCCTTAGAATCTGGTTCTGAACAGTAGCAATTCCCTTAAACACATGAAAACAAAAACAAAGGAATTTACTGATCCACAGTAAACAAAACAACACAACTACCCAACAGTCATTCAAACACTAAGAATGTTTGTTGAACTGAAAGTTCAAACCTTTTTTAATATTCCAACTATAACCTTCAAAACCCAATTGAAGTATCAAAGTGTAGTTGTTGTTGTTCAAATCAATAGAAGAAAAAAACCAAGCAGAGTAATTAATAATTGACTTGATTAAGGTTTGTGTCAACAATACTAATATGGAAATTCGTGAGTTACGAATGGTAGTTGCTTCCTTCCCACAAAATTTTCTTCACTGTCTATGATGGGGTAACAACGAATTCAAGCGTAAATGGTGCAAAAATTGACATTTTTATTTATCGTTATTTTTATATTTATTTCTTATTGTTTTGGGTTTCAATAGAATTGTTATTTATAGTTGCAATGAGAAAAAGAAAATTAATGTATTTAGTTTAAAATTTAGACCAAATACATAAAAAAAAATATTATAATTGCTTTTTTGACTCGCTTTTACTCATAATTAATGGATGAATTATCATTTTAAAACTAAAAACAAAAAAAAAGTTTAAATAATCAATAAAAAGTAGTTATGTAAACAAAATTTGCAAATGGATTAAAACTTAGTCTGCAAGATATCGCTTGTAAATTTATTTATGTGATTAATTAATAATTTTTATTGATTGTTAGATAAATTATTTGCAATTATTTATTATTTAAAGGACATGTAATCACCATTATATTTTCATCTTCCTTTTTTTTTTTACAATTTTTCTTCTTTTTCTTTAGTAATAAAACCCCCTGTTATCTTTTATTTCTTCTTTAATTTTTAACAAAAAAATATTGCATTTTTGTCTTTTTATTTTTCTAATAATAAAGACATATTTTTAAATAAAAAATTATTAATTAAAGTAACATTAATAGTCATTTTATACTTGTCTCTGAAAGTTTTTTAATACTAAATATGTGATTGTGTACTTTTCAAAAAAGATAACGTTTGTAAAAAAATTAATAAAAGAATGAACGAAATTTGTAAAAAAAAGAATCTAATAATTATGATAATAATAACTTTTATTTTATACTCATTACCATTTTGAGGAAAAAATAGATATAAATAATAAAATAAATTGACTCTTAGTTATTTTTTATAAACTTATTTATATGAAAACATTTGATGCATTAATGAAATAATAATTGCCACAATGTTATATTAATATAGATATGGTGTGAAAGATATATTCCGTATTGAAATATTAGATTAAAACATTTATCTTTATTAATAATCGTCAACATAGATTTTTTATTATGGACTAAGTAAGATCACTAATGTTTGATTTTAGAATATATTTTTCACACCAAAATAAATTCTCTTTTTTTTTTATCCGTCTTTATCTCTCGTGAAACTGGGAGCTTCCAAATCACAATGTAATCACTATTTGAGAAAATTTTCAATGAAACTGTTTTTGTTTTGGTGGCTTTGTTGCAATTATGGTTGGGACCCGACGATTGATTGGATAGATATCCAACCGTGATCCTGAGTGTTATATAAGGAGGTTTGGTTTAAAGAAAGAAGTTTAAGAAGATAAGAGATAATGGTGGTGTTTCATCTTTTTTTTTAAGCAAAAGGAGAGCAACGAGAATCCTTTGCCCTATCCCAAATAGATCAAACATAAAAGAAAGGATAATACAAAGAAAACTGTGGGACATCAACCTGACCCAATATACCATACAAAAATGTAGCAAACAAAGATAAAACAATAAAAATTAGGCTTAATTAGTCTGTAAGTCCCTTAAGGACTTTTTTGTTTCACTTTGGTCCCTTAAAGAAAATAAGTTTCACTTTGGTCCTTATTGATATCTCCATCAGTCAATATGGTCATTTCCGTTCATTTTTTTCAAAAATCGTTAACTTCAGTACATGTGCCACGTAACAACATATTTTACCACATGTACAGAAGTTAACAATTTCTGAGAAAAAATGGACGAAAAGGACCATATTGACTGCCAGAGATATCAATAAGGGGTTAAAGTAGAACTTATTTTCTTTAAGGGACCAAGGTGAAACCAAAAAAGCCTTTAAGGGACCTGCAAACTAATTAAGCCTAAAAATTAACTACACGTGGTTTTGGAGCCTGTGGTGGTGCTTCATCTAATTTCGAGCAACTATAATATTTTTGTTGTATATACTTATTATATGAAGTATGAAAACAATGTTTTTTTTTTAACAAGCAAAAATGGAACTTTTATATTAATAACAAGTTCTGACCAGCACAAGGCGTGCTAGCCAGAACCCCAAGAGTCTACAAATAATTAAACATCAGCTAGTCAATGCCCATACAAACCAAGGGGCTTGACCACCACATGTGTGAATTTATACCGAGATTTACATTATAAGCCTTCATCCACCAAAGAGAATGAACATGGACTTTTTATAGCAATTGAAGGACCGTAGATTCCTTCGCCTTAAAAATTCTATTGTAGGCAAAATGAAAAAAAAAATGATCATGAAACTCTAACGGATCAGCTGAGGAGATACCAACCCAAGATCGAACAAGACTCCACATGGGTGCAAACATCGGACAGGAAAGGAACAAATGATGCGCCGTCTCAGCACCCCCACATCCAGTCACACACAGGATTGCATCGGGGAGAATAATGTGTCGTCTCACCAAGTTGTCTTTAGTTGGCAGCCTGTTTCGAAGTAACCGCCAAGCCATCACTGACACTTTGAGAGGGACCTGCTGGTGCCAAATTAAATCTGATGTAGCCGCTGTATCGTGGTCATCCAGCGCAGTAAGAGTTTTATACGCACCACGAACAGAGTAGCCACCATCGGGGTCATACTGCCACACCCATCGGTCAATAACATCGGACTGCAAAACAGAGTTAGCAAGAACACTTCTAAACTCTCCCAACAACTCCTCCTCCCACGCCCACAATGTTATCTTTCTCATAGTTCGAATACAACTTCTCCAACTACTTTTATTGTATGTGAATTATTAATACAATGTTATCCCTTCAATTTCTAAATATAAGTCTGCTTTTTAGATTTATTTGATTCATATTATAAGACTTCTTTTAAATTGTCTATTAAAATAATTATATTTATTTTGATTAAAAAAAATAATTATTATATTTATTTTTAAAAACACATTTATTCATAGATCGTGTGTTTAGCAAAGGAAAAAATTTATCTCACTTGCAAGGATTCGTAGATCTGCCTATATAAAGATCACTTTAAAAATAAATAAAAATACGAATAAATTTATGATAATTTATTATAATTATAATAAATAAATAGTTCAATAAAAGAATTTTGTATTATTTACCTTTTGACTTAAAAGTATTGTATTAAAATTAAATAATATTAAAAAGACTTGTTAAAAAAAAGTGAAAGTCACTTTGTTATACTTATGGAACGAGCTTCGTTGGCTGAAATTGCAACGTGAAATCATGAATCACATCATCAAGTACTAAGTCGATTTTTTTTTGTTTTTTTGACACATACTATAGTCAAAATTTTAGAAATGAATGTGCTGTGATTAATAGATACTCCAGAATATCCCATGACCCATGATGTATCTTATACAGCTAAACCATAAGAAAACACAATCTACAAAACAAATAAAAATGCGTAAAGAAAAACAAAAAAAATAATAATAATCACAAAGCCAAAAGACAGTCATCATCACCTAACAACAATACTCCAAAGTTCAAATATCTTACATTTTTTGAGTTAGATATTTGTAACAAATTAATTTAACTAAGATATTTAATTTAAGAGAAATGCTTATTACTACGGATGGTTATATAATGAAAATAGAAGAATCAATCTATCTCATTCACTCATTATATTCACAACCGTTCATGTATATACTTCATCTCCATTATTTTATTGTTTCTCTATATTGAAAAGACAATTCTTGCGTTTTTTCATTATACCTTTAATAAGAAATATATGAATGTTTTTATTAATGTTCATCAAATTAAAAATAAAAATCTTAGATTATTCTTTAATCAACATTTCTCATTTTCGTCCATATTATCTTAATATCTTCTTCAAAATAGGAATCTAGAAGATCTCAAATTAAAAATGTTAGGATTTAAACAACACATGAATATAGCGTTAAGATAGTTAGAGTTTGTTGGATTTTTTTACGGGACGATATTAGTTGGGTACTAATAAGTTGATACAATTAAACTTTATAAATAAGACTACTTTGGTCTCATGAGCTTAGCTCAATTGGTGGACATTTGCATTATTATGCAGGGGATCGGGGTTCGAACCCCGATTAAGGATGAAATTTCAAGCCATTAGGCTACTAGACCAAAAAAAAAAAGACTACTTTATATACATTTTAATTATTTTTTATCAATTCAATATAATTTTTTATGTGCTTTTACCTCACAAGTATTCCTATGTTTTCTTTCTCTTCTATGCGTATGATCTATGGCACTATATAATCCTATGATTCTAAACAAATAGCAACCCAAAAATTAAGATCATAGAATCAAAGGAAAGGAAAGAGGGAGTCTTGATGGTTGCTCTTGATGTTGTTTTGTTGGTAAGACGACCATCTTGTACAGACTCAAGCTCAGAGAAATGGTCACTACCAGATCGGAAACAATCACAAACTCTAGATTTCATATTCAATTTTAGTATGTTTCATAAATTGCTTGTTGAATAGAATTTAAAATATTGTATTAATGCAATTTTTTTTTGGGTACAAATATTAATGCAATTTAAATACACTAATTATATAACGTGTTACCGTATAACTCTCCTTTATTTGACTAATTTTACTAATATTCTTCATGTAGCATAGACTGAATAGATCAATTAAATTGCAGTATGTTGCTACTTTCAATCTTACACATAATACGGATAACTCAAGAGACATTTCTTTCCTCTTCATTTATGTACGTTTTGTCTTTTCAAATTTGCTTTGGGTAGCATTTGTTTGATCCAAGGTTAAACGAGTCAACGAACATTTTAGTTTTTGAAAGTATTATCCATTGTTACAGTAGTTCCTGAATCATAAAAAAATATTTAAAAGTCCTTAAATTTAACTTATATTAGTCATAATAGTTGTTGATGTTAAGTTTTCTCACTAAACTCTTTATTGTTGCCAAGGTGGACACTATGTTGACTATGTTGATCATGACATGTCATTTGATTTTCAAAAACTTATGTCATGTAATCGGGGACTAAAGTGAGAGTAAACTAAACAAATAACAAAGATGAACGTTGAGGGACTAAAATGACAAAAAAGATAAACGTCGAGGGACTAAAACGACGAAAAAGATAAACATTGAGGGACTAGAACGACCAAAGTGAAAGTAAACTAGACATTGTCTTTTTTTCCTTTTTTTTCAATATGTGATTCTTTCATCCTAAAGATTTCAAATTTCGATGGAGATAGTGGTGTTCTTCACTTGAGAATTAGAAATATAAAGGCTAGAACTTCACTTCACCTTGACTTTCCTCTTTGTTTCTAAAAATCTCATTCATGGTTATACCTTAGAAAGGTGTCATATATCAACAAATTATGGTTTTGAGGGTCATCTATTACGAACAGACATTCCTCTGAGTGGATATGTAGAAGTACGCTAAGTATGGGGTTTCACCAGGTGAAGCTCCTATCCCAAAACAAAGGCTATTGTCGACATATTTTAGAAATCTTTGTTCATAGTTTTCGAAATACGTATAAATTTTCCCTACTAACAATCACCTATGTATTCTTCAATGAATGCAAATATACAATGTCATATTACTTATTAAATAGTCACATGCGCGTAAAAATGCTTATTACCAAAAAAGTAACAATGTACTAGTAATCTATATAAACTTTAAAAATCAATTTAAAATTAAAAAAGTCATATGTCAAAGATCATTTTATATTTTTTTCCTGAGTCGAAGACTATAATGACTGCGACTTGCACATTTAGAGAATTAAATAGTCGTTTTTGCGTCCCTCGTGCCAACTCAACAAGTTGTTGTATGTACAAAAAAATGTTACGTCAGTTTTTTTGTTGAGTTAACGACCAAACTTTACAGCAGAGACTATATTGACAAACGAAATGCAGATTCAATGACTATTCTGTAGTTTTTTCATTGAGAGATTAAAATGACAATACCAAATGACTCTTTCCCTATAGATTACTAGTCGATACTCCCTCCGTCTCATATTGTAAGGAAAAAAATCATTTTTTATTGTCCTAAATTATAAGCAAAAGTACTTACTCTCATAAAATTTAATACAAATTACATTTAATTTACTCTCTCTCTTCTTTTCACCATAATCAATAACCAATAAAAACTCTTCTTAGAGCATCCACAATGAAGCTTCCCATTTTTTAGTACTTAAATGTACACATCACCTTTTAACTGGGTCCCATGTGTACACATCATTTAGAATTTTTTAAGCACTCAATTCTTCCAACCAAATACTTTAAAAGTTCTTAATGAGTTCCGCTAATAACTCATTAAGAAAGAAAATACTTATTATAATTGGTTGATAGTTTTTAATTATGGTGAAAAAAAGAAAGAAAATGATAAGAACTGAAGAGAGAAAATACTTAAATAGGAATATGTACTTATATAAGTACCATTTTATTTTTGCTCCAATGGAGGTACTTAATAGATACTAGTTCTTAAATCATAAGAACTCTTCATTGGAGATGCTCTTATATCTTCCCATAAAATTTATTTTTAGAAAAACACAAAAAATCATATTTCAAATTATCACATTTTACTTTTTTTAATAAGTGTAAAATTTTTTATTTTTTTTTACAATATGGGATAAAGAGAGTATATCATGGCAAGTCGGAGACCGCCGTTTGCAAAAATATTATAAAGTGAATCTAATTAAGATTTTTTTAGAGGAATGCACTAGATTATTAAAAACAAAAAAAAACATTAATCAACCCGAAAAGACAGCTTCGTTACAAGTGGCAAGTGAGAAGAGGTCATTGGGATTGTCAGTCTGCAGCTTCTACTCTGTCAGAAAGCTCACAAATCGAGACAACCGAACCGAACCAAACCAAAAATCCCAATTCCAAAACCCTAATTTCACAAAACCATTTTCAGATCTATCCATCCATGGCTTCCTCCAAGCTCATGCCTTCTTCAAATTCAATCAATTCCGATCAACAACCTTCATCACCATCTTCCAAATCTCATTTCACCACAACCAATTTCCTCCCTATTTCCGACAATTCAACTTTCCTCAACGATCAACCTTCTCTCGCCGACGCCGTCGCTACTCCCAGAACCGTCGATGATGTCTGGCGAGAGATCGTTGCTGGAGATAACAGAGAGTGTAAGGAAGAAATCTCCGACGAGATGATGACACTGGAAGATTTTCTTGTGAAAGCTGGTGCTGTTGATGATGAAGAAGACGGTGATGATGATGTTAAGATGACGATACCGTTGTCGGAGACGCTTAGTGGTAGTGGTATGTTCTCGTTGGATCCTAATTTTCAGGGAATTGAGAGTGTTGAAGGGTCGGTGATAGGGTTTGGGAATGGAAATGGGAATGGGAATGGAGTAGAGGTGGTTGAAGGTGGTGGTAGGGGGAAGAGAGGACGACCTGTTTTGGAGCAGTTGGATAAGGCTGCTCAGCAGAGACAGAGGAGAATGATCAAAAATAGAGAATCTGCTGCTAGGTCTAGGGAACGTAAGCAGGTATATAGCATGTATTCATGGTGTTTGTGTTTTTGTCTGTGAGATTGTATTTGATTTTGTTTTTTGTGATGTGGGTTTTTAAATTTTGTTTTGTTTTGATTTTTGGATTTTAGGCTTATCAAGTTGAATTGGAGACTTTGGCGGTGAAGCTAGAGGAGGAAAATTACAAGTTGTTGAAGGAAAAGGTGGTTTATCTTTGCCCTTTCGAAGTTTTTATTATAAATTTATGATGATTGGATCGCGATTTTGATATTGGAATTATAGAAATTGAGTAATTATTAAATCTTGTGAATTTCCGAAATGGTAAAATCATCATTGGAATTGAAAATTATAGGTAGTTGATGTTTCTTTTAATTTGTCGGTAGGATTAAGAGTAGGGTTAGGGTGAAAACAAGAACTAAGAAGAGATCACCATTCACCACAATTAATTTGGATTCCTTCACTGATGATAGTTCAAATAGTGATGATTTTTCATGATAGATACAAAATTGATTGGCGATTTTCATTTATGGGACAATTTTGACGTTTTGTAAAAAAAATCAGGGACTAAATTGATGATTCACCCAATAGAAGGCAACAAATTTTTTGATCTGTTTTGTGTGCTGATTATAAGGAACTGAATTATAATAAGTGCACTCAATTGATGTTTGTTAAAAGAAATGCTGATCATCGTCCATTATTGAAAATCCTTCTGCTTTTTTGACAACAACAAAATCAATGCTTCCTTTTTTTATCGTTCGATTAGTTTGACGTGGGTAATGTCCATAACGGCCTCATAGAATCCAGTCCTAAAACTCGTTCTATTTTTGTCCGAGGTATAAAGTTCCTATTTTTTTTTTTCTTTCGGCACATGCTACTGTTGCTTGTGTTTAAATATGGAATTTTTCTTGGGGAACTTTGGTTACAACTTCTGTCTGTCTCATGCTCCTGTATCCGTTCTGCATTTTCAGCTTTGGAGTTTATTAATTATTACCTTTTTCCCTCTGATACCTAACAGAGACTATTCTTGTGCAGGCTGAAAGGAAAAAGGAGAGGTTCAAGCAGGTAATGATTTGTGCTATTGTTGCTTTGATTTGTACGTTTTGATAAACAATATCCTGTGACTTGTACTTCACATATTCTTTCTCAAAAATTCTTTGCCATTTGACACCATTGCTAAAAGTTGCTTGCCACGGATAAATATGTTGCTTAGTATGTGTAAAAAACTTGAAACCAACACTTAATATGAAATGGAGGTAGTATTACTCACATTTTGTAAAACATAAATTTTGAATCGCCATTTGATGTGTAGAGGCAGCTACAGAGTACTAAAAATTCTAACTCAGCAACACGTGTAGAGGCATAATCACATTCCAATATGTAAACTCATAGAGAACCTTAATGATTTCAGTCCAACAAAAAACTGTCAATTAGGTGCACCGATCAGGGTTTTAAATTGTGGACCACATCACATGATGTAGTCCAACTCGCATGATTTATTTTCATAATTTCCTTTTTTCTTCATGATTTGTAAATTCGTGTCTGTCATTTATACATATTATCTTTGTAATTCAATATTCTTTCCCATGAATAATTTCTTTTAATACTATTTTAAATAGATTTGAAAAAAATTGCATGCAATACAATGTACTATATATACTAAATAAATAGTTAATCATGAATGCACATGTTTTATTGATTCTTGAAGGTTGCCTGTATATGATATGGAAAATCAAGAATAGGAAAGTCAACCCAATTGTCATACGCTGAAAGATTTAAGAGATGCAAAAGATTTAGTTTGGCAAGTATGATTTTCAACTGCGTTTTGTTTCATCACTTCATGAAGTTTGTTAGGTAGTATTGCATTTTTAGTTACCAGCCTATCATTGATGTACAATGTAGAATTGATGTTAGTTATAGATAGTGGTTGGATGAGAACTGACATGGTTTATTTGTTTGCAGCTTATGGAAAATGTAATTCCTGTTGTGGAGCAGCGTAGGCCGCCACGGTTACTCCGTAGGGTTCGCTCCTTGCAGTGGTAGATCAGATTTGCAGTGGTGCAGGATGTGTGAACATCCATCCACCTTTGATGTGGTGTGTGGGAAATAATAAAATGGGCAAACTATTAATAATTATCCATTAAATCAAAATTGTTAGTCTCGAGGGTAGCCACAGCTATTGATTAGAAGAGATAGAAGGGAATTGGAACCTGAATGGTGAAGGGAAATACCTATTGCATAAGAAATGTCTTTTGCTTATTTTAAGCAGATAAAGGCATTATTATGGAGTCTGACCATGTAGTTTAGATACAAAGTAGACATCCCGGTCTCACCTCTGCGCAGAATGCAAATGTAATGCTTGTAGAGAGCAAAGGGGATTGCAGACGACTATGTAATGTAGTCATGGTTTAGAGAGATGGTATTATTTAGGAAAAATATATATATATAGAAATTATTTATGTGATATATCAGTGCCTTTCAGTCTTTCGAAACTTCTGTGTTTGTGAAAGATAACTTATAAACGAACGCCGATATGTGGAGATGCATCGATAATTCATTATTAACTAACAGTCCTCATCCTTTTTAAGATCTCCAAACCAGAATTTAGCTTACTTTTAACCAGTGCTGCTCTTGTTGGTGATATTAAGGTTGTGAAATAGTTTGCATTTGAGGAAAAAGATGGAATAGGTGTTGGTGAGAAGGCTTTGAATGAAAATTTTGAATGAAAATTTTGAATGAAAATTCAAAAGGTTATGTTGAACTACATTCAATTATACTGCTTAGAAGCAGAATCTTAACAATTGAACTTGTGCATTCAAGTCAAGGCCAATATGTTAAAACGGTAAAAATTCAAACCGGTTATTTTCAAAGATTTACTATAATTTGTGAGTGTAATATTTTAGTATTTTGGTTGCCATGTTTATGGAGTAAACCATGGAAAGCTTAGTTATAGATTGAGAGGGAAGGGGAAAAGAAATATTATGCTTCCTCGTCGTTTTCTACCTAGTGGTTTCGTTATCTGTAGTAATTTAGTAGGACCATGTGTTGATTTTAACAAAGCTGCTACTACCTTATGGAATGACATCGAGCTACGTGTCTAATTGGCCCTCCTTGCATGATACTCTTTCCGATACAAAATACTGTATAAGTAAAAATTGATCAACAAAAATGAATGTATTTGGTCTAAATTTTAAATCAAGTACATCAAGTTTCTTTGACTCACTTTTGGTTATATTTTGTAATGGAGGAAGTACCTAATTACCGTTTCTGATGCAATAACAAATCTTCACCAACAATGAAATCATTCAATCGGAGATTATTTATTGTTAGACATTAGAAACTTTGTACCAATGTTAAAGAAAAGAAAAATGTTAACTAATGCTCCGGGATATTAATTAAGAATATTTCAAATAGTAAAACTAATGTGCGGAAAGTGAGAATGCAACATATTATTTTTACTAGATCTTAATATTGTTTGTGTAGATTTTTGTCAAAAAATATTGTTTGTGTAGATTCTCCAAGTAATTGTCGTATGTGATTTTCCCTCTGGCCATTATAGTTATTTCATTTGTACTACTATCTCACCATGTATGGACAAGAAGTGTTATGGATATCATAACATCATATCCGTAGTTGGAAGCTTTATTTAAAGTTCATGAAGTAGTACTAAATTATTATTTTTTTTTTACACAAATTTAGATTCATCATCTGCCATGAAGTACTACTAAATATTGTAGCTGACAAAGTAACAATATAAATTTTAAAACAAAAGGAAAAATATATAGTACAGAATCCAATAACTGATTTACTATCTAAACCAAAAAATGTCAACAGTAAGAAAAAAATCTAAACCAAAAAATGATATAATAATTTTATATAAAATTAAAATGCCTAGCTAGGTAATTGAAGTCCCTCTTCTCAGCAGGCTTTTCTTCTTAGTAGACTCACATGAATAATTACATTAGTTAGCTTACAAGTAGAAAAAATGATGCCTTCAAAAGTTCATTCCATTGTGCATCAAAATATGAGCAACATTGTCTTGTGCAAAGTAAGGACCAAGAAACCATTTTTTTAATAAGTAGGGTAAAGAAGAAATGCAATTTTTATTTCTCATAAACCAAGAAAAAAGGCTTTTGAATTATAAAAATGAAACAAGTGTATTGACTCATTGCATATGATATAATCAACGGGCTAATCATTTTAGAATAATAGTAATCCCCATCATCATAATTAAGAGAGCCAAATTTTACTTGTGATTATGTTCCTTAGCAATTTTGTTCACTTTTTTCTCTTACGAGTGTCACTGTTGGCCACTTTAATAAGTGATTTACCTTAGAAATTCTAGCGACGATCAATGATACTCTTTAGTTTTTAGAAATAATATTTTTTACTCTTCTTAATTTTATGGCTAAAATAATAATATAATTAGCGTCAATTTAATACAAATTTCATATTAATTTTTTTTGTTTTAATCAAATTGATATCAACTAAATTAAAATTATTATCTCGATCATAAAAATAAAAATTACCATTAACGTATAGTATTTTTTAAACAACGAACAACATATGCCGTCATTAAAATTTGAAAAATGTTAACACGTGTCTAAAAACACTTGTTAAAGAATCAAAAATAGAAATTTTACTTGATAAAATGTATATTCAATTTCTCAAAAGTGTAAATACTAAATATTAACTTTTAAAATTAATATTTATTATTTTGTTGTTCTTTAACATGTACCTTAATATGATGCTTAACATTTTAAATGCTACTGTAGTTCATTGTGAATATCTTGAATATTAGAATTTACCTAGGTTTTCATGAAACAAAATCAGGCAACCTTTTGCTGTGTAAAATAATCTATCTTCACACTATGCCCAACATTCATGTCTGGCATCCATTCAAACTCTTCCTCATCAAAAGCCAAACACTCCTGACACTTTAACAGTCTCCATCCCCACTTTCTCTCTCTCTTTTCCCCACACAAAACACAGTTTTCAAAATTCTTTTACTTTATTTTAATTTTTTTTTTACTTTTTAGTAGGGAGTACTATTCCTTAATTATTCAGAGCGATGGGCCAAAGATAAATAACTCACATAACACAAAAGCTACAAAACCTCTTCTTGTTGTTTAACCTTATCTCTGCCATTTTCCTTCAAAAAAAAACAAAGCACATTCATCACTATGTCTCTTCCCATTTTCTTTTTCTTTCTTGTACCTTCATTTCTCTTCAAGCTTTCACATTCAACCACAGTTCTAGTAGATGGATCTTCAGAGTGGAAAAACCCTACTGTTTACATTGGTGATTCCATCAGTAAGTACTAACACTAAGGAACCAAAAGAAAACTTTGAATCTTCACAAAAAATGCTTTACAATTTCAGCTAGCTAACATTACTCTGTTTTCTCTCTGTTTTTACTCTGTTTTCTCTTTGGTTATTCTCTGTTTTCACTCTGTTTTCTCTCTGTTTCAGTTTTCAAGCACAAGCAACGCTACAATCTTTGCATTTTCAAGAACCAGGAAGCTTTCAATCACTGCAATTTCACTGAAGCAACTCTTCTCACTGATCCAAACACTGCTTCCTACACTGTAAGACCTTTCAAATTTCATCTGGGTTCTTTGAAAAATTCATTCTTTTTTTCTTCATGTGTTCTTTTCTGCATAAACAAGTGAAAAAAGTTATACTTACATTCTAATTTTCTTACACAAATTCTCTTCTCATTTGTTCAGTGGCACCCTTCTCGTGTTGGTTTCTTCTACTTTACATTCTACAATGACTCACTCAAAGCTTGTCAAGATTCACAAAAGCTAGCCATAAAGGTTACTTCAAGTTCAACAACAGCTTCAGCACCAGAAACTTCTTCTTCTTCTTCTTCTTCTCCATTTGCAACTACTCCAGCACCTTCTTCTGGTGGAGATATACAATCTTCACCTTCATTTCCATGGCCTTTTCGTCCACATCAAGGTTCTTCACCAGGTCCAGCACCAACACCAGAAGCAAGTTCACCAATAACAGTTCCATTAGTACCATTTAAAGGTAATGGTGATGGCATGCCTTTCATTAACAGTAACCCTGCAGTTCCTCTGCCTACTGGTGAAGTTGATTCTGCTACCATACAACCCATTCCTACTTCTGGCCATCAAGGACAGGTTCACATACTCTTCTCTCACTGTTTCTTTTTCTAAAATATGCACTCATTTAATGTGTAGTAGCATTTTTGCATTGATTATGTTGTCATATGCACTTTCTAGAGACTAGTACATTGTGTTTGGTTCAACAATGATGAAAAATTATTTTAGTCAAAAGTGAATTTATTGTAAATAATTAATTGAGTCTAAAAATTGGAAAAAATTATAAATCTTAATTTCAGGTTGGAATCAATTCTAGAGAAAAATAATAATTCTAATAAGAAACTCTATACTTACCAAGATTAATTGTGGTGCTTCATACCAAACATGTGCATAGTTTATTAGACCTTATTGCATCTTTTACATTACAAGTTCTAATTGATGTTGGGTGCACCTAAGTATGTGTGTGTTTTGTGCTAAGCAACTTAGTGTGAAGTATTAGCTAGCAAGCAAGCACATAAAATGTGTTTGTTTTGTGTTATAGTATATGCTAATCACCTTATGTGGCTTATTACTTTGGTATGGATTAGTACATTTAATGAGTATTAAGAAATGAATTCATATTTCAATCCTCGCTACTAACAATTTCTCGGAATCAGATTTCCTACAGTTACGGCAAAGTGTTGTAATTGATCTTGGCCGTCCAATTTTTGATCGACGGCTGAGATGGTTTTACTTTATAAAATAGTATTTTAAATCTGAACCGTCCGATCTCAAATCAATGGTCGGTCTTCGGTCTTCTAACAAAATAACTACTAACATTTGTCTATTTAAAAAGTACTAAAATTAGTTTTTTGTGCCAAGTACCTTGATGTGATTCATTAGCTAACATTTTAAGTTATATGAAATTATGAATCATAAGTGTTTATTTGATGCAAGGCATTATTGAGTAGTGAGATTGATGAATTATTGATTGGCAGTTGATTTCTATTGTGTGTGGCTGCAGGTGATGATTGGATCATTTGGATTGCATATTGCTGTGCACATTATTGTTTTGCTGCTGCTGTAAGAAGAAAGAGTTTGTTTTGTAGGGCAATTTATGTAAAAAAATGAAAGAGAATGGGGTAGGGAAGGTAAACCAATTAAATGTGGTGAAATGGGCCTAAAGTAGCTTTAAGAGTGATGATTATACCATGTATTAAGATGCTCTTATATTCTACTTTAGAGTTTTTAGTAGCACTTTTGTTATTTGGATTTGCATATTGCAATGTAATTGATTTCTACTTTTGCTTTTTATTATTGTTTATTTACTCTCTAATTATTCCCTTTTTTGCTTTAATGGTAATTATGACTTATGAGCTCCCAATATAAGAGAAAAGGATTGTAGTTACAGCTCTAACCCATCCGATTTGATAAACAGCTCAAATTATTTTATCGTGTGATTGATCTAGACCATCTGATCTTAAATGAACATTTCAAATTTACTACTGTGTGAAATAGCGTGAGTACTGACAATCTAGTCCCAATATAAGGAATCAAGATGAGCAAATACAATACAACATAGCCACATGGTGATGGTGGGGGGAGCTTTCGGTCTCTAAAACACTGCCTGACCCACTTGACATAAAAAAATTGGCATGGATTATAAATCCAAAGCCACTTTGATTTTTTGATAGACAACTTGCATGCTCCCTTTGTGCATGTACTTACTTATTCACTTTGACAAAAGTCACACTTCAAAATTTCAAATCTACCATAACTCCAAATATATGTATATGTTTGGGAATAAGTTCAAGTCACCACCATCACAAGTTTGATTGCATTTCACAGTTAAAAAAACACAAGCTGCAAATTGTAGAAGAACTTGGTAAAAGGTTACAATGCCCTTCTATGGAATTATTTGTCAAAACATATATATGAAAAATATATAACTTGAGAAAGTTTTATATTTGTAAGATTTAATTTATATAATTTTGGTGTAAGTTTTCTACATTATAGTTAGTTATAATCATCAGATTCTTGAAAACGTTTCGCTTTAACTATTATACCTTCTAGAATCGTACATATCAGTGGTTGTGATTTATCGATGTTGTGAATTCGAACATTTGTCCAACACCAACAAAAATAAAGAGTAAAACAAATAACAATGATAATCAAATTAAATGTCTAAGCAAATTGATATCCAGCCTAAAACAAAGTTAGACTCTACCTAAAGCAACTCTCCAAATTGACCTACCAAAATTGCTTACTCAATTTGGTCAAAATTGATATACGTATGGGGAGAGAACAAGTCTCTGATCTACTATAAATGATTCTTTACTAGATATACAAAATAGTTAGAAGCAAATAAGTTTAAGAACCCAACAAGAGCAAACCCTATTTTCTATTATTTTCTCTTCTAAGATTGACAAAAATGACCAAAATTTGTCTCCAATTGCTCACCCAAAGCAATCCCTAATTTCTCTCATTTCATTCTCAATCTCTCACTTAATAATTATGGTATCAATTTATAGGATTTGAATCTCTAAAGTGAGTAAAGTCAGTGAGAAAATCAAGAGTTGTAACCAAGACATTGGACTTAAGTGGTTAATGAGCTCTCCTATGATAGATAGTTCGAATTTCGAAAGAACCCAGTTTAATTCATGATGGAAACAAATCTTGGCCAAACTTTCCTAACCTCACGACCAAACTCTAGATTACCGGAAACCTTTCCCTGGAAATCAGATGACTAATGCTACAGAAATAAAAATAAACGATTATTCATTTTTTACTCTAATTTATATAACATGTTTTTCTCTAAAATCAAATTCAGCCTTGAGTATACTGCACTCATTTTTAAATCATCATTCCCTTTCACATATAATTTTTTTATTAAAAAACAAAAGACTTTCAACAACTCATGGAAACCAAATCCAATAAACATATAAATCCACTGTCCTGAAAACAGTACAATATATAGAGTCAGTAGAAGTTAACACTGTAAATTAAGACAGATCAAATTTTATATAAGATAAAAATATTCGTAATATATTTATAATATAAAAATTCAGTAATAAAATGATAAACAACTAGTTCAATTGATTCTTCGAACCACTTTTGTATTGGTTCTCTTCAATTATGGATTTACTCTGTTTTTGGATTTAACTAAATCTAATTAAGGTCCCATTTGGATTAGCTTATTTTTGAGCTTATGCAAACCACTTATATAATATAAATTAGGTTTTATGCTATTTTATAAGTTCAAACTAGTGAAAAATGTATTTTTATACGTTATCTCTATTATATACATTACGAGATTCTCACGGAGCGCTCTCGTGCATTCTCAAGAAAATAATCTTACGTGTCGTTATTATAGAGTTTATACTTATGCGGAGCTTTTAGCACGAGCTCTTTAGTTCGGATCCCATTAACAACAAAAATTCAATTTTTATAATATTAAATGGAATTCTATCTTTTTTTTTTGTTTTTTTTAGACAAAACTAGTTTATTATTAGTATAAGGTCTTTTGTTCGGATCACATTGACAACAATAATCTAATTTTTATAGCATTTTTATTTTATAGAAAGCTACCATCCTTTTTTGATAGAAAAAAAACAACCGTATTTTTTTTATAATAAAACTACTTTATTATTACTTCAATCAACAATCAAAAGTTTATACTATTTTTATCAACCTAAAGAGTTTTTTTTATGTAATTTTTTTTGAAGAAGCACTCAATTTGACCTTCTTTAATATTATATTATTTTTTTAGAAACTCTAATATTATATAAATTGATAATATGAAATCTTTCAGCTGTGTAGAAACGAAAAACGGAAAACACTTCTCTAATTTCAAACAAATTGATAATATGAAATCTTAAATTGATAATATAAAATATATCTTGACTAATTAAAATTTGAATTTCGACAGTGAAAGTAGTCATATTTTGTGTTCATCACTTCATCATGCTTTCATTATTGTAATTAGCTCCAATTGATGAAATCCATGGAAACCCTAAAATAAATTACTATAATTTTTTATTTTATATAATCTATAGAAGTTTTGAATAATTTAAGATTTAAACTTTCTATAAACTTTCGTTCAAAGTTTGTTAATATTCATTTGAAAAATAGTATAGAATTTACAATTATTTTTTATTGATGGAGTCGGTACAAAGTCTTGGGAGACGGGGAGAGAGAGAAATAATCTCTTAGTGTTTTTGAACGAGAAACATGGAATGGGGGCGTACTTCCCACCCCACTATATATGTTCCTATAACATCCTTAAATATATATCATATTTTCATACTCAAGTAAATTAAATAAAATAAATCTCATTAACAATTGAAAGAAAAACATAGACAACATTCAAAATAGTATAATGACATAGACAACCTTCAAAAGAAAAAGAAATATAAGCAAATAAATACCATTAAAAAATGAAAATTATCGTGTGGGAGAGATATAAAAATAGGGAGAGAGAGAGAGAGAGAGAGAGAATTTATCAATGGTGTAGAATGGACAACACATATCACTTTTCACCCCCACTATTAAAAATAATGCACCTTGAATAATTAAATTTGAATTCTGATTGCGGGAGTTATCCATATTTTATGTCTGTCACACTTTCATTAGAATTACCATCAGCTGATGAATCTATGGAAAATCTAAAATAATTTAATATAATTTTAGGTTTTTATAATCTTTGGAATTTTTTTATAATTACAATTTTAAATTTTCCATAAACTTTCGTTCAAGTCTTTTGAGGATGTTAATTTATCAATGTGAGTGGAGATTTACACATAGATTTTTTCTCATTTGACGCTCACGCGTGAAGATTACGTACTTCTTTGTGTTACGGTGACAAGAAAAGTGTAAGAGTAAGATCAAGGTCAAGGTCAAAGTATGTTAATATTGATTTGAAAAATAATATATAATTTACAATTATTTTATGTTGATGGAGTCCCTACAGAGTCTTGGGAGATGGAGAGAGAATCTATCAGCATTGTTGAACGGGGAACGAGGGAGTACTTCACATCCCACTATGCTCATCTAACATTCTGAAATATACATTGTATTTTCATACTCAAATAAACTAAATAAATTAATCTCATGGACATTTGCAAAAAAATATAGACAACCTTCTAAATAATATAAAATGAAAAAAGGACATAGAAAACATTTAAAAGAAAAAAAGAGTCGATTGGAGATGATATAGCACACAACCATCCTTGAAGGAATTTATCGCAATCAAAGAATCTTGGTATATTTTAATTTTATAAAAAAATATGCTGCCAAAAAGTCTTAAGGCCATGAAGTTTATAATTATTTTATATTTATAGAGTCCCTATATAGTCCCAGAGATGAATATGAAAGAAAAAAAATCTGCTAATAGTGTAGAACGAGAAGCGAACGAATACTCTTCATCTCGCTCTTTGATGTAGCATCCTTAAACCTATATAATTTAAAAACTAACTCAATTTTATCATAAAATTTTAAACCAAATTACTTAAATAATGTTTCAAAACAAATACATAAATAATATTAAAAAAGAAAATTATCCCGTGCACGGCAAGGGCTAACATACTAGTTATATAGGGCAAAGTTATTATGCATAAGCCCAAACCTTATGCATGGTGCATAAGCCAATGAAAACACAATGCTGTTACTCACACACCCCCCAATTTGCTACGCGCGCCCCCCATATTGCTACGCGCGCCCTCCATATTGCTACGCGCGCCCCCCAGCCCCCACCCCCCCCACCCCCCCCCCCCACCCCCCCCCCCCCACCCCCCCCCCCCACCCCCCCCCCACCCCCCCCCCCCCACCCCCCCCACACTCATTTTTTTTGAATTTTTTTTTACTTTTTTTTTTTAATTGTAATTTTTACTTTTTTAAATATTTTTTATTCCTTTGAAGTACATATTATAACAATCTATTTTCGATGTTTATATAGTCTTATTTTGATTTAAAATTGCATACTAAAACATGTACTATAATTATGGCTAATTTTTTACAATTAATATAAAAACTATTTTTTTCCCGAAAAAAGATTGGAAACTTTTTTTCCGGAAAAATCAGAAACTTTTTTCCGAAAAAAAATCGAAAATTTTTGCCGAAAAAAGATCAAATACTTTTTCCAAAAAAACTGAGAACTTTTTTCTGAAAATTTTTTCCCGAAAAAAAATCGAAAACTTTTTTTCAGAAAAATCGGAAATTTTTTTTCCAAAAAATAAAAATCAATTTTTTTTTTAGAGAGTTAAATGGTTTCTGGTTTCTGGAAACCATTATGCTGGTTAAATGGTTTCAGAGAGTTAAACAGTGAAACCATTTGTTTTGTAAAATGGTTTTATGTGTTACTGAAACCAATATTGTGTTTTTATGGTTTTAAAAATTCTGGAAACCATTATGCTGGTTAAATGGTTTTAGAGAGTTAAACAGTGAAACCATTTGTATTGTAAAATGGTTTTATGTGTTTACTGAAACCAATATTGTGTTTTTATGGTTTTAAAAATTCTGGAAACCATTATGCTAGTTAAATGGTTTCAGGTAGTTATACAATGAAACCATTAGTATTGTTAAATGGTTTTATGTGTTTACTGAAACCAATATTGTGTTTTTATAGTTTTAAAAATCCTGGAAACCATTATGCTAGCTAAATCGTTTCAGATAGTTATATATTAAAACCATTTGTATTGTAAAATGGTTTTACACTAAATGGTTCAATGATTTTAAATACCGATTATTACTGAAACTATTACTAAAAAATCTAGTATTTAAAATTGATTTTTTTTTTTGGAAAAAAAGTTTCCGATCTTTTTTCCGGAATAATTTTCGATTTTTTTTTCCAAAAAAAAAGTTCTGATTTTTCAGGAAAAAATGTTTCGACAATATTTATGGTTTTAAAGATCCATTATAAAATTATTCCACCCAAAAAAAAGGTTTAGGCATGATTTTAGTTTAAAAATAACTACTAAAAAATTTAATCATACATAATAATAAAAAAAAAACTATAAAAAAAAAAACTAAAAAAAAAAAAATTTAAAAAAATGGGGGGGTGGGGGGGGGGGGGGTGGGGGGGGGGGTGGGGGGGGTGGGGGAGGGGCTTATGCACGCTACATAAGCTTAAGCTTATGTAGGATAACCACACCCAGTTATATACATTACGAGATTCTCACGGAGCTTTCTCGTGCATTCTCAATAGTAATTGCTTATGTGGCATTCAATTAGAGCTTCTCTTGCTTAGGTGTCATACAGAGTTTTTAGCTTAAGGTATGTTGTTCGAATCTCATTGACAACAATAATTGATTTTTTTTAATATTTTAAGGAAAACTACCTTTCTTTTTATAGAGAAAATTACCTTATAATTATGTTGTTCGAATCCCATCGACAATAATAGCTGAATTTTTATAATTTTTTTTTTTTGTAAAAACTCTTTCAAATATTATTTTTTTTTTGTTTGCTTTTTGTTGAAACTTTTTCAAATATATTTTTTTAAACTCTCAATTTTTTTTTTCTTTTAGTGAAAACTCTCTCAAATATATATTATATACTATCTTTGTTTTAGAAACTAATTTTTTTTAGATATATATATATACACTTTTTAAAAAAAAAACAAATGTATCATCCGTGCGAAACTGCAGAGACTAATCCCCTCGATTTAACTGAGATCTATTTAAGGGATTGACCTCTCCTAAGAAATGATTCTCCATATGCACCGGTCATGATCGATCTTAAGACCAAATGGTTAAGGGGTCCAAGTATCTACCATTTGTGCGACACTATCTTGGTACATTTTTAATATTTTAATTTTGTAAAATGAAGGAACATTTATATTTAGATTACTTTGAAACAAATTGAAATAAGAAAGTACACTATTTTTTTCATGGATAAGATCACTCGAAAAATTGAAGTTTTGAACCCAAAAAATAGCTTATGACATATCTGTAAACTTTTTTTACATAAAAATATTTTATTTTATTTTGAAGAAAAAATTATGTTCATTAGAGACAAAAACAAAATAGAAGATTTTGAGAGAGAGAGAGAGAAACACTCAATGTTGGAGAATGAGAAAAGAACATTACTTTTCACCTAGGGATGTCAATGGATATTCATGAACGCGGATGATGTGATATCCGTATCCGCTTCGTCATACATATATGTTATTCGTGTCCACTCCATATCCGTGCGGATATCCGCTAAGCGAGCAATTCACGAATATTGAAGTATCCGCGGATATTAACAGATATCCATGGATGATATTTTTTATTAAAAAAAAACTAATTATTGAAAAAAATTAGTTTTTTTTTGGTTCAATAGAGGGCCGAGGCCCCAAAAAAAAAGTTTTTTTTAAAATACAAAACATTTATAAATTTTGCTCTCTATTTTTAATGAAAACACCAAATCTACAAACAAAAATCACCTCATTGAATTGCAAAAGAGCCAAACAAAGCTAGAATTTATATAAAATAGCCAAACCGCAAAAGATAAAATATAAAAATACAATTTTTTGTATATAAAAATACTAGAATTTATATGTAAGTAGAGATGTTTTAAGTAATTTTACTAATTATTTAGCGGGTATGGATATCTGCGGGGGTGGATAGTATCCATTAAATGCGGATAATTAAAATATCCATTTATTTTATCCGTGGATATCCATTAAGTTGTCTCTTAGTGGAGTAGAATAGAAAACGGGTAGCACTTTTCACCCGGCTATTAAAAATACACATTGACTAATTAAATTTTGAATTCCGATTGCGGGAGTTATCCATATTTTCATATTTGATATTTTATCACGGGGATCATTTATTAAAAATTTTATTTATCACGATAAAAAGTGATCCTCTATGATGAAAAGTATATGTAGAAGATAGTGATAACTTAACACGAGAATTTTATTGATATTCATTAATAAAATACTAGAATTAGCAACTATTTTATTGTTGATGGAGTTCCTATAAAGTATTGCGACGGAGACGAGAGAGAGAGAGAGAGAGAGAGAGAGAGAGAGAGAGAGAGAAAATTTCTCAGTGGTATAATATAATAGAAAACTGGTAACATTTCCTACCCCACTTTTAAAAATACACATTGACTAATTAAAATTTGAATTTCGACTAAGGGGGTTTTTCCAATATTACGTGTCCATCGCACTTTCATTAGATTACATATGGCCGATGAAATCTATGGAAAATCTAAAATAAATTAATATAATTTTGATTTTTTGTAATGTATGCTATTTTAAACTTTCCATAACCTTCGTTCGAAATTTTTTAAGAACCTTAATTTATTAAGGTGAGTGAAGAGATTAACATGTAGGTTTACCCATTTGACGCTCACGCGTGAAGATTGCTTCTTTGTGGTACGGTGAAGAAAAAAATTGAGAATAGAAACAAGGTCAAAGTATGTTACTATTTATTTAAAAATTAGTATAAAATTTACAATTTTTTTTTATGAAGTCCTACAGAGTCCCGTGTTAAAGATATATCGTATTTTCATACTCAAATAAATTAAAAGAAATCAATCTCATAGACAATTGAAAAAAAGACATAGACAACTTTCAAAAGAAAAATAACATATGAAAATAAATATTTATTGAAAAAATTAAAAATTATCCCGTGTTTGACGATGAACCTAATGTAAATTTTTCATAAAGAGTCGGCACGAGATGAAAAAAAAATCATGGTATATTTTAATTTTATGGGTACGGTCCCAAAAAATCTTAAGGCCATGAAAAATCAAAGCATATTTTCCTTTGAGAATGCAGTTTATAATTATTTTATATTTATAGGATCACTATATAGTTTCGGGGATGAAGATGAGATAAAGAATCTATTTCATAATAGTGTAAAATTGGAAGCGAAGTAATACTCTTAATCTCGCTTTATTCTGTAACATCGTTAAATCTATATAATGCAAAACCTATCTCAATTTTACCTTAGAATTTTAAACAAAAATAATCAAATAATATATCAAAATAAACATATAAATAATATTAAAAAATAAAATAATCCCGTGCACGGCACGAGCTAACATACTAGTTTTATCTTAAACTACATTGACAAACTTATAATAATATATAAAAATTGTATAAGTTGTTTGCATAAGCTAAAAAATAAATTAATCAAAAAAAGTATAGTAAATTTTGAATGAGATTTCCTTTTACTCGTGCGCCCTACGAATTTATCAAAATAAATTTTTTTGTTGACACTCTTCAAAAATATCCTACCAGCTTTATTTTTACTAGCCGCCACGTGCCTGTTTGTGTAATCGATATTTTTTTTTTTTTCGTGTGTGATCGATATTATGTATTGTGCAAATATAAATAACTACTTAATCTTCTTTTTTATTGGACTTTGTTAATTGATAACTGCGTAATCTCATTTTTTTGTTGTGGTTAGTTATTAAGAAGAAAAAATATATATATATTTTTTTACTATAAAAAAACTGAAAACCTACTTTTTTGTGGAAGTTGTGCTTTGTTATTAAGAAGAAAAAAAATTATTTACTAAAAAAAACTGAAAATCTATTTTTATGTGGAAGTTATTTTTTAAGGGTAAAATTGGAATAATAAAAAAGCCATCCCAAAAATTTGTATCCCCTTTATATATTAGTATAGATAACATCCGCTATTTAAATAGCGAAAAAATAAAATGAAAAAGACATAGAGCGCACGAGAAATTCGTAGGGTGACAGAAGTAGATTTCATTTTGGATTGCAAAATTTTGAGTCCAATCTTATTTGGGCTGGACCCAACTTAGGAAAAAATATCATGGTAATTGTTTATCCAACCCCCTGATATGCAGCATTTTATCGGAAGCTATGTAAGGGGGATGACCAATCACAAAAAATCATTAGATTGACTCAAATTATTAAATAAATGTTAGATTTGTTTATAGAAACAAAAATAACCGAGTACATTTGTTATGCTCTAAACTTAAATGTTTTATTATCTTTGTCTTACTTAAGCTTGAGGTTACATTTTTATTACCATTACAAATAGTTCGGTTGATAGGAACATTATATACGCATGATAGAATATCACAAAACTAATACTTTTGTTTTAACTTTTGCCATAACCATAACAGTGACCAATTATAGTCTTCATTGAAAGAAAAAAAGAAGAAGATAAAGAACATGTCAGTTAGTTTAAAATTTGAATGAAAATCAAATTATGAAAACATTTAAGTTTAGAGCATAAGCTAGCCGTGATTATTTCATATATAAAAAATGTTTGTAAAAAAAATAAATAATTCCATAGTCTATTTATCTATCTCTTCATGAAATAGAAGAGTTTACATTATTTCCAACAAAGCTTTGTTCTCAAATTTCCCCTGCTTTAGACTTTAGAAAAGTGACCAGTAGTATCTTAACATGTCATTTTAAAAAACCAAAATGTTAACTTGTGCCCTTAAGGCACAAGTTAAGGAGATAAATGTAGAAATATTTTCTTGAAAATAGTGTATTTAATTTTATAAACATTAAATATCTTACAACATTAAATGCTAAATTTCTATTTTTATGTACCTAAACATGTGTCCTTATGGCACATGATAACATGACCCTTTAAAAAAAAATATTGTTAACACTAATCTCTTGAGTCATGTGAAATTTAAATTGACGTCAAATTCTTTCCAAGAGTTTTAATGTTGTTATATGTCCAATTCAAAGATTGAACTCAATATATTAATTAAGTTAGAAGAGACATGTGTCATCTCATCTAAATACTCTTAGATTTTTAATCACACTTTTTAACATCATAATAATTAAGTTCCTTTAATTGCCTACTGCACCTTGCCTGCTGTGTGTCTTCTTACTGGGATGCCTGGGGTAGGATCAAATATCAAATACATTGCATTGAATTTTTATTCTATGAATCCATAATTATATAGGCCCTATTTAAACAAACTAATTAAGCACTTATGTTTCTTATGTAGTACTATAAGTTATGTAACAAAAGATAAAATGAAGTCAAACTGTGTTCATATAAGCTATATTAAATAAGCCAATCCAAATAGTGTCTTTATATTGTGAAGGTGATGCATTTGTGAGCTTGAAGCTAGTGCTTCTTTTGTTTCATCTTGTTAACAGATTCTCAACTATGCTATTATTATTTTCATTGCACTTTTCATCTCTATAGCTGCCACCGACATCCTAGAAATGCAATGGGGAGGTGTTGGCATACATGACTGGTGGAATAACGAACAATTTTGGGTCATCGGCGGCGGCGCCTCCTCACATCTCTTTGCTCTATTTCAAGGTTTACTTAAGGTTCTAGCAAGAGTAAACACAAATTTCACCGTCACATCGACGCTGATGATGGAGATTTTGCAGACCTTTACATATTCAAGTGGACATCATTGTTAATCCCTCCCTTAACCTTGCTTATCCTAAACATAATTGGAGTTATTGTTGGTGTTTCAGATGCAATAAACAAAGGTTATGATTCATGGGGTCCTTTGTTTGGCAAGTTATTTTTTGCTCTATGGGTTATTTTACATCTCTATCCTTTTCTTCAAGGTGTTATGGGAAAACAAGAAGACACTTCTATATTGCATCTATGTGTTCCTACCATAATTTTGGTTTGGACTATTTTTTAG
Source organism: Trifolium repens (assembly GCA_030408175.1). Lineage (NCBI taxonomy): Eukaryota > Viridiplantae > Streptophyta > Magnoliopsida > Fabales > Fabaceae > Trifolium > Trifolium repens. Next base: position 58,301,150 of record CP125836.1, on the reverse strand, counting down.
GATTCAATCTTTTCACTTCTATAGGTTAGGATCATCCCATTTTTGTTGAAAAACGATATTATGCTGGAACTTTGTGGATTGAATTGTGATTAAGATATGTAAGTCTTAGATTAATTTATTAGATATATTATATATATTTTTATGTAGAAAAATAAAAATATGCATTATGCATAATCTTGTTGCTATTGTTGCAAAAAGGGAAATAGCTAGTGTGTGTAGATACAAAGGAGGTAAAGAATGGGAAAAAATGGATTCAAGATCAAGTTGTAAATTGTAATGGGCATGAAGTATGGAGATTTAAATTTATGGTTTTCTTCTGAATAATATATTAGTATTTGTGATAAGCTAGGAATTCCTCAATACCGTGTTACTTGAATGTTGTTGATCGTTATATTTTTGGGGTAAGTCCTAGCTCCCCTTGTAATTATTTTTTTCCTCTTTATTTTAATTTAATATGAGATATTGATAGAGGATGGGGAAGGGTAGGAGTGTCAACATAGTTTGGATGTCCACCACTACCGTAATATCTAGATGCTCTTAATTTATAAAAAAAAACTAGTATTTGTAATTAGAAGAATTTTCATGTGCTTGATATATGGTGGTTTTACTTTTTACTTTGTTGCACAATTAATTCAAATTATTTTTTTATAGTCTTAATAGTATATTGTCTGTACTTTTATGGGATCAATCACTATCCAATAACCAAATAATTTGTTAAGATATTGAATCAATGCTTCAATTGCCATCTTATAAACCAGTTTTATGTGTGAAAAAAAATTCTTGGAAATTAATGTCTTATAAAAGCCTTATGTGCAAGCTACCTAAAATGCCAACAACACTTTAAGGTAGGAATCTCAATAAACGTGATGTGTGTGTTAAACATGATGCTCACACAAACAAAGACTATGAAGTAAAAATGGTGACAATTTTATTCTAAGGTGTATTATGCTGAACAAGGTATACCAATTTATTCTTTGTTATCAAGCATTGATTTATATGGTTATGAAGAGATCAAAAGTGTATTTAATCCTAAATTATATGGTTACATTTGAGGAGAACATTGATGATTTGAGGTAAAAACAAATTCTCTATCCTACTAGAATGAACATGGATTGTCTCCTATAAAATTCCAATAGAGATTGTCCTGTTTCAATCTCATGCCATACAAATCTTTTCAATTGAATTTGAACAGTAGACAAAATGAGTGGTTGAGATCTTAGAAAAAATGTCAGTGTAGATGATCCCGACCCTACTAGAATGAAGCAAAAGAATTGTTGAGAATTAAGAGAAGACCATTTTGAGACAACTCTATTTAATCAGATCATATTATATTGAAGAAAATCATATACTAGAATAATTGACATTGAATTTAATGTTTCCATTTGATTTTAGAATATATATTTCACACCAAAATAAACTTTTTTTTCTAACCCTCTTTATCTCTCGTGAAACCGTGAGCTTCTGCGTGCATACTAGTGTGGCTAAAATTCACTCGCTAGTACGTGCTTATTTTGATGCATTTAGTGCCCCTTCTTCAGTTTCGCTTGTGGTTAATCATCGAAGGGTGACTTGGTCTAGACCAACAAAAGGCATGATATGTCTCAATGTGGATGAGAGTTTACTGGGGTCAATTAACACGACATGATATGGTGCGAGACATAAATGGTGACTTTATACGGGGTCTCTATGGAGTTGTAGTGATACACGTTTTGTTTGCTGAAGTCATGGTAGTGCGGCACGCCTTTGGTGAAGGTCTCTAGTCCTCCCTCCGACTTGGTCTGACCACTCCTTAAAGATGTCTGGGGTGTAGAGTTATCAGAGAGTAGATCCCTTTTGTGTTTTTGTTTTGGTATTCTCTTTATGTAAAAAAAAAATATATATTGAAAAAACAATGTTAGATCTTAGACAATGTTATGCATTTTATTTTAGAAAAAAAAATTTGTTTTTTTTTTCTCTCAAATAATTTAGTAACGAGAATCGTCTAGAAGTCCTAGTTCAACTGACAAATGCCGAAATTGCTAGGCTGGACGTCATGATCGGGTCTGAACCCGGAACCTCACAGTTGTGTGTGAGTTTAATTTCAGTGGATTTACCACTTCTTCTAAGACCAAAAAAAAATAATATTTAGTAACGAGAATAAAAAAAAAACATAGAATTGCGAATTTGAACTCAAACACATCAAATTTCTATGCAACTACTAATTAAGTTGTACTTACAAAATAATTCCGAGTTTTTTCTTTTATCAAAGGTCTGTAGAGAAAAATAACGTCAATATAAAAACACACTCAATTGTTAAAAAAACAATGACATGAAGAAACCAATAATAAACTTATAATATTGAAACTATAAATAAGTTTTTTCTTACAAGTAAACCACATATAAGTTTTTTTTTTTTTTGCTGACATGATAAATATAAATATAAGTTTAATTTCTTAAACAATGAATTAGCTAATAATTGAAAGGTAATGTTTTTTATTTTTATAAATAATATATAATGTCTTTTTTTTTCTTTCAAAAAATGTGGAGTTTCTGTGAAGTGGGCTTATTGGGCAGAACCGAAAGTGAGATTAAAAGCCCATAAAAGAGCAAAAGCCCTAATGGCCCTCTTCTATAAAAAACGAGTCTGTAATTAGGGTTTTAGGGTCAGTGTACACTTCACTTTGCGCAGCGGCAACACAAGCCTCAGGTACTTAGGTTTTCCATTTTCTTCACACCATTTCGATCCAATCGACGAAGCTTTTTTCAATTTCAAACCATTTCATTCCTCAAACATTATATCGATTGCATTTTATCTCATAATCACTTATTTTTCTGTTTGATTTTGTTTTTGAAGGAAGAAAAAGATGTCTCACAGGAAGTTCGAGCACCCAAGACATGGTTCGTTGGGATTTCTCCCAAGGAAGCGTGCTGCTCGTCACAGAGGAAAAGGTACCTTTTTTCATTTTTCTTAATTATTTGTTTAAGTTATTCAATTAACGCTTAATTAAGACTTTATTAAGCAAAAATGATTAGCTTTTTGTTGTTCAAAATGGTTTTGCTGATTCGATCTAATGATAAAATTTGTCCATTATATTTCTGATTATGATTATTATTTTAATATGTAATTATAAACCTTAAACCTTGAATGCTGTTGTATTATTATTACTGTGTTACATTCGTTCATTCATTTTAGCTGGTCTATAATTAACTAACTTAAATATAATTGGTTTACTTGTTTAATTGATGCTAGCTCAAATATAACTTGATCATATGCAACCTTTTAATGCTGTTGACTGTTGTATAATATAACTTGATTATGATTATAGTTCTTTTTATTATAAACCTTTTAATGCTGTTGACTGATGTATGTCTGTATCATTTGGTCATTTGAGTTGGTGTGTTTAATCAGATTTGAAATATAAGGCATTTATTGTGTTTATGATTATGTAGTTTTGATTTTTTGTGCAGTTGATGTTATTTGAAATGTAACGTTGTTATTGTATAATTTTTACTCATGCAGTGAAGGCTTTCCCCAAGGATGACCCAACCAAGCCACCCAAGCTTACCGCCTTCTTGGGATACAAGGCTGGTATGACCCACATTGTGAGAGAAGTTGAGAAACCAGGATCCAGTGAGTTTCAATCTCATCAAACTTTATTCTAATTATTAGTTAATGCAATTTGATACATTTTTGTTTGTTAGTTTGTTATCTCTTTATTTACACACCTATTGATATAATTGCCTCTTTATAGTGTTTTTTTTTCCCTAAAATTTTTCGCTGAAAAGTTTTTCAAATTATTATGAAATCAATTATTTATTATTTTTTGTGATATTGCATTTATCAGATTTGACTGTTATTCTCTATATTTCATGATTCAAAATACACTTTTTGTAGCATGCATCATGTTATTTATTATTGTTATCACTGCAGTTCCAATTGAAATGATAATTTTGAAATGCATTTTTTAAGGAAATTGTGGTGTAAAAATTAACTCTGACCATTACATGAAATCTTTTGTTCTTGATGATTGACTTATCTTTATGTATTCCTCTGATTTTCTATTAAATATAAGTAACATTAATATCTTTCCTCAGAGCTTCACAAAAAGGAGACTTGTGAGCCAGTCACAATTATTGAGACCCCTCCCATGGTTATTGTCGGTGTTGTGGGTTATGTGAAAACTCCTCGCGGTCTTCGTACATTGAACACTGTATGGACTCAGCATTTGAGTGAGGAAATTAAGCGTAGGTTCTATAAGAACTGGTGCAAGTCCAAGAAGAAGGCTTTCAGCAAGTACTCCAAGCAGTATGAAAGTGATGAAGGGAAGAAAAACATTCAGACCCAGCTTGAGAAACTGAAGAAATATTCAACTGTTATCCGTGTGTTGGCTCACACTCAGGTATGGACTAATATGCTGCCTCTATTGTTGCTTCTTATATAAGATTGAGCTAGAGTTTGTTCTATAGTTTTGCAGGTGAACTGTATATCTCAACATTATGTTTCTTTTGTTATGGCATCTGTTTGCTTTTTGTGATTGTGATGAAATATCTGTTTCCTTTTTATGAAATTTTTTGAAGTCTGCTTAATTCTTTAGAAAAATAAAGTACTACATGTAATTGTGTTTATGTGCCTCTTTCTATTACTTCATTTTGTAGAAAGTTCTTTTGTCACAAATTTTGTTGCTAGTAAGGTGAACTGTATATCACAACAGTCTATACAATGTCCCTTCTGTTAGGCTTCTGTTTTCTTTTGTGAGTATCACAACAGTCAATACAATGAGTATGATGAAATATCTGTGCAAACGCAGCACTGATTGGGTGCTATGAGCGGCACTTCCACACGAGATTTCTGACTCCTTTTATAACTTGATTTTTACAAAGTTCGCATTATGTCGAAATTTTCATACTAGTGATTTTAATAAAAGTTGAATTCAAAATGGCTTGTCTGTATAAGTGATTTTATTTTATATATGTATTTCAATTTTCTAATATAAGAATGTGTGTACTTTTATCACACAGATCAGAAAAATGAAGGGATTGAAGCAGAAGAAGGCCCATATCATGGAGATTCAGGTTAATGGCGGTACTATTGCACAGAAGGTGGACTTTGCATACAGTTTCTTTGAGAAACAGGTTCCTATTGATGCAGTCTTCCAGAAGGATGAAATGATTGACGTCATTGGAGTGACAAAGGGTAAGGGTTATGAAGGTGTTGTCACCCGTTGGGGTGTTACCCGTCTTCCTCGTAAGACTCACAGGGGTTTGAGGAAGGTTGCTTGTATTGGTGCATGGCATCCTGCTAGAGTTTCTTTCACTGTTGCTAGGGCTGGTCAGAACGGTTACCATCACAGAACTGAGCTGAACAAGAAAATTTACAAGCTCGGCAAAACTGGAGAAGAGACCCATGATGCCCAGACTGAGTTTGATAGGTGATTATTTGTGTTTACCTGCCTTAAATTACAGTACAATGAGACATGTTTTTGGTTGTATTAATTTCATCAAGATGGTAATAAACTAATCCAACTTTTTGTGTTGCCAGGACTGAGAAAGACATCACCCCAATGGGTGGTTTCCCCCACTATGGTATTGTGAAGGAGGATTATCTGATGATCAAGGGAGGCTGTGTCGGTCCCAAGAAGAGGGTTGTTACACTGCGCCAGTCACTTCTCAAGCAGACTTCTCGTCTTGCATTGGAGGATATCAAACTCAAGTTTATCGATACATCTTCCAAGTTTGGCCATGGTCGTTTCCAGACAACACAAGAGAAGCAAAAGTTCTACGGACGCCTCAAAGCTTAATTATGGTAGTTGTTTTGAAATATTGGGAACTTGTCTTTCATGTTTTGTTACCATCTCTTTTAAACTATGTAGTGTCTTCCATCCGACATTTTGATAACTCAGGTGCTTGGTTACTTGAGTTTTCATATTTATTTCTGCCGTACTCTTTGTTTCAGTTGGGATTTAGTTGTACCCATAATACTTCCAATTTTGGTGTTTTATTAATTTTTTCTTAAATTTTGATTTATTTATACTTGCTTATAGTGTGCAATGTTTTGCATTACGGTTCTATTTAGAAGAAAATATAAATTCCTTAGATTTTCAAGATACATTCACAGTATCGCCTCATACCCCGTTGACAAACATGATTGTAAATTTCAACTTAATCTCATGGTCATGGGTCATATCACATAGATTTTTGGCTTTGTATTTTACAATAGCTAACTGATGCATCCGTTACCGTTTTTGCCTTGCTCCTGAACATAGTTTACTGTAATTTTAAAGTTTTAAAATATAGGTTACATATATCCAATCCAATCAGATTTTGAGTGTAAAATAAATTATATATTTGAGGTATTAATCTCATTTGATTACGACATGTGCAACACCATATGCTTGAATGTCAAAGGAACCGCAAAATTCACTATGGTAACACCAAGAAGTCATCTACCTTTCAAAAGACTATTCTATTCATATTTTGGATTAAAGTCTAACACACACAATTAGCAATTCTGCATAAGCATTAGCGTAGCAGAATAGCCACAATGATGCAAAACAGAATATCCGATTCATTGGTACCACAAAAAACAGCATTATAAGAAGAAGAGCTTATCAAGGCTTAAATGCCCGTTGAATTTAACGTCTAAATGAATTTGAGTCATCCAATCAACAAGATGCTTGTCTTGAGCTTATCTTGTCTGCAAGATTGATCAAGCAACTCTCCATTAAATGGCAGTGGTTATAGAGTTAACTATTCTCCTGAAGCAACTCTTCTCACCACATCATTACAAATACAACTATAAAAGCAAAACCTAACATTCATGAAGTACGCATCCACTTCTTATTGTTCACTCTTTTTTATCATCATTCACTAACTCGAGCTTCATAATGTTTGTAGATAAATTTGAGAGAATCTCATTGTATTCCCTCTTAGTTCTGTCACACTGATCCGAGTCTTAAAGATCTCTATTCGAGATATCTACTTCCGGAGGTTGATAATATGTATGGTGCTATGGAGTATTCTTTGGACAAATAGATTATCATATTGTCACTCATTCGTACCCATAATTTGGTAGTTGTACGAGCGCTTTGGCGGTTATGAGATGTCTTTTGGATAATAATACTGTGTTTTTTTAGGAGTGTCCAGATCAGATTAGACATTTGTTATTATCTGATTCAATGCGGATGACCGACACTCGTTTGATTCCTTTGTAGTTTGTTCTTTTTTTCTGGCCATTAGCCCTCTGTTATACAGAAAAAGCCAAAGAAATTTGATTTGGGTTAAGTTAGCAAGAGTGAACTCATTGGTAGTGCTTTTACTAAAAAAGATGCATAGTTTCTCAATTTAATGGATTAACAAGAAGGAAACATGACAAGCTAAAATTGAAGAGTAGGTAATGATAGTTTGAAAAAAACATTGGATAATATGTTATATTTTTTTTTGGAAAAATTATGGAATTAAGGTGAGATTATGAAAAGAATTCGGTTGATACACATAGACCAATTATGTGAAAATATTCGTAATAATGCATTACAATTAACCTCTAAATTCTTTATTTGTTTTTCACAATTTCTTTCTGCGAACTGATTATATTCAAGATACCACCAAAAGTTAAACATAAACACAACTTTCAATTACAATTTAAACATTAATTCGTCATGTCATGTTGCAAAATAATTATATTGACTTAGTGGGTTGTGCATAGTGTTGTTGGTCAATAAATATCTAAAATAAAAAAACAAAATATAAATGGATAAGTACAAGTGGATTGTTAGTAGGATGGTGAAGTGATGGTACCAAAAGTAGGACCAACATTGAAACTTAAATTCAATCAAAGGTTATCCGTTATCTTTCTCAATTTCATTGTCACATTCATTCGAATTAAAATTGTCTATTGTAACTGCTTTACGTGGTGAACAAATTTCTACGGTAACAAAAATTTAACGGATTTGATATACTGAATACAATTTGATCAAATACACATAGTTTCAATCTCAATTATTTTATCATCACACTCTCAATAACAATTACTTAGAGAAATAGTTTAATGGATATGCTACGTCAGTATAAAATATTTTTACACAAACGTCCAATAGTAATTAACTATTTCTCCACATCATACCATAAAAGTGAAATGTAATAGAATGATTTGGCATGGATGATATTAGATGAAAGGGTAAATATATTTTACACTGTCGGTGCATGCTCTCTTTTCTCTTAGAGAAATCCCTTTCCCCTATCATTTGGACCCGAATTTCATGCAGTTGATTTTTCTGTGCAGTCACGCCATTTATAACCGTCCGACTTGATCGGACGAGTATGATTTAAAAACTGTATTTGTTAACTGCATTTGCTTAAACCTTCGATTATGATTGAACAACTATAAAATGACTGTCAAAAAAGGTTAACCTCAGCTAATAAATTTCCCTTTCATTCATATTAACAAAACAAAGATCTAGCTTTCCTGCTGTGCTTTTTACACGCAGTTTTGAATCCCAGCCATTAAATAGAAATCGAACGGTTCAAATTTAAAATACAGTTTTATAAAATAAAACGATCTCAACCATGAATCAAAAATCGGACGAACAAGATATATATGATAGCAGAAAATCGGATTCCCAAAACAAACATAACTTACATTCATAGGGTTAAGTACAGACTCAACACATCGTGCGTCACACACTTCTCTCTCCCTCTTTTCCTCTTTCTGTGAGATTCTCTCTCTCTCTCTCTCTCTGAGGCAAGTTCTCTCTCTGCTTTTCTTTTTGACTTTTGAACAAACGATTGTGTTCGGTACTTTGTCTGTTCAGATTTTACGATTTACACCCAATTTGGGTCTCTGAGCTGAAATTTGTAAACACCCTATTTTTAATTTTTACTGCTCTTTCATTTGCATATTCTCTAGATTCAGTCTTCAATTGGGTATGTCAGTTTCATATGAATTTGATTCAGTTTCGGATAAAAATTTCATTTTTCTTTAATTTACACCTTGTTTGTGATTCCCCAAGATTTATCTATTGGCATTGTGATTTAATTGGGATCGTGATTTAGTTCAATTCTGTTTTGAAAAAAATAATCAGTGTTTTTTAAAAGTTTTTTTTTTTTTTTGTGGGTTTATGTAATTTCAGAGTGAGATTTTCAAGCATGCCAAATGTTTGTTTTAACTACAGTCCAGTTGCATACTTTCAAATGGATTTAAAATTGATAACTGTGTCAATTTGATGATAATGATATCCATAAATTGAACTGAAAAGCAAGAGTTGAAATGATTTAGTATAATTGTTATTATATCAGGTTAGTTTAAACTACTGTTAATCTTTTATCTAATGTTTACAGGTTATTTTACAATGACGGAACCTTCGAAGGTCATTCACGTTCGAAACGTGGGGCACGAAATATCCGAGGTAACTCTCACTTTCTTTCTGTATTGCTGGATGTTTGTGTTGTTTGTAGCTAATTGTGTTGGTAATATGATGTTTTTATGAGTCATGACTATGCTACTGCTTAATTGTTGTAGCCTGTTTTTTTTGGAACTTGATACTGACAAAGAGGTGAATGAAAAAGGGTCATCATGGAAAACATATATCAGGACATTAATGTTTTAGAACCTTATTCTTAATGGTTATACTTTTTCTATTTTAAATATTGATTGTGAATTTGTGATTTGTGACCATATTTGAATATATAGATAGATATGTTCTCTTGTTCTGCTTCTAATTATCTCTTGTCCATTTGATCACACCTTCATATTTTCTGTTAGTTTATGCTTAGACGTGCGGTCCTTTCACTGAATGGCTAGAGCGTGTTCTCTCATTGTGTGCGCTTGTTTTATTTTATCACTTTTCTTAAACCATGATCAGCATTATTTTACTCTATTGCAGCTTTCTGTCTGCATGATTGGATAAGACTGATGTTGAAATTAGTACTTGAATTCATAAGTTTAGATTTTATCGTGTTGCCTTAGCGGATAGCAGTGAATGAACTATGTTGCAGTTTCAATTATAGGCTATTTTCACATTATTAATACATTAAAATGTTATTTGAGCTCTTTGTTTCAGAAGTTTCTGAAAGATTTATAACTTTTGCCCCTTTTATTGCAGAATGATTTACTTCAGCTATTTCAACGTTTTGGAGTCATAACAAAGCTTGTGATGTTGCGTGCAAAAAATCAGGTTTTCTTTTTCACACCTTTAAATGAAACTGTTTGTTTTCCTTAGAATTTAAAGGTGCTTCATTTCATCTTTTATATTTTTTATTTGTACAATACTACAATTGGTGTGCTGTATTTGCAGGCGCTTATCCAAATGCAGGATGTTCCTTCTGCAATTAGTGCTTTACAGTATTATGCTAATACTCAGCCTAGCATAAGGTACAATTAGCTTGCTTTGCATTATTTTCATGACTATTGTTTTCATATCTTGATCTTTGCCATCATATGCAGAGATTGCAATGCTCTATCTTTTCCGATTGATATTAAAATTTCTTGAACAATCTAATTATCTTTTTATTTTATTTTAGGGGGAGGAATGTTTATGTCCAGTTTTCCTCTCATCAAGAGCTAACAACAGTAGATCAAAGTCAAGGACGAGGAGACGAGGTTTTTTTTTTGTTCATATCTCAACTGAAAATTGCATGCTTTATCTTGTTATTTGCTTACGAAAGCAGACAGATTGGTTTTGTACTTTTTGTTTTCTATGTGATTATATCCCCCGCATCTCTGTATTGCTATGTTCGGTTGTTCTGCGTTTAAAATTGATATTCTATGAATCTATAGTTATTCTTTTCTCTTTATCATATACTTCTCTATTTATTCTCCTTTCTTTTTATCATATACTTCTCTATTTATTCTCCTTTCTCTCTATCTCTTCTCTTTCTCAATGCTGTCCTGCTGTTTGGAACCCTCTGGATGCACAGCCAAACCGAATTCTCTTAGTTACAATTCATCACGTGCTCTATCCCATAACAGTGGATGTACTGTTTCAAGTTTTTTCTCCCCATGGATCTGTGGAAAAGATAGTGACATTTCAGAAGTCAGCTGGTCAGATTCTCTCAGATTTCTCCCTTTCTCTTCTTTCCGTTTTATGCTTTTCTGAACTATAACTGAGTGGATTGAGATTATATTTTGTCATGCAATAATTTTGTCTGATGCTTGAAGACACTCACACGCACACACACATGCACTGCCCATTAAATTTGGGACACTGACACCATTAATAAACTTAGAAAAAAGTGATATTTCTGATCCAACTGTTGAACAATAACTATGTATCTCTTTGATTATTGATTATTTGTGTAAAATTTCATATAATTTAGACAACAATAAGTTTGTAATCAAACATTTTTTCCCCTTCACATATTCCTTGCATACAAATACAAACGCTGCATTTGAATTTGATAAGTATACGTATAGTGGTGTCAATTTATTCGTCTGGCTAGCCCACATAGTAGGATTAAACTAGATGTTTGTATGTAATAGGCACATAGGAGAACAGGGTTCTTGACTTTTAATGAATTTCTAATGGCTTTGGTTTTTTATGTTTAGCTGAATGCTTCTCCTTTCTCAATACATATATACATTCCTTGCTCTGTAATTAGATATGAGGATTGTTATTGCATTTTTCTTGTGGACAAAGTTATTGTGTGTTTTGCTAATTGTTTTATTACTTGTTTGCCAAATTTGTAGGCTTTCAGGCTCTCATCCAGTATCAATCACAACAGAGTGCTATTGCTGCGAGAACTGCACTTCAGGTTGGTTAACATTTCCTTTCTGTTTGGGGCTTTGCAGGACTTGTTAGTTCTCGTTTTGTTTCTAAATACTAATTGAAATTTATGAAATTTCTAGGGTCGCAATATTTATGATGGTTGCTGCCAGCTGGACATTCAATTCTCGAAGTAGGTTTAATTTGTGTAAATAATTTCTGTGTGTTGGGGCTTGTGGTTTTATATAACTTATGGTTGTGTTTGAGTCAATTTGTAACACCTCGACCTTCTGCCTTTTCCTTTCTCTTATTTACTTTGATTTCTAATATGGACACTCAATCTTATTTATAGCCTTGATGAATTACAAGTGAACTACAATAATGACCGTTCAAGGTAATTCAATCTCTTTTTGTCTCTCTTTATTATCACTTAATCACTATTTTGCTGATTTATTCCTTGTCCTTCACAGAGATTACACAAACCCAAATCTCCCTACAGAACAGAAAGGAAGACCTCCACAAGTATGTTAATTTGGCTCTTTATTTTTTATCTACTTATGAATCAAACCCTCTCATCGGTCTTTGTTAAGTACATTTTAATGGACATATGTTTACTTTTTCCTTTTCATCTTCTGTGAAGCAGCTTGGATATGGTGATGCAGGAAACATGTATGGTGTTCAGGGTTCTGGACCCAGGGCAGGTGCTAAATTTAACTGCTTTGATTGGTTTATTTATTTTCAAGTTGTGATATTTGTCAGTGTACTGATGTTTGTCTTCTTTTTTGTTTTTCCTACCTTCCAGTTGGATATCCTCAGGTGGGTATTTTTCACATAAAGTTGAAGTACCAAATTGATATTATTCTGGCACAGTTGAATGTATCAAGTTATTATCATTGTGCTGATATTTCTAAAATATAGAGGTAGAAACGTCAAGTTTTATGATTATAGCCAACCAATTGGTGGAATTATTTCTTTATAGGGAAAGGGGGATATTTTGTTGAGTTTTTGTTTCTTTAACAATGGGGGTTTTTCATTTTTGAGATACGTGACATGATAATTAATATGATTATGATTTTTTAGTAAGCTGGTTGTAGACATACATGTGAGTGATACATTTTATTCTCTTATTATTATTTTTTTTTACAAAAAGCTATTCACTATTGTTTTTTTGAATTGTAGATGCCCAATGCTGCAGCCATTGCAGCTGCCTTTGGGGGAGGTTTGCCTCCTGGAATTACTGGGACAAATGAGAGGTCTACACTTCTTGTCTCAAATCTTAATCCCGACGTAAGTGTTTTCTATGTCTTCTTCTAAATTATTTTTCGATATCTCAGCCTATTTAACTTCAAATTTGTTTATCCCAGAGAATTGATGAGGACAAACTGTTCAACTTGTTCTCCCTTTATGGGAACATTGTGAGAATTAAACTTCTTCGCAATAAACCAGATCATGCACTTATCCAGATGGGAGATGGTTTCCAAGCTGAACTGGCAGTACACTTTCTGAAGGTTTGTTTCATGTCCACTTTGCTGAATATTTATTGTAATACTAGAATTTTGTGATGAGTTTACTCTAGATGATAAGTGATTGTTGTTTGCTGCATTTGTTATAGCTGTTCCTAGTGATTTATCGTTGTATATATTATTTCAATAGTTTTGGTCTACAATATCGATGTACATAATTGAGAATTCATCACAAGTTTGCGTTATGGTTTTGTTTATCTTTAAATCGAAGTGAAGAAAGTTTGATTTGATACAAGCAAAATCACATTTCTCTTTCACTGGTTTGTCAACTATCCATGAAAACCATTTACTATGGAACAAGACTGCAACTAAAGGATCTATTTTATAAGTAGAAGTATTTAGTGTATCTCTTTCACATGTTGATTTAATTAATTTTTTTAAAAATTTCTAGACTAGAAATTCACATCATGATGGTTGAAATTGCACATGTATGCATACCCTATTTTCTGTTTCTAAGATTGTGATAAACATTTTCAACTTTGAGATGTAGGGAGCCATGTTGTTTGATAAGCGACTAGAGGTCAACTTCTCCAAGCATCCAAACATAACCCAAGGTCCTGACACGCACGACTACAGCAACTCAAATCTCAACCGTTTCAATCGTAACGCTGCTAAGAACTACCGTTATTGCTGCTCCCCAACAAAGATGATCCATTTGTCCACACTCCCACAGGACATCACTGAAGAGGAGATTGTGACACTTCTAGAGGAGCATGGAACCATTGTCAATAGCAAAGTCTTTGAAATGAACGGTAAGAAACAAGGTCTGGTTCAGTTCGAAACCGAGGATCAGGCTACTGAAGCGCTTGTGTGCAAGCATGCCACCTCACTTTCTGGCTCGGTAATCCGAATCTCCTATTCTCAGTTGCAGAATATATAAGACTTAACAATGTTAAGAATCTGTGGACAACCGGTGTAACGATTGCTAAGCTCAGTAGAGGCAAGGATTCTGAATTTCGAAGGATTTTTTATATGCAGATAGACGATGATCTTCTTCATTATCTTGTAATGGTGGCTTTGCTTGCTATTTTACTGTTGATGATGACTCTTTTTCCCCTTAATCATTTCTGTTTCTCATCTCCATTGCTCTATTATTTATTTCTTTAGGTTACTAACATAATGTAGAGTAGGAGTGTAGATTTTTGTGATTGGTGAAAGTTGAGTCTTGAGGAATAGAAAGGAGGAGAAGCCACTACCTTCTTTTTTCATAAATCATTGTTGTATTTTTTGGCCAAATATGCAATCATTATGTTGTATTCTTAATCCATAAAAAAAGTTCTGGTCCAATTGAGTAAGAAGCAAATTTTTGTCTTTCTGCAGTATATCTATTGTCTTACTACATAATATCTTCTTCTTCCTCCAATTTCTCCTCTCCATCTTCTACTAACTCCCTTCTTCATTGCTTCTTCTCCTCTCTCACCTTTAGAACCGTTTCTCAACCTCTTTCTTCCCCTCAATCAGAAGGATGCACAACTTAATAATTTTACGGTTAAATGTAGAGGGTCTTACAATTATTATTAATGATCATAGATCTATTTTTTAAGACAATTTTGAGTTTATAGAACTTATGAATGAATATACTGTACACAAGCATACTCAACCTTGAACTAACAATAAAGTTTTTTTTTACTTCCTTAGAAGACGAAGTGGTAAATTGTAAAACTCAACGCACCGTGAAGTTTCAGATTCAAACCCGGATAAAGATGTCTAATTTAATAATATCAACATTGTTAATTGAGCTAGAACATATGGACAACAATAAAGCTTTTAATACCAAATAAATCAAACCATCTCAAAAAACATAATTTGTCAGGTAAACGTATCTAAATTGTTTTTTTTATATAACAAGCTCTTGTTCCCTTACTTTTTAGTTAGTGTACAGCTTCTTTTCAAAAGTATTTGTTCTTCTTTTCTTGTACATATATTTTATAGGCAAAAAACTATATTAAATGGTCCTTTACTCCTACAATTAATTTAAATTTTCGAGCAGAATTTATATTTTTTTTGTATCAAATTAGTCTATTATCTTTAAAAAAGTTTACACCGTCGAACCAACTTTTATTCTTAATCGACTTCTACAAATTTGTGTGTACATAATCATTGAATGATATACTAAAATGAAAATTTCATTACTCAACACAAAAAGTTAGACTCGTTGAAGGAGATCATCATTTTTTTTGGAAGGACATCATTCTATGTTGAACAATTTAGAATGAATCTGATGGATAACAGATTGCCTTTTGAAATGTGAAGCACACACGAGGCTTCTTGTAGTGAACAACTGGAGGCAAAAATTTATTTTGTATCAGGGTTAATGGAAACGTATATTAGCATAGTTAAATGCTATAAAAAAATTAGTTATGAACTAATTATTCTCATATGTATCCTCATACAAGAGGGGGGATAATGCATAGACACATGAACCAACCATCTAAAAAGTATAAGTTGTTAGTTAAACATATACCTACATGGTTTTATATGTAACAAAACTCTTGTTCCTCCACTTTGTAGTAACATTGTATCAACTTTTCAAAAAAAGAAAACTTTGCTTCTATATTACATTTACTTTATATTCAAATTTATCACTTTGTTGAAACACTGTCAAGAGTCAAGACTATCCCCAAGCAGTCATGATCAATTGTGAATGAATTTGAAGGATAACGATTTATCTTTCAAATTTATAATGATTCATCTTTGAATTTGCTTCATATCATATGTGAAGTTCCTCGTTTGGCTCATCATTGATGGGAACACTTCAAAAACTTGTTTATGCTATTTGTGCATAAATTGCCAAAGTTCAAAGTACGTTAAGAATGAACAACTGAAGACCAAAACCATTGCACAACCATTCCTCATGAATCACTCTATACGGGGAATGGAAGTGAAACTATATTTGTATATTTAGAAAAAGAGATGAATAAAGCAAATAGTGCAATATATAGAATGGAGGGAAATGGAATAACGTTTAATTTATAATGGTGTTTAATACTGTAGTAATTAGCTACATAGTAAAGTACTTCTAATGATTGGGTAAAATAATACCCTCAACTTTGGAAGACTCAAATTTTAACAAAATCCACAGCACGATGATATAGTTGATGACTTCCTCTAGTGATTCAGTTGAATAGAGGAGCCAAAAGAATCTTATCTTATTTCAAGCCATCGACAACGGTGATGGTAAAGAAAGCGAGATCAGTGGCAGTAAACAAGACTACCTGGCTCTTGTAACTGGTAAGGAAGATTGAAATATAGGCTATTTGGAAAGCTTCTCAGAAGATGTGGAACCCTTTTCAACCACTTTGGCTGAATCACTAGATTTTTCAGCTTCAACAAGCTGACGTAGTCTTTCTTGAAGCGTGCGTACACTGTTCTCTGTCCTGCGAAGCTTTCTCCATCTATAGGCAGTCCAGAGACCAAAGCCACCATATACAACAATATAGGAACCCCATACATATGGATAAGTTTCGGCATGCTCTTTGATTTTTAGATACCGCTGTTCTATTGAATTTATAAAGCCCACAGCAGAAGGACCACTGACTATTTGATCCTCACCAGTTTGCTGGATAAGTGGTGCAGAACTTGGTGCTTCCTGGTTTTCATTTTTTGGTTGATCTGCCATATCGTTGGCTTGAGTATTCCAGCTATTGATAATTAAAGAAAAACTGCATAACCAATGATACTTCTAAGTACTGCATTATCCGAGAAAATAAACGAGAATAACATTAATAGCCTTATTCTACAACATCAAAGCATTGAGTAACATGCAAAGTTAACTCTAATGAAAATATCTCTAAACCACATGTGTTAAACCAGGTTCAACATATGCTATATTTAATTAGATGAGCAAAATTTCATTTTAGTTTTTGGACATGACCGTATGGTGAAGACAAGTTTTGAGCATGGCGTACATTGAAGTTTGTTATATGATGAGGAATATCACTCTATCAATGTGATACTTGATTTCCCATAATTTGGATCAAGAAATGCAAGACAGTATACAAGTTGCTTGATATAACAAGTTAGATAACAACTTCACAATCTACTTTGGTTAACAGTTATATAACAACTTGTATTCCTATTAGGAGTACAGGGAATTGTGATAAATTGGAAACAGTAAATAGCAAGTGGGGCATCATTTTATGAATGATGTGAAAGCATTACTCTGTAACTGATTCAAATATTTTACTATTGAATTATAGGATCTAACCAAATTACAGTGTGCTAAAAAGACCCAGAGCCTAAAGGATGAATATAACATCATAATAAACAGTGTTGGCTTTACATGATTTAGACTTAGTTAGTCATTTGACACTAGCAAATAAAATGATGCTATTTAAACTTCAATATTGAATCAAACAAAATACATGCATTTCATCAAACACTTGGTGGGTATGAAAATAAACATTAGGAATTTGGTGATTCTAAATTCAGACAGAATAACAAACAGTCCAGCACAACAATTTATAAAGAACTGCAACGATTACGAATTTGAAGTAGAGAGAAAGAGAGATGAATGAGACATTACCGATATGATAGTGAACACTATTTTGATGATGATTCATGAATCACACACCCTCTTTAAAAAGAAGTGGTTGAAATGCAGCAGCAGCAGCTGCAAAAGATCACGAGTTTGTGACGGCCGATGACGAATTCCGGTTGCGTTGAGATCGGCGTTGCTGCTCAAACTTGTTGTTTCCGATGATACATTTCTGATTTCATCATAGGGTTTTGGGGGTTTTATTTTATTTATTTATTGCTGCTTTTTGCAACTTGGATCCTCAGCAGCGAATTTTTCTGCCGCTGCCTCTGCTGCATCATTCGTGATCGTTTGATTATTGTAGCGGTTAAGATTAGAAGGCAAAATCAAGATAATTTGAGGCACATGAAATACCGGAACAATTTTCTAGTTTTCACACCGCCTTTCAAATTTGATACAAAGAGCTATGCTGATCTTCAACTTCAAGTGTTAGAGAGCTACAAAGTAACTTAACAAAAACGTAAAGAAAAACAATAAATAAAAGATAAACCGTAGATGAAAAATGATGAAGATGATGAAGGTGTTCTTCATTTTTCTTGATTTTTAATTTTTTAATAAATAAATATTTTTAAAAATAAATATCAACATTTTTTTAATTAAAAAGAAAGAAACAAGGGTTTATATGAACAAATTATAAAAGATAAATGACTTATATGTTACAAATAAAAGATAAAAGATTAAAGTGTTACAAATAAATAAAATAAATGATCTATATGTTACAAATAAAAGATAAATGATCAAAATATTACAAATAAATAAGATAAAGGATCATTTGTGTAATTTTGCCTATAATTATATTAGGTCACGGTCTTTTTGGTTGGAAGGAAGAAAAGTGGGAAGAAAGAAAATTGCGGAAATCGATGAATGAATTTAAATTAAAAGTTAATACAAATTTATTCATCGATTTCCACAATTTTATTTCCTCTCACTTTCTTTTCTTCAAAACAAACGGACCAGTACAATAATAAAAAAAAAAGCTTTTGTTTTGTCAAAAAAAATCTAAAAATGGTTTTTTTTTTTTCTTTTTCAAGTAGCAATGGCTAGAAATTCACCTCTTGAGTTGAATAAGTGAAAATCTCGGGTTCGAACTTCGACCTTGCCTATAAATTTAAAAGTGGTCTGAATTCCAGACACTCTATTTGTTCATCTTTAAGGTGAAATTACTAGTCACTAGATTATTTTTAAAAAAAAACTTAAAAGTAAAATGTGTCGTTAAGGATGAATTTATAAAATAAAAATGACCGAAATTAATAATTAAACTCCGATCTCATATATAATCAAATATTTAGTTTTTAAGTTCGTTGAATTATTAAAATATCTGACCTAAAATATGGATCAAATAAATTAATAATTGAATGACCTAAAAAGTAGAAGTTTGCTTATATTTGAGATTGGAGGGAGTTGTTATTTCCTGTTTTTGTCACAATTTTTTATGACAAACTTATCATTTCATATATGATTGAAGTATGAATTTCCCATAATAAACTTGTCATTTTTATGTTGTCATTGAAGTGTTGCGGTCTCCTCCTTTGTATGAATGGTACAAATATAAAACAGATAACACTTCAATATAGGAAGTCCAGTCCAGTCCAGTTGCTTGTTTCAGTGTACTTAAAAATTACATTGGTGAGTCAATTGGTTGTTTTGCTCAAAATCTAGGAATAGTTAATGTCTTTTATGTTGAAATCATGGTAGTTATTCTAGCCATTGAATGTACATATGAAAAATATTGGAACCATATATGGATTCAATGTGCCTCTAGGTTAGTTGCTTTAGCCTTCAAGTCATCTTAGGTCATTCCTTAACAATTGAAGAATCGTTGGCTTGGATCAAATCCATAAATTTTTGCATCTATCACACACATATATATATATATATATATATAGGGAAGGTAATCATTATGCGGATAAACTTGTCTCCATAGGTCTAGCATTGATTGAATTCACTTGGTGGAATATTGCTCCAATGATTATTAGAAATGATCTTGCTAGTAATAGGTTAAATTGCTCCATTTTTTAGAGTTTGTTAAATTGCTTGAGAGTTTGGTCCGGTCCTTCTACTTGTATTCCACTTTTCTTTTAGGGTCTTGCTAACGAGTGCCCCCGGGGCACTCTTTAAGCATTTCATTTATAGAAATTTTTTATTCAAAAAATTAAGCATTACAATTTTCAATGCATTGACTTTACGCATTTCCGTAAAAATTCTATAAGCATTTGCCTTTCTTTTATATAATATTAGAAGTTTATAAAAAACAAAAGTACGAATGTCATACATTCTTGCATTTGTTATGGGAGATGCTATTTTCACCCATTTTACCAACAAAAAAAAAAGAAAGAAGATACTATTCACACCCATAAAAATTTACGTGTACAAAATATGTTTTGAATAAGTGTTGACTTCAAATCTGATAGATATATGATATAAGGAAAAAATATATAATTTATTTTTTTAACATGTAGTATCTATGATATTTGGTTTCAAAATATGTGGAAAATTAAAAACGTTTGTTTTGGATATATAGTTTTTTTTATGTTGTTAATGTTGGATAGAGGTTATAATACCACATAAAACAAGGACCTCAAAAAAAAAATTGTTAGGTAAACTGACCTAAATGATTTTAAAAAATAACCAATTTTGTTCCTTGAATTTGTAGCAGCCTTGAATATCTCGATCAAAATTAAAGAATAAAAACTTATGTTCTAATGCATATATCTCATAGTCAAATCCATTCACTCTTATAAATCTATATTTCTCTCTATCTTAATTATAAGAAAGAGAACAAGATTAAGAAAGAGATAAAGAGTCGAGAGAAGGAGGATAAAAAGAAAAAGGTGATTCAAACCTCTTTACCGGTTTGTTGGAAAGATTATTATGCTCAAGACATTTTCTCTTATTTATTTTCTTATTGTGATGATATATTATAGAATGAATTTGACGAATAGCAATTTGTTTTTGAAATTAAGTCCATACAAGAATCCTCTTTTGCTTTATCATTGACATGAAGTTCAAAAAATTGTTCATGCTAGCTATTTTTGCAATACTGGCGAAGGTTCAAAGTATGTTTACGATGAATAATCAGAGGCCCAATAGTTAGATTCATTGGAATATATATTTGCATGGTTAAGTGCTGTGCTACAAAAAAATTTCTCACAAAAACAAGTCCTATTAAAAATATTATAAACAAATTATCTCGAAATTTAGTTTATAAACAAGTGCTATTTACATCATAAATATGAGTTAAAGTTGTTAGGTAAATATGTCTAAATTAGTTTTATGCATAACAAATTAATTCTTGTTTTATAACTTTAGAGTAAGAAGCACTATGATTCAATCGATTATTTAAATAATTTTTTTTATCATCTTTTACTTACGTCACGATTGAATTCCAAATTATCAAAATATATTTCTCCTAAAAATTAAATGATAAAAGTCAAAATATTTTAAATATAACAATTTGAATTTTTAATCTAATATTTTACTCTATGAAAATATTATATTTGTCTTTTTATTTTAATTAAATATCTGATTGTTAGAAAAATAAGACTCTAATAATCCAAAATTCGACCGTAAAATAAATAAAGTCTATTCAAAATTATTTTCATTTTAAATCAAACTCGAATTATTTCAAATAGCTTTAATAATAGAGATAATTATTTCCCAATATTGAGATTTGTAATCACTTTTATTTTTTTGGTTTTTCACCACCAGTTTAATCTGGTTCGGGGTCAGTTCTGGCATCAAGTGATTTCAGCCCCCTCCCGATTGCAGTTGCGGGGGATCGAACCGCAGTTCTTTCTATCAAGTTCAGCGCCAATCACCACTGAACCAAATAACGATCGATATATTTGTAATCACTTTAACCATATGACTTTTTTGACAAACACTTTAACCATATGACTTGGAAGTTGGAAATAAGTTGAGTCATAACACTTGAGCGCAAATTACTCAAACATTATCACCTTGAAATGACAAGTCTAAAAAAACTTGATCTTGTGTGATTTCCTTTAATTAATATTCCTGTAATTATCAAAAGGACGCCTTAAACTAATGATGTTTCACACTTCTTTTTTGTTGTCCCCTTTCTTTTTCTTCCTCAATTCATGTGTGTTGGTTTGGTTTTGATTGCACTTAATACATTACTCACACAAGCTTTTGTTTTGTTTGACATGCTAGCAAGAGACAAAAGACAAGTCTTATATTTTTTTTTCTTGTTCTTATTATTCGTTCGTTTCTTTAACAATCAATCAAATTGATATTTATTGTTTATGTTCTTTAATTTTTTTTTCTTTTCTTTCAGTTGAATATTGATTGAATTTGAATGAGTTAACAAATTTGAATATTGAATAATGATGGGAAGAAATTCAACAAATGGCTTTGTCAACTCACCGACTCTGGAATATTGTCTGGTGACAACTACCGTTTTCAAAAATAAAATAAAATGTTTTTAAAGTCAAATGGGATATCTATACTAATACTATACTATAGTAGTGTGGCACTCCCTATTTCTCAATAAATTTCACATAATATTTTTCAATTATATATGTAGAGAATTAATTATTTGAGAGTTTACCACTTATTATGATTTTATTTGATTTGTAAGATTGGTCTATATTGTTAATGTTGCATGAGGAGCTAGGACAAGGCTAACAACAACAATATTGGCTCGGGTTGACAAAATATCACTTAATTAGCTTCAATTGGTTAAAGTGCAGCTAATATCCAAGATCAACATAATTACAAATTCTACTCCCTCCCTCCGTATCACAATATAAATTGTTTTGATCATATTATACGAATTAAAAAATGTAGTGATTATTGTATGAAAAAAATAAATTATAATTAATTTACAAAATTGTCCTTCAATAATGGTATGAGAAAGATAAATTGAAGAATTGAAAAAAGAAAAAAAATAGTTAAGGGTATAATAGGAGAAATAACATTAAATGCTTCATTGGTAATGCAAAATGACTTATAATTTGTTATAAATTTTTTTCTCAAAGTGACTTATAATTTGGTACAGAGAGAATACTATTTATATCAATGTGAGAATATCTGAAGCAAATTCTCTTCTGTTATATTATTCATGAAATTCAAACCATTTAATTTTTGGGTCTTGCTAACTAATGCCCCCGGGGCACTAGTTAAGGAACTAAAAAGAGAAAGAAAATAAAAGTTTTTGTATTGAAAACACCAATATTTGAACTTTTGTTGCATTGATTACACTATTTCCAAGAAAAACTTACTAAATTTGAAACCTTAACAAGTGCCCCTGCGGCACTATTTAGCATTTGCCTTAATTTTTAAAAAAATAACGGGTTGAGATTATTTTATTACTGAATTTCCTTCTATAAAATATTCATGAAAGTGAATCCAAATTCGAAAAATATCGTACGAGAATTTTTTTCAAACTCATTTCAACATACACATGTACACTTGTCTAATCGATATCTTGACCTCTGTAGAACGCGTACTATTCTACCGGTGCGTTTGATTTGCAAAACAGTGAGTACTAGACAGAACAATACAATACATGACAGAACAGAACAAGGTGGAACAAGACAGAACAAAATTGCATCCGTAAGAGAAAGAGATAATATATTTTATATTCGAAAATAAAATAGGTACTTTCGTATTTTTTATAGTTGTACCATGAACAAAAAATTGTCATGTGGTTTAGTAAGGGACAAAAATTCTTGTTTTTTTCCTGTCCCTTACTACCTATTTTGTCCAGTATCATACCCAGTTTCTGAATCAAATAGGGTACAACAAAAATTGTTGAGTCCCATATTTTTTAGCAGATCAAACAGAGTATAAATGCTTTGGATATTAAATTTCTATTATTTTCCTAATTTTGTTATAGTATTATTTTTAGTAAAGGGAATATTTCTGTCATTTTAAAGATAATAATATTTATATGTTGTTGTTTTCTTTCAAACCAAACAATGACTCCAATAAAAAAAAATGTAATTTCTTGAATACTTTATAGTTTAATTGGGTATCGAAAGTTTTAGAGATGAAATTTATTAAAAATGTGAATCTATTTCAAAATAGAATAAAAATATGAATATGAATATGATATACCTAACCAAATTTCGATACACACCTAACAAAAAATCAAAATAAAGAGAGATATTTGACATACTTTTTTCCTTTGTCTCGTTTTTCTCTTATGCATGTCAAATTAACTTAATTTTTTCCTCTTCACACTTTCTTTTTGCGGCCAAATATAGTTTGAATGTGTAAAGCATGTACCATTTTGAATGATTCAACGGCTTTGGGGTATCTCACACGAGGAAAAAAATATGTACAGTAATATAAAATAATTTTACATTGTTAATTAATTATAATCATATTTTCTGTCACATTATCCTATTTAACTCAACCTTTTTATATGATATGAAATGTTAAACTATTTTTATTGATTATTAGTGTAAAATTAATTTACACTGATGATTCATGTCCTTTAAACTCATCTCACGATGAGTTATCAAATTTTATTTTATTCCAAGATTTACCGCTTTAATATGGTGAGAATTATATTTGCTACCTAGAGTTTTGTTAATCATTACTAGCACTCTAAACATAATTTAAAGTTTAATTTAAACAGAAAAAAGAAGACATGTTATATGTTCATTCATTCATAATGTCTTGGTATTTGGCAATGCTCCACGTACATTTTATGATAATTTTAGATTAATCATTGTCAAGTTATATGAGTATGAGTATCCCTTTTGGGCTCAGTTTGAGATACTTTCACACCTGACCATTGAACTTGTCCAAATTCCATCACTTACACCCACCTAACCTACTCAATCACCCCATTCTCGTTTAAACATTTATACTACTTAATTGTGTGTTTGTCTAACTTTTGGTCTTCCCATTTTTCTTTTAAATAATTTATTTTTAGTTTCATTAAATATATTACATTTTATATTTAGTCTACACAAAGTTATACAGTAATTTTTTTTAATCCTTGCAAATATATAATTTTCATTTTTGGGTTATTGTTGTTTAATTTAGTCCCTAAAATATTTTTTAAAATTGTAATTGAAAACAATACATGATATAACAAATTGTAATGTGCATTTTCATTTCTTGTAGTTTTGAAACATTAGTCCGTTATTATTTCTGATGTTTTTTCAGATACTCCAATAAATGATAGGTAATGTATGAAATATTTGAAAATAAATTTGATAGAAATAATGAAAATATTGAAGCATGTAGTTTAGGATTCCGTGTTGTGGCCACATAGTTTTATATACATATAGTCGACTATAATTGCATTTGATCCTATTCGTTAGAGTAAGATTTAAATAGATTGTGTAAATCTTTAGTGTCTTTTCCAATTTTCCCACATGAAAGGCATGTTCAATACCTCACTACAACTCAATTTCTTTTGTAAAAAACATAGACTTTCCACATTTATAATTAAGGACCAAAAACATATTTAACCCAATAAATATTTTACACATAATACTTAGTTAATAAGCCAAATACATGGCAGTGGTTCACATCTTTAGCCAGTTTTCATATTAGGATTGTTTTTTTTTCCGCTTGGATTCAAATTTCATATCATAAATAAAATGTTATGAGCACTTCAGAGTAAAGAAAAAGATAATTTAAGTTAGATAATGTTTGTGAAATGTTAGTCTTTGGTAAGTTGTTGTTGGTTTGAATCAAACCGACATCATGCTTCTCTCTAAAAAAACTTACTCTGACTTGTTTCTCTTTGGTTCAAATCTGGTTTAACAAGCACCACATCCATCTATCATGGCAGTGGTTGTCGGTTTTGCCATATTTACTCTTTTCCTCCTGCGATGCAAGCCTCCACGCGCTTTCCCAACCTCCCTCAACGTCATCCTTGTGCTCGTCGTTGTTCTTAAGATCTATAAGGGTCGTGTGGTGGTGGTGCATCCGATTTACTGGGTGATTGGTGGTGTTGCTGAATTTTCATGATCTCTGTCCGTCCTCCTCCGCGTCGGAGGTTTGGGTTGTTTCTAACCCGTTTGGTGTTTGCTTTGTATTCTTCCGTTCGAGTCTATGGCCTCAGTTGCTGGTTATCCTTGTCTCTGACTTGGACTATTGACGCGAAATTGTTGTTTTTGCCTGTTGTGGTTTATACAGGGAGCCACTGGTACGTGAAATCGTTCCGTGTTGGAGGTCGATTTATTTTCCTTTTTGAGTAGTTAAGGCCCACACTCCACCTTTTTTTGCTATTTGATTTTGCACATGTATGCGGATTCGCTCGATATTGCTTGTGGTGTGTATATCTTTGCTTTTGTTTTGACCACTTTTGTTGTTTTATTTGTTGTATATCCATTTGGGCGATTATGTGATTTAACTAATTTGGTTTATGTCTCCCTCCATTTGCTAAAAAAAAAGAAATGTTAGTCTTTTTAGTTTTTTTTTTTTTATAAAAAAGATAGTCTTTTTCCTCCGCAAAAAGTGTATGTCTAGATTTTTTTTTTGGTCTTGTATGTCTAGATTTTTAAAAAAGACTAAAAATATATATGCCCAAAATAATATATACATGACATATATACTTTAAGGACACGTTTGGTGCGCAGCATAAGAGACATGATAGGAAAAATGTATGTCTAGATTTTTAAACGTTTGGGCCCTAATAGTACAATAAACGCATAAATAATTCAATTTTTGAGGTCAATTTAAATAAATAAAATGGTATGAACAAAATTAAATTAATGATGAAGAAAACGAACCGAATGTCAAAATTGAAATAATTTTTATTTTTATTTAAAAAAAGAAAAAGAAGATAGAATCCCCTAAGAGTTTAATCTCATCGCGAGTGCCCATTGAAATTTGGTTTTTACTAAAATTCAAGTTTTACATTTGTATTAACTTGAAATTGATATCCAGACTCGTGAAATATTATGATTTTACAAGTTAATTTGCGATTTTAACAATAAATATGTTTATTTACAATTTTAAAAAATAAAATATTAAAGAGTTGAGATATGTACTACCTACCGACGTACAATCGATCACCACTTGTCAACACAATATTTTTTGTATTTTCTTTATTAACTATCCGATTATTAGGAAAAAAAGCAGACAATAAATAAAGTCTTACAAAAAATTGTTACCACAAAAAAAATGAGGTAATTAAAGAATTTAAGCAAATACAAAATTTTACTTAAAAATTAATAAACAGGGTATGACAAATTTAATGAAGGTTAAATATATTTTTGGTCACGATAAAATGGGGACCTTCTAAGGCTTGTCTTTACTTAATTTTTATTATATTTTTAGTACCTATAATATTTTTTTGCACATAGTTTTAGTCCTTACTAAAACTAAATTCGTTTAATTATTATTAAAGTCTTAAATTTTTGAATAATTTTTTATAGGCATGTTGAAAACAATATATAAAGTTTATTTACTAAAATTTAGTATTTTAGTACATGATATGAATTAAATATGAATTTTTTAAACAAAAAAAAGTTCAGGATAAAAGTAACAAAAATTAAAACGTAGAAATCAAATTTTGATCTCATTTTTTGAGGAACTTTTTATGATGTTCTAAACATACCTGCAAAAACGGGACGAAAACTAAAAATTTTAAGAACTAAAATTTTAATAAAAATTAAGTAAAGACTAAACTTAAAAGATCACAATTTTTAAAAGCCAAAAATTTATTAAACCCATTAAATTGTAATTTAAATTTGACATAGATACAATTATAATCAAAGTTTGGTGACAAATAAATTGGTGGAGGATATGATTTGTTTTGTTTTTGTCACCCTAAACTTCAATGGAGAGGGATGGAAAAGAAAAAGGGTCCATATTCCATAAGCGTGAATGTTTGGTTTGGTTGTACCAGCCATTTTGCATCCTTCAAGTTGGAAAACATTGTTTGGCTACTTTGTCTATCAAACAGGGTCCTGCCTCTCTGTTTTAGGCAATGCTTTAAGGGTTAAGAAAATTGGATTAAGAGTTTTTTAATGGTCACTTCATGATTCAGAAAGATGATAAAAATGACAACACTTAGAAACAGAGTAATGCATGAATAACCACTAATGCACATCAATTTATAAATGATGACTATTGCCTAACAAATATCATCAACGAAATGTTAAGAAAAGAAGAAAGGTAGGTAGTAATATTTAGTTGAAATTGTTTTTATATGTTCTATTTAAATTTTAGTTAATTATATAGGCTAATATTATTGTGGACCATCTTCACAAGTGGTCCACCGTGGACAAATAATCTATCGAATACGATTTTTACAAAATTTACTGGTAGATTGAAAGTTTATATCATATAAATCATTCATAAATTTTTTTTGAAAAATTGAAAATCATTTGATATTTTATTGGGATTTATCAAGATTTACAGTATTTAATAAACTTTCAATCAAACGGTGGATTTTGTAAATTTCGTATTCGTTGTAATATTATTCATAACTGGTCCACCATAGACCACTTTAATAATGTACATATCTTAGTGCTCTTAAACTTTTATGGATATGAAAATATAGGTTAAGTTTCGCAAGATATGTGTATGAAAGTTTATGAGAAAAAGTGACATTAATAACTCAGAAAATTTTGTGATTGTGATTTTTTTTTTTTAAATTGTAATGATCACAAAATATATTTACAGATTTTCTAAAATGTTCTTGAAGCAAGACAATTCTTAAAAAAATCTTATAATAAAAATTTATGTTTGAAAAATCACAACGGTTCATAAAAAAATTTAATTATGCATTTTGCCGGGATATATTAACATGGTTACTACGCATGGCCGATTTCAAAGGTGCAGGCAAACAACATTGCAACCGTCAAACAGTTTCAATTTCAAATGGCACTAGGTCGTTTAAAATCGGTTCACAGGATAGGCGATTTAAAATGCGCAAACGACTTTTCTAAAAAAATCAACTTTTTATATTTTTAAAAGCTTGCTTCATATTGACTTTTATATTTAACTTATAATTTTTTTTAATTAATTTTTAAAATAATTTCTGAGCATTCTAAGTTATATAATTATTAAAAGTGATAAATCAAAGATAAAGACCACACTTACAAATAATTTAATTAATAAGCCTAAGTCTTGATCGTCATCTTGTTTTTTAATCTTGAGCCTTCATAAGTTTTCTTCTTTTATGATGTGAGTTTGTTATCATCAAAATCCAACCAAGTTCAAAAAGGAAATCTTTTTCACAAGCTTTGAGTTAATTTATTCATGGTTTTTTTTCTTCTAATTTACTCGATGATAATTTGAGAATATTTATTCATCAATAAATAAGAACAAATTATATGCTTGTGAAATAAAAATTGATTACATGCTAGTTGTAGATACTACATATAAATCTATTTATGTCGTTTGTTCTCATTGGTTATTGGACAAATATTTTCAAATTATCAAAAGATAGAGTGTACCTTTATTTAAAGGGAGAGTAGAATTTCAATCTTGATTGTCTGAATGGTTCAGTAAAATGTTGGGTCATATTAAGAGTTAAGACTAAATAGTAGTCTATCCGGTTTTACATGTAAGAAAAAAATTTACTTTTTAAATTTATTGTGGAATTGATGTATTTAGACTATATAATTGTCCAGACATATCAATTTTAGAACAAATTTAAAAAATAATTCTATGTAGGAATAGAGTGATTATTATATATCTTCTATATAATGAATTATAAATCCCTTATGCTCTATTAATTCTTTTCATTTTGCTTATTAAAAACCATTAAATAATAAGTGTATATACTGAATTATAAATCCCTTATGCTCTGTTAATTCTTTTCATTTTTCTTATTAAAAACTATTAAATAAGTTAGCTATCTCTATAAGTATATCATATTTAATATATTATAAAAATTTCTAACTTAGCTAATAGAGCACATCATATTTTATATATTGGAATCAAAATTCGAACTTTGAATATAGAACTTATTTACTTTTAAAGGTAAAATTTTAGTAATTAAACAAACTACTTGACATTGTTAATATACTCATCTAAAGCCTCATATGGCATTGCTAATTAAGACTACGAAGGTAAATTAGGCGGCATTTACCTAACTTATAGGTTTATTACTAGTGTACTTACTACTCATTATTATATTTCATTATTATGTGATGATGATCAAAGTCTCATGACCCATCAATTAATATTCATCCTTTGATCAACATTCATATGATTTAGTGGTCATCTTAATTTGGCAAATTTCAACATCCATGTCACAAGAATTTCGTATTGAATGAAATAAGATTTAATATAAATTTATAAGTGGAATCGGTCCTTAATTTATAAGTTGATTTTGCAAAATAAAATTAAATAAATTGAAATCTAAAGATGATGTTATAACATATTAGTAAAAAATAAAAACATATTCAAAATTTATTGGATCATCTATATCATATCACCGCGGCCATGCTGTCGTCATTTAGATAGCACTCTCAAGTTATTGAAACATGACATGCTGATAGTGTATTGAAAGTCTCATGTTTAACGAGTTAAAGGTGAACTTAAATTTATAAATAGAGTCTAGTTATCCTCGCATTACAAGTTGAGTTTGTAAGAATTAAAGTTAGTAGTTTTTGACTCCGTATTGGGACTTTATATATCTTCTTATGTAAAATGATCTGATATTCTATCATAACTCTCTAAAACATTCACTTCATCACACATAAACTGACTTAAGCGTCAACGTCTCTACATGTACCATCCCTTGCAACCGTATTGCTGAGGAGCGCCGTCAATCACACCGATTCTGATCTTGTAATTTTTTTATTTTATTTTATTAGATATTTCCTTAAGACTCATATTAAGCACCTAAATATAGTAATTTAACATTAAATAATGTAGGATATTTAATGCCTAAAAAGTTGAATATGCAATTTTTAAAAGAATATTTTTATATTTATCTCCTTAACATATGCCCTTAAGCAGACATATGTTAACATTTTTCTTAAATAAATTAGGTAAAACATTTAGTTTTCTTTATTTTCTTTTTGACTAAATTAGTTTTCAATGTTTGAAATCTAAAGGATTTCATATATTATTGAAACTTATTAAAATTTAAATTCATGAAAATATTATTCAACCTTGTAACATTACCTAAAAGCAAAGTCAAGGGTAAGGACTAAGTATGAGGTGCGTCCTTTTCTTGTTCAATGATGAGTTCACCGTAAGGATCATCCCGACCGATTTATAAATAATTCCAAGAATAATATATTGGTCAACTAGTGGTGGAGTATGTCCAAAATATTAGAAGGGATTAACAACAAGTGTTAGCTAAAACTTGCAATTTTTTGAAGAATTAATTTGCAATTTTTAAAAATGATTTATATGTGATTGAAAGATTATATAAGTTCTTCTTTCAATTATTTTAAAATATTAAATATATCAAAATCAAAATATAGACTAAACTCTCCATAATTCTTTCCTCCAAAATCCCTCAAAAATCAACTTGCTCTAAAAAGTTATACCACCTCAAAATTCACCTTCTTGCTCCTCCTTAGATCCTCTTGCCACTAATTAGCCAACAAGATGCGCCGCTAAACCTTTTTGGATAGCAAAACCAATCCTACGAAAAATCACATTCAAAGACCTGAGAGAGACAATATTATTATGCATAACTCTTTGAACTCTCTTAAAGAGGTCCACGACCTCTGGTGCTAGGAAGCCAAAAGTGTCGAATGCAAATTGGATAAAAACATGTTGATTATCAGAGTAAGCTTTCTCATGTTTTGCCACCTTGCTTGAAACGGCTTTTAGGGCTGCATGTCCAGCAGTAAAGTCTCCGGTCCCCAATCCCACAAGTGGAGAAACTCCAGTCAAATCTACACAAGCATGTTTGCCTCCTACCCATCCATGCACCAAAACATCTGCCGATCGAAGTGTCGATCTCCCCTCTTGTGGGTTAGTCAAAAAGTTTGTAAGTACCTCTTTGTGGGATTTAAATGAATAATAATCTCATATACTAAACTTAAGATTTTAGTTAAACTAAAAAGACTCATACTCTTTTATCAATATGCTCAAGTGACTTATATTTAGATTTAATTTAACACATACCCTCCCAATTTCTCTTATACTAATTATAATCAAGTCATATAGCACTCATATAGTATTAGACACTAGGTCAAACACTATATACACTATATTATGTTTGGTATAAATCTTATAAAACAGTATTGTTGCTATTTAATTTAAAAAAGAAAGAAAAGAAAAACAGTATTGTTGATCACCTATATATATGCATGCATGAAATTGCCCTCCTATGAGAGCCGTGTTTTGACTTCCAAGCTTTTCCGTTTGTTAGAAATTTATCTCAACTAAATAATTAATGTATTCTGTAAAATTTATTAATTGTATTTCAAACGATTCTTTCACCTTTTTTAAATGCAAATTGCTTTGACAAAGACAAACCCAACATGAACACTTCAGCAAAATAAAGATTATTCCCAACCTAATCCACATCTGGTCACGGCTTAACCCTTATCCTTTATTTTTACTTTTTATATTTAAGCAAATCTGTAACATTCAATATTACATTTTTTATGACTTACGTTTGGCCTTATTTGTACCTTTATTTTTCACTATATCCTCCACTACAGATATTTATGGACTAGCCACACTTGGTTACCTCCAACACAATTAAGACTATGGTTGAAATAATTTAACATTACGAATTCTTTAAAATTGCTAGGAAGAATTTTTATATATACAATTTATGACATGTTAAAAGTTTATTTTAAGCTTATTTTCATATATATACTAATATTTTACAAAAAAAAATAAAGTTACCATATTATAACTAGGTATGAAGTTTTCATATTATTTAGCAATAATTAATTTTCTTTGGAAATCTATTAATTTTTGTTGGGAACCTATGAGACATCGTGATCCTATTTTTTAGTAAATTTTTTTTTATACACAAAAGTCAGAAATTAGACTTTTGATAACCATTTATCTAAACCTTCGTATTTCTTACTACTTGACCAATGCATAGTCAAATTAACATTTTATAATTTTTTTGTTAAGTGGCTAAAAATTCACTATTTAAAGTAAATAAGTAGAAAATCTCAAAGTCAAACTTCGTCTCTATTAATTTTTACTAAAATTCACTATTTGAAGTAAATAACATATTTTGCTAATTGAACTATATTCACAAAGGTTAATATTTTATAATTTATGAGAATAGCTTAATTTTTTTATTAAAATATTTTGTACATATGCTATAAATAAATAAAAAATAAAAAAAATCTAAAACTCAAATTTCTGTATCTTTAATAATATTCGTAGTTGCTACCGATACTATTATAAAGGCTTAATTAAGTGTATGTTTGATTTTGCGGTGAGAAAAATTAATTTTGACAGTATTGATTATATAAAGTTGATTTTGATCAAAATTGAATTGAAGATAAATTGATTTATGTTTGAATATAGTATGTAAAAGTGAGTTGAACAGTTTAAAAATCAATTATAAAATATGAAGCTACAATTTCTAGCTTTATGAATAATCAATTCTAAAGGTGTAGAATTAATAGTTTTAAAAAACCAAATAAAGCAGAATTAATTCTACATATGTAGAATTAATTGAAACCTTGGACTAAATTGTTTATCCAAATATACAAAGCCATCAAAATCAAGACATCTTAGTACGTGTGTGCGCACATATTATTATTTATATATATGCTTGTTTTTGACTCCATATGTAGATAGAATTCAATTCAAAAATGATCACTGTTTCTTGTTCTCTCTTTCTTTCTCCACTCTTTTAGAAAAAGAAACCGACACTAGTAAAGATTTGCAGAGGGGGTGGTGAACCTACTCACTTTCAATTTTGCCACCACAAATAATTTTCAACTCACACGCCAAAATCATCATAGACCCGTAAACCTCATATATATATATTTGATCACTTTAGTTATATATGATTTTGTTTCTTAATTTTATGAGATTTTGTTACATATCATAAAACAGAGTTTAAGGTGGTTGTTACATGTGATTGATATAAAGGTGGCGAACCAAAGAGATTTAGGAAAGTTTGTGAGGTTGAAAGAGGAACATGGTGGTGATAAGGAAAAAGAAGAAGAAGAAGAAAAAGAAGCTTCTGGGTCACATGGATTGAACAAACAGCAGTATGGGCTGGGCCAGGCCCAAAATGAGTGGGTCCAAGTCCAACAAGGAAGTGGTTATTATCCTATGATGATGTCAGGTTTTGTTCCTGTCTCTTCCAGAGAACTAGAAGAGACAAGAACAAAACCTCCTCATATGTATTCTTCCAGTTCATCATCATGGGTTGGACACAAAAGAGGGCGTGAAGATGATGATGTAGTTGGTGTTGGTGTTTCTTCTTCTCATCAAGATATGACTACAATTCATAGAAATATTGCTGATTTTAGATTACCTACTTCACAGGGAAACTCATTATCATCAGGTTCATTTGCTTTCATTTTCCACCCTATCTTACACATATATGTGTATATATCATTGCATTATCATCTTCATATTTACCACTTTATGTAAACATTTTTTTTAAATATGGTAAATTATATAATCTATGTAAAGTAATATTAGTAGTCTCTTAAATTTTACATGACCAAAACATAAGTGCAACATTATTGTCCAAAAAGTGTAGCTCATTTGTATGGGTTGGGATGTTGAAGGACAAATAAGGAGGTTCAGGATTCGAACTCTGAAGGTCACGACTTACCTTTTTAATAAACTAACTAACCGGTGACATTTGCTTATAAAAAATGGGCAGCACTAATTTGTGACCACCAAATTTGATACTTCAAAGTACATTGAAGTCGCGGAACCATGAAGAACTTTGATGTTGTTGCTTAGATTGCATGGATATTACAATTTTTATTGATAATGTAAAAGAAAATAAAATTTAAGTGGCCCCTAATTAGAATTTAGGTTAGATCATAAAAAATTGTATGAATATCTGACATGTTGGAGCGTGAGTTCAAACTCGCAATTCTCCGGTTCTTAGTATTTTAGATTTGAATTTCACCGCTAGGCTCTTTAGAACGAAAATAAAAAAGATACTTAGTATACATTAGGCTATAAAATAGTAATGGAAATGAAAAAAAATCTTTCTTTAGTTCAAATTGTTCAACATATGTCATTGTAACATGTCTATGTACCTTATGCTTATTTTATTTGAAAACAGCAACAGAAGCAACTACACCTACAAGTACAAGCAATGCAACACAATCGAATGAAGGCGCAACAACAAACGAAGAAGAAACCGGAGAGAAAAGAAGAAGATACCGAGGAGTAAGACAGAGACCATGGGGAAAATGGGCAGCAGAAATTCGCGATCCACACAAAGCAGCAAGAGTATGGCTTGGAACATTCGACACAGCAGAAGCCGCGGCAAGAGCTTACGATGAAGCTGCATTAAGATTCAGAGGAAACAGAGCAAAACTCAACTTTCCTGAAAATGTTACATCAACAAGACCAACTTTTCCGACAAATACTTCCACCGTATCTAATTCTCCGGCAACCCATTATTCTCCGGCACCACCACAACCACAGCAAATGCAGACACAGACACAGACACATCCACCGTTTGTTCAATTTCAAGGAACTTCTGATTTGTTAAGAGACTATTATCAATATTCACAGATTCTAAAAGGTTCAGGTGATTTTCAAGGACTTGAGCAATGGTTCTATGAATCACAAATGGCAGCGATACATTCATCATCATCTTCTTCGTTGTTGGTATCGCCTTCTCCATCGCTTTCTTTGTCATCATCTTCATCTCCAACTCCATTTTTACCTTCTAGTCAACTATCCTC
This sequence comes from Trifolium repens, assembly GCA_030408175.1. Classification (NCBI taxonomy): domain Eukaryota; kingdom Viridiplantae; phylum Streptophyta; class Magnoliopsida; order Fabales; family Fabaceae; genus Trifolium; species Trifolium repens. The sequence continues at coordinate 58,265,641 of CP125836.1, read as the reverse complement.
TGGTTCACTTCCCCTGTTTCCTGGTCAGCAAATGGAGTTTTTCGGGTCACCGGAAGATCAATCTCGCAGCGGAGGATATGGTGGTGGCCCTGGTGGGTCCCATTTTCAACCCTCGTGGTCAGATACCGGTGGCTATCCTCCTCCTCCTCCTCCACCACCTTCTTCTAGTTGATATATATTATGGAATATTAAATATACATAATTTATTTTTCTTATTTTAATTTTTTTAAATACTATTTTTTATTTCTTTTAACATACTTGCAAACAATAACAAAAACATGGTCTCTTTATTTTATTTATTTCCTTCTTGATTTTGAGTTCATTGAATTCAGCATGTAGTTTTGGTTATTTGTTTATGTTATTTGGATTAAAATAATTGAAGATTGAGTGATGATAAAATGTAGTAGAATTTAGGGGTAGAACAAAGTTAGGTAACCTATTTTGTGGTCTAAGGTCTAAATCACATTAGGTTTTGGACAAGTTAGGATTATTAGCTCAATAAATTTAATCAATGTTTTGGACTTCTTGGCCCTTTGTTGTACAAAAATGAAATCAATCAAAGTTTTTGAAAGTCTTTTTAAATTTTTTTTTTAGTTTGGTATTATATTATACATATAAGATAATTACACATAAATAAAAGGAAAATGGACAACAAATTGCGCCGCTAAACCTTTTTTTTTATCGTAAAAATTAAAAATGTAAGGTTTAAAGTATTCAAAAAGTCTTAAGACTTTAAACCTATTCTAAAGTCATATCTTAATTATTCTAGTTGACAATAATTCGTTTGTATCCTCTCCCGTTTTTGTCTCTTAATCCCTCTTAATAATAATTTATTTAAAGTATTAAACTATTTTATGTATGATGTATCCCACAATTTTTTAGTGAAGATTAGTTATTGCTATAGTGAAAATTCCATACGTTTAATATATATAATATTAAATTAAAGTTACAAATTAAAGACCATGCCAAAACTAAGATAAAATAGAGTAAAAAAAGGTCAAATAAAAATATGTATTTATACGATATTATAGTCAACATTTTACAATCCGTTTGTATAATTTCAGTCTTTAAATATAAGACTTTTTTTAAAGATTATTCAACTTATTTTACAAGGCTCTCTTTAAATTTTCATATGTTTAATTGTTTTTTATCTACTTACTTATATTTATTTTATATTTTTATAATTAACAAACAATTTACATATGAACATAAACATACACCCTATTTTCTTCCTTTGACATAAGTGTAATTAACCTATTTTGGTTTCTAACTATATAGGTTAGATAAAAAGTTGGGTTGTGAATTAAGCAGCCTCTAATTTTGAAGCTTTTTTTAAAGCAGAAACTATTTTTCCTTTTGCCGAAAGTTTGAAGTTTAGGCACTGTTTGGTAAGTCCAATAAGCTAATTTATAGTTTATTGAACTAGCTTATAAGCTTGTTTGAAAAAAATAGAGGTGTTTGACAAATGACAATTAACTTTTTTAATTAGCTTATAGTTTTTTTTTGAGATGTTATTTCAAGTAACGTTTGAGCTTATAGTTTTTTACAGTTTTTTCTTTTTTTAACTTTTAATTTAATTTTATTATTTTTTTATATAAAAAAAAACTATCCACTAAAGAAAAAAAACTACCCACTAACATGTCCTTTTTTGTCATTTTATATTTATCAACCACTTTAAAAGCTAATTTTACCAAACACTTTAATTTCAATCAATTAGCTTTTCAGCTATAAGCTAGTTTATAGCTTAATTTTACAAAACAGACGCTTAGTAGCACAAATTAAAGCTAAATAAAAAATATTACAAAAAAAGCTAAATAAATAGTGATGAAAATTTGACTTATATCCAATACAGATAAAGTAAAAACCCGCATTTTAAATACGAATATGAATAATTACCTGAAAAATAAATGGATATGGGTTCGGGTACGGGTGCAATTTTGAAACCACACATAATATATTATATATGTGTTTATTTTAAAATATTATTTAAGAGGTATTTTTTTATTAAAATTCTACGATAAAATTGAGATAGTTTTTGGATGATATAGGATTAAAGATGTTACAGGGTAGAGTGAGATGAAGTGTATTCATCCGTTTTCCGTTCTACACTATTATGTTATAGAGTATGATTATTTGATTGCAATAAATCTCTTCAAAGATGGTTGCGCACGAGCTCATCCTCAGCCGACTCTTTATGAAAAGTATTCATTAGGTATATCGTTAGAGATTATTAAAAAAATTAAATAATTTCATAAATTATAAAAAACTAAAGATATATTAATTTGTTTTAGGTTTCCCAAATTTTGCCGGTTGGAAATAATTCTAATCAATTGTTTATGAGTTCTCCCTTTCCCCATTCAACAACACGTATTGAAAGATTTTCTCTCGGTCTGCACAACTACAAAACCGACGAAAAACAAGGAAACTTTCAAAACTACCTAACAATAAAAACAACAAATCATCAAGCCATTACCCCTAAACAAACAAGGCGTTGCATCTACCAAACATATTATTTACCATGTAAAATGCTTCAAATGATGAAATCTACATCATGTTTTATGAAAATTTAATTTGTTCAACTGCACTCAAATTAAATTTATGCAGAAATAAAAATGACAATAAAATAAGGAACACATAAATAGATTTTATTAATAACTCTCCCTCCTCCATGCCCCTCCTTGGGCGGATTCCTCCTTTCGCTCCTCAGCCTACGGGGTATTAGCAGCCGTTTCCAGCTGTTTTCCCCCTCCCAAGGGCATATTATACATTACACAAAATTAAATTATTGAATAGAACTCAAATATCCTGTGGCAAAGGATGCCATATCGCTAAATAATGTGATCGTAATGCTAAGAGCAGTAACTTGGGGATTAACAATTTTTTCAACTTTCATTTTATAGATACAATTATCAGAACCATGACGAGCAAAAGAAGCATCCCAAACAGCATCGTAAGCATCAGCTTTATCTTTGAGATCACCAAGAGAATTTTTAAAATTTTCAACAACACTATCAAATTCAGAATTTGCACATTCTGTTAGGGCTGGAGATTTGGTTGCAGCTGCCAATCCTTTAAGGAATTTTTGTCCTTCAACTGCTTCGTTAATTGCCATTGTAATGATAACCTCAGAGAGTTTATCGTAATTCTCTGCTTTCATGGCTTCTGGATTTGATCCTAGAATGTTGTTACATTGTTTAATTAGCATATCGTCCATGGCGCTGCAAAGTTCATCGACTAGTTCTCCTCTGACTACTCCAAGAAGTCTTCTCGCATTTGCGGATGTTAGAAATAATATAAAACCATTGATGTAGCCCTTCCTAACAGCTTAAGCTTTTGGGATAATCGGTTATTTGACATGGTATCAGAGCCTCTATGACTAAGTGGTCTAGAGTTCGATCCTCGCTCCCCTCACTTTCTAATTAAAAAGTGGAATTTAAGCATATGGTAGGTGGGCCTATGCATTATCCACGCTTCAAGCCCAATTGGGCTCTTGCGTGAGGGGGCGTGTTAGAAATAATATAAAACCATTGATGTAGCCCTTCCTAACAGCTTAAGCTTTTGGGATAATCGGTTATTTGACAGCGGACAAAGGTGAATGCGTAATTAGGATCAAACCAAGGAACAAATAACAAAATGTTGAAGATTTCATTTTTGTTTTTGCTTTTTTAACAAAATGTTCCTTGGTTTGAGGGAGAGTGTGTTCCTACTTTCTCATTGGTTTGGGGTGTTTTTATAAATTTATAGTAACAGAAATTCTAATTTAAGGTAATGAACATGTTTTTAGGAATTCATAGCGATTTTTAGAAACATATTTTTCTTAAATTATTCATCTTTAAAATTCGTCAAACACACATGCTTTGATAATGAATCTCTCCACTTAAAGAACAAACAGAGATAACAATTGGTAAAAGAAAACTATTGATCTTCCGCAACTGCGACTGGGAGGGGACTAAAACCACTTGATGCCATAACTGACCACCGAACCAGATTCAACTGGTGGTGAAAGCAAAAAAACTATTGATCTCCCCCTCTTTTTTGTTTTTTTTTTTTTTTTTTTTTTATATCTTTGAGCAATGTTGTTTTCCAACTCAAAACTCTATTTCATATTGCTTGCATTGCAAGTAACATTTTGATGTGGTAGTAAATTAACTTTTATACTTTTTTTTTTTTGGTCAAGATTAACTTTTATACTATTATTATTACTAGGAAACCAAAGATCAATATGGTAAATGTATCAAGTGTCCCTCTTATGATGAATTCTCACTATGTTGCTATTGATTTTTATTTTCCAAATGCATACCTGCTATGAAATTCTCTTTAGAACATATAATGATGATGTTGTCGGGAAACTTTCGATATAAGGAGTCGGTCGAACCCTTCGTCGAACCATCAGCTCCGATACAACGGTTGGATCATGAGGGGACAGTCAAAGGACCATCCACATTGGACTTAAGAGCAACCATATATTACAAGTGAGAACATTCACAATTAAGCTCCCCACTTTTAAATATTTAACTAGGTTCTACGTATCACTCATTTATAATTTTTTAGTAATAATACTTAATAAACATTTCATCACTTCAACTGAGCATTTCTTTAAAAGGTTTTAAATGAGTCTCATCAATAACTCTACAACATTATATGAAAGTAGATAGATCCCATAAAATGTGTATTATATTGAAAATTTAAGTGGCTCTTAAAAGGATAAATAGGGTGCTTAATGCAATTTTATTTTTCTATAATAAGAGTATCTATTAAGTACCGATACTTCAAAAATAGATACTCACAGAAAACAAGCTTCTATGGCTTAATCTTCAATTTGTAAACTAGATGTTACACTCACAAGACACATAACCTCTCTCTCTCACATATATATATGTGTGTGTGTGTGAGATTCATTTAGTCGTGCAACAAATGCAATGCTTCAAAACTATGTTAAATGACAACCTTTTTCATCTACCAAACATTTTAATCAAAATTACATTCATTTACCTTTATCTTCAATCACAATCAAAACAACAATTTAACACGATTAATTAAGAAATCCACTAACGCGTGATTCGATATATGTAAACCATATTATTTAGGTTGCATGATAGGTAGGGTTGGGAATATGTCAGGCGGCCTCCAGGGGCCTGCGGCCTGGCCTGTCTTAGGCATGGTCTGACCTGGCCTCTTTATTAATAATTTCAGGCTCAGGCCTTGAAAAAAGTCTGTTTATATAAATATGTCAGGCCTATGCTTTTAAAAAAGTCTGTGAAGCCTGATAGGCCGGCCTGTTTATATTTAATAATTATTAATTTATATAATATTATTATTTATATCATCTTTTTTGTATAAAAAAATATTATTTATGTAAATACAAAATATATTTGTTTTTTTTTTTACAAAGAGAAATTATAGTGTATATTTTGGTTGTTGCTAACTACATCGATTAACATTAGTGTTTAAAAAAAAATTGTATTATGACATACTTAATAGATTTTTTCGTAATCGAATTTGTTATTTTATTAGCTTTTAATTCTCGTGCTAATCATTTAATTAACTTTTTCTTAATGTTGTAGAAATTATAAAAATTTAAATGTGAAATAGGCTTTAAGGCATGTTTAATTAGCCTATATATTTAAAAAGATTATATAAAGGATTTTATGTAACACAGGCTCGTAAACAGGCTACAAGGTCAGGTCAGGCTTTTAGCAGGCCCAGGCCAGGCCAAAAAAATTACATTTAATAGGCCGTAGGCCAGGCTTAGGCTAAAAAAAAATTCATAGGCCAGACTCAGGCCTGTCAAAGCCTGGCCTGGCCTGGCCTGTTCCCAACCCTAATGATAGGTTCCACGATGATATTTTATGAGGCTTGTCCGGCTCAAGTTAGTAACTTTTTTATTGCTGATAAATCTGGGGTTATAGCTTTTCTTGTATAATTGCTGTGTAATTTTTCTTTATGGGTTTAGGCCCTCTTGATTATAACAAAAAAACATATTATTTAAATCTACATTTTATCTTCTCATGTTTTATGAAATATTAATTTGTTCAACTGCACTAAAATTAAATTAAATTTATGCAGAAATAAAAATGACAATAAAATAAGGAATTTTATTAATAACTCTCCCTCCTCCACATTATACAAAATTAATGAGACCCTAAAATACATCCAACCCAATTTAACCATCAAGTTTATCTGTGGCATATGATGCCATTTGGCTAAATAATAAGATATCATTGTTAAGAGCAGTAATTTGGGGATTAACAATGTTTTCAGCTGCTAATCCTCTATTACATGTATCAGGACCATCATGAGCAACACCAGCATCATAATTAGCAGTTTGAGGATCCGATTTGATTTCACCAAGAGCACTTTTAAATGAACCAACAACACCATCATAATCAAAATTTGCACATTGTGTTAGGGCTTTAGAATTGGCTGTAGCTGCCAATCCTTTAAGGAAATTCTGTCCTTCAACTGCTTTGTTAACTGCCATTGTAAGGATAACCTCTGCGAGTTTATCGTAACTCTCGGCTTTCATGGCTTCTGGATTTGATCCTAGAACATTGTTACATGCTATCTTATCGCCGCCAAAGCCGTTGCAAAGTTCATCGACCAGTCCTCCTCCGAGAAGTCTTCTTGCATTTGCGGACAAAGGTGATTGCGAAATTAGGATCAAACCAAGGAACAAAGAACAAAATGTTGAAGATTTCATTTTTGCTTTTTTATTTATTTATTTAACAAAGTGTTCCTTGGTTTGAGGGAGAGTGTTGTTCCTACTTTCTCAAAGGTGTTAGGGTGTTTTTATAGTGACATAAATTCTAATTTAAGGTAATTAATGACCAAGTTTTTAGGAATGCATAGCGATTGTGATGATTGGGATATATGGTTATCTTTGATTTTTCTTAAATTATTCATCTTTAATATTCGTCGAACACACATGCTTGCCAACGAGTCTCTCCATTTTCTTTGCATACAAGGGTTTGAATTAGCAATTTAAGAACAACGATAATAATTGCTAATAAAAGAGAACTATTGATCTCCCCATTTTCTTATTGACAAAATGGAATATGCAACCAATAACAACCATATTCTCTGCCACATCACCCCACTTTCCTAACATAACATGACAAATTAATCGCCATTCAAAAAAAAAACATGACAAATTAATTATTTTTTATTGGATGATCGTGTAAACTATTTTACACTGTCAATGCATCTCCATTAAATTATTTTTTATCTTCGAGGAATATTGTTTTCCAACTCAAAACTCTATTGCATAATATTGCTTGCATTGCAAGTAACATTATGATGTGGTAATACATTAACTTTTTATATTATTAGGAAACTAAAGGTCAATATGGTAAATGTGAAAAATGTCCCTCTTATGATGAATGATGAACTCTCACTATGTTGCTATTGATTTTTATTTTCTTGTGCTATGAAATTCTTTTCAGAACATATAATGATGATGTTAGAACAATGTTTGTACAAACTAATGAAATGCGGCACACGAGAATCCATTACCATGAAAGTCTATTTTGGTCATTGAAACAACTCTAGAAGAGTTGGTAGAAAGAGTATCAAGAATTTGTTGGAATTAATTTAATATAAACTACAGACATGCTCTCAATAATAAAGATTAATTATGTAATCTTATAACTTTAATTTGGAAGCAAAAAACATATGAGCATGTATATATAAATGGAATCTACGACATGTTGATTTAGAGTTGTTTAACTTGGCTTCGCTCAGTAAGTGGATTTGGAGGTGCATTTCAGATAATCATGTTGTTTGGTTTGATTTGTTGAGATTTAGATACAGTCATTTCGCTGCAAATTTATCATCTAATGCAGTATCTCATTCGTTCTGGTCCTATAGATTCTAATGCTGTATCCCGTTCCAATCATAGTACTCCCACTTATTCATCTTTAAAAAAAAATTTAAAAAAATTCCTAATTCAATAATCACTTTACACAATTTTCCTTCAAACTAATTCGTTATTGTCTAAAATAGACTCAATTTTAATTAGAACATCAAATTTGTTTAGATCTAGAGACAAATTAGAGTTAGAAAAATGATCCGATGAAAACTTAGATCCAGGTTAGAAACAACTAAATCAAAATAAAAATCCATCACAACCGCACCCCAACTACAAATTCGGCAAAAAACAATAAAACTCCCAAAACTACCAACAACAAAAACAAAACAAATCATCGAACCATAACCCCTAAATAAATCTACCAAGCATTTTAATCAAAATTACGTTCATTTACCTTTGTCTTCAACCACAACCACGATAACAATAACAACTTAACACGATGAATTAAGGAATCCACTAACGCGTGATTCAGTCTAAAAACCATGTTGTTTTTTCAGATGATGACAATAATAGTACAAGGAACACATAAATATCAATAAATTGAATTTGTTCAACTGCACTCAAAATTAATAAATAATACAAAGAACAAATAAATAGCAATAAATTGCTACTATTAGATTATATTAATAACTCTCCCTCTTCCATATACATTATTACACAAAATTATTCATCAGCAGGTAAGGGAAGTTTATCTGTGGCAAATGATGCCATCCTGCTAAATAATAAGATATCATTGTTAAGGGCAGTAATTAGAGGATTAACAATGTTTTCAGTTGCTAATCCTCTATTACATGTATCAGGACCATCATGAGCAACACCAGCATCATAATTAGCAGTTGTAGAATCATCTCTGATTTCACCAAGAGCACTTTTAAAAGAACCAACAACACCATCATAATCAAAATTTGCACATTGTGTTAGGGCTTTAGAATTGGTTGCAGCTGCTAATCCTCTAAGGAAATTCTGTCCTGCAACTGCTCTGTTAATTGCCAATGTAAGGACAACCCTCGAGAGTTGACGGTAATTCCTCGATCTCATGGCTGTTGGATTTGTTCCTAGAATGTGGAGACATGCTATCTTATCGCCACCAAAGCCGTTGCAAAGTTCATTCACTAGTACTCCTGGGAGTGCTGCAGGTACTCGTCCTCTCGCATTTGCGGACAAAGGTGATTGCGAAATTAGGATCAAACCAAGGAACAAAGAACAAAATGTTGAAGTTTTCATTTTTGTTTTTTGTTTTTTTTTTAACAAAGTGTTCCTTGGTTTGAGGGAGAGTGCATTGCTACTTTCTCATAGGTGTTAGGGTGTTTTTATAGTAACATAAAATTCTAATTTAAGGTAATGAATGAACTTGTTTTTAGGAATGCATAGCGATTGTGATGCCTGAGATTTATGGTGATCCATTTTTTTCTGTTTTTGTTATTAACTTCTTTATTTGATTTGACTTTTTCAAGTTTCAAGATAAAAAAAGTCACAACAAATTCTCCATTTAAATGATGATGCATGTATTTTTGACAAACTCTCTTAGAGCAACTTCAATGGTGAACTTCACTCACAAGTATTTTGTGAGTCTCATTAAAGCCACATCATCTTGAAGCAATTCACTCATTTTTTACTCCAATAGTGAAACTTTAAAAAACTCACATCGGATCCCACTTTTTTACCTCATATATTAATATTTTATATATATATATATATATTATTTTATTACCACTTATCCTATTAACTTCAAGTGTATTTTGTTAAAAGATTATTCAATGTGTCAGTGAAGAACCGTTCCATTCTGAAACCACGGAGCAACAGCTGGCGCACTAGAACAATTTGTTTTTGCAAAATAGTTTCTTTTACAAGTGACATGTGGCGCACAAAAGAGAAAGTAACTCCCATTGGAGCTGCTCTTAGTGCTATAATTGTATTCAATTTTTGAGTCAGAGAAAAAAAATTGTATTCAGTTTTTATATTTTTGTTGGTACCAAGGTTACTAACGCCTAACTAGACCAAATAGGCATTTTTTTGGGTAAGTAAATTCAATATAGTTAAATTTAAAGGGTCTTGCTGATAAATGTCCTAAAAATATTTTTATTTTTAATCGATCCAGGTGCGTTTGGTCTGTTAAAAAATAGGGGACTGAACAACTTTTGTTGTACTCTGTTTGGTTTAGAAACTGACTATGAGACTGGACAAAATATTCTACTCTGATAAAAACAATAATTTTTGTCTCTCACTGAACCACAATACAACTATAAAAAATATGAAAAAATTCATTTTAATTTCGAATATAAAAGAATTTGCCAACTATATGACTAAGTCTCTAAAATATAAAAAAAAGTGCTATCACATTAATAGCAAGGATAATCTACTATTCAGAGTGCCTAAAATGAAATATATATGTAGCAAGGTTTTTCAGTATCACAACTAGTTATTTACATAAAGAATAAAGCAAAGATAAAGATGAAATCAACATATTGGACAGTTAAAAAATGGTGGAAACAGAATCAAGACACTAAATCTCTTAAACAACTACAAACACACACTTATATGCCTTTCCAAATAGCTAGTATTACCACATAAGATAAGCTAAGTTTTTATACCAAAAGTTTAACTACTTCAACTCCTATTCAATAATCTGGATCAAGGAGCAATTTCTATTCCATCTTGAGTATCCAAGTAATCCCGTATCAATTATGTTCGACGTCATTAAAATATCATAAGGACAAACCATACCGTACCCGTCATTGGTGTATTTCCTTTGATGTGACATAGTTTCTGCTTTCGGTGACATTTGAATTGGCAAAGGCATCTTGTGCAATTTCCCAATTTCCACTCCTTTCCCAACTCGAGTGCCTAGCATCTGATCGTATTGTGGTAGCTCGATGATCTGACGACAAAATTGAATCAGGTTCAGATGTATTATAGGGTGCACCATTGTTTCCTCTACTTCGAATATCTTCGCCAAGTTCTTCAACATTCCTACGCTGTGATATCTTCAATAAATCTTCACCGATATCTAGATCATCTTCAACCTTAGGACGACGATCTCCATCCAAATCATTTGGTTCACATCCCCGGACAACAACCGTATTCAGCGGCCTTTGTACTTCCTCTTGAACAAAAGCCCTGAAATTGTTCCTTGAGGGTCTTATTTCTGTGCAAAACACTTCCAGAAAATTATTTAAACAGCCTTGATTAAAAACATTGATCCTTCCATCAGCTCTATAGCGGAAGTTTTCATACGTAGTCTGCAAAACAAAGGGCACTAGACTAGGTGACGAAGATATTCGTGTAACGCAAACTTTTGTGAATCAATTATATAGAAACCGGAAATGTAAAAAAGAAATTGACTGACCTGGTTTGAGCCTATAAGGTACAAATGAAAACCAGTTAGTCCACCAACAAACCACAAAGAGATGAAACAATAAGCCATTAAAACAACAGATGCGGGGGATTCTTTTATCGCCTTCCACACTGTGCCGATATCGTTATTATCCATCAGAACCTTTATGTAAAATGCTGAGAAGGAAAACACATAGATGCACAGAATAGTTGCGGAAGAAACAAACAGAAAGAAGTAACGGTAGTTTCTCTGCACATTGAAAAGGCCAAAAAAGAAATTAGACAAAAGCAACCGAGTAACGTCCCAAGAACATCAATGAAGAAGAAAAATGTAACATGACTGTGAATATCGTATGTACCAGTCCGATGCATTGGCCCACCCAAGGGCAATGGTGATCAAAACGTTCAACACAGTTGTTGCATATGGAGCAATGCGAACAACGAGGAGGGCGATACAGCATACAAGTTTCACAATATTTCACCTTTACAGGAAAGCCATTGACCATTACTTCTTTTGTTCGTGGGAACTGAAGGGTTGGCGTTTGTTGTCCGGCTACGCCAGAAGACTCGTAACGAAACTCTTCTTCTGGTGGATGTGAATTCCTAGGGATGATACCCGGATCACGTGCGGAAGTAAGACATAGAAGCACCAGGACCTAGAAATATATACTAAGGGATTATACGGTATCTATAAAAGATCGGTACAGAAGATTGAAGAAAGCCAACAACATAACAAGAAAACGCCGTCACAAAAGCAGCTCTCAACCTTACTTTAATAAATCCAAACAGTATTCAGAAAAAATTTAATAGATGCATCATGAATTGCTTTATAATGTCAGTGGCCGGGTCAAACGAACCACACGTTTGAAGTTCTCGGCATTGGCTCATAACAGGTACGTAGATAGATGATTAAGATACATTATGATACCGAAGATCAGAAATATGACGTACATATATCTAAATCATTTTGAGACTATGGACCTTATACAAATCGATGGATATAACATCAAATATAGTGAAAGAAACATTGAACAGAACTTACATGGACAGTAAAGAGAATTGCCACTACTAAAATAGCATATCCTGAATAATATGAAGAAAATTCATGTCGAAGATGCCTTGCTACAAATACACAAAAGATGATAACTGGAACAATAATCAGCGACAAAGTGATAAGCACGGACCTAGCATCAGGCCCAAATATCAACCTCCCTCCAAATATGAATTTCTGCAAAAGATTAAGTATGAGCCATGATAAGACTTAACAATTGGCAGAAAATAGTTCATGAGAAACAAAAGCACTTCTCAAATTAGTAAATGCATTACAGCATTAACAGAATGCTACATTGTTCAAAAAGGACACAAACTTACATCATATCTTTTACTCATTTAATAGTCTCATCATAAACATTACATGAATTTCATCCTTCTTTAACAATGAACAAACATTGAAAACATTGAAAATTTATCAAAAGCTTAAACTCACTCTACTGCTAAATTCAACCTTAATATCAACCAAAACTAAAAATAGACCTCGACCAAAAGATTCAGCAAAACTATAAAGAAAAGAAAAATGCCAAACCTGAATCTGCTCACAACTTATTTCCCCAAAAACAAAGCAATTAAATTGAGCCTAACACTTCAAATAAGTTAAGAATACACAAGATTAAAGTATTGCTTCAGATACCTCTCCTCAGTAATAACAAAGATCCTGAGAAGAAAGACAGCACATTTTTTATTTTATTTTTATGTTTTAAATTTTAACCCTCTTGTTCCTAGGAAATGGGGCCTTGTAATCCTGAGTTCAGAGTTCGTCTGGAAGTTAAGTAAAGTTTGACCAAACATTGTTTGTTCGCATTGGAGTTCGAACTCGGATTCTTCCAAATAATTCAACTACCTCATTAACCGCTCGAGTCCAAGTGTTTAACCACTTGATTAAACCACTGCATATACAATTACAGAATTCCCAAAATAAACAAACAAAAAAGTACAATTTCAGCAGCCCAATACTATCACAACTTTCAATACACACCTAACTAGTAATTAATTACTCGTAATTTACAGAGAAAAAAATACAATTCAGGTTAAAAAAAATCCCATTTCACTTCCACATTCCAAAAGAAAACTACCTCAGAAATTCAAAGCTTGCAATATGAAGCATAACAAATCATAGACCCACAAATCTAGAGCATACCCAAATGAAATATGAGCTAAAAATATAAACAAGAATAGGAAAAAGGAGAGAACTTTACATTACTTCCTTTCCAAACTTGATACACGCGCTTTGCTGCCATGAATACTCCACCTGCAGCTCTGCTTGACACTAAGCAAGAAAAGAGAAAGAAGCTAAGACCCAGAAATGGAAACTGTTCATCTCAGTTTCATTAGCATTCAGCTGAATCAGAGGGTTTGATTAAGGGTAAAAAATTGTGTGCTTTTTTTTTTGGAATGATGCAAAAGCTTCAAGCAGAAGAAAAGAAGAAGAAGAAGAGAGAGAAAAAGGGTGTGATCCAAAGAGGAAGTTTTCTGAGTTTGAATTGAAAAAGTGTGGTTTTTGAGAGAGGAAAGAAAAATATTGTGTAGAGAAAGAAAAAAAAAATGTGAAAAAGGATGAATTTTTTTGAAGGAGAGAAGAAATAATAACTTGGGGTCTTTCATTAATTTCATCTTATGACTGATTGTCACAATCTTTCTGTCTCTGTCAAAGTGAAAATTGTTCTGACTATCTATTTTTTTTACTTACTTTGCCATGTAATTGTACTAGTGGGGTCTATGTTATAGAGACATGATCCAACGGTTCTGATGGAGATACGTACTCAATTGTGTTTCATTTGTGTTAGTTAGGTTTGTCATGACAAGAAATGAGTGCAAAACTTTGTTTTATTGGCAAATTGGCAATAACATAATTTAGGTATCCACGGAGAGTTAGTTGATCTAATAATAATTGATACTCTATTGATTTAATAAGAAGTATTACAGTTTAATTTTTTGTAATTGTGATTGGAAGGAAATTAGAATAACTTAATGTTAAAATTGACTTTCAAATCAGATTATGCATTTTAATGAGCTGGATATTATGATTGTGAAAAAAAAAATAGTATTTAGGTATGCTGCATATTATCCATAATATTGAAGGAAATGATCTAAATTTGGTCAGAGATAATGTTAACATTCTTGAATATAATTTTTCCCACTCATCAACAAATAATTAAACTCAACCACATGTTTAACAATATGCTAACCAACTGAGTTTTTGTCTTTAAAATTTTATATAAATATACAAATTATATATTTTTTTTCACAAGATTCTTCTACTAAAGGAATAATGTAATATTATTTGAGACATATTAGTCACTATAAATATGGATAGGGAACTATGTTTGGTGCAAAGTAGCATTTTACCACAAAAAAATTAGAGAAAATATTTTCACACATCAAATCTTAAATAGTTAGCTATTTTCGTGTGAATACATCTTTTAGATATGATTCAACATTAAATTATTTAGTTGTGAGAGTCTAATATATTATTCATTCCTTATTGGTTAAATTATTTACAATTAACTAACTTTCCATCAAAGTTAAGTAATTAAAAACAATTCTCACTTGAGTATAGCACATTTGATTTGTACTACTTTTTTGTATTAGTATAATTTTTTTCTTTGCATCAAATCTTATTAGTTATTACTACCTTTACTAAAAATAAAGAAAATAACGGTCGTGTGAGATGGCAAATGGCAATGCATGGGGTCCAAAAAAGTAGAGGAGGCAAATGGACAAAAGAGAAGTGTCCAACCTGGCTTTGCCAGTCTTAGCTTGACCGTGGCAGATTTTAGATGCTTTAACGTCCTTCCTTTGCCAAAATTTATTTCTTTTTCCTCATAATAATATCAATAATGATGAGAGTATAAATAATCCTTACCAAAGTTGTTATTCAAAGCATTTACCGAAACCAAGGTAGGTATTCCTCATAGACATAGCAAAGTCAGCTTTTTTAAGCATAGCAGATCTTTTTTATTCTTAATTGTACCTTTCTTGTTCTGTAATCTGGTTACAACACAACAACATACAAGTTACAACGCTTTTCCTTTTAGTTACGCTACATGTTTCTTTGTACTATCAAGTTAAAGAAGTGGTAAGCAAATTAAAGTGAACAACCATTTCATCGAATGTAAGTATGTAACTATTTTGATTTGATTTCAAGTCCACATATTTTTGAGAGATTGTCTGCTTTAATGTTGATCTGTTACAGTTTTGATCTTTGCAGAAAAAATAATTCGATGGTTTGAAAGATGTATGTATTATATATAAACTATCTTTTGCCTCGATTATCAAGCGATGTAGAACTATTTGAGTGTAGCCAGAACAATAACTATTGAGATAGAGTGTAAAGAGAAACTATTATGTGGTAATAAGAATTTGGTCTCTTAATTTAGTCATTCTCGCATAATTAGAAAAAGATAAAAAGAGGAAAAACAATTAAATAATTTGTATGTTTTAAATAATTATATAATATGTATTTGTATGTGAGTGTGACCTAATTTTGTGACCATTCAAATATTTTTTAAGTGTAAAATTGGATAATATAGTATATTTATCTCTTTTTTTTCTTAGATGCATCGAGCATGTTTGGAATTTTTCTCGTGTTATTAGTGTCAATTTTCTCGTATTTGTTGATGGTGTGATTCAAACTAAAACAATATTTATCATTTTACTCTTTAATTTTTTCACCTCAGACATCGAACCACCTTATATTCCCTTCTCGTTGTCTTGTTTAGGTGTTGTTTTAAGAATTAAGACAAACTAATCTACATGGTAATATAAATGAAAATGTTAACTTTTTTTACATGACCACCAATTTCGTCAAAACCTAAAGAGTTGGTCTGGTGGTGTAGTCTTGCCACTACAAAAATAGACATATTTTATGAAGAACTAAATTCTCATAAAAGCAGTATTTTTATTTCTAGAATGTTGTTTTGAAGAAAATATGTTCATCGGATAAACATTGGTCATAAATCAATTTTTATAATATAATATTTTTTAGGGTTCTCAGAGTTTATTTCTTTCTAGTTTTAAGTTTTAATCTTTTGTCAATTTATATGTTGAGTCAGTCCATATAAAATTTTGTTCTGACTTTAATTGAATCTCCTTTTTGTAGATGGTGGGATTGGTCCCCAAATTTATCGACCTTTGGGTAAAATACCGAGTTTCTAAAATATATAAATTATTTGTCTTCGCTATTATTAAAATGTAGAGATTAACCTAACAAATTTTCATATATTTTCATTCATGGAGTTCAGACGTTGGACTTGAGTCAAATAAATTATCACTCGCAAAATAGGATGTGAACAATACTCGCATTCTAAAATACGAGGAAATTATTTTGTTAATTTCAGGGAGGCATAAGAATTTCTAAAGGATGTGAAAAGTAAAACTCTACCACCACCAAAGGTAAGTTTGTTTTTCTTTAAGAGTCATGCTAACTAGTGCCCCCGGGACACTAGTTAAGGAACCAAAAGGAGTAACTTTACCTTGAAAATAACATTATTAATATTATAAATACATTGACTACACACATTCCAAGATTATTATACTATATTTAGTATCTTAAATTAGGGGTGGGTAAAAATCCGTAAACCGATTCAAACCGAACAATCCGAACCGAAAAATAGTTAAGCGGACGGGTCGCTGCGGATCATCGGGTTTTCAATCACACATTTTCGGATTTAGACGGGTTGAAATGGGCGTGTTCGGTTTTCTAAACTCAACCCAACGGTACCCGAACCCGCCCGAGTTACATAAATCGTAAGCTTTTATTTTATTTAATATATAAAACATGATGAAGTGACTAAACATATCTCGAGACACAAACTCAAAACTTGTTACCGTTTGTTTCCTTAAAAATTGAAAACAAGAAACCATTAACTAGTAGTTGAAAGTCACTAATTTTCTCACACTCATATATTAATACCACCATACATTTATTGTTACTATTTTATTTTACTTTATACTTCAATCTGTTTCACTTGCACTCGTGTTCTCTTCACACCACACAATTGAGTTTTTTTTATTTTATTTTTTAGATTATTTTTCATTCGTTAGTTCAAAACCGACATAACCGACCCGTCAAACCGCAATCCGCACAAACCGAACCCGCAAAAACCGAATTTTAAAAAAGAGTCGGATTGGATCTCATTATTGCAACCGCGGGTTAAGATGGATGATGTTTTTTGGCCCAAACCCGCTCTACCCAACCCATTACCCACCCCTATCTTAAATAGTGCCCCAAGAACACTATTTAGCATTTTCCTTTCTTTAAATAGGCTTATGATGGTGTGGGTTGGAACTTTTTTAAGCTCACTTTGTCTGAATTTGGCTTTCCTCACATTATTTTAAAGTTGCACTGCTTCCTCAACACTATCTCTCAAATGGAATAACGAGAAGCTTAGAAATAAAATCCTATTTTTGCTTTGCATGGAAAAATTATCTTTGCTTATACATGATAAGATGGATGTAAACCAATGGCTTGTGATTTTTTTAAACGGCTAAAGTTTTTTTTTTTATCTTCTTCGAACTTGAATCCCGAATATTTACTTTATAACCCTAAAAAAAACTACATAATTATAGTGATAAAAAAACTAACTTTAGAAGTAAATATATCATTCAATACACAATATACTTTCTAGTTTTCATCAATATTTCAAAAATATCAGTGCTTCCATTTAACTTTAAAATTTGATCATCAAACTGAAGATCTTTCTATATAATACTTTATTTATTTTGCTAACACAACTAATTGAATATCCAATTAATACTTTTTTTTTTAATAATCATAAATCAAACAAAATCTATTTATACAGATTTACAATTGTTGAAAAGAAAAAGAATACAAAAATAAAATTAATTGAGTAAAATATCGTATTTTTTGTGAGTGAATGCACTAGTAGACAAAACTAGTTAAGTTGAAGTAAAAAAAATATGAACTTTAACTATTGAAAGGAAGTAAAAAGACTAGACGCGAAAGAGACAAAAAATACTAGTTAGAAGAGAAAAAGTTGATGCTTCTCTAAGAGAGTGTGTGAAAATTTAAAATATCAGGGAAACGAAAAAATTAAAAAATAAAAAGGTAATTTTTTTGGTGAGTGATTAGTGGTTAATAGACATAGTCATGGGGGATTAAATAAAATATATTACTAAATTCGACTATATTATATGCTATTGTTCCTAAAATACTTCTGACGATTGCTTACTTTTTACCAAAGTTAAATTTTGAGACATCCTTAAAGTTGATTTACATAATGATTATTATTATTCATTTATTCTGATGATGTTTCTTTATTGTTTAAGATGCATGCAACCGACTAAGATAGCATTATACTTCTCTAGGTTTGATTTATAAATATTTTTTTTTTTAAGAAAAATGTTTAAATGCATTTAAGTTATATATTTTTTTAATTTTGCCCCTATTTTTTAATCTGAAAACCGTTAAAACACATGAAAATCTGAAAAAAGTATGGATATATTTGAAAAAGTGACATTTATTGTAATGATTATATGTTATTTTTGCTTATATTTGAGACTATCAATTTTTTTGTTTTATTGCTTATATATGAAACCGGAGGGATTATGATCTTATTCAAAGTTGGTTTATTTAGAGGTCTAAAAATGATGAAGCTTTCTTTGACATTAATCACTTTTTCTAGTATACTTTTTACTAAATTGAATGTTTGGTTTCAATTTTGGAGTAGCCAGAATTAATTTTGGACATGTAAAATTGATTTTGACATGTTTGGTTTTTTAAAAGCATAATTGATTCTACTTTAAGCTATAAATCGTAACTTATGATTCTATAATTGATTTTTACACTCAAAATTTTTGTTCAACTCACTTTTGCATGAATATATCCAAACATAAATCACTTCAACTTAAAATCAATTTTCTGGTCAAAATCAATTTTTGTGCAATTTTCGGTGCTCATTCTCCTATCCGTGCTCATAGGTTGGTTTCTTGGCACCTCCTTGAGAAAATGTGATTACCGTTAATGCTTTTATTTAATGATAAATTGTTACCGTAGTTGTTAGTATATTACAATATTATATTTTTTTTATCCCACCCTTAATGTTAATGGTTCGTTTGACAATCCTATCAAATTTTGGAGATCTTATGAAAAACTTGATTGATGGTTGGATCACTAATTCTACATACTTAGCTTCGTTTGATTGAGAAGAAAAAAAGAGGGGGGAAATAAAATTACGTATTTCAATGGATGAATCTATTACGCATTTCAATTTGAAATGTGTAATTTTCTTTTCCCCTTTTTCTTTCCTCTCATCCAAACGCACCCTTACTAATATTAATTAATTAATTCTTAGTTGCGATTGTGGATTTAGAGACCAAATTAAAGAAAAAAATATTAAAAATCCAACTAAAATGGATCCCCATTTATTTGTCCAGAAAAACAAAGAAATTTTTTTTTTTAAGGCGAAGTGAGCCGTAGACACTGCAGTTCCAACGCATTGAAATCAATTTCACGCCCTCAAACCTCTTCTCGTTTCGTTCCCATTTTCTGATTCCTTTCACTGTAGACGATTCTAGCCCTATATCCTCGTCGTTCTCCAATCACTTTCTCCGCTTCCCTCGTTATTCAGATGGTAATTTTCTTTTCCCCTTTTATTACAATCTTTTCTTCATGTTTGAGTCAAGTAATAATAACTAACAAGTACATTATTAATTTGAATTCGAAGGATCCTTATGATGAAGACTTGCCTCATTACATTCATATCAATCAGAATGAATTTTATATGCGAAGGTTAGTCATTTTTTCCCTTAGTTTTCAACTCCATTTCTTCGTGGTTATAATTTAGGTCATTCAATTCAACTCACTATCTTGGAATGTAATTTTATTCTAAAGTTTGGTAATAATATTTTCACTTAGATGAGAGCTTAATCATGAGAAATTACGGTGGAATACATTAAGCAAATAATGCCATTGTTAGTTATCATGTGGTGGCTCTTTAATTTAGACTAGTTAGATTCCTGGTGGGAACAATTATTGGTCAGACTTTACTTACTTTGCGGCCGAACTCTAGATTACCGGACCCCTCCCCTCGGGAACAATGACTGGGATTTGAGTTGCTTGCTTACCAGAACAAAATTAAAGTTGAAAGAATTCCCAAATCGCTGAAACGAATTGGATTATGTTAATTATAACTTTATAAGATATCTTAACTTAAAATTAATGTTGTAAATGAAGAAAAATAACTATCTTAAGCATGTCTGCTTTACTTTGCATATTATAGGATTACTGGGCCAGGCTAGAAGAATGTAAAATCAAAAGACTATTTTATTACAATGACCATCGTATCAGCGTTCTTGAAAAAATCTTAATGTTATATTAATAATGTATTTGCACTTCTCTTTATTTTCGTGCAGGCATAAGAAACAGAAGGAGGAGGATATTGCTATTTGTGAATGTAGGTATGATGAAGATGACCCTGACAGTGCCTGTGGAGATGGGTGTTTAAATGTATTAACCAGCACTGAATGCACCCCTGGTCATTGCCCTTGTGGTATTCTTTGTAAAAATCAGGTGAGTTCATGTTTGGGTCTGTATGCAATGATATATGTTAGTCTTTCTTAGTTCTTACTATAACCATCCTTCAGGTAGTTGAAAGTTGGTCAAGAGAAGTTATTAGTTATTACTATTTGCTTTACATGTGTCTCTGAGGGCACATGTCATAATTTGTTGCATATTTGTATTCTGCTAAATACAGTTATTTTGTTCTCAGTAGATTTCAAGTTTGCCCATCTTGAGCTTTTTCATATAATATTTTCAGTGCATATATTTTTTATCCGTTTAATTGTTTAAACTTTACTTGATTACTTCACATGACTCGTTGAATCTTACGTCAGTTCACATATGATATATTCTGATAGAGTATGCATTGATAGTTGATACCAACACAGGTTTCAGAGGTTTATAATCAGTTAACGTAGTTGGCATAACTGACATTCAGTTACCAACAAATTAGTTTGTTAATAGCTGTTGGTAGTTAGTAGTTACAATTTGGTTACTCTGTACAATTTTTCTTCCAAGCAGTAGTGCAATCGGGAGATGAATTCAATAATATCTGGTTTTACCTAAAGAGAAGTTATTGTTTTCTTTCTCTCTTCTCTATATTAAATATATTCATGTTCCATATCTCATGCTTGCAGAAATTTCAGAAGTGTGAATATGCAAAAACAAAGTTATTTAAAACTGAAGGCCGGGGGTGGGGTCTTTTGGCTGATGAGGAAATTAAGGTAATCGTATAGTGAATTCCTATGAAATTTGGAGAAAAGGAACTTACTAAAACTGATGAATGTCATTGCATTTTATGCCTTAATATGACTAGTTTTCTAGTGATAATTTCTTTATTGCAGTAGTACCACACTTATTAATTTATTTCATACAGGAAGGACAGTTTGTCATTGAATACTGTGGAGAAGTAATATCATGCAAAGAAGCCAAACGTAGATCCCATGCTTATGAAATTGCAGGTCTCAAGGATGCATTTATCATTAGTCTTAATGCGTCTGAATCCATTGATGCAAGTAGAAAAGGAAGCGTTGCCAGATTTATCAATCATTCATGGTAAATCATTTCAAACCAAAATGCCAATATTAAGTGAAATTGACCTGCTTATATATGCCAATATTGTAGAACTGCTTTGTTATCCTTCTGCTTCCGACTGCCCAAGATTTGACATCAAATGAATGCTTTTATGATTGCAGTCAGCCAAATTGTGAGACAAGAAAATGGAATGTCTTAGGGGAAATAAGAGTTGGAATATTTGCAAAGCATGATATTCCTATTGGAACTGAATTGGCATATGACTATAATTTTGAATGGTTTGGAGGTGCGAAGGTTCGTTGCCTCTGTGGTGCGCTCAAATGTTCTGGATTCCTTGGAGCAAAGTCTCGTGGTTTTCAAGTGAGTTTTAACTAGTGGTATCAGTAACCTATAAATGTTGAAGTGCTGTGCATATTTTTATTGGCTAAGCCTTTCATAATTCAAATGCATTGGCATGGTATTGATTGTAGTAGACTGTGAGGCTTTAAGACCCACCAATAGGTTGAAAGGTGATGACTAGGTGTTTTAAATTCTTTTGATATATTACGGTTGAAATTAAACAATAATGAAAAATGAAAATTGTTTTAATAAATAAGGAGGCAGCTAGGCTCTTCTATGGTTCTATTTGATTTGATTATGTAAGTTTTGATATAGTAGAATGCATGCTCAAATGATCTTTTTATTGTGAAAAGTATCCAGCAGTTGTAACAATGGAAAATGATCTTTTGTCCGCCCGCCCGCCCGCCCGCTTTCATTTCCTTCTCTTTTTCACTGATTATTATTGGTTTTAATCATATATTCTTACTCATGTTGGGAAAAATCTGCGCAGGAGGATACTTATCTATGGGAAGATGATGATGACAGGTAATTTATAATTTATTCTTTTCTGTGATGTATTCATTCATCTCTAAAAGGAAGCTTTCATTTTATTTGTCACAGACACACCTTGGATATCTATGTATATCTCAATTCTTACCCGCTCCTAGACCCCACAATGATGAGATTCTTGCGCCGGAACTTGTGCTTGATTGCATTGTTACTTCATTTCCTATTTCTTGTGATATCTTGATTTATAAGTATTTGTTTATGTTGTTGACTATAGATACTCAATTGAGAAAATTCCTTTATATGACTCTGCTGAGGATGAACTGACGTCAAATGTTGATGGACAAAGTGACCAATCCATGGCTATTGTACTTAAAGCTGAAGAACTATCAGACTCCACTGTTTTAGATATTCAACCACTCAATTCTTCAATTGAGGTCAAGGATTTAGGTATTGGAAAAATGAAAACTGAAATATTAAGCGAGGACATGAAGTTGTACTCCCAAGATACTGAACAGGACCTTTCACAAAAGAATGCAATGATATCGCGCATTCGAAGTAATGCTGCAGGAAGAAACTATCGCATTGGACCTAGGTCCATCACTACCAAAAGATCAAAGGCAGGGAGAAGGTTTAAAAATCACACACAGAAGAAAATTGATGCAAAGTATGCAGCTAGCCTTTTGACATCAAAGGTAGCACAAGAGGAGATCTTAGATTATGAGGTATGTATGACATTCTTATGTATTTCTCTTAAGTGCCGATTGCTTAGTATCATCGCCTAGCTTACAATTATGTTATTAATGGACGAAATCTTAGTAACCTTGGTATTTTAACTTTGTAATATCATTTTAATAATGTAGAGGATCCTTGTTATAATTTGTAAATTCCTTGTTATTATTTCATAGAACTATCATTGTAATTATAGATCTGTTGCAATTTCTGCATAATGCACACATCATTCTACACCTTATTTGTCACAAATGACATAACATCAATTTGAACATCATCACCAAAATAATTGAATATTTGGCATAGCTTGGATGAGAAATATCACAAATCACAATCCTTGTTGCTTAATCCTAAAATTCTTCACTGTCATTTCATCATTTATGTGGAACATGTGATTGTCATTTATATATCTACATGTCTGGTTTCACGTTCATCTCATTTGAAAATTTTCCATGCAGAAAAGAAAAGACGACGCCACAGATGCCCTTGATTCTTTATACAATGAAATACGGCCTGCTATCGAAGAACACGAGAGGGACACCCAAGACAGCGTATCTACAACAGTAGCAGAGAAGTGGATACAGGCTTGCTGTCTAAAACTGAAGGCCGAGTTTGATCTTTACTCGTCAATCATTATGAATGTTGGCTGTAATACTGAAAGAGCACCCAGCCAAGCAAAATCTACCGAAGCAGACAACGAAAACAAAATTAAGTTGTTGACAGCAGATTGACATTCCTATCACATTCACCCTCATCTCATCTAATCTGTAACTGATAATTCACTGAATATATATATATATAGGCAACTTTGAGAAACTTTGTTTTTGAAATTCTTAACAGAAATAATCTGTGTCTATTATTTTGCCATGTTATGTTGTCTACAAATTCATTTACTGTGATGAAATTCATTGTGAGTACACATATGTTTTACAAAGGTAAATTCAGTCATTGACTCCAACACATTCCCCTCTCCTAGTCTTGATTTGAGCATCTAAAGTCAACTAGTACCAACCAATAACAGATCATAGTTGCTCCAGCTCAGCATTCCAAAGTTTAAACAAAAGAAACATAGCAGAGTATGGATGATTTAGTCAAGATATAGAAACAAAACCCGTTGACTGGTCTAGTCAACTCTCCCACAAACATCACCTTCCACGAAAATCACACCTTTTTATTCCTTCATTCAATTTACACCATTCAATTAATTCTATTCCCTTTTTTCCTTCTCTCTCTCAATCATTTCACTCTTTCTGTTTTCTCATGGATCACGGGTTCCAAGCCATCTTAGCTGCAGTTGCTAGCTTCATCGTCGTCACAGTCATATTCGCAGTCATCATTCTCATCTGTCAGTACCGGAAAGCCGTTCAAATCCGCCGTAACAACCAGATCCGAACCCGACCGCTTCGAAACCCGAACCATTACCCAACCAGCTCCAACTCCTTCCCGGTGGACGCTACCTGGTCATGGGATCCCAATCTCAAAATCTCCATGGAAGAACTCTCCCGCGCCACCAATAACTTCTCACCATACCGAGTCGTCGGTGACGGCAGCTTCGGCCTAGTCTACAAAGCTCGTCTCTCCACCGGCATCGTCGTCGCCGTAAAAAAACTCTCCCCCGATGCTTTTCAAGGATTCCGCGAATTCGCGGCGGAGATGGAAACTCTAAGCAAACTTAGCCACCGTAACATCGTGAAAATCCTCGGGTATTGGGCTTCTGGACCTGAACGGTTACTCGTTTACGAGTACATCGAAAAAGGAAACCTCGATCAATGGCTTCACGAACCTTCTTCTCCAACGCTCCCAAACGACGACGTTTTCTCCACTGATATTATTCGTTCTCCTTTGTCTTGGGAAACAAGAGTCAACATAATTCGTGGTGTAGCTCATGGGCTTTGTTATTTACATGGGCTTCAGAAGCCCATTATTCATCGAGATATCAAAGCTAGCAATGTCTTATTGGACTCTGAATTTCAGGCCCATATTGCTGATTTTGGGCTAGCACGTAGGATGGATAAATCGCATTCGCATGTGTCAACGCAGGTTGCGGGTACTATTGGTTACATGCCGCCGGAGTATAGAGATGGGTCTAACGTAGCAAACCCGAAAGTTGATGTTTATAGTTTTGGAGTGTTGATGATTGAAACTGTGTCGGGGCATAGGCCGAATTTGGCTGTTAAATTGGAGGGAAATGATATTGGGCTTGTTAATTGGGCCAGGAAGATGAAGGAAAGGAACACCGAGATGGAAATGCTGGATGTAAATGTTCCAAGAGAAGAAGGGTTGAAGGAGGAGAGTGTTAGGGAGTATGTACATATTGCTTGTATGTGCACTGGTGAGTTACAGAAAGATAGGCCTGAAATGCCAGAGGTTGTCAATTTATTAGACTCAATGCCTCTATGAAGCATGCTTTATTGAGTTCACAATTTGGGATTGATCATCAAATACTTGTAAATAGATAGATACATTAAGATGAAATGCTATGGCAAGTAACATCAGATTGATGTAATTAAATTGTATTGCTATAAAATTAATTATATATATATTAGTTTTTATTCGGTTGATAAATGCTATCTAGTGAACACATTTTCTCTTGTTGATGCTGCCAATTGAGTTGGCTAACCAAAGAGATGAGGATTTTAAATTGAGTAAAAAAGCCAAGGAGTTTTATTCTAAGATATTTTTTTTTTCAAAATAAGTGGTTGAACTTAAATGATTAATGAATTTTTGTAATTCATATAACGTTTTGAGAAAATTTGAGTTTAAATTTTAACTGAAACAATAACTGATTAAATTTTATTTATCTCTTAAGCGAAATTTAAACTATCACGATCTTTCTCTTGAAGAGTTAAAACTCACAAAAAAAGTACTATATTAAAATTATTTCAAATTGAGAAAATTAATTTTCTAAGAAATCATTGAATCTGAAATTTATGTCAATAAGTTGGAATATGTAAATTATGTTTCTCTCCTACATGTTACTATAAAAAATAAAGGAAATTATTGCATTTTGTTTTATTTAGTCAAACTAAATATATTGTCCAAAGTATATTCTTGAAGCATCTATTGACTCGTTTGTTATGAGTCACACAGGTTGAAAGATCACTCCCTACCAAATCTACTGTGTCATGTAAATTTCATACGATGAAATGTCTCTTGCACGACATGTCATGGAATGTATAGTAATACTGTAAATAGTAATACTACTACAAGTCCCACATCGTTTTATTGAGAAAGAATAAAAGTGTTTATAAATGAGCGGTGAGAAAAGTTTAAGCACCGGGCTTGGTAACGCTTGCTCGTGACCCAAGTGGGGGTAATAAGGTGGAGGGAGTTATGGGTTTATTTGTGGATTGAGATTGAACCATTTGGTTAGTCTTCGAGCGAGTGTCCTGAGGAATTGAGACTTATGAGACCCTGACCTCGGGGTGTATTGTCTTAACAGAGCAGCGCTCATGGATGGAATCCGTAGTGATAGTACGATAGGAACCGCTATCATCCAGTTGCGAGGTCGGACTTATGAGTAACTTTAGACTGAGGCCTCTGGGTGTCTAGTCTTAACAGAGCAGGCGCTCATGGATGGAATACATAGTGATAGTAAGATATGAACCACTATCCATCCGGTTTGGTCAACCACTTTAGTTGCTTCTCAATCCACATTATTTCGATAATCACCTCTATTTTTCTTTGTCTTTTTTGCATTTGGCAGTGCTGCTGCTGCAGTGGGAGAGACAAGAATCATGAATGAATATAAATAAGGGATGAAGGAGGAGAGTGTTAGGGAGTATGTACACATTGCTTGAATGTGTACCGGTGAGGTACAGAAAGATAGGCCTGAAATGCTAGAGGTTGTCAAATTATTGGACTCAATGCCCCTATAAAGCATGCTCTATTGAGTTCACAGTTTGGAATTTATCATCAGATGCATGTAAATAGATAGATACATTCAGATTAGTAGCATCAGATTGATGGCAAGCATGTGGGAATTTTAAATTGAGTTTTGTGTTAGGTTTATAAATTTAAGAGTTTCATTCTTTTTTGTTTTTTGTTTTCTAGAAACAAACACAATCAACTCATTTTATTAATAATAAAGGGGTCAATACAATAAGGGACACAATTAATGAAAGTGCAACTAGACCATGAAAATAGCTGCTCGAGCTAAAGTGTGAGCAGTTGTCGCATAGTGAACTTGATATCAAATTTTAAATCACATTGTAACAACAATTTAATAGATAAAATAATAGAGCTCAACTCTGATACTCCATGATGGTTACCTTGTATAGCATTTACCACAACCACGGAATCACTTTCAACGAGAATCTTGGATCATCCTCTAATGTGGCTACACGAATAGCCTCCAAAATAATTATGGCTTCACCTTCCGCTATCGTAAGATTACGCTTATGCATACATATATTTGCCCTTGAGAAAAACTTGCATCGACATTGCCCTTCCACACCAACCATCGCGAGGACGTTGCCAATGGAACAAGTTTGAAGCATTTTATGTATCATATAATTATTATTTTTTGTGCAAACATAGTTAAGGTTATCTTAATTTTTATAATATGTTAATTGCAAAATTAGATAATTGTGTGAAATATATTTTATCAATATGTTTACTATTATGTCATTTTATATAATTGATATAAATTTTCTTATAAATAAAAAATTATCTTTTTATATTATTTTATGTATGCAATTTCACATTACTAGAGCATAAATCTATTTTCAAGTATCACAAGTTCATGTGAAATATATATATAACAAAATTTAAATATTAATTTATCAGCTATAAGCTATAAACCATTAATTATAAACTAATATTAAAGCTATAAACTATAAGTTAATTGATCGGTCTTCGCTATTTTTATGGAATAGAGTCTTATATTCTTGTAGCATCTTTCCTAATTGACACATTGGTTATGAGTCACATAGGTGGAATGATCACTACCCACTACAGTACAGTCTGTGTCCTGTAAATTTCATAGTACTGATGAAGTGTCTCTTGCATAACGTGTCATAGAATATACTAGTAAAGGTCACATTGATTTTTCTACTACGAAAAATAGAGCAATTGATTCATACTAATGTTTACGACAAAGTGGCATATATACGAAGAGAAAAGAAAAGTCCCACATCGGTTTATTGAGAAAGAATAAAAGTGTTTATAAATGAGCGGTGAAAAGATTTTAGTACTGGGCTTGGTAGCGCTGGCCTGTGACCCAAGTGGGAGTAATAAGGTGGAGTGGAGTTTATCGATTTTGTGTGTGGATTGGGTTGGAACAATTTGCTAGGCTTAGCATTGAAGTAGAGTTACCTGAGACTAGAGCTGTAAAAATGGGCCGGGCTATCGGGCCGGCCCAGTAGCCCTATAGTTTTATACGGGCCGGGCCGGGCTGGGCTTCCCAAAAAATGTTATTGGGCCTTATTGGGCTGGGCTGTCGGGCCTATGGGCCATCATGGGCTGGGCCAGCGGGCTTTTGGGCCGGCCCAATAAAGAATTAAAAAAAAATTCTAAAAAACAAATTTACCTAAAAATAAGGAATTTTAGTTAGTATAAAATCTTTAGATAAAGTAGGTAACAAAAGATGAGATTTGTTTTTTTTTTAAGGAAAAAGATGAGATTTTGTTAGTTAGGAGATAATTATTAAACCAAATTTGTTATGATTATCTTTATTTAAAAAAAAATAACAACTTAATCATTCATTATAAATAGAGAAGTATAAGAAGGAAATTATAAGTTTTATCTGATCTAAAGCACAAAGATATAGATTATAGTGCTACTATTCTCAACAAGGTATATGTCTTCTACTACTTTTCATCTAACTAGTTTCTTGCTCAATAATGGTATTTGTATGTCTATATGTCAATTTATATGTCTCGAATATTTTATAACTGTATGTTTTATTTTTAACTTTGTTTTAGTAGGTTTCTTAGAAGACATATTCAATATATACCGCAATATTGAAAATCTCGCAAGTATAATCAGCCAAATAATTGGCTTCAAACTTGGTTAACAAGGGAGAGAATCATTAGAGCTCTAGAGGTAAGGTAATGTATTAATACTTAGTGGTTCGGTTCATTCAGGGACGAACCCAAAAATTTTGAGAAGTGGGGGCAATATGTATATTATACTATAGTCTATAATATAAGTAAAAATTAGTCAATTTTTTAAAGAGGGGCACATGTTAGTGAACTCAATATAGAAAAATCATCTTAAGAGATGTGTATTTAATTTTTTAAAAGTCTTTTTTTTTTTTCAATGTCAAATTTCTACTTTTGTGTTCTTAACACGTGAAAACCTTTTTTAAGGGTCATATGCTAACTAGTATCCTATTTGATACTTAAAAAACTTAAGAGACCTATCTGATGCTTAAAAAATTTAAAGGACCTATCTGATACTTATAAAATTTAAAGGATCTATTTGATACAAACGTAAAATTTAAGGATACCAAAAGAAGGAATTTTTGTATTAAAAAAAACATTATTTATATTTTCAAAAAGTAGATTACACATTCTAATCCTTTCATACTTTATTATAAGAGTTTTAAGTCTGTGTTGATTGCTTCGTTATGTGAACAGTATGAGCTACATAAAATTTGACCATCTTATCTTATATACATAATGTTATAATTATATGTCCAATGTAAATTGACCATGATTTATATATGTTTGATATAGTGATATTGTCATGTTCGGTTGAGTGTATTATAAGCCAACAAGATAGAAAGAAACAAACATGACACTTGATTTATATATGTTAGATATTGTCATCTTATATAGTTATATACCTCCTTAACATTTGATTGCCTCTTGTTTCTTTCTTGTGTATAACTTATAAGTACTTCTTGTGCTTATCTTTTATAATATAATTTAAATGCTCAATTTAATTTTAATGTGTTTGTACTTTGTAATGTAGTCATGGAAGATGTTGATCCAATTTTGCAAACTATTAAT
Organism: Trifolium repens; assembly: GCA_030408175.1. Classification (NCBI taxonomy): domain Eukaryota; kingdom Viridiplantae; phylum Streptophyta; class Magnoliopsida; order Fabales; family Fabaceae; genus Trifolium; species Trifolium repens. The sequence continues at coordinate 58,235,319 of CP125836.1, read as the reverse complement.
GAAGATGGTGATTTGGTAATGTCACAATCTCCTCCGGCTGCTAATACGAAAAATGTTATTGAGGGAGACACTGTTGAAAAAAATACTAATAACAAAAGGGTAAGGAGATTTAATGTTTGGAAACATTTTACAAAGATTGGTAAAGTTGATGGGGGGCAAAAATGTACATGTAATGGTTGTAGGGGTATGTTTTCATGTGGTGGAAGCACTTCTCACTTAAAGCGTCATATAAAGCTGTGTCATAAAATTCCAAACAGTGATGATGAGGAACTCATGTTGGATGATGAAGAAACATTATTGAAGAAGTGGCAATTTGATGATAAGGCTTACAGAGATTCACTTGCTAGAAGCATTATACGACATGATCTTCCATTTAGCTACGCCGAGTATGATGCAGTTTTGGCTACAAACAAGATATTGAATCCTGATTTTGTTCCCATTTGTAGAAACACTGCAAAAACCGATTGCATGCTTGTGTTTTCAAGTGAAAAGGAAAGGCTAAAGAGTGTGTTAGCATCCATTCCAGGTAGAGTTTGTCTAACTTCTGATGTATGGACAGCTGTAACAACACAAGGTTATATGACTGTCACTGCTCATTATGTTGATCAAGATTGGAAGTTAAATAGTAAATTGCTTTCATTTTGTCACTTGGATAATGCACATACAGGGGTCGAATTATCTGGAAAATTGTTTGGTGCTCTTAAGGATTGGGGAATAGATCGTAAAATATTTTCACTCACATTGGACAATGCCTCTTCAAATGATAACATGATAAAAAAATTGAAACAGAGGCTTAATTTGCAAGATGCGTTGTTATGTAAAGGTAAATATTTTCATGTCCGTTGTTGCGCCCACATCTTGAATCTCATTGTTCAAGATGGTTTGAAGGCGGCGGGTGATGCTTTGCATAAAATTCGAGAGAGTGTCAAATATGTGAAGGCCTCAGAGGGGAGATTGAGGGAGTTTAGAAAATGCATCCAAGAAGTGCATCTAGATAATGTAGAAGGTGGATTCTTAAGGTTGGATGTTTGCACTAGATGGAATGCCACATATATGATGCTTGAAAGTGCTATTAGGTATCGACCTGCATTCATTAGCTTGAGCGATAATGATAAGAACTACACGATTTGTCCAAGCACTGAGGAGTGGGAAAGAGCACAAACTATTTGTAATATCTTGGCTCCATTTTATAATATTACATGCTTAATTTCTGGGTCATCTTACACAACTTCAAACTTATACTTCATGCAAGTTGCATTTATAGAGATGGCTTTGAATAAAAATTTGAATAGTGAAGATGAAGTGATCAAAGATATGACCAAGAGGATGAAGGATAAGTTTGACAAGTATTGGAGTGAATATTCGGTTACTCTTTCACTTGGAAATGTTCTTGATCCAACATCAAAGTTAGAATTTTTGAAGTTTTGCTTTAAGAAACTTTACCCAAATAATTATGAAGACAAGATAAAAAAAGTGAAGGATGGTTTGCATGATCTCTTTGATGAATATAAAAAAGACATGGTTCCAACAAGCTCATCTTTAGATAGTTCATCAAGAAACACTCAATCTCACTTAGTTGGTCAATCATTGAAGAATACATCGTTTTTTAAGGTAAGATTTATAAATTGTTTCAAATTTTTATGAAAGTACTTATAGTTATTTCTATTGATGTAAGTCAAATAATAAAAGTTTAAATAATAGTGCATGTGCTAATTCTTTAATTAAAGTCTAAGTAGTAGTAAATGTGTCAAATAATTATTGTGTTGCTGTCATTAATATGTTAATATGGTCCCCTTAGAAAAGTTAAAATAAGGTAATATAAGTTAATTCCACTGTTATACTTATTTCTATTGTTGTTGTCAAATAATTGTTGTGTTTCCCTCTTAGTACTGCTTGCATTTATTTGTTTGCATGAATGGGGCTGATTATATTCTATTCAAGCTTAATTTAAATAGTTTTTGTTTGTCGAATTCTAGGAATACCGTCAAGAAATGATACAAAAAATGTCAAATAATGGTAAGTCTGAACTTGAAATATACTTGGATGAAAAATGTCTTCCGAATGATGATGTGGATATTCTTCAATATTGGAAGTTAAATAGTGTTCGATTTCCTCAACTTGCAATAATGGCGTGTGACATTTTAAGCATTCCAATCACAACAGTGGCTTCTGAATCTTCTTTTAGTATCGGAGGTCGTATCTTAAATAAGTATAGGAATTGCTTACTCCCAGAAACTGTGCAAGCTCTTATTTGTACACGTAATTGGTTGCATGATTTTAAAGAAATCGGACCTTCTGGTAAGTTTAATTAATAATCCTTTTGTTTTATTTGCAATTTGAATTTGCTTTTTAGTTGATGACTTATCAAATTATCGTGTATTATGAATTGCAGATATACCTGAAGTAGAGGAGATACAATTGTATGAAAAATCAAGTGGTCAAGATCAAGAAGAGACTTAGGCCGAGAAGTTACCTAATTTATAATTTACTTTTTTTTATAATTTATAATTTAATTTATGTATTTTGAATGATTATGTTAAAAGTTTAGTGTCTGATGTAAGCTTGAAATTTATTAACTTTGAGGATGCACTTTATGAATCATCATCCACAGATCTCTCGACTTTTGCGTGGATATTTTGAAGTATTTATTATTTCATGAAATCATGACACTCACTTTTTTATGGATATTAATTTTTGTGCGATGCATATGTAGTTTTATTGTCCATTGATTTTTTTTTTTATAAAAAATTTGTCAATATTTTATAAAAAAAAAATATTAAAAAATTTGTCGGGCCTGGGCCGGCCCATCGGCCCATACATATTGGGCTGGGCTAAGCGGGTCGGGCCTTGGGCCTTAATGGGCCGGGCCACTTGAGCCCAATAGATGTCTTGGCCCTATGGGCCCGGGCCGGGCCGGGCTGGGCTGGCCCATTTGACAGCTCTACCTGAGACCTTGGGGCTCGGGTTTATTTACCAGAACAACTTGAAGTGAGTTCAAGGTAGTTCAGGTTATGAGTAAATTCGGACTCGAGGCTTAGGGTTTATTGACCTGAACACTTGAAGTTAGTTCAAGGTAGTTCGGGTTAATGTTGTCTTAACAGAGCAACACTCTTGATCAGGTGGGATGTGATTCCAGTTGCGGCCAATCACTTTAGTTCCTTCTCAGACCCACCTCTTTCGATAACCACCTCTATTTTTGTTTTTCCTTCATGGAATGTGCTGGTGCACCCAGAAAATTGCATAGCAAAAATCATTGCAAACCATATTTTCCCTATAAACATTTACAGGAATTGTGTTAACACTAACTTTAAATACAACAATTTAGGGATGATCGCGGTTTAGTTTGAATCAATTTTGAAGCAAAAATTCAACCAATCCAAAAATAAATTTATTCGTGGTTTAATTCGGTAAATAAAAAAAAAGATTCGATCCAATTTTATACAGTTTAGTTTGGATCGGTTTTTGGATATCTAAATTATAATTTTTTTAATTAAATATTAATATTATAAAAAAGTGTAAATTAATAGTTTTATTTCTTTGACAAAATAAATATTAAGTTTGATGTAAATTTTTTTTTAAGCAAGTTTGATGTAAGATGTAACATATAATATATTAATATTTAATATTTTGAAAAGACAATTATCAATTATGTTTGAAACATGTCCAAAAATAAATAATAGACTAAATTAAACAAACAAATGGTATTAACAAAATTTAAAATGAACAAAAAATAGGTTAATGCAATATCTATTCATACTAATAAAAAAATAAAAAAATATTTGCATGCAGTTTGGTTCGGTTTAGATGAGTTTTGAAAAATCAATCCGAAATTCAATCCAACAGTTTTCACAAAATGACATCAAAATACATCCAAAAATATTGAATTTTTTACAGTTTTAACTTTTTTAAACCGGTTTACGGTTTTATTTAAATTGGTTTGAATTTGAGCACCCATTTACAACACTAACCCCTTCAATTTAACAAACATTAGTTATAAAAAACAAAACAGTGAAATACTTACACTTAAAGCGGACAAAATTTACATCCAAAATAAACAATACTTCTAAATATAATGTGGTGCATTTACGATTGGATGGACATATTAGTGTGACATGTTTCTTCAATTCTATTCATAGATTATTGTTGTTTGACAACTTTCAATTATAAAGAAAAGTATCAAGTTTTTTTTACAATAGAAAAGTATCTAGTTATACACATATTAATAAGTTAATCTAGTGTCCTGTAAATTTCATAGTATTGATGAAGTGTCTCTTGCATAACGTATGCCATAGAATATACTACTAGTAAATGGAAAAATAGAGCTATTAATTAATACTAATGTTTAGGACAAAGTGGCATATATACGAAAAAAGAAAAGTAATGTAATACAAGTCCCACATCGGTTTATTGAGAAAGAATACAAGTGTTTATAAATGAGCAGTGAAAAGCTTACAGCACTGGGCTTGGTAGCGCTGGCCTGTTTCCCAAGTGGGGGTAATAAAGTGGAGTGGAGTTCATCAATTTTGTGTGGATTGGGTCGGAACAATTTGGTAGGCTTAGCATTGAAGGAGAGTGCCCTGAGATTGTCTCAGGGTGTATTGACCTGACGTTGTGCAGGTTAACGTTGTCTTACCAGAGCAGCGCTCTCGATAAGGTGGAATGTGATTCCAGTTGCGGCAAATCACTTTAGTTCCTTCTTAACTCCATACTCTTTCGATAACCACCTCTATTTTTTTAAATATTGTCACGAAAAACAATTGGTCTACTAGTGCTAAATTTAGGAGAGTGTTTGAAAGTACAATATTTTCACCCAAAGTAGAAAATAACATGAAATGTGGTGTGGCGTATTTGAGGTTCGAACAAGACATTGGCGCATATGTGAGAATTGAATCCACAGACTCTCCCTTCTAAGTCTCAATTGGGGGGAGGGGCTTAAAAAATTAACAAAATATTTTTTATAGGAGACAAAACTGTGAAGTACTTACACGTAAAGTGGACAAAATTTATATCCAAAATAGACAATACTTTAGAATATAATGTGGTGCATTTACGATTGGAAGGACATTTTAGTGCGATATGTTTCTTCAATTCTATTCATAGATTATTATTGTTTCACAACTTTCAATTATAAAGAGAAGTATCTCTTTTTTTGTTGTTACAATAAAGAAAAGTATCTAGTTACACACATATTAAGTTAATCTTAGTTAAAAAAGTTTTGTACCCAAAAAAAAATTATGTGATAAAATAATTACATTTTCTAAATGCCTCTATTTCATTTAATTTTCTATGAGTACTGTTCCGGTTGATGAGTATTTTGGAGATACTATTACCCTATTTTCATAATTTTACAAAATTGATTTTTCTATTTCAAAATTCGACAGTTTTCGCCCCACTAACACATAGTTTGTCTAAAATATGATAATACAACATGTTTTAAATTAACTTTATAAAATATTTTTCTTACAATTTCATCGATGTTGTTATTTTCTCATCATCAGATTATATACCACGTTGTTCAAAGCATACAACATCATCAATTTATAGTTAAAAATTATAATGGGAGACCAAAACTGTCGAATTTTATAATAAGGGACCAAATCTGCAAAGTAATAAAAATAAGGGGACTAAAACTGCAACTAAGCCTATTAAATATGACTAAATAAGTTAAGAAAAATTATATATCGAGCAGACCAGTAAATATTCTTTCATTTGGTAGCTAACAAGTATTCTTATTTTTACTCAAAACAAAAGATATTCATTTATTCAAATTGTTGGAGTACATCGATGTAATACAACTTCAAAATTGCTAAAAACAAAAGGGATAAATCTGCGAACAAACTCGCAGTATCCGTGTTAATAGCATAAAATGGCAAATTGCATAAGCCTATGAATATGATTATATTGAAGTGTCCGGAGTATTTATGCCTCCGGATCTGTAGCGTTGATGACACCAAAGTCGACGTTGATTGGATTTACACTAGATCAAAGCTAATCCTTCAACCTGAAACAAATGAACACCGCACAAAGAAGGAAAATAAAATACACCGTAAGAAGACGAGACAACAAAATACACCGCACGAAGACGAGACAACAAAACACACTGTACGAAGACGGGAAATCAAAACAAAGAAATATGTGAAAATCATACTTTTTTATTATAAAAAGAAATAAAAACATTTTAGAGGAGTGATTTCAGACCAAAATTGACCTTAAATTACCCCTATCTGATGAACTAGTATTATACTTGATCAAATTGGCTATTTTGTGTTTTTTATAGACTCCAAAATCGACTTTCATTGATTGTTTTCAACTTTGGAATATCAACGATTATGAAAGAATAAAGAGTAGGATTTATTAATTTTATTTATATTTAATATTTAATTTAAAGGTGTGACTAACATGTGTCCTACATCTTAAATAATTTTAAAATAAAATTTTACATTGAAAAAAATAGTATTTTGATTTTAAAAAAGTTTAATTTTCAACTCGTAAGACAATTATTTTTATATTGAGTTCTTTAAAATGTCATTTTTTTTTGTTGGTATTAGGAGAGGCTCGACAATCTAGAATTTAGCTGCGAGGTATGTAAAATTTGGCCAAAAATTATTGACATTAGAAATTAAACTTGAACTTTTTTTAAATATATTTGTCCTAGAGTAAACTTATTAACCATTTAAGTCAAATATCTTAGTTTTTAACATGTACTTTTACTTTTAGATTACATGTTAGCAATCTGTTTAATGAAGAAGGATTCATGCTTAAAAAACTGATGAAGGTTTCAAAGTTCATAAGAGAATTTTATTAAATTAATAAGAGAAGTTTACAAGAGAAAGAAGTTGATAAGAGAATATATATTTGGTCAAAAAAAGAAGAGGACATGCATATTAAATTAATCATCACATTCTTTTAAAATGATTCCTTTTCTTACTTTCTTAAAAAAATGATTCATTTTCTTTGACTGAATATGATTCTATGTTCAAAGTTGTAACGATTTAGTACTATATATATTATTCGTATGGTTAAAATCATATTATTATATTTTTGTGTTTAGATTTAAGTTGATATGTCCATCTTATATAAATTAAATTGCCTATTTAATTTTTAAAATTATATGAAAGTAAAATTTTAAATAAAAAAAAGGATCTTTTTTTTCATTCATTACCTAACTTATACAATTTTTTCTTATATGCAACTATATAAATTTATATCTTATATAGTGTATAATTTTTATCATGTTATATTATTTTAAAAAAATTAATTACACATATATTTTTCTTTTTGATAATGGGAAATTGATTGATATGATCTATTCGAAAAGGATATATAGTAAGAAAGTACAAAACAATAAGCAAAACATAAACCAAACAAAAAATTATTGTCCATCTTTTATTCATATGTAATTATCTTAAATATATAGAAAGAAAAAAAAACTTCTCTATTTGCTGACAAAAACTAGAGGAAAATTTAAATTAGAAACCATAAAAACGTCGAAAAGTGAAAATTCTAAAGACAACTAAATGACACAAAAAGAAAAATCAACTAAAGTATTTTAAAGTGGGTCTTTTACTAGAAGTTCGTCGGAGTTTTGTTAGATTTTTGCATTTTTTCCGATTTTATTTTTGTCCTTTACAATATTTATTTTTGTCCTTTTCACATGAGATGTTTCTCATTTTGGGAAGTCTAGAGGAGCTCGGGTAAAATATCAGGTTAAATGTTCATGGACCATAAGAGAGAGAGAGAGAGAGAGAGAGAGAGAGAGAGAGAGAGAGAGAGAGAGAGAGAGAGAGAGAGAGAGAGAGAGAGAGAGAGAGAGAGAGAGAGAGAGAGAGAGAGAGAGAGAGAGAGAGAGAGAGAGAGAGAGAGAGAGAGAGAGAGAGAGAGAGAGAGAGAGAGAGAGACGACATATCTCAACCTTCAATTCCAAATCTTAAGATATTAGATTAATGAATCATTTTATAAGTCCAATATTCTCCTTCTTTATAATTGTTGTAGAATTTAACTACTCACACTTAAAACGCAATAACTATTTGCTCATTATATTTTGCCCCGATAAGTACCTTCTTTAATGTAAGACACAATTAAGGTTGATTTAAGCAATTGGTATGAAGTTTAGATCATATTGTCACATTTTCTATTAAAATTTTGACAGAAAGGCCTTAGGCACTTGCCATCAAAATTGAATATTACTAGAATTTAAGAAGACGTGATGCATTGTGCTAACTTCTGTTCTCTGTTTCGTTCTTAAATTCAACTAGGACAGTTGTTATAAGCATACAAAGTCTAACCCCCACACCACAATAGATAGCACAGAGAACTCATGACCAATATTAATAAGGTACTTTCAACGAAAGATCCCATAAAATTATTAAAGATAACATACCCTTGTCACATTTTTTAGAGAGCTAAGAAAGTTGAGTTTTTGTATATATGATAAAATTACGTATATATCATATTAACAATATATTCAAAAAGCAAAATACTACTATTTTTGGTTAAAAAAATAGTACTACTATTTAAATTTTTAATTGTGCTATAGATATGAAATTTTCACTATTTGAGATGATTAATGTGGGACACAAAAAATAAATTATCTCTCCCCAATTTTTTTTTCCACACAAAAATTAGATATCAAACATTCACTTGTTTATGAGATTTAAAATTCATAATCTTACCTGATCCTACTAGGATCAAAGATGACCTTTGTTTGGTGGTGCTCCTCTCCATCGTAGCGAATGAGAAGGGAATTTTGTATTTGCAGGTGCTTCGATACTCAAGTCAGCATAAAGTGAAATAAAAGTTATAAAAATTAGAATAGAACATACCCGACTCCTTTGAATGAGTTGAGTTCATATAGCTTCAGGCGCCGGGCGAAGACCGTTAATTAATGGGTATATTAATGCCATCAATGACCGCTGGAATTGTATCCGTTGACTTAGGTTGATCTTTTTGGGTCGATCAGCCAAAGGGCCTTGCTCGAACGCGGAGGAAGTGAGCTTCCTTGGGCATTGGACTTCCATGCCCAGTCCAAAACATTACCCATTCAGTCAATTTATAGTTTGTACTACTATTTTATTTTATTTTTGCAAGTAGTTTAGTGGCTAGATATTTCCTCTTTAAGGTGGATAAGTGAGATGACTAATATTCAAACCCCGATCATTTGCATATATAATGTAATATCCTACACTTCTACCAATTGAGCTAAACTCACGGGACAATTTGTACTACTATTTAACCTTGGTAATAACAAAAAACATAACATGTATTTTTAATTAGACAAGCTTTCTTTAATCAATGCTGTGAGAAATCGTTTTAGTAATACCCTGTTAAATATTAAATAATCAATTTGTGCTTGTCATCATTGTCTAATTAATCTGTGTGCTTCAGAGACGTTCTTGAATCAACAACACATACGCACAAATAATATTCTTGCATGTACACCCAACTACCCCTATATTATACCTTTAAATACTAGTGTGTCTATTACATCTCAATTCATTAATTTTTCTACACACGACAATGGCTTATGCTTCTTGTAAAAGTGCTTTCTTCACCTTTCTTCTAATCCTTACTTTTCTTTCATTTTCTCACATCAAAGTGTGTGAAGCACAAGCTAAACCTCCTCCAATAGTAAAAGGACTATCTTGGAATTTCTACGATTCAAAATGTCCTAAGCTTGAATCTATCATCAGAACTGAGCTCAAGAAGATCTTTGATAAGGATATTGGTCAAGCTGCTGGCTTACTTCGTCTTCATTTCCATGACTGCTTTGTTCAGGTAAACACAATATATACATTTAGTTTAGCCAAGTTAGGAGCATTATTACTACTATAATTATTTCCATGAAAATGTACAGCTTCTATATAATGTTTTAGAAAATAATTTTGATTCATTGTGAGTTTAATTTATTGTTTTTACATCATCAACTAATCACAAACTATCATTTGCATGATTTTAAGTTAGATATGATGAAAGACAAATTTATTTATTTAATGATCAAACAAATATGATTAACTAACGACATAGAACAAATCACGCATGTAAATTATATACCATTTTTAGTTAATATATATACTGTATTATGGTTAGCTTTGAGTCTATGTAGCACGAACTTTGACACGGACACGTCAACACAGCTAATATAAAAAAATATAGGACACCGACACCGCTATATATTTATAAAAGTTCTAAATTAAAAATCAAAATATATATATATGTCTATCTAAGTTGCGAGTTTATTTAATTTAAAAAAAGTTTTATTAACAAGATGTAATAATATTTGATTTTTATTTATCTACCTACTATAAAAAAAGCTAAAATTTTTATCAAATATTCAATCCCTCATTGATTGATATTGTTACTTCGACTCATTTTTAATCTTTGTGGACATGCGTCTAATTTGTGTCTAAGAAAAGTAGAAGCAAAGGAAAAAATCTCCTGGGACACTAGTCTGACACGTGTTGCATGAGTGTTTTACAGGTGTAGGACACCAACCAAAGGAGTGTCGAGAAATTATTATTTTTTGACACAGATCTGAGTTATCCGACATGTGTCGTAGGAGTGTCATATGAATGTCGGACACCGTGACACACCTAATCATAGAGGTGTCCGTGCTTCATAGGAGTCTAGTAAAGGCTTGAGACCTTGAAGTTTGTTTCTCACAATCTTTTAGGTTCGAATTCTCCCGATATCATTTTATGTATTGGATCAGTCCATACAAAATAAATCTTTGACTTTAAATGTGCCTCCGCTAGTGGATTGTGATACCACACAAATTAGACGGTCTTTGGAATGAATACACTGAATTTTTTTAAAAAAATATTATGGTTAGCTTGAGTTGCTTTCGCTAATCAATGTAATTGTACACATACAGTAAATTTTGTAAAATATGTGAATTTTACTAAGGCGACTATTTTAGATCATAAGACAAATAATAGTATTTTTTGACATATATAGTTGGTTGTTAATTAATGGGTTTGAAAACGAAAAATGAAAATGCTGCAGGGTTGTGATGGGTCAGTATTATTGGATGGATCAGCAAGTGGGCCTAGTGAGAAAGATGCACCCCCAAATTTGACTCTCAGGGCCCAGGCCTTCAAGATAATCGAAAAACTTCGTAGTCGTGTAGAGAAGCAGTGTGGAAGAATCGTTTCATGTGCTGATATCACTGCCGTTGCTGCTCGTGATGCTGTTTTCCTCGTAAGTAACTCATTTATCAATATATTCTGACTTTGTCTAATATGCACAAATGTATGTGATAAGTTTTTCATCATACACAAGATTATTTTTGTTATTGAATCAATAAATCTAGCTATTTGATCAAGGGTGCGTTTGTTTGAGATTTTTTCTTAAAAAAATCCATTTTGTAATGTTGATAGTGTTTGTTATAGATTTTTTTAAAAATCATTTTCTTAAAAAAATCATTTTTAGCCTTAAAATGAAAAGCTATTTCTAATAGCTTTTCAAGAATCTATTTTTTTAAAACTAAGAAATCTAAGTGTATAAACTTCTTTTTTTAAAAAAATAGATTTTTATGATTGTAAACAAACACAAAGTAGTTTTAGATTTTCTTCAAAATCTCTACAAAAAAATCTCTAGATTTTTTCTAAAAAAAATCATTTTTTTTAAAGCTTAAACAAACGCACCCCAATATGTATAGATTTGATTTAATTCAATAATGAGACATATTAATCTAATAGTAAAAATAAGCATGTTACATGTACATGCTAAAAACTTGTCTCACTTGTGCACTATGTATAAACTTGATCATATAACCCCGTGGCAAAAGTAACTTTGTAGGAGTATTTTATAAATTTCGAAAAGTAAATAATCCCATGGTTCTAAAAAGGTTCATCTAAAATTAGTTCATAAGAATTCGATTTGAGGGACAAACCATTCTTGGTTAATGGTTAGATTTTAGCTGAACTATAGATTATCAGAGATCCTTCTTCCAGAGTAGCGGAGGTTAACACAATTTTCCCCCCAAAATAAGTGTCTATTTATGACAAAAAAAAATTTGGTGTTAACTCTCCGGTTCCTAGGAGAAGGGACCCAATAATCCACAGTTCGACTGTGAGGTGAATAAAGTTTGACCAAACTAAAAATCAAACTTGGATTCTCCTAAACGATATGTCTTTTGGTGAAGTTCACAACTTCTTGTCCAATGTTTAGCTACACCAATACTAATATCTTATGTGTCTTTGTATTGCAGTCAGGAGGACCAGATTACAAAATCCCCTTAGGAAGAAGAGATGGATTAACATTTGCAACAAGAAATGTAACATTACAAAACCTTCCTTCACCATCAAGCAACACAACAACAATCCTAGATTCACTTGCAACAAAAAACCTTAACCCAACTGATGTAGTAGCACTCTCAGGTGGACACACAATTGGCATAAGCCACTGTTCCTCTTTCACAAACAGACTCTACCCCAAACAAGACACTGTCATGGACAAAACCTATGGCAAAAACCTTAAACTCACTTGTCCTACTTCTAACACAGATAACACAACAGTTCTAGATATTCGTAGTCCTAACAAATTCGATAACAAATACTATGTCGATCTTATGAATCGTCAGGGTCTTTTTACTTCTGATCAAGATTTGTACACTGATAAAAGGACTAAGGATATTGTTACTAACTTTGCTGTGAATCAATCTTTGTTCTTTGAGAAATTTGTTGCTGCTATGCTTAAAATGGGACAGCTTAATGTTTTAACTGGAAATCAAGGAGAGATTCGTGCTAATTGTTCTGTTAGGAATAAGGATAGTAAATCTTTCATTACTTCTGTTGTGGAAGATGTTGTTGAAGGATTTTTAGAAATGTGATGAATAATAGTATAAATTAGTCTTTTTTGTAATGTAATAATGTTCCTTACTTGTGTTTTAGTAATGGAAAATCTATTTTGCATACTTGTTGTAAGAATGTTAATTTGAAAAATAAATTAAAAGTCCTTTTTTTTTACAATAGTTTTTTTCTCCATCATTGCTTCTTTACATGTTAATGTGAATCACATAATGTGATTAAGTCTGAGACTATGTAGTATGTATTGTGCAAATGTGGAAAGAAAAAAAAAAGTAAATGTGTTACACATTATGTGATTAACATAAACATAGATTTTGGCTTAAGTCACTAGTCCTAATCACATGTTTATACTTTTTTTGCAAATGTGGGAAGAAAAAAAAAGTAAATGTGATACAAGACTAGTGAAACACATAAACATGTTTAACATATTTATGTGTTAAACATAATTCGTTGGTTCTTAATCACTAACTGCACTTATTCCAATTCCAAAAATTAGAGATTTAAATTCCCTTGGAATCTATACACATTAGACACATAGGCTGGAAACAAATCAAATCCATTTAGCTTTTAACACATCACACATTTGCTAATTCTCTTATTCTTTTATTAATTAGTGTAGGTCCAATTTGGGAGTGAACGCACCTAATAAATATATTAATTATTATCATAAATTTGTAATGAGTTTAACCAAGACATTGAATATTAAAGATGGATTCCTTAATAAAAAAAAGTAAGAAATTCAAAAAGAATAATATTCTTTTAAATAATATAATTAAGGGTCTTGCTAACGAGTGCCCCCGGGGCACTCTTTAAGCATTCCATTTATAGAAGTTATTATTTTAAAAAATGAAACATTTCAATTTCCAAGACATTGACTTTACACATTCTTACAAAAATTTCATAAAACCTTACTATTTAAGGTGCTTAAAGAGTGTCCCGGGGGCACTCGTTAGCATTTGCCTATAATTAAATAACATAAAAAATAGTCATATTATAATTAATATTAACAAAAAGATCTTCTAACTACTTAAAAAAGAAGCTTCATTCTAGCAGTGAGACGGAGAAGGATAAGCTGCACGCGTTTCTGTTTGTAATTGAGACAAGAAAATCTTTTTTTATTCATTTTATTTTATTTTTTTGAAACTTGAACCTATCCACTTTGGATTGGACCAGCAAAATAGATTAAAAAAATATTAGAACTTTTTAGTTAGTTTTTTTTAATCATATGTATTTTTAGAAGACCTATTATCATAAAAAAAGTTGAACAAGCAAAAATGAATCTTATTTATAAACAAGTCCTGATCAACACATAGTGTGCCAACCAGAACCCCAACAGTCTACAAAAGGCTAAACAGCCGAGTACCAGTTAACTAATGCCCATACAAATCAAGGGGCTCGACCACCCCAAATGAGAATTTATACCGATATTTACATTAAAAGTTTTCATCCATCAAAGTGAATGAACTTTAACATTTTCTAATATTTGATGGATAGTAGATTCTTTCGCCTTAAAAGTATTGTTATTTTGTTTATGTCAAACCACCCATATGCTACATAGCCAAAGCAGCTGGTTTCAGGAAATTTCGTAGATATTCCCAAGTGCTTATAAGATATATTTTCAAATAACTAAGAGGAGCGATTAAATTACACATATTTATTACGTAACACTTACATAGTGTTAAACCACTAAAAATGGGACTTCGTCATGAAGTTTGGACTTGATATACAACAATGTTGTAGATGTATAATGTATCATAAGAAAGACAAATAATGGAAAGCAATATTTTTTTTAAAAGGTTGAAATTGGTAGTTTGTAGGGGTACGAGAATAATTGTTAGGGTGTGGGGAAAACTTTCCCATTTTATGATTGTATTGTATAATTAGCCCAAAACAATTTTTTAACTAGGCCCAAACCATTTTTCAACTAAGCCCAAAAGAGTTTCTTTCTACACCATCCTACTTCCTAATAATAGAATTTAGGTTAAATCAAAAATTGAATTTATTTATATAATTTAATAAATAAATATTTCAAAACGGACATTGGAGGACCGGTGGTCAACGCTGCGATCAACTCCGAACCACTTGTGGGCGGTACGGTGGAGTTTTGGCATCATACCAAGTCAAAGTCAGTTTATCATTAATAAAACACATGTTCTTTGTGTCACTGAAGTTATTTTTCAAAATAAAATTAATTATAAGAAGTAGAAAATAATTATTAAACATATTATAATTTAAACTTTTGAAATATCTCAAAATTTTCAACATAAATACCGCCAAACATCTAAATAGGTAGAGCTGTAAAAATAGGCTGGGATATCAGGCCGCCATATTAGCCCTATAGTTTTATACGGGCCAGACACGGGTCGGGCTTCAAAAAAAATTATTGGGCCTTATCGGACTGGCCCCCCGAATCTATATTTTTCACGGGCCATCATGGGCTCGCCCCACGAGCTTTTGGCCCGGCCCCTTAAAGAATTAAAAAAAATATATAAAAAAATTTCTAAAACTAAGGAATTTTAGTTACCATAAAATCTTTAGATAAAATAAGTAACAAAAGATGAGATTTGTTAGTTAGGAGATAATTATTAAGCTAAATTTGTTATGATTATCTTTATTTGAAAAAAACAAATTTGTTATGATTATCTTTACTTGCAAAAAAAAATAATAACAACTAATTTGTGTACGATACATATGTAGTTTTATTGTCCATTGATTTTTTTTATTTAAAATTTGTCAATTTTTTTAAAAAAAATATGAAAGTTTGTCGGACCGGCTCATCGGGCCATGTAGGCAGTAGGCCTTTGCTTATTGGGCGGGGCTAGGAGGGTCGGGCCTTGAGCCTTAACGGGTCGGCCCACTTAAGTCCCTTTATATGTCTTGGCCCTCTGGGCCGAGGCGGACCGAGCCGACCCCTTTTACAGCTCTATCAATAGGTAACAAAACTTTCGAGATGGCATAGATGGCGATAGGTTGTTGCAAGTGCACCGCCCGCTCAACGGTCGCTTCAACAATGCATGTGCTTATTGTCACTTTGGAGTTGCCGCACACTAAAATGTTTAGATGAAACATTGAAGTCTCCATAACTTCACTCGCAAGGGTCCGAGGGCGCAACGTATTCCCTGATTGAAGGAATGCAGGAGGAAGGTATTGTCGGACGACATGATCTTTCATCAAAACATCAGTGTAGTCCAGTAAAAAAGAACAAAGCATAGAAAGCATTGGATCAGGTATTTGTTTAAACGCGGCGTCCACTGGAATAAATAAGGTGAACGCTGATTTATATTTCAACTCAACATCAAGTTGTAGCGCCAAAAATATTCCGGTAGCTACCGTCAAATCATCACCTCGCTAACATTGAGGCTGGAGGCATGTGGCGTGGTTGGGATACTGTAATCAACATCCCAAATAGAAATGTGATGGTGGCGGTAATTACTTGTGGTGCCATCGTTTGGACAGAGTGTGAGTGTGAGACAGAGTGTGAGTGTGACTGTTTGGACTTTTACACTATATTTGATTTGAGAGAAACTAGAAGGAAAAAAAGAGTAAGGAGAGAAAGATTGAAGAATATTCCAGTTTCCTTTGTTTGGTTTATCATCAAAAAGGGAAGGAAAGAAAGTTTTTGGGTGGGACCCACTAAAAAAACAATCCCCCCAAAAATGGACGGAAAGGGAAGGAACACTTGATTATTTTGTGAAATGGCTTGAATACCCAAACATATTAAAATAATTACAACAATCTTCATACTTACTTGTTTTTTTTATAAAACATCGTCACACAATTAGTTTTTTTAACTTGCACTACTATTCTTTTGAATGGTAATTTTTTATTCCATTCACTAATTTTTTATACTTGTCATACATTATAATTAAATTCTTATTTTAATATGAATAAAAAAATACATTCTAGTTTTTGTCCAATTATATTCTATTTTGAATTGAGGGTAACTTTGGCATTTTAAATTTACATACCTTTCTTTCTTCTCACTTTCTATTCACTTTCACTCAAACCAAACAACTAAACAATCATCTCACTTTTCATTCACTTTGTACTCACATTCATTTCTTCAACATTCTTTCCCCTCATTTTCTTTCCTTCAACTTTCCTTTATCATCCAAACAAAGCATTAGGAAGAGCTAATGGAAGAATAGACTTATGTGATAATGAACAAAGATGAAAGAATAGCCTTCACGTTAAAAGAATAGCCTATGACTTGAAAGAATAGCCTTCACGTTAACTTCAGTAAAGCTAATGGAAGAATAGCCTTATGTGTTAATGAACAAAGAAATTGGGATGAAAATATTTATTTAATGTATTTATTTTATCACTCGGACGTACGCACGCACGCACACGCGAGTGCACGCACAAACATACACACACTCTAAGAAAAAAAATATGATGCCTATAAAATTTTAGTGTCTTGTATGATCACTCCTCTCGAACATCCTCCAGAATCCTCTAGCATCAATTTCCTTCCTTAGCCCCATCACTTAACTTTACAGAGAGAAATAATACATAAACTAAAACTACTATCATACTACACTAAATACATAATACAAGAAAAGAGAAGTAAGACAACAAGAAAATTAAATTCCCAAACAGCAGTGACGGCAGCAACATCGGCGATCATTGGAGGAGGAATTTGGGGAAGATCGGGAAGATCCCTAGGCAATAACACCTTGGAGACACCATAAATCACAATTGGAGAGTGAACAAACAATGTCTGAGTTACAATGGCTCAGACGAAGGTGTTGCTGACTTCCAACGAACCATTAACCGTGGAAGTGATGTTGAACATAAATTTGTTATTCCCTATTATTTCAGTTCCCATAGTGGGTTGCAAATGCGACACAGTGTGGACCTGGGAAGGAGGGAGATAAATGCCCATCATGTGACATCTGAGAACAAAATATTTGCTCTCAACAGGAAGTGATTTGTACTTGGCAGCATTCGCAAACGCTTGATCATTAGGTACAAAAATTTTTAAATGAGATTGAGAACAAAATTGTTAGATGCTCATCATGTGACATCTGAAAACAAAATATTTGCTCTCAACAGGAAGTGATTTGTACCTAGCAAAATCCGCAAACGCATAATCATTAGGTACAAAAATTGTTAAATGAGATTGAGGGTTGACAATATCGATGTGCACCGAATAAAATTCAGAGGATGTTGTTTTGAAATTGTGAGATGGGTCTTCCAACATGATTTTGGGTAAGTTTAACGATGATGATGATGATGATAATGGGTAGTAATTTTAACATATTAGAAGAAAGGAGTGAGATAGACACGAAGGGAAGTGACAAATTAGTTATTGTCAAGTGAAATGAAGTGAAGACCAGAGTTGAGTTGAGTTGGTGTGAAATGATGAAGTGAAAGTTAAACATTAAAAAAAAAAAAAAAAAAAGAACAGAAGTAGGGGTGTTCATGGTTCATAACCAAACCAAATTGAATTGAAATAAATAGTTTATAAACCAAACTAAAACCACTTGCATCCAAAACTGATTTATTTTATAAAATTGGTTCAGTTCGGTTTAAAATTGGTTCAAAACCAATTTATAAAAAAAAACTTGTTTTTTTTTTTTAAAATTCATTTTAAACTTTGTTGTTATTGAATTGAAACAAAAGATGATTTTATTTTTTTAAACCATATTAGTAAATAAAAATTAATTTTTTTTGGAATAGTAAAAACATTTTCTTAATGAAATATGATTTTTTAAAATTGGTAACAAAATATGATTTTATTTTGTTAAACCATATTATTTAAAAAATTAGTAATTTTTAAAATTAAATTTTTCTTATTCGAAATAAAATACAGTATTTTATTATAAAAAGAAAAACAGATTTTTTATACAACAAAATTAAAATAAATAATTGTTTAAATAAAAAACAGATTTTATTAATTAAGAAAACATTTTTTTTAAATTTTAAAATAAAATAAATGTTTAAATATTATATTATATTTATTATTAAATTAATTAACAATATGGGGGTGGAGGTGGTGGTTGGCCACCGGAGCTCCGCCGCCGCACCGTTCACCGGAGCTCCGCTGGTCGCCTTCGTGGACCGCCGCGCCGGTGCCGGAGGACCGGTGTTGACCTGGCCGTTGACCACCACCACTTGTTTATTAAATTAATTATTTATTTATTATTTTCTATTATTATATTATTTAGGAGGTGTGGAAAGAAGACTTTGGGTTCTAAAAAGTGTTTGGGCTTTATTTCTTTGACTAGAATGTTTGGGCTTTGTTAGAAAAAGAAATTTGTGCTTTTTACACACCATTTCATAAAATAATTTATTTATTTTTTGAAATAATATATAAATCTATTTTATCATTCAAATAATAAATATACTTTAAAAAAAAGTTTAACATATTTTTGGAAAAGAATGTATACTTATTGGATAACCGAAACTTAATTTTTGTGTAACGGTTTTTATGGTTTATTATAAAAGGGTCACTAATTTATGTTTTTTGACTTTGGATTGGATTTTAAAAATTGGTTCAATTTAGATAGTGAAAACCAATTTATTTGCACACCCCTAAACAGAAGGGAATGTACTATACAGAGTCTCTGCAGACTTCATTTTTCATCTCCACCTCCTTCAACCTTCCATTGTTGTGTTTTTCGATATGTGCTTTGTCAACACTAAACCTAGGACGACGGTCGATGGCACTTGCTGGTGTTGTTTTCTGGTTTGGGTCGGTTGCTGTTCTTGATAAAGACTCTGACCTGCGCACATGAATGGTTGTTGCAGTTGTACAAAAGCATGCTATATACTCTATTGGAAGATGCTTCTCACAATTTCAAAACATCACCCTCTCAATTAAATTTAACAATTTTTGTACGAACCACAATTTCAATTTTATTATGTGTTGTTATCGACCCTAAAAACCCATTTAACAATTTTTCTACTTGATGACAACGCGTTTGCGGATGTTTCTGCCATCGGGTACAAATCGCTTGTCATCAAGAGCAAATATTTTGTTCTCAGATGTCATATGATAAACGTTTATCTCCCTTATTCCCTGCTTCGACACACTGCCAAAGTGTCGCATTTGCAACCCACTGTGGGAACTGAAATAATGGGGGATAAAAAATTTATGCTCAACATCACCGCCACAGTTAATGGCTTGATGGCATTCAGCAACACCTTTGTCTAACCTTTGTAACTTGGACCGTATTCGACCACTCTCCAATTGTAGTTTATGGTGTCACCAAGGTGTTACTGCAAATGGATCTTCCCCAAATTCCTCCTCCCATGACCGCTGATGTTGTTGTCGCTGCTGTTTAGGGATTTAATTACTTTTTGTTGTTGTTTTAGTTTGTTCTTCTTCTTGTATTATGTATTTAGTGTAGCTTGGTAGTAGTTTTAGTTTATGTATTATTCCTCTCTGTAAATGAGGAAATATGATGTAGGCTAATAAGTTTTTTTAGAACGAATCGTTCGAAAGAATTCAAATTCGATTCTTGGTAAGAATAACTCTTAGTCAGATGGTCGCTTCCCCAAAAACCAGAGGATTAATACAAAAATAAAATTGTAATGAGTTTAAAAATTGCAGGAAAATTGAATGTAGAGAATTTTACAACGTATTTATTATGTATTTAAATTAAAAAAGACTGATGTATACATGTGAGATCCACTTAAACACCTAAATAGAAGAGTTTCATTGTAGATGATGTATTCTAGTAATGAGTTAATGCCTTAATAATGTTTATGTGTATGAACCTTTCCACGATTAGGTAGAACCTAATTAAGGAGACAAGACATGAGTGCCTTTCATGTTTGGAAGAGGAAGAACAACGAAACAAAATGTCGAAATTAGAATAAAACTTATTAATTATCTTGATTTGAAATACTCCAAATAAATTAAAGAAAGAGATTGAAAAGATAGAAAAAAGAACAATGCATGCATGTATAAACATTTAATTTAATATTGAGAGACTATATGTCTATAGGAAACATCCCTAAATGCATAGTTTCCAGGAACATATACACAAACACTGAGGGCTCATAATATTTGACACACCCTGGCCAATTGAGAGTGACACTTTTTTTGGTTCTCAACAACATCTTCAACTTGGAATTAGACCTCTCAGTCTCACACAAAATCTTTCTAAATAAGAAGAGGCTCTACCAGAGTTTAAGAGTAGCTACTACGAAAAATAGATTCTCCACAACTATATGCATTGCATTCTGCGCCATATAGAAGATCCAAATTTTTACAAAATGTAAATGAATCACAGCAAAAATTCAGTATTCGCACACTATAGTTTTACCCCCTAGCAAGCTACTAGCATAATGATTATAACACTATTAAAAATAGACACTAGTACTGTAAGACATGATTGCAGTTTGCAGAATACAAGCTGTCATAATGGGCCGGCCCAAATGGGCAGCCCGAATAGCCCGAATTTTTTTCGGATTTGGGACTTAAAAATCTAGTCCGAATTACACCTGAGCTTTTTAGCCCGATCCGATAAAATTCACAAAAAATATGGGTCGGCCCGAATGGGCCGCGGGCACCCTGCAAGCTCGAATAAATTATAATAAAAAATATGAGTAAATAAGGAAGGATGTTTATAATATTTTTACCTGGGCCAC
The DNA here is from genome assembly GCA_030408175.1 of Trifolium repens. Taxonomy (NCBI): domain Eukaryota; kingdom Viridiplantae; phylum Streptophyta; class Magnoliopsida; order Fabales; family Fabaceae; genus Trifolium; species Trifolium repens. The sequence goes on along the minus strand of CP125836.1, from coordinate 58,213,912 downwards.
CAATCTAAAAGCCCACACAAACATAATAAGTTAACAACACGACAGCAACACAACACACACGTCGCACACACCTTTTAATTCCATCAAACGCGCATTTAAGAGAATAAATATGCACTAGTAACGCAAATTATATACATAAAGAAATGAAAATAAGTTAAAAGTAAAAATAACTTATCGTGTCATTAAAATAAATAAATAAGCTAAAAATATAAAATCACGGTCGTGAATTATTTCTCTACGTAATTACACGTAAACTGTAACTAGCTTACATAACTTTACATTAATTCTAACAAATTTCAACCTATTTGTAATTAATTAATGTTGTGAACTCTCTGTAATTTGTTGCATAACAAGTCTCTGGATTTGTCAACTTTATTGGGCATTTAAATTTCTTCCTTTTTCATTACCCTTCATCTATCTAATTTTGCCTTTAAATTATTTTTTTTTTTAAAAAAACCGGGCCGGCCCGAAAGCCCATACCGGGCCGGGCTCGGGCCTTGTTTTTGCGGCCTGATTTTTATTCGGGTTTTTTAGCCCGACGAAGCCCGAAACCCGAATGGGCCGGCCCGAAACGGACCGGGCCGTCCGTTTTGACAGCTCTAACAATATGAAATAGCAGCGTGTGAGTCTTTATCTGCGTGCCTTGCGTTAAAAGTATGGAAACGGATTTCCTGCTGTAATTACAACTGTGAGTCGTCTGATTTGACTCAACAGTTGAGATTACTTTAAATTAAAAAACACAATTTCAATTATATCTGTATGATCTGATGTTAACGACTCAGAACAAAGACTGCATGTATTATTTACTGTAGGGAATCAAGACACCAAAAGTACCCAACATCTTCGAAAGAAATAATTAGCAAATTAGCATAGTCATCTGGTTTAGAATTCACTTCGGTACGTGGTATGAATTCGGTTACGCGGTACGTAACCTTGAAAGAATTCAATACGTAGGAGTATTTATAATCGGTATGCTATTTCGGTTTGTGGTACGTTCTAATATATTAATTGATAAACTATGAATTAAAAAACTTATTTTATTAAAACAAAAACAAATTATATGATAGAAAATATTAACATCATTAGAGTAGTGAGTTTGTAAAACAAATTAGTTTAAAGACCCGGAATCTATCGATTATTATTCGATATTTAAGTTCGTCATTATATTAACATAAAAATTTATATATTGCATTTTTATTTCTATTTTTTGTTTTTAATATTTTATTGTAGACATAATCTTCTTTTCTTGATAAAACTTAGTGCATTTCTTTAGACGCTTTTTGCATGATTTTTAACATAAAAACTATGAATTCTTCAAATTCATGTTTTTCTCAAAGTTGTTATATGCTAGATTGGGTTACAATTTTTTGTCTATCTTTTATCATTGTTTTTATTCCTATTTTTATGCGTAGATTTCCTTTAACTAAGGTATCGTTTGCTTATTTTAAACTTTTTTTACAAAGGAGATGCTAGGCCAAACAGATTTTCAAGAAGCTTTTGATAGAAAAAAAAAGTTGCTTAATTTGTTTGAGTATAACATATAGATAAAAGACTTCAGAAGGTAAAAAACAACAATTACCAAATAGCTTTAGGTTTTTTCTAAAAACTTTTATTTTCACTTTTAGCTTTTAAATAGCTTTTAAACCTAAAAAATCAGGCCAAATGATACCTAATTTTTTTTTCTTTCCTATTTTTATGTTTTGTATCTTTTTATTTATTTATAATTTGTATTTTTTATCGAGTCATTTCTTTATTATTTGATACGTGTGTTTCTGCAAATTGGTTCACGAATTATGATGAACCAATATGTAAAAATATCATGAACCGGTACGCGCGAACCAATTTGTGGTTCGCCGACAATATAGTGAATTAGTAGTATACATTATGCTGTGTCCAAAAAATAAAGATAAAGATACATAATAATTAATTGGACGGATACACTATTTAGTAGTACTAACTTAATAAAAGGACAAGGGCATGCTCAACTCAAGTGCCAAGGAATGCCTATGGTAGCATTATGATGTCTTTGTACATTCTCAAACCATGTGACTTTCATGTTTAGGGGGAGTGTTCTGTTTTTGACTATGGGGGTTCCTATTGACTTGAATTTTGTGGTTCACAACAATAATTAACCACTTTTAAAGAAGGATTTAGCTTAATCTACGCCTAGATGGCTACTGATTTGTAGTATGGCTCATAGACAATATCAAGTGGGCAGAGACAAGCAAGCCGGCTAGACCCGGCCCTTGCACTGTCATAACATGTGACTGACCCATCAATTTATTGTGGGGTGATGACTCTCCACGGTACTAGTATGTTTCAAGGATATATGTGTCTTTAAACACGTAATATTTACATGAACATCATATTTTCATTGTTTGCATGTTGTATTATTGTTTCTTTAATCTTTTTTCTAGAGTTTGTGTTCAAACAACTAACTTTTTTAGATTAGAAAAATGCCATATCACATGAATAATTTAACACAAAAATTGAATTTACTTTGCCATGTTGTTCATGTTTTATACTTTCACCAACCATGATTAGTTATTTATCCCATGAGTGCATGCAACGTCTTTCTTTGGGAAGCCTTTCACTAAAGTAATTGGTAGGACAAGCAATTTTCTTTTACATTTTATAATAACATATATTAGCATGCACTAGTTAATAATGTTTTTTATTTGACAAGTACTAGCTAATAATGTTAGTGATATAGTAGTTATCATTCACTCACTATAATGACAATAATATATTTTTGAACAAACTAATGGCAAGAATTTGGATAGTACACATCAAGCCATATGTTTAAATCTTTTTACCACTATTGCACAATTAAGTTGTTAAAAATCCAAGTGGTTGGACTTAAAAGTAATTAATAAGTTTCAGTTAAGATCAAATGAAATGTTTTACTAAACTTTTTTTCAATAAAGTTTTTATATATACGAAGTATTAAAAGTCTAACATTTGAACATGAATTTATAACTGAGTACAAATTTTATCTTTATAAGTCCGTTTTATAAGATTAAGGTATGATCAATTTAAAATTCTAAGAAGGTATCAGCAATACAAAATTCTAAGATGAAGTTTTGGATTTTATGTCCAACATATAAAATATAAGATCAACATTTAGATTTTCAAATATTCATCAACATTACATAAAAAGCTCTCAATAAACAAAAGGGCAGGAACAAAGGTCATAAATTAAACCTTCATCTTCATAGTATATATTCATTGATGTTTAGGTTGCTCAATTGATCCATAGACCATCATAATGTTCATAAATCAATCGACCAAAAAATTCATGAAGTTGTTGATTGCTGAATGGACTTAATCGACCAAATGATCCATTTAGAAGCTATAAATATTCGAATCTATAGGATAAGAACCAAAGCTTTTGTAATCCACTTGAATTGGTACCTCATACAACACAACCAAACATGGTGGGTCTACATGTACCAAAAAAGTCTTTAATTTTCTTTATCTAGACTATAGAAGTTCCATTCAAACTCTAGTTTCTCTTTGTATTTTTCTATATTATTAATCAATCAAATTTAATTAATGAAATTTAAGATCTATTCATTTAGATATGCGACAGCACAGCTTAATGACACCCTCATTTATGTGATATAAAAACCATATTATGTTAAATAATTTTTTTGAAGGATATGAATTTTTTAATGGATTTTATGATTTTCATTCATAAAAAAATTAGTCATAAAACGTGTAGCACAAATGGTTTTGTTTTGTCCCATTTGCACTACAAATAATACAGATATGAATTTGATAAATGAAAGTTTGGCATATCATAATTGCATTACATAATTTGTCTCAAAGCATACTCAAGGATCAAGGTCATCTTTTCAATATGTGACATGCATGAATGAATGAGAGTCCAAGGCCCACAAAGCACTAAACCATTGATTTTGACATTTGGTGCAAGATGACTCCAATTTTCTTTTCATATTAAAAAAAATGGTTGGGACACTAGAAGCTCCCCATGACCAAACAACATAAATAAATGTAAATGAATCATAGCCAACAAATCAATTTTTTAAAAATTACATTGAAGTAAAGTTATAGGGTTTAAGTTCTGCCAAAGGTAAAAAAATTGCTAACACTAATAATTAATTACTACATTTGACTGTTTAAAAATAATAATAACAAAAAAAAAAATCAAATTGAAAATTGCGAACCAATATTGTTATATTTGTATTATAGTTCAATTGATTCAAAACTACGGTTTAATCGATTCGATTTGGTTCAACCAGACTACAATGTAACCAAAATCAAACCAATTAATAAGTTGATTGATTTTAGATTTTGACCATGTCGATTCGATTTTTAAAACATTGGAGCAAATAACAATATATAACATTTTGAAAGCAAAGACTAGTGCCTTATCTTTGAGTATCAAAATACTAAATAAAGGAACCAACTTTGTCCCCCCACTATAAAGGGTAGGTCCCAATTCCTTAGCATGAGAATTCACATTGTATCATATCACTATTAGATAGTGGCATGGCATCTCCAACCAAATCCTCTAAAAGTGTGTCCCACTTCCCACACTACAAATGACATTCATGATTCTAAAAAATTCAAAAAAAAACAGCTATGTATCCAACATTACACATGTGGTGCCACCACACTTGATCATGACTTAAATCTTCCCTTATTAAAATCTCACAACTAGCTTCTCTCATTTTCTCTTCATGTAATACAAATATTTCTTGTTTCATGCAGTGAGAGAAAAAGAGAGAGATCAAAGAGAGGTTTATTTTTTGGTCATGGAGAAAAGCAAGTCATTTCCTGAATACTCATGTTCATACACTGAATTTGGATTCAGAGAAAGGTCCAACTCATATAATTTTAATGGACCAAGTGATAAGGGAAGTGGATTTTCTACATCAAATGATTCAGAACTTAAGAGGAAGAAGAGAATTAAGTCCTATAATGTGTTAGCAGTGGAAGGAAAGCTTAAAAGTAGTGTTAGAAACAGTTTCAAGTGGATCAAAAACAAGTTGAGCGACGTTCGCTATGGCGGCGTGTGAATTGTTACAAGTCATTAGAAGAATATTGAAACACATGTTCAGTAATTAATCTTAGTTTTTCAAGGTAAGAATTTGAAGCAAACTAAAGAGCTTTTGCTTTTATGAAGGAAAAATATTTGTGTGATGTATTTGTAAGATAAGATGTTTTACATGAAAAATTAATTAGGGAGCATGCTGTGTTTGGAAAAAGTGCAAGTTAGCATGCTTTGTATCAAACAAGCAAGAATTCTAAATGTTTCTAAGAATTGAGATTACTAATCTTTTGTTCTTTTCTTTTTGATGCATGCTCTATGCTTTCATTAATTCTGCTAAGTTTTTATCTTATTTTTTGGCTATGGTAGTTGTCTTTATACAAAATATGCAATCTTACTTAAACAGTACTTTAAAGGGGTCAGTTTATGTTGTTGACTTTGACTTTTCCAAGATGCAGCTGAATCTAACAAACCTGCCTAATATAATTTTTGAGCTTCCACTAAAATATTCTCAATAAGCTTATCTACATAAAGCTGTTTGGATTGACTTTTTATTTTATTTTATCGATAGATATAAGTAATTGTAAGATTATTTGGAAGAGCTTGTGACATGTTTGTTTATAAATTGTTTTCAATTATTTCCATGAACTATATATGAAAATAATGAATCAGGATCAAATGATGCTAATGTGTCAAATTTAATAATATGATACTTTCGATAATTCTTTATCGGATAATCGTATTAAAAATCGATCTTTGGATTGAAAGATACTATGACATAGATCATGTCTATAAAATATAACATTAATCGGAAATCATTACGTCAATAAGATACTTCAAAATTAACGTCTTACGAAATTTCAGAAAATGAGTTAATTTTGATATATCACATTGACGTATCAAAAGTTTTCCGATTAATATTATATTTTATAGACATGATATATGTTATAGTATCTTTCAATCCAACGGCCAATTTTGTAACACGATTATCCGGTAAAAAATTATTGGAGGTGTTATATTACTAAGTTTGACACCTTGATGTATTTGATCGTGACTTGAAAATAATTTGACCTTATTTTATAGTTGTTTATTCATGCATACTAACAAATGTCTAACTGTCACGGTTAGAATTTGGAATTTTGTACTTGGCATTTTGACTATTTGAGTTTCATTGTTCAACAGATGGTAACAAAGCGTGGTAATTATCACTATCAGTCTATCACTTAACAGTTCCTTATCATCATTATCTCTTTGTTTTTTACATACCATAATCCAAAATTTAGTGCGTGAATTCTATCATATTGATTAAGAAGTTAAGAAAGACAGACAAGTAAAACAAACAAATTAGAAGGATTACAGATTTTGACAAAGCTATCATTGAAAGTGACAACCCAACTAACTTCACATAATGTATGACATGACATGACATGACATGACATGAGCAATTAAAATATCTAGCCTTAACAATGATATGAATTAGTAAATAAATACTTTGATTAATAGACCTAAACAAAAAATAATCAAATGCAAGTTTCATTTGTGCCAAATGGATGTCTTATATAGCTATATGTTATTATAGTCATTCTTTTCTTCATTCTTCCAAATTGCAATATTTTAAAGGTGAAAAAACATGCATATGTCAACAATTAAACTACCAATAGTTAGTTGGTCCAGTGGTAATTGACGATGAACTTGGTAGGGAGGACCACAGTTCAATCCCCGGCAACTGCAATCGGGAGGGGGCTGGAACTACTTAATACCAGAACTGACCCCCGAACCAGATTAGGCGGTCCGGTGGACCGAATACTCGTGGCGAAAAAAAAAAAAGAACAATTAAACTATAATTTTCTTTAATTCATTCATTGAAGATGACCCTTTATTTTCAATAACAATAAATCCAGAGGAACTTTCAAAATACATAAAAATCAAATGATATAATAAAAAAATATATTTGGTATAAATAAATAATCTCAAAATTGCCTAATCAAAGACTAAATTTTCTTCTGTTTTTAGCTTTCTAAATTCTCTGGTAGAAGTGGACCTGAAAATTTGGTCTGTTCTGTATCTGCTATCATCTTTCTTGGTTACATTTGGTTTTGACTTGGATAATGGAGGAAGGTTCTTGATGTTTTTTTCACCAATATTAGCATGCCTACTATGGATTTTGTGGGGCAACTTTTGATCAGAACCAAGAAATGGAGAGATAAAGAGGGGTGAGTGGTCCCCAATTCCAGCTTGGTTTACACTAGATGAAGTACTACTTGTTGCACTACCTGGTTCTTGACTTGGAGCATAAGTTTCAGCCTCAGCATTACTTCTTAAGACCTGAACCTGAAATAATAACCATAATGTTATAACTTATAGCATCTTTTGCATAACTAAAATGATAATAATAAAAGGTTTAATACTCACCTCTTTAGAGGATACAGTAGGTTCTATTGGCTTATTAGATGATAAATTCTTGCGACGCTCCATAAATGTACGAGAACGCCTGATTTTGGAGTTGATATACCTGCAAATAATATCAAAGCAATAAGTTATATTTTCCAGTATCAAAATGTATATCTATTTATCAGTTAGTAATTGTTTATATAATCATCAAAATAAAATACAAATGGGATTAAATGTATAGTGACAACAAAATATATCAAAACCTTTATAGCTAAGGTTAACTTACTTGATTTGTTCTTTGGCTTGAATGTTCTCATCATCTTCTTTGTAGATTGTTGGCAGACCAGATAGATCACAAGCCAATGGACTTGTAAAGAAAAACTGCACGAAAAAGATACTTCTACGTGAGAAATTTGGAATAACTTAAGCATGTAATGATTTCCTAGAAGTTCATTAGGAATCTTAAACTAAACTTAAATTTATATGCTTGTATATGAATTTCTAAATCTACTAGTGCTACATGTCCACAAATTTGACATCTCTTGTAAGTTATTGCAAAATCATTCACTAAAAAAGAGTTAAATACAAATATGCCGTAATGGTTCACGATCAGAACCACGCTGAAGTAAGGAGAAGCAATTGTTTTCTTTGCTCACCTGATTTTTAAGAGCTTTAGATGCACTGCCGCGGAATGAAGGATCCAAAGCAAGAAGAGTACATAAAAGACCTAAAGAAGATGGAGGCAGATCCTTGAAAGTTTCAACCAGACTTGGTCTATAAGACTTTGGAGGTATAAAAGTTGTAGAAAGTTTTAACTTTTTCCAATATTCTTGCGACGGTGTGCCACATAGCCTGAAAATTCTATGAAGTTGCTCAACCTGAAAGCATGCAAAATTCGTTATTAGCAGATATACGCAGACAACATCTCACAAAATTATACAAATCACCACTCGAACTAGGCCTACAGTCAAAATTCTAAGACGGAGATAAAAGACCGACAAGTACAAAAAGAAAATAACTTTGCATAATTATTAGTTACCTCTGTTCTTCCAGGCATAATCGGAACTCCTCTAAACATTTCTGCAAGGAGACATCCAGCACTCCATAGATCAATACCGACTCCATAATCTGTGGAACCTAACAACAACTCAGGAGCTCGGTACCATAACGTCACAACCCGGTTTGTGAGAGGCTGTTGTTGATTTATACTATAATAATTGGCAAGTCCAAAATCGGCAATCTGAAGCATTCCATTTTTATCGATCAAAAGATTTGATCCCTTTATGTCTCGATGCAAAATTCCCCTATCATGGCAATGCTGAAGACCTGAAAGCAATTGATGCATATAGCACTTGACCTACATTAACTTTATAAGATTATTAAGGAGAATAAAAGAGTCTAAACGCTACAAAATGTTGAAGGCAACAAAAAAAAAATTCTAACCTGTGGTTCGGTTAGTCTTTCGTCTGGTCGAGTAATAATTCTCGACAAATCTGTTGGCATGAAATCAAAAACTAGATATATACTATACTGCATTCTTGAAGTGGCTAGCCCTTTAAGTTTTACTACATTGGGATGATCCAATTTCTGTAATATCGTGATTTCTCTTGCCATAAATTTAATGCTTTCAGGCTCTGATGTATTGAAGCGGACCTTTTTGAGTGCCACGATATCGCCCGTGTCTCGGTCTAGTGCTTTATAAACATTGCTGTATGTTCCTTGTCCTACCTGGAAAATGTAAATAATATATGCCAAGTCAGCTATAGTTTGCTCCCTTCTGCCATTATGTGTTAGTATAATGTTCCAATTTTGGTTTTCTCTAAACAAACTATATAAGTTAATGATTATCTCTAAAATTTGCATATTGGATTGTCAATGATTATATAAAATAAAACCAAGAGGCTTACGAAGTCGCATATTGAATATAGTTCCAGATAATAACTTATGTTATACAATGATTCCATAATTGCTTAAATACTCAATACTCAATTCTAAGAAGTATCTGCCAATATAAAAAGCCGGTTTTGTAAGGATGAGTTAGGCTCAATACTCAATTCTAAGATGCCAATATAAAAATCTAAGAACAATCAATCGGACCCTTGATTACACTCAATACATACATGGCTTTTGATACAATCATGCATTATATGCACAACAGTTAAAGAAGTATCTGCTTATACCTACTACTTGGCAAAGATAATACTAATTGCTATATTCAAATGGTCTTTCTAAATTTTGCAATCCAAATGCAAATATACATGAACTTTGGAACATATTCTAATAGGAACTCCTTAGATTCAACTAAGACAAATATAAGTTGCTGAAAATTAATCATACCACATCATGAAAAATGTTAAGAAGCATTAATAAATAAGCAAATCATTCATACTATTAATAGCAATTGAATAACTAAATCATTTTGTACTTAGATTTTTCCACAATCCTAAATCATATATATATCCTTGCTTAATCCATATTACTCCCTCTTGTCCAAAAATAATCACTTTTTAGGTTCATTGAATAACTGATACAGAAAACTTATAATAGAACTGAGAAATGAAGAAAGAGTAGTTTACTTTACCTTATCAATCATTTTGTAAGATTCAGCACTCTTAGGAACCAAACCAGACAAGCTTTGAATAGGAACATTATCAACTAACCATTTAGGCCAACCATCAACCATCTCATCTTCAAAACATTTATTCAAATGTTTCTTACTATCTTTCAAATCACTATCTCTCTTTCCCTTTCCACTTTTACCATCAACAACAACTTTATGCTTTCTGGGTTGTTTCTGATCAATAGTGTTCTTGTGAACATGAGTTTTAGTTTGAGCACCAGTGGATCTTCTATGAGCAACAAAATCAGAACTTGGAACATACCCATTTTCCATTTTGAACCTGTTGAGTCCTCTGTTGTTATTGTTGTCTGAAGAACCTTCAGATTCTAATGGTTTGGCTTGAACACAGCCCATAGTAATGGACCCTTATGAATATTGAAAGGTTATAACTGAAAGTGTAGAGAGAATAATGTGAAGAGAATGAAAAGGGAATAATGTGAATGCGAATAGCCGACCAAAGCCGGCAAATTTGGAAAGAAACTACAGTAACCAATGGAATGAAGGTTGTTTGTAATAATGGGCTTTGCTTTGTCCGAAGAGAGAAAATGACTGCGTGGTTGGGTCATAAAAAGAAAAGAATACAATAGAATTTAGAATGAATGAATCTCTCTGTCAGATACAGTGTGTTTCTGTTGAGAGAGAAAGAGAGAGAAGAGGAGAAGGACATGGACGTAAGACACAGAGACAAAGTCACACTCACTGTCAGAAGCATATAGTCCGTCCCTCCGTCCGATCTTTTTTATAAGCAAAAGTTGTTTATTTAGATTTATTAAGAAAGTAATGTATCTAGTCTATATTTAAGCTAGATACATTAGTTAATGAATAAACCTAAAAAGTAATTTTTGCTTCTAAACAAAGTCGGAGGGAGTATTTTTATGTGAAAAAATTGAAATTCTTATTTTTATCATAAATCATAGTTATAAAAACAAATCGTATTATTGAATAATAAATTAATCCTATAAATTATAAATAAATTTTAAATTATAAATTGTAATAATATTTATTTTAAATATAAATCTAAAATATAATTAAATTTAAAATCATAAAAAAAAAATATCTAGGCACTACTCTCAACAATTGAATCTTTGCATTCACTGATTCGGAACATTTGTAATCGTCTGATATTGATCGAATAGTTTATAAATTATTTATTTTTAATCATCAATTTAAAATATTGATCTTAAATTTGAATCTTCTAATCTTTGATTGAACAACTACTAATGTTTTGAATGCATGGACATGTAAGTTTTAGGAATCACAAAGATGATGATCAATCTTTATAACCATAAGATGATGATGAACCTTTATAACCATAATATTCAGAAAGGGTGTTAGGGTCACACTCTCTAACATACTCTTTTAATCTCACATTCTGAAATTTTCTTTCTACATTTTCATGGATGCCATGTTTCATAACAAAACTGTTAATAACTTTTAGTTGTTCAAAAGGATGTTGATTATAGTTGAATTGTTGATGAAATGGTTATTTATGGCTCTTAGTCTTATTAGCTTACAATTCAGTTTACTGTGAAGTGAACCATCACAGTTGATTTGTTATGTATGGAGATGAGCATTGTATTGTGTCTAAAGTAAGAATTGTGCATCATGGAAAAGGAAAATCACATTATTGTTATTATTTCATAATAAAGCAAGCTTGCTTGCTACATATGAAGATAAAACAAATTGATAAACACTGTTTACACATAGAAAAGCAATTCAAGAAACTATTGACAATGTATTTTTTTTTTATATAAAGTTATTTATTATTCACTCCAAATCTACTATCCCGAAATTCGAAAGAAGGATCTTCACTTGATCAACAAAGTCTGAACCTGTGGCAAACTCCGTTAGCAACCCAACAGCAAAACCAAACATTGCCCATCTGAATATGAAACAAGAATTCCAAATCAGAAGATATTCTACACAAGATTTAACATAATCATCTAAAAAATAACACATATCATTAAACACAAATAGCCATGTAGCTCAAAAGTCGCCCGCTTTTGTCCTGTTACACGACAATTGATCCTCTCATGTGTAACTTACATGAGAGAATAAAGTGTGATCTCTCATCACTTGAGGAATTTAGATGAAGTGAGTTTGAATAGTGATAGATTACACTTTACTCTCTCATATGTAAATTGCACGACATGATTTATTCCCCAGTTAGACCATTTTCCGAGGTATTGTGCAAGGCACTCACGGTTTTGTCCTTCGGTAAAAGGCACCTTGGGGGTAGATGTATGTGACTATTTATAAACTAAACATAGCCTCAGTTCGCAAGCAACATGAGACTTTTTGGTGTATCGGAACAAATATCATTCGTCATAAGTATCCATTTTGCACAAAAGATAATACATACATAAATAAAATACTACAAATAACATTAGAAACAATCCTATGCAGGACCTGTATTTGAAATATAAACAAAAACACTAAAAACGCAGCAAGTTTTAAATGCACTCAAACAACTTGATCAAATGAACATGTCAGCAGATTCAGATAATTCAATATTTTGCTCATACATGGACCCAAATGAAAATAGTTTGTAATTGTTAATTCACATTACAATGTGTTGGGGAGTCCGGGGGAGAGTCAGGAAAAACAATTAACTAATGATCATGATCCCTTAGAGACTTTTACTCCACATCTCCGCCCAAAACCTTAAATCATTCACTATACGAGTCACCTCTGTTATAAATATATATATGGTACTATTATTCAATTAGCTCATTCCTAATCAATGTGGCATTAACCACTCACACTTGAATTCCAACACAATCTAGTCCTACATTGTTTGCAATAACTTAATTCTACGTCTACAACTCTACATAAAATTTTTAGTCATTCCAAATCCAATTAGGGGAGGAAAGGTCTAAACTCTCAGTTATTGAAAATCATCTTGATTTCCCTCCATCACTATAAGATTATCATCATAATCAGAAAGGAGAGACATATGATAAAAGTAATACATTTGGACTTAATAACTCTTAAAATTTGCTAGCCTATCACAGCCACAACACAACTGATACAAATTCAGTTCAATCAATATTTTGATGAATAGCACATCTCTGCAGAAACTCAAAATTAACTAACTAGTTCTCCTATTGGACAAACAATTTAATTAAGCGTTTCTAGCATAAGTGCTTTAGGCATAAGCTATTCCAATAACAGATGCTAAAATAAGGTTGAATTGTTTTCAATGCTATCTTGAAGAGCTTGTGGAAATATGCTTAATACATTTTATGGACATGTCAAAGCTTTTTCTACAAGCTCTCCCAAACAATCTCACAAGTGATTATACTATTATATAAAATCAAATAAATCAATCCAAACAGACCCTAACTAGTTCCACCAAACACAATCAATATAAATCCAAATTAATAAAGGCTCAAACTTTAATTAACCCCAATTGAAAAAACAAATTTTTTTTTTTACCTTCCATTGCTAATCTCATTTTTGGCAATGAATCCAAAAAAGGGACCTTGAACTGCTGCTTGTTCAAGCTTCTTATTTTTGAAATATTCCTGCAATTCCTTAGCTTTTTGTCTCTGAAACTCTAATGTAACAACACTTTTATCATCTCCAACAACAGAACTTGTCTTCTGAGGTTGTGGTGGTGGTGGAGGCTGAGAAGGAGGTGAAGGTTTCAAAGGTTGAGGAAGATTAGATGGTTCTTTGACAGAAGGAGCCATTGGTCTTCTCAAAGGACCTTCACTCTGAGCATTCCTTATAGTAACAGCATAAAGCTTGGAAGAAGAGAATCTAACAGAATAAGATGAAGTTGAACATGAAGAAGAAGAAGTTGTTGGAATTTTGATGCATGGGATTGAAGATGTTACAGACATATTTTTTGGGGGGATTGATGATACTAAAAAATCTGAAAATTTATTTATCTATGTTCTCTGGTTGAAGTTTTTGTTTTGTTATCAAAATCAAAGGATAGGTGTGTGGACAAGGTATGTCCAAGTTTCTAATAGAAAGTGGCTGAAGTTTAATGGAGTTGAGATGTAAAGTGCAATGTCAACCATTGGATTTTGGCTACTGTTTGACTTAAAAGAATATATAAACATCTCCCTTGGATATTATAAAGATGTTTGGATAATTTTACAATTAAAAATAAAATAAATAGACAGTGTATTAAATTTATCTAATTTTATGTTGCAATTTTTATTTTAAATAATATTAATTAATATATGGGTCACACTAAAAAGTACATCTAGTGCACTTGTTAAAAATGATAAAAATGAAAATAAAAGACAAAAGTAATAGTAATACTAATAGGGTTTTTCTATCATATGCAAAGTTGCACATGTTAAGAAATTTAAAATAATAAGTTTGCATTGGAACTTGTGTATTTCATATTAAATATATACATTTTTAATAAAGAATTGTTATTTTTAATAAAAAGTTACTACTTTTGTTTACTTTAAGATGTGCAATGTTGCACATGTTAGAAAAACTCTTACTAATATATTACTTCCGGACTCTCGATCTTTTTATCACTTTACTCTTCAAGTCTCACACCCCAAACACAACTATCTTTGTATCCTACCACATTTCAAACATTTAAAATAAAACAAGAAAAATCATAATGAAAGATTGAAAGCCTCATTTAAAAGCTTTTTATTTCTAATTATTATTTTTTATATAAAAAACTAGTTGCACAAATCATACGTATAGAGAGCTTAAAAATTGTATATTCGAACTCCTGCTTCAACATATTAATCTCAATCTATAAATTTAAGTTCCATGTAAAAACTTTTATACTATCTAATTATTATATATTTTAAGAAAAATAGTGCACCCGATACACTAGTTAAACAAATTATTATAATTTTTTTTCTTGGAAGCATGTTTTGAAAGTGTAAAAGTTATCTTCTAATGTCTAAGGAAAAATATGTTGAAATATATCATGGCATTGGTAATGATACATACCGGTTCTTCATGTATCAATTTTTAATTATAAATTTTATTACTAATTTAAGGACCTTCATTTCCTTTAAAAAATTATATGGTATTCTCCAAGCAACAAATCAAGAGAATCAATTGCCTCAGTCAGACAACTTTATCCACAGCTTTGCTTTAATATAGAACGCCAACGGCCAAGCAACAAATCAAGCAAGTACGGCGGAGGCTAGTATTCTCCAAACCCCAAATTTCATGAAACTTGGTTAATCCTAACAAAACTAATACTCTGAACCCTTTAGAAACTATCAATGATCACTCGTTTTTCTTCATACACTTAACAATCCCGCACAATCTCACAACGGCCTGTAAGATTTACCTCGAAATTAAAAATAAAAAAAAATCCTTATCACAAGATTGTAAACAGGCAGCCACACTGATACTTTACAAAAGCTTACATTTGTATTGTCTTTCGACAAAGACAGCATAGAGCTAAAACTTTGTTAATCCATATAAATAAGAACATAAAGTAGCTTAAAAATGATGAATCAAAGCAAAGAATTCACACAAGAATTATACAACAAATTGATGACAGGTATTAGGAGCAAAACTTGAAGCCGGAATAGCAATGGTAGAGACACAAACAATCACTCGAACAAGATGTTGGTGCATATATCTCCAAAGGACCAAAAAATATTAACTCAGTTTGCCTTTAAACGAGTGATAGATTGTATTAGCAATGAATGTCCCGGTGAATGATCATATCGTCTTGATGAAACTCCAATTTACATTATCGTACAGGAACAGTTTCTGTCATTTCCATTATCATATTCATCATCTGATCCATCCACTTCACTGCAGTTGAATGACAAATTCCATTGTATAGAATCAATTACAGGCAGGAAATAAAACATGAAAACAAATACAAGATGACAAGGAAAAATGTAAGAAATTTTTATCACAACCAAAGCATATAATAAAAGGTATGGCAGCATTATACACAAATAAATGGTTATCAACCTCACAAGGTATAGAACAGGTTATTGACAAACAAACTAACTGCAGTAAGACCTCAATTTAATTTGTTTAATAAAGATATATATCCAGTAACTACTTACTACAATATGATTGAATGATATTGGAGACAAATTGAGACCTATATTAGTTTCTATTAAGTCTTGGTCCATAAAACATTTTCAATTCCAATTAAGTTCCTATAGTTTTATTCCACTTTCAATTGGATCCTTAAGTAGAAGCAACAACACTACCATAATTTGCTGATGTGGCAGATAGAATGTCCACAGCAACAACCTTTTTCAAGACAACATAACATACAAAAACTCAATTATTAACTAAATCTGCTCGGCTAGTCAGCTCAAAAACCTAATATATGTTCCTTTGCAAAACCACTTCAATATGTAACACCAGAGCGCCTCCAACTATTCCTTACAGCTCAAATTGTGAATTAGAGATTGCTACCCAACATATCTATCTCCAAATCATGTCATATCCTGCAAACCATTTCAGGTCCAGCAGAACAAGTAGGCCAAGGTATCCACCATAGCTGCATTCTTGCCCACATCCAGTCTTTTGGACAGATTCCATACCCAATGTCAATGACAAATGGTGCTGAAGGCAGCAAATCAGCACTGCATGACATGCAGTCATATGCATAGGACTGCAACTC
Organism: Trifolium repens; assembly: GCA_030408175.1. Taxonomy (NCBI): domain Eukaryota; kingdom Viridiplantae; phylum Streptophyta; class Magnoliopsida; order Fabales; family Fabaceae; genus Trifolium; species Trifolium repens. The sequence goes on along the minus strand of CP125836.1, from coordinate 58,197,289 downwards.
TACAAGCATTAAGCTGTAAAGCTTCAGTGTGTAGATTTAGAAGCAGTAGTTAACATTGGATATTTACATTTGATCGGTCTATGGAGTTACAATGAGGACCACTGAGTAGCTTCTTACGGGAGGGAGAAAAATATGAAAAAAGTACCCAATTTATTAGATGTGATATCAACATGGAACACGCTTAGCCAGGTATATCCATCGGCAAAAACATAATCTGCAAATGACACTACCACAAGTTTTGACCATGTTGTGTATTCTACTTTAATTTCCCTCTGCTGTGCTGATTTAATCTCTATGAACAAGGTATGAACTATTTGCATTTCATGCTAAACCAGTAGTAGTATGCAAGACGCCTACAGATCAACCAAAGAGTAATGCTCAACTCAATTCTACAAAACCGGATTGTAATTTGAGGGATGCCTCCCACTTGTAAACACTTTTCAAAGTCATATCCCATCCAACGTGGGACATTTAACAGAACCCCCCACACCCATGACTAGACATTGCTCAACAGATCTTAGAAATGGCTTTGATATCATGTAGAAAATAATGGGGAATATACTTTCATGTTTATTACTAAAGTCTGGGACTGTTTATATAAAAGAAATTACAATAAAATTTGTTCCAATAATCAGGACAACTAATGGACTGCAATAAATACAATTAAAATCAAATTGAACTAAAATCAAATAGGACTAAATAAGATATAATCAAATTCCTTGGATTGTCCTATAAGACTTATTGTTGAAGGTAATTAATAGGTAAAAATCTCCACACACAAAAACTGATAAAATCACTGAAGTTCATCAAAGTAATACAGGTTTATACACTAAAGAAATAACCAACATGGATATGGGGAAGAACTATAATATACATTATGTGCACACGAGTCACAGACACAGAGAATTCCAAATAAGTAGAAAGTCAGCCAATTGTGTCTAATGAATAATGATAGTTGATAATAACAGCAAGCCCTGAACAGATCAATAAAGTGAAAGGGGAAAAAACAGCAGAAATTAAGCGATAGCATACCCAGAAACAAAGAAAAGGGGAGAAACATCTTGAGGACAACAAAATAAATTTGATCATAATGGAATAGGAACAGTGATAGACAGGGTACGGAACCCTCTAATATATGGTCATAAACAAAACCCAAACAAATCGGAAAATAAAATCAAAACAACGAATCCTTCCTATGTCCATATCCGGTTCCCAGAAACCACATTACAACATCCATTAATCAAACATCATATAAAAGCGTGCAAGAAATGCTGAAATTCCCAAAAGTATATTATTATTCACCTCCAACCACAGACACCCAAAAGCTTCAGGAGAGGCATATGGCAACAGAAGCGCCACTCCTTGCTTCATAATAAAATTCCAAAATAGATAAAAAGAAATCAATTCAAATTTGTAAGACAAAATTAAGTCATTCTGAATGTATCTATAATCATCTTCTAAGAATACAAGGCAGATACATAACGTGAAGGCTGGGCTTTTAGTTTCAGATTTAGTAAAACATATAACAAGACACGAAAAAGCTTCAGACTTTACAGGATTCCTAATCTACAACAAATATCTAGTAGTACTAATCCTATTGACAACAGAAATCCAAATATGAAAGACATCAAGGACTTACAAGTTGTCTTTAATTTTCAAATCATAAGAAGATTTGTACACCTATGCGAAGGAGTCAGATTAAGGATCTACCAGTTTAATGGCCCTCCAACTCTCAGAAGTAAAACTAATTTAATTCAACTCAGCATCAAGCTAAATGCTCGAAGTGTCATACATAAGGCATCACAATGAATATGAAGATTTAGGATCTATAAGTAAAAAAATATATGAAAAGACCACCCTAGCATATCTCATGCACTTATATCAATCATACAAAATAAAGTATCAGGTGCCAACGATTCTTGAAGATAAAATCGGGTAAAGAGGTTCTTCCTTTTATTAAAGCCAGTACAAAAAATAAAATATTTAAATACCTGGGCTCAAATTCTCGTATTTCAACAAGCTCGCTACCACAAGCATCTGTCCACTGCACTCTCCTTCTCTCTGCTTGATCCCCAGGAGTACAAACCACATTTCCCCCTGATGCTTCTTGTTCATTAGTAGCCTCGACAGAAACTGATTTATTATTTTGTGGTCTTCTAATGCTGCTTTTTAGAGTGACTTTTATAGCATCATTACAATCATCTACATGAACAGAGGGATCCTTTCCATCGTTAGAAACCGGTAGCCCAGGTGAAACATCATGCTGTTGGGCAGGGCCCACTTTAAGAGGTGACGGAGTATCAAGCCCTGCGGAAGTGCGACCAAAGCAAACAAAGGAGGCACACCCGCGGGAAAGGCGATTCTTTGTTGAAGCCAGCTGGAGTTGAGGGTCAGATTCTTGGTCTACCAACTGGTACTGGTTCCACGGTGCAACTCTCATGGGTTTATCCTCATTCCTCTGACCCAAAAGGAGTAGGCTCAGGCCCTTGCTATACCCTGAAGCCGAAGCAGAGAAGAATCCTCCACCTTCTACTGCAAATAACATCAGTTCTGCTCATTGGCACGCCATAAAATGATTTATATATACGACTTCCTCCTCTTAGAACAACCAAAGCTACAGCCTTTTCAACCAAAAGAAATCAACAATCAGATTGATTTTCCTTTGTTTCAAAATTTTCAATTTCATACATTTTTATTTTAACTTGATTAACAATATTTTTATATGCACTTGCACTCTTAAAAAATATAAAAACAGAATATGCTCAGTTGAACAAATTCAATGTCAGCAAGATAACAAAAAATTATTAAATTAAAAAAAAACACACACACACACATTTAACAGTGAATAAACAAATTAACAAAGCCTTCGAAACTACGACAAGGACGATCTCGTTCAAACAAAAAGATCCTTTAAAACTTCTTCAACTCCAAAAACATGTTGAATATGGTACACCTCACCCCTCACCAAAAAAAAAAATCAGCTAAGGTGTCATGAAGTAATTGATTTCTGTTCTTGAAAAAAATATCAAAATTATTACAAATATTATTTATCAACACTCTCAACCATAACCTTCATAAATATTTAATTACCAACCTAATGAACACAGCATATACAAAACTCATTGATTCATTCGACAAAAAAAAAATGAAAAGAAGATCGCTACTTCAATGCAACAACAGCACAAAAAACATATACTAGTTAGCAAGCAATTTCACAAATAAAATCACAACATAAAAAAAAAAATTAAATAGCAGAAAAAAAAAATCGGCAAAATTCTTGAGTTAATTGCAAATGCAAATCAAAATCAGAAACACTAATACTAAACCCTAAATGAACACAGTGAAATCAAAGTAAGATTTGGAAGTGTCGGTTTTAATTCAGTTTATCGATAAACAAACAGAAAATCTTAGATCGAAGAAGAAGAAGTAAGTTAACAGTACCGGTGAATCAGAAGAGTAGATCGGCGGCGCGTGGATCAACGGTGAGGATTAGTAGCTTCTGCGGCGAGAAATTAAGTTGAGTGAGAAATAATTAAGAAAAGGATAGAATAAAAACGGTTCTGTATTTTTTTTTTTCTTTTATATGTTTGTTTTTCAATTATTTAAGAAGAGATAGGATAGTGACTCACACAGCATATGATAGCGACTTCACATCATTTTTTAATCTGCGCAGTGGGTTTATTTTTTGGCTTGGCATGTAATTTTTAACTTGTTTGTTCAATAGAGTGGTAATTTATTTTTGTTAATTTAAAACCATTGAAGTTATTTGTTTTTATGTGTATTTTTTTTTATTGAAATATTGGAATCGTTAGTAAATAGAGTAATAATATTATATTTGTACCAAAAAAAAAAGAGTAATAATATATATATATATTGTGCTTGTAAAAAAAATAATATATATTATATAGGTGTATGGGCATGGTTAATTATAGGTTTACAAGAGAGGTAAAAGGTTTGTGCATTTTCATATTTTCTTTTTAGTTGAAGCAATTTTTTGAAGCATGATCATACTGTTGGAATATTTTAATAATATTAAGTAGACAAATATTTTTATTAATTATATTGGCTATTTATCAAGTATGAGCTTTAATTGATTAGCGATCAAATTAAATAAAAAGACTTATTAGATTTATATTTAAGTAATTATTTAATTGAGTGATATGGGCTCAATATGAGTGGATGTCAGGATGGTCCATTTGGGAATAATGGAAACCCTAATGGGTCATCACACTATATATAGGCTATGGTCCCCAATATACCGGACACATCGCATTCGTCTCTTCTCCCCATCTGAAGAGAGTTTAAGGCATAAGGAGTCTCGGTTGAGGAAGAACCACAAGCCAACTGATGTTTGTCATCTGTCTCTCATGTTTCAGGATTGTCATCGGAGAAACTATGGTTAGTTCGTATACTTCTCTCCAGATATTCCAATAATCTTTAATAAATCAACATGTCGTAAATCATATAATTGTATACATGCTCTTTTGTTTATTTGACTTCCGCACTAAAGTAAGATTAAAGTTTTAATCTTTATTATTGAGCATGTCTATGATTAAATTAAATTAATTCCAACACATACATTGTAAAATCTTTTGACGATAGTTGCTTAGGCTTTGTTTGCGAGTTTGGAGGGGAGGGGAAGACTTTGGAGGGAGGGAAATAGAGAGAAAATTAGAGAAACCTTTTACATTTTTTGAGAAAGTATTTTTTATAGAGAATGACAAATAAATACTCATCATTAATATATTATGAATTTAAGAATATTATAACAACATTAATTAAATTTGAAAAATTCATATAAACCCTTCAAACCCCCTCAAAACCCCTATCCAATACAATTTTTGAGTTCCCCAAATTGGGGGGTTTTTGTGTTATGAAGAAAAAATAACCCTCTAAACTTCTTCCCTCCCAAACTTCTCTACTTCTTTCACTTATTTCTTCCTTTTTAGCCTTTCCTTCCCTTCCCCTCCAAACTCGCAAACAAAGCCTTAGTCGTTTAATTTTTTAACACATGGATGGTAACTGGTAAGTAAAAGATGTAGCAAATGTAAATAAAAGGGTAAAAAAGAAGATGTATCTAAGTACTAGTGGCTACATGTCTTTTTGTGCGATGAATCTCAGGGAAAAGATGAGACGTGAAGTAAAATGCTAGGCTTGATGAAAACGATTTGTCAAGTTGTTCCATGCTGCTTTTCTACATTTTTAAAAAAAAAATCCTTAAAAGAAATGTCTTTCTTGATGATAAAGTCAATACATGTTTTTCTTTAAGCAAGTCAATACATGTTTTCTCAACAGAAGAGTGGAAAAGAATCAAATTATTTATAAATAATTTCTAATTTATGCAAAAATATATTAAGGAATATATAATCTTCTGTAAAGTAAAGTAATATGCATAAATTAATAATATAATTATTCTTGTTTAATTTTTTAATTTATTTGATAGCTTTAAAATATTCTTTTGAGTGTTATTTAATATAATTGATTGTCTAAAAAAAATAAAAATATCATATAATTATTGTTTAATAAAAGAATATAATTAATAAATTAATCAAAGATACTTTTTAGGCTTAATTAGTCTGCAGGTCCCTTAAAGATTTTTTTGGTTTCACTTTGGTCCCTTAAAGAAAATAAGTTCCACTTTGGTCCTTATTGATATTTCCATCGGTCAATATTATCATTTTTGTCCATTTACTTCGGTAACCGTTAACTTCTGTTCAGGTGCCACGTAACAACCTACTTTGACACATGTACAGAAGTTAACGGTTTCTGGAAAAAAATGGACGGAAATGACCATATTGACTAACAAAGATATCAATAAGGGACCAAAGTGAAACTTATTTTCTTTAAGGGGCCAAAGTGAAACCAAAAAAATCTTTAAGGGACCTGCAGACTAATTAAGTCTACTTTTTAAAATTATAAATTAATTGTTGAACTGAATCGAATTGTCGAACTGGACCTATATTTTAAATACAGTTCATTAACTGGAACTGGATTGTAAATAACTTAACCTAACCATTAAGAATTGAATTGCACTGCACATAATAGTAACTATGTTTTGTGTTTTTTCCCTCAAATAAAATTCTCGTTTTCATTAAAACCATGATTCGTTCTCTCGCAACTACGAAGAAAATTGAAATCACTAGGCATAACCTTGCTGTTCAGGCGTTAACACACGGCACTCCACATGCACATTAAGCTATGATCCCCTAGCTAATTGAATTCCAACCACCAAAACATTTCTAAATGGATGCAATGCAATACTTTCATAGCATATAATAGCTTCTAAAAAAGCACACAGAATTGTCATTCATTTTTCCTAATTGAGAATGTTTCTAATTTTGATATATCCGTTCCAAATCAATATTCTTATGTTAATTAACACTTCACAACCACTAGTCCTGAGCAGTGGAATATATTTTGAAAAGCAAACTTTCCAAATTTGGAACTTTAGCTACCTGAAATGAAAAGTACGCATGGGAACTTTCATCCACAAGAGATCTCCCCATAACTATTTGCTGGTTTTCATGTAACAAACGTCACAAAAATTTGTTACAATTTGTGAACTTTATTATTTCTTATAAATAAAAAAGTTCACTGCCAACAAATAAATTGATTCAAAGTAGTAAGAGATTTGGTCCCCTTAAATATGTGGTCAGAAATTCGGTTCATAATACGGAGATTAATTATTGCTAATGATTGTGGAAATTTCGTAACAATATCATGGTAACCAAAAAATAATAATTCACTAGATTCACATTATATGCTACCAAAATAAGAAGAAAATCAAACATGGAGTACATGGCAATTTTTTTAAGAATAAAAAACACAACTTACATAATTTTTTTTTAAGAAATAAAATAAAATTGATTTTTTTTTGTCAACTAGCCTAATGCCTTGAAGTTCCACCATTAAAGTGAATAAGTGGGATGATCGGGGTTTGAACCCGGATCCCGGGCATAATAATGCAAATGTCCACCAATTGAGCTAAGTTCATGGGACAAAAAAAAAATGTTCCTATTAGAAAGTTGTTTTAATTTGTAAGTGTTAAATATAATATATTTATTGATGTGGACAATTATATATGATAAGTTCAAAAATAGTACTTATTAATTCAAATTTTTTAAATTAAATATCAGTGAACCTATTAAAATTGTACACTTAGCAATATATCAGTATATATCCAAATAAAATATATACCGAAGTATTCAACGTTAAATATTGCCACATTAAATTCTTCCTTTTTTACAAATAACTAGTTTTGAGACTCGTGCATCGCACGGGTCTATTGACTTTTATTAATAAAATATTGTTAAAATATAAGTTAAGTCATGGTGTTCTTTTTTGTAAAATTTATTAAATTAATATTTTTTTATTAAAGTAATTGTCCCGTGTATGATTTTTGTGTAATAAATTATAATTAATAATAACAAATATTTATCATTCAATTCCCTTTTTTATTAAAGCAATTGTCCCGTGTATGATTAAATTTTTTTGATAAAAGGAATTGTCCCGTGTATGAATTTTTTATTCAATTCCTTTTATGTATTAGTGATAAATATTTTATCTTGTATTTTTTTTTATATTTATTATCGATGAGAATTCATTCTTTTGTTGTTTAAAAAAAACTATTTGTGAAAGCTTCTGTCCATTTTTTTTTATATTTAAGATTTATATTATACTAAAGTATAAAATTAATTTATAATAAAATATTTAGAAAAATGTTATAAAATATTATTAAAATATAAGTGACGTCATTGTTCTCATTCTTGTAAAATTTATTAAATTAATATTTCTTGATTAAAACAATTGTCCCGTGTATGATTTTTGTGTAATAAATTAAAATTAAAATTAGTAAATATTTAGTATTCAATTCATCTTTTTTATTAAATCAATTGTCCCGTGTATGATTAAAATTATTTATTAAAGCAATTGTCCCGTGTAAATTCGTAAACTTTTTTGACGCATATTTTTTTTTGGTAAACTTTTTTGACGCATGTTAATTCATAAATTTTCACTAACAAAAATTATATCTTTATAAACTTTTTTCATAAACTACCTTATAAAACTTATAATAAGTCAATCCAAATGGGTTCATTTTGTGTAATAAATTAAAATTAATAAAAATTTATTATTCAATTATTTTTTTATTAAATCAATTGTCCCGTGTATAATTAAAAAAAATTATTAAAGCAATTGTCCCGTGTAAATTCGTAAGTTTTTTTTACGCATGTTAATTCATAAGTTTTCATTAACAAAAATTTTATTTTTATAAACTTTTTTCATAAAGTACCCTATAGAACTTATAATAAGTCAATTCAAATGGGTTCATTGTGTTTTTATTTCTATTTTTATGTTCTTTTATTTTTAAGCTCATAAATAAGTATATTATTTTATTAGGTAATTCGATTTTTATTTTTTATATATAAGTTGTTATATGTTAGATTGAGTTATCATTTTTGCATCAAAAAAAGATTGAGTTATCATTCATCATTCAAAAAACAAAATTTACTATTTTTTTATTAAAAAAAAAAGTTTGCACTATTTTTTATGTGTATCTTTTATATTGAATTTTGTTCCTATTTTTATACGTAAATTTTTTTTAATTACTTTTTTTTGTTAAATATACTATTTGATTGTACAGTTACTATATTTATAAGAAAAAAAAGGTTGTTATATTTAAATTGGATTAGCATTTTTATATTTATCCTTAGAGGTGGTTTGTTATGCTTTAAACAAATATTTTGTTTATGCCTTTCCTTTTGTACATATTTTATTTTTATGTTTATGCCTTTTTTTGTTTAATTTGATTTATTTCATGCTTATCTATTTTTCTTTCTTTTTTATACATTTTTTTTATGTTTATGCCTTTTTTTTGTTCAGTTTTATTTATTTCATGCTTATCTATTTGTTTTTTGTACGTATTTTATTTTTATGTTTATGACTTTTTTTTGTTCAATTTGATTTATTTCATACTTATCTATTTTTTCCTATTTTTATTTTGGATTTTTTTTATTAGTTTAGAGATGTAGTTTTCAATGCTATTTTTATGGTAAATTGATTTTATACTTATCTTACTAAAGTTAAAATTACATTTAAAGGCATAAAATTTGGAACACCGTTAAAAGTGTCAAGGACAAATTTGGTTTTTTAACATAAGTGTCTTTTAATATATTGTAATGTAAGTAGATTTATTACTAAATATCATTTTCCCTTTTTTTATATCCTATACTAGTTTTTGAGACCGGGTCTATTGACTTTTATTAATAAAATATTTTTTAAATATAAGTTAAGTCATTCTGTTTTTTTTGTAAAATTTATTAAGTTAATAATTTTTTTATTAAAGTAATTGTCCCGTGTATGATTTTTGTGTAATAAATTATAATTAGTAATAACAAATATTTATTATTCAAATCCTTTTTTTATTAAAGCAACTGTCCGGTGTATGATTAAAGCAATTGAGTAATATTTATTATTCAATTCCTTTTTTTATTAAAGCAATTGTCCCGTGTATGATTAAATTTTTTTGATTAAAACAATTGTCCCGTGTATGAATTTTTAATTCAATTCCTTTTATGCATCAATGATAAATATTTTATCTTGTGTTTTTTTTTTATATTTATTATTGATGAGAATTCATTCTTTTGTTGTTAAAAAAAAAACTATTTGTGAAATCTCATGTCCATTTATTTTTTTTATATTTAAGATTGATATTATACTAAAGTATAAAATTAATTTATAATAAAATATTTAGAAAAATGTTATAAAATATTATTAAAATATAAGTGACGTCATTGTGTTCATTCTTGTAAGATTTATTAAATTAATATTTCTTGATTAAAACAATAGTCCCGTGTATGATTTTTGTGTAATAAATTAAAATTAAAATTAATAAATATTTATTATTCAATTTCTCTTTTTTATTAAATCAATTGTCCCGTGTATCATTAAATTTTTTTATAAAAGCAATTGTCCCGTGTTAATTCGTAAGCATTTTTGACGCATGTTAATTCATAAATTTTCACTAACAAAAATTATATCTTTATAAACTTTTTTCATGAACTACCTTATAAAATTTATAATAAGTCAATCCAAATGAGTTCATTTTGTGTAATAAATTAAAATTAATAAATATTTATTATTCAATTCCTTTTTTATTAAATCAATTGTTCCGTGTATGATTACAAAAATTTATTAAAGCAATTGTCCCGTGTAAATTCGTAAGTTTTTTTTACGCATGTTAATTCATAAGTTTTCCCTAACAAAATTTTTATCTTTATAAACTTTTTTCATAAACTACATTATAAAACTTATAATAAGTCAATGTGTTTTTATTTCTATTTTTATGTTCTTTTATTTTTAAGCTCATAAATATGTTAGATTGAGTTATCATTAAAAAAAAAGTTACTATTTTTTCATTCAAAACAAAATTGCACTATTTTGTATGTGTATCTCTTATATTGATTTTTGTTCCTATTTTTATGCGTAATTTTTTTTTTAATTAATTTTTTTGTTAAATATATTTGATTAATATCTTTTTTGAGAGGTAGTTTCCGATGCTATTTTTATGGAAAGATTTTTTATGCTTATCTTTTTTTTTCTTCCTATTTTTGTTTTGTATCTTTTTGTAAGTTTAGAGTTAAAATTATATTTAAGGGCATAAACTCTGAAATATTATTAATCTTGGACAAATTTAATATTTTAGTAGTAGTTTCTTTTAATATATTGTAAGTAGATAAGTTGTTCTCCAAGATTTATCAAAACTCTCCTAAATTAACCACGAAACTGACACAAGTGGTTAATGCACATCATTTAAAGAAATAATTTGTGATTGGAGTACTTTCTTCTTTTAGGTCTCAGATTAGAGTACTTTATTTTCTTTTTCTTTTTTATAAATAATGTCTCAATCCAAGTTATTATTATAAATAATAATAATATAGTAGTAGAGTGAAGCATGAAAGTTTCAATGTGAAGTCCCTTTTTCCGCATTCACACAATCAATGATTGTGAGAGCATAATTGAAGCCAACCCTATGGCATAAATGATTGAGTGGTGAAAAAGTTATAGTTATGTCTATTAGCTTTCTAATTATAAATCTGGAATATAAAGATTGGGGATCTAGTTATATATTGTTGTTCAATTGATTGTGGGGGGCCAATCAGATCATGTAGTGCTCCAATCAGCCTGAAAGGAGCATATGCAGATTGCAAAACCAAGGATGGATAGATCATAGAGTAATAAACAATCACATTCCGAGACAATATTACTTGTTTGGTACTCTTCAAATTAAAATCTAAGATAATAATAATATGATGGATGGAGACAAATGAAGTATTATAAATTTTCTTAAATTTTCTGGTTCCGCCATTTTACTCCCCCAAAACTTTATAGCTAGTTAATATTGTACACAACTAGTAACAAAAGGAAATAATAATGAAAGCAAACGATGATGAACATAGAAGAAGTTTGATAACGGAGTTAGTCGTAGATACGTTTCTGATTGTAGAATGCGCTACATCTCATTTCTATTAGATGGGTGAATGAATGAAATTAGGGTTTTAATGTTATAAGCGGTATTTTTTATATAATAATAATAACTTGGTCCAGATAACAACAATAAATACCATGAACCGTACCACGAGGGTTGCCGCCCCTGCACCCCCTAGCGCCCCTCCCCAAAAAAAAAATCGCTCTGCTAGCTTAGCTCTTCGACCGCCCCAGCCTCTTTCTGAAAAAATATGAACCATACTCAACAGTTAATATCAAATATTCAATTATTATCGTCAGGCCCGATTTTAGGCCAGTGGAACCAGACCTACAGATCAGGTGAAACCTCAATTTTTTTTATTTGGGTAGTCATATGTAGAGATGTAGTAGTAAACAGGAGGTCCAACAACAATAAAGATCCAAAAAATAAATGTATATTGACAAAAAAAAAAAACTACATTCTCTTTCAGTCCAAGTAAACATATGTTCCCTTCCTTCTGTACCTTCACCGTACCGTCGAACTTTCCGCCGGAACCACCACACCGCGCCGCCGCTACCTCCGGTGACAACTGCAGTCATCCCTATTGTAGAACTCTATAATGAATTTTGATTATATTGATTAGAATATGAGCTTTTTTTTGTTAGTCACGAGGGTGATGATTACTTTTGATGTCATTGATATGTTTACAATTTAAATATATTATATTCTTTTTTAAAAAAAAAAATCTATTAGGAGTTCATTATTATTATTAGCACAAGATCTCTAAATACTTGGAGAAAGCCCTAATTATCGTAGAGAGATAAGTAATTTAAATTCTATATTGTATCTACACTTTAAATTAATAATAGTATGTTTGATCTCCAATACAACATTCACATGTATAATTATATCTAATCAATTCTATTTTCTCTAAATATTATTAGTATTTGTGTTGTGTCTAACACCTATATTTAGAGTTAAACTAAAACTTAAATCAACAACTATGAAATTAAGGTCAGAGGTGTAGCTGCATAATTGAGGGTGCACGTATGAAGTGGCCTTGTATTGTTTTTCCTTTTTATAATAGAAGCAAAAACAACGATTTTATATCAACCAAATATATATAAAATTTAATTTTTCTCTTCCCACTCCTTATTTCTTTTCTACCCTTGAATTTCTATTTCTGCCCTTGAATAAATATTTCAAAATGCGTTTTCCGAAAAAAAATTACCTTGAAAAAAACTTCAAAATGTGTTTTCCGAATTTTTTCCTAATTTAAACTAGAAAAATGTATTTAGAAATTTTTATATAAATGCAAAAATTAACAGGGGTAGAAAAGAAACACAGGGAGTGGGAAGAAAAAAATTCTACAAAATTACTTTCCAAATTGTGTATCCAAACATTTTGCCATGGTTGTGGTGCTGAAAAAGAGTTACGCCCAGTAAAAACAAAACAAAAAATTCACCGCAAGGGCGATAACTCGAAAGGTTGGAACAAGTTCATAAACCTTAATTACAATGGATAGTTAGAGTAATAGTATGAGGTTATAAAAAATATTTTGATTTTTGTCAAAAAGTATTTGAGATGTACAAAATGGGTTATTCTTTGCAGGTCAAAAAGAAGATGGTGGTGACCGGATTTATTTATTTGATTGGAGGCAGATTCTAGATAGTAGCTCTTTCTTTTCAGTACGCTAGGGCCACCTGTGATACTCCTGTATGCGAGTGTTCTAGCTTTTTAAGACCAACTCCATTGATAAATTTCATCTAGAATTATTTTATGGGTTTCATTAAGCCACATTATTTTAAAATAATCTATTCATTTTTTATCTCAATTGTGCAACTCTAAAAAACTCATATTGGATCCACAATTTTACCTCACATATTAATATTTTATTCATATTTAGTTTTATTGCGACTTAAAATATTAATTTCAGTATTTTTAATTAATATTAATATTAAAATATTAAAATAAATTAAAATAACATAGTTAAAAACAAAAATCTCAAAATAAATAAAATAAATAACATTGCATAATTAAAAACAAAAAACTCAAAATAAATTAGAATAAAGATAGGGAAATAGATTTACACATGAGTTGATACAGCATAAGTAACTATATAATATTTAATTTTAATAATACTACAACATTTCATCTTAACTAAAATCCATACTTTTCTTTTTGTTTATTACAATATTTTTCATGAATTTGACGTTGACTCTCATTCATCTTGGACATGATGATTTCCATTGCCTTAAGCTCCATCTCTTCCTTTTTAAAAATGTTTTCTTCCTCTGATAGTTGTGCCAATTTTTCCATAGTTGTCACTTTTTTACTTATTGTATCATGTATGGCCTTAGAAGATGTTCCAGTTGCATTTGCATTTGCTTTACCCTTTCTTTTAGCTTCCTTTTGTCCCTTTCGACATTCTATTGGAGATGTTGAGTTATATTCATAACTTGAAGGTGTCTCTGGGTTAGACGATGATGAGTATGCCCCACTAGCAGAAATCTTTGTTCTTTTTGAAGAAATTTTAGGTGATTCTCGAATCCATTTAGGTTCATCTTTTAACAATCGCCGTGCATTCTCAAGATTGAATAGTTCACCCACATCTTGAGCATAAAATGCATGTGCATTGATCAAGATGTCTTTCTCCGAGGTTGCACTTTTCTTTCCATGAACAGCTTGTTTGTAACACCCAACAAATTTTTAAACGCGACTATTTATTCGATGCCAACGAGATTTTAATTGACCATGTTCCTTCTCTCTGGTTTGTCCATGATGCTCGTTATAATTGTCAACGATTCTTAACCAAAAGTTGACTGCTTTTTGATCAACTCCCACAACCGGATCCTTTGAAACATTGAGCCATGTTGAATGAGAAGTGTATCCTCATCCCTATTGAATAGCTCTAGGGATTTTTTATTTCAACAGAACTTCTTTCACCATCTTCAAGCCTAATATTTTCAAGGCCAATTTGAGCTGAAAATTGTGGAACTTGACACTTTGACATAGACCCAATCGGTGTTTCATGACCATTGCGAGTAAACTCTACACCTTAAGTATTCAGTTGAGGTCTATAAAATATGTTGGGTTTGTTGGTGGTGACAAAAATATGTTGGGGTTGATTGGCGGTGATAGAAATTGAGAATTTTGAGAAATAGTATGTTGATAATTTTGCATGATATTAAATAAAGACTCTTGAAAATTGTGTTGATTAGGATCCATTTGACATGAACAAAAGATATTTTGAAACAATAAGATGAAATTTAGAAGTTAAAATTTTGTGAGTGAAATTGAGAGCAAATAGATGAAATTATAAGAGTAAAGTTGATCACAATTTATAGGTAAAAGTAGTTTTGAAATTATAAAAAAAATATGGTAAAAACATGAATATAAGTTGCGGCTAATATGATCAAAATGGCAACAAACTAAATTTGGAAATAAAAAAACAGTAATATGCTATTGCTATTTAATTGCCTCAAACCAAAATAATATTATTTTAATGGTAAACTTTTAAAATGTCGTGTCTTCATGATGCAACACATCTCTACCTGACGCACTAGTTTTTCCACATATAAAGACAAAAAGAACTTGCTTTTTCAAATTCAAGCTGGCGAACTAATATTGAAGCAAGGTCCACTGGAGCTGCTCTAGGGTCTAATGTTATTTTTCAACAATTTTTTTTTATTTGTGGTTTTAAATTTTAAAAAAATGTCTTTTCTTAATTATGTAATAAAAACAATTAGAATTGTTTTTCTAAAATTTATTATTTAATTATTTGATGAGTTGGATAAAAATATACGCACATGTATTTTGCCATGTCATCATTTTTCATGCCAACTCATTTAAAATTTGTCTTATCAAAGATCAAAATAGAGATTGGGATCAAACTTCAAAACTACAATATGTATGAAAATTGGAAGGCTAAAATGTTTGATTTTGAAATAGAGAGACTAATTTTGCAAAAATAATAAAATAGAGAGACCAAAAATACAATTAAACTAATATAATTTAATGCACATTATATTCCTAACATTTAACAATAAACCCAAATGTAGAAATCACGAATAACTTAAATTGGGATTGGGCTCCTCTAAAGGGAAAATTTTGTCACTATAGAAAGTAAAGTGAGTAGTATTATGGATCAGAGATTAACAAATCAAAGGAAAACAATAAAACTATTACAAATAGTTAGTCTGTTAAACTGACCTTGTTATCTTCAACATCAGTTGTTGAATACAAATTAAGACCAAAGAAAACCATTAACATAACAACGAACACAAAATTCAAAATATTCAGAATAAAAGCATCTTAATCTTAATCTTAATCTTAATATAATAAAACGAGAGTAACTAGAGGCACCCTAAACCCTAACCCTAATATGAATGGTCTAGATTTTGACACGTGAAAAAAAAAATTATATCAATGGCTACGATAAAAACTTAATACGAACCTAATTTTAAACCAATATTATGTTGCCACGTCAATTAATGAATGTGACACGTGTTTAAAAACATAATATGTGAATTTTAAACCAATACTATGTTGCCACATCAATTAACGAATGTGACACGTCATGTGTTTAAAAACATAATATGTGGCAAAATATTATTGGATGCATTTAACCTAATAAGTTATGTTTGGCATAAAATCCAATTAAAATTAATAATGAAGAAGAGAAATTTGACCTTCACAAGAGAAAAAAACAAAAAAGGAGAAAAGTTTCCTAATTTGAATCTCATGTCAATCCCCAAAAATATGATAAAGTGATAATCTCGTTTTTTTTTTTACACAGAATCCTAATAAAATTAAAATAAATATATATTTACTCATGTCGACAATTATCTGAGTTGCTTAACAACTAATATATGCGAAAATTGTGCTTGGATAGCTTGGAAATAGCATGAAATAATTTTTTTAAAAGCAATAAACACAGTTTTCTATTTTCAAATGATAGCATGTTATTATCTCTTCTATTCATATTTTCATAAACTCAGTATTTTAGTTTCCAATTTTTTTGTGATCATAGACATGAATTTTAATCATAATTTTATATTATACTTTCGGACGTTATTGAACATGTAATTGAGAAAGATCGAATCAAGGAAACTTTCAAGAACGGTAAAAATATGCAACTTATTGACCTGACTCTAAAAGATCCAGAGTAAGTGTAATTTATTTTGGAATATATTCGTTAATTGTATTTTAATATAAATAAATAATATTGAATGTTATTATATATGGCCAGCATGTGTCAGCAGAGGAAAAAATTCATGTCATTAATTCTTTGGAATCAATTTGCAGATCAATTGCAAAAATTTCTTGCAAGTTATATATCAATTATCATCTTCTATAATTGTGATATTGCAACTTGGAAAGACTTCAAAGTTTTATAGTAGAAATTAATCAATTATAGTTACTTTTTTTTTTATATTAAGAATATGTCCAAAATTATGAGGTTATATTAATATTGATTACAATATTTTAATTTATGCATGTAGGTTCTATGAGGGTGTCGAATGCCTTTATTTGGAATACAGCTAATTATAAATCGTGATTTGCCTGTTCAGACTATATAACTAGGTAAGCATATGTAAAGCTTATATCATCAATTATGTGTTGTTGTACCAAGAGTCACGTCGAAAAATGAGTTGAAGATTTTGATCGTCAACGATGCCGATAACATTACAAATATCACTTCAAATGTATCTTTTAAAGAAATTTTAGTTTCTAAACCTATAAATTATATTCTTATAACATATGAATTACTTCTTTTTATATATGTTTATCGTTTGTTCGCCCCCATTGGATTTTTTTTTAATTATGGTCTTTGTGTTATACATAAACGTAGGTGATTAAGAGGTATAATGACATTGATGCATCATTTTTGGTTTGGGAATGCTATATTCTTAATATCATATATCATATAATTTAAGTTTATCACATATTATTAATATACATATTATATAATTGAATTAGTGTGCCCCATAAATCCCGTGCGAGCACGGGTAAAAAGTCTAGTACACAATAAATATAAAGAATACACAATCAAGTTTAGGGGAAAATGAAATTTCATTATAAAGGTACTTATATGATACATCAATACGATGCGATTCAAAACATAATTTACATAAACCCTAATTCAGATAAATCAGAAAACTGTATCTATTCAAGAGCTAGTAAACTTGGTAACAGCCTTAGTTCCTTCAGAGACAGCGTGCTTAGCAAGCTCGCCGGGAAGAACAAGACGAACAGCAGTCTGGATCTCGCGAGAGGTGATTGTAGGCTTCTTGTTGTACCGAGCGAGTCTAGAAGATTCCTGAGCGAGTTTCTCAAAGATATCATTGATGAAACTGTTCATTATCCCCATTGCTTTGCTTGAGATTCCAATATCAGGATGAACTTGCTTCAGAACCTTGAAGATGTAGATCTTGTAGGTTTCAACGCTTTTCTTGTGTTTCTTCTTTTTCTTGTCGGTGGATGAGGCTTCCTTTGGGATTTTCTTCTCAGCTTTGGTTTTCTCTGCCGGAGCTTTCTCTGCTGGCTTCTTCTCCGCTGGCTTTTTCTCTCCCTTCGCCATTGTTGATGAAAAAATCGAAACGAGAGATTGTTTTAAGAGAGAAAGAGAATTTGTATTGTGTTGTGAATTTGGTTTTCGGTGTGGAATTGTTTATATATGAATGGTTGGTGTGCGCTGATTGGTTGAGTTGTGGAGTGCGCGGATTGATGACGTGGATGCTTCATTTTGGAGGGACTTTTTCAACATAGTATCGTGTTTTTCGGATGTTTTTGGCGGGGTTATTTTTGAACTTATAATTTTTAGTGTTGAGAGATTGAGAGGCTTTGCTGCCGCCTGCCGGTATATGAAGTGAGTTTGGGCCGGAAATTAATCATCTCTTCATCGGATAAATAATGTATTTGAGTTATATACTACAAAAAATGCGCTATTTAGCGGGGGTTATTTTAAGGCGGTTTTGTAAAAGTCTCGTAATTTTTTAAAAATTTATTAAATAATAAATAAGAAATATTCCAATTAACATAACTAGCGCTTTTATTTTTATTTTCTTTCTTCTCTTGCGCGCTTTTATTTTTATTTTCTTTCTTCTCTTGCGCTTTTTTTCATTCATCATAGAAGCTATGGAACAAAAACACACAGAAGCTATGGAACGAAAACTCCACCGTCTCTGCCGCCGTTAAAACACAACTTGCTCTCTTCCACCGTCAATTCATCTCCAGTGTTTGGGGTTGGAAACAAATGATAACGCAATTTGGGGTTGGAAAGAAGAAAGATAAAAGAGAGTTAATTGGTGAAAGTGAGAATAAGGTGTTGCAGGACTACATTTGTATTTTTTAATCTTGACCATTGATTGATATTTAACGGTTGTTAATGATTGTTCTCATTTCTCATAATAACAAAGTGTTCTCGTTGGAGTCGCCCCGGCCGCCCCCTATTGTTTTATAATAAGGTTTTACATCTTCAAACATGAGGGGGGTCATGTTCTTCATCTCACCTTTAAAATTTATTGGACTCCACTTATATTTTTTTTTGAAGTTGGTAAACCCAAGGAATTTGAATCCAAATCCATAAGATTAGCATTGGTGCTAAGAACTTGTACTTCAAGTTCTTAATAAGATTTCTAATATAAAAATTCCATATTGTCTCACAAATCTGAAATATTCAAATCTTTGACTTTGTGCATAGCTTACGGTGCAGGCATTATACACATTTGTGTATGAATAATGGGTCAGTGGAGGCACACACACAAGAAGACACCTAGCTAGGATCGTCCTTAATGGGAAAATTCTACACATGGACACAATTTTAACCTTAAGCTACAAGTATGCTGATGCTAATATACCTTCTCTCCCATCAAAAGCACAAGCAATTCCATATCATCATACCTTAAAATAGTTCCAATTACTTGCACACCTTTCTTCCCATCTTTTATTGCCCCTCCTTTTAAAATACCATACTTTAGCTTTGTGGTTGCAAGTGTACACCTTTTTCTTTTTAATTGTTTCCTAGGAATAATTTAGAAATACCAAGCTTTAACCAAACATTTAGAATATAATGAATGCATCAACATAAAGGAACTATGTTACCTTCATAGCCTAATATTGCGAGAGTTTATTCCATATGTTAATAAAACTACAGCAGAAAGTACAGATGTACACAGAAAACTTCGGATAGAAGCAACCCAACAGAAAGCGGGGTGGGGAGACAACGAAGATTACAAATCCAAATGATTTTAAACTATCTTTACAAAGAACATTTAACATTCAAACTAACTACTCGGATGACATGAGCATATTAATAAGACTAATTGAACTGGTTCCACCGTGCTTCTGCTACTATGTGACGAGCAAAACCAGACAAAGATTTCAAATGACTATTCACTTCATTTGCAAGTAATGTTGATTGATGTCAAACAAAAAGATTCAGTACATAAACCATTAGACAGGACTAGTCTGCATGCATGTCCATGGCTGAATCGTTGGAACTGAATGCAGTAGATTCCCTGCTTTGCTGGTGAAGAAAGCTGGATTCTGTGATCTGGTTTCTATTCCCCATAGAGGGACCACTAAGGTAGTTCCCTCCCTCACCAACTTGATAATGCTGAAGACTTAGACGAACGGGGCTTGACAAACCATTTGAAAATACAAAACTTTTGGGTTGATCATCACAGTTCTCTGACCGAAGTCCCTGCCCCGTAACTGGTTGGCAAGAAGAATCTGATGTTACTGGAAAGCCAGAACTAGCGACATGCACTACTGGTTGTAACTGTTGGTGTTGCGGTGGTGCTCTAGGCGATATTGATTGCTCCTCTCCATAATAATCCAGTTCATTCTGCAAGCAAAGAAATAAACTCTCATGCATATACTTTGCAACCGATAACAACGTAAACCAATATATACTGAAGTACAAAGACATCTTAGTGAAACCCAAGATATGTTATCAGTTATCGCCCATTTTTTTAGAACTTCAAGATATCTATATAGCCACAAGTTCAAACAAGTTACAGGACCATAATCACTTATAAGTCCGGAGGAAAGTATCAATATTGCAGACCTTTAAAATCGCACAAAAAAATAACATTTTATTATTATCTTTTCTATCACCCTCAATAAGAATATTGATACAGCCACAATAAGAATAACAAAGTTAAAAAATCACATTCGCCAATTTAATTTGTGGAGAGTTGTCCATCCGACAAATCTTTAAAATGCCACAAAAAAATACTTGCAATTGTTTTCTGTACTTCTCTTTAGCCAGCCATCAACAATTCCATAGATAATTTTGTAACGTATAGAAGTTCATACCGTGAATGGATTGTAAACTTCGAAACACTGATTGCCATAAAAGTTTAAAGTAGAAATTATATAAATGGATTCCACCTATTCTATGATTCTAGAAAATGAAATATGAAGCAGGACCACAGAAAAGGTTGTGTCATTGATCCTGCCTATGTAAACAAAATTGCAACTGATTATTTGGAAGAGCTTATTTGGGCTTATTTTATGACATAACACTATTGTAACTGTTTAGAAGAACTTGTAAAATAGTTTTTGTCATACACCCTTAAACTGTTTTCAGCTTATATTGATAAGCTTCTGATAATAGCCTGTATAATTGGCTGATACGATGTTACCCGTCATCCCCTTATCGATTGTAGAAACAGCATATACATAAGCACTTGTATAATATGTGATCATTGAATTAAGAACTTAATCAAGATGTTTACCCATACAGCCCTAATTGAGCAAGACTAGCATAATTATAAAAACCATTTTGTTAGGTTTGACACACGACAAGTTGACAGTCTCAATGGAAAACAGCCTATGATTAGGTTAACAGTCCACTATTGCAATTTCTTGTCACTAACTCCTACTGCTATAGACTATCACACTCCTCTTCTATCCTATTCTAAGGTGGCATTTGGTAGACAACGTATAATGGGCTGGAACATAACATACTGGTTCTGCTATGTGTGTGCTCGATACATATTAAACAAAAAAGCAGGACAAGAAATTATAAAAAATGGTACAATTTTGTTCCATTAAAAATATGGAATTAGAGAGAAGACAACAGTATAGGCCGTTCCGTTGCATACGAAATGTTACCCGAACATGCTGATTTGACTGCCTTGCCATATGCAGTTCACACTTGACAATTCCCAATCAATCAGCAGAAGCATGTATGAAACTACAAACTATACTTGATTATATGCGAAACAAAGAACAGTAAAACCAACCTGAATGTAGTTAAGTATATCAACCGTTGCAACTCTTGATCCACCCTCTTGCTGTCTCCAAATCCACTGATAAAGTTTTTCCTGAAATCAGAACAACATCCGACATTAATAAAATGCCAAAACACCCCCGCTCAAAAAACAAAGCTTCCTTGATGGGTTTGGTTTTCATATAACCCACACCTGCCATTCAATCAATGTCAACAACACCCCCTAGTAATTAGTTTGAGGCCTGTTTGGACTTGTTAGAAATAATATAAAACTATTGATGTAGCTAATCCCAACAGCTTAAGCTTTTGTGATAATCGGTTATTTGACAGGACTGAACTTATTTGTGCTTATCTATAAGCATAAACACCGTTTGAGAGCTTATAAATACCGTTTGTAACATGCCTATAAGCTATTTTAACTTATTTCCACAAACTCATCTATAGAGCTTCTGAAAATAGCTTATAAGTTATAACTTAAACAAAAATAATTTCACTTTATTTATCTTTTGTCATAAAAATAGCTTATAAGTAAGCACTTATATGATAAGCGCGTATGCTCTAATCACTTTATCAAAACAGGGCCTAAATCTCAAAAAATCATGAACCCCAAAGTGCAGCAAGGAGTTGTTTGTGAACATGTAACAAAGCCAAAACCTTAAATTCCAATCCTATTCAATCAATTTAAGAAGCACTAGCAAAAAATTGATCTTGTTAAAGTTTAATCATTAATTAATTAATTAATAATAGTGTTTTCTCCAGCAATTAGGTAGAAAGAAGCATGTGAAAGAGAAAAACACATTATGCATGATGGAATGGTTTTTATAACAAAAAATGAAAAACAAAACAAAACGAAAAGAATAATTGATTGATTGATGAAGGAGAAGTGATTTACGAGGCCATGTCGTTGACCAGATTGAAAGGAAAGTTTCTGGTGATTGAGAGCATGCATGTGAAGTTGCGAAAGAGAATTAGCAGCAGTGCAAAACGAAGCATACATGGTTCGATCAACTTCATCGAGAGTGGTGGCTATTGATTTTCTCTTTTTCGCCATGGAACCCTAATAATGGTGATGGAGAAAGTGAGAAACAGAACAGAAGAAGAAGAGAAAGATGATATATGCATAATTGCATATACACGGTAATGTAACTATATTTTTTTTAGCGTGCGAGTCACGTGATTGGTTTGATTCGATTGGAACAGATAGAAACGAAGATAACTTATGTTCCTTTTTCATCGTTTCTTTCTGTTCTCTACGTATACTTGTTTTGTTTCTTGTCGTGCGGTGAGAGAGAGAGAGAGAGAGAGAGAGAGAGAGAGAGCAACGATGTTGCAGTGTAATGTTTTGCTGTTCCCACCTGTCTTCAAATTTTCCTCAACTTGCTTTGGGCTTACTATTTGCTATTTGCACCTTATTAATTCATTTTTGCTTTTGAAATAAGGGACCAGACATGACAATTTTAGTTATACTATGTTTGATTCTAAAACTGTTTTTGGTACTGGACAAATAGTGAGTCAAAGGACAGGACAAAAACTGATATTCTTGTCAATCACTGAACCACGATACAACTTTTTGTCTTATGCACAAGTTGTCCAAAATACGAAAATAACATTTTGTCCACCAAATATGATACAACTCAAAATTTATTTAATACCTTTAATATTTATCATGTGTTGTTCTATCTTGTGTTGTCTTATACTATTCTGTCAAGTATTTATATTTTGCAGATCAAACAAATCCTTAATGTTGATATTATGTTTGTGAAAATTAGTTTTGAACTGAAATACATAATAAAAGTTCATTATGTTTTTCAATATAAGTATATTTTGAAAATTTGAAAATATAGTACAGTAAAGGATCACGACCTTTGATTTTCAATCATATGGTACATATCGCGCATCAATAAAAATATGCTAAAACAATCTCAACTGTCCATATCAAATCAGACGGTTACGATCTGTTACAGCGTCTTGTTGTATCAATGGGAAATCCAAATCCGCATTTCATAGCATACTATGTACGTAGTGACCTAATTTGATAGAAGATTAATCTGACTCGATCAGTAACAATAGATATTCACTGTGATCAAATATTATTTGAGTTTAAAGTACATGCACTATCAGTGTAGATTAATTTTACAGTGACAATCAATAAGAACAGTTCAACCTTCCTTGTCATATAAAAAAGGTGGAGTTAAGTGAGATAACATGGCGGAAAACATGGTCGTGATTGATTGGCAGTGTAAAATTTCTCATATTATTTTGATAGATTTTAAAACGACAATTATATTGTTTATCCTAAAATAAATAAATTCCAACTCATTTATTTGTGCATTAATTTTTATTTTTATTGTATTAACTTCTAATTTTCAAGGGAGAAGTTCCGGTCATCAAGATTTAAATCGTGAAGCAAATAAAATATTTTCAATATTTGTTTAAACCAAAAATCGAATTTGGGTCTTCACAACAATCTCTTCTAAAAAAGAGCACATTAATCACTTGAGATTAAGAGCATCTCCAATAAGAGTATCATAGACAGTGGCGGATCCAGAACATTTTGCTCATGGGGGCAAAAAAATAATGTATATATTTTTATTAAAGAAATATATTACATACTTTTATAAAATATATATATATACAATTATAGTGACAAAGAAAAAACGGAATACATAAAAACTTATAAAATTATTCTTTACGAGGTTTCATATTCTAAAAATATTCGATGATATTTTCACTACCAATATTATAAAATTTGTCACTCTATATATGTTACCATATGATCATTCAAGAGAAGTAAAAGCAAAAGAAAGAGAGAAAAATGGTTGAGAGAGAGGAAATTGACGTTTCGATGAATTAAGAGAGAAGAAAAGTACATTTAAAAAAAAGTGTGTGAATATTAACATATTGGAGTAGTGAAAAGTTAAAAAATAAGATAAATTTGTCGTAGGTAGATATTAAACCTAGTCGTGGGGGCTTAAAGAAATTATGATACTAGTATTAAAGAAAAAATATTTGTATTGGTGGGGGCTTGAGCCCCCAATATCATCTACTTGCATCCGCCCCTGATCATAGAGAGTTTTATAGACTAATGATCCGTATTTTAATTTATTTATTTTATTATTGGAGTTCTATGACGTGGCATAGAGGATATCAAAATTGATTTAAGGTATCATATCATCAATTTAATATCACATTTTTTTGTATATGAAATTAAATATAAGGTATCACTTGCTAGTAATGTATGATACCCACATTAATATTACAATTGAAGTAAAATATGTATGAGCTACATAACTATTACATAGCATTGTAAAGACCACTTATTAGTATGATACTCAAAGTGGTATCATCATTGAACATAGCTCTAATATTATGTCCGTCTAAACAAACATGAAGAACGCTTAAGTTGGGCCTGACCTATGAAGCTCCGATACGCGACACGATACGGATACGATACGTAACCGATACGCTGGAACGTGAAAATTTTAAAAAATCCATATTCGATACTGGCGCGATACATTATTTAAAAATTAATTTTAAAATTAAATATATAAATGCCCAATATATAAACATGATTAAAATCAATAATATTAATAAAGACAAAAAATTATTATTATTATTATTATTATTATTATTATAAACGCCAATAATTCATTGTACAAGGAGTACAAACAAGTCAATAACCTTGCACAAGAGCAAAACAGTTTGAGGTTCAACATACGGTTTCTCAGTACTAACTAAAGATATATAATAGCTCAAAAAACATATACTCCCTCTGTCCCAAAATAAATGACTTGTTTGACCATTGACACGTTTGTCAATGCATAACTTTAATCGTTAATATCTCTAATTATATATTATTAAAAATTATAAAAATGATATGTTTTAAAATTACTCGTCGAGACAAATCAAACAACATCTCATATGCTAATATTTGCATGTATATATTAGTAGAAAAATAAGGTCAAAGCAGGTCAAATGAATAGTATACTAAGTCAAAAAAGGTCATTTAAAATAGGACGGAGGGAGTAATAGTTATAACATCATGTCTCTTCAACAAGCCCAACTTGTTGCAATAGCAGACAACTATATAGGTCATGCAGCTGACCAATTAAAAGCATAAAGCATCCATTCTTATACTAGAATTTTGGGACAAGCCCAAATACTTTACAACATGTTTTATAATAGAACACCATAATGACTTCAGAATAGTGACAAAAACAAAAAATACTAATTATAATAAATTAACATCATTAAAACTAAGTTATGTATTTGTGTTTCATTAATATTGTCCTAAAAAATAATGATCACCAGTACATTTTAAGTTATACATCTTAAGTTAAGTATTATACAAAAAGAACATCATTAATATTATCCCAAAAAACATCATCAGTACTATCAAAAAAAGACATAGTTAGTTACTCGTGTAACAACATTATAGTTTGACATTCAATAAGAAACACGGATTGTATCGGATATTTTTTTTATTTAAAATAAAGATTTAACTGATACTTTTCCGATACGAATATCGGAAAGTATCGGACGCGCATCGAATATTATTTTTTTATTTAAAAATAAAAATTTAACCGATACTTTTCCGATACGAGTATCGAGACGTATCGGACGAGTATCAATATCGAATACATATTGGATACGATACTTCACCATTTTTAGAGTATTGGAGCTTCGTAGGGCCCGACAATTGACGGCGAGTGATTCATGTAAGAATCCAAAAAAATGGTTAATTAATGAATGTAATTAGTAACTCAATCAAAACAAAACACATCATCATCAATCAATTACAAACAAAACATAAGATCGTCATTAATTGTGTTGTGTTTGGGTGCGTGTCGCGTGCCACTCCTACTGCAATCTTCAAACTCCATTCCTCAAAATCAATTTCCATTTTCCCCCAACACACTCCATCTTCTCTAATCACACCTCTCCATTCACGGTTAGCTTCATTCTCTTTTTACCACTTTCTCAATCCATCATAATCATAATGTTCTTTATTTTCTTAATTTTCTTTTTTCTTTTTTGATTCAATCATTTGTTTCCAATTTGAATGAGAAAAAAAAAAAAAATGAATCTTGGTTAATTTTCTAGCTTACCCTTGTTTGATCTCACTCTTCTTTTGGTTTAATGTTTTTTCTAATGCCACCCTTTTGGATCTGAGACCTCTTTTTGGATCTGTTTATGATGGATTTGAAAAACAATGGTAGGATTTGTTTTTATAGAGTGAAGAAATGTTTTGCATTTTGAAATCTTAGGTTGATGTATATTGGAGTTTAATTTATTTGAATTCAATTCAATTGGTTTAGGATGATGATGTGATGTGATGTGACATTCTTGTGAATTTACTATTAAGGACAAGCATCAACCACCAAATCCAAATTATTATTGATCCTTTTATACTAATCCAGAAAAAAAGAAAAAATATTGTTTTTTAATTTAGATGTCTGTTACTGTGTATGATCTGAATAGAATTGAGCTTTTTTGTGTTTATGTTT
The DNA here is from genome assembly GCA_030408175.1 of Trifolium repens. Classification (NCBI taxonomy): domain Eukaryota; kingdom Viridiplantae; phylum Streptophyta; class Magnoliopsida; order Fabales; family Fabaceae; genus Trifolium; species Trifolium repens. Next base: position 58,170,075 of record CP125836.1, on the reverse strand, counting down.
TATGCAAGATCTATTTGGTTTACATTGATGATTCACTTTCACCACTCTTCGATTGAGTCTATTGTAACTCGAGTCGCAAAAACAAATGAGTTTTGTTCATGATGTTTTTCATGTTACATGTCATTGTGTCAAGTCTTCTATTTCAAGTTGATATGTTCCTAGATGAGAGAATATCAGAATGGCATGGGTTATTTTGAACCATGAATTAATGATATTTATAGAAATGGTATTGGCTTGGGACCTGGGAGTGTGCTCCTCCTTAAGGTCTCAGGTTCAATTCTCCCTGGTGCCAATTTGGGTGGACTAATTTAGCTTCTTCGAAAAAATGATATTTATAGAAATATAAAATTTGGGTGGACTAATTTCAAATATTCCTTGTTCAATCAGTGATTTTATAGCGTTATTTGTTTGTTTAAATGAAATTTCATGACCTTCCATTTTGCCAGGCTTCTTTGTTTGTTTAAATGTGTTGACTCCATTATTTGAACGTGGACGTAATGTTATGGAGGCAAGTTGAAAGAGAACAGCGTTAAGTTGTGAAGGGTTAAAAAGAACATGGCTCCTTCTAGCAAGGCTGAGAAGAAGGCAGCTGTAGATGCTGCTGCATGGATGTTCAATGTTGTCACTTCCGTTGGAATTATCATTGTAAACAAAGCTTTGATGGGCGGCTATGGCTTCAGTTTTGGTAAATTCCTACTTTACCAATTTCTTAATGATATTTCTGTTACTGATCTACTTTGTCTGGTCTCAGTTTATTAATATATCATAAATCTTCAATATTAATTTTGTATCGTCTTTGAAGTATGATTTGCCTTTATTGCCTGCAGCTACAACGTTAACGGGGCTTCATTTTGTTACTACAACTATCATGACGGTCGTGCTGCGGATGCTGGGATATGTCCAGCCTTCTCATCTTCCCTTGTCCGAACTTATAAAATTTGTTTTCTTTGCTAACTTCTCGATTGTTGGAATGAATGTCAGTCTAATGTGGAACTCAGTTGGATTCTATCAAGTAAGTTGTGCTGAATTTTTATTTTGCTATTGGTCCATTAGTGTCTTCCGAATGTGGTTTTTTTTTGCTAATAATGCCTTCAGAAGTTAAATTTGTTTCTTTATTGACCATTGGCAGATTGCAAAATTGAGTATGATACCTGTATCCTGCTTGTTGGAAGTTTGTTTGGACAAGATTCGCTATTCAAGAGACACAAAACTGAGCATAGGTGTTGTTCTTTTGGGTGTTGGTGTTTGCACTGTTACTGATGTGAGTGTAAACATGAAAGGTTTCGTTGCTGCCTTTATAGCAGTGTGGAGCACATCTCTGCAGCAATATGTAAGTCTTAAATTTCACTTCTTTTAATGTAGATACTTGAATTTGTTTTCTATAATTTGGGTTTGAGGCATAACTTAACACCACAAAACCGACCTGTAAGGTGAAGATTGCTAAAAACTTATAAGCACTAGGTACTACCTAGGTCATATCTCTAACTGATATGAGACTCTCAACATATTTCTCTCACGCTTGAGACTGGACAATCGAAGTGTAGAATAATGTGGGTGGAATGACAACGATCTCAAGACAAGACACCTGCTCACGCCTAGACTAGACATTTGGATTGTGGACAAATGTAGGTGAAATAATAGAGTTCTTGACCCAATAAGAGATTTATGATAGATTATGATACAATCTTAAAAGTTTGGCGTAGGGACTAACTCAATCTCACAAACGGGATAGTAAGTTGAGTACTATCCAAATCTTAGTTATAAGCACGACCTAGGTCATATCTCTATTCGGTGTGAGACTATCAACACCCCATCTCACACTCAGGAATAGAAATCTGAACCGTGTACTAATGTGAATGGAAAAATAGGGATCTTAATCAAGCTTATACAACATATTTGAGTCATAAATTGATCCATGCTAAACACCTACATAGCTACATGCACGACATAGCCAGGAGAGACGCGGAATCGACAATCATACATTACCGATATATCTTTAATGTGCCCAAACTAAATAGTGTTCACATTTCAGCATGCTATTGACACTCCTTTTAATTGGTATGAGGTGTCTTGTTATAAGTTTTTTCTTATTCATTTTGTCTCATACAATGCTAATGGATTTTCAAATCTTTTATGTGCAGTATGTTCATTACCTTCAACGGAAGTATTCACTAAGTTCTTTCAACCTTTTGGGACACACAGCACCCGCACAGGCTGGATCACTACTGTTATTGGGCCCTTTTCTAGACTATTGGTTGACAAACAACAGAGTTGACCAATATGCTTACGATGTACCCTCTACGGTAAGTTCTGATTAACACAAAGAATATAATGCTATCAAATTAAACCAAATAGATCTTAGATATTTTATTTCTATGAAAATGAGTTCGCGCCTTTTTAGATTGACATGAATATAATGCTATATCAATATCGATTTTACCTTTCGATGTGTCTGGATGATTTGTGTTACATCATTGATTTTCACTAAGCAATTTGTGTTGGATTTGGCAGATGTTCATACTCTTGTCATGCACAATAGCAGTTGGGACCAACCTTAGCCAATTTATCTGCATCGGCAGATTTACCGCTGTATCTTTCCAAGTACTTGGACATATGAAGACAATACTTGTTTTAATAATGGGATTCTTTTTCTTTGGGAGGGAAGGTCTCAATCTTCATGTAGTTATAGGGATGATAATAGCCGTGGTTGGAATGATGTGGTACGGCAATGCATCGTCAAAGCCTGGTGGAAAGGAGCGTTGGAGTCACTCTCTTCCTACCAACAAAACCGAAAGCCGGTGATGATAATTCGACAACATTCACTCAATGTGAAGGTTTTATTTGCAAAAATTGGGCAAACCAAGATATAGTTGATTGATTCTAGGAAAGTATATTAAATTATTTGAAATTAAACCTTATTGGTTCTAATTATTTTAACCTCATTTGTAATTCTTTAAATTTGATTTCTTGTTTTTGGATACTAGTTGGTATCTCCTTATAGGTATTTTCCATGGAAAATTTTCATCTTTTCCATGATCAGAATGAATTTATTTAGACTCTTTAATGTGATTTGTTGTGCTTTTGATGTTTTGCATTTATTTAATAATAAAAAAATGTGCTCATAAAATAGAGTCTTTAAAACATACTAAGTAGAATGCTGCATCAAGTTACTTACCGTTTAAGGCTAATGAGTAAAATCAGTGTTTTCACTTAAAGAAAAGTTGATTCTATAATAATAAAGTTTATATGTATCTTTATAGTGACTATTTAGTTATCTTCAACTCTTGTATTGTTGCTATTTCAACATATGAATAAATTGAGTTTATTTTGTTGTCAAAATAATAATAATAAAGTAAATTACCCCTCCCCTCCTCGGGTTTTAGACTTGCTCAATTTCGATCCCTTGAATTTTGATTTTTCTTTTTTAACCCATCAAATTTACTCTCTTTTGTCTTTGTCAGTCCCCATTAATATTGGTATTGAAAATTATCAATATAGCATTATATATAAAAAATTGTTTTTAAAATGAACAAAAATAGTTTATGGTAATTAACAATAATCAACGATGAAGAAATGGAAGTAAAAAAAATGATTTATTGGATCATTTCCAATGGAGATTATCTATTTTTTAAGCATTGGTACCTATTAGGTAAATAAAACTGTATACGTAAATGGTACCACTTCTACAATAGCATCATCTCTCTACTATTAAAAGATATCTTTGTGTGATCAATTAATAATGATGTAGAATCATTGGTGGGATATAGAGCTATTTGTGATATTATTTAAAACTTTTTAAAAGGTGTTGTGTTGGAAAAATTGAGTGCTTATTATTATGATAAAAATCTCTCGTACAAAAATTTAATTTTTGTTTTAACAAAACATAATTAAATATGAATTTTTAAACTCCAAAAAATTTAAAATTCATATTTAATTCTTTAATTTTTTGGTAAATATATTTAATTCTTCTCTTGTTAAAAAATTATAAACTTTCATAAAAGAGATTTTGATAATATATTAAACATGCTTGCAAAAATAAGTTAATTTTCAAAGGATACATATTTTTTTGGTAAGCCAAAGGATACATAAATTAACTTAAAAGTAAAGATTACAAGTCGTGACAAAAAAAAAATTAAATGAGAAAAAATTGTAGAATATTTTTTGTCAAATACAGTTTTCAAAAAATTTGTATCCTTAAGGTGGAATTTAACAAAAAAATTGTGTTGGATATTATATGACATATTTTACCTAAAACCTATTATTTACCATTTCGTTATAATATAAATATTTAACAAAAAAAAATTATAATATAAATATCCAAAAACATCAAATTAGACTGCACTAAATTATATCAAATAGTACAAAATTAGATTTTTTTAATTAATCATTCAGTATCATACCATAAATAATTTTATTTTCAAATCGCAGACAACCCTTACAATAAACCAATATCTTTGGCAGTTTCATATATTTATCACCATTATTGTTGGTGCGCAGACCCTTACATTTCCAAGAGCTTTGACAAAATGCAAATTTCTTCAACACCTTTGGTGAAGAATATATCCCCCAGACATGCAAATGCTATACAAAAACCAAACAAACAACTCATAATGTACTACATTTTTACAACTTATTATTATTATTATTAGTTACTATTATCTTCTTGGAAGGAAAGTAATTTACTTAAGTTTATTTGAGTAGTAGCATCTTCATGTTAAAAACCAACGTGAATAATAAATAAATACCAACATCATTCAACTAATCAGAAACTTTTTAACACCAACCAAACAAAATTGAAACTGTCATGATCATTTAAACCATACAAAGTCGGTATAGGAAACATGTCTAATGTGCTTCAAATCAAAATCATCTAATCTCCAAGCCAAAACATAACAGCTTAACGCTTCTTTGAGACACCAACAGTCTTTCCCCTGCGGCCAGTAGTCTTGGTATGCTGACCACGAACACGAAGGCCCCAGTAGTGCCTCAAACCACGGTGGTTTCTGCATAAAAGAAAGGATGTTAGCCTTCAAGTATAAACACAATAGCCAAAAAAATTCCAATAAGGGGATAAATTTCTCCACATGTACCATTCAGTATATACTACTACAAAGTTTGACTATTAACAGTGCAAAGGCCTGTTTATTTGAGCATGTTAACCAGGCATAAAACTTTGCTTATAGAAACAACTTATGAAATGTCCACAATTTGTTTTCAACATAATTACATATGCTCTCTAGAATATCTTATACAAACCACTTGTAGATTATATGAAAACATTTCAATTTGATTTTATCTTTTGTAATAGAAATAGCTATACTTGCAGTTACATGATAAGTGTTTTAACATAAGTGCTTAATTAAACTTTTTATCTAGTTGGCACATAAAAGTATATATTGTTTGTGTTACATCATCAAATGACAAATTTGTCCCTAAATCAAAGTGGATATCAAATATAATGCAAAATGCAAGGAAATGCCTATATCGGGAGCAAGAGAAAACCAAATAAAGTCATTGTAAAAAGAACCAGCAAACAATTTAACGGGCCAGTTTTAATTGCCTACCCTTTAGCTTATGAGAACCATTCGACTATACAAATACACCGATGTATGTAGAAAAATTGACTAAGGAACTTCTATCATTGTAATGCTTACTATGTCAACTTTAATAGTAGTGGTGTTAAATCTATCATTTTAGTATTTTTTTTTTGGTCTTATTTGAAGCGGTAATCCACTGGAAATTAAACTCACATAATTGTGAGATCCCGGGTTCAAACCCGGGTCACGACGTCCAGCTTAACAATTTCGGCATATCTTGCAAGATGAGCTAGGACTTATGGGACCTATCATTTTAGTATTTACTATGTCAAGTTTAATACTCAAAAAATTCACTAAGTATTCATATTTAAGACCATTTAAGCGCAAAGAATCAGGCAAACAATCACATCAACGCCACATAAACTATAATGAAATAAACAATGAATCATCAAATACCTGATTTTCTTGAGTCTCTCCAAATCATCCCTCAACTTCATGTCAAGAGCATTAGACACAACTTGTGAAAACTTTCCATCCTTGTAATCCTTCTTCCTATTCAAAAACCAATCAGGAACTTTGAATTGACGAGGGTTTGCAACCACGGTCATCAAATTATCCAATTCCGCAGCACTCAATTCACCCGCTCTAAAAATAACAACAACAAAAAAACCATTTCAACAACTTAAAAAAAATTGATTTTTCAATATGCGATCTACAAAACTCAACTACAAAAAAGTGATTATTGAATGTGGAATCGATTAAACTCAACTACAAACCTCTTGTTCATGTCAATATCAGCCTTTTTACAGCAGATGTTAGCAAATCTTCTTCCAATACCCTTGATTGAGGTCATTGCGAACATGATCTTCTGCTTTCCATCAACGTTAGTGTTCAACACACGCAGAATGTGCTGAAATTCTTCGTTCGCCACCAAAGACTATAAAAAATCACAAAAATTATAGAATCAGTGGTTAAACAGAGAAATCGAGATTAGAAAAATGGAATCGAGAAGGGAAACGTACCATTATAGCCTGTCCGATGAAGGTTACCGGTGAACGGTGATGACTGCCGCCAAGGGTGTGTGTCGCTGCGGCTAATTGAAGATGTGAACGATGGAGAATTAGGGTTTTGCTGAGAATAGATCTTTTATACTATGCGAAATAAATAGTATATTGACGGTTTCGCCCTCGAGAGATTTTTTTTTTTTTAATATTTGGAGAGAGTGTTTTGGACTAAGCCTGAATCTGATGATGTATTTTGAAAAAGAATTCTCACACCCCATATATTTAACACCACCCCCCCCTTTCACCCCTACAAAGTACAAACCATCCAATATTTTCATTTTACCATTTTTATTATTCAAGTCTTCACGCTCTATTTTTTTACCCCTCCACTGCGAGTTTTTCGGTGCGTAAAATATTTTCCAGCATTGACACATTTATTGACTACGATTTTTGCAAATTTTACCGAAACACTTTTAGCAAACTATAAAGTATTCCGGTATATTAATTTTCCAAAAAAAATCTAACAATAATTAATGGAACACTTTCAATAAGTGTGAAAGTGTTCCGATATGTAATGCATTTCCTATAGAAAATTTTATAACCGAAACAGTTTATGAAAGTGTTCTGGATGTCAGGAATGACAATATCAAGTTACAAGGGAGCAATATAAGAGTTTCAATTCAGAAAAGTTTTTATTATGTTAATTGCACACACAACAATCCATTTTTTTTTTCAAAAAATGAATGAATTTATATCCAAAATCGCTTTGGCACACATTGTTAAAGAATAACATTTTTATCTAATAAAATTATATTCTAATCAAATTCAATATACTTTTACTCAGTATATTATACATTTATAACATCATATTTATATCGGATGAGGTTGGTAGCTCAACTGATTTGAGCTAAGAATAAAAGGAGTTAACAAGTAAAGGTTGAAGGTTCAAGTCTTTACATTGCTATGAAAGGTGAAAACGTAAAGCTTAAACCGTAAGTGTAACACCCCTTTTTCAGAGACTGAAAAGAAGAGTGTCACAATTCTCTACCCGAAATTTAAATGTGCTTAAATACAAGCAAATGCAATTATGTTGATTTATTTTTTCTTGTAAAGTGAAAGTAGTGAGAAATAATTTATTTGAATATATGCACTATATTTTTGTCTATAAAAACTTTTCAAAATTCTCTTTTTATAAATTTAAAGTAAGCCCATGAATAATATGCACACTTATAATTGAAAGATTGGCAAACATAAAATATATATTTTTATTGCACAAAAGTATCTTACAATCTTCCAACTGAGAATAATCAAAAGACAATATCTACAAAAGACTCTAACCCACAATTGATCACGAGCTGGTCAAACACTAAAGATGTCATCAAGAGAGTACTTCAATGACGCCATCAATACCTTAATCTCTAAGAGATCTTTCTCTTCGGACTCCGAAAATAAAACTAGATCTCTAATTCAACACTAACGGTCTTGGTATTAATGCCTCTCACAATGCCGTTTTCCTCTTTCTAATGAACTTTAACTTGAGATCATGGTATCCTGCATTAACTGTTGTAAGGGGTAAATTACTCGTACACAAGTTACCATCGTGATGATGTCACAAGGCTACACATAATATTATACAAGTACATGCATTTTTATTTAAATAATATATATACATACCTGAATTCCTAATCATGTATTTAGATCAAATAGAATCAAGTAGTCAAATAGTCACATATAATCATTTAATCACAAAATATCAATTACACAAGATATTACATCAACGTCACAAATCAACACTTAGTCAAAAACAAAGATAATATACTTTATCAAATATATCAGTTACCAAAAACTTAGTCATTTATAATAAATATAATCATCCACACCAAACTCCTCACTCAAAGTTAGTCTTCTAACTTAGTTAGTAATATCTTTCTTCAACCTACTCCATGGAGATCTCTATTATGAGCGTAAGGCCGTTTCAACTGCCATAACATGGTTGTTTGCAAAGAACATATATCAAATATGTCTCAACCATTCTGGCCCGAGCGCTGCACCTTATTATAGATAGTCCTGCACAGTCAGGTTTCACCACGTCGAGTTTTATGATTTCCTCCAGTCAGAGTTGCTATCACTGACTATTGGTAGGAGTTCAAAACGTAGGTGATCCCCAGGAGGTCTGTATGAAGGAAAATAGTAATAGAAAAACAGCGGAATTTTAAAAATTTTCCTTCCAATTGATCCTTACGAATGATCATGAATCGTGTTTAGGATTTTACCTCTTAACGAAAATCCCTTTTTTCACGAACAGTTGGTGATTAGTGCTTTGAATCACGAGCAAGATCACGAACAAGTCACCACCACGTTGATCACAAGCGTTAATAGTATAACGTGTCACGACCCAAACTTACATCGTGACGGGCGCACGAACTAATATTAGTCCGGCAAGCCTAATGACAATACTTAATCAATAAATATAAAATTGTCAAAATGACCATTTACTTCAAAATAGTATTTACCGAAATTTCGATAGAGTGTCCTCTGTATTTGCAATGTTTCCAAAATCAAGATAAATTTTGTTTATGAACTTGTATAATTAGCCAGAAGTTTCAACTTAAAAGAAAATATAAAGCTCTAGTAAAATAAAAATATAAAAACAAAATACAAAAATAAACGTTGCGAGAGAATCGAGAGATGGCTTCATCTCGTTGATAGCCCTTTCCTCCTAAGAGCGGCCTCTCACTTAGTCGCGGCTCCATCTAACGGATAACCCTTTTCTCATCGATTCGGAAAACACGTCATCAAATTATATCGATCATTATAGTGCTAAAACCGAGAGCTAGCTCCATCTCGTTGATAGCTCTTTCCTCCTAAGAGTGGCCTCTCTTAGTGGTAGCTCCATCTAACGGATAGCTCTTTTCTCTCGACTAATGAAACATCAAATCTATCGATTAGGGAGTTTATATCTCGTTGATAGCCCTCTCCTCCTAATGGCGGCCTTTCCATAGGGGTGGCTCCATCTAACGGACAATTCTCCCTAACCGAAATCACATTACTAGGTGCACCTAGGTCGTCGTCATTATATCCGTGGTTCTTAAAATATATCTCTTAAAACCATGTTGCAACACATTTTAAACATATGCCAGAGTATGTAAATCAAAACTCAATTTTAAATCTTGTGTTAAATAGCTCATACGTAATCCAAATGGAGACTGATATTATAGCTCGACAGGGAGGATCCCTGGTCCTACGTATCCCCAAACGATTAGGGAATCAGAGCCACGTAGTTCTCTAAATGTTGGTTAGCTCTCAACAAAACAAAATATATAACAAAATAGAGCATTAAAGGATAATTTTAAAACAATTTACATAACTAAAATCAATTCATATAAATTGTTTTAATCACTTTTTCTTCTAGTTCTATGGTCATAAGAATCATTACCAAATGAGGGAGCATGGTTAATATAATATTAAGCCTTAACTACTCTTAAAATGGCATCAAGGATCAAAAATAACAAGGCTGTCTTCTAATAACATCCAGCCGAAAACTAATACCCTGGCTGCCATCTAATAACAACTTGCAAAATTCTAGCAAATTACAAATAACAACCAGTTCATGATCTCTAACATTTTCCCATCAATACATAATAACAGCCCCAATATCCATTCTAGCTCAAGAAATTCCAATAACAAGTTATAGAGTTCTAATCCATAGATAGAAATGACTAAATTCTAGTCTTTAAGATCTTCTAATTAGAGTATTTATATTATTGTAACAGATCCCTAATTAAATTCTTTACATGCATTCCAACACTTCCAACATAAAGTTATTCTAGGGTTCTAATTCTACCAAAACCAAAGCTAATAAGAACTCACCTTTGATTTCTTATGGTGAGATTGTGGAAACCAAACTTGATGAAAGGTATGACACTTGTTCTTCCTAAGTCCTCTTGATCTTTTACTAGATTAATCCTGGCTTCTATCTCCAATTCTCTCCAATTTTAGAAGTTGTCTACCATGAGAAGATTAAAACCACTCTTGTATGCCAAGTTCTAGGGATCTAAGATGATGAAATTTAAGGGATTTATGGTGGTGCTATGGTGCTGTCGGAGGAAGAAGAGATGAAAGCAGAGACTGACACTTCTCCTTTCTTTCTTTACTTCTTTATTCTTTTTTTTTTTTTTTTTTTTTTTAATATGGACTTTCTAGACTTTTCTATCCTTTTCCATATATATACTATCTATTATATTCTCATTATTAATAGTTTATAGAAAATTATAACAATTATCATTAATCATTAAGAATTTCATAATAAAAATGAAATAAAAGTTTCTAACTTCCCCCTTTAAATGTTTCCATTTACAAATATACACAAATAAATTCGAAACCCAAATATATAATTATTTTATTTTATTATTATTATTTATTTATTTATTTATTTGTTTTTTTTAAAAAATAAGGGATATTACATTCTTCCCACCTTAAAAAAATTCGGTCCCCGAATTTAAATGCATTTGCTTACCTGTAATTTAAATAAATTTGTAAACTTAATTCACACAATCTTATCTTATTTCCAACTTCATAAATGATTTGTTCTTCCGGTAGTTAATTCACTTTGTTTCCACAATCAAACTTAACCAAGTGATAACTTGTGACCTTAAAATAAACTCAAGTAATATCCTCTACATAACTAAACAAATCGACCTCAACTGATCTAGTTATATAGTAGATGAGCCTCAGTAAATCCTAAAATTATCAAAGAATCTCAAAACCATGGAAAGAAAGTTTCAATTTAACTTCTTTGACTTCCACCTTATAGTTCCCAATTTCAAATTATTTATTCTCATTACTAGCACTAATATCAAATGAAGCCCTCACTAAGACTTATGCCAATACTAAGACAAATATATAACTATCAAACCAGAGTCTTAAGAACTTTGTAAACAAAGCAAATAATGAGAACTTTGTGAACAGCTCAATCAACTAATGAGGGAAATCAACAATCATAGGAACTTCCACTGAAGAGCATAATACACAGACACACATTTATATGTTGGCTTCCCTCATTCAAAATATGTTCCGGTAATGCAGCGAATCAAAAACCAATTACCATTCGCAATATACGAAACTATTTTCCAACTATGCAATCTCAACATTATTATAAAAGTTCTGAGAATATCATTCTCTATAACAAGTGTTTCTAAATAGTATCAATGAAGCAAATATGGTATCGTTGATGAACACAAAATAAGTAGAAAGACACAAAGTAATGAATGTACTAGTTTTAGCTTTAACAAGTTATGTCTTTTGCAATTGTAAACACTATTCAAAATAAACAAGAAGGAACACTATAGTCACATGAATTAGTGAATAATCAAAAACCAAGAATCTTGAATCTAAATAACCAATTTCAAAAGAGCAGCCTTGTGTTAATATTTGAATGTAGAGTCCACAAAGGTTCATTGTGTTAAACTTCAAAGATTAAAACACAAAAGTCAAATGAGTTCTCATGAATGATCAAGATTAAGAACCTTGTGTCTAAATCCTTAAGAGGATTAAAATGGATTAACACATGACTACACAAGAGCTTTACATTTTAACTTTCAAATTTCAAAACAGCCACAGGTAAACAATCATAGGAACAACAATTCAGATTTCATGATATTATCCTAAGAAAAACAGTGTTGCTATTGTTCCTAAAGAAGCAACATTAAGTCCACAACAATCAAGGCCTGAACCACTTTGCTTTTAGCCCAATTCCTACTTAACATGTATGTGATTAGTGAGAATAATGCAATCTTTAAATCCAGAGAAATTCCAAGCATTGAACAAGGGTAAGAACCAATTTTTTTTTTTTTAAGTAGATTTGCAACCACAAAAAATAACCATGGTTCATGACAGTTTAGCAAGTTCAGTTCAGGACCTAAAGTATCAGTGTTAATAGGAATTTAAATTTCAGCCAGCAATTGTGTAACAAGAGTTCTTGAAGCGGAAAATAATAGATTCGGGGCTAGTCAAATTGTACAATTTTTAGCAATTTTTCACAACTTGTGCAACCAAAACAATCACATGACAGTCAAATGGTAAAGAATGCAAACAAGTCGCAAATAATCAACCTCATATCAGTCTAATTTGGCAAGTAAAGCATACAAAAGAGTCCATCCCAAAAAGAACTTATAATGTTGCAACAATGCTTTCAAACAAATCATTCAAACTGAACACAAAATTAAAGGTACTGAACCTAAATTAAGTCTTAAAACACTAGAAAACCAACACATATGTGTTGAGTGTTATGCAAGTCCCTTTCATATAGAAAAACACATTAATTCTAAATGCAGCATCATCATAACAATAACTACATTTTTTCCAGGATGCAAAACCCATCAAAATAAAAATATCGACATACACTCTTAGCCACAAAATATGTGTATCATTATCGTCCCTCATAGGCTAAGTGCGTCACTAACACGGTATCACTTAAGCACCATCATCGCCTTGCATGAGCTATAGATAGCTTGTCTCGATAATATATTTCACGAGAGTATACACAGCACATACATCCTCGAAAACACCTTATAATTAATTTAAATCAAAGATTTAAATCTTATACTAATACCTAAAATTTAATCCTTGTTAAATCTATTTTTTGTTGTCTTCAAATAAACCTATTTATATACTAAGAATCTTAAATCATAAATGGCATCAGATACTTCACCTGCATATTATAATTTCAAATCAAAAGCAAGACAAATCATAGGCTATTTACACATCTAACAATGCAAGTTCACTTTTGGGACATGGCTTCCAGGAGTCAATTTTTCTATTCTACAATAACCTTCAATCAAGTCGACTAACAACACAACTAGTGTACCATACAATATAACTCACACCAGCTAAGAAAACAACACCATTTAATCCTCGGGTTATAGTGGTAAACTCTATTACATTCTTATCAGACGTAGCTTGTCATGAATTTCTAGCAAGCATATTGTAGGCACCACCACAAGTCTAATTTATACCATATTTTCCTCAACTCATATTACACTAATTTATCCCATTTATATCCTATTTTATTCTAACTCAATCTACACCAATTTATTTTGCTTCCTACAAGCCATAACAAAATATTTCCAACATAAATCTTTTCTTATTCCGATTTATCATTGATAAAGAACAAGAGTACTCACAAGTTTGTTCAATCCTGAATTCCAATCTAGCCTTAGTTTGAATCATGCATGCATAAGAACTACCCCTCTCCAAGTTTGCAAGCAAACTAAAATACTTCACTTTTGGAAGTACCAACGGATATTGTTTGTCAAAGACGAAACAATCAAGAGAGTTTTCAAGACATTCTAATATTACGCTGCCTAATTAATTAACTGGAGGTAAATCTTGAAAAATTTCTTAGAAGTTAGAATTGGAATCATTTGCATCAACTCTATAAAGACATATAACTCTGCCATATTTTAACTTAAACCAGGCTCTGATACCAACTTTGTCACGACCCAAACTTACATCGTGACCGGCGCACGAACTAATATTAGTCCGGCAAGCCTAATGACAATACTTAATCAATAAATATAAAATTGTCAAAATGACCATTTACTTCAAAATAGTATTTACCGAAATTTCGATAGAGTGTCCTCTGTATTTGCAATGTTTCCAAAATCAAGATAAATTTTGTTTATGAACTTGTATAATTAGCCAGAAATTTCAACTTAAAAGAAAATATAAAGCTCTAGTAAAATAAAAATATAAAAACAAAATACAAAAATAAACGTTGCGAGAGAATCGAGAGATGGCTTCATCTCGTTGATAGCCCTTTCCTCCTAAGAGCGGCCTCTCACTTAGTGGCGGCTCCATCTAACGGATAGCCCTTTTCTCATCGATTCGAAAAACACGTCATCAAATTATATCGATCATTATAGTGCTAAAACCGAGAGCTAGCTCCATCTCGTTGATAGCTCTTTCCTCCTAAGAGTGGCCTCTCTTAGTGGTAGCTCCATCTAACGGATAGCTCTTTTCTCTCGACTAATGAAACATCAAATCTATCGATTAGGGAGTTTATATCTCGTTGATAGCCCTCTCCTCCTAATGGCGGCCTTTCCATAGGGGTGGCTCCATCTAACGGACAATTCTCCCTAACCGAAATCACATTACTAGGTGCACCTAGGTCGTCGTCATTATATCCGTGGTTCTTAAAATATATCTCTTAAAACCATGTTGCAACACATTTTAAACATATGCCAGAGTATGTAAATCAAAACTCAATTTTAAATCTTGTGTTAAATAGCTCATACGTAATCCAAATGGAGACTGATATTATAGCTCGACAGGGAGGATCCCTGGTCCTACGTATCCCCAAACGATTAGGGAATCAGAGCCACGTAGTTCTCTAAATGTTGGTTAGCTCTCAACAAAACAAAATATATAACAAAATAGAGCATTAAAGGATAATTTTAAAACAATTTACATAACTAAAATCAATTCATATAAATTGTTTTAATCACTTTTTCTTCTAGTTCTATGGTCATAAGAATCATTACCAAATGAGGGAGCATGGTTAATATAATATTAAGCCTTAACTACTCTTAAAATGGCATCAAGGATCAAAAATAACAAGGCTGTCTTCTAATAACATCCAGCCGAAAACTAATACCCTGGCTGCCATCTAATAACAACTTGCAAAATTCTAGCAAATTACAAATAACAACCAGTTCATGATCTCTAACATTTTCCCATCAATACATAATAACAGCCCCAATATCCATTCTAGCTCAAGAAATTCCAATAACAAGTTATAGAGTTCTAATCCATAGATAGAAATGACTAAATTCTAGTCTTTAAGATCTTCTAATTAGAGTATTTATATTATTGTAACAGATCCCTAATTAAATTCTTTACATGCATTCCAACACTTCCAACATAAAGTTATTCTAGGGTTCTAATTCTACCAAAACCAAAGCTAATAAGAACTCACCTTTGATTTCTTATGGTGAGATTGTGGAAACCAAACTTGATGAAAGGTATGACACTTGTTCTTCCTAAGTCCTCTTGATCTTTTACTAGATTAATCCTGGCTTCTATCTCCAATTCTCTCCAATTTTAGAAGTTGTCTACCATGAGAAGATTAAAACCACTCTTGTATGCCAAGTTATAGGGATCTAAGATGATGAAATTTAAGGGATTTATGGTGGTGCTATGGTGCTGTCGGAGGAAGAAGAGATGAAAGCAGAGACTGACACTTCTCCTTTCTTTCTTTACTTCTTTATTCTTTTTTTTTTTTCTTTTTTTTTTTAATATGGACTTTCTAGACTTTTCTATCCTTTTCCATATATATACTATCTATTATATTCTCATTATTAATAGTTTATAGAAAATTATAACAATTATCATTAATCATTAAGAATTTCATAATAAAAATGAAATAAAAGTTTCTAACTTCCCCCTTTAAATGTTTCCATTTACAAATATACACAAATAAATTCGAAACCCAAATATATAATTATTTTATTTTATTATTATTATTTATTTATTTATTTATTTGTTTTTTTAAAAAATAAGGGATATTACATAACGCCTCTAGCTAGTCCACACGAACAGATCCCTCCAAAAGAGTGCTAGCTCCAAGAATGAAGGTTTCTAGTGAGAGGTGGGAAAATAAGGATTAGGGTTTTAGCAATTGATTTTCAACAACTTTTTTTTTCTTTCTCACAAGTGTTCTATTTATAGAACCACTTGTCTTGTGCACCAAGACAAACTATTTGTCATTAGGCCACAATTATACTAAAACCTTTTTAATTAAATAAATCTTTTAAGAAACGCACCCCCATGTGTCATGTACATATGAGTGCTTTCCTTTTCATAACAAATTATGATACGCTTATTTAATTACCATGATACCCTTATCATATTTCCTTAATTCTCTGAGGTGCACCGTACCTTACGGTGTTCCAATTTCACACTAGCATGTTCTTATGTGTGTGACCCTTGTAGGTTTCCATAACGTTGGCAATTATATTAAATTCTCTATTTAATATAATAAACAATGAGCGGTATCTAGCAACACATCATTGCTACCCAAGTTATGAGAAATTAACATGTGATCTAAAACACAACCTCTAGTGATAATATCAGTGTGTATAATTACCCATTTGCCCTTTATGTCTATATTGAACACAAAGCATACTTGGTGTCATCTTTGTCCAGTTCAATATTCGGCCCGTGACATTTATCCTGTTATGCAGGATTGGCAAATTCCATCTAGATCACTACTGTCCCTCAGCATGCTTTGTGAAGTACCCATCAACTGCCTTTATGATCATCTTGTTACGGACAACGTTAGATCAGCAACAAAGTACTTGACTCTACATCTAGGGTACATAGTGGTTTCAGGTCTAAGGGCGGTTTACACCATTATCACCATGAGAGTAACTTATGACACTTTGCATAACTTTGCATGTAGTACTCTCATAGTGGGTCAATCCAGTATAAATATTACTCCTAATATTTATACATACGTCAAGACTTGATAACTCCTTATCCCATGATCCATGAGATGTGATCATCAGTCTATCTTCATAATAGTCTTTATGCTTTAAGGTTATCCCCTTTACCTTAAAGCTCGACTACGGATACTTTAAGAATAGTGTCCTTATGTTTAATATTATCTCATGATTAAGTCACACTTAATTATTAAACGGACTTTCTATTCTAGGGACTTCATTATTTTGCAACCTTACAAACATAATAAAGAAATGCCATATTTATATTCAAACTCCTAAAGCAAATACTATAAAAATAGATTGGCTCTTAGGGCTTACTCCAACAATCTCCCACTAGCACTAAAGCCAATCTAGGTTACTCTTAATACCTATAGACTTAGTACGCTCATCACGCTTCAACTGCGCAAGAGGCTTTGTTAGTGGATAAGGAACTATTTCCTATGTTGGTATCTTACGTATCTTCCAACGTTCTATTTCGATCTCTATCGAAATATATAAGTGTCTAAGTATATTCATGAATCGCCGGTGAAATCTATTCTCAAGTGTTCTTGCAAGATTAAACTATTACCATCACTAATGTGATTAATGTGACTTGCAACACCGGAAACATAGCTTTAGCTCAATCATGAGTCAAACGATCCAATCTCAAATACTCAACTTATTTAACTGAAACAAACACATTACGAAGCTTATCTTATAGCTTTCAATGCTTGTATTCAGCCATGATATACAATACATTGGTATGGAAACTTCCTTCATTATAACTTCCTTATAATGATCCTTCCCATGCCTATCTATTTCAAGAAATAGGCCTTAGTTCCTTTAAGGTCCTTAGGGATATTCTTGAAGGTAAGTTAGTGTCAAACACTAATTTCAATTTTGGTACATAGGTTATTCCTAACTCTTTAGGAATTCTTGCCTAAGTGTTTCATCAAGAGTTATTTTCCTAGTCATGTCTCACATGTATAAGAAAAATGTCTTAATGATTAATATGATATCAGATATTATCACTCTCACTAAAACTTTGTATGCACAAGATTTATATTTGTCCTTCATTTGTTTTCCACAAAACTTTCAAAAGGAACAAATATTCAAATTTATTCGATCTAGTCAAAATTAGATAGGTTTGTCCTTGTTAATTTGTTTTCATAAAACTTCATAAAAGGAACAAATAATAATTTAATTTTCTGAGAACTCTATCTAATCAAAATTAGATAGCTACAAGTTATATACCTTTCTAGCATCATTTGGATCAACAAAACCCTTACGTATATGTCCAACACATATATATGAGGTCATTCCAATTAAGGAATGCAACTTTGTTATCCATCTACCAAAACATGTAGTACAACATTTATCAGAAGCAATCAAATATTGTAAGGTATTCTTAATACCATCCATATCAGTGTTCAAAAAGAATACTCACTTTCATCGTATGAGTCTTACTCATCTTGAAGACATAACCATTATCTACATAAGGTTAGTGTATATGGATTCTGTATGAGTTTTCATGGCATTTAGCCACTTATCATAATCTAGATCGTCGTACGACCTTTTAGAAAGTCAAAGACTCATCTTCCATGAGAATCATATCACATTGCTGAGTCATGATAAAACCATACCTTGTAGCCATATGTGATATGTTAGACTTATCTTGGATTTGTGCAACTTTAAAACAATGGTTCTTCAACAACCTTGAGGAACCGGTTTGCATTCCCTTTTAAATAAATACGTTTTGTGGTACTTGAATTTATTCAAGTTCTATATCACTCCCACTGTCTCTTTTAGAGACACACTCCCACTGTCTCTTTTAGAGACACACTCCCACTAGAGGAATGTTTCCCTCAATAATTTACTGACGGAAATAACTGCCACAAAATAAAAATATTCCGCCACAATATTTATCAGAAATAAAAAATTAAAAATGAAAATTTATTGGCGGAAAAATCTGTCAATATCTTGAAAGACGGAATATCCTGCATATTTATTGGCGGAAATTTCCGCCAGAAAATCAAAAAGCAACTGTTCAAAGTTTATGGCGGAATTATAACCGGTTTGTTAACATTAGGAAAGGTGGGTCTTAGTTTATATCTTTAAATATGAATTTTTTATTTCTACTATTCAAGTGATTTAATGTATGGTGGTTATGTTACCAAGTACCAACGCAAGCTACTCTTTGTGACTCTTCATCAATCTCTTTCACCTTTCATATATTTTTTCTACAACAAACTCTTAATCAAATTAACCATGCTGATAATCAATTTCTCTCCTCCATCACTTTCCACTTTCCTTCTTTCCCTTGTCATTTTTTTCTACATTTTTATTCTACTACTATATAGTGAGAATCAATTTATCTTTTTAATTTCTAGCTTTTCAACTGCCTCAAGAATCATTTTCGCCAGATCTGAGTCCTCTTCTGTGAGATTTTTGATTTCCATAGTTCTATTATGTTACAGTTTGTCAGACACAAACCCTTTAATTTCTCCATCTTGCAATCTTCAAAACCAAAATTTGAAGTAAATCATGTTATAGGAAGCATAGAAGAACAATCACAAAAAAAACCCTTTTTCATGATACAACTTAGATCTGGAAGCATAGAGAGAGACAAAAATCTAAAACATGGGGAAACTATGATGGAGAGTGGCAATCAAGTTCCAGGAAGCATAGAGAAATAATCACAAAAATTCCATTTATGGTGATACAACTAGAATTTGAAATCTTTTCAATGTTTCTCATATGGATTTTGTTCATACTTTAATGGGTCTTTATTGAATTATTTATTTATCGTTGTTCAGATGGAAATGAATCTTAATACTAACTGCGGCGCTAGTTTCAGCAAAGAAAATGGGAATACTAATCCTATCGTTGTTCATATCTAGAAGCATAGAGAGAGAAATTAAAATCTAAAACAAATAAATAAATAAAAATGAAAATATGAAAAAGTGGGGGAGAGAGAAACAAAAATAATAAAAAAGTAATAATACACTTACTGGCGGAATACTCAGCCACAAAATGTTGGATTTCATCTTTTTAGTTTTTGGCGGAATTTTCTGCCACAAAATGAAAGGTATCTACTTTTCACTTTTGAACGAATTTATTGGCGGAAATTTCCGCCAATAAATTTACTGGCATATGATTTACTGGCAGATCGATTCCGCCAATAAATTGTCACTTCCTGGCGGAATATAGCACTTCCTGAGGGAATTTTGCTGCCACTAAATGACCATTTTCTTGTAGTACAAGCAACAAAACAACCTTTTGTCCTTAAGAGTGATATAGGACCAATATCCATTTCTTTAGGATATTTCCACTTATTCATTCATTCATTTGGAATTAGATTTATCTAATAAATTTTAATCCAAAATTCTCATAAAGACAAACTTGGTACTCTTACCTTCATATCACATATGGTGTTTTTATGATCATTTTAAAAGGGAACTAATTGTGGGTGAAGATTAATTATAAGTAAAGAGATTTATAGAAAGAGTCAATATATAATGAAACTATCCTTAAATCATATTAAACATGATGTGATAAAATAGTTATTATAGTCCTTTAATTAAGTATTTACTGATATGACTCATACATATAACTTAAATACTTTTGTCGAGTTCTATTTTCTTCATTGTTGAATTTCTTTGACAAATTCAAAGATTTCTAATTGGTGTCACACACCTACCAACATCTAATGATTTTAATCATCAATGTTAATGAAGTAAAATAAACTCAATATACCAAATATGTTTAGTGGTCGACATACATCTCATGTATATCGTTCAAATAGGTCATGCGTTATTTTATTGACACATCGAATATTTGTACTAAACCACAATGCTCTTGATATATTTAAGGTCCAAATCATATTTGGCTCTTATCATGATTGTTATAGATAACCCTATCAAGACCATGGAACCCTAGTCCATTACTTGACTTGGAGTAATAGTATAGAAGACTTTGCTTAAATGATAGGACCATTACTTGTCTTATCATTTAAGGCTACAATTCATATATTGTCAATACAAGATATACAATTGCTACTTCTATTACTAGATGAAATTTAATAACAATTATTGTGTTCCATTTCAAACTCGATTTTAAGTCATTGCATAAGCTCTCATTATCAATGAAACAATTTTTCATTCTAGATATGGGTTGACTTAAAATTATAGCCAATGTTCTAATTCTTTAAGCATCTCTATTTTCGAAAAATTGAGATTCAACATCTTGTATCATATACTTTTGATGTAGAAATAGAAATTTTGACTTTCTATAACAATATGTGCATTATTGAAGTCTCACTTCATACTTTTGGTTTGACTCTTCCAAGAACTATTTGCGTCATTTTATTTAATGGTCTAACCATAGCCGTTCTACTTTGACAACCATTTTGTATTATTCAAATAAGAGGAATATAAATCTTACTTATATTATATCTCAAATCTTTGATAGTGCAAATTAATTCTCATTCAACTCAACAAATTCCGGTAGATATTCAAAACAATTTTGTCTATATCTATTCCATTATAATTTGTTGGATTGAACCTATGATCAACTCTTTGATCCATTGATAAATTTATCATACTCTTAAAGTTCTTTCAAAAGATCTTACTTGAGATATAAATGATTATATCATTTATTAGTATGATATATTCTATGTCTAGATGTCAACTTGATACTTCTAACAAGTATCCCTTTCTTATCTAGTTATAGCAGGTTGTCCACAGTTTATAGTTCAAGAACTTATAGTTTTCTCGCATTTGAGAACAATTCTCAATTTGTACCAATACAGAAACTCCTTTCTGAAAATTTTGTCCTTCATAAGGAGAACTTAATATGTATTGTATTTCTAATTACAAAGATATGTAAAATATTATGACTAAATCATATTTAATTTGGTCTTTAATTAAATACGCTCCCACTATTTTACTCAAAACAAATGACCCTCATCATTTGATTCGGAAAATCCCGTTGGAAGATTTTCTAGTGGGTCAAGATCCATATTTCACTTTGTCTTAAGTCCGCGGTGGGCGGATTACACAAGACTTAGTTATTTAGGTAGGAACTCCTTCCAATTGTATCTCATACAATTCTCGAATATCTCAGTTGGGTGAATAACTCCTTATTCTAATTCAGCTTATGAATCGTTCCCAACTCTTGCTTCTAAACTCATAATCTTATTATATTTAGTTTAGTTAAGTTTGACCCTAATTTTAGAAGTTGGATATTACAATTATCCCATCGCACCTTACCAATGTAAAACAAGCACTTCGCGGTGGGCGAACCTACATTGTTCTATACTGGTCTTGATGAGTTCTAAAATTTGGAAAGCATAAACTTAATATCCACATATTTTATTATTAAAGAAAAATATACTTCGCGGTGGGCGAACCCATATCTTCTTTATTAATTTCTTATGTGTCTCTTGAGGGATTTTAATTAGTTTGATCTCACCGGCTTATTTATCATATAAATCGACACTCACATGCATCAACATACATACAAGTAAACATGCATCAACATACATAAATAAAAAAAATGAAACAGTTATGGCCCCTAGCGCATTTGTTCTCCCAAGCCAATGAGAGAACCTAATCTAACCTAAAACGATCTATACTTCTCCAAGCATGATCTCCAAGGTTGACCTCCATTGTTCTTCTTCTTCTTCATAATATTACATAATAATATAAAAGAATACTCGTTTTACATACGAGGGAGTGGATGAGAAGAGAATATAGAGAATAGAGATAAGGCACGACACACAGGCCGTATTTTAAAAAACCAAATGCAATAAAATAAATAAACTAAGGCCATAACCGATCATCAAATATAATAATAACAAACAAACTTTATTATTATTAAAGTCTCATAATTAATTAAATCCGGCGATTGATCAAATCAGGTTAGTTTGATTCAAATATTTAATTCACAATTAAATATTTCGAATCAAAATTTGCAAAAATAAATAACATTATTTTAAAGTAGAATTAAATCTTTTGACAATTCTCCAAATATGGAAAATTATTTAATCAAAACCTTTTGAATAAAATATTTCCAAAATTGGTAATATTATCTTTTAAAACAATTTTAAAAGATATTTCTAGAGATTTGAAACGATTTCATAATTAAATATATTTGTCAAATATGGAAAATTATTTAATCAAAACCCTTTTGAATAAAATATTTCCAAAATTGATGATATTATCTTTTAAAACAATTTTAAAAGATATTTCTAGAATTTTGAAACGATTTCAAAATTAAATATATTTATCATCTACTTTTCGCATCAATACTTGATACGTTTTGCAAATCCTAATTTTAATGACACAACATTTGTGCAACCCTTAATTGATCATCACAAATCATAACAATAAACACATATTTTATTATTATAATCAATTTAAGTCGTGTAGATTAATGAAATTAAAATTTTGGCGAACGGTCAAAATCGAAGCTGTCACCTGCGCCCCGCGCAGACGCCCTGCGCCCCGCTCAATTTCAGCAAAAAGTGATTTTGATTCTGCCACCTGCGCCCCGCGCAGGCCCGTGGGAAAAACCTAGTTTTTCGTGAATCCTAATGCAACAATTTCGTGCCGTCAAAACCTTTCATGATCGAAATTCAATATGATTGATTAACATATCATTGCTTCACCATACTATTGTCGGATTCCAAAGCAAATGAACATGAATCAATTCAATATCAAATAACTTTCATAATTTGTCTTATTGAACGAAATTATTAACGGTATATCACATACACCATTTTGCATTACGGTTACTTATATCATATATAAGTTTATGGTCGTTCTTGATTGTGTAACCTTAGGACAATTAACATATCGCATGCTTCACCATGCAAGTGTCGGATTCCGAAGCCGTTTCAATGTTAATTACCCAATTCATACACAAAACTTACATCACATGTAAGTATTGACCGTTTTTGTTAATGTAACCTTAGGACAATCAACATATCGCATGCTCCACCATACAAGTGTCGGATTCCGGAGCCGTTTCAATGTTAATCATCCAATTTATACACAAACAACCGTCAAATTTTAATTACTCGATTTTAATCTTTTATTAACCGTTTTAATCATATTAAAACTGAATTCATGAATTTAAACAAACATCAATTCATGGTTTCGTAAGTGGCTCTGATACCACTGAAGGAAAATAGTAATAGAAAAGCAGCGGAATTTTAAAATTTTTCCTTCCAATTGATCCTTACGAATGATCATGAATCGTGTTTAGGATTTTACCTCTTAACGAAAATCCCTTCTTTCACGAACAGTTGGTGATTAGTGCTTTGAATCACGAGCAAGATCACGAACAAATCACCACCACGTTGATCACAAGCGTTAATAGTATAACGCCTCTAGCTAGTCCACACGAACAGATCCCTCCAAAAGAGTGCTAGCTCCAAGAACGAAGGTTTCTAGTGAGAGGTGGGAAAATAAGGATTAGGGTTTTAGCAATTGATTTTCAACAACCTTTTTTTTTTCTTTCTCACAAGTGTTCTATTTATAGAACCACTTGTCTTGTGCACCAAGACAAACTATTTGTCATTGGGCCACAATTATACTAAAACCTTTTTAATTAAATAAATCTTTTAAGAAACGCACCCCCATGTGTCGTGTACACATGAGTGCTTTCCTTTTCATAACAAATTATGATACGCTTATTTAATTACCATGATACCCTTATCATATTTCCTTAATTCTCTGAGGTGCACCGTACCTTACGGTGTTCCAATTTCACATTAGCCTGTTCTTATGTGTGTGACCCTTGTAGGTTTCCATAACGTTGGCAATTATATTAAATTCTCTATTTAATATAATAAACAATGAGCGGTATCTAGCAACACATCATTGCTACCCAAGTTATGAGAAATTAACATGTGATCTAAAACACAACCTCTAGTGATAATATCAGTGTGTATAATTACCCCTTTGCCCTTTATGTCTATATTGAACACAAAGCATACTTGGTGTCATCTTTGTCCAGTTCAATATTGGGCCCGTGACATTTATCTTGTTATGCAGGATTGACAAATTCCATCTAGGTCACTACTGTCCCTCAGCATGCTTTGTGAAGTACCCATCAACTGCCTTTATGATCATCCTGTTACGGACAACGTTAGATCAGCAACAAAGTACTTGACTCTACATCTAGGGTACATAGTGGTTTCAGGTCTAAGGGCGGTTTACACCATTATCACCATGAGAGTAACTTATGACACTTTGCATAACTTTGCATGTAGTACTCTCATAGTGGGTCAATCCAGTATAAATATTACTCCTAATATTTATACCTACGTCAAGACTTGATAACTCCTTATCCCATGATCCATGATATGTGATCATCAGTCTATCTTCATAATAGTCTTTATGCTTTAAGGTTATCCCCTTTACCTTAAAGCTCGACTACGGATACTTTAAGAATAGTGTCCTTATGTTTAATATTATCTCATGATTAAGTCACACTTAATTATTAAACGGACTTTCTATTCTAGGGACTTCATTATTTTGCAACCTTACAAACATAATAAAGAAATGCCATATTTATATTCAAACTCCTAAAGCAAATACTATAAAAATAGATTGGCTCTTAGGGCTTACTCCAACACTGTAGGCGACCCAGCCGAACCTATCCCCAGTCTTACATACATTATAGTATCGTAAGAAACAACCTGTTTTGCTCCTCACCAACCCAAGGTGATTAGTTGTATAACTCTTCAACTTAAATTATCTTTGTCAACATCCAACTTGACATTTTAATCCTCGAAAACTTACAATCCAACTCGAAACTCACAATTCAACTTATGAGAAACCACCCCAAACTTTCACCACAATCACTCAAACACATAGATATCATTATCGATAAACAAATTAAAGATAAGACATAGATAATTTATTCACACATAATCATACTAAATCAATCACTTATCAATTTGCATATACCTTAACATATTTAAAATTAGAACACAACTCCCTAATAATAGCTAATAATATATATACAAATAACACATTTCTTGTGCTCATCGAAACTTATTATTAGCAATTCCCCTTACCTCAGAGCTTTTCAAAATAACTTGAGCAATTCATCTTCTTCTAGGATACCTATTGACTCATCAAAACAACTATCTCTTAACTTACTATAACTATAATTAAATCTTGACATTATCAAAATGTTAACGTAAATCTAAGAAATTTATATTCTAAAATAAACATGGAGAACCAACACTGAATAATATGGCATGTCATTGCTTCTTATACATATATATTTTTGGTCGTGTTTATAAGTTGTTGTGAATTCGACGAAAAACTCACACCAATAATAAAACTGATGTGTGGGGCAAGCGAAACAAGCAACCAAATATAAGGACGATAGAGATGATGATGCAATAATCCAAACAATAAACACGGCAAGAAGAAAAGAACACAATAATATTGTTTACCCAGTTCGGTGTTAATTAACCTACGTCTGGGGGAGAGAGCAACTCTCCGTTCCACTAGATCAAAGAAGTCACTTTACAAGAGTTCTCAATTGGGTTACAAGAATTAATCCTAATTCTACCCAAAATCCCGAATCTCTTCCCGTGGCCAAGAGACTCAATTTGACCTAGTCTACCCAAGGTGTATCACAAACCCCTTACATGTTTGCTCTCTTTGCTCTCACAATTTTTCTATGAACAAAACACTCTCTATTTATAGAAAAATATATGCCTATTATTTTAAAAGCAATCTTTTAAAATAAAACCAAATCTCCTATTATTTTTAAATATATCCAATTTAAAACCAAACACAATCCAAGTCAGATATTCTTCAAAAATATATTTTTCCACAAAATCTACATTATTCTGACTTCCAATCTTGAGATTTAAAGGCATATCCAACAATTCTCCACCTTGCCTTCAAATTGATGGTGATCCAATCAACCATCGTGTGCTCTCTCCATCTTGAATCTTCTTCAAGATCCCCGGCCAAGTCCATGACCTAGGCGTTAGCCTCCACTTGCTTCCCGCAAGCATTACCTCCTCCCCTTCATCATCGGAATGTCTTCCGCTCTCATGAAGGTCTTGTGTCCCACTACCATAGGATTTTAAGTAGCTCACGAGATTCACCGCCTCCTCTTCAGACTCCAGACTGGTCAAGTCCGTACCCCCCCTGAAGAAACACTTGCTCCCCACTATCATCGGATTTTAGATAGCTAACAAGCTTCACCACCCCCTCTTCGACCCCCGGAGTGTACCGCTCCGTACTCTCGAAGAAACGCTTGCCTCCGACTATCCATGGATTTTAGGACAGCCCTACAAGCTCCACCGTACCCTCTTCAGCCCCCGGATTGTGCCTTTTCCGTCCTCCTGAAGAATCGCTTGCCTCCGACTATCCCACGGATTTTAGGATAGCCCTACAAGCCTCACCACCCTTCGACCCCCGGAATGCCTTCCGTACTCTCGAAGTTTTGCTTGCCTCCAAACCAACCTTGGAATTTTAGGTGGTTCCACAAGCTGCAACATCAAACTCCCCTTGCACCCGACTACCTCCAGCAGTCCTACAAGTTCTCAAGTTTGATCAAGGTTGCTTTCAATTGCCTCCCTGAAGATCCTTTCAAGGTCTTGCACTTCTTCAGCCACAATTGAAACGTTTCCCACAAGGTTTCCATGGTTACACCCGTTTGGTTCAACACAACCACTCTCATCCCTATCTCCGATTAGATACCCGAGAGTCAATGTTGACAGCCTCCCACTCTTAGAAGACTCCACCTCAAACTGAGTTTTCACCAAAGTACACCAACCATCCCCTTGTAATAAGCAAGACCTCTCTAATCGTGCTTCTCCCTTCAACGCCCCAACACTTGTTTTGAATTAAAACCGTCCTCATCTTCACCTTCCACAACCTATAGTCGTTACTCCCGGTGAACCTCTCAAAATCTCCCTTCAAACCCATGGTACTTGAATAAACTGATCCCCTTGCCCCACGGTGGGCGCCAATTGTTGTGAATTCGACGAAAAACTCACACCAATAATAAAACTGATGTGTGGGGCAAGCGAAACAAGCAACCAAATATAAGGACGATAGAGATGATGATGCAATAATCTAAACAATAAACACGGCAAGAAGAAAAGAACACAATAATATTGTTTACCCAGTTCGGTGTTAATTAATCTACGTCTGGGGGAGAGAGCAACTCTCCGTTCCACTAGATCAAAGAAGTCACTTTACAAGAGTTCTCAATTGGGTTACAAGAATTAATCCTAATTCTACCCAAAATCCCGAATCTCTTCTCGTGGCCAAGAGACTCAATTTGACCTAGTCTACCCAAGGTGTATCACAAACCCCTTACATGTTTGCTCTCTTTGCTCTCACAATTTTTCTATGAACAAAGCACTCTCTATTTATAGAAAAATATATGCCTATTATTTTAAAAGTAATCTTTTAAAATAAAACCAAATCTTCTATTATTTTTAAATATATCCAATTTAAAACCAAACACAATCCATGTCAGATATTCTTCAAAAATATATTTTTCCACAAAATCTACATTATTCTGACTTCCAATCTTGAGATTTAAAGGCATATCCAACATAAGTTAAGATTATGAAACAAATACTTTCAACTCATCACATCATAATAAATCCAATATTACATTGATGCTCTGTTATCATGTTTTCATTTCCTTTCTTCTTTTATTTTCTTTTTAATTTCTAAACAATAAACAAATTAATGTTGTTTAGTTAAAACTTAAGAAACTGATATAGAATAATAATCATAATTCAAATATCTAAACTTAAACCAAGGAAAAGTAGACAAAACTAGTGACTAAAATGTTTGATTAAGTACCATGTTTCTTAAATTATGAAAGAAAGACTTTTAACTTTACAAGAGTTTATTGGTTAACCCAAATATAGAGAACTAGTGACATAATTAACATTTGAATAATAGATAGGACCGTTTTAGAAACTTAGAAACAAAGGAATAAAAGAACCTAAACTTGAAAGCTTATTGAAAATAAAGTAGAGTAATTAAAGGTCTTAAAATGAATGAAAGACACTAGCTTTTAAAAGAACAAAACAAACAAAATATAAGAATATAAGAAGAATGAAAAGAAGGAAGAGGTTCGGACCTTAAATTCGTAGCTTGCTGTGAGAGTGATTGTTTGAGTGTGATTGATATAGATTAAGGCCCTATTTATAGAAGAGTTTGAATGATTTATGTGGGCAATTAGGAGACCACGTTTTAACTCATTTGTGAAGAAAGTGAAACCACGTTGATACATATGTACGTGTGAAATTCTTATCTCTCTGGTAATTCTTATCTCTATAACTTACTTGGCATTCTTATCTCCAAATTATCCCATTAAATTTTTAATTTCTTTTTCTTTTATAATATAAATGGTTAAATTAATGACACCATCTTAATCTACATATTTTTGTGATTTCAAAAATATTTATCTTTTCTTTTTCTGTGACAAAAATTTATACTGTCGAGTAAATCACTGTCCGAAATTCGGTAGAATTTTAAGCCAAGAATTTTACTACAACCTAATAAAATATTTCTTAATTGATTCCTAAAATTACTTTTCTTAAATCTACTTTCAAAATAATAAATTAGTTATCAATCTATACAAAGTAAAAATACTACCGAAGAACACCCAAAAGTTAATCAAAATTTGTTAAAATTAAATTTTAAAAATATAGCCATAGCTTACGTTAATTTAATAGATTAGATCTATAATTTTTCTATTTCTGAATTTTATTTTATGATATTAATTATTTACACATTCTCACACACTTTAGATACTTAACTAGTACTAATATAGTATTCTATTCCACATTGATAATATTATTTTCTCAAAATATTATGAAAAATATAAATAAATAATCAAATTCATTTTATAAAAATACTTAAATTAATAATATAAGAATATAATAGTTTATAAAATTTGGGGCGTTATAGTAAGTTCACCGATTAATCTGATTGAAGTACTTTTATTTTAGTTTGATTAAATAAATGGTTACACCAATTGAACCATAGCGATGAAAGGTTATGAAAAATTCAATCTTTCTTGTGTAAATTTTTCTTACTGAATAGCAATGTTCTTTTTTTTTAAGGTTCTCTCCATCGGAAAAATCATCCTACTTGAGACATTGCTGGCATCAAATATGGTCACTTCTTGCAGCTGAGATTGGTTCTCCACATTGTGAACGAATGATCCATTCTAGTAGACCGAACCCATGTATTACAATATAAGTTCATATTGTAAAGCACAGTGCCGACAATGTATGCCAAGTGATGTTGCATATGGCAAATAGGAAAACAAGAGAATTGATCATAAGAAGAGAAGATGCAATTTCACAGCAACAAAAAGAATGCATATCACAAAACTAAAAAATATACTAAGTCAATGTAGCTGAGCATACACAAGTACAACAATTAGATTTGAATTTCATGACAAACAAAATCAACACATATGTATTACACAAAATGAGACGAGGATAATAAAAAAAGACCTGGTTACATCTTGTCTTTACAACTGTACATGTCTGTTATATTAAGAGCACAGTCATGCAAGTTCATGGTGAACATTTGCTCAGTGTCTACGTAGAGCACATATACATAATACAAAATGAGCTTTCTACAAACAAACTGGAATCATGACTGCGGCTTTTTTAAGAGGACTAACAGGTTGATGTTTGCATATATGCAAATGCGGTTAGTTCCAAAATCATATAAATATTTGTCTCTGTAATAAGTCTAGTGAAAAATGGTCACAGACTAAGATGGTTTCATTTCCATTTTCATATGGAAATGGCACAGCCTAATTCTTTGGCAGCAGTGTCAAGAAACTTAATAGGCAAACCAGCAGAAATTCTGCTGTGAGCTTCCCATGTTATGCATTTTTCTATGTCAGCTTGCCAATCAACAACATCCAACTTGCAGTTTTGATAAGAGGGGTTGCTGTTTATTCGCAGTGGTTTAGGACTACACCTTATTGAACCTGTATGCAAAATGTCACGAAGAACGGAGACGCTCAGGGCACGGACATGTGCACTTGGATGACAAAGGCACCTAATGGTAGCTGCTAGACGACACTGCAAGTGGAATATTCACAACAATATCTTATCAGTCAATGATTCTGCAGAACTGAAGTATTTTGTAATCTAGAATCAAATACACCAAAGTGTGGAATTGTGGAATAATTTCTGAATATTATTTTAAAAATAATTTGAGTACAATCACTAAAGTGTTTCCAACTAGGTGAAGGTTGGTTAAAAGGATCCAAGTCCAACAACACAATAATGTCCAATCACAAGCCGTTTTTAAGGATAGGCCAGAGATGCAATATATGCCCAACATATTTCATTCACCATATCACAGCTAAATTAATAGTTTTCAATAAGGGACGTTTGTTTACCTTCAAAAGGTTTGAAAGGCCATCTGCCACAGCCATTCCTGGTTCTCCAAACTCAAGCACTGGCTGAATTGCTCTAGCTGTTGCCTCCAATAGCTGGACATTAACATAGAAATATGAATATTAGCAAAGCTTAGGTACAGAACTGAGTATATGAAATCTCAATTCCAATTCCATTCGTAACTCTATTTTTTTAACAGTTTATATTAGAGACTTGAATAATGCCAGATATAGCTTCTTAAGATAAAAATAATTTAGATTTTTGAATTGAAAAGCTACAAAAGGATGTATTAGTGTAATTTAATAGTTGATCAGTACACCCCCAATACTTGGTTGGAAGAACATATTCAATTTTATTTTTTTTAATAATTCCAATAGTCTGCTATACACCATGAAATTGCATTTAACCTTTTAGCTCATTAATTTCATTTTAAGACCCTGTAAGGAGTAACAATGACTTATGGGATGGGAGGGATGTGTGTAAGAAAGAACCATGGAAAACATTTACAGAAAATAATATATGATAGCTTGTTTGAGGGAAAAATGTGATGCAGTTAATGTAAACAAAATTTAAGGAGTTAAGTGAGGATTATACGACAATAAAAGCTATGGCAACACTAATATGCAAGTGTGGGAGTGATTAGTGAGGCAGATTTTTGGTCAATGAATAGAACTTGAAAAGTTAGAGAGAATTAAGCTAGTGTTGTAACATTCTACCTCCAGCTGCGGTAAAGTGCAAGCTTCTCCATCAACAAGCATCCCATCTGTGGCTCGTAGTAGTAAATCTGATGCACTTGCCAAAATTACCAATGACTCTGAACTATCATGGTTCCTCATAAGTTCCACTATCAATTTAACGATCCGCTGATTGATTCTCCACATCTTCTGACCCAGATCATCATCCTTGGCTATCCAGGGCTGCAATTCCTTCTCCGCCTGACAAGAAACAAAGCCACAAAAGTGACGAAATGAGTGAATGTTTGAAATGATAATAAAATAAAATATTTACAACTGTGAAACTCTGGTTAGATGAGATACTAGCATCAGCTATTTAAATTTTGTTGACATTAAAATGGTAATTTGTAAACTTTTGCAGTCTATTAAACAAATGGTATTTTTTTGATAGAAAAATGGTAATATTTTTTGATATAAATGGTATTTTTATGTACAGGCAGTGGCCAAAGTAATTTATGCAATAATTCATAACAAGGCAAAGATTTTGGACCTGAAGAACAACAGCTGTAGCGGCTTTTGCTGGTGAGGCAGATACAACATTGCATAATGCATCGACAACCTACATAGCATTAAATCACAATCGTCAATAATGAACCTTTTTTGAGGAAATAAAACATAAAACATGTATTTGGATCATCAACATCACATCTATACATATACAGAAAGTTTTTTTGAAGAATACATATACAGAAAGTTGTTGCAGTATAACATTTGTATTTGTACCTGTCTCCAGCCCTGTTGGGCAGAAGTGCTTTCAGAACATGGTTGAGTTTCAGGTGATGCAATCAACTTGTGCCATAGTAGGGAAACTACAGAGAAACATAGCTCCTGTTTCTCAGACAACATGGATATCAGAAAAATTTGTGTATTGCAATTCAACCCTATATGCCTGTCCATTGTGAGGAAATTGGCAAGATCAGAAGCCTCCAACGAGAAACCGGTGACACCTTTACCCAAGTTATACCCTGATGCTTCTTCATTTGAACATGGAGTTCTTCCAGATTTATGGCTATGTTTTGATGGTGTTGAATCTGCAGAAAGTACAACAGATGTCTGCCCAGAGTCAGAGCAGCTACCGTTTTCACTCCGATTCTTTCTTTTACCATCATTACAAACAAGGGAGTCCTTGTAAATCGGTGCATGAATTAAACTTGCTTCTAATGGCTCGGCCTTATTCACTATAGACGCAACAACTTTACTGTGGATATCTATGAGATTATACAATGATGATGCCCTGGAGTGAATTTCTTTGTTCCATTTGCAACGTATCAGAACAGACAGAGCATGCATGCAAGCTTTTGACCGTCTAAATAGTTCAGAAACATGTGCAGCCACCATAGCTGCTGCCACTATCTCGTTTGAGCTGTAACTCCAAGGGGTTCCAACAGAAGATGGCTTTAATGAAAATAATGCCTCTAAAATTGCTAAAATTCTGTGAGTATGGCGGACAGCCGATTCTAGACCACTCTGCAAATCTTGGGATGATCCATGTAGTGTAATAGGCTTGGCTATATCTTGCACATTATTGGAAATTGAATGATTATTTCCCCGTGAAATCAAAGGAAACAGCTGAAGCTCACAGGCAAGAGCACAAACTGCAGCCATAACATAAGAATCAAACGCTGCTACAGGACCTTGCTTCTGCACTTTCCTATTTTTTCTTACTTTCCGGATTTCAGATATTGCTTGTATGTCCTCAATGATTTCCTCAACTGAATGATTATCTTCACCTTTAGGCTTCTTGCTTCCACTGAATTGGGCTTCGTGACTGACACAGACAGTTAAGACAACAAAAAGTAGGCGGGAAGAAAGCTCTACAGATGCACATGATTCTAAAAAAAGTGAATGAACCATGGTACGAAGTTCGGCCACAGCAAGGTTTTTAGATGCTGAACCAATGCCAAAGAGGTAATTTGCTTTTCTGTTTTGTTCTCTACTTGGCTCAGGTGGAAATGTTCTCTGAAGAATAGCTTCCACTGTAGCAGCAAATATTTTCATGAGACATGCTTCTGATGGGCTTCCACGAGGAAGATATTCCAGGACCTTAAGTAGAGGTATGTACAAATTCCATGATAGTATGGGAGGTTGTAGTGGGGCTGAAACTATGATCTCCGGAAGATCAACGGCTGAGGAACTTGCAGGAATCAGGCCATAAGCAGCTTCCCAAATGGTGCAAATTCTCCATTCAACTTCTGGACCATGAGCGCACAGCATTGATGCAATGCCTTGGGCAGTAGCGTCAATAGAGGCTTCAGCAGCAGGAACTTCTATCTGATCAGCAACAAATATATTAGATCTTCAATATTTAGAAATAATCTATCTTCCATACTTCACAAATTTTAGAAATAATCTATCTTCCATACTTCACAAAATAAGAATGAAATGAGAAATGGAGAATGAATATGAAGTATGAACGCTACCTGCTTGCTGTAGGATGAAATATAACCACCCAAAGGCTCATGCTGAACTTCAACTCCATCAACTTGTCTAAGAGGAGGAAAAAGTAATGCTGGCTGTGAAAGTATACGGAAAAGCAAAGCAGCTGCAGCATCAGCAGCTATGCCAGCTCTCATGGACATTGCAGTCCCTATTGCACGCAAGAAATGCAAATGCATCCAATTCCTAGGAAGCTGCATTAACATAGAAAACAAAAAGTTAGATAGTCAATTGACAGGTTAGTTAAGAGGGTAGTTAAGAGACTTGGAAGGAATAATTACTAAAATACAAATATTAATATTCCCTGTAATATCTACTAATTGAAACACGAGAATACACAATCAAGGAAATTCACGAACACTAGCAGATTCACCTGCTACTACTAGGTAATATAAAAAGTGAGACAAAATTTTAATATACCAAACACTAGACCAAAAAAACTGAACCAATTCACAACCACCATATTATCTTTTGAATGACCGACCAATTTAGTTTTATACCTTCCAATCAAAACTTATTAATGAAACCTCATAATAATAAAATATTGTTTATACCACTAATGCCGGCATCACAGCTATTCTCTGTCTTTGAAGATTACACTTACCCTTATGCCAGAAGCATACTCTTCAGCAGCTCGAAGAAGCTCCACAAGTTGCACTGCAGCATCAAGTGCATCTGGAGCCCACGACGGGGGTGCTTCTAGAAGTCCAAGAAGAAGTCTTTGTGTAGCACTTGGAGTAGCAATTGCATAATATCTGCAAAATTTGTGTATACACATTTTCTCAGGCAGATGAACACTATGAACAACTAAATAACAAGAAAGGTATTGATGTGAAAATAACCTATGAAATAAACGTGCATATGGCTCTAGAGCTGGTAATCCAGCAACAAGATGCTCATCCAGAGATGTTGTCGGAGGAGGAAGCAAAAGTGCAGGAACAGCTGCTGCTGTTAAAATAGCAGTTTCATTGCGAGCAACTTCATCATCACAAACACTTAATATAACACCAGCACCATTGGCAACAGCCCATCTTGGAGTAGAAGGCACAAGTTGAGGATGCTTCCCAGAACCACGGGAAGAAGCTAAGAGAAAAAGAAAAGGAAAAAAAAAAAAAGCAAAGTCACAACAAAAACATAGAAAACAATAGGAAAGTAGCAAATGATAATCTTGATTTTACTAGAACAAAAATGGATGAGTGGATTAAAGGATGGGTTGTGAGAAGGTGACCACAAATGGGAAGCACAAATGCCTAATTCTATGTACATAATTAACCGTAGACATAAACTATAGCTCTTGAGAATACAAACATTTTGAATATAGTTTATGTCTATAATTCTGAAGAAATGTCGCAAATTTTTGGATATATCTATTTACACAATATTGTGGATAAACAGCATTCAATGAAATAACAGTATCTGTATTATGTACTATGTACCAATTGATGGAGGCTTGAGTTCTCCTGCAGCATATTTGCCCATAACACCACTGCACCTGTTAATGCATGGCAATATTCATTGACATCAGCATAAATATTCACAAAACCCGAAAGCAGAACACATTATATTGTGATAAATAAAAAATAAACAAATAAACTAAGCTGTTTTATCATTGA
Source organism: Trifolium repens (assembly GCA_030408175.1). Taxonomy (NCBI): domain Eukaryota; kingdom Viridiplantae; phylum Streptophyta; class Magnoliopsida; order Fabales; family Fabaceae; genus Trifolium; species Trifolium repens. The sequence goes on along the minus strand of CP125836.1, from coordinate 58,133,839 downwards.
TTTCTGAAATTTATGAACAGTAAAATCATGAGTTTGAGGTAAAGTAAAACATTAAACTGAAACCAAAATTGACCATGTACCCCTAAAACTTGCATGCAGAGCTAAACGTATACAAATATCTGGATAACTCATCAGGTTATATTACTAAGAAATACTTACCACCGGAAATAGTCACTTCTTATTCCTACAGGAGCAGCTAATAATATGTCGGTAATCCAGGGAGACAAGGGCCTAATAGGTTTTTTCTCTTGTTGTGCCAAAGCATTATCGACAGCTTTCCCATTAAGAGGCTTACTAGTTGTTGCGTGGCTGCCACTGCTGCTTCTTTCTGTGTCACTGGACTGTCTTTCCATTTTGTAAATAGGACGATTGTAATGAGTTAAAATACGCAAAATTTCACCACATGCCAGAGCCCATTGTTCTGAATATTCATTCTGCAAAACCATTAAAAGAAGAAATGAAATTATAGAGAGCCTCTTTGTAGATGCTGAAGCTGACTAAATGCTATACATAATCAGATAATAAACTGACAAAACAGAAAGCAACATTATATTTCACAAAGAATGAACTTATTTCTATGAAATTGATTTTGTATATAAGAAAACCGAGTGAGGATTATATTTGTACCTCATCTTTTGGGCAGACTAAAGATATCAAAGAAGCAAATGGAGGACTAGTCTTATCATAGACTAGTGTACCATCGATAATACACGAAATAATTGGAAGTACAACTGCATGCCCATGCTCTGGATGATGAAGGACAAATGTTGCTGGATTTTCATGTAAATACGTAGAGAAGTTAGTACACATAAAGTAGAAATAGTAATATTCTTGTTAACTTAATCATGACTTAAACTAACATGGGATAAAGCATAAATACCCAAAACATCATCAAAGAGAAGAATTTCCTTCGACGGGTAACGGTTGCGGATCAACTGTCAAAGTAATACAAAATAGTGAGTGGCATTCTATAAAAACTCTTGGATATCTTACGTTAAAATTATCACACAAAAAAATAAGAATTGAATCCATGAAAATAGTTTCTGTGTATTTTTATTTGTGGTTCACAAGGTTTATCAATAAATAAAAGTGTACCTCAGCAATATCGTCGGCAAATTGCTCTGATGTAAACTGGATCAAGTACTCAACATATGCAGCAATTTGATCCTACAGAAAAGCAAAAACAATGTCATACAAACCAACAAAATGGAATTACAATGAGCTTGAAATATGGCAGAAGCCATAAATTGCTTTCATATGGAATAGGAAACAATTATTTTCAGCATTGAAAATGACCAAAACACTGCTCCTTTCTGCCTAGAATGATACAGACTAAAGAATGGTCATGTTTTTCACATGCAGTATAAATTACATCATTTTAGAGAAAATACTGAAAATGGCCCACATATTATGAATACATGGGAAACTTGTGTGAAGCCATATTGAGAAAAGATTGTCGCTCAATCAGAATTAGCTCTAGCTTGTGGAAGCTTCTAAGCTGAGATATTTACTTGGCTCTTAACTTATAAAAAAGTCCTTATAAGTTTATGACAGTTAATGGATTATGGAGAAGTTATATGAGGGGGCTTTTGAAAAGGTTAAGGTGCAAAAGTTGATTTCAATCTTTTTCTTAATAAATGTTTGCTAAATTTGTAACAAGATTGGCCCCACAAATTCATTGTTTAGATCACCCCATTTTTTTGACTTTGTTTTAATTGAAAGTTTGCCATTTGCTTTAACTAGTAAAACTAAAAAATCAACCATTCCTGCCGTCAATAGATCTCAGTTGTTCGATGAATATCAGACAGTTATTATTCGGTGTTTATATTTGGATTCAATTTGGTAAAGTCAAAATATGAATTGTCCGATCTTCATCCAACAGCCAAGATTTGTTGATTGTGGCATCTGTATGGATTTTCAACTGCAGGAAATCTAAAATATCACATCGCCGTGTATTATTTGTGTTTGTGTGACCATATGTATGCATATGTGTCTTTAACACCATCACAAAAAAAATATCTTCTAATCCTCTCAAAGAATAGCCATATAAGAATTTTCAATTTCCTAAGAGTGCTAATAAACTCAGTGTTATACAGAAAATTAGATCATTAAACAAAATAGAATGAGTTTAAAGACAATAACTGCAAAAAAGTTTTACACATGCATCCAATTGTATCTCACCATGTAGAGGTTTGTGAAGATATTTTATGAAGTAATATAAGATATTTTGTGAAAATATGATTAGATATTTAGATGCATATGTAAAACATTTTTTGAGTCTTTAAACTCAACATAATTATAATTAATAATAGTATTAAGGATTCTTCCATCTCATATCCTTTAAGGCACTATTAAGGAACTCAAACACAAAATATAAATTTAAAATCATAGAATTTAATTTTAAAAAATATTTATTTAAATTTCCTGAAAGATGCTAAGAGATTAAAATGGTACCTTTTTTTGCTGACCATCTTGTGGGGGAGGCCAGAACAACGAAGAAAATTGAAGACGATCGATCCACCTTTCACTTGTAGCAGCCATAGTAGAACCCATCAAGTCTTTTTGTTTTGCTTCTGATTATATATGAAAAGCAATTTTATCCCAAATCCATCCAAAACATGCTACCAATCAAGTATTAAAATATCGTTAATTCATCGTTTCATTCGCTGTGTTACCAATCCCTCTTAGTATAGTATCTAATCCATCATCATCATCAATAATTCATCATCCACCAAAACAAATTTCAGAAATTTTAGCTATTCATAATCATAACCAAATGCATCTCATAGAAAATTGTAGTTATTCACTACAACAACTAGGTTGCTATGTTAAGCTTGAATTCTAAAACTTCACAAATGTTTTTTGTGATTGATTTCTAAAATTATTTTCACTTTTTAAAAATTTGATGAATCTGAAACACAGAAAAATGAAATTTACAAAAAATTAAATATTCAAAATAAAATATGTCAGCTAATAATATTCAGAAGCTTCTACAAAATACTAGCATAATATTAAAAATAAAAAAATAAACCCTCAAATATTTCTAACATATGCTCAGATTCATAATAGAAAACATTAGAAAAATAAAAATAAAAAATAAAAAATTCATCAAACACACTTAAGAAATTAGCAGAGAACTTGAAAACTCATTGAATAAAAATAGTAACAAAAAACAAAAATATATACCTGGATAGATAATTTGTGGAGAAAATATGAAATTAGTTGATTTGAGAGGGTGAAAAGAGGTAAGTGTGAAGATGGAGAGTATTTATGTAAAAAAAATAAAATTAGAGTTTCAGGAATAATTTAGATGAAGAATGAAGGAAAGAAATGAAGAAGAGGTGTGGTGGTAAAGTTTATAATAGTTGAAGAAGAAGAGATGATAAAAAAATAGAGACAAGAGACAAGTGGAGAGAGAAGATCTTTAACAGAGCTGTGAGATGAGAAGCGTTAGATCGAGCGCGTACGTGGCTATGATATTTTCCTCTACTCTCAGACATCCACCTGCCATCTCATGTCATTACTATATACATGCATGCATGTATCTATGTATGTATCGTGGATGGCCAAGCGAAACACATTAATTTTAGCATAATATTTTGGAAAGTATAGTTTAGTCGATAGAGACGATACAATATATTAATTAATATAGTTTTATAAGTGTAGCTTATATGGTAGCTATTAAAATATTATTGAAGTGATCGAAATTTAAACCTCATATTCCATATTTAAATGTGAGTTTAATCACTAGACTATTTGACTCAAACAAAATATAAAGGTTGTTGATGCTTGAATACAAGATTCTTTATTATTTATTTTAAGTTTTGTTATTTGAACAATCAATTTTTAAAAAATTTATAGGACAACTAAAATATACTAGAAGGCATTGTTTTATTGACACGGAAATTAATGCGAATAAAAAGTTATTAAACTCAAACTAAAAAGACTTTTACAAAGAGTTGTGCATAAATTATCTAAAATTAGTTGCCAACATATTATTTCTCTTCATTTTAAGATGTGGAATTTTATCAACTAGTACTTGACAGAAGAAAAAAAATACTAACACAAAACTTTTTTAACATCAACCAAATTTACATGTCATTAAAAAGAATGAAAATTATCCCAATTAGGAAAACAAATAAGTTAGATTATAGAATTTATAGCTTATCATTACTCGCTCCGGTCTTTAATATAAGAAAAAGTTCAATTTTTAGATATATTCAAATACTGATGTATCTAAAATATATCATAGACTAGATACATCAATATTTGAATGTATCTATAAAGTAAATTTTTTCTTATATTAAGGATCATGGGGAGTATTTGTCAAGAGATTATAGCTTACTATATTAGCTTATAAACTTGTTTCATAAAATTAAAGGTGTTTGATAACGAGATTTTTTCACTAACTTATAGTTTTTAATCTTTTATTTCAATTTTAATCTTATTATTTTAATTACTTTATTTTTTTTATAAAAACACTACTTACTCACAAAAATAATTACTCACTCACATTAAATAACCGTATACTTTTATGTCATTTTGTACTTACAATAACTAAATTTATCAAATATTTTAATTTTTGTACTAACTTTACGATTATTACTGATCAGTTAACTTTTAAACTGTCAACTAACTTATAACTTAATTTTATCGATACAAACCCAAACCTCACAACTTCTATTGATCTACATTATGTTGACACTACCAACCAAAAAGGTACCACGACAATTCAAAGAAGAAAGTAAGGGGACAATATCAAATTCATGAAAACAACTTTACTTGAAGTTAAAAGTAGATCTATTACGGTGAAAATCCAACATTAATAAAACAGGAAACATTATCGTCATCAAGTATATAGCAATGAGAAGGAATACTATGAGGGGTAAGTAGTAAGTTTGTTTGCACAATAATTGATAAATTGATAAATGAGAAACTAAAAATACCATTGTCTTTTTTATTTTTTTTATAAAGGCAAATTCTCAAACTTTTGAAAATTAAATAGCAAAAATAACGAGTAGTTCAAAGCGGATAGAAACAAACTCTAACAATATACAGTAAAATTTTCATTAGAATAAACAACCATTAATGAGTAAAAGAACGACTCTTACGATATATAATAAATATAAAAAATTAAATTAGAATTATGATATAACTAGCATTTAAAAAAAAAAATTACTTACATGGTCAATACAAGAATGTAATTTCATGTTGGCCATAGTCCAATTTTCAAAATATAAAAAATCATTACTTACATGGTCAATACAAAAAATTACTTACTGCGAAAATTAATTAATTCAAAATATAATTCATTAAGTGGAAAAATTGTGAGTCTAATTTTATGTTGGCCATAGTCCAATTTTCATTTACAATTGGCATACACCTTAAAGGTTGCACACCAAATGGCGCCAATTTTCATCATGTTCAAATTGTTTTCTTCTTGCCACAAACAAACTCCATTCTTGCTCTTTATTCACTTTCATTCATTTCCTTCAAAGATTCAAAATCCTAATACTATTTCCCAACCATATATATATATATATATATATATATATATATATATATATATATATATATATCCACTAATAGTAATATCTATTGTGTCGGGGAGTTCGGGAAAATGGCAGAGAAACAACATATTAATATTTTAAGACTACAAAGAGAATGAAACATCACAATTTCACTCAAAATCATCTCCTTATAATATAAGAAGGTTATGGTATCTTGAAAAGACTCATTTGCCCTGATAGCTTATATGTCCAACACGTGTCCAATTGGTTCAATTTGATTAGTTTGAAGCAATTACCCAACTGGTTCAACTATCCCGCTTTCTTGGCTAACCAAACTGTCACCTCAATCTGCTCTCTCTGTACACAGAGAAGAAATCTTCTCTCTTCTATTCCTTTGAGAAAGAGAAAAGATATCATTTTGTCAACAATTCCCTCTCTCCTCAACGAAGCTCCATTTCTCTCTCTGGTAAGTTCTTCTTCTTCATCTTTTCCTTTTCCTTTGATGTTCTTCATTGTTTTCCAGAATCATCAAGGATCTTAACGATTCGAAATACCTATGGAAACTTGCTGTTTTGGTGAAGGACTAATGGGTTGTTAACAACGCTAAAGGAGTCAAACATGTAGAAATGGTCCTTACTGATAAGATGGTATGTTATTGTGCTCACGTTATCATTTTTGTTTTTTCACCAATCAACACTTGCTCACTATTTCATGTGCTTGACGACTTCTTTAGGGCCATGATATCCAAGTTATTGTTCCTGCTGATTTGAATGACAAATTTAAAGAGATTCTTGCTGAAAATACAACTTTTACTGTTGAGAACTTTTCCGTGGAGAAAAATAATATACCTCTCAAGTGCTCTACTCATCCTTTCAAGCTGGTCTTCAGCTCAGCTACTTTAATTGAAGATCTCAATGAACCCAAAATCCCACATCCAGGATTCAAATTTTCTGATTTTCATGACATCAAGCAAGGACAACTTCCACCGGATGTTGTTGTTGGTTAGATATACTATTTGATATGTGTTAATATTATTTAATCTTGATTATTATATAATTATTAGTTAGATCATTTATTTTTCCTAATTTTCTTACAACATTGTTTGTACAGATGTTATCGGTGTTTTTAATGAATTAGGCTACACTCAAACTCTCCCTGGAGCGAGAAAAATTCAAATTAACTTCAAGCTCAAAGATCTCAAGTCATATTCTTACTTCACAATTTATGTAGTTGATATATATATACACTATTCCTTATTAACATATTATGTGATTCACCTTACTATTATTTATCAGGGAAAATATACTAAACTGTACATTATGGGAGGATTTTGCTGTTCAATTCCAAGATTATAACAACCAAAGGACTGAATGGGGACATACCATTATCCTGATACACAATGCCAAAATCAAAGAAGCGACAGGTTTTGGTTTTTTAAATTTTCTTTTCAAAGTTATATTAGATCTTGACACTTTCAATTCTTTATCCTTTTTATACATATCGTTGTTTAACTGTTAAGTTTCATTTTTAATTTGTTCTATCAGAACGGTATGAGCTGGGTGTCTCTAATGCTTGGAATGCAACTAAACTGTACATCAACGATGATATTGCTCCAATTAATGAATTTAGAAAAAGGTTCACTTCAATTAATGTTTCACTATATTAGTTAAATATTCAAAAATAATATGTATGTCTTTAGCTTAACCATTCAACTCTTTTCCGACAATCATTGCAGCTTGGGTGTTGTAGTCGATAACTCCTCTTTGAGTCAGAGCCTAACAAACATCAGTGGTGGTTTCCAATTCTTGACTCAATCATCCTCTCTGTCTCAATATAGTGCAGTTGACAAATTCATGGATAAAGCTATTGTTCTACCTCTTAATCAATTGTTGGCACTTTCTGAGGTTTATTGCGTAGTCAATTTTTTTGATTTACCCACTTTGACATTCATTAATTACATTATATATTCCTATCTACTTACATTTTATCATTAATTTTCATTTGCCTTATTATATTTTAGAATACTGTTTGTGTTACTGTGGCTCGCACAACCAAGTTGATACCAAACTCTAAAGGATGGTACTACAAAGCATGCTTCAAATGTATCAAGTCTGCTAAGGGTGATACCTTGCCTCTAATTTGCCCAGATGGTCATGCAACAAATGCAATTAACCTAAGGTATCTATTCTATATTGTCTGTATATTCTATTATTCATCTAAATACTACCACTGTTATCCAAGACAGTTAATGCTCTTTTCTTTATAAGGTTCAAATTGGAAATAGAAGCGGAGTTTGAAGGCACAACTGGTAAATTTGTCTTTTGGGATCGTGAATGCAACCAATTGTTAGGAAAGACTGCTGCTGAACTACAGCAAGTCATGGTTCAGGTATTCTTCTTTGACTAACCATTAATATATTAGTATAGTGGTAACCTCAGTTGGTGGACTAATCTAACATTTTATGTTCGCACAAACTAGGCTGGTGTTACCAATCCTTGCGCTTATCCAGTTACTTTGGACTCTTTGTGTGGAAGATCTTTTGCTATTAGGACCAAATGGCAACCTGCATTGGATTCGTGTTCAGTTCAAGGTGTTAAAGAAGATGATGCTATCATCCAAAAAATTAAAGATATGTTCCCTAATAATGAGGTAATTTGTCCTAACTTTAATACCAACCTTTCTTTTAATACAATGTTGAAATGTAACACTCATTCATTTGTAACTGTAGGAAACTTCAAAAATGATCGTTGTTGACTCACAAACACCTGCTCTCCAAGAAGAGTCTGATAAGGTTTTGCATACATTATCAGTTAAATTCTAACTTTTATGCAATATAATTCTTCCGAACATTCGAAACTTACAACTTCAATTTCATCTTCTGTTTTTTTTTTTTGTCAAGCAAATTGTTGATGTTTCTCTAACGGACAACGATGGAATTCAAGTTGATGTTGATATTACCAACAGTGTTGATACCTTCCAAGTAGTAAGTGGATCATTCATACTCTCTTGGTTTCAAATCTTAAATAGTCATTGTGCATTCTTTACTCATCTAACTAATTCTATTGTTCGCAACTCCTTTTAGCAACATTTATCTGCTAATTCCGAGACCGATTCCTTCCAACCAAATGTGGTTACTCCAGCAAAAGGGAAAAGAATTGCTGCTGATTCTGCTCAAACCCAGCAGAATGTTGTCAATGTTGTTCCTACCCAACTTTCCTCAACTAGGCTCAAGAGACCTATCAAGAAAGAAAAGTAGTTCCAAATTAGCTTATAACTTATGAACAACTGTAACTCTTTTTGCTTGGCCGTATGCGGCACTAATGTGTAATATTTATAACTTCAAAACACTAAACACTCTTTCTGCAATGTGGTTTGGATTGCTACCAAACCTTTTGATCTTGCTTCAATCAAAAAGATATTAACAAAACAATACATGCATACTACCAAGCTGTAAACTATTCAAAATGCATTCTACATATTATATGCAAAATCATAACTATAAAGTAAGAGACAAACATTCTTTATACCAATATCAAGTAACTGGATTTTTAATTCACAACAAAAAATATTCAAAGTCTATATTCTCAACAACTTACCAAAACATCGTAGCTTTGAAAATGTTCGATCATTAAAATCAAAGTTTATATTGAATAACAAAATCAAATCAATTAACAACCAATTTCAATAAGGATTAAACGTCCACATATTGGAATTGCTGGCAAATTCATCAAATAATATTCATAATAAAAACAACCAACTATTTTTATATTATTACGTTTTTATATAATCACATGTCTATCTTAACAAATCTATAACTCAAATTATACTTGATTTATGAAATTGATAAACTACTCAGTTAATGTGCAAAATCTATTTGTGTTATAGGTGAGGAACATGAATATTTAAGTGCAGATTCTCTTGATCCTTCTGAAATTAATGGAGGGAACTTTAATGAAGTCATTACACCAGAATTCTTAAATTCACTTCATACTTCAGGACTTCCAAACCATAAGATCAAACTTAAAATTGGATGTCCTATAATGTTAATGAGGAATATAGATCAAATACAAGGTCTATGTAATGGTACTAGATTGCTGGTAACCAAACTTGGCAAGACTGTTATTGCAGCAAATATCATGCAAGGCAAACATAAAGGTAACACTGTGTACATTCCAAGATTCGATATGACACCTTCTCAATCACCATGGCCTTTTAAAATGTCCAGAAGACAATTTCCAATAATAGTTAGTTATGCTATGACAATAAACAAGTCACAAGGCCAATCCCTTGATAGTGTTGGCTTATATTTGCCAAACCCAGTGTTTAGTCATGGACAACTTTATGTAGCTTTGTCTAGAGTTAAAACCAAAAATGGTTTAAAGATATTGATTCATGACAAAGACAACAAACCAAGTGATACAACTACTAATGTTGTGTACAAAGAAGTATTCCAAAATATTTGATAGGTATGAGTTTACCAATTTTAATCCATTTACATACAATTTACTTTGGTTTATTTTTAATTCTTCTTAATGTTTATTTGTTTGTAGGCCAGTTATCTCCCTTTGATCATCACTTTTTGCACTATATCTTACAGGTCTATTATTTTCTTTTAAACAACTATATATACTATATCTATGCTTCATGCACATTTTGAACCTAATCCACATTATTTACAATTCTTATTTCACAGGTGCCAACCAAGACCAATGTAGTGGTGTTAATCAAATTTACAGTCTTTCTTACAAGGTCCTCTACTTAAGGACTGCCATTTTGTAATCTAAATTATGCTTAACATACAATATATATTTTGTAATCTAAATTATGATTAACGTACAATTTCTATTTTGTAATCTATATTATGCTTACATATAATTATATCCTTCTTTTCCTATTGTTTTTACTATTATTATTATTATTATTATGTATATCTATACAACCAACCTAATGACACTATATTATTAAAAACTAGTAGGATACCCGTGCTGCCGCCCGGGGCGCGCGTTCCGCGCGTCTTATTATGTGGGGTGCTCGGTTGTCGCGGACAATTTTATTTTCCCAATTTATTATTTTTAATAGTTTTAAAACTAAAATTGTAAAACTTTCGTGCTTAAGCTATGCATCATATCTAAATATAGTTTAATAAAATTTGTGCACATTAAGGAAAAAGTGTAAAAGTATAATTTGGTGAACATAATTTAATTTATAATTATAAAAAAAAAGATACAAAATATTAAATATATGGAGATACACTTATGAATTAAACATTAATTTTAAAAAGAAGACATCTATGTAATGGACAAAATTTCAAACGGATAGTATGGTCTGGAAGAAAGTTGTTGTTTCTACAAATTTTAAGAGTAAAATATGATAAAATGTTCTATAACCATTGCATTCCTTTTATTTAGCGCAGGACAAATTGATTAATCGTTCTACCAAAGACTTGAAAAGTAAGAATGAATAGAGCATTGATGTTGCATGTGTATAGATCACATGTTGCTAAAATCCAAACAAATAAAGTTTTAAAAATGTATTTAATTTTTTTTTTTCATTTAGTTATAGATTAAAGATTACATTAATTATTTTTTTGAATGACTCGAAAAATGCATTTTTTGCTTATATATGATACCGGAGAGAGTATATTATTTTACATTATACTATTATGTGATGGAAGTGGGTAAACCGTAATTCTATTGAATGAGAACTTTAGGATTGGTGTTGTTATTATTGTAATGGTTGAGGATACATTTATTATAAAGTGAGATATATATTTGTCGTGTATAATATTTGATTATAAATTTTCATCATCAATAACTTATTCCCTGTATTATTTGATTTTTTTATCAGTTTCCCCGTGCACAATAGATGGTTAAAATTTCTCTGGCAACAACTTTTTCCCATATTAGTTTTTTTTACCAGCTTCCCCGTGTATAATAGTTAATTAAATTTTTTCATCAACAACAATTTATTCTTCGTGTATAAAATTTGATTAAAAATTATCATTAGAAACAACTTGTTCTCCGTATTATTTGATTTTTGTATCAACTTCGACGTTCACAGTAGTTAATTAAATTTTTTCATCAAAAACAACTTGTTCTTCGTGTATAATATTTAATTACAAATTTTCATCATCAACAACTTGTTCCCTGTATTATTTGATTTTTTTAATCAATTTTCTCGTGTACAATAGATAGTTAAATTATTTTATTTTTTTGACAAAAGTTTTTCTTTATCAGCTTCCTCGTGTACAATTAAAAATTTTCATCAACAAAAATTTGTTCTTCATATATAAAATTTGATTAAAAATTATCTTTAGAACCAACTTGGTCCCAATATTATTTGATTTTTGTGTCAGCTTCCCCGTGTACAAAAGTTAATTAAAAACTTTCATCAACAACAAATTATTTTTTCGTGTATAAAATTTGGTTACAAATTTTCATCAGTAACAACTTACTCCCTGTATTATTTGTTTTTTTATCAACAACTTATTCTTCGGGTATGATATTTGATTAAAATAATTCATTAATTAGCAACAACTTGTTCGTTGTATTAGTTGATGTTTTATCAGCTTCCCCGTGTAAAATAGTTAATTAAAAATTTTCATCAAAAACAACTTGTTAAATTTTCATCATCAACAACTTGTTCCCTGTATTATTTGATTTTTTTATCAGTTTTCCCATGTACAATAGATTGTTAAAATTTCTTCTTCTTTTTTTTGACAAAAGTTTTTTTTTATCAGTTTCCCCGTGTACAATAGTTAATTAAAAATTTTGTTCAACAACAATTTGTTCTTCGTATATAAAATTTGATTAAAAATTATCTTTAGAACCAACTTGGTCCCCGTATTATTTGATTTTTGTGTCAGCTTCTCCGTGTACAAAAGTTCATTAAAAATTTTACTCAACAACAACTTATTTTTTCGTGTATAAAATTTGGTTACAAAGTTTCATTTGTAACAACTTACTCCCTGTATTATTTATTTTTTTATCAACAACTTATTCTTCGGGTATGATATTTGATTAAAATAATTCATTAGCAACAATTTGTTCGTTGTATTAGTTGATTTTTTATCAGCTTCCCCGTGTACAATAGTTAATTAAAAATTTTCATCAACAACAATTTGTTCTTCGTATATAAAATTTGATTAAAAATTATCTTTAGAACCAACTTGATCCCCGTATTATTTGATTTTTGTGTCAGCTTCCCCGTGTACAAAAGTTCATTAAAAATTTTAATCAACAACAACTTATTTTTTCGTGTATAAAATTTGGTTACAAAGTTTCATCTGTAACAACTTACTCCCTGTATTATTTATTTTTTTATCAACAACTTATTCTTCGTGTATGATATTTGATTAAAATAATTCATTAGCAACAACTTGTAAAAAATTATTAGAAAAATTATTTTAAAATTTTTATCAGCTATAAAAATTGTCATCTCCCCGTGAATATTTTATCAGTAATGACTTGTAAATTGATTTTAAATTTTTTAACAACGATAAAATTGTCATCTCCCCGTGAATAATAAATTTTTATCGTTAATAACTTATAAAAGTGATTTTAATATTTTTATTACCTATAAAAATTATCATCTTCCCATGAATTTTTATCAGTAATGATTTGTAAACTGATTTTAAAACTTTTAGCTGCGATGAAATTGTCTTCTCCTTGTGAATTATAAACTTTTATCAGTAATAACTTGTAAAAGTAATTTAGATCATTTAAAATTGTAAATGTTTTTAAAAATGTTATAGTGAAATGAGAAAAAGGGAAGTTGCACCTTAGTGAAATGGTTTATAAATTATACCCCTGTTAATGAAGTAGGGAGATTTTCGATTAATTAGATATAAGTAATTTTGAAATATGGTGGGAAAAAGAAGATTTGAATTTATTATGATAAGACTTAAGAGAGTTTGAAAAAACCGAAATGTAAAAAGAGGGAAATTTGAAAGTTGGAAAATTGTAGTATAATAAAATAGTAGTTTATTGATATGATGTTAGTCCTGCAGTTAATAAAAAAATTATAATTAATTGAAAACAAAAAATTGATATAATAGAAATGATGTGAGGGACAAGTTAGATAGTTACCTAGGGATGGTCATGATTGTCATAGTCAAGAAAAACCCATTGGGAAGAGCTTCACGTGAGTACCTTGCTTACCATATAGTAGTATGAGCTACAAAGTCTACCATGGTTAATACATCGATTCCCATAGAAAAGGTGAAAGTATTATTGCTTTTGGTAGTACTTAATTAGTATTTTATTATTACTATTAAACTATCTCCTATACAATAATGTGAAATACTTGTATAGGCACAATCACAAATTTATAGTGTTTAGGCACCACACAATAAAATAAAAAATAAAATATAAAAAAGATAGTATGATGTGACTAAATTATTTTTCAATTAATTTTTTCAATCCATGTGAGTGTGCCTAAACATTTTTATTTGGGTTTGTGCCCAAATAAGTTTTCCTCTACAATAATAATAAAAGAAGGAGATATAGTATCTGTGTGTTTATAATGTACTAATTGTTTGCTTTTTATTTATGTAATACAACTGATGAATAGTAACGTAAATGTTAGTGTGACAAATTTGAGCCATGATGATACATGAAAAATAGGAAGTAATGTTTATTGAACCATGATGATATATGAAAAATAGGAACTAATGTTAATGTTAATTGAACCATTGTTGAAACATTATTGATGTATTTTGTCGGACGTGTCGGTGAAACACAACAGAACAACACGAAAATATTGTTGATATATATTTATAATATGATGAGTAAGTACAGTTTTAATAGTTTAAATTTGAATAAAAAATACATAATGTTAGGCAAATATAGGATTTGATGTTAAATATAGTGAATAAAGATGTTGAATCTATAATTGTTCTTAATATTGCAACAAACATTTCCTAATAATATATTAAGATTGACATGTTACTTAATTGTAAGGAGATTATAGGTTAAGAGTATGATAAAGAGGACCAGCAAAATTACACCATCCAAAATAAGTTTAACCAAAGGCCATATATGATCCAAGGCCAACATAAGTTTTAAGAAAGGCAAAATAAGGTCCAAGGCCAGCAAAAGCGAAATAAAAGGCCATTCACAAAATACATGTTCAGAAGATCTATGTTGTAAGTTACAAAAAAGATTGATGTTGTAGTTGAATCAAAGACGAGCCTTCTCATGCTTGACATTCCTCAGCTTCATCTTCACGGGTTTATTTGAGGAGAGTTGTCCAAGAAGTTTCTCATCATCATGTTCTTTCACAGGTGGTCGTTTGGAAGGAGTAATTTTTGTTAATTGATTATGGTCATGTTCAGATGTAGAAGAAAGTTCCTGAGAAAGAATTTAAAAATGAGAAAGTTCCTGGATAGAACATATAAATAGAAATTGAAATATTGACTTTTAGTATAAGAAAGTTAGTGTAATTTACCATGACAATATCATCAAGAGCTAACTATCAACTATTTGAAGAGGAGTTGATCTTGAACTATCAACAACAATTTTAACCGGAGTTGATTTCGAACTCTCAACACCAATTTCAAGAGGAATTGATTTCGAACTTTCAACACCAATTATGGATTCAGATTTCTCAGTAGTTGCAATAGCATTTCCAGGATTCAGCTATGAAAGATACACCAAAATAATAAAGAGTATGCACAAAAAAACTAAATACAATACAATAAATTCATGAGAAATAGATCAGATTTGTATCGAAGTTGGATCAACGAACGAAATACACTAAATACGATTTTAACGGAAATTATAAACAAAAAACAACTTTATAATATCAGTTTTCTAATATGATAAATATGAGTTTTCTAATATCAAGCTTTTATACTTCTATAAACATGAAACAACTTCGATATATTCAAACTGTAAACTGGAAATACATGTTTTATGAAAATAAATTAACAAACCTGAAATATAGTCAGTATGTCCGTTCTGTTTTGGAAAAAGAAAAAAACAAACGGTTATCATGTTAGAAAGCTCAAAGAAACAACATTTGAATCAAACATAACGGATGAGGAAGAAGAGTGAATGAATGAAGAGAAAAGAAGTAATCAGAGAAGAAGGAAGAAAAATACCTTTACTTTTCAGTGATTTTTTAGATCTGAGAGGAGAGAGATTTTTTTTTGTTAAAGTATATTGATTAGGTATAGTGTGTGAAGACATTAGAAGTGACTTGAAGTCAGTATGTTGCAGAAAAGATGCATTGGAAAGGAGAATATGGAAAATATACTAAATAGATCATACTAAATATAACATACAAAATATCATACAAAATGAATGAATGAGTTCCTTGCTTTAATAACACAAAGTGATGATTGAATGAGTTACTTGCTGGGTTCATATCATACAAAATAAATTTATGAATCTAGTAACTTTGAAAATATATTTATGAAAATACCATCATTACTTTTTCAATTTTTTTATTTTCTACAATTCTAATTTATGATTTCATACTTTTAAATAAATAAATAAAATTGTGAGTACTTTTTTTAACAGCATAAAACAGTTTTTTTATGAGTAATTTAAATGGCTCTATTAAAAAAAGTTGCCTAAATAAAAATCCAATACCCATCTCTTTCTTTTACAGAAGCCCAATACCCACATCATCATATGAGCAAATAACTCTAGTTACCTTATCAGCAGCTTACCACTCATCATCTACTTTCTTATTTTTCTTTTTGTGCAACAATAGTATCATCCTTTTTTCTTCTTCACACTCCAATTTCTTTCTTGATAACTCAAATTTTTGCGTTTGTCATTTATTTGGTCATGTTTCTGCAAAAAAAAAAACTTTTGTTTTATAAAAATAGATCAGATCTTTGAGTGTTATTAAATCTACTTCGTATTTGTTCGCATCTTTTTAATATGCATATATACGAAAGAAGTGAAAGTAGCATATGAGATAGTTGATTTTGATAAACAAAAAAGACAAAAAAGAAGATATAAGGAAATGAAGAAGGAGATGAAGAAGAAAATGAACTAACCAGAGAGACAAATGGAGCGATTTGTGAAGAGAGAGAACAACTACACATGAAAAAGCAAGTGAAAAACGTAAGTACGATTCAGTTGATGATTCTGGAAAATAATGAAGAACATGAAAGGAAACAGAAGAGATGAAGAAGAAGAACTTACCAGAGAGAGGAATGGAGCTTCTTTGAGAGAGCTAGAGCGATTTGAAGAGAGAGAAAATTGTTGACAAAATGAGATATTTTCTCTTTCTCAAAGGAATAGAAGGTTGAAGATATGTTCTCTGTGTACAGAGAAGCAGAGCTAAGGAAGTGACAGTTTGGTTTGTGAAATATGGTAAAGTTGAAACCAGTTTAGTTACTTCCTTGTAACTACCGGTTGAGACCAAAACATAACACGTGTCAGTCATATAAGCTTCATGGGCAGTTTGGTATTTTCAATATACCCTTTCCTTCTTATATTATAAGGAGACACATAAATAACTCTTATATTTACACTCACTTCTAACCCAAATATTCTCATAACTGATGATTCTCAAACTATGCTATTTAGTATCATATTTAATATAACCACATGTTCTCCAAATCTAAGCTACATCTTTCAAAAGTGGATTGATATAGATACCTTCCCTATTCATGTCAAAATCAAATTTTTGGGAAAATGTAATCATCATAATTACAAATTGGAAAATAAATTTATTTTACTTCATATCAAAAGGTTCTTACTTTACTTATTCAAATATATAAATAGGACTCTATCAACTAATACACTTCTTCATCTTTTATCACTTCTACTTGGTTACTTGGATTTACAAATTCACTGGAAATCAAAGCAATCATGCCTTCCTTAAGGAGACGCATTCAGAGCAACACCAGAGGTTGTTTTTTAACTGCCTACATCATTGGTCAGGTAAACTTATATACATTTAAACCACTTTTTATTATTAATCTTAATAATAAAAGAATATATTTTGATTTAATAACCTTACTTATCATTTAATCAAACTCCAACTGATTCATCATGTTTGTTTCAACTTTGCATGCAGCCTTATGGTGAAATCAATCCAAAATTTATCCATGAATATGCTCAAGACATGGATGAACAAGTTATTTTGATGGACCGTTCTAACAGACGCATGAGTGTTCAATTTAATGGCTCAACTCAAAATCCTTATTTTGTCTATGGTTGGTCCAATGTTGGACCTCATTTTGGATACAATGAAAACAAAATGATCCGGATGAGTTATCTTGGTAACAGCAGATTTGTACTAGATTTCCTTCCTCAACACTTCAATCCAAGCAACTTGCCAAACTATCATTCCTACAAACAAACTCATTCCAATCCTGTATCATTTGATGTCAAACTCACTCAATATCTTGCAACTGGCTCACAATTAGTAAGTTTTAATTATTAACTTCATTAATGATTTATGTATTCATTTTGCCTCCTCTTCAAATTTTAAAAATTTATTACAAATTCATTTCTCAATCTTAATACTCAAACTTTTACAGACTTTAAGGAAAGATTTTGCTACCTATATTAGAGCTACAACATTCAACAATGTAACTCTAATTGGTCCTCAAGGTGATGAGGTTGAATGCAAATTACTGCTTAGGACAATTGGCCAGATGCAAACCACAAAAATTGGTGAAGGCTGGAAGGAATTCATCGAGATCAACGGTTTTGTTGCTGGAGACACACTCAACTTCAAATTTGTCAACAAACTGAGGGACAATGTCATCAAAGTCATCCAACTTTAAAGCCATAACATATCTATGTTTTATTAACCTATAATTTCACTATGTTGTATTTCCAAATGCTTCTTTATCTATGCTAGACAATATTATGTATGTTTGTCATTCCCTAACATGAGACCGTGTTCTCTCCTAATGTATCCACTGTTTAACCTTAATTTATGTATTTCTTTTTTATTATCATATATTTATTCCCTTATGAATTCACTTTTTATAACTTACATTATTTTTTTATAACCAATTTAATAATTATATTAAGTTATTCATTATGTTACACTAATTAAAAATACACCAATATTTTTTTTAATTGATCTATAGTATTTTGACAAGTAAATTAAGTTCATTTTTACACAACTTTTGTTTAGAATCTAACTATATTGTACACAACTTTCCTTTAGAATCTAACTAATTCCATTACACTACTTTTACATATAGGTCATATCATTTCAATCATATGTAACGCTTTGTTACTCAAAAAAATTAGTCATCTAAATAATCCAAATACTTTATACCAACTAAACCTATCCTTTAAACCATTATATCAAATTCAATTTACCAAAACCCAAAATACTAATGCGGACCATAAATGTAAATAATTGGTACAAAAGTGGTTCATACAATATTTTAAACTAATTCAATATTTATAAAAACCCAAAATACTCATTACACATCATTTATGCAATATTTGCATCTTCTTTCATATTAACAAATTTAATCTATATACTCCCTCCAGACACATTTATAAGCAAACTTAACTTAAATTATAGACGACATACACGATTTTTTCAATGAACCAAAAAAATGAAATTTGCTTATAAATTTGTCCGGACAGAGTACTTCTTTATTAATTATAAAATGAAACAAAAACACAATTGTACAATACTGACATAACTCAAATAATAACTACTACTAACAGTTTCATTATATAATTTAAATTATCAATTTATTCAATAAATAACCAATCAATTTATACGGTTTTCTTTAAGCAAAGAGACTAATTATCCATTTAACCACATGGGAAACTAAGGTTGGGAATTCAAAGAGAATCAACACTTTCCTCTTCATGTCAAAATCAAATCTATCTATTGATAACCCCAACCATCATTACCTTCACAAGAATCTACACCACTTTATTCACTCAAAAGGTTCTCTACTTTCTCTATATTAACTACAACAAACACACACTCCTTTCAATTTTGAAACCACTACCCAGAATAACAACATCTTTTATTACCAAAAATGGCTTCTTCCAGGAGGATCAACTATGCCACTAACAGAGGAGGTTTTTTGACTGCCTACATTCATGGCGAGGTATACATATATTTAACATCAAAATATCCAATTAAATCAATTCTTATACTCATTTTTCTCTCAACATTAGTTTCCAGTACAAAATTGTTAAGATTTATAAAAGTTATTTACTGCACTAACTATTTTTGCCTATTTCTTTGTGTTATTACTTCTAATGCAGCCTCATGGAGAGATGAATCCAAAATTTGTCAGGGAGGTTTTCAATGAACTGAAGGACATTATTGTACTGGTAGACAGATCTAACCGTAGTCTCAAAGTTCAGTTCAATAAATCAAAGGAACACCCTATGTTTGTTGCTGGTTGGTCAGAAGTTGGACCATTTTTTGGATTTGAAGAAAGCAAGCTGATCCTCATGACTTATGTTGGTAAGAATCGATTCATTCTTGATTTCCTACCTGAGCCATTTGACCCAAACAGCTTACCAACATGGCATTCCTACAAATATTCTCACAATGAACCTATCTCATTCGAGGTCGAACTCACCAACTATCTAGCAACAGGATCACAGTTGGTAAGAAATTATATCATATACCTTATTACTAACTTTCCTTTTTCCTAACAACACTTATGTCTTTAAATATGATTTCTTATTTTCATAGACTTTGAAAAAGAATTTTGCTGACTACGTTAGAGCAACTAAATTCAAAACCGTCATCCTCATTGGTCCACTCGGTGATGAAATAGAGTGCAAGCTTCTGATCAAGACAACTAAAATGAAGAAATCGGTCAAGATTGGTGAAGGTTGGATGGAGTTTGTTGAAAGGAATGGCTTCAATAAGGGAGACATCCTCAATTTCAAATTTATCAACAAGCAGGAGCACAATCTGGTGAATGTGTTTCAATATCAACCTTAGTATGTTGTCTTTACCTTAATTAGAGTGCAAATAAGTTGCTCACTCAATTTCTGTCAATGATATGTATCTATATGGAATTTAGAATTCCTGTACCTAACTTAATGTTTCCTCATGTGTTATTTTGTTTGGACTATTTCAACTTTGTATCCCTACTATGTTGTTAATCATGAGTTAAAGTGTTTTCGCTTAACTTATGTTTATGTTTAATTAATGTTAATCTACCTTTGCACTCTAAGTTATCTCTTTGTCAGCTTACAATTATATATTTAATCATTTTACAGAGTGCTTTTAAATGTTCATTTATATTTATATAAACAACTAATACAACCCTAATAAGACATGTTGAATATATCACAATCTAACTATGGATTAAAATTACACTTAATAATATATAATCAATAATCTGCAGCATAGATATTTGAGCTTTCAAATAAGTAGATGTGCAGTAAATAAGACAAAAAACTTATTATATATCACATGTAAATAATACACTGCAAAACTTTTATATCTTACCTAATCTATTGGACAAATAAATGTAAAAAAATGTCTTTTCTTTTCAATCAAATCTACTTTAATTCTTGGTTTTTTAAAGAGGATATATATAAGACACCAACCATGTTCACATAAGTGAAATTCATCTTACTATAATTTACCCAACAAATCTACATTCACATAAACATTGTAGAACACTCCTAAATCTCTATCTCCATAACACCAACAATTCAACTCTTAACCAAACAACTATGACATCTGAACCAATTTCGACATTTTCAATTAACAAAGGAGGATTTTTAACAGCTTACATCTTTGGTCAGGTATATACCATTCTGTCCTAACTTCATTTCTAAACAAACATCTTTTATTTTTTGTTTTTAAATCTTTTCAAACTTGCTACTGACTTATAATTTATGATTTGCATATTACTATTATTAAGCCATATGGAGAAATGAATCCACTCTTCATTGAAGAAATTTATCGTGACCTAAGTGAAGAAATCATTTTAATCGATAGAACAAATCGTCGGCTTACAGTACAATATAATCAGGCCTTTCATCATCCTCTAATTATCAATGGTTGGTCTAAAATGACCACTGTGTTTGGTATTACAAGAAACCAATTCATTCTCTTCACTTATGTTGGTGAAAACAAATTTGTCCTAGATTTCCTACCTGATGAATTTCAACCAAACAAATTACCTAATTATCATTCTTACAAATACCATCTCACTGATCCTATCTCATTTAATGTCACACTCACTCAACATCTTGCTTCTGGATCAGAATTAGTAAGGCAACCATAACTCTCTTCCTAATTACATTCCTATATTATTAGTTGTATAGTACATTCACAATTAATTAAACTTAATTTTAAATGCAGACTCTTAATCAAAATTTTGCTACTTACATAACAAACTCTGGATTCAAGGAAGTACTGCTTTATGGTCCACAAGGTGATGAAGTTGATTGCCCAATCATAATTACCACAACTCCCAATGAGCAAAGCACCAAAATAGGTGAAGGTTGGAAGACATTCATACAAATTAATAAATTTGTTGCTGGAGATGTTCTCAACTTCAAGTTTGTTAACAAATTCAAGAGCAAGGTTATTAAGGTTATTAAAGTGTGATTATGGGAAACACCTAACTTATATTTAAATGTAATATATTTTTATGTTAAGCAAAACATCATCTTTTAGCTTTGGTTTTATAACATTAATGATTGTATGGTTTTCATTCATCTATCTTATTACTACTAATATATATCTTATCAATTTCAGTTTATAATTGGCCTTGCTTAAGTAAACTCTAATATTATTGATGTAAATATGCATACCAAGTTATTATAGAATCAATAAGTAAACATCAACGTATAACTAACTTAATCATTTTTAATATATAGCATAAGTTCATACATAAGTCAACTTAAGTAGGCATTAAGCTAAAAAAAGTTCAAAGTACAAATGCAACAAACAATTTATAATATAACTTATGAGTTTTAAAACACAGCACCTCATATCATAATAATAGTTCAACATCCAACTTTCAATTGATGTATTTCAAACAAGTATTGCTTGCCGAAAGCCATCATCTTCCTTAGCAACATCCTGCGTATTATACCAAAATAATACAAGTTATTGTCAATATTTTGTCTTCATTAAAAACACACACAACATAACAGACTTACTAATTGTCAACTTTATAAATATGACACCTCCTTGCTTTATCAAACTTAAAACATAGCACATCCCCATCTTTGAACCTGTTTTCTTCACATACGAAATTCCAATGATAAACTAAGTTTGTCCTCTTGAAAATATCCCTAAATTTATTAACAGTAAATCCATAGGTCACCCCATCATCAGCCAAGACAGTTAATACTTTGAATTTGCATTCAAATAAATATTTTGCTAAATCTTCATGATCAAACAAACGCTGCAACAAAAAAATAATCCGTCTTAATAAATAAAGGTTCATACTATATAAGTCCATATAATTTAAAAAACTAAGTTATTTGTTACTTAACTAATGTCATGCCCAAAACATCTCCAGCACCCATAACAACTTCAAAGTGTCCAGTTTCCTTTCTATTGCAACATCTACTATGAAATGACAATAGTTCAGCGTAATAATCAATTCGCTTAATAGATTTGATGCTAAAACATCTATCGCCATGGTAGCATAAAACAACTTCCACACTATTAGGAAGATGATAAAAAGTCTTAAATAAATCTCACCCATCAGTTATAAGTGGATAATCAGGCTGAAAAGTACATTTCAATACATGGACTACCCCATTTTCACTTATAACCTTCCAATCATCATGAAGTTCAAAATCGAACACCGAAACGAAACTAGGATCAACCTCAGCAAAGTTCTACACATTTCAATAAGCAATTTAATTAATAATTCACGTTAAATAAAAAAAACGACCATATTATTAAATTATAGTTAAAACCAAATATTTATATCACAATATATACCTGGAAATTTAGACGAATTACTGGACATACTGTAAGTGGTTCAGATTCAATTATTCTCCTCATTTCTTCAGCATCAGTAAACTCCATTTTTCACATTGATTTCAACTACATAACTCATCTATGTCTATATATTAGTATATCAATCATTTTTTTTATATATATATTTATTATTCATTTTTTGTCAATTATTATCACATTTACCGAAAAATATTATAAAATACTCACGACATGACTAATGAAACAATTATTAAAGTATATTCACATGACTACACAGTACAAAAAGACAATTTTATTACATTCATTACAAAAAAAATTATTACATCCAATAATCAACAAAACAGAAAAAAAAAACTTTATATTCATATACAAATTTAAATTTATTGGAGCAATATAGCAAATTTTACTTATATATAAGACCGAAGTTTCCGTCAAATATTTAACTTATAACACTTGCACTCATTCTCAATAATTATCGTCAAATTTTTCATGTTACCAATATCTATAGACCAGTTACACGTAACAAGATCTCTCACTACTCTCATTTTTTGGTCACATTTGTCATGTTACCAATAGCTATACATGTCATTGATACATCAAATCACTTAATAATCCATTTAATTCTACCACCTACATTTTAACTCATAAATTGTACATCATAATTTTAACTTATTTAAATCCTTAAATATAAATCACTATATATATCACTTATAATAGGTTTTCTCTAAGTCCATCAAAACAAATACTTTTATCTTCAAAGCAAGATATATCTCTACCAATTCAAACACTGTTATAGTCATGATTACCACTATCAATGTTCCAAATCAGGTTGGATTTCCTCCAAATTTTTATTTGTAATTTACACTTACTTATTATAACAACAATATTCTTATCTTATTTATAATGACCAACTTTTTTATGATGTAGAAATTTGTGGAGTTGGAACAATTTTTTATCATTAATTTCTTCAATGAGCTTCGTAACCAATGGGAGATTTCAAATGCAGAAGGAATTACTCACAATGTTGAATTCAATGTTTCAACAACTACACCCCTTCTAACTAATGGTTGGGAAGAAATTCAAAAATATTATGGATGGACTGAATTTAAAAAAATTTCTTTAATTTATAATGGCAATAATAAGTTCATGTTGTATGTTTGGGCGGATCAACTTGAAACATGGAATTTTCCATCTTTCCATTCTTTAAGTACTGCTATTTAATCTGACCATTCATTTTTAGTGTACATTGATGAATTTCCTACATTTGATGATCAGGTAAAATCAATTTCTTATTTATTCATTTTAAACACAATTGTAAAAAACTTATTTCAAACATAACATTTTAATTTTTTCTTCAATAGATTCTGCCTGAAGAGATGTCGGACCTAATTTTACTTAAGACAACTTATAAGGACTTTAAGCTTTGTGGTCCTTTAGGAGAAATCTCCACTTGCAAGTTGGAATTTTCTCGCAAAAGACATTCAATTTACAAGTTTGGAGATGGATGGAAAACTTTCTGTCAGCTCAACAACATTCAAGCTAACAATCATCTCATTTTCAAATTACCAGAATATTTAGAGAACAATGTTATTGTTGTCAATTATTACTATAGGCCATGACAACATTCAGTTTATTTTAGTTCTATTAATGTTATGTTTAAAATTATGCAGCAATTTTAAAATTCTGTTTTCAATGTTGTGTTTTATTTGTTTTCATGCTTTCCTAAATTATGTTGTATTAGTTTTATATTAGTGTTATGTTGTAACCTTTTTCTATTTAATGAATTTTCTTTTTCGTATTAATAACCATTTTTTATTATCTAATTATAAATAATATAATTAATTAATATCATGCAAATTACAATTATCAAAAATTAATAATACTGTATATTATTTTATATGTATCTAAAAAAAACACCATCATCTACTACTTCTTCCGGTTGTATATATAAGCAACATTTACTTTATCGATTGATTTCAAAAAATATTTTTTAAATATATTGAACCACATATAATATATTATAATATTCAACTCAATCCAAATTTTCACTCTTTAAGATAAGTTTTATTTCTTAGGTTCATTGAAAAACCAATGTATTTATACAAAAAAAAAAAAAAAATATACATACATTGAATTTTCAATAAACCCTAAAGATCAAATTTCTCTTATAATAAGCAATAGAGAGAGTAATAAAATTAGAGAATTACTCCTTCCGGCGACAAATATAAGCAAAAGTTCACTTTTTAAATTAATCGAATAAAAGATGTATATGATCTGTATTATAGTTCAGATACATCAATTATTCAATAGATCTAAAAAGTGCACTTTTGCTTATATTTGTGGCCGGAAAAAGTATTACTCTTGTGAAGACTACAAACTTATAATGTTGCGTATAACTAAGACAAACAATAAAGACAACATGCCAGACCTGCAAGCCTTGATTCATGAGCTTCAAATCCCTTTTAACCAATGGACAATTGGTTGTCCGTGAAACAATTTTCAACGCATCATCATATCACACTTTTTGAACACCAATCACATCATCACGTGATAGTAGTTGCTAAACCATCCTTGCTAAATCCAATTTTTTTTAATGTCAGCAATTGGGAAACATAGTTTGCTCCATACAAACCAAATATACGTTAATACCCATACATACTTCAACTTATCAAACTTTTTCATCCCAAAATATGGAACCAAAACAAGTTAGAGCTATGAGAGAAATATTGACAACTGAACCCAAAGCTATTTTTCATGTTGTTCATTATGGCAATCAAGTAAGAGTTACCATTTTTTAAATATTTTTTTTGTATATATTTTTTATAACTTAATAAATCACTAATCTTTGTGTATATTTATATATTTTTTTTTATTTGTAAGCTATGTGCAGAGGTTGATCCATCATTTGTCCTTCAATTTTGGAATGAACTAGATTATTTCTGGCACATTATTGATTACGTTGGAATTGATAACATTATTTGGTACAACAAACTATTTGATCATCCTTTAATAAATCCAAGAAGTTGGAGAGGTCTTCAACATTTCTACAATTTTCCAAATAATGTCGATGTAACATTTGCATACTACGGTCATAGATGTTTCTCTATGATTGAATTTAAAGAATTATTTGTTACTGAGGATATTTCACCTTTCCATAGCCGAAGTACTTTAATTTCTGAAACAACATGCTTTGACGTTATGTTGACTGATACAATGATCAACAATACAAAATTGGTAACAAAATTTTAATACTTGCTTACAAAAATCATTTTTTTATAACTAACATTCATCTATTTATATTTAATTAATTTTTTTTTTCAGGAGTTACCTCAAACATTTGGGGAATACATACGATTTTATAGCTTGGATGAGTTAAAAGTTTGTACCGACGACGGCAAAGCAAATAAATTTTGGGTCTTCTCAACCAATTATCCAACAATTAAGACCAAAATAGGGTTTCTATGGAGTATTGTTTGTCACAGAAATCATTTTCATCCAGGAGATACTGTGCGTTTTAAGTTTGGAACTTATAATAGATGTCATCTTTTTAAAATTAATTAGTTATTCATTTGTAATAAAATTTTAATCTTACATTTCTATCTACTAGGTTTTTTCTTTCGTTTGCAATTGCCATTGTAACCATTATTATTGATATTTTCTCTATCAGCTACTATGAATGTTGCGTACAATCAATTATGTTTGACTTCAATTTTAACATACACAATCAACAACATACATAAAATTTTGCTTTGTTTTTTACCATTCAATACAAATTCCATGCAACATTCATTTAACTAAACTAACATATAAACATTACGACTATTGCACGAAAAATTAACTTATACAATCAACCAAATAGAGGAATATTTACTTATAATATAATGGACTTATACTCAAATTTAATTACTATATCAAATGTGATTAACATATACCAAATCCTAAGAGGCAAAGTACAACAATTATATGGCAAAAACATTTTGCTTTATACACAAAGATTCGAATTTCAAACACATGATTCCAAAACACTTTTTCCAACTTTATTATAGACATTTTAGTCTCAATAGCCTAGATTGATTCCATTCCAAACACTACACCCAAAGTTAATGCATATGAACAATGAATATATATTAACCAACAACACACAATATCATTTTTATCAAATACAAAGTATGGAAGAAAATGGAGCAACTGAATTTGATCTTGATTGGGAAGATTGGGCTAACCTTGGATCATTTACTACTATTTGGCATGGAAACAAGGTAAAATCTAAATCCTATTTTTTGTAAATATTAAAATAACATTAACTCTCATTGCATTTAATTTTGTTCAAATTAAATTTCTTTGTCAAACATTTAGATATATGGAGAAGTTGATCCTCTTTTCTACTCCAACTTTGAAAAGGACATCCATTCTACTTGGCTAATATGCAGCAAACATATGGTTTATAAGGTTAAATTCAACATGAGTCGTATATTTCCACTTCTTACGGAAGGCTGGGCAGACTTGATGTCTATCTTTGGCTTCTCTCCTCTTCAACTAATTACTTTATCTTATGCTGGAAATTATGAGGATGGTCTCATGTCTAATTTTCGTTTAGTTGAAAGTCGCCCAATTGAAGATTTTAATGATGTTCCATTCTATCATAGCCAATGTTTCACTGAAGGATTTACCACTAGATTTGAACTCCAATTAACAACTGAAAACATTGACAAACCAAATCTGGTACTCAAACATTCAAACTTTTCATTACACCATCCAATTATGACATAAATCGAAATGTAACTAATATTTGTTGTTATTTTTTTAACTAACAGATAATTTCAGGTGATTTTGAGGAGCATTTGAGGAATATCAAGTTGAATTTCATAACTCTTTGTTGCGATAATGGAACTCATACATATTTTCGTATCACCTACATGGAGAAACCTGAAAAGACTACGTTCATTGGAAACAATTGGAATCAATTCTGTGCCAAAAATGATTTTCGTGTGGGCTATACCATCACTTTCAAATTCAGTATTGTCACTGCCTTCAATGTTGTTCATGTCTTCTACAACTAATGTTTTTATATTTAACTTTGTTCAATTTGTATTATGTTGTATTTAATTTTCTTAAGTTTATATTATGTTGTTTTTAAGTTTGTATTATGTTGTACTTTCGTATTTTCATTTTCTTTTTTATAAAAATTATGTTGTTGTTGTGCATTCCTATTTAATGACTTTTAATTTGTGTCTACTAATATACATTTATATTGCAGCACTCTCTATATATCAAACTGATCAAAATAATTTCCATGCAACATATCAAACTAACACAAATTCCAAACAATTATTTTTAAAAAATATCTCACTTTTCATTTGGTTTAAAACAATCCACAAAAGTCTTTGCAATATTAATTAAATTGTTCCATAATAATTCATTTTATAGATGTCTTTAAAACCCGACTTCAACTAAGAAATTAAGAACCAATATTTAAAGAATAATCAAACAAAATGATACATTGTATCTGCACTAAGACCATACTTTATTAAAACTCCTTCATATATATTATATTTAGAAGACACCAACTACAAATACATTTAAATAATATAAAAAGATAAACTATCAGCAATTAATTTGCAAATTATTTCTTAATCATTCTGATTCTAAAACAACTACGTGTAAATTGTGGGGATTATCTCCAAACAAAGAAACAAACAACCATTCTCCTTTTTTCAAATTTCTAGCTTTAAGATAATCAGACCAACCTTTTCCTACATATATTCCATCCATATTGTTCATCCCAAAATGAATATCACAAGAATATCTTTCACAATTTTCCTGATCAATGACCATAATTTTGCGTTGATTCCTATTAAAAAATACAAATGAGAATTCTTCGGGAATTTTCTGCATAACAATTTTAGAATAATATCAATAATAATTTATAATAGAAAGTTAAATTTTTCAAATCTTTAAATAAAAACTTACCATACAATTGTTGTCCTCGGGAATTTGGAATTCCCACCAACGAAAGTCTTCCCCATGTCTAATGAAGGAAAAAGGATATTTATAACCACTGTTTTCCATGTTAATTACTTCTCCGTCACCTAAATCTTGATTATGATCAATGATATCATGGTTACCACCATTCATCTCTACAAAATTTCTCAACCCTCAACACTTTAAGCTTCAATTATAGACTAACCTTCATTTGGTGCTCATTTATATAGACAATGAAAAACAAACTAATGGGCTTTTACTTTTAAAAATATTTATATATATAATCTATATGGTTGGCCCAATACACTATAAATAATTATTTCTTGATCCACACAATAAAACTATTTCATAATAATAATATGCATCTTTCCAAACCAAATTATTAATTTCTAACATTTTTTTGACATTATTTTTCAACAATAGAAGCCATGATTATTATTGTCAAAATAAATTAATTAATGTAATAATTTTTTTTTTTGAATTATCTTTTTTTTTTTTTTTTCACTAGACTAACGTTTAATAGTGAATAATATTTACTATTCTTACAATCCAAATTTGACACTATTCTCTTACAAACACATTCATGATAGATGCTTTACAACTAATGCCTATGAACCTATGATTAAACAACTCATATAGTACTTTCAACAAAAAATAAATTCACTATTTAAAGTACACTATTTTTAATATATTCACTATTTTTCGAAATATATTAATTTATTTAAAGTACACTAAAATTTATAAGTTACTAATGGTTACTATTCTTCCAATCCATATTTGACAGTATTCTCTTACAAAGAGATTTATGAGACATGCTTTACAACTAATGCCTATGAAGCTATGATTGAACAACTCATATAGTGTTTTAAAAAATAAAATTAAAAATAAAATTCAATATGACTAATACTACGATCGACCATCTTTACAAATTGTTCACCATCGAAAATTGATAAACCAAATACTTATCTTACAAAATTTATTATTAAATTACAAGTTTATATCATATACAGTATCCATAAATCAAATTAATAACAAAATAATCATTTCATAATTTACAAAACTTTTAATTTTAATTTGTTTCAATAACATATCAAACGATTTTTAATTAATCTAAAACTTTATATAAATGGTTTCTATTTCACTTTTCCTTTAATTAATATTTTATAATTATTATTTATATATAATTTAACAACAACTTATTGTGGAAGTCAAAAATCATTAAATATGATTTCAACTACCAGATATTCACTTTTAATGGGACCAACCATATATTAACTATGTCAATCTAATAATGAATAAAAAATAATATAACAATAATGTACTTTTTTTTTCGGAAAATTTGTAAGAACCCATGATACTATATATAGGTACATTGAGTTCAATGAAAATGAACTAAGAACAATATTTGGAAAGAAAAAAATCATATATCATTGCAAAACAAAAAAATGGCACTTAATTTGCTAGATCTTTTAACAGAAACTCAAAAAGGATGCTTTACTACAATTTACGTTCCAAATGAGGTAAAATAATATTAGTTGTAATTTTCTTATATCCTTTTATTTTTGATATATATATATATATATATATATATATATATATATATATAACATTTTATTCATTTAATACAGATTGTTGGAGAAATAGACCCATTTTTTGTTGCAAACTTTTTTACTGAACTAGCAAGTGATTGGGAAATAATTGATATACAAGGACAAAAACACATCGTTCACTTCAATGGTTTGGCAAACAAACCACTTCTAACTACAGGTTGGAATACACTAGGAAACCACTATTCATGGCCAGCAATCAAGATTTTGCATTTCTTCTATTACGGAGATAAGACATTCTACATGGAAATAAACAACAATGCAGCTCTAGATATCCCAAGGTTTTTTCCACAATTTCATACTCTTGGCCATTTGATTGAAACCAATCAAAAATTTCGCATTCAAGTTCACAATAAGGACATTTCTGCATCTAGCATGGTTAGTCAATTTTTTTCGCAATAAGAACATCTACATGTTATTTATAATATAAATATATATAAATTTGTTATCAAGTTTAACATCTACTTAAACTTAAAAAATAGATTATCAGTCAACGAATGGACATCTTCATCACTGCAACAGGACATTCTCAAGTCAAATTATCTGGACCTTTGAACAATGTTGTCACAGTAAACTTAATCAGATATGCCGGAAATGGAAGACGTCTTATGTTTGGAGAAGGATGGTCAACTTTTTGTCAACTCAATCAACTATCCGGTGGCAATCTACTTAATTTCAAGACATCAGCTGAATTTGACTACTCTAACATATTTCTCATCGAAGTTGTTTAAGTTATCATAACTTTAATATGTATTATGTATTGTCTTTATTTTTAGTAATCTATTTTGCAAATGCTGAACGCTTAATGCCATTTATTTTTAGTAGTTTTCTTTTTATTTGATCAATCGTATTGTCATCATAATGTAATCTTATTGTAATAAATTCTTATTTAGTAATTTTTCATTTTTGTCTATTCATCATTATTTTATAAAAGCAATATATAACAATTCTATCGACAAAATATATATCAAATTTGCTTTAGTTTACAACGATTTAAAAAAATCTATCCAAAAATGTTATTAAAATAATGTATATTTTATATGGTTTTTTTTTGTAAGTTCAAGTGTGGTCCAATAAATAATTAACAGTGTCCTAAAAACATTTTATTTACAAACTATAAATATATACAAACAAACAAAACCTTTATACTAACTTACATAAAGTACATTAAATTCATTATTTAAATTGGGACCATTCGAAAAAAAAAACAATCGTACACTAATTAATCAAAATTACATATTGCAACAAATATATACCAAAGGAAACGATGGCAAACCCCAACCATCAGATTACAATCTAAAGGATTTAACGGATAAAATTCATTTGATTGATATTTTTATATGTTTATTTTAGACCGTACGATAGCCAATCAATAGCCTTAATTGAAAACATCATCAAATCAATTGGACCACACTTGATTACTGTCTGGACTGAGACTCAACTTGATTAAAAGCACTTTATTTGACCTAAATCCTAAATTTACGGTTTCAACAACAACAACTTTCCTCTTCTACTTCCTCCTGTAACAATCAAAATCTCTTCTTCCTCCAACTTTTGCAACATAACAAACTGGTAATCAACAATGGCTTCTTCCTCTAACGATCCTTCCTCTTCCTCAAGGTAACATCATACAAATTCTATTTCTTTATTCATCTTAAGTCGAAATTTTTTATTTTTCCTTATCACTATATTACAGAAATAACAACAAATCTGATATATGCTAATATTATCTTCAACCTCCAAATTTAAATAACGAACATAAATGTCTTTCCTACATTTTTATTATACTTTAAAAAAATTTGTTGCATGTTTTACTTGCTATTAAAATATATAAAAGTGTATATAGAGATTTATATTGTGTTATCAATCTATTGCATAATTTCCTGATTTATTAAATAACTATTTAGTTTAATCACAGCTTTCTATCTTATTCATATCTCTTTTCAAATAAACTTTGCTATACAACATTATCATATATTTTCTGTTCATTTTAAACTTTTTTTAGTAAACACAATTATTGGTTATGTTAAATACAATAATGATCAATTTTTGTTACCTGCATGTCTTTTGTAAAACAGCAGACATCGACATTTTCAGACTACCATTTATCCAAATCAGGTATAAGCTCTTATTTCCCAATTTTTTGTTAATTTATTCCCACATCAAACAAATCTTTATTGATTTCAATTCCAATTTGGATATTCTGTAATTTATTTAAATATAGTTATAATATTTAAATGGTTCTAACTACAACATATTTTCATACCATATAGGGAAACATTGACATTCCAGATACTTTCCCCAAAGAATGCATTATTCAACTTGACCTGAAAAGAAGCACTTTGATTTACACAACTGAAAAATCACAAAAGGTTCATTGCTGCATAACAGCTGAAGATCAGTTTATGTACTATGGCCAAATTGTAGCAAAAATGTAACACCCCGTTTTTCAAACGCCAAAAAGGGCATTATTTTTTTTTTCTTTTTCAACTAACACTCAGAGTGCGCATAATAGTTTTTAAATGAACCGGCATTCAAATATACAAAAGAACTCATTACCGAAAGGTGCTTCGACAAGCAAAGTGTATTTCCTGAATAATTACAATCCAAGTCTAAGTACCAAAACAAGTTAGAAATCCTATGCTAACCAAAAAGCACGGTGCACAAAACACACCGGCACATAGTCTAACTATTCTAGGCTACAGCTCCAACCGCTCACTGGGGCCTGGAACAGCCACCGTCGTCACCACGACCTAACCCATCATCTGGGTGGGATGAGCCCGCAAATGAAAGAAAGGGTCACCACAAAATACAAGTATATATATATATAACCGGTGCGAAAAATGTACACATAACAAATTTCCACATACACAAGAGAAAGCTCTTTAACACAAAAGCAATTCCCACCAACGGGCTTATATAAATAAATGCACACCAAGCCTAATGCAGACTTCTACAATGGGTGTGGTACTATCCAAGCTACCACATGCATGATTTTCCGGAAAATTAACCTCTCCTCGAAGAGTCGTGGGGTAGGCAAAGCCACACTGAAATATACGTACCCGCACTAAAAATGCCACACAAGGCAGGTGAAGTCACACAGACAAACACCAGGCGAAGTCACACAGACATACACCACTCAATATAAATCCAGAGGGATTTGGCGAAGCCACACAGTCAAACGCCCGGTACGTAGGCAAAGTCACACAGACATACACCTAGGCACGCAACTATGAAATGCATGGCATATATTCTTTTCGGCATATACAGGATAGTCACACAAGACAAAATCCTCGCGTAGTCCCATCAGACGCACGCATTCATATATGCTCATGCAAACATTCACATAGCCTAAAGCCTATGTACAAAGCATCACAACATACATACATTTTCTCAATCATATGTAAATTGCACACATATATATCACCACGTTCTCATCAACGAGAATACATAAGTACAAACATGCCAAGCACACAGCAAATGCATAAACAGCAAATTCAAGCATGTCGTAACCGTTTTAAAAGACGGAAATAAAGTGGAGCCCTTACCTCGTCAAGCACTCAACTATCACACGATCGCACAACACTTACTTGCTTCCTAAAACAAGCAAAGTATTCAATCAAAACCATAACCAATCAATCCTCAATGAATTGAACTCTAAAACCCAAAAAACCAAAGGTTTTCTAAGGTAAAATCCCTCTTTCGGATACTATACCCAAAACTACCGTATTGATCAACCCCCATGAGTTATTTGTACTATTTTTAGGACCCAAAACAATTGCCAAAAGTCTTAAATAATTTGAAATGCAAAATGGCTATTTTCTTGCGTTATAAGTTACGTACTTTCCGAGTACCCGAAAAACTCGTTTCCAATCCCAACCACTTCCATAAATTAATAAAAAGGGATTAGAAAGCTAAAAACCAAGTTTAGAAATCAGAATCCAAAATCTCAACTCCCAGAGCTCGCCCTGGCGAGTTGGTGGCGAGTGAAGGCAGAGAGTACTGGTCTTACTCGCTCTGGAGCTCGCCCTGGCGTGTTGTCAGGACCTGTGACACTCGCCCTGGCGAGTTACCACTCGCTCAGCGAGTTTCAACTGTCATGACAGCAAAAGACAGCAACTCACACCACCCTTTTTCCACCCAAGCCTAGTTTGATTCTATTAGTTCCCAACATCTTTTCAAGGCATAAAAGCAAACCATTTCCATAAGCAAGCAACACATTTCCGAAAGCATGTTGGTTGCTTCGAGTGCAAGTTATTTGATTTTCATTTTCCAAAATCAAAACCAAATCCAAGCACAAGTTTTATTACGGGCCTTAACCGTCCGGAAATCCTTTTCAAACATGTTTTCAAGGTAAAAAGTAACACCACGTGTCACAATAGTTTTAAACCACTTTGACCCCAAAATACTACCCAAAAACTCTTAGAAAATATTTTCATAAACCACAAAATATTTTTCATCGGATTTTCTAAAACAAAACCATACAACGCATTTCCCTTTTGCTCAAAGGTCCAAAGACAACTTTTCTTTTCAAAACCTTACAACATAACCTCATGTAATTGATCAATACATAAACCAACCAAAACCCTAACTTTTCTCATGAGATTTTTCACCAACTCATGGAAAACAAAGACAACAAAGCCTAGCATGCTTACTAAACTCTCATGAACAACATTCATGAAACAAAAACTAGCAAGAACAACATTTCTCACCAAACCCTCTTAAGAACATAAACCCAAAAACCTCACAACTCTAAAAATCTACCAACCTAGGAGATGAGAAGAGAGGGTTACCTTAAGAAAGTGATTCTCTACAACTTTCCTCTAAGCTCCAAAGCTTGAAATGGAGTGAAATGGTGAGGAATGGAAAATTTGTGAAGGTTGGAAGTTAGAAATGGAGTTCCACGTGAAAGAGAGAAAGAATGAGATGATTTGGTGATGTTTTTCTAAGTGACCAAGCCACTAAACCTCCTTACTATTACAAGGCTCTTGCTCACACATGGCCATTGGATCAAAAGACAAAATGCCAAGACACAACCCTAGCCATTGGATCAAACCAAACCAAATCCACTTGAGATAAAACTCAAAACCTCATAGAAACACTCACACGTTCAGCTCTCGCACGCCGCGACGAACGAAACTCACCAAAACAGAAAACCTACGGAAAGAACGTCTGACGTTTCACATTTCCAAAACTTATCGCCGAATCTTTATCCGCGACTGTAATTTTCTTCCATACCTCAGAAAATTAATCTCAGAATATATCCTATCTCGTGCAGATATATAAAACTTCCATCCGAAACCTCACTCAAAACAGACGCAATAAGATTTTACAACGACGGGTAAAATCCTACTCGTTTTTCCAAAAACAAGAATAATCCAAAACTTATTATTCTGAAACCACAAGTAACTTCTTATTCAAGCAACAGGATCACAAGACAAAAGTCTGAACAATTACAGTGCACGAGCACGAAACAGACTCGATTACAGCAAAAGCTAATAATTACACGATGTTTCGTCACACGAACACATCGAACCCTAATATTCCTTAAACCAACTATACAAGAAATCTTGGGTCTTACAATACTACCCCCCTAAAAGAAGTTTCGTCCTCGAAACTTAGACATCGTCAAACAATCTGGGGTATAATTCCTTCATCTTACTCTCGAGCTCCCAGGTGGTATCTCCCGTAGCTTCATTCCATATTACCTTCACCAAAGGTATCTCTTTCGTTCTCAAACGTTTCATCTTCCTATCCGCAATCTTGATCGGCGGAACTTCAAATGACAAGTTATCCCTCAACTGGATATCATCTGGTGTGATCACATGTGATGGATCCGGTGTATACTTCCGCAATTGCGACACATGGAACACATCATGAATCAAAGATAGTACCGGTGGCAACGCGATCCGGTATGCTACCTTCCCAACCCGTTCCAAAATCTGATAAGGCCCTATAAACTTCGGAGTCAACTTCCTTGCTTTCAAAGCCCTTCCAACACCCGTTGTTGGAGTAACACGGAGAAATACGTGATCCCCTTCCTCAAACTCTAAAGGCCTCCGACGCCTATCCGCATAACTTTTCTGTCGATCTTGAGCAACCTTCATCATTGCCCTTATCTTTCGGACCTTGTCCGTCGTCTGTTGTACCATTTTCGGCCCTACTATCATACTTTCCCCATCTTGGTACCAACACAAAGGAGTCTGACATCTCCTCCCATACAAAGCCTCGTATGGTGCCATTCCGATAGTCGAATGGTAACTATTGTTGTTCGTGAACTCTATCAACGGCAACACGTCGTCCCAACTCCCACGATCATCCAGCACACATGCTCTCAATAAATCCTCTAGTGACTGATTTGTTCTCTCAGTTTGCCCATCGGTCTGGGGATGATAGGCAGAACTCAACCTCAGTTTCGTCCCCAACGCCTCATGCAAAGTCTTCCAAAAATGTGAAGTAAACTTTGGGTCTCGATCCGACACTATACTTGACGGAATCCCATGTAACCTCACAATCTCAGCAATATACACATCGGTCAACTTTGCCGCCGTATCCGTAATCCTTACCGGTAGAAAATGAGCGGACTTAGTCAAACGATCCACTATCACCCAAATGGAATCATGCTTCCTCCTGGTCTTAGGTAACCCAGTGATGAAATCCATAGAAATGCTATCCCACTTCCACTCGGGGATATCTAATGACTGCAGCATCCCTGCTGGTCTCTGATGTTCAATCTTCGCCTTCTGACAAGTCAGACACGACGCCACATACTCAGCCACATCCTTTTTCATACCCGGCCACCAGAAATCATGCCTCAGGTCTTGATACATCTTTGTTGCTCCGGGATGTATACTAAGTTTACTCTTGTGTGCCTCCCCTAGAATGGTGTTTCTAAAGTCCATCACATCGGGCACACACACCCTACCATTACATCTCAAAATGTTGTCCGGTCCCACCTTGAAATCTCGGTTGGTTCCTCGAACAATCAAAGCCCTTTTCTCCATGAGAAACTCGTCCTCTTGACAATTAGCAATATCCTCCAACAAACCGCTTGAGATGGTAATCATACCCAGTCTCATATTCCCTAAGGCAAACTCTACCTCTAGGTGCAAGTCACGAAACTCTCTCAACAACTCCTGTTGACTAGCCATTTGTGCCGAACAAACTGACACACTCTTCCTACTCAAAGCATCGGCTACCACATTAGCCTTTCCAGGGTGGTATTCCAACGTAAAATCAAAATCTTTCAAAGTTTCCATCCATCTCCTCTGTCGCATATTAAGCTCTTTCTGATCGAACAGATACTTAAGACTTTTATGGTCACTAAACACGACAAAAGTGCAACCATAAAGATGATGTCTCCAAATCTTCAATGCGAAAACAACAGCCGCAAGCTCTAGATCGTGCGTAGGATAATTCTTTTCATGCACTTTCAGTTGCCTTGACGCATAAGCCACTGCCCTCTTGTGTTGCATCAACACACAACCCAACCCTTGATGAGAAGCATCACAATAAACCTCATACGGTTCCTCCGACTGTGGTAACATCAAGACTGGTGAAGTCGTCAAACGCTCCTTTAACAACTGAAAACTCAACTCACACTTCTCTGTCCACGCAAACGGTTGATCTTTTCTCGTAAGTTGCGTCATTGGTGCCACAATCTTAGCGAATCCTTCTATGAACCTCCGGTAATAACCGGCCAAACCCACAAAACTCCTCACATCAGTCACTGTTTGAGTCTGCTTCCATGAAAGTACCGTATCAATCTTGGCTGGATCCACGGCTATTCCCTCTTTTGATATAACATGGCCAAGAAAATTCACCTCTTCCAACCAAAAGTCACACTTTGACGGGTTTGCATACAGTTTACTTTCCCGCAACACTTGCAATACCAAGCGAAGATGCTCTCCATGTTCCTCTTCACTCTTCGAATACACCAAAATGTCATCAATGAACACCACCACAAACTTGTCCAAAAATGAGTTGAATATCCGATTCATGTACGCCATAAAGATAGCAGGTGCATTCGTCACTCCGAACGGCATCACTAGAAACTCATAATGCCCATAACGCGTCCTAAACGCCGTTTTCTGAATATCCTCATCTCGAACCCTTATCTGGTGATAACCAGATTTCAAGTCGATCTTTGAAAACACTGAGGCTCCCCTCAACTGATCCATCAAATCATCAATCCGTGGCAATGGATATCGGTTCTTGATAGTCACCTTATTAAGCTTCCGATAATCCACACACAAACGAGATTTACCATCCTTCTTCTTAACCAATAAGACCGGTGCTCCCCAAGGCGACACACTAGGCCTTATGAAACCTTTCTCTAACAAGTCTTCAATCTGACTTTTCAACTCTACCAACTCAGCTGGAGCCATCCGATAAGCTGATTCCGAAATCGGACCCGTACCCGGTTGCAAGTCAATAAAGAATTCCACCTCTCTACACGGAGGAAAAGCTGGAATCTCCGATGGAAACACATCTTGGAAATCCTGAACCACTCGAATTTCCTCAATTCGGATCTCCGACGTCACCCCTAAACTAGCAAGTGAAACTATCTCTGGCTCTCCATTACACATAACCACAGAAAGTCGATTCGCAGACAAGTACCTTCGCACACCTGGCTCGGGAAAGAAAACCAATTTCTGAGCGCAGTCTAGAATCACATAATGATAAGACAACCAATCCATCCCGAGGATGATCTCGAGAGATAAAAGCGGTAGACAAACCAAATTGACCAGAAAATCCCTATTCTGGATTACTACCAAACAATGCAAACATGCAGTATTCACTACCAAATCCTTAGCAGGAGTCAAAACATTCAAATCAAAAGGAAGCACAGATACATTCAAACTCAAACGATTTGCACATGCCAAAGATATGAATGAGTGGGTTGCCCCCGTGTCAATCAAAGCAGTTAAAGAATTACCTGCGATGTGACAGCTCTCATGGATGGCATTGCTAGCCTGCCCACTCAGTTCAGTGCCCATACAGTAAGCACGTGCCTTTGCCGCAGGTCTGGCACCCTGTGAACCTTGTGCCACATTTGCCGACGGCCCAGTCTTCGGGGCTCTGCAATCTCTAGCAAAGTGTCCCGGCTTCTTGCAATTATAGCAGGTGTTTCCCACCTTCGGTTGCGTGCACTCATTAGAAAAATGCCCCGCTTCTCCACAGTTGTAGCAAGTCCCCTTACCACCCTCTGATTTTCCCCGGGTTCCCTGATTCACCGATCGGCCCGGTCCTTTACTGTGCTGAGGACGGTTATAAGGCTTACTCCCTTGCCTCCCACTATTCTGAGTCGAACCACGATCATTGGTGCGACTTGGTCCTCCGGCATTAGAATTCCCTTGGCGGTTCACCCGCTTATTCTTCATGTCTTCCACCTCTTGGCACTTTTCAACCAAGACCTGGAATTGTCGAATGCCCAATGGCACAACCGCATCCTGCAGTTCGTACCTCAGCCCATCTTGGAATCTACGGCACATATAATCCTCATCTATCCCATCCCTAAAGAAGCGGAAGAAACGGGATAGTGATTCGAACTTTTTGGCATATGCTTCAACATTCATGCCCGCTTGCCTTAGTCTCAGAAACTCTTCCCCATACCTTTCCCTAGCTGTATCAGGGAAGTATTTGGCCAAGAACCTCCTCTTGAAATTCTCCCAACTTAATTCTTCATGAACATTCTCCATGATCAGTCGGGTGTTCCTCCACCAATACTCAGAACCCCCGAGTAATTGATAGGTAGCTAAGACCACCTTCTCTCCTTCCGGACAATGAATTGCCCCGAATATCCTCTCCACAGATTGGAGCCATAGATCAGCAGTTTCCGGACCTCCCTCCCCATTAAACTTAGGAGGAGTTTGGTGGTTGAAATTCGAAAGAAGTCTAGATCCAGCCGCAAGTATTTCCCTTTCGCGCTTTTCCAGATCCCTCTGCGCCTTAGCATGGCTCTGGGCAGTCACCGCCGCTGCCATCGTATGCATGGCATAAGCCATCTGGTTTATATCAACATTATCCGTCATAGGTGCTGTAGGTGCCCTTCTCGGAGGCATTCTATTCTGCACAATACCAATTCTGATTAGATTTCTTATCCAAACATTTCTGAGTCTCAACAGAAATCTCATACAACGGTTACTAACACATAACCCGACACCGAACAACCACTAGAACTAACCCCACACTAGTTACGTTCTAACCGACTCTGAACTAACGACTCAAGTATACACTTTCCCTTTGAAGATTTAAAGCCGGGCTCTGATACCAAATTGTAACACCCCGTTTTTCAAACGCCAAAAAGGGCATTATTTTTTTTTTCTTTTTCAACTAACACTCAGAGTGCGCATAATAGTTTTTAAATGAACCGGCATTCAAATATACAAAAGAACTCATTACCGAAAGGTGCTTCGACAAGCAAAGTGTATTTCCTGAATAATTACAATCCAAGTCTAAGTACCAAAACAAGTTAGAAATCCTATGCTAACCAAAAAGCACGGTGCACAAAACACACCGGCGCATAGTCTAACTATTCTAGGCTACAGCTCCAACCGCTCACTGGGGCCTGGAACAGCCACCGTCGTCACCACGACCTAACCCATCATCTGGGTGGGATGAGCCCGCAAATGAAAGAAAGGGTCACCACAAAATACAAGTATATATATATATAACCGGTGCGAAAAATGTA
Source organism: Trifolium repens (assembly GCA_030408175.1). Taxonomy (NCBI): domain Eukaryota; kingdom Viridiplantae; phylum Streptophyta; class Magnoliopsida; order Fabales; family Fabaceae; genus Trifolium; species Trifolium repens. The sequence continues at coordinate 58,092,158 of CP125836.1, read as the reverse complement.
CACATAACAAATTTCCACATACACAAGAGAAAGCTCTTTAACACAAAAGCAATTCCCACCAACGGGCTTATATAAATAAATGCACACCAAGCCTAATGCAGACTTCTACAATGGGTGTGGTACTATCCAAGCTACCACATGCATGATTTTCCGGAAAATTAACCTCTCCTCGAAGAGTCGTGGGGTAGGCAAAGCCACACAGAAATATACGTACCCGCACTAAAAATGCCACACAAGGCAGGTGAAGTCACACAGACAAACACCAGGCGAAGTCACACAGACATACACCACTCAATATAAATCCAGAGGGATTTGGCGAAGCCACACAGTCAAACGCCCGGTACGTAGGCAAAGTCACACAGACATACACCTAGGCACGCAACTATGAAATGCATGGCATATATTCTTTTCGGCATATACAGGATAGTCACACAAGACAAAATCCTCGCGTAGTCCCATCAGACGCACGCATTCATATATGCTCATGCAAACATTCACATAGCCTAAAGCCTATGTACAAAGCATCACAACATACATACATTTTCTCAATCATATGTAAATTGCACACATATATATCACCACGTTCTCATCAACGAGAATACATAAGTACAAACATGCCAAGCACACAGCAAATGCATAAACAGCAAATTCAAGCATGTCGTAACCGTTTTAAAAGACGGAAATAAAGTGGAGCCCTTACCTCGTCAAGCACTCAACTATCACACGATCACACAACACTTACTTGCTTCCTAAAACAAGCAAAGTATTCAATCAAAACCATAACCAATCAATCCTCAATGAATTGAACTCTAAAACCCAAAAAACCAAAGGTTTTCTAAGGTAAAATCCCTCTTTCGGATACTATACCCAAAACTACCGTATTGATCAACCCCCATGAGTTATTTGTACTATTTTTAGGACCCAAAACAATTGCCAAAAGTCTTAAATAATTTGAAATGCAAAATGGCTATTTTCTTGCGTTATAAGTTACGTACTTTCCGAGTACCCGAAAAACTCGTTTCCAATCCCAACCACTTCCATAAATTAATAAAAAGGGATTAGAAAGCTAAAAACCAAGTTTAGAAATCAGAATCCAAAATCTCAACTCCCAGAGCTCGCCCTGGCGAGTTGGTGGCGAGTGAAGGCAGAGAGTACTGGTCTTACTCGCTCTGGAGCTCGCCCTGGCGTGTTGTCAGGACCTGTGACACTCGCCCTGGCGAGTTACCACTCGCTCAGCGAGTTTTAACTGTCATGACAGCAAAAGACAGCAACTCACACCACCCTTTTTCCACCCAAGCCTAGTTTGATTCTATTAGTTCCCAACATCTTTTCAAGGCATAAAAGCAAACCATTTCCATAAGCAAGCAACACATTTCCGAAAGCATGTTGGTTGCTTCGAGTGCAAGTTATTTGATTTTCATTTTCCAAAATCAAAACCAAATCCAAGCACAAGTTTTATTACGGGCCTTAACCGTCCGGAAATCCTTTTCAAACATGTTTTCAAGGTAAAAAGTAACACCACGTGTCACAATAGTTTTAAACCACTTTGACCCCAAAATACTACCCAAAAACTCTTAGAAAATATTTTCATAAACCACAAAATATTTTTCATCGGATTTTCTAAAACAAAACCATACAACGCATTTCCCTTTTGCTCAAAGGTCCAAAGACAACTTTTCTTTTCAAAACCTTACAACATAACCTCATGTAATTGATCAATACATAAACCAACCAAAACCCTAACTTTTCTCATGAGATTTTTCACCAACTCATGGAAAACAAAGACAACAAAGCCTAGCATGCTTACTAAACTCTCATGAACAACATTCATGAAACAAAAACTAGCAAGAACAACATTTCTCACCAAACCCTCTTAAGAACATAAACCCAAAAACCTCACAACTCTAAAAATCTACCAACCTAGGAGATGAGAAGAGAGGGTTACCTTAAGAAAGTGATTCTCTACAACTTTCCTCTAAGCTCCAAAGCTTGAAATGGAGTGAAATGGTGAGGAATGGAAAATTTGTGAAGGTTGGAAGTTAGAAATGGAGTTCCACGTGAAAGAGAGAAAGAATGAGATGATTTGGTGATGTTTTTCTAAGTGACCAAGCCACTAAACCTCCTTACTATTACAAGGCTCTTGCTCACACATGGCCATTGGATCAAAAGACAAAATGCCAAGACACAACCCTAGCCATTGGATCAAACCAAACCAAATCCACTTGAGATAAAACTCAAAACCTCATAGAAACACTCACACGTTCAGCTCTCGCACGCCGCGACGAACGAAACTCACCAAAACAGAAAACCTACGGAAAGAACGTCTGACGTTTCACATTTCCAAAACTTATCGCCGAATCTTTATCCGCGACTGTAATTTTCTTCCATACCTCAGAAAATTAATCTCAGAATATATCCTATCTCGTGCAGATATATAAAACTTCCATCCGAAACCTCACTCAAAACAGACGCAATAAGATTTTACAACGACGGGTAAAATCCTACTCGTTTTTCCAAAAACAAGAATAATCCAAAACTTATTATTCTGAAACCACAAGTAACTTCTTATTCAAGCAACAGGATCACAAGACAAAAGTCTGAACAATTACAGTGCACGAGCACGAAACAGACTCGATTACAGCAAAAGCTAATAATTACACGATGTTTCGTCACACGAACACATCGAACCCTAATATTCCTTAAACCAACTATACAAGAAATCTTGGGTCTTACAAAAAACATTTGGTTTTAAAGAACCAACTAAGGTCATTTTGGAGTACCACAGTGAGAAACATGCTTTCTCAATGACTGTTTTGCCAACTGATGAAGCTCAGCAATCTGATATTTTAACTGACAAACTAGACGGCATCTCAAGCCCACAAAATTCAGATAACATTACCGAGATTTTCGTAACCTCTTTAACTTTCTTTAAATTACATAACTTTATTTATGACTAAACAAATAATAAAATGTCTATTACATGTTTCTAAATTTCATCTGGTTGCAATATTAGAATGTCAATGAACCACAAGATGAAATTCAATCTCCTTTGATCATCTCTCAGAATGAATTTTCTAATTCTGTACATCCAAAAAAGAATACCAAAATCTCATGGATTTTGAAGGTAACACCAGCTGTGGCAGCTACATCCAAACTACAAGTTCTGGTAAACACTTTCACAGTCTAATATATTATCTGTTTCGTTCTTATAGAATAACTATGCAGAGTTTCTTGAATATCAATATTAATTCTAATTTTTTAGTATACATAACTAACTTTATTTTTTTTTTGTGTCTTATTATGAACCAGCATATTCCAAAAGAACATGCAAAAGGACATTTCAGAAACATAACTGATATTACTTTAAAATCAAAGAATTCTGATTTTCAGATGCCGGCAACAATCGTTACGACAAAAAGAAGTATCCAAAACAAGAAAAGAGATGAAAAACAAATTGAACAACCATGGTTTCAATACTTGAGGAAACACATATTAATGATTGGTGACGAAATCCTGTTTGAAGTTGAAGACAAAGATGATTGCCTATTTGTGACTCACAACAAAAAGAAAGGAAACAAGAACAAATGAACAGTTGAACCTGTAATTCGAAGTTAAGTTTAGTTATGCATTTTATTTAACTATTAGCTCAATTTATGTTTTGTTACTTGGTTATGTAATTTTATCAACTCTCGCAACCTATTTAGTATCAACTATTAACTTGATTTAATGTTTGTTTTGTGTGATGCAATCGACAGTCTTCAATTATAAGCCATTAGTTTTTATTAATTTAAACGCGTTTTTTACCAATATGAATATCAAAGTCCTATTTTTGAAATTAATTTACTAAATAATATCTCATCCAACAAGTATGAATACGAAAACAAAAGTTCATATCGATGACATCAAATATATAAAATTAAAACAATTGGAGAGTGTTTCAATTATACTCTATGGTAATTAAATATTTCTTTTCCTTGCAATCTAAATTCAATTTGTTTTCAAAAACTTTATGAAAATGTATCAAGTATATCAAACTTTTAATCTAATATATTATATTTTGATTCAAAATATAACTATTACAGTTAAGAAACAAAACATCCTAAAAAAGTCACACGAACGACAAATAAACACCTACGACGATCAACGCGCCAACGGCGCGCCCCGGGCGATAGCACGGGTAACCTACTAGTTAGATATCAAATATGTGTTACGTTCCTCTTAACTCTCTTATAAATTAAATATTTGTTTCATTTATAACCGATATGGAACTTAATAATTTATACTTAAAACTCGACACATCAAAACCTACAACAAAGTTGGTTCTTTTACACACCACAAAAGATCAAAACCAACCAAAACTTATCTATCTTTAATTTTTCCCCTAACCCACAAAGAAACATTAGTAAGTTTATGCGATAGAATATGTTTCCCATAACACCCGTTTGCTCCAAATTCATACTCTCATTGTCAAACAACTTGTGCAAATTTGAAATTGCCTTTGGCGTGATGGGAAACGTAATTTTAATATTAATTTTTTGTGAGTATAATTTTAATATTAGGTGTATTCAAAAAGTTGAAATAATTGGAGCCAGACAGCGTCAATAAAATATTAACTTCTTGGCGTTAGTGGTATTAGCTTTGCCTTTGTGTGTAATGGTGTCAACTGTGTGCTAGATATTTGTGTCTTTCTTAAAAAATTAAAATAAAATTTGGTGTTTTCAGTGTGCAAGACTATAGTCGAATTTGGAACCTTTGATTACACTAAAAAAATACCAGCATCGATCATCTTATTTTAGCACTCTCAAGTATTTGTATCCTCATATCATATACAACAATATTCTCTTAGTATTAGAAAATTAACAAGGCGCTTATTTTTTTTTCAACTTTTTTAGAGAGGGTGTTGATTTTCTGTATGTGAAAATTTAGGTGAGTTGAATTTTAAAAATGTATTATAATCAAAATAGGCAACGTGGTTTAAAGAAACCGACCGTTATCGGTTGTATAATGATATTAATTTATTTTAAATATAATAAGTCTATATAAGAGGCTCCGTAAAATAAACTATATAAGTGGGTAATATTACTTTAAAAAAAAGTATAAAAGAGGCTAATAATAAAATTAATGAATAATTTAACTCATTGAATTGATAGCGAAGATTTAGAAATTTAAAATGTGCTTTTCTTAAATTAAAGTTTTAGGTTTAAATTCTTTTGGTACCACTTTTTGCATCGGATCAATCCATACAAAACAAAATTTCAACTTTAAACATCCTTTAATAAACAGTGAAATCAGTAAAAGAGAAGTTATAAGTTTAGATCTGGTGGTTCTGCTTCAAATTTGATTTATCCTCCGACGAATCTCCTATTCTCCTTCCTTGCTCGTAAGGGCGCATGGTGGTGCTGGTTCCGGTTTTCGGGTTGTGTAGTTTGTGTGCTCCAGTTCCGTGCTTGTTGCGCTCAAGCTCTCATGTTAGAGGATTCGATGGATAGGCCATAAAGGGTTGTGCTAGCTTATTGTTCTTCCCAGTAAGTTGTTGGTTGTGGATATGTTATCGTGTTGGCGGTCAGGTTCACCGCCATTCTTCAAGAATTTGAGTTCAGTTGTGAATTCGATCCAAAAACACCCAATAATCCTTGAACTAGTGTGTGGGGCAAAACAATTAAAGCAACCAACAACAACAATGGATATCCAAGCAATAATAATCAACCAAAGCTAAAACTAATGAAAGCAATAAAGAACACAAAACGATATTGTTTACCCAGTTCGGTGTTAATGAACCTACATCTGGGGGAGAGAGCTCTTCGTTCCACTATCAATCATCTTCCTCAAACTTGATTACAATGAGATTTACAAGAGTTACAAGAAATTAGTGAACACTAATTTCTACCCTTTTCCCAAATCTCTTCCCGTGACCAAGAGATTTCCTTTGATAGCAATTACAAGGTGTTAGAAAGAGTACCCAACCCTAGGATTAACTCAAGAGAAACCCCCTTGAACCCTAGCCTCCATATTGGTGAAACCCCCTTTCAAAACCCTACATTTTTATTCTCTCTCTGCTGCAAAAAACAGAAACAGGGGTATATATCTGCGTTTTCGCGCCCGGCGCCAACTCGACAGAGTCCACAGCCCAAACGGGCCTCTCCTGGGCGTCTGGCGCCCTCACCAGGGCTCGTGGTCGCGCCTGGCGCCACCCCCTGCGTGTTGCCTGCTGCCTGTTGAGCCCTCACCAGGGCACGCCCAACACTTGTTGTCTGCTGAGCCCTCACCAGGGCACATCAGCATCCTGCAACAACTAGTACCTTGATCATGCAATTCAAAGGCAATCTTCAACAATCTCCACCTTGCCTTTAAATTCATGGTGATGTCAACTTCCCATCAACCATCATGCTGCTCCACCTGTTTCCAACAAAATTGTTAGAACCACAAGTATTACCTCAGACCCTTCATCCCTCGGAATACCTTCCGCCCTCATGAAGATCTTGCATCCCACTACCATAGGATTTCAGGTAGCCCCCACAAGATTCACCGCAACCTCTTCGATCCCCAGAGTGTTCAGCTCAGTACTCTCGAAGAAACGCTTGCATCCAACTATCACCGGAATTTTAGATAGCCATACAAGCTCCACCGTACCCTCTTCAGACCCCGGATTGAACCTGTCCGTCCTCCTGAAGAATCGCTTGTCTCCGACTATTCTTGGAATTTTAGAACAGCCCTACAAGCCTCCACCACCCTTCGAACCCCGGAATGTCTTCCGTACTCTCGAAGTATTGCTTGGCTCCAAACAAACCTTGGAATTTTAGGTGGTTCCACAAGCTGCAACATCAAACTCTCCTTGTATCTAACTACCTCCAGCAGTCTCACAAGTTACCAAGTCTGATCACTGTTGCTTTCAATTGCCTCCCTGAAGATCTTTCAAGTTTTGCACTTCTTCAGTCACAATCGAAACATAACCCACAAAGTTTCCATAGCCATACCACTTTAATGCAACAATACCGCTTTCCTCCCTATCTGTCATCAGATAGCCAAGAGCTATTGTTGGTTGTTTGTCTTCCTCTAGTTCCACTAGTAACAAACTCCACCTCAAACCGAGATTACTCCACCAAAGTCTCAAACCGGTATATCCACTATGTTTCCCACCTTGTAATGCAAAACTTAAGTATTCTTATCACCGCCTCTTCAGGCTGATGTTGAGTATTATTCCACCGCCTCTCCAGGCCGACCTTCATCGCAATCTCCTTTAGCTTTTTACCTTTGAGGCACCTGATAACCACACTCTCTGTTTTATCCATCTTCTCAACCATTAAAATTGCTTCCATCTTCACTTTCCACAATTCAAAATTGTTTCCGGAAAGTCTCACCCATGGTGCCTTAATTTGTTTAAACCCTTGCCCCACGGTGGGCGCCAATTGTTGTGAATTCGATCCAAAAACACCCAATAATCCTTGAACTAGTGTGTGGGGCAAAACAATTAAAGCAACCAACAACAACAATGGATATCCAAGCAATAATAATCAACCAAAGCTAAAACTAATGAAAGCAATAAAGAACACAAAACGATATTGTTTACCCAGTTCGGTGTTAATGAACCTACATCTGGGGGAGAGAGCTCTTCGTTCCACTATCAATCATCTTCCTCAAACTTGATTACAATGAGATTTACAAGAGTTACAAGAAATTAGTGTTTCCCTAATTTCTACCCTTTTCCCAAATCTCTTCCCGTGACCAAGAGATTTCCATTGATAGCAATTACAAGGTGTTAGAAAGAGTACCCAACCCTAGGATTAACTCAAGAGAAACCCCCTTGAACCCTAGCCTCCATATTGGTGAAACCCCCTTTCAAAACCCTACATTTTTCTTCTCTCTCTGCTGCAAAAAACAGAAACAGGGGTATATATCTGCGTTTTCGCGCCCGGCGCCAACTCGACAGAGTCCACAGCCCAAACGGGCCTCTCCTGGGCGCCTGGCGCCATCACCAGGGCTCGTGGCCGCGCCTGGCGCCACCCCCTGTGTGTTGCCTGCTGCCTGTTGAGCCCTCACCAGGGCACGCCCAGCACCTGTTGCCTGCTGAGCCCTCACCAGGGCACATCAGCATCCTGCAACAACTAGTGCCTTGATCATGCAATTCAAAGGCAATCTTCAACAAGTTCATATGGATTTATCTCTGGTTCTGACTTGTGTCTGTTTGTGCATCGCTCTTTCGTTTTTGCAATGTGGTTTCGGGTCTGTTCATGGGACTGCTAGATTGTGCTTGTGATGCGCGTATGTGCGCTTGTTGGTTTGTACCCTTTTGGGTTGGTAAGTAATGCGGTTGCCTGTGTTTGTTGTTTTCTGTTTTTTGCTTTTACTGGGTTTGATTTTAAATTCCCATGGTCTTTTGTAATGCTTTTTATTTTAATATATGAAGGGTTTGCAGAAAGAAAGAAAAAAGTGAATGGAGACATTTATTTCAAGGTTGTTAATTTTACTCTCATAAATAATATTACGGAAAATAATAATAGGAATTTCATTCTCAGGTATATCAAAAAAATTATATTTGGTTAATATTAACTACATTCTTAAAAATTATTGATAAAGATAGGTAGAAGATAAGTTAATATTTAAAGTTATTTTATTCCAAAAAACCTTGATACCCATGATTATTTCATGTCAAATCTTGTAGCAAGACATTAGTATATCTATTTGAACCCTATATATTCTCAGGAATATTATTTATAGACTTGAAACAAACACACCTGATGAATTTTATATTTGGTCTAGGACCTCAGCGACTAAACTTACACTACAAGAAATATCGTTTTTCGCAGCGACTTTTTCGCAGCGACATTTAAATTGTTGACAAAAGCATACATATAGCAACAACTTATTTAAGTTGTTGTTATAAATTAGTTTTTTCTCAACAACGACGTTATCGTAAGGAAAAGTTAGTTATCCCAACAATAATTATTGTTGCCGCTAATAGTTTAGTTTTTTTACAACAATCTTGTAAAGTCGCTGGGAAACCACTCAATTACTTTTTTTATGTGTATCTTTTATCATGGTTTATGTTCCTATTTTTATGCGTAGATTTCTCTTAATTTAATTTGTTTTTCTATTTTTATGGTTTGTATTTTTTTTAATCTTTAGAGCTAAAATTACAATTAAGGGTAGAAGATTTGCAATACTCTTTGAGGACAAATTAGATTTTTTAGTAATTGTTTCGTCTATATTTTTTTTGTAGATTATTATTGCCGCTAATAGTATAGTTTTTTTTTGCAACAACCTTGTAAAGTCGTTGGGAAGCTACACAATTACTATTTTTTATGCGTATTTTTTGTAGGGTCTGCCCAACACATTGGGTGGCCAAAAGCAAACATTAAAATAAGGTTTTTTATTTTTTTTAAAAATAAAATAAAAATTGATATTACAAAAATAAATAAAAATAAAATTTTTTGAGTAAAAAGCTACTGAATATCTTCATTTATTAAAATAAATTATATTATTTTTAGATAAGTAAACATAATAATAGAATATAATTGATAAAAAAAATAGGAATAGCAAATAAATTGTTTAATAGTGTAGATGATCTTTTTTTGTTTGTTTGTTTTGGTAGATGCATAGATGATTTTTTTTCTGTACAAGCGTAGATGATCTTTTTTTATTTATGTTTAAAAAAATCTATAACAAGTAGAGTACAATATTTTTTTTATTGAGGTAAAGTAGAGTGCAATATATATTTTTTTAAACAAGTTAAAGTACAATATAAATGTATAGTTCTCCCCAATAAATTTAAATGGATAAAATAAGAAAGGAAAAATTCCATAAGAAAAGTAATTTGGTTTTAAAAATAATTAATTTTAAAACATACGAAAAATAATTTGGTTTTAAAAAAATTAATTTTTTTCTGAGGCCTAAATCGGCCTTGATCTTTTATCGTGGTATCCGTTCCTATTTTTATGCGTAAATTTCTTTTAACTTAAAATTATTATCTTTTTTTAATTTCTATTTGTATATATATTATTATACTTGATAACGGTAGTTCCGTTTAATATATTGTTAGTAGATATACTTTAATTGAATTATTTATATTTTGTTGAAAGATATATGCGAAATAGAAATAAAAAGATAAGAAAAAACAAAACCTAGTTAAAGATATTTAAGTCAAATTAACATTCATAGTAACCACACACAATTGTTGAGAGATATTTAAGGGGGTTGTTATTGACGAGTTGATGGATCATGTTAAATTTCAAGCTTGGAAGTGGTTCATCAGGAGAGTTGCGAAATCACCGTGTATGTTGTATGAATGGATGTAGAGTCCGTTAGATTGTTTCAATAGATGATGGTTGCTGCTGTGTGTGTTTGTGTTTTTTTGCTTTTCAGCTGCTGTTGCTGGTTGTTGTTTTTTCGTTCCAGCATGCTGCTGTGCTGCGTGTGTTTTTTAGTGCCCAGCTTGTTGCTATGTGGCCTTTCCTTTGTAATCCTTCTTTGTATTGTTTCTTCTTTCCCCCACTAAATACTTCTTTTGTTTTGGTGGAGTGGCTAGTAAAATTGTCGCAATTAAAAACAAAAAAAAACAATTACTTAATTAAAGAGACATTGAGATCCAAATCAATACATTGACAAACTATTATCAGGTTTGCTAGCTTCATCATATACTTTCACTGCATAAGTAAATTTAATTTTTTTTTTATATTTTTCAGATCCCTTTTGCTTCAAGTTCAATAGCTAGATGATTGATTCAAGATCGTCATGTTTCCTCTTAGGTCAATGTTTCTTTGTAGGTTTAATCTTGTTGGAGATGTTTAGAAACTTTATCCCTTATCTCTTCCACTTGTTATCTCTCAATTCTCAATTTTTTATATAGTCAATTTATTTATTTATTTTCTTTAATATCTAATAGTCAATGTTTTAATTAAATCACAATTCTTGTTGTGCAGCAGAGTGAGAGAATGAGGTAAAATTGTAGAATGAAGACAAATCTAAAAGAATGCATTTGATTCACTAAACAAGTGAGAGATATTCCAATTGTTCAACGGTTGTAGTATTATACAATGCACCACATAAGGAAGGGAAAAAAAAATTATTGTTCACCGAATGGATGGTTTAACGGAGTTACAAGCGATTATTAAAATTTGTGTTGAATAAATAGCACGTATTACTTTTTTATAGGAGAGCAAGACAATTTTATTTAGGGTAATATATATAAGTTTTATGATAAAACTTATATTCTTTAATTATATTGTTTGTAGATACTTTAATTGAATAATTTATAGTTTGTTGAAAAAGATATATGCAAAATGGAAAGAATAAGATAAGAGGAAACAAAACTTAGTTAAAGAATTTAAATTATGACAATTCAAATTAAGTGATTGATACTAAATTTTTATAAAAAAAATAACAAAAATATACAATTACAACAATTTTGTTGTTGAGATATAAAAGATATAACAACAATTTATATCGTTCACAAAAATAACTTTTTCGCTGCGAAAAATACATTTTTTGCCAGCGACAATAATTGTTGTTGAAAAAACACCAGTTATGCCAGCGACAATAATTTTTGTTGCAAAAATACACTAGTTGTGTCAGCGACAATAATTGTTGTTGCCTAATAATACTAGTTATGTCAGCGACATTAATTGTTGCTAAAAACATTATTTATGTCAGCGACATTAATTGTTGCTGCAAAACACTAGTTATGGCAGCGACATTAATTGTCCTTGCAAAACTTTTCGCAACGGCACTTATGCCAGCGACATGCAGCAACAATTTTTTCGCTGCGAAAAATACTTTTTGCAGCAACTTTGCGTTTTTGGCAGCGACAAATGTCTTATAGTGTTACACTACTCCATTCGTCCATAATTTTTTGTCTCTTTAGAATTTTGCACATAGATTAAGAAATAATAAATATTGATAAGTTAAAGCACCAAAGATTTGAATGAGTTCTTGAGCATACACGGTAAAAGCACCAAAGATTATGATCTTCCATCTTTACCTGCAGCTGCTACAGAAGAAAATATCGTACCAAGTGTTATACAAGAAGAGTTATCAGTACACATTTCAGATGAAGACATTCAGGCTTTGCAAAATTAAATAACAATCAAATGATTGCTTTTAAAACCATTATGGATGTCATCGATCGCAAACAAAGCGGGGTATTTAATTTTTATTGATGGTTCAGGTGGAACAGGTAAAACATTCCTATATCGAACATTGATGGCAAGTTTGAGAAGTAGGGGACAAATTGTCTTAGCGACTGCATCTTCTGGTATAGCTGCAACATTATTACCTGGTGGTTGAACAGACAACACACTCCATATTTAAGCTACCATTCGACGCAACATTGGGTTCCAATTGCGATATACGCAAACAAACCGATCTTGCAAATCTCTTCACAGTGCCAGCTGCAATCATTTGGGATGAAGCTCTGATGACAATCATTAAATGTACATTGATTTCTTAAAGGAACCAAAGTAATTGGACAAAAATCCTCCACAACTACGATCGGGAGGGGCTTGAACCACTCAATGTCAGAACTGGCTGGCCCTCGAACCAGATTCAACTGATGGTGAAAGTCAAAATAAAAGTTTTTCGATAAAAACAAAAGCTAAAAGTACCTAATATTAAGAACAAAGAGAGGTATAGTGTGAAGAAATCGAACTCTTAATAGGCTACTAAATGGGTTACTCTTACATGACAAAAGTGAATGAGTTCTGCATATCAGTAATCATCATATAAAAATAACAACTATGTTGACATGATATTTGAAAAAAAAATAAAATTAACCTTTCAATGTTTACTTCTCATATATATAATTGTTTAATTTTATTTTCTCTTTAACCTTTCAATATTTTTGAATAGCTAATGGGTATTTTAAAATTTATTATATTAACATTCATAATTCAATAACACCTAATATTGTTTATTCTTGTATGAACAACCTTAATTATCAATGTAATAGTTTCGCAAATTTTAGTTAAAATATTTTTTTGTCAAATTTTATTTACTTTACAAATGGAACCAAATTTAGATTATTAAAACTCAAATTGGAGGGTTGGAAAAAAATATCTCCATACTAGTATTCTTTTCTTAAACGTGTTTATTCCACATGAAATTCTATAGGTGAATCCCACTATCCCAACATTTCAAAAAGTCAACCTAAACTAATTTATAGAGTTGTGTAGGAACCCATTAATGTTTAGCAAATTAACATTTCATAATCATCCTTTCGGACGGCACTAAGCCATTAAGGGCTGACTGGTCTTGTATGGTAGTAACTAGTAACATATAGTTTTTTGTCAAAAAAAAACTAGTAACATATAGTTTGTCTTGTTAATACCATATTTAGCAAATGCTAATAGGTTCTTGCTTTTTAGTTGACTTTAATTTATTGGCCAATATTGCCATTTTTTTCAAAAACTAAATATTCTATATTGATCATGAGACAAAAACATTCAGTCAATCAGTAAAAATCGTTCAAAGTGGAGAAAGATATTAATTTAGTAATGACTAGTGCAAGTTTTTATAGTTTAAAATTAAACATGTTGGTTAGTGTTGATTGATTGAATTGAAAGATACCACCACTACTAATTAGTGCTCTACTTGACGGGTTGATTCTTCTTTCTTTAAAGCAACTATTAACATTATTATAAAATAATAATATAGTTTTGTATTTATCAAGTCAAACAACCCTTGCAACAGAAGTAGGGGAAATGGTTTTGCATCAGTGGTTTTCTTATTCTTCACACAAGGTCTAATTAAGGAGCATAATTTCCTATAGTTATTGTGTGATTTGAGCCGTTCGATCTAAAATCGGTTGATGAAGTTGTTTTAATGTATAAAATTGTATGTAACATCAGATTCTTCCGATCTCAAATGAAAAGTTGCGATCTTTTATTGTGTCAAATTGTGTCAAATTGTGTCAAATTTTTGCAACATAAAATTCAGATCCGTATAATTAAGATATAGACATATAGTTTACTAATTTTTTTTAAAAATAAAATAAAATTTGAGGGCTCTGGAATTGAATTAGAAAGATTCAAACCTAAAATTTTGATAAGAGCATATTTAATTATCTTAAGTCTTAATCATTAGACCGGTCTATTTGGGTTAAGAGATATATAGTATATTATTGATAAATTAATTAAAAGCTTGATATATATTAGATGGAAAAGCATAAATTGAACAATTAGGTAAGCAATATAAATAATACAATAAGATATTTTTCATGACTTAAGGTTTTAAATTAAAATCTGATGTTAAAATTTCACTTATATTTGTTTAAAGAAAGAAAACAAAAATTATTTATATTGCTATTTTTAGATGCAAGTCGGAATTTGAGGGAAGAATGTTGATATAATGTGAGTTAGAAATATTGAGTTAAGATTAGATAAATGTTGGACTATTAGTTTTTAGGGACTCTTCACTTTTCTTTTTTTTTTTTTATTATTAAAGGAACTCTTCACTTATTCAAATTAAAAATAAAATTTTAATTGTTAGATTATTGAAAAAAAAAAGTTTAGCTATTAAAAATTCACAAATATGAGAGCTTAATCTTAGATTCTCAATAGAATCATCATTAAAAAAAAACACAAAATTCATCATACTATACCAACATTACCATGCTGTGGAAAATGGAATGCAAAAAAAAAGTGGCATTATTTTGTTTACTTTTTCTAAAAAGATGACATGGTACATGTAACATGTTTACTAGTTGCCATGTGACCAAGAGGGTGGGGCCTACACATTTTCCTACCCGTGCCCGAAAACCCATCGCGCCCACAATCTATTGCCGCGTGGCACACGAGTGGCTGGGAGTGAGCGGGCAGCATTTGTGGTCAGCTAAGAAATATCTGGTCTAAAGAGACGCTCAATTCCCAAGATATTTATCTTATCAACTCGGAAGTGAGTTAACCGTGTTGACTCAGTGAGTCGTGGCCCAATGAAAACGCAGCTTCAGATATACATAGATCTAATACTCAGCGCGTGGCCATGCCTTTGTGTATCTTTGGATTTTCATTTTGTCGAATTTTCCATGGCATCACCTACTTGCCTACTTGCACATGCCACATATGATTATCATCTCATGGTGATGGTCATCATGTTACCCATTGCATACAGTGCCTACTGCCTACTCTACGATATACTCCATCCGTCCCAAAATATAAGTAAAAGTTGATCAATAAAAGTGAATGTATTTAGTCCAAATTTTTAACCAAATACGTTCAATTTTATTGCCTCATTTTTACTTATATTTTGGGATGGAGGGAATATTTAATTAATACGCATAAGGTTAGGAATTGGATTTTGATTGGCTATGTAAAATGGTTTGTCTTGGCTGACTTTAGGACTTACAGTATTTGGGATCATCTTTAAAAAAACTTAAGATAAATTTAGACATATTGGTTCACTTGAGTTTCACCTCATATTTTTAATTACAAAATTGGTGTTTTTACTTTCAACCACCTTAATAATTGATTTAGGACCAATACTTAAAATTGTTGAAAATATTAATAAAAATAAATCATCTTAAGAAGTAATAATAACTCATAATTCTCTTCGTCTTTATGGATAATACAATGAACTAGGTTGTGTTGATTGCGAGATACATATTTGTGCTTACATATTTTTATCGAGTCACCGTCTCTATCGTAAAATAAAAATGTCCATTAATTAATGTCTTCGTCTAGTTCTAAGATACTTTAGTCATTGAAATTTTAACCAATTTTTGAGTACAAGTTTGTAGTCAATGCTATTCATTTTAAAAATTGTATTCCATCCGACCATTATTATAAGCAAATTTCACTTTTTTGATACATTGTAAAAGTGATGTATGTGGTCCATATTATGAACCAAGTACATCACTTTTCCAATGTACCAAAAAAAATCAAATTTGCTTATAATAGTGGCCGGAGGGAGTATCTTTTAAGTCAACAATTAAGTATGCTAGTCTCCCAAAATTAAAACATTTTAAAATTGAAGTTTAAATATAAGTTTAATCCATGTAATTTTAATCCCTACAATTATAATATTTTATTTATTTATTTTTAGTTTATGTGTGTGTGTATTATTTTAATTATATTATATATTTGTTCGACCTCTGCAAATTCAAAAGCTGCTGTTTTCATTTCCCTAATATCATTAAGTGTCTCAAGCAAACAACATAGTTAACAATGAACATAAGAGTATTGAGAATATATACAATTGAAACTCCATTTTTTAGTACTTAATTGAGTCTCACATGAATCACATAACTTATTTATAATTTTTAATAATAGTACTTATGTACACTCAATTTCTCTAATTCAATCTAGAGGAACTCGGTTCTAGACCCAGCGCTCAGAGAGAAGAACAATTTCTCTAATTCAATAACTATAAAAAAGTTATAAATGAGTCATATTAATAACTCTACATCATTCTAAATTAGCCTCATAAAAAAATATTATTTAAAAATAATGGGAGAAAATGTGCTTATAATAGAAGTAGTACTTAATAGGTACTTTTTTTCTCAGTAAAAATACTTAATAGATACTGCCAATACTTAAAAGAGTAAGGCTAAATTTGTACTTGGATATAGCAATATCTTAGTATGTTTCTTGTGAGAAAAAAAAAACAATACACCAGCATGCATATGTTACACCTTATCACATGGCACATACCAGATTGATTGTCTAAATAAATTGAACTTGTGCCTAATACATTAGTACCAAACCAATTGTAATAATGGGTTTAGTACCACTTGTACTCGTTCTCACTATATATATATATATATACTTGTTTCTGCTTTTAAAAAAAATTGTAATAAGTACGTGATCAACACTTACACGTGCACAACTCAAAACTCAAAATAATTTGGATATACATATGAATGTGTAAAACATTAAAAGATAAATAATTTAGTTACATTTTTTAATCTTTTTGTATTCAATTTTTTTAATTATAAATGCGCGTCTAAATATCTTTTATATCTTTTATCTGATTAACTAATTAATTACTTCTTTAATGTGAGAATGAATTAGGCTCCGTTTGACCCGACTTATTTTTTACTTTTCTATTTCTGCTTAAACGAAATAGAGAAGTATAAAATTATATTTGACATTATTTCTCCTTAAAAGTATTAGAGAAATAAAGTAAAGAAGTAAAAAAAAAAAAAAGTGAAATCAAACACAATTTTTTACTTCTTTACTATTTTTAAAGAGAAAAAAAATAGAAAATAAACCAGGCCAAACAGGGCCTAATTGATAACAAAGTAAAACATGTGAGATTTTGATTGGAAGTAGAATATATTGTGTCAATGATTAATGATTATTCCCTCCGGCCTTATTTATAAGCAAAATTTGTTTTTTAGGTTCATTGGAGAAGAAATGTATCTAGTCTATATTTAAGCTAGATACATTAATTCTCTAATGAACCTAAAAAACAACTTTTGCTTATAAATAAGGCCGGAGGGAGTAAGTACGTAGTAAGCATAATATATGATAGACCAAATTACTATAGGACTCATCATCCGTTTAATTTTAAAAAACATTTTCTCTCTCTAACACCAATTTCTGCGACCTCTCTCTAAACTTCTTTCAAATCCTTCTCCTTCAATCCAAACCCACTACTGTTCGATGTAGCCAAGAAGATTGGTGGTGGTGCGATGAGCGGCGGACGACCGCAGCACCATCACCTTAGGCCAGAACGGCGCCGGAGCTTCACTTTTTCTTTTTTCTTTTCTCTGTTTTGGTTCCAGATCCGCAGATCTGGGTTGTTTCTTTATTTGTTCCATCTTGTTGTTTTCACTGTTTGCTCCGGCGAGTCTGTCTCTGCTCTGTTTCCGGCGTGGGTGTTTTGTGTTTTGTACACAGTTGCTTGTGTTTTGTTCTCTATCTGTGGTGGTTTGTTCTTCCGTGCACGGTGATTGGTACTATGGAGTTGCCGGTTTGTTTTTGGCTCCGGTGGTGGTTTTGTCACAGTGGATGTAGCAAGGGGTTGTAGTGGTGTGGTAGTCATGGTGGATGTTGGTGCTGTGTTAAGATGGTGATGGTCATGGTGGATGTTGGTGCTGTGTTAGGATGGTGATGGTGGGGATTGGAGGTGATGTGGTGGTGAGGTGGTGGTGTTTGGATCTAGCGCCGTCGGTGTGCGGTTGATGCCGGTGTGCGTGCGGTGGGGTTTGTTTGAAGGTGTTTGGCAGTGGTGGTGGTGGTTGGCTGAGGCTTTTCTTGGTCTTGGTAGTTGCTCTGGCGCGCCCGAAAGGGCGAGGTATGTAGACACTCCGTGTTGACGGATGTTGTTGTTTTATCGTACCTCCGGGATGTATTGGTGACGGAGAGGTGTTGGATGGTTAATGCCGAGTGTGAGTGGATTCTCCCTGATACGAGAGTCTCTGACCATTTTCAAATCTGGTGAGATTTGCAGGACTTTTGGAGTTGCTGAGGGGTGTTCAAGTCTGTTGAGATTTGCAGGTCTCTAGTATCTGGTCGAACTCTACTACATCAGGTGTTGACTATCGATTCTCTGACTACCGGTGTCCCTCTACCTTCGACTTTTGGGACTACTTTCGGGATCTGATGGGCCGAGTAATTTTAATTCGAGTTCGGAAGTTAGTGTCTAGTGGTGTCTCCTAAGGTCGGATAGGGGTGTTCTCTGGTAGGTTTAGTGAATCATTATTGGTGTACGGGTGGATTGAGGCGTTTGATTAGGTGTTGGTAATTGTGTTATATCACTTTACCTTTTGTTGTATGTTCCACAACAATTCCTTTCACTTCTTGTGGAGGAATTGTTTTTTAATAAAATTTAGCCGATTCAAAAAAAAAAAATACTATAGGACTCTCACATTTATGAAATACTTCCTCTTACCTTAATTATAATCAAATACTATCATTTTTTAAATACATTGAATAATTAATGTATATAGTTTAAATGGACTAGATACATTAGTTATTTATTATATTTAAAAAATAACACTTGCTTATAATTAATGCTAGAAGGAGTAGTAGCAAAAATTATGGATGGTAAACAAAACCTATTATACTAGAAGTATCCTAATATCTAATTTTGACAATTGAGAAGAACAATCTAGAATCATGACAATTTGTAGTATAGTAGTACTCCTTGTATAAGAAGGTGGTTGGCTACACAATCACAATAGCCACGATGATTGGTAGACTTGTCCATTTCAACACCAAACAAAGCAGTTAACAATCGACTTTACTATATAATAATGACATTAATTAATTATATTAATCAGAAATTTACATAAGCAATGGTATTCTTTGTTACAAGAACGGTACACGTGTTTATAATTATGGAATTGTATGCTTTAAGTGGCCCCACGTAGCACCATCGTTACTTAATTTGTCGGTAAATGATATGCTATTATAAAGTGCTTTGGACGGCTACTTAGAAGAAAATTTAATTTAACTATACTTACTCGATGTTACATGTGACTTTGTTTCCATAAAAAAACAAGTTTAACCAATTAAGTAATCAATGGTGTCTTAATTAAATTAATCAATGGTGCCATAATTTGATTCATTTCGAATATTCTATGTAGTATCTATTGTAAATTTGTAGCATAAGAGAATGTTTTGTGACATTTGTAATTTGTATGTAGTGTAGTACTATTTTGTGGGAGATATTTTTATCATATAATTTGACCTAGTCATTTATTTTAGGGTAAAATGGTGTTTACCCCCCTGCAATATAGGCGACTTCTGCATTACCCCCCTGACAAAAATTTCGTTTAGATTTTCCCCTTACAAAATTTGGTTTTCTAGATTCCCCCCTCCAAGACACTATGTGGCAGCTGATTGTGCAAGAATCTCCACGTGGCTACACGTGTCAGCTGCCACGTGTCTTCTGCCAGTTTTTTTTTCTTTCTGAAATTGATTAAATTAAAGTTTTTTTTAAAATTGTTTATAAACAGAACAAAATAAAAATCTCTTCTTCTTCTCCATCGTGTTCTTCATCTCATTCACACCAAACTTCAATTTTGCTTCATCTTCATCAATTCATCTTCTTCTTCTTGTTCGATCTCTTCTTCCACTATATCAATTTCATCTTCTTTTTATGTTTTGCTGCATCTGTTCTGTTCTAATCAATTTTCAATTTTTATTTGGGATTAGGGTTCTTGAAAATATGGGAGGTAGCAAGTGTTCTTCGTATGCAAATTCTAGTGGTGGTGGCAACTTCAATTTACCCAGATGTGGGTGTAACACTCCTATGAAATTGTTGATTTCAAACACGGGTCTTAATCCCAAGAGAAAATTTTGGAAGTGTAGAAATGGGGTAAGTTAATATATTTTGTCAATTTTGTTGCTTATTGATTTGAAAAGTTGTTGATTAATCTGTTGTTTCAGTTGGATGGCTGTGATAATTTGGTTTGAGATGATGAACTTGATGAGGTTGAAGCTGCAAATCCAAAATCTTCAAGGTCTGCAACACATTGCAAAAATTGTGAAAGGATGAAAGAGTTTGGAAGGGAGTTTGGAATGGAGCTTGGAAGGGAGATTGGAAGGGAGCTTGGGAAGGAGATTGGGAAAAAGTTTAGTCAATTT
This sequence comes from Trifolium repens, assembly GCA_030408175.1. Classification (NCBI taxonomy): domain Eukaryota; kingdom Viridiplantae; phylum Streptophyta; class Magnoliopsida; order Fabales; family Fabaceae; genus Trifolium; species Trifolium repens. Next base: position 58,071,636 of record CP125836.1, on the reverse strand, counting down.
GTAATAGGTGTTATGATGGTGTGTGTTGTGTTGTTTGCTATGATACTCAAATCCATGTAATAGCTTTATGATTAATGACTGTAATTTCCTATTAGATTATGTTCTAATGTAATTTAGATTAAGTTCTAGTTATTGTATCAAAACTTTATTATCTAATGAAATCGTTTTAAGTATTGTTGACTATTCCAAAATGTTGAATCAACACTTTATCATGTATTAAAATTATTTGTTCAAAGTAGCAAGTCCCTTGCAGAGCATTGGCTAGCACTTGCAGTGCCTTGGCTAGCAGATGCAGTGCCTTGGCTAGCAGCTGCAGGGACTTGGCTAACACCTGCAGTAGCCTGGCTAACACCTGTAGGACCTTGGCTATCAAAACTATAATTCAACAAAATAATAATATAACATATAATTGTATTAAATCTGTGTGGACAAAACAAATGATGGTCAAAATAAGGTATATTACCAAGCACATAATGTGCAATTGTCATTACAAACTTGGCACATACAAAGTGCAATTGAGAAGCACATACAAAGTGCAATTGTCATTACTACAAAATAAGCACATAGATAGTGCAATTGTCATTACTACAAAATAAGCACATACATAGTGCAATTGTCACTACTACAAAATAAGCACATACATAGTGCACATATAATCCAAAACAGAAATTGTACTAAAATAAATTACACATCATTGTCCTTGATCTGTATAGGCTGTTTGTCACTTGAACCAATTCCAGTTAGGGGTGTTTTGAAGGAGTTCATCTTAATCCTCTCACTTGTTCTCCTCCTCTGTCCATGGTATAAAGGTTGATGATGTGCAACTTTAAGCTTCTGCTTCTTTGGTTTGACAGGCATAACTTCTGGTATTGAGGCCATAACTTCATCAGGGATGTCACCAAATAGGTCTTGGCTTGCTTCAGCTTCAGCATCAATAACTTGGCTTCCATCAACAACTTGGCTGGCACTTGCAGTGCCCTGGCTAACACCTGCAGGGTCTTGGCTAGCACTTGCAGGAGCCTGGCTAGCACTTGCAGGAGCCTGGCTAGCTGCTGCAGTGACTTGGCTAGCACTTGCAGTGCCCTGGCTAATACCTGCAGGGTCTTGGCTAGCTGCTGCAGGAGCCTGGCTAGCACTTGCAGGGCCTTGGCTAGCACTTGCTGCATCATCCTTAGCCTTTCCCTTTAATGTTTTTCTCTGCATCCAAACACAAAATAATGACACAAAAATTAAAACATGTTAAAATATAGTGTATCAAATACAATAGCCTATTTATAACATCAACTCATATTTACCTTTCTCTTCAAAGCATTTGGATCTTGTGGTTTTTTGCATGACCCAGTATTATGGCCAGGCTCTCCACATGTAGTACAATGGTATTTACCCTTCCTAGGTTTTCTCACACCATCTTCATCAAACTCCCTTATCCTCAATTTTTTTGGCCTACCAGGTCCTCTCTTATACAGAGGTGGTAATATTTTTTCCTCAACAACACCATCAGGTGGTTTAGGCCACATATCAACCCCATTGATTGCACTAATTGCATAGCCATAGCAAGCTGCATATTTTTCTCTGGAGTAACAATCATCAACAAAATCTGCAGGATCCTTTCCTTAATAACTTATTGCACAAACAGCATGCCTACATGGTATACCCACTAAATCCCAGAAATTGCAAGTACATGTTATTTTTGCAGTGTTAACAATATATTGTTGGCCATTATATTCATGTGCAATCTGAAATTCTTCATGAATAACCCATGTACAATGCCAATAACCAGTCATGTTAATCTCTTTTTCTAACCTCCTTTGAGGCATTGGCATGATCCTATGTGGCCAATTAGCTAACTTAGTAACAGAAGCAGAAGTTCTATTCATTAAATAATTCATAATCCATTCACAAAGGGTTAAAATGGGTGTGCCACCACCAAATATGTAGCTTTTGCAGCTCCCATCATCAGATCCCTTATGAGTGTGCCACCACCAAACTTTTTCTTGAAATTTGCATAGAGATGTCTGAGGCAAAGTCTATGCTCAACTCTCTGAAACATCTCCTCAAACACTGCAACCAAACCCTGCACAATAAACAAACCCTTTTCAAATCAGAATGTAATTTAACAAACTAACCTTAAATGAATGTAATAATAATAAAGAAATAAATAAATCTGAATGATTGCTAACTAACCTTTTGTTGATCAGAAATAAAAACATATCTATTGTCTTGTCCAATATCCTTCATCAACAGCTCAATAAACCACTTCCAGCTCTCCTTTGTTTCAGTTTCCACCACCCCAAAAGCCAATAGAAAATATTGGTCATTAGAGTCCCTACCAACAGCAATCAACATCTGCCCTCCGTACTTAGTCTTCAAATGACAGCCATCCACACCAATAAAGGGTCTACACCCATTGATAAAACCTTTTTTGCTCCCATTCAAGCAGAAATAAAATGACCCAAATCTAGGGGGAAGTGTGGGAACAGGTCTCTCAGCAATACCAATCTTAACAGTGTTTTCCTTGCATACCCTTCTTAGCTCATCAGCATACCTCCTCAGAAGACTATATTGTCTATCTGAATCTCCTTCAATTACTTCAGTAGCATATTGTTTTGCCTTCCATGCTGTGTTCTTATTTATTCCTAATGCAAAATGGGTCCTCATGTGTTGTGCTATATCCCTAAGCCTCACTTTTGGGAAGGTTTGCAATAACTTCACAACCTCCTTTGAAACCCACTTTGAATTGGCAGTTTTGTTGTAAAGGGTCCTAATACATGAGTGGGTGAGATATTGCTGTTTTGTCTTAATAGAATAAGTGGGGTCCTGTCCCACCCTAGAACACAACATATAAAAACCACATTTTCTTGTACACCTCACTCTTACCCTAGTACCCTCATTTTTCACCCAATCAATTGGCAGCCCTTTTAATGAATGCCAATCACGTACAGCTTCCCTAAAGTCTTTAAGGGAATTAAATTCCAAACCAGTTTTCCATTTATACCCCTTGTGCATATCACTCTTTTTATATCTCTCCACTTTAGGACCCCTCTCATCATCACTTGCATCAGGGTCATCACTATCTAATTCTTCACTCTCATATTCATTATTTTCAAATTTATTCTCACCACCACCAATAGAACTAACAACCATTTTCATGTTTTCTTCAAAGGTTTTCTCATCATGTGGATTTTTTTCAAACCCATCATCAAGACCTGCAGCTCTTTCATCCTCACTATCATCAAGTCCTTCAACATCATCACTATCATACTCAATAAATCCACTCCCATCACTGTCATCATCCCTATGCTCAACATACAGTTGGCCATCACCTACCCCACCAACAAAAGCATATGCAACCTCATAATAATCATCATCACCATTCAGTTGCCAAAACCCCTCATCCTCATTAATATATCTACTCCACACTTTAAAACTGTTTTGGTCATAACCCCAACCCATTACTAAGCTATTCACACGAGACTTAGTAAAATTATCCATATCTTCCCCATCCACCAAAGTTTGTTTCCCACCTTTGTAAAAAATTTTGTTGTTTTCTTTACAAAATTCACCCCCATGGTTGAAAACAACAGAGAATACATTGGAAAAGCTGAAAATCGAAAAAAGAAATTTTTTTAGCATCAGACACGTGTCACAATCCCCTCCAAATCCCCACACATACAAACATAGATATGCTATAGACAATCCAAAATACACACAACACTAAATAACAAACATTGAATCATTCAATCAGTCCCTACCACAGATTAAAAGAATCAGAATCTATCATGTGCTAAAGTACTACAACTTGCGGATTAAAGCATACAACTTTTTCATTTTTCAAAAATAGAAACTTACCTTTCATCACCAACCGGTTCGTCAATCTTCTTCTTCGTCGCTTCTTCCTTCACTGTTGCCTGCTTCGATTTCGTCTTCACCGTTGTGTGCTTCGTTTTCGTCTTCACCGTTGTGTGCTTCGTTTTCGTGTTCGAGTTCGCCGTCGTTTTCTTCTTCGCCATTGAATCGTTCGTTTTCTCTCTTCTCTGGTTAGGGCAATACTGAAACAACCCCTTCCCTTTCATATTCTATTTTATCATTTTTATTTTCTTTTTTGTTTTTAAATAAATGTCAATAAAATAAATGAAAACCTTATAAAAACTTAATTTCAGCAAAAAAAAAAGTTAAAGTAAATGACGTCCACGTGGCAATTTTTTTTAAAAAAAAATTGAATTTCCTACGTGGCAGCTGACACGTGGAGATTCTTGCACAGTCAGCTGTCACATAGTGTCTTGGAGGGGGGAATCTAGAAAACCAAATTTTGTAAGGGGGGAATTTAAACGAAATTTTTGTCAGGGGGGTAATGCAGAAGTCGCCTATATTGCAGGGGGGTAAACACCATTTTACCCTTTATTTTATTGTTTGCTTCTTTTCGATTTACCTTCGTGTTGAAGAATTTTAGTTAAGCTGTTTATGTAAAAGAAATCAACTCTAAATATATAATTAAAAAGTTTCTTTGATTCATCTCTCTCACTCTCTCACACACACATCACTTGCAATATACAAAACAAACAAAGATGTAATAAAATATCATGAAACAAGTATTTTTTTAAGTGTAAAAATGTTATTTAAAAAAAATAAATTAAAATTGATGTCACAACTTTATTTAATTCGTTTCATTTGTTTATTTTTTCCTCCTTATATAGATCTTTATTTTTTGGTCAAGGTGTCCTTATAGATTCTAATGTTGGACTAAGAAATTTTTCATGTATATATGTGTAATTTTTATTATTGTTAATGTATGAATACTTATTTTTGTGGAACATGAAGTTATAAAAGCAATTTAGAATTTAATTTAATTTAATTAAACAAGGTTAGTCTCCAATCATGTAGAGAACCAAAATTTAAATTTCATAATTTGAAATCTCGTTTTGTTTTTTGTTGAAGTCGAAAAAATAAATTACATAAAAATCAAGCTGACACACTAACTCTATCCGCTAACAATAATGAGCTAATTTGAATCATATCAGAACGTTGTTCATATTCTACATTGACCAGTATATTGATACAAGAATTTGATTTAAGATAAGAGTGATATAATTTGACGTTCAAATCCAACTGAAATAAACTTTTAATCTTTTGTAATAGTTTCATTCGAACAACACTACAGTCACTCCAACACTAAGCATATTTTACACCGCCACCCGAGAATTCATCTCCACCACTATTGCCGAAAAACCTTTTGATAATCTAATTTGTGCCCTTCCCACATTTTCCAAAGCTCCGCTATATAAATACTACATAGTTTATTTTTAAAGTCAATTTTATCATTACCACATACTATAATATTGCTCTTCATTCTCTCTTCTAATATGTTTACACTAGATATGAGTGAATTTAGAATTTTTGAACATAGAGAATCCAAATCCTATTAACTTTTTTTTTGGTCAAATAAATCCTATTAACTACAACCTCTAAAAAAAAAAAAGAGCCTAAACTGGATTCATTCCTAACTTGATATTGGGCTATCAAATCATATGCGAGGAAGCTTTCTCTCCCCCCCACCCAATATTTCGATTTCGCCCTTGGTTGAAAAGTTCAGGATCTATTTACCGAACTTTTTTTTTTGCCATGAATACGAACTTCGGAACGTGTCTCCCGAAAATTTTACCGAATTTACACTAGAAAAGGTTCGGAAAATAGATCCCGAACTTTTGGTTCATGGGCAAAATTAGAAAAAGGGGGGGTGGAGAGAAAATTCCTGAATTGGGAATCCAACTAGTCAATTTGTGGGTTCTTAAACACCCTCACTGTATCATGCTAGCCGCCGTGCCCGTTTGTGTGACTGATATTTTTTTTTTTGTTTGCTGGATCGATATTTTCTATTGTGCAAATATAAATAACTACTTAATCTTTTTTTTTATTGGACTTAGTTAATTGATAACTACTTGACCTCCTTTTTTGTTGTGGCTAGTTATTAAGAAGAAAAAGATTTTTTTTTTACTATAAAAAACTGAAAACCTACTTTTATGTTGAAGTTGTGCTTAGTTTTTTTTTTGTAGTTTTTTTTTAAGGATAAAATAAGAATAATGAAAAAGTCATCCCAAAAATTTGTATCCCATTTATATATTAGTATAGATAAATTAAAATTACTTTTCAAATCTATTTATTGGAAACCATACCCCTGCGAATTTATCTCTCTGAACAGAGAAAAATACTGCTTTTTTCTTGCGCTTGGATGAATAAATATGGATAAAAATAGTATTTTGTGCCAATTTATAAGAGTGAATTTTGATTTTTAAATATCATGGGGTGGGAAGAGAAACACTCTAAATTAAACGCTTCGATGACAAAATGATAATGCATTTGTTCCGTGAAAAAATTGTTATTTAAAAATAAAAATCCGAACATTGTATATCTCTTGTACTCCCTTTTTATTACAACTTATGTGTATTTAAAAAATACATAAAAATAATTTAACAAAAAAAATAATAAATTAAATTGCACCGCATTTGACATTAAAACTTCGAAGTCAAAATATTATTTTTCTTTGTAGTATTTACCAACCTATACTGTGATTTGGTTGACTTATATTATCTTTAGAAGTAAGAAATTATCATTATCACAGGCTGTTGATTAAAGTGAAAGTACTAATTTTTTGGTAGTCAAAAGCTAAGATTTCGCGTCTATATTTTAATTAGAAAAAATGAAAAGAAAGTTGGTGAATGGTTAAGATGTAAGAATTGAGGAAAATTGAGGAAAAAAAATTGAGAGGATCATTTCTCCTATCTTTTGAGGTAAATTATTGGTGGTATAATTCATTGGTTTGTTTGGGATGTCTATTTTTTAATTTGTGTTTTGCGTTGTTTCTTCTTTCCACTTTGAGGTTTTGTAACTTGACATTATGTTAATCTATTCTTGGCACTCCATGAGAGTGTTTTTTTTCGCGCTTTCTGCCTTTCTCGCGCGCCTTTTGGATATCTAAAAATAGCCCCTCGCAAAATAACAAGCAAGTGTTGAAGGGATGCAAAATCTGAAAAACACAGTTCACTATTTAAAGTGTCAACTCAAACTTGAACTAGCGAACCTTATAAAAATATTTTTGTAGGGGGTGAAAGAATGGCGAGCGGGACAACAATATTAGATTTTATAAGGTTCACTAGTTAAAGTGTGAACCGAACAATTCACACTTTAAGTAGTGAACCATGTTTTTTTTAAATTGTGTACCCCCTTGAGCTATCACTTGAAGTAGCAAACTATGTTGTTTTTTTTTTTTTTATATATATATATTTTGCACTCCCTTTGACACTCGCTAATGATCTTGCGAGAAAATATTTTTTGAAATCCAGGAGGCGCGCGAAAAAGAAACACTCTCAGAATCAATGTTAAAACTCGAAGGTTTCTCTCCCCCTCTCCACTCCCCTGAAATTCCGTTTTTTTCCTTGAACAAAAGCTTCGGAACACGTTTTTCGAAGTTTTTTTTGTCTTGAATAAGAACTTCGGAACATAGTTCCCGAAATTTTTCCGAATTCGAACTAGGAAAACTTCGGAAAACGCGTTCCGAAGTTTTTGTTCAAGGGTATAAACAGAATTTGGGGGGGGGAGAAAAATTCTTAAAACCCTATATGTGCATGATGATTGAAGCCCAAGCCCAATAATAAAAAGTGACCAAGGTTACTTAAAAACGAAAAATTTCAATTTTTTACGTCACATGAGTGACATAATAGTTACCACCAAAAATCATGGAAGACTGAATCCGACATCATCATCGTCCTCTTCGATGATCCTGATGAAGATGAAACTTCTCTTGTCTCTTCTCCTTCTTGCTTCCACACTTTCTTCTTCTCTAGCTAAGGGTGGTGCTTTTCAATCATTTCTTCCTTCAGGTTTTCTTCATTCTTTGCATCTCAAATTATGCATCCATCAATGCCTTCTGCAACTACCCATTTGTCTTTTTAGTACTCTTAGACCATGCATAGAAATGGGTACTTGCAAATTTTTGTTTTTTATTTTCAGCTTAAAAACCAATCTAAAATTCTTATAATTTTGTCTCCTTTAGGAATTTAAGTTATAATTATGTTTTGGAATTTAAGGTTTTTGTTTTATATATATTTGTAGTTTTTTTTACTTGATATGGTAAAATTGTGGAAATTTTCAAATGTTGACTTTATATATGTTTGAATTGAATGGGTGCAACTTAGGAGTAATAAGAGTTTACATGGTTGTGATAATTTGCATGATGAAGTTTTATGTTTAGCTTGAAAGCTAGAAATTTGAAGTTTTATAAATTCTAACTGCATGTTTGTTTTGGTATTAGAAGATTTCAGTGACCGTAGTAATGTAAGCCGTGCGAGGCGTTTGCTCGAAGACAGTGAATCTCAGGCCCGGACTAGGTAATCACATTGGATCTCTAACCGGTTGAGATCCTCTCCGTTTCTTAAAAGAAATGGAAGTGTCTATTACTATAGCTTTGAAGTAAATTAAATCTATAGTAATGGAGATGTCCATTTATTTTAGGAAATGGAGAGGATCTCTATATTGTGCTTGTAACTTCAAATGGCGATGTTTTGTTTTTTTATCATTTATTTATTTATTTATTTATTTGCTTTCTTTTCATTAAGCAGTGTTGATTTGACACAAGGTTATATGACCAATTCTGACCTTGAAAGGAGCATCAAGGAATTTGGACAAAGATGCAGCAATATTTCTAGGATATACAGGTTGATTCCTCATACCTGCACATTGCTACTTTTTTTATCTATCTCGAGTCATGCCTCAATAAAGAACATTACTAGAGCAAAAATATTTTTCATACTTCTTAATATGTTTATGAATAAATGAACTACTTTATAAAGGAAATACTTCTCGCCATTGCTAAACTGACTTATTGTCTGTTTCTCTCTTTGAGGGATTCTTGGCGTGGGCTATTAGTATTGGGAAGAGTGTGAATGGAGTTCCACTGGTAATTTCTTCTTCTTTTTGGAATTCATTCATAACTTATCTCCGAATCAAAATAGATTGTCATCTTGGTTGCATGATTTCTGTATCTCTTCTTTGTGTTCCTCCATATAGTGGGTGATTGAGATTTCTGACAAGCCGGGGGAAGAAGAGACCGAACCTGCATTTAAGGTGAGTTTTGGGTTCTGGCTAACCTTTGCTCCCGAAGAATATTTGGTAGTTCTGGCAACTCTAACCAATATAATACTGATGCAGTATATCGGAAATGTGCACGGAGATGAACCTGTGGGCCGCGAACTTCTTATATTTTTGGCCAATTGGTTATGTGATAATTATTTGAAAGATCCTCTGGTACGTTTCCTCTCTTTTCCTTATTTGCAGAAGTATAATCTCATCTCTTTCCTCGCATTTGTTGTGGCATTAAATAAATGTGTGCTCTCACTGTGCGTTAACTGATACCGGTGATGAGTTTTTGAAGATTAGAAACTGTCGCAATATCTATTTATTGAGCACACAAGTTTTATAATATTTAACTGATGCTTTTGTTATTTTATGATTTCGTATTTACTTTTACGATATCTTACTCTTAGTGAAATGTTTTAGGCGACATTGATTGTGGAGAATGTTCACCTTCATTTACTTCCATCAATGAATCCTGATGGCTACACCTTAAGGAAACGTGGTAATGCAAATAATATTGATCTGAACCGGGATTTTCCTGATCAGGTATACATTTTATAGTAGTGATTTGTATACAATATATTAAAAATACCGCTTGAAGTTCATTTTGTATTACTTTTATGACTGAAACTTTACTATTGCGGTCATAAATAAGACTATTATATTGTTTGATTACATTTAGAGATGCCATTGTATTAGTGTGTCACCTTTTATTCATGTTCCTAAAATTAGGACCATGAGCTTTTACTTGATGTCAATTGCGTATTCTTCACTTGCTTTTTGCATTTATTTTAAATTTATTGTTAGATTTTCTATTTCCTATTTTTGTGGTTATAGTTACTGATTTCTTGCTAGAGATCATCTGAGAACTAACCTGCTATGCCTGTCTCGAACGAAACAACAGTTCTTCTTCGCAAACGATGATGAGGATTCACGGCAACCCGAAACAAGAGCAATAATGAATTGGTTAAGAGATATACGATTTACAGCATCTGCAACATTGCACGGGGTACTTATTTGGAATTCACATATTAGTTTCTACTCATTGCTAGGCTGTTTATTTCAACTGACTATAGCTTGTCTTAGTCAATTCTTATCATATTTAGATACATAATTTATTCATTAATGGCGTCTTTTTCATTTACTACCTCAGGGTGCACTTGTTGCAAATTATCCTTGGGATGGTACCAGAGATAAAAGGTGGTAAATTATTCTACTGTAAGATGTACAATGATATGCTCTCAATCTTGACTTTTTTATTACCGACTTTGTCTATTGATGTGAATAAACTACAGGACGTACTACTACGGATGTCCTGATGATGAAGCATTTCGGTTCATGGCAAGTATATATAGCCACTCCCACTACAACATGTCTTCGAGCAAGGAATTTATAGATGGAATCACAAATGGAGCAGCATGGTATGGTTATTTGAAAGTAATGCGTAGAAGTTCATTACTGCAGTCTATGTTCTTTCAATATGTTCATAAATTACAAAAGATATGAATGCAGGTACCCTTTATATGGAGGAATGCAAGATTGGAACTATATACATGCTGGCTGTTTTGAATTGACCTTGGAAATTAGTGACAATAAATGGCCTACCGCTGCAGAGGTTAGTGGAACATTTGAAGCTGAGCAGTTTTCAAAATTCTAAATAACATTGAAAGATAACATTGCTGAATTTGTCGTCATACTTCGTTAAATAGTGTAGAATAGTGTAGATCTGTCGCTAGAGTTTAGACATATGTATACACATTGAAAGATGACGAAAGCAAAGCCTTAGCAATAAAACGTTATTTATCGCTAGAACAGTTTATATAGCAAGTATGATTACTGTTCCAACATAATCTAACAATAAATCCCCGAGATCACCATAACTTAGTTCAATTTTGGTTTCTTTTACTGCACTTGCTTCGTTTTGCTCTTTACCAAATAAACTTGCTTATTTCTGCTTATGATTGGTTTAGTTTTTAACATGTAAATTTTATTTTGTTAACTTCTGTTGACTTATGTTAAATGCAGCTTCCTATTCTTTGGAAATACAATAAAATGAGTATGCTTAATCTTGTGGCAAGCCTTGTGAAGGTATGGTTTTTTTGCTTATCTGCTTTAAACCTAAAGAAATAATTTGATATATTTGTCCTGTCTTCTTGCTTCACAGTATTTTAAAATATCAATAAAAGTGTTTTAAAAAAACATCGAATGGTTTATTGCAGAACATTGGATTGCGCTCTATTAAATGCCACTACTGTTATAGTTTATTGCACGTAAAAAGACTTTCTTAGTTATATTTCAAAATGTGTACAGAAATATTCCGAAAATCTTCCAACTTTTTAGGTTTTTAGTCCCATTGCTTTTTGTTTGATTGATCAGCTGTTTGTTTTCTACTCTCCAGACAGGAGTGCATGGAAGGATATATTCTTCAGGTGATGGAAGACCATTACCAGGCTTTATAACTGTCAGTGGAATAAATTACACAGTATGTCTGGAATTACTTTTTTCTTTCTATTTGCATTTTAAACTTGTTGTCACTAATCTTTCCATGTGTAGTAGGATTTTGTTTCCATGTACGTGCCTACACATTTTTGTTCAATTATCTAACCACATCTAGAGTTTTATATAGTGTGAACACCTCTCCAAAATACCGTGTCGGCATGTCAAACACAAATTTGATACTCTGTAATAGTGTCCAATTAAAAACACTATTTTTACAATGCTGATTTATAGTTGCGCTGAATATTTTAAACTAATTGATTTGTAGTTCTACCATTAATGCACGAACATGGGCCTGTCTGGATTGACTTATTTGAGCTTATCTACTGACATAAGTTTTGTGAGACTGTTTGGGGGAACTTATGAAAACAACTTATGACAATTTTTGTAAGTTTTTTTTCATAAGTTATCCGATACAATTTATGAAAACTGCTCGTAGCATATATAAAACAATTTATCTTAATTTTATCCTTTTCTATAGAAATAGCTTATACATAAGCGCTTATCATGATAAGCACTTGTGCTATAAGCTGCAAATAAGTTGTTTATCCAAACAGGTCCTTATGCTTAAATTTTAATGTTCCATAGTCATCCTGTGGATTGGATTATACTTTTGCTATAATTCTCGAGATTGTTTGACTGCATGTTTAATTTTGCGCTTCACTTTCATGACGTACTTTGTGTTTTATAATTCCTGACCAACAGGTTAGGGCTGGAAAAACGTTTGGTGACTACCATCGCTTACTTGGCCCCCGAGATAAATATGAAGGTATTATATCATACTGTACTTTTGGATTATTTCGATATAGTACATATATATAATGTGAATTCGTGTCAAAACTTGAGGTTTTAATTTAAATTCAACACATAGTGAATACAAGATTACATACTTATAAGGTGCCAGTTTCATAGATAGGATATAGATTTCATCACCAAAATAATGACAATTTCCAGATTTTAATCTTAAACATTCACAAATATGTACTTGTAAATTGCAGTAGTGGCAACCATGGCTGGTTACAAGTCAAAGAATACATCAATTTGGTTAGATGAAGGAGCTATGACATTGGATTTTGTTCTTGACCCTGAAGTTAGTATCAAAGGGATACAACAAAATGTCTATGATTGCAACTGTGACAGTAAAAGCAAACTAGAATTTGTTCAATTTCTTTGGGGATCTCACTTGGAAGTTTTCTTTGTTTTCATTGTTATTTTAGGATTTTTATGCTTATTATTTCAGAGGAGAAAAAAAGTCAAAATTTCAACCTCCAAACAGTCAACAGGGGCAAAAAGAACTGTTATAGTTTGAGGTTTTGGTTACTGATTTGTATCAAATTCTGTTGTATACTAATGTAGAATACTTCTTCCTCCTCATTCTTTTAGACAAGACCTATCAAATAAGAAAATATAATAGTAGCAAATTCTGTTGAATGTCACAAATACAATCTTGAATGTCACAAATCTTTCGCAATTTATAAGGTAATTGATTCAAAGCAAAATTACAGGTCCTTTTTTTTTTTTTTTTAATATTTTGGTCCTTTATCTTTTATTTGTAACAATTTGGTCCATTATCTTACTTTTTTGTAACACTTTGGTCCTTTATCTTTTATTTGTAACACTTTGGTCCTTTAAAGATGAAAATATGAAATAATTGATGAAGATGAACATATTGATCAAAATTATGAGTTTTACTTAATTTTAATAAAAGGTATTTTAAAAAATAAAATTCAGCATTTTTTTAATAAAAAAAATGAGAAAAAGGGTTTACATATGAATGTTATAAAAAATAAATGACCAAAATGTTACAAATACAGTGTTACAAATAAATAACCTAAATGACTAAAGTGTTATAAATAAAAGATAAAGGATATTACAAAAGAATAAAATAAAATACCTGCAGTATAATTTTGCCTTGATTCAAACTCCATCAGTACATTTAACTTTACCAAATAAAAAAAAACAAAGAAACAGGGTAGGTTCTAGAGAGATTGGCCGCTTAATAACAAGGAAAATGTTAAAGTTGAGGAATCTAATCTAATACTCCCTAGTCTTGTATGTAAGCAAGAATAAAAAAAAAAACACACCCTTTAACAATAGCGCCGGTGAACTAACATCAAAGTTGCTAGTAGTCAACGTAAATAATAAGAATCCTGCAATAGAGATGTATGAGAGCAACTTTAACGCTAGTGCACTAAGCCAGAATCATTGACCACATCACGGCAACTATAAGGAACAAGCAGTAAACTTGGCAAGTGGGTGAACTAATTTTAGTTCACGGCAGCTATACAAACAACGTTAACTATCTATTTTAAAAGATAACAAAATTAAATTTTTTTTCATCAATCAAGCTTTCACTGGTCACCAACTGTCATATACAATTTAATTTTATAATATTATATAAAAATATGTGGGTCAAGTTTTGGTTTTTTATAAACAATACCATTAAAGTAAAAACTACTTAAATTAACTATAAATTTCTTAAATCCTACAAATTACTTTGGACCCACTAAAAGTAATTTAATTTACTCACTTAATTTACTCCCACTAAAGATGCTCTGACATGGCAAAACAAGTGAACTAACTTTTCTGCCCATGCTCTAATTAGCCAACGGCAACAAAAGGATTGTTACTATTATTTTATTCAAAGCAAAATTGCACAATGACCACATATCTATTCAAATGATTATTTTAATATTTTATTACTATCTTACCTTTTTATTTTAAATACTGTAGTAATAGAAAATGAACATATGAAATGAAAAGCATATGTTACTATTTACTACTATATTATTGGGTGCTAAATTAGTTTTTATTACTATCTTACCTTATTATTTTATTACTATCTTATTTTGTATTCCCTCCGGTCCTTTTTATAAAAGACAATTTACTTTTTAAATTTATTCAATAATTGATGTATTTGATCTATATTATAACTTAAATACATTCATTATTGAATGCATCTAAAAAGTCAACTGTCTCTTATAAAAAGGACCGGAGGGAGTATTTCGTTTAAAATGTAATTGTTGCTTATTGTTATGTATTATTTTAAATTCTATGAAAATATAATTTTATTTATTTATTATTGTTATATGTATTATTTTAATATTTATTTTTTGTCAATTTTTTTAGATATTTTTATGCATATTAAATTAACGTTAACTTTGAATCAAAACTAATTACAAATAAAAAAATATAAACATGTAGGGTCAATGTTTGGTTCTTTATAACCAACCACCATCAAGGTAAAAATTACTTAAATCAACTATAAATGTCTTAAATCCTAACACATCACTCTGCCCACAAAAAGTAACTTAGTTTACCCCCTTAGTTTACTCCCACTACCACTAAAGATGCTCTTAAGGAAATGAATAAAGTGTATTAAGTAATGACATGAATTATTGTATTTTCAATTTTACCCTTGCTTTTTTGGTTTGTTTACGACATTAGAAGTTGTATGGATTGGTTGAGTGGAGTAAAGTTCTGTTGAAAACCGCAAAAAACAGTATAATTATTAAAGGTTTATAAAAAGTTGTAATAAATATAGTAACTTTTGTTTATATTTGAGACTTTCAATTTTTTTATTTTGTTGCTTATATTCGAGACTGGAGGGAGTATACTAATAAAATAGTTTTGGAACTTGTGTAATATATATATTCAAAACATTAAAAAAAAATTCAATACAAAATTTACCTTTTAAATTTCTTAAGTAGCGTCCATGAAACACTTGTTAATAAAATAAGACAAATGCTAACGAGTGCCCCGGGGCACTCTTTAAGATATTAAATAGTAAGATTTTTACATAATTTTTACGGGAATGCGTAAAGTCAACACATTGGAAATTGTATTGTTTAATTTTTTGAATAAAAAATTTCTATAAATAGAATGCTTAAAGAGTATCCCGAGGGCACTCGTTAACAAGACCCTATTAATAATGAGTTTAATTGATATGCACTGACGGTGTAAAATAATTTTACACGGTCATCCAACAAGAAATCACCAATCTTCCATATCATATAAAGAAAGTGGGGTAAAGTGGGGTGACGTGGCGGAATACATGGCTGTCATTTTACACTGTCGGTGCATACAAATTAAATCCATTAATAATACTGCAAATAAATAGATTTAGAGTATTCAAACATTGAATAAGGCACTCAAAATTTTGCAAGGAAAAGCTTAAATAATTTCAAAACCTCTTTTGATATCCAAATATTCGTTTCTCCGGTCAAATTGTGAAGTCTATGCTATTTGATTAGTGATTATTTCCAATCCTTTATGCTTGTTATAGCGATTGGCTTCTAAAAGAGCTCAGCACTTCCTTTTTGTGTGAAAGATTTAGTTCTTTCAAAAAGATGATTTTATGGTTTAAAATAGGCTTTAAAATAACAAGACCCATATTTTTAATATAGAAAGTTGATAGAATTATTCCGTTTGAACATAAACATGAACTATTTTCAACACTTGCAAGTTGCAACAAAACAACCATTTCACATAATATCAAGTTATTTTACTAACATAGTTACATAGAGAATATTATTATTTTTTATCATAAAAAATACAAAAGAACAAATTCCTTGTAGATTTATAATATAGTAACTTCAAAATTCCTTGCACTAATTCGTGTATCTTTTTTGTTTACTAACTTTTATAGTTAAAACTGATTAAAAGAGAGAGCTCTCTTGCCTTGCATTGATAAATTGATTAAATCTAGATTTTTATTTAGTATATGAAATTTGAGATTTTTAAAAAAAATAATTTAAGGTATTGAGAGCTGTAGATAGTATAATCCAATATCATACTAACAGCGGTGGAAATTTCATATCAATATCATAGTACTCTGAAGAAGAAAAAAAAAATGAGTTTCAATTTTTTCTTTCAATCCAGATTCTCTTGCTACTTAAGTAAATGTGAAAAATAAATAAATTTACATATGTGACAGCATGCGCATTATCATACCTTTCAGGCCGAAGGCAACAATTTAGGGATGAAGGAGAGAAATAAGTTGGACAATAAGTGGCTTCATGCAACATCAGCAGCAGCTTAATCCTACATTTTTAGTCTATGTTTGGTATTACGGTGGATATGTCAGAGTGTAACTTCTGTGTTTCAAAAGCTACAGAGTGTAACTTTTGTGAAATCATGGTGGATCACCGTGATACCAAACATAGACTTAAACTCGCTTCTGAGCATCAGTCTGGGAGTGCTTCTGAGCAAGAATTTTCTTTGTCTTCTCAAGAACACCAAAAAATATTGAACCACCTATTCCTATCCATACAACTCTTGGTCCAATACCCTGCAAATAGTTTTAGGCTTTTTAGAAAGTTTGTTTGGTTAAAAGAAAGTTAAGAATCAAAATAATGACTAGTGTTTACACTAAATTTCAAGTTATGTTCATACCTTAAAAAGAGCATGAGCTCCTTCTTCTTTAACTATTGTCCTAACACAGTCACAAATGCCGTTGTAATATTTTTGGGTTCCCTGATAGAGTGATAGGGAATGAGAGTTAGATAATGTCAGATATCACTTCCAATCAAAATCACAAGCAAAAAGAATGTCGTAAAAAAGAAAGAATTTCAAATAGCAACTCCTATGAAGAGGTTAAAAATTTCACTGTACCTGAACCATCAATCTGGTTTTCACTACATCAAGTGGAGTTGTAACTGCTCCAGTTATGGCACCTATATTGTATTAAATTTAACATTTTCAGTTCCAACGAAAGCTGGGCACTGTATTCAGCATGAGTGAAAAGAATATACAAAAAAAAGACTGATTCGAAACTAAATTTAGCAGTAACTAGCAATGTTTCCTTGCAGTTCATTTACTAGTTTTAACAATTTTCTTGGAGGGAGTGGTAACCAGCATGTTGAAAATTGTCATACTGTATTCTATATAATGGGGCTCATTGCTAACTTGCGGACCATACAAACTATGAAAGGTGTTGGAAAGAGAGTGTTCTTAGCGCTCCTCTAGGCAACAATATATACCACAAAATTAAAGGCATCATTATTCGTTGTGATGACTTTCAACGAGAAACCAAAGTAAGAAGAATAAAAAATCCACATGAATTCAGCAGCACAAGGTAAATTACATATTAATAGCCTGTTTGAGATTGTGTTTACTGTAGAACACAAATGCTGCGTTTGGCTTTCAAAGCACTTTGAATGAAAGGAAAAGTGTCATTCCTTCCACCGAATGCTGGTTTTGTTCAAAGAAATCAAATTCTTACACATGCATGCTATAAAGAATCCTAAAATGCTTCAATAGAAAATTTATAATCAGTGTGAAGTAGAAGTACCAGCAAAAGCCCCAAGCATAGCATTCTCTGGATCATTTAGATCTCTTTTTGCCTGCAAAAATTAAAAAATACAGAAACTATTTAGTACTTCAACAAGGTCTTATTTGTGGAGAGATTAATAAACGTTATGTTAAATATATTTACGGTTCCTATAAAACGAACAAATTTTGGTTTATGTCAGTGCAAAAACTTCATCTAATTTTTGTCCCTCCAAATTCTGAAATCATTCTTTTTGTACCATGCTATCATGTGACATCTGTTAACTACTTATGTGTCCAACGGATTGCCACTTGCCATAATAGGTGGCATCCAATAATATCCATGTGGTCACTCATTGGCCAGGTCAGTAGGTTTCTCCCCCAGGGTTTGAATAGTTTTCAATTTACAAGTTTTTTCATTTAAGGGCTCAAGGAAATATTTTGGTGGGAGTCATAGTCACGTGTTGACATGACAAATGAGTAGCCACGTGGGCATTACCATGTGCCATGTGAACTTTTTGTTGACACATAAGCAATCAACAGATGTCACAAATTCGTAGAAATGAAAAACATTGATTTCAGATTTTGGAGGGACGAAAACTAGGGAAATCATTTTACGGGGACCAAAACCAAAATTCACTTACTTTACAGGAAACAAAAACATATTTAACCTTGAATATTTACTAGATAGAAGAAATAACACTACGGAGAGGAAAATATATCATCCATAAGGAAAAAAGAGACCCAACATAAACTATTATAAGATACTTTCTTATATTCTAACAGGAACATTTAGAAACACAACAATTATGTAGCAAAATTTTCCAGTTTTTCTGTACAGCAAATCAACGCTATTGAAAAAGCCATGAACCGAAAACAGAAGAGAAGTCACAAAATAATATTATCCCTAAAAAGATTACGGGACAAAGACATGCTAAAGAATGCAGGAATTTTGATCCAACTATGCTAGAAGCAATGTTAAAGATGAGTGAATTTTCCTTCTTTAAGGAAAATAACGTTTATATTAATACCTTCCAAACTACTCTTTTATATGAAACAGAATACTTCCCATTTTATAGATGACTTGCAATTGTGCCTACCTTCATAAAATTTCATATAGAATAATAGACACTTCAAATTTAAGCTTACCGCTAGTTTATACCCGATACGGAGCTGTTCGTAGATGCATAATTCTAAAGCATCAAATGGTAAATCTCGCAATAAGAAAGATCCATATCCCTACAATAACTCAAAAAATGAAAGTACATGTCAAGGTAGGTAAATAAAAACCACAGTCAGCATATTTATAATATTCAAGTAGCATGTAAAATGGCAGTAAACAGTGTAAAGGCATTACCATAATCCTACAACCTGCATACAACATTGTATCTCCTTTTTCTCATATAAATCAACATGAAGGCTCTTTTCACCAGAGAGGGAAATTGAGTAAGTATTACTTACTAGAACAATGTTTTAAAGCAGAAAGTATCATAAGCTACCTTAAAATTAAAGAACTAATTAAATGGTCATCTATGACATGAAATTAATACATACCGCATAAAGACCTTTAAAACCCTCATTAGCAATGATAAGACGAACAGCAGCTGGGGTTGATTTGAATTGACCGGTCTGTATCCTTTGCTTAACAACCTAGAAAAGCACAAATCAATTCCAAACTCAAAGAAGCAAAAAATAATTGGCAATGTCTAAAGTAAAATTACTTACCTCAGTTGGAACACGAACAAGAGAAGAAGCGGCTCCTCCAATAGCACCTGCAGCCTGAAGACAGATTAGGACTATTACCATAGCAAATATAATGGAAATGTCAATAGCAATGTTAAACTAGACTAAAATGCATGTGTGCAAATCATTTAAGACAAACTAGGCACTGAAGCTATGAAGCACAAACACTCCTCAGATTAGACGTGTCCCGGTGTCGGACACGCGTCGGTGTCGGACACCGACACTTAAGATTACACTGAATCATGTTATTTTCTCAAATTATTAGTGGTGTCGACGTGTCAGTCTCCGTGACGTGTCCGGTGTCCGTGCTTCATAGCACTGAATTGATCAACATAGAAGCTCACCAAAAGTTTCATTAACTGTTTGTAATTTTTATGTTTTTGCTTGCTGGAATAGCCCATTAAGCTGCTCAATCAGTTTTCAATTCTCCAAATTTCTAGGCAATAAAGATTCAAATAGCTACTTGGGATCAGAATATTTGATTCTATTTTATTTAGGCATCAGTTATGCTAACTCATAGCAAATGTTTTGCCTTTTTATTGTCTTTATGTCTGTATAAGTACAACTATTTGCTGCTCGATAAAATATAAGCCTTTTGCATTCAAATTTCCTCTTCGTTCCTTCTTTTTACAACCACTATATTTCTCCAAATAACCAACAGTTTTATTTGTATTATCTGTTTACATGTACTCTAAATTTTGTTTGCCTACAAACACTAAAAATAGTGCAGTCCAATCCATGTTAATTGAGTAACAATTTTATATATAATTCATATCTCAAATATCTAAAGGTACATATCTCAAATATCTAAAGGTACATATCCAACTAGAAAATATCCTTTCAGGCCAAGTATAAGCATCAGAATAAGCCATGGTCAAATATTACCAAGATGCTATCAGTAATGTATTTGAATGATTGAAAATATTTTTTGGTGAAAATTCTTATAAATTTGGAGAATAACTAAAACTAAAAAATATTGGATATCGTGATAACTGATAAGTCTAAGGTTTTTGAATCAGAAAAGGTGGCATGTAAAAGAACTATGCTCTTGTATTTTTGGTCAAGTTAGGATACTTTTTGTCAATCCCAGTTTGTGTATCCTATGATTTATTTCAACTGATTAATGCTCTGAACATCATCATGTCATTATACATTCGTTAAAAGGTGAAATTTGTGTGCAACATTGCCTAGACAACTAAATAGATTATCTATTTTATTATTAAGAAAGCCAACTTACAATGTGAGCCAGAGCACTTAGATTATCCGGGAAGATCTCTAGCAATTTCTGCTTTGCTGGTTCATACACACCAATAAAAATTGCAGAAGCTCTGCCAAGAGCGGAAGAATAGTACGTTAAAGATACGTTGCACATAATCAATTCAATTAAGAATCAACATATATGACAAAGATTCTTTCGGTCAATTATTAATAGATAAAGCTAGAATCAAGACATTTCTTAGCTTGAGTACAAAACACAAGCTATAATATCTAATTAGCTTTGATTCAAACATGTTTGTTATAGAAATATATTAAGCGAAAAGCAGAAAACGAGATAAAGAACACTGAAATGAATGCTACGTGAATTGAAAAGGATGAGATGTATATGAAAATAAAGCCTACTCACGGTAAGACACCAGCAAGATTTCCAGCCAATCCAGAATACAAACCCTTGAAAACAATATTTACTCCACCACGAGCAACCTGATATAAAAATGGAACAAGATATAAAATCAAAAGATAATGCGATTAAAAATTAGATATGGGAGAATCAAGCCAAAACTTGACAATAAATTCCATCAAAAGATCTACAACTACACCATACAACGAAAGGAAAATGGAAAAATGTTAGAAGAATGCTATTCTATTAATCTTATCCCTAAGAGGTGGAAATACTGCAAGAAAGCTCTATGCATTGCACCACTAGCAAAAATTTCAAGTCAAATGTGATAGAATGAATGTTGACCAAACTAGTAGATTATGCATGAGCAATGAGCATAATGTGCATGATGCTAACTATACAGCGTCCATAAAATTTGAACTTAGACGTGAACTAAAACGTTGAAGCTGCATTCAAATGAGGAATATATTATTAGTATCTGACAACAGCATTTTGAGACCTTTGCCTCTTGTTTGACAGGTTGTGAACTAATTATTTTCCTCTTCCTCCCCAGTCCCTAACACTAGGGGTATAAAAACAGACGAAGTAGAATTATAATTTGTCGCTCACCTGTAGTCGAGTTTTGATGGTATCGATGGGGTATAAAACTGCTTCTACAGCAACACCAGCAACACCTCCAGCAATACAACCCTCTACAGTACTCATAGAATAAGGCAATAGTTATAGCAGTAGCAGTACATAACAGGAAAAAAAAATGCAAGTAATTGAAATAGTAAATTACAGTTTAAACATGTAAGGCTTTAAATTATCAATTTACTACTTCTAATAACAACTTCATACTAATATGTAACTGATCATGATGTCTACATAAAAAAGTAGCAAATTATTAATAAAAGTACTTATGCATAATGCCACGAAAAAGGCAAACTAGGTCAGCCATTTGTTTAAACCTATGAAGCACGGACACAGACACGCACACCGGACACGACACGAACACTGACGCGTTGACATAGATAATAATTTGAGAAAATGACACAATTCAATGTAATGATAATTGTCGGTTTCGTGTCAGTGTCCGACACCGACGCGTGTCCGACACATGGGCACGCCTAATCAGACGCTTCATAGGTTTAAACACCAAAGGTTTACAGTTTTTAATCCTTGAATTAACACATTCATGAAATGGAATCACAAAACTTACCATATAGAGCACGAAAATAGTCAAATGGATTATTGTCTTCTTGAGTGATAGACATGAAGAACTTATCAGGATCCTTTTGAACAGACATTTTAAACTTCAATGCATCTGTGTATATACAAGTTATTTGTTCAACATAAGGAATCAAAACACAAACATAAACCTATTCAACTAAAGTGACACAGCAAATTTTCACAATATTGATGAGTAGGTAAAATTTGAAAACCAATTGAATAAAAAAACTTTGAGCAAAACATGTGTTATGTAAGGAATGGCGTTGCAGAGAGAGTATACATACCAATTGAATCAGGTTGGGGAGCTTTGGAGATCATGGGAAATGTGCAAAGATCAAATATTTGACAGTGAGAAGATGCAGAAGAAGAAGCTTGACACAAAGGGGTTTATGTGCACGTGCAAAATCAGAAAGTGAACCGCTCCATTTTGAACCGGTTTATAAAGTGTTTGAGTTCAGTTTATGCTTATGCTATTCAATATTTATTTTAACTAAAATTTTAAATATTAAATTAAATATAAAATAATTACTCCCTCCGTCCCATTTTAAATGACCTCTTTTTGACTTAGTATACTATTCATTTGATCTGCTTTGACCTTATTTTTCTACTAATATATACATGCAAATATTAGCATATGAGATGTTGTTTGATTTGTCTCGACGAGTACTTTCAAAATATACCATTTTTATAATTTTTAATAATATATAATTAGAGATATTAACGATTAAAGTTGTGCATCGGCAAATGTGTCAGTGGTCAAACAGGTCATTTATTTTGGGACAGAGGGAGTATAATGTTAGAGTAGAAACTCATGCTATTACTTGACTTTACAATAATGATACAACGATCCAATGAATATAATGTGTAAGAATATGAAAAACCGTAAATTTTTACTTAAAAATGACAAATTTTGATAAAAAAATAAAAAATGATGAACCATATCATAAATTTTTGAGTGACTTTTCTCATCTTACCTATTCTTTTAGGAGAATTTTTGATAAATACCTGAATATAAGAGATATATGAGAAATGATTTTTTATTGTAATAATGAGAATATATGAGTAATTAGTAGGTGAGATATGGTGATTAGTTGGCAAGTTTGTTACGCCTCTTAGTAGTATAAATGGTGGGTGTGTGAGTTGTAATTGTTATGCAAGATTATTGCTAGAACCATTATGGTTAGACAAGGAAAGAGAATCCTCTTTCTTTGAAGGAGTTTGCTATGTGGCCATTAAGATTTCTTCCTTTTGCATTTTATTTTTCATTTTCAGAAATAATTATCTATTTTCCAATATTTGTGCATTATAATCTGTTTCTTTTATATTTTTTAAGTTACGAAATTTCTGGTTCGCAACAATTTTGGCCAGTGAAACGCCGCGTCCATTTGGACGGTGATTGTGAAGGAGGGGTGTACCTTCAAGAAGACATATGATCCCTTTGCATGAAAAAAGGTAAATGTAGCCCTACACAGAGCCACATTCATCAATGTGAGCGTAGAGTGTGAATGTGATGGCCTCGAGATCAATGAAAATAATAGTCTACACATCATGATTGGCTTTAAGCGACAATCATTTCAATATCAGTTGTTACATGGAAACTTTTATAATCGTTCACCGATCAAATAGGGTGATTGATCTTGAATCAATGTGCTAGTTGATCGGAGAACAACATTAAATTAAGCTTATATCCCCTCCAATACTCTTCCAGCCTTACAATTTCCCCATATCTTGGCTCCAAAGTGCAATTAGATTTTGTCCAATTTTAAAAACCTAAACCATTTTTCAAAACTGAACCGGTTCGTTTCAGACCAAAAACAAAATTCGGTCCAACTGTACCAAAAAAAACATCCCACTGAAACTTCTGATAAATCTTGTCATTCAAACAAAACACCTGAATCTGCAACCTGCCACTGCCAATTCTCAAGTTTGTTTCTTTCTTACAATTTCAGATTCTGTAATGCAAAGGGTATCCTCAGCTTCAACAATTTGGAGAACCATAGCCACCAATGCCAGAAACTTGTTTCTCTTCAATGACCCTTCTGTGCACTCTTTTTCTACAGTTTCCATCGGAGTAACTTCCCGGAAATTGCATCAACCAGAGATTCCCTGTGATTTCCTGAAATGGGGTTCGCTTGGATTCTGCAGAACGTCAAGGTTTGCCACTGGGTTCAACCCTTTGAAACAGAAGCCATTGGATTCTATTGTAGATGTTGAAAGACTCAAGGATCGTTATCCTGAGGATATTGCTTCAATTTGGGATGATGTAAGGTCTCATTTTTTAAAAATTTCAATTCATTTTTCTTATTTGATTTGATGATTGTGATGTCATGTGAAATTTTTATGTTAGCTGCTCACAAATGTTAATAGGAGTTCATGAAAAGAAAAGATATAAACACCAATTTTCACATTATAGGGAGTTTAATTTTAATACTAGAAGACCAACAATGAATTGGTGTAAGTGGTAAGGGGTCCTGATTCCTTAAACAAGTGATCAGGCTTCAATTTGGCTCTTGTGTATGGAAAATATTCGGTTGGGAGGGGAGAACCCACTTTATGTGCCCCACATCTTCCCCAACGGAGATTATTCACTGCGAAATGGAAGTGGAAACTTAAAAAATAAAAATAAATACTAGAGGTTATGATTCTGGTTGGAAGAGTATAATGTAGAATGCTTTAAGCTTTTGTTTCATAGAAAAAAAATCCTGCTTTATCATTTTAATAATATTAGCCTACATTAAGGGATTAAGAGAAGGGTCAGAGTGATCTTAAAATGCATTTTTGCCTTTGCCACTTGCTTTTTAGGACTTGTTTCAGTTGTTCTGGATTTCGTAACAATGAAATAGGTTGGATATGATGTTCAAGGAAGAAGATAGGAAGCAAAAAAGGAAATTTGTGGACTTAGTTAAGCTTCTGACACTCTCTACAACTTGCATGCAATCTGTTTCTAACACAGTGTGCTGCATTTCTTTGCCTTGTAACCATTTTAAGGCCTGCATCATGCCGCGTGTTTCTGCTTCAATCAGGGTGGGCGTGCCTCTGAACCAGGTTGACCTTGCTTCTACCAATCTACCATAACACCTTGCTTATCATCACGAATGCATATGCCGCAACTGAAGCTATTATCTTCTTTAAAAATAGCAGCTTCTATATTGCATTTTAAGCTTCCTGTGCTGGTTTTCACCAGCGGAAACCAACACTATTTTGCTGATGTGCAGCGGCAGGTTTGACCTTTGCACAAGCCTATCTCCAATCTTCTAAAGTTTGAACAGCTCTCCTAGCAACCTCAATGGTAGACCGGGTCACATTCTCCCAAATTATACCATTCCTTCTCCACCATAAACTCCAAATTCCCATTGCAAGGAATCATTTTTGCTGTTGAGAAAATCTCGACAGTATGTTAAACAAATGATGTTGCATTATCCACAAGAGAGCTGATAATATTCCACATACCTAACTCCTTCCAAACTTCTCTAGTCGCATTACAAATTTACAACCAAAAAAGCAGTTTAGCTCATGCTGCCATTGATCGATACAACCAACACAATCACAGACACAATATGCTCCTTTTTGGGAGAGCTTCAGTTCATTCTAGTTGGAAGGACTCCTCTAAGAGCATGCCACAATACACTTTAACATTGTTTGGGATTTTCAAACTCTACATATCTTTCCAATTTCCTGCTATATGGAGGTGAGAGTTGTTGATGAGGTGCTCCATGGCATGAGGCAGATTTGACCGAGTAAAAACCATCTCTAGTCAATCTCCAAATTGGTTTGTCCTCCTCATCTAGGTGCCAAAGTGGGATGTTTGATTTGTATTTTACAACCAGAAAACCATGAGCATATAGAAATATGAATGTGATATTTGTAAAGGAACCGCGTTGTTCTTCTTCCCTGTGGTTCTTTAGAATTTTCCTTTGACGTTGCCATTAATATTGTTGTAGGAATGAGGCTCATTGTGAGCTTTCTATAAAGTACGCAAGTAAGGGTATGTGTTGTACCCCCTTGATTTTTTAAATTTAAAGTGCATCCTTAATTTTTCAATTAGCTGACATTGACAAGTTTTAGAAGATCTTTTTCCTTTGTGGCCACATATTTGGTTTTATAAGTTTTGATGGTATGTTGATGCAACTTATGAAACAGCCATTAGTCAACTTTTGGTTTCTGATAGGACTCTGAATGAGAAGGTAAGAGACAGTTAGCACATAATTTATCTAGGCCTATAGTTTTTTTTTTTTTTTTTTTTTGAACGGCAAAAGAGAGGATATATATATATATGTAACATGGGAAAAAAGTACAAATGGTACTATACCCACATTTCGGGATTAAGTACAAGTGGTACTTGACCCAAAACAAAAAAGATCGTTAAAAATAAACAAACGATCGCCCTCCCAAAACCAAAATAACATCTATCTTAGAATACAATCCAAAGGAAATGTTTTCCATTCATAGAAAGAGCAACCAACCCCCTTCTTTTTCTCGCATAACCACTTCCAAGAGTGCAAAATAATACCTTGAAAAACATCTTCCATTACCGGCACTTTTTCATTAAAAATCAAATCGTTTCTCGTTTTCCAAATTGCCCACACAACCGCATGCCATATCGCCAAAAGCCCCTTGAGGCGCTTACCATTTCCTCTCCCAACATTAAACTTGCCGAAAATGTGAATCGGATCCCGTGGGACCAAATCACTCCAACCAATCCAACTAAATACTTTGCGCCAAAGAGTCGAGGCGAAAGCACACCCACCGAATAGATGACTCTCATGCTCCATCTCCATTGGACACAAAACACAATGAGATTCAACGCCCCCACCCACGACACCCCTTCTAGCAAGATTAACTTTAGTCGGCAATCGGTGGAGTAAAAGTTGCCATGAGAAAACAATAATTTTTGACGGGGCAAAACTCTTCCACAAGAAACCCAAATCTCTCCCAAGATCGTCCAAAGAAATCGGAGGAATAACAATACCGGCCAAATAACAATAAATAGAACGAACCGAAAAAATACCTCCAAATACGTGGTGACATTTCCATTCATCAATAGAAAAGGATAATTGAATTGGGGTTAAAACGTTCACCAACATATCACTTATCTAGGCCTATAGTATGTAGGGTTTATGCTAAGAGAAATAGAGAAGGACAAAATGTGAAGTTCCACATGACTGTGAGTGAGAGGAGAGAAGTGCAAAATGAATTTTGTAAGGGAAATTATGTTATAAGGAGGTTGAGTGGAGAGAGAAAGGTATCGAGAAGAATCATACAGTTTGTCAGGGGCAGAGAGCATTGGTACTCTGAAGGAGCATAGTTCTATGGACAATAGGATCTTCATTCTATTGTATTTTCCGTAACTGCTCTATTGTCTTACATTTAATGTTTGTGTGATCCGGGTTTGCATCAGTTTCTATGTTATTTTAATTTTTAATTATATGATTTGGCTGGTTTTGTTTCAGTATCACATAGGTAGAGGTCATATTGGAGCGTCTATGAAAGCAAAACTTTATCACTTGCTAGAGCATAGAGCTAAAGAATGGTAATCAATTTGATCAACATACTTATACTATGAATTTGTGCTCTTCGAGATCTCATGTTCTTATTTCTAACTTGTCCTTGGCAGCCGATATTTTGTCATTCCTTTGTGGAGGGGAAGTGGTTATACGACAATGTTCGTTCAAGGTTTGATAAAAACTATCCTCTCTTTTCATTTATTCGAAAAAAATCAACATTTGTTGCGAGTCAAATGTGTTATACCTGATTACTGATCTGTATTTGTAAACGTCCGTTCAAGCTTTGATGTATTGCGCTTACCTTATCCTCTCATATCTAGTAAGTAGTAATAATCTTGGTCAAATACTTGTTCAACTATTATAAGCCCAAACTTATCTCACTCACAATGTTCCAAAACAATATAGCTTAGCTCCATAGTTCTATTTACTAGCTTATAAGAAACGTATATTCTATCAGACACAAGAATTTGAACTTTAGAAATGAATTTAAGCTATAAGCTGTTTTCATATGATATCTTGGAGAGGTTATGAGAATAAGTTGAAAACAACTGACAGACAGGTCATTAGTTGTCTTCATAAGCTCTCCAGAACAGTCTGATAAGTGCTTATGTAAGTAGATAAGCTAAATTCAAACCAGACCTTTATTTACACTTAGATTGTTGTCTCACTCACTTGCATAATCATGATTTCTTGCAGTACAAACGCCACACATGCTATTTACAGGTGTCGAAGATTACAAAGCTCGGGGAACACAAGCATCTCCCTACTTCACCGTCTCCTTCTACACAGAATTCGCGGAGAGCAAAGACTTGGTACTCATCCGCGGGGATATTGTATTTACCAGCAAGCTGACTGACAAAGAAGCAAAATGGCTTATGGAAACTGCTCAGTCTTTTTATTTGAATGATGCCAGGTACAAATTGGTTGAGAGATTCAACAAAGAAACACGCGATTTCGAGTTCAAAGATGTCTTGCAAGCATTGGACATGCCTATTTTATAACTAGCTAAACCACATATTCCATTCATTATCTGCTAAACTAGGATCAGTTTAGTTTGAGAAAACATTTCTTGTAAATTTCACTTTAAATTTATTTTGACCATTAACTTTATAAAAATAATATAGAATTCAAAATCATGTTCTCACTTGAGTATTCAAACACACGTGTCACCACCCTCTACATAATTTAATGATTTCTTGTATTTTCACATTTTAAATATTTTTTGTTGTCATATTTTAACTTTATAAAAATAATATAGAATTCAAAATCATGCTGTCACTTGAGTATTCAAAAGCATCTTTTAATTTTTCCAACCTAACTAAAGATATATTGAATCTAACATGAGAAGGAAAAAAGTTCATTGACATAATGTTCGTAGTTTGCAACAAGTAGTTGTCATATCCATGTTTTCACACTATAGGTTATTTTTGTGGGGACATATTACTTACTATATAGATTGAGAGTGACGAAGCCTTTGATAAAAATGTCAACATATGGATAAGAGTGAAGAAGTCTTTGATAAAAATGTCAATAAATACTTAGTCATGGTTCTATTGTAGCACTAAAGAAAATCATTTTCTCACATACTTGAATATTTCATACTAAAGATTTCATTTTGCATTATTTTAAATGGTTTGATTATTTTCCTTGAACTAAAGCTTCATGCATGTGCAAATGTCTTGATAAATGAGTAAATTTTGTTTTAATATTATCATGAACAATTGATGGTTAATAAACCACATATGAAATATGCCAAACTAGTTAATCAAGAATCAATTTATATTCTAAATAAGTCACCAAGGTAGAGAAGTCACAAACCCATGCATATTATCCAAACCTCTAACCACTAAATCAAATTCAGAGGTTTTAATAACACTTTATTGAGGTTTTTTCTTTGCCAAAATTTTATAAGACCCCTTTCAAATCTCTATGATCATTAATTGTTTTTTACCAACATATCTTTAATTAAAGTGCATCTTTTTCTACAATCTATAATAAATTAAATACTACTCTAAAAGAAAATGAACTATTCTCTTTCTTAAAGGAAAAAATTCTAAAAAAATATAAATTATCAACAAATTTAATATCACAATTAACTTTCTTAATCTATTTAATAAAAGCAAAAGTTTTCAATAAAAAAATTCTTTTCTAGCACTTCAATGCATTGAATGTACTATTTCCAAAAATATTTTACCATTTTTGTATCTTTAACCATTATGCCGGGACATCATTTAGCATTTTCATTTTTTAATAAAGTATTATGTTTAAGGATGAGAATAGGATATACAAATTAAATTAATTTCTAAAAGTTTGATTGACAATAAAAGCATTAATGTGACACAAACTACTCAAAAAGAATTAATGTGACACAAACTACGGAGTACTCAAAAAATAATTGATATTGTGTGGTTATCATTTTAATTGACATGTGATGGTTGACCCACACCGACATAATCGATTTTCTGTTCATTATTTCTTTTTTCTATAATACTAACTAACAATATGTTGCTTAAAAAAAAAAAAAAACTCTCATATTTTCTACCAAAAAGAAAAACAATCTCTCATATTTTTATTAAAAAAAAAAAAACCAATTAGCTTTTGTTTATTTATTTAATATCTTACTAGCCGCCTTCCATGCCCGTTTGTGTGATCGGTATTCTCTATTTGCAAATATAAATAATTACTTTTTTTTACAACAATATAAATAACTACTTAGGCTCCGTTTGACCCGACTTATTTTTTACTTTTTATTTTAGCTTAAACGAAATAAAGAAGTATAAAATTATATTTGACACTATTTCTCCTTAAAAGTATTAGAGAAATAAAGTAAAGAAGTAAAAAATAAAAAAAAATAAAGTCAAACACAATTTTTTCCTTCTTTGCTATTTTTAAGGAGAAGAAAAAAAGAGAAAAATAAGCCGGGTCAAACGGGACCTTAATCTCATTTTTTATTGGACTTATAGTTAATTGATAACTACTTAACCTTCTTTTTTGTTGTGGCTAGTTATTATGAAAACCTACTTTTATGTGGAAACTGTGCTTAATTATTAAAGAATAATGAAAAAGTCATCCCAAAAATTTGTATCCTTTTTATATATAGTAAAACTGTGGTTAATTTTTTTTTTATAGTTTTTTCAAGGGTAAAATAGGAATAATGAAAAAGTCATCCAAAAGATTTGTATCATTTTTATATATAGTAATTGATGTATTTAAGAATGAAAAATGTTACACTTAAGACACTTGGTAAAGAAGTAATTGTAAAAATATTTTATTAAAATTTGTACATTTATTTCTTGGCCATAATTTTTTTTTTGTATTATTAAATACAATATTTTTATATTTAGACACCATGTACTCATTTTAGCATTAGATCACGAACTTAAAAATAATTAAATAATCATTTCTGTTAAGAAGAGATAATCATTATTTTACGGGTAGAGTTAGACTCAATTTCCAATTATAACATAGTATCAAAGTCTCTTCAATATCCATTTGATCATATACTATCAGATTTGTATTATCAATTCTATTTAATTTACCGTATGATTAATTTTGATACTCTCTATGCCAGATGAAACTCCAGTAATAAAAAAGATAAGATATGAATCATTAGTATATAATACTCTTTTTTATACCATTATCGAAGATGCTTTTATAAACTGATTTTATACGATTAAATATATGCTCAATTTCAAATTTCAACATTTTTTTCATACTATATTACTATCATGAGAGGTGGGAGCCGTGTTAGGCACTTAACTCTGTTACATGATTATTTTGGTCCCCATATTTGCTTTGTATGTTGAGAGGAGGAGGAGGCGGTTTATCATAGAGACAAATTTGACCTTTTATTTGCTTTTATAAAACTAAAACTTTTCCCTTAAAAAAAAAGAGACGAAGAGAAAGGACAACTTGACCCTTTTATTCGTCTATATCTTTTAGTCCCATAAAGTTCACTTTTATTACAAATCTCGGATCAAAATTTGGAGCCCTTAAAATCAAGGAAAATTAAATGGTAGGACTATGCATTTTATTTTATTTTTGTCAGGATGACTATGCATTTTTTTTTTTTTTTGGTACAAGACTATGCATTTTATATTAGATATTAATAAAATAAAAATAGCTGCAATATTAAATTGCAAAATGTGTACTAACTACTATAACTACTACTATTAAGTGGAAAGAAAAGTGAGACTCTTCAACAAGACAAACTGAGAATGACTTATTTGTCTTTTATTTTTTATTTTTTATTTAAAATAGACTTATTGTCTCTTTATGAGAAGCATAGGAAGTGAGTGTTCATTTGTAGAAAACAAATTAGACTAACTGATCATTTTTATAACTTAATTTTGATGCAAAGTATAAAACATATGAAATATTTTTTGACAAAAAATCATATGAAATATTATAATTTATATTATTATTACTTTAATAATTAAAACAAAATTCAATCTGATCCAATCAAAGATTTAGTGAACTTGAATATTTAATCCGATTTAAATTAATCATTGTATAGGTGAATTCTTCGATATACATATTATGTGGATATATGCCGGTACATTTGTTAAGATGAATGATTTTCAATATTCAAACCCAAACCAATCAATCTCGACTTATTAGTTCGAATATAAGTTTTACATAATTCAAAATTAATTACTTTAAATCTGAATCACACGATTATATTTTATTATTATTTCTTTTATTTCACAGGATTATTTTTAATCATTGTATATTATTTTCCTAATTTTAACTTATATTACATGTTTTAATAATAAAAAATATTCATAGCATTTGAAAAAAAGAGTTGATTTTGCAGACTTTATAGGATTAATATTTAATTTTGACAAATCATACTACTCCACGTACCAAAATGTAAGTCACTTTGGTTATTTCACATAAATTAAGAAAAGTAATTATTATTGCATGGAAAAGAGAAATTATAAGTTAGTTTACAAAATTGTACCTCATTAATTGTATAAAAAAGATAAATTGAAGAATTAAAAAAGAAAGAGAAATAAATAGTTAAGATTATAATTGAAAAAAAAAAACATTAAATGCTTCATTGATAATGTAAAGTGACATATAATTTGGTACAATTATTATTGCATGGAAAAGATAAATTATAAGTTAGTTTACAAAATTGTACCTCATTAATTGTATGAAAAAGATAAATTGAAGAATTAAAAAAGAAAGAGAAATAAATAGTTAAGACTATAATAGAAAAAAAAACATTAAATGCTTCATTGATAATGTAAAGTGACATATAATTTAATACAATTTTTTTTCTTCTCAAATAACATACATTTTAGTACGGAGGAGGGAGTATTATACTATAATGTCACTTTGTTATATTATATCTTCAAATATTTTAACACTCTTTTGATAGAAAAATATTCACTTGCTAAAAGAGTGGCTGCAAAAATAAAATAATGCATAATTTTTAAATTGAAAAAAGAAATTGGTCAAAAATTATACTGTAGATTAGAATGATTTTTGCTTTGTACAAGAATTAAATTTATTTCTTTTTTTGACAAATATTTAAATTTATTTCTAAATCAACATATACCTATGTTTTTTTTATAGCATATACACCAATGATTTTGCTAAATTAACAAATATACCAAATTCAACACTACATTTATTAACTTTAAAAATAAAACACTACATTTATTATACATTAAAAAAATCAGTAAATGTCAATTCTCATTGATTCTAGTTAGTCAATAGTTTTTTCAAAAAAAAAAAAGTTAGTCAATAGTTATCTACAATTTGGACTCTTAAAATTACAGGTAAGATTTTATTTTATCAACTTATAGGTAAGATTAGATAAAATAAAAAGCAACCATATAAATAACTTCACCAAATATTCAAATGATTTATTTTTTATTTTTTAGTTTTTGTATCGATTTATTGTACGAGGGTTAATTTTAGTATCAAATTATTCCAATCACCTTTCAATCATAGTTGTGGAAATCGAACTATGATATTTCTAACAAATCAAGTGTTAATCAATATTAAATCAACTAACAATCGATAATCAAAATATTGTTCAGTAAAAACCAATTGAACACAAATCTATTTAATCATAAAAGAAGTATATTTTAAATTGTGATGACCATTAAACCCCGTGGAATCTTCCTAGTAAATGAAAAAAAAAAAAAAAGAAAAAAAAAAGTATTCTTTTCCAAATAAAAAGTAGAATCTCTGTGGTCAACAAAAAAACGCACTTTAAACGGCTAAGACACTGCATTAAGAAAACAACACATACGCGTTACTCTCAAAATCTCTATATATTCAGTTCAAGATTTTATACAAACTTAACACATTAATTCAATTATCATACTCGTCACTGTTCTTATCACATAACCAATTTCCAACAACTTTCTTCAATTTCACTCTGTTTCTCCTTCTTCTTAGGTTAGTTCCCAATTCTCAAATTTCTACTTATCCATCATTTGCATTAATTAATTCTTCACGGATTATTAATCTTTGATGCTTTTTATCAACTGGGTTGTCAAAAAGTTTCAATCTTTCTCACCAAATTCCATTGCAATAGGTTTTCTAACGCATTCCCCTGTTTTGATACTCTGAAATCCTCTGTTTTTGATGTGAGCTTCAAAAATCTAAAATACCCAATTCAATTATTTTATTTTTTTAATTAATTTCCATGATAATCCCATATATTATTGATTAATTTTCACAACTGGGTCATCAAAATTTCATTTTTTTTCATTGATTTCTACATGCACAAAGGTATACTACAAAATGTCTATGATTGCAACTGTGACAGTAAAAGCAAACTAGAATTTGTTCAATTTCTTTGGGGATCTCACTTGGAAGTTTTCTTTGTTTTCATTGTTATTTTAGGATTTTTATGCTTATTATTTCAGAGGAGAAAAAAAGTCAAAATTTCAACCTCCAAACAGTCAACAGGGGCAAAAAGAACTGTTATAGTTTGAGGTTTTGGTTACTGATTTGTATCAAATTCTGTTGTATACTAATGTAGAATACTTCTTCCTCCTCATTCTTTTAGACAAGACCTATCAAATAAGAAAATATAATAGTAGCAAATTCTGTTGAATGTCACAAATACAATCTTGAATGTCACAAATCTTTTGCAATTTATAAGGTAATTGATTCAAGGCAAAATTACAGGTCCTTTATTTTTTTTTTAAATATTTTGGTCCTTTATCTTTTATTTGTAACAATTTGGTCTCTTATCTTACTTTTTTGTAACACTTTGGTCCTTTATCTTTTATTTGTAATACTTTGATCCTTTAAAGATGAAAATATGAAATAATTGATGAAGATGATAACATATTAATCAAAATTATGAGTTTTGCTTAATTTTAATAAAAAAGTATTTTAAAAAAAAAATCAGCATTTTTTTAATAAAAAAAATGAGAAAAAAGGTTTACATATGAATGTTATAAAAGATAAATGACCAAAATGTTATAAATACAGTATTACAAATAAATAAGCTAAATGACTAAAATATTACAAATAAAAAATAAATGATCAAAATATTACAAAAGAATAAAATAAAAGACTTGGAGTATAATTTTGCCTTGATTCAAACTCCATCACTACATTTAACTTTACCAAATAAAAAAAAACAAAGAAACAAGGGTAGGTTCTAGAGAGATTGGCTTTATAACAAGGAAAATGTTAAAGTTGAGGAATCTAATCTAATACTTCCGTATTGTATGTAAGCAAAAAAAAAAAAAAACACCCTTTAAAGAAATGAATAAAGCGTATTAAGTAATGACAATAATTATTCTATTTTCAATTTTACCCTTGTTTTTTTGATTTGTTTATGACATTAGAAGTTGTATGGATTGGTGGAGTGAAGTAAAATTGTGTTGGAAACCGCAAAAAACAGTATAATTATTATAGATTTATAAAAAGTTGTAATAAATATAGTAACTTTTGTTTATATTTGAGACTTTCAATTTTTTTGTTTTGTTGCTTATATTCGAGACTGGAGGGAGTATACTAATAAAATAGTTTTGGAACTTGTGTAATATATATATTCAAAACATTAAAAAAAAATTCAATACAAAATTTACCTTTTAATTTTTTAAGTAGCGTCCATGAAACACCTGTTAATAATAATACTGCAAATAAATAGCTTTATTCAAACATTGAATAAGGCACTCAAAATTTTGCAAGGAAAAGCTTAAATAATTTCAAAACCTCTTTTGATATCCAAATATTCGTTTCTCCAGTCAAATTGTGAAGTATGCTATTTGATTAGTGATTATTTCCAATCCTTTATGCTTGTTATAGCGATTGGCTTCTAAAAGAGCTCAGCACTTCCTTTTTGTGTGAAAGATTTAGTTCTTTCAAAAAGATGATTTTATGGTTTAAAATAGGCTTTAAAATAACAAGACCCATATTTTTAATATAGAAAGTTGATAGAATTATTCCGTTTGAACATGTTTACATGAACGTATTTCCAACACTTGCAAGTTGCAACAAAACAACCATTTCATATAATATCAAGTTATTTTACTAACATAGAGAATATTATTATTTTTTATCATAAAAAATACAACAGAACAAATTCCTTGTAGATTTATAATATAGTAACTTCAAAATTCCTTGCACTAATTCGTGTATCTTTTTTGTTTACTAACTTTTATAGTTAAAACTGATTAAAAGAGAGCTCTCTTGCCTTGCATTGTTAAATTGATTAAATCTAGATTTTTATTTAGTATATGAAATTTGAGATTTTTTTTAAAAATAATTTAAGGTATTGAGAGCTGTAGATAGTATAATCCAATATCATACCAACGGCGGTGGAAATTTCGTACCAATATCATAATACTCTGAAGAAGAAATAAAGAGTTTCAATTTTTTCTTTCAATCCAGATTCTCTTGCTACTTAAGTAAATGTGAAAAATAAATAAATTTACATATGTGACAGCATGCGCATTATCAGACCTTTCAGGCCGAAGGCAACAATTTAGGGATGAAGGAGAGAAATAAGCTGGACAATAAGCGGCTTCATGCAACATCAGCAGCAGCTTAATCCTACATTTTTAGCCTATGTTTGGTATCACGATGGATATGTCAGAGTGTAACTTCTGTGTTTCAAAAGCTATAGAGTGTAACTTTTGTGAAATTACGGTGGATCACGGTGATACCAAATATAGACTTAAACTCGCTTCTGAGCATCAGTCTGGGAGTGCTTCTGAGCAAGAATTTTCTTTGTCTTCTCAAGAACACCAAAAAATATTGAACCGCCTATTCCTATCCATACAACTCTTGGTCCAATACCCTGCAAATAGTTTTAGGCTTTTTAGAAAGTCATTTGATTCAAAGAATGTTAAGAATGAAAATAATGATTAGGTGTTACACTAAATTTCAACTTATGTTCATACCTTAAAAAGAGCATGAGCTCCTTCTTCTTTAACTATTGTCCTAACACAGTCACAAATGCCGTTGTAATATTTTTGGGTTCCCTGATAGGGAGCGAGAGTAAGATAATGTCAGATATCACTTCCAATCAAAATCACAAGTGAAAAAAAATGTCGTAAAAAAGAAAGAATTTCAAATAGCAACTCCTATGAAGAAGGTAAAAATTTCACTTTACCTGAACCATCAATCTGGTTTTCACTACATCAAGTGGAGTTGTAACTGCTCCAGTTATGGCACCTATATTGTATTAAAATTTAATAACATTTTCAGTTCCAACAAAAGCTGGGCACTGTATTCAGCATGAGTGAAAAGAATATACAAAAAAAAAAGACTGATTTGAAACTAAATATAGCAGTAACTAGCAATGTTTCCTTGCAGTTCATTTACTAGTTTTAACAATTTTCTTGGAGGGAGTGGTAACCAGCATGTTGAAAATTGTCATACTGTATTCTATATAATGGGGCTCATTGCTAACTTGTGGACCAAACAAACTATGAAAGGTGTTGGAAAGAGAGTGTTCTTAGCGCTCCTCTAGGCATATATACCACAAAATTAAAGGCATCATTATTCGTTGTGATGACTTTCAACGAGAAACCAAAGTAAGAAGAATAAAAAATCCACATGAATTCAGCAGCACAAGGTAAATTACATATTAATAGCCTCTTTGAGATTGTGTTTACTGTAGAACACAAATGCTGCGTTTGGCTTTCAAAGCACTTTGAATGAAAGGAAAAGTGTCATTCCTTCCACCGAATGCTGGTTTTGTTCAAAGAAATCAAATTCTTACACATGCATGCTATAAAGAATCCTAAAATGCTTCAATAGAAAATTTATAATCAGTGTGAAGTAGAAGTACCAGCAAAAGCCCCAAGCATAGCATTCTCTGGATCATTTAGATCTCTTTTTGCCTGCAAAAATAAAAAAAATACATAAATTATTTAGTACTTCAACAAGGTCTTATTTGTGTAGAGATTAATAAACATTATGTTAAATATATTTACGGTTCCTATAAAACGAACAAATTTTGGTTTATGTCAGTGCAAAAACTTCATCTAATTTTTGTCCCTCCAAATTCTGAAATCATTATTTTTGTACCATGCTATCATGTGACATCTGTTAACTACTTATGTGTCCAACGGATTGCCACTTGCCATAATAGGTGGCATCCAGTAATATCCATGTGGTCACTCATTGGCCATGTCAGCATGTTTCTCCCCCAGGGTTTGAATAGTTTTCAATTTACAAGTTTTTTCATTTAATAAGGGCTCAAGGAAATATTTTGGCGGGAGTCATAGTCACGTGTTGACATGACAAATGAGTAGCCACGTGGGCATTACCATGTGCCATGTGAACTTTTTGTTGACACGTAAGCAATCAACAGATGTCACAATATCGTAGAAATGAAAAACATTGATTTCAGATTTTGGAGGGACGAAAACTAGGGAAATCATTTTACGGGGACCAAAACCAAAATTCACTTACTTTACAGGAAACAAAAACATATTTAACCTTGAATATTTACTAGATAGAAGAAATAACACTACGGAGAGGAAAATATATCATCCATAAGGAAAAAAGAGACCCAACATAAACTATTATAAGATACTTTCTTATATTCTAACAGGAACATTTAGAAACACAATTATGTAGCAAAATTTTCCAGTTTTTCTGTACAGCAAATCAACGCTATTGAAAAAGCCATGAACCGAAAACAGAAGAGAAGTCACAAAATAATATTATCCCTAAAAAGATTATGGGACAAAGACATGCTAAAGAATGCAGGAATTTTGATCCAACTATGCTAGAAGCAATGTTAAAGATGAGTGAATTTTCCTTCTTTAAGGAAAATAACGTTTATATTAATACCTTCCAAGTTACTCTTTTAT
Source organism: Trifolium repens (assembly GCA_030408175.1). Taxonomy (NCBI): domain Eukaryota; kingdom Viridiplantae; phylum Streptophyta; class Magnoliopsida; order Fabales; family Fabaceae; genus Trifolium; species Trifolium repens. The sequence goes on along the minus strand of CP125836.1, from coordinate 58,032,358 downwards.
ATGAAACAGAATACTTCCCATTTTATAGATGACTTGCAATTGTGCCTACCTTCATAAAATTTCATATAGAATAATAGACACTTCAAATTTAAGCTTACCGCTAGTTTATACCCGATACGGAGCTGTTCGTAGATGCATAATTCTAAAGCATCAAATGGTAAATTAAAAACCACAGTCAGCATATTTATAATATTCAAGTAGCATGTAAAATGGCAGTAAACAGTGTAAAGGCATTACCATAATCCTACAACCTGCATACAACATTGTATCTCCTTTTTCTCATATAAATCAACATGAAGGCTCTTTTCACCAGAGAGGGAAATTCAGCAAGTATTACTTACTAGAACAATGTTTTAAAGCAGAAAGTATCATAAGCTACCTTAAAATTAAAGAACTAATTAAATGGTCATCTATGACATGAAATTAATACATACCGCATAAAGACCTTTAAAACCCTCATTAGCAATGATAAGACGAACAGCAGCTGGGGTTGATTTGAATTGACCGGTCTGTATCCTTTGCTTAACAACCTAGAAAAGCACAAATCAATTCCAAACTCAAAGAAGCAAAAAATAATTGGCAATGTCTAAAGTAAAATTACTTACCTCAGTTGGAACACGAACAAGAGAAGAAGCGGCTCCTCCAATAGCACCTGCAGCCTGAACACAGATTAGGACTATTACCATAGCAAATATAATGGAAATGTCAATAGCAATTTTAAACTAGACTAAACTGCCTGTGTGCAAATCATTTAAGACAAACTAGGCACTGAAGCTATGAAGAACAAACACTCCTCAAATTAGACGTGTCCCGGTGTCGGACACACGCCGGTGTCGGACACCGACACTTAAGATTACACTGAATTATGTCATTTTCTCAAATTATTAGTGGTGTCGACGTGTCAGTCTCCGTGACGTGTCCGGTGTCCGTGCTTCATAGCACTGAAGTGATCAACATAGAAGATCACCAAAAGTTTTATTAACTGTTTGTAATTTTTATGTTTTTGCTTGCTGGAATAGCCCATTAAGCTGCTCAATCAGTTTTCAATTCTCCAAATTTCTAGGCAATAAAGATTCAAATAGCTACTTGGGATCAGAATATTTGATTCCATTTTATTTAGGCATCAGTTATGCTAACTCATAGCAAATGTTTTGCCTTTTTATTGTCTTTATGTCTGTATAAGTACAACTATTTGCTGCTCGATAAAATATAAGCCTTTTGCATTCAAATTTCCTCATCATTCCTTCTTTTTACAACCACTATATTTCTCCAAATAACCAACAGTTTCATTTGTATTATCTGTTTACATGTACTCTAAATTTTGTTTGCCTACAAACACTAAAAATAGTGCAGTCCAATCCATGTTAATTGAGTAACAATTTTATATATAATTCATATCTCAAATATCTAAAGGTACATATCCAACTAGAAAATATCCTTTCAGGCCAAGCATAAGCATCAGAATAAGCCATGGTCAAATATTACCAAGATGCTATCAGTAATGTATTTGAATGATTGAAAATATTTTTTGGTGAAAATTCTTATAAATTTGGAGAATAACTAAAACTAAAAAATATTGGATATCGTGATAACTGATAAGTCTAAGGTTTTTGAATCAGAAAAGGTGGCATGTAAAAGAACTATGCTCTTGTATTTTTGGTCAAGTTAGGATACTCTTTGTCAATCCCAGTTTGTGTATCCTATGATTTATTTCAACTGATTAATGCTCTGAACATCATCATGTCATTATACATTCGTTAAAAGGTGAAATTTGTGTGCAACATTGCCTAGACAATTAGCATAGATTATCTATTTTATTATTAAGAAAGCCAACTTACAATGTGAGCCAGAGCACTTAGATTCTCCGGGAAGATCTCTAGCAATTTCTGCTTTGCTGGTTCATACACACCAATAAAAATTGCAGAAGCTCTGCCAAGAGCGGAAGAATAGTACGTTAAAGATACGTTGCACATAATCAATTCAATTAAGAATCAACATATATGACAAAGATTCTTTCGGTCAATTATTAATAGATAAAGCTAGAATCAAGACATTTCTTAGCTTGAGTACAAAACACAAGCTATAATATCTAATTAGCTTTGATTCAAACATGTTTGCTGTAGAAATATATTAAGCGAAAAGCAGAAAACGAGATAAAGAACACTGAAATGAATGCTACGTGAATTGAAAAGGATGAGATGTATATGAAAATAAAGCCTACTCACGGTAAGACACCAGCAAGATTTCCAGCCAATCCAGAATACAAACCCTTGAAAACAATATTTACTCCACCACGAGCAACCTGATATAAAAATGGAACAAGATATAAAATCAAAAGATAATGCGATTAAAAATTAGATATGGGAGAATCAAGCCAAAACTTGACAATAAATTCCATCAAAAGATCTACAACTACACCATACAACGAAAGGAAAATGGAAAAATGTTAGAAGAATGCTATTCTATTAATCTTATCCCTAAGAGGTAGAAATACTGCAAGAAAGCTCTATGCATTGCACCACTAGCAAAAATTTCAAGTCAAATGTGATAGAATGAATGTTGACCAAACTAGTAGATTATGCATGAGCAATGAGCATAATGTGCATGATGCTAACTATACAGCGTCCATCAAATTTGAACTTAGTCGTGAACTAACACGTTGAAGCTGCACCCAAATGAGGAATATATTATTAGTATCTGACAACAGCATTTTGAGACCTACAACAACACCTGTTGCCTCTTGTTTGACAGGTTGTGAACTAATTATTTTCCTCTTCCTCCCCAGTCCCTCACACTAGGGGTATAAAAACAGACGAAGTAGAATTATAATTTGTCGCTCACCTGTAGTCGAGTTTTGATGGTATCGATGGGGTATAAAACTGCTTCTACAGCAACACCAGCAACACCTCCAGCAATACAACCCTCTACAGTACTCATAGAATAAGGCAATAGTTATAGCAGTAGCAGTACATAACAGGAAAAAAAAAATGCAAGTAATTGAAATAGTAAATTACAGTTTAAACATGTAAGGCTTTAAATTATCAATTTACTACTTCTAATAACAACTTCATACTAATATGTAACTGATCATGATGTCTACATAAAAAAGTAGCAAATTATTAATAAAAGTACTTATGCATAATGCCACGAAAAAGGCAAACTAGGTCAGCCATTTGTTTAAACCTATGAAGCACGGACACAGACACGCACACCGGACACGACACGAACACTGACACGTTGACATAGATAATAATTTGAGAAAATGACACAATTCAATGTAACGATAATTGTCGGTTTCATGTCAGTGTCTGACACCGACGCGTGTCCGACACCTGGGCACGCCTAATTGGACGCTTCATAGGTTTAAACACCAAAGGTTTACAGTTTTTAATCCTTGAATTAACACATTCATGAAATGGAATCACAAAACTTACCATATAGAGCACGAAAATAGTCAAATGGATTATTGTCTTCTTGAGTGATAGACATGAAGAACTTATCAGGATCCTTTTGAACAGACATTTTAAACTTCAATGCATCTGTGTATATACAAGTCATTTGTTCAACATAAGCAATCAAAACAACAAGCATAAACCTATTCCACTAAATTGACACAGCAAATTTTGACAATATTGATGAGTAGGTAAAATTTGAAGACCAATTGAATAAAAAAACTTTGAGCAAAACATGAGTTATGTAAGGAATGGTGTTGCAGAGAGAGTATACATACCAATTGAATCAGGTTGGGGAGCTTTGGAGATCATGGGAAATGTGCAAAGATCAAATATTTGACAGTGAGAAGATGCAGAAGAAGAAGCTTGACACAAAGGGGTTTAGAGCATCCACATCCATGATACTCATATTGGTAGTATAAATGGACTCCACATAATATATTATATTATTTTGTACTTTTCAACAATTTAAACCACTCTACCATATCTTCTAAATATCCATACCACTCATCTAAATCTCTAACATAGACCCCACAAAATTAATAATATATTTGATTTAATATATAACATGTACAATTGGAACCAATTAAATCAATTGCTTTTGAAATATAATAAAAAAAAAGGCAAAAGATACGGTTCCAAGTTTGGATACTGTGGTTAAGTTATACCACAACACATACCCTCTATTATCCATGCCATTCTGACATTGGTGGTAACATGTGGCAATGCCACTAGCGATAATTGTAGTGCACAGTGCAAACCAAACCAAACCAGAAACTGAACCGCTCCATTTTGAACCGGTTTATAAAGTGTTTGAGTTTATTCTTATGCTATTCAATATTTATTTTAACTAAAATTTTAAATATTAAATTAAATATAAAATAGTTATAATGTTAGATTCGAAGGAATAGCCTTGTTATATTTAGTGTTATAATTTTTTTGAGAACGATTGAAATATATTTATATTTAGTGTTTGACAGATCTCGAATAAGATTATCTTTAATGAAGAGAGTTTATACCATAAAAAAATTCTTATAAAAAAAGAAAATACACAATTTAGTGGTGATTGTGCATCATATGTTATGATGATTATAAAGCTTATAAATTACTATTTTAAAATCCTATTGAATCCAATGCTCTAAGATGGAAAAATGTCCCATATATTGATAATTAAAAACCGTTTAAAATTCTAACAATGGTCGGTGGTTTTCTCGATAAGTAGAAACTCATGCTATTATTTGACTTTACAATTGATACAACGATCCAATGAATATAATGTGTAAGAATATGAAAAACCGTAAACTTCTACTTAAAAATGACAAATCTTGATAAAAAATAAAAAATGATGAACCATATCATAAATATTTGAGTGACTTTTCTCATCTTACCTACTCCGTTATGAGGGTTTTTATAGGTACCTGAATATAAGAGATATACGAGAAATGATTTATCATTGTAATAACGAGAATAGTGATGATATATGAGTAATTAGTAGGTGAGATAGGGTGATTAGTTGACAAGTTTGTTACGCCACTTAGTAGTATAAATGGTGGGTGTGTAAGTTGTAATGGTTATGCAAGATTATTGCTAGAACCATTATGGTTAGAAAGGAAAGAGAATCCTTTTTTTTTTTTGATAATAAAAGAGAATCCTCTTTCTTTGAAGGAGCTTTGCTCCGTGGCCATTAAGATTTCTTCCTTTTGCATTTTATCTTTCATTTTCAGAAATAATTCTCTATTTTCCAATATTTGTGCATTATAATATGTTTCTTTTATATTTTATAAGTTACGAAATTTCAGGTTCGCAACAATTTTGGCCAGTGAAACGCCGCGTCCATATGGACGGTCATTGTGAAGGAGGAGTGTACCTTCAAGAAGATATATGATCCCTTTGCATGAAAAAAGGTAAATGTAGCCCAACGCAGAGCCACATCCATCAATGTGAGCGTAGAGCGTGAATGTGATGGCCTCGAGATCAATGAAAATAATAGTCTACACATTATGATTGACTTTAAGTAACAATCATTTCAATATCAGTTGTTACATGGAGATTTTTATGATCGTTCACCGATCAAATAGGACGATTGATCTTGAACCAATGTGTTAGTTGATCGGAGAACAATATTAAATTAAGCTTATATCCACTCGTGAACACTTTCGAAAGTACCAATCCACCATAAACCACATCCAATACTCTTCCAACCTTACAATTTCCCCATATCTTGGCTCCAAAGTGCAATTAGATTTTGTCCAATTTTAAAATCCTAAACCATTTTTCAAAACTGAACCGGTCCATTTCAGACCAAAAACACCTGAATCTGCAAACTGCCACTGCCAATTCTCAAGTTTGTTTCTTTCTTACAATTTCAGATTCTGTAATGCAAAGGGTATCCTCAGCTTCAACAGTTTGGAGAACCATAGCCACCAATGCCAGAAACTTGTTTCTCTTCAATGACCCTTCTGTGCACTCTTTTTCTACAGTTTCCATCGGAGTAACTTCCCGGAAATTGCATCAACCAGAGATTCCCTGTGATTTCCTGAAATGGGGTTCGATAGGATTCTGCAGAACGTCAAGGTTTGCCACTGGGTTCAACCCTTTGAAACAGAAGCCATTGGATTCTATTGTAGATGTTGAAAGACTCAAGGATCGTTATCCTGAGGATATTGCTTCAATTTGGGATGATGTAAGGTCTCATTTTTTAAAATTTCAATTTATTTTTCTTTATTGTTTTCTCTAATTTGGTTTGATGATTGTGATGTCACGTGAAATTCTTATGTTAGTTTTTCACAAATGTTAATAGGAGTTCATGAAAAGAGAAGATATAAACACCAATTTTCACATTATAGGGAGTTTAATTTTAATACTAGAAGACCAACAATGAATTGGTCTAACCGGTAAGGGTCCTGGTCCCTTAAACAAGTGATCAGGCTTCAATTTGGCTCTTGTGTATGGAAAATATATTTGGTTGGGAGGGGAGAACCCACTTTATATGCCCCACATGTTCCCCGACAGAGATTAGCCACCGCTAAATGGCAGTGGAAACTTAAAAAAAAAGTTAATACTAGAGGTTATGATTCTGGTTGGAAGAGTATAATATAGAGTGCTTTTAGTTTCATAGAAAAATAAATCACTTTATCATTTTAATAGTATTAGCCAACATTAAGGCATTAAGAGAAGGGTCAGAGTAATCTTAAAAGGCATTTTTTCCTTTGCCACTTGCTTTTTAAGACTTGTTTCAGTTGTTGTGGATTTCATAAAACTGAAATAGTTTGGATATGATGTTCAAGGAAGAAGATAGGAAGCAAAAAAGGAAATTTGTGGACTTAGTTAAGCTTCTGACTCTCTACAACTTGCATGCAATCTGTTTCTAACACAGTGTGATGCATTTCTTTGCCTTGTAACCATTTTAAAGCTGGCATCTTGCCGTGTGCTTCTCCGTCAATCAGGGTCGGTGTGCCTCTTAACCAGGTTGACCTTGCTTCTACCATAACACCTTGCTCATCATCACGAATGTGTATGCCGCAACTGAAGCTATTATCATCTTTAAAAAGAGCAGCTTCTATATTGCATTTTAAGCTTCCTATGCTGGTTTTCACCAGCAGAAACCAACACTGTTTTGCTGATGTGTGGTGGCAGGTTTGACCTTTGCACAAGCCTATCTCCAATCTTCTAAAGTTTGAAAAGCTCTCCTAGCAACCTCAATGGTATCCCGGTTCACATTCTCTCATATTATACTATTCTTTCTCCACCATAAACTCCAAATTCTCCCATTGCAAGGAATCATTTTTTCTGTTGAGAAAATCTTGATCGTATGTTAAACAAATGATGTTGCATTCTCCACAAGAGGGCTGATAATATTCCACATACCTAACTCCATCCAAACTTCTCTAGCTGCATTACAAATTTACAATCCAAAAAGCAGTGCAGCTCATGCTGCCATTGATCGATGCAACTAACACAATCACAGACACAATGTACTCCTTTTTGGGAGAGCTTCAGTTCATTTTAGTTGGAAGGACTCCTCTAAGAGCATGCTACAAAACACTTTAACATTGTTTGGGATTTTAAAACTCCACATATCTTTCCAATTTCCTGTTATATGGAGGTGAGAGTTGTCGATGAGGTGCTCCATGGCATGACAATAGGCAGATTTGACCGAGTAAAAACCACCTCTAGTCAATCTCCAAATTGGTTTGTCCTCCTCATCTAGGTGCCAAAGTGGGATGTTTGATTTGTATGTTACAACCAGAAAACCATGAGCATATAGAAATATGAATGTGATCTTTGTAAAGGAACTGCGTTGTTCTTCTTCCCTGTGGTTCTCTAGAATTTTCCATTGACCTTGCCATCAATATTGTTGTAGGAATGAGTGAGGTGAGGCTTATTGGTAGCTTGCTTAAGTACGCAAGTAAGGGTATTTGCACCCTTGATTTTTTTATTTTTTTTTTAAATTTTAAAAAGCATCCTTAATTTTTCAATCAGCTGACAGTGACAAGTTTTAGAAGAGCTTTTTCCTTTGTGGCCACATATTTGTTTTTCTAAGTTTTGATGGTATGTTGATGCAACTTATGAAATAGCTGTTAGTCAATTTTTGGTTCCTGATATAGGACTCTGAATGAGAAGGTAAGAGACAGTTAGCACATAATTTGTCTAGGCCTATAATATGGAGGGTTTATGTTAAGAGAAATATGTGAAGATCCACATGACGGAGAGTGAGAGGAGAGACGTGGGAAATTAATTTTGTAAGGGAAATTGTGTTATAACTTATAAGAAGTTTGAGTGGAGAGAGAAAGGTATCAAGAAGAATCATACAGTTTGTCAGGGGCAGAGAGCATTGGTTCTTTGAAGGAGCATAGCTCTATGGACAATAGGATTAGGATCTTCATTCTATTGTATTTTCCATAACTGCTCTGTTGTCTTACATTTAATGTTTGTGTGATCCGGGTTTGCATCAGTTTCTATGTTATTTTAATTTTTAATTATATGATTTGGCTGGTTTTGTTTCAGTATCACATAGGTAGAGGTCATATTGGAGCGTCTATGAAAGCAAAACTTTATCACTTGCTAGAGCATAGAGCTAAAGAATGGTAATCAATTTGATCAACATACTTATACTATGAATTTGTGTTCTTCGAGATCTCATGTTCTTATTTCTAACTTGTCCTTGGCAGCCGATATTTTGTCATTCCTTTGTGGAGGGGAAGTGGTTATACGACAATGTTTGTTCAAGGTTTGACAAAAAATTACCCTCCCTCTCTTTATCATTTATTAAAAAAAAATCAATATTTGTTGTGAATCAAATGTGTTGTCATACTTGATTACTGATCTGTATTTGTAAATGTTCATTCAAGCTTTGATATATTGCGCTTACCTTATCTTCCCATATCTAGTAATAATTTTGGTCAAATACTTGTTCAACTTCTTAGAATTGAGAGTCGGACCTAACTCAACCGTACAAAACCGGCTTGTAAGGTGAGGATTACCTCTACTTTATAAACACATTCAGGCCATCTCGCAACCGACGTGAGACTTCTTAACACAACTATTATAAGCCCAAACTTATCTCACTCACAAATTTCCAACACAATGTAGCTTAGCTCCATAGTTCTATTTAGCTTATAATAAACTCATATTCTATCAGACACAATAATTGGAACTTTAGAAATGATTTTGTGGGGGATGTATTTTTAAAATTTTAGAATAAAAAGATTCAAGGAATGTCTTGAGAGATAGAGCGACGCGTCTTTATTTGAAAATGCAATTCTAAAATATAACAGTTTGTGGTCTATTCATTTAATTAGTTTTAACAGAAAAGGGTCATAGTGTAGGATGAACTCAGACAGATCATGACTGATGGAAAGACATAAGATCTAAGTTGCAAGTAAAAATGTTTAGTTAAATAATTTCAATTGGTTATATGTCATATATGTCAAGGACTGATAGAAATCGCGAACTATCCTTGAAGTTGAGTAACTTTGGGGGTTCAGTTATGTTTGGATGAAGGTTGAAATTGATTTTTTTTCAGTGGAAATCGTAACAACTAAAATAATGACAAACCTAAATTTCGAGTAATTGAAATCGTAAGTTGTTTGGTTTCTGAAAATATTTTATGCTTTCACTTTTAGTTATAAAAATTCTATTTACTTTTCCATTTGTTTTTGTTTCCAAATGTTTGTATAGAAAAACAGTAAAAACAATGAAAAAAGTGAAAAATAGATAATTTTTTGTAATTATAAATAAATATAAAAACAAAATGTTTTCTCAAAAGTCAAAATATTTTATGTAGAATAGTTCAGCCTTGTGACAAAAAAATTCTTTCAAAAACTTGAATAGACCTTTTCTGAAGAAGGGATAATAGACCATGTTGAAACAAAGTGTTTATTTAGGTCCTTTTTGTATAAACAACATAATTAAGCGTTTATAGTACAAATGCTTATTATATAAGTGTTTATATATAAGCTATTTCTGTAACAAAGGATAAAATAAAGTCAAATTGTTTTCATAAGTTATCTTGGGGAAGTTGAGTATAAGTTGAGAACAACTGATAGACATGTCATTAGTTGTGTTCACAGTTCTCCAGAACAGTCTGATAAGTGCTTATGTAATTAGATAAGCTCAATTCAAACCAGACCCTTATTCTGAGCATTTCCATGTGTTTTTCTTGCAGTACAAACGCCACACATGCTATTTACAGGTCTCGAAGATTACAAGGCTCGGGGAACACAAGCATCTCCCTACTTTACCGTCTCCTTCTACACAGAATTCGCAGAGAGCAAAGACTTGGTACTCATCCGCGGGGATATTGTATTTACCAGCAAGCTGACTGACAAAGAAGCAAAATGGCTTATGGAAACTGCTCAGTCTTTTTATTTGAATGATGCCAGGTACAAATTAGTTGAGAGATTCAACAAAGAAACACGCGATTTCGAGTTCAAAGATGTCTTGCAAGCATTGGACATGCCTATTTTGTAACTAACTAAACCATATTCAATTCATTACGTATCTGCTAAACTAGGATCAGTTTAGTTTGAGAAAACATTTCTTGTAAATTTCACTTTAAATTGTTTTTGACCATTAACTTTATAAAAATAATATAGAATTCAAAATCATGTTCTCACTTGAGTATTCAAACACACGTGTCACCACCCTCCACATAATTTAATGATTTCTTGTATTTTCACATTTTAAATATTTTTTGTTGTCATATTTTAACTTTATAAAAATAATATAGAATTCAAAATCATGCTGTCACTTGAGTATTCAAAAGCATCTTTTAATTTTTCCAACCTAACTAAAGATATATTGAATCTAACATGAGAAGAAAAAAAGTTCGTTGACATAATGTTGGTAGTTTGCAACAAGCAGTTGTCATATCCATGTTTTCACACTATAGGTTATTTTTGTGGGGACATATTACTTACTATATAGATTGAGAGTGACGAAGCCTTTGATAAAAATGTCAACATATGGATAAGAGTGAAGAAGTCTTTGATAAAAATGTCAATAAATACTTAGTCATGGTTCTATTGTAGCACTAAAGAAAATCATTTTCTCACATACTTGAATATTTCATACTAAAGATTTCATTTTGCATTATTTTAAATGGTTTGATTATTTTCCTTGAACTAAAGCTTCATGCATGTGCAAATGTCTTGATAAATGAGTAAATTTTGTTTTAATATTATCATGAACAATTGATGGTTAATAAACCACATATGAAATATGCCAAACTAGTTAATCAAGAATCAATTTATATTCTAAATAAGTCACCAAGGTAGAGAAGTCAAAAACCCATGCATATTATCCAAACCTCTAACCACTAAATCAAATTCAGAGGTTTTAATTACACTTTATTGAGGTTTTTTCTTTGCCAAAATTTTATAAGACCCCTTTCAAATCTCTATGATCATTAATTGTTTTTTACCAACGTATCTTTAATTAAAGTGCATCTTTTTCTACAATCTATAATAAATTAAATACTACTCTAAAAGAAAATGAACTATTCTCTTTCTTAAAGGAAAAAATTCTAAAAAAATATAAATTATCAACAAATTTAATATCACAATTAACTTTCTTAATCTATATAATTTTTTAAGAGTCATGCTAAATGGTGCCTCTGGGGGCGGGGCAATGGTTAAGGATACAAAAATAAAAATAAAAGCAAAAGTTTTCAATAAAAAAAATTCTTTTCTAGCACTTCAATCATTGAATGTACTATTTCCAAAAATATTTTACCATTTTTGTATCCTTAACCATTATGCCGGGACACCATTTAGCATTTTCATTTTTTAATAAAGTATTATGTTTAAGGATGAGAATAGGATATACAAATTAAATTAATTTCTAAAAGTTTGATTGACAATAAAAGCATTAATGTGACACAAACTACTCAAAAAGAATTAATGTGACACAAACTACGGAGTACTCAAAAAATAATTGATATTGTGTGGTTATCATTTTAATTGACATGTGATGGTTGACCCACACCGACATAATCGATTTTCTGTTCATTATTTCTTTTTTCTATAATACTAACTAACAATCTGTTGCTTCAAAAAAAAAAACTCTCATATTTTCTACCAAAAAGAAAAACAATCTCTCATATTTTTATTAAAAAAAAAACCAATTAGCTTTTGTTTATTTATTTAATATCTTACTAGCCGCCTTCCATGCCCGTTTGTGTGATCGGTATTCTCTATTTGCAAATATAAATAATTACTTTTTTTTACAACAATATAAATAACTACTTAATCTCATTTTTTATTGGACTTAGTTAATTGATAACTACTTAACCTTCTTTTTTGTTGTGGCTAGTTATTATGAAAACCTACTTTTATGTGGAAGTTGTGCTTAGTTATTAAAAAATAATGAAAAAGTCATCCCAAAAATTTGTATCCTTTTTATATATAGTAAAACTGTGGTTAATTTTTTTTTTTTTTTTTATAGTTTTTTCAAGGGTAAAATAGAAATAATGAAAAAGTCATCCAAAAAATTTGTATCATTTTTATATATAGTAATTGATGTATTTAAGATTGAAAAATGTTACACTTAAGACACTTGGTAAAGAAGTAATTGTAAAAATATTTTATTAAAATTTGTACATTTATTTCTTGGCCATAATTTTTTTTTTTGTATTATTAAATACAATATTTTTATATTTAGACACCATGTACTCATTTTAGCATTAGATCACGAACTTAAAAATAATTAAATAATCATTTCTGTTAAGAAGAGATAATCATTATTTTACGGGTAGAGTTAGACTCAATTTCCAATTATAACATAGTATCAAAGTCTCTTCAATATTCGTTTGATCATATACTATCAGATTTGTATTATCAGATCATCCATTATTTCTCTCTGCGCACCAAATTTCCAAATTTAATATTACTTAATATAAAAGAAAGTCTTAAAAATAGATCATTCCATCGTCAATGGTGATACCACTTTGAGTATCATATATCACTACAAGTGGTCTCTACAATACCGTATAATATTTATACAACTCATACATATTTTGCTCCAATGATGATATCACTCTGGGTATCATATATTATTAACAAATTATCAATTCTATTTAATTTACCGTATGATTAATTTTGATACTCTCTATGCCAGATGAAACTCCAGTAATAAAAAAGATAAGATATGAATCATTAGTATATAATACTCTTTTTTATACCATTATCGAAGATGCTTTTATAAACTGATTTTATACGATTAAATATATGCTCAATTTCAAATTTCAACATTTTTTTCATACTATATTACTATCATGAGAGGTGGGAGCCGTGTTAGGCACTTAACTCTGTTACATGATTATTTTGGTCCCCATATTTGCTTTGTATGTTGAGAGGAGGAGGAGGCGGTTTATCATAGAGACAAATTTGACCTTTTATTTGCTTTTATAAAACTAAAACTTGACCCTTTTCCCTTAAAAAAAAAAGAGACGAAGAGAAAGGACAACTTGACCCTTTTATTCGTCTATATCTTTTAGTCCCATAAAGTTCACTTTTATTACAAATCTCAGATCAAAATTTGGAGCCCTTAAAATCAAGGAAAATTAAATAGTAGGACTATGCATTTTATTTTATTTTTGTCAGGATGACTATGCATTTTATATTAGATATTAATAAAATAAAAATAGCTGCAATATTAAATTGCAAAATGTGTACTAACTACTATAACTACTACTATTAAGTGGAAAGAAAAGTGAGACTCTTCAACAAGACAAACTGAGAATGACTTATTTGTCTTTTTTTTTATTTTTTTATTTTTTAAAATAGACTTATTGTCTCTTTATGAGAAGCATAGGAAGTGAATGTTCATTTGTAGAAAACAAATTAGACTAACTGATCATTTTTATAACTTAATTTTGATGCAAAGTATAAAACATATGAAATATTTTTTGACAAAAAATCATATGAAATATTATAATTTATATTATTATTAATTTAATAATTAAAACAAAATTCAATCCGATCCAATCAAAGATTTAGTGAACTTGAATATTTAATCCGATTTAAATTAATTAAATTAATTTTTTTATAGGTGAATTCTTCGATACACATATTATGTGGATATATACCGGTACATTTGTTAAGATGAATGATTTTCAATATTCAAACCCAAACCAATCAATCTCGACTTATTAGTTCGAATATAAGTTTTACATAATTCAAAATTAATTACTTTAAATCTGAATCACACGATTATATTTTATTATTATTTCTTTTATTTCACAGGATTATTTTTAATCATTGTATATTATTTTTCTAATTTTAACTTATATTACATGTTTTAATAATAAAAAATATTCATAGCATTTGAAAAAAAGAGTTGATTTTGCAGACTTTATAGGATTAATATTTAATTTTGACAAATCATACTACTCCACGTACCAAAATGTAAGTCACTTTGGTTATTTCACATAAATTAAGAAAAGTAATTATTATTGCATGGAAAAGAGAAATTATAAGTTAGTTTACAAAATTGTACCTCATTAATTGTATGAAAAAGATAAATTGAAGAATTAAAAAAGAAAGAGAAATAAATAGTTAAGATTATAATTGAAAAAAAAAACATTAAATGCTTCATTGATAATGTAAAGTGACATATAATTTGGTACAATTATTATTGCATGGAAAAGAGAAATTATAAGTTAGTTTACAAAATTGTACCTCATTAATTGTATGAAAAAGATAAATTGAAGAATTAAAAAAGAAAGAGAAATAAATAGTTAAGACTATAATAGAAAAAAAAACATTAAATACTTCATTGATAATGTAAAATGACATATAATTTGATACAATTTTTTTTCTCAAATAACATACATTTTAGTACGGAGGAGGGAGTATTATACTATAATGTCACTTTGTTATATTATATCTTCAAATATTTTAACATTCTTTTGACTGAAAAATATTCACTTGCTAAAAGAGTGGCTGCAAAAATAAAATAATGCATAATTTTTAAATTGAAAAAAGAAATTGGTCAAAAAATTATACTGTAGATTAGAATGATTTTTGCTTTGTACAAGAATTAAATTTATTTCTTTTTTTGACAAATATTTAAATTTATTTCTAAATCAACATATACCTATGTTTTTTTTATAGCATATACACCAATGATTTTGCTAAATTAACAAATATACCAAATTCAACACTACATTTATTAACTTTAAAAATAAAACACTACATTTATTATACATTAAAAAAATCAGTAAATGTCAATTCTCATTGATTCTAGTTAGTCAATAGTTTTTTCAAAAAAAAAAAAAGTTAGTCAATAGTTATCTACAATTTGGACTCTTAAAATTACAGGTAAGATTTTTTTTATCAACTTATAGGTAAGATTAGATAAAATAAAAAGCAACCATATAAATAACTTCACCAAATGTTCAAATGATTTATTTTTTAGTTTTTGTATCGATTTATTGTACGAGGGTTAATTTTAGTATCAAATTATTCCAACCACCTTTCAATCATAGTTGTGGAAATCGAACTATGATATTTCTAACAAATCAAGTGTTAATCACTATTAAATCAACTAATGATCAATAATCAAAATATTGTTCAGTAAAACCCAATTGAACACAAATCTATAATCATAAAAGAAGTATATTTTAAATTGTGATGACCATTAAACCCCGTGGAATCTTCCTAGTAAATGAAAAAATATGAAAAAAAAAAAAAGTATTCTTTTCCAAATAAAAAGTAGAATCTCTGTGGTCAACAAAAAAACGCACTTTAAACGGCTAAGACACTGCATTAAGAAAACAACACATACGCGTTACTCTCAAAATCTCTATATATTCAGTTCAAGATTTTATACAAACTTAACACATTAATTCAATTATCATACTCGTCACTGTTCTTATCACATAACCAATTTCCAACAACTTTCTTCAATTTCACTCTGTTTCTCCTTCTTCTTAGGTTAGTTCCCAATTCTCAAATTTCTACTTATCCATCATTTGCATTAATTAATTCTTCACGGATTATTAATCTTTGATGCTTTTTATCAACTGGGTTGTCAAAAAGTTTCAATCTTTCTCACCAAATTCCATTGCAATAGGTTTTCTAACGCATTCCCCTGTTTTGATACTCTGAAATCCTCTGTTTTTGATGTGAGCTTCAAAAATCTAAAATACCCAATTCAATTATTTTATTTTTTTAATTAATTTCCATGATAATCCCATATATTATTGATTAATTTTCACAACTGGGTCATCAAAATTTCATTTTTTTTCATTGATTTCTACATGCACAAAGGTTTATTAACTAAATTACTCTGTTTTTTTTTTCTTCTCTGTTTCAGATTCCTCTGTTTTTTGACTTCAAAGTAAAGTCAAATTCTGGTTTTTATTGATCATTTCATTGATTAATTGATTCAAGATGGCCATAAAGGCAATTGAATTATTGAAAGGTTGTGCATCCCAAGAAGAATTAATGGAAGTGATTACTGCGGTGGCTTCAGATTTAGGAGATGTAATCGATGATGTGAACACTTTGCAAGTGATTCCATTGAAAGGTGCAATGACCAATGAAGTTTTTCAGATAAATTGGCCAACAAAAAATGATGGTGATCTAAGAAAGGTTCTGGTTCGATTATATGGTGAAGGTGTTGAAATTTTCTTTGATAGGGATGAAGAAATTCGAACTTTTGAGTGTATCTCAAAACATGGTCAAGGTCCACGCCTTCTTGCTCGTTTCACTACTGGTCGTGTTGAAGAGTTTATTCATGCCAGAGTATGTGATTCTCTTTTTCTTTTTTCATATCTATATTTTTTTTAATATTTTTTGTTTATCTATATAATTATTTCATATTTTATTTTTAGTTCATCTACATATTATTGAGTTCATGTAAATTATAAAATTGTAACCAATAATGAATTGATCTGAGTGATAAAGGTTTTAGGCTCTTTAAGCAAATAGTTAGAGGTTCGATCTCTAACTCGTCCGGTTAAAAATTTGGTTGAGAGGAGAGAATCCATTTCGTGTGTTGTTCAACATGTCCCAGACAAAGATTAATCACCGCTAAATGGTTGTAGAAACTTATAATATGGTAACAGAAAATAAAAAAAATACAAATGTGCAGAAATATTTCTGCAGCAGATCATTTTTGCTGGGTAGGTTATGTAATTATTGGGGGAAAGATGTAAGTTATACATTTTTGTGAAATGAAGAATTTACAAAGAATATGTACTCACATTACATTACATGTTTATATAAGTCATGGCCTAATCCAAAATTGGAGAATAAACAATTTTGAGAAGTGATGTTATTTATATGTTAAAAATTCATTATTCATTGGTAAATTCTTTGAAATATACACTAGACTAAAAAATAGTTATTTTCTTGTTTTCCTATAAATATTTTTAGGGAAAAAATGAAAATAAGAAATAAACAAACAAAAAAGTTATCAGCAAAAAATAAGAACATTAAAAAACAACAAATACCATGAAAAAGACCCTAAGTTAGTTTAGTTTCAAAGTCATGTCAAAATCTATTATTGGTATTTTAGTAAAGAAACATGCATTATATTATATACTTTTAATAGTATATTCTTGGAAAGGCATCTGAATTTTTTTAATGCATGCATAGAAAGATATAGTAGTAAGACTCATGAGTCATATTCTTTCTATTTTACTCATCAAATGCTCATAAATAAACATACTAATAGAACTAAATGATTTTTGGAACTAAGGTAGTAGCCTTTTTTACAGACACATAAATTCCAGCATACTAATTTGTAAACTGTATCGCTAGTGAATAGGATAATTTGAACTTGATTGAAATTATTTTCCACCAACATAACTTGATAGGCCTCATAGATATGAAGCTTATGTTTGGTTCCATGTCTGAAGCAGTTATAATTGATTCTTGAGGTGTAAAATTGATTTTGACATGTTTGGTTGCTTTCAAGTTGAATTGATTTTGTCTCCAGAATTGATTCTAACTTGAAGTTGGGATTTGTAGCTTTTGAGTTTAGAAATGATTTTTATACTGAAATTTGTTGTTCAACTCATTTTTACGTAAATGTATTCAAACATAAACAAATTTACATTCAATGACTAAGTAAAATCAATTTTACAAAATCAATTCATTCACAATCAATTTTTGCCACCATAAAATCAACCATGCACGAAGTATATAGACGATTATGTTCCTTGGTGTCATCCACTCAGTGCATGCTGGGAATTTATTTGAGTTTGACAAGACACCGTTATTTTGTTGAAGTTTCAAAGTGTAGCTTTTGCTTAAACCACAATAGCTCACCGTGATTCTGCCATATTTGTAATTCCAAACATGCACTAAGTGTGATTTCATCCTGTGTAACATGTTCATTTGTATATGTTGGTGATAATAACGTGTATCTTTTTATCTGCAATTGATGTAACTTTCTATTTTCCAATAAAAGTAAAACCAATTGAAGGTGACTTAGAAATACAATGATGATGAATTTTACAAGGAGTGTTATTACCTTTTTTTAAGTACGATAATTGTTTATAATTTGATTCTTCTCTTGTTTTTGGTTTTCTAGACTCTATCAGCTTCCGATCTCCGTGACCCCGAAATATCATCTCTGATAGCATCTAAGATGAGAGAATTCCATAAGCTTCATATGCCTGGTACAAAGAAGGCTCATATTTGGCAGAGAATGAGGTAATTATAAATAACATCAATCTTAAAATCCATTTTCTAAAAATAATTCTATGCAGATTATAAAGTGTTTTCCATTTGTTTTACTAGGAAATGGGTCGGTGAAGCCAAAAGTTTATGCTCCCCAAAGGAGACAAAAAATTTCGGATTGGACAATCTTGATGAAGAAATAAATATCCTCGAGAAGGAGTTATGCGAAGGATATCAAGAGATTGGTTTTTGTCACAATGATTTACAATATGGTAACATTATGATGGATGAAGAGACTAGATCAATCACTATAATTGTAAGCTAATAGTTACATAATTTCTTTGCCTATTCAAAACATGCTAGTTGTTACTTGCATTACAATCTTCATTTTTTATTCATATTTTGATTATTTTTTTGTGATACAGGACTACGAATATGCGAGTTACAATCCTATTGCGTATGACCTAGCAAATCATTTCTGTGAAATGGCAGCGGATTACCATAGCGATACACCTCATGTTCTTGACTATAGTAAATATCCTGGTAAAGTTTTTGTTCTTAGTCTTACATTTCCAAAATCATTTGTTTCTTTTGTATTTATTGATATCATTCTGTCTTGCTAACATACTAATTTGTATATGGTGAAACAGAACTGGAGGAGCGTCAAAGGTTTATACGCACCTATCTAGGCTCTGAAGGTTAGTTAGTCCGTTTGGAATTTCACTCTGTCGAAACCATAGATCAAAATACAACGCTTCTGAATAACATACTTTTTGTACACAGGCAAGAAACCAAGTAATGCTAAGGTGAACCAGTTAGTGATTGCCGTAGAAAAATACACTCTTGCAAACCATCTCTTTTGGGGCTTATGGGGACTTATTTCGGTAAGACTTTTTTTCTTTCTCCCTAGTTGGTGTTAGTGATTGCTGTATATAACTATATATTATATGCTGATACAATATACATGTTTTACTCGTAATTGCAGAGTTACGTGAATAAAATCGACTTTGATTACAAAGAATATGCAAGGCAGAGGTTTCAGCAGTACCGGCTAACGAAGCCTACTTTATTGGAATCGCCAAGCATTGTTTCCCAAAACGAAACTGTGAATGGTTCGCTGCCACTAGCATCATGTGTGTGATTGCTATGCTAGCTGCTTATTTTTTAGTGAAGTTAGTTTTGATTTTTATGTGTTTATTATAATAAAATAAAGTTTGACTGTATTTGTAAAGTGTAAATAATATATTGTCACTAACTATGTGCATTGAGTTTTTGACAATTTTAGGTTAAATTTTCTTATCAACCCCTGACTTTTGGGATTGAAGAAAACGAGAATTGGTGTTTTTTTTTTTTTGTGTGTAATAAAGTCTCATGTTCAAATCTTATGAATGATAAATTAGGTGTTGAGTTAACCCTTTTATGGACCGATTCACTCGATTCTCTTCAGATTAGTAGCTGCTTGATGTCACTTTTGTATTTTGAGACACTTATATTTACTCAATTCTCTTCAGATTAGTCGCTGCTTGATGTCACTTTTGTATTTTGAGACACTTATATTTACTCGATTCTCTTCAGATTAGTTGCGGCTTGATGTCACTTGTATATTGAGACACTTATATTTTCTTCAATAGTTTTGAACTATAAACTAAAGGAAAAAGGAAAAGAATGTCACACAAAACAAAACACATTTATTAATTATAAGGTGCACCAATTATATTACAAACCATGGCTATAATCAGCCCCTTAGAAAATCCACATATCAACCAAACAAAGCTTCCATGATACATATGATATAACACACAAACAAAACACACATAAATTCACTCTCTTGATCACAAGGAGTCCCCACATTTATTTAATTAGTTTCTATAATATCATACAAGCAGCTTGAAACATGACCAGTGGGGTGTAGCAAAGACTAGAGAGCATTCTTACAGCCAGATCTAGCGACGGAAGCTCCTAACCGATCGAGGCGGTTCTGCTTCATTGTCACGCAGCTTGATAAGGGTATAAACTCCAGAACCAGCGAGAGCACCAAGTGTTGGCGCCACCAAATATATCCAGATATGCTTGTAGTTTCCTGCTGCCACGGCTGGACCTAAGGTGCGCACCGGATTCATCGAACCACCACTTGTTGGCCTATAACATACATTCAATCACAACATTACTCACATTCTTAAAATAAAGAATTCAAATCAAATTAGTCTATGAAAAAATAAATACATCAGTCATATTAATTCATACCCTGAGATAAGAATGTTGAGCAAAACTGTAGCCCCAACAGCAATACCAGCCAATTCACCAACCTGCATTGGATAAGAAAAATAAAATCTGAAATGATTTTTGTCAACACAATTTATAGACTTGAAATTTTGCGACAACTTTTTAAGTGGTTAACCCGGTTCAAAACTTCAAATAGATGATTAATGAAGTTATGTAAACGGTTAATGAGTTTTGACATCTGATATATCTATTAATCATCTATTAAACGTAATTAACCATGTATTTGAACTGCGTCAACTACTTGGATCGTTGTAGAAAATTTGTCCAATTTTTGTTGTTCAGATAATACAAACGAATGAATGAACGTACCGCGCGGGAATCAGTAGCAACAGCAGTGACAACAAACAAGAGAATAAAAGTGATGATAAACTCAGTTGCAAAAGCTTGTCCAACGTCGACAGTAGGGACAGTGACACCACCAGATAGGAAAGGATGGTAAACACATTTGAGAGCATAGCAAGCGCAGATCGAAGCGGAGACTTGTGCCGCAATGTAGGCAGGAACATGTGCCCAAGGAAAATGGCGAAACGCAGCGAACGCGATGGTGAGTGATGGATTGAGATGTGCACCTGAGATGTGACCAATTGAGAGAATAATGAACATGACTGTTAATCCAGCACAAGCTGCATTTCCCATAAGTGTTTCTGCTCCATTGTATTTGTTGTTCACTATTGGTCCTGCTGTTGCTGCATATATTAGGATGAATGTTCCTACAAACTCTGCTCCAATCTGTGACACATTTAAAAAGTAAAACAATAATATTAATTTATTTTACTAAAGCGACACTTATTTTTGGATTGATTTTAAGCTAATGTTTGGTATTACGGTAGATATGTCACAATCACGGTGACTCAGAGTGAGTAGAGTATAAACCTTGTAGATTCTCAATTAGGCTCATGTATATACATTAACATTTTATAAGAAAATACAAGGCTCACCAAGATAACAAAGAAAAAAAGTTCAAAAGCCTCTATAGGGACTCTTATTTTTTCTATACAAATAAAATATAGTTTCAAATTCATTAAATCATTCAGTAAAATATCTATGATTGCAAGAAATAAGGAAAATATTGAATGTATTTTAACTTTTTTATTTTTGTATTTTGGTCAATATTAAAGAAATGTGGAAAATTACAACGTTAGTTCAGTAGTAATAACTTAGAGTTCAAATTCTATTAAACACAATTGTAAAATTGTCATTAATTAATTTTTTTTAGAATAAAATATGTTTTCAGTTCCTATTTTTATGAAAATCAAAACTCACTATAAGTTTTATAAGTTTAGTAAGTGAAAGGAGTGTGTAATTAGTTATTTTTTTTCATATGCCAATTCCCCAATGTTTAATTCTATATTCAAATATACTCATTTACCCTCATTTAATTCATTTCTTCAACAAATTTTTTGTTTATTGTAATTGTAAACTCTTTACTATATTTGTCTCTTTTGACACGTTTTATGTTGAAGGGACTAATTGATTGTTTAATAAATATCTCATTTTGGTTTGTTCAAAAAATAGAATCAATTTTTTATTATTTTCAATCAAATTGATAGGACATTTTTTTAAATATAATTAAAAAAAAGAAATTATTATGAATTTTTAGAGTAGGTCTAAGGGTATGCGTGCAAGACCTCAAATAGGAATATGGCATAGTAGTAGGAGTTTCGGAAAATTACTGAAATAGTGTTCATAATTTTTTTTTTGGTAAACAAAGGTATCCTCCACGCGCAACTGTATAGGCTAATCCCCTCAAAGTAACTGAGATCCATTTAAAGGGTTGACTTCTTCCAACAAATGGAAACTTTTATAAAATTAGAAATGTATACTACATATTTGCACAATATAATACTATCAATTTTTATTTTTTTTGGTGGAATAATACTATCAATTTAAAAAGATATGGGTGATCAAGAATAAATACTAATAGTGTCAAAGGTCACAAATTCAATTATCTTTTGTTGCAATTTTATATTTTATTCTGTTTTTTATTTTTAAAAAAAGATCAAATTTAATACCTAGTAAAAGGGGTCAAATACAAGCCTTTGAAAAAAATGTAAATTTTTTTAAATTTCTAAAAAAAAAAACAATTATTTTCAATTAAAAACAATCATTCTCTTTTTAGTATATATTTAATGTAATAAAACATAACTTTATGATCTTCAATATTGTACAAGTATTAGTTCAATGCCAATTATTTATGATTTTTAATAATTTGGCACATAGAATATTATTTTACAGCATGCAAGAGGCCGTTTGTTATAGTTTTTTTTTATAAAACAATAATTATTTATTTATAAAAATAATCATTTTATAAATATTGCATTTGTTTGTTATAGTTTTTTAAAATAATCAGAATATAAAAATAATTAGAAAACAATTAAAATTGAGAAGCTGCTAAAAGTAGCTACTCAAATAATAGATTTTTTGTCATGAAGGAGAAAACAAATGTTAAAAGGTGGAGATTATTTTGTAATTAAAAAAAAAAAATCACTTTTTCATGTCGTATCCAAACAAACACAAAATAAATTCGACTTTTCTATAAAATCTCTAAAAACTAATCTCTTAATTTTTTTTAATAATCAACTTATGCTTATTATGAATTAAAATTTCTTTTTCCACCATAATTTTTTTTTCTAATTCCACCACAGCCCACTTACCTATATAAATTCAGATTTCTAACACAAATGTTGTGTTTGTGTAGCGCCTTTTTACAATCACAAGTAAAACAAATACTAGCTTACTAGCTCAGTTACATGTTTTTGCATTGTTTTTTTAAGAGGTTTTTGCACTGTTTTTAATTAACATATACTTTAAGGATGGGCGGAGGCACGGGGGACAAGGGGTGGCTATGATCTCCCTACATCTTTGATTTTCTCGTAACATTATATTTTGTTTTTATAAGTGATAATTGAGTCAATAAAAGTTAATATATTTGATTTATAATATAGTTTAGATAAATCAATTTTTATTGACTCAATTATCCATTATAAAAAGGACTAGAGAGAGTACTATATATATATATATATATATATATATATATATATTTGGACTTTTATCTTTTATGGTAAAAAAAAGTGTGCAAGCATGAAGTATGTTTAGAGTGAAATTTAAAATAGACGCTTTTTGAAAATGAGGTTCTTGAGTTAATGTGTTTATGTTTGGTTAGTAATTGTGGTTATTTATCTTTGTTGGCCGTTTTAGTGTGTGAAACTTGTGTATTGTTTGTTTATAGTGCTAAAATGGATTTTGTGTTGGCTTTTAACTTGTAATATAAAACATGTTGTGTACTTATGTATTCTTAAATTTCTTATATAAAAAAATAATACATTTTTGTTTTAAAAAAAAGCTTTTTAGACTTGGTCCCTCTATGTTTAATTCTTGGCTCCGCCCTGCAAGCTATCTTAATAAAAAAATTCTGCATTTAATAATGTAAGAAATTTAATATTTTAAAGTAAAAATGCACAAATTTTAATAATAATTTCTACATTTAATTCTTTAACATGTGTATTTAAGATATATGTTAACATTCTCTTGACTTATGCGTATTATTTCTACTCGACATAATCTAATTCAACAAAAAAAATCTACGAGCAATAAATTCACCTTTGTTTTTCTATCAATGTACAATAAATCTATGTACAATAAAATCTAGCAAGTCATAATCCATCTTTGTTTTTCCATCAAGAATTTGACTTTATGAATCTATAACCTAACCTATTTTTGCAAAAATATATATTTCCTCCGTCCCAAAATATAAGTAAAAATTAGTAATAAAAATAAATATATTTTGTCTAAATTTTTAATTAAATACATTAAAGTTGTTTGACTCATTTTTGCTTATACTTTGGAACGGAAGAAATACATTTGAAAACTCACAATTTTTTTCTTGAAATGTGTGAAAACTGAAGATAAACTGCTCTCAACAATAAATTTCAATGTATTTAAATTAATACAGTATACAATATTCTCCTCATCCATTCTATGCACTTCAAGATCAATACAATGTACAATATTGACTTCACTACTAGTAAAATTATATAAATAAAATTAGAAAAATGTTACTAACCGGTATATCTTGAAATACTACTAATTAATGAATTAAAAAAAGTGTCAAAACTGTTTTTTTTTTAACTAGCAACTCGAGGCACTAAATAGCATAATTCATAAAAAAAATTATAAATAGTGGTGCATACACACAACACAGATCGCACGACTTTGATCAGAGTAAACTACAGTATTAAATTACTTCATGAATGAAATGATGAGAAATACTGATTTGGAAAAAAGTAGAAAAAATAATTAAATAATAAATTTTTATGTGATAATTGTGATCAAACTCTCGTGTCTATTTAAATAATTTTCTTGTATAATACTCCCTTTGTCCTAAAACAATTGTCCCTTTTCATTATTGTACACATGTTGATGTATGAATTTGCCTATTAATATATTTAATTATGTACTATTAAAAAAATGTGAAAATTTAATATTTTGAACGTATTCGTTGAGACAAATCTAATAACATTTCATATGTTAATATTTATTTTTATATTTTAGTAATAAAATATGGTCAAAGTAGATTATATGAATAGTGCACACAGTCAAATAGAAACAATTGTTTTGGGACAAGAGTAGTATTTTTATTTATGAATTTTAAGAAGCAACTTGATAGCAAGTTATTAAAATTTAGAAACTTAATCGATAATAAGCTGTTAAATAGATAAACTAATTTGACACATTAATAAAGTTAGAGAATTTTTAAGATATTTAAAAAGTTAGAGATTTATTTGAGAATGACTTAGGGAATAAATTGATCGTTTGCTCATTTGATTATATATCAAAGTAGGCAATACAATATTTAATTTTTAGAATTTTTAGAATATATTATTAAGACATAGTTAAAACAATTGAAGAATATGATAAAAAATAATTGCAATTGATGCGGATAAATGTGACTGAAGCAATCTTCAATTTTATAAAAAAAGAAAACAAAAGAAGTAATAATCTACAAAATGATCAAATTAGTAAAAAACCATAACTCGATAAATTAATATTTATCACTATAGGTTGTCAAAAAAAAAAAATATTTATCACTATAGATTGTGTCAAAAAAAAATATTTATCACTATAGTTGTGGCCTAATATACGGTCCAAAAACATCTTTCATTTTATTTTTATGTATCAATAACAGACATGTGTCTTGTGTGTATAGTTTTTAGTGAAACATGAGAGACGTACTACTTTCCTAGGAAAATGATACTTAAAACCTTAAAATAAGATTTTTATTTTGGTGAACCCTTAAAATAAGTTAATATACTTTTATAGTTAAAATAAAGACATTACTTAATTATTTCATATCAAAATAATAGATTTACCTCTTTTTTCTGCTTATAAAAAAATGTAAAATTTTGTACAAAAGAGATATAAAGACTCCAAAGAACTCATAACGCGTGCAAAGAATATTTTGCATTATTTTGCTAATAATATCCCAATCATGCATATCTCATCTCATCACATCGTAAAATACAAATTGTCAAAAATCATCAAACCAATAAAAAATTCAGTAATGCCAAATTGTTAAAAAAAAATTTCCTTTTCAAATAATATAATTGTTAAAAATATCACTTTAAGTTGAATAAATGAGATGATCAGTATTCAAACTCAAACCCCAATATATATATAATATATAATATAATACATTCTACCAACTAATTTAAACTCTCACGATATTTTTAAAATTTATTATTACTATTAAAATATATACATTTATGTCATATAAACTTAGTATATACTAGTAGTATATCTATTTAATATAAAGACTTCATAAAAAAAAGTACACGAGTAGTATATATAAAATGTTATCAAGTAAATTTTAGTCAAAATTTATTGTCATTTTCTTTTATAAACAAATGTCATGTACGGTCTTAATTATTAATATATCTAATTTATAATATATATTAAATACATTAATTATTAAAATGAAGAGTAGTATTCACTAACTCACATGAAACAGTTAAATCAATCTGACAATGCTAGCTAAAAATCAAATGAAATTAATTTGTGGGCGGTAGTAATGACAAAAAATAACTTAAAAAAATCACAAAAAAAGTCGTTGACCAAAAACACACAAAGAGAGAGAGAGAAAGAAGTTGTTACCTTCTGAGCTAGAGACACACTCGGAATTCCAACACCAGAAGCCATGTTGATGCAACCATTGCTTTTACCACCCGGCATACACATGTTGCACCTCCCCATTGCAAATGACTCACGTTCAAGCGAATCAATTCTCACCGATGAGAATAGTGGACCTCCTGGAGTATCCGGTGTTGCCGGCACCGACGCCGCCGTCGGTGTCCCTCTCTCCGAATCAGTCATTCCTTTTTTTTTTTTTTTTCTTTTTTTTGTTAATTAAATTAAAAAAACTAAAAAAAGAAAAAAAGATAGTTGGATAGAATAGTGAATATACCAACACTACATAATTTTCCAAATGTAAAAAAAAATATTTTTTTTGGGTTTTTTTGTTTTTGGGAGGTTTAAGGTTGAAAAGGGTACAGTTACATAATTGGTTGGTTTTTATAAATTTGTTTCTAAGTAATGGAAAGAAAAAAAGGACCCAGGTTTGTAAAAATTAGCTACTAATTAGAGGAGCTAGGAAAATTGAACATGTATATGAAAATTGAGATTGGATCAAAGTTGCATGTTAAGGTTGGAATGGAATATTGAAGAAAACTTGTGATAAAGGTTATGATCCAATTTCGATGTTGGAGATGAAAAGAGAAAGGCAATAAACGTGGTTGAAGGTGGAGGAGAGAACTTATGGTTTGAAAAAGTGAGTTTTCAACAACTTATGGTGATGATGGAGGAGAAGTGTGAGGAGTTGTTAAATATTAAGTCATTAATGTGTTATTTTATGGATTATAAAAATGAGTTTGGAAAGTGCTATGAATATGGTATAGTGTTTATTTTGCTTGCAATATACACGAATTCAGTATACTTTTTATTTCATATTTTATTAATGGAAAAAGTCAATGCATAGCTTGCATATTGTTTTTCTCTATGTAATAATACTAGTGTATGATTTTTTTAATATTTGATAATGAACAAGATATTATAAATTATAAATATATATTTTACAATAGAAATTATAAATATTTTTAGTTGCTCGTTTTCTTTTCCTGCTTTTTTTTACAGTTTTCTTTTCCTGCTTTTTTTACACAGTTTTCTTTTCTTGCTAGCTTAGTACGGAAGTGATAACGGTGCATAAATAATGAAAATTGCTTAATGCATCTCCAGATTGCTTAGCGCACCCCCCATATTGCTTAGCGCACTTCATATTGTTTAGCGCACCCTCCAAATTTCTAGCGCACCTCCCTAAAAATCTGGAGGGTGCGCTAAGCAATTTGAGGGTGCACTAGAAATCTGAAGGGTACGCTAAGCAATTTTGAGTATTTATACACGGCGCATATATATGGCTTATGCACTATAATTTGTGCCGCTTAGCACATTGTAGACTAATTACTCTCCTAAGTAAAAGTTAAAACGAATTTAATCAAAACAAATATTTTAATTTTTGTTTGAGTTGAGTTGGTTATATAATTTGACACTTCCTTCCCCCAAAATAAAATATGACATTACTTCGCAAATTGTAAAAAACTACTTTTATAAAAAGCGTTTAAACTAGCATTTCAAGGACAAATAGACAATGACAATAAAGTCGTTGAAAAATTATATCCGTCGAGAAGTTTGTATAGAACTTTGGAATGTTGCAGAGAGTTGGTAGGTTTTTCTGCAAAATAATTTTGGCATCTTTTTCAAAACGGTTAATAACTATTCCAAAGCTTTTTGACCTTGAATATATTGTCTACACCATTTCGGGAAATTACAAGCATGTTTGCTGACATAACAACTACCTTTTCTAATTTATCATTTTCTCAAGTCAAACCTTTTAGAGTCTGGTCTTCTTGTTAGAAATAATATAAAATCATTTATGTGGTCTATTCTGACAGCTTAAGCTTTTGGGATAATCGGTTATTTGACATGATATCAGAGTCTATCCACAATTCTATGGGCCATTTCGCGGGCCGCCTGCAATCAGGTTTCTGATTCGGCCCTCCACCATTTATACCCGCAACAAGCCCAACAGTGCTGAGCGCGAGGGGGTGTGTTAAAGAAGTCTCACATCGCTTGCGAGAAGGCCTGAACAAGTATTTATAAGTAAGAGGCAATTCTCACCTTACAAGCCGATTTTGTAAGGATGCGTTAGGCCAAATTCTAAGACTTCTTAAAGTCGGAACTACTAAAGTTTGACCATATTAGTATTCAAAGTCCGAGAGAACTCAAAGTCTGAAGCTTCCCGAACTTTGATCTTTCAAATTTTGATGAAAGCAAAGTCTAATCTTCAAAATGATGGTGCAATCTTCAGATTCCATTTTTAAGCTTCTGGCTTCTCTTGGATGGTGAATTTGCTTTTCTATATGTTCAATGCATATGTAAACTTTATTTTTCAATCCTGCACATTTGAATGTATATTAGCAAATTCAATTGAACTTTTAATATTTTGTTATCTTCAAAACTCCCAGAGAGACTAAAAATCAACTTTGTTCCAACAGAATCCGCATAAAGTCATGTATGAAAGCCTAAACAGGGAACATCGAGGATTGGAAGATCAAGGTCTGAAGAAGCACCCAACTTAGTCATAAAAATCTGCACATACTATATTCTTGAAAAGTATGAGAGATGTCAACATTCGAGTTTAGAAGAAGGAGACCTTTGATATCTTGAATTAGAGGGGCATGCTAATGAAACATGATAATCGTCTCCTTGAAAATGGTGTCACAATTAAGGGACTGTGAGTAATGGTTGATATCATGGAAATTTAACTACTTAGCCAGAGAGATGTTGTGGCGAATAACTTTGAGCTCGACATAAAGTAGAGAATATTAGTGTGGTCTAAAAGATGTGTTGGGTTTCAAGTGTTGAGCGAGTTAGTCTCACATCGACTATGTATGGGAATAATCTTGTATTTATAAGAGAGGTGACCCATTAATCTAATGTCTTAAGATTTTGGGTGGATATGTGGTGTCAAAGTCTCTTGTGGTCCTGGAGCATTGGCCCATAGTGTTTCTTCCGAGCTCTCCCGGACTCCCCAACAGTGGTATTAGAGCCTGATTCGGCTTGGTGGGGGAGCGAGAGTGGATCCTGGTATTCGATCAACTATATCAGGTGGGAAACTCACACTTGGGGGAAAATATTGGGTTTCAAGTGTTGAGTGAATAAGTCTCATATCGACTATGTATAAGAAGAATCTTGAATTTATAAGAGAGATGACCCATTAACCTAACGCTTTAAGATTTTGGATGGATATGTTGTGGCAAAATCTCTTGTGGTCCTGGAGCATTGACCCCATGATTTCTCTTGAGCTTCCCCAAACTCCCCAACAAGATGATCATTAAAAATTTCGATATCCAACTGAGTTGATGGCCTAACGAAATAAGACCGAAGCATTCCTGTCTTTTTAGCTAGTACTTGTAGTTTTTGAAGACATTTTTGGTAGTATTAGTAAGTACTAGTAGAAGTTAGTAATAAATTAAGTTGTTTATTTTTTATTTATTTTTTGGATGTGAGTTGTTTATTTATTTAAAAAAATGGAGAATCATCTAATCATTCTTTTCGTGGCTTTGGGTTTGCGCCGAATGATGAGTAATGACAGCATTAGTGTGCTTTCGGACAAGAAAATAATTAAACCCAAGAGCAGCATTTGGCTAAGCACTATTCTTACCCTAGCATTCTATGAATCCTTTTTTTACGATCGTTATAATACTACTATAATAGTATAGGATAGTATATTAGTGTGACATTATAAAAAGAAAATAAACATAAAGAGTATATTATCATGTGAATGAACATCTAAGCTTTAAGTCCCATCATGCTTGAGTTGGGTCAAAGAAAATGTCATATCATGCTAAGTTACGATTTGTTAATTTCGACTTTCCATTTCCAGCACCATTTTTCAAATTTGAAATTGAAGTATATGACACCCAAAATAATAAGACCTATAGTATTTATTATAGGATGTTACGTTATTTAAATATTTTTAACATTTTATATTTTATGAACATTTTTAAAATATACACAATAAATATTTAACAAGGATATTAATTTTTTAATGTTCAAGGAATCAAGTATCATTTTTTTAATTATATACTATAGTAATTTCTTTCAATAGGATATAAGCTCTAAACACATTATTGATTAAACCATAATTAAAAGAAACAAAAAATAAAAAACCACAAATTCATAAATTTGTTATTTAATTTCATGATATTTATTCCAATTTTCACGAATAGATTTTTCACAAACAGTATAATATTGGATTTTAACCATTAACATGAGTTAAATTCATAAAAAAAATTATTTGAGTATTTTTTTTAATCAAATACAATTTTCACTCTTTTTTTTTTTTAAGTGAGTTATAGGTGTGTATATATATTCGACAATTAGAGTTTATTGAAAAAAGATTCTCACTTCGCATGGCGCTTGTAGTCCACCATGCAAAGTGTATGATCACATCTAAATCACACCAAATGATATATCCAAGAGACTAATAGAAAAATTATATATATATATATATATATATATATATATATATATATATATATATATATATATATATATAATGCTACGGTGGACCATCTTTACAAGTGGTCCATCGTGGACAAGTGATCTACCGAATACGAATTTTACAAAATTTATTGGTAGATTGAAAGTTAATATCATATAGAGCATCCTTAAAAAATTTTAGAAAAATTGAAAATCATTTGATATTTTATTGGGATTTATCAAGATTTACAGTAATTAATAAATCGTTAATCTTATAATGGGTCTCAATAACATATCAAATGATTTTCAATTTTTCTAAAATTTTCTATAGATGAGAAATCGATGTGATTGGATTATCAATTTCCCAAAATATCAATTTAATCAAATTGTTGAGCGACAGCTCTCCATTGCTAGCTTGTCTTATATATTAAGAATTTAAGATCAATAATATATGTGACATTTGTGTTTTTATAAAAATGTCTAATTGACAAAATTAAACCAGTGAACTTTTGTGAATCGCTTAAAAAAAATTAAAAAAATAAGAGAAAAGATAAATTGGTCATTATCAATTTAAATAAGCAATCACAAACAAAATTATTGTAATTCATGTGATAGAACTCATAGTTTTTTTTTGTTCAATGATAGAACTCATAGATGATATTTAGGAGAAAAATAATGAATAAATATTATTGATAGTTCATCCGTTTTAATTACAACAAATATAATAGATCATATTTATAAAAAAAAACATCGTACTAAGACGATAAAGTAATGAAAGAAAAAATTAAATATACGTAAAAGTCAATACTTATTTAAATAAAAGAAAAAAATAATTTAATCCAAAATCAACTCATCTTTTAGAATTTTTAACTAGTGTCTTGAAGACACTAATTAGCATGACCCATGATACAAAGACGAAGACAAAGAACAGTCGGTTGACATCCTATAGTCCTATAGCTGTTAACAAAAAGTGGTTGGTACTATAGGAGTACTAGTTGACTTGATAAACGGATGATTCTATATTAAATAGGTGCGTGGGACCTCTATGCGCAGCCATATACTCTCTCCGTTCCAGAATATAAGCAAAAGTTGGTCAACAAAAATAAATATATTTTGTCCAAATTTTAAACCAAATACATCAAGTTTTTTTGACTCACTTTTGCTTATATTTTAAAACGGAGTATATATAATGTAACCATTTTCTCTCCTCTAGGTTATAGGCAGCAATTTGCTCAAATAATTTTGGTCATTAGTCGACATTGGTGACTGACTGAGTGCAAGTTGCCACTACGTTCCCCAAAATTCAACGTCATCTTATATGCATTCCAAAATTCATTTTGGACTGGATCCATAGGAAGGTTGGGATTGCAAATATTTATAATCTATTCACAATAGATAAGTTTTAGTAGTAATAGAAATTTGTTTGCAATTGTGACTATGTGTATATAAAACTCATCTTCATTCTTGCCACCTCCAACAGATAACAACCTTGATCTATCGATCGCCTTCATGCTACACTCATTAATGTTTGTGTTTCCCCATGGCCGGTTAACCCTATCTTGAAGTTTTAATAATAAATTAGGAAAATGCTAACTAGTATTTCGATGACACGAGTTAAAGATAATTATTTTAGTAAAGTTATATTGAAAATTGTGTATTCAACATGTATAAAATATTAAAAGTTTTATTTTTTATGCGTAATTTATCATTTTTGTATTCTTAACCGGAGCACTAGCTAACATAGAAATTGCTAAGAAGTCTAATAAAAAGATATTTTGTTCGTATTGTGTAATCAATTTTTTTAACTTTAAATTTTTTGTATTATTTAATGTTTAGTTTTTATTTTATTTTGATAGCTTATTATGCTGTCTTAAGAACACATATTAATTAATATGATGCAAATTATAAATTACTTCATTCGTTTTAAAATAATGATCTTTGATTTTTGGAAAAAAAAAACCACTTCATAATAATTATTTCTTTCAATTATACTATTTTTTTTTTTTTTACTTGTCATTTTGGTTTGTTGCACATCCTAAGATAAGTAATAAATCTTCTTAATATACTAAAGGGGGATAGTGATGAACCCTAATGCCATCTTGAAAACCCTATAGGCTTATGTCATCATTGATGCAATGCTGAGCTAATTTGCTTATTTGGACAATCCATGATCAATGGTTTTCTGACACGACATCAAACTCCAGCTTCTATTCCTTCTGTCTATGAGAAAGCTTCTGCGTGTGAATACTGAGATCATCATTACTTCTTCTCTTATTCTATTGGTTGCATGCTATGCTTTCCTCTATGTGTTGCCATGTGTCTCCTCTAACTGTTTTCTTACTGTTGTCATCATTGTTGTTCCTTTGTTTCCATTGGCCGTTTGTTTTTCATAAATGCCACTATCATTCATCATATCTCTCCACCTTACCAATGCTTCCAGGTCTCTGTCTCACTCTTTCTCTCACGAAAACAAGAAGAAACAGAACAGCCACATCTCCGCCGCCACCCTCTCCAGCTGAAATCACCACCGCACGCCGCCGGATACCACACACCACTGTAACCCTTTCTCTTTCTCTCTCTTTCTCGTGCTACTTCTCTCTCTCACTGCTTCTCTCGCTGCCGGCCTCACCATTTCATCCTTCACCATCGCAACTTCCACCACCACCAGAACCACCTTCTTCTTATTCTTCTCAGCTGGTATGATAATCATCAACCCTAACCCCCAAATTTTAATTCCTCAAATTTTAATTTCATGCTTTTAACTTTTCAATTTTTTCAATTTTCAATTTTCTGGGTAAATGGTGATTGTTGCAGGTGCTTAAGTTATGTATTTGGAGTCATGACATACTGATATATTTGAATTCTTGGAATTGAGATAAAAACTTGAAACCCTAGGTTTTTGTTTGGGACTCTTATTTGTGTTAAATTGCTACTGCTATATGATTGTTTTGTTATTGCTATGAGATTTCAAGAAGTTTGGTTTTTAAGACGAAAAAGAAAACTAATCCATATCTTTTTTGTTTTTGCAGTGTAGTTGTTACATTCTTATTGCAGTGTTTTTGTATGAATATGTGAACATATATTCCCTACATTTTTTTGTTCATTGCAATGAATTTAACCCTATAACATCATGACATATGAGAAATTTTCATTTATCGTTTACCAAATCATTATCACTGATTGATATAAATTTGGGCTTTTTGGTTATCACTTTTCAATTAATCTCATATTAAATTTGATTCATGATTTTGTTTTATTTTCTATAAATGTTGTCTTATGATGGATTTTGTTCCATGTTCTTTGTCTAGACTTCAAATATTATGTTAGTCTTGAATTTTGTTGTTCCATGTTCTTTCTCAAGTTCAATCTTTTGGGTCACTGGAAGGCTAAGGTATGAACAATTAAACCCATTTTCTCTTTCTTTCCCATTGCAATGAACCCTAAATCCCTTTCTAATTAAAAATGTCTTTTTTCTTTGTTTAGATTCAAGTTTTGGAGCTAAGATTCAAAAGGGGCTGAGTTGATCTGCATCAAGATGCTTAATTTGCTTTGAAAAATTCATTGTTTCTATGAGATTCGGCTTTTCAGATGAACCACTTAGTTGAAAGTTCTGCTAATTCTCAAAGGGTCACTAGAAGTCAAGCTCCACCGGTAATTTCAGTTGTTTCAAATCACATTTTTTTGTTTTGGTTTTCATATTCATAGCATTTGAGACATACCCATATGATTTATTCATTGCATTTATTTTTATAGTTTCATATTTGTGTTTATAAGAGTTCAATTTGTGAGTTTTGTGCTTGAGATTTTGGTTTAATGCTTCATATCAGTATTTGTC
The DNA here is from genome assembly GCA_030408175.1 of Trifolium repens. NCBI lineage: Eukaryota > Viridiplantae > Streptophyta > Magnoliopsida > Fabales > Fabaceae > Trifolium > Trifolium repens. Next base: position 57,997,061 of record CP125836.1, on the reverse strand, counting down.
TATGTTTGAAGTGCAAGCCAAGAATTAAGTTGAATATAAGCTGTGATTTCAGTTAATGGGATAATGTATAGATAAGTTTTCTTAAATGGGCAAAAAAATCCTCTTTTATTTTTTAGGGTTCTTTGTTTGGGCTAAATCAAAATTGGAACTTATATGTATATTGTTATCTTAGCATGCATTATATGTTTGCTTTCTAAATTCTAATTGAAATGCCTCAAATTATCAGAGAGGCTTAGTGATTGTTTAGCTTATCACTATCTTTTCTGTTGATGTTTCCACCCTCATGTTTCCACCCATATAATTTTGTTTGGTAGACTTTTGATGTCTTCACCCTCATGTTATTGGGTGTGTATACTGAATCTTATGTTTCATTGTGGTTGTGTTTGGTTGTTGCTTTGTACTAATTTGCTACTAATGTCTTTGGATGTTAAAACTTAATATCTAAATTATCTACTGCAATCAAGTTTCTTTAATCATTTATTCCTAATTAGTGTTAAATTAGTTGTTTGGATGTAAGGTGCTAATAGATATGAAGCATTCTATTTCCTATCCTTAGACTCCCCCTTATTTACAATGATCTGTTAAGGGGGCAAATATTACATATGCAAATGATGATTGAGATGATGATGACATACAACATATAAGAGTTATCATTTCAACCTGCAAATTTTGTTAGAGAAAATAAAATAAAAAATGAAAAAGCTATTGTCTACAATTGGCTAATAAATCTATGCCCCATGAAATACCTATCTCAGTCATATAACATGTCACTTTAAAAAATTCATCTTAACATCCATCTAATATCAAGTGAATTAGCTAATTTGGTTTGATCCTATAATAATAATAATAAGAACATATAATTACCTTATACTATAAATTGTAATCATGCATATACATTCATAAATTGATAAATAGATTATCCACTTAAATATAATTAAAGCTTTTTAATCAACATTCTTATTAGTTGTTTGGAGAAATCTGCCATTGGTTTGTTTCAGCTTATAAGTGTAGTGTGATAGTTCCAATACCAATAGAATTTATGCAATTCAAATGATTGTGTTATGTCAATTTTAAAACATGCATTCAGTTAATACATGTGGATAAATGAAATTGAAATGCATTAATTGCAAGCAACTTGGCCATCTACTTTAATTTGCTTATTCCTCTTTCTTTAGGAGATCCAGTAGAGTCCTCATATGTCCGACATTTAGCTTCGATCAGACCACAACAACTTATTTTCCACGATTATATTCAGTTTAAGTTCAAGTCCTAAATTTTTCCATCATTGATGGGTCTGATGAGTCGTGTTGCTTATGAAAATGGGTCTCATTTCATATTTCTCCATGGTTAAGATTTGCATGTGATGGTAGTAATCTTAAACTACTGGGTTTTGATTAGGAAATTGAAGATTTGAAGTGAAATGACTAGATATGAGGTCTTGAAGAAAGTAGCAGGAACTTGGCTATGAAGTAATTCAAATTCAAGCTCTTGGTTAATCACCTCCGATTCAAAGGTGAGTTCCTAATAGGCTTACTCCTAGCTTAGAAATTAAAATTCTAGATGCATGATTTGTTTATAGCATGTTATCAAAATCCACTAAACAAATGATTTTGGAAATGGGTTTTGGATTATGACTTAATAAAAGATAACTAAGCAGGAACTAAAGTCAATTATTGACCTACAATCTTTTTCTATTGTTTATTATATTTATTAGAATTCTTGCATGTGAATTCTAGGATTATCCTATGATAATTTTAAGTTGAAATGGGTAGAACCAAGAATGAATTGGTGTACTTTATATGGAATTGTGCAATGGATGCAGCTATTAGCACACAAGATATCAAAAGCGTAAGTCCACTTCTCATGAATATTTGTATTCTTTAGATTTATTGGTATGTGTTTGTTCAAGTGATGACTGTTGAGGAGGTTATGTATACTAGGCCATGTTACTTGCACAACTTTTATCTGGAATTGTTCACAGTAGATTGTGATAATTACATTGATGGAGTGCATAACATTTTTTTTAAAATAGGTTCTTAGACAAAAATTAAATTATACACATGTCACGGGTTTTGATGAGTTCTTTTCCGATGTCGTCCACCAAAAATCTTTGAAGAATCAAGGTCATTGGGTTATGCTTGACATTAATGGGTGCTTACTTAGACTCTATTAGATTGTTCTCTTTTTTTACTCTTCATACTTCTCTAATGAATTTAAGAAGTAAACATTGTATGCACCATGTATTCATCTTATGGTTATAAGTTCAACTTTTCCTCTTCCACAAAATGTTGTGCACTCTTTTTAATAATCAATGGTGTGTGCGTAATTAGTATTTATAACATGTATGCTTGGTAATGAAAAGTACCTTATTATTGATGGTACTGGAAATTAAACCTCTGTCACATAAAAATTAATTTACAAAAATGGATGCCATTTATTCTTTCTGCAACCTTACTGCATGATGACAAAGACAGGATATGTGAAATTTGATTCAATTAGTGTAAGTTTAAATATTTTTCTATTTATTATGTTTTGCAAGAAATAGTACCTATTATTGTTTTTCATTTTTCAAATGAGCTAAATCTTCAATATATTGTGCAGGCCTGCGCCAAGCTGCCAGCAAGTTTAACAAGAAGCATTGGTTCATTCATAAGCAATTATGTAATTTTACGGGATCCAAAGCGAAACAATATTCGGATTTCTATTGAGAAGAGGGTATTATCCTTTGCTACTATTGTGTTGACTTGGATCTTTATGTTTTGTTTGTGTCATTGTCTTATTATCCCTTACTAATGTTGTTTTGGCTTGAATTATCATGTTTTGTATGATCCATTACCCTATAATTATGATAAACTTGCAACCTTATGCTTAGTTTCAATTTCTATGTCCTCACTTGAATCATTATATTTTGTTTGTCCCATGGTTTTATTATCCTTTTCCAATGTTATCTTGGTTTGAATCATTTTGGTTTGTTTTTCCTTTTGGTTTTATCTATGATTAAACTTCTTTCTTCAAGCAATAGCCATGATTGATCATAGCCATGATTGATATATCTATGCTATTCCGTCGAACCCGTGCAACGCACGGGTCGGCGTCTAGTTATGGTACACGGAGGGAGTGTGTGATTCAAAATGGTTGAATTTAATGAAAACTTCACCCAACATGTCGATTTTTTAGGCATTGAGTAAAAGTTAGGCGCTCACACGGAAGACGTTTGAAAAACGTCTCTATTCTTTTAGACTATATTTTGTTTTATGTTTGTACAAACATTTATAAATTGTTGTCAGAGACAATAAATGTATAGTGTAATTTGTGATACTTAGAGTGATATTCATCTCGACAAGGACCCATCATTTCATTTTAGGTCAAAACACATTGAGCTATTTTTTTTTTTGAAACGGCAAATATTATTAAAGCATCCACCTTAACAAGAAGTAAAGGGGAGCAAAAGAATGAATACAAAAAAGAGCGAAAACAAAACACCAACAAGCAACCTCACCCAAAACAAAGAGGGCTGGCCGCACCTAAAAATAAAAACAACACCGCCCTTAGGAACTATATATATCCTAACGGAGAAGGCAATCCCCGGGGTCCCAAATCCACTCATAAAACAAACACGGCAACACTTTTAAGCGAGCCAAAACCCATTTCCAACTTAGCACTTTAATGTCTTCAATAATCTTCCTTGGGCAAAAACTACACATTGAGCTATGTTATCATTGGATACGAGAAGCACCAGAGATGAAATCGTTTTACTTGAGAAGATCCATACTTACAAAAATGGTTCAGATATATTGCTTGCAACAAAGATATCTATTGCAGAAAGAAGGTGAACATGGTGAGCAGCTCTTTTCCACTTGAATTGTGAGGGAGAGATTTGTTGGGTGGGTTCACTCCCTACGTGGGACCCACCAATTATAATTTTTAAAAAAAAAGAACAAATGTGTGGGGGTGTTAAAATCAATGGGCTTGGCTTCTTTGTCCATGTGTTTTTCACCGTGAAGACAACAAAAGGGTTTTAATCCCTAATTGCAAGGATGAATTCTCATCCCACTCTCCTTGTATCTTTTTCACTTCTCTTGAAGACAAAAAAAGTTTGATAAACATAAATCGAATTTTCTTTTTTAATGTAAAATTTACACTAAAAAAAGTTCAGTTTACGTTTATCAAACTTTTTTCGAGATGAAAAAAATTATTTGGGGGATGGAAAAAGTTCCCATCAATTGCAACAACACATCTAGGGGTGGGCAAGGAAAGGACCCACCACCCGATTGAAACCTGAAATACCCCGTTGCAAATGCAAAGAAACCGGTGGGTACTCATAGACCCGTTGTCATATGGTGATATAAATGGTTAAAAATGATTTATCACAGTTGGATGCAAGTCTGATAATATGATATGTCAGTATTCGAATCGATCCCCTAATTTTTGAAGAAGTCACATGTATAAGTGTGTCTATAGGCATTTGTTTATAGTTGGATGTTTATTCTCTCTCTTAACAAAAATTACTATAAACTTTTCCTTGGTTAGTGGTGTAGACGTGGTTAGTGGTGTAGACAGATTTGAGGGGAAAATTGTTGATATTTAAAGTGAGTTAAAAGTCTCACATTGGATAAAAATGTAGATGTTAAACACTTTATAAGTGAGAACCCATAAATCTAATGATTTTAGATTAAGATATGGTGTAAAACTCACTTGTATAGTTGTTCAAGGTCAATGTGATGATCTTCCAGACCCCTCATGACTCAACAAAAATAATCTGCCTTCGTCCCAACATATAAGCAAAAGTGAGTCAAATAAATTTCATGTATTTGGTTCAAAATTTGGACTAGATACATTCACTTTTATTCACCAATTTGTACTTATATTTTGGGATGGAGTGAATAATTGTTTTACTGATATTTTTTTAATAAATTGACAGGCCCGGTCCTGAGGGTAGGCAACGAGTGCAATGGCCTAAGACCTATTATTTTTAGGGGCCCAAAATATTTTGTTATACCTACCTATTATTATTGAAAATAAAAAATCAATTATATTTAAAGAAAGAAAATATACTATTATATAAAAAAACAATTATATTTAATGAAAGAAAATATGATTAAGCCTAGGAAATATGTGTTATTTAAAATGTGATTGAAGTCCAAATTTTTTTATGCCTAATAAATAATTAGGCATAATGATAGGATTAAAATAGAATCTTGCAGAACAACAAAAAGACGGCACCACTTGTCTTTGTTTCCTAATTCCTATGGAGTTTGTTTTATTTATTTTTCTTTCTAATTCTTGCGTTCTTGCAATGTATGTAAGAATATTAAATGTTATAGGTTTTCCATGTTTAAGTTTTGGCGTTGTTTTATTTTTTGTGTTCCTGATTTTATTAACAAATTATTTAATTTATTTTCTACAAATTGTTAATACTTAACATGTTATTTTTTGCATCCAATTTCAACCATTTGGATCTTATTTTTCAATTGTTCTTCGAAGTCAGCATTCTACTTCTGTGCGCTATTGTTTTCTACTTGAGTTTCTTATTTTTTGTTTCTATTTGAAGCTTAGAAGATGTTGCCTAAAAAACATTTATGTGGTGATGAAAAAGGAAAAAATTTGAAAGAAAGAGCTACTAAAATCACAGTAAGAGGCTCTTGAAAATTTTATTTCCAAAAAGGTAGAAACCCAATAAATATGTATTAATGTTATTATATTAGTGAAAGAAGTTTTTTTTTTGGCCTAATGCCCATAAAATGTCAGGAATGACACTGTAAATTGACAATATTGCAAATGAGTCGAGCTATCCTGTTAGCCAACAAAACACATATATATACTACCTCTGTCCCATTTTATTAGAGCTATTTTGATTAAATGATATTATTCACTTATCATGTTTTGACCATACTTTTTTAATAATATATAGATATAAATATAAGAATATAAGATCTTGTTTGATTTGTTTTGATGGGTATTTTTAAAATATCCAATTTTTATAAATTTTACTAATAGAAAACTATTTTGATTTTGGATTTAAACCCTAATTTTTTCACTTTTCAATACTCCACGTTATATATATACAAATATTAGAATAGAGTGAAGGACAAATGTGACAATAAAAAAATTCATATCTGTTCTAGTGAACATTTAGAGGGGGTGATAATTGTATTGATTCAATAGATAATAATATGAGTAATCTGAGTATACAAGAAAAAAAATGATCCTTTTACAATGAAGTATGTTCTCATATTTATAGAGAATTTTTCTATGATCATGGTGGTTTTCTTCCTCCACCACTATCTCATCATGGTGGTGATGGGTGGTTACTTATTGTCCATGGTGTCATCAGTGGTGGTGGGTGGTTTCTTCTCTTGTGCGATAGATCATGGTGGCGGTTTCATATATGAGCGGTTACTCCTTCTGGCGAGGGCGATGCCCTCTGGGTGTGGCGCCTTCTTCTTTCATTTCCCGCCAAATCTTTTATTTGAATTACATGGGTTGGAAAGTTGGGCCATCTTGCTATTGGGCCTATGCTATTTATTTTTGGGCCATAGTCCAGTCCACAGCCCCCCAAGCACGAGGCTCAAAGAGGCGAAGTGGTGATAGTGGTAGAACGTGGAGAAATAATCGTTCCCTACTTCGTCTTTATTGCATAATAACTTCTATAAATAATCATGTTTGCAGCGTTGATTTCCATTCATATTTGAGTTAACTTTGCTTTTCTTTGTAGTTGAGTCATGGATTCTTCTGCTCCTTGCTTAGAATCTCATATCGCCTCGTCTTGGGCGTGCTTGCCTCTTTTGGCGTTAGCTCTTCGGCGATCATTGGCGATGTGGCGTTGCTCTGCATCGCCCCCTCTTTTTTTGGCTTGTACTTCTATCTTTTTGCTGCATATTAAATTTTTGTTTCCCTTCGGTGTTTTTGACAATCTTGAAGGACTATTCAATTCATATTGTAGTGAGAATCAAGGTAAAACATAAACAACGGAAGAGTGACAAGATTCATATGCAATAACACGGATTCATCCATGGTGGCTTTAATATACTTCGATTATAGAAAGAAATAGATAAATTGATAAATTTTATCAAGGCGAGCTAGAAAGATATCACCCGGGTTATGCTAAAATACTGGTACCATAGAGAAGATGGTGGGCAGACTCGCCCTAGAGAAAATAATGTGGCGACGTGGTGGCGTTTCCTTTTCTTTTTCAGGGTGACCATAGGCGACTTAACACCGTTGGAGCACTTTCTTTTTTCTTTGACTTTTGTATCTTGATTTTGATGTAGTTTTCTTTGAATTTGTATCCTATCTTCAATGAATGAAATCAGACTTTGGATGAAATTGTTACTGCTTTATCGCCCTTGAATATTTGTTATTTTGCGAGCTTCCTTTATGATCTCTTGGGTTATGACCCTGCCTGTGTTTAAGATGAATTAATAAATAACAAAAGTAATATATTGAATTACCTTTACTTGTATTCTGTAGTGTTTCTTTTGGGCGTCTTCCATTTGATAGGTCTCGCCTTGATATTTTAACGTGTATTTCTTTTTTCTTTTCTTCGTTTCCGACTCGTAAGATTTACGGATAACGTTTTGGACTTTCAACCATGCTTTAATATTTTGGACTCCCCCCACTAAAAAGTTTAAAGGGTAACGCCTAGGATTTTCAACCTGTTTCCGTTGTATCCAATTCGTAAGATTTACGGATATCGCCGTTTCTATTTCTGACGTTTTCTACTCGTAAGATTCACGGATAACGCCATGGTGTTTCAACTCATTTCCGTCGTATCCAACTCGTAAGATTTACGGATATCGCCGTTTCTATTTCTGACATTTCCTACTCATAAGATTCACGGATAACGCCATGATGTTTCAACTTGTTTCCGTCGTATCCAACTCGTAAGATTTACGGATATCGCCGTTTCTATTTCTGACGTTTCCTACTCGTAAAATTTACGGATAACGCCATGGTGTTTCAACCTATTTTTTCTTTTTCTGTCAATTACAAGCACACAGGCGAGGAGGCAAAGCATTTCAGCTCTAATTTTAACTTTTTCTGTCAATCACAAGGCGCTTTGTCTTTTGGCGTCTTATCTCAAGTGGCGCTTTATCAAATGGAGCTTTATCGCCTATGTTCCGAACACTTGTCGGTCTTGTTTTTTGTGATCTCCTCTTGAAAGAGTGTTGTGCTCCAAGTATTTTGCACATGTAAAAAATACAGACAATATTGCAAAGAATGGAGTTAAAGATATATCAAGGTCCGTATATATAATAATGCGCAAGAAATCACCCTATAACTTAATATAATAATGTCAATCATCAACCATAAAGCTAATGCATGCATTCCATGTGAAGAAACATATTAAACTTTAGCTTCATAGATTTAATTCATGTTTTTATTGATCATACTGTACAAATAAGAAATGGATTATGAAACATAGTACTATCAAACCATGACTCCAAGGAAGAGAGGGTTATAACAGACTACTAAGGGGAATGAGGATGATCAACATTGGCATTATGTGAGAGGACGCCAACAGCAAACAAAAGGCTATCCTTCTCACATTCCGGATATCGCGACAGCAAAGAATTCGAACAAGAAAAAGCATGAAAATCTTACGACATATTTTTTTACGGATTTTCCAAAAACATTCGGAGCGAAGGCTATGTTCAATGCTTTCCAATATTATGGGGACATCGTGGAGGTGGTGATTCCAGCAAAAAGGGATAAAGGGGGACGACACTTTGGTTTTGCACGCTTTGATCAGGTTCGAGATGTTCGTGGTTTCGAACAAGAGTTGGACAAGATTACGATAAGACGGGATAAAATTTCGATTAATTTGTCCCGATTCCATCGTTTTGACGCTGAGTTAATATCACGAGATAGGAAGGATGACAAGAAGGGTGGTGGAGGATATCAGCGACCTGGAGATAGAAAGGGAGAAGAGAACAGATATCAATCCTTGTCCAGACAACATCGCAAGGAGGATAACAATTCTTACGCTTAGGTGGTGAAGAACGGTAAGGAATTCAAGACTGACAGATCTCAAAATCGTGTGCTGATGTCTTTTGAGGCAGAGAATGAGGTAGTGGAACGTTACAAGAAGGCTTATGTAGGAGAGGTAATTCAACCGGGAATGACGTACAACATACAAAACGCTTTTCATAGGCAGGGCTATTTTGGGGTAAAAGTCACTCCGTTAGGTGCTAATCTAACACTGCTAGAGGGTCAAGAAGAAGGAGAAGTTCAAGCCTTGATGGATGAAGCAAAAGGGTGGTTAGATCAATGGTTCAAAGACATTAGACCATGGAGTCCCAAAGAAATTGACATAGATAGAGTTGTTTGGTTAAGGGTTTTCGGTATTCCTCCCCATGCTTGGAATGATCTTTTCTTCGCCCAATTGGTCAAACCTTGGGGAGAATTTATGAATACAGACGTTGGAACGACGAAGAAATTGACTATGGATGTGGCCCGTATATCAATCCGAACCTCTTGTCAATTACCGGTGGATGAATTTTTTGATGTTTTGGTGAACGGAGAGACTTTTCGTCTTAGGATATTGGAAGACTCGTATGGTCCCATGCGAATCATTATTTCCGAAAACACCGTCACTAATGACAGAGATGGCGATGTCAATTCAGGAGACGAGGAGGAAGAGGATGAAGATAAGGAGGACGAGGCGGAGGAGATTGGGCAGCTCTTGGAGGAAGATACGGTGGTGAGAGAATCAGAAGGAGATCAAAGAAATTTATTAGCATTAACTCCCCAAATTAATGCTCTTAATATCCAAGACAATTTGTCTATGGCAGTTTCTGCTGGGAATAATGAGAGGGAGATTGTTAGGGAGAATGTCACGAATGAAGTTATTGCTGATTCATTTTCAAATTTTGATAATGCTATTGAAGGTGGTATGGAGAGTAAGGAGGGGGGTGTGTGTGTGGTGGACAATAAATTGGTTAAGGGTAGAATTTTTGTGGGCCAGGAGGAAGTAGTAGGTGGGACCCAAAATTATATTCCTGATCAAAATATTGTCATAGGGAAGGTGGATAGAAGATTGTCTCAAAATGATGTCGTGGGCCAAGCTGATTTTTGCCTTAACTCAAGTGGAGGTACAAGCAAGCAGAATGGTGGTGTATATAGTGATGATCCTAGGAATGTTTACATTAAATTAAATAAGGAACCTATTAACAACTCAGCCCCACTTCATCCTGCGTTTGCCACAAAGAAAAAATTGGTTCCACGTATTCATCCATTACCAGCGAACATCAGAAAACAACAGCAGCTCATCAACAATTTGCATCTTCGAACTCCAGCTTCGAGCTCTTCACAGCCGCGTCATCGACCATCTTCTCTGGGCATGGAAGTCAATTCCCATGGACCCAACGACGGCGAAGCAGGGGTTCCGCAAACCTCCTTATCGCGTCAAGTCTCAGAAGCATAAAGAGAATTCGTTATCGTCGGCGGGTGAAACTCTATGTTGCAGCTCCCTTAATTCTTCTGATATCCGAAATTGTAACAAGAGACTTGTTGACAAACTCAATCATGATGCAGCTCGGAAAGTTTGGAATGGTGCTATTGATTTAGGGGTTGTTGGAGATGAAGGGGATGAAGTTTATGTCAAGAGACTTCTGTTAAACGAAAACTCCGAAAAAGAAGCAAGATTTCCCAGGGAGCAACATCAACAAAGTGTCCCATGAAGATTTTGTCCTTCAATATGCGTGGATGGGGTGATTCGGCGAAACGACGTCGGCTAAATTCTCTTCTTAAATCAGGTGCGTTTGATATTTGTCTATTACAAGAAACTAAAAGAGCAGCTTTTGATGATTTCATGATTCATAATTTATGGGGTCATCAAGATGTTGAGTAGGTTGCTAAGGAATCTCGTGGTTTATCTGGTGCTCTTTTATCAATCTGGAATAAGGATCTGTTTTCCTATCGTTATAGCTTTACAGGAGATGGGTTTTTAGGCATCTGTGTTGAATGGAATTCTTGCCTTTTATATATTGTTAATATTTACTCTGCTTGTACCTTGTCTGGGAAGAGGAAACTTTGGCACGATTTGTTGGAATTTAAATTGAACAACGAACATGGTGAGTGGTGTTTAGGAGGGGATTTTAACTCGATTTCGAAGGCAGGGGAACGGAAAGGCAGACTTGGAGCAGGGAGTCAGTCAGAGAGGAGCGAATTTTCCTCTTTCATTGACGAGTTTGAGGTGGTAGATATTCCGGTGTCGGGCAAGAAATTTACTTGGTTTAGTGCGGATGGCTTAGCCATGAGTCGCTTGGACCGTTTCTTACTTTCGGAGGGATTCATTGAGAAGGGTGGTATTTCCAATCAGTGGGTAGGTGACCGCGACATCTCCGATCACTGTCCCATTTGGCTTGTGTGTTCTAGGCTGAACTGGGGTCCGAAGCTGTTTAGATTTCTTAATTGTTGGCTCCAACATCCAGAATTCTTCTCTTTTGTCAAAAACACTTGGGAGGAGGCATCTATCAGTGGCAAAAGTGCTTTTATTCTAAAAGAGAAAATGAAAATTTTGAAAGTAGCTTTGAAGAGGTGGAATAAGGAGGTGTTCGGATTAGTGGACCTTAATTTAGAAAAGACTGTGAAAGAATTGAATGAGCTAGAGGAGTTGATAGCTAATGGTAATTGTGACCCAAATCTTCTTAATTCTAAAGACTTGGTTCATCAATTCTGGGACCAATTACACACTAAAGATAGTCTTCTCCGACAAAAGTCTAGAGTTCAATGGATTCAAGAAGGTGATTCTAATTCCCGTTTCTTCCACGCAAGCATCAAAGCCCGTCGGCGTAGAAACCAGTTAGTGTCCTTAACGAAAGGGGCTGATTTGATTCAAGGGGTGGCAGAAATTAAAAATGAGGTCAAAAATCATTTTTCAAATCACTTTATTGAAGAGTGGAATAATTGTCCCTTCCTTGAAGGTATTGTCTTTAATTCTTTGTCAGCTGATGATAATATTGCTTTGTTGGAACCTTTTCTTGAGGAAAAAATTAGAGAAACCATTTGGAGTTGTGATGGTAATAAAAGTTCGGGTCCAGACGGATTTAATCTCAATTTCTTAAAAGCTTGTTGGCCGATTGTGAAAATGGATATTATGGCTTTTTTTAAAGATTTTCATGAAAACGCTTTTCTGCCTAAAGCGTTTACTGCCTCTTTTTTGACTCTTATTCCCAAGAAAGACCATCCTCTAGGCTTATTTGATTACCGCCCCATTTGCTTGATAGGAAGCATTTACAAAGTGCTTTCTAAAGTTTTGGCCAACAGACTGAAAAGAGTAATGGGGAAGTTGATCTTGAAGGTGTGAAAAACACAAGAAGGGGGGGGGGGGGGGGGTTGAATTGTGTTTTGGGTAGTTTGAAGATTTCTTCTAAGTTATGAAAAACTTATCAGAGTTTGCAGCGGTTGAGAAATCAAAACACAATTAATCAGAACTTTGAAGGTAGAGTGAAAGAGAGAAAGAGAGAGACAGAGATTTTATACTGGTTCCTCTCACAAACCGAGAGTACGTCCAGTCCTCTTGTACTACCAAGAGAGTTCACTATAATCACCAAAGATTACAAATGCTCAAGCACACTTGCAAGAGACTTCCAATGCTCAAGTATACAAACAAGAGACTTCCTAATGCTCAAGCACGCAGGCAAGAGACTTCCAAAAACAAATATAAGAAAACAGAGTCTGAACAATTGATATATAAATCAATGTTCAGTTACAAAGAAATACAACTTTTGATACAAGACTTAACTTAGAATCTTAATAAAATAATTCTAAGGTTCAACTAATGAATTAACAGAAGCTGAAACTGGAGTCTTGGATTTGAATATGAGTTCAAGTTGTATTTGAAGTTCTTAGTGCTTTAGGATGATTTTGGCAGAATAACAGCTCTTTCAAATTGTTCAAAGTATCGTTTAATAAAGCTTCAAAACTGCTCCTATTTATAGATGAAGGTGGAGCGCATTTGATTTGAAATTGATGCGGTGAGATTTTGGCAGTTGTAGATAGTAGTACCATTCTTTAACCAAATCAGGTAACCTTGAATACGATCAATCTTGAGGACAACGTTTTAGCCAAATCCGGTAAAGAGTTCGTACAATAGTACTAACGTCACTATCCTGTGGATAAGATTGATTCTACCAGCTTTTGGAATGTCAGGATGATGATGATATCCAATCATTGTTGCAGAGAATGTTCTTCTGACAAAACGGCTCTCACTGCTCATATCAGAGTATGATATTTCCAATCTTCAGAGTCTGATCTCTAGCTTCTGATGTGAATGGACGTTGCATCTTCTGATAAATCATGACATGATCAGAATTTGCTTGACACATCAGAGCTTCCAATGTGCTTCTGGGGAATATAAAAATTAACTTGTATATCTGCACACTTGGATCAAATAATCAGTATACCCTATTGTATATTAATACTTTTGTTATCATCAAAACTTAATTGGATCATGTCAGAACCTATTTTGTTCCAACAATCTCCCCCTTTTTGATTGATGACAAACTAAGTATTAATTTACAATGGTTGTTGATAAAATTTATCATGCATCTCTTAGGTTGATGAGTTTTGCAAGCTCCCCCTAAGTTCAGCAATGATTAATTAAATCAGTTTAAAAATAATTATTTGAATTTTGAACTACACTAATACACTAGACTCTCAGATGCTAGGTTTGCAATCTCTCCCCCTAAGTCTGATACCCATGAAAGAAAATTGCACTTTTCTTTCATACGTACCATGTATCAGAAGTTCAAATTTCAACTAATATTTTCCTCAAAATCTTATCAAACTAAGAAAAAATATTAATAAACCAAAAATATGGAATTTTTGGTTTCAGTTTAGCATTTCATAAATTAATTACGACTCTTACTCCCCCTTTTGTCATTAAATAAAAAGATAAAACTGACAAGCATTAAATGACAGGTTTGAAAAAATTGGTCAAGAGTAGATTTTCAATGTAGTCAAGGTGGTTACAACTACACCAATTAAATGGTTTGTCGTAAAACCATGAACTTGTCTATTTTGAATCCACTATATAAGGACCATAACTTTGTCATTTTACTCAACACTTCCAGTTCATTGTGAAAAATCAACAATGGATAAGGATAAAAGAGTGATCAAAAGTAAGAAAGCACAGGAGAAGAAGAAGAAGAAGGTGAATATTCAACAAGACTCAGAGTCTAAGAAGAAACCTCAGAAGATGAAGGCATCAACTTCTGCTCCTGTCAGAGCCAATTATCAAACAAGATCCAAGACCAAACAACAAGAGTCCTTATCCGAGTCAGAATCTGAATGAGATTCTGACTGGAAGGAATTCTTGAGTACATATGTTCCTCCTAGGGAAGAATACCCTTCTTCTCCCTCTGATTCTAACAAGCTAGATTTAGAACTAGCTGTGTCTGATGTAGAATCTAAGTAGGAAGATAGATTAGAACTTATGTAATCAACAATTATCAATTGAATAAAAACTCTTTATTTAGTTTTGAAATCTATGTATTGATATTTGTCTCAAACATATTTGTGAAAACATGAATTAAAGACATAAAGTAAATAAATTATAAACAAACACAAGAGATTAACCAACAATCAATAATGTACTTAAACCAACAAGATTCAACAATGTTACAAAATATCAGAACATAATAAAGAAATTAAACGAAACAAAGTGCATAGAATCCTAGGTTTAAGGTTGAGGTGGAGGGGGTAATCTGTCATTGATGCTCTGGAGAGTATTCATAATTGTTGCCAGTATAGTTGAATGCTCATCAATCCTTCTCTGCCTATTCTCTTGATTTTCTCTAAAGATCTGAGCATACTCTGGTGCATTCCTAGCAATGTTCTCAAGCCTTGCTTGTTCAGCAGCTATTCTAGCTTATTCTGCTAGCCTAGCTTCCTCTCTAGCTTGAGCTTCTTGCCTGTCCTTTTCAATACGCTCATCTTCCAACCTTTTCCTTTCCCTTTCTTCAGCTTCCAACCTTTCTCTTTCCAATCTTTCTTTTTCCAACCTTTCTTCTTCTTCCTTTCTAGCCATCTCATTCCTGAAGTTCAAATCCTTGGTATAAGCTTCTCTCACTGATCTGATCATGAACACCAGATTTTGTTCCATAAGGTCACACTCTTTGTTGATATGTGCTGTTTCAATGGACCTGTTAGGAATGACACTGGACATTCTTATAATATTTTTGTCAACAGCTTGCAGAAAACTAGAGATATCATCCTGGGTTTGTTCTATGGGTTCATTGACAATTCTGGAAGGTAGGTGAGGAGGAACATAAATGCAGTCCATAGACAGATCCTGCATTAGGTTCTTGAGATGATTTGTTTGGTGAAGAGGGGTTTTCTGAATAACTTCTTGATTCAGAGATTCATCAATTTGTTGGAAATGTTTCTTGAGTGGTGTTGGTAAAGCACATGAGTTGTCCATAGCCACATGATGTGGGGATTGCTCATCAGCATGTGCTTCAGGATTAGGTTCATTAAGCACTTCAGTAACTGTTGGTTCTGGTGATTTTTGGTTTTCATGTTCTGAGTGAGTATGTTCTGGTGGGGATGTTTGTGGTTGTGGTTCATTTTCTGGTTGAGGTGTTGGTGGTTTTTCTAAAATTGTCTCTGGTTGAACATTCTCAGAGTTTGGTGTTGGTTTCAAAGTAGGAATATCATTGTGTGTGGGGGATTTTTGAGGAGGTGGTGAGAGTGTACGATCAGAATCTTCATCCAAGTTAAGAATGGCTGGTGCAGTACTTGTTGAAGCTTGTGCTGCATCATTACATATAATATTAGCTTGAGATTCTGATAGGTTAGTTTGAATAGGGTTAAACTGCTCTGATATTGGTTGATTCTCAGAAAGAATAAGATCTTTCTTAGAATAAACTCCTTTCAAAATCTTATCATAAGCATGTTTAACCTTGATTTCAGAAGGGTATTGAAGTCTTCTGAAATAATCACTAAAAGCTGAGCTGCCTCCAATAAAATTAGAAAACTTACCATCAGCCATTCCACACATAGTTCGTTGAGCCAGCACATCATCAGAAGCTCTTGGAGGAAGTTTGGAGTACATATCCTCAAAAGCTTTAGGGTCAATGCCACAGTCATAGCCATCCTTCAGTTCCTCTTGCTTCTTATTGAACTGATTAATTTTTTCCAAAGTTGCTTCCAAATCAGCTTTCTCCTTCTCTTCTTCAGTAAGATCCTTCAGTACAATCTTCCTAGCCTTTGGTTTCTTAGTTGATCTAGGAGCTGTAGTCTTCTGGGTCTTAGCTACCTTCTTCCCAGCATGACTCTTTACAGCTTTTCTTTTGGTAGGATAGATTCTGGTTGGTTGTTCCAAAATCCTTGATTGTCTGATTGTCAACTTTGTAGGTTCTCCAGTACCTACCTCAGCACCTAGCTTTTTCAAGTAATCAGCATGTGCTTCTATAACTCTCTTAGCATCACTATCACTGACATGTACAAGCCTACATTCAGCAATGTTATCCTCAGAATCTCTGATTAGTAGTGGGCGTGTTGGATGAACAATCTGGTTGTTTTTCACCAGTTTCAAGTACCTCAGAGTAGTGCTATTAACTATTTTAGAACTAAGCAAGAAGGTACCATATCCTGGGAGAAACGGTGTGATAGTATCCAACAAACCACACTGTGCAAACATATGACTGAGTAGCCTTGGATGTCTAACAATAGATTTGGTAGAGAGAATAGAAACAACAAGATGATCAAAGATAAGCTTACCAATATCTAAAAAATTTCCTTTTCCAACGTGGAAAGTGAACAGCTTCTGAAGATTTGAAATTTGATCAGTGCCTCCCAGCTTGGTCAAGATGCTGTCAATCAAAATCTTGTAGATAACTTTGCAGTTGTTTGTCCATTCAAACTTGTCCTTGGGGTCAGTCTTAGGTTTGAATATGAATTCCTCAACATCAGAACCAACCTCATCAGTGTTTCTGATAACAAGTCCACCACGATATATCTTCAGAGCCTCATAGATATGACACAATCTGAGAGAAATCCTGAATCCAGACACAAATGATTCAATTTCTACTCCTGCGAAAGGTCTCAATCCCATTTCCTTAGGGGTTTTACCTTTTAGTTCAGGATCTTCCTCAATCATCTCTTCAATCTTCTGATTGTACTTCTCTCTGGTGATAACAGACGCTTTCATCCAAAATTCCTTGACAAGTTCCGTATATGTTGGTCCATTCAATATATCAAAGTAGTATTCCAATCCTTGTCTCTTGAACAGATCAACAACTTCAGAAAAACCATTTACTCTTAATCCTTCAAGATCAACGGGGTTTTCTATAGCAACATTTAGGTCATCATATTTGTAGGGACGTTGATCCTTAGCAAACGCAGTAGGGTTAGATTCCTTAGGCAAGATCATGCATGCATCAACGCTTGGATTAGATGAAGAAGCCATATAAGAAGTTTGGGGGTTAGGGTTTCTAATGAGAGAAAGAAATTGCTCTGAGTTTTAGAAGATGAAAGTGTAGGTTGTGAGAGTGCAAAAGTGTGAATGTGAACAGTTAATGTGTTTAAATAGAAAGTTTCGCGCAAAAACAAGTACATACACGTAGGGGTAGTGGAGTATTTTTACCTCAAATAGGGATTAGAAATGCTAATCATCATTAACCAACCTCTTTTATCCTCTTGCAATAAGACACGTGTATCAAAAGATTATTTGAATAACTGACACGTAAGTGAGGGAAAACGAAAGGGTTTTTATAAAAGATTTTTCCTTACGCGCCAGAACTATTTTCTTTCTAACAGATTCTAATAGTTTATCAGAAGATGTTCTCATCACAACTTCTGATACAGAAGGTTCTGATGACTTCAGCTTCTGACTACTATTAGATTCTTATAAACACAGATTTTTCATCAGAGACTAAGTTAATCAGAGATCTCCATCATGTTCAGATTCTTTTTGATAAAATCAAAACGTTCAACAGCTAAAGGTTTTGTAAAGATATCAGCCCATTGATTTTCAGTTTCAATGAACTTGAGATCAATTACTCCTTTTTGGACGTAGTCTCTGATAAAATGATGTTTAATCTCAATGTGCTTAGCTCTAGAATGTAAAATAGGGCTTTTAGAAAGGTGAATAGCTGCAGTGTTATCACAATATAAAGGAATATTGTTACTGCTTATTTGATAATCTTCCAATTGATATTTCATCCAAAGTAGTTGTGTACAGCATTTAGCTGCTGATATGTATTCAGCTTCTGCTGTTGACATAGCTATGGTGTTTTGCCTTTTACTAGCCCATGAAATTAAATTCTCACCAATGAACTGACAGTTTCCACTGGTGGATTTTCTTTCAATTCTATCACCAGCATAGTCAGCATCACAGAATCCAATCAGCTTGTAGTCATTGGATTTCTGATACAGTAATCCAATGTTACAAGTTGCTTTCAAATACCTGAAAATCCTTTTCACTGCTGTGAAATGGGATTCTCTGGGATCTGATTGAAATCTTGCACACAAGCATACGCTGAATAAAATATCAGGTCTTGATGCAGTTAGATAAAGAAGAGATCCAATCATACCTCGGTAGAGCTTCTGATCAACTTTGCCTTCAGATTCTTCTTTGCTTAAGCTTGATGTAGGATGCATTGGAGTGTTCATGGGTTTGCACTCTTCCAAATTGAATTTCTTCAGAAGATCTTTTATATATTTTGATTGATGAATGAATGTTCCTTTCTTTGTTTGATTTATCTGGATTCCAAGAAAGAACTTCAATTCTCCCATCATGCTCATCTCGAATTCATCCTGCATAAGCTTAGAAAAATTCTTGCATAGAGTGGCATTAGTTGATCCAAAGATGATATCATCAACATAAATTTGAATGATCAAAATGTCTTTCTTTAGTGTTTTTCTAAATAATGTATTGCCAACTTGTCCTTTTTCAAAACCATTGTTGACTAAGAAAGTACTCAGTCTCTCATACCAAGCTCTGGGAGCTTGTTTGAGTCCATAGAGTGATTTCTTTAGTCTAAACACATGATCTGGATTTGCCAAATCCTCAAATCCAGGTGGTTGTTTGACATATACTTCTTCAGAAATAACACCATTAAGAAATGCACTTTTAACATCCATTTGATAAAGAGTGATATCATTGTTAACTGCATAAGATAAGAGTAACCTGATAGCTTCCAGTCTTGCTACTGGAGCATAGGTTTCAGTGAAGTCAATTCCTTCTTGTTGACTATATCCTTGTGCAACAAGTCTTGCTTTATTTCTTGTAACTTCACCTTGCTCATTCAATTTGTTTCTGTATACCCATTTTGTTCCAATAATGTTCTTGTGCTTAGGTTTGGGTACCAGATCCTATACATCATTTCTCTTGAATTGATTTAACTCTTCTTCCATAGCAACTATCCAAGCATCATCTGAGAGAGCATCATTCGTTGTCTTTAGTTCAATCAAGGATACTAATCCAAACAATGATTCTTCATCTCTGAAGTTTGACCTTGTTTTTCTTGGACTGTTCTTGTTTCCAAGGATAAGCTCTTCAGGATGTGATGCTTTGTACTTGAATGTATTTCTTGGAATCTCTGTTGCTTCAGAGTTGTTTTCAGTTGTTTGATGTTCTTGAGCAGCATCAGAAGGTGTAGCTTCTTGAGTTTCAGAATCTTCTACAGGTTCTATGTAGTTGTCATACTCTGGAGCTTCATCTTCTGATTCATCAGAACCTGACAAATCTTTAACAGGCTCTGACTTTTTATCATCAGGCTCCTTATCATCAAACTTTACGTGCATTGATTCTACCACTGTATTAGTTTCAGAATTATACACTCTGTATGACTTAGAGCGTTCAGAGTATCCAATGAAGATACCCTTACAGGCTTTAGAGTCAAATTTCTTAAGATGGACTTTGTTATTCAGAATGTAACATGTACAGCCAAATTGATGAAAATAAGAAATATTGGGTTTTCTCCCCTTAAAGAGTTCATATGTTGTTTTGTTCAAAATAGGTCTTATATAGATTCTATTCTGAATATAACAAGCAGTGTTAACAGCTTCTGCCCAAAAGAATTTTGCTAAATTATTTTCATGCATCATGGTGCGTGCCATTTCTTGCAAAGACCTATTCTTTCTCTCTACAACTCCATTTTGTTGTGGAGTTCTAGGAGAAGAATATTCATGGAGGATTCCATGTTCTTCACAAATTTTTTCAAAAGGTTCATTTTCAAATTCACCACCATGATCACTTCTTACTTTTAAAATCTTTGAATCTTTTTCATTTTGAATTTGGGTACAGAAGATGCTAAACACTTCATATGTGTCATCTTTAGTTCTCAAAAATTTAACCCAAGTCCATCTACTATAATCATCCACAATGACTAATCCATACTTCTTACCATTGATTGAAGCAGTGCTAACTGGTCCAAATAGATCAATGTGTAAGAGTTCTAAGGGTCTGGTAGAAGAGACAATGTTCTTGTTTTTAAAAGAACTTTTGACAATTTTTCCTTTTTGACAAGAACCACAGAGTGAGTCTGAGTGATATTTTATTTTTGGAAGGCCTCTGACAAGATTGTCCTTGCTAAGCTTAGAGATTAACCTCCAGTTAGCATGACCCAATCTTTTGTGCCAGACCCATTTTTCATCACTCAGTGTCAAAAGACAAAGCACTTGTTGTTCCTTTAAATCAGAAAAATTGACTTTGTAAACATTGCCTTTTCTATTTCCCTTAAAGACAACAGATTGATCAGAGTTTCTGATTTCAGTACATGAATCCTTATTAAACATAACATCATAATTACTATCACACAATTGACTTATGCTAAGTAAATTATGATGTAGTCCATCTACTAACCAAACATCAGAAATTGACAAAGAAGAATTACCAACTGTACCTATACCAATGATCTTTCCCTTCTGGTTGCCACCAAACCCTACTGTTCCTCCCTCTTGCTGATTCAGGGTGTGGAACAAGAGCTTGTCTCCTGTCATGTGACGTGAGCAGCCAGAGTCCAGATACCATGAGCTTTCTTTTCTTCTTTGGGTGCATACCTGCAGCATACACTATTTCAGATTTTGGTACCCATACTCTGATGGGTCCTTTTTGGTTAGTTTTGAGAATCTTATTCTTCTTATTAGAGTATTCAGAAGATCTGGAGTCAACTGAGCCTTTAGAAAATGATTTAGGCTTATGTTGTCTCTGAGACTTTCCTCTTGAGTGTGTCAGAGAACCAGTTACCAAGTTTGTTTTAGAAGTACTAGTGCCCCGCTTATCAACAGGCTTTGGTACTCTGACAGCTTTAACTTGAGTAGACATGGGTACTGAGGTGAGGGGAACCTGGGTTTTAGAAGACTTAGGTTCAGAAGATGAGTTATCTTCTGATACCTTATCTTGTGGTTCCAAGCTCACAAGAGTACCAGACACAGTCAGAGGTTCTGATGTACCCTTAGTAAAGTTTGAATAAGATTCTGATGGTGACTTGCTTAACAAGACAGGGTTGTTTGATTTCCCCACATTAGAAGATGTGTGGGATCCAAGTCCTTGTCTTTTATAATAATTACTAAGCCCACCATGAATCATGGAAGTTACCCTAGTTTTGTCAATGTTATGGTGTACAAACTCTTGAAGAGAAACTTCATACTCATCATAGGGTTTGTGACATGTTCTGCATCCAATCTCAAGCACTTTAATTGTTTTAAGAGATTTTTGAAAATTTGCTTGAGTCTAGGTGAGATTTTCATTAAGTAGCTTCAATTTTTGTTTACAAAAATCTAGCTCACTTAACTTTTCCATGTATTTCACCATAGCATCTTTCAAAGTTTTAGCCATCTGAGTACTAGTCATTTTAGAGATTACCTCATCAACATCTTCTGTGTCAGACTCTGAATCACTTTTATTGTCTGATTCACCAGTGGCCATAAGCGCTAGGTTTGCTTCCTCAGAGTCTTCATCCTCAGATAGTTCATTAATATCTTCCCATGTTGCCATCAGACTTTTCTTGGCTTTGTTCTTGATTGTACTTTTTCTTCCTTTACCCTTGGAGTTGAGTTCAGGACAATCAGCCATAATGTGTCCAGGCTTGTGACAATTGAAACAATTTTTTGTATCATCCTTCTTCTCTCTGCTGGTGTTGTTTCTTGATCCAGATCCTCTGCTTGGAAAATTTTTGCCCTTCCTTACTGTCCACTTTTGAAACTTCTTGGACAGGAGTGCAAAGACATCGTCATCTGATCCATCTTCTTGGTCATCTATGAAAGATTCCTCTGCTTCAGATTCTACAACTTTGGCTTTCAAAACCTTAGATGAAACTGAAATAGATGGCAAAGCCACAGATTTTAGTTTCTTCTGAGGCTCATCAGAAGATAGTTCAATCTCATGACTCATGAGTGAACTTATCAATTCCTCCAAGCCAAGTGTGTCCAAATCTTTAGCTTCCTGAATGGCTGTTACCTTAGGCCTCCACCTTGAAGGTAAGCTTCTCAGAATCTTTCTTACATGATCAGAAGTTGTATAGCTTCTCTTTAGAACTTGGAGACCAGCCACTAGAATTTTGAACCTAGAATACATAGATTCAATATTCTCATCATCCTTCATTCTAAAGAGTTCATACTGTTGGATCAAAAGAGTAGCCTTTGCCTCTTGAATCTGTTTGTTCCCTTCATATGTAGAGCATAAGGAGTCATAAATACTCTTGGCGGTGGATTTGTCTGTGATCTTGAGATATTCATCATGAGTTATACAACCAATAAGTAGATCCTTGACTTTGTGGTGTTTCTTGTATAACTTCTTGTCTGTAGGAGTGAACTTCTTTCTTTCTTCAACAGAAAGCTTTCCCTTTTCATCAAGTCCTTTAAAAGTTACCCCTTCTTCAACCAAGTCTCAAAGTTCATCATCTAAGCCAATAAGATGACTGTAGATTCTATCTTTCCACCAGGAAAAGGTAGCACCATCTCCATTGAACTTTGGTGCTTTGTTGTTTGTCTTATCTTCAACAACATCATAGTCATGAGAAACTGCTTTCATGCTTCCACTTGCAGCTGCGTCAGTCATAGTGTTTTTCAACAAGAAACTGTCTCACTGTTAGGTGATTAAAACAGAACCGGGCTCTTGATGCCAATTGAAGGTGTGAAAAACACAAGAAGGGGGGGGGGGTTGAATTATGTTTTGGGTAGTTTGAAGATTTCTTCTAAGTTATGAAAAACTTATCAGAGTTTTCAGCGGTTGAGAAATCAAAACACAATTAATCAGAACTTTGAAGGTAGAGTGAAAGAGAGAAAGATAGAGAGACAGAGATTTTATATTGGTTTCTCTCACAAACCGAGAGTACGTCCAGTCCTCTTGTACTACCAAGAGAGTTCGCTATAATCACCAAAGATTACAAATGCTCAAGCACACTTGCAAGAGACTTCCAATGCTCAAGTATACAAACAAGAGACTTCCTAATGCTCAAGCACGCAGGCAAGAGACTTCCAAAAACAAATATAAGAAAAACAGAGTCTGAACAATTGATATATAAATCAATGTTCAGTTACAAAGAAATACAACTTTTGATACAAGACTTAACTTAGAATCTTAATAAAAGAATTCTAAGGTTCAACTAATGAATTAACAGAAGCTGAAACTGAAGTCTTGGATTTGAATATGAGTTCAAGTTGTATTTGAAGTTCTTAGTGCTTTAGGATGATTTTGGCAGAATAACAGCTCTTTCAAATTGTTCAAAGTATCGTTTAATAAAGCTTCAAAACTGCTCCTATTTATAGATGAAGGTGGAGCGCATTTGATTTGAAATTGATGCGGTGAGATTTTGCCAGTTGTAGATAGTACCATTCTTTAACCAAATCAGGTAACCTTGAATACGATCAATCTTGAGGATAACGTTTTAGCCAAATCCGCTAAAGAGTTCGTACAATAGTACAAACGTCACTATCCTGTGGATAAAATTGATTCTACCAGCTTTTGGAATGTCAGAGGATGATGATGATATCCAATCATTGTTGCAGAGAATGTTCTTCTGACAAAACGGCTCTCACTGCTCATATCAGAGTCTGATATTTCCAATCTTCAGAGTCTGATCTCTAGCTTCTGATGTGAATGGATGTTGCATCTTCTGATGAATCATGACATGATCAGAATTTGCTTGACACATCAGAGCTTCCAATGTGCTTCTGGGGAATATAAAAATTAACTTGTATATCTGCACACTTGGATCAAATAATCAGTATACCCTATTGTATATTAATACTTTTGTTATCATCAAAACTTAATTGGATCATATCAGAACCTATTTTGTTCCAACAGATCTCTAATTTTCAATCGGCATTTCTTCCTAATAGACAGATTCTGGACGGAGTGGTGGTTCTTAATGAGATTATTGATTTGGCCAAACGAAGAAAAGATGTTTGTATGTTGTTTAAGGTTGATTTCGAAAGAGCTTACGACACGGTGAATTGGAGCTTCCTAGAACGCATGATGCTTAAAATGGGTTTTTCAGAAGGTTGGTTAAAATGGATCAGATCTTGTGTTTTTGAAAGCTCGATGTCGGTATTAGTTAACGGTAGCCCTTCAGAGGATTTCAAGGTTGGAAGAGGTCTGCGTCAAGGTGATCCACTTTCCCCATTTCTTTTTTTGATTGTTGCGGAAGGTTTAGCCAGGATGATGCGAAGAGCGGTGGATATCGGTAAATTCAAAGGTTATAAAGTTCATGACCACTTACAATTCCAGATGCTCCAATTTGCTGATGATACCATATTATTGGGAGAAGGCACATGGGACAACTTGTGGACTATCAAAACCTTGCTTAGAAGTTTCGAAATGGTGTCCGGTCTAAAAATCAATTTTGTGAAGAGTAAGATGTATGGGTTGAATCTCGATTCCTCTTTCTTGTCAGCAGCCTCATCCTTCTTGTCATGTTGTTCTGATACTTTACCTTTTAAATTTCTGGGTATTCCGGTTGGGGCCAATCCTAGAAGGAAAGAAACTTGGAAACCTGTGGTGGAGTCCATGACAAAAAGATTGAATACTTGGAGTAGCCGTCACCTTTCTTACGACGGTAGGATCACTCTTATTAATTCGGTATTATCAAGCCTTCCTCTTTACTTTTTTTCATTCTTTAAAGCTCCCAAATGCATTATTAATCAATTAGTAAGGATCCAAAGAAACTTTTTGTGGGGAGGTGGAGTTGAAGACAAAAAATTGTGTTGGGTTAAATGGGAGCATATATGTTTACCAAGAGACAAAG
The DNA here is from genome assembly GCA_030408175.1 of Trifolium repens. Taxonomy (NCBI): domain Eukaryota; kingdom Viridiplantae; phylum Streptophyta; class Magnoliopsida; order Fabales; family Fabaceae; genus Trifolium; species Trifolium repens. The sequence continues at coordinate 57,971,862 of CP125836.1, read as the reverse complement.
GAGGGCTGTGAGTTAAAAATTTAGAGCTGTTTAACCTTGCCTTATTAAGCAAGTGGAAATGGCGATTTCTTTTGGATGGTGAAGCCTTGTGGGCCGACTTACTGCGGTTTCGTTACGGTCATATTCCCTCTATTTTAATGGGTGGTGTCTCTTACACAAATGGTAATAAGGACTCAATATGGTGGAAGGATATCATCGGTAAAGGTAGAGGAGTTGAAGAAGAGTGGTTTAGACCGAATGTGGGTTGTTGTGTAGGCGACGGGAAAGATATTGGTTTTTGGACTTTCAAATGGTATGGAAATCATGCATAGCTTTATCCTAATCTTTATGCTAAAGAGGCTGCAAAAGACATTAAAATAGCTGACAAACTTATCTCTAATGGAAGTGCCCTTAATTGGAGGTGGCCATGGCTTAATTCGTTGACAGATATCGAGGTGCAGCAGCTGAATGATCTTTGTGAGCTGCTTGTTGGTTTTTCGATTCAACCGAATTGTCCCGATAAGTGGAGGGCCAACAAGTATTTTCTCCGTTAAATCTTGTTATAACTTGTTGCTAGATTTTTGTCAAGCTGTTGTGTTAGAGCAAGAGGTGTTGGAAGCTATTAGGAAGTTGTGGAAGAATGATGTTCCTTCTAAAATCAAGGTCTTTGGTTGGCGTCTTTTGCTTCAACGCTTACCAACGAGAGAAGCTCTTCACCATAGAGGTATCTTGAACAATCCTCTTGATATATCTTGTGTGTTCTGTCTAAGTCATATCAAAGATTGTGCCCATCTTTTCTTTCACTGCTCATTTAGTACAATTGTTTGGGAAGCGGTTTTCAATTGGATTGGTAAGAGTGTTGTTACAGACATAGCCGGTTGGAACCATTTTTCTTTGTTTGGCAATTTGTTCAACTATCAAAAAGGAGGGCGATCTAATCACTTGCTTTGGCTGGCAACAACTTGGAATATTTGGAATCTTAGAAATCAAGTGGTCTTTAAAGGTGTTACTCCGAATGCTTCTAATCTTTTGAATGATATTAAATCTTTTTCGTGGAGGTGGTTTAGTGGGCGTTTTGCTCGTAATTCTTGTATTCCTTATCCGGATTGGTGTCAAGATCCTATGAGTTTTATTCTTAACTCGTAGTTTCTTGTGTTTTTTGTAAGGGATTGAGTACCCCTTGTACTCCCTTATAATAAAATCTCTTTGCTTATAAAAAAAAAAATATATCTAATTATGTGTACTTATGAGATCAACAATAAACTATTAAGGAATTGAAGCATTTCCGGGGCATATACAGACACTTAATTATCCAATCAATGTATAAGGTTATATTTTCATCATTCAAACCATGACATTTGAAAAGCTAGTAAGTTACAACAATTCCCATATAAGATAATACCTATTCTTTATATGTAGTATAAACGAGTTAAAACGCCTCAGTATTGAATTGCTATTAGAATTTAGAAACACTAATACTTTTTCCTCATCAATTCAAAAGCATAATGCAATTTTATATAGAGAATTATTTTTTTATTTTTTATTTTTATAACATGACATGACTGTGCTTGAAAAACTGTAATTTTCTTCTATTAAAGCGAGAGCACTAAATGATAGCCATTATAACACTATCAAATTCATTGCAGGTTCTTTAATGATTGTATATAAATATACTTAATTCAGCAAGCTATTTATGCAAATATATTTTCAAACTAGCTTGGTGAGTTGTGAGAGTCATAAGATTTTCATACTCACAATTTTGAACTATAGAGCTTGAATAACACAGCTAATGACAAAGGTAGCAAGTGATAACTTTGTTCAATTTATCTCTTATCTTTTCTATAAGAGTGACAATTTCATATATCCTATTTTTCTTCTCACGGATCATGATATGAATTTTCTTTTAAAGTAACACCGATAGGATATATATATATATATATATATATATATATATATATATATATATATATATATATATATATATATATATATATATATATTATACCTTTTAGAACAAAATCCAAATGTAAAAAGCATGATAATATTGAAACTCAAGAACCTGGAACAGTGGCTTTAAATGTCCAATATTGCTTTCCTCATCTTTGCATTATCTAATCTAATTAACTCAATTCAACTAGTTGTCCTTATTGATCAGTTATAACATATGGTTTCATTTTATGTGCAATCTTTTCGACATTCTGACATTCCTTGTAGGCCTTTATACACATAACAAATAAATGAACATCAAGTAAGCGCATCATTATATGTTCAATGGCAGTCTGATGATCAGAAATAGTAAATTGAAATCAAACAAAAATAAAGGAATGAAGGCACCTGGACGATATCAGATTACACTGCTTCTTGTTGACGGACACCGCCGTATTTGAAACAATAATGAGTGAAGGTGCCACGCCGGCGATTTGACAGCGAGACGGATGGCGAATTCAGACCGACGTTATTGTTGAAACAAAATCAAACATTAGTGAATCCGAGTAAAATAGAGAATATTGTCAAAATGACATAGAAAAACTGTTTCAAAAATCCCTACTATACAAGGCCCTCAAATGGTTTGTAGTGCAGGGATAAAAGGCCCTGAAATTCATATGATACTCTTGTGATCGAATCTCATAGTCATATTTTAATCCTTGGCTCAAACCAATTGAACACTTAGATTGTTAGATTAAAAATTGAAAAACATTAATTCGGAAGTATAAAGCTATCAATCACATCTCAGTCACGCCATCTTAATAACCTCCATTACTACTTAATGTTCCTCATCAACCATATAATACTCTGACATAATAGCAAGATCAATGAAACCAAAGTAGTTAAAAATTAAAAGAATAATAGCAAGAGCAGTATTGTGATAGCTTTGCTGACAAAAGGCTCTGGTGTCAAATCTTTAGAGATTTTTGAAATAGAAATATATCAAGATTTCAAAATATAGTTAACGAGTATTAATATGAATATTTACAAACCTTTTCATTAAAAATAGAAAGAAAAATATAAATCTGCAAACCTTTTTCTCTTTGCATTATTTACGAAAAACAAAAAATATAAATATTTGCAAATGCTTTGGGTCGTTGCAGGCTTGCAGCACATTAATTTACTTCTTGTACATATAATTAACAAATGACAGAGCAAACACTAAAAGAAATAAATTATCCATACTATACATGTATGGACGAGTATGCATCGACCAAAATACCACGAAGTTGAATTTCTATCATGTTGAATGAAACTTGAGGCCAGAGAATCGTTTTACCAGGACCCCACGGTGGGCGCCAAAATGTTCTAGTGAACATTTAAAGGGGGTGATAATTGTATTGATTCAATAGATAATAATATGAGTAATCTGAGTATACAAGAAAAAAAAATGATCCTTTTACAATGAAGTATGTTCTCATATTTATAGAGAATTTTTCTATGATCATGGTGGTTTTCTTCCTCCACAACTATCTCATCATGGTGGTGATGGGTGGTTACTTGTGCGATAGATCATGGTGGCGGTTTCATATATGAGCGCTTACTCCTTCTGGCGAGGGCATCGCCCTCTGGGTGTGGCGCCTTCTTCTTTCATTTCCCGCCAAATCTTTTAGTTGAATTACATGGGTTGGAAAGTTTGGTCATCTTGCTATTGGACCTATGCTATTTATTTTTGGGCCATAGTACAGTCCAATAACTAATCTATTGATACTCATTTGATATATTTTATGAACATTAACAATATATAACTATTATTTTAGGCCTAAAAATTAATCTATTAATATACATCTGATATTTTATGGGTATAAATAATATATAAGTAATATTATATGACCTCAAAATTTTGAGTTGATGCCCTCAAAATTTAGAGGCCCGGTGTTGTCACACATCCCGCACATGTGTACGGGACGCCCCCGCTTCTATCGGTTAAGATTTGTTATCACAAACAATGAGGTTGTTTAGTAATTGAAAGTTGAAACTAAACAATTAGAATTAAAAAAAAAAGATTGGCACTTTATTAAAAAACACAGCATTGACAGCTATAAAAAAATTAACCTACAATGTAACCACGTTAAAAAAAGACGAAAAACCTAGTAATATAAGAACCCTAATTACTTTATATTTGTTTGCTGCTGTTGTTGCTGATTCTTCTCCAAATGGTCGAAAACACGTTGAATTATGGTCTCTAATTCACCATATTTGTCAAGTGTTATCTGGTAGTATTCACGAATACTAGGGATTAATTCACTGGTTTGATATTCCTGCATCAATTTTGCCATGTCGTCATTGAATGACAATTTTAAATCTATAAACTTTGTAAACACCTTCTCTAGCTTCTCTCGTATTGCTTCAATATCAACTATTCCTCTACCAATTGGTAGATCATCGATTTTGTTCATCAATTTTGAAATCTCGCCATACTCTTCCATTTTTCCTTCAAACTTTGATACTCTTCTCTCTAAACCCTATACGGTGCTATCCCTATATATAAGGATAAGGATAAGGATTGGAACCCTATTTTAAAAGTAGTTTTTTGCTGACGAAGTAGTTTAGTTAAATATGTTATAAACTGATTTAAATTAGGGGTGATCGTGGTGCGGTTTGGTTCGATTTTAAGCATAAAAGTCATCCTAACCGCGAGATAAAAATGCATGCGGTTCGGTTTGGTTCGGTTGATTTTTAAAAGGTCATCTAAACCAAACCAATGCGGTTAGAATCGGTTCAGTGTTTGCAGTTTACAGCATAACATTTCAGTACCAAACAATTTTAAACATAACAAAAAAAAACTTGAATTTCCTAAATAACATTAAAATACCAATAAAAGTTATTTATCCAAAATAACATCACAGTACCTTACAATGTTAAATATCTAAAAAAAATAATTTAAAGTTTCAAAATAACATCATAGTGCCGATAAAAGTTGTTGATCTAAAATAATATTACAACATCAAAGTAACATTACAATACAAAAAATAAGAATAAATTAAAGTTCCATTAATTTGGTGGATTGACTTGATAATTGAGTTATGTATATTGAAATATAATAAAAACTTAATGTGGTTTTAGTGGTATTGGAATATAATAGAAGCTTAATGCGGTTTTTGCGGTTCAATGAAAAAGTCATCCAAATACATCCAAACCAAATGCGGTTTTCGGTTTGGATTGGTTTAGTTTGCGGTTTTACTTTTGAATTGGTTCAGATATGATCACCCCTAATTTAAACAAAGAATATTGTTATTCACCACTAAGATTAATAAGTCATATATTCATAGACAAATATACAAAGCTAATTACATGGAACAATGATCTATACGGACATTCACTCATGTACTAAAATAATATCATTAGTCATAACAAAACAATAATATTCTTAATTTTATTATCGAGTCAATTGGAATTCCTTTTTCTTCGTGATGATCAATCAAACTAGGAAAATATCAAAATAATTAATGATTAATTTTTTTTTGAAATATGATTTTTTGTCATAAATTGGGTATTCTCTGCGTGCAATTAAAAATACTAATCTCTCGAATATTGTGGGATTCAATTAATTGGAAGGTGAAGTTAAATAAATCATAAAACAAAATTAGAAACTGAAAAAAAAAAAAAAAAATCATAAAAAAAAAAAGGAAACTGAGAAAATGAAATGTTTGGTGAGGTACGTAGAAACCTTTTCGCCGATGAGGGAGTGAGAGTCATTTGAAAAGAACTAGGACCAAAATTTTGGATCTAAGATTTGGGGTGTTGTTTTGATAAATTTGATGTGGAATGCATGGATTTGTGTTCGTTGAAAAAAATGACCACTTTGGTTGACGAAGATATACATAACATAAGGGACTGTAATGAACGTTTATTAATTGGGAGAGCAAAATGAAACCCAAAAATTAGTTAAAAGACCATAAAAGAAATTAAGCCTAATAATAATAATAGCTATAAAAGCTATGGAAATCATCATGTTCCAGAATATTGCTCCTAAAAATCGGATAGATATAATAATAACTAACTGGGAGACATACTAGAAATAAAATTTGAAGCATTTACTGTTATCATTTTCTTAAGTTTGCAGAAACATCATCCAAAATCATCAACTACATTAGAACCTTGTGCTAGGAAAAACCAAGTTTTATGTGTATCAATATGGGACACAAAACTTTCTTTCAAGCCCATAACAAACAGCAAAAGTATAATCACATGTCATGCACATTGAGATAACAAGCAGTTATGATAAAGTGTATAAAGTATAAGGGAGAAGGAGAATTGGATTACCTCAACAGAAAGCAAAGCAAAATAAAAAATAGTGACAGTTTATTATTATTGAATCAAGTTGAGTCCCACATCGGTTAAGGTAAAGATGTGGGAGTTCTTAGGATTGTATAAATAAAGAGGTAGTAGCTACATTGTAACATACTTACCTGGATGGGGTCTATGAGTGATCATGAAGGCTAATGGCCTAGGCTGGTGACCTCCATTGCACTTAGGAGGGGTGCTTGCCTAAGGTGTTCTCAAGTAGAATAGCCTACATCATAATTTGTTGCAGAGGGCGCCTGCGTTCGCGCGGCCCCTACCCAATCTTAGTTCAATTTATTTGTTACTACATTCTTAGCAAGCTCCTTTAGAAGGGAAAGTGGCACATAATATAACTTTCTTTTAGAACTTTTGCAGGAAACATTCAATGTAGTTCAATTGTATCATAAAAGAAAAAGTTGTGTTCATCGAGTTTATATGAGTCTTCTCACTTATTTTCAAACTATTTCGTTTAATGTGAAAATTTATCTCACGCTTGATATATCTCAACACATTCCCTCGAGTGTGAGACTCTCCGTATCCATGATCCAACACCAAAAATCTCTTTGCTCCCCCATCAAGTTAAACCGGACTCTGGTTCCACTGTTGGGCCAACCTAAAAGCATTTACATTTTAAAACTGGGTATTATCAAGAAATAAAACATGAAGAATTTGATGTTATCATTTTCTTAAGTTTGCAAAAATATCATCCAAAATCATCATCGACATTAGAATCTTGTACTCATTCCCTCACCATACAATTTAGATGCATCTAGATGGACTTTCAGCAAAATCTAACTTGTTCTAGGAAAAACCAAGGTTTATATGTGGCCAAAACTTTCTGTCAAGCCCACAACAAACACACCAATTATAATCACATGTTATGCACATGGAGATAACAAGCAGTTATAATAAAGTGTATAAACAGAACACATGTGTAAGGGAGAAGAAAAGTTGGATTACATCAACAGAAGCAAAGCAAAATCTTGGTTTTCACAGTAATAGATGGAAAGAAAGAGGGACAAAAATGTGACAGCATATTAAGTCCCACATCGGTGAAAATAAAGATGTGGGAGTGTTTAGAACTTCATAAATAAAGATGTAGTAGCAACATTGCAACATACTTACCTGGATGGGGTCTATGAGTGATCATAAAGGCTCATGGCCTAGGTTGGTGACCTCCATTGCACTTAGGAGGGGTGCTTGCCTAAGGTGTTCTCAAGTAGAACAGCCTGCATCATAATTTGTTGCCGAGGGGGCCTGCGTTCGCGCGGCCCCTACCCAATCTCAGTTCAATTATTATTATTTTGTTATATTTTTAGTGTATAGCTGGTTATTGAATCTTCATATTTAAATAAAGGTTATCATAATATTGGTATTAAGTTTTTGTTGTTAGCGAGGTTCGCTGTTGGTATTCTCTCAACTCATGTATAATGAATAGTTGCAGGAAAATTTGATACAGAAGGAGAATTCAGTTTCTGCAAAGCTGTATTATAATGTTGGCTTGAATTGAAATAATCTATTTATTCTTTACAACCATACACAACTGCTGAAAAGCACTTAAAAGGCACAGTTCAGATTTTACACTTTACACACAAAGCCAATCTGTCAATTACTTTTAAATCATGTTCATAAGATACCTTATGTACAAATCATACAACTATTTTCTCTACAAGATTTAACTTCAAATTATATAAGAAATATCAAATGAAGAAATTTATTAGTATCTAGTAGTGGCTGTGATTGTAAATTTGAGAAGTTGCAATAAGCTAAAATTTTCCTTCTTCCAATTCAGTAAGTAATATATTTTATTCAGAAACTCGTATATCCTGCACCAGAAAATAAAGATTAGGGACGTGTAACATAAGCAATTGCTTATGTGTTTTCGAACATGTTTTCAAATTTCACCTTTCCAGATTATGCAGGTATATTCCAACTGCAGAAATTTGTCATGATTTCTTCATTTTCAATCTCCGCATCGGTGTAAGTAAGTGCTTTCTGTAGTTTCCTTGGATCGAACACTTCAACCTCAGTCAAATATGTGGAAGTCACAGGTCTATGGTCTGAAAATTTAAGTTCACTCCTTTTGTAACTCAGTAGTTTCATTCCATTTCCATACGAAAGAATACGATCACACCTAAACGATAATTGCAAAGATTAGAAACAAATTTCATTTATAAATAACCATGTATCACATAGCACTAGCTCATACCATGCCGGTGTACGCCTCACAACCTTTGGATCCTCTCCGATGTACTTATCTGAATTAATCTCGTACTTATAAGTTGGTGGAAAATTTAACTTTCCTTCTGACCATCCATTAAATACACCTTTCTCTTGTTCTTTCGCAAGCTGTCGTAATAAGATGTGAATTGTAGTATTAATATTAAGTAAGAGATAAAGGTTCTATATTATTATTAAGTTGTAGTATTAATATTAATGAATTGTAAGTAAGAGATAAAGGTTCTATATTATTACCTGGTCTCTCTCAAGCAATTTTGACCACTGCTTTTTTGAGATAAGTTCTCTTGTTTTTTCATATGATAAGCTGATACGGTAATTCAGATCACCAAACCAAATTATTCTTCTGCAAATAAATTAGAATTTGATTAAATGAATATAACTATATCAGTCGGAACATGTAGATACAGAATTTCAGCAGCCAAGCAGAAATAGAATGCAAAAAAATGGACTCACTCGTGATCGAAGATACTTTTGGGAAGTCCAATGTCAGAAAGTGAATAAAAATGAGTCCGTTGATGTATTTCACGAACATCGGCATTTCTTTTGATTTCATCTGCTTCCTTTTCACCAGCTGTAAGATGAGTGCATATAAAGCAAAAAAGTGTCTGATATATAGACATGCTCACTGATATTGATCCCTGAAAAATATAAATAAAATAAGTTTCTCATCATTGTTAACATTTATATGTTTAGCAACAAAGATTGAGTCAAAGAAAGCGAAAGAGACCTTGTTACCGATATAGCCCATAACGCCAACACCGACAGTTGAAACCTTCAAATTCTGAATATGTTTTCTTAAGCTTCTTCGAACCCATACAGTGATGAAAATCCCAACCATTTGCTTGCTCACTATCTTCACATATGGTGATCTTGTTTTCCTCTTCATCAAAGCTTCAAGGTCAATATCAGCCAATAAATCCATAGCATCGGATTTTGATTTGAATGAATCGCTGGCTCTAAACGACTTTGTCTTATTAAACGATTTAACCGGTTTAAAAGAAGCCGGTCTCTCCAATACTCTCTGAGGTAATAAATGTAATGGTGGTTCTGGCCAGCTCAAACCAATCCTTTCAGTCCCACTAACCATTCTAGATAGCTTACTAATCTGTTGAGAAGGTGTTGTTTCAATGTTTTCCGATGAATCTTCGTCGCGGAAACAATTTAGCCTATTTAACCTCCTTTGATAAGATAACTGATTCTGTAAATCATTGTCAACTATATCAGAAGCAATCGAATCCTTCAAACTAGTATTAAGTTCTTCATCTGTGATTGGTTCTTTATCTGTGATTCCACCAAATACATTATTATGTTCTTCGACCAAAGGATGAACATGAACCTCTTCACCAATGTCACTATCACTTTCTAGTAAGATTTCTTCTTCTATATCTGGTGCATCATCCGACGGTTTAAACTTTGATGGAGATGGAGGATCACTGAAGGATTTTATCTTTGATGATTTTGGTTGAACTCTATTCAGAGTTTCTCGAATTATTTTTTCCCATTTCGGTACAGGACGAGTATCTACAGCAACAAAAATGTTACTTGGGTTTAAAGGTACAATTTCTTGAAGACTGCAATTGTAAAGAAACATTTTAGTCAAACAAATCTCCATCCGTATATAGAAAAGAAGTTTAATTTTAATACACTATCGGTGTATTTTTTTTACACTATCAACAAATCACAATGTAAAGTAATCATATGATTAAAATATAACGTTTTAAATGATCTGATAAATATGATTGATTGATAGTGTAAAACATGTTATTTTTTACATTATACACCGCATTGTATTTGAGTGTATATGAAATAGTAGAAAGTAAGGAAGTGAAAAAAATTGTGCGAAACTTACCCAAGGACATAGATATCAGCTGGATGGTTAACCTCAAGCCAATCATCAATCTCAAAGTCGTTAGGAGGAAGTTTTCCTCCGACATTCCATGTACCGACACATACTCTAAGAGAAAAATATACAACAGAATCCAGATATATGAGAGGCTTGTGAGAAATAACAACAAATAAGACATGCTTTCTATACTTTCTTAGATTCTACTATTGCTTGCTGAATAAACAACGAGAGCGGTTCTAACCTCAGTTCCTTCTTGTTTATATACTGAGACCTTACAGTCAATGACTTTTGTCTCCTTAAGCCTGGGAGAAATTCTGCAGTTCATTCAAAATTTAGAGGATGCGATGAACAAACAAAAAAAGCATATAGGAAATTTTCGCGATTTTCAGAATAGAGGAAAAATTAGTAACTACTATTGAAAGTAAGACAACATATAAAATTTCATTTGATGAAGTATAAAATCACCATTTGATTCAGATGGAGCTTCATCCTCCTCTCTATTGCCTCTAAATCGTGAACGACTTCCCCATTCTGCATAATACACCAAATTCAAAATGAGACATATTACAGAGAAAGACAAACTGAACAAGAATCACCATTCGTCACACATAAGATACAGTCTCTAAGATCCAAAATCACAATTCTCAATTATCAGATCATTAGACACAAACCAAAATTATTGTAATAAAATATTTAAAAAAAAATTTAGGAATCCACTTTTAAGTTTTAACAATCTTGAAATGGATAACACACACAAAAACACACTTAATTGAACAGATTCTAATAAACCACAATTCTCAATTTCCAATTTGTAATAAAATTAAGGCTTAAACAATTAAACTAATCACTCACACACACATATACACACCCACATGCGCGCCCACACGCGCACGAAAACACACTTAAATCGATCTACTCTACAAAAGTTCATTTCCACCCTCAGCAAAAATTAACAAAAACTAACCGTACTAATAGTAATAATTACTAACACTGGCTGTTTCAAAAAAAAAATTACTACAACAGAAACATAATTCAATAAACTAACCTTCATTATCAGAATCAGTGTTATCCTCATTATCATCATCATCAAGGTCAGAGCCAAAATCATCAGACTCCTTTCTTTTAATGTTAAGCCATTTGCCCATGACCATAGTTGCCCATAAACTCTATAAACAAAAACCAACCCAATTAAAACCATATTTCACCTCAATTTCACTGCAACTTATCTCAAATTTCATCATAAACACCAACTTGCACAAGCATGAAGAAATATAAACCATGCAAGACTCCTCAAGATATAGAGAATGAATGAGATGAGTAGTAATAGTACCTGTTGTTGCTTGTTGGCTGAGTGTTGTTGGTGATGCTTCATCACTCTGTAAACTTATTACTACAAATTGATAATTGATAAAGCAGAATCAGAGAATGAAAGTCTGAAGCCGAAGTAAAAGAATGAAAGAAAAAGAAAAAGAAAATAACAAGAACAAGAACAAGGAGAGAAGATGGAATAATTAAGTAACACGTTTAAGACCGTATTTGAAGATGAAAACAAAAATGGGTTTGTCTTTTTTCTTGTTCTATGGAATTGAAATTAAAAATTATAAAGTATATTTTAGAGGATTTCTTAAGTTTAGATTTTCTATAATGGATTCACATGTAAATATTTGAATGAACCTGGGCAGATAATAAAATAATGATCAATTACAAATTAATGATTGCGATGTTAATCATTTTTTAAATAAAAAAAGTAGAATTTGGATCCTCTCCAATTATTCCTCTCATGCTTTCTCTCATTTTCTTCATCCAATGGTTGGTAAATTATAAAAAGCAAATAAATATTTAAGAAGTGAGAGAACAAAATTGAATCAATGGTTAAGATTACCACATAACCAAAACATAAGAGGAATAATTGGAGAGGATCCAAATTCAAAAAAGTATAACCGTGTTTTATCCACCAAACTATAGTAATTCTTTAATTAATTTACTACTCCCAGTTGATTTAAACATGATATATTATGGTTAGGGAAGAAGCGGGTCCTACATGGTTAAAGTCACGGGTCAGTATACCCGCTCATGTCAACACATCCAATATGACAAAGAAGAAAACTTCGTAGATAAAATAATAAATTATTAAAAATTTATGTATATAAAATGAAGAAATTGAGATTCGAACTTCGGTTATGTGTTAGACACTAATAATTTTGACATTTTTACTGGTTAAACTAGTAATTTCGACAACTCTACATTAATAATTTCGACTTTTATTTGAGTTTTCATTATTTTCGTCTATCTAAAAAATAATTCTACTTGTTGTAATAATAATAATGAAATTAAATACATGAAATAGATAAGTAAAGGACAAATTAACGTCGGCGATTAAATACTGACGCAAGCTGCAGACAACGGTATTTTTTATACATGTCGGTTCCTGTTGTTTTCTGCCAAATACCACTACCATACATTGTGCACCTTTTATACATTATCATTATACTCAGAAAGGAAACCAATCAAACTCAAATGATAAAGAGTATTTAAAGTGTGTGTGAAATTGTAAGTCTATTGTCTATGCTCTATTTGGTAAAATTGTCCTGGTTCAATGGGGGACAATAATTTCAATTTTTATCTTATTCCTTGGCCTTCAGTTTGTCCAGTACCACTGAAGTTGTCTTATCCAATTCTTTATTTTTTAGCAGGTCAAACGCATCCTAAATCTTGTTTTAGGCTTTTAAATATGTTGAGTCGACTCTAATTCTATTAGATTATGATGATGCGATATGTAACACTCCACTCACTTGTCTTTTTTAATTTTTATTCGCGTAATTTGTAGTGTGAAATAATATAGTTATTTTGAAACATAACAAGTAGAGGTGGAAATAGGTCAGACCAGTCTACGAGATCTTAAGGTCTAGCCTACATAGGCTCAGGCTAAGCCGACCTATTTCATTAAATAGAGCAGGTCAAGATTTTTTTATAAGCCTATTTAGTTAAATAGGCCAGGCCGCAGGTTATTAAAAAAGTCTTTTAGTCTATTAGGCCGGCCTACTTAAGTTAATATGAATAATAGTTTTAATACTATTATTATTTATATATTAAAATTTGTATTTTGATTAAATTATAAATTTATTAACTTTTTTATTAGTTTAAGTTTATTAATATACATTAGTTTTTTACATATATAAATATATTATTATAAACTAAAATTGAAATATGATGACATATATAGCCAAATTCTCTAAAATATTATGTTAAATATTGAAAGGACACGGATTTATTAGTTTATAAGTATTTTTAAAAATAAATATAATTATTTATTTAAATCTCATCATGTGAATTATGTTTTTAAACAAGCTAACATACCACATTAGACTTTCAAAAGGTCAGCCTCAAGTCTAAAATATAAGTCTATGATAGACCACAGATCAGGCTTAAACTTTCGGTTTTGTTTATAGGCCAGACTCAGATTTGGCAAAGTCAAATCGGTCTAACCTATTCTCACCTCTAATAGCAAGTGCATTCTTTAATGCCACCCTCCTATCTATATAGTAGTTAGGGGTGATCATATCCGAACCAATCCAAAAGTAAAACCGCAAACCGAACCAATCCAAACCGAAAACCGCAAAAACCGCATTTGGTTTGGATGTATTTGGATGACTTTTCTATTGAACCGCGAACCGCAAAACCGCAAACTGCAAAAACCACAAAAACCGCGGTTAACCGCTAAAACCGCATTAAGCTTCTATTATATTCCAATACCACTAAAACCACATTAAGTTTTTATTATATTCCAATATACATAGCCCAATTACTAAGTCAATCCACCAAATTAATGGAACTTTAAGTTATTTTTATTTTTTGAATTGTAATGTTACTTTGGTGTTGTAATATTATTTTAGATCAACAACTTTTATCGGTATTATGATATATTTTGAAACTTTAATTATTATTTTTTGAATATTTAAAATTGTAAGGTATTGTGATGTTATTTTGGATAAACAACTTGTATTAGTACTTTAATGTTATTTAGGAAATTCAAGTTTTTTTTGGATGTTTAAAATTGTTTGGTACAGAAATGTTATGCTATAAACCGCAACAACCGAACCGATCCTAACCGCATTGGTTTGGTTTGGTTTGGTTTGGATGACCTTTTAAAATCAACCGAACCAAACCGAACCGCATGCATTTTTATCTCGCGGTTAGGATGACTTTTATGCTCAAAACCGAACCAAACCGCACCGCGATCACCCCTAATAGTAGTTGATTTTTGAGCAATTGAGGGGGTAAAGGAAATAACAGAGAAAAAGAAGCCATTAAACGTAACCCCACAACTAAAACAGAGCATTGAATTATTATGTCTATGACGTATCGCAATCTTTGGACCACAATTTTCAACGAAGTAGCTTTTGTTTTTCCAAATATATCTAGATAGGATTTGTCTGAAAATATTGGTGTGCACTTTCAAAACGTTATTTTAAAAGAAAAATGCTAAATGGTGCCTCCGAGGCAATAGTTAAGAATACAAAAATAGTAAAATATTCTTGAAAATAATGCATTCAATGCATTGAAATGTTAAAAAAGAATTTTTTCTATTGAAAACTTTTGCTTTTATTTTTGTATCCTTAACTATTGCCCGAGGGGTACCATTTAGCATAACCCTTTAAACCCCTACTCTTTTTTTTTTATACAATAAAAAAAAAGAATAATAATAGTTGTAATTTGGGAAGAAAGGGATGGCTTGGGTCAATTTCACAAATAACTAAATTATCTTGAAAGAAAAAGAAAAAAGAAACTCAAATGATTAAATGATTGTTAAAACAGGTAGATAAAGTTAGACAAAAAAGGAATTGAATATATTATGTTTTGAATGGTTAAATGTCTAAGAGAACTTATCAAAATAAGTTCTTGTAACAAAAAAGACCTCAATTTAGGGTGAG
The DNA here is from genome assembly GCA_030408175.1 of Trifolium repens. Lineage (NCBI taxonomy): Eukaryota > Viridiplantae > Streptophyta > Magnoliopsida > Fabales > Fabaceae > Trifolium > Trifolium repens. Next base: position 57,956,592 of record CP125836.1, on the reverse strand, counting down.
TTTGTTTTGGATTTTTTTGAAAATAGATTTTGTAGTGTTACATAATTTTGTGTAAAAAAAATTTATAAAGAAACTTTTTATAAAAGCTTCAAATGAAAATTTGGTTTGAATAGTTATTCTTAAAATGTGATTTTAGGCATTTCATCACTTTATTGAATTTTTTTTTTGATATCAAAATTTCGAAAAAATCATTTAATTTGAAGCTATTTCAAATAGATTTTCATAAAAATCATTTTTGAAATACAACTTTTTCAAAAAATTGTGATTTTGACTATGTTTTGTTCTTCAATAATGTATGTTTATGTTATATGATGTCAAAATTAGTGTTTCAATTTAAAAAAAATGAATATGAAAAAACTTATAATATTTTGAAAAAACGGTTTTACAAAATCTATTTTCAAAAATACAAAGAAAAAATCTATTTTGTTAAAGCTATAACAAACGCACCCTTAATGAACAAGTGGCGGCTCATGACTAGTGCAATGGTTACATCAAACTTATATACGTGAAAATAACATATTAATTATTTTTCTACAATTATTTATCATATATGGTTTTAATTTGTGAAAATGGCCACCAATTAATGACCATTTTCTGAATAAGGAATCAAAAGATGTTTCTTAAAACATAAGAATGCAGGATTAAAAGTAATGGACCATTATATAGCAATGTGGGAATATTTTTAAAGATGAGAAACTTTTAAGCTGTTCAAGCCACACAACTTTACGGATGTGAAGATATGAAAGCACAGGAGCCAGCCAGTGTGTCCCAAATAAAAATGGACAAGTCTTTGTTTTACACTATAAAAGAGCAAATCTATATTGAAAATGTGATTCTGTTTATTGCCCTATATTCAGTATTGAGAAAGCAAGATTTACACGATAGGGTATTAATTTGAAATATTTTTATTTTATAATTTGAAATATTGAATTTAATTCTTTTTTTTTTTAATTCTGATCTGTTTTAAATACTAGAGAACCAGATTTGGAAAGTATATGATCACATATGTGAACAAATATTTACATTTTAGGCTATGTATATGATTTAATATGATAAAAATACTATATATTTATTGTGAAAAAGAAGTTAATGAATCAATAATGAGAAAAACTGGCATGCATCTATGAAGTGCGGACACTTTTCGGATTCGAATATGTGTCGGTGTCGGTAATTATATTGAATTATGTCATTTTCTTAAATTATTATCGGTATCGATGTATCAATGTTCGTGTTGTGTCCGGTGTCCCCGTGTCTGTGCTTCCTAGCTTTTAATAATGAATATATATTTGTTGATTTTTCTTATATATTAACACTCTATGTTTTTCGTCAAAAAACCTAATTTAATTGGTCAGTTTATTTTCGTTATGCCTTCGTGAAATTTTCCAATTGACTGTATATAGATTGCTGTTTATTTTTGTAAAAAAATATAAATTGTTTATTTAATATGATGCTCCACTTTTGTCAAAAAAAAAATTAAAAATATGATGCTCCACTTAAACTCATCCCCACTCTTTAAAGTGGAGGCTCTTTTGAATTATAAAATGAACACATGTATCTGGTAATGAACTTTAGGGTGTATTCAATTAGGATTTTAATGAATTTTAAAAGATTTTTTTATGATGATAAAATCATGTGATATTCAATTAGAATTTTAAAAGACTTTAAAAAAGTCTTATAATATTCAATTAGGATTTTAAAAGACTTTAAAAAAGTCTAGTGGTATTCAATCAAGACTCTTTACAACTTATAAAAAGTCTTGTGGTATTCAAAAGTATTCTAATTTTGATGGATTGTTTAAAAAAGTATTCTAATTTTCCTAATATACAAAAGTTTCCTAATATATAAAGTATTATGAAATCTTGATTGTAAAATGTTTTTTGAAAAAAATCTCTCAAAATCCATCATTTGTTAAAAATCTTGATTGTAAAAAAGTCTTGTAAAAAAGTCTCAGAAAATCAATATAGTCCAACAAAATCTCATAAAATCATCAAGATTTTTTTTGCCAAAATTGTCTCATGAAATCTCAATCCAATACACCCCCTTAATTAATCAAAGAAGCATATCCCCTAGTACAATTTTTTCCACAAGGAGAAAAAATCATAAAAGGTCGTTTATATAGGGGATATATATAATACAATACTGACTTCATGGCTGAGAGAGGAGAACTAAGGAAAAAATTCCAGGAGATAGACAAAACCAAATAGTACCTTTTATACTAATTGTGGATGAAAGTTAGAACTTATAGATGAATATTTTTCTAAGGATTGAAAGTAAAGTTTTTAAAATTAGTAGAGAAGTTATATTAGGTTAGATTTTATTTTTTTAAATGTCAAATATATTAATATTAAAAATCAGGTCTCTGTACAAAATGTGCAGAAATCGATAAAATAAGAGTTACAAAACAAAGCCGCCGGATGATGAGAAAGTTCCTTGGATTTTTATTTTAGATGTGACATAATTTCAATTTATAGAAGAATTGGCATGGTCGAAGAAGAAGAAGTGGCTATTATTTAAAAAAGACTCAAAATCATTTTATAAGATTATTAATTCTAAATGCTTTTCCAAGTACTTGCTTGAAATAAGCCCTAAAAATCTATGAAGCACGGACACCGATACGGACACGAGATACGATACAGACACTGACACAGCGACACCGATAATAATTTGGAAAAATAACATAATTCAGTGTAATCATAAGTGTCGTGTCGGTGTCGGACACTAACACGGAAACGTGTCGGACACGGACATGCCTAATCCGAAAAGTGTCCGTGCTTTATAGCTAAAAATTGAGAAAAAGTTTAACATATCTTCTTTCCTAATTCTCTTTAGCTAGTAAAAATTTGATAAAATCGAGTATTCTCTTGATACAAATATTTTTTTGTTTATCCGTTTTCAAATAAAAGATCCTAAAAATTTTGAATTTGAAAGTCTTCTGAACAATTTATTCTTAAAAATGTTTATTAGTCAATATATATTTGTATTTCCAACAAAATGAAATAATTTTTTTATCTATTACCACACTCCACAAATGTGGGGACTGTGAAACAAAAGTTGTTTTCTCTCTTTCCCTGGGGAAGTTGATTGATTATCCATTGCAATACTCTAATAATATAATTAACTATAAAACTAAAGAAAAATCACTTATATGACTTAAAATTTTCTTGTCTAATATAGAGAAGAGGAGACACGAATTTAAAGCTTTAGATCTTAAACAAGCAAACAAAGAAAATAATTAAAGAGAAGACGAGAATGAAAATTAATGATAGATATAATAGTAGATATGATATGAGATGAGATTAATTACCAGAGTAGTATGATGTTTCTTCCTTGGTGAGCTTGAAGGGACACTTGTATTTTTAGTGTGCAGGAAAATGACACTATAGTCTCAGCTCACACTTCATCATGTACAATTAATATAAATAGCATAAATGCATAATAATAATAATAATAAGGATAAAAGGATGGATATAGATGGAGCACCTTCCTATCTATCATTTTAATTCCACTTTATGTTATACATCTTACACGTGGCTTTTGTATGTACACTATGAGTCTATATCAATATCATTTCTAGATGAGTAGCGAGTAGTGTTGTTTGTACAACTTCTTTAGACAATTAGGGTGGACAACTTTTTATTTCTTCTTCATTTAGCACAAAAACCAATAAAATGAGAGATGAAATGAGAGAGTAAAAATATAATGTGAGTATGAGAGAAAATGTTGTCCAAAATGGATGTCAAAATATCATTTCTCTTCTAGATATATTCTGAATAATGATAAAATAAAAATTGTTTCATTTGAGTTTAGCTCAATTTATAGAATAATATATTATATATGTAAGAGTTGGATTTCAAACTTAGGATATCATATATTTATCTATCTTAAGAGTAGAATTTTTAGCCACTAAATTACTTGACAAAAAAATAATTAAATAAAAAACAAAAGGTGAGGAATACATTCAGACACATGCGTATGAACAAATTTTGGTTGAAAGAGACAAATTCAACTTTGATGTCTATAGATTTTCCGATGAAGATTAGTTATTATTAACAACGGTGAAATTTTGTACTAATACAGTATTATGGTAATCCATAAAAAAAATAAGAAATACATTTGTATGAGTTAATTTTCATAGGTTACTAAATAAATTATCCATAATTTTTTAAGCTAATATAGAGAAAACCAAAATGAAAATATAAATATGTTTTTTATACTATCACATTAGACTTTGAAAAATCACATTAATATTATTAAACACCAAATTTCAACTTAAAATCTTAAAATATTAAATAGATATATGATCCTCCATCTATTGTGACACCAATAAAATGAACTAATAATATCTAGCTATAGTAAAATGTATGAATTGTTTGTTGTGAATGAAGATGATAGAAATTTGAATGGAGACAAATTAAACGTCTTGAAAACGCAATTAACCAAGCTTTTCACGTGTCCACATATTACTACTATGTGGCTATTGTGCTTCTGCTAATCTTGTCAAATTTATTTTGATGTAATGTGTCTACTACGCTTTACATTTTATTTACTTGTTTTGGAATAGTTATATATATTAATTGATCGAATGAGTTAGTTTTAACATTGTTGTACCTATTTGGATCCAATAAAAACGTAAACATCGTTGAATTTGGGATGTTTTGTTTTTATATAGGGTGATAATTGAAGAAAATTTTACTTAATTAGATGTCAATTTCAAAGTTTAATTTTTAAACCCTGAATTCAAATTCACATTGCATTTTAACTTTTCTAATTATGATAATTACCAATAATTGTACGGTTATATATCATCAGCTTATGTTACTCTACGTTAAAATTAAAATATTCCATTATAAAAAAAAATATTCCATTAATTTAATCATTTTGTTACACCATAGAATGTGATAGGTGCTGGAGAAATCCAAAAAATCATTGACTTTAGCACATGTCATGTTCAAGAATTGTAGTAAGATTTTAATTGATTATTAGTATAGAACTCTTTGTGACATGAATCTACACTCTGACTGCGTGTATATAAAATAAAGTCTAAGTTTGGAAAAAATGAATAGTTGTATGATTTGTGACACTTGTCAACAAAAAAACTTAATTAACAATTTCCGACATAAAATATAGCATAAACAACGTTTGTTGATGCATATGTATTCCGCAATATACGGCTACTTCTGTTTCATGATGAGGCTGTTGATCATGGTTATGTTTGTTATATATGCAAATGCAAACAACAAAGATAATAATTAAATAGCTTTCCTAAAATAATAAGTGATTGTTATTTCATTCAAAATCATTTATTTATAGAACAACATTTGTTAAATGTACTATATCAACTTCTATATCTTGTCAAAAAAAAAAAAAAAATCAACTTCTATATGCCACGTCTCACATTTGCTGACATGATTATTTTCTTGACAAATTTGCTGACATGGTCTTGGACTCTTCTGGTGTGCGTATGTGATAGCCGGAGTGATTGAAGCGCGATAGTGGACAACGATAGAATTTTTTGATGATAAACTGTTATATTGCTCAAAAACTCAAATCAGTATTTTTTTTTTTTGATAATTAAAATTTTATTATAACGGATTCTCCAAAAAGAAAGCTGAAGATGAATACAAAAGATAAGCAACATAAAGGAAAGTGATATTTTTGAGTTTCTTGCTAATGAAAGTGTAGTAAAAGGAAGGAAAAATCATTTTATTGTGTTAATCTCCGGTAAGTTTTCTTTTTTATTTTTGACCAAATCCCCAATAAGTTGAAGTACCTTAGTTTCTTGGCCACTAAGTGATATTTTTCTAGTTTTGGGCCCTTTATTTGTATTGGGCCTTACTTGTAGGTCCATTGTATTATACTTGTGTATTGCCTATATAAGTAATGTGGTGTGAATAACAATTGAGTAACTTATTTCACACAACAATTGGTATCAAGAGCCCGCGACCTGGGTTTTGATCCCTTGTTTATTCACCATTCTTGATCGTCCTTTCTCCATTTTTTGTCTTCGTCTCTGATCAAAATGGTTAAAAACAACAATTTTGTGCAACTGGTGATTTTCAAATTTGACGGCTTTTATGACCGTTGAGCTATGTTGATAGAAAACCTGTTGCGATTAAAGGAGTACTGAGATTTGATTGAGAACGGTGTAACTTACCATAGCTCTTCCATATGCGACTACTGATCAATAACGTGCATCCAACGAAAGCAAGCTTCGTGATTTGAAGGCAAAGAATTGCTTGTTCCAATCGATCGATTGTTCAATCTTGGCGACAATTCTACTTCGTGATTTTGCAAAGGATATATGGGATGCTATTTTACATTTTTTCCATACCTTACGATAAATATTGTAATAAAATAGTAAATTATCTTTCTTAAATGATAAACTTGTAACAATAACATTAACCATCAATAAATTTATTATTACTACCGTTTTCTTCATATTCGTAATTTAGTCAACAAGATCCTATATTTAGGAAATAAGGTAGTATACACTACTTCTCTCTCTCTCTCTCTCTCTCTCTCTCTCTCTCTCTCTCTCTCTCTCTCTCTCTCTCTCTCTCTCTCTCTCTCTCTCTCTCTCTCTCTCTCTCTATATATATATATATATATATATATATATATATATATATATATATATAAAATCCTACTGTAAAATTTTGTTGGCGCTTTTTATAAAAATAGACCCCCTTAAAACTATAAAAAACAATGGTTAAACGAAAAGAATTAAAAGATTGATAATTTTTTTCATAATTGAAAGATAATTTTTTAAAAAAAAAGTTATATTATTAACAAATTTAATACAACAATTATTTTTCTTTATTGTTGTTTTTTTTATAATAACTACTACATCATATTATATTTAAGGACGATATATAGTTTGAGTCATCACCACTTTTTTGTGATAAGTTGATAATTTTAGTCATCATATAAAAAATTGAAGATATAAAAAAACCTTAAAAGTATAGAATTTGTAGTTTGGCCTAAATGGTCTAAAGAATTTCCCACGACTACCATAGAAAAAATTTATCTAGATATCAAAATTTGAACAAAAAAAAAAGAAAGTAGAAATATCAAGCAGAAGAAAAGAAAGGCAGAGACACACAACACATGAACCCTCATATGGATAAAACAAAAACACCAATGTTGTTATTTTTGTTGTGCGAAGTGTCTACCTGAAAACCAAAGCTAATGTTTTGTTCATCTTCACCATATAAAGATGCCAATTATTCTTCATCCTTGTAAGTCTTTCTTATGCTTTAGCTGTAACTCATTCATTTTTACAAAGAAATCATCATCATCATCATCTTATACAAGCTCCACAAAACAACTATCTTCAACACCCCACAAATTTTGTTCTTTTCCCAATATTGTTTTTTCTAAGAAAGTTTCTATTTTGAGTAATACCCACTTCAAATTTAGCTCAAGGAATAGTGGGTTTGATGGGGTTTCTAGTGATTTATCTCGTGAAGCCATTGATGATGAAATTCAAGAGCTTGAAAGAATTGAGTTGTTAAATAAGCCTTCACCTGCTTTTGAAGTTGAGATGGACAAGGAGAAACCTTCCAACGAGGAAGTTCTAGCACCCTTTTTGAAGTTCTTCAAAGCTAGGGAGGTTAAGGAAGATAATGAGGTATTAGAAGTTTCTGAAGAAAAAGATGATGTGAATGATGAGAATGAAAAAGAAGATGAAGAAGTAGAAGAAAAAGAAAAAGAAGAAGATAAGAAGGTTAATGTTGAGTACTATGAACCTAAACATGGGGATTTTGTGGTTGGTGTTGTTGTTTCAGGTAATGAAAACAAGCTTGATGTAAATGTGGGTGCCGACTTACTCGGTACAATGTTAACCAAAGAAGTGCTTCCTTTGAATGGGAAAGAAATGGAGAATTTGTTATTTGATGTGAACAAGGATGCAGAAGATTTTATGGTTCAAGGGAAATTGGGAGTTGTAAAGAATGATGAAATAATGAGTGGAGTATCGGTGCCAGGACGACCGGTTGTAGAGACCGGAACTATTTTGTTTGCTGAGGTTTTAGGTAGAACACTTAGTGGTAGGCCATTGATTTCTTCTAGAAGACTCTTTCGCCGGATTGCTTGGCATCGAGTGAGGCAGGTTTTTCTCTTTCTTTCATTCCTTCTTACACCTATCCAATGTTTAGTTTTGTAGATGTTCCAAGTTATCAATTTCTATGTTGAATTTATGAGTTGGATTAAGTAGTTCTAAATGACTAGTTGAAAGAGTTTATTATTGAGAAAGACAGTATTTTTGGTCTTAAATATCACATGAAGCCATATTTGTCCTACAATTATTAGCAACACCAAATTGGTTCTTCAATGATGATTAGTGTCATTGATTTTGGTACTGTTTGTACAAACAGTTTAATCAAGATCTAATAGCATAAATACTTGTCATATAAGTCTTTATGTATAAATTATTTCTATAAGTAAAACAAAAGATAAAATAAAGTCGCATTGTTTTTATATAAGCTATAAGCTGTTTTCATAAGCTGTCCTGAAGAGCTTAAGGAAATAAGCTGAAAACAACTTATGGACATGTCTCACAAGTGCTTATGTTAATAGAAAGTTCAAATAGGCTAATCCAAACTGGTCAGTTGTCTTTCAAGAGCCAAATTGCATTGTTTTAATTTTATTCACTAGTTTGATGACTAAACGTGAATCGAAGGATCAATTTGATGTTTTATATGAAAATTTGATATTATAAATTGTGATCTTGTATGACACTATGACTTGGTTAACATGTTTGGAGGACGAAAAATGACATATACTGTTTATTATTTAATATCAACATAGTAGGCAAATGTTTCATTTCGTCATATTTATGTATACTGAAATTATAGTAAAAAAGGAAATGTATGCTATCTAATAGCACAATCGATATCCATTATCTTATAAATCCTACGTTATCGTTGCTGGAAATCTCAAGTTTGTAAAGTCAAATAACATATTTCACAGGCTAGTGAGATTTTAATCTTCTTTATTTTAATGTTTGGGGCAGATACAGCAGCTCAATGAACCGATTGAGGTTAAAATTACCGAGTGGAATACTGGCGGCCTTCTAACAACGATTGAGGTCTGTTCTATTGACTTGAAATTCATGTTCACGTGGCATTTGAGTATATGCTTATTTATTTCTTCATGAATTTGGATGTGCAGGGTTTGCGAGCTTTCCTACCTAAAGCCGAGCTTGTGACAAAAGCAAATAGCTTTACCGATTTAAAAGAAAATGTAAATTGCATTTTTGTAACTTTCTTTAGACCATTGCGGCATGTTTACTTATCTTATAAGCTTCTGCTGATACTCTGTGATTGTATAGGTGGGGCATCGCATGTACGTAGAAATTACTCTAATAGATGAAACTATAAACTCTCTGCTACTTAGTGAAAAGAAAGCTTGGGTTAGTATTCAAATCTGTTTATTTCCTATTTTTCCTTGCTTTCTTGCATCGATGTTTCAGAGTTTTCTAAGGCTTTGTTTGCGAGTTTGGAGGGGAAGGGAGGGGAGGGCTTTGGAGGGATGGAAATAGAGAGAAAATTAGAAAAATCTTTTACATTTTTTGAGAAAGTATTTTTTATAGAGAATGACAAATAAATATTTATGATTGATATATTATGAATTTAAGAATATTATAACAACATTAATTAAATTTGAAGAATTCATATAAACCCTCCAAATCCCCTCCAAACCCCCATCCAATACAATTTTTGAGTTCCCCCAAATTGGGGGGTTTTTGTGTTATGAAGAAAAAATAACCCTCCAAGCTCCTTCCCCCCAAACTTCTCTATTCCTTCCACTTGTTTCTTCCTTTTTTTCAAAACCCTTCCCTCCCCTCCCCCTCCAAACTCGCAAACAAAGCCTAAGTCGTGATTTCTCCTTTTTATCTTTTCTGTTGTGCAGGAAAAGCAACATCTTCGTGATGGGACACTTTTAGATGGAACTGTAAAAAATATCTTTCGATATGGAGCACAAATTCAGATAGGAAATTCTGACAGATGGTGAGTGACTTCATCGATATAGATAACAAACCCTTGGAAATATAACTCAAATCAAGTTGATTTTCTTCATTTGAATTTGGTGGAATTGTTTTGAGCTGCATTAACACTAATGAAATAAGTTGGCCAGTCATTGCTACCTATATGGTGGATGGCATCTATGTTTCCTTTCCATTTATTCGATTCTGTAATTGCATTTTAAACTGTTAAACTGAATTAAGCAATGTTTTATGACTACTAAGTTTGAGTATTTACATTGTCAAAAAGATCTAGTCGTGTTCTTGTTAGGTTCAAGTACATAAATGTTTCATATATTTCATCTAAAAGTTTTGTTTATCAACTTCATGAGTTTTAATTGTTAATTTTGGATGAAACATGTCTATATTTATGATCCTGACATTCAAAATGAACCTGTTGGGTTCCTTTCAGTGGGTTGCTGCATGTTTCAAATATCAGTCGAGCTGAAGTTACTTCTGTCAATGACATACTTTCTGTTGACGAGGAGGTTAAGGTTCTTGTTGTGAAGTCAATGTTCCCCGAAAAAATCGCTCTAAGGTAATGGATTGTTTACTAACTTCCATCTGTAATTGTTTGGTGTATTAAGTCTGTCCAGGTTAATTGGCCTTGCTATGCTAACAAAAACAAATGAGTAGTGAAATAGCATGAGGGTTGTGAAGAGAGTAAGAGCATCTCCAACAGTGTTCTTAAGTGGGTTCTTATCTCTAAGAACCAATTGTTAGCCAATTTCACCCTCGGAGTGCAGCACGGACACTGGACACAACACAGACACCGACACGTCGACACCAATAATAATTTGAGAAAGTAACATAATTCAATGTGATGATAAGTATCGGTGTCGTGTCAGTAGTGTGTCCTTGTTTCATAAAAAGTGATTTGGAGTCAAGCTCTAAGAATGGTTCTTAACATTAAAAAGATTTTTTTTAGCAGAACCAAGAACATAAAATCCAATGTAGGGTATAACTTGTGAGGTCCATTTTGAATTCTTAAATACTTATGTGGAATAGATGGACCTACCTAAAGGAGTTAAGAACCACCAAACTCCAATGATGTTCAGCATTGAGATGCTCTAAGATAGTTCTATAAATTGGTGCTGATGGCAAGTTGTTTTTCTTACCATGCAGCATTGCAGACCTTGAAAGTGAACCTGGCCTTTTTCTTTCAAATAAAGAGGTATTTATTATTTAATTGTTATATACCTATTAAATTTTTTCTATGGTTTTAGTTGAACTGAGCATAATAAATTCTTGTTTATTTTTTGGCTATACAAAGAGAGTATATCAAGAGGCTGATATGATGGCAAAGAAATATAAGCAAAAGCTACCTATTGTCACTACAAGATTAAGAGCTTTGCCAACTAGTGATTTGCCTTTTGAAAATGAAGAACTTTATGCAAACTGGAAGTGGTTTAAGTTTGAAAAATGATGATGAAACGAGTTGAAACGAGCATGAAAGAAATTATTCACCGAGACAGGCTCCATTGAGAAAACTTGATATTTGCATGGATCGCCAGTCCCATGACGGGGCTGCCGTTTTGGAAGAAAACATGAAGAGCCTCCTTGACCTTGAGTATAGAAGCTTTTAATGCTGTCATTGTTCTCCTATGTTGTTTGAGCACATAAAGAGCACCAACCACAAAGTATATGATGAAAAGAATCACAGATTAATTTACTTTTATTCTTTTTTCACCTTCAAATTTCTCTCTTGTCGCGAAAAAAATCATCTTGAATTTTTTCTTTTGAGTTTCTTCCCCCTCCTTTTTAGGTGTCATATTATAGATAGATTCATATAGTTGGATGTAAGTTCTGAATGTAAACTATTGTAATTTAAATTTTGAATTTTGTCACAGAGAAGCTTGTTACACTATCATCTAATTATGTGTTGACACTTTTGACCATTTAGTTCAAAAGATTCATTACATGATGTTTAACACATTGTTAAATAATAGTGTAAAAGTTTCCAACTTGTAATTGTAATTACATCCATTCACTCAAGTTTTAATTTTGATATTCTTTCCCATCTTGAACTTTTCCTCTAACCCTTGCTACTGCAAGCACTCAAGAACGCCATACAACTCCGCTATGTAAACATTGCAGCACCTTAGAAAAACCATTTACTAATTCCCATTTGAGTCTCGAATCGAATCAAATCACCACAATCCGCCACAATATCACCCGTTTTAGAACCATCTAATGACTCAACTTTAGATGAGCTATGAAGCCTAATAATCTTGCTCATGGCCGAAGCAAAGTTATTGATAGCTACTTTACCATAGCAACTATATGTATTCCTTGTTTGGTCAAACAACCATTTAGGTGGGGTGAAAAGCTAAAACAACAGCATGTTAGTGAGCTAGAAATATTGCGGTTATACTAGTGATCTTGCTAGTGGACAGTGGCAAGAATGATCTGAAACAACCCTTGAACTTCAAAATTATTCACAGGAACATCAAGTTTCCAAAATCAATAGATTTTCTTCTTTTATTGGACTACATACATGTTTTGAGGGAAAATAATTGCTACCAATAAATTTTCCTTAGGCTTTGTTTGCGAGTTTGGAGGGGAAGGGAGGGGAGGGTTTTGAGAAAAAGGAAGAAACAAGTGGAATGAATAGAGAAGATTGGGAGGGAAGGAGCTTGGAGGGTTATTTTTTCTTCATAACACAAAAACCCCCCCAATTTGGGGGAACTCAAAAATTGTATTGGATGGGGGTTTGGAGGGGGTTTAGAGGGTTTATATGAATTCATCAAATTTAATTAATGTTGTTATAATATTCTTAAATTCATAATATATTAATAATAAATATTTATTTGTCATTCTCTATCAAAAATACTTTCTCAAAAAATGTGAAAGATTTTTCTAATTTTCTCTCTATTTCCCTCCCTCCAAAGCCCTCCCCTCCCTTCCCCTCCAAACTCGCAAACAAAGCCTTACTATTTTAGTTTTAATCTGTACCTTCTTTTTTTCTTGGCCTGCAGCTCCGTAACTTGACTAACTTCTAAAAGCTTTAATATAGAACTTATATTTTAAATTTAAATTTCAATATGATCCTTTTATTAAAATGAACCATTATACTTTTGTAGAAGAAACCATTTCAGAACAAGAGATCATATTAGTATAACTTTTGAACAATGAAAGATCATTTTGAAACAAAAGTTAAGGAGACTCATTTGATACTTTCAAAAGTTCAAACATCAAAAACTAAAAATAAAACAGTTCAATTTTTTAAAAGTTCAAATGCATGTTTGATACTACTTTAACATAAAACAGGATTTTAAGCCGAAGTTAAAAGATCAAGTATATGTCTTGTAACCCAGTGTTGCCGGCAGCCTCACGTTTATTAGTCTTACCATGAAATTGTGAAGCCTGTAATAGTAGCTTATCATTTAATGTGGCATTGATACCACATTTTCTCTATCAACAAAACACATACCAAACTGAAAATTAAAAAAAAAAAAAAAAAAAAAAGGATAAAAGACCAAAAAGGTATTTCGACCAAAATATGAATCTCAAACATGTATCCAAAACCTATGTTTGACTTTGACAAATCTCAATTGCACCCACCCAACCAACCTGACTCATTACTCGCAACAGATACATATGTAGAATGAAAATGACTAATAAACTCCCAGACCCCAAAAACTAAACCAATTCAAGCCTCAAAATTCACACACCCAACCCTACTTTCGCCTGCTGACAAAAACTCAAAGATGACAAACAGCTCAATTGAACGACAGTGACAATCTGACAACTATTAAGTATGACAATATCCAAAGACATGGACGGTAAAAACATCGACCACAACCTTGTCAGATTGCTTAGTAGTATGAAATATGAATATATAATACTCAAGCAGAGGACGCAGGCTCTTCAACTTTTTTATTTGCATCTTCCTTACTTGCCTCAACTGCTGCAGCAGATCCTTTCTCTTCAGTTTTTTCTTCAGACTTCTCTTCATCTTTCTTCTCTGCATCAACAGCCTTGTCTTCAACACTCAACTTCTCAACAAGACCAGCTGCTGCAGATGCAGTCTTGTCATCAACTGGCTTCTGGGACTCTGCAACTTCTTGGAATGTTTCCATAAAGCTTTTTGCATCTGGCAACAAGAGCAATGGTAAATATACAAATAGAATATTGCAAAAAAAAGCAATATTGATATTTTTCCAGAGCAAATGAAACTTTAGTTAAAGAACTATCCATAGCAAAAATAACAATGCATTGATATTTGTCCAGAGCAGATGAAACGTTAGTTAAAGAACTATGCATACAATAATCTTATGCCCACAGGCCAGGCAGAGCACACGATAATGTTTATATAAATCATGCAGACCATGCAAGGGATGATAACTGGAAAAACCATACCACTTCTGATACAACAGTCGGTGAGTATATGTTGAATCTTTGAAATTGAAAATTGGAGAGTTTAACCTTTAGAATAATACTAACTAAATAATTTTTTATCCAGCCAACACACAGGTAATACTGTTATAGATATCTTAGAAATCTGTAAGAGCTCTCATGAGCATAGAACTACCTAAAACGATTTTTATTACTATTATTTAAAGGTGCTCATGCATATGCTTGTGAAGTTGTGATCTTAATTTTCCTGATGAACCAAATATCTAGGCTAGTTAAAACCTGTTATTCAAAATTTTAACGATGAAAATAAAATTAAACACAATACACATTTTGTTTGAACTCTGAAGAAAAAAAAAAAGAGAAAATATGCATCGAGACTGTTTTGTGACTATAGTGTAATCATCAAAGACATGAGACAATTACATATTTATCTACTATTTATTTACTTATACAATCGATGAACCAGGGGCATATAAACATTTCAAAATCCAGAACACATTGTGAATGTGTGCTCCTACTAGGGACCAATAATGTAAAATTCTTGATATCCATTAAAAAGATTTCAACACGTAATTGCAATTCAAAACAAACTGAATTGAAACAAAATGTACCCAAACCAAACTTTCTTCACAACTCCATTGTTTTATAAAACACTAAAACCTGATGCATGTCTAGATATCTAATACTTTTCACTAAATGGTATTACATACCAATACTGCTTTACCATATTGCCAGCTATGCAAGAGACCAATCATCAAAATAAACAGAAGGTGTGATGACGGGTGGAACGTGTCAAATTACCATAAGCCCAATAAGTCCGTTCTATGAAATCTTACAAATGCATGTTCACTAAATAGTTGTGTAGACAAGGACACATGGTGAATGTCACTTAATTATAAGGCCTGAGATTATATTACATTACATAAAGTAACAAGTAAATTTCCATGATCATCAAGGGGTAACTTCTTGGAAACTTTGCAAGACAAGCATAAACACAAAACAACTTCAGAAACACAAAGCATAAACACAAATGATAATGTTTTAGGGGGATGCTAGGTGCAGAAAATTACAGTGTTTAAGCAATTCAGAGCCCAAATTGGGGAACAAATCAAAAACAGATAAATGACTTCAAATGAGTAAGAATACCAAACACCAGAGATAAACTTCACAGAGTAACACTGCCATGATTGACATTGCAGTCATATCAATTATGAAACAGAAATTGGCAAATAAACTAGAAGTAACTAACCAACTTTATCGAATAATGAATCGGTGAAATTCATTTAAATCATGATAACTACAAAAACACCAAACATAATAGCAGCATTGCAAACAGTGCCTTCTACAAAATAAATCTTGAAATCGCGTACTTACTTTCAATTGAAGGAAATCGAATGCAGAAAAGCTCATCCTTGAGTTCACCATCAGCAAAATCCCTAGCATGCCAAACACAAGATTTCTCATTCCCAGCATGCTCTTGAACAGACATAGTAGGTATAACTGCAACAATCAATAACCAGAAAAATCTCAATATCGAAATTGCGAAACAAAGATTAAGATGCAGCGAAAAATAAAGAAAAGAAATCACATACTGAGATGATTGGCACAGATCTTCAGGGTTTTGGATTGTCTCATGAGAAGTCTAACTTTACCAGTAACCTTATGCTTCAAGAACTTAACAGTACCAGCACCTCTCTCCTTCCACTGATTTCCATCTTTATCGAACCGATAAAGCTTCGATTTGCTACGATCAAAGGAAAACAATGAGCGATGTAAGGTAAAACCCTAAAAACGAAAGAAAAAGGAAAAATAAGAAGTGAAAAGAACGTACAGATCTAGAATTGCGACTTCATCTTCTTCGCCTGTAGTGACGGCAACTTCTTCAAGCTTGACGATGGGAGCGACTTGTGCTCCGGTATCTTCGTCATCACCGACGGCTGGTGCCTCCTCCTCTTCACGGTGCTCGGGATCGGCCATTTGAATCTAGAGAGAGACGGTTTGAATTGTAAAGCGGTTGTGCTAGGGTTTAGAAAAGTGTTGGAATTTTTGGGATGTAATGGGAGTGAGTGACAGTGTGGGTCGGTGTCTAGTGTTGTATATATGGATGTGAGTTGTAGGATCGTGCATTTCTTTTTTCTTTTCCTTTTTTTTTTTCTTTTTCTCACCAATTTTTTTTTTCCTTTTTACAACCAATATCTGTAACAAAAAAAGTTGTTGGCAAAAATCATATTTCTTGTAGTGTTGTAGCAAATATATACGACGTTCCGCAAAACCCGTGCAACACACATTTTAACATAAACTCTATTCCTTTATTTCTTCTTCTACGTTATCTCTAGTTTGTATGAATTTAAACTTTGTTATCTTAACTTGGTGCTATCTCTAAATTTCTTGAATGATTATGTTTAATTTGCTATGTCTAAAAATAGTTATTTTAATTTTATGCTTTAACTTTTTAATTAGTATATGTATAGCGTTCCACGAAACCCGTGCACCGCACGGGCATTCGACTAGTTTATTAGAAGAGCGGTTTCACACTGATAAACACTTTTTTACGACACAAATGTAGAACTTTCAGCACATCTAACCACACCAAAAGTAAATGTTGGACCCTCTTTCATTTTTGGGGGTGTGCTAGGATGAGGCCCCAATTAAGAGTTTATTTCTCTTCCCACCCTCTGCTTTTCTTTTTCACCCCCTGAGTTTCTGTTTATACCCTTAAAAAAAGTTCGGTAAATGCGAATTTAACTTTTAAACGGTTGAAAACACATGTTTATACCTTTAAAAAAAGTTCGGTAAATGAAAACCGAACTTTTGGGCGGTAAAATTAGGGGTAAAAAAGAGACGTGGGGGATGAGAAGAGAAATCTTCCAATTAAGAAAGCTTACATCAAATGGGCCAAGTATGAAACACGTCAGGTTTTGTACCATTAGGCATTGCTATTATTTGAGGAAATCTACTTTTGCCACCTACCAATTTCTCGTGCGCTTTATAACTTTTTCATTTTACTCTTCTGTTACTTAAGTAGCGGAGTTGTAAGAATGAGAAATTTTGCAAATGTCATCCGCTACGAAATTCGAGTCTTAATGGAGCCATTTTCTTAAGTGGCGGACGTTATCAAAACAAAATCTGGTAGGGCGTCTTTGGGGTGTATCTGCTACATAAGTAGCAGACAGAGATATTTTGGTAAATTAATAGGGCGCACGAGAAAATTGGTAGGGTGAAAAAATAAAATTCCCTATTTGAGAATTGAGAGTTTGTTTTTCCACTTAGATTTTTTTAAAAATCACACATGTTTGAAGTATGATTCTAGATAGTAAAAAAATTGTGGCAAGAGCAAAGAGAATTGAGTCTGAAATAGAAATGTGAATGTTAAGTACTTTATAAGTGAAATAATCCATAAATTAAATATTTTAAGATTTTGAGTAAAGATGTGGTGTCCAATACACTTGTGTCAGTTGTGTGTTGCTCTTGGCCCAATGTAGATGATCTTGCAAGCTCTCCTAATGACCCAACTGTGATATTAGAGTTAATGGTTCCGCGAAAGATTCGATTGACTCCTTGTATCAAAAGTCTCTTTGACAAAGGTGGTCTGAATTTTAAAATTTAGGATTTGGAGTTGGATTTTAAAGTGCAGGGTTTAGAGTTAGAGTTTAGGATTCAATGTGAGTGTTTGTGACTCACGCTTGAAAGGAGATTATTGTATATCAAGCGTAATTCGACGAAGGATTTAACCATGATCATTATCCAACAAAAAGATTGTGTTTCATTTTATTTAACGGTTCTTCCACTTATGTGTGTGAGTTTGTAATGACTATTGTTATTCTATATATATAAAAGACAATAGTATTTTTTCAATGATATATAGAAATAAAATATGGATAAAGGATGGTAGTAATTTTTTTATGGATATAAAGAGAGAAAATATAGGTAAAAAGGACAATGTATATATGAGTGGTCTATACATGAGTTTATAAAGTAGAGATAATCCTTACCTTACAAGTTGATTTTGTAGGTTGAGTTAGGTGCAACTTCCAATTTTAAAATGACATCAGAGATCTTCATGATCTAACTTATAAGATTAGAATTGCTCCACTTTATAGACTCATATTTAGGCTATTTTATATTTCATGTAAATGGTATATTTTTATTTCATTTCTCTCTAGTGCCCGCAAACAAAAAAGTTTGCACATCACCTAGTTCCCCTAATAGCTCACTTATTTTATGGTTTCACACTTTCATTTTGATATAACAAAAACAAAATTTGCATATATAGTATAAAGTTTGTCTCATGATTTGTTTACTTTTGAAACCTCACCTAATTAATTGCCTTGGACCGGCCCAATGCTTAACCCATTTGCTGCACACATATTAAGATACTCCATTGTTTGTTTTACACGTATATTTTATAAGTTAATCTACTTTGTCCTCTTCATTATAGTTTCACTTTTGTATATTAAAAAAAGCACGAGGCTAGCTGCAAGGACCTGATGAGTGATGATAAGTTAATTGATAATAACAAAAGAATCTCAGTGATGAATTTGGCACCTCTCATTACCATTATATAATAAGGTTTGGGGCTCTATGAACTTAGGTATAATTAAACTTCATGCATAAATAATGACCATAGACATTCAAAATCAATCTCATGTAATGTATTTTCATTTGACACTTAAAGTCAGTGTTTGAGAGTTTGGAAGAGGACTTTGAAGGAGAAAAACAAGGAATAAAACAGAAATTGAAGGAAAGAGATACAACATAAAAACAAAAATTGGAGAGGATCCAAATTCGAAGATACACCTCTCAACAAAGATTCAAATAGAAATAGATATGACTAATCATTTATATGCGTTCAATGGCTATAAAGTTGTCGCAATGTGAAATTTTAAATGATGTTTTAGTGACAGACTTTTAGCAAATGTTTTTTTTTATGGAAAATGCTAACTAGTGCCCCGAACTTAATATAGTAATTTAGCATTGAAACTTGTGCAATCAATCTTTTCAAAATATAAAATATATGTTTTTCAATACAAAAGAACCTTTTAAAGTATCCTTAAGCATGGCCCTTTTTTAATTACCATGATATAAGTACGAAGTTTCTACCGCCGATAGTGATAACTAATATCTGTCGGAGACACAGAAGGTGAGTGCTTCTCCTTTAACCGAATTTTTTCCATACGTAGAAGCCACTTGAACCAATTCATCACCGATGGTTTCACGTTTTTCTAGTAGTGAATGACTATAAAGGATTTCTACTCCATCCTCTAGTTAGGTTTGAAATTGATCTATTACACCTTGTGTGCATTACTCTACTTAGTACTACTATTTAAGATTCTTATACACTCATACTTAATGACCCAAACAAATTTGAACTTTTATATGCTAAACAAACCACCGGTTTTTCCAAAAACAAAGCAAATGAATAAAATAAAAGATACATGTTCCCTGCGGAGTTCACTCTAGTATATGCAAAGTTATGGGTTTGTCTTTTTTGGTTGCTTTTAAGTCCAGCTTCTTATCTTAATGAATCACTAAATATATATCTAATCAGGAAATGCCACACAACTCAATCAACAAATTGACTTATATACCATACCATCATCGAACATAACAATATAATTCAATATATACAAATCAGGAATGATATTATGACACTGCTTTTTATACACCAATACATACATGAGGCTACTTTTGTAATTTTCCACCATCATTTTTCCCTTACTTTAGCTTCACCAATAAAGTCATCAATCTAGTATGTCTATTGCACAAAAATTTCTATATGCCAACTTTAGATCTAATGGCTGGAAATTATGAGGATCAATACTATAGATTTGGTAGCTAAATCCTAGGAAACTTGGTAGCTAAATCCATGGAAGTAGAACGACACGGGAAGAAATTCCTAAGAAGTCCAGCTGGAAAAATACTTTATCCAGTAATTACTCTTAGACCAAATTTAAATGATCTTGGACTTTATAAGGTTCAGATTAAATGGTTTAAACATCTAGAATATTGGTTTAGAAATATTGGAGATGATTTTTTATCCAAAGGATATAAAGAATTAGCTGAAAATCTTCAGAAAAAACTACAGTCTATGGCAAGATGACTGAAGAGAGTATAACAAGTGTTCTACAAAAAGTTTTAGATAACTTAGAAAAACAAACATTATATTTAGAAAACTTGCAATCTGAAGAAAGTAAATATAAACCTCATGAAACTTGGAACTTTCATGAAGAAAACTTTGCATGTTATGAAAAAGATGAATTGCATAGATATCCTCACATTTTTCATACAACAAATCCACAACTTAACAATATAGCATGTATGTTAACTTATATAATAAAAAATTGTTGCTATCAAAATTTTCATCAAAGGATGGATGAATTTCAAGAAGAACAAAAAAGAGATGTAGAACATATCTGCATTAAATTAGAGGTTCTTTCAAAACTCTTAGAAAAGGGGGAGGATAAGGGAAAACAAATAGAAATCCTAAAAATACCACAAATCCAACCTCAAGAAAAGATTTCTAAACCCGAAGAAACTTCTGAGACCACACAATTAAGAATTAAACCACCATCTAATTACTTTTAGATATGGATAACACAGAAGAAGCCCTCAATAGACAATTAGAAAATTTAGAAAGACTAATGGTCTCTCTAGATATTAGTGGCAAAAGTCAAGAAACTTATGATAACAAATCGGAAGATAATAATCAGATTATTTATGACTTTAGCTCAGAAGAAGAAGCTAATGAAAATGAGATCGAAAATCCTCATTATGTAAAAATAGAAGAACGAGGAGAAACTTCGGGAATTAAAAGACCTGCAGATTTTGAAAGAGAATTCACTAAACAAAAATTCCAGAAAGTACCTCATTATTATGTACCTTCGCAAAATCCATTTCAAGGACAAGGAATTTTAGATATAGACTGCAGTGTTGATGCAGCAAAAGATCTTAGGGATTGGTATAATACAAATAGTGTGTTAATCCAGTTAAACGAAGATCTTAAACATTTAGGAGCAGTTGAAGTTTTCAACTACCTTCAATATAAAACTAGAGGAAATGCTTACAAATACATTTCGACTCTGCCATCAGAAGTTATGGGAGAATTACCTCTAACAGGAACCTTAGTAGTAGACTGGGTCTATGGTTTACTAATAAAAGAATTCAAAGGATGGAAAAATTCCATTCAATCAAAAATAGCATTTTCTGACCAAAACCTTTGGAAAATCACCAACATAAAAATCTGCAATATGTGCTATATAGATAATTTCATTTGTGAATTTCAGGATTATTACTATAATATAGATAATAGTACAAGAATCTCTAGAAACTTGTTAGAACTATTTTATGACAAGTTACCAGAAAAAGCATCGGCTCAAGTTAAGGCATTTTTTACTTCAGCATTAGCAGAAGGAAAGGTAGATGATACTTTAGGAGGAAGAATAACTTCTTTAAAAATTTGGCTTCAAGAAATGTGTAGTCAGAAGATAGCCAAAAGAGAAGCTCAAGTATCCCATTGTTGTAGCAAACTACAAGACAAAATAGGAAACTATGGTTGTAATTCTAAAAAGAAACCTAGAAAGGTAAGGACACAAAAACCCTATAAAAGAAAGAAATTCAAGAAGGTCCCATTTAGAAAATTCAAAAAAGGAGACAAAAAATTCTTTAGAAAAAAACAACCTTACCTTAAGAAGAAAACATGCCCACAGGGTAAAAAATCAAGTACATGTTGGCTATGTCATGAAGAAGGTCACTATGCAAATGAGTGTCATAAGAAAAAGAATCCTAAGAAAAATGTCTTACATGCAATATATGCAATAGGATATGAACCTATAGAATCAGACATAGAATCTGATGAAGAAATTTATGAATACTGCACAGAAACAGATTCAGATGTCGAAGAAGATACTTGGTAAAGGAAATCCAAGTGCTACATTTATTAAAATAGTACTAAAAAATAGAGATCTTTTAGCCTATATAGATACAGGTGCAACCCTTTGTTTTGAGAGAAAATCTATCTCTAGAAATTGGGAGAGATTAATCAAACCAAAGGAAATAATAGTTGCAGATAAGTCAAAACATCAGATATGGTTTAACCTTAGAGATGTATCTATAGAAATTGAAGGGTACAAGTTTTTTATCCCAACAATATACCTCCATGATTCAGGATTAGATCTAATTATAGGAAATAACTTTTTAAAGTTATATGAACCTTTTACTCAAAGAAAGGATACTATATCACTTCAATGGAAGGACTTGGGAAATCCTAAGAATAACAAAATGGTAACTACCAAAATAGTTACTAGAAATGAGATCTTAAATCTTATTAAGGGAAATCTTAGAGAATTAAAAATGATGTGGGAAGAAAGAAGCTTCCATATCAATATAGAAGAAAGATTAGATGAAGTTTGTTCAGATAACCCTCTAGATAATCTTAAAAACACTAATCATGAACTTATAGTTATTAAGCTCAAGAACCCGAATGACGAGATAAATGTTCCAAATAGGATTCCATATTCTATTAGGGATGTTGAAGAATTTCAACAAGAATGTAAAGATTTACTTGATAAGGAGCTTATTAGACCCTCATCAAGTCCACATTCTGCACCAGCTTTTTATGTCGAAAATCACAACGAAATAAAAAGAGGTAAAAGAAGAATGGTAATCAATTATAAGAAACTCAACTTAGCAACTTTTGGAGATTCTTATAAATTACCAAGAAAAGATTTTATTTTAGAAAAAATAAAAGGGTGCAATTGGTTTTCTTCCTTAGATGCAAAGTCTGGGTATTATCAACTAAGACTAGCTGAAGAAACAAAACCATTAACAGCTTTTTCATGTCCACCTCAAAAACATTATGAATGGAATGTTTTGCCTTTTGGACTGAAACAAGCACCATCAATATACCAAAGATTTATGGATAAATCTCTTGAAGGTTTGAATCATATATGTTTGGCATATATAGATGATATACTTATTTTCACAAAAGGAAGTAGGGAACAACATCTTCAAGATATAGAAACTGTTCTTTTAAGAATTAAAGAAAAAGGTATTGTGATTTCAAAAAAGAAATCAAAACTTTTACAAAAAGAAATAGAATACCTTGGTTTGATCCTAAAAGAAAACGGGGAACTGAGTTTAGCACCTCATACCCAAGAAAAAATACAAGCTTTTCCAAATGAACTTTCTGATAGAAAGCAAATCCAAAGATTTCTTGGATGTTTAAATTATATTGCTAACGAAGGATTTTTCAAAGACTTAGCAAAAGAAAGAAAACATTTGCAAAAGAAAATTTCAGAAAAAATTCCATGGTCTTGGACCAAAACTGATTATGATATTGTTAAAACAATTAAAGAAAAAATTCAAGTTTTGCCTGAACTTTACAATCCAACGAAAGAAGATTTTTTAATTATAGAGACAGATGCATCGCAAACAACCTGGGCAGGTTGTATGAGAGCCTTATCTAATGGTAAAGCAAAACTTTCTCTTAATGAGAAGGGATATAAAATTGAAGAATCTAAGGATCTTCAATCAAAAGAATCTGAAACTTCGAGGGAAGGGACAGATACTATAAAAGACATTGATTATAGTGCTTCTAAAATCCTGATAAAGGATACTGAAAAATTACATTTATGTAAATATATTTCTGGTACATTTACAGATACAGAATCTAGATACCATATTCAGGAACTAGAAACTCTGGCATGTGTAAAGATATTAGAAAAATGTAAAATTGATTTATTACCATCAAGGTTCCTTCTTCGTACAGACTCTAAATATCTTACAGGATTTTAGAAATATAAAATTAAAGCAGACCATAAACAAGGCAGACTAATAAGATGGCAGATGAAGTTACAACAATTCGAGCCATATATTCAATACATAAAATCTGAACAAAACAGTTTTGCAGATACACTAACAAGAGAATGGAGCAAGCAATAAAGCTACTTCAAAACAACATAAAGCAGAAGGATGAGCAGCTCGCTGCCATTGATTCTAGAAGAAAAAAGATCTCCGACGAGAGGGGGGAGATGATTACAACACTCAAAAGCTTGCAAAACATGACAACAAGCTTAGACAAAGTTCTCAAAAATGAAGAAAATTGGGACTTGCTAGGACAACCTTCTGGAAAGTATGATTATTATGTAAAATATACAGCCCCAGAGAGTTCAGAAATTCCCATTGAAACAATAACACCCAATGGATGGAAATCAAATGAAGAACAGGAATCCGGATCCTCAGGAATAACTTCAGACAGCAAAAAATCATGGGCTGAAGAAGTTGAGGAAGAAGATGAAGCAAGAAAAAATGGTGTACCTACCTTCCAAGAAAGCGTTCTCGTAGATCCTATTGATCAGCAGATGGGAAAATATGCAGCATATGTCATCTTCGAAGGACCATTTAAGGGTATCTATCGAAGCTGGGCAATAGCAAAGCAGCACGTTACTGGTAAGAACATAAGGCACAAAGGCTACAAGACTATGGAGGAAGTAGAAATAGCTCTTTACGGATCATACAGAGAAATTGCAACTGCAAAAAACCTTCAAAGATCACCTACAATGGAATCCAAAAAGAAGCTGTCAATTGACAAAATTCGTCAGCTTGAACACCAGAAAAATTTCCAGATAACTGATCCAACCTACATGGAATTCACTCTCAGATGGAAATGGTTAAACCACTACAACGAAATATTCACCACCGAATGTTTCTATCCAGTCAACAAGTTTGGTTGCACTAGAGCAATTTTACTCCCAGGAATAGATAGTCAAATCTGTTTATCGTTCTTTCAAAATGGACTAATCAACACCATATACTTGGAAGAGCAACCAGGAAAGACATTTGGAGAACTTAAATACCTTCCCAAAGAACTCCAAAATTTAACCCAAAAATTCAACAATCTATTTGCAAAAGGAAAAGAGATATTCTTGCAGATAGACTCAACATATCCTTGGTATGATGAAAACACCTTGGAACTAACTACAAAACCACAATACCTCATTAAAATTGGGATCTCAAACAAACAATACCCAACAATGAGCAAGGAAAGCAATGAATGGCACCCTGATAGCTACATTGCACAAATCAAAAACTTTCATCAAAAAGTATCAAGATTATCCTCTCAAAACAACTACAGAATTATTTATGAAGATTCAACAATGATTGTATACAGCGACTCAAGAAAGCCTGCAAAAGAAAAAGACATCAATGCAGTCAAAAACCTTGAAGCAAGAATTGACCAACTCAAGGAAGATCATGAAAAATTACTTAGAGTAATTCAAGATGAATGCTGTAGAATTTTTTCACAGTATTACAAAGGACACATGTGCAGAAATTGTCCACCAAAATCGTCGGCACAAGAAGACAACAACACATCACAATGTAAACCATAATGTACAGTGGTATCTTATCACATCTGAGTCAGATGGGAACCACTTAGTGATAAGCTTTGAAATAATGTAAATAACTGTTTGTCACTTTTCTTTTAGTGCGCATTACTTTATGTTAGTGCATGTTACTTTTCTAAGTGCATGACACTATAGTGTGCTGTCATGGAAAGGGACGTCTTATCTGTGTGAGCCCTTCTCCACTATAAATAAGAGCATTTAGCTCATTTGTAAATACAGTTGAAAAATATATGAAACTACTATCTAGTTTTATGAAGAAATATTTCTTCTGTCCTTAGAATCATTTCTAAGAAGTAGCTCTTGAGGTAATACTCTGGAGGAGCTAGATCCTTGAGGTAATACTCTGGAATGACCACTCATACCAACAATATAATCAACAGATTATATCTCAAAACACAAACATCTTCAAGAATATTCCATTAACATCAAACTGAGAGTTCAATCAGGTATGATTATATCTCTTTTTACATTTCAATACCATATTATCGGTATGATAAACGAAAAAATAGTACCAATTTTAATTGATACAGGAGCTGCATGGTCACATGTATCAAAAGAAATTTGTGATAATTTTGAAATATTATCAGAGCCAAGAACTATTTTAAAATTTGATGGTTCTTTAAAAATTATGTCACAAAGCACTATTATTCGTTTAAAACTCAGAAAATTAGAAGAGTTTCAACTAAAAATACTAATTGATGAACAACCAAATAAATTTTTGTTTAGTATAGATTTTTTAGAACAATTCAAATATTTAATTACCTCTGAATATCTATTGTTAGATGGTTTTGAACAACCAAGACATAAACTTCATGAAGAAACTATCAAGTCCTTTCTAAAAAATTATCATGACTGAAATTTCACTTTTGGAAAACAAATCTAGTTATTTTGCTGATGGCATCCTAGATCATAAAATAGAAGAGACAGATTTATCCTTAACTGCAGAAGAAAACTTTAAACGAAAGTTTAATAAATTTAAGGAATTTTTCTCAAGAAAAAATATTTTGAAATTTGGAATAATGACTGGAGAAGAAGCAATTCCAATTGACTCTACCTATGGAAATATAGTTGTATCTACTATAGATAGAACACAAATTAGAAGAAGAATTGAAAATCTTTCTGAAAAAGAAAGAACTAAAATTGGTTATATTCACATATCAACCATTCAGATTTTGATTAAAAGTACTTTCATGAAAGGTATTGACTCACCCCTAGAAATAATTTTAGAGGATTCTAGGATTGTAGATAGAAGACAATCAATAATTGCACAAGGAAAATGCAACTTGAAATATGGAAAAATTAAGTTTGATATAAACTTACAAATGGGGTTATCCCTAAAAGATAAAGACCTAGACCGGTCTATAGTTTTTCACTATAAACTGGAAAACCCAAATCTTATGAAAAAAGGTAATCATCCCTTTACAATCTGCTACAGGATTAATTATGCTCTAAGCAATTCACACCACAGCATAGAATTTACAGGAAAAGATACTATTCATATTGATGAATTATTCACACCACTAGTAACATTGGAATCACTTATATTTAGAAATCCAGCAAGAAATAGTTGTTCTCTAATAGAGGTTGATAAAAATTTGTTTGAAGAATCAGAAGAAAGAACATTATTTAAAAGCCAAAGCCTTAGAATAACACCACCCAAAAGAGATTTTGAAATCTCAGAACAAAAGGAGCTACATAAGCTACAAAGCTCAGTAGCAGGGTTGTCTTTACAGCTCGAAAAATTGGACAAAAGAATCTAGATTTATCTAGAAAAATTCTCCTTAATTCTCCCAAAACTCTGGTATCAGAGCATAGTTCGATTTCAGAACAAAGTAGTTTAAATATACACCATTGATTTCTGAAGGTGTACCATGTATCATAATAAAAAATAAATAAATTGAATGTATAAATAAACAGTAAAAGTATGTGTGTAAGTATTTTATAAAAAATAAGTGTAAGAATAACATTTCTCATATACAAATACTCCATTTAGCATTCCATTTATTTATCTTTTTTTTTTGGACTGAAAGCAAATTAACAATTTTTATACATACATATATATATATTATAGTACATAGCTATATGGTGTACATGATATATATAATATATCATATAAGTAGCGGCGCATTACAGTAAACTTTTTTTCAAGTGGCTTTGCTCCTCAGACCACATATATAGCTTAAGGGTCAAATTAGTGATCAATTATGCTATATACTATGTTACAGAATTGGCATGCACATTATACTTTGAATTTATGAATTATAGTTCATAACTTATTATTGAAAAAAAATAATTTTCTTTAGTAATACTTTTTTTTCAATGAGCATATATAGCTTGTTTAGCTAGTTTTTTACTATGACTTATTTTAATAAACTAATTCAATTAACTTATATCTTATCATTTATTTTTTAATTTTATTTCTGTTATCTTACTTAATAAAAATAAAAATTAATTAAATATCTATATTTTTTTATCTCATTTCCTATTTATAAGTTAGTTCAACCATTAATTTTACTGAACACGGAAATACTGTAAATTCAATCAAGTAGTTTATCCATTATAAGCTGCTTATAAAATATAAACTCATCCTTTATAAATTAACTTATCAACTATCCACCATTTTCTGTTAAACAGAGTAATTGAGTTTCACACACTACTAAATACTAATAAGAGATCTCTGCAACATTATGTCATACTAATTCAACTTAATAATATACATTTTACTCTTATGGTACAAAATAAAGTGTTTTTAGTCTAAGTAGAAAAGAGTTTTTTTTTTAACTTTTAGTCTAAGTGGTAAGAAATTGGAGTCTCTTAATCAAGTGGTCTTTTAACCAAGGTCTATGATTCATACTCAAACTTTGGACATGCAACATCATTAAAACTAGTGATAGTTTGTCACTGATTATTTGAGTCCCACAAAGCAAGAGAGATTAATCACTACTTAATTAGTTGCATGCGAGAGGAGTACTCAATTTACGCCAAAAAATAAACCGACATAATAAGATGATTTTTCATAATTGTCTCATTAATATTTTGTTCATTACAATTTACAAACCTATTGAGTTGATATAAATGTTACTTTTATTCTAACTCACTGCAATTAGGATTTTTAACCTTTCATTCGTCATGAAACTATTTGTCGAGTTGACAATAACATTTAATTTATTTTTGTTAAGATTGGACTACCTCTCAAATGAATGACTCCAATAATCAAATGACAAAAATAATTAGTTTTTTTTATAAAAAAAAAGTCATGCTAAAATAGTGCTCTTGGGGACAAAAATAATTAGATTTTTAAAAAAATCGCGTGTGCTAAAAGTGCCCTGGAATAACGTTAAGAAAATTAAATGGAAATAAAAGTAAAAATTTTAAGTAGAAAAGAGTTTTTTTTTTTAAAGATATGAATGTACTACTACTTTTAATATTATTCACTCCGATTTTAAATATAAACAAAAAAAAAAATTTCTAGCATTATCAAAAAAAAAAAAAAAATTTCTAGATTTCATTAAATGATAAATAGAATCGTTTTTTCTTATAATATGGAATAGAAGGAGTATTTAAGAAACAATGTTTAACATTTTCATAATAAAATACTCCCTCCATAGCACATTATAAATCGGTTTTGGAATTTTTTTTTGAGAGTATACTGATAGTAGTAATAGGAATATCATACTCTTAGCTACCATCCCTAAAGGTTCTCAATTCTAAAATTTTGTGACATTTATGAGAGATAAGCCTCGTGCTGCTGAATTGTAAGAAACAATCAAAAGATTCAAAACCTGAACCATAATAATAAAAACCCTAATCGTTACCCGTGCCCTAATTTAATCCAAATCTCAAACTATCTCTCTTGTCATGTGACATACAAATTTCTTTTACTCCACTCCCAAAACAAACCCACCTCCTCTTCCTCGGTAACCAAATCACTCTAACCTTTCTTAATGCCACTTCATAAACAGTGATCACACTTAAAATTATAAAAAAGACAAAGTAAAACTAACAAAACTTACACCAAGACTAGCACCAATTTCGTCCATATGGTTATATGAAATGGGGAATAGATTATGAGCAAGCTATTACAACACGATATTGTAATAGATCGAGACCGTCCAATTTAAATGATTGTGATTATTTTTATTTAATTCTATATATATATATATATAATTTATGAATGATTATGGTGCACAAGTGACATAAATTCAACATTATATAGTATATATGTTAGTTTTTACCATTGAATTAATAAATTTTCGACGTTGACATTATAAAAAAAAAAAAAAAAAAATCGCCGTTGAATAAAATGAAATATGATGCGACTTAATGCAATGATAAAAAACACACACTTGTATAATATAAGACTTACTTATATAAATTAGACATATTTGGATTTAGTGCAGTTAGTATTCATACAGTCAGTGCATCTGGACCGTCCGATCAAGATCAGACGATCCAGATTTTATAATTGAATTTTAATTATTTATAAATAGAAAAGTCAAGCTTAAATTTTGAACCATCCGATGTTAATATGAAGGGTGGTTATTAGATCCACTGGACTACAATCACTATTGGTAGACTGCATACAACCCAATCCGCATAAAAAACTCTTATAAATGATCAATCTATGCAAATTATGATAAGATATTTGAAATTGTTTTGCTTAGTCTAACCCTTTAGGCTTTAGGCTTTAACCTTTCACAATCTCCCAAGTTGCCTCACTCCTTATAGTATTATCATCAAAAGAAAGTACTCTTTCTGTTCCCAAGAAGGCCATATGTGTGTACCTTGCCACCTCTGTGGACATATTTGCACATAAACACACATCTCTGAATCTCTTGCAATGTCCCAATCGGAGACCTTACTAGCAATATATGAATTTGTGATACCACATAGTTTTGTTATATTATTGATTCAAGCAATAGTACTCATAGCACATTGATAGATTCATAAAATCAAATCTTGCTACGGTGATATTTGGACCCCCAAATAATGTCTACAAAAGGACATTTTGTACTTCTACACATATTCCTGAATTCTGATGTCTAAAATTTACACCAAGGTTGCTCTCTCAAATGCCTCACAAATTACATTCTTTTCCCTATCATCTTTTCCTCTTCAAATAGAAATCAACTGTGCATGCCCTCAGCAAAATCTAACAAAAACTGTATAGGCCCCCTATTGCATTTAATACTTTATCTACTTGTATACTACTCTCTCCGTCCCATATTATAAGAAAAAAAATCATTTTTTTTTATCCTAAATTGAAAGGAAAAACAACTCATTTTCAACATTCACTTTTACTTACTCTCATAAAATTTAATACAAATTGCATTTAATATATTCTCTCTCTTCTTTTCCCCATAATCAATAACCAATAAAATTTCTTTTTACATCTTCCTATGAAACTTATTTCAAGAAAAACACAAAAAGTCATACTTCAAATTATCACATTTCACTTTTCTTAAGTGTGATTTATTTTTTTTTGCTTACAATATGGGACGGAAGGAGTAATTTCTAAGAAAAATATTTATATGGTCACAAATATTTGGTCACTCTATTTGGTCACATTGACATAAAAATACATATTATTTACTACTTATTTTCTCTTTCTACATTTTATCAAATACATGCGTAAGATCAAATAAAGTGATCAAATTTCTCAACTGGTAATAGATAAAGTCTTGTATAGTCATAAGATTTGGATATAGACAAAAACATAAAAATATAAAAGTACAAAGTGATAAAATTAAACAATGTACTCCCTTTGTTTTTATTATTTTTGGTCCTTTTACATTTGTATTTTCGTCTCAAAACTTTGGTTTTCTTAAGAAAGCAAAGATACAATTAATGGCATTTTACCATTTATACCGTTATAGACACTAAAAACATTTATTAAATGAATTTTACTCTTTCCAGATAAACTAAGGGTAAAAATATTATCAATCGTTAGTTGGTTTAATGGTGATTGACGCTGAACTTAGTAGGGAGGACCACGGTTCGATCCCCCACAACTGCGATCGGGGGCGGGGGGGGCTGGAACCACTTGATGCTAGAACTGACCCACAAATCAGATTCAACTGGTGATGAAAAAAAAAGGGTAAAAATATTTATCTTATCAAAATTTATTGTATTTCTTAATTCATATGACTAATTTAAAAGGACCGAAGATTATGGATGGAGAAGTATTTTACATAATTAAGTTTTATATGAAACAAAAGTATTTCTTAAATACAAGAACATAAATTCAGTTAAAAAATAAAATAAATTACAAGAACAAAAATGGGAGCCCACTCCTTCCTGCACTTGATTTTTACAAAACTGTCAACACCATCCCTATTCATACATCCCCACTATCACTATTGACCCAAATAATTAAGGTCAATTTGGTACATTTACATCATAACCAATACAGCCAAACCAATGAATAAAAAAATAGCCTAAGTTACTACTATAGTATAGTAGTATTTAAATTTAAATAAATCATTAAATTAAATCCTCACAATATTTGGATATATCAATAACAATGAGGTAAGGTTTTCAAATTTCAACAAAGTGCTTTGAAGTAAAGAAAAGCTCATCTACTACTACCTCACTACCACCATTAAGCTA
Organism: Trifolium repens; assembly: GCA_030408175.1. Classification (NCBI taxonomy): domain Eukaryota; kingdom Viridiplantae; phylum Streptophyta; class Magnoliopsida; order Fabales; family Fabaceae; genus Trifolium; species Trifolium repens. The sequence continues at coordinate 57,924,198 of CP125836.1, read as the reverse complement.
AACCCTTTGGTTATTATTACCTCTAATCTAAGCATGGAAACCAACAATGTTTCATACTCCACCAAAAGCTCCATAGCTTAGACATATAGCAACATCATCACAAGGTTGGTTTTGGCTCTATCATTTAGCAGCAGAGACAAAGGTATATTCTGGTATTAAGATTAAGACAAGAAATAGTAGAAAAAACAGTATTTCTTTTTGACCATTCTTGTTATCTTCCTTCATAAACATACTAGTACTTGACACTATCTCTTTTTGTTTCACATGGTTGTGTTTAAAACTTTTGTGTGAAACTTAAGCATCATGCATGTGCTTTAACTATACTAGTACTCTTTTATCACCTTCACTCTTCATTCACCTTCATCTTCAAAACTAATCTCAAATTCTAAGTAAAGTTCACCATTTTCACAAACAAAAATGGAAAATATTAGTGTTAGTGTTACTTCTTTGTTCTTTTTCTTCATCTTTTTTAGCTTAACAAAGATGCAAGAAGTAACATCTCTTTCATCTGATGGACAAGCACTTCTTTCTCTTGCAACATCATCACCTTCTCTTCTTTCTTCATGGAACCCTTCAACCTCAACACCATGTTCATGGAAAGGTATAACTTGTTCACCACAATCTAGAGTAATTTCCCTTTCTATCCCTGATACTTTCCTTAACCTTACATCTTTACCACCTCAACTATCCTCTTTAACAATGCTTCAACTTCTTAACCTCTCTTCAACCAATCTCTCTGGCTCAATTCCACCTTCTTTTGGTCAACTCTCTCATCTTCAACTCATTGACCTTTCCTCAAACTCTTTAACTGGTTCCATTCCTAATGAACTAGGTAACCTCTCATCTCTTCAGTTTCTTTTCTTGAACTCAAACAGATTAACAGGAACCATTCCTCAACAGCTTTCTAATCTTACTTCACTTGAAGTTCTTTGTCTTCAAGATAATCTTTTCAATGGTTCAATTCCTTCACAGTTAGGTTCTTTGAAATCTCTTCAGCAGTTTAGGATAGGTGGTAACCCTTTTCTCACAGGAGAATTACCTTCACAGTTAGGACTATTAACCAACCTTACAACATTTGGTGCAGCTGCAACTTCACTTTCAGGTTCTATTCCTTCAACATTTGGAAACTTGATCAATCTACAAACACTAGCACTTTATGATACTGAAATTTCTGGATCAATACCATCAGAACTTGGTTTATGTTCTGAGCTGAGAAACCTTTATTTACATATGAACAATCTCACTGGAGTTATTCCTCATGAATTAGGTAAGTTGCAAAAACTTACTAGTTTGCTTCTTTGGGGGAACTCATTATCTGGTAAAATCCCTTCTGAGATTTCAAACTGTTCATCATTAGTTATATTTGATGTATCTTCTAATGATTTATCTGGTGAAATACCTGCTGATTTTGGGAAGTTAGTTGTTCTTGAACAGCTTCATTTGTCGGATAATTCGCTCAGCGGCGAAATACCTTGGCAGTTGAGTAACTGCACCAGTCTTGCAACAGTTCAGCTTGATAAGAATCAGTTATCAGGTACAATTCCTTATCAGATTGGAAAATTGAAGGTTCTGCAGAGTTTTTTCTTGTGGGGGAATTTGGTTTCTGGAACTATACCTTCTTCATTTGGAAACTGTACTGAACTTTATGCACTTGATCTTTCAAGGAATAAGTTAACAGGTTCTATTCCAGAAGAGATTTTCAGTTTGCAGAAGCTGAGTAAGCTTCTGCTTCTTGGAAATTCATTAACAGGAAAGTTGCCAGCAAGTGTTGCAAATTGTCAGTCTTTGGTTAGGTTGAGAGTTGGAGAGAATCAGCTTTCAGGAGAGATTCCTAAAGAGATAGGAAAATTGCAGAATCTGGTTTTTCTTGATTTGTATATGAATCATTTCTCCGGAAGATTACCGGTGGAGATTGCGAATATTACAGTTCTTGAGCTTTTAGATGTGCATAACAATTACCTCGGAGGCGAAATTCCGTCGCTGATTGGAGAACTTGAAAATTTGGAGCAGCTTGATCTAAGTAGAAACAGTTTGACAGGTGAAATCCCTTGGAGTTTCGGAAACTTGAGTTATTTGAATAAGCTTATTCTCAACAATAATTTGTTAACAGGTTCAATTCCTAAATCTGTTAGAAATTTGCAGAAGCTAACTCTATTGGATTTGAGTTATAACAGCTTATCTGGTAGCATACCTTCAGAGATTGGTCATGTTACAAGCTTAACCATAAGTTTGGATTTGAGCTCAAATTCATTCACAGGTGAAATACCAGATTCTATGTCTGCTTTGACACAGTTACAATCACTTGATCTTTCAAGGAACATGCTTCATGGAGGAATTAAGGTTCTTGGTTCTTTAACTAGTCTCACTTCACTCAATATCTCCTACAACAACTTTTCAGGTCCTATTCCAGTAACTCCATTCTTCAAAACTATAACTTCTGGTTCGTATCTTCAGAACCGGAATCTGTGTCAGTCGATTGACGGAACTACATGTTCTTCAAGTCTGATTCAAAAGAATGGTTTAAAATCTGCGAAAACCGTAGCTATGATCACGATTATTCTAGCTTCGGTTACAATAATTGTCATTGCGTCGTGGATTCTGGTAACTCGTAGTAATCATCGATACAATGTTGAGAAAGCTTTGAGGATATCAGGTTCCATGTCAGGAGCCGAGGATTTCTCGTATCCTTGGACTTTCATACCATTTCAGAAGCTGAATTTCAGCATAGATAATATCTTAGATTGCTTGAAAGACGAAAATGTGATCGGAAAAGGTTGTTCTGGTGTTGTGTATAAGGCTGAGATGCCGCACGGAGAGGTTATAGCAGTGAAGAAGCTTTGGAAAACAAACAAAGGAGATGAAATGGTGGATTCTTTTGCTGCTGAGATTCAGATTCTCGGCTACATTCGGCATAGGAACATTGTGAGGCTCATAGGTTATTGTTCTAATGGCAGTGTTAAGCTTCTTCTCTATAACTACATCCAAAATGGTAATCTAAGACAGCTTTTGGAAGGGAATAGGAACTTAGACTGGGAAACTAGATACAAGATTGCTGTTGGTTCAGCTCAGGGTCTAGCTTACCTTCACCATGATTGTGTCCCATCAATTCTTCACAGAGATGTTAAGTGCAATAACATACTTCTAGATTCCAAATATGAGGCTTATATTGCAGATTTCGGTCTCGCAAAGCTAATGAATTCGCCAACTTATCATCATGCAATGTCCAGAGTTGCCGGTTCCTATGGCTATATTGCCCCAGGCAAGTCTATTTCACATTCTTTACTTTTTCTTAACCTTATTTTTATGTCTACATACTTGGTTTTACTACCTAGATCCTCTGCAGCCCTACAACTTGATCGGTCCAACCAAATATCAATTGTTGAATTAATGCAACGACCGATGTTTGGTTGGACTAAGCTGCAGGACTGCAAAGGATTCAAAATGAATGTTGTTGTCCATAGGATAATTTTTGGTCGATGAGGTGTCAGCTCAGTGGTAAGAATTTGGTCTTTAAATTGTATAAGTTTCTAACAATATCTTATGACCATTAATTAATGTAGAGTATGGCTACACCATGAACATAACAGAGAAGAGTGATGTATACAGTTTTGGAGTGGTTTTGCTAGAGATACTAAGCGGAAGAAGTGCCGTTGAATCTCAACACGTTGGAGACGGACAACACATAGTTGAATGGGTGAAGAAGAAAATGGCAAGCTTTGAACCAGCTGTATCAATACTAGATACAAAGCTTCAAAGTCTACCAGATCAAATGGTGCAAGAGATGCTTCAAACACTCGGAATCGCTATGTTTTGTGTGAATTCTTCGCCGGTTGAACGTCCAACTATGAAGGAAGTTGTTGCATTACTGATGGAGGTTAAGTGTCAGCCTCATGAGGAGATGGGGAAAACATCTCAACCTTTAATCAAGCAGTCATCAACTCAATGCTGATTTTTTTTTCTTTCTTTGTTTTAATAATTAGTTGCAATGGTGGTTAGTTTAGTTATTGATTTTCATCTGTTGTTCTTTAGATGAAAACAAAGATATTTGGTAATGTAGAAACTTTGAGAGTAGTGTAGTAGGATTAAGGAAGGTAGAGAGGAATTGAAGTGATGTTCTATTCAAACGGCTATTGTTGTACAGTTTTAGTCACTTTTAGAAATTAATATCACTAAGTTGTCCGGAAAGTCTCACCAAGGATTGTTTTCGATCATGATTTGAACTTGGATTCTTCTAAACGATTCGTTCATAGCTAGAACTCATTAACTACTTGAGTTCAATCATTTGGTTAACTGCAAATGACGAAAACCAATTGAGCCATGCGCACACATTGAGTTCACAAAATATAAGTGAAGAACATTTGGCTGCGATAGTCCAAAGTCTCTGACTTTATATTTAGGTATGAAAATGCAACTAAGATTAATAAATTTGGAAGAGATTTTGTTGCTCAGAGAGATATGAGATTAGTGGTGTGTGTATCTCAATCTCAATTTGGATTTGTCTCATCAAAAATTTGGATTTGTCTCAATCTCAAAAATTTACTCTTTAAAGTGAAATTCTTAATGTAGAGAAGTCAATTCCATTTGTTTTGTTATTGTATTATAGGTACGGAGGTTTCCATTGAAGTTTAACGATAATTAATCTCCGTCGAAAAATATGTGGGAACACAAAATAGATTCTCTCATCTTAATCAAATTTTTTTGATACGCAAGATTCAATAATCGAATCTGCGACAATTTGCGTAAGAAGTCCAATCTCTTACCACTTGGACATTCAATTTATATATAACAAAAAGTAGAAACAACTTTCTTATTGTCCCCATGAGCTTAGCTCAATTGGTTGGGACATCGCACTATATGTGCAGAAGCCGGGGTTCGAACTCCAGACACTCCACTTATCCACCTTTAAGGTGGAATTTCAAGCCACTAGGCTACCTACCAAAAAAAAAAGAAACAACTTTCTTATTTATTTAAGAATTAAAATAAAATAAAATTTATGTACAAGACTTAGTAATTTATTGTTCATGCTAGGTAGCAGGTTGAATGGTCCGGTTTTTCTGCCTTAACTTCTGCTGTTAATTTCTTCAAGAAAAATGGAACTTAATATATTCTGAAAGTAGTATATTCATTCTTTGTATCCCAGAAGAAAAAAAATTCATTCTTAAACTTTGATTGATTGAAAGTATTTTTAGAATGATAAAGTTTTCCCGTTTTGAACTGAGCTAAATACTGCCTCAACTTATAAGCAAAAGTTCTCTTTTCAAATTCATCAAATAACTAATGTATCACCATGTGTGTAGTCTATAATATAAATCAGTTATCCAATAAATCCGAAAAGTAGATTTTTACTTATAATTAAGGCATACAAATACACCAATAAACCAATCGTTAGTTGGTTCAGTGGTGATTGACGCTGAACTTGGTAGGAAGGACCACGGTTCGATCCCCCGCAACTGCGATCGGGAGGGGGCTGAAACCACTTGATGCCAGAACTGACCCTCGAACGAGATTCAACTGGTAGTAAAAACCAAATACACCAATAATTAATATAAGAAAAAAATTCACTTTTTAGATACATTGAAAGATTGATGTATACATTGAAAGATTGATGTATTTAGACTATATAATAGATTATATACATTAATTAAAAAGAAATACATATTTATATATGCATGCATATAAAACTAGTGTTACTTTTACTTGAGTTTTTATTGTTCAGATTCTACGCATTCAAATGATTTATATGTTGGAAAGAGTACAAGAGAGCCGAAAGGTGAAGGAGTGGCTGACACGAAGAATACAAAACCTATATGGCCTGAATGTTTCCTGGAACAACAATAATAGAAATGTGATGATGTAGACAGCAGAGTAAACTAACAGATGTGGTTCAACCATGAACAAACAAGTATTTATTTTTTCACCTTACATTATTCAATTACATTCATTGAATTCATTCAATTATTACTCAATTTTAGAAGCCATTTGTTTTCTCCTACTAACTTACTTATTAAGATATTTTATATCCAACCACAACATTTAACTCAAATGGTTAATGATTTTTTTAAGACAAATTGTTCGGAAGAACTTGAGTTTGATTCCTGATAGGAACAATTTTTTGCCAAATTTTACTTACCTTATAGTTAAACTATGAATTACGACTATATTTTCTTGCAAACCAGAGGGTTAATACAAAAAATAAAAGCTATTTTATCTCCAATAAGCATCCCAAGATATTGTAAATGGTCTTATGTTTACAAACAAATGTTTCAAATAAGTCTTATAATTAGGGATGAAAAGAGTAAGGTGTTGCAAGTGTGACTATATGGTGGACAAATGCTAAATGAAATACATGGATATTTTAGCCTTAATATATTCTGTTGTATTAAAAATTTATATAAGTAATCATCATTAAGTGTACACATTCCAAATATTTAATATGAAACAAATAGATGTGGTTCTAACATTTTATGATGGACTCATATTTCTTAAATAAGATTTTCTTTAGGTTCGAGTCTTGTAGATGAAAAAATATAGTTAAAAAGAGCAAGTCACTAAATGCGATCAGTCAAATTCATCGACATTCATCAACAAAGATTAATCATCAATAAAATTGATAGATACATCACACATATATGATATAGCATGGTTAAATAAAATACTATGTGATGTGTGCAATGGCCCTTACAGATAAAGGCAATAAGTGTGTGAAATTTGATGCATCATGATTCATGCATGCATCTTATGGAAGGTCAATTGTGGGGGCCGAGGAGACAAAAACATAAACAAGCCATGCTACTTACTACCCTCTCCTCCTCCCCTATGTCTCAGCAGACACTAGATTTGTTCCTATACCAGATTATGATTTTGCAGACATTGTTTGTCAAAAAGTATAATTGTCATGTTCATCAGTTTGATCTCTCGATTCATCTTTCTTGTCTTTTGTTTGTCACCTCCAACACTTCATAGGATAGGATAGCAATTTTTGTCAATAAAAATATAATATACTATTAAAGCATTTTGTATTGTTTCCTAATTTCTTTATCCATGGGAAACAAATTGTGCGTAACAAAAAGAAAAAGACAAGAGAAACACTAGTGTGACTATACTATTCAAGCAATTTGTTGATTTCTAATTTCAAAATTGAAGGAATGTTAATGCATTTAACTGTAATGTAGACTTAAGCTGTTTCTATATCTATATCAGTTATCTGTCATGTTCTTTTTCTATTTATCTGCTCATTTTCAGAACAATGAATATAGCCATTAAATTTCAAAAGACTACAGCTAATGATAAACTTATTCACATGTTAGCATTTCTCTAACACATAATACAGCACTGTCCCTCTTTGTGTGAGGTTTTTCATGACATCACATGTAAAGACCATTGTGGAGGACTCTTCACAAGTCTCCAGTGTTGTGGATGGGACTAATGCAACTTTTGACATGCCAGTCCATGGTTTGAATGAATATTTATAAAATAATGTTTCCATAGCTTCTAGAATCAGAAGCTACGATTTCTACTTCAAGTATAATCAATTCTTAAGACAAAATCAATTATACTTTGGAGAAATCAAACATGTAAGAATCAATTTTACACGTCTAAAATCAATTCAAGCTCCTCTGGAATTAAAACCAAACATACACACACTCATGTTCCCATAGGGTACACACTAGTCGGGTTAAAAAAGAAAAATAACTGAATAAACGTCTCATAGTAATTTGTAGGTCCTATTTAGTATTTATACATTACGAAGTGTCAAAAGTGTACTTACATAAGACACCAATATTTTTCATGCAATACAGCAGCACAAGGGGCTAAACCAACAACCAGAAGTAGAAATAGTGTAAGTGATTTGCATGTAAAGTAGTAACAATTTTACCAACCTAGTGTGACACAAGTGGTAGATACTTGGACCTTTTAACCATTTGGTCTCGGGATTGATTCTTGACCAGCATATGAAAAAACATTCGTTGAGAGATGTCAACCCCTTAAATGGATCTCAGTTATCTCGAGGGAATTAGTCTTTGCAGTTGCACGAGGAGGATATCTTTTGATTTAACAAAAAAAAAACAAAACAGTTTTGACGAAAGCATTAACACATGCTATATGTTCCATGTATTCACTTTTGATGAGATATGACCTAAAAAATGTTAATAAGTGGTCGACATCTCTAGCTCTAGGATTGAGTTAGACCCAATCCAAATTTTAAAACAGTATCCTAGTCTATCCAAGATCCGTTGAATCATCCACTATAACACCCCACATGAAATATCTAGAATATCCGTGAAATATCATAACTGGTAACTGAGTCATTATTATTACAACTCGAAATTAAAGAAGCACACGCAGGTGCTAAAATACAACAAAGATTCAAATACAGCGGAAACAACGGAGGTGAAACAACAATACATTTATTGATTAGAAACAGACAACACAACAACTAGAAATGCATGAAAGAAATGCCATCTCCAAGCACAGCTGCAAGCATACCGAACCGCATACCTTATCCAACCTGCTTATCTGAAAAATAATTGTTTGGAGTGGGGTGAGACAACTAAGCCTCAGTGAGTCCTACTACCCTCCTAAGGTGACTACACCGGGGAATCCTAATCAGTCATACATACTAACATATTATCATAAATCATAAGCATAATAAAAGTGTAACACAAAAGCATATCTTATTCATTTTAATACTAGGACACTCTGAGGTGAGCAGGTCTCAGAGGCCTGCCATATCCGTCAACCGATTCGGTCACGGCATGAAGCTCACATAGTCATAACCTAATGGATTATCCCATTGGGAGTCCATAGTGCGATATAATTCGCTCTTAATTGACTGATACTAAATTTGAGTTATTACTACCATGAATTCCAAATCCCGGGGAACATACAAACTTAATTATATCTAGGTTATACCCTAAGATAATCTGTGATTAACATTCTATTTAACATTATACCAATCTCATTTCTGCAACTTATCTATCTCAGATGAGGAAATAAAACGAGCGATTAAAACTGTTTAAAAATCAAAAGTTACAGGCTGTTCTGTGTAAGCTCGCCTGGCGAGTTACCTGCTCGCCATGGCGAGATTAATGGTCTACTCTGCACTAGCTCGCTACGGCGAGTTCCCAACGCGCCATGGCGAGTCACGGACCCTGACCTAAATAACTCGCCTGGCGAGCAGATGCTCGCCGTGGCGAAGTTCATCAGCCCAGAATCCTCCAACTCGCCATGAAGCTCGCCAGCAACTCGCTGTGGCGAGTTCATGCAGAGATGCCCCTGTTTTACGAAAATCAACAATTTACCATAGTTTCACCTACATTCCTCATTTAAGATAGTGCAGAAACACAAAGCATATAATATGAGATAGAATGGAGGGAAATTTGGGAGTTAATTTCCCTCACACAACAATTCCCTAATTCCTATGTTAACATGCATAATTTCATATTTGGGAAAACTAGCTAAACTATCCTAAGAACCCACCTGAATTGAAGCTTTAATCTAACTTTTGAGCTCCTAGAAACAGCTTCTGCAACCTCCTAGAGTGCCCCACGAACCCCAGACCAGAATTAGAGAATTTGAACTCTTGAACCCTTATGCTTAGCTCTATGAATTGAATGATGTTTGGATGAATGATTCAGTTGTAATGAAGGGATATTTATAGTAGGTTTTCTGAGTTAATGAACAGTTAGAGGTTTGTCTTTGGGTTGGTTTGCATGTCATTCCATTGGTTGTGAAAATTTGAGAAGAATGGGGTTGTTGTTGTTTTCCTCATGGGCTGCAGAATCATGTGAAGATTATGTGAGATGTTTCAGAATCTGTAACTTAAAGCTTTGCATGTGAGTGCCTGGGTCTAAGTTGGGAATTGGTGATTTTTGTATTCTTGTTGCATGTGATGGCTTAGGAATTGAAAAGTTTGGTGGTTTGCTCTTGTTGTTGATGAATGGCGTGGGAAGAGAGAATGGAGAGGAAGTAGCTTGCTGAATTTTCTGAAGTGAGGTAATGGATTAATGTTGGTGTCTCTACATGCATGTGAGTGTTTGAATCTTTTGGGTGGATTAGTGACTCATCTTTCCTTAATGAGGTGTTGGCTAAAGAGGCAATAGAAGAGTAGGTGGAATGGTGACTCTTGCACCAAGAGAAAGAGACACGTGAGAGAGAGAGAGATCTTGAGGGGAGGAGTTGAATTCTCTTAGACTTAATTAATCTACTTATATCACTAGTTTAATTAATTAAGTACTACTAATAATCTTCTAAAAATAGTTCCAATTTTATTAGACAACTCTAATTAAAATTAGTTCGACAATTTAGAAGTAGGGTTGTTACAACCTACCCCCCTTAAAGAAATTTCGTCCTCGAAATTAAGAAATTACCTCGAAAACAGGTAAGGATAACTCTTCCGCATGTCCGACTCCAGTTCCCAAGTGAATTCACCGTCAGGAGACTGAGCCCATTCAACCTTGACAATTGGAATCCTCTTGTTTCGAAGTATTTTGGCATCACGTTCAACAATCCGAACAGGATCCGGCTGATAGGTTAGATCTGGCTGGAGATCAATTTGTTCAAGTTCCACTGGCTGATAAGGATCAGAAATATACTTCCGTAACTGAGATACATGAAACACGTCGTGTAACCCTGACATAGATGGAGGAAGAGCTAGCTGATAGGCTACAGGACCGACGCGTCGTAGAATCTGATAAGGTCCAATGAATCTTGGACAGAGCTTCTTAGTTTTGAATACACCTCGACACGAATTCAGCAATCTCTGCCTTCATGTTAGGCCACCAATAGTTCTCCTTCAAATCATGATACATCTTGGTGGATCCTGGGTGAATTGAAAATCCACTCTTGTGTGCCTCTTCTAAAATCAACCGCTTCAACTCATCATTCTGAGGTACACAAAGTCTGCCTTCATAGAGAATAGCACCGTCCGTGGCTACTGAGAACTCCGAATGGTTCACTCTCTTCTGTAACACTACATCATCCTGCTGAGCCTGCACAATACTTGGGCGTAACTCACAGGACACTTCGATTCTGTTGATGCGAATACCGCTCTTACGATATATCACATTCAGATTGAGATCCCTGAACTTCTCATACAAACCGCACTGTTGCATCAACAACTCCGATGCATACAATGTCTTTCTGCTTAGAGCATCTGCCACAACATTGGCCTTTCCTGGATGGTAGTTGAGATTAAAATCAAAATCTTTGAGGTACTCCATCCAACGTCGCTGCCTCATATTCAACTCCTTTTGATCAAACAAGTACTTCAGACTCTTGTGATCACTGAACAGATCAAACTGCATTCCATACAGATGATGTCTCCAGATTTTGAGTGCAAAGATAATGGCTGCTAACTCCAGATCATGGGTAGGATAATTCTGCTCATGAGGTTTTAGCTGCCTGGATGCGTATGCTACAACTGCACCGTCTTGCATTAGTACACATCCAAGTCCCTTGTTGGACGCATCACAGTATACCACATACTTGCGTGTTGGGTCAGGAATCACTAACACTGGTGCTGTGGTTAGCTTTTCCTTAAGGGTTCTGAAACTCCATTCACAAGCAGCATCCCAATCAAAGTCTGCACCCTTTCTGGTCAAACGAGTTAGTGGCAAAGCAATTTCTGAAAACCCTAAAATAAATCTCCGGTAATAGCCTGCCAAACCAAGGAAACTTCTGACTTCGGTAACACTTCTGGGTCGTTCCCAATTCAACACTGCTTCTACCTTGGATGGATCAACAGACACACCGCCCTGCGATATGACATGACCCAAGAATTTAACTTCAGATAGCCAAAATTCGCACTTACTGAACTTGGCATACAGTTGTTTCTCTCTAAGAATGCTCAACACGATTCTCAGGTGCTCCGCATGCTCCTGTGAATCTTTAGAATAGATCAGAATGTCATCAATGAAGATAACAACAAACTGATCAAGGTACGGCTGGAAAATCCGATTCATGTAGTCCATAAAAATGGCTGGAGCATTAGTCAGACCGAACGGCATGACCAGGAATTCATAATGTCCATAGCGAGTCCTGAACGCTGTCTTGGAAACATCCGAGGACTTGATACGGATCTGATGATATCCGGAACGAAGATCAATCTTGGAAAAGATAGTAGCACCTCTGAGTTGATCCAGAAGGTCATCAATCCTTGGTAAAGGATACTTGTTCTTAATTGTGACCTTGTTGAGTTGACGATAATCAATGCACAGACGCATCGTACCATCTTTCTTCTTCACGAGTAACACCGGTGCTCCCCAAGGTGAGACACTGGGTCTGATAAAGTGTTTCTGAAGCAACTCTTCAAGTTGAGATTTCAGTTCACGAAGCTCTAAGGGAGACATCCTATACGGGGCAACTGAGATCGGCTGGGAACCAGGAACTAGATCGATGGAAAACTCCACTTCCCTTTCGGGAGGTAAATTCATAATATCATCCGGAAAAACATCTAAGAACTCACTAACAACTGGAATATCACTGGGGCTCAAACTGGGTTCCGGATCGATGGTGAACAAGACACTGAAACACTTAGTACCGGCACCTAAGTACTGAATCATCTGGTGAGTATTCTGGAGTAAAGCGGTAAGAGCTCTACTTTCTGGAGAAGTTTCGGTTGGAATGAAGAGATTCTTTTCAGCACATCCAATGTACACAGTATTGGCAGATAACCAATCCATGCCTAGGACTACATCAATATCCTTCAAGGGTAGACAGATCAAATCTATGTTGTAGACTTTACTGCCCACAAGAACAGGACAATTCTGACAGACACGTTTAGAGGTAACCTTGCCACCTGTAGCGACAGCTACAGTCATTGGGGGAATTAAAGGCACAGAGGGCAATTGTAGTCGCTGAACACAGTCAACGGCTATAAAGGAATTAGTAGCTCCACAATCAAACAAGACTAAAACTTCAGATTGTCCTAACATGCATACATCCATAATCAAGGCATTATTAGATTTGACTTTCTCACCATCAAGAGAAAATACCCGACCTTTGCTTTTGGAAGCGCCGCTGGAATCGCCCTGTCTCCTCAGCTTAGGGCACTCGTGCTTGTAATGGCCAGGTTGCTTACAATAGTAACACATGTTCTTCCCCTTCATGCATTCTCCACTGTGAGGGAAACCACATTCAGCACAGTTTCTCGGTGAGCGCTGGGAATAGCTCTGTTTCCCTTTGCTTGTGGTGCCCTTGGTTCTCACTTGCAGGTTGAACTTTCCAGAATCCTTCCTCTTCTGAACTGCTTCACTACGCTCCTTATGAATGTTACCAAGATCTGCCTCCGCATGATAACTCTTCTGCACCAAATCACCAAAAGTGGTAATGTGTTGCATAGAGACATCGTGGGCTATATCAGCTCTTAGCCCGAACCGATACTTCTTCATTTTCCATGATTCTGAGGGAGCATCATTACCATCCATCACATATCTGACCAACTCATTGAACTTCATGGTATACTCCGCCACTGACATACTTCCCTGCTTTAGCTCCGTCAATTCACGTTCCATCTGGAATTGGTAGCTCTCTGGGATATAATGTCCAACGAACAGACGTCGGAAATTTTCCCAATTCATCTCCATCTGACTGGCCTCCATATACGCCTTGGTTCCATCCCACCAGTTACACGCGTCGCCCCTAAAGAAGCGGGAGACGAATGTTACTTTGTCAACTTCGGTGCAATCCATGGATTCAAGGATACCACTCATTCGTTGAATCCATTCCCTGGCTTTCGCTGGATTGTATTCTCCGTAGAACTCCGGCGGACTCATTCGGCAGAACTCTCTGAAGGCAGCGCTAGATCCTTGCTGCTGAGGGGGAGGATTGTTCATATGTTGTTGAAACATATTCATGAATTCTTGATGCTGCTGGGCCTGTTGAGCTTGGAACTGCTGCTGCTGATGCATCATTTCCGCCCACATGTTCGCATTAGCATCTCCGTACATCTCAGGCTCATCATCATCATCAGCAACGTTCCTTCTAGGCCTTCCAGGTCCTCGTCTTGCTCCTGACATAGTGCTCTAACTGCCAATATCAAGTCAAGTTAGCTAGGCTTAAAGTGACATGACACCTAGAACAGATGTTAGAAATCCAGACAAATACTGGGATTCGGATAGTAATACTAATGAACTCTGGCACGATCTGAATCGACCTGCTCTGATACCAATTATAACACCCCACATGAAATATCTAGAATATCCGTGAAATATCATAACTGGTAACTGAGTCATTATTATTACAACTCGAAATTAAAGAAGCACACGCAGGTGCTAAAATACAACAAAGATTCAAATACAGCGGAAACAACGGAGGTGAAACAACAATACATTTATTGATTAGAAACAGACAACACAACAACTAGAAATGCATGAAAGAAATGCCATCTCCAAGCACAGCTGCAAGCATACCGAACCGCATACCTTATCCAACCTGCTTATCTGAAAAATAATTGTTTGGAGTGGGGTGAGACAACTAAGCCTCAGTGAGTCCTACTACCCTCCTAAGGTGACTACACCGGGGAATCCTAATCAGTCATACATACTAACATATTATCATAAATCATAAGCATAATAAAAGTGTAACACAAAAGCATATCTTATTCATTTTAATACTAGGACACTCTGAGGTGAGCAGGTCTCAGAGGCCTGCCATATCCGTCAACCGATTCGGTCACGGCATGAAGCTCACATAGTCATAACCTAATGGATTATCCCATTGGGAGTCCATAGTGCGATATAATTCGCTCTTAATTGACTGATACTAAATTTGAGTTATTACTACCATGAATTCCAAATCCCGGGGAACATACAAACTTAATTATATCTAGGTTATACCCTAAGATAATCTGTGATTAACATTCTATTTAACATTATACCAATCTCATTTCTGCAACTTATCTATCTCAGATGAGGAAATAAAACGAGCGATTAAAACTGTTTAAAAATCAAAAGTTACAGGCTGTTCTGTGTAAGCTCGCCTGGCGAGTTACCTGCTCGCCATGGCGAGATTAATGGTCTACTCTGCACTAGCTCGCTACGGCGAGTTCCCAACGCGCCATGGCGAGTCACGGACCCTGACCTAAATAACTCGCCTGGCGAGCAGATGCTCGCCGTGGCGAAGTTCATCAGCCCAGAATCCTCCAACTCGCCATGAAGCTCGCCAGCAACTCGCTGTGGCGAGTTCATGCAGAGATGCCACTGTTTTACGAAAATCAACAATTTACCATAGTTTCACCTACATTCCTCATTTAAGATAGTGCAGAAACACAAAGCATATAATATGAGATAGAATGGAGGGAAATTTGGGAGTTAATTTCCCTCACACAACAATTCCCTAATTCCTATGTTAACATGCATAATTTCATATTTGGGAAAACTAGCTAAACTATCCTAAGAACCCACCTGAATTGAAGCTTTAATCTAACTTTTGAGCTCCTAGAAACAGCTTCTGCAACCTCCTAGAGTGCCCCACGAACCCCAGACCAGAATTAGAGAATTTGAACTCTTGAACCCTTATGCTTAGCTCTATGAATTGAATGATGTTTGGATGAATGATTCAGTTGTAATGAAGGGATATTTATAGTAGGTTTTCTGAGTTAATGAACAGTTAGAGGTTTGTCTTTGGGTTGGTTTGCATGTCATTCCATTGGTTGTGAAAATTTGAGAAGAATGGGGTTGTTGTTGTTTTCCTCATGGGCTGCAGAATCATGTGAAGATTATGTGAGATGTTTCAGAATCTGTAACTTAAAGCTTTGCATGTGAGTGCCTGGGTCTAAGTTGGGAATTGGTGATTTTTGTATTCTTGTTGCATGTGATGGCTTAGGAATTGAAAAGTTTGGTGGTTTGCTCTTGTTGTTGATGAATGGCATGGGAAGAGAGAATGGAGAGGAAGTAGCTTGCTGAATTTTCTGAAGTGAGGTAATGGATTAATGTTGGTGTCTCTACATGCATGTGAGTGTTTGAATCTTTTGGGTGGATTAGTGACTCATCTTTCCTTAATGAGGTGTTGGCTAAAGAGGCAATAGAAGAGTGGGTGGAATGGTGACTCTTGCACCAAGAGAAAGAGACACGTGAGAGAGAGAGATCTTGAGGGGAGGAGTTGAATTCTCTTAGACTTAATTAATCTACTTATATCACTAGTTTAATTAATTAAGTACTACTAATAATCTTCTAAAAATAGTTCCAATTTTATTAGACAACTCTAATTAAAATTAGTTCGACAATTTAGAAGTAGGGTTGTTACATCCACAATATGGTCACTTAAATCATGTTCAAGATGTTCAATGCTAAATGTAAGGAGGTACGTTGAGAGTCGCATTCGATAAAATATGACCTGAAAAATGTTAATATCCCTTACCTTACAAGCCGTTTTTTAGAGTTGAGCTAGACCTAATCCAAATTTTAATATTATTATCATAGTTTTTTATGATGCACAGAGCTAAGCAATTTTTTTTTAATATTCACATCCTTATCCTTATTTATAGCTTTTGCAAGCAATGGCAGCCTCCATAAATCCACGATGAAAAAAAAAGAACTAAAAGCTTCCCATGAAGAGAGCCAGACTGTAAGTTTGAGGGGCATGGGAGGCTATACATTTGGATTTAAGGCAATTTCTGATTAAACCACCAGAGAGCATAGCAGCTCAGTGTGAAACTCGCAACACTGCAGGAGTAGTGTAGCACAAAATATTGTTCTTGTTATGAGCAATATTGTGATTGAATCTGGTATCTATGATTCAGAAAATTATTGAATAAACACTAAATTTATTACTTTAGTCTCTGGAGAATGATTCTCAAAACAGAGAAAGTTTTAGTGCAACATTACAACATAGATACCAAACACACACAATCTGAACAGAAATAGAATCAAAATGTTATGCTAATAAAGCACAGCACCAGACCACACAACTTCTGCACACAACATAGTTTGATCACTCCCAATGCTTGGATAATTTTAATAAATTTATTCATCACACTTAAGTATAACAAACTGAATACCAGATAAAGCACACACTGAAAACTTGCCGCTCAAAAAACGTTTGGATATTTAAAATACATCAGTTTGATAGATTTGGTAAGGTGTATGTTAGGAGGGGCACGGAGGTGCAGCAGAGAAGCATTCTCACGAAAAAGAATGACTAGAGACAGGTGGCATGGGAGGAAAGAGAAAGTGAGTCTGATGGTTAATTGGTTATATGAGGAAAGAAGGTCCAGTATTGGGTAAGCTTGATATAACATAGTTCACTCTACTTGGGAGATTTTAGGTGTCTCGCATTATCTAGCTTATCTTTACATTTTCTGCATTTTCCTTTCCAATTGTACATTGTAATTCTACCATAGAATCACCTTGATTCTATAGGATAATCAATATAACAGTATTGCTTCTTTCATCTATCCTACATTTTACTACTTATTTACCTCTATCAGTAAACATGTGCAGTTTTCTTAACAAGTTAGAACAAAATCATTGAGCACCTAATATGAGGTTTGTCCTATATTCACTGTAAATTAAATGTAGAATAAAACATGACAGGGTAAAACAATATGATACTTTGTTTACACAAAAGGTTGGAACTATAGGGAAACACTGCCTTAGATAGGACAAAATTCCAAATGCTTGATAAAGAGTGCGGGAGTATCATTACAAAAAAAATAAATCGATTGTTACTTTTAATTTTTCCATTCCTATTGTCTTATAAACATACGAAGAAACTGCACTTACTCTCCTGATATACGCTTAAATAACACACAGCTTATATAACTTTTAAACAAATACTAATGACCCTTATTTGTGAAGGAAATTGAAATCACCTCCCCTCCCCTTACTTTTGTTTAAATGACATGCCAAGTTTTCCCCTCTAATTTTTCAGTTTCGTCAAATAGCGGCAATAACGGCCCGATAGTGCTATAGCTTAATGGAATTTGAACAAATCGCTATTGTCGCACAATATGCTATATAGTACAAAGTATTTTCAAACAGTGGCACTATAGTATTGTGGCATAGCAAAAATTGAACAAATTTCTATTTTCCTAGATTTGAGTAATTGATCAGAGCTCAATGTCTTTTATAGAATAGATGCGATGCAAGTGTTATTTAAGCATATCACACGGTTGGTGAGCGCAAATTCTCCTAAGCATAAGTATATCAATGAACTAATTTCTTACACAATAACCACAGGGCTAGGAAATCTCATTCATTCAACCAAATGATATAAGTAAAGATTGTGTCAAACCAAAATAACAAGAGTACAAATTCTTCAACATCCCTTTGGTTTTAAATGAACAAAAACATGATCTGTGAATTCTCAATCCCCACAGGTAAATCATCAAGAGGTGTCTTACATTACAATGTATTTATTCAAAATTCTAGCCTATAAAATAAATACCCTAACAATAATAATAATAATAATAATAATCTATAAGCTACATTCTCCAATTGACATCATTGATCAACTAACAAGTTAAGAAGCATAAGTCACAACAAGTACAATAATAAAAATTCTTATCTTACTCATCCAATTGTGAAAGTTCAGCTTTCAATTGTTCAATCTTGAGACCCATAGACCTCTGCAAAGCTCCTCTCTCCTTCTCTGGCAGCTTAGCCAACAACCCTTCAAACTTAGAAAACACTTCACCAGCGGCGGCACGAGCACACTCAGCTTCTTCATTGAAATACACCGTCTCTTTTGACTCCAACGCCATCTCTATCTCTTCCCTTGCTTCTGCAAACTTGAGGTTAATTTCGTCCACTTCCTTGTTATGATCCAACTCGCTTGACCCATTACTGAAATTTCTTAGGTCATGCCGAATCGCGAAATGGGTGGTTGTGATTTTGGAAAAAGAACGGAAATTTGAAGTTGGGACGGTGTGAATCGATGGAATAAAGGGGATTGGGGAAGTGGGTAATGGTGATTGGCGAAAAGAGTGTTTGATTCTGGAGATTGCGGTGGAGAGAGAAAGATTCGCACGTCGATTCATTTGTGTTTGTGTTTCGTTTAGGAATAGAATCGAAGAAGGAGAATGCGGCTGCGGCTGCGGCTGCGGCGGCGATACAGAGACGCTTAAACCTCTGAAGAGTAACGATCTCAGAGAAGTCGCTGTTCAGTATAAACCTGAGCTGAACGTATTTTTTAATTAAATAAAATTATCTTTATTTCAATAATTTTGTGTTTTTTTACTCTCTTTTCCATAAAAAAGTTTAATGTATTTCTCTCTTTTTTTTTTTTTTTTTGTCTTAGTTAAAGTGGTAATTCATTGGAAATTAAACTCACATAATAGTGAGATCCTGGGTTCAAACCCGAGTCACGACGTCTGACCTAACAATTTCGGCATATTTTACCAGTTGAGCTAGGACTTATTCTCTCTCTCTCTATCTCTCTCTCTCTGTTTGGGCTCTGTTTGTATCATTAACTATTTATTTTTCGTTTTTCTTTTAATTCTTCAATTTATTTTTTTCATACAATTAATGAAGTATAATTTAGTAAACTGCGGCTAAAACTTGATCCAACAAGCCTTGGATTCTATCTCCTCAGCAACTACTGTCCACTGGTTATCTTGAGATTCTCCATTCTGAAAAGGGGTAAAGTTATTATGCATAAGGATTTTCCTTATGCATGGTGTATAAACAAATCTCTACCATTTATACTCCAAAGTGATTTTGACATTATTAAATATTTTAAAATACAAATGGTGGAGATTTGTTTATGCACCATGCATAAAGAAAATCCTTATGCATAATAACTCTTCCCTTCCCAAGTCTAAAGGAGTCATTCACTACCAACTAAATGTACACCGTCTATATTTTTGAACACCTTACAATCTTGGGTGGAGTAGGTAGCTCAATTGATTTGAACTAAAAGCTTGTTTGGTGCGCATGACATGATAATGACCAAATATGATATAAAATAAGATAAAAATAGGGTGTGATGTAAGCTGAGTAACAATTATCTTATCATGTGTTTGACACATACAAGATAATAAACATGATAACCATCATATCATATTTTTATACATACGTCATAATAATATGATAATATAGATATCATATTTAAGTTACCACAAACTTTCGTGGAATCATATCCAAGCAACTAATAATTAGCAAATCAAACTAATTAGTCATAATCAAATGAATTTAAATCATTTTCGGTTATTTCTCTTATGTTATTCATTCTTTCTTCATTTCAGCCATTCACTCATTTCTCTTCTTTGGTTTTTTTTTTCTTTTTTCATTTATAAATAAATCAACTATTAGATTAAAAAAAAAAGAAGAGAGAGTTAAACACAAAGTATAGAAGAGAATCTAACTTATACAAACTCAATCACCGTCAATGGTAAAAACTAGAATTCCCACCTTATACTTAGGGGGCGGAGCCACATTGGGCTCGGGGAGTGCAACTAGCTGGACCCTCTCATATTTTAAAAATTGAATCAATTATCCAACTTTGAACCCCCTCAAAAGTTAACCTTGCACCCTCATCTTTTTTGTCTTTATTATCACCCAAGGGTGGAGTTATTATGCATAAGGCTAATCCTTATGCATGGTACATAAGTCAATAACACCCATTAGATTGAGCATTCACATGTAATAATCCTAGCCAATCTCAACTCACACCTAATCTCACACCCCCCCCCCAAATTTCTAATGCACCCCCCAAATTTTACGTGCACCCCCCAAATTTTTCATGCACCCCCAAATTTCTCGTGCACCCCTATATTTCTTGTGCACCCCCCAAATTTCTCACGGACCCCCCGGATGACTTGTTCCCCCAATTTTTTTTTTGTCCACACATTTCTAGCCTAAACCATTTTGCTGTGGGAATGGTTTCACATATATACACTCCAAAATCATTAAGTGCATAAGAAGGCTTTGAAGTACAACCTATAATTAGAATCATTATTTTTTATTTTTTTTGGGTACAATTATAATCATTATTTAAAATCATTTAACAATAATTTTTGTTTCTTATATAAGACAATCTAAACCATTAAATCACAATTATTGTTTTTATTCTAATTATAGGGTTGTACTCCAAAACCATTTTATGCACCTAATTGTTTTTTATTACAACCATCTGAAACCATTCTCATAGCAAAATGGTTTAATAGTTTTTTATTATAATCATTATTTTTTAGTTTTTTTTTGTACAATTATAATCATTATTTAAAACCATTTAACAATAATTTTGGTATCTCATATAAGACAATCGAAACTATTAAATCACAATTATTGTTTCTATTTTAATTATAGGGTTGTACTCTAAAACAATCTTATGCACTTAATGATTTTTGAGTGCATATCTCTGAAACCATTCACACAGCAAAATGGTTTAGGATAGAAATGTGGAGGGGACAAAAAATAATAATTGGGGGGGCAAAAGTCATATAGGGGTGTGCGAGAAATTTGGGGGTGCATGAGAAATTAAGGGGGTGCATGAGAAATTTTGGGGGTGCGTGAGAAATTTGGCGGGTGCACAAGTAATTTGCGGGGTGCACAAGTAATTTGGGGTGTGCACTAAGTAACTTATGCATGGTACATAAGTATGACTTATGCATAATAACCAATTCCATTACCCAAGTGCTTAACTAAAATATTGTTATTTAAAGTTCAATCTTTCAAATAAATATATTCTTTTTTATTTTTTTTGCATTTTATTTCTAGGTAACATGTTTCTTCATTGTGATTTTGCTTTCTCGATTTTGTATAGAGATTTCGGTTGATTGGGTCTAGTTTTGATAATTCCTCCGAACTTTGGATCGCTATTTGAAAGGTCTTGGATTTTTAGTTGTAACTGCATTATACAGTAATAACACTCAGCTGTCCAACCGTTGAAAATATTCTATTGTATAATTTGACTATGCAATCTAAACTGTATGATATCAAATCAATATATAATTTTCATTATCGCGTGAAACTGCTTGAAAATTCAACCGCAAATTTTGGTCTTGGTCTTCGGCCCGTGACTTTATTTAGGGAGGGGCGGTGGTGTGGTTTTGGTTTTCAGTATTATATTTGAGGGGATGTGATGGTGTATTGTATTGGACTATTAAGTAACATGGCGGATCAATAAATTTAGAGATTAAAGTGGAATTTGAAAGGAGACTTTTTAAAATGTAACAACACTAAAATTAGAGGCATTTTTAAGTCAACTTGGTGTTTATAAATAAAATTAGTATATCAGTAGCAAAATTAATAAGCAAAACTTAATATCTATGACGTTTCTTTAGGAGAACCTAGATTTTCGGTTCTTAGTGGGAATAATATTTTATTAGACTTTACATTTTTTTTAAATCGGTTAAATTTTATTAATGAATAATTCCCTAAACAAGAAGTAAAAGGAATTGTCGAAACATACATCGAGAGGCAAAGTGATGAAAACACTTTAACCAATCGAAAAATACACCAAACAGCACCCCAACTCACCCCTTACAATACATCAATTGAAATATACCAATGACCACCAACCCAACCCATAGAGATGCTACTAGACTCTAACTTCCGAACTCGAATTAAAATTACTCGGCCCATCAGAATCCAAAAAGTAGCTCCTTGAATCGAAAGTTGGTGCACGTGGGTAGAAAGCTAACAGTCAACGTCGATGCGGTAGAGTTCAACCGGATACCAAAAACCTGCAAATCTCAACAGATTTGAAAATTCTCAGCGACTTAGATAGAATCATGCAAATCTCAACAATTTGAAAATGGCCAGAGAATCAAATATCAAGAAAAACTAAACGCGCACGACATCAACCTTACGGTCAAATGCTAGATTGCGAACCCCATTCGCTAGGAACAGAGGGCTAAATACCAAAAAAAAAAATACTTAGATACCGTTTGACCTAACTTTTTTTTTTCTTTTTAGAAGTAAGAAGCTAGGCCAAACAATAATTTTTAAAGGTTCTACTAAGAAAAAAACAGCTTCTATATTTTAAAGAAAAATACTAATAAAGGAGTTTCAAAATATAAGGTGGTAATAGTTACTTTGCAACAACTTTACTATTAGTTATCTTATTAATATCTTAATCCCAAAAATCTTTAAATAAGTTTTTTTATTTACTCCATCTTTAAATAAGTTATTGCTGATAAAAAAACAACTTTATCTTATTATTAAATATCTTTTAACCCTATTATAATTAAAAAAGTAAAAAATAAACAACTTTTAACACTTTTAAAAATAAAAGAAGTAAGATTTACCAAATAACTTTATCTTTAGTTTTAAAAGCTCTTACTTCTAACTTTATAGTTAAAATAACTTCTACACCAAAAAAAGCTGGGTCAAACGGTATCTTATTAATATAAAATTTGACGGGTAGTGTAAATCAAAATCAGTTTGACAAAATAATATTTTTTTTGACAAATATATTTAATATTATTAATTATTTTTGACCAAAAATTTATTAATTACTATAAGCTTTTTCACCAAAAATATATTTAATATTATATTTTTAAGAAAAAAGTATATTTAATATTATAACTTATTTTTTGACTAAACTTAGTATAAAATTTATTATTGAATTATCTTTGACTAAAATTTATTATACTTTTTTTCGAGTTTGCTTTGACCAAAATTTATTATAAAATTGTTTTTAAATAAAATTAAATATCTTCTAAAAATGTAGTGGACAACAGATTATATATAGAGAGCACAGAGTTGCTTGCATCTAATATATATCATAAGAGTTGCATGCGTTCCAAAATGAATACTGATGAAGTTGTTGAGAATGTTGAGTATGTTGACAATGTTGACAGTGATGAAAATTTGGTCTCCACTACCATACTACTTTCAACATATCAGGGATCTAGTAATGATTTGGTAATGTAGTTATAAATTAATGTAGTTAAGAAATTTTAATTATTACAATTAAATTTTTATTACCAACACTTATTATAATTTCATTTTTTTTTGCAGTATCTGCCAATTAAGTTGGTTAGGGGAAGCCTTATTCATGAAAAACCAACAGCTGTGACACTTATCGATGCCGTCCACGACGAATATCGATGCAAAATCCGTTGGAAGTACCGAAAGAACGGATCGGTTGAAGCATTTCTGACTGGTGGTTGGAAGGAATTTTGTAAGGACAATCGGTATACTGCTGGAACTAGAGTTCGGTTGGCTGTTAATCCTAGAAACCCAAAAATCATATTTGGGAGGGAGGCATTACCTGGAGAACATTGATCATGTTTGTTTTCACTGTTATAATTATAATGATAATGATATTATTGTATTTTATGAGTATTGTTGATTGTTATAATTTTATTTTGGACTGAATTTGTTGACCTTAATCAAATATATATATGAACATAAATTATTAGTACTTGAATTCAGATTTTGATTGGAACAATTTTGAGTCATAGACTACACACACACATTTCTCTGGATAATTACACATTGTATTATCAAATGAATTACTCAGGGTGATTTATAATTTAGATTAGAAGAACATAAATAAAGAGCGTAGTTCGACACTAGTTAAGGAACTAAGGACCTGTTTGTTTTAGTTTTTAAATTATGATTTTTCTTTGTAATTTTAAAAATGGTTTTTATGATAATTAAAAATAGTAAAACTTATTATTTCAAATTCATCTTTTTATAAATTAAAAGAGTAATTTTGACATTGAATAACTTAAATATTCATGTTAGAGATTAGAACTTAATAAAAATTACTTTTTTAAAAAGATATATCTCAAAAATGATTTTTTATGAAAAGTTATTTAAAATGGCTTATTTTTTAGAGAATTTTTTGAAATTTTATGATCCAAAAAAAAGTGTAACAAAGTGATGAAATACATATAAAACGACATTTTAAGAGAAGCTATTCAAACTGATTTTTTAATTTGAAGCTTTTATAAATAAAAAATTTAACAGAAAAACAATAACTATAAAAATCCTTTTTAAGAAAATGCTAAAACAAGGGGCCCTAAATATGGTAAAAGAGTCTTATAAGATAAGACTAACCGACACTCGTGAAAACACCGTTCAAGGCAGCATCATAGAAGCTACTGTCAAAACTCATTTGTTTCGACTCAATCAGTTCCTAATACCATCGCCAACAATCCATTGTCGGTTTTGCCCGAAGAACTCATTGTCGAGATCCTCCTGAGAGTTCCTATACGCGATCATCACTCGTAAAATTTAGGTGTTTGTCAAATCAAGGAAAACCCTAATCTAAGATTCAAAATTCACAAAGAACCAATTTCAAACATCAGCCACAAAACCGTATCCACAATTGGTCTCTTGTGTCATCAATGAAGAAGACCACAAAATCCTCCTAGCTTACAATGTGGAGTCATTGTTGGAAAACCAACCAACATATTTAACTGATATCGAACTTGAAAGTACTATGCCGATAGACAACAATTACACGTGTAATGGAATGTTTTGTCTCGAAAACCATCAAAATTTTGTCAAACTGTATAACCTTATATATGAATTTTATATCTGAAAGATCCATAACCATTGAGTATGATGCTCTTGTGTCGTATCTAGAATATTCATGTCACTAAATTTGTAGTGTTCACGACACCAAAATTATTATTGATTGGATCTGCACTATATCAAAACTATTCATTTAACTTGATACAAATAAGCACCGCACCAAGACAATTTGAAGGGACTCTTATATTTGAAAAAAAATAAAAAATATTTACATACCTCTAGAAATTTATAAAGGTTCATATATTTAAAAACAATTTATATTTTTTTTAAAAATTCGGTATCCTGCTCAAGGATCGACTAATCTGAGGAGTTCAATCTCATAGTCTACTTGTTGGGGTCCCATTTAACACCCGAGCAAAGCTCTCTATAGACTAGTCCGCCAAAATTGGCACAGAGGGTTTAATCGAATCTGAAACTTTGAGAGAAGTAAACTCCAAGATTTCATTGACATTTTTTGGTTGTTTGTAAAAGTTTCTTATAATTATTTAGGGATAAAGAGAGTATTATATACAATAATGATTAATGTTATTTAAAGTAAATATGATACTATAATAAAAATGATAGCACATGTAGTTCAACTACACTTGCTCTTTCAAGAGAAATCTTTTGTTGGCATTGGCAACCTATCACAATTTCACAAACTTCTCTTTTTACATCAAGACTTTCAATATAAATCTTTTGTTTTTGCATAATTAAGCACAAGAATTTTGGCAATTGAATAGAGAATGCAGGAGAAATTTACTACTTGAACCTAATTAAAGAAACCATAAAGAAAGTTATTAATTGTCCTAGCTAGTAGTAAATGTAACTTAGGTATGTTTCAATTATTGCATTATACCATAGTGGTATTCTTTGACATACCGCAACTATTCAACCCTTGAAATTTTTTGTGAAGTTCAATGGTTACACTATTTACTTGCAGATTTACATGACCCCTTATTGGTGAACTATGATATTCATATAATTTGTTTTGCACCATATGTTCAGAAGAAATCACCAATCTCCCTTTCTAGTATAAAAGTCCTTCTCTGACAAAATATTGGCTACCATCAGCTGAATCTTGACATTGCTGCATTAATCTTTGTAAGTGAGGGTCAGTCAGAAGCTAATTCCCTTCATAACTGCTCCAGAAATTGAGAGTAAAGTTTTGACCTTGGATAAGACATCAGATGTTAATATGTCTTTCCCTGGTTTATACTCAATTTTAAAATTTTAAAATTGATCCGTTGTTGCACACGGTCAAAAACAAGTAAACTATAGTTTAAGCAAATATTAAAATTGATAAAACTGTCAATTATAGGGGGATTTCGTTGGTTCAAATCGAAAGGTGATTAAAAACACAATAAACTTATCAATTGTACAACATTCGCCCTGCAATTGTTCCTTCCAAGTAAACAAGCATCTAGGCCGCCGCCACACATTCCCTTTTAACCCCAACCGAGTCTAACATATTTTCCATTGAATTTTTTTTTTACAATTATTATCCGACACATTGGACTGCCTAATCTAGTTCGGGGTTCAGTTTTGGCATCAAGTGGTTTAATCCCCCTCCCGATCACAGTTGTGGGAATCGAATTGTGGTCTTTTCTATCAAGTCCGACGGCAATCACTACATTGGACCAACTAACAATTGGTAAATATCTTTATCTAATCACAAGTCAAACAATCTACCAAATTGAGACTTCAACGATATCCCACCCACCTAATTATTCTTCCAAAATAAAGTTGTCTCCCCATCCTATATCCTCTTAAAAAAAACTATTCTTATTTCATAAGTAATCCAAGTTTGCTATTACAAAATATTTTTTATTGTTTTTTGTTAAAAAAGTGCTTTTATTATATTTGGTCAAAAAAGTGCTTTATTATGTATTGAATTATTTACTTTTATCATAAATGTAAAATCTCTAAAGTTAATTGTTTGAGTGAATCCGTATTCAATTTTTAAATAAAACCATTCTTATTTCATAAGGAACCCAAGGTTGTTATTATAAAATATCTATTGTTGTCATACATGCAAAAACTTTAAAATCTTTGGTTTTTCTTATAAAAAATATTTGACTTTTTAAATTCAACAAAAAATTAATGTATTAAGTCTATATTATTGACCAAATACATCAAATATTCGATAAATCTAAAAGTGTGTTATTGTTTATGAAAAAGACCGGCTGAAATTTTTTATAAATAGATCAATGGATATGCATACTTTCATTCATATCAACAAAACGAAATACAAAGTAGAGGTGGTGTTGGGTGTGAATGTATACCATACAAATTTAGCTCCAATGGGTGGTGATCGTCTTGTTAAGAAGACAAAACACAAACACCGATCAACAAAGCGCCACCTTCAGCTCAAAACCACCGCCGACAACCCATCGCCACCACCTTTGCCGGAAGATCTCATCGGTCATATCCTCCATAGACTTCCGGTCAAATCCCTCCTTCCTTTAAAGTGTGTTTCCAAATCATGGCAAACCCTAATCTCCGACCCTCAATTCACAAAAAAACAACTTCAATTCTCAATCGCAAAATCAAATTTGTGTCCAATATTTATCTCTTCCATTTGCACTACCGTTTCCTTAGAAGGACGCAAAATTGTTTCTTACAATGCCGAATCAGTGTTGGAAGCCAAATCCGCTGATTCAATTGCTATTAATTCCAAAAGCTTCGATTTTATGGATGATTATCTTATTTTTGGTTCATGCAATGGATTGTTGTGTGTTTTTCAACCTGGTGAAAATTCATTGATTTTGTGGAATCCTTGTATGAATTTGAAATCAGAAACATCTATAACATTTGTTTCTCCTTTTGGTGAGAATGGTTTCATATCATATCATGGATTTGGTTGTTATGATTATGATCAAGTTTACGTTAAGTATAAACTTTTGATAGTTTCTTACAATGTGGATGATTTTAGTGAAACTGTGACCAGAATGTATACATCTGGTGAAGATTCGTGGAGAACGATTCAGGATTTCCCTTATCGTAGTTCTAGTGCTGATGAGAATAGGTATTTAGGGAAATTTGTGAGTGGAAATTTGAATTGGTTAGCTAAAAAAGAAGATGGTGATATTAAACAAGAGATTATTCTTTCGTTTGATATTGAGAAGGAGACTTTCGGGGAAGTGTTGTTGCCTCAACTTGATGGTGAAGATGTTAGAAACGATATATTAGACGTTGTGGGTAATTGTCTTTGTCTATGTTGTGATTATATCAAAACTCATTGGGTTGTGTGGTTGATGAAAGAATATGGAGTAGCTGAGTCTTGGACTAAATTGATGATCATCCATCACTTTAAGCCGATTTTAACTGAACCGAGGAGGGTTTATCGGTGGAATCTTAATATGTCGCCTTCTTTTGTTAACCCTTTGTTCAATTCAGAATATGATATTGTTATCGTGAAAACTCTGCGTTCCAGACTTATGTTGCATAATATAATTAAAGGTAGCTCGTCTCTTCGCAGGCCTTGTAGATGGATTAGGTTTGATGATCTACAAATTTACCATGAGAGTCTGGTATTACCGCAATGGTAAATCGCATATGTGGGCCGGTCTCTAAAGTTTTACTTAAAGCACCTCTATCTTTTGCTTCAAAAAAATTTCCCCGCTATACTCGGACAACATCGAATGTGTAATGTGTTGGTTTGATGTAGTCCAACCCTTGCCATCTCTTGTATTGTTATTTATTAGGAATATTGATTGTTGTATTGAAGTTACTGCCTTGTAGGAATTCAACTAAACTTGTTTAACTGTTATTCTAAAAGTCCCGGCAATGGTATCTGGCATAGTTGAAATTCACAATATATTTTTATGCAAAATCTATTTAAGATGCCTATTATAGTTTTTTTATTTTTTATTACAAAGATGCCTATTATAGTTGTATTGCTTAAATGCTATAATAATTTGTCAAGAAACACAATGAATGAGAAACAAAATTAACAATGTGATCATATTAGAACGCCAAGTCACCGAGGTATTTCTTATATTAATTATTGTAGTATACTAGTACACTTGGGCAATGAAATCAACCCTTAATCAATGAACTACACTTGCTCTTCCAAGAGAAATCTTTTGTTGGCATTGACAATCTACTTCAAAATTCTCTTTCAATGCATAATAATGTTATGTTGCCTAGGTCTATGAATATAGTATTTTAAAGATTGGGTTTTGCAATACAAAAAGGTTTAGCGGCACAGTTTGTTGTCCGTCTTCCTTTTATTAACGTGTAATTATCTTATATATAATATATATCATTTGATAAAAAGTAAAAAAAAAAAAATTTACAACCATCTCTATGTTTAAATCGAAAAAAGTTTATAAAAAAATTATAAAAAAGTTGGGCAAAAAAACAAGACGGAAGGACAAATGTGTCATTTTGTAATGGTTTTTTTTTCTCCGACTAGTTTTGACTCTGCATTTTTTGTAAGTGATCAAAAGAAATCCTCGGCTTAGAAATAATGTAGACAATGTAGATAATTTAGAAGTCTCTTATATAAAAAAATTGCATATTGTCATGTAATGTGAGCATAACACTTGATTGATAGAAATATTATACTCTCTCCGTTCCTTTTTAAGTGTCGGTTTAAAATAGTAATATTAAATTAAGAAAATATATTTTTACAATTTATCTTTTTATTATATCATAATTTTAATTCATCAATAAATTTCTCTTATCCCAACAGGTACTCGTTAAGTGAAATATAAATATTGCTCCAAGAACAATCTTCATAAAGAATCCATTAGAATCTCCTTGATTCATCTTCGAGTCGAGATAGTTAATCAACCACAAATTCCTCTATGTTCTTATCCTCTCCGAGAATTAATTATCCAAACATGGTGGTAATGGTATTATTATCTATCATGTTCACAAATTTGATGATAAGTTTGCACTTTACTAAATTCCTTTTGTTTTCTAAGATTCTTACAACCACCTGATGTAGAAGAACTGCACAAAGAGACCATTGCATATCAACAGTTTCATACATATTTACAAAGGATGATTCCCAAGTACAGTAGTTATAAAACTAGAAACACACTAGCACATATATCCAATCCCTACAATCCACCACCAAAAAAAGGGGAGAAAAATAACATAAGAAAAACCTACAGAAAAGTAGTAACTATTACAACTCAATGGTTTTGAAAACCAGGGTAAGTAGCAATAGTTTTTTAAGAAACAACATTGAATAGCAGTTCATATACTGTAATTTCATTTGTTAAATACTGTAATATCTCAGCAAAAATAGCAGTTCATATAGCATAATCTATCGATGCCGCAAATTGCAAGAAAAAACAGCAATTAGTATAGTTGATTGCTTTTAAACCTAAAGGGTATAGATGGGTAAAGCTAATAATAAAAAAAATGCATCGAAGACGAGATCTATATACTTAAGACACTTTATTGCTATGCATAATCATCATCCATAAACTAATTGATAATCATCCATAAAGTAAAAAATGAAGGAAATTTCAGTAGAGAACATAGAAGATTACCACCAATATTGAATCCAAAAACTACAGCTCGTGCAGAAGGAGCATCTAAAGCATAAGTAAACCAAGCTAACGTATTGTTCACAAAATCGATAACAGTTGAGGCCATCATTATCTAAATATATCAATCAAATAAGCAATGAAGCTTTCAAAATCACTCATGTATGAACATTCCTGATAATAGAATTTCACTAAATTTTGAAATCGTAGATGATGTCAATCCTGCAAATATACCAAAATCAAACATAAACATTCCAATTCCAAATATAGAATCATGAATTGAAGAAGAAAAAGAGTCAGTAGTAGAAGTCTCAAAACAGAGCCGAACCTTAAAATAACCAACTCTATAGTTCAACGAAATTCATCTGGAAAAAAATGACTTGAAACAACAAGTTGATACGCTACCGCTAGAAGATTATCAAAACCACCAAGAAGATAATCATAGGTTGAACCCATTGAGTTTCCAACTAAAGGATCTTCCATTGAGGAAGCAACTAAATCCTATTCAACAAAGAAAAATTGATGAGTTATTTCAAGCCCTGCAATTTCATTGAAAAGAAATTATATGATAGTAAAAAAAAATTACCTTATAATTATCATCATGATGCTGAAAAACATTTCTCACCATCCTCAGTAAATCTCTGAGCGAAAAAGGATCATAATCAGTTAAACTTTGAGCAGACCTTTCTTGATGGAGGCGCGATTCAAGTTTACAGGGAATATGACCATAGCACCCATTAGACATATGCAATAAAACTCATACCCGTGGGTACCCGCCCAAACCATACCCGCTTTGACGGGGAAAACCCGAGTTGACTGGGTTTGGGTTCGGGTCTGGATTTTCCTCAATTTCAAAAGATGGGGTTGGGGTGGGTAATGGGGACATAGATACCCACCCGAATCCGTCCCCGAACTTGTCCCGCATATATTAAAATTAGATTTTACCTATTTTAAATTAGAAATTCTTAAACAATTTCTTAAATGACATTTATATTTTTATTTTTTATCTTTAATTTGAGTATTAAACAAACTATTTTCTCTATTTCTTTTCTTTATTTAAAAAAATATCTTTGAAACAAAATATTTTTGGGCTTTTAACTTCTTTTATTTAATAAAAAAATACTAAAATACAATCCAAATTCATGTAGGAAAAGACGTAACGGGGATGCCCGATCCCAGTTGGGTTTGAGTTTGAGGTTATACTTTTTATCCCTGCTCAGAATTGAGATGGGTTTGGGGAAACCCGAACTATATGAGTTTGGGTTTGGGGAAAGCAAAACCCGTCCCCGCCCCCGCCCCGTTGCCATGCTTACCAGCCATATTTTAGATCGAACTCATATATGCTGCAATAAGTATTGGTATTCATTGGAAGTGTTAGGCGACCAATCATCATATAATTTACTTCACATGAAAAATTTGCTTTCTCGGTAGAATTCCAAAATATTGGATGGAATAGAAGTAACCCCACATATGGCCTACAAAAACAAAAACAACTAAAAAAAAAATAATTAAATTTAAACAATCAAAGAAAAATGATAATAATTCTAATAACAACATACCTTTCGCTTGGTATATGATTTAACAATTGTCTGACGAAATCTGCAGCTACTGGTGTAAGTTCTTTTGAAAGATTCAATAAATTCCTTTCAATATGTTTTTCTCAGTAGAATTCCAAAATATTGGATGGAATGGAAGTAACCCCACATCTGGTCTACAAAAAATAAACAAGTCAAAAAAATAATAATTAAATTTAAACAATCAAAGAAGAATGATAATAATTCTAATAACAACATAGCTTTCGCTTGGTATAGGATTTAACAATTGTCTGACGAAATCTGCATTTACTGGTGTAAGTTCTTTTGAAATATTCAATAAATTCCTTTCAATATGTTTTTCTCGGTAGAATTCCAAAATATTGGATGGAATGGAAGTAACCCCACATCTGACCTACAAAAACAAAAACAAAAAAAGTCAAAAAAATAATAATTAAATTTAAACAATCAAAGAAGAATGATAATAATTCTAATAACAACATACTTTTCGCTTGGTATAGGATTTAACAATTGTCTGACGAAATCTTCAGCTACTGGTGTAAGTTCTTTTGAAAGATTCAATAAATTCCTTTCAATATGTTTTTCACGGTAGAATTCCAAAATGTTGGATGGAATGGAAGTAACCCCACATTTGGCCTACAAAAACAAAAACAAGTCAAAAAATAATAATTAAATTTAAACAATCAAAGAAGAATGATAATAATTCTAATAACAATACCTTTCGCTTGGTATATGATTTAACAATTGTCTGACGAAATCTGCAGCTACTGGTGTAAGTTCTTTTGAAAGATTCAATAAATTCCTTTCAATATGTTTTTCTCGGTAGAATTCCAAAATATTGGATGGAATGGAAGTAACCCCACATCTGGCCTACAAAAAATAAAACAAGTCAAAAAAATAATAATTAAATTTAAACAATCAAAGAAGAATGATAATAATTCTAATAACAACATACTTTTCGCTTGGTATAGGATTTAACAATTGTCTGACGAAATCTTCAGCAACTGGTGTAAGTTCTTTTGAAAGATTCAATAAATTCCTTTCAATATGTTTTTCACGGTAGAATTCCAAAATGTTGGATGGAATGGAAGTAACCCCACATCTGGCCTACAAAAACAAAAACAAGTCAAAAAATAATAATTAAATTTAAACAATCAAAGAAGAATGATAATAATTCTAATAACAATACCTTTCGCTTGGTATATGATTTAACAATTGTCTGACGAAATCTGCAGCTACTGCTGTAAGTTCTTTTGAAATATTCAATAAATTTCTTTCAATATGTTTTTCTCGGTAGAATTCCAAAATATTTGGATGGAATGGAAGTAACCCCACATCTGGCCTGCAAAAACAAAAACAAGTCAAAAAAATAATAATTAAATTTAAACAATCAAAGAAGAATGATAATAATTCTAATAACAACATACCTTTCGCTTGGTATAGGATTTAACAATTGTCTGACGAAATCTGCAGCTACTAGTGTAAGTTCTTTTGAAAGATTCAATAAATTCCTTTCAATATGTTTTTCTCGGTAGAATTCCAAAATATTGGATGAAATAGAAGTAACCCCACATCTGGCATACAAAAACAAAAACAAGTCAAAAAAAAAATTAAATTTAAACAATCAAAGAAGAATGATAATAATTCTAATAACAACATACATTTCGCTTGATATAGGATTTAACATTTGTCTGACGAAATCTGCAGCTACTAGTGTAAGTTCTTTTGAAAGATTCAATAAATTCCTTTCAATATGTTTTTCACACTCAGCTAGGTTACCAAGCTTTCCAAATGGATGCAGTCCTGTTAGGTAAAGATGAGTAATTAAGCCTAATCCAAATGAATCTGATTTTTTATCTTCCAACTTTCCATTCAACCTTTCCGGGCATCTCCAACCCTGAGTGCCGGTATCACCTGCAACAAAAAAAAATACTCAACAGTCAACTTAAAAGCAAAAAATTAAAAAAAAAAAATCATAAAAAAAAATCATTACTCACGAGACGGTACAAAGGAATAAAAACTGAAATTGAACAGTTTGGCACGTAAGCCATTCTTCCAACAATCAAATATTAAAATGTTCTTCGGATTTAAATCTGGATGTCGGACTCCAAGTAACTGTAAATATGCCACCGCCTCAATGATATCCCTAATATTTTTTAAACATAAATTAATATATTTAATGAATAAAATAAAGTATGGATAAACTGAATAATAATAAATTAATTTCTTACTTTATTAAGCTAGATAATATGGGAGATGGATAACCATCATCATCTTTCCAGAGTTTAAAATTATTGGGGGCGGTTGTTAAAAAAGATCGATAATTTTTATTATCATGGCTACATTTGTTGGATTTACAAGCTTGTATCAATTGAAGTAGGTGGCAATTAGCTCGTTCTAATACGATATAATGATATTGGTCGTCTACGTGGTCATCCAAGCAACGTACAATATTACCCGTATTATCAAATTTTGTTAAGCTTTTGTTTCGGTAGTGGCCTTGTCACGGTGCTCGAGCGGAATGCGTTTTATTACTGCAGTGCGGCCTCTGCATGTCCCTTCGAATATCGTTGTACCATTGAAATTGACGGCAATCAGATTGTCGGAAAGGAGAAACTTACGTTCCATCTCTTTAACCTGGTGAAATAAAATAATATCATAAATAAAATTAAAAAATAGTAAACAACAACTTTCAATTATTATAAAAAATCTTGTGGTGTCTCTTTTCCAAAAAATAAAAAGTCTCGATGATATATGCAAATACAAACATGAAACAAACATCCAGATTGTAAAAAGAACTGGAAAAAAAATACAAACAAATTGAAAATTCAAATAAATCTAAAAAATACGAACAGATCTATAAGTTAACACTACAACAAGAAAAATTAAGTTTCAAAATTTAAAGTATAATATTGTTGTTGCATGTATTACGGAAAAGTAACCTATTTACAAAAATAAAATAAAATTTATCTAATGAGAAATACCAACCCTATATCCACAGGATAGGAAGGAAACACAAAATAGAGGAATTTACTTTTCCGACACCGTGACTGCAACTTCCGGCGAGGTGGTCACCGGCAAAAGTAGTCCGATCTTGATTTTTAGTTTGTGGTTTTTGTAGAGAAGATGAATGAGAGTCTTTTTATGATAATCATTTGTTTGAATGTAGTCTAGCCGAGATGGCGACGGCGGGTTGGAGGAATCTTTAAAACTACACAAGTGGAAAACAACAAATAGCAAAAAATTACAAGTGTCAAGCTATAGGATAATCCACATAGGATTGTTGTTGGCAATAAATTCCAAAAACTTAGTTTCTTTTAGGCAATGTTTTTGAATTTGAAAAGGGAGGGAAAATGTTATGAACAAAAGGTTTAAAGGGCCAGATTTGTAACTATTTTGTGCAAAGCCCATTTTAAAAAGCCTAATTGTAAAACCAATCCAAAAGCACTTCAAACAAAAAATGTTCAGAAGGAGGGAGAGATGTCACTCTCAACTTCTGAGTCTAATTCCTGCTTTTGGCTAACAAGGGAGGAAAAAATATATCCAAAGAAAATGAAATCCCTAATCCATGAAACTCCTCTTTGTTCACCAATCTTCACGGGTAAATGAAGGTCAAGGCTGAAGGTAAATGAAGGTCAAGTCATTTTCATTTGCAGGAAGAGCTTATGTTCTGTCACTTTCATTTTTCTGATACCTGATTCCCTCTTTTGGCTATCAAGGTAGATCAAAAACTATCCAAAAAAATTCAATCCTTAATCCATGCAACTCCTGTCTGTTCACAAATCTTCACGGGTTTGAATTCAACACAAAACCCTTCATACTAATTCAAAGCAAATCCTAATCAGAAGCAACAAAGGTGTTGTCGTTTTCAGCATGTCTGTGGTTTTCTTCATTTGGGTACAAAACCTGTTGTGTCTTTCCCTGCAGCAAGCTCCTCTCCCCAATCTAGATTTCAAATTCAAATTTCAAACTCTCCTCTAAACTTCTTTTATGGCCTCTATTTGCACACAAAATCTCTCTGGCCCTCTTCTTTCACCTTCATTCAACACTTCTTTCTCCTTCGTCCGTTTCTCTGCTTCATCTCCGACTGGTAACAATTTTTCTCTCTTTGTTTTCACTTTGTTACAGATTAACTGCCATCATTAATGATTAGTTAATGTGTTTTTTTTTTCTTTCACAAATTCACTTCCATCACAATCTTCAGGTAACGATAATTTTGGATTCGTCAATATGCAAGCAATCCCCTTTTTATGGTTTATATGGTTTCTCTAATTTATTGATTACATTCATCTCATGTTATGAATTGTTTTATTCATCTCTTGTATTCAATTTTTTGTTCTTTGTTTCATATTGTTTCTATATTATTGATAACCATCTATACTACAATGATTTTCATGATTATTATTTGTATATTTGGATTCAGAACAAATATTGATAGAAACATCTTTTTAATTTCATTTCAAATTAGCAACTAATATAAAATATGCTATCAATTTGTTTTTAGCTATTGTTGCTTAGTTATCATATTTTGTAAGATTTGTTTCTATCTTTTACCTATTGTTTAGGAGTTGATTGTGGGATTTAGATGGTTTTCTACCCTCATGATTTGTTTTTGTTAAATTTCAGATTTTTTTTTTAAGATTTGAATCAATTTGAATTTGTTTTATTTGGTTACGGGATGATTTCAAATTCAAAATTGATTTCATATTCAAAATTGAACTCCACACATTCAATCTCTCACTCCCTTTCTTATTCCATTATTTGATTTCATATTCTGATATATTTTTTATGTTTTGTTCTTTTTTCAGGTTCACTAATTGGAGTTTGATTGAGTAAGTTTTTCAAACTTTAATTGATTGTCTCATATTATTGAATTTCATATTCTGATTTATTTTTTATGTTTTATTCTTTGTTCAGGTTCACTAACTGGGGTTTGATTGAGTAAGTTTTCTAAACTTTAATTGATTGTCTCATATTCAGTTGAATCATTCATGTATTGTTAGTTATTCATATGCATCTATATCATTCTCAAAGGTTATAGCTTAATTTTGTTGGTAATGATAAATATTTTCATGTTTATTGATCAAACTATAGTTTCTAATCTTCTTTTTACAACATCCTTAAACTACATAATTGGGGTTCACAAATTAGAGTTTCATTCAGTACGTAAATATCAACAGTCTTACTTAATTCTCAAATTATTGTATACTTATCAAGGTGTATTCCATGTTGTAGGCATATGAGAAGGGGCTGATGATTGCTTTTATTCCATTTACTTCAAAGGTAGATTTCTTATTGTGATAATAATCAATTGAGATTGAGTAAAAAAAAAAATCTATTGAGATTATTATATTTAATTTTGTGCTAATTTATTGTTCAATTTCACATTGTAGGCCCTTGAACCATGCCAATGGGTATATGCGATAAAAATGTTTATGGATTATTATCATAAGCCACTACTTTGTAGTTGAATAAAATCAGAACATGAATTTCATCAGATCGTTGGTGCTGCTAAGAGATATTGATGGATTTGGAGGTAGATCTATGTTCTCTCTCATTCAACTCATGGCTTTGGAGTATTGTTTTTCTTATGTTAGTTTTGACATGTCATCGATATTACATATTTCATTGCAACATTACTAGCTTTTATTTCACATTTCATTTCTTTTATGCGATTTTGCTTTAATTTGAGATGTATAGTGCTAATTAAATATGATTTTCAATTTTTTCTTCATAACACAAAACCCTCCTAATTTGGTGGAACTCAAAAATTGTATTAGATGGGGGTTTGGAGGGTTTATATGAATTTTTCAAATTTAATTAATGTTGTTATAATATTCTTAAATTCATAACATATTAATCATAAATATTTATTTGTCATTCTCTATAAAAAATACTAAACCTGCTTGAACATTCTCCTCTGAAAAACAAACCAAAGAGGATTTGTGCCCCATAGAAAGTGTACCTTTATTTTGTTAGAATTTTGTGTTTTAAACAAATGAAAAGGGATGGAGAGACTCAATTAAAACAATTAAAAACTTGAGAGACTAAAGGCAATCAAATTTTGTTAAAGGACACAAACTAGAAGAAATTTTAGGCAATATTATTTTTGTAATCTCTTAGCTTGATCTAAAGTAACGTTCTAGTCTTCTAACTTCTTTTTTTCTTCTTCATTTTTTTTTTATAAACAAAATATGAATTATAAGGAGTACAAGAGGTACTCAGCCTTTACAATTCGAGAAAATCACTTTAGATGCGATGAATGCACTCTAAAGGATTATTACACCATTCCTGAAAGAAAAATTCTACATTGATCTTTTGTCTACCAATAAACCATAACCAACTAAAGTAAATAATTTGGTTTACTAAAGAAGAGACATTGACAAGATCTCCTCTAAAAATAATATTATTGCGTGCTCGCCAAGTGCACCAAGTTGTTGCTAGCCAAATAATATGTTTCATCCTTTTAAATTTCCTACCTTTGAGTAATTGACCTGACAATAAGAAATGTTGTGAGATAGTATTGAAAGCAATGGTGTTTACTCCCAACCACAGAAGACAGTATCCCAAACAGTAGCAATCACACTACATTTGAAAAAGACATGTTGAGCATCCCACTTATTCATCTTATGAATTGAATTTTTAGCCACTAGACTACATAACCAAAAATAAAAAATAAGTGATCAGACATTTAATAACTTAAATATTTATGTTGAAGTTTTTAATTTAATAAAAATCACATTTTTAAAAAAACATATTATCTCTCATAATATTTATTAAGAGTTTTTTTTTAGGGGAATGCTAATGCACACCCACTCTTTTTTATGAAGGTGTGCATTAGCAACATACACCTTAGGGTGTATTTAATAACTTTTTAGTTATCTTTTGCTAACACACACCTTCTAAAAAATAAGTTGGTGGATTATAGCAAATGCCTATAGGAGTTGCTAACGTACACCCACTTATTTTTTAGAAGGAGTATTTTAGCAACATACACCTGAAGGTATATTTATCTATTTTTTAGTTATAACTTGCTAATGCACACCTTCATAAAATTGAGTGGGTGTGTTATAGCATTCCCCTAAAAAAAACTCTTAATAAATATTATGAGATATATATTAAAAAAAAAGGATATGCTATAACACACCCACTCAATTTTATGAAGGAGTGCATTAGAGTAATATATATATATATATAGAGGACATATCACATGAGAATGACTATTTTATATGAGAATGATGAGAATAATTATTGGCCTTTAGATTAAAATAAATGGCTAAGATTGAAATAGATATTGTGAGTCATGTCACATTCAATCAAGCATTCCCCATTCCTGCCTGTTATTCTCATCGTCCCTGTCTATTCTTATTCTCA
The DNA here is from genome assembly GCA_030408175.1 of Trifolium repens. Lineage (NCBI taxonomy): Eukaryota > Viridiplantae > Streptophyta > Magnoliopsida > Fabales > Fabaceae > Trifolium > Trifolium repens. The sequence goes on along the minus strand of CP125836.1, from coordinate 57,884,352 downwards.
TCACTCTTCCTCCCATCATTCTTATTCTCATCATTACACCATTAGTTCTGGCGGTTCCTCTTCTAATCGTTCCCTGTCTGTTCTTCTTCTCATGAATTAGTGAAATAAGAGGAAAAATTAATCAAAATTGGTGAATGGGTTTATGAGATAAAGTTTTCTTTTTTCCACTCTTGTTGATTTTGTATCATTTTTGTTGATCTTCCTTCCAATATATAGAAATAAATAAATCTGTATCAAGTATCAAGAATTTCTGGAGATGGAGAAAGTGTTGTATTTGGGAATAAAAAAGTTGCGACCTTTTGTGCAAAACGTCTTTTTTAGGATCTCTGCAGACAAGAAAAGGTTAAGAATTTCTGCAAACAGATCTAATCTAATTAAAGGTTACCAATTGCTAAGTATGAGTAATAATCTAATTAAAATAATAAAAGGGATTTTGTTGGCAATTGCTTCTGGGTGTTTGATTTAAACAATAGAGATCCAAAAAACTCTCAAATAAGCATAAGCCAAATTATTAATCATTATTATGTAACAAAACAAAAATATTAATCCTTGTTTGTTTCTTTCTCTGTTTTTTCTCCCAATTCACCCAAAAAATGAGTTGTGTTTATCATCAACATCATCGATGGTTGTATTAGGAAGAGGATTCTTCATGGTTAACACCATGGTTTCAGATCACCACAAAATTCATTTTTTCTTTGTTATTGAACTTAACTAATAATGGGTTGCTGTACCTGTAACCGGAAAAAAAGAAGATAGTCGCCGGAACTGAGAATAAGGTGACGTTACAATTTCTGATAGTGAGGTAGTAGACAGATAGACACGTGAGAATGGAAGAAGAAGTAGAAAAGCGATGCTGCTATTGTGAAATTAGACATATGGATCACTTAAAATTGTATTTTAATCTTAACCGTTCATTTTAATCTGGTGGCTATTATTCATTCTCATATTCTTATATATCCTTGTCATTCTCATATGATACATCCTCTATATATATATATATATATATATATATATATATATATAAAGAAGAAAACCACTAAAGGAAGTCATCGTACAAATTTTGGTACTCAAAGAAATATAAGAAATAAAATACAAAATAAGAGTAACATAAAAAATATAAAACTTCCAAAAGTTAGTCACCACAACCACCAACAAGAGGGAGAGAAGAAACCAGCTATGAGCGAGTACCCCAAGAGATACCGCTCAATCAGAACCTGACCAGGCACCACATCCTCACCTCCCCTTACTGCACCAAAACAAGAGAGATTGCACCTCCCACTCGTAGAAGAAGCATGGGCTACTAGGGCTTTTACCTAGAAATCATTTTCAAGAGGAGAGTTCCACCTTATCCACCATATTATCAGTCGTTGACAACCCATCGGGAAAAATGATATCATTCTGGGAGGTCCAGGTAGTCCACACCACAGCATGTCACACAAGAGTCTATTTGTTATATTTTGTTTTTTATAAAAATAATTACTTTTTTTATGAAAAATAATTATTTTTAAGAATATTACATCGTTTGTTACAGCTTTTAAAAATAATTTGAAGAGCTACACTTACATGGGTACAAGCCTAAACAAAAAAAATTAGGCACACACTCATCGAAATAAATATAACATACGTATTTATAAAGTACACATTATTTATTTTAGTTTTCTTTTATTCTTTCAAGATTATGAGTGTGTGCCTAAACCATTTTTATTTATATTTGTGCTTAGGTTAGAATTGGTCTAATATGAATAAAAAGAATTCTAAAAACTAAAAAATCAATTTTATTTATAAAATGTAACAGAGGAAGTACTCTATAATTCCCAAATCGTGATACTTTCAATAGCTAACTTTTCCTAATGAAAAAATTAATTTTTTTAAGACTCTGTATCTAATTGAAAGACCGATTAATCTAAGGATATAAATCACATTATTACACCCTATTTTTTTTAGAGGTATGTTATTTGAACATCCAATTTTTAGACAACTTATGAGACAACTAAATTATATAAGGCAATTTGAATATTGACACAAAACTCAAGAAAAAATAAAAAATAATTAAAAAAATTAAAGACTTTATATAAAGAGTTGTCTATAAAATTATCCAAATATCATTTCTCTTATTTTCATATGATCAGGTGATCAAATATAACTATCTTAGTTTAGTCAAAAAAAAAAAAAATATAACTATCTTAGTTGCACTCATTAAATGATAAATTTTCATTTTTTTTAATTATTTCATAAATCATCATAAATTGAGCCTTGTGACTTGTCCACAGTTAGTTAGTGTGTGTCTATATATATATATATACATCAGATTTTCTTTTTAATCGGCAAAAATTTATTAAAAAACAACTCCTCACAAGAAGTGAAAGGAATTGTTGAGAAACGTACAACAAAAGGTAACGTGATATAACACAATTACCAACCCTAAACCATCTTCCATGAAGAACATTGCCCGTTCGAGTATGCATCTTTCCAACCCTCAGAACGACACCGTTTGCACACAACCTATTCTCGAACCCACCGCCAAGAAGAGACACCAACTTATTTCTCCGGCAGGCGACGGACTATATCCCAGATTGCCGGAAGAACTCATTCTCGATATTCTCCTGAGGCTTCCAGTAAGATCCCTCCTTCAATTCAAGTGCGTCTGCAAATCATGGAAAACTCTAATCTCTGATCCCCAATTCACAAAAACCCATCTTCGAATCTAAACCGCTAAACCAACTTTGACCCATCAACGATTGGTCTTTTTCGATTTAGAAAATTCCCTCAAAATTGTATTTTGCCCTTTGAAGCCATTATTTGAAAACCCATCAACCCCAGTTAAACCTATCAGTTGCAGGATGAAGCATGAATATTATATTTCAGGTTCATGCAATGGATTGTTGTGTCTGTATCATAACTCTCAAAATTGTTTCAGACTGTGCAACCCTTCTATCAGTTTCAAATCTAAAAAATCTCCATCGCATGATTGGATGTTATCTTATCATGGTTTTGGCTATGATCATGTTAATGATAAGTACAAGGTGCTATTAGTTGTGAAAAATAAGGATAATTTGAGTGAAACTTTAACCAAAATTTATACATTTGGTGAAGATTCTTGGAAAATTATTCAAAATTTTCCCCGTTCTTTTGCCACTAACCTTCGAGGAAAATTTGTGAGTGGTACTCTGAATTGGATAGTTAATAAAAAAGAGGGTTGTTCTAAGCAAAGAGTGATACTTTCTTTTGATTTGGCGAAGGAGACTTTCATGGAAGTGTTGCTGCCTCCAAAGGATGGCAATGACATATGCACAACACGTAGGTTGTGTGTTTCGAATAATTGCCTTTATGTGTGTGAATTTTATATCTCTGGAGATATTCGTTGGGTTTATTGGTTGATGAAAGAGTATGGAGTTGTTGAGTCATGGACTAAATTGATGATCATCTCGAATCATGTATTCATTTATGCATTGAATTTGCTATCATAGACAAGGCTTTTGAAAGGGTTTGGATAGTGCCATGAACCCCTGTCTAGTGAGCTGGTTATGCCATTCTTTTTAACATCATCTTTGTTTTATATTTTTATTTATGTTATTTCTTTTCTGTCAAATATGATTACCAATTATTGAAATGGACCATACTATGACTTTTTTATTTTATTATTACATTAACAGTGTCATTATATTCACTTGATTGACTATGATGTTTCTTGGCTTTCTATTAGAGCTATAAAACAAGATGAAACAAAACCAGTGTAATATTTGGTTTTGTGCATTTGTATTTTTTAAGTTGTAGATCATTGACAAAATATAGTGTAGATCATTGACGAATGTTGCAGGATGACTTACTATTTACTATGATTAAAGAGATTCACAACAATATAGCCAAGTTAATATGAGATACCAAGTATTGTTAGGTTTGTTCTGATCTAGCAGCTGAAGAACAAATTGGATCTGCAATGTTAATTGTTGCTGCTTTTTTGTAATGATGTTTTACTTGTTGCTACTGGTTAGTTGTTGTGTCTGCAAAACAATGAAAGCTGCATTTTGCATTAGTTGTTATTTGTTGTTGTCATATCTTGGAAGGGAGTCCTCATTATATGCTACTAGTTGTTGATTGTTATCACCCTCCTAAAGACTAACCTGCATAAATAGAAAATGGTTTTTATTATAATATACTCCTTTTATTATGTTGTGAATCAGAAGAAACCACACCAATAATTTTTAGTGTGTGGAACAAATGAATAAAGCAACAAAAAAAAATTAGGAATAAGCAATTAATCACACAAAAGCTAAAACTATAAAAGCGATAAAGAACACAAAGAAATTTGTTTACCCAGTTCGGTTATAACAACATACTCTGGGGGAGAGAGAAGCTCTGCGTTCCAATATCGATAGAAAACTTGGTTACACAAAGATTCATCACAAGAGTTACAAGATTTAGAGTTTTCTTAATTCTACCATTTTTTCGAATCTCTTCCTATGATCAAAAAATTCAATCAGTAAGTATTTCCAAGGTGTTACAATGGTCACCCCAACCCTATATATGATCCAAAAAAAAACCCTCTAACACTCTAACCTTGATGTTGGTAAAAAAAACCTAAAAAACCTCCGCTTTCTCTCTCACGCGGCTGGAAAATGCGGCAGCAAGAATATATAGCAGCAGCCCGCGTCAGGTGCAGGGCATGCCAGGCATGGCACAGGGGGTCTGCGCCTAGCGCTGAAGCCAGCCCCCTAACCTGTTTCTTGCATCGATTTAGAAGCAAATTTCAACATATTATAATACTTAAAAAAAAAATTTGTTGAATTGGTGGTTGGTAATGTAGTCTCATGGAAAAAAAAAATTTGCAAACTCCTATTTTATGTAAGTAAGTATATGTCTATGCATGAGTGATCTAATAATACATATAATAATATCTTGGTGGAATCTCAACCATTGATTCATCATTGCATCACTGAACACTCCGATGAAAACACAATGGATTGGATGGCTGTGATCATCACTGAATTGTCATACAATGTTGGACCCATACTTTTATTTTTTGTTAAATTTTATATTTTAATTGGTAAATTTTTTATAATTTTAATTGGTAAATTTTAAGTGAAATAATGTCAAATGCAATTTCATTGATTCAAAGTATAATTTCTTTTATGAAAATGTTAACATGTGCCTTAAGGATACATGTTAAAAAAATAAATGTGGAAGTGTTATTTTGAAACTTGCATTTAATGTTTTAAATATTAAATTTTCTATCTTATTAAAAACTAATTTTTTATATTTTGATACATTAACATGTGCCCCTTCTTTTAATATATTGTGACAATTTTTGTATTTTAAACAAATGAAAAGGGATAGAGGGAGAGAGTCAATTGAATTGAAATTTTTTTAAAGGACCAAAGTTTCATATAATACAAATTAAAAGGACCAAAATTTTACGGTTGATATTATTTTTGTAGTCTCTTAACTTAATCTAAAGTGTCCACAAGTCTTAGTTTAATCGGCAGAATTGCGTGATTTTAAATTAAGGGGACTAATTTTGTGAACAAGTGAAAATACAAAGACCAAAACTATAATAAAGCCCTGATTTAACCCACAAGAAAATATAATGTCCTTGTATTATTAAAAAGAAAATATTTTGATAAGGAAACTCTAGTTCGATCTCCACAACTGTGATTGGAAGATGACTGAAACAACTTGATGCTAGAACTAACTCCGAATCAGATTAGATTAGATGGTCTAATAGGTCGGATATTCGTGGTGAAAAAAAAGTCTTCTAACACTAAAAAAAAAAAAGTGAAAGCAGTTTAAAATTTAAATTGTAATGGTGGGCCTTGTCGACAGCACAATAGCTATAAATATTCTACGATCACATTGCTAACTTGCTAAGCTTATTATCATTCAAACCCTAATTCACACTGTTCGTTCGAGAATGCATCTCCGCAACCGTCAAAGCGACACCGTTTGCAAGAAACCGGTGTTTCTTTCTCCAACCAATGACAATCTATTTTCCCTCTTATCGGAAGAACTCATCGGCGAGATCTTCCTGAAGCTTCCGGTCAAATATATCTTTCAATTGAAGTGCGTCTGCAAATCATGGAAAACCCTAATCTCCGATTCCCAATTCGCAAAGACTCATCTTCGACTCAAACCAACTTTGATCGATCAACGATTCGTCTTTTCCGTTAAAACAAATCCCTACCAAATCGTATCTTACCCATTGAACTCATTATTCAATAAACCATCAACCCCTGTTAAACCAGATTGCTTCAGCGCCATGGAGAACACTTTTTGCATTATAGGTTCATGCAATGGGTTGTTGTGTTTGTTTAATATCTCTCAAGGTGTTGCTAGACTCTGCAACCCTTCTATTAAGTGGAAATCGAAAAAATCCCCGAAAGCTGTTTCGAGAAATTTGAAGGTTGTGTGTTATGGCTTTGGCTATGATCAAGTTAATGACAAGTATAAAGTGCTAATAGTTTTGCAAAATGAGCGCGGAAAATTGACTAAAGTTTATACTTTTGGTGAAGATTCATGGAAAACTATTCAGAATTTCCCCTATAGGCCCAATAGACAGTTAGGGAAATTTGTTAGTGGCACTATTAATTGGGTAGTTAATAAAAGAGGTGCTAGTAGTAGCAGTAGTAGTAGTGGTAATCAAATGATGATACTTTCCTTTAATCTAGAGAAGGAGACATACACGGAATTGTTGCTGCCGCAAAACGATGTCCCCTATGGAAGCAAAACTACTCTGTATGTTATTAGTGATTGTATTTGTGTGTGTTATGATGCTTTTCGTGGAAAAAATAATAATTGGTCTGTGTGGATGATGAAAGAGTATGGAGTTGCTGAGTCGTGGACTAGACTGAAGATCATGCCACGGAATTATATAAGCCAACCTACTATTGTTGATCCTATGTTTTTTTCAGAATGTGGCACTATTCTTCTAGGTACAACCAATTCGTCCTGTCTCGTCCCATATGTATATAACTTATATCATTGTGGATTGGACTGTCCCTTCATGAGTCGCGAAGGCATTGTGTTGGATCTGCATGTTTACCGTGAGAGTATGATATCACTATGATGGTAAATCGCATTTGTTTAATGTGGATTGTTCCATATTTTTGCTTACATGAATTCTTATTAAAATAAGTTTATCTTTTGCTTTAGATTATATTTTGGACTATGTTCAAGCAACATTGAATTATGTGGTGAATTGCCATCTCTTGTTTATCAATACTATTTATGGTTGAATTTGAATTGAAGTCAATTTTGCAGTTTTTTATTCTATTTAAAATTTAGAAAGTATGCTGCTTTGGAAGATACTTGTATATATTATTGCATGCAGAAAAAAAAGCATATTATGGTGTAACAGTGGACTCAATCATTTCACTCTATGATTTACTACATTGCAGTACAAAATTTGTAAAGATTATTATCATACGAATTATGTTTGGAAGATGCTTTTCGTTATGAACAGTTGTCTTGCTAAGGTTTATGAATAATGATTGGTCAATTCTAATGCGAACTGCCTCATGTTTTCTATAAACTACTAAACTGACCGATGATATAACATATTCATTCGTGATTTTTGTGAGTTCGTGAGTTCTAACCTTTGTACTAAATAGCAGAACTCGTTATGTTTCTACTGTTGCATATAATACAAGAAGTAGATTGAATTATATCCTTCATCGGACTTAGCAAACAATTAGATGTAAAACACTTAGTTACAGGGGATAACTTTTGGACAAAAATGAAAATAGAAATTTGAGATTTTGAGGGGAAAACTTAGATTGAAAATTGAAAAGAACTTAGCAAACTATTTTTCTGATTGGATGTGATATGGAGCATTAACATTTGTTTTTTTGGTTTTACAGTGTGCATTAGGCATTATAGACATATAGCATTGACAAATTGAATATTAACCATTTTTAAAGTGTGCATTAGGCATTAGAGGCTTCATGAAACAATGAACCTTGTGAAGGTTCTTGTGTCCGTCCTTGATTTCATTACGAATTATGGAGGTTCTATAAAATCAATGAATGTGTGCTATATTATAACGGTTGTGCTTGTTTTTAATGTTGATAGAACAATTGCTAAAGTATGCATTTGGTAATAGTTCCTCCAAAAATATTGAGAATTTCAGTTCCCTTGTTATCCCACACTTAAGATAGGAAAATGTGTGAGTTGCATTTTAATTGGATGGTTAATAAGGCTAATGATGTCACTCCCCAACAGTGGAAAAGGAAGCATTTCAAGAAGTGCTGCTACCTGATTTTAGTGATGAAAAACCTTGTGATGACCATATAGAACAAGGCCCTATACTAGTGGCCTTGAAAGAATGTCTATCATTCTGTGTTTGCTATGCTTATGAGGAAACGCCATTTGATTATGTGGCTAATGAGGGAAAGTGGATTTAAGAGTCATGGATTAAGTTGATGGCAATCCCTCACATGGAATATCAGATTTTTGGGTGTGTGCCATATATAGAGCCATGGTTGTAGTCAATAGTACATTTTTTAGAGCAGTTCTTATGACTTTAAAGTGGGTAGATTAGAATATCCTAATGTTCAGAGTGACAAGGTTTGGTAGGAACTATTTGTTTACATTGAGAGCCTGGTTTCACCTTGTTTTTAGGAACTTGGAAAACATGCCTTATCAAGCTTGTGTTGTTTGCTCATGCTATTTCGTAAAAGCTCATCAATGTTTTGTAATTTGTTGTGATGTTTGTGTTAACCTATAATAATGCATGTAACAATGTCGTGGTTTAGACTTAACACCAATTTTTCATTTGTTCTTCAAGAATTACTTTTTTTTTTGGGTGAACTTTTCAAGAATTAATTTAACTTAATCAATGTAGACCTATTTTTGGTACAACTTAATGTAGACTTTAAAAGAATTACTGAATTGATGTGTATGTATTCGGTTTATGTTATATATTAATTATTTTATGAATCTAAAATTCAAACTTTTTTTAATTATAATAAGGACTAGAGGGGCAAAAATTGCAAACATTATCATATGTTTGAAGTTTATGAATGAAGATAATTTTTCAAAACATCAACGTCAATTGCCTCATGTTTTTCTGTCAACTACTTAATGACCAATGAAGAAAATATTTTCATGAGCTCCAACCTTTCTATCAGTTGAACTCAAAGTGTTTCTAGTGTTGCCACATTATAAGAGATCAAGTGGATGGCCTAGTAAACAAATTAGACATTATTTAGCATTACTTTGGAAAACATTATGGTGATAGAATATAATATTTTGACATAATTAGCTTTCTGTAATTATGTTCTATCATAAATATTATAGTTGACTAAAGGGTATACATTAATGTGTGTATATATATATATATATATATATGAATAGTATATATATATACTATTCATATGAATGAGAAAAAGTAAGTTTAAAGGAGTAGTAGGAGTATATTGGAAGTTTGATTTATTACTTCATTTTTCTTAGTGTTGGAGAAGGATGATCTTACGGATGATAGGTTTAAGAGTGATTAATTTGGATTACTGCATGTTTGAGGACCTTCATTGGTTAGAAGATGCTGTTTACTGCTCTGTATAAGAGTCTGTCAAATAGTCCTGTTTGGCCTTGTGCATTTTGTTTTGTGAAGACACAAATTTGTGTTCACTGATGCTGATTTTTTGGGTGTAGTCAATTAAATTTGTAACATTTGGCAATTTTGGTCTATATTATCCCTTTGTCCTCTTTTATTTTATTTTTAAAATTTGATATTGGGTCCAATGACCAACTAATAGCTTTGTCCTTTTTATTAATAATAACAATAATTCTTATTTTGTTTTTGAGAAAAAATAAGAAAAAAAACAATTTCATGGGATGTGGAGCATTAACATTTGTTATGTTTTAAATTTTAAACTTAAAAGTGTGCAAAAGGCATGAAGATATATGACAATAACAAATTGAGCATTACATTTTTAGGAAAATTCTAGATGATTTTTTGGGAATAAAATACCAAAATTTAACGAGTTAGTATACCAAAGAGAAAAAACTGAAGTGTAAAATTATAGTAAAATTAAGAGAGGACTTTCATATGTGCAAGTGACATTCATCATGTTGTTCAAACAAAGATAATTGTAAAATGAAACTGTAAATATCCAAAGAAACAAAATTATAGCAGCCATGGAAACTTGGAAAGACACATCAACCATCTTATTCTATTTTTCCTAGTTTCTATAGCTATGAATGATTCTTTCTGTGAATCAAAAGTGTCAGACAAACTCGTGGTTCCAAACGTGGTGGTAAGTGTCACCTAACAAGTAAAACATCAACTGTAATGTTCAGGTTTCAAGACACCAATATAAGGTAGATTTCTGTACAATTCGTCAAAATCCATTCCATAACCAACAACAAAATTGTCTGGACACTGCACAACAGAAACATGTAAAAAGAATCAGTATATCTCAAACTCAATTCCTAATAGTCGGACCAAAATAGCATTTCAAGTCAGTTCCACAATCTAAACATTGTTCTTTTTCTTTTTTTAAGTAAAATACCAGAAGCAATAAGCTCCTCTTTTATATTTCAATTCAAAAGTTTAGCTTATGCAAATATCTAATACATAGAAGAAAAAGTGTGAGGTATCGTGATTATGTGAAGTGTGAAGTTAAAACAAGCATGAAAATTGTTGTATCTTAATTTGCCCATCACTCGTACAACATGCTCAATTGTACCCCCTACCCATGGCACATACTAAATCAGCTCAAGTGGATATGTATTTAACCGAAGAAAAAAAACACACAAAAATAACGCAACATTGGAATTTGGAAGCACCATACCTCAAATCCCCGATAGAATTTTCCTTCACCCACAAGCTGTACATTAACTTTCCTTCTTGCTGGTTTGTCAAGTAGAGTGCATACGGATACAGAGGATGCTCCTTTTGACTTCATGTGTGCAATGAGTTTATATAAAGTATGTCCTGTATCTACAATGTCTTCAACCTAATTATCAAAAGAATTTGTCTTTCTTAATTATGGAATGATGCAATGAAGGGACCGTTTGTCTATCTATGAATTGGCCTACTTTGGCGAGTTTCTTTCAACCACTCTCTTAAGGCACAATTCTCTCCCATTCAGATACATCAATTATTCATTTAATCAAAAAAGTGAAATTTTCATATAATAGAGGCCAAATAGAGTATTATTTTAATCATCATCAAAGTAACCAAATCACAAAGTTAGACAGTTTATTTCCCCTGACTAACTACTCAGAACTATCACAAGTAACAAAGCTTTTTCTTAGAACAAAATAAGCTTGGGTCATATCATTGGCAAAAACTTCTTCAATACATGCAAGTACAACGACACAAACACAAGTACCGGACATGGATGTAGCCACTCTAGCCAACCGATGAGCTACTACATTAACTCGTCACCAAGTAAACTCAACGCCGCTCTAGTTAACTCATGAGCTACGACTGCATCAGCTTATCACTCAATACACTCAACAAACAAACAAACAAACAACTCACTTTTTAGCTTTATTAAATAACCAAATTTATAGACTAAATATATCAGTTATTCAACTAACTTAAAAAATTAACCGTTTCTTATAAGAATAATCAAAAGTAGTAACTTGTACAAGGTTTTTTTTTTGACAAATACTAAGGCTCTGTTTGGATTGATGGAATATAATGGAATGGAGCGGAACGAAATGGAATATAATAATGTTCCATTGTTTAGATTTGAAAAATAATAATGTAATGGAGCGGTGCGGAATGAAATAGAATGGAATGAATTTAATATCATACCACCACTTACCTCCAAACAAAGTAACGGAGTATTTATTTCATTTCGCTCCATCCTATTACACTCCACTCTATTCCGCTCCATTTCATTCCATTCTATCAATCCAAACAGAGCCATGGACCAAATTTTAAATTAATTTCCCCTATCTACTCGCAACTCACAAAATATACTGGGAAAAGAACTAGTCAAAATTAATTTTGTAAAAAAAATAAAATAAAAAAGTCAAAATTAACTTGTAGAAACATTTCTTTTTAAATAACAGAACCCTTTCCTAAAACTGCATATAAAGTGTAAAGGCATTAGTACAGGAACATATGTAGAGTTAAAGAGGAAACAGTACCAATATGACGTGGCGGCCGTTAATGTCAACATTCAAGTCACGAGAAATGGTGGGAGCGCAGTTGGAGACAGTTCCGGAACCATATGATTTAGAACTGACAAAATCAATAGTAACGGGGAGGTTAATTTTACGAACTAGGTCAGCGAGGAAGGTGAATGCGCCGGTGAGAACGCCAATAAAGATGGGAGGAGGTGAAGGAGCGGAAAAGTCGTGAACAATTTGGGTGGCGATTTGGGAGATTCGGAGAGAGATTTGGTCTTCGGTCCAAAGGATTCTGTCTATGTGAGAATGCATGGTCATGGTGATAGCCGCAAATACGCAGAAAGAAGGGTTTAGGTTATAGGCGCCGAATGCGTTGCTCGTATTTAAATTTTATTTTTCGTTTTATAAATAACTAGCGCGCCAAACGGTTCCGTGCCCGTTTGTGTGATATGCATTTTCTATTATAGTAACTTACTCCATGTTAGGGATGGCAATGGGTAGGGTATGGGTAGGGTACTATAGTCCCCATCCCCATACGCGCAGTTTGAAAAAATACCCGTACCCATCCCCATACCCACGTGGGTGACAATCTTTGTCCCCGTGCCCATACCCTGTGGGTATCTAAGTACCCATACCTGTATCCGTTACCCGCATTTTTGCTAAAAATAAATTGATCAATTATAAAATATCATATCATTTTAATAAATTAAAAAAATTTCAAAGATTTTAATGTTGATTCATGAAAATTATAAACAAAATTATTAGTAATGTCATGCTAAAGTTCATTTCTCTTTGACATATTTGCATTATATATGTTATAAATAAATTTTTTTTATTAAAAATGTATTATAGTATAATAATATTATATTTTTTAAAATTGATTTATATATATTATTATATAATTATTATATAATAATATAATTAAAATAAATAAAAATATATTATGTGGGTATATGGGGTGGGTACTAAGGTACCCGTACCCGCACCCATACCCGCTCAATTTTATGGGTAATTACCCATACTCAGGGGCGGAGCCAGGAATTAAACATAGAGGGGACTAAGTCTAAAATGCTGTATAATTTTTTTTTAATAAAAAATGTCGAATAAGTTAGTATATATAAAATGTTTTTTTTTTTATATAAAAACTATTACATATATAAGAAATTTAAGAACATATAAACAATATCCAAAATCAATATATGTAAGTTTTTTAAGTATAAAGAATACTCAAAAGGTAAGACAAAATATACAACATATTTTATGTTACAAGTTAAAAATCAATACAAAGTCCTTTTTAGCACTATTAACAAAACAATACATAAGTTTCACACACCAAAATAGCCAACAAAGACAAGCAACCACAATTACTAATCAAAGAGCCTCATTTCCAAAAAGTGTCTATAATAAATTTCATTCTAAACACATCCCATGCTTGCACACTTTTTTTTACCGTAAAAGACAAAGACCTAATATATATAAATATATAGTAGTACTTCTTCTTGTCCTTTTTATAAGAGACAAATTGAGTCAAAAAAAATTGATTTATCTAAATTATATTATAAACCAAATACATCAATTTTTATTGACTCAATCATCACCTATAAAAATGAACTAAGTATAATATTACTAGTATTATATAAATAAAACTCAAAGAGGTAGGGGGGACCACAGCCACCCCTTGTCCCCCCTGTGCCTCCGCCCCTGCCCATACTCACGCCCATACCCAAAATGCGGGTTTTTACCCTACCCATTGTGGGTAATTTTTCTGGGTACCCATTGAGTATGGGTAAATTGCCATCCCTACTCCATGTAGAAGATAATTGTGAAGAACAAAAAATCACCTAAAAATATATATAAATATATATAGGATGTCTTGACAAAAAAAAATGGTATTCCGCGGTGATTGATAAAAGATGAACTACATATATCATTATATGCATGTGCCAATATATTGGGTAATATGTATGAGAGTGATTCCATTTAAATCCACCAACTATCAACCATGAATGTGATTTATATATATATTGAACAGTAGAGCAAAAAAAGGAATTATTTGCTTCGGTTCTTGCACAAATCAAATTCTCAAACATTCACTTCTATTTTCATTTTGAATGACTACATTGAGACAATCACGCAATTGCTAAACTTCACCATTCACACAATTTGGTATACTTCACCTTATGTCGTTGTAGTTGACAACAAAAATTTTGGCTATGTTTCTTGTAGCATCTTGGTATTAGAATGAAGATGATCCAACAGTTGTATTGAAAACAATCAACATTATTCCTCTAACAATTCCAAAAAGAGCAGCGGCTAACAACACTATTCCGCTAACAACTTAAAAAAAAAAGGTAATAATGTCATGAAAGTTGTTCTTGGAATCATAAATGTTTGCATAAAGATATAACACACTATTTGATCCTCTTTAAATATCACATCTTATTGAATTTTGATTATAGGACATGCAAAACTTATTTTTGGTTTTTAGACAAAATAGTAAATACACAATACACATAAATAAGAGATGTCCATCATATCCGATGTAATATCACATAGGACTTAGAAAGTGAAAAGTTAAACAAATTTGTGAGAATAAAATTTAATAATTGTGAATTTCTTTTTTGATCAGATGAAATTTAATACAATCCAAAAATTATATAAAAATTTCTAAGCATAGTCATTGAAACAATTCTACATATCTCATATTCATCAACTATCATATATGATATGATCATAAAGTTAGCAATAGCAGGAATAGTTTTCCTACAATTTTGTAATCGTAATATACATGATAGCATATACTTGATAGCATATACATGACCATAGTAATTAGATGTATAGAGAGAAGAGATTACCACATGACTTCTTAAAGTTTTGCTTTGATTCTTGAACACTTGTAGGAGGAGTGATTGCAAGTATATAGCAGGAGGATTAGATGGAATGATAGTGCCTGCCGATTGTGTACCCTTTTAATTTATGATGAATGTTTATTATTTATGTGTGTTATGCGGTTATGATAGACACTTACCAGTGTGTGTTGAGTTAAACCATGACAATTATCGATGAAATATGAAATTAATTGCTAATAATAAAATTAAAATTTACCTTTCCTTCTTAAAAGATGAATGGAAGATTGTGTGTATCTATTTTAATCTCCCTCATTCATTGTTGTTTATCCGCCTTTTTATTCTCAACTACTCCTTAATTTTTGCTAATTAAGTATGATGCAGTTATCAAAGTGTTAGAGTAACGGATGTGAAGAGAGGGTAAATTAGGAATAAGGAAAAGTCCACACCAAACTCATGTATTCCTTTTATATATAGGTAAGATAGGTAAGATATTGTGTAGAACAATTTCACACATATAAATTAACCACGCAAACAAATAATTTAATCAGATGTATGCATAAAAAATAGACTTTGGTATTTGTTTTTATTTAAAGTTTCAAGTTGGTCCTTTATATTTTGAAAGTTTCAATTTGGTTTCTTACTGATATTAACACAAATTCGTCATTTTTATTAAATTTTGAGTTAATTTTTTTCAACTTTTGTTAAATTTAAGTTAATTTCGTCTAAAACTTCCATGTGACGCCCTCTTAAGTTGTCTATGTATACAAATTTGCTAGTTACATGACGATTTAAACTGAAATTTGACTAAAAAGACTAAATTGAAACTTTTTATACTTAAGGTACTAAATTTAAACCTAAAATAAACACAGGGGACCAAATATGTAATGTGTGAAAAATATTATATTGTCAATGTGTATAATTAAATTCTAATATTATTTAGTAAAAGAAAAACAATAATAATTATTCAGATCTTAATTTTGATACTTTTTAGGCAATCTTAATTTTAATCTTAATACGATAATTAATTTATATAAAAAAAAACTAAAATGACTCACTGTTTCATGGAATATGGCCCTGCCCCTATTCTTGTTGGGATCAGAAATTGAAATCATTTGTTAGTTTAATAAGGAAAATAATGCATAACAACAAAATTTAAAAGAAGATAAAACGAAAGAGGTTATTGTTAGATTATTGAATGTTTGAATAAGTTATCATCCTCCAACCCCAACCAATTTCAATGCAAGGTTGAGTGCCCCGCCGTTTAATCATAAGAAAAGGGTTTAATAAATTTTTCGTCGTTAAAAAATTATCAAATTTTGTTTTTAACCCAAAAAAAGAGTGACATGTGAGCATATGAGGGACCTAGAGAACAATTTTTAATAGGACTGTTTTCAGTTTTCATACCAGAAAACTTTTGACAATTTTTTTTTTTACTTAAATTGAAAAAAGAGAAAGAAACTTTGGGATTGCTGAATAAAAAACTAGACGAAATAAAAGAGCAACGGAATCATCGTAGTCTTTAAAAAATATTATCAAACAAAAAAGAAAGGTGGTTATTGGATTATTTACTGATCTGGGTCTGATAGACCCGGTATATTTTATATTTCTTCCACGGAAGGTCAAAATAAATTTCATATTTATAGTAGAGTCGTATGCTCTATGTACAGTTCCTTATACACAGTTCTTACTGTGCTAGATACAAGGAGGTAGTTGTTTTTATTTAAAAGCAGTTTTCTTCTATTTTTTTAAATTAAAAAGAAATAAAAAAACTACCTTTTTGTGAGAGGAACATGACAAACTGCATATAAAGCAATGCATATAAGTTTTGTCCTTTTTAATATTCATTTATCATTCTCTATAAAAACACACTCAAAAAGGTACTCCCTCCGTTTCTTTTTAAGTGTCCGTTTTGAATACTAACACCAAATTAAAAAAAAAAAAATTTGGCACCTTATCTTCCTATTATACTTTACTTTTAATTCACCAATAAAATTCTATTTTTTTGCACACATTTTCTCTTTCCAAAAAAATTTAATATGTTATGTACCAAAAAAAAAAATTAGTTTTCCAAATATATAGCATTAATTAGTTTTATTGAAAATATATAATTAATTGACAAAGGGTATAATTGACAAATCGTATCTTAAAAACACCAAATGGACAATGCCAAATTTGATATTTTTGGATACTTTAAAAGGAATAGAGGGAGTATAAGAGTTCTCTATTACTCTCTTAGGTCTGTTCATGGTTTAGTTTTAATTTGGAGAAACTGAACCACACAATAGTAGTTTAGTTCACTCCAAACCATAGTCACCTGGTTCGCAATTCACTTCGGGTACGCGGTACGTAACCTTGCAAGAATTCGGTACGTAGTGTGTATGCATAGTTGGTATTCTATTTCGGTTCGTGGTACGTTCTAATATATTAATTGATAAACTATGAATTAGTAAATTTATTTAGTTAAAACAAAAACAAATTACATGATGAAATTAAAATATTAACACCATCATAGTAGTGAGTTTGTAAAACAAATTAGTTTAAAGACCACGGGATATGTCGATTTTTATTTGATATTTAAGTTTATCATTATATTAAGATAAAGATATATATATATTGCATTTTTTTTTTTTTTAATCTTTTATTGTAGACACGATCTTTTTTTCTGGATAAAACTTAGTGCATTTCTTTAGATGCTTTTTGCATGATTCTTAACATAAAAACTATGAATTCCTCAAATTCGTGATTTTTTTCAAAGTTTGTTATATCAATAAAATATGAATTTTATGTTAAGAAGCATATGAAAAACACCTAAAGAAATGCACCTAAATTTTGTCCATATTTTTTTTATATAAGTTGCCTAATTTTTTTCCTCTTTTCCCACCCAACTTCTTTTATTAGGTTTCTTGTATATTTTTTATGTTGTTGTTATAACTTCCTTTTTTACTTTTGATAAGTTGTTATATGTTAGATTGAGTTACTATTTTTTGTCTATATTTCATTTTATCATGGTTTCTATTTCTATTTTTATGCGTAGATTTTCTTTAACATAGTTACTGTTTGGCCCTGCTTATTTTAGATTTTTTTACTCAATGAAAGGAAAAGCTAGGCCAAACAAATTTTCAAGAAACTCTTGATAGAAAAAAAATGGCTTAATTTTTATGAGTACTAGCCACCAAACGGGCATGGGACGTGCCCGTTTGTGTGATCGATATTCTCTTTTTTTTTGTTTGATGTGATCAATATTCTCTATTGTGCAAATATAAATAACTACTTAATCTCCTTTTTTATTGGACTTATTTAATTATAACTACTTAACCTCCTTTTTTTG
The DNA here is from genome assembly GCA_030408175.1 of Trifolium repens. NCBI lineage: Eukaryota > Viridiplantae > Streptophyta > Magnoliopsida > Fabales > Fabaceae > Trifolium > Trifolium repens. The sequence continues at coordinate 57,866,094 of CP125836.1, read as the reverse complement.
TTGTGGCTAGTTATTAAGAAGAAAAATATATATATTTTTTTTACTATAAAAAAACTGAAAACCTACTTTTATGTGGAAGTTGTGCTTAGTATTTTTTTGGTAGTTTTTTTTAAGGGTAAAATAGGAATAATGAAAAAGTCATCCCAAAAATTTGTATCCCCTTTATATGTTAGTATAAATAATATATAGATAAAAGACTTTTGAAGATAAAAAAACAACTACCAAACAGCTTTAGCTTTTTTTAAAAAAACTCTTATTTTCACCTTTTTTCTTTCTTATTTTTATGTTTTGTATCTTTTTTTTTTCTTTTTTATTTTAATTTTTATAATTTGTATTTTTTCTTTCTATTTTTTTATCGAGTCATTTCTTTATTATTTGATATGTGTTTCTGCGAATTGGTTCACAAATTATGACGAACTAATACGTAAAAGTACCGCAAACCAGTACGCTCAAACCAATTCGCGGTTCGCCGGTACCGTAGTGAATTATATAACTATGCTCCAAACACCTCCATTTAAGACTTCGATCCACCTCCATTTATTGCTTGGATTCACCAATTAAAAAGAACATGTAACTTTATGTATAAAAAATTCATTGGATCTTGTTCTAAAGCCACTCCATCACATAGTAATTGCAATAGCACTGAATTGAAATAAAGTATAAGAAACAACACATGTCCCATTAAGTAATATCATAAGCTTTTAAATTCAAAGAGGCAAAAGCTTCAATTTAGGAAATTGTGTGGCAGTGGGAAATCCACTGAAACAAAATCACCAAGCTTGAGATTTAAGTTCTAAATTTTCAACAAATAAGTTCACAGTGAAGGATTCACAATTCGTTTACCAAACCGTAGTCATTGAAAGTTCTAGCAGAGAACTGACAATATTAAAACATGGTTCAGTTGGTAAATTGCTTAAATAGTTTAGTATTTTGATGACATTTCGATTCGGTTTATAGTTTAGTTTGGTTCTAAACAGTTCTATGATCAGTCCTATGCCAAAGCTCCCTCCCTCCTCCAAACTCTCAAACAAAACCTAAATATCACCAATAAGAACCTCTATTACTGCATTGAGACTAAACTGACCCTTTCTCCTCTCGGCACAAACACTAACGTCTTCAGGTTCTAAACATCACATTCAACACGCGAATAAAACCTTGAAAAGTTCTTGTAAGGAGCCATTCTAGTAATTTCATAAAGCAGCAAGAACATTCATGTGTTGGAACAAAGTGGGTCTGATATGAACCTCTAAGATTTTAAGTGGTTTTGATGATAACAAAGTATTAAAATTGCAATTGGTATTACTAATGATTATTCTAGTGTGCAGAATTACAAGTTAAAATTCATTCAGAAGCACTATGAATAGTAGCAGAGAAGCCAGTCAAAACAAGCTCTGAAAGAGTATCGCTGTTCATCAGAAGCTTAATTTTTGCGTGCTGAAGATAGCACTTCTAAGGACCAAAAGCTAGACTCTGATAAAGTTCAGAAGCTGAAGATCTTAAGAAGCTATGACAAGAGCATCAGAAGCAAAAAGAATTTACATCACTCAAGAACTGACAGAATCAGAATCAATGATTGAAGAACTATCTACTTCAAGGCTCTGTCACATCCACAGGAAGGAACATTCGTTGGTACAACGTTAACCTTATCCATAAGTGGAGCGCATTTGAGGATTGTACTATCGTACTATTATTACTCAAAATGGATGAGTGATAAATTGAATAGCTAGGTAGTGGAATTGGAATTCCTTACCAAAGAAGGCAATATACAGCTATCAATTGTACGAGTAAATTCCAGCTGGCACAAAGCTCTCTGCAACGGTCATCATCTTCCTCCAAGTATAAATAGAAGACTCAAATGGAAGAAATGACTACTGTTCTATTACTGCGTTTAAGGCTCTGAAGCATTCTGACATTATTGTTCTATCTGTCATTCAAAGTCTTAAAACAATTTGAGTTGTATTTTGTAAACACCTCTGATAGTATATCAAGTGTTCCTTAACATTCATTCTTATTCTTAAGTTTGTTTGAGAAGTCTCTTGTTAAGTTTAACTTGAGCATTTGAGAAGTCTCTTGTTAAGTTTAACTTGAGCATTTGAGAAGTCTCTTGTTTAGTGAAACTTGAGCATCTGAGAAGTCTCTTGCAAGTGTGCTTGAGCAATTTGTAATCTTAAGTAGATTATAGTGAAAATCTCTTGTTAGTAACAAGGGGACTGGAGTACTCTCGATTTGTGAGAGGAACCAGGATAAATTTTGTGTCTTTCTCTCTTTCTCTCAGCACCCCTTTTATTCTTGTGTTTATATCCGCTGCATACTTAGTCTCTATTAGGCAAAAAGTTTTAATTTTTAAAACACAATTCAACCCCCCCTTCTTGTGTTTTTCCACCTTCAATTGGTATCAGGAGCTGGGCTGTTGCCTAACTCTCACCTATCAGTGAAACAGTTAAGATTCAGGGAGGAAAAACATGTCTGCTGAGAAGAATCTCAATGAAGTTCCTTTTGACTATGACTCAAACTCTCGACAAAGAAGGTCATCTGATAAAGTTCCTATCTTCAATGGAACTGAGACTAGCTACCCGTTCTGGAAAACAAATATGTACAGCTATATCATGAGTATTGATTGTGATTTATGGGACATGGTAGAAGATGGAGTGAACTTTGAAAATATGGACTTAGAAGGTGTTGTTAGCTCTAAAGACAGAAAGGCTTTTACACCTACTCAAAAGCTGGAGTATAAGAAGCACCACAGTGTAAAAGGGATGATGACAAATGCCATCTCTCATGATGAGTACTTGAAAATTGGAGATAAGAGAACGGCTAAGTCTATCTGGGATTCTCTTAAATCCAAGTATGAAGGAAATAAACAAGTTAAGGAGGCTAAGGCCAACTTGTTAGTACATCAGTATGAATTATTTAAAATGAAGGACGGAGAGGACATTGAGACAATGTTCTCTAGGTTTCAAATTCTTGTTTCTGGACTTCAAGTTTTAGATAAGAGCTATACTGAGGCTGATCATGTTAGGAAAGTACTCAGAAGCTTGCCGCCAAAGTGGAGACCAAAAGTGACAGCGTTTCAGGAATCTAAGGATTTAGATACTGTGTCTCTTGAAAGCTTGGTTAGTTCTCTAAAGAGTCATGAGATGGAACTCATGACTGATGAATCGACTAAGAAGCTAAAAGGGATAGCACTGAGCACCAAGAGTTCCTCTAAGGCTCTGAAGGCGAAGGTTATAGTATCTGATGAAGAAGCTTCTGAAGAAGGTCACGAGATGGACTCTGATGAAGAAGAAGAAATGGTTCTAATGGCTGCAAGAGTATCGCAATGGGCTAAGAGAAGCAAGAAGTATGCTGGTAAGTTTGGAGGTTCTTCCAAGAAGGTTGGTGCTTCTAAGGATAAGAAGGAAGAACAAAACAAATGCTTTAAGTGCAACAAACCAGGACACTTCATTGCTGACTGCCCAGAGAACCTGAGTAAAACATCCAAGAGAACCTCTAACAAAGAAAGATACAAAAGTAAGCTCAAAAAGGGGTTCCTTGCCACTTGGGATGATTTGGATCAGGAATCAGATTCTGATGGGGAAGAAGAAGCAAACCTAGCCTTGATGGCAACCGCTTCTGATCAAGAGAACTCTGAGCACGAAGCTGACTCAGATTCAGAAGATGAAGATGAGGTACTTGCTAAACTTTCTCGTTCTGAATTAATAGATTCCTTAAAAGATGCCTTAAAACTTTTAACCAAAAAGGCAGGTGAGTGTAAGGTCCTTAAAAAGGCCTATAACAACCTGACCGAAAAGGCAAATGAAATAATTGAACAAAATGAGTCTCTAAAATCAAGAAATGAATTTATGGAAACTCATTATGTTCTTGATGATAAGGTTCCTCCAGAACATGAATTTGCTCTTCAGGAATTCCTTATCAATGGAATGAAAAGAAGTAAAATAGCCTCTTTAATTTATCATGTAAGTAGAAATAGAGGAGAAGGTCTTGGATTCTCACGTTTTAAAGATAATCCATTATCTTCAAAATCCTCTAATATAGATAAATCAAAACCTAAGGTTGTCTTTGTAAAGAGTCAATCAGAAGTTCTAAATGAGTCAGCCTCTAATAGAACATCAAAGCCAGAGGCTCAAAAGTCAAAGACTCTGAAGGATAAAACCTCAGAACCTAAGATTTTTAAGCCTCAAGCTAATGTTAAATCTAAAGAAGCTCTGACACATTCAAGAACAAAGCTCAAGAGCTATACTAAACCCAAAAACTTTTCAACAAGGGTGGTTAACTCTAGAGGCTCTGATAGGTCTTTCAAACAAAGACCACCTGGACCTGTAAAGACTAACACAAAAGGACCCATAAAGATATGGGTACCAAAATCTCAAATAATATTTGCTTCAGGTTTGCACACCAAGAAGGCCAAAGCAGCAATGCTGGTACCTGGACAGTGGCTGCTCACGACATATGACGGGAGAAAGACGTATGTTCCAAACCCTGACTCTGAAAGAGGGAGGTACTGTGGGATTTGGAGGCAATCAAAAAGGGAAGATCACTGGTACTGGTACAGTTGGTAATTCTTCTCTTTCAATTAATAATGTCTGGTTAGTTGATGGCCTTAAACACAATCTACTTAGCATTAGTCAATTTTGTGATAGTGGATTTGTTGTTAAATTTGATAAAGAAGCATGTACTGTAATCAGAGATTCTGACAAGTCCATAGTGTTCAGAGGTCTAAGGAAAGACAATGTTTATAAAATCAATCTGTCAGAACTCACAGAGCAAAAGATAGTGTGTCTCTTATCTGTTAATGATGAGAAATGGGTCTGGCACCAACGTTTAGGACATGCTAACTGGAGATTAATCTCTAAGCTTAGCAAACTAAACCTGGTTAAAGGCTTACCAAATCTCAACTATCATTCAGATGCTCTGTGTGGTCCTTGTCAGATTGGTAAGATTTCAAAAACATCTTTTAAACCTAAAAATGTTGTCTCCACCTCAAGACCTTTAGAACTGCTTCACATTGATTTGTTTGGTTCAGTAAGTACTGCCTCAATCAATGGGAAGAAATATGGATTAGTCATTGTTGATGATTACAGTAGATGGACTTGGGTAAAGTTTCTAAGAGTGAAAGATGATGCATATGATGTGTTCAGCATCTTCTGCACTCAAGTGCAAAACGAGAAAGGTCTCAAAATCTTAAAGGTAAGAAGTGACCATGGTGGTGAATTTGAAAACGAACCCTTTGCAACCTATTGTGAAGACCATGGAATTATTCATGAGTTCTCAGCTCCTAGAACACCACAACAAAATGGTGTTGTAGAGAGAAAGAACAGGTCTTTACAAGAGATGGCAAGAACCATGATGCATGAGACAAAACTTGCTAAGCACTTCTGGGCAGAAGCTGTAAACACAGCTTGTTATATTCAAAACAGAATCTATATTAGACCTCTATTGAATATAACAACATATGAACTTTTCAAAGGAAGAAAGCCCAATATTTCTTATTTTCATCAGTTTGGATGTACCTGTTACATTCTAAACAACAAGGCCTACAAAAGAAAATTTGATGTCAAAGCTTGTAAGGGAATCTTTATAGGTTACTCTGAACGCTCAAAGGCATACAGAGTGTATAATTCTGAAACTAACACAGTGGAAGAATCTATACATGTTAGATTTGATGATAAAGAGCCTGACAGTAAAATGTCAGAGCAAGATGATAGTTATGCAGATGTTCCATACCAATACATCAATACAGAACCTGAAAAAGCATCAGAAGCTGTTGAAGCTTCAGAAGCTGTACTGGAAGAAGATGCTGAAGAGGCATCTCAATTAGAAGCATCACAAGAACATGATGACACTTCAGAAGAAGACACTCAACCAAGTGCTGATGTTGATGAAGCTCCAAGAAGGAAGTTCAAATATAGATCATCACATCCAGAAGATCTAATTCTTGGAAACAAAGAAAGTCCAAGAAAGACAAGATCAGACTATCAACAACTTGATTCACTTCTGGGACTAATCTCAATGATAGAGCCAAAGAATGTTGATGAAGCACTTACTGATGATGGATGGATCGTAGCTATGCAAGATGAGCTAAATCAGTTTCAAAGAAATGATGTATGGAACTTAGTGCCAAGACCTGCACACAAGAACATCATTGGAACCAAGTGGGTATTTAGAAATAAAATGAATGAACAAGGTGAAGTGGTAAGAAATAAAGCTAGACTGGTGGCACAAGGCTACAGTCAGCAAGAAGGTATAGACTTCACTGAAACATTTGCTCCAGTAGCAAGACTGGAAGCAATCAGGTTACTCCTTTCATATGCTGTTAACAATGGAATCACATTGTACCAAATGGATGTTAAGAGCGCCTTTCTTAATGGTGTTATTTCTGAAGAAGTATATGTCAAACAACCCCCAGGTTTTGAGGATTTGAAAAATCCTGATTATGTTTATAAACTTAAGAAATCACTCTTTGGTCTCAAACAAGCTCCAAGAGCTTGGTATGAAAGACTGAGTAATTTCCTTTTAGAAAATGGTTTTCAAAAAGGTCAAATTGACAATACATTATTCAGAAAGACATCTAAGAAAGATATCTTAATCATTCAAATATATGTTGATGATATTATTTTTGGTTCTACTAATGCTTCCTTGTGCAAGAGTTTTTCAAAGCTGATGCAGGATGAATTCGAGATGAGTATGATGGGTGAATTGAAGTTCTTCCTTGGAATCCAAATTAATCAAGGAAAAGATGGCACTTACATTCATCAAAGCAAGTATACAAAAGAGCTTCTGAAGAAGTTCAACCTTGTTGACTGCAAGATAATGTCTACACCCATGCATCCTACCAGCAGCCTAAGCAAGGAAGAGATTGGAAGCAAAGTAGATCAAAAGCTGTATCGAGGTATGATTGGTTCTTTACTCTACCTAACAGCTTCTAGACCTGATATTTTATATAGTGTATGCTTGTGTGCAAGATTCCAGTCAGATCCTAGAGAACCTCACTTAACTGCAGTTAAGAGGATCTTTAGATATCTGAAAGGAACTACTAATCTAGGACTTCTTTATAAAAAATCCCTAGATAGTAAGCTAGTTGGATTCTGTGATGCTGACTATGCTGGAGACAAGATAGAGAGAAAATCCACTAGTGGAAACTGCCAATTTATTGGTGAGAATCTCATATCTTGGGCCAGCAAAAGACAAACAACTATTGCTTTGTCTACAGCAGAAGCAGAATACATTTCAGCTGCTAAATGTTGCACACAGCTTCTCTGGATGAAATATCAGTTGGAAGACTATAATATAGCTGAAAGTAATATTCCACTATATTGTGATAATACTGCTGCTATTCATTTGTCTAAGAACCCTATTCTACACTCAAGAGCTAAACATATTGAAATAAAACATCATTTTATAAGAGATCATGTTCAGAAAGGTACAATAGATATTCAATTCATTGATACTGAACATCAATGGGCTGACATATTTACTAAACCTTTAGCTATTGAAAGATTTGATTTTATCAAAAAGAATTTGAACATGTACTATATCTCTGAAGAAAATTAGCTCTGAGAAGTAGAATAGAATTAGCATCTGAAGCTCTATCAGAACCTCTTATAATTTAGAGTATCCCTTGGGAAGCTCTGAATAATTTAGGCTCTGAAGAGTAACAGGTTCTGATGAGGTGTCAGATACAAATGAGTGAGACTCTGAACCTTTTGGAAATGAAACGTTCAGTACGAGTAAGTGTACAACAGTTGTCTGTACACGCGTCAGCTATGATTAAACTTTTTCAACACGTGTCTAGATCCTGACGGGCAGAGAACAGTTAATGATGATTATGGCAGTTAAGTATATTATTTAATTTTTAAAACTGCTCGCGCTCCCTCCCAATGTTTGCTTTCTCTGTGTATGTGTGCTAGTTACTATTTATAAGTCACTTCACTCACTTTGCACAACTTTTACACATAATCACTTCCCACACAAACCTAAAACTCAGAATTTCCCAAATTGCTTTGCGTTGAAATCATGGCTGCTAGATCATCAAACGAAATCGTTCAACGTCCGTTCAACCCGGTCTTACCACCCGTTATTGATCTCAAGTCTCAAGAAAAACTTGTCTTCAAAGATAACGTAACCGACGCTGGTCCAGAATCCTTTGAGTTTATAACGGAAAAGTTTGTTGATTTTGAGAGTTTGAAGGTGAATGGAATCGACATTCAGAGTTTATTCTACGATCAACAATGGAAGAATTACTTCGAGATGCTGAATGGGTTTGTCTATTATGACATTGTGAAATACTTCTGGCAGAAAGCTACCATCTTTGACAAGTTCAATGCTGATGAAGAGCTTAGAAAGATGGTAGAGAAGGATGGTTCTCTGAAAGGTAAAACAAGAACTCAACTTGGCTTAAGACCCTATAGAGGAAAGGAGATTAGGTCAAATATCATGGGTATCAATGTCCTTATTACTCAAGAACATATTGCCAAAATTCTGGGTCTGGACAATGAAGGTGAGAATGTGGATGAATATGGTGAGAAAAGCAAATATATTGAATCCATTAAGAAGGACTTATTCCAGCCTGGCTGTGCCAACAATGATTTTGGAAAAGCTAAATTCATGAATCAAAACTTCAGCTTTGCCTTCAAAGTGTTTCTGGCCTCCATCATCACTAGAGAAGGAGGATATGATACTATTTCTCTACCTCATCGTCACTTCATCTGGTTTCTGTACAAGAAGGTGAAGATAAATTTGGCAAAGCTTCTGTTTGATCACCTATGCTTTACTATATCCAAAAGCAGAACCAAATCATCTCCAATGATTCATCATCCAAGGTTGATTTCTGAAATCATTCGACAGACGAAGCTTACTCAAATTATCAGTACCAAAGAAAAACTTAGAGTTTTCAACACGGCTAAGTATGATGCAAGTGTTTTGGTAAACATGCATCTGAAGACAAAAGAGGAGCTGAAGTCAGCCAAGAGCCCTCTGGAGCAAGTTTATGAGAAGTACTTCTGGTGTGACGGTTTCCCAACCATATCAGAATTTGATAATGATGAGGTTATCAAGAACTTCTTGGAGTTGGTTAGATTGGACTCTGGTGTAAGTGTGCCCAGGAGTATGGTGGTTGGTGTACCAAACTGGGACATCTTCAAAGGACCCAAGCAAATCACCAGGTCTAAAAGAAAACCTCAACCAATTGAACAAGATATTGTTGAGGAAGAACAATCTGAAGAAAGGGTTGATGATGCTGAAAGGATAACCACTGAAGAAACAGAAGAAGTCAGTAAGGAGCAAGTAGCTAAGATTGCTCAGAGAAAGGCTGCTCAGAAAGAAAGAAGAACAAAGAAAAGGCAGGATAAGCCTGTAGATGCTGAAGAGGAACAACCTGTCAGAGCCACAAAAAGAAAGAAGACAGTTGTCTCCAAACAAAAGGCTGCTGATACAGGTAAAGATTCTAAGCCTAATATTGATAGTACTGCTAGTGCTCATCCCTCTACCCAATCATCTCCTATAGACTATACAAAGCCTATACGAATGATCCAACCTTCCCCTCAACCCTCATCATCCTCCTCATCATCATCTGAAGGGACCTCTTCTGATACAAGCACTGATTCTTCAGAGCTTATAGAAAAACTTGACAAAATTCAGAAGGAACAAAAGAAAAAGATCCCTGTCAAAAGAACCCTCAAGAAACCTAAAATCAACCCACCAGCAGAAGAAAATATCACCATTGATACTTCCATTCTTGACCAACCTACCAACACAACAAGAAAATCACCCACCATTCTTGAACATCTCTCCACTCACCTATCTGGTGATGCCTTCACTCACTCCAACACAGCATCACCTGACCAATTTCACTTTGTAAATACTACCTCTAATTTACCTAGTGATCCACCTCTTCCAGAACCACAAATTCAATCTCCACCCTCCTCTCTTGCTGACATAGAACAAGAAGATCCACCCATATTCACACCAGCCCAGGATGAAGTCATGACTCATTCTGATCATATCACTACTAAACCACCCACACCACAACCTGAACTTTCCACTCCTGAACCAACACCAGAACCACAAACACCTTCATTAGAACCCATCTATGGCTCAGTTTACAAACCCTTAACCATAGAAGAACTCTGTCTACCCATTGACTTTGCCCTACCAATTCTGGAGGATCTGCTAAAAGCAGAAATTAATGTTGATGATGATATCATAACCATTGATCCCTTTGAAAAAATCAAAAGAATCAAAATAATTCCCCTCAAAAGGAAAAGGCCTGAACCCACCATTCCTTTCAATAGAAACCAGCCCTTCTTCAACTACAACTCTGAACCAAACCTTGAGCTTCTAGAAAGTGCTATTAATATTAGTCTAAGGAATTTTAAAAGCATGGAAGAAGAAGTACTGATATTTCCCTCAGATATTGATGCTAAGATCAGGGAATTAGAGGAGAAGTTCAGTCAGTCTCTGAGGTTGTTGGGAGGCTATGTAAAAAGAAGGATTGAGGGAAGAGGAATGGAAGCTCTGTCTCAGATTATGAATGCTGCTGAACGCTCTCATGCTCTGAGACTTACTTTTTTCAACCATGAAGAAGAATGTCAGAGGTTAGCATTTTTAGCTGCTGTGAATGAAAGTATGAGAAGATCTCTGGATGAAGAGCAGGCTAAGATAGCTGCCGAAATGGAACGTCAGAGGCTTGCTGAACAAGAAGCCTTCAAGTTATTGGTTGATAGAGCTGTTCACATTGCTGTCATTGAGACTAATAAGATTATTGAGAATCAAGGAGCTGCAGAAGATTTTGTTATGAATGATCAGAATCTTAGTGAACCAGATTCTGATAAAGGTAAAGCTCCCATTGTTGCTTCATCTCCTCCTCGATCTCCACCTGTACTTGTCCAAGGCTCTTCTTCATCTGCTATACCTTCTGTTATGCAAGAAGCTCTGGATGTAATCAAGAATGACTTAAGAGATGAACTAAGAAATGAAATGGATGAGTTCAGGGCCGATATAAGAGAAGACATGAACAGATCTGGTGAAGCTACTAACAAGAAGATAGATGCAATGATGGAACTTCTTCTGAAGCTTACTCAACAGCAACCCAAACCTTAACCCTTATGTCTGAGCACTTATTTGTAATCATGTTTATGTAAATCTTTTGGATAATTTTCTTTTAAGTTAATTAAGCTTCTTATTATCCTCTTATATGTGCTTGTGCTGGCGTGTTTATTTTATTTTGTTTTTCAAAATGAAAATCATATACTCTGATAATGTCTGATACTTTTGTGGATTCTGAACCTAGTGTAAGATGTTGGAGAACATCTTATTTTTAAACTTATATAGGATTTTGAAAACCTAAGGTTCCCCCACATCAGTATTCCTGTTTACTCATGAAATAGCTTCTTAGTATTATAGCCTGTTTATAAGCGGTGCAACAATACCGTATGAGGCGTGTCTGGTAACTGGTTTTCTGACGTTTGACAAGAGTATATAAAAGAAACATGCTCCAAAAGAAAGAAATTTATAGAAGGAACATTTTTTTTATTATTATAATTAAGAGGGAACTTTATTACATAAGATAGTGAAACTCTACTTAGATTTAGACTTGGACTCAGAAGCCTCTGCATCCAGTCTCTTATATTTCTTCCTAAGAACTGCGAGCAATTCTTCTGTAGCCTTCTGAACCTCAGCTCTATAATCTTCGTATGAAGTATCATCATCGTATGTCCATAAGAATTCCTCCAGATCAGAGCCCAATTCTTCTCTCTCTGATTCTGTCAATCTAAGTTCTTGCTTGTTTCGCTCATAACGAAGCCTGTTTTCTTCGCAGCGCCAGGGCTCTGCTTCCTTCTTGCTCTCTCCTTTTGAGCCTGAAGCATCCTTGGTAACCTGCCTTTCCATTGTATGTTTTTCTTTTGATGTTACTTGATTACTCTGGATGAGTAAAATGAGAGGAATCATCCCTTTTTATAGTGTCATCAAGCTCTCTTGTCAGGACGGTTTTCAACACAATTCATTAAATGAATTTAGTTGTCATCACTTTTTGACTTGACTGCCTTGTTATTACGCATTTGACTGCTTGGTTTTCTGTGTCTTTTTGACTGATGCCAAAAGGGGGAGTAAGAGTAGCGTTAAAATTAATGTTGATTCATTCATATACTGCTCAATCTGAAACTGTTATGTTAAATACATTATGAATCAATATTTATCTTTTCTGATTCTTTCTCATTCTGAACGATTATTGAAAGGGGAGAAAACTTAAGAACCTAAAATAAAGTTCATAGACAATGTCAGAAGAGCTTGCAAACCACTTCTGAGCATTATCAGACTCTAAGAAGCAAAGCTTACAAAACTATGCTTCTGAGAGTTAAATATGAAAATTTATTTCAAGTTAATAAATTGACTCTTAAACTGTTTTAATTAATTATGGATAAGACTTAGGGGGAGCTTACAAACCTACCCTTATGGATTATCAGACTCAGGGGGAGATTGCAAACCTTGAAACCTGAAGTCAACATAATTAAATTAAAACAACAACAATTGAATTTTAATGCTTTAGTTTGTCATCATCAAAAAGGGGGAGATTGTTGGAACAAAGTGGGTCTGATATGAACCTCTAAGATTTTAAGTGGTTTTGATGATAACAAAGTATTAAAATTGCAATTGGTATTACTAATGATTATTCTAGTGTGCAGAATTACAAGTTAAAATTCATTCAGAAGCACTATGAATAGTAGCAGAGAAGCCAGTCAAAACAAGCTCTGAAAGAGTATCGCTGTTCATCAGAAGCTTAATTTTTGCGTGCTGAAGATAGCACTTCTAAGGACCAAAAGCTAGACTCTGATAAAGTTCAGAAGCTGAAGATCTTAAGAAGCTATGACAAGAGCATCAGAAGCAAAAAGAATTTACATCACTCAAGAACTGACAGAATCAGAATCAATGATTGAAGAACTATCTACTTCAAGGCTCTGTCACATCCACAGGAAGGAACATTCGTTGGTACAACGTTAACCTTATCCATAAGTGGAGCGCATTTGAGGATTGTACTATCGTACTATTATTACTCAAAATGGATGAGTGATAAATTGAATAGCTAGGTAGTGGAATTGGAATTCCTTACCAAAGAAGGCAATATACAGCTATCAATTGTACGAGTAAATTCCAGCTGGCACAAAGCTCTCTGCAACGGTCATCATCTTCCTCCAAGTATAAATAGAAGACTCAAATGGAAGAAATGACTACTGTTCTATTACTGCGTTTAAGGCTCTGAAGCATTCTGACATTATTGTTCTATCTGTCATTCAAAGTCTTAAAACAATTTGAGTTGTATTTTGTAAACACCTCTGATAGTATATCAAGTGTTCCTTAACATTCATTCTTATTCTTAAGTTTGTTTGAGAAGTCTCTTGTTAAGTTTAACTTGAGCATTTGAGAAGTCTCTTGTTAAGTTTAACTTGAGCATTTGAGAAGTCTCTTGTTTAGTGAAACTTGAGCATCTGAGAAGTCTCTTGCAAGTGTGCTTGAGCAATTTGTAATCTTAAGTAGATTATAGTGAAAATCTCTTGTTAGTAACAAGGGGACTGGAGTACTCTCGATTTGTGAGAGGAACCAGGATAAATTTTGTGTTTTTCTCTCTTTCTCTCAGCACCCCTTTTATTCTTGTGTTTATATCCGCTGCATACTTAGTCTCTATTAGGCAAAAAGTTTTAATTTTTAAAACACAATTCAACCCCCCCCCCTTCTTGTGTTTTTCCACCTTCATCATGAACAAATGGTTCAATCAAATGAAGCCGGCCATTACTATGTTCATACCTCTAATCCACTAGGGTTCGATATCTTCAACCCAAAAACAGATTCATATACTGATAAAAATTATCACAATAAAAATTTAGAGAAGAGATGTCAACTAAAAATCAAGTTCATATCATTCAGGTCTAAAAATAAAATTTATTGTCTAAGGTTTAATACTACCAATCTCAAATGAAATAAAATCATAAACAAGCTAAAAATGAAAATGCCTACGAAAACATGTCCCAAATCTCTGCATATCAATCCACCAATAACTTATCGAGCAAAAAGAAAATCTGATTTTGATAAAATCAAATTGTATACGACCCCAAATAATATTAGCTACCTCTGCAGCTGAAATTACTTCATTCATTTAATGACAATGAACCAAGCTGATCACCAACTTCAGATCCCGATGCAGCATTGTGAAGGACCTGCAACGCCTCAGAAACCTTTGTTTTCAGGTCATCAGGAGATTCAATAAGATGAATTACTTCTGATTGATCCATTTCAAGCAGCATCCCTGTCACCTTGGCAGTATGTTGGTTTGGTGTAAGCCGGTCCACAAGAGGATATAGATGTTCACCCAACATCTGTTAATTTCAATTGATGCATACCAAAAATTACATTTCTCACACGAGTTATAAATTAATTGAGAGAAAAGTAATTGCAAATTAAGTAATTTGCATATGTTATTGATATAGCTTCCAAGAAAATAGAAAATAAGTAAAATGTAATTTAGTCCTTGGTTAGTAATAAGCCTCAATTTCATCCGTGTTTAACTTTAAACTATGCATATGATTTTATCATTATTTTTCAAGCTAATTGTATGCTAGACCCTACCATAAATAGCAAAAGGAGTAACATGAAGTGTTTTGAATAATTTAAGTAAAGGGCTAAAATTGTGAGAGAAGTAAATTTTCAAAGATCAGAATACCAATTTACTCTATGGAAACAATATACAGTTCCTACATGTAAAAATACCAACGAATTATACATACCATGCGCTGATTTTCTGGAGTTGCAGAAGCTAAAGCTGAGGCAAGTGATGTAGACCCTGGACGCTGATTATCAATAGGTGCAGTAACTCCAGAACTATCAAATGTCAAAGGCAACATTGGACCAGCTAGACCTTGAGGAACTCCAGCCGGATCCATGCCATTTCGATTGTTAGCCATGTATCTAAAACCTTGGTTGGAGTTACGGTGCATCATCTGCTTTCAATAGAAATGTTCTTTTAATGGGATAACACAAATCATCATAAAAATCTCAAATATTAAATTTAAGGAATAATTACTTGGTTCTGGTGCACGTGTTGGAGATTTCCATTTCGACGAGCACCTATCCTTTGCCCATTTTGGCCCTGTCTTTGGAGTTGATATGGCATAACAAAATTTGGAGCAACACCAGGCCGCATTCCAGGCAAAATTTGCTGTTGGAAACCAAACCCAGCAGGCTGAGGTGGTATGAAACCAGGTGTGCCTTGACCAAAATACAGTTGCTGAGGGGCAAGTCTCGGTGCCCCTGGATGGTATCCAGCAATTCCTCCAGCCAACGGTGCCAATCCACCAGGAGCACGGATTTGAGCAAAATGAGCCTGCAGGAAAACTAATTTGTTAAGCCACCCTTTGATTTAATGAATAAACTCCTAAACACAATCAAACGACCATGAACACCATTGAAAGTAAAGAAGCTCTTTAGGATGAAGGAGGTGATATGTCAAATTTTTATCTACCATGTGGATTTTGAAAGGAATGCAAAATAGTAAAACTCAAATAACTTGTACATAAAAAAGCATGCCATTTTAAAAAAATAGATATAATATATTATATTGATACTCTACAAAAAGCACATATATAAATTGTGAAGAACAGATGAATATTTCAACAAAGGCAATCAATGATATTAAAGAAGAGCATCACCTGCAATTGGGCCTTCCTCTCTTCTTTGCGCTGAGCCACAGCAACAAACAGAGGCTTTCTTCCAACCAGCTTTCCATTCATTTCATTCAACTGGATAAAAGACAATAGAAAACTTAAGCATCCATTATTGAAATGAAACATGTAGCTTAGCCACGTCTCTTTGAATACTTACTGCTTTATTTGCCTCCTCGGGAGTAGAAAAGGCCACGAAACCAGAACCCTTGCTATGACCATGGGAATCCAACATCACCTAATAAGTGCAGTACATAATAATTTGATTAATTCAAATAATAATAAAACCAATAGTAAAACACTCAATTGGATGTATATATAAATTATAATTTATACTCATTCAAGAGAAATATAGAATAAGAATCATAGTTTAACATACCCTACAAGATGTAATGGTTCCAAATTCAGAAAATAAATCTTTCAACTTTTCATCAGTAAAATCATCATCAAGGTTTTTCAAGTACAAATTAGCCCCCTGTAGTTTCTCATATCTACTGATTCTTTCCTGCTCAAATTTAGCTTTCAACTCATGCTCTCTTTCTGCTTTCCTCTGAGCTCTCCCCACAAATAAAACCTTGGCATCATTGATGGTCCCATTTAACTTCTCAACTGCAGCAGCTGCTGAATCTGAACTCTGAAAATTGACAAAACCAAAGCATCTAGATTTACCATTCGCGTCTTTCATGATTGTTGCACTAGTTATCACACCAAAGGGGCCAAACAACTTCTTCAAGTCTTCATCATTTAGCGTTTCAGAAAGATTCTTAACAAAGACATTAGTGAACTTGGGTGATCCATTTGTCCTAATCCTTTCCTGGTGGCGAACAAAAAATCCAACATAGACTTGTTTATCATTGATCAACATGCCATTCAACTGTTTGATGGCACTCTTTGCAGCTTCTTCATGTTCAAACTGTACGAAACCGTACCCTTTTGACTGACCACTACTGTCAAGAGCCACCTTACAAGACAGCACAGTGCCAAAGGCAGCAAAAGTGTCATGTAATGCCTTGTGATCAATTGATGTGTCCAAGTTCTTGATGAACACGTTGCCAGATCCACTTTTTCGAACACTTGGATCTCTTTGAGAAAACATAATACGAATGGGTTTCCCATTCAGAGGAGTGAAGTTCAGAAGTTCCTTCGCATTGGCCGCTGAAAAATAAAAGAAACAACAACATAATCAACAATGCAAATCATTAAAGAAATAACAACCCAAACCTCTGACACAGTAGTCCATCCATAGTGGTTTAAAATATAAACTGTTATGAATGTAAAATAAGAATATATCAAAGTTCAGTTGAAGAAATATACACACAAATTTTACGTTGTGACCATGATCAATCAGAGAATTTCTACTTCTTTCATGAGAACTGATACAAAATCTAGGTAATACACAATCATACAATGAGCAATCTATTGCCAATGAGCAATCTATTACCCCCAATATTAATATAGTGTTTAAATGAATGCATGAAAATGGATCTGTTATACATCTCAACATTAATTAATAAATACGACTATAAAAACAAGGATTACATCATCCTTCATCAATCATAATCGTTTATTATGGATTCATATTCATTTTTATTTTTATTTTATTTTAACCCTCCGGTTTCTAGGGGACTTATTATGGATTCATTATCACGATTCATATTCATATTTAGTATAACTCATGATAGTAATCTCAGAAACATGTAATGAATCATATAAAGGTAAAACAAAACATCAGCAACTACCCAACAACACTTCATCATACTTCATACCAATACATGAATACAAATAAAATTGATGATGATGATCATGATAATGAATAATGATAATTATTCATATAAAGATGATCAATCAATCAGTAATAATGAAAATGATTGAGTCAGTGTACATGCAAAAATCAAATTAACAATAACAATTAAAAAAATATCAAGTGTGAATAAAAAGATGAAACAAACAAACAAACAAACAAACCATCTTGAGCATTGGTGAAATTGACATAAGCGTAACCGAGAGAGGATCGTCTAGTCTGATCCCTACAAACCCTAATTGAGACAACCTGAGCAACTTGGCTGAATAGATCAAAAAGTTGTCCCTCATTCACACTCCCATCCAGATCACCAACATAAAGCGACGCATTCGCAAATGGCCCTCCAGTTGTCAATGCCGCCGTCGCCGGAGCCACAACAGTCGGAGACTGAGCCATAGGTGAAGAAATCACAGCTGCCATTCTCTTTTTCCCGCAAAAAATAAAAAAAGTGATCAGAGAAGAGAAGAGAACAGTTAGACGCGCAGCTGTGATTTTTTTTTTTTTTTTTGTGAGAATGAAAAATTAGAGAGACAATCAAATAATTGAGCCCTAGTTTTTTTGTACTAACATTTAAGATTTTTATTTTTATTTTTTTTATTTTATTTTTTTCTTCCTTATTTGTTGCCTCCGAAAAGAGAGAACAGAGGGAGAGAGCAAAGAAGGTAAGAGACGATGGGTTGGGCTTTATATATGCCAACAATGCGTGCGTGGAAGTTCAATGTCGTTTTCGTCTGAATTTTCGCATCGAATGTTGAACCAAATTCGTGGCTTCTTCCGAATGATGACATGGCACATTTTGTTTTATTTTGGAGAAGTGCTAGTGTTACCGAGAAGTGAGAACAGACTTTGAATGAGGTTGGAGAATTGAGAAAAGACAGGGGAGTAAAGTTAAATTTTCATTTTCATTTTGACTAAGTATATTATTTAATTTAAAAAGTACCTATACCTATCACAAGTTCACAACACAAAACTATAAACTTGCAAGGAAAATACTATGAATTTTCAGATGGCTTCTTAAAAAAAATAATTGTCTTGACAAATGATAAAATTTATATGAAAGTGGATTCTATTTGTTACATTTGCATTTTACCCCCTTCCTAGTATATGTACCATGGTGTTACCACTTGACAATGTTTGACATTCATTTTTAAAAATTGACATTCAAATCCAATGTGATTTTTTTGATAATGAGATTATGATTCCAAATTCATAAATTTGGAACTCTACATTTATTTAATGTAGTTTAAGATTTTTTGCGATGAAGTTAGAAGTATTTAAACTCTTAGCTCAACTAGTTTTTTTTTTTTTTTAATAATAAGGAAGGCCTAAGCTCGAGAAAGAAAAAAAAACTACATAACAATTATTTTAGAGGTAGAAATCCCCATACTATCTGTAAAGACTAATTCCTCAAGGAAATTTGGACAAACTTCAAACATAGTGGTTTCATAATCCAGCAAGCAACCAACATTATTTTAGTTGAGAGTTAAAGAAGTTATAAGACATTATATATTTAGATTTAATAAGTTATAGTGAAGGTAAAAAATATTAACACTAACTATTAATTATTAACTTTGATCTTTTAAAAAAAAGTATTTTAAAATTAATACTACTCTTTATTTACAGTGGCGAAGTCTCGAAATATGCTCTAAATATTAGAGCATCTCCAATGGTGATACCACTTTGAGTATCATACATTACTAATATGTGGTCCTTACAATGCCATGTAATATTTATGCAACTCTTACCTATTTTGCTTCAGTAGTGATACCACTTTGAGTATCATACATTATTAACAAGTAGTCCCTTCTATATTTATATTTTTAACTTTTTCTAAATAAAATAAAAAATTTATTTAGTTTAATAAATTCGTAGATAAATAAATTAATAATTAAATATAATGAAATATACAAGACAATAAATAAAAAATGATGAAAAATACATAAATATAACGGGAAATATAATAAGGATGCTTTTGGAAGTTTTACCGGTATGAGATTGATTTTGGAACAAATTCATATAAGCATGAATATTATTATTGTACATATTAGAATTCATTTTATAGAAAACAAATAAAATATGACTTGAGAACAAAATAAATAGAAATTGTGTAATATAGAAAAATATGAAATATGATTAAATGTTCGTAAAAAAGAAAATCAAATGAATATTTAATGATCAAACAAAAAAAAAGGTAACATTAAATTGATGATACGGTACCTTATTTAAGGTACCGGTATCATCAATTTTGATACCCTCTATGCCATGTCATGGAACTCCAATGATAAAAATAATAAGGTACCGTATCATTAGCCTATGAAACTCTCTTAGATACCCTTATTGGAGATGATCTTATGTTAAAAATTTAGATTACAAAATAGGTGAGGAGAAAGAGACTAGAATTATTTTTGTTTTTTGTTGATAATAAGAGACTAGAATTTCAATAACATGAATTGCATAACTTAGCAAATAATGACTTAATCCAAAAACTAATACTACTCTATTTATAGGGATACATCAAACATTAATCATAATAAAAATAAATGTTATAAAACTATAATTTTAATTAAGAGATACTCCTAAATACTCTAGTATAATATCAAAGAATATATGAGCTCTGATTGATGGTCAAGATAAAAGACATGATAAGATATAATTGTATCATATCCATCTCAATTCGAAGAATTTAATTAGATAGAAGGATATGACAAATTAATTCTGAAATTTATCATATCGTGTATCTCTAGTTAAAAAGTTATTTCCAATATAAGTTGAGTTAGAAAATAGAAACTAACAAGATATGATAAGAAAATAAATTATTGATTTAGATGGGGCATTGGTGATCCCTCTGACAGAAAAATATTATAAAATTTGAAATATAATAAAATATAAAAAGAAAACTTAGTCCAAAACTCAGCAATGAAGTAAAAGTCAGGCTTGTTTTGAATCTTTTTACGGCCAATCTAGATGGAGCATTGGTGATCCCTCTAATACAAACATAGCTTAAGTATTTTAGTCCTCTTATGATAAAGCATTGAAGAATAATACTACTAAAGTCTAAAACATATTGGTCATCACATTACTTCTATTTAACCGCCACATTGTCGGAAATATTTTTGATACAAGTAGTTGGTCAATCCATCAAAATTGGATTTTGATATCATTGTTGGGTTTTGAGGAGAGACTATAAAACACAAATGAATCTTTACATTGAATTAAGAAAAACACACAAGTGAATTTGACACTATATTTATCCAAAATCCTAAGAAGTTGAATATAGTTTTATTTTATCACTTAGACCATCTACAATGGTCTGTTGAGAGGGTGTTGAATTTGCTCTCAACACAACAAAACCTTTGCAATGGAAGTGTTGAACTTGACATGGAGGGGAGAGGTGTTGAACTTCTTCAACTGTGTTGAAGCCTGCAGAGGGGGGACGCGTGTCACGCTCCATTTCGTCCAATCCGGCGCGTGCATCACACGGGGGGACAGGGCGCGTCGCGCGATTGGAGACGCGGAGAGAGAAGGAGCAGCGCGACACATGGCAAATCGTGATTGGTCCTGCAGATTTTTATCTCATTTTATCTTTAAACTCAATTATTTCATTGCAAATTAATTTTTTATTTTTTTATTTTTATACCAAAATTCATGATTTTTTTTTCTCTATAAATAGAGACTTGGTTCATTTGATTTGGACACAGAAAAAAAAATCACATTTTTCACTCTCTTAATCTTATTATTATACTTCTATTAGTGTTTATTTTTAAGTTTTAGTCTCTGTTTAGTGAAATGGATCCCAATAATAATTTCAACACCCAAAATTCTTCTAATAATCCAAACAATTATCAAAATCCCAACAATTTCCAAAATCCCAACAATTATCAAAATCCAAATTATTATCAAAATTCCAACTATTATCAAAATCCCAACTATTATCAAAATCCAAATCAATTTTCCAACCAACATCCTCCAAACTTTCATCCATATTATGGATCTATGACGGGAAATTCATCTCAAGCACCCCGTTTCATGGTTATATGCCGATGGTTAATGAAAATTTTCCGAGTGGTGGTGCACCTGAATTTCCCGGATTTTCAACACAAATGACCATTGGTGGCACGACATCTGCTAATGAAGTCACTCCAAGTTCAGAGGAATCAACTCCTAAGAGCCGAAGAAACCCGCAACCAGCATGGAACACTGAACAAAATTTGGTGTTAATTAGTGGGTGGATTAAATTTGGAAGTGACAGTATTGTCGGTAACAACCAAAAAGGTGAAACATTTTGGGGTAAAATTGCTGAGTATTGTAATGAGCATTGCTCATTCGATCCTCCGCGTGATGCATCTGCATGCCGAAACCGTTTTAATTATATGAACAAAATGATTGGTAAATGGGTTGGTGATTATGATAAAGCTATGCGTTTGAAAGGAAGTGGTTGGTCGGACAATGATGTTTTGTTAAAAGCACAGGAAATATACGCGGGTGAGAAGAAGGTTAAATTTAATTTAATGGCAGAATGGGACGCTCTCCGTGATCAACCACGTTATTCAAGTCAAGTAGGACAAACTATTGGGTCGGGAAGTAGTGGATCTAAGAGATCTCACGATGATGCTTCTGGCTCAAACACTATAGGATCTAGTGTTCGTCTTATAGGTAGAGAGGCAGCCAAAAAGAAGGGTAAAAAGAAATCTGGCATGGAGGGGGTGGAGAAAGATTGGGATAAATACCAAATAATGAGGGAAAAAGAGGTGGAACATTTGGCAAGGATAGCTTCCAATCAAGAAGAGAAAATCAGAGTTAAGAAAATGAGTTTGTATGTGAAGTTATGTTCCGATGAGAATCTGGATGACCGGAAGAAAGCCCTGTTGGACTCGTTGGCCCAAGAACTGTTTCCTTAATTTCAATTAATTATTGTGTTGAATATGTCAGTCTACTATTTGCTTTAAGTATTTGTTTGTAGTGTTTGTAGTGTTTGCTTGAATTATTGTGTTGAATATGTCAGTCTACTATTTGCTTTAAGTATTTGTCTGTAGTGTTTGTAGTGTTTGCTTGAATTATTGTGATTGAATAAATCAGTGTAGTCTTTGCTACATGTTTGTTTTGATTATTGTGTCCAATTCTTATCTGATAATTAACTTTATACAATTATTATTTGAAATCCGCAAGCTGCCCACCATCCAATTCGAATATGTCAGTGTTGTGCTTTAATAATTGTGTCAACCACCCAACTTGCTTTAATTATTCAGTCCACCACTCAATCCTTATCTGATAATTAACTCAATACAATAATTATTTCAAATCCGTCGGTAGACTAAATTGAATCTATATATAGAGACTCATCCATTTATGTACCAATATCCCAAATCTCATCCAATCTAATTCCAATATCCTAAATCTCATCCAATATACTTCCAATAACACAAACAATGAGTTCATCAGAAGATGATTTTGATGTCGCAGCCTACACTAAAAATCGTGAAATTGAAGATGCTTATGTACGCAATGTATTTAGAGAGCGTCGAAAGAAAATATTGGAAGATGGTGCACGTCGTAGTAGAAAATATCTCAATAGAGATCATACAGCTGCAAACCAAAGACTAATTGACGACTACTTCGCCAATGAGCCTACATATGACGATGCAATGTTTCGTCGTCGGTACCGCATGCAGAAACATCTTTTCCTTCGAATCGTTGAGGACCTTTCAAGTAGTGATAACTACTTCACCCAGCGAGTTGATGCTACAGGGAAAGAAGGTATATCACCTTTAGCAAAATGTACCACAGCAATGCGAATGTTGGCATACGGTATGGCAGCAGATGCGGTCGATGAGTACATCAAAATAGGAAGTACTACAACATTAGAGTGCTTACGTAGATTCTGTAAAGGAATCATACGATTATATGAGCAAGTGTATCTCAGAGCACCAACCCAAGATGACCTGCAAAAAATACTACATGTTAGTGAACAACGGGGGTTCCCAGGGATGATTGGGAGTATTGACTGCATGCACTGGGAGTGGAAAAATTGTCCTAAAGGATGGGAAGGTCAATTTACTAGGGGGGATAAGGGAACCACCACAGTTATTCTTGAAGCGGTTGCAACTCATGATCTATGGATCTGGCATGCATTTTTTGGATGTCCGGGAACGTTGAACGACATAAACGTTCTAGACCGTTCACCTGTTTTTGATGACGTGGAACAGGGGAAGACTCCAAGTGTGAATTTCTGTGTGAATCAACGTTCCTATGATATGACATACTATCTAGCTGATGGTATCTACCCTTCGTATCCAACTTTCGTCAAATCCATTAGACTTCCTCAAAGTGAACCCGATAAGTTATTTGCAAAATATCAGGAGGGATGTCGGAAGGACATCGAACGTGCATTTGGAGTGCTTCAAGCTCGATTTAAAATCATCCGTGAACCAGCTCGCTTGTGGGACATAGTCGATTTGAGTATCATCATGAGGTCTTGCATCATATTACATAATATGATTGTTGGGGATGAACGAGATTCATATTCTCAACGTTGGACCGATTTTGAGCAATCTGAAGAAAGTGGATCTAGTGCGCCGCAACCATATTCAACCGAGGTATTACCCGCTTTTGCAAATCATGTGCGTGCTAGGTCCGAGCTCCGTGATAAAAAAGCTCATCATGAATTGCAAGCAGATCTAGTGAAACACATATGGACAAAGTTTGGAATGTATCCGAATTGAAGATGATTTGTTTCGTATTAATTATGTTTGTGTGTTGTTTTGCATTTTAAGTTAATTTGCATCGTATTAATTATGTTACTTGTGTGTTGTATTGCATTTTAAGTTAATTTGTATCGTATTAATTACGTTATTTGTGTGATATAATGCATTTTAAATTAATAATATAATAAAAAAAATTATTTAAAATTTTTTTTGTTAAGTGTTTATTATTTTAATTTATTTTTAATCGATAATTATAATTTTATTTAATCATAAAAAATAAATATAAAAATTTAATTAAGAATATGAAATAAAAAGTGGTGGGGTAGAGAATGTGGTGGGGTAGGGTGTTGAATGAAAAAACTATTGGAGAGGTAAAAGTTGAATGGAGTGTTGAATGATTAGGTGGAAGAGAGAGAAGATGATGTGGAGTGTAAAAAGTGGGTGTTGAGGGTGTTGAAGGTTGATGACCATTGTACATGGTCTTATATGTTGTCCATTATTCATTTTTCCATCTATTGTGGGACCTTCTAAAATTCAAAGGTCAAAAATGAAAAAGAACTAAAGAAACATATGTCTTGATGATTTCACGAGCTGACAAACACTTACTAAATGTTTGATTGGAGAAGAACAAAATAGAAAGGGGAAATTTTTTTTTATATATTTTGCTTTTGATTAAAATGTTTTTGTAGCGAAAAGATAACTTAGACCAGTAAGGAGTAAAACATAAATTCATGAAGCTTTTTGAATAGATAACTTTCAATTTTATTTAATTATTTATAGGATTGTTTGATTACATTTATTTAGGGTCTGTTTGGTTCAAATGATGAGAGGGGAGGGGAGGGATTTTAATGAAAGGGAGGGGAGAGAAGGGGAGGTGGGGGAATATCTTTTAATTATTTATATGTTTGGTTCAAAAGATGTGAGGGGAAGGGAGGGGAGGGATTTTAATCGTAAATATGTTTGGTTCACGAGGGAAGGGGAGGGAAGATAAAACTAAATTACTTTTTTATCCTTATAATCTTGCAAGAGTCTCATAATTTTAAAATTATTCACTTTATAAATAATAAATTAAATATAAAATTGTGTAAAAAAAATATAAAACTCAATAAACTTAAAAACTCCACAATTAAATCAAATTATTTGTTCATAATAATTTTTTGATTTTGATGACCATCAAATAAATATAATTTAGGCAAAATTACATGTATGGTCCTTTTATCTTATTTTTTTGTAACAATTTGGTCCTTTATCTTTTATTTGTAACACTTTGATCCTTTATCTTATATATTTGTAACACTTTAGTCCTTTATCTTTTATTTGTAACATTTTAGTCCTTTATCTTTTATAACATTTACATATAAACCCTTTTTTTCATATTTTTTTTAGTAAAAAAATGTTGAATTTTATTTGTTTAGATACTTTTTTATCAAAATTAAATAAAACTCATGATTTTGATGAATATGTTCATCATCTTTATCAATTCTTTCATATTTTTATGTTCTTTAAAGGACCAAAATGTTACAAATTAAAGATAAAGGATCAGAATGTTACAAAAAGATAAGATAAAGGACCAAAATGTTACAAATGAAAGATAAAGGACCAAAATGTTACAAAAAAATAAGATAAAGGATCAAACATGTAATTTTGCCTATAATTTATAACAATAAACTCTACACACAAAAAGGTTAAAAAAACTGTATGATTTGTAAAAAAAAAATTGTATGAAAATAAAAACTATATATACAAGTTAAAAAATTGCAAGACTTTTTGAAAATGTATATATACATTGTAACGAAAGAAAAATCTAGAAAACAAAAACTATATTGTAGTATATAATAATAGATGTAACAAAGAAAATAATAAACATAACTAAATTATAAAAATAAAAAAAACGTAAAAGGACTTGCAACAAATAAATTAACAAGTTAGCAATATAAAAAACTTTTACGAAAGGATGATTTTGACATTTTAAAATAAATAT
The DNA here is from genome assembly GCA_030408175.1 of Trifolium repens. Lineage (NCBI taxonomy): Eukaryota > Viridiplantae > Streptophyta > Magnoliopsida > Fabales > Fabaceae > Trifolium > Trifolium repens. The sequence continues at coordinate 57,839,904 of CP125836.1, read as the reverse complement.
GAGGACAATTATGTCAATATAATAAAAATTGTAATAAGATGTCTTGTCTCACCTCCCCTCCAAATCCCCCCAATTTGGGGGGGAAGCAAAAATGGTCTTATATTCCCTCCCCTCCCTTTCCCTCCCCTTCTTAAAAAACTGAACAAAACACAATTCACTAATAATATTCCCTCACCTTCCCTCCCCTCCAAAAACCTCCAACCTAGTGTGTTGATTTCACTAAATGACACCACAATATGATGCTTCAACTAGGCATGAAAATATCACTCATGTAGTGAGTACTCATCTGTCCCGTCCTGACTTTGAAGGAAAAAATTTAAGTTAATTGGGTTTGAGTTTTCCTTGATTTTAAAATATGGAGTTGGGGCGGGTAATACAAACATTGGTATCCACCCTAAACTCGTCCCTGAAACCACTCTACTTAAATCGAATTATATTTTACCTCTTTTAAGTCAGAAACTCTTAAAACATTCTAGAATCTAAAGTTTGTTTAATATTTTTTGAGCTGCTGAACTAAGAAATTCATAAATATAATGTAAAGTAGAAATATAAAAGAATAAAAATGAGCATATAGGTTGTTTGATTTATTGTGAGGGTTGAAAAATTTACTAAGTGTTATATTTATAGATAAACAATAGTCCTGCTGGCCGAAACAACATGGTCTCCAAAATTTAGCCTTGCTCAGCTAATTATATAAGTAGTGTTGATTCCATCCACGCTTGCATTGCCTCCTTGAACGTGCCTCGATGTCAATAATTGTTGCGTTTAGTAGCGCTATAAACATGAAACACGACTGAAATACCAAATTGTCAAGTTTTACTAACACTCCCATGACTTTCGCAGACCTTAATAGACTTGAGAAAGACTCAACTAACTTGCATTCGGCTATTTTTATATTTGTTTAATTAACCTTCACTTAGAAGAGGAGAATTTGGCTGACTCTAAATTCAACTATATGCCAATTTTGGCTAACAAGTTATTTATTTTAGGTGTAAACATTGTTTTAAGAGATACGTATCAGTAAGTGAGCCATGCAGAGTTGAGCATTGGTTGGAGGGTCAAGTTAACAACAGTGATATGTCTTTGAGTAGATTTTAACCATTACCTTGATAGAAAATAGATAAGCAAGAAGATGCATAATGATTGAAGCAATCAAACTTTGTTAGAAAAACAACTCTCATTCAAATATAAATGTATACGAACAATTCAAACATAGAACACTTTATTTGATTCTGGAGTTCCACCAATTGTGCCTATATCTCTGACTACAAAGCGGCTGCAGTACTTCTATTAATCAAGGTTATGATTTACAAGATACAACTTCTGTTTAAAATTAAATAATACGGTCCAATTTACAAAATTGCCTCTTAACAACGAGCTTACATATCTTCCAAATTCAAACAAGGTCACATGGAACAGTAAATTTTGATTCAACTTTTGCATAAGGCACATTTTCTGTTGTCCAATGGTTTTTTGCTTGACTTGATTAGTTATGTGATTGGTGTCGATTGTCTTTCTTGTTCTATAAGATATATATCGGAACTTCAGTTTTTCCAATGCATTCTCTCACACGTAGTATCATATGATACTCTATTAAATTTTTATAGTGTTTAAATCAACTTTACAAAATTGGCTCGTAAGTCAATAGGTGTTACTCTTTTTAAACTCATTTAAGACTTTTATCTCGGTCGAGAATGAATTTGAGTGCATTTTAAACTAGACAGATACCTGGTAGATTTGATTTCTAATTAAGTGAGTTGAGGCTATCAAAATCTCCTTCTTTCTTTGTTCATTCATTTTACTAATTAAGTATTGGCATCTGTTACTTTTTTTTTACCATATTAATAATCTAATAAGATAGAACTTATATTGTCTTTCTTACTTTAACTAATATCTTGATCAAACTTTTAAAATTTGGAGTATAATAAGACTAAACTATACATCTGATTTTATTATGATCTCAAAAGAACATCTCACAGCTAGATATCAGAGCATATAATTAATATTTAATTTGGTTAATTCAACAGCTTAAAGGGAGAGTGCTTTTGCAAGAGATGTCTTGAATTTTCTCACAAATACTGCATTGTTTCCTGTTAATATCGGTTATATTTTAACAAAGGAACTCTTTATTAACAAAGTTTGTTAAGGCTACTCTATTTTATTTTTCAATCACCCAATTATGTTCTATGTAATCTTTTTTATTTTATGTAAAGTTCCATAATTGAATGAGTGAATGAATATCATTCAAGTCATTGATTGTTCCTTGTGTCACAAGTCACAGCAGCATGTATACAGCCTAATAGTTTATATTAATACAATATGGCCATAAGATGCCAACTAAAGTTGATTCCAAAGATTTTAATGTTTCATGTGCATTACTGCATAACTGCATAACACATCATAAGATTTTAGTAGACCTGCAAACATATTTTTTTTGACAAATAGTCCCATTGACATTTCAAATTAAAGCTTGAATTATGAAAAAAAAAAAAAAAAAAAAAAAGAAGGAAGATAGAAACTGATACATAATGGTAAGGAATAAAGATGGTTGAAAAGAGGAAAACATAAAAAGAGATTTTTCTAAAATTCAAAGTTCAAACATGAAAAGGACAATAGAACATCCAAACAATCCTCTAAGTGTTGAAACATGTATTTAAAAGTTGTTTTTAGAGTAATAACATCCAATCAAGTCCAGAACACAAACAAACTCAATTTTAATCAAAATTACACTCTTCATAAAAATATGCTCACCAAGACACACACAAAGTCATCGTTATATATCAACAAAGATTTATAAATTTTCCTTCATTAGTTCACTTTCTACGTAGTTCAAGGGAAGTGTAATAACTATTCAATAATAAATGCTAAAATAAATAATTGTACAAAATATTTGAATAAAGGTATAAAATAATAAAAATGAGCAATATAACAATTCAAGATCCTAAGAAGGCATCAACCTTTGCATTTGCTGCTCTAGACAAGAATTTCATGCAAATAGGTGGCTGCACTCCAGCAAGAGCAAGAAATGAGCTAGGAAGTGACCAAATGCCATCTCCGCAAATCAAACCAGAAGCAACTGCTGATCCGAATGCATCAGCCTTAGCCCTATCAACCTTCTTCCAAATAAACAATATCAAGCTTCCAACACACATATCAATAGCAAAATAGCTTCCAATGTAGAAAGGTATAGCCATAGCCATAGGAACAGGAATAAATTTGGCATATTTCTCTTCGGCCAAATCGCGAACAAGATTAATAATTATTGCTCCAGCAAAAAACACGCAGCAAAGTACAAGACAGTTTTTAGGCAGAGCAGAGATACCGTCCACACCTAGTATAGCTATGTTACGATAAACAAGGGCAAAAGGTGCAGGGTATGCTGAACCGGGTTGACCGAGAGTACCGAAAGCGTGGTAGAATAGCCAGAAAACACACGGTGATATAATACATCCCATAGCAGTTCCAATAACTTGGCTCACAAACATGGATTTCGGGGAAGCCAATGTCATGTAACCTGTTTTAAAGTCTTGCATAAGATCTGAAGCGGTTGAAACAATATTCATCATGACACCACATGCTGCTAAACCAGCTATGACACCGCCGTTGCCTGCACCTGCCCAAGCACAAATAATGAAGATGGCTAATTTTCCGTAGGTGGATGCAAGGGACCAATCTGTTAGTCCACAACCGTAGGCATTGCAAAAGGCTAGTGCCGGTCCAATGATGTAAATGCAAAGTATGTGATACCACTTTAGCTGGTGGAAAATGTAGGGGATAGTGACGGTTGAGATTATTGCAATTATGACATAGCCCGAGATAGCAAACCAGGAGGGAATTTGATCTTTGAGGAACATCTCAGTTCTACGCTTATCATCGAACGAAAGTGTAGATGGAAGAGCATCATGGGATGGTGCTACACTGCTTTGTGTTTTTGAGATAACAAATTGGTTATACAAACCGTAAAGAGTGCGGCCAAGAACTTTGGCAAAACTGTATAGACCATCACCAAGAATCATTGATATAGCTATGAAAACTTTGTAGCCTTGAAGACCATGTAAACTACTTTGTTTAAGATCAGAAGGGTACCAATCTCCTTTTTTATCTTCAATGAGAGGCCACATGACACCCCAAGAAAGAATTCCACCAATGAGTAGTGATATATTGATTATATATGGACATATCATCCCAACTCCGACATAGGTAGCTGAAAAATCAAAGTAGAACATCCTTTGATAGGCTTCTAGACCAAATGTGGGGAAGCTTGCAAATCCACAAGAATCGCCGGAAGTGAAAAACCATTGGAAGAAACCCCACAAGAAACTAAAGGAGAAGAACTTTCCAAGTGTTTGTACTTGCTTCTTTGCTAGTTTGGCGCCTTCAGTTGTATGGAAACTGTTGATAAGAGTAGCGGTTGCAGTACCACTTGGATATGTCAATCTGAAGTCAACAATCATAATCTTTCGGAGTGGAACCACAGAAAATATACCAAGAAAGCTAACAACAAATAGGAAAGCAATCATCCATGCTAAACCAGGAATCTTAACATCCATCATCATGTTACCGCCGCTTTGTTTTGCAACAGTTGGACTCATTGCAAACAAGTAACTACCAAAACCGCCACTAAATGCAATGCCACTTGCAGCAACAACACAAGTCTGAATAACAGTATTCTCCTGTCTTGTAAACGGTTGATTAAGCAAACCCGATTTCGAAAGCAATTTAGTCCATGTTTTAACAAAGAAGAACCCTAACAACCCGGCCGAAACATTGAGAGAAGGAATAATACCAGTTGTAAGATTAAGCTTCATCACGATGAAAGTGAAAAGCACTGATAACAAGAAACTCACAATTATAGCCCTAACCGTAATCTGTTTCTGCCATGCAGGCACTGATACTGCTTCAAACCCTTTTTCAATTGAAGCCTCCTCCTCCAATTCTTGTTCCTCCTTCGACATCATCACTGTTTCATCGTTGTTAGCCATTATTCTTGTTGAATTTGTGGGATTTTAGATGAAAGGATGAGAGAAAATAATACGAAGTATGAATATTATTTGTTTATACTTAACATCATTGAGATACTTCATATTTATAAGCAAATAATTTGTTCAAATTATAACTGAATCCCTAGAGATAAACCAACAAACTTAATATATTTATCTTTTATTGTAATATAAGTATATAATAACTTTGCGTAAAAAAAAAAAAAATATATATATATATATATATATAATAACTTGATTATCTTTTCATTATAACTTTTTTTTAATTGATTTTATTATTACTCCTATAACTTAATATGTCTTATCTTTTCAACAAACTAAATTTGTATATCTTTTTATTTGGTATTTGTTATTTCTTCTCTTTTTAAATCTAATTTTTAAAATTGCTTATAACCAAGTGATTAATTCAAATCTACAACAGAATACTTTGGTTACAGGGATAAGACATAACAAACTTAATCATAGAGATATTTTCTCAATTAAATATAATTTAAATCATATACTTATATATTTTCAAAAAAAAATTCATATACATATATAAGATATTTTCTATGTAACTTAAATCAGTGGAGGTCGAATCGATTAAATGTAGTTGAGTTTGATCTTAACTAGAATAATCCTTAATCATATTTTACTTGTCTCACAAGTCACAACTGAACTTTGAATTATTTGGTAACTGAATTCCTTGATTATAGGGATAAGAACCAACAAAAATTTTCTCAAGAGAATATGATTTAAATCATCTATATATCTTAACAAATAATATGTAATTTAAACTAATCCAGGATTATCTGGGAATTGGAACAAGTATAGAAACAAACTAATTAACTTCACCCAAATTAAACAGAAAGACAACAATTAAGAGGCATAATTTATGTAATAGTAACCATAAAAAATGCCAAGAACATTGCAATTTGTTGAAATCATAGTATTATATTACATTAATAAGAAGGAACAACAAAGTGCAACTATATATAAGTCAACAATTCAACATATATATACTTGCCAATGATTAGTAGAAGCATTGATCAATAATAACATATAAATTATAATAAATGATAGTCTAGAGAAATAAACAAAGAACATATATACATATGGCAGGGTAACTGATATTATGCATTCTAGCTAGGCAGCCGGATCTAGCTAGTTTCGTACTTAGAACCTTTAATTCTACGAATAACCTAGCTAGTTTCGTACTTAGAACCTTTAATTCTACGAATAACGCACGATTATTAGTTCGGCTCTTGTACTTTCTTCTCTTCTCAAGATTCATTTTGGTTATTGGCACTTTTCCACTTCTAATTCAACCACCTAAATTATGTAGACTATAATAGTTTTGCACATAGTTTAGAATTAGATTATAAATAAATATAATCACCCGGAAATACTCCTTTGTCCTTAATCTTTGGTCTTTTAAAGTTTGGATACACATTAAAAGAAAAGATAAAAAAACAAAAGTTGAGGTAGTGAGACAAGGAAAATATCTTCATAAAAAGGGCACATATGGTTTCCTACTCTATAGAGGATGTAGCAGTGACAGCAAGTTAGCAACCCTTTGGAAGGAAAAAGAAGAGGAAGATAATGATTTTTCTTAGCAAAGTGTTTGCTTTATTACACAATGGCTTATTTTGAGCTCAACTTATATGACATCATAGCATAATAGGCAACCTCACCTTTGATGTTGATGGATATTTAAATGTCAGAAAACACATTGTGAAGCTTTTTTTTTTTAATATTTTAGAATGATTGATCATTCTATTCTCAACCCAATCTTTCTTTCTTCAACTCTAGAGTCAGTTATGCATGTTTTAATTAGTGTGCTTGATTTATGTTAAAATTTTGTTGCTTATGCTAATGAGTGTGAATGCTCTATCCATAAATCATGGCATCACCAATTTTGAGCTATTTTGATTTGCTTGATCAACTGAACTTGAGAGCAAGATCACAAATATTGAAAAAGTTGGCCAAGGGATTATCTTGGTTATTAAGAACTAAATTGATTAATGTTGGAAAAAAATTCCAAGTTATGGTAGCCAAGTAGTTTATTTAGGAACTAAGTTGAGTGTAACTAAGGCATACTTAGGAATAAGTATAACATAGTGATAGTGAACCTTATCTTAAAGGTGATTGGAAAACAAGTTATATTGAAATTTTAGATCCAATTGTTGTTGTAGACTTTGTAGCATCCTGAGGCATGTTTGAATCTGTAAAGAAACATATCATGGAATTGTTACTCTAACTTTTTGTTACTGCAACATTTTTACGCTGCTTTACTATATTTTTTTATCATTTAAAACTAGTGCTGCAATAACTCAAATCAAATGTTGATACCGATTAATTGTGAATTTAGCTATTTAGACTAACTCGTTTGCCAATGTTAGAATTGAACATATACAATCTTTAAATGATTTTGTCTCCATTGTATATACTATATACTTTCACATTACACAAACCAGGTAGTATTACCAAAGCACTAAGCATCTGGTCCAAGACCTCTGTCCTTTTTCTTGTGCAAGTCCAAAAGAGCCTTCGTCAGCGCTAGGTAGTTACGGAGGCACTCAGGACATGGCCCAAGGCCTCTATCAGCATAATTAAAGTAGGAATCGATCTTCAATATCAAAAAAAAAAAAAAAAAAGTAGGAATCGATCTTAGAACCTAGTAGTAACTTGCAAAAGAGCACCATCCACTGCATCATGCCAATGACTCGAATAATATTCCCCAAGAAGTATATATTATATACAAATATTGTAAAACCCGTTAAAAAGAGCCGCACTATGTAATTCGCTTTAGATCTACATATCTGTCAGACCAGTCCTGCAAGTAGAAAAGAGACTGTTAGAGTTTGCAATAGCATACCACATGTACATGCGCACTTTTTGTACATTAGCAAGGTTGCTATGTTGCCTAAAATATAGATTAAGGTTACTAGTACTACAAGTAAAGGTTGAAACTTGGATGATATTCTTTCTTCCATTATGTGTTAAAACTTAACCAGCGATCAAATTATCAGTCTCATTATGACAGAACACTAACCTAACAGATAAAAAGGCAATTCTGCCAGCCTAAACAAACGCTGCTTGTCTATTTAAATGTAAATGCTGCTTGCGTGTGACTATGTTTCACAAAAATGAAGTGAGCAGGATCGTAACAGGATATCTGGAACAGCTTCCATACAACATAGATGCAATCAGTGATGCTGAAAAGTTGGAAAAGTTAACCAACATTAGCCACAAAAAATAAGATGTTAGAGTTGTTAGAACGTGTAGTAAAGCATGCACCTTATGAATATGATAGAAAGATTAAAAAGACATGCACACAAGAAAATATTTTATTATTTTTCCAAATATTGTTCATTTAATTTCACTTTCCATTTAATAATTGTCCAATTCAATAATTGCCAAAACTAAAACAAAATGAAGATTTGAGTAATGAAAACTAATTCTATAAGTTATTGTTCACTTCAAAGTACAAGTCAAGAGATTCAGCTAAATCAATTAATATGCAAATAGATACAACCCATTACAATTTAGGTGGTGATGGATCATGTTAATATTTTGGTCCGTTAATTGAAGGCAAAGATGGGATAGACATAAGAGAGATGGGAGACAATTTATAAGGATGGATATAGATGATATATCTCCATTCAAAGCTATAATATAAATTCCCAAATCTTCATGTGAATCGTCATGATTAAAACACATTTTTCTCTATTAATTTAATTTTTATAACTAACACCATATGGATCTAGTTAGCCAAATTAAATTTCTTACATATAGGCTATAGTATACCAGCTCAAAATATTGTCAAAAAGTAAGTAAACATAAAATATTGTGGACTAGCCTGCAAAAACATATCAATAGAACTCTTAGAATTGGGAGTTGGGCCTAACTCAACTCTACAAAACCGGCTTGTAAGGCGAGAATTGCATCTTAAGTAAGAAAAGCATACACAGAATAGAAGTTTCCTCTGATACACTTCTATGCATACTTTCCATTCAATTGACATCAATTCAATTAATGTGAGCAAAAGATACCTTTCAAGGCAGATAAGTGACATCATCCATAGAATTGAGCTGACCCAATTTGCTTCCTTGTGAGCACAACAACCCAGGCCTGATGTGATGGACAAACATATGTCAAAAGAAAATCACCTAATAGTTCCATGAAAAATTACAAGAGCAGTAAAGCACATAGGACTTAGTACAAGTGGTAAGTTTTCAGTATATGAAATCTGTCAATTTAGTCTCTAAAGTATATGAAAATCCGTCAATTTAGCCCCTAATATCTTAATATATTAGGGACTAAGTTGACAGAATTTATATACTTTAGGGACTACTTATTGTATTTATATAGTTTATGGACTAAATTTGAAAGAACTAAACTTCAAAATCACAAAACAAATAAAACAAGAGACAATAAGTAAGCTTTTACTTCTCAATCCAAGATCAGTCTTGGTTAGTGACTCAATCATTCATTTGTCTGTATTGCAAATTAGAATTTCAAAAACTTTCGTTTGCAAAAGCTTATCACTAATTATTCTTCTTTCTTTACCTCTTCTGAACATAATTAACTGCATCTAAGCTAATTTTTGTATATTTATTTGCATTGCCGCTGAAGAATAATTGATTTGTCCTAAGAGGTGTCAACTCAGTAGCAAGAACACTTGATAACCTCAAGCGACGTAGTTCAAATTCCACCTGATAACTGTTATTAATAATAAGAATAATTTCCCCTTCCCAATTTTCTTTTACAAAAAAAAAAACACAAAACATTGATTCCTAGACTACAGATTTTGGAATCTTTTCATGGTAGGAAATGCAAGTTCCACTTCATCAAACTCCACCTTAGGCTGATCGAGTCTGTTTGGGAGTTTAAGAGGGGAGTGGAGGACTTAAAAACAAAATGAAAGATGAAGTGAAAAGTATAGAGAGCTTTGAAAAGCAAAGGCTTTGAGGGGTTTATTTTTCTTCATAATGCAAAATCTCTAATTTTGTGGAACTCAAAAATTGTATTGGATGAGGGTTTGGGAAGACAAATTCAATATTTGTTATAATACTCTAAATATTAAAAATATAATAATCATAAAAATTCATTTATTATTCTCTACACTGTCAAAAAAGTGAAAATTTTCTCTATTTTTTTCCTTACTCGTCCGAAAGCCCTTCCTTCCAAACTTCCATGCAGAGCCTAAATGCCACTAATAAAATCCTCTATCGCAACATCAAAACTTTTCGCAGCGACCCAACTGCACAAGCAGTCCGAAGCCAATCAAAAACAACAGGTTGTGGTTAATAAAAACTTCAATACAGATTAACCCGATTGCACAAAACAACTAGAAATTGAATCCTTAGAAACATGGGAACATCATGTGTACCGGTGCCACCATCATTGATCCATTTCCTCTAATAAACACCGGTGGCGGCGTGGGTTGAGAACAGCTCTTGTGGGTTACGAGCCCACCGGAGTTTTGAGCTGGTGTCGCTGTGAATTTACACGGGTCGGGCGAACCACTAAGCTGCCGGATCTACATAGGGAGGTTTGGACTTTGGAGGCAATAAATAAACCCAATCATAATTGAGTTTATCTTTTTTGGTTTTTCTAAAATATTAAATATAGAAACAATCATATAAATTCTTGATTGGTTTATATTTAATTTTAATACAATCCTATGGCAGAATGTAGCAGAGAGCCAAAACTCTGGCTTCCTTGCAGCGCCGTCATATCGAAGTATAGCGGAAAACCCCGCAATATTATCCGAAATTGGCCATGGCGGAGAGGCCACAAACCTCCACCGATACCCGCCATGGCCAATATTTGATAACATTTTTAACAATAACTTATTAACAAAAAAACAACACTCAGAAACAAGACAACATTCAAAAGGAAAAATATTAAGTTGGTCACAAGCATTTGGACCCTCTATTTGGGCACAAACATTTGAGAAAAGAATTAAATAATGTGTGCGCCCAAAAACTTGTGATCATGAAAGACTTCCTCCATTCTAAAATACTCTTAAACACGGACGGCTTTTAATGTTTTATACATTGAGAACTAATAATTATTTAAAGCAGCAAAAACATCATGAACAAACGATTCAATCAAATGGAGACAACCTGGTGATACCTCTAATCCATCAGGGTTCGATTTTCCCAAACCAAAAACAGATGCGTAGGAAGATAAAATTTATCACAGTAAAAATTGAGAAAAGAAATGTCAACTAAACGCTCAATTCATATCATTCAGGTCTAGGAAAAATTATTGTCAAAGGTTTAATGAACTACATCCTCAACTACCAATCTCAAACGAAATAAAATCATAAGTTTTTCTCAAATGAAATATGTCCTGAATCTCTGCATATTAATCCACCAACCAATAACTTATCCAGCAAAAAGAAAATATGGTTCTGATAAAATCAAAATAATATACCACAGCAGGTAAAATTACTTCATTCGTTCAATGACAACGAACCAAGTTGATCACCAGCTTTAGATTCCAATGCAGCGTCATGAAGGACTTGCAATGCCTCAGAAACCTTTGTTTTCAGGTCATCAGGAGATTCAATGAGATTAATCACTTCTGCCTGGTCCATTTCAAGCAACATCCCTGTCACCTTTGTTGTAAGTTCCTTTGCTGTAAGACGGTCCACAAGGGGATAAAGATGTTCGCCCAACATCTGTTAATTTCAATTAATGCATACCAAAAATTACATTTCTCACACAACAGTTATAAATTAATTGAGACAAAGGTAAATAGAAAATAAGTAAAATGTAATTTAGTCCTTAGTTATTAATGAACCTCAATTTGATCCGTGATTAAATTATGCATGTAATTTATCATTTAAATTTTCAAAATAATTTGATGCTGGACCCTACTGCAAGTAGCAAAAGGAGTAACATGAAATGTTTGAATAATTTAAGTAAAGGTCAAAAATTGCAAGAGAAGTAAATTTTTAAAGATCAGAATACCAATTTACTCTAAGGAAACAATATACAGACAGTTCCTACATGTAATAATACCAACAACGACTTATACATACCATGAGCTGGTTTTCTGGAGTTGCAGAAGCTAAAGCTGAGGCAAGTGATGTAGACCCGGGATGCTGATTATCAATAGGTGCAGTAACTCTAGAACCATCAAATGTCATAGGCAGCATTGGACCAGCTAGACCATGTGGAACTCCAGACGAATCCATGCCATTGCGATTGTTAGCCTTGTGTCTAAAACCTTGATGCGAGTTACGATGCATCATCTGCTTTCAATAGAAATGTTCTTTAATGTGACAACACAAATCATCATAAAAGTTTCAAACTTTAAATTTAGAGAATAATTACTTTGTTCTGGTGCACGTGTTGGAGATTTCCATTTCGTTGAGCACCTTTCCTTTGCCATTTTTGACCCCGTCTCTGCAATTGATACGGCACACCAAAATTTGGAGCAAAGCCAGGCTGCATTCCACCAGCAGGCTGAGGTGGTATGAAGTCATATGTGCCTTGACCCTGTTGAGAGGCAAGTCTCGATGCCTCTGGATAGTATGCATGAATTCCTGCAGCTGGCAGTGCCAATCCACCAGGGGCAACAATTTCAGCAAAATGAGCCTGCAGGAATATTAATTTGTTAAGCCACGCATTGATTTTATGAATAAACTACTAAACACAATCAAACAACCATGAAAACCATTGAAAGTAAATAGCTATTTTAGTCTTTTTAGTTAGTCATTTTGGTCATCAAATGTGATTTTGTTATCCACTTTGGTCCTCAAATGTATTTCTTGTTAGCCAAATTAGTCAATAAAATTACAAACAAAGAGACATTGTGGATGCATTTGCAATTGATATGCATCCAGAGACTATAATGAAAACACCTCACATATTCAAAATTATTATTTACTCATAGATATAATATGCTATATTGATACTCCACAAAAAACACATAAATTACAAAGCACAAATGAATATTTCAACAAAGGCAATCAAAGCAAATCCACTTAATAAGTTACAGCTGGTCAGTTACTTAATAATGAAGAAGTATTGAAAATTGAAATTATATATGAACAATGATATTAAAGAAGAGCATCACCTGCAATTGGGCCTTCCTCTCTTCTTTGCGCTGAGCCACAGCAACAAACAAAGGTTTTCTTCCAACAAACTTGCCATTCATTTCATTCATCTGGACAAAAGACAATAGAAAACATAAGCATGCATTATGAAAATGAAACATGTAGCTTAGCCACACCTCTTTGAATACGTACCGCTTTGTTTGCTTCCTCTGCAGTTGAAAATGCCACGAAACCAGTACCAATACTATGACCGCGAGAATCCAACATCACCTAACAAGTGCAGTACATAATTTCATTAATTCAAATAATAGCAATAAAACCAACAGTAAAAAAGGTCAATTGGAGGAAGTATATAAATTTACACTCAAACAGGACACAACTGCACTTATCACACACTAATAAATAGATCAAGAGAAATATAGAATAAGAATCATTTTAAGATACCTTGCAAGATGTTATGGTTCCGTACTTAGAAAACACATCTTTCAAATTTTCATTAGTAAATTCATCATCAAGATTTTTCAAGTACAGGTTAGCCCTCTGTAATTTCTCGTATCTACTAAGTCTATCCTGCTCTAATTTCGCTTTCAGCTCTTGTTCCCTTTCTGCTCTACTCTGAGCTCTCCCCACAAATAAAACTTTGTCGCCATTGACAGTAGTTCCATTTAACTTCTCGACTGCAGTAGCAGCAGAATCTGGACTCTTAAAATTCACAAAACCGAAGCATTTGGATTTCCCATTTGTATCTTTCATGACTCGTGCACTTGTTATCGTGCCAAAATGGCTAAATAGCTTCTTCAATTCTTCATCATCTAGTGTTTCAGAAAGATTTTTTGTATACACATTAGTAAACTGGGTTGATTGATTGGTCCTAGGTCTTTCCCGGTGGCAAACGAAAGATCCAACATAGACTTGTTTATCATTTATCAACATGCCATTCAACTGTTCGATGGCATTCTTCGCAGATTCTTCGTTGTCAAACTGTATAAAGCCATGCCCTTTTGACTGACCATTGCCGTCAAGAGCCACTTTACACGACAGTATAGAGCCAAAGTAAGCAAAAATGTCGTGCAATGCCTTGTGATCAATCGATTTTTCCAGATTCTTAACAAACACATTGCCAGATCCACTTGTTCGAACACTTGGATCTCGTTGAGAAAACATAATACGAATAGGTTTCCCATTCAGGGGAGTGAAGTTCAAAAGTTCCTTCGCATTGGCCGCTGAAAAATCAGAGAAACAACAACATAATCAACAATTCAAATCATTAAGGAAATAACAACCCAAACTAACACAATAGTCCATCGGTAGTGGTTTGAAATATTAATTGTTATGAATTATGAATGTAAAATGACAAATTTTACGTAGTATCCATACCAATCACAGAATTTATACTTCTTTCATGAGAACTGATACAGAATCTAAGTAATACACAATCATACAATGAGCAATCTATTACCCCCAATATTAATGTCGTGTTTAAATGAATACATGAAAATGGATCAGTTATACATCTCAACATTAATTAATATATAACGATGACATCATCCTTCATCAATCAATTATAAATATAACTGTTCATAATGGATTCATATTCAGTACAATTCATGATAGGTATGTCAGAAACATGTAATGAATCATATCAATTATACTTGTTCATTATGGATTCATATTCAGCACAATTCATGATACGAATCTAATAAACAAATAGGGAGGTCTCAAGTCTCCTCTTTGATGACATTTCCGGGGCTTGTATGCCTAGGAATATCCGTGTATCTTTGTAGTTTCTCTTCTTTTCTTTTGTTGGGCGTTAGCCCTCTTTCTCTACCAAAAAAAAAAAACAACTAATGAATCATGTAAAGGTAAAACAAAACATGAGCAACTACCAACACTTCCTGCTACCAGTACATGAATATAAATAAAATTGATGATTACATTAACAATATAAACATGATTAATCAGCAATAATGAAAATGATTATCAATCTACATGCAAAAACCAAATCAACAATAACAAACCAAATCAACAATAACAATTAACAAATATCATCAAGTGTGAATAAAATAATCAAACAAATTTATTGAAAGTGAAACAAATAACAAACCATCTTGAGCATTGGTGAAGTTGACATAAGCATAACCGAGAGAGGATCTTCTAATCTGATCCCTACAAACCCTAATTGATACAACCTGAGCAACTTGGCTGAACAGATCAAAAAGGTGTCCTTCGTTCACACTAGCCTCCAGATCACCGACGTAAAGTGAAGCATTGGCAAATGGCCCTCCAGTTGTCAATTCCGCCATCGCCGGAGCCATACTCTTTTTCCCCAAAAAAACAAAAAATCGGACTAAGAAAAGTTTGATCGGAGTTCCAGAGAAACCAGTAGACGACGCGCAGCTGTGAATTTTTTTGTGAGAAAACCCTAGTTTTTATTGGAGTATTTAAGAAGTTGTTTTTTTTCATTTTTGTTAAATTTTTTTGGAGACGATGAAAAGATTGAACACAGAAGGTAAGGGACGATGAGTTGGACATTATATATGGCAACACTGCTTACGTGGAATTCCAACACTGCAATCTCTATCCAATATTTTGTCGCTTTTTCGCAATGATGACGTGACATCTATAAGTTTGATGTTGTTTTATTTATTTTGGTTTAATTACAATTTTGATTTTGATGTATTTTTACTCATTTACAAACAAAAAAAAAATTATTTTAAAATCATCAAATTTTGGTCTCTTCTATTAGATTTTTGTATTTAAAATTGATGATTTAATATATTTAAACACAAGAAAGAGAAGAATTCATAAAATTAAGGAATTTTATAAAGTAAAAATTGGTTAACCATACATAGAAGAGAGAATGATTATAATTTGTAAGTGTTAAAATTTTGATGTATTTTTACTCATTTACAAAATTAATTTTTTATTTTAAAATTATCAAATTTTGGTTTCTTCTTCTATTAGATTTTTGTATTTAAAATTGATGATTTTATATATTTTAAAGAGTATTACTATTTAGTAAGAAATATTTACGTAAGAAAGAGAAAAATTCGTAAAATTAAAGAATTTTATAAAGTAAAAATTGGCTAACCATACATGAAATAGGGAATGATTATAATTTGTAAGTGTTAAATATTGTCGCATAAGATTCTTATCTTTCTTGCATAAAAAATTCTTACAAATAGTATTTTCCTATTTTAAATTGTGTAACATACAATCTAATAATGTCGAATGATTAAAAGTGGTGAAATTACAATAAGACTCGTTAGGTTGGACTGTATATTGAGTTAAAAGCAACCATACAAGAGGTTTTTGGCACCACGTATTTACCCAAAATCTTAATAGCATCTCCAATGGTGCAACATTCACATATGTATTTTGTGGGTTTCATTAAAGTCACGATTTTGAAGCAACTCACTCATTTTTTACTTCAGTGCAACTATAAAAAAACTCGTATTAGGTTTTACAACTTTACTTCATATATTAATATTTTATGCATATTGAACTTTATTGCAACTTAAAAAAAGATAAAAACAAAAACATAAGTTAGTATTTTATTTAAAATAACCACGAAGTTCCATTGCTTCATGATGCTCTGCATCTCCAGCTAGCGCACTGAAGTCTTTTGCTTTTCAACACGATGACAAAAAAATGCTTGCTTTTTCAATTCCAGCTGGCGGACGAAACTGATATACAGGACCTAACAAAGGAATAAACTTCCATGAATGTGGAAGAAGAAAGAGAAGATGAAAGAGAGATTGTATTAGAAAAATGAAATCTCAGTTAGTTACAATTATGACCCAGGGATATATATAGCTACTACAAGTTGGTTACAATGCTAACTAACTCATAACTGCTACAACAGACTCATACAAGTGATAACTTGCTTAGGTAGTAACTGTAACTAAGAAGGAGTATTTTCACACTCCCCCTCAAGCTGAGGCCTATAGATATCCAGTAGGCCAAGCTTGACAATAAGTCTATGGAAGTTGGCAGGATGCAGTGCTTTAGTCATTATATCAGCAAGTTGGTGATAACCTGACACGGGTAATAACTTCATGAGGCCAGCTTGAAGCCTTTCCCTTACCACATGGCAGTCGATATCTAAGTGCTTTGTGCGTTCGTGGAAGACCGGGTTGGAAGCAATGTGTAACGCACTCTGGCTATCACAATACAGTGATGGTTGTTGAGTTAGAGTGACCTGCAAATCTCTCAACAAATAGGTAAGCCACTGTAACTCACAAGTCCCCGATGCAAGAGCTCTGTATTCGGCTTCAGAAGAGGATCTAGACACTGTTTGTTGTTTCTTAGATTTCCAACATATCAGAGAATTACCCAAAAAGAAACAGTAACCGGTAATGGATCTTCTTGTATCAACACAACCACCCCAATCTGCATCTGTGAAACCAACCAAATGAGTATCTGATGTGCGAGGAAAGAACAAACCAAGGCCTGGGCAACCCTTGAGATACCTAAGAACCTTATGTGCTGCCTTGTAGTGCAGCATAGTAGGACAATCAAGGAATTGGCACAACTGTTGTACAGGAAATGCAATATCAGGCCTAGTATTAGTAAGGTACAAAAGTTTCCCTACAAGGGTCCTATACCATGTGATATCAGTGTAGGGAGTACTGTCATCATGATGTAACTTATGTCCAGGGTCCATGGGAATGCTTGAAGGCTTGCAGCCTAAGTCACCAGTTTCAGCAAGTAAGTCAAGGCAGTATTGTCTTTGACTTAGGGTAATGCCTTTGGTGGAATGTGCCACTTCTAGGCCTAAAAAGAACTTCAAAGTGCCAAGATCTTTGATACCAAAGGTCTTGTGGAGATTTGTTTTGATGTTGGTGATCTCATTCATGCTACTTCCTGTCAACACTATGTCGTCAACATAAACCAAAAGAGCTTTAAATGATTCTGAGGTTTTCTTCACAAATAAAGTGGGATCAGAGGGTACTTGTGTGAAGTGTTGTGAAACAAGAAAGTGACTGAGCTTCTCGTACCATTTCCTGCTAGCCTGCTTCAGTCCATAAAGGGACTTTGTTAGCTTACACACTTGGTTAGCAGAAAATTCTTCTAAGCCCTGTGGAATTGTCATATACACTTCCTCACATAGATCACCATGTAAGAATGCGTTGTTTACGTCCAATTGTTGAACAAACCAGTTGTTGATTGATGCAATGGCCAGGATAACTCTGATTGTGGTCATTTTGGCCACAGGTGAAAAAGTCTCAAAATAGTCTATCCCTTCTACTTGATTGTATCCTTTGGCCACTAAACGTGCCTTGTACCTCTCAATGCTCCCATCAGCTTTCCTCTTGATTTTGTAAACCCACTTGCTTCCAATTGGTTTAGCTCCAGTAGGCAAAGGGACAATGGACCAGGTATTGTTTTGCTGTAAGGCTTGCAGTTCAGATTGCATAGCCTTTGTCCATTGATCATGCTTACAAGCCTCTGTGTAAGAGTTGGGTTCAGTTTCAGTAAGAAGAGATAGAGTGTAGGCTAATTGACTAGAAGACAGTTTGTCATGACAAGTGTACTTGGTAATAGGATAAGGGGTGGAATGTGTCAGGTTAGTACAAACATAATCTGTAAGATGGATAGGAGGTTTGGTAATTCTAGTAGACCGGCGAAGAGGAGGTGGAGAAGGACTTTGTAATGGAGTAGTAGATGTAGTAAGTGATGGTGGGTCACTTATAGGCACAACAGGTGCAGTAGTAACAGATGGTTCAATAGTAGATTCAACAGGGTGATGATGTGACTCTACAGAATCAGCAAAGACAACGGGTTCTAGACTGGGTGTAGCATGTGGAGTAATGATAGGTTCAAGGGTAGGCTCAATAGGTGGTATGAAGAACTCCCAATTAGTAGTAGATTTAGTTTGAGAAGGAATGGAAGGAGGGTAAGGGAAGATTAGCTCTTCAAACTGAACATTTCTAGATACTACAATCTCAAAGGAGTGTAAATCCAATCCTACAAATCCCTTTGTGCCTGACTTGTAACCCAAGAAAGCGCATTTGCGTGCTCTATGATCAAGTTTCAGTCTGTGTGCATCAGAAGTTGAAACATAGCAGAGACAACCAAAAACTCTAAGCATGGATAAATCTGGTAGTTGTTTGCTTGTTGTAAGGCAAATCTCCACCAATGGCCATAGAAGGCATCCTGTTCATGAGGTACACTGAATGGAGCACTGCATATCCCCAATATTTAGGTGGCAAATGAGATTGAATAAGTAGAGCTCTTGCAATGGCTAAAATGCACTGATGCTTCCTCTCAACACGTCCATTCTGTTGTGGTGTGTAAGCACAACTGGTCTGATGGACAATACCCTTTGAAGCATAAAAGGAGGGAATGGAAAATTCTAATCCATTGTCACTCCTAACTGTCTTAACTCTGCAGTCAAATTGGTTTTCAACTAGGTGAATGAAGTTCTGAACTTGTGCAGCTACTTCATTCTTGCCTTTTAACAAAATTAACCAAGTGAACCTACTAAAGTCATCCACAATTGTGAGGAAATATTTGTGACCATGCACTGTGGCAGTAGAGTAAGGACCCCAAATGTCCATGTGTAACAATTCAAAACATCTAGTAGACTGGCTAGTGCTTAACTGATAAGAAAGTTTCTTTTGCTTTGCTAAATGACAAACATCACAAACACAATCTTTATTGACAGAAATGAAGGGATACAATTTATTCATGAGTTCCAATCTAACAAAAGAAGCATGTCCAAATCGAAAGTGCCACAAGGCTGACTGTGGAATAGAGAAAGTAGTACAAATAGTACCTGAACTAGATTTGCTAAGTGTGTGAGGTGTAGCATGAGTACCTTCCAAGTAGTATAGCCCATTAAGCAGTTTACCCGAACCAATCATCCTCTGTTGGGAGTCATAGATGGTACACACACTATCAGCAAATATGAAAGAACAACTCAAATGCTTTGTAACCTTGGAGACAGAAAGCAAATTGTATGTGAAATGTGGTATATAAAACACATTGGTCAAAGTGAGTGAGTCGGTGATGCAAATATCTCCAATAATATCAGTTTTCACAATGGAACCATTAGGCAGTCTAACAGGTATGGGTTTAACTTTGGTGTAACTACTGAACATAGTGAGGGAGTAACATGCATGGTCAGTGGCTCCACTATCAATAATCCACAAAGCTTCAGAATGAGACATGGAATTGAATGATACAATACCTCTAGTGTCCTCTACAACAGAGCTAGAGGAAGATCCTGCAGTGAAATGGTGAAGTTGTGGAGTAGAGTCTGACTTGTGATTCTTCAACAGGTTCTTGAGAGCATGGAATTCTGCATCACTCAGACCCAAAGAGTTGGTAAACTTGGCTTCAGTTGGTTTGGCCTCAGATGCTTTGTTCTCAGAGCTTGTAGAGGCAATGTAACTAGCCATAGCAGTCTTAGGTGGAGTAGAACCATCACGATACTTGAAACCGGGAGGATATCCATTCTTACGATAGCAAATGTCAATGGTGTGACCACCTCTTCCACAGAAAGGGCAAGACCGATTACCATTACCACTGTTAGAGCTTTTCCCCTTTGAGTAATTAGGTTTCTTACCATCAGCCAGATTGATTTGAACATCGGATTCAGCACTAACCTCCAATCCATTAAGCGATTCATGTTGAACAATCATGGAAAACGTAGTGTTGATATCAGGGAAAGGTTCCATAATCAGAATTTGCGAACGAACCACAGCATAGTGATCATTGAGACCAGTGAGAAAAATAAGAACGAGATCCTCTTGCCTAAGTTTGCGAGCATTGCGAATTCCTTCACATTGACAACGAGCGAGACAGGTACAGGTAGGAATTGGACGAAATACCTCTAGTTCCTCCCAAATTCCACGCAATTTGGTGAAATAATCGTTCACAGAGGATGAATCTTGGCGAATTGCATACAAATCGCGTTGTAAACTAGCGATGCGAACACGATCTGCACGAGAGAAACGAACCTTGAGATCGTTCCAGGCAGATGCAGCAAGATCGTAATACACAATGCTTTGCGAAATCGAAGCAGAAACAGAGTTTTGGATCCAAGAAAGCACCAAATTATTGCATCGAACCCAAGCTTCATAGGTAGGATCGTGTTCGGCAGGCATGGATGAAGATCCATCAAGAAAACGAAGCTTGTTCTTCGTGATGATGGCTTTCTTCATGGACCGAGCCCAAGGATGATAATTCTTGCCATCAAGAACTGGATTAACAAGAGGAATTGCAGGATTTTCAGAAGGATGAATGTAGAAAGGATTTTGAGAGTGATCGACTGGAGCAGAGAAGAGAGGAGCCTCCACCGATGGAGAACCGTTGCGAATCACCATGGTTGATCAGAGTGTTCAGCTTCAGGCTCTAGATACCATAACAAAGGAATAAACTTCCATGAATGTGGAAGAAGAAAGAGAAGATGAAAGAGAGATTGTATTAGAAAAATGAAATCTCAGTTAGTTACAATTATGACCCAGGGATATATATAGCTACTACAAGTTGGTTACAATGCTAACTAACTCATAACTGCTACAACAGACTCATACAAGTGATAACTTGCTTAGGTAGTAACTGTAACTAAGAAGGAGTATTTTCACAGGACCGCCGGAGATGCTCTAAGACATTAGATTTATATGTCATTTCACTTGTATATTGTTTAACATCAACTTTTTCCACTAATACTAATGTGAAACTTAACTCACACTTGATAGATCTCAACTCTCGTCCACAATTCAGCGCCACTCTTTTATTGCTCCTCCATTAAATTGAGCCCAAGGCCAATATATGTTGAGATCTTTTAAGTGAGTTAAGTCTAAATTTTTCTCTCTCCCCTCAATGTTTCTTTTATACCTACCAGTATCACGTTTTTGTCCCTGGACAAAAATTTCGGATATTTTTTTCACTTGTGTTCAGGTTCGGAATTATTATTTTTTTAGAAAAATGTGTTTTATACACAGAAACGCATTTTCGTTCCTCTTCTTCTCCTTCCAACTTCTCACATTCGTTGTTCTTCACTCCAAGTACAAATTTGTTCCTCTCATCGCCTTCTTTGTCATACAAGTAAGATTTATGTTAGTTAAGTGTAGTTTAGGATTATGTTTAAAAAATAACCATGCAGTAGATACAAAACCTGCAAAAAATTGTTGGTAAGGGACATTTCATAACGTATTTTCTGATTTTTCCCAGGCGAAATTTCAGAAAATATTTTCCGATATAAACGTATGTCAGAGCCTCAGAGGGTCCTTTATGTTTACGAACCTACAACCTACTAATGCAAATAACCATGCCTCAAAGAGTGTAAAAAGTGTTTGTCAATCCTTTAATGTTGATTTTAGTCCACTACTACAAGGAAAAATGCAAGCTTCTTTGAGAGAGGTTTTGATTGAGTAATGAAGAAGTGATACACATCCTGACATCTTGTCTCTGTAAAGGAAATTTTTGAGAAAAAAAAATTCGAACCTGAACAGAGCAGAATTTTTTTTTCCGAAACTTAGGTTCAGAGGCAAAAACGAAAGTTTTGGGTGAGGGGGGATAAAAGATACTTGGTGGGGGGGTGAGAAAAATTTGTTAAGCCTCACATTGGTTATAAGTGTTGATGTTGAGCAACATATAAATGAAATGACTCATACTTAAAGTTTGGGATGAATGTGTGGTGCCAAAAGTCATTTGTGTGGTTGCTCTTAGCCCAACATGCCGATACAACGAGGCTCCCTCTTACGGCCTAACGGACCTGGATCCACTGTTGTAACTGCTTCACGCAGTAAAATATTTCGACCAGAAAATTTTGATCGAGCGGTTCTTGTACAAGAAATCATATTTTACATTATTTAATTTCAACCATCCATTTTGATCGAACGGTCATAAACAGTTACTTCATCCATGTAGTAATTGTGTGAAATCCAAACCCCGACCCAACACTATCAAACTTGCAAGGAAAATATTTGGCATGAGCATCAAGGCGGGTTCGGTCTAAAAGTGTAGTATTAGCGTCTTTGCGGGTATAACTCGGTTTATACAGATATATCATATTATATATGCAGAAAATTATATTTGAAAAGGAAAAGAAAAAATTGATAAGATATATAGGAACCTCAAATTGATGTAACATTTTATGTATAATATAATAGGGACAACATATCAACTAGAAAAAGCTTATATATTCGGTTGTTTCCTGGCTAATATTATTATTAATGTCAGCTAATACTAAAATGGATGTTGTTCACCAGTGCTATCTATTCTAAATGCTGGTTGAATCGATTAGTGTATGATAACTAGATTTTTATGTTACAATTTTGTGTGTTGATTATGATCTATTGATGATTTTGTAAAATTGACGATCATTCTTGTGCCTTACCATTAAATTATCAATTCCAAAGGTCAAAGATTTTTTTAAAAAAATGACTTAAATTTCTTGATTCAAGCTAACGATTTGAATAAGATATTTGTGAAATTGAATTGACTTCAAGCTGAAAAAGGATAGTATCGAACTCACGTCAAGTTTTATGATGAATCATCTCTTATCATGTCAAATTGAGTCACGTTTGACCGTTAATACACAATGTCATGATGATATATCTTTATTCAATAGTGACATTAAATTGATGGAGCTGGTTGGAATTGAAATGGATCCAGAATCGGTATAGCCGAAAATCAATGCAGTCATGCAATCGGACGGTTAGATTTTAAACTCAAATTTTATATTAAATAAAAAATTATAAATTATCTTAAGATTTGAACCGTCCTACATTTGATCAAATGGTTCAGAGGTGATGCCTCCACCTGAGTGCATCGCTCAGTGACTGCAGTTAATCCATTTCCAATTGAAACATCTTAAACAATTTCATCGGTATGTTAATTTTCTGTCTTCTTTACAATATCTGTTCAGGCTCTATCTGATCCCTTTTTACTTCCTGTAATTATCAACAATGCGATATGTTAAGCTCAATACGAAGCAGAAATGCTAAAAGCACTTTTTTTTCTTCCAATGTAGTACTTTTTATGAGGTGAATTTCATGCGAGTCTCAACAAAAAGTGTCCAAATTTTTTAGTAACCAATAACAAAGAGATTGTAAAACAGTGTGTAAGAACATACCACTTGTAGATTTGTACAACACGCCTTTTGTTCGTTAATACCATTGCTATCTTGCCTCATCAGAAAGCCCTTTATATTTGTTTTCTGCCCTACCATCAATAAGAGAATATTTATTTGTTTGTAAAGGATGCTTATTAAGAACATTAAGACAGAACACAAACTTAAAAGTTAAAGAATTCTGTCAGTCAAAAAACCATGTTGCTTATTATGTATACTTGCCTGTCACTATGATGTACTAAAATAAGGTAATCAGGATCTTGGCAAGATATCTGGAACAGCTGCAATACTACGTAGACGCAACAAGTAATGCTGAAAATTTGGAAAAGTAAATTACTGTCGGCCATAAAATTTTGTGAAAGTTTTTCAACTCCAAAGTCCAAACACACATATAGCATAAGGAAATTCAATTTGAAAAATGCATGTTGCTCAAAAGATCATGTTAGGGCTACCACTGGAAATCCCGACCTAACTATTCGGCATTTATAATGTTGTAGAAGTAGAACAGATCTTTGACCAAATTGGTAGAAACTTGCTTCGGAGAACCTGTTGTCACATCTCTAAATAGACTACTTTGATTTCTAATTTTGTTAATGCAGCTGCTCTTTGTTGTTACTTGTCATTTAATGGTTAGGGAAAATCCTCAAAGTAACATCAAGAATTTGAAAGAGAAAACTATAACAAAAGGATGAAAATTTTATACGATAACATCGCCTGTTAATTTTATACGATAACTCAGCAAAAATCAAAGAACAGTTGAGAATTAAACAAATTGCTCAATGGAAATTGAACCTCTATCATAAAACAAAAATAATTTAACATTCCAAATAAAAGTATGTTTGAATAATAGATCATTTTTTTGGGTACAAGAATAATAGATAATTATAATCAACAATCAATAGGCACTCATGAAATAGTGTGGACTAACCTGCCAAAACATATCAATAGAATCACCCAAATGACCGCATAAATCCAACTAGATTCTTTGTAGGCAACCCAGACCTGGTAATTGTATGAATAGTTAGGATACTTGCAAGTGTACTGAATACTTATATTAAAACTTTCACATACATATACAGTCATTGATCATAACCTTGTTTTAACAAATATTTTGACTTTGATTATCTTCAGATCATTAAAGTAGGAACCGAGCTTAGAACCTAGTAGTAGCTTGCAAAAGAGCACTATCCACTGCATTGTGCCAATGACTCGAATAATATTCCCTCAAAAGGTATATATTATATATACTTTGCAAAACCCATTAAAAGAGCCGCACTTTGTAGTCGCTTTAAGCCTACACATCTGTTAGACCAGCCCTGCAAGTAGCTCAGAGATTGTTAGAACCACATGAACATTGCACGCCTTTTGTATATTAACAAGGTTGCTATGTTGCCTCAAATGAGAACCCCTTATATTAAAAGATAGATAAATGTTACTAGTACTGCAAGTAAAGGTTGAAACTTGGATGACATTTTTTTCTTCCATTATGTGTTAAACCTTAACCGGCGATCAAATTAACAGTCTAATTATGACAGAACACTAACCTTAACCAGCTTATCTATTTCAATCTCAAATAAAAATGTCCAAAAAATGAAACAAACACATGACATATGTACTTGCCTGTGACTATGTTAAACTAAAATAAAGTAAGCGGGATCATAACAAGATATCTGGCACAGCGGCCATACAACGTAGATGCAAGCAGTGATGCTGAAATGTTGGAAACGTTAGCCACAAAAAATAAGATGTTAGAGTTGTTAGAACGCAGTAAAAGCATGAACCTTAATACCTTATGAATATGATAGAGTTAAATATTAAAAGGAAATGCACACAATAAACTTGAAAAGATTTTATTATTTTTCCAAATACTGCTCATTTAATTTCACTTTCCATTGAATAATTGTCTAATTTTCAATAATTGCCAAAACTAAAACAGAATGAAGATTTGAGTATTGAAAACTAATTCTATAAGTTATTGTTCACTTCAAAGTACAAGTCAAGAGATCCAGCTAAATCAATTAATACGCAAAAAGATACAATCCATTACAATTTAGGTGGTGATGGATCATGTTAATATTATGGTCCTTTAATTAAAGGCATAGGTGGCAAGACATAAGAGAGATGGGAGACAATTATAAGGATGGATATAGATGATACATCTCCATTAATTCAAAGCTATAATATAAATTCCCGAATCTTCATGTGAATCTTCATGATTAAAACACATTTTTTTCTATTAATTTAATTTTTATAACTAACACCATATAGATCTAGTTAGCCAAATAAAATTTCTTACCTATACTATAGTATACCAGCTCAAAATATTGCCAAAAAGTAAGTAAACATAAAATAGTGTAGACTAGCCTGCAAAAACATATCAATAGAACTCTTGGGAGGTGGGCCTAACTCAACCCTACAAAACCGGCTTGTAAGGTGAGGATTGCCTCTTAAGTAAAAAAACATACACAGAATAGAAGTTTCCTCTGATACACTTCTATGCTTACCTTCCATTCAACTGACATCAATTCAATTAATGTGAGAAAAACATACCTTTCAAGGAAGATAAGTGACATCATCCATACAATTGAGCTGATCCAATTTGCTTCCTTGTGAGCACAACCCAGGCCTGTTGTGATGGACAAACATATGTCAAGAAAATCACATAATATTTCCATGAAAAATTACAAGAGCAGTAAAGCACATGGGACTTAGCAGTTAGCACAAGTGGTAAATTTTCAGTATATGAAATCCGTCAATATATAAAATCTGTCAATTTAGTCTCTAAAGTATATGAAAATCCGTCAATTTAGCCCCTAATATCTGAATATATTGTGGACTAAGTTGACGGATTTTATATACTTTAGGGACTACTTATTGTATTTATAGAGTTTCTGGACTAAATTTGATAGAACTAAACTTCAAAATCACAGAACAAATAAAACAAGAGACAATAAGTAAGCTTTTACCTCTCAATCTAAGATCAGTCTTAGTTAGTGACTCAATCATTCATTTGTCTATATTCCAAATTAGAATTTCAAACACTTTTGTTTGCAAAAGCTTATCACTAATTATTCCCCTTTCTTTACCTCTTTTGAACATAATTAACTGCATCTAAGCTGATTCTTTTATATTTATTTGCATTGCCATTGAAGAATGAATTGATTTGCCCAAGAGGTGTCAACTCAGTAGCAAGAACACTTGATAACCTCAAGCGACGTATTTCAAATTCCACCTGATAACTGTTATTAATAATAATAATTTCCCCTTCCCAATTGTTTTTTAAAAAATAGAAGAAAAAAAAGTGATTCCTAGACTACAGATTTTGGAAGCTTTTCATGGTTGGAGATACAAGTTCCACTTCATCGAACTCCACCTTAGGCTGATCGAGTTTGTTTGGGAGTTTAAGAGGGGAGTGGAGGACTTAAAATAACGAAAGATAAAGTGAAAAGCATAGAGAGCTTTGGAAACCAGACTTTGAGGGGTTTGTTTTTCTTCATAATGCAAAATCTCTCTAATTTGGTGGGACTCAGAAATTGCATTGGATGAGGGTTTTGGAGGAATTGCATAAATTCTTCAAATTCAATATATGTCGATGTTGTTATAATACTCTCAATATTAAAAAATATATTAATCATAAAAAAACATTTATTATTCTCTCACACCTGAAAAACCCGGATTTAAAATGGATTACAGCAAACCGAACCAGAGAATCAACGTCACAGGGCGGAAAGGCAGAGGAGCAATGCTGGTTGAACGTATATTACCAACACCGGTGGGATGGGTCGAGAACAGCTCTTGTGGATTACGAGCCCACTGGAATTTTGAGCTGGTGTCGCTGTGAATTTACGCGGGTCGCGCGAACCACCAAGCTACCGGATCTACATAAGGAGCTTTGGATTTTGAGGCAATAAATAAACTCAATCATAATTGAGTTTATCTTTTATGGTTTTCTAAAAAATTAAATATAGAACATAGCAGAGAGCCAAAACTCTGGCTGCCTTGCGGTGCCGTCATATCGAAGTATGGCAAAAAATCCCGCAATATTAACCGAAGTTGGCCACGGCGGAGAGCCCACAAACCACCAACGATACCCGCCATGGCCAATATTTGATAACATTGTTAACAATAAAACAACACTCAAAAACAAGACAACATTCAAAAGGAAAATGATTAAGTTGGTCACAAGCATTTGGACCCTCTATTTGGGCACAAACATTTTAGAAAAGAATTAAATAATGTGTGCGCCCAAAAACTTGTGATCATGAAAGACTTCCTCCATTCTAAAATACTCTTAAACACGGACGACTTTTACTGTTTTATATATTGAGAACTAATAATTATTTAAAGCAGCAAAAACATCAAGAACAAACAATTCAATCAAATGGACACAGCCTGGTGATACCTATAATCCATCAGGGTTCGATTTTCCCAAACCAAAAACAGATGCGTAGGCAGATAAAATTTATCAAAGTAAAAATTGAGAAAAGAAATGTCAACTAAACGCTCAATTCATATCATTCAAGTCTAAGGAAATATTATTGTCAAAGGTTTAATGAACTAAATCCTCAACTACCAATCTCAAACGAAATAAAATCATAAGTTTTTCTCAAATGAAATATGTCCCGAATCTCTGCATATTAATCCACCCACCAATAACTTATCCAGCAAAAAGAAAATACGGTTCTGATAAAATCAAAATAATATACCACAGCAGGTGAAATTACTTCATTCGTTCAATGACAACGAACCAAGTTGATCACCAGCTTTAGATTCCAATGCAGCGTCATGAAGGACTTGCAATGCCTCAGAAACCTTTGTTTTCAGGTCATCAGGAGATTCAATGAGATTAATCACTTCTGCCTGGTCCATTTCAAGCAACATCCCAGTCACCTTTGTTGAAAGTTCCTTTGCTGTAAGACGGTCCACAAGGGGATAAAGATGTTCGCCCAACATCTGTTAATTTCAATTAATGCATACCAAAATTACATTTCTCACACAAGAGTTATAAATTAATTGAGACAAAGGTAAATAGAAAATAAGTAAAATGTAATTTAGTCCTTAGTTATTAATGAACCTCAATTTTATCCGTGTTTAAATTATGCATGTGATTTATCATTTAAATTTTTAAAATAATTTTATGCTGGACCCTACTGCAAGTAGCAAAAGGAGTGAGATGAAATGTTTGAATAATTTAAGTAAAGGTCGAAAATTGCAAGAGAAGTAAATTTTCAAAGATCAGAATACCAATTTACTCTAAGGAAACAATATACAGACATTTCCTACATGTAAAAATACCAACAACAACTTATACATACCATGCGCTGGTTTTCTGGAGTTGCAGAAGCTAAAGCTGAGGCAAGTGATGTAGACCCGGGATGCTGATTATCAATAGGTGCAGTAACTCCAGAACCATCAAATGTCATAGGCAACATTGGACCAGCTAGACCATGAGGAACTCCAGACGAATCTATGCCATTTCGATTGTTAGCCATGTGTCTAAGACCTTGATACGAGTTACGATGCATCATCTGCTTTCAATAGAAATGTTCTTTAATGCGATAACACAAATCATCATAAAAATCTCAAACTTTAAATATAAGGAATAATTACTTTGTTCTGGTGCACGTGTTGGAGATTTCCATTTCGTTGAGCACCTTTCCTTTGCCATTTTTGACCCTGTCTCTGCAGTTGATACGGCACAACAAAATTTGGAGCAAAGCCAGGCTGCACTCCACCAGCAGGCTGAGGTGGTATGAAGTCATACTGTTGAGAGGCAAGTCTCGATGCCTCTGGATAGTATGCATGAATTCCTGCAGCTGGCAGTGCCAATCCACCAGGGGCAACAATTTCAGCAAAATGAGCCTGCAGGAATGTTAATTTGTTAAGCCACGCATTGATTTTATGAATAAATAAACTCCTAAACACAATCAAACAACCATGAAAACCATTGAGAGTAAATAGCTATTTTAGTCATTTTAGTTAGTCATTTTAGTTAGTCATTTTGGTCATCAAATGTGATTTTGTTATCAATTTTGGTCCTCAAATGTATTTCTTGTTAGTCAAATTAGTCAATAAAATTACAAACAAAGAGACATTGGGGATGCATTTGCAATTGATATGCATCCAGAGACTATAATGAAAACACCTCGCATATTCAAAATTATTATTTACTCATAGATAAAATATGCTATACTATATTGATACTCCACAAAAAACACATAAATTACAAAGCACAAATGAATATTTCAACAAAGGCAATCAAAGCAAATCTACTTAATAAGTTACAGCTAGTCAGTTACTTAATAATGAAGAAGTATTGAAAATTGAAATTATATATGAACAATGATATTAAAGAAGAGCATCACCTGCAATTGGGCCTTCCTCTCTTCTTTGCGCTGAGCCACAGCAACAAACAGAGGCTTTCTTCCAACAAACTTACCATTCATTTCATTCATCTGGACAAAAGACAATAGAAAACTTAAGCATCCATTATGAAAATGAAACATGTAGCTTAGCCACGCCTCTTTGAATACGTACCGCTTTGTTTGCTTCCTCTGGAGTTGAATATGCCACGAAACCAGTACCAGTACTACGACCACGAGAATCCAACATCACCTAACAAGTGCAGTACTTAATTTCATTAATTCAAATAATAGCAATAAAACCAGCAGTAAAAAAGGTCAATTGGAAGTATATATAATTTACACTCAAACAGGACACAGCTGCACTTATCACATACTGATAAATAGATCAAGAGAAATATAGAATAAGAATCATTTTAACATACCTTGCAAGATGTTATGGTTCCGTACTTAGAAAACATATCTTTCAAATTTTCATTAGTAAAATCATCATCAAGATTTTTCAAGTACAGGTTAGCCCTCTGTAATTTCTCGTATCTACTAAGTCTTTCCTGCTCTAATTTGGCTTTACGCTCTTGTTCCCTTTCTGCTCTACTCTGAGCTCTCCCCACAAATAAAACTTTGTCGCCATTGACAGTAGTTCCATTTAACTTCTCCACTGCAGTAGCAGCAGATTCTGGACTCTTAAAATTCACAAAACCGAAGCATCTGGATTTCCCATTTGTATCTTTCATGACTCTTGCACTTGTTATCGTGCCAAAATGGCTAAATAGCTGCTTCAATTCTTCATCAGTTAGTGTTTCCGAAATATTTTTGACATACAAATTAGTAGACTGGGGTGATTGATTGGTCCTAGCTCTTTGTTGGTGGCAAACGAAAGATCCAACATAGATTTGTTTATCATTTATCAACATGCCATTCAACTGTTCGATGGCCTTCTTCGCAGATTCTTCGTTGTCAAACTGTATGAAACCATACCCTTTTGACTGACCATTTCCGTCAAGAGCCACTTTACACGACAGTATAGAACCAAAGTAAGCAAAAATGTCGTGCAATGCCTTGTGATCAATCGATTTTTCCAGATTCTTAACAAACACATTGCCAGATCCACTTGTTCGAACACTTGGATCTCGTTGAGAAAACATAATACGAATAGGTTTCCCATTCAGGGGAGTGAAGTTCAAAAGTTCCTTCGCATTAGCCGCTGAAAAATCAGAGAAACAACAACATAATCAACAATGCAAATCATTAAGGCAATAACAACCCAAACTAACACAATAGTCCATCCATAGTGGTTTGAAATATTAATTGTTATGGATGTAAAATGACAAATTTTACGTAGTGTCCATGCCAATCAGATAATTTATACTTCTTTCATGAGAACTGATACAGAATCTAAGTAATACACAAACATACAATGAGCAATCTATTACCCCCAATATTAATGTCGTGTTTAAATGAATACATGAAAATGGATCAGTTATACATCTCAACATTAATTAATATATACTACTATAAACAGAATGACATCATCCTTCAGCATTATAATTGTTCATTTTGGATTGATATTCAATACAAGTCGTGAAATGAATCTCGGAAACATCTAACGAATCATATAAAATACAACAAAACATCAGCAACTACCCAGCACTTACTCCAACCAATCAATTATAATTGTTCACTCTGTATTCACATTCAGTACAAGTCAATGATATGAATCTCAAAAACATCTATTGAATCATATAAAGGTAAAACAAAACATCAGCAAGTTCTCAAGTACATGAATACATCTAAATCTAAAATTGATGATAATCATAATTCATAACAATATAAAGATGATTAATCAGTAATAAGGAAAATGATTCAGTCAACCTACATGCAAAAACCAAATCAACAATAACAATAACAATTAACAAATATCAAGAGTCAATAAAAAGATGAAACAAATTTATTGAAAGTGAAACAAACCATCTTGAGCATTGGTGAAATTGACATATGCGTAACCGAGAGAGGATCGTCTAGTCTGATCCCTACAAACCCTAATTGATACAACCTGAGCAACTTGGCTGAATAGATCAAAAAGCTCTCCCTCATCAACACACTCTTCCAGATCACCTACATAAAGCGATCTATTCGCAAATGGCCCTCCGGTTGTCAATGCTGCCGTCGCCGGAGCCACAACAGTCGGAGACTGACCCATAGCTGAAGAATTTACAGCTTCCATACTCGAAAATTCGGACTAAGAAAGTGTTCAGAGAATCGGAGACGCGCCGCTGAGATGAGAATGAAAATTGGGAGACAATGATAGGAAACCCTAGTTTTTGTGTAGCATTTAAGAGATTATTTTTTTCCATTTTTTTTAATTTTTTGGTTGCTTTGGAAAAGATTGAATTGAACACAGCAGGGAGCGGCAAAGAAGGGTAAGGGACGATGAGTTGGACTTTATATATGGCAATACTGCTTACGTGGAAGTCCAACACTGCAATCTCTATCCCATTTTTTGTCGCTTTTTCGCACTGATGACGTGACAGCTATAAGTTTGAGGTTGTTTAATTACAATTTTGATGTATTTTTACTTATTTACAAAATTATTTTTTTTATTTTAAAATTATCAAATTTTGGTCTCTTCTTCTATTAGATTTTTGTATTTAAAATTGAAGATTTAATACATTTTAAAGATTATTACTATTTAGTAAGAAATATTTATACAAGAAATAGAAGAATTTATAAAATTCAAAAGAATTTCGGATATTTTTTTTGCTCGCGTTCAGGTTTGGATATTTTTTCTTGAAAAAATGTGTTTTATACATAGAAATGCATTTTCATTCCACTTCACCTCCTTCCAACTTCTCATGTTCGTTGTATTTCACTCGAAGTACAAATTTATTCCTCTCATCTCCTTGTTTGTCACACAAGCAAGTTTTATGTTAGTTAAGTGTAGTTTAGGTTTATGTTTATAAAATAATCATGCAGCAGATACAAAACCTACAAAAAAATGTTGGTAAGGGAAATTTCGAAACGTAGTTTCCGATTTTTTCTAGGCGGAATTTCATAAAATAGTTTCTGATACAAACATGTGTGAGAGGGGGCTTTATGTTTACGAACTTACAACCTATTAATGCAAATAACCATACCTCAAAGAGTGTAGAAAACCTTTGTCAACACTCTAATGTTGATTTTAGTCCACTACTCCATGAAAAAACAAAAGCTTCTTTGAGAGAGATTTTGATTCAGTAACGAAGAAGATGAAATAAAGGAAAATTTTGAAAAAAAAAGTTGAACCTGAACATGAGCGAATTTTTTTTCCAAAGGTTCAGGGGTAGAAACAGGAGTTTGGGTGGGGATAAAAGATACTTGCGGTGGGGAAATCCGTTAAGTCTCACATTGGTTATAAGTGTTGGTGTTGAGCAACATATAAGTGAAATGACTCATACTTAAGGTTTTGGATGAATGTGTGTGTCGCTTGTGTGGTTGTTCTTAACCCAACATGTTGATACCACGAGGCTCCCTCTCACGGACCTGGATCCAGTGTTGTAACTGCTTCACGCAGTAAAAGATCTCATCGACAAACTTTTGATCGGGCAGTTCATTTACAAAAGATCATATTTTACATTATTTAATTTCAGCCATATGTTTTGATCGGGCGGTTCATGTATAAAAGATCATATTTTACATTATTTAATTTCAATCCACGTTCCAGCTTGTTCAGTTCTGGACGTGGGGGGTGTGTTAAAAAGTCTTACATCGGATATGAGATGGTCTTGACAAGTGTTTATAAGCAAGTGGTAGTCCTCACCTTACAAGCCGATTTTGTGAGGTTGAGTTATGCTCATACTTATTTCTAATAATTTCTAACACTATGTGAAATCCAAATCTCGGCCCAACACTATCAAACTTGCGAGGAAAATATTTGGCATGAGAATCAAGGCAGGTTCGGTCTAAAAGAGTATTAGCGTCTTTACGGGTATAACTCAAGTGATACATATATCATATTATATATGCATAACAAACTTATATTCGAACTTAAATTTTTTCATTTATTCACTTTAATAGTTGAATTTTTAGTCACTAGTCTATTTGATAGAAGAAAAAAAAGTTGACAAGATATATAGAAACGGGAAAGAATTTCCTAAATTTAAAATTCCACTGGAGAGAGAACAGTGGGAATCTCAACCTTTAAAAATCAATTTTTTCATATTTTTTAATTTCTTAAATTTTGAATTAAAAGCCAAGATTTCACTACATCCCTCAAGTAATGGAGAGGATCCACTTTCATAGAAACCTCAAATTGATGTAGCATTTTATGCATAATAGGGACAACAAGTCAGCTAAAAAAAAAGCTTATATATTCGGTCGTTTCCTGACTAATATTATTATTAATGTCAGCTAATATTAAAATGGATGTTGTTCACCAATGCTATCTATTCTAATTGTTGGTTGAATCGATTAGTGTATGATAACTAGATTTTTATGTTACAATTTTTTGTGTTGATTATAATCTATTGATGATTGTGTAAAATTGACGATCATTCTTGTGTCTGTTAGAACACAAATCTCTATCCAAGCCTTACACATCTAAAGCTTGAACATGCACTACACAGTTTTGCATAATGTGGAAAACAGATAGCACACTTGTGCTATTCACACACACACACACTTTAGGGAGATTAAGATAAGAGAGAATAAAAGTTAAAGAAGAAGATAGTAGAGAAGAATCACAACACTTGTTATTATTTCATCAATGATACAATGGTTATATAACTTGCACACTAAGCTACAGCTGTGCACTAACTGTCACTAACAGAAAATCAGTTACAACCATAACACTTTTCTCTAAAACACCCTAACTAAACTTTGTTACTTGTATCTCAAGTAACTGAAAATAAACAATGAAACTAATGACAAAACAATGAATTACAAATCTCAAGAGTGTCTTGACCATTAAATTATCAATTCCAAAGGCCAAAGATTTTTTTTTAAAAAATGACTTAAATTTCTTGATTCAAGCTAACGATTTGAACTGAGATATTTGTGAAATTGAATCGAGTTCAAGCTAAAAAAAGGATTGTATCAAACTCATTTCAAGTTTCAAGATGAATCATTTGTTATCAAGCCAAATTGAGTAACGTTTCACCGATTATACATGACGATGTATCTTTATTCAATAGTGACATAAAGTTGTTGGAGCTGGTTGGAATTGAAACGGATCCGGATTCAGTACAATCGAAAATCAATGCAGTCATGCAATTGGACGGTTATATTTCAAACTCAAATTTTATATTAAGTAAAAAAATTATAAATTGTTTTAAGATTTGAACCGTCAGAGGTGATGACTGCACCTAAGTGCATCAGTCGGTGACTGCAGTTAATCCGTTTTCAATGGAAACATCTTGAACAAGTTCCACACTGTCCAGTATTATAAAGGATGAGGGATACCAATGTGCTACAAGATGCATTGATCAAAACAATGGAGTAACTTTAAAACAGAAGAAACTAGTTGAAAAACCAACTGTTATGAGGGTGGTTTCCGCACATTAAACTGAAAAGATTATCTCTGATTCCAAAGATTAAATGGTATGATTAAATTCAATTACAGATAAATAAAAGCATACACAACATTGTCCAGCTGCCAGCAAGTGTTTGCAGAGACAATCTCCAGACATCAATTTCATCGTTATGTTAATTTTCTGTCTTCTGTAGTTACAATATCTGTTCATGGTCTATCTGGTCCCTTTTTACTTCCTGTAATTATCAATAATGCGATATGTTAAGCTCAATACGAAGCAGAAATACTAAAAGTATTTTTTCTTCCAATGTACTGCTTTTTATGAGGGGAATTTCATGTGTCTCAAAAATAAGTGTTCAAATTTTTTAGTGAGCACATAAAACACAACCAATAACAAAGAGATTGTAAAACGGTGTATAAGAACATACCACTTGTAGATTTGTACAACACGCCTTTTATTCATTAACACCATTGCTATGTTGCCTCGTCAGAAAGCCCTTTATATTTGTTTTCTGCCCTACCATCAATAATCATTGCCGTTTCTAAATAAACTATTAAGTAAGAGAGGATACAAACTTAACAGTTAAAGGATTTTGCCAGTCCAAAAAATAACGTGTTCATAGTCCATGCCTATTTTAGTCTCAAATATAAATGATAAAAAAATTGAAAGAAAAAAGTGCTATGTATTATGTATACTTGCCTGTCACTATGATGCACTAAAATAAGGTAAGCAGGATCTTGGCTAGATATCTGGAACAGTTGCAATACTACGTAGACGCAACTAGTAATGCTGAAAATTTGGAAAAGTAAATTACTGTCAGCCATAAAAAATAAAATGTTATTGTTAAAACCTAGTGAAGCATGCACATTATGATAGCGTAAAACATTAAAGGGATATGCACACAAGAGTGATGGATACGGATGACACATCTCTTTCAAAACTATAATCCATAATTCCAAATCTACTTGTGAATCTTCGTGTTAAAACATATTTCTCATTTTCTCCTCATTTTTTCAACTCCAAACACACATATAGCATAACTTAAGGAAATTCAATTTGAAAAATGCATGTTGCTCAAAAGATCATGTTAGGGCTACTACTGGTATTCCCGACCCAACTATTCGGCATTTTTAATGTTGTAGAACAGATCTTTGATCAAATTGGTAGGAAACTTGCTTCGGAGAACCTGTTGTCACATCTCTAAATAGACTACTTTGATTTCTAATTTTGTTTATGCTGCTGTTTTTTGTTGTTAATTGTCATTAATGGTCAGGGAAAGACCTCAAAGTGACATCAAGAATTTGAAAGAGAAAACATGAATTAAAATTTTATACGATAACATCGCCTGTTAACTTGCATAAACCACTGATCTACAAAAATACCATAAATCTCTAGAAAATCCCAAAAATAAACACCAATATGTGGTACAATGACATCAATAATATATAAATCATACATTATTTTCTCATGACAGACCAAAATGTGAAGTACAAATCAAAGAACAGTTGAGAATTAAACAAATTGCACAATGGAAATTGAACCTCTATCATAAAAATAATTTAACACTCCAAATAAAAGTATTTTTGAATAATAGACTAACCTGCCAAAACATATCAACAGAATCACCCAAAAGACCGCATAAATCCAACTAGATTCTTTGTAGGCAACCCAGACCTGGTAATTGTATGAAAAGTTAGGATACTTGCAAGTGTACTGAATACTGATATTAAAACTTTCACATACGTATACAGTCATTGATCATAACCTTGTTTTAACAAACATTTTGACTTTGATTATCTTCAGATCATTTAGTGGTCACCGGTAAGTAATCAAATAGTTCAGTCTCACAAGTATTGACAATTGTTATGAATTAAGTCTTTTTGTTATAGCCCCATAATATATTGCACTTGGAAACACAATGCATTTATAATGTTAAAAAAGTGTCTTAACATCTATTTTTGGACAAACAAAATCAATTTTAAGCGACTTCTTAAATATTAATCCTCCCCAAGTTAATGAAATAAATTTATATATATTGTACCATTTAGAGCTACTAAAATTTTTATAAAAAAAAAATAAAAAATGTACACTTACTGCTATAGCTACAACATTGATGTAGAAGTCAACTAGTGTTGCATTCATCCACCTGCAAACATTTTGGAGCTTTTTAGTTCACTTAAATATAAGCTACAGTGACAATTAGAAAGCTGTGCAGAAAATTAATCATATGAGTGTGACAAAGTTGGAAATATATACTTGAATGAACTACAGAAAGTACATGCTTTGCTTTGGGGAATATTTCATTTAGGAAAATGAAGAATGAAAAACACTTTATAGGTCACAACTTTCAAAATCAATGTTGTCCACACTGTACTCTATTCAATAGCTTTCAAATGTTTACCAACGGCAGTTTCCATATAATACAATTATATAAAAGGAGCAACTATTTATAGATGCTTTATTCTGATCTTATTTGGATTTACTAAGATCGAGTCGGGTGGTTGCTTTAAAGAGTTAGATTATAATTCAAAAGCTGGTGAAATATATAAATTCAGAAGACAGTACATAGAACGTGGAACGTGAGGGATAATGATGTTATGTATCTTTTCCCACTGAAACAGAAAAGCGAAGTTAAGTACCGTTATGGGAGAGGATTATTCCTTTCAGCAAGAAGAAAATGTATGCTCCATTCATGCTTATATCAGAAGGGTTCAACATGTGTATGTTGACAACAAGCATAACATCATGAATAGCGATAACAATAACAAATATGAAGCACTTACGGAGTCAATAGTTCTGAACGGAAAGGAGAACCATCAGTAAGAAGAGTGTAAACCAAGGTTCCAAGCATGACAACGCCCAAAATGCTGAAAAGGATTCTTAGAATCGCAACACAAGAACACTTTGTTTTAGGATCTGTGTCACTCCTAGATAAAAAACGTCACAATATATTAGAACTGATGGTGAAAATCAAGACATTAAACATAAAATCATACAGAAAACTGAAGTACTAAACCATGAAAATGGATTCTCTAGAGTTCATCAGCAAGAAGAAAATAAAATTTAGCGGCAAGAAGAAAATAAGTTCATCAGGTAACGACTTAAAATTGACAGATGTCACAAATTCCAAACTTATTAAATCCTTCAAACATTATATTGCCTTCATGGTTGCAAGACCTTGTATCATTTATTTGCTTCATTGATATGAAGAAGAATTCTCAAACTGTCACTCAAAGTCGAGAAATCTAACCATCCTCTTACAGAACAAGGGAAGAAAGCTAAACTAACATGCTCAGAATAATCATCAAGAAAATTGATCAGTCTCCATAATAACTAAGAAAAAAGAAGCAAAAGCTGGATGCCAATAGGAGTGAGAGTGACACCAATACCATTAAACCTAAGCGAGAAAACTGGAATTTCTTTAAACGGATACCAAATGTAAAGAGAGATGTACTCTATAGTTGTTTTTTTGTAGACATACTTGTGTGGATGTCGCAATAGAACATAATACATAGGATCCTGTGAAGATTCTTGAGATGACAGCTTCAAAAATTGCACAACAATATAGGCGGATGTAGCAATGCTGAAACAATAAAAAAAATCCACAATGAAATGGAAAAATAAATCAGCACTTGAGATTCCTTTATACGATCGTAGACAAGATACAACCTAGAAACTTCAATTTGAGCTTTTATAATAGGAATATTTTTCTTTTCTATAATATGGTTAAAATCAGAGTATCCTGTCAGCTTTCACTATAAGTGCAACAAGTGACCGGAAGAAAAGAAAGAAACTTAAAGTATGCATTACATAAACTCAGTTCAAATATGAATTATATAGCTTTATCAGATCCCAATATCCACTTGGAAATTGGAATGAATCATGCACATATATACAACACTTACAGCACCTATATTTAAAATTAAAAATAAGAAACCCTGATATCCCATATCTATCGGTACTGTGTTGTATAAATTGTATAGCACGGACAGCTATGTTTAAACTAAAAACAAAAAGAAAAAACATCACATTGATTTGATTGAAAACTTAAATTAAGTGAAAACCATGATATCTCATATCTATCTGTATTCTGAACTGTGTCGTGTAAACTGCATAACATAAATTGGAAAAATATCATAGGGAAGAAGAATAGATCCTCTTGCTGAAAAGAGATTCCTCTCATAGCTTAGATTACAGATAAGCTTTATATCACACTTTCCTTGATTAAGCAATAATGAAAACACTAATGATCATCAAATCATGACAGAAAATGATACCTTCCAAGGGAGATAAGTATAACTATCCATAGAATTGAGCTGACCCAATTTGCCTCCTTGTAAACAACCCAAGCCTGATGTGACAGAAAAACATAAGTTAGAGCTGATGAAACTAATGTTAGAAAGTGATTCAGACACATTGCCAATTATACAACGTTACATATGCTTTAACGGAAATTTGATTTTAAATTTGAAGAAATGGAAAGAAGCAGGTTCAGCAGAAGAAAATTGACAGGTTACATTACATAGACAAAACTCGAACATGTTGACGCTCATAAGTAATACCATTACGACAAAACTCGGGAACAATTCGTGACTGTGGATATCTATGAAATGTTTCAAATAAAGAAATAGGTAGCACTTGAGTGGTAAAATCTGCCATAGACGCTGATATAGTTGGTGTTGCAATGCAAAGAAAGGCATATCCTCAAGATGCTTTTAGTCATATCCTTTCATGTACACGCGCGCCACTATCTTATTCAGTCACTGCCAATCTGCCACCTGCCGAAACTTTATTGCCGTTTGGGTCATCCAATCCTGTATAACTTAAAGGTGTTGGTTCCTCAACTTTCATTATTCTTTTCATAGTTCAATCATCCATGGATGAATACCATTGTCATGCATGCCCAAATTTTTCACCCACTGATTTTAACACACAATATTTCATCATGTCTAAATTACAAGTACTACGGTGTAGAGTTTGGGTGCACAAATATGCACGTTTTGAGTGGCTAGAAAGTTTTAAACTATTTGTGACACAGTGCCACACATTTTCAAATGTCTTGAAGGATAAAATAATGCAAGAAGCTACCATTGTATCATAGCTTTCTCAAATAGATGTTCCTCGAGATGCATTTAGGTTTGTAGTGGAAAAAATCTTGGAATGTGCTCGTAAGATGGTTGGAGCACATAAGAATCAAAGGTTCTTCCCATTCAAGTCAATTTTATCGTTACAAGGGCTAGTAAAGATGAAAGTGACGGAGATGACTCTAATGGGAAGAACCCTTAGATTCTTATGCCTATTAACCATATCACAAGCACATTATAAGATTTTTGCCACTACAAACCTAAAAACATATTGAGGAACATTTATTTGAGAAATTCATGACACAATGGTGATTTCTTGCATTATTATATCCTTTAAGACATTTGGAAATGTGTGGCACTGCGTCACAACTAGTTTGGAACTTTCTAGCCACTCAAAACTGCATATTTGTGCACTCAAATTCTACATTGTAGTACTTGTAATTGGGACATGCTGAAATATTTTGAGTGTTAAAATCAGTGCGTCAAAAATTTGGGCATGCATGGCAATGATATTCATCCATAGATGATTGAACTATGAAAAGAATAATGAAAATTTAGGAACCAACACCTTTAACTTATCGAGGATTGGATCACCCAAACGGAGATGAAGTCCTGACAGGTAGCTAGCAGATCGGCGACGGCTGAAAAAGATGGTGGTGCACGTGTACACAGAGGCAGCAGTGGCAAATTCTCCGGCAGTAACTCCCTCTGGTGACTAAAAATATGGTCATTGCACAACCAAGAACCAAACTGAAAATAAGTTAGGGCTAGCCTTGACGGTGGCTAAACCCACACTGGCTGCCGACTTGAATAGTGTAGAATGATTAACATAGTAAGGTTATATATAGAGACTTATATACAAGAGATTATCTCTCAAGAAAGGAAAAATATACATAAGGAAACTATATCAATGGTAATAAATAGAGAATCATCAACAAACCTATCCCTAATAATCCCTCATTCTTTACATCTTTTAATTCCATATATAAGCTGATTTTTGTAGAATTGAATCACCAAATAGTAAATATTTTTTTGAACTTCTGAAAATGATTATAGAGTTAATTAGTTAACTTACACTCAAAATTGCAACGTTGATATAGAAATCAATCAAAGTTGCTGCCATCCACCTGAATCAAAATAAAAATATCAATGAACAAAGAAAACAGAGCAACATAGAGAGAGAGAGAGAGAGAGATTACGGAGTGAGAAGCTCTTTGCGAAAGGGGAAACCATCGGTTATGAGTGTGTAAAGAAGGACAGCAAGCATGAGAGTTCCCAGCACACTGAACAGAATTTTCAAACCATTTGCCAATGAAACCGTCGCCATTTGGTAGTTTGAGACGCAGAGAGTTTTGCAATAGCAGGGAAGAAGAAGAAGAAGAAGAAGAAGAAGAAGGGAGTGTTTGGGAAATAAATAGATAACATGGGGACACCAGAGAACCACGTTGCAACTTGCTTGCTTACAAGAAAATTCGAAGTTGCGTCACCTTCAAATTCTGAATTCACACTCATAGTCATTTATGAGTTTTTTTGAGAAAAAAAACAAACTTGTTTTTTATTTTTTAATGTAGAAAATGGCTTTTGTTTTGTTAATAAAAAACAATTAACAATTACAAATTATAATTATTTTCTCTCAAGTATGGTTAGTCAATTGTTAATGAGCATCGAAGAAGTAATACAAGTATCACAAGAACTAGTATGTTAGCCCGTGCCGTGCACGGGATAATTTTTTTTTTTAATATTATTTATGTATTTGTTTTGAAACATTATTTAAGTAATTTGGTTTAAAATTTTATGATAAAATTGAGTTAGTTTTTAAATTATATAGGTTTAAGGATGCTACACCAAAGAGCGAGATGAAGAGTATTCATTCGCTTCTCGTTCTACACTATTAGCAGATTTTTTTTTCTTTCATATTCATCTCTGGGACTATATAGGGACTCTATAAATATAAAATAATTATAAACTTCATGGCCTTAAGACTTTTTGGCAGCATATTTTTTTATAAAATTAAAATATACCAAGATTCTTTGATTGCGATAAATTTCTTCAAGGATGGTTGTGTGCTATATCATCTCCAATCGACTCTTTTTTTCTTTTAAATGTTTTCTATGTCCTTTTTTCATTTTATATTATTTAGAAGGTTGTCTATATTTTTTTGCAAATGTCCATGAGATTAATTTATTTAGTTTATTTGAGTATGAAAATACAATGTATATTTCAGAATGTTAGATGAGCATAGTGGGATGTGAAGTACTCCCTCGTTCCCCGTTCAACAATGCTGATAGATTCTCTCTCCATCTCCCAAGACTCTGTAGGGACTCCATCAACATAAAATAATTGTAAATTATATATTATTTTTCAAATCAATATTAACATACTTTGACCTTGATCTTACTCTTACACTTTTCTTGTCACCGTAACACAAAGAAGTACGTAATCTTCACGCGTGAGCGTCAAATGAGAAAAAATCTATGTGTAAATCTCCACCCACATTGATAAATTAACATCCTCAAAAGACTTGAACGAAAGTTTATGGAAAATTTAAAATTGTAATTATAAAAAAATTCCAAAGATTATAAAAAACTAAAATTATATTAAATTATTTTAGATTTTCCATAGATTCATCAGCTGATGGTAATTCTAATGAAAGTGTGACAGACATAAAATATGGATAACTCCCGCAATCAGAATTCAAATTTAATTATTCAAGGTGCATTATTTTTAATAGTGGGGGTGAAAAGTGATATGTGTTGTCCATTCTACACCAATGATAAATTCTCTCTCTCTCTCTCTCTCTCCCTATTTTTATATCTCTCCCACACGATAATTTTCATTTTTTAATGGTATTTATTTGCTTATATTTCTTTTTCTTTTGAAGGTTGTCTATGTCATTATACTATTTTGAATGTTGTCTATGTTTTTCTTTCAATTGTTAATGAGATTTATTTTATTTAATTTACTTGAGTATGAAAATATGATATATATTTAAGGATGTTATAGGAACATATATAGTGGGGTGGGAAGTACGCCCCCATTCCATGTTTCTCGTTCAAAAACACTAAGAGATTATTTCTCTCTCTCCCCGTCTCCCAAGACTTTGTACCGACTCCATCAATAAAAAATAATTGTAAATTATATACTATTTTTCAAATGAATATTAACAAACTTTGAACGAAAGTTTATAGAAAGTTTAAATCTTAAATTATTCAAAACTTCTATAGATTATATAAAATAAAAAATTATAGTAATTTATTTTAGGGTTTCCATGGATTTCATCAATTGGAGCTAATTACAATAATGAAAGCATGATGAAGTGATGAACACAAAATATGACTACTTTCACTGTCGAAATTCAAATTTTAATTAGTAATGATATATTTTATATTATCAATTTAAGATTTCATATTATCAATTTGTATGAAATTAGAGAAGTGTTTTCCGTTTTTCGTTTCTACACAGCTGAAAGATTTCATATTATCAATTTATATAATATTAGAGTTTCTAAAAAAACAATATAATATTAAAGAAGGTCTAATTGAGTGCTTCTTCAAAAAAAATTACATAAAAAAAAACTCTTTAGGTT
Source organism: Trifolium repens (assembly GCA_030408175.1). Taxonomy (NCBI): domain Eukaryota; kingdom Viridiplantae; phylum Streptophyta; class Magnoliopsida; order Fabales; family Fabaceae; genus Trifolium; species Trifolium repens. Next base: position 57,795,223 of record CP125836.1, on the reverse strand, counting down.
GATAAAAATAGTATAAACTTTTGATTGTTGATTGAAGTAATAATAAAGTAGTTTTATTATAAAAAAAATACGGTTGTTTTTTTTCTATCAAAAAAGGATAGTAGCTTTCTATAAAATAAAAATGCTATAAAAATTAGATTATTGTTGTCAATGTGATCCGAACAAAAGACCTTATACTAATACTAATAATAAGCTAGTTTTGTCTAAAAAAACAAAAAAAAAGATAGAATTCCATTTAATATTATAAAAATTGAATTTTGTTGTTAATGGGATTCGAACCAAAGACCTCGTGCTAAAAGCTCCGTATAAGTATAAACTCTATAATAATGACACGTAAGATTATTTTCTTGAGAATGCACGAGAGCGCTCCGTGAGAATCTCGTAATGTATATAATAGAGATTTGCCATGCACTGTTTTAAAAAAAAAAAAATTAATTCCACTTTTTGTGGAAATCATAGCCATCAGCCATGTGATGGTAGAAATCAATGGACCACATAGTTCTTGCTTTTCGTTTTTTACTCTTGTTTGTAAGATCATTATTATCCATTGTTAATTGGTCAAATTTCCTATTTTTTTAGATTTTTCTCTTTCTTGTTAAAATTTTTCTTATTAAATATCAATGTTTTAATCCCAAAACGGCCAATCCATTGAAATTCATGATTAGTCTTCATAAACATGTTCTTGTGGAAGGAAGAAAAGGCATAAAACTATATTTCTATCAATTTTGGAAATAAAAGGTTAATTTCCCTTTTTACATAGGAAAATAATTAAAAATAAGTGTTTCTAATTCAATATATATTATTATTATTATTATTTATTTTCAAACCCAATATACATTATTTATGAATAACCTATATGCACGATCTTATCCCATCTTGAATTTATTGAGCCAATACAAGTTGGCTTTTGATGTTTTTCCAATTAACATTTGATATTAGTACAAAGTTGTTACCGCCATTAGCAATAACTAATTTTCGTTAGAGAACATGTGGGGCATACAAAGTAGGTTCGCCCCTCCCAACGAATTTTTTCATACACATGAGAAAGAAATCAAACTTTTAACCACATGCTTAAGGAGGCCAAAATTCTTACCACCTGCATCGATTCATGTTGGTTGGCTTTTTATCAGTAAACTTTGAATGTGGTATTCTTCACCTAATTTATTAATGGGTGATAGAGGCCTAAGAAGTCAATATCATTCCAACAATAATCCATCATGGTGGAAATGAACTGGACCAAGACCAACCAGTCCAACATTACCTGTAACATTCGAAAATTATACTAATAGTAGTAATTCTTGCAAAAAAATTCAACTATGTGACACAATGCTAAGTATGATGCACAAATTAATGTCTGCTAAGTATCATTCAAACAGAATATAAACATTCCATGTCACATCTCAATTTGAACACCAAAGAAAACAAAAATCACTTTCAGCCTATCTAATTTGTGGTAAATCAAACCGAATATGTTTTTCCAACATTGTTTTTCCAGCAGATTCAACAGTCTCAAGTTCATCCTTCCCAAAACAAGACTAGTATCAAAATGGGAACATCAAGGGTACACAATTTACCCAAACAATCATGGCATACAGTGTACACTATATGACCAAAAAGAATTTGAAACACAGCATTGAGGTGGAGTGCCAGAAATTTTTCAGTATTTCCATTTCAGCATGCACATCCACCACCCCTCTGCTCATTCTCTGGAACCGCCTCCGGAATCCCTTGAAAGTATCTGCAATTCAAAACGATAGAATTCTTTCAGAAGTCAGAAAAGCAGTTATCTGCACACAACTCAATCTGAAACATAAGAAGGTCACGTAGCCTAAATACGAATACAATTTTCGTACGAGTTAAAATTGTCTTTATGACAGCTGGTTTAGTTTGTTACTAGTTTACATGACTTGTGCAATTTCCTCAAATGCAGTTTTAATATCAAGAACTCCATCACTGCTGATATATGCAATAAGAGTCTTCCTTACAATTCTTTTCAAATAGAATTTTTTTAAATGATTGGATTTCTCCATTATAGTTTTCCTGGGGAAAAATGGGTTGAACACCTCAAATTTTAGTAATATCATTGAAAGATCAATTGTATCTCGGTGTATATTTCAAGGCTTCCATTCTGGCATTTGCCGACCTTTTTACCTTTTCCTTTGCACTCTAATATTTGAACCAATATCCCTCTATCCTTCCATGATTCTAGAATCCTCACTCCCACTCACTCTATGCCACTTGTCCCGTTCTGTTATCTCTACCCCCACTACTAATGGGCTTATTAATAATAGTAGGCCTATCACTAGGGGGGAGGTAAGGCAAGTCAACCCACAAGCTTGCTTCTTTTTTTGCCCAATTTTAGGCATGCTATGCTAAAACACCTAACCTGGTATTTTTATTAATAGAGGTTTCGTCCAACAACCCTCCTTTGGGCTAGGTTGGCATAGATTTCATGCATCACAACAAACGATGATGGGCATAGTAGAAATAGTGTGCAACGGTAGCAACTCAAAACCAGTACTAAACAATGAAGAATATGTTGTGATTCTTGTGAAAATTCTAAAAAAGGATAATTTAAATGGAAATATTCTTTATGTCGATATAGATTTTTATGTGGCTGATCAAGTTTTTGTTAGATTGTTAAATGTCCTCAATGGACATCTACACTTAATTGACTTTTCCGAAAACAGATAAGTAAGAGCCATCTCTTACTTTTCATGAAACAAGGTCAGTTATGATTTCTGGATCTCTATGAACCTATTAGTGACTTAGGATATTATTGTATGTTTCTCATGAGTAGTTATCATTGACTTGTACAAACCATTGATGTTTGGAAGATATGTGCAGGTTTAGCAATATCAGTGGCTCGCAGTGTTGTCAATGGCGGAGAGCCACCATACCGGCAGACATGTGGCGCCGCCAATCCGCAACATCCGAGTATGGCACTGTGGTGTCACCATCCTTCACAAAAATGGCCATGGCAGAAAGCCAAAAACGTGCCATCAATATCCGCCATGGATGATATTTGGCAACATTGGTGGCAAAGATATTATCTTGTATTTGTCAAGAGAAATTAGCAATGACTTGTAAAAACCATTATTGTTTGCAAGATAGGTGCAGGTTTGGGAATTTCTCCATAAGATGCAGACAGTGACTCCATATGACGGTATTCAACTATTCATAAAGAAATTAAAATTTTCAAATTTAAGCGTTCCTAAAGTTCTTAAGGGCGGTAGCAATCATCAGTGCCTTTGAAGGTGATATGGACAAGAGAGTACCAAAAAAAAGCTTACATGTTTAAGAAGCTAATTAAAGAAATTTACTTTATAGTTTATACAACTCTTAATAATATATCCGAAATAATCCGTGCATTGGCTAACATTCAGAAGGGGGGAAAAAGGGAAAGAGAGAATTATTTTACATTAAATCAAAAACTTAGATAAAAACCAGAAGCATGTACCCGGCAATGCATAAAAGTGAACCATCTTCCATTTCTAGCACTTCATTGACAGTAAAACAGAGAGTGTAAGTAGATGGGCCTATAGCATGCTACTCACTTAAACCCCGCATGGAACTAGGCCTATATTTGATGGATGGGTTAGGCCCAAATTTGTCGAGGGCAGAGAAAACGCTAAACAGGGCTAATGGGCAATAAGGTTTAGAAGAGTTAGAAACTAAGCCAGCAAGGATAAGAAGCTGAGGTGAAAATTCAGTTATAGGCATGTTACGTAGCTATGGCCTTATGGGGAAGTGGAGACCAGTTGCATAGGAAAGTGAGGAGAGATAAGTTAGTTTTTACCATTTTGAGTGTTTTCCGCTTGTGAGCTGAACAGGGATCTTCATTGAGGAGCAGCTCCTCGTTATAATTGTTTTCCTTGGTATTTTCAGTAGAATAACACACTTATCTTCATATTTCGTTTCGGAATTTAAAATAGGATGGTACAGATATGGTACAGATATTTAAACAAATTAAAGGTTCATATATACAGTCATAAATACCGTTTTAATAAAAACATTATAATTATAAGTTGTAACAACTTATAAATTCATAATCATAGTACCACTTCTCCTAACTATTAACGTAGCACAGCTTAAATTCATATCATATATGTGCATGAAAACTTACATGTCCTGTTCATGCTCGTTGGACAGGGCAGTCTTTGCAATACACAAGAATGCGGCATCAACATTGTAATCTTCTTTTGCAGATGTCTCAAAGTAGGGAATATTCCCTTTTGAAGCACACCAGTCCTTCGCTTTCTTCTCAGAAACCTGCATGTAAGATAATTAGACATTTATGGATATAAAATAAGGAAACTTAGAAGTGTGATAATATCTGCTTACCACTCGACTACTCCCACCATCAATATCAATCTTGTTTCCAAGCAATATAAATGGAAATGTCTTTGCATCAGAAGGGTTTGCCTGCGTCACAATGAGAACATAAATCTTAATCCAAAAGCTTAGCTAGCAAAGTCTAATACTGATATGTTTTATATAAAAGTGAGATAAAACCAGTAAGTTGGAAGGTTAGTCAATAAATATATTGCATGTATTATAACTTATAAGTGCAGACACTAGGAAATAATCTAATCAGTAAGAAATAGAGAGCATGTATTATTGCATGTATTATAAGAAGATGAAAGAATGGAAGTCAAATAAAACGACAGAAACAAAGTATTTTTATTAGAAAGAAATAGGAATAAACCCTTGTTTAGAAGATGGAACACTGCATAAGTTAAAGGTTTACACCTGCTAATGCACAAATGGCCCAAAAGGCCAAAACTTTGGCAGTTGATTAGATACCCTCCTTCGCAGTCCTACTTATTTATAGTTAACATGTCTTTGTCTTATATCTAATGATTGCATCCCTCTCAAGTCTCAACTACAATAAAACTAATCAACTCTTAACCAACTAACTAACTTTAATCCCTCAACTAACATGGACCTATCATATAACAATTAACAGTCCTAAAAAAATTGCATTTATTTTCATTCACTAATGCCAAGATTCTGACATTTTGTAAGGCAGAATTTTGTAATGGCTACGGCATGATGACCAAGTTAAACTTGGATGAGTTCTCATAACCATAAACTATAGAGTACCGAGAAAAATTTGTGAGCAGGACCAAACATGCAAACTATCACCTAAACCACAAAATGTAACAAAATCATTGTTTATAAATAAGACAAGAATTACCTGTTTGAGAAACTCCTCATGCCAGTTGTCAAGGGAATCAAACGACCTCATAACGTTCACATCGTATGCAAGAACACAGCAATCCGCCCCTCTATAAAACGCAACTCCAAGACTTTGGAATCTCTCTTGCCCAGCAGTGTCCCATATCTACCAACCATACCATACAAACTCACTCAATTAAACAAAACTTTCCCAACATTCCCAAAACATAAAAAACAAAAGCATACAGAAATACCATTGAAATAAGAAACCCACTTGTAGAGTGACGAGTCTGTCGTCAATTTGGAGTTCTTTGGTGACAAAATCAGCACCAATTGTTGCCTTATATTGTTGACTAAACTTGTTGTGCACATATCTAATTTAGTTAAGGGTCCTCAAAGTCTAAATCCCAATAAGGAAATAATAACTACAAAAACATATCATTAATTAAATTGACCTAAAACACAAAACTTTACACAAGTCAAACCAGGTGCTTCAACTTCAACCCAAAAAACAAAAACAAAAAAAGTCAAAACTTTCTTCATAAGTTACAATAATAAAAAGTTTAAAAACAGCATAAGTTGATTAAGGGAGATCCAAACTAACTAATTAGTAATTAGCATATAAATTTGAACATTAACAACAAAAAATACTAATAACTTGAACAAAAATTAAGCGAGTTAAAAATCAAAACTTGAGGAGATGGGTATGAAGAAAAAAGTGAATTGATAAAAACCCATGAACGATTAACCATGAAATTACGAAAAGCGTAGCATGATGATGAGGATACTGATTCATCAACGAGGTTTTTCCAACCCTGAAAAATTGACAATGAAGGAAAAAGGGTGAACTGAAATTGTTAAGATTTGAAAGGAAAAAAACGGTGTTGCATCGATTTGAAAGGAAAGGAGGGAAAAACGTACCCGCTATCGCCGAGAACAATGACCTTGAGCAAGGTTCGTCTGCGCAATGACATAGCTGGTTACCGTGGAATTGAGTTGAAGCTTCTTCTTCTTGATTATTCTGTATTGGTTGAACGAATTATGTCAACTTTGAGCTCAAAAGGGGAAAAAGGTCGCCATTACTATTCCATCGCTTTCTTTCAATTGTTCTCTCTCAAACCAACTATTTTTAGCTAATCATAAGTTAATTTATAATGCGATTAATTTATTTTTAAGCTTTTGTAAACGCTTATATAAATAAATGAGGAGAAACCAAATTACACGTAATATTTGAAATGTTACACCACTAAATAACACTTTAATGAATTCAAATTTTACAAAATTCACTATTGGATTGAAAGTTTATATCGTATAGATCATCTATATTGAGTTTTACAAAAAAAATCTAAAATCATTAGCTATGTTATTGAGACACATCAAGATTAACGGTTTATGCATTTTTATTGAATACCGTTAATCTTTATGTGTCTCAAAAATATGCCAAACGATTTTAGATTTTTGTAAAATTCAACGTAGATAATCTATACGGTATAAACTTTCAATCCAACGGTGGATTTTGTAAAATTTGAATTCGTTAAAGCGTTATTGAGCGGTGTAACATTTGAGTAAGCGGTGTAACATTACTCAAATGTTACACCAGTGTAATTTGATTCATTCCTTAAATAAATAACTTTTTATAAACTATTTTGATAAACTTATACGGTAGTAAATTATACTATAGTAAATTATAATAATATATAAAAAATTATTTATTTATATAAATTGTTTTACATAAATTAAAAAATAGCCTAAATATAAAAAAGAATTAACTTTTTAGATATATTGAGAAATCAATGTATTTAGTTTATGATATAGTGTAAATATATTAATTTTTCAATGTATCTAAAAAGTGGGAAAAAAATAGACAAATAAATTTTTTCTTATATTAAGTTTAAAAAATAAAATGATAGAGATATAGGATCTATTTGGATTTGGCTTAATTTTAAGTTTATGAAAATAACTTATACATATAAGTAAATTTTTATGTCAACTCATAAGATTTTACTAATAAAATTTGTGTCTTTATAAGTTCTTTTTTCATAAACTATCTTAAGAAACTTATAATAATACATAAAAATTTTGTAGTATTTATTTACATAGGTTATTTTGTATAATTTCAAAAATAAACTGTAAGTTATAAGTTTTACGCTATAAGTTAGTAAAAAAAGTGTCATCAAAGAAATATTTTTTAAAATGAGCTTATAAATTACTCCATCCAAAATCATATATAATATGAATAAAATATATTGATGGTTTAATGAACATAAAATATGAATAGTTTGATTAAATAAAATACAGGAGTAAAAGAGAGTTCCAAAATAATAGATATTGTAGATAATAATGTACCAAGGGATCCTCAAAAAACTACGAAGATAAATAGCAACATTTAAATCTAAGAAAAAGTGTGGTTAGATGAGAGATTCTGGAAATAAAATGAGGAGAAAGTAGGGTCAAAGGCTAATCAAATGATCTAAAGTAGCGTCATCTGTGCAAAAGGACATATGTGGAAAGTGATAAAGCAGGGGCAACAAGCCAACAAGGTTTGTAGTAGGACATGGTAGTAGGACATGGGAGCGGAATCACGTTAATATATTCGATACTAGCAATTTTGATATTTTCGTATTTTGATATTTTCGCCAGTTGAATCAGTATTTGTGGATAATTTTATTCTAACAATAAATTTAGCTATAAATGTACTAAAGTTGAAATATTTAGAACAAAATTGTGTGGTTAGTAACATGATTTAGTACTATTTCAAATGATCAAAGATATCTAACAAATTTTATTCATACACTCCTTCCGTTCATTTTTATAAAAGACAGTTGGCTTTTTATATTCATTTAATAATGAATATATTTAAGCTATAATATACATCAAATATATCAATTATTGAATAAATCTAAAAAGTGAATTGTCTCTTGTAAAAAAGAACGGAGGGAGTACATAATATTATTAAAAATATATATACATAATATTATTAGGGTTACGGATGAGATAAAAACTTGAATTTAGTACCGTTGTAACTTGTAATTTGTGCAATCACATACAGTCCTAATCATTTGTAAGAGATAAATGGTTTTTTGGCAGGAGATAAGAAAACATAATTCTAACCAAAATAATTAAAAACGTCCAACATTGTGTGAACTTTATGGACTGCAAGAAAATTTAACTTCATCGAATCCTGAATCGCGAGATGGGTATTATTGTATTCGATTACTTTTTGGGTAATTACCATAGATGGTTGCTCTTCTTCCCTTCTGAATTGCTTACAATAAAAAGTACATTATTGGAAGATACCACTATGTAAGATTTGCACTGTTGGAAAATATCTTCTGATAAAATTTGCATCATCCGGAGATATATCTCCGGTGGAGGACATGCGAAATTCTGATCAATTTAAAAAAAAATTAAAAAAAAGAGCAACCAACGTTATTATATCTGTGTTCACCAAATCACCGTTCACGCCTATATTGCAAATTTCTAGCCTATCCATTATTTGTACTCTAATTAGATGCAAGTTAATATTACTTTCGGTCCTTAATATAACAAAATATTAAAAAAAAAAAAAAAAATTAGATGCATTAAAAAAATAATGTATCTGAACTATATATAAACTAGATACATCAATCTTTTAATGTATCTAAAAAGTTAACTCTTTTTTATATTAAGAATTAGAGGGAGTAATTCATAACAATTCTTATAATAAATGACTTATTACGATAACAAAACAATTCTGAAACTCTCTCCATTATTATTCTTCATACCAATGAAATAATAATTATTTGAAATACATAAGGAACAATAAAAAACAACTATTAAAACGACAATAGATAGAAATGAGCTACCATATGAGAAAAATAAAAATAAAATCCTTTTAAGAATTTAAAGACATTAACTCCTCAATTTGAAAAAGTACAAATTAAATTTGACTTTTTTATTAAGAGTGTGAATATCTATTTTGATCCTTACAATTTTTAAATGATTCAATTCAGTCTCCGATAAAAATAAAATTCAAAATAGTGTTAATATTTTCATAGTGGTGACAAATCGAACCCTCTACTATAACGATTCAAAGTAATTTGTCATGAGTATGAAAAAATCATGGACTAATTTGAGTTTTATTTTTATCGAGGAGTAAAACTGAAATATTAAAAAATTATAAGAGATCAAAATTGGTCTTCACTCTCTTCTTATTCTTTTTGCAGGATTCCCTTGAAATTTTGCACCAATCAGCCCATGTTTTTTGCACATTGGGCACATAGGGTCAGATGTAAAAACCACCATGTGCATGAGGCAATTGGTACATCCCATTAAAATCTTTGATGGCAGCTCATCTTTTGTTGTACCACCAAGATCAAAACCCAACATTGAGGACAGATATGATGGCATTGGAGTTGAAAACCTAGGAGCATTTTCAGTCGCTTTTAAAGCAGTCAATCTTCTGTTTCTCATTTCCATTGATGCTAGTTCACCCTTTGAATATACAACAAAAAAAACATGCAGAGAAAAAGTTATAATCAAAATTCATCATATAATTATTGAATTTTAAAATGAGAGAACGTATTAGATGATAGTCTATAACCATGTTAAAAATAATAATTGAAAAAAAATCATGATAAAATACAACATTCAAATAAATCAAACTCATCATAAGGGTTTCAATGGGGCAAGGTTGACAGTACATACGTTTCCACTCTCTACCCTGCCATATAGATTGTCCACTATCTTCATCAGGGCCGGCCCAACATAAAATGAGACCTAAAGCGGACATAATATAATTTTTTTTGTGGGTCTAAAGTCATAGCTTGGGTTGCTTTATTCTTGGGTCGGCCCTGATTTTCATCCCCATTCTCTACCATAGGGATTTTTCCTCCCCCATCCCCATATATTCGGATCTCCATGTTTCAATGGAGCTTCATTAGCAATAACAAATAACTAAATTTATGTTTTTTTTTGTACAAAAAATTATGTTTTTTAAATCTATTCATTATTTTAAATAAACTAACAATAAAACAAAATAATATTAAGGAGCTATTGTAAATATTACATATAAAAGAAGTTTTTAAAAGTATTATGTGAAAATACAAATAAATATAACATGTATGAAATATTTGTATATACAAATATAAAATGTATTTTATTTATTTGCCCGTGCACCAGGTCCCTGCGGGATGGGGTTATGATCCTTCGCCTCATCCCCACACTGGATTCAGATTTGCTACAGTTGTAAATCACATAGTTTTCACATAGTTTAAGATTTGAGCCATTAATTACAGATCAGACGGATTAGATTAATCATGTTATAAAATCAGTTAAAACGATATCGATCACACGATTTAGATCGGACAACTTTGATTTAAACAACATGAAAACTGTGTTAAAGGACAGCAGAAAATTTGTTTCCTCCCCACACTACCTTTAGGAGGACTTTCTCATCGCCTCCACATGGATAATTTCCCGCCTTCGTGGCCCCAAACGTGAAAATTTCAACTGAGATCCAAATTTATATATACAAACTAACATCCATATATAAGATAAAAATATATTAAAAGGGATAAAAATAAATACCTCTAAATTATATTCATCTTGAAGTTCAGGTTGTGCAGGTTGATTAAGATCGAAAGAGGAGTAAAAAAATTTCTCAGTAGACATTTTTTTTGTTTGTAATTTGCGGGGTAGTATTTCTTTACCCTAAACTAGAATGAATGGTACTTAAAATGTTATTTGTGCGCACATATATATAATGAAAAATATCTGGGATAAATTTCAACACAGTCATTTTCAATTATTAATTTTAAATGTGAAATATAATAAATAAATTCACACTCAATATTTGAAAATAATTAGACTTACCGTACACTTAATGCACCAAAACAATTAATGTAGAAAAATAATAAATTTTATTTTATATATGAGTAATGATCAAATGATACCAAATGTCAAACCTTGACACATTCAATAATTCATTACCAGATAATCATATTACAAAATGGACTCAGTTGGATTGAAAAATATTATAACATTGATTATGTCCATATAATATAACATTAATCGAAAATCATTTGATACGTCAATGAGATACATCAAAATAAACTCATTTTTTGAAAGTTCGTAAGACGTTAATTTTGATATATCTCATTGACGTATCAAATGATTTTCAATTAATGTTATATTTGATAGTGTTAGCCTGTATTTTCGACAGGCAGTAATGAGTTGTAGTGAGATGTTGAAATCTCATTTATTGTATATCATTACGTTTTAATATTCTCTTGGAAACTGATTCTGGCAATAAATCAAGAGAAAATCAAGGCATTTGACATCAAAGACTTTTAATGTGCAAAGTTAATTGTCAAAGCCTAGAATTCTGTCGAATTCGACAGAACGATTGTTGTCTGAATAAGCTTGTCGAGTTCGACAGAACCATGTTTATCTAAATAAACATGCTGGTTCGACATTACTCTAATTGTCGAAAATATTATATATATATGTATGAATATATGTATTTGTTTGGTTGTCTAACGTACTGTGCAGAACGTTTGAAGCGTGCTCTGGACTTAGCAAAATATTCAAAAGAGAGAGTAACGTTGAAGGGTTCGCCAGGTGTCAAAGAGAATTCAAATTGTCAAGACACGTGGAGCATAGTTAGACATATTGTAGGTTTATAGCAGTTATGTTAGTTTGCCTATAAATAATAGTTTCTGATAGAAGAAACGGGTCCACAATTCAATACACATGCAAATTCCTAAAATATTCAGAGTACCCATGTCAACGAGCGAAATGAATGACAGGAACATGTACGAATCTGTGTACCATCCTTTGTAAACATTTTACATTTGTTAAATGCAATTTACATTCTGCAAGTCTTGATTACTTGTTTGTCATTTAAGTTTTATGCAATTTAAAGCTTTCTGCAACTTTATCATTCTGCAATTTATTTTCATTGCATTGTCTTTACTGTTTTAAAAGTCTTTCTTTAAACTTTATTTGCAATTCATTTACAAGTTTTCTGTAAATTTAACTTTGAAGCATTTTACCTTTAAAACAAACCATTTGACTGCGTCAAATGCTTTTACTTTTATTCAAATTGTCCGATTTAACCCAAAGATATGAATATGTTTTCATCATCTTCCACACAATCCATATGTCCCGAGATTTACTAGTTGATCTCTCTTGTAATAATTAAACTAGCGGTTGTTTACTAAAAATCGGGGTAAACAAATTGGCACGCCCAGTGGGACCTCTGGATTGTGTAATTTTTACTTAGTGAATTTTTGAAAATTTTTCATACAAAATTTGTTGTTTGGTGTTTGTGCTTTGATTGTGTCTATATTTGTATATGCATTTGAGAAGTGGTAAATCTCTTCCAGTATTTTCAAACATACCAAAGCGTCCTCGTTCCAGAATGGTGAGACCACCAAACAATCCTAATCCTAATAATATTAATAATAATAATAATAATGGGGCAGAAACCAATCCTGTTCTGAATCCGACAGGACCACCAAATCAACCAGTAACTGGCAATCCTGGCGCCAATCCTACGGGCGGATCAACAAATCCTGCCCTAAACTTTACAACTTCTGAAAGTATCCCAAGCAATAATCCTAATGGTGGGGGTACAAATCCTGTGATAAGTTCTGGAACCATTGGCGCAAGTGCCAGTGGATCAACAATGTCTGCCACTACGTCAAGTATGGCAGGAGGGTTTGTTCCTCCAAATATGAGTGGTGCAATAATGACACAAATGAATGTATCATCCATACCAACCAACGTATCACAAACACATGGATATACAGACGGTAGTCAAATTGGTGGAACTCCGTCGAGGCCTCCTTGGTTGCCTAGAAACCCACAATATGGGATGCCAACGACAACGATGGCAAGCCTGTATAATTGGCCTTCTGTAGAAAGTTCTCCCTCGTCTTCTGCGATGGGAAATAGGGGAAATTCTCTGAACTTGACTAATAATTCTATGAATGTACTTAGGCAACAAATGGACGAAAGTAACCATGATATGGTGAACGCGTTGACCCAACAGATTGGCACAATCTTTAATCCTGTGTTACAAACAGCCAATGACAATTATTTATTGTTAGCCAATCAAATGGGAAGGATGGCAGACTTTTTTGGTGCCCCTGATGCTCCAAATAATCAAAGAATTCCCCGTGTAAACCCGGAGATTCAAACAGGAGTCCAAGCCCAACCAGTGCGCATCGAGAGAGAACAACAAGAACCAGAAGTAGTTTTGGTTAATAGGAACCAAGATGCTGATAATGTTCTTAGGCAAGTTCGACAAGAAAATGTTGCAGGGCAAAATAACTTGGCCAATTTAGTAGAAAATATTTTGGCCCAAAATGGTTTGAATACAGGGTTGCATAGACCAAATTTTGTGTCACCCTTGTCTGAATATGTATTACAGGCAGAATTGCCAAGGGGATGGAAGATTCCCAAATTCACAAAATTTGCTGGTGATACTAATGAATCTACTGTCGAACATATTGCCAGATATTTGGCAGAAGCAGGGAATTTGGCAAATAATGAAGATTTAAAAATGAAATTTTTTCCCAATTCCCTCACTAAAAATGCCTTTACGTGGTTTACCACACTTCCCCCTCATTCAATTCATACTTGGACTCAATTGGAAAGGCTATTTCATGAACAATTCTACATGGGACAATCTAGGATTAGTCTCAAAGAATTAGCCAGTATGAAGCGCAAAACCTCAGAAGCCATTGATGACTATCTAAACAGGTTTCGCCTCCTTAAGGCAAGGTGCTTTACCCAAGTGCCTGAACATGAATTGGTTGAGATGGCTGCTGGTGGCCTCGACTATTCCATTAGGAAAAAGTTAGATACTCAACATTTGAGAGACATGGCCCAATTAGCAGATCGTGTTCGACAGGTTGAACGCCTCAGGGCTGAAAAAGTCAGAAATTCTAAGTTTCACAAAAAAGAAAAAGTGGCATACATAGAAACTTATGAAAGTGAAAATGAGTTCGACGATGGTCAGGATTACATAGAAAATAATGAGGTTAACGTGGCTGAGTTAAAACCAGGCCCTCCTTATACTTGTAAAATGTTGAAACCATCAAATGGGAATAATCCTGTCGAACCAAAAAATGATAGATTTGTTTCTAAGACATACACTTTCGACATTACTAAATGTGATGAAATTTTTGACTTATTGGTCGCTGATGGCCAAATAATTGTGCCAAAGGGTTTAAAATTACCACCTTTGGACCAACGTAAGAAAAGAGGGTTTTGTAAATACCATAATTTCTTGGGTCATAGAACCTCACAATGTGTTCTTTTCAGGGATCTGGTCCAGAAAGCCCTACAGGAGGGAAGACTCAAATTTGGCGAAAAGCCAAAATCCAAACAACAGGTGGATGAAGATCCATTGCAGATTGCTGATGCTGCATACACGGAGCCATTCGAGTGCCTGATGTTGGAAGCATTGAACCTCACTGAAGGGGGGCAATTAATTTCCATTCCTGAGGAGGAGTACGAAAACAAAGTGGAAGAGGTGTATCCACAAGCAGGGGAGACTTTATTGGATTTCCTTCAACGCTGCAAAGAAAATGATGGCGAAGCTACATTATGTCCTCATTGTAGTGCCATGTTCGACAAGAAGGCTGCTGCAGGCCTCAACAAGTTTCTGCCTCATAGTCAAAACAGAAACAATTGGCCAAATCAAAAGCCAACTTATTCCAATATTCTGAATAGCCAGCAGGCACCTGTACACCAGAGGTTGGGACCACAAAAATCATTTGTCCCCTCAAACAGGACACCTGTCAACCAATGGGTTCATGGAAGAAGCATGGACTATGGTCAAAGGAATATGGAGAGAGGGAACTCCAGTAACAGCAATCCCAAAAAGGATCCTGAGTCAAGGAAATATGATTACAGGAATAATTACAAAGGGAAAAATCCCATGACAAGGTCCCAATGGCGTAGATATCAACGCCAGAAAAAAGTGGCTGCTCAACAATCCCCATTAACTACTGATGGTAATGGAAGAAGGCCTTTGGAATTGGCAAAGAAGCCAATGAAAGAAAGGTTAGGCGAATCGAAAATAGAGTCTTCAGTTGCTGATAATGTCGAAGATGACCACATGGAAGCAGATGACTTTTTGGATTCTGAGCCTGATCTCGACATAATCGTCAATGTTGTGTCAATCTTACCAAGGGAATTCGACGTTTGCTCTGAAGTGACAGATGACGAAGAGGAATCTGGAATGCAAATGGCCCTTCATAGGCCAGTATGTTACTATGTGACGAGCAATGGTGCTCTAGAAGATCAAATGGCTACATTTGAAAGGCCAGATGAAGGCATGAAGAGTCACTTGAAGCCTCTCTTCATACAGGCTAAAGTGAACAATGTGGGGATCAACAAAGTGCTAATTGATGGTGGTGCTGCTGTTAATCTCATGCCAGAATTTTTGCTCAGAAAGATTGGCAAATCTTTGGTGGATCTTCATCCTCACAACATAGTTCTTTCAAACTATGAGGGTGAAACTGGTTTCTCTTTGGGAGCAATCCAGTTAGAAGTGGTTGTTGGAAGCACTGTAAGGCCAACCTTGTTCTTGGTTGTGGCCTCTAAGGCAAATTACAATCTACTTCTAGGTCGAGAGTGGATTCATGGAGTAGGGGCAGTTCCTTCTACCCTGCACCAACGCCTCATTATCTGGCGAGAGGATGGAATAGTGGAAAATATTGAAGCAGATCAAAGCTACTTCAAAACTGAAGTCCATCATTTGACAAAGCACTCCTTCGACAAGAAATTGGCAACAATTTCACCATGCACTGAGAAGGACTTTGCATATCGTCTAGCAAGAAATGGTCACCATGCAATCAAACTGGATCCCACACATGGTTTCTTGTGGGAGAGAGAGGATGGAAACAGCGAGGATGGCGAGTATGAAAGCCACAAATGCCCAACTGGTTGGGATGTCAAAGAAAACTACTATGTCTGAGTCCCAAACTTGGGCAAGGATTACGGCCTACATGGCTGAAAACAGAATCAAGATGGCTTTGGAAGCCAATTCATTTTCAGAAAATATGGCTGATATAGCCAATGGTGAAAAGATTGGCAAACAAGAGCCAGAATTGCAAAAACTGGACTGCATCTATGACGACGAACCCTTAGGATTTGAAAAAGAACCAATTAGTCAAAGTCATAAGATGCAAGCACAGGATCCTTTGCAAGAAATTGACCTTGGAGATGGTCTGATGAAAAGACCAACATATATTAGTGCAAACATTCCTCCAGATCTGAAGGCGAAAGTGGTGCAACTTCTAGTGGAATACAAAGATTGTTTTGCTTGGGATTACAATGAAATGCCAGGTTTGAGCAGAAAATTGGTGGAACATGAACTTCCAGTTCGACCAGACAAAAAACCAGTAAAACAATTGCCTAGAAGGTTTGCACCAGAAATTATGTCAAAGATCAAGGAAGAAATTGAGAGGCTGCTGAGGAGCAAATTCATCAGAACAGCAAGGTATGTCGAATGGTTAGCAAATATAGTGCCTGTGATTAAGAAAAATGGTTCTCTTAGAGTATGTATAGACTTTAGAGATTTGAATAATGCTACACCAAAAGACGAATATCCTATGCCTGTAGCAGAAATGCTAATTGATTCAGCAGCAGGATTTGAATAGTTAAGTATGCTAGATGGTTATTCTGGCTACAACCAAATTTTCATTGCTGAAAATGATGTACCCAAAACTGCTTTTAGATGCCCAGGGGCATTAGGCACGTATGAATGGGTAGTGATGCCCTTCGGTTTGAAAAATGCTGGGGCCACTTATCAAAGAGCAATGAATCTAATTTTCCATGAGTACATAGACACTTTTATGCAAGTGTATATTGACGACATAGTTGTCAAATCCTCGTCAAAGGTTGATCATTTAGATCATTTGAAAAAGTCTTTTGAAAAGATGAGGAAATATGGATTAAAAATGAATCCATTAAAGTGTGCTTTTTGTGTTAATGCAGGAGATTTCCTTGGGTTTGTTGTGCACAAAAAGGGCATTGAAATAAATCAAAACAAAACGAAGGCTATCATGGAGACAAAATCTCCAACTACTAAAAAGCAACTTCAGTCCCTACTTGGGAAGATCAATTTCTTGAGGAGATTCATCTCAAATTTAAGTGGTAAAGCTCAGCCTTTCTCGCCACTACTTCGTCTCAAGAAAGAAGATATTTTCACTTGGGGGCAAGATCAACAACGAGCTTTTGACGAAATCAAGAGTTATTTGTCGAAGCCACCAATGTTGATGCCTCCAATAAGGAACAAGTTCATGAAGTTGTATATATCAGCATCAGATTCGACACTGGGTAGTATGCTTGCCCAGGAAGATGAAAATGGTGAAGAAAAAGCCATCTATTACTTAAGTAGGGTATTAAATGATGCTGAAACTAGATATAGTAGTATTGAAAAACTATGCTTATGTTTGTATTTCTCTTGTATAAAACTCAAGCATTATATAAAGCCTGTTGATGTTTTTGTTTATTCTCACTGTGATATCATTAAGCATATGTTGTCTAAACCAATTTTGCATAGTCGAATTGGAAAATGGGCCTTAGCCTTAACAGAGTATTCATTAACATATAAACCTCTAAAGGCAGTCAAAGGCCAAATTGTAGCTGATTTTATAGCAGATCATTCTGTAATAGAAACTCCACAAAATTATGTAGAATCACGACCCTGGAAATTGTATTTTGATGGTTCTAAACATAAACATGGAGTTGGAATTGGGATTCTAATTATTTCCCCTTCCAAAATACCCACTAAGTTCAAATATAAAATTAATGGATTCTGCTCAAATAATGAAGCAGAGTATGAAGCTTTAATAGCAGGCTTAGAAATTTTATTGGACTTGGGGGCAAAAAATATCCTGATCAGAGGTGATTCAGAACTGGTTTTGAAACAATTGACAAAAGAATACAAGTGTATAAAAGAACACTTGATGAAATATTTTGTCATAGCAATTTCTTTGTTAAAACGTTTCGACCAAGTCACCATTGAACATGTGCCTCGTATAGAAAATCAAGAAGCCAATGATTTGGCTCAAATAGCTTCTGGTTACAAAATTTCCAATGAGAAATTGGTGGAGTTGATTGAAATCAAAGATAAAATCATTATTGATCAACCTGCTACTTTGGAATTGTCAATGCCAAAACTTGTGGGGGCAGATGTACCACAAGACAATGGTCAAGATACCACATGCAGAATTGGAAAAGGTGAATATCTTCAAAACTGCCATTTCTCCCTTTCGTATTCGACATGCAGTCGAAACTGGCATTTTTGAGGGGGCAATTTGTTAGCCTGTATTTTCGACAGACAGTAATGAGTTGTAGTGAGATGTTGAAATCTCATTTATTGTATATCATTACGTTTTAATATTCTCTTGGAAACTGATTCTGGCAATAAATCAAGAGAAAATCAAGGCATTTGACATCAAAGACTTTTAATGTGCAAAGTTAATTGTCAAAGCCTAGAATTCTGTCGAATTCGACAGAACGATTGTTGTCTGAATAAGCTTGTCGAGTTCGACAGAACCATGTTTATCTAAATAAACATGCTGGTTCGACATTACTCTAATTGTCGAAAATATTATATATATATGTATGAATATATGTATTTGTTTGGTTGTCTAACGTACTGTGCAGAACGTTTGAAGCGTGCTCTGGACTTAGCAAAATATTCAAAAGAGAGAGTAACGTTGAAGGGTTCGCCAGGTGTCAAAGAGAATTCAAATTGTCAAGACACGTGGAGCATAGTTAGACATATTGTAGGTTTATAGCAGTTATGTTAGTTTGCCTATAAATAATAGTTTCTGATAGAAGAAACGGGTCCACAATTCAATACACATGCAAATTCCTAAAATATTCAGAGTACCCATGTCAACGAGCGAAATGAATGACAGGAACATGTACGAATCTGTGTACCATCCTTTGTAAACATTTTACATTTGTTAAATGCAATTTACATTCTGCAAGTCTTGATTACTTGTTTGTCATTTAAGTTTTATGCAATTTAAAGCTTTCTGCAACTTTATCATTCTGCAATTTATTTTCATTGCATTGTCTTTACTGTTTTAAAAGTCTTTCTTTAAACTTTATTTGCAATTCATTTACAAGTTTTCTGTAAATTTAACTTTGAAGCATTTTACCTTTAAAACAAACCATTTGACTGCGTCAAATGCTTTTACTTTTATTCAAATTGTCCGATTTAACCCAAAGATATGAATATGTTTTCATCATCTTCCACACAATCCATATGTCCCGAGATTTACTAGTTGATCTCTCTTGTAATAATTAAACTAGCGGTTGTTTACTAAAAATCGGGGTAAACAGATAGACATGGTTTATGGTATAGCATCTTTGAATCCAGCGGTCAATTTAGTAATATAATTATCCGATAAAGAATTATCGTATGTGTCATATTACTAAGTTTGACACATTGGCGTCATTTGAGTCAGGATCATATGACACAAAGTGTCAAACTTTGTAATATGACACCTCCGATAATTCTTTACCGGATAATCATATTATAAAATTGACCTCATAGGATTGAAAGATATTATAACATAGATTATGTCTATAAAATATATATAAAGCTAATATAAGATTTTTTAACAAATAATAACATGAGTATAGAAAAGGTAAAATAAAAAAAAAATAGTATGTAGTAAATAACATAAATGATATTCAATTTAAAAATGTAAACTATTTTCACAGATGGAATGCATAAAAAAAAATTAGATAAGTTTTATGATAAAAAACATTTATCAGTAAAATAAAAAGGATTAAATATGTTTTTGGCCTCTCTAAATATACAAAATTTTATTTTTAGTCCCTATAAAATTTTCGTTCAAACTTTTGTCCTTCTAAATTTTCAATTTTCATCCCTACATTTTTTTTTCAAGAGTTCTCATATGACGTTCTACACAACTTTTTCTAAAATCATATCATTATTAATATCTTAAAATACAACTAGTTAAGATACCACAACTTTTTTTAATATAATTTTCTCATGTTTTATTGTCATCATTGAGATGATCTTTTAATTAATTAATCTCCTTTGAAATATCAAATATAAAAATATTTTGAATTGATTTTGTATATTATTATCAGGTATTATTTTTTATTTTGACACTGGTTCACAAGTTTCATTTTTATAGTTATATTTATAGTTATATTTTGTTTACAATTAAAATTATTGGCTTTATTCTCAATAAAAAATATAACTACTGGTCAACATTCATGATTACTTTTATGAATGCTACTCCATTATAATTGTACTAATTATCAGTAATCATTAAAATATAATTAAGCCAGTCAAAAAAATTAACCTATAATTAATGATTATTTTTATTTAAAAATACTCTGAATATGTATTTTTCAATGTAATAGTAAAACTAATTAATATTAAAATATCTAAGTAATAAAAATACATATATATGCAATAATACAAACCAAATAAAATGGTCAAAATTTGGTTAGGTCAACCAAAACAATTAAATCATATATAATTTTTAGTATATTTAAAAAAAATCATATTTTTATAATATTTTTAGTCAAATGAAAAAAAAAAGAATCTGGTCAAAAAATCAATAACTTGATCAAAAAATCATTAAAAGTTATTTCATATCTATAAAACCAATTGAGATATGTTATATTTTTTTTTATTTTAATCCTCTAAACTTCAAAATTACTCAATTTTAGCCTACATATTTCAATTACTCGATTTTGGCCTAAAAAATTTATCCTTTTTGCATTTATTAGTCCTCTGATAACTTTTTTGATTAAAAATTGCTTATATACATTTTAAGAAAAGAAAAGAAGAAAGAAAAAAAATAAAAGAAGAATAACTGTGATTATAGATAGAAAGCAATGAATTATGAAACAAGAGATAACTGTGAATTGGTGAAAAAAATCAAGCATCAAGCATATTGATAAATAGAGTCTAAGACTCCGTTTGGCCCGGCTTATTTTTTACTTTTTATTTTAGCTTAAACAAAATAAAGAAGTACTCCCTCCATCCTTAATTATAAGTAAAAGTCAACTTTTCAGATTCATTGAAAAAGTGATGTATCTGGACTATAATGTAGGTCAAATACATCACTTTTTCAATGAATCTAAAAAGTGAAATTTTGCTTATATTTAAGGATGGAGGAAGTATAAAATTATATTTGACACTATTTCTCCTTAAAAGTATTAGAGAAATAAAGTAAAAAAGTAAAAAAAAAAAAGTCAAACATAATTTTTTCCTTCTTTACTATTTTTAAGAGAAGAAAAAAAGAGGAAAATAAGCCGGGACAAACGGGGCCTAAGAGTAAAGAAAGAGTTAAGCCATGGAGGAAGAAAACAAAGCATTAATGGAAGAAGAACAAGAAAGAGAAAGCAATGAATCATCTGAATCAGCGAAGAAGAAGGTAGAGATCCACCTTTTCCGGCAGGGTGAAGGACCCATTGCAGTTTTCCAATCAAACCTTGCCGGATTCGAACAGAATCAGTTAAATGTCCGTGAAATTCTCCACAAACACTCCCTCAAATCAATCTTCGCTTTCAACCCTCGTTCCGGCCGTGCCGCCCCCATCCGCTTTAACCCTAAAACGGGGAATTCAATCCTTCCTTACCGAAACGGCGCCGTTCTGTACATCGACAGCGAACCCAAGGTATCTATCTCAATCTTCACCAACTATGATTAATTTGCCTAATTATGATTAATGAAAGGCTCTATTTGGTAAAAATAGCAGATGACTGATAAACTAGTTTATAGCAGATGAACTTAGGGCGGATAACTTATAAGCTAGCTTTTAGCTTATAGCTAATAAACTAACTGATTGAATTTATACTGTTTGGTAAAATTAGCGGTTGAACTAGCTTATTAATATTTAATTTTTTTCAAGTAAGATGATAGAGGTAAAATTGGAAGAAAAGATGATAAGCTATAAACTATAAGCTCATAAGCCATTTGAAATAGCATTTGAAAAATAAGCTATAAGTTTTTTTGAAAAAACTGTTATCAAACAGAGTTTTTAGCTTATAAGCTAAAAACTATAAACTAGCTTATTTGTCTTTCCAAACAGAGTCTAAGAGAAATGGTAATGATTTTGATTTTGATTTAGGAGTCGTTGCTGAAACCGGTGTACAGGATTTTGGTTGGGGTGGCATTGATAGCTATTATGATAATGTTAGTTTCTGGAGATATTGATATTGGTACTTCAGAATGGGTTCAGAAATTGAATGTTTCAGGTGTGAATTTTCCTCCTTTGATATTGGCTTGTGTAGTTGTTGTTTTCTCCCGAATGAGACACAGGACCAGAAATTTTCTCAAAAGACTTGGTCTCTAATTCATTATCGATCAAGAATTCACGAGGACGTGACCGAGGAACTGTTTACCTTCAACTACAAGTAATTTTGTTTAGTTTTTGTTGTTAACTATGGTTGGTATGTGTTAGTATAAATAGAGATATGATAGAATTTTACATATATGGTGTATGAATGTCAAATTGAAATTGACACAAAACAGTTTTAAATGATATTGCAACAAAAGGTTCTTAATGTTATTCTGAATTTATTTGTATATTAAAGTGGATTAAAGATGTTGCAAACCGAGAAATCACAGATTACTTGGTTATGGGATTAGAGATTAAAAATAGAACTAGATGCATTGATGCCATACTGAATCGTGGGCATGTTTATTTTTCGATGAAGCAATCAAAAGAAGCATGAGCATGCAAGCATGTTTTGATGAAGCCCAACACGTGTGGGCGCTAAGAAGAACAACTCTGAGCTGCTTTTTTAATTAAGAGAATGTTTGTTAGAAATAAACTACTATGTTAGAAATAAACTACTAAAGCCAAAGCATAGAAATAGAGAGAAAGAAGCTTTCTATTATTCTCTTCACTTGTATATCATTACATCATACAAGAGTCTTATTTATAGGACACAAATAAGAGAGTGAAAGGACAAAGATAATTAAGGTCCACTCACTAGTGGGGGTTATAGGAAAGGGAAGAGCTAGGATGGACATCCACTAAGAATTATACTTCAATTATTCATAACATTTCCCCTTGGATGTCCATCGAGGATGTGCCTCGTTAAAACCTTACTAAAAAAAAACCCAATGGAAAAAAATTCTAGTGAAGGAAAAAGAGTACAACATCCTTTTACATCATATATTTATTTCTCCCCCTCAACCATACAACCATCTCTAAGACGACAGCGACCAATCTTTTGTATTAGTTGTCCAAAAGTTTTACTTGGGAGCGGCTTTGTGAAAAAATCTGCTAGATTATCACACGAACGAATTTGATGAATGTTTGTATCACCATTCTTCATAATGATTGTTGCATTAATTCCTCAGGAAGATAAACCACAATTTTCTTGTATGTTGAACCTTATAATCCTAAATAAAGAGCATTCTCCGCTTCATTGATTACGTTGTTTCTCCAAGATACAAAATGTATGCTTGAATTTGTTCTGATACCTGTATACACAAATATTGACAAAAACAAAATACCACGATACATATAATTAACAAAATACATTATTGTCATCGTTTGAATTAAAATATGGTACTTCAGGACCAATTCAAGTTGTTCCTCATTTTCTTGAAGACATGATCAATCTTAACATCAAGTGACATCACAGTCATTCTAGTACGCAATCAACTAGATTTGTCCATATCAAATTATTTTAATGCATTTGCTATATAAGTTTTTCTTGATGCACAAAATCTCATTTAAATAATAAATTTGCAAATACAAACAAACCTTTCGCATGCGACATATGTAATTTCAAATCTTTCTATAATCAACATATTTTAGGATCTCTTATAGAGATCTAATAATATCATCATAAAAACGTTTATAATAAATTTACTTCCAAATGTTTAAAATGGACATGTGATGTCATTTCTTCAATGTATCATAAAAATTAACTCTTTCAGAGAGTTTCACATAATCATCAATTCAAGTGAGCCATACAAATATATTGTAACATATATTTCTTATAAATTTAGCCTTTCAAGTACTATTAAACTTTATCAAATAAGAAAATTTTATTGAATTCACTTCAGGTGAATATGTCTCATCAAAATAAATTGTAGACACTTACCATCCACTTTTGGTGGACATATCAAACTCTATAAGTATGTATTATATTAATATAATTCTTTTTAGCGTAAAAATTCATACATATCTAATTAACTTCACATCTTCAGGTGTGTGGACTGCAGGTCCAAACAGTTCAGTTATATGAATAGAGTTTGATTTCACTGAAATTGTCTATTTCTATCTGCAGATATTTTCTTTATCTATATTCGTTAATAGACTTTGATTAATGATCCTCGTTATTACTTATCACATATAGCGCTATTGAAAAACATCGTCAACGTTGACTTTTATTTTGGTTCCATCTCATTCGATTGATAAATTATCGAGATCTCTTTATTTTCATAACTTTCAGGTACCTGATAAGTTCTTCTGGAACTTAAAATCAAATATATCAGATAACTCTTTAAGAGTTTCTACATGATCATTTGGGTTATCTTTCCTTTTAGCTCCTTTTCTTGTTTGAGGATTTTTATATTTAGAACCAATTAGTCTACCACGCTTCATGCGCGGTTGAGACTCATTTGCAATATTCTATTATCCAACAAGGATATATCTTTTCTTTGGAGCATTAGCAGCTTCTATTTTAATTTCTTAACTTTGCAAATGAGTTATACTTTGAGGATCAAGATGAGACAATGATATTTATTTTCAAATAATTCATTTGAACTTCAGGTTCATATTTTTCAGCTGCTTCTTCTCTCCCCCTAATATTAGGAAAACAAATTCATCATTGGATACTCATCCTACTGTGATGTAAACAAGTTGACTCAATACAATTTGTAATAGATGAAGATTCATATCAAATCTATTTTCCCAATATTCTTCCAAGATCTATCTAAGTGCATTATATTGGAGCAACTATGATATACACAACACATCCAAAAATGCTTAGATGAAAAATATTAGGTTATAAACCTAAACTTAACTGAATTGCAAAATAAGGGGAGGACTTCCATATTATAACTTATTGGCTCGATGCGAAGCAAAAAATCAATTTTAAATGATCTCATGTTCCCAAAGTAAAATTTTGAAGTTTTGTTTTCATAAGTATCAATCACAAATTTAACTTTAGACGTCTAAAGAATGGATCTTCCAATTCCATTTTTCTTAATGAACACATTCTTCAAGATATTCAATATCAATTTTGATTGACGTATTATGATACTTATTTAATGCTTTCTGAAAATTTAGAAAGTGAGCTCTTTGCCAAATTAGTTGAGATAACTTCACAAACTTCTGGTTGTGAGTTATCTTACTCTTTATTTGATGCATCAATTAAAGTCATAAGATATCTTATTGGTTTATTGATTTAATAACAAATATCACTTTATATAAATTCTCAAATTGTGAGAGACTCACTTTTTCAAATTTTCAACTTCTTTTGGGAACAAGGAATACACAAATTATTGGATTGAAGAAACTTCTGGCTCTTCAATACATCCAATAAAAAGTATAATTACTTTTTCGAATCGCAGTAGATCCGGAATAACCCAACCGGTCTTGTCAAAGACAAACTTAATATGATTTGTAAACTTCTAGTTTACAATAATTTTTGTGCTTTAATTTCACTAATATATATATACAAGTGTATGTGTAGTACAAACAAGAGGGAAAATATATAACTTTGCAATATCTTGCTCTACTTCGATAAATTTTGATTTAATAATGATATCTCTAACTTGGCCTCAATTGAATCAATTAGGGTAATCTAATATAAAATCTAGAGAAAACATTTCATATACAATACATCCAATTAAAACTATTGAGGCCAATTCTTCCAATGCTTTATGAGTTTGAAATCATCGCACAAATATTTCAATGATAAACTTGTCAAATATACTAGTCGTCCAATAAATTGAGAATTTATACTCACATTGTGAACAATGTCACTTGTTTTAATTTAGTTCTTTTTTTTTACTTGAACGTTTATTTTGTTTAGAAATTAGAAATAAATAATGGCAAAATTGAATTAAACTAAGTAAATAAATCATGATAAGCAAAAGAAAGCGGCATATTAGGATTAACATTATAATATAATCTTGTGCTATCTTTTAATATTAAATAAGTTTTCAAGAACTATATAAAAATTCACCATGGATATGTGACAATTAAATTCTTATGGATTTTATAGATTCAAATTTTTCTAAGTTCTCCACGAACTAGACTATTGGATTCTTTTGGAATTCATAGATAATAAAATTGAGTTTTTTATGTTCTTCAAGAACTATAGATATCTTGAATTCATAGAGAATAAAAACCGAATATTAAGTTCTTCAAGAACTATGCAATATAGTTTAACAATATATAAAATCAATTCTTTAATCAATCCTTCATGGATTAACTCTTTTGAATTCTTCTAGAATTTACATAGAATAATGTTGAGTTCTTCAATAACTACCCTTTTGAATTTTTTAGGAATTGTCAAAGAATAATATGAGTTCTTCAAGAACTATGCTTTAGAATTCTTCAGGAATTCACATAGAATGCATATATGAGTTCTTCAGGAACTACATAATTGTTCTTTTTAATTTTATAATATGAGATCAAGTTATATGCAATACTTCAGGAATGCATAAGGAATAAATAAACACAAAAATATAATATAATTCACATAATAATGATTCATCGTATCTATAGAGTATTGATTCTAATTGATAAAATTATAACAATATAACATATAATCATTCATACATAAATAAATAAAATTGTTTACATAATATCCAAATATTATCACCACACATATTCAAAATCTTGAGTACATGTATTTACAAAAGTATAGCCAACTATATAGCAAACTACATGTTTTATTCGGACTTTAGAAATTGTTGCAATTAAAATCAAGGATAAATATTGTCACCGTGAAAAAATCATAGATGTTATCCGCGTGTAACGCTACCGAACCTAAACATAAAGTATGACTGTATTTTACTTCAAAGAACTACAACAAGAATCTGGACAATTTTATTTCACATACTAGCAGCGTGGCTCATCTCCAGCAATAAAATTTTGAGTACAAAACTATTACTTGATCATAAAAATTATAGCCATATTCTAAGTCATATTTAGAGTCAAAGTTCTGTCTATTTAGCTAGTATATAATTGA
This sequence comes from Trifolium repens, assembly GCA_030408175.1. Taxonomy (NCBI): domain Eukaryota; kingdom Viridiplantae; phylum Streptophyta; class Magnoliopsida; order Fabales; family Fabaceae; genus Trifolium; species Trifolium repens. The sequence goes on along the minus strand of CP125836.1, from coordinate 57,767,812 downwards.
ACACCATGAGTGATGTTTAGCATATGACTTTTCTTTCCTTTAAACATACAAACAATATATGTAATATTTTAAAGATTTTCAATCTAAGCTAAGTTTCGATTTAAGCATAACAATTATTAACATATATGAATTCAAAGTTATAATTTTTATATGTATGCAAAAATTATTATGAACAAAATAAGACATCCTAATTTCCAATTCCAGAATAAAAATTCAGCTTAAGCTTGTTGCTGTCATAAGGTTAAAACAAGTTCAAATCAATTTATGAAATTATTCTCAGCAGTTTATTTCAATTTAGTTTGGTTGCTAAAAAGATGATAATCATAATTTAATAATCATGATGCTTAAATATGCAAAGGAGAGTAAGTTTACATACCCGTCCAATAACATGCAATATTGTAGATAATCACATACTATATGAAATAAGAATACACACTTTGATTGAAGCAACTATATGTTCACGAGAATCACTATCACTAATATATTGAACAATCTTCCTTTGTCATGCTCCAAGCTTTGATACCTGCAACAGGGTAGAACATCGTGCTGATAACGTTTTAGAAATAAACTACTATGTTAGAAATAAACTACTAAAGCCAAAGCATAGAAATAGAGAGAAAGAAGCTTTCTATTATTCTCTTCACTTGTGTATCATTATATCATACAAGAGTCTTATTTATAGGACACAAATAAGAGAGTGAAAGGACAAAGATAATTAAGGTCCACTCACTAGTGGGGGTTATAGGAAAGGGAAGAGCTAGGATGGACATCCACTAAGAATTATACTTCAATTATTCATAACAATGTTAAGATAATCATTGAATTTATTTTGATCTGTCCCATAATAATATAAATATTTTGAATTTTTTTATCCGGCTCGTTTCTTTTTAGAATAACTTCTGAATAAGTGATTAGTTATGTTCTTTAAGATAATCTACTGTAAACTAAAAATGTTGAGTATATAACGACAGTGGAGTGGGAAATGGGAAAGTATTTCGCCACAGTGAAGTAAGGGTGGACAATTTAGTGGATGAGGTAAAAATTGTAAGCATGGAATTGGTTGAAAATTAAAGTGAACAATCTCAATTACTGCATCTCACAATGGTGCTTGAATCCGCGATGCTTGCCTTGGTCTGATTTAGTAATGCTATTTGAATTTAGAATCATACGAGTTGACCAGTTCAATAAGGAATGTGTTGCATAGTTTATTGTTACAGTCTGTAAATCTTGCAACCCTGCTGCATGTGCATAAACGGATTCCATATTTCCATTAGGTTTTGGATTTCGCTATGCAGTAAGTTGAAAAGAATCTATCAGATTATGGAAGCAGGTGCATCTCATTTTCATATCTCCCACCAAGTGCTGGTTGTCTTGCCATGAAATAGCTTGGTTTTGGTTCATTGAATATGGTGTTGAGGAACTAATAGTGGCTTTTGGGGCTCTTCAATTGTTACTGGTTATGGTTCAGGAAGTGTTCATGTTTATGTTGTGCTGGAGAAAAGCATGCAAAGAAGGTTGATGCCTATTCTTATCAAAGGGATCAATCATTGCATAGTTGTATTTGAATTACAGGTAGTGTGGTGTAGTGTTTGATGCATTAAACTGTGATATGACACATTGCTGTACTGATATGGCACACCTTGTGAGTTGTGACTGGTTGTTTCTGGGTTCATCAATTAAGAAAAGTTTTGTTTTTCTAATTATTTTTTAGTAACAACTCCCAATGGTTTTAATTAGAGTATGTTGCTAAAGCAACTCATTGTAAATTAACCCTAAAATTCCAATGTATTTTTACTATATATAGTTTCTTTAACTAGTGCTTCAGGGGCACCATTTAGCATTTTCCTAATCAAATTTGTCCATGTATTTACAAAGTTGATATCAAATTAGCCTTCAATGTTATGTCATTACAAAATAAAGACAACAAATGAACTTTAAGTTCATATTAAGCGTGCAGAAATCTTTGACTCTTTTAATCTGGTTCGGGGGTCAGTTCTGACATAAAGTGATTTCAGCCCTCTCCCGATCACAATTGCGGGAAATTGAACCGTGATATTTCCTACCAAGTTTAGCGTCATTCACCACTAAACAAACTAACGATTGGTTAAATCTTTGACTTTTTTAAACTCACTTTATATATCTCGACACCTCTGATCAAGTGTGAGTCTCTTTACGTCCACGATCTATCACCATTCACTTATTGCCCCCTCTCAAGTTGAATCAAGCTATGATACCTTTGTTGGACCGTGAAGGAGAGTCTTGTTGGGTTGAATCAACACACGGAGCAAAAAAAAACACACAAGTGACTTTGACACAACACTTTCATTCAAAACTTTGAGACATCAAATTTATCGGACATCTCATTTATATGTTGTTCAACTTTATCTCTTCTAATTAATATAAAATCTTAACTCACAACTGATATATTTTGACATCATCCAACTAAATGAATCTTGTTATCGAAGTTATCCTCCCAAATAAATCTCTTATCATAAGGTCAATTTTAGAACAAATAGATGAAAGAAATCAACTTATTTGCATATAAATTACAATAACAAAAACAAAATTCTCATTCTTAACCCTTCAAGTACTATTTAATTTAAAAAATGAATTTGGTGTGATGCAATCAATTTTCTTCGTCAGAAAAATAAAAGTATTCAATATAATAGTCATTTTTTTATAATAAAAAAATTTTGGATTGGAATTTATTTGGGTTTGAAAACACACCAATGAGCTTTGAAGAAAAAACCTTTCCCCAATAACACCGAGTTGGAGAGGCTTCACTTCACACACGATTGTTTCAATTTCTAAACATCGGTGATAAAAGCTTAACCCAACTCGTCACTCTACGAACATGGCGGCGCAACTGAGCGACGTTGACTACGTCACCAGCTTACAAGCCAGGATCAAGGTACAGTACTTTCTTTCAATCAATTTTCTCATGCTAAGCTTTATACGTGCTTTGAATTTTGGATATAAATATATTGAACTTCATTCAAAAATCAAAACCCTCATATTCAGCTCAAATATTGCACTCATTTTATTATACATCATAGCATAGGAATGTAGGGATTCAAAAATATTATGCATTATCTTACATTACATATCTCCGTGAATATGTCTGCAATTAATGTATTAATTTTGTTAGTTGTCTGTTTATGTCTGTAATTTCATTATTTGCTCAAGATTCTACGGTTATTGTTTGTGTGTGTGCGCTATGAAACACGGACACTGGCACGTCGACACTAATAATAATTTGACAAAATGACATAATTCAATGTAATCCCATATGTTAGTGTTGTGTCGGACACTGATGCGTGTCTGTGTAGGACACTAGAACACACCTAAGCTGAGGAGTGTCCGTGCTTTTATAGTTGTGTGTGTTTTATTTTATTTAACAAATACAGAAATTAATGATGAATGGTTTTACCTACTGATTTATGTGATGTATACTGCCAGGAATTAGAAGTTGAGAATGCAAATCTTTTATCTCAACTTGCTCATTGCCGTTGCTCTCAGGTTAGCTACTCAATTGTTTCATAATTCTTTTGTTTGTTTCGCTCTATGTTTATTTTATGTTCTTTGTCATGGAGCTTAGCTATAGTTTTCACCAAGGAATAACTAAGCAAAGTAAAAAAAGGCAAAGGATGCAAAAGGGTTTTGTCTGCATTTTTTCGCACAATAAATATATGTAAATGTTTAATGCAGGTTGATAAAAAAATTTACGGTCCCGATGATAAAGCCACGAAAGTGACAGAACGGAAAGAATCCAACATGAAATCGGAAGAGACTATAAAGAAAAAGCCAGGTTTATTTTTCTCAATTTTCTTTAGGGGATGTAGATGTTAAGAGAAAATACTGTTTTTATTTTGAACACACGAGGCCATGGGAATTCTCTCTCTCTCTCTCTAAAATTCATATAAGCTTTCTGTTCTTCAGTGGAAAGTTCATGTTGTCTTTGATGGATTTCTTTCTTTATTTCTGTAATTTTTTTGATTTGTATGCTTACTTGTGTTTTTCAGCTACATTGGTGTTTTTTGTTTTTTATGTGCCCTCCGTTCTGTGTACATTGGATCTCCCGTTTTGTTCCTTCTTATGAAATTCAAAAGACGAGGGAAAATTGTAAAAAACATATGAGGGAACATAATTTATTTTTAATCTCATGAGATATATCAGTTTAGCAGAACAAGTTATCATATTTAAATTAGCTTTTACATTGTGATACAGGCTATAACACAAAGTTTATGAGTCATCATAACAAGAGATATGTAGCTTTAAAAGTTATGTACTTTGGAAAAAGGTATATACTGTCACTATTTTATCTTGCTTTGTTTTCTGTCTTAACCAATTGCCTCATAAGACTGAGCTATGCTGAGTCTGAGTTTAAGTTTCTCACCCCCAGACTATGTATTTCCTCACATATTGGTAAAACACTTTTATCATTGCATTTTGTCTTAATAATATCAACTATCAACTGAGGTGCTATCGATACTAAATTGGATATTTCATATAAATTATCTTGTTTGATATACACACAAAATATGATACAACTGTGATATTTCGAGATCATATTTCGATCTATCAATCTTAGGTTATGTTTAACCTTCATATCATTTTCCTATTTGTTTCTTTATTCTTTTGGTATTTATTGAATTATCTCTATGTGAATTCTACGTGATAGTTAAGGTCTTCTGACTACCTATTAAATACAGGTTCTATGGTTTTTCTGCAGAGGCACAAATGGAACCAAGTGTTGAGGTTTGCTTTTTCCCAAAGTCGCACAAGCCGATAATTCTCAAAATTTGTATATATTGATCATGAGTACCACTAAGCATATAATTTTCCATAATCGTAGAAAAATGATTGTCTTTGCTCAATGAAGTAGTCTGGTTGTCAAATGAAAAAAGTTATTGTAAACATTTTATGTGGATGCCTCAGTTTTATTTATCATGTATTATTTTTCTCGCAGTCTGAAATTTTTAAAGCTCTTGAGAGAACAAGACTATTGGTTGGTGATAAAAAGGAATCGCAATATTCGAGATGTGGTAGAACAGACAAAGGGGTATCCTCTGTTGGAAATGTAAGCTAGCAATGACTCTTTTCCTGTCTAATAGATTATCCTTTAATCTAAAAGAAGTAAAGAAGCCCGAAAGACAGTGATAATTTAGCATCAAATTTCTAATCATGACTACATCACTTTTACTTTTGATTTGTTATTTAATTGGTTCTTATGATGAAAACATTTTGAACAGGTGATAGCTCTTTTTCTAAGATCAAAGCTCAAAACATCTGGAGTAAATAATGGAAATTCTGGAGAAACTATTTTAGAAGAGCAACTCGGTTAGCAAACAATCTTTTTTGAAAAAAATAAAATGAAATTTAAGCTTTTGATTTGTTGCTTCTGATTTTCATTGTATGTATTGACTTAATCTTGTTTGATTTTTATTTTTTGGCAAAATCCTGGTTTTTCCTTGTCTTATACTGGCTGGTATTGATTTCCATGTTTGCACACTTATGCATTAAATCAATGAAATGAGTTATGGTTGTGAATTAGACATGTGCTGGTGAATATGATCTAATTACTAAATTATTCGTTTCCTAATGTTTTCCTCACAATTTACATAATCCAAGTCATTTTTGTATTACTCTAAAAACACTATGCTTGAGGTATACTTAAATGTTTATGTTTTGAGGCTCTAAAAATGATTTCATAGTGATAAATTTTCAACCTTTTTGGGTTTAGCGATTTTTCCCTTTATTTATAAGGTACATCAAAATATTCAGTTGTGTAATACTACTATAAAGATATCAACTATCTCGTGTAGATATCATAAGGATTACTTGCTAGGTAGATTAATGGTATTTTAGCAATTTTATAATCATAAATGCTAATCTTGTGATTGTTCACTATGTCCTTAGTGTAACATTTAAATCTGTGTGGAAAATCATGCATATTTTATTTCTTACTTTACTTAAATCCCACAATTTTTTGCATAGATGGGGAACTTGATTATGTGAGGGTGATAAATCGAGAACTTCCAAATGACATTCGAGTTCTGGGCTGGTGTCCTGTTCCTGTTGATTTCCATGCAAGGTTTGTATACATTCTTTAAAACTTGAGAAGAGTGGCAATAATGGGTAACACTAGACAGGGGATCTTGACAAGGTTATGTAACAAAATACTTTTGGCTGCAATGGGTCACTGTAACAAGATCTAGGCTTTTTCCCCTCATAAATTTGAAACAACCCGTCCAGATTATATATATATATATGCTAAAATACATAAATACCTATATATGCTGACTGATCTAGTTTTGCAAGAGGGACCACAATATTACGTGTATTTTTACAATTAGAGTAGCCAACTTTTGCTTGTGGTATTGCAATTTGTGTTGAATGTATAAACAGCTAAACAAGTATGACTGAAGGTCCTTCTATTGATTGGTTGAGAGCGAGACATTTAATGGCAAACATTTCAAGCTCTAACTTAAAGTAAAGAAGTGAAGTATAAAATAGTTTTTTTGTTTTATGAAATTCTCTATCTATAGAATAAGTACTGTCAATTTAATAGGTGATTGATTGAATTCATATTCTAGAAAGAAGTCATTGATGGTGCGAGTGTGCCAATTTTAGTATACTGTCAACAGATAGTAACTCATACATGTAAGGTTTCAATTTTCAAGCTTGTTGAAAAGGTAATTTTTTTTGAAAACTTAAATTGATGTTCCAAGCTCCAGATAAAGATATAGAAAGCTCGGAAAATTATACTTTTGTCTTTGATGGGCATTTATGATACAGAGAAGAATATTAAAGAATATAATCAATAATACTAGTAGATAATAGTTTCAGTTGTTACAACAGCTTTGATATGCTAAACAATACTTTTCCAGGTTAAGGGTCCATGGTTAATTGAATGTTGAGGTAGGGTTGTGATTCAAGCCGAATTGTTGTCCTTGCTGACACTAACCTTCACATCACAAAGATCTTGCAATAAATTTAATTAACTTTTGTAATTAATAAAACGAAGATTGATAGCTTAAATTATTCTATTTTGCTATCATGTTTCTCATTTATGTTACTGATACAGGTTCAGCTGTTTAGGCAGGGAGTATAGATATTTCTTTTGGAAAGAAAATTTGAATATCAAGGTACGAAAACCATTTTACTTTATATATATTCTTGAATCTTTCTTTGTCTTTTTCTCTATTTCTGATCATGTGAAAAATTCTTGAACCTTGTAATCACTTTTCATTGGTTGTTGTCCCATTAGGCTATGGAGAGTGCTGGAACAAAACTTGTGGGAGAACATGACTTTAGAAATTTCTGTAAAATGGATGCAGCAAATGTGCACACCTACGTGAGGCGTATCACAATGTTTGAGATTTATGCAACAGATGTGAGGTTAAGATTGGTAGACAATTTTTCTTACCCATATATGTCTGTTTCGCTGAGTCCATGGTTGAATGCAAAATTATGTCGGAAACGGATAGTTGAAATTGGACTGCAGTAGCTTATCATAATGTTCTATGTAACATGTACTTTCTGAGGTTATGATTGATTGAAAATATTCCCACACTTTTGTCGTGATTGCACTTGCTTCTGTATGTGCCCTGGGAATGATACTTCATAATTATGTGTTTTACAATGCTTGAGTCTGATTTCTGATTCTACTTCATCCTCATGAGGCGCGATGGAACCACATGCTCTTTTGTCCCGAACCCAAGTTCCATTGTTCATGGCTAATAAATGTGTGGTCTTTCTTTGCTGCATGAATTATTTGGGTGATCTTTTCCATTGCTTCTGGGCAGCAATACCCACCCACCAGAAAAAATTGAAAGAAACAAAAAAAAAATTGCGTGGAAGAGACAAATCAAATGAGTCAATGACAGTATAAAGGGGGAAAATATACACAAGATTTCTTTTGACAAAACAGCTAAAAAAACAAGGTTATTAAGTCGCACCAGGAGTTTTGCTCTGTATGGACTTACCCAATACAGGAAGTCGCACTAGGAGGATTCAAACTTGAGACCTTGAGAGGAGCACACTCCAAGATCCCAGACCTTCACCGCTAGGCCAACCATGTGGGTTGCATGCTTAACATTGAATTTTCGATCTAAGATGCGTAGCGAAATGAAATTATTGTAGTTTCCCCTTTTGTATTCCAAAGAGGGAAAATCTCACTACCTGTTTGAAATACAGAATTTTGGGTTGTTATAGAATCCTTTATTAAAAAAAATTGCATAATTGAATCTGCTCGACAAAAATATAAATAAATCAATTTACTATTCTCTAGCTTTTGGGTATCTGAACAGGTTTTCCACTTTCCTGCAGGTATGATGGTAATCAACTTTGGGTGATTAAATTCAGAGGTCGAGCTTTTCTGTGGCATCAGGTTCGCTGCATGGTTGCTGTTCTGTTCTTGATTGGCAAAGGTCTTGAATCTCCAGATGTGCGTACCTAACACCCTCATATAATCATTTAGAAAATTTGTTTATCTGTTATGTCGCCTTTCATTCTTTCAAGGTAAGAGTGTGCCACAGATAGTCTTTTGAACTGTGAAGACTCGATGCATTGTCTGGCACGTTTGGCAAGTTTATTTCCCAAAGCCATTTTTATTAAAGAAAGAAACTGATGTTAAGATTTTTTAAGTTAAATAATAGGTGTTTTCTTGGCCTTAGAGAGGCAACCCTTACTGAATGTCCATGTTCCCTGTTTGCTGCAACATGCTAATTTTTGTTACTGTTGTAGAATATGATTACTTTTTATTATCTTGAATCCTAATGTCGGGATTGAAGTTTTGTTACTCCTCTTAAGTTGCTGCAATCAGATATCAAACACTTCATCATTTGCATAAACAACCATAGGAAGAGTTCTTTTTCTGTTGAAAGTATTTCCAACTTGCATTCACATTTCCAAAGGGACAGATATTTTTAAATGCTAAAGGATTGTATTGCCTTCTTGCCTATGAGGGAGTTACACAGTCTCTTATTTATTTATTTATTTATTTTCTATTTCATATTAGCATCATGCTGTAAGATTCAATCCGAGGTCAAGTCATCTCTATATTGATTTGTTATTCTGTAGAATGAGTTAATAAATTTTACGCTTCAATTTTAGGTAATTGACATGCTACTGGACACTAACAGGATTCCCAGGAAACCTCAGTACATTATGGCTTCAGAAGTTCCTTTGGTTCTTCAGTCCTGTGACTTTGAAAATATCAAGTTTATGTGTTCAACAGGTATTTCTGAAATTCAAATTACGGTGACTGATTTTCTTCCCTTGCTTATTGCGGTTTTCTAACTACAAAAGTTTGATAACTTGAATTTATTTATGTGATTGCATATCTAGATTCGGGAAAAACGCTACATGCACACTTGGTTAATGAATGCCAAAGTTACCAACTTCAAGCTGCAATCTTTCAAGAAGCTATTCTTAATTGTGTCCCTCAATTACATGGTGCTGCAAACATGTTTAGCTGAATTAATTTCTAGTCACATTGCTTACTTTAGTTTAGAATGATTTAATGTACTGATAACAATTCCTTTCCAGATCAATGCTTGACACCAGTTCGAGGATCTAAGAAGAAAGCCTCCTATATCCCTCTCATGTCGCGACCAACTGAGCGTGAGTTCTGACACTTGAAATATTTTAAAACCCATTTACAATTACAAGCACTCCAATGCATGTTATACATGTAATGTGAATGCTGGATCCGAATTGCATGCAGTCATGCATTTAAGACAGATCTGGCTGTCCGATTAAGTCTTCCTTTAATCGAACGGCCAGATCTGTCTGACGGCATGACTTCATGCAGTTATGACTGCATGCAATCCAGATCCGTGAATGCTTTGTTTTCGTCTAAGCTCTAAACGAAACTATTTACAAATGATATACTTCCTTGTCTCAGACTCTCAGTATCCCTCATTATTTTACTGATGGACTTCTTATTCTTGTTAAATTGAATCCAGCATCTTATGAAGAACGACGTGCCAAACTCAGCTCATGTACATGATGATTTCATTGGCCATCTCCATTTTATAAACCTTCTATAGAGGTTGTATTATTAAAAAATTTATTTTATTTCCATTTGGGGTTTGGTTTTTGATGAGGTATTCAAGCCCCACGAGATGACAATTGTGAGCAGTGATTCATGGTATAATAGTATAGGCAGTGGCGGAACCAGAAAAATTATAGTGGGTGGGACGAAAAATAGTCAATCTATTTTCAAATTAAATTTTTTGGTCCCTTTATTCTTATATATTACAATTTTGGTACCAACAATCTATATTTTTACTCTAAAAATTGTGATTTTTGGCCATTAAGATGATTTATTGTCTCCAACATTGAATATAAAGATGAAATATCAAATTTGACTGAAAATTCAAATTTTTTTGGCGTTAAAATTCACTATTTTTACGGCAAAAAAGAAGAAAAAAACATTGAGATATGACTAAAATTGCAACAAATGTCAAAATAAGGGACTTACAAAATTAAATATTAATTAAAAATATTTTTTTATGTCATTTCATATTTATATATGCTAATTCAATTGCTAGTTTTAACTAATATTTACACTAATACTTGAACTAATATGTGTACCAAGTTACTTGTAATGATCAATAATAAATTTTAAATTAATATTTAGATTAATATTTGTACAAATATGTATACCGAATGATTTAAAATAATTAATAATACATTTCAATTAATACTCCACATATAAAAAAAATTATTTTTTTTGGGGTGGGGGTGGGCCACGGCCCACCTCAGCCCACCTCTAGGTCCGCCACTGAGTCTAGGTGATAGAATGAATGCATATAGCAAGACCATTGCAATGCAGATGAAGATGAGAGCTTAAGTGTGTGGTTGTAGACTTGTAGTTGTAACTTGTAACAGTTAGAAATTTCCCTCTAAATGCTAGATCAAATTATTATTGTTTTTGCTTAAACTAATGAAATGTTTTTTGGTCTACAAAAGCAATTTTTCATGTTAAAGTATCAAATATTATAATGAGCTATAAAGCACGGACACCTTTATGATTAGGCATGTCACGGTGTCCGACACTCGTATGAATGAATAATTTTTTTTTACACCTATTTGAACTATCTAACATGTGTCATACGAGTGTCTGTGTTTAGTGTTTACTTCTTATTCTTTTGTTCAAAGGATTTTAATATATTTTTTGTTCAAATTTGATGGGATCAACTCTTTTAAAAACAGACAAAAGTAATTACCCAAAACTTTGCTTGTCCATGCGGCCATGCCTCCAACATGGGGTGTGCCTTTAAACCAACTCCTCCTAACCTAGCAATTAGTTTGTGGGAAAAAGTCGAATCACCTGGACAACTCAAACTGGAATAATGATGATCCTATGTTTGTTATCAAATGTTTGGATAGCATGGGTACCTAACTATTCATGATCCATGCCAAAAATATAACCAATTAGTATTGAAGAATAATTGGTTAATGGAACCCACCTCCACCCTAAAGTTCAAATTTGGTATTAGATTAACGATAATTATATATCTTTATTTATTTTTTGTTGAATTATAATTATATATCTATCACCAAGAAATACATCATTTATAACATATATAAGTTTGAGGATATGACTCTTAGAGGAAAGTCAAAAACATAAAAAATGGTTATAAGATAATAACACTTTATTATAGTCAGAAAAAAATTATAAAGTTTGCTAGTAAAAAAAGTGACTTTCAAAATGAAACAAAAAAAAAAAGAAACAATTTATTAAGAATACTTCGATAAAGTGCTCTATTAAAAGCACTATTGTTACATGAGGCACATATTCGAAGAAAACCAATGGCTTCCAATTGCATGAGCTGATGGCCGACTCTGAAGTCTATGTGGATGTCGTGACTGTGATTGAGGGGACGATTAAAAATGATCTTGATGATGTTGACTTTGAATATTCGGTGTTCAATGACTTTGTGAGAATCCTGTTCAAGGGAATTACGATGAAAATGTGGAGGACCTTCTAGACAAGAAGATGAAAATTATTTTGACTGTGTTCGAATTCAAGAGAATGAAGCGCATCCATGTTTGGCAATTGGCAGAATAATAAGCTCTTGGATTTGAAACATTATTATTATAACAATAATACTAAGATAAAATCATTTATGTGCAAATTTTTTGTGTGTGCAAGTTGATATATATATATATATATATATATATATATATATATATATATATATTAAGTTGATATTATTTATTTTAATTTCAATATTTCTATCATCACATTCCCGGTAAAGAAACAAAAAAAAAAAAACTCAAACAGTTTTGTTTAGTAGTAAGAAATAAGGTCAATTATATAAATTTTTAATTCTTATAAACTCACGAATTGTCAAGTTTACGCCTTACAAAAATTATCTATTATTACTATTAGTCTCTATTTACATTTTATAGGGAATATTTCGAAGACTAAATTATTGAATTATTTTAAAAAAAATTCAAATAAAGATTATTCTTCCGAAATTTATTACTATTATGAAGGACTAAAATTATCATTTAAATTTAACAGAAATTAAACTTGAAATAACATAATTGAATCATAAAAAATAAGTATCCAATTAAGATATTATCTTTTCGCCTTAAATTTATCTATAAAAAATCTATTTGTAAAAAAGAAAATCATAATAGCGGTCTTTTTTATGTAAAAGATTGTTTTTATAAAAAAAAGATTTGATTTTCTATAAACTAAAAATCACAACATTCAACAAAAAAATAATCATAATAGTGAATTTTTTTTTTGTCTAAAAGATTTGTTTTTATCCAAAAGATATTCTTTGTAAAAAAAATATAATTTATTTTTTCATACATATAATATAACAATGAAAATAAGAACTGATACTATTATTCACATAAATAGTGTGGCATTGAGATTTGAGAATGATAAACAATAATAAAAAATAAAATAAAATAAACCCTAGACAAAGATCGGAACAGAGAGTATGATTTGCGGATTGAATGTGTTATTATGATACATTTAGATGGAGAGGATTTTGATAACAAAATATTCCATTTAGATGGAGGGACCAGAATAGAAAACAAATTTTAAGCTCACTTTTCTGGAGAAACTTTTTATTATGTTCTAAACATATATGCGAAAAAATAATTTAAAAAAAAAAACATTGTCTTAACTCTTAGCAGTATGGACCAAAACTGAGTGCAATATAATTTTCTAGTTGCTAAAAATTTAATAAAAATTATATAAGGATTAAATTTAAAAGATCACTATTTTGTAGGGATAAAAAAACATATTTAAATAAGCCTATATTAGTATTTATAGAGGTTGACAATTTTTGGTATTCACACCGTTTCCAAAAGTATCCTTTATTTCATACATGTGTGGAAACAAATAAGTAATGGATTTTCAATAAAATGAAACAATTTTACAAAATTTTATGCTATTAATTAAATATAATAATGTATTTGATGGATAAATGTAATAGGATTTTGTAAAAAAATAAATTAATAGGGGTTAAAATTTACTATCACTTTGTATTTGAATTATATATAACTTTCATTTCAACATGCATGACTCTAATAGCCATTTTTATACATGGAAAATGATAGAAATATGTATTCTTTAGAAGATATATTGGTGTATCATTCATAAAGTTGTTGGGTTTCATTGTGATTGAAATGCATAACCTTTCTATAAAAAAAATAATACATGACTCTAGTCATATTTAATTCATGAAAATAAGAGAAAATCAATTGTACCTGATTTATCCAATATTCAAATTTGATTTTTAATTTAAAATTAATAAAATAGTAATTGTACCTAAAAATATGTGGGAATAAATTAGCAAACTTACACTTGTTATTTACTAAAAATCCAAGTTATACTATCGGAGTTCGGAATTGGAAGAATATTTTGGAATAATTGCGAATTTTGTTGGTTTTTGCTTTGTAACTTTGTTGCTTGTATCAGCTTATGCTAGTTTGAATTTTCTACGCGTTTATCCATTATACACTTGGGATGACTTTTATTTTAATTTAATATTTGCTTTTTATTTTAAAAGGTTAAAGATCAAATTTTAAAATTTTGACAAAAAAATTAACTTTAAAATAATGTGATTTGATTAAATAAGTTGAATCTAATGAGCCGAACCGAACTGTTCGTGAACTTTAAACGAGCCGAATTCGAGCTGAAATTTGAGTTCGTATAGAACTTGAACCGAGTTTCGAACTGAACTAATTCCTACCGAGTCGAGCTCAGACAAGTTCGACTCAGCTCGACTCATTTGCATTCCTACTCTTAAGTCTTAATAAGTAGTAAAATCCATCTTTTCAAGACAAGTACTCAAGTCATCATCGTTTATTTAAGAAAAATGTTTAGCATGACCCTTTATTTAATTATGTAATTTTATGTTTGATTATATAAAAATCGAGAAATTCTTGAGTAAAACCTCACCTAACCATTAATAATTAGACACAACTAATAAAATAATTATTACATGTATTAAAAGTAATAATTTATAAGAACAACAAAACAAAAGTAAATCAGAATTAATTGTCTTTTGGTCTCAACTCTCAACCTCATCGTTTACTGTTTAACATCGTCAAACTAACCCAATCTACACCTATAAAAAAAAGAGCCTTCATATCTGCATAAGACGAATCAGTTCTTGCTAAAAATAACAATCCAGCACGATCAAACAAGCAAAAATCAAATCCCAAATGGTTGTGCTGCTGGAAAGTTGTCACATCTAAGTTACATTTCAAGGAGGCAATAGGAGGTGGACTCCATGATGGCATGGCATGATTAGTTGCTTCTGCTGAATGGAGTCAAAACCTGTTGTCATATCAAGATTACGTGCATGCTGCCGTGAACGCAATAGGCTGGTTTCTTGATGAACTATTTTCGCCATCGTTGCATTGCATGAAGCCAAATACCGAAACCGTCATAGCAAGACGAATTCACTGTCAAAATTTTATGTGAGAACTTCTCTGTCTTTGAATTGCATTGCAAAGCTTCACGGCGTCTATATTATCTTTGACATTATGCACTCGAACAATATTTGCCCCACACAACACGCCAGCTGTGACAGAAGCAATGGTAGCAGGATCCCTCTCAACTGCAGAAGGGCGAGAGCAAATATCACCTAAAAATCTCTTTCTTGAAGGTCCGATTAGTATAGGAGCATGGGAGATGGCCAAACTTCTTTTTGAAATTTCTGCTCGGATATCAGGTATTCCTGTGAGGACCGCTAAATTGTCTTCAGTTTTCTTCGAAAATCCAATTCCAGGGTCCATAATAATCCTCCATGCTGGGATTCCCGAAATTTCGGCCTCTTTAACACTCGAGTATAATTCTGAGGATATATCCTTGCACACATTATCATATTTTAGGTTTTCATTGTTCTGCATTGTACACGGATCACCCCTCATATGCATTGCAACATAAGGAACATCAAGATTTGCCATGACCTTAAACATATTTGTATCTAACTTCCCGGAAGATACATCGTTTATAAGATGAGCCCCTCTGCGCACTGCTTCTAATGCAACTTCTGAGTAGAAAGTATCCACTTATATGAGTTTTCCTTCTACCTCTGGCATCGACAATACAGCTTCCAGGACAGGGATTAATCTACCTAATTCTTCTTCGACAGAGATCCTCGATGCCATTGGCCGAGTAGACTGAGCACCAATATCAATTATGTCAGCACCCTCAGATATCATTAACCGAGCCTGCGAAACAGCAGACTCCACAGACTGGAAATTCCCCGCATCACTAAAACTATCTGGAGTCAAATTAAGGATCCCCATGACCAATGTTCTTCGCGACCAATCAAGCAAGCCATTTGCAATAGGCATTACCCTATACATACCTTCCTCTCCAATAAGGGATTCGCCGCCTAATTTTTCCCATACTGAAGCTAGTCCACCAGAATGGCCTGAAAATGAATGCCAGCTAGCAACTGTGTCATTGTCAATAGCTGTTCCCAGTAAATCCATCAAAGGGGCCATAACAAACGGCCTTTCCCAAATTCTTTCATGTGGTACTGTGAGAATATCTGATCTGACTCTAAATTTACCGTAGAATAAAATGTCTAAGTCAATTGGCCTTGGACCATACCTTATGCCATCAGTACGACCCAAGTCCTTCTCGATTCCTTTGAGTACAGACAATAATGCATGTGGCCCAAGTTTAGTAACAGCTCTTACAGCAGAGTTGAGGAAACGAGGTTGGTCTGTAACATACGCCGGTGCTGTCTCATACAGACTTGCATGTCTTGTGATATGTATGCCTGATTTTCTCATCAATGTCAAAGCTTCCTTGAAGTTATGTAGTCTATCACCTACGTTACTTCCCAAAGCAATCACTACTTCCTCATCTTGAGTGTGAAGTTCAACAGAGGAGTTTGGAGTTGTGTGAAGAGAGGAAAAACCCATCACTGCAATAAATAAAAAATGATGTTTGTAATACGCTTTGATTGAGTATATGTTAAAACTGATTTACTCGAATAAACTTTCTTCTAGATTGATTATATCCTTTCACTTGGAAACCTTGGCAGACCGAAAATCAGGTTAATGTACTGTTTGTGGCTTAGAAAGCTAAAATAATTTATTTCTAAATCAAACCAAGAAAGAAAAAAAACGGCATTTTCTCTCCATATCAGTAGATTACAATGTTTGGGTTTAAGAACCTTATCTATAAGATTACAATGTTTGAGTTATTATCTACTAGCCGCCTTCCGTGCCCGTTTGTGTAATCGATTTTTTTTTTTTCTTCGTGTGTGATCGATATTCTGTATTGTGCAAATATAAATAACTACTTAATCTCCTTTTTTATTGGACTTTGTTAATTGATAACTATGTAACCTCCTTTAAATTTTTTTTTTTTTTACTATAAAAAAACTGAAAACCTACTTTTATGTGGAAGTTGTGCTTAGTTATTAAGAAGAAAAAAAAAATATTTACTAAAAAAAACTGAAAATCTATTTTTATGTGGAAGTTATTTTTTAAGGGTAAAATTGGAATAATAAAAAAGTCATCCTAAAAATTTGTATCCCCTTTATATATTAGTATAGATAAGATAATATATTACTCTGATTTTAATACCTAATTACATCAACTTAATGTTCACACTAAACCTAAATACATTGAGCAAGCCCTGGTACCGACACAGACATAAAACTGTTTACGATCAACACAGCCAAAGGCCCACAAACTTCAGTTCATGTTAGTTTCTTTCCTACTCATATCATAGAAATTTCAGGATTGTACACAAAATAACAGCTTCCTTAAGTTCATTACATTACCTTTAAGGTAGTTTCTGGCAGCATAGAGCTGATTCCTGCGTGCCCCCAGATACTTAAGCATACTCATCTGAGAACAGCTTTCCAAAGTGTATATTGAGCTAATATGCTAACCCTCTTCAGCTGATGCACTTATGATATCATGCAATGCCACACCCATTAGTCACAACTGTAATAAATAATCAGAAAGAATTCACATTTCACCAAAAAATCAAACTTCTATAGGAATTTAATGCAATTGCAATTAAAAACAATAACCCATTATTCCAATTTAGTGAATCTGTAATTGCAGACAAAAAAAATAATAGTCAACAAAATTGCATAAGAAAAGCTTGGCTTATTTATAATATTATGTAACACCAACAAGGATAAAAAAAAAGTGAAACTCTTGATACAAAAAGTCTCTGAGGCATATTATCAAACACATGGTATAATAAGAAATATCAAAGTGATAGCCATATACATATACTTACCGATTTGATGATTAATTTGTGAATCACGGGCTCTCTGAATTGGCCAGGAAGAGGAATGAACAGAGAAAAAATTATTCAAAAGACAATCATGTATAGAGAGAGAGGACAGAGCCCTCGACTATTGCTATGTTTGCTTAAAAAAAGCTTATAGTGGATAATTGTTTTAAAAATCGGACCGAATCAATGAGGTGCTGGTTCACTGCTTCATTGGTCGAAACATTGGGTCACTGGTCGAACCGTATGACTAAACCGGATTAAATCAAAATTCAAATGACTCGACCATATGATTCGGTCTATATAAAAAAAATTATATTTATTAAATTGATCGAATTAGTGATTAGGCATCTATTTATTTTTTAAAAATAATTATAGCATATGTATTTTTATTGCAAATATAATAAATTAGAATCATTAATTTTTTACCAGAGAAGCATTGGTTCTTATATAAATAAAAATGAGAGATGAACAATTTTTTTGGTAAGGAGAGATGAACAATTAAATCAATATTAGACAAACCAATGTTTTAAGAATCGGACCGGAGATCGAACCGGTGTGGCTACTGGTTCAAGGTTCAACCGGTTAGACCGGTTCAACCGTTATTAAACCGTTTATATTGAACCGTTCATATAATTTTCCTATTTCACAATTAATAATCAAATTAACAAAGTAACATTAACAAAATAGAAAATTTAGAAACCTAAAACAAAAAATCATAAATCCAAAATACATAATTCATATCAAATACTTATACATAAATCCAAAATTTATAATTCATATAAATTACTAAACTTTAAATTGGTCAAAAACATATAAAATAATAATAAGTAATTATTGTATAAGAATTCTTGTAAAAGAATTATAGTATAAAAATAAATATAGAAAATAATAATATTTTTTTTGCTAAAGAACTAATCAATACGGAGTAGTTTTTATTTTACTAAAGAAACGACTCAATTTTTTCAAAAAAAATAATAAACTAATTAATTGTTAAAAAGTATAATAATTAAGCATTTATGCAAAACTTGGATTCATATTTTCTTTCTTTTTTGGGCCATTGAACCTCTTTTACCCAAGTCCACATATATACTCTATTGGTAATTGGTAACACTAAACCTAAAATGCAAAAAGGTAAAACTATTGCAGCAGCCGCCTCCCTCAACCTCACCTCTTAATTTTTTTGAACATATTTGTGTAGTGGTAACAACTAACAACCACCTGAACATATTTCAATACATCCATCTTCATTCCATCTTCTAATTCTTTATCTTTCCATGATCTTCTTCACTTCTTTATCTCTCACCATGTTCTTCTTCTATTTAAATCTTTTGATTTGATTGATCTTTTGATTTGATTGATTAAAGATACTCAAGTCCTATTTCTATTTTTATTGATGTTTTCTTCTGGTTCATAGCCATGTTAATGGATGCAATAAGTCATCGTGTTTTGTAAATTGAAGATCTGGACTCATAAAAAAATTGATTTTTTGTTTTTTGTTTTTTTTTTAAACTGGACAGAAAAATGAATTTCAGTATTTTTTTTTATAAAAACTGGGCCGACCGGTTTTGTAAAACCGGGACCGGTTCACAGGTTCATCCGGTTTACACCGGTTCACACCGGTTTTTCCGGTTTTTAAACCGATTCTACGGACTACCGGTTTTGATATACTGTCCGGACCGATGCTTGGTCCGGTTTCCGGTCCAACCGGTTGAACCGGCCGGTCCGGTCCGATTTTAACAACATTGAGACAAACAATAAATAAATTAATCAAATTTGTTTAGGAAAGAAATCAAAATTGGTGAGAAAGTTTGTTTTAATAGTAATACAAAAATATATGCAATATATAGAATACAAAATAAAAATATTATTAAATGGTCAACTTGCCATAGTGGCTGTGTGCTCAACTTTTATGAAGAGGTCACCAGTTCGATCGCGCTTTTCTTAAAAAAATACAATAAAATCCAAGTGTGCATTTAAACCGGCCGGTTTAAAAAACCGCTGGTTCACTGTTTTCCCTGGTTCACGCCGGTTCCACCGGTTTAATAGCATGTCCGATCCAACTACCAAACCGGACCGGTTATCTTCCGGTTCCCGATTCAACCGGTTCGACCGGCCGGTCCGGTCCGGTTTTTAAAAACACCGGGATGAGCTTATAGCGGGTAGTTCTAGCTTATAGCGAATAAGCTAGCTGATTGAATTTATAGTGTTTGATAAAATTAGCGGTTGAACTAACTTATAAGTATGAAATAACATAAAAAATATATGTTTAATTAACATTTAATTTTTTTCAAGTTAGATGATAGGATAAAATTGGAAGAAATGATGATAAGCTATAAGATATAAGTTCATAAGCTATTTGAAATAACATTTGCAAAATAAGCTATAAGCTAGTAAAATAAGTTATAAGCTCTGTTTTTAAAACGGGCTCTGTTTGGTAACGGTATTTAAAAAAGAGCTTATAACTTATTTTTCAAATGTTATTTCAAGAAGCTTATGAGCTTATAGCTTATCATTTTTTCTTTCAATTTTACCCCTATCATCTTACTTGAAAAAAAATAAAATATTAATTAAACATATCTTTTTATGTCATTTTTTACTTATAAGCTATTTCAACTGTTAATTTTATCAAACACTACAAATTCAATCAGCTATCTTATTCGTTATAAGCTAAAAGTTAGCTTATAAGCTCATCCGCTATAAGCTAGTTTATCAGTTATCCGCTATTTTTTACCAAATAGAATTTATATGTCATTATCAGAACATCCCATGTAGGCGCATTTCCTTAGAATACATAGATATAGGCTCTGTTTGGTAAAAATAGCGGATAGCTTATAAGTTAGCTTATAGCTGATGGCTGATGACTGATGACTGATAGCTTATAGCTGATGGCTGATAGCTGATAAGCTAATTGAACTGTTTGGTAAATTAGCGGTTCAACTGACTGATAAGTGTAAAATGACATAAAAGGACATTCTTAATTATAATAAAATTGATATTTATTTATTATTTGCGATACTTTAATTATTTATGTATTTTAATATTTATTTATATATAATTATTTTTTAAACATTTATATCCGCTTAGAACAAATCAATATTTAACTTTATTAAACATTTATTTTCATTTTATATAAACTAAATATATGTTTTTGATATTTACTGGTAAATATTATCTTTGAAATGAAATGCAAGCAATCACAATTGCTTTTCGTTCAGTAAATTGAAAATGGATGGATAACGTCATTGAATAATGAATATATAGTACAAATATACAAATTGAAATTGAAATTGAAATATAGAGTCCAAATGTAAACTTAAAATATAACGTAAAATGTAACCGCACAAGAATCAAAACATGATTATAATATATTTATTGTTTTTTTTTAATATATAAATGTATTTATTTTATTTTATATTATACTAAATTACATAGGGTAAAAATAGATTTTATGTAAAATGATAAGGGTAGAAATGGAAGAAAAAACAATAAGCTATAAGCTATAAGCTCATAAGCTACTTGAAATAGCGTTTGAAAAATAAGCTATAAGTCAGTAAAATAAGCTATAAGTCCCTGATGAAAGACTGTAACCAAACAGGTCTTTTAGCTTATAAGCTATAAGACATAAGCTATAAGTCAGTTTCTGGATCTTGCCAAACAGACCCATAGTTTCTGAAGGAGTGGCGCGGCTTGTTGTTTGTCTATCTCGTTCGTGTGTAGTTAATAGTTATCTTAATGATGTTAGTGTCACTGTTCACTAAAGTTGTTGATCTAATAATTATGTATCGTAACACATTCACAACTTTAATGAACGGTAAAAATAATATCATTTAAATTGTCTCTCAACAATAGCAATAACCCCCTAGCAATAACATTATTCATTGTGCAAATATTTCACCTTCATTCATACTTTTCACACCATTTTTAAAAATAAAAAATATTATCCACATTTTCAAAATGGTTAAGATAATTGATCCATAAATGTATAAATTTTCAAAATGCACATGATCAAAATAATAAGTTTTTATTAAAATAGATGTCTGTATAATTGGGAATTTCTAAAAGATACTAATTTCAATCATTTTTGTTCAAATTTAATGGATCACTCTTTTAAAAAACAGACAAAAGTAATTACCCAAAACTTTGCTTGTCCATGCCTCCAACATGGGGTGTGCCTTTAAACCAACTCATCAATCAGCATGTGGGAAAAAGTGGAATCACCTAAACAACTCAAACCTTTTTATCTGTGATGGTGGAGTAATGATGGTCCTATGTTTGTTATCAAATGTTTGGATAGTATGGATTCTTACCTAACTACTATTCATGAGCCATGCCAAAAATATAATCAATTACTATACGTGTAATTGGTCAGTGTGGAACCCAACTCACCTCCACCCAAAAATTCAAATTTGGTATTAGATTAACAAAGCTAAGAAAAATAAAATAAAACTATGCTATTTGGAACTAGGTTCAAAAAAGTCTGATAGAGTAGAGCTTACTGATTCTAAACAGGTTGATTCATATGAGCTTTGAGTTTTATTAAGTCGGGTCAATAGGCTGGTTTATATTTAAATTTGTTTTTTTTTTGCCCAGGCAAAAAAAAACATAAAAAGATTCGGACTGATATTTTAAAGCCCAAACCCACATTTATTTTGGCTTGGTGGGCAGGTCAATGCACGTTAGCCCATTTTGATAGCTCTAGAGCTGATAAAATGGGATATCGGTCCTAAACGGACTGCCCTTAATGAGCTCCAGCCTTATCGAGTCGGGCCAAAAAGCTCCTTTTTTAAAAAAATTCGACCTAATATTTTAAGGCTCAAGCTCTATATTTATTCAAGTTTGACGGACCAGCCCATACAACCTAATCCATTTTAACAGCTCTAGTGGAGAGAAGCTCCTTCCGACCATGTGGTGGAGTGTTATAAACTAAGCAATCTATGACAAATGATGTTCCAAGTTTAGCAAGAAAGTCGGCACAGTTATTTCTCTCTCGAAGGTTGTGAACATAATATGACTTTTAGAGGAAAGTCAAAAACACAATAAATAGTCGCATTATATAATAATACTTCATTTCAACGGGAAAAACGATGGATTTATCGGTAAAAAAGTGACTTTTAAAGAAGAGACCAAGAAAAAACAATGATATTAAAAAGACTCAATTAAAAGTACTATTGTTACATGCGTAGGGATGACAATTTGACTCATATTCAGCGGGTATCCACAAAAAATACGCACAACAAGTAAAGTAAAAACTCGCAGTTTGTGTACGAACATTGGTATGGATATTACCTGCAAAATTGAACGGGTATGAGTACGGGTACCTTAGTATCGATCCTGTCTCGTACCCATACAATATATATTTATTTATTTTAATTATATTATTATATAATAATTATATAAAAATATATGTAGATCAATTTTAAAAAATACAACATTATTATACTATTACACATTTTTAATAAGAATGTTTATTTATAACATAATGCAAATATGTCAATAGAGAAATGAGATTTAACATGATATTACTAATAATTTTGTTTTTAATTTTCATGAGTCAACATTAAAATCATTGAAATATTTTTAATTATATTAAAATGATATTATTTTATAATTAATTTTTTTAATAGGATATGAACAAGTATTTTTAACGAGTACGGGTATGGGTACTCAGGTACCCATGGAGTATGAGGGCGGGACAAAAATTGTCACTCACGCGGGTATGAGGATGATATAGATATTTTTTCAAACTGTGGGTATAAGGATAAGAACTATAGTACTATACCCATATCTACTCATTGTCACTCTCTACATGTGCCACATACTCTAACATAAAAACTAATTATTATATGTCATGTGCAATATAAAATAGTGGTTCAAGCAATGTATAGTGCACAAGTTATAAATAACATTATAATGAGTATAAATTTCATAAATCCACTGTTAAATTGATTGTTTATATTATGTAAATCTTCCATAATTTTTTTAAAGAATATTTAATATAATTTTTTTTGACAACTACTATTTATGTATACAATTTTAATAGGTCAACAAAAAATATTTAATATAAAATTTTTTTTTTTTTTTTTTGACGAATAATATAAAAAAATTTGACAATTACTATTTGTGAACTTATCATAATTGTTCACATCAGCAAATATAGCGGTAGTGTACACATCCAAATAACTCACCATTTTATATTTGATTTATAGGAGTATATAAAAAAACCATCTTACTTTTCATTATTTAGGAATCCAATGATTTAAATAGAGTGTCATTATCATTTTAAAAAAATAAAAAATAGAGTATCTTCATCAGTTTAGATTTTCCAAACATGAGATTAATATATTTAATGCATCGAATACAAGTGAGTCACATTCATTGGATCACAACTTCCATTTTAACACCCGATCATATTTTTAGCAAACTAATTTCTCAGTTGTCAAGTAAAAATTTAACGTGAAAAAACAAAATTGTTTATAGTATCACGGTTAAATTCCCGCAACTGTGATAGAGAAGATGTTGAAATTACTTGATATCAGAACTGATCTACGAATTATATTAAATTGGTGGCAAAAAGAAATTGTTTATAATATTACCTCTGTCTCATTTTATTAGAGCTATTTTGATTAAATGATACTATTTATTTACCATGCTTTGACCATACTTTTTTAATAATATGTAGATATAAATATAAGCATATAAGATCTTGTTTGATGAGTATTTTCAAAATATCTAATTTTTATAATTTTTACTAATAGAGAATTAAAAATATTAGTGATCTAAATCGTGCATTGACATACGTGTAGTAGTCAAACTAGGGCTAATGCTACGGTGAACCACCTTCACAAGTGATCCACCGTGGACAAATGATCTACCGAATACTAATTTTACAAAATTTATTGGTAGATTGAAAGTTTATATCATAGAGAGCATCCATAAAATTTTTTAGAAAAATTGAAAATCATTTGATATTTTATTAGGATTTATCAAGATTTACAGTATTTAATAAACCGTTAATCTTGACGGGTCTCAGTAACATATCAAATGATTTTTAATTTTTTTAAAATTTTCTATAAATGATCTATATGATATAAACTTTTAATCCAACGATGAATTTTAAAATTCGTATTTATTATAGAATTTTTCATGAATAGTTCACCATAAACCATTTAAGAAGTGTCCATGTTAGAATTTTCCGTGAAACTATTTCTTGGACGGAGGTAGTAAAATTTAGACAAAATTGATTAGAGATAGAAGGTGGAGGGAAATTCGGATAAAACACCAATCAGAGAAAGGTAAACAAAAATCTCTTCAGACACACTCTCTCTCTCTCTCTCTCTGAATCGTTCCAAATGGAAGCTGCGATGGGACTGATGCGGAGGATTCCGCCCAAACACACAGAAACAGCTCTCTCCGCGCTTCTCAGTCTTATGCCTAACCACTCTTCCGATCTCCTCTCTCAAGTCGATCAACCCCTTCAGGTCTCTCTCTCTCTCTCTCTCTCTCTCTCTCTCTCTCTCTAGATTTCATTGTTCATCGTTTCAATTGAATTGGTTTTGCCTACTCACAAATTAGGGTACAAAATTAAACATAATGTGGTTGATTCAAGCAGGTCTGAATTTTACCAGTTTAAAAAAAAAATCGTGTATTTTTTAAAAGGGGTTAATTGTTTTTTATTTATTGTTTTTACAAAAAAATCCTTTTTATTTATTGTTGTGAAATTGTTGGTGATGAAACAGGTTATGTGTGATGTGGACTGTGGGAAGGAGTTCATATTGTGTGAATATAACAGAGATGCCGACTCTTACAGGTTAATTATCTCTATTTGTTGTTGTTTATTGTTTTGATGTAATGTAAAATGCATTGTGTTTAAGCCTATATAGTTGATGATGTTCGTATGTGGTTTATGTAATGTAAAATGCATTGTGTCTCAACTCGTATATTAATGCTACTCCTTCTGGGACCCTATAGAAAAATCCATTATTTATTTCTTATGAGGGTCCCATTTGATTCCCTCTTGTAATGTGTTTAGTATTTAAGGAACGAAAAGGTTAAACTTATTATTTCATCGTATCTTTCTGCAGATCACCTTGGTCAAATAAATATCATCCACCATTAGAAGATGGGTCGCTTCCTTCTTCAAAGTTGAGGAAGCTTGAAACTGAAGCAAATGAAATATTTGCTATATATCGTGACCAGTGAGGTTCTTTACTTACTTTATCTTTTGAGCTTTGCTTATGTGTTTTGTAGATGTCTAAGTCTGACTAGCACACCTTTCTACCAAGTGTCGTTTTGCTTTTATAGATGTCTAAGTCTAACTATGACACCTGATGATGGATCGTCCTATGTTTTCTTCTTCCTATATTTTTGAATATATTTATTTAGCTATTTAGTTTTAAGACAATATGCAGCCATTAACGGAAAAAGTTATAGGTATTATGAAGGTGGCATTTCATCAGTTTATATGTGGGAAGATGAAAATGAAGGTTTCGTAGCTTGCTTTTTGATAAAGAAAGGTAAATGTGTTATTTGAGTATACTAGAATGGATAACACTTCTGATCTTTTTGACCTTTTCTCTAATCATGTGACTGTTTCCAATTTCATGATTCAAGATGGCTCAAAGACAGGGCAAGGTCGACGGGGATATCTAGAGGAAGGAGCATGGGATGCCATACATGTTATAGAGGTAAATGCCTTTGTTTTGAAGGCCAGGCATTGACAAAAGCTGCAGTATAACACACTTTAGTTCTAGTTTTCAGCTTCTTTTCTTGCATTGATTTCCAAAATTCTTATCACTCTCTTCAATGTCAATTTAGGTGGGACCAGAGGAAGAAGAAAACACCAGTTATCGGCTAACCAGTACAGTTATGTTGACTTTGACTACAAATAACGAGTCATCCGGAACCTTCAGTTTGTCTGGATCAATTAGACGTCAGGTGCTTTCTATGAGAATTCTCTTATCTTGGAACTTATATCGTTTAATTGGCAATATATGTGAAGTTCGATTTTCTTTCTCAAGAAGGCACATCATGAACAATGCAACTTAATTGAATTCTATGGTTGTCGTTTGTCATATCCACATAGTTGCACCAATCTTCAAATTTGCTGTAAACCTAAAAAGTGGGTAACTATAAAATTGGGGTATATTAGGTTGATCATTCACTTGATAAGTTCTTCTAAACACAGCCTTAAACCTTCAATTGGATTCAGGCGTGTGACAGCTTTGAATCTTACTCAATGAAGGAAAAATTATCCACATAATTTCTAACCATTGACTTAAATCTTAAATACTCCTTACTACTCATAATGGTGGGCTAATTGCTAAACGTTAATCAAATCTCCCTGCATTTGAGAATTTCAAGCAGGTTTTCAACTTTGCCATAGGCAGGTCACTAATATTTATTCACACGAGTTATCAGTTAACGACACAGTTTTTAGTATTGCATGTTTAGCTGGCATAACAAAAGGTGTAACTTCCAAATAACCTTGTGAAAGTAAAGATGCCAACATTTTAATAAAAGTGATTTCTGATAACTATTGCAGATGTTTTTGTCATCACAACTGCAATGTGCATTCATACCAAAGATAGAGTGGTAAAGACAAACTGAAAACCTGGTTTATCTATACAGAAGTCTCACAATAACTTTGTTCTGTAACCCCCTACTAATCCTAATTCAATTACAATTTAATAGTCTAATTAAAGTTGAACATTATGCTCCATTAATTGAGCTATGTAAAGTGTAAACATTAGGTTAATTGTTTCCTCTGTACAATTTTATTTGGTGGAGATGTGTCTGAAATTGATATCTGTTACTTAAAGAATGCTCGAGGACAGAGGAGATGTGCATTAAGTACTAAAAAGTTAGCTTTAAGTGAAATGGGCATCTATCATATGGGCAATGGCATCTTTTGACAATTAAATATGTACTTGAAAGAACAACCAGAGAACATATTGGCTAATTACAAATCAGAAAGCATCTTACCGATAGTTAAGGGTCAGTTTATGACAGTATTTAGAAAATCCATCTACTATTGATTCCTTAATATATGACTATTATTTATATGCATGATGTGCTTTGCTGCCCCTTGCTTGTGTCAACTTTATGTTTAGTTTTTTTTTTAATAAAAAAACTCCCTAATAATCTTTTCCTGATATATTAGATGAGTATGAAGCTATCGGTTGCTGATGGACATCTTTGTAACATGGGAAGGATGATTGAAGAAATGGAGAGTAAGCTGAGGAACTCACTTGATCAGGTACTTTGGATTGGGTTGTAGCTTGGATTGTCTTCTCGGATGATATTAAATTTAGTAATTGGTTCCTTCATAGATGTATTTTATTACATATTACAGGTATACTTTGGGAAGACAAGAGAAATGGTTTGCACACTAAGACCACCATCTGAAGTGGCGCAGTTGAGAATGCCCGAGAGCTGATTGCATTTCACCATTTGGCGGAGACAAATTTTACTCTATTTTCTTCATATGTTTTAGCATATTGGCTGGTAATTTGTGTCACAGTATTTGAAGTAGGCAGATTCATATGGATTGATTGGTGCGGATGATCTTTGTTTTACTGAACTAGTTCTGCTTGTTGTTTGAATGTAAACTGTTGTGTTCTGTAGTGGATAGCAATATAGCACCATGTTTGTTTTCTTGTTGATATTGGAATGATGATTCAACCATGTAACTTGGAATGCCTGAACCTAAGTTTCATTTACTTTGCAAAAACATTATGTTTTCATTTTTTAAAATGTGTTTAAATTTGGTAATGAGAAAGATGCGAGACTCTTAAAATAAACAATGTGAAGAAGAGAAGATGAAATTTTAGTTAAAAATGATACATTTTTAGAAATAATGAAAACAAGTTTTTGGCTTTTTCATTGTTTCTAAATAATACAAACAATTGTTTATTTCAAAAGTCTAATATCTCCTTATTAGAATGGTTGAGCTCTTGACTTTCACTTTCATTAACATCAAACTACTTATATATTTGAATTATATATACTCTAAAATAAAATCATGTAGATTTCACCAAATTTATGATGTAACCACAAGATTTAGAGTTCGTTTGTTCCGTATTATTTGAGAGAAATCATAACAGAGTTATCTATCTTCTCTAATGATTCTCACTTTCAGTTTGGTCTTTGTCATCGCGGCTATCAAATTTGAATAAAAAATTGATGCGTATAGATTAAATGTGTCAAATATTGGAACACATTTTAAAAAACAAACAAAAAATGGATCAGAGTTAAAATTGATTTACACTATGTTTGATTGCCAAAGAGATAGTGAAGAGAGAAATAGTTAAGAGAGAAATTAGAGAGAAGAGAGATAGAAGAGAAATTGAGTAGAAAGTTTATATGGTTTGGATGAATAGAAAAGTAAGAAGAGATAAATACCGGATAGAATAGTACATGACAGAACAGTATTCAGGATAAAATTGTACTGGAAAGAGATATAGTGATAGTATTTTTTATATTCAAAAATAAAATGGATATTTTCATATTTTTAATGAGACAAAAAGTTGTCATGTGGTTCATTGAGGTACAAAAATCTTGTTTTTGTTCTGTCCCTTGCTACATATTTTGTTCAATCTCCTAACTAATTTCTAAATCAAATAGAGTACAACAAAAGTTGTCTACTCCAATTCCCTATTTTTTAGCACATCAAATGCAGCGATTTAAAATATTTTTCTTTCATTCAGATATTAGTATGACAACACACATTACATTTTCATGGATCAAAATAGTTGTTTACTCCTTTTCTTTTATTTGCTAATCTTTATCTTTAAATACAATAAAAGTAAAATTACAGAAAATTCGTCTTCCTTTGATGACTTTGTTAGTTTTTTAAAAACATCCTCTGTTTTTTAACCACAAAAATGTACCTTGTTAACCATTTTTTTTAACATATACTGTATCTATTAACCAATTCAATTACTTTATAAACCAAAAAAGTGCAAGGCATTAACCACTTATTTAACATTGTTTCTAAAAAAACACAGTATATAATGTAAAATAAGTGGTTAATGAAATATATGTTAAAAATGTGGTTTTCACAAAAAAAAAATCTCTATATTAAAAAATATTGCTGAGAAAAAAAAATTATGGTGAACAATATGATGTCCCATTGTTGTCATTTTGGTGTGTACCAATAGCAAACCTGAACTAAGAAACCTCACATTCCAACTCCAGTAATGAATAATTAGATCATGAACTTCTGATGAAATTAAATTAAATTAGCATAAAAGAACATAAAATATGAGCCAGTAACATACTAGAATTCCCTCCAAGAAGAAAAAAGTTTTATCTCCAAGTTGTAGTAATTTCCCTTTGTATGAGTGAGAGAAGATGTAGTAGTTTCCTTTTGTATGAGTGCGAATTATTCATTTGAGCAATTCTTTTGGTAAGGAGAATTATTTTCTTGTGAGATGATTATATCTAGCTTGCTTATCAAATAAATAAAAAATATGAGGGATCAAATTACACTGGTATAACATTTGAGTAATATATATAAGTTTTACAAAATTCATTGTTGGATTGAAAGTTTATATCATATAGTGATTTTGTTAGGCGCTTTCGCTCCTTATAAATATGCTATTTTGGTAGTATCTCATAAGGTCTGGTCATTATTTTTTGGAGTGATGTGCTGTTAACAAAGTCTTCAGCAGTGCTTATTTTGTTCGTCTGATTTTCTGGCCTAGATGTTCAGCAGAGGCGCGTGAAATAATTGTTGCTTGAGCACTTTTTATACTGATCTGCATTAAGCATAATTGAATTTAGCTTAGTTTGATACTTTGGTAATTTGATTGTTGTATTAGTCCTTGGCTGAATTGGTGGCCTTAGGCAAAGGTATTGGTGTCTGTATTGTAAACCTGCCTCAGCTTGGTGCAGTGTGTTTTGCACATCTTGTGCACAATTCACTAATTAATAAATTTTGCTTTTCCAAAAAAAAGAGACGGAAGTATATAATCGACACTCGAACTTATTAAATGTAATACAAGTAGCAATGGAAATAGCAACTATGGTATAGCTAAAAAACCTGATACTCTTTTAGCAACTTACACCTTAAAAAAATGTTATTGTAACTACATCATAATCATAATAATGAAAATCCCATTAACCACCACATCATTGTTATGCTACACAAGGTGGGTTGGCAAAACCTATTGTAATAAGATGTTGATCTTAAAACATTGTCAAGCCACCAAGAAAACCAGTTAAGCTCCAATCAACTTAAGTGTCCACAGTAAAGCCTCTGGTTCCATGGAAAAACGAAAAAAAAACGGCGCCATAACACAATTACAATGTAACTAATCCTTTGCAGGCTTTGCCTCAAAACCCCCTTCGGCTCGCTTTACAAGATTGAAAGGCATGTATGTCCCAAGAAGTTTATCCCATATAGGAAAGAACGGTTGAGAATAATTGTACTTCAGTCCTTGTAGTTGATGATGAATGTCATGATACGCCGTGTTATTCTGGAAAAATAAATGGAAGATATTGCCGGGCAACCACAGTCCACAATGATCATCGACGGTTTTCACAACAGCAAAGCAGAAGAATACAACGGCTGTTCTCGCAGTCATCCCCGAGATAAGAAATGAGATGGCTCCACCGACGGTGTCAAGTAGAAGACCCTCAATAGGGTGATTGTACAGGGCTCCTATTGCATAAGGAACAACCAGTCTATGATGCTGGGAGTGGATATGGCGGTATAGAAACTTGTTCTGATGCATGTATCGATGCACAAAATACTGCCATGTATCCATCACAAACATCGCAATAACAATCTGAATAATTTGTTTGGTCATAGAAGGCTGCACTGTAACCCCTGATGCATTTGATGTTGTCGTCAACTGCAGAATCATACCGAGAATATTATGAGTCATTCGACTACACCAAGATAATATATCTACAGGAAATTATTAGGTTTATAACATGACAAGACAAGAGTTAATTTCTTGCAGCATCTGAAATCTTCAAAGTGTCGTATTCACTATTCAGTACTAGAATCACTAACAGGGTCTGTTAATATAACTGCTCCTACATATAAAGATTTTCAATTCACTAGTTTGCGCCTCTTAAGTGGAGAGAATCAAGGTATATAAATAACTTCTGTGGTATGGTAGGTTCATCAGTTTTCCAAATCAAAACACAAAATGTCTCGCATTATAGATAACAACCAAATGCTATCACCTCAACTGACACAAATATAGTTCTACAACTACTTAATAAACCGGTGACAGAAGTACAGAATTTCTGAATTATAGCCAGATCAAAATTCAGGGTCCATTTAAAATTTAGTAAATAATAGATTGACCTTGTTCACTTAGACAACTTCGTGGTCAAGAGAGGACCAATAAAAAAAATAGGGGTACCAAAATTGCGATAAAGTTCACGGATAAGCACATAATCCAGCATTAACTAAATAAAAGAAGAGTATATAGCTCCACAAACCAGTTCTAGTTTATTACTGAATATCAAGTTTAAAAACAAGTTAAATTCCCATATTTTATGGTAATATGTTGCAGTACTATGGTCTATGGTTGAAATGTTTATCCCCCCTAACCCTGTTATGTGACAATTGTACTAAAATGACTTCTCGGTGGAGCACTACTAAAATGACTGTTTATTCTATTTTAAGCGATTTTGGCTTGCTTCTACCATTTAAGAAGAGTTTCCTATCTTGCTTCCAGAATCGAGATGTAATTTCTCTCCGTTCTCCCTAATAATAATATTATTCTTTTTTAGCGCGGGCGAGACAGTAATAGATAAGTTCAGGTCAAAATTTAGGCTAGAGTGAACATAACTTCAAGGAATGGATGCAGAATATAGAATTCCAACTTAGAGCTATGCAAATTCATGCAAAAAGAAGATGGAGTGTACAGAATTTTAGTAAAAGTTTATTATTGTGAGGCAGATAAATCAAACTATTACATTTTGTCGGAAATGAAACCAAATTCTTAACAGTATGTTAATAAATCCATTTAGCTTTAACAGTACACCTAAAAGATTGTGTCAATCAGAATATGAGAAAGCAACTAAAACCACAATCCTTGATGAAGTATAAATCACTCTGCAATTGCGCCGCACAATCAGAAGAGTCACAAAAGCACTTCTTTTCTATTACTCTTGGCTCTCAATTTGGGCGTTACGTTAGTGTACATTAAGCAACACCAAGACTCATGGAAAAACCAACCAAATAGAGACAGAATAAGATTTTCAACTATAATAAACTCTACTAGCAACAAATGTGAACAAATATTACTACTAAAGATTAACTAAGATGTAGAAATGACTTACCAAGATGAGTGCAACAATTGCCTGAACAAGCTGCTGAAGCAAAACACCTTTCACAACAGCTTTAAAAGGCACCAAATTCTTCTTTTCCTCGTCTCTCGTAGTATGCAACCGATAATTATCTAGAGGCGGAAGCAAGTGATAAAATCCAGCATATATCCAATAAACCACAATAGGGGCAAAGGTTCCCATCACTTCATCACTCACATATTCTTCCCAGAAAACCATTATATAAGCTTAAAAGTGAAAACAGCTCAATTTTAAGCAAAAAATAATCCAACCCAAAAAATCAAAAGCAGCAAGTCAAAGCTGCATTACAGCTAAATATCTCAACTTGAACAAGTTCCTTCAAAACCCTGAAAAGGAAAAAGTCAAAATAGTTAAGATTCTTAAGCACACAGAATAAGAAAGAAAAATAACTGAAAAAGACAAACACAGCTTCCACCATTTGTTTGCAACTACATAATTCTTAAACTTTGTAAAAAGAACCAAATCAAAAAAGAACCAACAATATAGTTCCCAGTTCCCACAACCTAAAAACTTAAAATTTTGTAAATTTCACAAAATTATCAGAAACCAAACAAAGTCAAAGAATGGAACTTTACAACAATGTAGAAGAAACCCAAAAGAGAAAATGATAAAATTACTTACCCCAGATGATGAAAAGAGTTTGAAGAATGAAACCCTTTTGAGCTAAAAAAAGCAGAATTGTCGATCAGATCTAGAGCTGAAATCCTAATGGATAAACTCTGGTGACAGTTGTGAGATTCCAAAATCTTCAAAAGTTTGAATTTTTATTTCGAACTTGAATTATTGGTTTTGTTTTGTAATTGGGTTTTTTTGCCCTAATAATATTCTCTCACTTCTTCTCACTCAAACAAACGTGTTTGAGAGACAAGAAAATGATTGAGACATTTTCTTTTTGGTCCCACATCCATGTCATGTTTTTTGTTTGTTCATGGAATTGGAAGAGAAAAACAAATTGTGATGGACACGTGCTGTAATCTTATGATTAGGATCACACTCTTCTTCAATCTTTGCCGTTCGAAAATATTCAATTGTCCATAAAAAAAATTTAATTTTTTTGCTACATGTTCATAATTTTTTTTCAGCCGAACATCATTTTTGTCCCTCAATATGCAACTCATTGTTAGCTCGGTTCCTCACTAAAAAAAAACTATTAAATAGTCCATAAATCTGCATTAATCTTTGTTGTTAAATTTGACCGTTAACTCAATAAAAAATGTGACGTGATATTTTTTGGATACATATCAGCTTGTTGAGTTGACACGAGGAGGGGAAACAATCAATTTGGTTTTTGAATGTGCAACCCGATGTCATCATGGTCTCTGATTCGAGGAAAAAAATACACAAAATAGTCGAACCCTGCAATCCATCGGTCACTTTGCTCCCTAGCAATAAAAATGGTTTTTAACTTTATAAAAATTTTATATGACATTTTTTAGGGACACGTGATATGAGTTAACATATTTGTGGAACAAATGGGTGAATGATGTGGTTATGGTCTTATGGACTACAATAACAATACTTTTTTTCTTTTCATTTCTTCATCTTCTTCCTTTCATTCTTCTTCATCTTCTACATTTATAAATAAAACCCATAATTTTAAAACCATATTTTAAAGAAAAAGTCATTAACACCTGTTCATTCACCTAAAAATAATCTATAAACTAGTATCTAATTTCTCCTATTGAGTTCGGGTGACACCCGATATTTCGGGTGCGGGTTTGGGATTACTCAAACCCGCACCCGAAACCCGAAACCACACCCGCTTATACACGAAATTACATAAGTATCCCTAAGTATATATAAGTGTAAAATTACATAAGTTACACTGTTGCTTTTGGAAAGTTGTAATTTAATTGTACTATTGAAGAACTTAATTTTAATTATAATGTTACCATGTTGAAGACCTTAATTTTAATTGTAATGTTACCAAACTTGATGAAAAGTTGTAATTTAATTTCTTTGAGAACCTTGCTAGAATGCTTGTGAAAATTTGTGTTTAAATATTAATTAATGTTGTTGAATTTTGTGTGTTCATGCTTTGGGTGAAAAAACCCGAACCCAACGGGTGTGAGTCTGAGTGTTAATTATGTTGAATTTTGTGTTTTTGATGCGGGTTCGAGTGAAAAAACCCGAACCCAATGGGTGTGGGCGTCAATTTGTCACCCGAATAGACTTTGAGTTCGGGTGCCACCCGATATTTCGGATGCGGGTTTGAGTTGTCTCAAACCCGCATCCGTGGGCACCCGTTGTCCCTACCTAGTACCTAGAACGTAAAAAACAATGTCTTAAAATAAAAGATCAATTGTTAATTTATCTTAATGATGATTGACCCCGAACTCGATAGCGAAGACCACAATTCAATTCACGCAATTGTAATTAGGTGAGGTTGCAACAACTTGATGTTAGAGGTAACCCCAAATCAAATTAGACGATTGAGGACCGGATACCGGGCAGAAAACCAACAATAAATATATATATTTAAAAAAAAAACGGTGAAATTTCATCGCATATATCCGAATTTCACGGTTAAGAAGAATAAAGTGAGATCCGATTCACATTCACACACAAACACAAATATAGCCCAATCACATACACCCAATCTCACATGTAACCCAATTCTCAAACATTAAACCCAACCAATCACACTCCAACACTCTATAATCCAAAAGCTTGAACCCCACGCTATCAAATCACACCAACAACCTCACACACTCACTCCCTCACTCTATCATTCCTCCTCTAACCAAGGAAGGTTCCAATCACTTCCCTTAGCTTCCTTCTTTGACCATAACACTATCCCTAAAAATTTCACCTTTACAAACCCCCCCACTATTTTTTTTCATTTGATTTTCTTATTCCATTTGGGGATTTTTTTGTTCCACAAACCTAATCCTCGAATCCTCATACCCAGAGGATCGATCGTCTTAATTAGTTCTGGGTTTTTTGTTACATCACTTATTCATTTCAAAAGTTTCGATTTTTAATTTTTATCATCTCTTTTGGGTTGGGAATTTTGATTTCTCTAATTAGGGTTTTGATTTGAATCGTTGAATTTTTTGTGGGTTTTTTGTTTTGATTGTAAAAGATTAATTTTTTAGTGTTGGGTAATCGAGGATTGTTCTTTTTGTGTCCTTCTATTCCGATCGATATGGGTGCGGTTTCGGAATCTGCTCTCAGTGAGGTGATGTCATCCATGCCTGGTTTTCGCTTCCATCCTACAGATGAGGAGTTGGTGATGTACTATCTAAAAAAGAAGATTTGTGGGAAGAAGTTGAAGCTCAACGTGATTTGTGAAACCGATGTGTACAAATGGGATCCCGAGGATTTGCCTGGTATTTGATCTTGCTCTTACTCTTATTCTTATTTGAACACCCTTTTATGCTTTCTTGTTGGTGATTGTGATTGTTGTGTCGTTGACATAAGTTTAATTATGTAGGGGTTTATTTGTATGTTTGTTTGTTGGTGTTTATGTTTTTGTTTGATCGGTTAGAAGGTGTTGATTTTGGATATGCCCGGTTATTAGAAGGTAGGGTAAGGTACTTAGCAATTCAGGATGTGACCTATGCTT
Source organism: Trifolium repens (assembly GCA_030408175.1). Lineage (NCBI taxonomy): Eukaryota > Viridiplantae > Streptophyta > Magnoliopsida > Fabales > Fabaceae > Trifolium > Trifolium repens. The sequence continues at coordinate 57,731,153 of CP125836.1, read as the reverse complement.
ATTTGATATTACCTTTGAATGTGTTTTTCAGGTTAGAGCCTCAAGAGTTGACTTAGGTTTGTTTCGACAACTATTTGGTTGTGTTTATTGGGTAGTTTTGTTTTGTTGATAGGAGTAATTCGTGTTATGATGATTGGTGTTTATTTGATGGGTAGTGCTGTGGATCTGTTTGATCGGTTAGAAGGTGTATATCTGGATATGGCTGTTTAGATCTCCTTGTTGTAAATATTAGGTAGAGTACTTATCAGTTCAAGATATGACCTATGTTTATTTGATACTTCTAATGTGTTTTTCAGGTCAGAGCCCCAATAGTTGACTTAGGTTTGTTTCGACAAAGATTTGGTGTGTTATTGGGGGTGGGGATGGGGGTGGGGTTATTTGGGTTCTTTTGTTTTATTGATCGGAGTATTCCATGTTATGACAGGTGTTTATTCGATGGGTAGTGTTGTGGATCTGTTTTTTATTTTTATTTTGTAGAATGTTTGCAGGAATTTCTTTTTCTTAGCTTTGACCTGGGTTAGGTTACCCTTCCCCCCCTTTGTCAGGGGTTCATTGACACAATCAACTTTATATGTATTTTGTGGCTATGTTGAGATATCTTGATTGATATTGGTTTATGTGTATTTTAGACTAATTGACATTTCAATCGGTGTTTATATACGGTTAAATATGGTTAATTGCAACTTTATAAGTCACCCCTTTCAATCGGTGTTTTTTTTTTATATTCTATGCTATGTGGTTGTTGTATTGTTTCAATTTGATTGATAAAACTTGTACACTTTTTATATCTTTTGGTTTGTTTGCTCATAGCTTGTTATATTTTTGCAGATCAATCTTTCCTGAAAACTGGAGATAGGCAATGGTTCTTTTTCTGTCATAGAGATAGGAAGTATCCTAATGGTGGAAGGTCTAACCGAGCAACTAGACATGGATACTGGAAAGCAACAGGAAAAGATAGAAATGTGATATTTAATTCTCGGTCAGTTGGAGTTAAAAAGACACTAGTTTTCTATTTCGGCAGAGCTCCTAATGGTGAACGAACTGACTGGGTTATGCATGAATACACCATGGATGAAGAAGAGCTTAAAAGATGCCATGATGTTAAGGTATAGCCTTCAACTGACTATTTTGCTTTTAAATTATTGTTTCTGTTAGTTGTTTTGGTTACAGAAATAGTATTGTATGCTGACACTAATATTTTGATATAACTTTGTTATCAGGAATATTATGCTCTTTACAAGGTGTTCAAGAAAAGTGGACCTGGTCCTAAGAATGGCGAACAATATGGTGCACCATTTAGAGAAGAAGACTGGGCAGATGACAATGTTGTAGATTTTAATGTTAAATCAGCTCAGCTGGAGGCTCCAAAGGCTTTTGTTAACACTTTTACCGATCAGCCACAGGCGTTGGCTGTTATTAATGCTTCTACCGATCAGCTGCAGCCGTTGTCAGATGATGAACTTGACGAAATCTTTAAAGGGGTTTTTGATATTGAGCCTGTCCGTGACCAGCAACATGTTAATGGTTGTGCCGACTTTCCTCAGGTGTGTGATCTGCCTGAAGTTCATATTCTTATTTAGTTCTGCCTTCTTTATTTCTTTTTGTTTGTTGGGTAATGTATGTAATCATTTGTTTTGATTTTTGGTCCCTCTATTTCTTCTATAAATATAATTTTTCATAGCCACTAACAGAGGGTTTTCCATAAATCATATAGGTTGTTGCTGAAGAAACACAAAGTATGGTCATGGGTCAATTCTCTGAGGCCATGATCTTCCCTGACGCAAGTGGGAAATTGCAATCTAGCGGTCAGCATTATGATGTACAGCGCGACTTTGACTTCAATCACTCAGCTACTTCTCACTTATCTGAAGCACCTGAGGTCACTTCTGCTCCCAACATTCAAAGCGATGAGGGGCTTGTCTTTTACGAGGACGGCTTCTTGGAAATTAATGATCTAATTGATACTGAACCAGCATTTTCAAATACGGAAAAGTTCAACATTGATCTCATTGATAACCTCCAATTTGAAGATGGGTTAAGTGAATTTGATCTGTACCAAGATGCAGAGATGTTTCTTTGCGGCAACGAAACTGTTTCACATGCACATATGAATAATTTTGGCAGCAGTATTGAAAATCAGAGTTACCAGTTGCTGTCCAATCCAGAGGTCGTCAATCAAACTGTTGATGAATTCTGGATGCATGTCGAAAGAAACACACGGAATACAACAGAAGACTACGCTGGTTCTTTCTCTCAAACAAATCCAGGTATAGTCAGCACAAGATACAATGTTGCTCAAGTGCCAAAAAATGATTTTACTTTTGATTTCGATGGAGATTCAAGCTTCCCATCTCATTTCTGCTGACCTCTTCACGGTTTACTACTCCTGGTTGGCACGCCAACTTACGCGTGGCAGAAACCTTTTTGGAGTTTAAATTTTGTGATGTTTTTAGATCTTTTTTATAAATTAAAACTAAAATTTATGGCATTCTATTCCTGTTGGGAAAATGAGATTTGAGCCAGTTTCAAGTGGCTCTTTCTTCTGCTTAGAAAATGTCATAGGATATCCCTAATACGTCATAGTTTTTGGTCATGTTTAGGTGTTGTGTATGACTCTGTCAGCTTTCCTACCGAAAGCACTGAAAATCAAAGTACTGTGGAAGATGCTATTACTACAACTACAAGTAGATTCTCCTCTGCTCTATGGGCCTTTGTTGATTCAATACCTACCACTCCAGCATCAGCAGCTGAAAATCCTCTTGTGAACCGGGCTTTGAATAGAATGTCTAGTTTCAGCAGGGTGAAGATCAATCCCACCAACATTGCTGCAGGTATTGATACTACAACTATGAAGAGACCAGGCAGAAAGGGATTCTCATTCCTTTTCTTCCCGATTCTTATTGCTTTATGTGCTTTCTTGTGTTATTCTATTGGAAATTTAAGACTATTAGGGAGATGCATCTCCCCTTGACTATGTAAATCCAAAGTTTTGCTGCTATATATATATAGATTATGTCTGAGATCTCCTCAGAATTACTCAGCAGTGCTCTTCTAACATGTCATGAAAATAAAAATATTTTATTCGTTGTAACTTGTAAATATTAACTCAAGGCAAGAGAAGCCGTAATTCAAGAGTACTCTTGTGTGGGAATTGGAAACACAAAATCTCATTAGCCCCTAGACTTGTATAACGTTATTTTTGTTTGCTATCTTAATATCATGTTTTGATTGTACAGGAATACTATCAAATTTTGTGAAATCTATACTAATTTTGTATTCATCTCGTTGTAGAAACTTCTTTAGCATTAGTATTATATTGTTGTTGTCATCACTTTCTGATAAATAAATATGTTGTTCCTAATCATTGATTGATGTAAAAGTAATGAGTGAAAACTATGTTATTGTGGTTATTATGTTTGCGCCGTAAATCCAAATGAGGATTATTTGAAAGACAATGAAGACGGTGCATATGGGAGAAAGAAATTAGGTTTGCTCCGCATAGACAGTTATCGTTGGATTGGATGTCCTTGTAGTTTTGCTTGCAATAATATGTAATGTATACTTAACAATAAAATTATGCTGCTAGTGTTATCTTCTGATTCCTGCAATTCCTGGCCTTGTATTGGTTGCACGATGGAAAAAGATTTTTCTCCGGCGTGTTATTCACCGGAGAGGGAGCAGTCATAATCTGCCCTGTTAAAATTTTATCCTCATATTTTTTTTTTCCAATGAGAAGCTTAGATTTAACTGGACAAATACTAATACTTGATGGGAATGCTTTTACTTTTATACCTGTTTGCAAAAGCTGGACAATGTTGGGAGCTGTAGTAAGACACACTTTTGAACTGCCTCGCACTCCATTATTTTTGCCTTCCATTTTTGGCGAATATAAAACTTTTGATTCTTTTTCGTGAGTATAACTTAGTTGGTAGGGACACATTGTATCATATGTATTATGCATGACTGAGGTTCAAATCCTTATATTCTCACTTATTTATCTTAAAAAGTGAAATTCTAATTATTAGGTTACTTAAGAAAAAAATTGATTCAAGTTGTTGAAACTTTTGACTACATATTTATATAGTATTAGGTGTGATTGATAAGGTAGTAGAGATTAAAGTTAATATTTTTAATGATGTAATGATATATGATTGATGATTAACGTACTTTATGTTTGAGAATTAAACAAATAACATTATTCATATATTATTATTGTTATTATTATTAAGCTATGATGAAATAGTATAACGAAAGTGGTTATACTTATACTTGTGCAAAGTGGCAAAATAAGATTTGAATATTAGTTGTAAGACTTATTCATGTTTAGTGATCGACAGTTGACAAATAGGGGTTGCTTTTAATAGATATAGAATATATGAAAAATTAAAATAAGAATTTGTTTATTATTGATGTTATTTTTTTTATGAAAAAATATTGATGTTTATTTTAAGATTATAGTACATGAATTTTTTTTCTATTTTTACCACCAGTTTAATCTAGTTCGGGGTCAGTTCTGGTATTAAGTGGTTTCAGCCCTCTTGATCGCAGTTGTGGGGGATTGAACAACGATCCTCCCTACCAAGTTCAGCGTCAATTACCGCTGAACCAACTAACGATTGATATAATACATTTATAGTAAAACAGAAAATTCAATTATTTTATGTATTGTTAGTGTGAAGTTATTTATACAAGCATCTAATTATTTTTTTTTTTAAGTAACTTAGTGGTTTGAATAATACCTTTTTAAAATAAATAAGTGGAGTGTTCGAAATTTGAATTTCAGCTTGTTTTTATAAAATATAATATTTCTACCAACTGAGGTAAACTTACGGGATAACATACAATTATTATTGCATTATTTTTATAAGTGTTAATGAGGTGTAATTAATTGTTGTAGTTAAATATGATATGTCCACAAATCATAGTTCAATTGACTGAAATGTCGAAATTATTTTGTCAAACAACGTTTGTGTGCGAGTTTTTAATGACTCGTCATTTCATCTATATAAAAAAAATGATATTTGTGGTTGATCAAATCTTCATTTTAGTTCTTTTTTTCGAAAAAATGTTTGAAATAATTTATGTAGATATTATTGTTTTTCTATTCTTATAGTATAATTACATTTTAAACTAATATTTATAATATATCTAGTTCGTGTTCAATTAGGTCTCTTTTTTTTTTATTTTAAATTTACAAATGTTCAATTGGTTTTTACATGATAAATATTTAAATGAAAAAAAATGTGGATAATGCTATAAATTTTTTTACTTCATCATCAAATCTTACATCTGAAATTATTTTTAGTATTGTATTTTAGAGTTTTTTTTTTTGTAATATTGTATGGTACTAATTCTTAATATGTTAATAGTACGTGCTTGGTAAAAGAAAGTGTTAGTAATACGTATCTACATTTTTATTCAGACAAAGGAGCAAGAATCTTTGATACGTCATACACTCTAGGGAAAATAGATATGTTAATGAAGGATAAAGTGGACTATTGATGGAGCAACCTCTTCAAGTTCAAGGATTGCCATTTAGGTGGCACTTTTTAATTTCTTGGTCAATTCTTAATATCTAATGAAGATTGTATGACTTGTTCAAATAATTAATTAAGCACCAAATAAATGTTCAAATCCTATGTATGTGAATTATATATATGTCAGTACTCACTACTCAGTCAAGTCATGCATATGAAAAAATAGTTTTTGGTTGAAAGCTTAATTATTGAGGAAAATCTACTCCATTAAGTTAACTTAGGATGGGGAAAATAGGAGTATCCGTAATTATAATAATTAAAAGTATGAATAATTGAGTTTCTACGAGTAAAGTTCAGGTGATAGAAATATTGTATGTATTTTCTCCATTTTATTTTATAAGATTTGTTTTGACTAAATGAACTATGAGTGCGTTTATTTTGGATTCTTTTGAAAAATATATTTTTTTTTTTTCTTAAAAAAATTCATTTTATAATTTTGATAGTGTTTGTTATAGATTTTTTTAAAAATTATTTTCTAAAAAAAAAAAAATTTAACCCCAAAATGAAAAACTACTTCTAAAGCTTTTCAAGATTTTTTTTAACTAAAGAACTTAAGTGTAGGAATTTCCTATTTTGAAAAAATAGATTTTTAAGATTGTAAACAAACACAAAGTGACTTTAGATTTTCTTCAAAATTTCTACATAAAAATCTCTAGATTTTTTTTAAAAAAAAATAACTTTTTTTAAATCTTAAACAAACACATCCTATTTATATGTCTTATTATAACCGTATTTTTTTTAAAAGTATATAAATATAAATATAATCATATAAGATATTGTTTGATTTGTTTCGATGAATATTTTTAAAATATCAGATTTCTATAAATTTTACCAATAGACAGTTAAAAAATTTTGTAATCAAAATTATGCGTTAGTATAAATGCAATGGTCAATAGGTTTTTACATTTTGGGATGAAGGAAGTAATACGTGGGATAAGGTTTGAACTTATATATATATATATATATATACACATTTATTTAATTTAAAAGATGAGATTTCAACTATTGTACTATTTGATAAAGTAATAATATAATGATTGGATTAGGAAAGAAATAGAACGACTAAACAATCATAATCCTTCCGTCCCATTTTATTAGAGTTATTTTGATTAAATGGTACCAGGGCCGGCCCTGAGCAAGTGCAAGCAGGCCCACAGCTCAGGGCCTATTTTTTTTTGGCCCATAAATTAAACAAATAGTCAAGTATTATTAGACAACAAGTGGCTTGGTGGTGCGCGCGTGTTTCCATATTTTCTGCATCATAGGGTAGCAAGTTCGACTCCCATGTGTTCACCTTTTTCTTTTATTTTAATTTTAATAGAAGTCTTATTGTATATATGACAATTGATCATTGAGACACCCATATGACATATCAATTATAATTATATAAACTAGCCGCCAAACGGGCACGTTCCGTGGCCTTTTGTATAATCGATATTCTTTTTTTTCGTGTGCGATCGATATTCTGTATTGTGCAAATATAAATAACTACTTAATCTCCTTTTTTATTGGACTTTGTTAATTGATAACTATGTAACCTTCTTTTTTTGTTGTGGTTAGTTATTAAGATTTTTTTTTTTTTTTTTACTATAAAAAAACTGAAAACATACTTTTATGTGGAAGTTGTGTTTAGTTATTAAGAAAAAAAAATTATTTACTAAAAAAAAACTGAAAATCTATTTTTATGTGGAAGTTATTTTTTAAGGGTAAAATTGGAATAACAAAAAAGTCATCCCAAAAATTTGTATCCCCTTTATATATTAGTATAGATTATTTCGAAAATTATTCCCTTTCACAAAATGATGATTTTTTTTTTTTTAAATAAAATTACTCTATAACACATAAATAACTTCACTATTTTAATTTTTTTTTTTAAAAACTACATTTTGTTATCTCTTTGAAAACAAAGAATTAATTTACTAAATTTAAGTTATAATTTTGTTAAAAACACTATTAAATTTTAATAATATCATCTTGAATATGATTATTTTTTAATTACTCTTTTTTAAAAATTATCATTTCATTTTTAATAATATATATATATCACTTAATTTTTTATTTATCGATTCAATTTCAACACTCTGGAATGGCTTTTTATTTATGTTAGTTGCACGGATAAATAACTATTTTTGATGTTGTTGATACTATTTACAATTTAAATAAATATTCTTTTTAAAAAATAAAAAATTTATTAGGGGTCCAATTTTATTATTTGTTCTGGACCTCCAAAATCTCGGGACCGGCCCTGAATGGTACTATTCACTTATCATGCTTTAACCATACTTTTTTTAATAATATATAGATATAAATATAAGAATATAAAATCTTGTTTGATTTGTTTTGATGAGTATTTTCAAAATATCCAATTTCTATAATTTTTATAACTAGAGAATTAAAAATATTAGTGATCAAAATCGTACATTGACTATGGCCGTGCCTCAATCCTGCTCTTGGATTTGGAAAGCTATTTTACACCAACGTACCTCTCTTGTGCAAGTACCTGGCTGGGACTGTTTGCATGGTAAGACTATCACCAGGAAAGTTTACAAATCCTTGAGAACCATGTACCCCGTTGTTGATTGGAAGGTGATGATATATGGTAATACTGCACGACCTAGAGCAGTATTTATCTTTTGGTTGGCTTGTCATGGTAGGTTGCCTACCAAGGATAGACTTCGTAAGTTTGGAGTGTCTGTTGATGTGACTTGTTGTTTTTGCACTAAAGAGGAAACACTTAATCATTTATTCTTTGGTTGCCATGATTTTAAGCTCATATGGCACAAAGTTCTCCTTTGGATGCAAATTGCCCATGTCCCCTTAGATTGGAATGAAGAGCTCCTTTGGCTTACTAGAGTTTGTAGAGGTAAAGGGTGGCAGGCTCTACTACTCAAATGTGCTGCTGCTGAGACGATCTATACTTTATGGAACTATAGGAATGAATTTTGCTTTGGTAATAGAGTACATAATACAAACATAGAGGAACACGTTATTAATACTATTGTCTATAGAGGTTGGATGTATCCTAAGCTTAGGGGGCATCTTGCCCAATTACTTGCCTAGCTTAGTTTCTCTTTTTAGTCCTTTTGTCCCCTTGTTGGTTGGATCTTTGATCACCATTGTACAGTCTTAGTTTTTGAATGGAATAAATTTTTTTCTTATTAAAAAAAAAAAAAATCGTACATTGACATGCGTACAGTAGTCAAACTAGTTGTTTTGTTTTAGGACGAAGGTAGTATTATGTTGGAGAAAATCCAACCAAAGTTTTACTTTGAAAAGCTCAACTATGATATACTCCGTACTTTGAAATCCAAGCAAATTAACTTAATGGAGTTTAAGTCTACACGTCAAAACGGATCCCTCATCCTCTATATGCTCCGTTGGATCTTTACATACAAAGAAAAATATTTTTTAACAAGTGTTTTTGAGACACTTAAAATAATTATCCTTTTCTTTTTATCAAAACAAGATGATAAAGTAACGCTAATACTCTGAAAGGAGGTAAATGTATTTAGATTTGTAAGTGTTTTAAAAATTTTAAGTTTTTTTTTCTATTTTGGAATAGTTTTATGATAGAGGTGTTCAAATCAAAATTGATCAAAATAAATATAAAAAATCCGTAAAACCAAATATTGTTACATGTGATTGAATACTCTTTTGTAAAAACCGCTCAGATTGAATCAAATTTTTGATTGAATTTTTAAAATAAAAACAAACTATATTTATTAATACTTATTTCTTTTTTATAATGTGGCACCGGATGATTGTATATATTTTGCAAACTACACCACAAACACTCCATATTATTGGCAAAAAATGTACTACTTGCTTTGCGCTGATAATGTAAAAAAACTAGTAATATGAGAGAGAGATAGATAGAGATTTATAATGGTTCCACTCAAAAGTTAGAAGTATTTACTTTCACGAAGGCATGATAATGGCAATGGGGCGAGGCGGGAGCGGATTTTGTCCTCCCCAAACCACAACATGTAGGCATGATTTTATCTTAAAATAAATCACAACATGTAAGAAAACATTAGTTATATCGCGATGTATTTTTTGTCAAAAAGATATGTTTTTATCTTTTATAACTGACAATATTGTCTATTGTTCATTTATTCACATAAATAAATGGTGAAAATCGATCTGACAAACAATAATAGAATAAAATAGAATAAAGATCAAAACAGAAATTGTAAAGAGGAAGAAGAAGATGGAGCAACAGAGTTTCACCTTCTTCTCTGCTCTATTGATTTCATGGCTTCTTCTCAGTCTCAACATCGTTGTGTCTTTGGTATGCATCTTCATGTTCCAGATTGTTCTTTTTATATTCAAAATTTTCAATTTTTGTTGATTGGGTTACCGCAATTTTTACAGTAGAGAATATACCGTATGATGCAACAGAGGAATAGGGGCGACAATTTTATGCTATTAATTAAATACAATAATTTATTGGAAAATGCTAACGAGTGCCCCCGGGGCACTCTTTAAGCACTTTAAATAGCAAGTTTTAGTAAACTTTTTATGAGAATGTGTGAAGTCAACATATTGGAAATTGAAATGGTTTACTTTTTGAATAAATAATATTTTTTTAAAATAGAAACCTTAAAGAGTGCCATGGGGGAACTCGTTAGCGTGACCCTAATTTATTTTATAAATAATAGATACATCAATGTAATAGGACTTTCATAAAAAAAAAATTAATAGAAGTTAAAATTTACTATCACTTTGTATTTGAATCATATGTAACTTTCTTTTTTACATGACATGCATAACTTTAAGAGTCATATTTAATACATGAAAAATGAGAGATATATGTATTATTTACAAGATATAGTTATTGGATTTCATTGTGATTGAAATGCATGACCCTTCTTTAAGAAAAAATAAAAATACATGACGTACTCTAGTCATATTTAACTCATGGAAATAAGACAAAATCATTTGTATTTGATTTATCTAATATTCAAAATTGATTTTTAATTTTTAATTTTTAATTAATAATATAGTAATTGTTTTTAATATTTTCTTTAAATTAATATTTGTAACACTTCAAATTCTTAATTAAAAACAAAACTCGTAAAAATAAATTGTGAGACAATTTTTAAATAGATGTGAGAAACTCTCTAATGCATGCCACATGGACAAAATAAAGGTTTAGGAATATTCTAAGCTTCACTTATATATATATATATATATATATATAGTTAGGATCAAATGACACCAAGGTGTCAAATTTGACACCAAATCTCATCCATTCATTACATTTAATCCAAAGGTTTAAAATTATCACAAAAAAGTTCACGTACACCATATATTCTTTGTATCACCAAATTAAAACACTTTTTATCATCATAAATATGTAATCAATCATTTCCTTATTTATTTTTTAAAACTATTATGGTTTTATTTTCTTGATTATAATTTCCCCAATTATTTTTACATGTCCAACGATTATTTCTTTGTTGTACTATTTTTCTCTTGTTTTTTTTTGTTGTAATTTTCTTTGTCTTTCTCTCATGTTAATAAATAACATTTTCTTCTTTAATCCTCTTATTGTTGTTTTTATTTTATTTGTTGTAATTTTCTTTGCCTCCCTTTCATGTCATAATATTTTTATAATAATGAAATAAATTGGAAAAAATTTTGTATTAGAAAGAGCCATTAGAATTAGAATAAAATAAAAGGTATGTTATTTATTATTTTGTGGCATTAGAATAAAAAAAAACTGTTATTGTAATAAAAGTAATTCACCATTTCTAAAATAAATGGATGATATTAGTCGTCAAATATTTAATTGCCTATGTTAATAAGGATCGGAAAATTAGACAAAAAAATTCCACAAGAAAAGTGATCGAAAAAAGGATCGATCGATTATTATTAAAACAAAAACACATCAAATTAATTAAAAAAATGGTTACAATGAAGCTTAAGGAGATTTAAAATGTTGGGAAAAAAGATTTGTTTTACTCTTATTATGATTATGATATGATATGGTAATTAAGAAAAAAGATTTGTTTTGTTTTTCCAAAAAAGGAAATAGAGACTAGATACACCAAGTAATTTTTGGCCTTAGATTAACTTATAATAGATGGTTAGGATTTGGTGTCAAATTTAATTTGACACATTGGTGTCATTTGATCCTAACTATATATATATATATATATATATATATATATATATATATATATATATATATATATATATATATACGGTTTCCTTGATTATATCGTTCATTTGTTACGCTCGACAACCATTAGATAACAAAAAAATATACAATGTAAAGATAGGGGACAAGACTAAAATCCTTTACATCAATCCACAAACCTAAAGCTTGGCATCTTAAGCTTGTTCCTATATATGCTATTAATAATACACAAAGGGGGTTATGTGGAGTACAAATAAAGATCAGGAAGATTAAGACCTAGATTAACCAAGTTATTTGTAATATCACATGTTAGAAACAAAATTTTGGCAATTAAGCCACCTATTTCTTATGAACTGAGAAATGATTGAAAAAGTCTCAAAGCCCAATACCACATGAGAGGAATCCGTTTCAATCCACAAGTTTTGCCAATTGTTTTCACTTGCTATTTCAATTGCCATCATCACATCTGATAGCTATGCAATTAGAGATGATGTGTGACCTAAATTTTATACAAAGCAAGCTACCATGTCTGCATTGTGAATTTTAAACACACCACCACAAGTTGATGCTACACTGTTAGCTGCACCATCACTATGTTGTGTTTTAGCCGATATAAATAAGGAGGATGCCAAATGACTTCAACAATGGAAGGAGCCCTGAGGGGATGGATTGAAACTTTACACTTCTTGAGAATGTTGAAATCTATTATAGAGCTTCTAAAGATATGCTTAGTCTTGTTTCCAGATAATGAGACACTAGAACAAATGAGTGAAATAACATTTTTCCAATGGATATGTTTGTTATTTTAATCGAGCTTGATTCCTAACAAATCAAATGGTGTTAATAGTATTGACTAATAATGCAGCATGAATCATCACGTTACATTGATGTTTCCAATTTCTTTCACAAAGTAACCATACATCTTTAATTGAGTTAAAGTGCAGGTTAATGTCAATTATCTCAACAAGCCAAGTCCAAATATTGACAACAAAAAGGACAATCAAAAAAATTGTGAAATGAAGTTTCTGACTGGTTTAAACAAAGATTGCAGAAAGAAGGAAAAACACATCCTCTCAACATTAAATTTTCATTACTAGGCAATTTACCTAGCATAGGCCTCCAAACAATTAAAAAATCTGAAGGAGGGATTTCCAAACTACAAATAGTCATAGCCCACTGCAACTCTGAGAAAAGTGATGAAAATTATATGAGTGTAATTTTTATTCACTAGAATATCTGACTAAAAAAATTATATTATATTTATTAAAAGTAAAGATTATATTATTCCCATTAAAAATTTAAAATGCTTATTTTTTATGAATTTCATTATATGCTTTTGTCTAAACATCAAAACAAAAAAGTAAGATCTGGGCAATTTATTAAGAATAAATTATAAACTTGACCAAAAATAAAATAAAATAAATAAAATTTAACTTTATAAAATGGAAAAAGCATTAATATGATTTTATCCTAATATGACTTTATAAAATAAAATTTAAGTTCCGTGCCCGTTTGTATGATTCGTCTTTTCTATTCTACTGAGGTATATAAATTGTAAAACTATATTTGTTGTAACTGGTTTATTATATAAGAACTTGTTAAAATAAGGGTAAACCATAATTGGTGGTTACTTTTTTTGTTGATAGTTTTATTGAAGGGCAAAATAAGAATAATGAAAAAGTCATCCAAAAAATTTGTATCTTTTTTATATATAGTTGGTTACTTTTTTTGTTGGTGGTTTTTTTAAGGGTAAGATAGGAATAATAAAAAAGCCATCCCAAAAATTTGTATTTTTTTTATATATAGTAATAGTAATAGATTATTATTATTATTACTAGCCGCCAAACGCCGTGCCCGTTTGTGTGATCGATATTATTTTGTTTTTGTTTGTAGTGATCGATATTCTCTATTGTGCAAATATAAATAACTACTTAATCTCTTTTTTTATTGGACTTAGTTAATTGATAACTATTTGACCTCCTTTTTTGTTGTGGCTAATTATTACTGAAAACCTACTTTTATGTGGAAGTTGTGCTTAGTTTTTTTTAAGGGTAAAATAGGAATAATGAAAAAGACATCCCAAAAATTTGTATCCCCTTTATATATTAGTATAGATTATTATTATTATTATTATTATTATTATTATTAGGGTAAAATATGTTTTTGGCCCCCAATTTTATATGGAATTTTGGTTTTGGTCCCTATATTTTAAAATCACCTTTTTTCATCCCCAATTAATTTGATGTTTTGGTTTTAGTCCCAACCGTTAAGTCAACTGTTAGTTGACTAACGGATATCCACGTGGCAGTGCCACTGTGAATTTGTTTGACACGTGACATCCTACGTGGATTGCCACGTCAGCTTTTTTTATAAAAAAAAAATAATAATTAAAAAATGAATGATTAATAAACTTAAAAAAATTGAATTAAATCTAAAAAAACCACTTAAATTTATAACGTCTTGCTCCACTTATATTAGTATTTGTATAGGCCATGCATAAATAAAACTCATCCACCAACATATTTGTAGTGTTTGGAATTTTCAAGTTTTGCACTAAGACAAACCCTTCATTGATGCAGTACTTATGCACTAAGACAAACCCATCATTCATTCATTCCAAAAGAGAAGGTTGCATTAGCATACCCTTTACATAAGTACTAAAAGCATTCCAAAAGAAAAGGTTGCAGTAGCATACCATTTACATAAGTACTAAAAGCATTCCAAAATAAGGTTGCATTAGCATACCTTTTACATCACTACTATTAAGCATCACAAAATTAGTGCTCAAATTAAGTCAATTGTCTTACAACCAAACATTAAACTACATTATAATAAACTAGTAAATTAATATCTAAACAGTAGCAAACATTCATCATTGTGTCAAACTCTTTTCAATTGCGTCCCACCCTCATCAACCGTAGGCACAACACTTGTAGGCTCTTTAACTGTAGGATCTGCAACTATAAGCTCATCAATTGTAGGCTCAGCACCTTCCACAAGTCATTCCTTGGAAACCTTACCTCTCTGCCAATCAATACATTGTGGTGTAGAACTGCTTCCTTAAATTGTTGCAAAGAACTAAATTCCATTCCACCACTAAACTTGTCATTCGCAGTCATTTTCACTTCAGGATTGTATTTAGCATACTTAGGCTTAGGATTTTCATTCTCAGAATCTTCCTCAGATGCACTGTCCAGCTCATCAGTAGCATATTCATCGTCCATCTTATGCATTGCAGCAACTTCAGGTGTAACAAGAAAACCCTCATTTTGTTCATTATTCAATGAGGGCATTGGACCTTCAACTTCAGGTGTAACAGAAACTTCAAGTGTTGTGACCGATTGACCTTCTTCCACATCTTCACCAAAACCTTGGACCCTTTCTTCCTCACTGTCATCAAAATGCACCCCTTCACATGAATGACTATCATTTTCACTTTCGCTCCATTCTTCAACTTCATCATCACCATCAGCACCAATTTTTTCTTTACCCATGTTTCTGTGTTAAAAAAACACCGTAAATACATAGAAAAAAAACATTGTAATTACAGCACTAAATAAATTGTAAATACACAAAACACACAACCCTAAAATACACATGAAAGTTTGTGTATAATACAGTTCAAATACACATTTAAATCGTCAAAAATACACATAAAATACAACCCATAAGCAAACAAAAAACATAAACCAAAGCTACCCCACATTAAAGGAACCCAATATACAACAACTTAAATTATTCAACAACCTAAAAGTGATTCTTTCAAAAAATCAGTATATTGAAAGAAGCAATAACAAAGGGGACAAAAAGGACCACTTTCACGTTCTACAGTTTACATAGATTATTCAAATTATTTTCCATAAAGCAAAGTTATATAATAAACTCACCTTAAAAAAACTGACCACGAGAGACCTTCAATCGAACGGAGTATGCACAACCACGTCTCTGAGCTTCCGAAATCGACGGCGGAGGATGGCCGATGGTGGAGGAGAGGTCGCTAGAGTGAGAGAGATGGTGGAGAACAAGAAGTGCGTTTCTGTCCAAATTTAGGATTAGGGCTTTGTTTTTCTATAGATTTAAGTAGCCTTTGCAAATTGATTTATTTTTGTTAAATAATTGTAAAACTTATCTTTCTTAAATAATTTAGGATTGGATTAGGATTAGCGTTTCTCTCCAGATTCTTTCTTTTCTTTTTTTTAATCAAATTGATTTATTTTTGTTAAATAATTGTAAAACTTCTTTTTTTTGGTAAGATTGTAAAAGTATTTATTAATTCAATTTTTTTAAGTTTATTAATCATTCATTTTTTTTAAAAAAAAATTTAAGTTTTTTTTTAAAAAAAAGCTGACGTGGCAATCCATGTAGGATGCCACGTGTCAAACAAATCCACAGTGGCACTGCCACGTGGACATCCGTTAGTCAACTAACAGTTGACTTAACGGTTGGGACTAAAACCAAAACATCAAATTAATTGGGGATGAAAAAGGGTGATTTTAAAATATAGGGACCAAAACCAAAATTCTATATAAAATTGGGGACCAAAAACATATTTTACCCTTATTATTATTATTATGGGTCAGGATCAAATGACACCAATGTGTCAAACTTAGTAACATGACACCTCCGATAATTCTTTATCGGATAATCGTATTACAAAATCAACCGTTGGATTCAAAGCTATTATTATATAGATCATGTCTATAAAATTTAACATCAATCGGAAACCATTTGATGGGTTAAAGAGAAGGATAAAAATTAACGGTTTTGACGAAGTTTTGTAAGACGTTGGTTTTTATGCATCTCATTGACATATCAAATGATTTCCGATTGTTGTTAAATTTTATATACATGATCTATATAATTATAGCTTCGAATCCAACGGTTGATTTTGTAATACGATTATCCGGTAAAGAATTATCGGAGGTGTCATGTTACTAAGTTTGACACCTTGGTGTCATTTGATCCTGACCCTATTATTATTATTATTATTATTATTATTATTATTATTATTATTATAATATGTAAGTTTAAGAGTGCAACCTAAGAGGGGGGGTGAATTAGGTTCTATAATTTTTTTCGGTTATTTTAGAGATGTTATGATGATTATTATTTTTCCGGAAAGTTTATGATGAAGGTATGAACAATATGGAGAAAAATAAAAGGTGTAGGGAAGAGAAGAAGAACACAATGGATTTATACTGGTTCCCCTTCTAACCCAAGGGTACATTGTCTCTTCACTCCTTGAAGGATTTCACTATGACCTTTACAAAGTGAAACAAGAGAACAATCCTCTCTTTTTCACTCTCTTGTTTCCAACAATCCTGGACAACAAGGTGATTCTCTACAAAGTGAAACAAGAGAACAATCCTCTCTTTTTCACTCTCTTGCTTCCAACAATCCTGGACAACAAGGTATTCACAATAAACTGAATTTTGTACAAGAGTTTGAATACAATAGAGTTTTGGTATACAAAGTTCTAGACTTTGTATTCTCTTTCAATATAACAATTCCGAATTATTCAAAGTGATCATGAAACTTTAACTTTGATATGAAAAATATGTAACAAAGTTTCAAAGAGTTTGTGATAATTTTGGCAAAAGAATTGTTATGAAAATTTGTGTGAAAGAGGTAATTTGATCTTAGAAAAATTATGAATATATTGAGACTTTTTGGAATTGTTCATGAAGCAATGCAATTGTTATAATAATAAAAAATTTCAAAATGAAACAATGTAATGTTTCAACAAAAAGCGTGACTTTTGTTTTTAAATTCTGGCCAGAAATTTTTACCTCTGTTGCCACATATATGTGATGTAAAAAGTCCTGTTTTCAAATTTCCAAACGTTGTGCTGTTGCATATTGACAGACCTTTTACATCTGTTGGACGAAAACTCTGATGTAAAATATTCTGACAGCAACTTTTAAAAAACAGCTTTTCTTAAAAAGGCAGGGTGTGTGTAAATCGATTTCCTCCTTAGTAAATCGATTTACACCTTTAAATCTTTGAAAAAAGTCTAAGTTAAAACACTTTTTGATGGGAATCATGCAACATTATTATAGTAACTTTAGAAAGGTTTAGATTAAAGTTTATGAGCACCTAAAACTTATAATAATGAATTGCATATTGTACCTATGATTATTCCCCATAACTTGATCAACGTCTTCTTGTGATAATTTGGATTTCTCCAACATTGAGAACTTGAGCATAATCAATCTTTTTCTTCTTTTCACATATTTGTCTTCATCAAAATCACTTCAATCTAGAAGCTTGTCTTCACATAATAATATGTTGTTTTTTGACAAAATAATAACAATAATAATAAGGATAAAATCATTTGTATTAAGTTGATATTATTTTTTTTATTTTAATATTACTGTCATTTTTTGTAAAAAAACTTTTGATATTTCTATCACAACTTTAAATATTTTTCTCTCATTTTATTAATTAGCAAATCTTTATCATCTTTTCTATTTATGTTGTAATTGAGCTATAAACTAATTGAGCTAACAAAATCATAATAGCCATCTTTTTTGTGTAAAAGATTGTTTTATAAAGAAAATTTGATTTTCTTAGATTTGTTTTTCTGAAAAAGATTTGTTTTATCTTATATATATATATATATATATATATATATATATATATATATATATATATATATATATATATATATAACCGATACATTATATATTTACATAAACTGTGAAAATAGATTACTACAGCGACAAACAATAATAACAATAAGAGTGAATAAAATAAAATCGATCAAAAAATCGGAAGCGGGGAGAAGAAGTAATGAGCAAAAGAGCTTCACCTTCTTCTCCGCTTGATTTCATGGCTTCTTCTCAGTCTCAACATCGCTGTGTGTTTGGTATGTATCTCCCTTTTCTATTTTCTAAATTCTTTCAAATTTGTGTTACCTAAATTTGATTCATTGGTTACCTCGATTTTTTGTAGTTGGAAATATACCTTATGATGCAACAGAGGAACAACTTATTGTAATTTGCCAAGAGGTCAGTCCTGTAGTTTCACGTAAAAAGCCAATTTTTATTTATTTTTGTTTTTTTACAACAATTTATGTTTTCTTCAACCTTGCAATTAGGGTAATTTCTTATAGACAATATATAATAGTAATATACTACTAGTAGTGGCTTTTTTCTCGTTGAAATTTACATCAATTTGATTTGTTTGTGTTTAAAAACAGCATTTTTATGTGTTTGTAATTGTGGATAAGTTGTATTTTGAGAGAAAAAATTGATTTTTATTTTGGGTTTAAAAGTGTGTTGTTTTTTTATCGACAGATTAGTTATTGACAGAGAAACTGGGAAACCAAAAGGTTACGGGTTCTGTGAGTATAAGGATGAAGAGACGGCTTTAAGTGCTCGTAGGAATCTTCAGGGCTATGAAATTAATGGGCGTCAATTACGTGTTGATCTTGCTGAAAATGATAAAGGGACTGATAGAAATAAAGATCAGGTATATTGTC
Source organism: Trifolium repens (assembly GCA_030408175.1). Classification (NCBI taxonomy): domain Eukaryota; kingdom Viridiplantae; phylum Streptophyta; class Magnoliopsida; order Fabales; family Fabaceae; genus Trifolium; species Trifolium repens. The sequence goes on along the minus strand of CP125836.1, from coordinate 57,711,988 downwards.
GTAACTTTTTGAAGTAGCAACAAAATAACTTTCCTAAATATTTGTTTGTAGTACCCAATTTTGTCCCAACTTTTTTTTTTTCACAGTCGAATTGCATTAAATTTCATGCATTTTTTATCCTTTTGTGCATCTTGTGAATTTTTAGAAAAAATCAAAAAAATATGTTATAATGTTTAGTTTTTTTTGTAGAATTTGTTACCTTTTTAATTTCTTCATAAAATTCAAAAAAGAGAGTATATTATTCAGTTTTTATTATTTGTAAAATCATTGTTATTTTTACTAAAAATATAAAGATTTGATTTCATATTTAGTTTTTTTTTTTTTTTTTTGTCTTAGAAGAAGTGGTAATCCACTGAAATTAAACTCACACACAATTGTGAGGACCCGGGTTCGAACCCGGGTCATGACATCCGGCCTAGCAATTTCGGCATTTGCCAATTGAGCTAGGACTTCTAGACGATTTTATATTTAGTTTATTGTGTATAATTTTATTAAATTTGTTACCCTTTTTATTTTCCTCATAAAATTCAAAATATGCTTTTATTTCCAAAAATAGGTCAAATTGTCTAGTTTTGTTGACTTAAAATAAAAAATAAATAGGAGTTAGTTGTTTTTTTTTTCTTCTTGAATTTGATCTCATCTTTTTATTATTATTATCTATAGTAATATATAAAGGGGATTCAAATTTTTGGGATGGTTTTTTTGTTATTCCAATTATACCCTTAAAAAATAACTTTCACATAAAAATAGATTTTAAGTTTTTTTTAGTAAATAATTTTTTTTTATTCTTAATAACTAAGCACAACTTCTACATAAAAGTAGGTTTTCAGTTTTTTATAGTAAAAATAAAATATATTTTTTCTTCTTAATAATTAACCATAACAAAAAAAGGAGGTTACGTAGTTATCAATTAACAAAGTCTAATAAAAAGGAGATTAAGTAATTATTTATATTTGCACAATACAGAATATCGATCACACACGAAGAAAAAAAAGAATATTGATTACACAAACGGGCACGTGGCGGCTAGTTATTATTATTATTATTATTATTATTATTATTATTATTATTATTAGCCGCCAAACGGGCACGGGGGGACGTGCCCGTTTGTATGATCGATATTCTTTTTTTTTTTCTGTTTGCTGTGATCGATATTTTCTATTGTGTAAATATAAATAACTACTTAATCTCATTTTTTATTGGACTTAGTTAATTGATAACTACTTGACCACCTTTTTTGTTGTGGCTAGTTATTAAGAAGAAAAATATATATTTTTTTTACTATAAAAAAACTGAAAACCTACTTTTATGTGGAAGTTGTGCTTAGTTTTTTTTTTTTTTTGTAGTTTTTTTTTAAGGGTAAAATAGGAATAATGAAAAAACCATCCCAAAAATTTGTATCCCCTTTATATATTAGTATAGATAAAGCAAAAAATAAAAAAAAAAAGAAGTAAGGACAAGCACAACAAATGTTGCGTCCCACTTCCCCCATCTTTTAGCTTTTTTTTTAATTTATTCAATTAAATAATAATAACAACAAAACCAAACAAACAAAAAGACAAAAACAAAAAAGCAACAGGCAACAACAACAATATCAGAAGCACGCTCATTTTCCTCTGTTTTCAGCATTCACTTTTCTTCACTTTCTCTCCTTTTCATATCTGCAAAATCAATTTCTCAGCCTTTTAACATAAAAATCTGACTTTGATTTTAACCAATGAATAAAAAATTCATCCCTTTGATCTATAAATTGAAGGTAAAAACCATAAAGAAGGGGGAGGAGAAAAATATCAAAAAAGCAGAAATTAAAATACAGTGTGCTCCTCCCACACCTCCTCCTATTCATTCATCACCATCTCTACAAACAACCATTACCATCATCTCATAATCTCCATTAAAACTCACTATTCAAAACCATTCAATCTAAATTCAACAATACCATTCAATCTCTATTAATCTACTCAAAACCATCAAAACTCATTTTTTAACCAAAACAAAAATCCAAATCAAAGAAAAACAAAATAGAGGCAGAAGAAATAAAGAGAGATGAGGCCGAGAGAGAGATGAGAGCGAGGGAGAGTTGAGGCCGAGAGAGAGGAACGACCGGCGACGGTGGTGGCAAGCACCGGAGCCGCCGCCGTCGGTAAGGGTGGAGAGTGTGAAAGAGAAAGCGTGAGTGCGTGAATGTGAAAGAGAAAGCGTGAATGCGTGTCTGTAACCTCTTCATTCCTTTTCTTTTATTTCCTTTATTTATTTATTTACTTAATTTGTTTATTTAAGTGGATTGATGTTGGGTCATGGGCTCTAAGCTTTCCTTTTATCTTATTTGTACCCTTTTCTAATTTACTTTTAAAAATAATAATAATAAAAACAAAACAAAAAATATCACACACTCACTAACCGTTTCCAGAGTACTCTGGTCCTCAAACTTTATTAATTCAGCATTAACTGTTTTCAGAGTACTCTGGTCCTCAAACTTGATTAATTCAGCATTAACTGTTCCAGAGTACTCTGGTCCTCAAACTTTATTAATTCAGCATTAACTGTTTCCAGAGTACTCTAGTCCTCAAACTTTATTAATTCAGCATTAACTGTTTCCAGAGTATTCTGATCCTCAAACTTTATTAATTCAATAATAATTGTTTCCAGAGTACTCTGGTCCTCAAACTTTATTAATTCAGTATTAACTGTTTCCAGAGTACTATGGTCCTCAAACTTTATTAATTCAGTAATAACTGTTTCCAGAGTATTCTGGTCCTCAAACTTTATTAATTCAGTAATAACTGTTTCCAGAGTACTCTGGTCCTCAAACTTTATTAATTCAGCAATAACTGTTTCCAGAGTACTCTGGTCCTTATTAACTAACTCATTAGAATAAATCTTATTTTAAGTTATTTAACATGATATCTCTTTATTCTCAACATAAAAAAAAATAAAATCAATCTCAACTCACCAAACTTTGTTCCTTTTACGCCCATGCGCGGTTTATTTTTTCACAAGCGGATATCATCGCCCAAGTGCGAGTCCGTCATTTCTTTTTTTTCTCTCAAGCAAACTTTTACACCCATGCGCATTTTATTTTTCACAAGCGGATATTGTCGCCCAAGTGCGAGTCCGTCTTTTTTTCTTTCAAGCAAACTTTTTACGCCCATGCGCGTTTTATTTTTCTCAAATGGATACCATCGCCCAAGTGCGAGTCCATCTTTTAATCAAGCAAACTTTTTCGCCCAAGCGCGACTAAACCATTTTCATAAATAAAATCAATCAACACACAAACATTTTCTACCCAAAGAACTACGTAGCTTTGATTTCTCCATTGTACCGGGAGATACGTAGGAGCGGGATCCAACAACCGTCAAGCACACTAATAAAAAACTCATTTTTTGTTTTGAATCATTTTTTTTACTTTTTCATTTCTTTGTAAATACTTTTTTATAACAATAAAAAACAAACATAAAAAAACTAACACTTAAATAAGCGCTAAACTAATTAATGGTTCCCGTTGGATACAACGGATGGGAGGGGTGCTAATACCTTCCCCTCGCATAACCGACTCCCGAACTCGAAATTTGGTCGCGAGGACCTTGTTTTTGTTCTCGAAGGGGTTTATCGATGTTCCCCTTTTTTCAAAAATAAAACTTCGGTGGCGACTTTACTGTCTAGCGAGCGTTTTTCGCCCGCGCATTTTTTCCGCCGCTTCATTGTTGTGTTTTCTTTTGGGATTTTTTTTTGGAAGTTGGGGGTGGGAAGAAAAGGGAAGGGTTTTGGAGGGAAATAGAGGGGAGGGGAAGTAGAATGGGATGTAAGACTCACGTCCCGCCTTTTGAAATTTTTTTAAAATTTCTGAACCATTTATGTTGTTTCAAAACGCTCCAAAACAAGGAAAGTGTATAGTATAGTAATGCTTTTTCTTCCCTCCGTTCCACTCCTAAAACTCATTCCAGAAGAAACCCTAAAGAAAGTGCAGCGAATCAGCTTAAGAGAAGTCTAATCCTAACTATGTAGAATTGGGAGAAGCCGTATGTTAGTATTTATAGGGGGTAACAATTTTTGTTGTTCACACATTTCCAAAAGTATCCATTATGTTTATGCATGAGTGTAAAAATACAAAAAAAAATAAAATAGATGAAAATAAGTGAGAGACGAAACAAATAAGTAATGGATTTTCAATAAAATGATACAATTTTATAAAATTTTATGCTATTAATTAAATATAATAACTTATTTTATAGATAATAGATACATCAATGTAATAGGACTTTCGTCAAAAAAATAAATTAATAGGAGTTAAAATTTACTATCACTTTGTATTTGAATCATATGTTACTTTCATTTTCACATGACATACATGATTCTAAGAGTCACATTTAATATACGTAAAATGAGAGATATATGTATTCTTTACAAGATATAGTTGTCGGATTTCATTGTGATTGAAATGCATGACCCTTCTATAAAAAAAAAAATACATGATGTATTCTAGTCAGATTTAATTCATGGAAATAAAAGAAAATCAATTGTATGTAATTTATCTAATATTCAAAATTGATTTTGAATTTATAATTAATAATATAGTAATTGTTTTTAATATTTTCTTTAATTTAATATTTGTAACACTTCAAATTCTTAATTAAAAGTAAAACTCGTAAAAATAAATTGTGGGACAGTTTTTAAATATATATGAAAAACTCTCTAAAGCATGCCACATTGACAAAATATAGGTTTAGGAATATTCTAAGCTTCAATTATAGAGATATATTGATGGATGATTGATTGATTGGTGATTCATACGGCTTCCTTAATGATATATCTTTCATTTGTTACTTGTTAAAGTACAAAAATAAGTATTTTGTGTATATCGTATCCACATGAACTAGTGTGAAATAAAAAACCATTCAACAATTAACATCATTTTAAGGTCGGGTTTTTCGATTGATTTGTTGTAAAAAGAACTTGTAAACATAAAAGTGCAAGTAAAAGATGATTTGAAATTCTAAGAGTTGTACATAGTCATAAATGATAAGATATCAAAAAAATGAACAACAAGCTCTTAAATACTATTCCGAGAAAACACCACTCGTTTAGCGAGTTGCAGCTCTCTGTGGCCAGTTGACCTTTCTTCATCAAAGGGTTTCTGCCACGTCATTAATGAATCTGAAATCGCCATCACGCGTTATGGCGAGTATGTGCACGATGTGGTGAGCTGTGCAATTTTCCAATTTGGTGCTCTCTGACTTGACTCGCCCTGAGCACGTTGTGGCGAGTTAGCTAGCTGGCTACACGCTGTGGCGTGTTATCGATATGTGAAATGTTAAGCTCTCTGACTTAGCTCGCCCTGCACTCACCATGAGCTCGCTGTGGCGAGTTGAACCTGATTTTGCTTCTAAGTTATATAACCTGCAAAAATAGTTGGGATTTAGACAGAGGAATGGTTGAAAAAGTCTTGAAAGCCAATACCACAGGAGAGGAATCCACTTCAATCCACAAGTTTTGCCAATTATTTTCACTTGCTATTTCAATTGCCATCATCACACCCGATAGCTCTGCAATCAAAGAGGATGTATGTCCTTAATTTCCTGCAAAGCAAGCTACCATGTTTGCATTGTGATTTCTAACACACCACCACAAGTTGATGATACATTGTTACATGCACCACCACTGTTGCATTTTAGCCAGTATAATGAAGGAGGATGCCGAATGACTTCAACCATGGAAGGGGTCCTTAGGGGATGGATTAAAATCTTACACTTCTTGAGAATGTTGAAATCTGTCATTGAGCTTCTAAAGATACGCTTTGTCTAATTTTCATATAATGAGACACTAGAACAAATGCGTGAAATAACATTTTTCCAGTGGATATGTTTGTTTATTTGAATCAAGCTTGATTCCTAACAAATCAAGTGGTGCTATTAATATTGACCAATGCAGCATGAATCACCACGTTACATTGAGGTTTTCAATTTCTATCACAAAGTAACTATACATCTTCAATTGAGTTAAAGTGCAGGTTCATGTCAATTATCTCAACAAACCAAATCCAAATATTGACAGCAAAAGGACAATAAAAGAAATTGTGAAAGGCAGTTTCCGAATGGTTTAAACAAAGATCGCAGGCTGAAGGCAAAACACATTCTCTCAACATTAAATTTTCATTCGTAGGCAACTTTAGAAAATTTGAAGGAGTGATATCCAAACTCCAAATAGTCTTAACCCACTGTAAGTGAGGAAAATGATGAAAATTATACGAGTATAATTTTTGGTCATTAGACAATCTGACTAAAAAATATTATATTCACTAAAAAGTAAAAGATTATATTCTTCCCATTAAAAATTGAAAATGCTTATGTTTTATGAAATTCATTAAATGCTTTTGACCAAACACCAAAACAAAAAAGTAAGACCGGGACAATTTATTATAATTTAAGAAAAAATAATAAAATTGACCAAAAATAAAATTTAAATTTATAAAATGGAAAAGGCATTATTATTATATAATAATAATATGTTTGTTTTGACTGAATAATAACAATAATAATAAGGATAAAATCATTTATGTGCGAGTTGATATATATATTTTTGGATTAAGTTGATATTATTTATTTTAATTTTAATATTACTGTCACTTTTTTGTAAAAAACTTTCAATATTTCTATCGCAACATTCCTTGTCAAGAAACAAAAAAATTCAAACAATTTTGTCTAGTTGTAAAAAATAAGGTTAAATAAATTTTTAATTTTTACAAACTCACCAATTGTCAAGTTTACCCATTAATTTTATTTTATCTATTGTGAGCTTTATTTACATTTTGTATGGACTATTTCGAAGACTAGAAATATTTATTTTTAATTTTTTTTCAAATAATATATTATTATAAAGAACTAAAGTTATCATTAAAATTTAATATTGTCTCCGTTTCTTTTTAATTGTCTTTTATTATCCTATTTAGCGTTTCTATTTAATTGTCTTTTTTGTATTTTATGGGTATGATTTGTCAATTATACCCTTTGTTAATTGCTTTTATCTTTTTCCATAAAACCAATTAATGCTATATATTTGAAAAGCTAAATTTTTTTTTAAATTTTTTTTGTTGGTACATAACATATTAAATTTTGCTCTTTTTGTATATAATATATTAAATTTATTGGAAAGAGAAAGTGTGAGCAAAAAAATAGGAATTTATTGGGTATTAAAACGAGGGTATAATAGGAAGATAACATGCAAAAATACACTTCCTTAATTTGGTATTATCATTCTAAAAAGACAGTTAAAAAGAAACGGAGGGAGTAGTTACTAAATTTAAATACCCAATTTTACTTGGGACAAAAATTATATTTAATCATAAAAAATAAGTATCAAAATAAGATATTATCTTTTTCACTTTAAATTCTCTATAAAAATCCATTTATAAAAAAGAAAATCATAATTGCTATATTTTTTGTGTAAAAGATTGTTTTTATAAAAAAAGATTTGATTTTCTATTAAAATAAATCACAATATGTAAGAAAAAAAAAAGGTTATATCGTAATATATTTTGATCAAAAAGATTTGTTTAAAAAAAAAAGATTTGTTTTTATGTTTATAAACAGTGAATATCGATCTGAGGAGATTGTGAAGAGGAAGAAGAAGATGGAGCAACAGCTTCGAAGAACCTCTTTTTTTGACACAACTACAGAAGCAGCTGTTCATTAATTTTATGTTTGGCTACAACGAGTACGCTCTCTAGAAGATTTGCTCGGGGCTGTTCACTTTAACTTGGTCGCCTGGTTATCTTTGAAACCTCTTTGCTTGCGGAGGCAGGAGCGTTTGAGAGAGCGCTTCGCGAAAGAATCGTGTGGCTCGGTGAAAGGTTTCCCGTTGGGGTTTCCGGCCCCCTGGTCTTCACCTAATTGTAGAAGAGGGGAGGTGCATTGAGTATAAACTCTCTCTCGCGCCTTCACCTTCTTCTCTGCTTGATCGTAAAGAGGAAGAAGACGGAAATTGATTTCATGGCTTCTTCTTAGGCTCAGCATCGCTGTGTTTTTGGTATGTATATCCCTTTTTTAGATTCTTCTCTTTGTATTCAAATCACAATTTTCTTCACTGTTACCTCAATTTTCTGTAGTTGGGAATATACCGTATGATGCAACAGAGGAACAACTTATTGAAATTTGCCAAGAGGTCGGTCCTGTAGTTTTTTCAGGTAAAATTTCAAATTTTTCTTGGAAAAAGCCAATTGTTATTTTTTTTTTTTACAACAATTTATGTTTTCTTCAACCTTGCAATTAGGGTAATTTCTTGTAGATAGTATATAATAGTAATACACTACTAGTAGGGGCTATTAATTAAATATAAGAATTTATTGGAAAATGCTAACGAGTGCCCCCGGGCACTCTTTAAGCACTTTAAATAGCAAGTTTTAGTAAACTTTTTATGGGAATGCGTGAAGTCAACATATTGGAAATTGGAATGGTTTACTTTTTGAATAAATAGTAATTTTTTTAAATAGAAAGCTTAAAGAATGCCCTGGGGGTACTCATTAGCATGACCCTAATTAATTTTATAGATAATAGATACATCAATGTAATAGGACTTTCATAAAAAAAAAAAAATTAATAGGAGTTAAAATTCACTATCACTTTGTATTTGAATCATATGTAACTTTTTTTTTTCACATGACATGCATGGCTTTAAGAGTCATATTTAATACATGAAAAATGAGAGATATATGTATTCTTTACAAGATATAGTTATTGGATTTCATTGTGATTGAAATGCATGACCCTTCTATAAGAAAAAATAAAAATACATGATGTACTCTAGTCATATTTAACTCATGGAAATAAATAAAAAATCATTTGTATTTGATTTATCTAATATTCAAAATTGATTTTTAATTTATAATTAATAATATAGTAATTGTTTTTAATATTTTCTTTAATTTAATATTTGTAACACTTCAAATTCTTAAACAAAAATAAAACTCGTAAAAATAAATTGTGAGACAATTTTTAAATAGATGTGAGAAACTCTCTAAAGCATGCCACATAGACAAAATAAAGGTTTGAGAATATTCTAAGCTTCACTTATAGAGATATATATTGATTGATGATTGATTGGTGATGCCTAAAACTTCCTTGATTATATATCTTTCATTTGTTACTCTCGACAACCATTAGATAACAAAAAAATATACAGTGTAAAGAGAGGGACAAGACTAAAATCCTTTACATCAATCCACAAACCTACAGCTTGGCATCTTAAGCTTGTTCCTATATATTAGGGATGGCAAAACGGGTCGAGCCCGCAGGGGCGATCCGTTTGGCCCGCCATTTAGGGTGGGCCGGGCTGAAGTTTTCAGCCTAGTACCCTAAGTTGGTCCGCACCGTCTAGCCCGCTTAAAAAATGGGTCGGGAACGGGTCGGGGGGCATGCCCGCAGGCTTTGTTAGATTTATTTATTTAATTTTTTTTTAGATGAAAATTGGTCATCTTAAGCTCAATCCAGTACATTTTTTTCTTCTTGTTTTTGATAAAAAAATCTGATTGTTTATTATTACTTTATTTCCTTTAACAAGTTCATTCTTCCTTTAATACTAGGGTTCCATTTGTTTATTTCTTGTGACTCTACGTGCATCTTCTTCCCACCATGTGTGTTGCTGCGTGCTGTGTACTCTATGTGGACTGTCATATTGTATATTTTTTGGCCTCTTAGATCTACTTGTACCATGAAGTGCCTTTTAATAAATCTATTTGCAGTACCAAAAAAAAGTCTTTTAGAGTTTCATGTGAGTTTCATCTACCTTATAATAAATATGTGTTGTTTGCTTCTTTTAGAGTTTCATGTGCAATACCATTCTAAAACAAACTAGGCCGCAAAAACATCAAAGTACAAGTTGGCCCGTACATAAACTGGCGGACTTGAGTTTTGAGTCCGGACACCTAAGTTGGTCCGCCCTGCTCCGCCCCACTTTTGAGCGGACTTAAATGGGGCGGACCTAAACGGGCCGGGCATGCCCACTTTGCCACCCCTACTATATATGCTATTAATAATACACAAAGGGGATTATGTGGAGTACAAATAAAGATCAGAAAGATTAAGACCTAGATCAACCAAGTTATTTTTAATATCATTGCCTTCCCCTGAAATACGAGTCACTAGAAGCTGCATGTTAGAAACAAAATTTTGGCAATTAAGCCACCCGTTTCTTATGGACCGAGAAATGATTGAAAAAGTCTTGAAGCCCAATACCACATGAGAGGAATCCGTTTCAATCCACAAGTTTTGCCAAATGTTTTCACTTTCTATTTCAATTGCCATCATCACATCTGATAGCACTGCAATCAAAGAGGATGTGGGACCTAAATTTTATACAAAGCAAGCTACCATGTATGGATTGTGATTTCTAAACACACCACCACAAGTTTATGTTACACTGTTAGCTGCACCATCACTATGTTGCGTTTTAGCTAATATAAAGAAGGAGGAAACTTGACACTTCTTGAGAATGTTGAAATCTATTATAGAGTTTCTAAAGATATGCTTAGTCTTGTTTTCAGATAATGAGACACTAGAACAAATGAGTGAAATAACATTTTTCCAGTGGATATGTTTGTTATTTTAATCGAGCTTGATTCCTAACAAATCAAATGGTGCTAATAATATTGACCAATAATGCAGCATGAATCACCACGTTACATTGATGTTTCCAATTTCTATCACAAAGTAACCATACATCTTCAATTGAGTTAAAGTGCAGGTTCATGTCAATTATTTCAACAAGCCAAGTCCAAATATTGACAACAAAAAGGACAATCAAAGAAATTGTGAAATGAAGTTTTTGACTGGTTTAAACAAAGATCGCAGAGGCAAAACACATCCTCGCAACATTAAATTTTCATTAGTAGGCAACTTACCTAGCGTAGGCCTGTAAGCAATTAGAAAATTAGAAGGAGGGATTTCGAAACTCCAAATAGTCTTAGCTCACTGTAACTCTGAGAAAAATGATGAAAATTATATGAGTGTAATTTTTAGTCATTAGACTATCCGATTAAAAAAATTATATTATATTTACAAAAAGTAAAGGTTATATTATTCCCATTAAAATTTTAAAATGCTTATTTTTTATGAATTTCATTATATGCATTTGTCATAACATCAAAATAAAAAAGTAAGATCCGGGCAATTTTTTAAGAATAAATTATAAATTTGACCAAAAATTAAATTTATCTTTATAAAATGGAAAAGGCATTATTATTATTATTATAATATGTTTTTTTTGACAGAATAATAACAATAATAATAAGGATAAAATCATATTTTAATATTACTGCCATTTTTTATAAAAGACTTTCGATATTTCTATCACAACTTTCAATATTTTTCTGTCATTTTATTAATTAGAAAATCTTTATCATCTTTTCTATATATGTTGTGATTGAGCTATAAAAATCTATTTGTAAAAAACAAATCTTTCTCGTGTAAAGATTGTTTTATAAAAAGATTTGATTTTTTTTGTTTAAAAGATTTGTTTTTAAAAAAGATTTGTTTTACATTATATATTCACATAAACGGTGAAAACAAACAATAATAACAGTGAATAAAAGAAAATCGCTCGAGAAGATCGGAACCGGTCGCAAGGAGAAGAAGTAATGAGCAAAAGAGCTTCACCTTCTTCTCCGCTTGATTTCATGGCTTCTTCTCAGTCTCAGCATCGCTGTGTGTTTGGTATGTATCTCCCTTTTCTATTTTCTAAATTCTTTCAAATTTGTGCATCGCTGTGTGTTTGGTATGTATCTCCCTTTTCTATTTTCTAAATTCTTTCAAATTTGTGTTAATTAGGTTACCTCGATTTTTTGTAGTTGGAAATATACCTTATGATGCAACAGAGGAACAGCTTATTGAAATTTGCCAAGAGGTCGGTCCTGTAGTTTCTTTCAGGTAAAATTTCAAATTTTTCACGAAAAAGGCCAATTTTTATTTATTTTTGTTTTTTTACAACAATTTATGTTTTCTTCAACCTTGCAATTAGGGTAATTTCTTATAGACAGTATATAATAAATATACTACTAGTAGTGGCTTTTTTCTCGCTGAAATTTACATCAATTTACTTGTTTGTGTTTAAAAACAGCATTTTTATGGGTTTGTAGTTGTGGATAAGTTGTATTTTGAGAGAAAAATTTGATTTTTATTTTGGGTTTAAAAGTGTGTTGTTTTTTTATCGACAGATTAGTTATTGACAGAGAAACTGGGAAACCAAAAGGTTATGGGTTCTGTGAGTACAAGGATGAAGAGACGGCTTTAAGTGCTCGTAGGAATCTTCAGGGCTATGAAATTAATGGGCGTCAATTACGTGTTGATTTTGCTGAAAATGATAAAGGGACTGATAGAAATAAAGATCAGGTATATTGTCGTAACTTTTCGAAGTAGCAACAAAATAACTTTCCTAAATATTTGTTGTGTTTTCTTTTAGGATTTTTTTTTTGGAAGTTGGGGGTGGGGAGAAAAGGGAAGTGTTTTGGAGGGAAATAAAGGGGAGGGGAAGTAGAATGGGATGTAAGACTCACGTCCCGCCTTTTGAAAAGTTTTTAAAATTTCTGAACCATTTATGTTGTTTCAAAACGCTCCAAAACAAGGAAAGTGTATAATATAGTAATGCTTTTTCTTCCTTCCGTTCCACTCCTAAAACTCACTCCCGAAGAAACCCTAAAGAAAGTGCAGCGAATCGGCTTAAGAGAAGTCTAATCCTAACTATACGCCATAGGCCCGCGAAGTGCCATTGAGAGTAGCGGCCGTTATTAGTGGTTGGATAGTGGCGCTATGACGGTATCATAGTGGCCCTATGGGGGGAAAAATTCTCAAAAGACCTAATTTTCAAAATCAATTTTAATTTGTTTAGGGTATATTGGTACTTTTGCACCCTTTGAGTGACCTAATATTGTAACTCGCGTGTTCAATTGTGGCCCATTGTTGTTCTCGTTGCTCTGTTTTTTGCTTGTCTTTTATTGGTGGGATGTCATATTGAGTACTTTTAGAACTTGATTTAGATGGAATGTTATTTAGATTACATTTGGAACTTGATTTTGATGGAATTTCATTTTGATTACATTTAGAGCTATTTTAAGTCTTCACAATAGTGGCCACCCCGCTATCCGCTATAGCATTTTTGGGGTTTGCCTTATCTGAGATTGACAACATAGCATGGATTAAAATGTTTTGTTTTTCTTTTACTGCAGGGTCGCGGGGGACCAGGAATGACATCAACTGTTGGTCAGTTCTTTATGATCTCTCTATTGTTATATGCTGTGATAAATTACTTTGTGCATTTAATAACTGTGTTTTTTGGTCCTGTGTTTTTATTTTCTCCTTTTGTTTTTTTTATTGTTAAAGATCCTCAGAAACAGGCAGGCATCCCGGCTGTCCAAGGCGATTCTGCTCAAGCAGCTCAACATCAACCTATTGGTCTTCATATTGCCATAACAGCTGCAGCTGTCATGACTGCGGCTCTAGGTGGCGCTCAGACTAGTATCCAGTCAAATCAAAATGGTTTGCAGAATCAGTCAGCATTGGCAAATGATCCTTTAACTTTGCATCTGGCCAAAATGTCCAGGAGTCAGCTGACTGAGATAATCTCCGAGCTTAAGGTAAATACTGGGAAAAGCTAACTTCTTTTTCATAGTTAACCTTTTCTTTCTTGACTCATTTGTTCTTGTTATGATGGCAGGGAATGGCTACACATAACAAGGAGATGTCTCGCCAGCTGTTACTATCAAGGCCACAGTTGCCGAAGGCTCTTTTTCAGGTATAAACTTTTCTCCCATATCAATTCCTTTGTGTATTTATGCAAGCAAGACATTCTTAGATAACAAGCTTGTCTATATTTACATATTCTTGCACGTTTTAGATGTAAAGGTTGCTTTCTTCTAGGATTTATATGTACTGCCTTGACCACACACAATTGTCCTGGGATCTTAGTATGGTTTGCAATAATCGGTGTCTTGATCGTGTTATCATTCATCTGTATTTGAAATAGGTTTCCTGTAGTGCCTTGTGCATCTAAATAATCCCTTTATTGTTTTTTCATTCTGGGATGTGGAGCATTTGGTTGGAAAGCATTGCGAGATTCCCATACAACTTGTTATGTTATGGGACATGATGTGTTTGCGCATTGGTGTTTGTGCAAACATTTCAGCTAACTTTTTGTCTAAAAAAATGAATGGATATTCATTGTGTGAGATGTCATTTTCAGTCTTTGAATTTGGTGAGTGTTGTATTCTGTCTTTATTTTGACAAATCAAAGCATAGCTGATCTCTCTGTCTTAAGTTAGATTTTGTTGGTATGGTCTATCTAACAAACAAACAATAGTTGTTACTTTTTTGTAGTATAGCATTGAGGGTATATTTTTGCTTCTAATTTGAAAGTTCTGACCTTCATATACTAATACTACTATATGATTTAGTTTCATTGGATCTTTATCTAGAGTTTAATGTTTTGAATTATTTCTTTGACTATTAAATATTCATAATTTGTTGTACTTGCAGGCTCAGATAATGCTAGGGATGGTCACCCCTCAAATGGTTTGTTTCGCTACCTTTTTTCTTGATTCCATTTTTATGGCTTTTTTTGTCATCCATGACTTAAGATTTGATTCAGGGTCTTCCCAACTACCGAAGTTCAACTGAACCTGTTAATTTGTGGATTAGCATTTGCATGTTTTATGTTTTAAATACTGCCTGCGAAGAATAGGTATGCATAGGTCAATAAGGACAGACCCACTTAGAGGGTTATGTAGGCATCAGGCATCACTATATTTTGGGAAAACTTCATTGTTAGGATTTATAGTGCTTAAGGTCCAAGTTTAATAATTACCCAATAATAAGTTAAGTAAAGTTCAGATAACTAAACAAGTTAAGGAAAATGGCACAAATAGCCTATTCACAGACATGCCGAAATGCCTATGTAAATACAATGATACCTTTGGATTGAATAGCAAGTTACAAAGCTTAAAATTACTACATTAAGGTCTACGTAATTAACTAAAGTATCAATATACAAAGTTAAAAGTATGATGATGTAAAGGTCTAGCTAATATCGAGTTAATATTAGATTTATATCCGACTAAATATATTTTCTTCTTGAGCTTATTCTGCCCATATTTTTCAACTATCTCTATCAAGTTTAGATTTTTAACTTTATTTTTAATAATAACTCTTGCAGTTACAAATGCCAAACCTTAGACAAGTTTCGGATCAAACCTCACAGTCTTTAATGAATGAAGGCCTCCTTGGCCAGGCTCAGCAAACACTGGTTCAAACTGTGGCTGCTCTACCTCCTTATGGACAGAGCAAATTGCAGTCCGGCTTGACACCTTACATTCAAGAAGGCCAAGTCAACAATCTACCTCATAACCCTTTGGCTCCTAATCAATTAACTGCAAATCCAAAGCCTCCAATGCAGCCTCGAATTCCCCTTCAACATCACCCAAGCAACCATTTTGTACAGCTCGGAACAGGACAGCCTAATTTAATGCATCCTTCTGTACGTCCCCCGCCTTTGGGGAATTTGTCTGTCAGGCCTCCAATTCAACCAGCAAGTTCAACAGCTTTGAACCAGCAAACACATGCCTCATTCCTACAGCATCCAGTACGTGTTGGAAACTCAACTGTCTCACATAATATTCAAATGGTTCGTCCAGATGCCAGCTTTCAGGTACCAAATTTTGCCTATGTTATTTTGTATTCATATGTTGCCTAGATGCAAGTGTTTTTGAAGAAACTAAACTATGAATAAAATGTTAAGTTGAGATTATAATGTACCACAAGTTTAGCTCCACTAGTATTGTTTTGTGCATGATGGCTATAGCATATACATAGTATAAGAGAAATGCGAAAACCAGACATCAACTAGGAGCAATTCAAACGCGGCTTCTTAGAAGTTCTTAGAGGGTTCACCATTAGAGTACTCTGCATGTCATTCAGGGTGGAAAATGGGTTCTTGTACAAGCACACACTCTTGAGAATGTTTAAGAATATAAAATTTCAAAAAACTAATGATTGAGTATCTACGACATGTAGAAGCCAATCTTTTCTTCATTCTACACATCTGCTTAACTGGTTTCAACTTTTTTTGTATGATTATATTTTAGAAGTAAAGTACCTAACTTAATTTATTAAACAGGCAGGCCCCTCCATGTCATCTGGTATTTCTCAGTTATTTAGTAAGGAAAGTAGTAGTAAATATTCAAACATGTCTTCGGGAGTAGAGAATACAGGCATGGTTCGGGATATTCCAGAATCTTTTACTCGACCATCAAAGCTCACTAAATTGAATGATGGAAGGGGATCCTCTCTCTCTGCTGGGACTTCAGACATGCCTGTCTCTAATGGATCATCACATATGCTTGGAAGTAGTTCAATACCTGTACCTGCAGTTCCTAAAGCAGAAGTGCGGCATTCTGATCAACAATCTTCACAGGTATGTCAATTAACTTTGGTGATTCATAGATGGCAAATGACAGTGAATAATTTTCCCCGTTTAATGCTGTTATTCTGATTAGTTTTACCACATTCTTATTTTGTCACTGTAGCCAGTGATTTTGGATATATAAAATCATCATTGATTTTTTTTTTTTGCTCAGTCACAGCTTCCATCTGATGTGGAGTCTGCTTTATTGCAACAAGTGTTGAATCTAACACCAGAACAGTTGAGTTCCTTGCCACCAGATCAGCAACAACAGGTCATTCAGCTCCAACAAGCTCTTAAGCGAGATCAGATGCAGCACTCATAACACACAGCAAGACATGCACAATTCAAAAACTCAGCAGCTATTTATTTCAGGCGAAGGTGGTCCGTTTTGCCAAATCAATATCCTGAAGATGGTTTTACAGAAACCAAGTCTGCTGCTTGTATATTAGCATTTGATGTAGATTAGGTTCATAATATGGATATTCTTTTGATCAGTGTTTAACTTTTTTTAGCAATTCGTTTTCTAGTTACATGTCCAAACATTTATTGTTGCGGTGAGGAGCTCCAAATGAGCTGTGTATGAAATCATTGGAAGAGATATGCTGTACAATAATCATAGTCTTAATAATAATAATTATGCTGATTAAAATTTTGCTATCCTTTGTTTTGGTGTTGTATGCTGATTAAAATTATACTGAATAGTCTCTTGCACGCTTAAAGTTAACACTCAAGATGCGAAACAGTAAACACAACAGAATCTAATCTCAATTTTGAACACTGCATTTTTGTTTCTTTCATTACAAACTAAATGTATTCTCTTTACATTGGCATGACAATGGCACACGATCCTTACCGCCTATTCACAGTTCCATAATCTTCAAACCCAAGACCAAACCTAAGCAAAGTATAATATACTCTAAGCACATGCGTTTTCACCCCAAAGTAAATTACTGGAGAAGCTACAACTTCGAGCTTTAGATCAGCGTGTATGCAGCGGAACTGCGTCCCAAAACAAGTTTCTGTAGAATCTATTACTTTGAGCTTTAAACACACCGCACACCCGCATGCTATACACGGTGGTTCCAAATAGGTCCTAGGACTTGCGCCAACGAGATAGATCCATGAGGAGCGCAAGTGTAAATAAAATTATTCGTATATAGATAGCGTTGGACATCAGTATTTAACTTTGTATACATTAAAAAAGAATGACAGGATAGAAAACTATGTCATTCACAAACACACCAAATGTGTAAACTAATTAACTTGTTGGGAAAGAAGAACTAGCAATCCTTGTGGACCTACTAATATTTCGTTAAGAAAACTAAGCAATCCAAACCAAACCACTGGAGTAACATCTACACCGGCAAGAGGTGGAATCACTTTGCGAGTAGGAACAAGAAGTGGTTCAGTAGGAGCATAGGCTAATACATATGGAAACTTTCCCACAGGAAGTTTTGGATACCATGACATGACTATTCTCACGATAAATAGAAAACCAAACGCCGAGAGAAAGGGACCTAGAAATCCAATAGCTAATTTTGCAGTAGCAGGATCAATATCAGCAAGAACCAACCCTGTCATGAAATCTGTGGAAGTGTGCAAAGTTGTTTCTGGTATGTTAAGCTTCAAGCTATTCAAGTTTACATCTAAATCAAGACATTTCTGTGTAGCAGCTGCATTCAACATTGAAAGTGTTCCACCGGTAGAAGCTCCAACTTCCGTGTAACATGAATAACATCGCATGATTCGTGAACTTTCGTCGACATTTCTTCTAGTAGGATGCTTCAAACTTTTCTGCAACGATTAAATGCCAAACAAGGCTGAGATAAGTTGATATAACATGATAATTTGCAGTGTGGAAAAAAATGCTTATGTTTCAAGGGTCAATTAATGGAAAATTGTCAACTTCTAAGTATAAGCATAAAAGCCACTAAAGAAAAGTTCATCACTATAAGATGAAGATGTCAAAAGTAGAACAAAAGTAGATGTCAAAATGAATAGCTTAAAAAATGAGTTCTCTGAATTCTAAAAAGATGCCAAGAAAACAACCTTGTCCTACAAAAGTACACGGGAAAGGATTAAAGGAATCATGAAACCTTGAACACACTAGCATTAAACAATGGCTACTAGCCATAGAAACCACCAAATCCTCCAATTAAGTGACAATGGGTGGATATTCCAACATCTAGCTTTTTGAAACAAAGTCCTATGAAACTAGTACTAATTGCGGTTGACACCTTATGCTCACACCCGTAGTGACTTAAATTCAAGTCTGGAATTCTGTAGTCGGTAGTTATACATAAAATCCATCGTAGATAACCAAGACATTGAGCTCAAGTGATTAATGACCTCCTCCTAGGACAAATCGTTCGGGAGAACCCGAGTTTGATTCCTGGTGGGAACAATTCTCGGTCAGACTTTCCTAACCTCACGGCCAAAGTCTAGATTACCAGGGCCCCCTTCCCCTAGGAACTAGAGGGCAGATGCTAAAAATAAAAATAAAAAATCCATCGTAAATCCTCAATGAGATTGATGGCTCTCTCTAACCTTGCATGAGGGTGTGTCCCCTCTAATCTAAATTTTCTATTATCCAAAAATATCCTAAGAAACTACCAAATATCAGAATCCTCCAAAATATCTCAGAATTAATTTTCATTTAGCCAACTCAATCCAATATACGTATTCCATTATACATAGAAAAGCTCAAAAGCACACATGATCATGAATTGCAACAACAAAAGCAAAAATACTCAAAAGGGTATGGCAAACATAGCTGCAGGAAGCATTGAAAGGATAAATTTCAAGATAGGAAGACTTACAGAAACGCCAAAGCCAAAATTGGTAGGTTTGAATATTGAAGGATTATGTCCTACAAGAATGGAAAGTACAGAAGAAAGAGTGAAGTGAAATGAAGGTGTCTTTGATAACAACAAAGGGAGTACAAGAAAGTTGAATAGTTACTTACCTGTGATTCCCGCATGGAAGGAGTTGAGATTGACAAGATAAGATTGAGTCGCCATTGTCACTAAGACAATAACCACATAAGGAGGGAACCTTATCGTACATACATGTACTAATGTCTCATATTTACATTAAAAATAGTAAATATTTATATTCACTAACAACAATTACTATAAGTATTTAGTAAAAAAAAAACTATATGATTATGGTTTATGGATACCCTTCAATCTTTTTTTTTATGTAAGTGACACATATCAAAAAAATATTGTACCAATTGAATTGTATTAATTTTATAATTTTTTTTAAAGATTTCGTTTTGTAGGAATATTGCATGTAATATACAGGGATTGAAGTTTGAACTCTGATACTTTCATTTATTCATATTAAAAAGTGAAATTTTAACAATTAGATTAATTTTTAAAAAAGTAAATTGAATAATTCTTAATTTTAAGTGTGAATTTCATGTTCAAAGTAAAAAGTTACAAATTATATGTTCTAGCAAAATCAATTATAGAGGCAACTAGACATAAATGATACTTCCTCAGGTCCTTAATATACGAATAAACTGATTTTTTAAATATATTGAAAGATTAATGTATTAAGACTATATTATAGATTAGATACATCAACTTTTCAATATATCTAAAAAGTGAACTCTTTCTTATATTAAGGACTAAATGGAGTATCACTTAATTATTTGATCCAGATTTGAGACCAGGGTGTATAAAAAAATATTTATTGAGATAAGTAAGTCATCTCACTTACAAGAAAAAACAATTATTAGAGACCACATTTACAAGTCATCCATTAAACAATACTCTTGATTAAAAATAAATTAATAATTCCAATATTTTTCTTTGCGTAGATAAATGAAATGACAGACCATTGAAAACTCACATACACAAATTGGACGGAACGAGGTTTGAACTCCGATCATGACGTCCAACACTAACAATTTCAAAATTTCCACTAGTTAAATTAGAATTTATAGATACGACTCCCATTTTCCTTACATCTTAAATAGTAACATAATTGACGTTAATTCGTTACAAATTATATCTTTATTTTCATTTTTTAATTAAATAATTATAAATCAATCAAGTCAATAAGTCATTATATAAAGATAATATTAACATATATGTCCAAACAACATATTTCATCGTTCAAATTTTAAACTTTTTTAAATACTAATCTATCTATCACGAATTACTTTCGAAGCTGGTCCATATTAAATTTCCATCTATGTTATATGAATATCTTTTTATGGACAAAAATATGATATTCATATTCTATCTTTTTCTATACATAGTACCCAAAATGTGGCAAAAATATTTTTAAAAAATAAAAAATATTGCACAAATATTTAAATTGTCGTATTTTCGTTTGAAACTTAGTGTTTAAATAACATTTTTCTTAAATTTGTATTAAAATGAAAACTAAAAAAAAGGTTATATGAAGAGCAATCATAATAATCCACAAATTCTTAAAAATACCAAAGTTGTTACTCCCTCCGATCTTTAATATAAAAAAATCCACTTTTTAAATACATTAAAAATTAATATATCTAAAGATTCTAAACTATATGATAAGGCGGATACATTCATTTTGATATGTATCTAAAAAGTGAATTTCGATTCTTTAGAACTAGAGGGAGTAAAACAAAGCTGAAAATAAATATTGAAGTCAATGATTTATCTATGTTACATCATTCACTCACAAGTAACTACTCAAGTGCTCAGTGCTCACTCCCTCCCTCACTCTTTCTTCAGTTAACCAAAATGTCAGAAGCACTTATCCAAATCGGAGTAGTAGGCTGTGCCGACATAGCCAGAAAAGTTTCCCGCGCTATCAATTTATCCCCAAACGCAACCATCTGCGCCGTCGCCAGCAGATCATACGACAAAGCCTCCACTTTCGCCGCCGCCAACGGATACCCTCTCACGGCGAAGGTATACGGGAACTACGAAGCTCTACTGGAAGACCCTGATGTGGATGCTGTATACATGCCACTGCCCACAAGCTTGCACCTTCGGTGGGCTGTTCTTGCGGCCCAGAATAAGAAACACTTGCTTCTTGAAAAGCCCGTTGCTCTCAATGTTGCTGAATTTGATCAAATTACTTTGGCCTGTGAGAATAATGGTGTTCAGTTTATGGATAATACTATGTGGGTTCATAATCCTAGAACTGCTGCAATGGCTCAGGTCTTCAATGACAAGAACCGTTTTGGTCAACTCAAATCGGTAAATTTCACTTTCATTCTTCTTTTCTACATGCATTGCATATTTGTTTTACCCTATGGGTTTGGCCCTTTGGGAGTGTTGAATATGCAAAGGTCATTTGCTAAGGAGTCCCACATATATTGAGTTAGAGATTAAGTGTATGTTTGGTTCTGCGGTGACGAGAATTGATTTTATAAAATTGATTCTGGCTAAAATTGATTTTAAGTTAAAGTGGTTTATGTTTGGATATATTCATGTAAAAGTGAGTTGAACAAAAATTTTCAATGTAAAAATCAATTCTAGAATCAGAAGCTACGATTTCTAACTTCAAGTAGAATCAATTCTGGAGGCAGAATCAATTCTACTTTTGAGAAACCAAACAAGTCAGAATCAATTCTACACGTCCAGAATCAATTCTGGCTGCTCCATAAGTGAAACCAAACATACACTAAAGTCTTTAGCGTGGTAGTGATAGTGAGACTCTCCCATCTAAGTATTAAATTAGTCTTTTAGGTTGGACTCTCCATGTGCTTAAATTCTAATAATTGGTGTTTCATTGAGAGCTAAGCCACAAAAAGAACTACCTATAGGCTGGATTAATGTGTTCCACGAAATATTGGTAGGTGAGTGAAGCCGTCGAAAAGAAAAGGGCTACCATTGAGTCAATCCGATGGAGTGAAAACTACTATAGACATCAGCTCTTAAAGGGCGTGGCAATGTTAGGAGTTTCAAATTGAGTAGATCAAAATGTTCAATGTGATACTTAAGTCATGATGCTCTCCACCTATTGGACTCTTCTCATGTGCTTAAGTCCTAATGTTATCACAATCCATGTTTGTTAAATATTGCTACTATAAATCTATCTAATGATCGAGTTTAAGTAGTTAATGAACTCCATGAAAAAAAGAATAGAGAATTCGAGTTTAATTTATGAGTGGAATGATTTTTTGCAACGACTTATACTTATCTCCCACCGAACTCTAGATTATATTAGAACACTTCCCTGAAAATTGGATGGATAGTAAAAATAATAATATTGTTACTACAGAATGAGCTTAATTGACTAAAATAGTGTTGATAAGAGTAGTTAGATAAATTGGAATTCATAAATAATGCTTCATTGCTATTTTAAAATTACAAATTACTATATGAGAACTAAATATTTGAAATGCTACACTTAATATGGGATTGAGGGAATAATTAACCGTGTAGTTTGAGATTTACAACACACTACAATTTTAAATTAGGACCACTTAGAAATCAAATAATTGAGATCAAGTGGTCAACAATTTCTATTAAGGCTCTATTGGTCGTGTTTGAAATGTTTAACCTTACCTATCTC
The DNA here is from genome assembly GCA_030408175.1 of Trifolium repens. NCBI lineage: Eukaryota > Viridiplantae > Streptophyta > Magnoliopsida > Fabales > Fabaceae > Trifolium > Trifolium repens. The sequence continues at coordinate 57,689,026 of CP125836.1, read as the reverse complement.
TTGGATAAATTTTGGATCATTAGAATCTTTTCTCTAAAAATCAGAGTAATGAAAAATTTATCACAACAGAGTTGCATAAGAAAAAGCTGATTGTGATGAGAAAAGAACCTGATTTATTTATATTTTTTACTGGAGAAACCTGATTTTATGTTACCTATTTATTATTGATTTAGTGTTGGCTTTTTCGGTTGCATAGGTTCGCGCCTGTTTTACATTTGCTGCTGATTCTGAATATCTAAAGAAAGATATTCGTGTGAAGCCAGATCTTGATGCGCATGGTTCTCTCGGTGATGCGGGTTGGTATTGCATTCGTGCAATCCTCTTAGCATCCAACTACGAGCTACCTAAAACAGTAATAGCCTCGCGCCAACCAGTGCTTAACAAAGACGGAGTTATATTAGATTGTGGTGCATCGCTATATTGGGAAGATGGTAGAGTAGCAACATTCCATTGTTCTTTCTTAGCAAACTTGACAATGGATATAACAGCTATAGGGACAAAAGGAACTCTTCATGTTCATGATTTTATTATTCCTTATGAAGAGAAAGAAGCATCTTTTTATGTCGGTACAGAAACTAGTTTCGATGATCTTGTTACTTGTTGGGCTAAACAACCGGTTAAATGTACTGTTAAAACTGATCTTCCTCAGGAGGCTCTTCTGGTTACGGAATTTGCGCGTTTGGTCGGAGAAATTAAATTTAGAAAGTCTAAGCCGGAGAAGAAGTGGGCGATTATTAGTAGGAAAACACAGCTTGTTTTGGATGCTGTTAAGGCTTCAATTCATAGAGGTTTTGAACCTGTTGACATTGAGGAGTGAAGTTAGGACCGAGGAGTATATATACTGTGCACTACATGTATGCATCTTCTCAATATGTTGTACTCTGCTCAATTGACATCTTTGGTTTATCTGTTAAAATGTTAGCAGATTCCAAATAAAAGTTACATTGTGTGTATTTGTGAGCTGTTCATTTCTCCATGATTAGATGCTTGCTAAAGAGTCTAAATTATTGAAAGGTATCTGGTTAGTTGTTTTCAGAGTAAACAATCACCTTTGTCTCTGAAAATATCACTCGCTTTCTTAGTAGTCTCTGATTTGTACTTGAGTTAGTTAAAATGGTCCAAAACGTTAAATTAATATTAACTCTAATGATGTGTGCATTCTTCCTGCCGCATCATATGCTTATTTGGATGTCGACATGGCGATGGATTAAAATGGTCAAATATTCTATGAACTATTTCACATTTGGACATTTTTTTTGGGTGATTTCTAGAACCTGTCACTTGGATGGATGGCCCCTTCTCCCTACCTACTTCACCAATACCACAGTCGGTGGACTTAAAAGATTTTATCTCATTACACACTTTATATGGACATATATGAAAGTAATTTATTAAACGGATTGGACGGATGTCCATCCATTTAAAATACTATAATAAATGGATTGGATAGATTATATATTTATTGGATGAATTGGATTGAATAATTTTAATAAAATTTTGATGGATTGTTAATGGATCAATGAATTACTTTCATCTCTCCATTAACAATTCAATCCAATCCAAATACATCCAATTTATCTATTTTGACACTCCTACTTATATTTGTTGGACAATTTCTCCTATTTAGAGTGAACCAAATTAAATAAAAGGAAATGGGTTGCCATGTGACTTATGTTGTAATGTGTCGGTTACGTGAAGAATTAGAAAAGGGAATTTGAAATCCCGTTCACATGCCTCTGAAAACAACACAACAAAACAGTAGCAATTTCGTGCACACAAGAACAGAGGTTTGGTGTTGGATTTCTTGGTTGTCAATTTAATTGCAAAGATGATTGTGAGAATTAATTCTGCATTTTAAAGAGACTATTAAGGGTGCGTTTGTTTTAGATTTTTTTGAAAATAGATTTTTTAGTGTTACATAATTTTGTGTAAAAAAAATTTACAAAGAAACTTTTTATAAAAGCTTCAAATGAAAATTTGGTTTGAATAGTCATTCTTACAATATGATTTTAGGCATTTCATCATTTTATTGAAATTTTTTTTGGATATCAAAATTTCAAAAAAATCATTTAATTTGAAGCTATTTCAAATAGATTTTCATAAAAATCATTTTTGAAATACAACTTTTTCAAAAAATTGTGATTTTGACTATGTTTTGTTCTTCAATAATGTATGTTTATGTTATATGATGTCAAAATTAGTGTTTCAATTTAAAAAAAATGAATATAAAAAAATTTATAATATTTTAAAAAACGGTTTTACAAAATCCATTTTAAAAAATACATAGAAAAAATCTATTTTTATGCACCCAAAATCTAGTTTTCCGCAACAATACTATCATTTATTTCTTTATAAAGTCATAAGTCATAACCAACTAGACCATAAAGACAAACATAAGCTTATAATGTTCATGAAAGCTCAACATATTTCACTAATTCAATAGATAAACCAGTGATGGAGATTCACTTCTTTCTATTATTTGCCACTCTATTTTTAATCATAATAATCCGGTTCTTTTTAAACCGGAAAAGAAACAAACCGCCCGGTCCAACCGGTTTACCCATAATCGGAAACCTCCATCAACTAGGCTCCGAACCTCACTGTACCCTCTCTTCCCTCGCTAAAACCTATGGCCCAATCATGTCCCTCCGTTTCGGCTCCGTCACCGTAACCGTCGCCTCCTCCCCTACAACCGCCCAAGAAATTCTCCAAAAAAACGACCAATCCTTCGCCAACCGCCCTATCCCTGAATCAGTCGCTGCTCAACCAAACGTCAACGACACTCTCGCTTGGGCACCCGCCGACTCACGGTGGCGCAACCGTCGACGTATCTGCACAACTCAAATATTCACATCCCAACGCCTTGACCTCCTCCAACATCTCCGTCACCGGAAAGTTGAGCAACTAGTTCAACACCTTCACAAAAAAGCTGCTGAAAAAACAACAGTTGATATAGGTGAACTTGCTTTTGCTACCATGTTGAACTTGGTTTCTAACACGGTGTTTTCTGAGGATCTTGTTGACGCAGAATTTGAGAGTGCTGGTGAATTTAAGGAGCTTGTGTGGAGAATTATGGAAGATGCTGGGAAAGTGAATGTTAGTGATTATTTTCCTGTGTTGAAGAGATTTGATTTGCAGGGTGTTAAGAGACATGTTAAGGTTTCTTATGAGAGATTGCATGAGATTTTTGATCGTATGATTAAGAAACGTGTTGAAGATAGAGAGAATTTGAGTGGTGATGGTGGTGGTGATTTTTTGGATGTGTTGCTTGATCATTGTCAACAACATAAAGACTCTGTTTTTAGTGTTGAAAGCATCAAGCCATTGGTTCTGGTAATTAACTCAATTACTATTTTATTTTTATTTTTTTAAGTTTAATGGACATGCGTATATTAACCGTTATACCGACAAATGACAATCAATACAAATATTTCATGTCATACTAAAAAGTTGGTCATATCATATTAAAAAAGTGGAGTTAAGTGAGGTGGCCTGATAGAAAATATTGTTGTAATCGGTTGATAATATAAAAAATTATTTTATAGTGTTTATGTATATTTTTTTTTTCTTTTTTGCTACTTGTTATACAATGAATGTTGCATTTTAAAAATATCTTGGTAGTGACATATTAGACATAATAAGCATGAGGCACAAAGGAGGTTTGAAGTTCGAACCTTTATACATCCACGATAATTTTTTTACATATATGTGTTATCACATGATTAATGAGTGATTAGTGAATGTCAAATAAATTTAATCCGATTTGAAAGTCTGTAATAGACATCATTTTAGTTATTCAAAAAACAAATGATGCATGGGTATGTTTTACTAAACGACATGATTAATAATGAATTTGTTTGGCTGCTAATTAGTGTATTGAATTTTTTAAGGAAGTAGTTAAAAGTTCGATCTCAAATTCTTACGTAGGAAGGAAATTCAATTGAAATGAGATGAGACAATTTATTCCGAAAGAGATTAGAAAATTTTATAGATTAAAGTTAAAGTTATTTGATATTACCAACTATGAATTGAAAAGAATTTGGTTTCAATTGTTTTGATTAAAGATTATAATGAATGTTCACTCTTCAATCAACTAACAACAAGAAAAATATTACCTAGTTCCTTGTTAGACTGCACACGACACTTGTCTCTTATTGTTCACATGTGCCAAGCAAGAGTGACACATTATTATAGGCCTATGATTTAAGTTTTATAAAAAAAGAATAGACGTATACGTATGAGTTGATTAATTTAATTTCAAATTGTTTACGTGGATCATTCACAATCAATTGACTGCTAACTTCAACATGTTTGAAAAAAGTGTGAATTTCAACAAAAATATCGTAGACTTAGATAATAATCACATGTTTAAGTTCTTATATATACTTCATATTTCTGTGGTGGAATTTGGAAAAGACAAATTAGTAGGGTACATGTAATTTTTGTTATGTTGATATTTTGTTCTTTCTATTAGTTCTATTTTATTTATATCAATATATAATAATTACACACGAGTGAAAGGTAAACGGACAATAAGTTGCGCCGCTAATTCTTTCTGGATTGCAAAACCAATCCTTTTGAAATCAAAATCAACGTTGGTGACAATTTGCATCAACCACTTGTGCTAAATCTTTGTTGTTATGTTATTTTTACAATTAAATAAATGTGTGATTTTTGCTTGTGAAACAAATAAACAGGATTTATTTATAGCTGGAAGTGACACATCAGGATCAACAACAGAATGGGCAATGGCTGAACTTCTTCGCAATCCAAATATAATGAAAAAAGCAAGAAATGAAGTGATTCAAGTAATTGACAAATCCAACCAAGTCAAAGAATCAGACATTCCAACACTTCCTTACATCCAATCAATAGTCAAAGAAACCCTTAGGCTACATCCACCTGTACCACTTCTCTTACCTTATATTGCATCAAATGATGTTGAAATCAATGGTTACACAATTCATAAAGGAAACCAAGTTTTGATAAATGCATGGTCGATTGGAAGAAACCCTGAGTATTGGGATGATCCATTGTTGTTTCGGCCCGAAAGGTTTCTCGATTCTAAGGTTGATTTTAAAGGGAGGGATTTTGAGTATTTACCTTTTGGTGCTGGAAGGAGAATTTGTCCTGGTATTCCATTGGCTAATAGGATGATTGTTTTAATGTTGGCCGCGTTGTTACATTCTTTTGAATGGGAGCTTCCTCAAGGTGTTACTCCAGAAATGCTTGATATGAGGGAGCAATATGGAATTACCTTGAAAAAACTTGTTCCTCTTTCTGCTGTTCCAATTTCAGTAGTAGTATGAAAATACATGTAGTTGGACAAAAATGTGTCTAGTTGGAGATGCAAGAGGTTTGATTTTATATTTTTACACTTAAATAAATACTTGTTTTAGTTAGCAAATAAAGGGGTGATAATTGTATTGATTGTGTGAATGATATGAATAATCTCAATATACAAAAATTGTGAACCTTTTACAATGAAGTGTAAACTCCTATATAGAGGCTCTCCTCTAACTGCCGTCGCCGGCCACGTCATGGATACCCCATGATTGTGACGGTTTTCTTCCTCCCCCGTCGTCTCATCGTGGTGGTGATGGGTGGTTACCTATCGTTCACGGTGTCATCATAGTGGTGAGAGATGGTTACCTCCTCCCACGCCGTGGATCTTACCTGAGCCTCCTATCTGAGCAGTTACCTTTTCTGGCTAGGTCGCCTTCTTTTGCCTTTCCCGCCAAGCTTCTCATTTGAATTGTATGAGTTGAAAAGTTGGGTCATCTTACTATTGGGCCTATGCTATTTATTTTTGGGTCATAGTGCAGTGCAATATTTTTTTCACTTAATTAAATATTTAAGTTTATGCAAGATAGTTTGGGGGTTAATCTAAATAGGGCAAAATTTCAATTTTTAAAATGAATCTCAGTTATTTTGAATGATTAGTCTATATGAATATGATTGTACACATAATATATCTTGATTTAACAAAAAGAAAATAACAAAAAAAAAAAAAAAAAAGAGGCATATAAAATCACTTATAGATTGTATCAAAGGATAAATTATAAAGTAAAACTATGTAGCAAATTCGATAAATTTTAGTTTGTCAAGGTATTTGATACGGTTTTTTAATTTCTAAGAAAGTGTTTTGCATAAGCTCGATAATAATTAGCATAAAGTATTATTTATTTGTATAAGTTGTTTTGCGTAACATTAATAATAAACTAACCCAAACAGGCCTATAATACACGATGTTGACACTAAATAAATTTATTCTGGGGTTTTGAATTTTTAAGAAAAACTCGTTTAAAAAAATACAATACTAAATAACAAGACATGTGACAAAATGAATAACAACACAAGACAATTTTGATTATACTGGGTTTATTTTAAAACTACTTCAAAAACAAATTGGAAAGACAATTCACAAGAAAACTTTTTGTCTCAAGTATAAATTATATAAAATATCAAAATAACATTTGTGCACCAAATATCATCTAAAACAATAATTTGTTTAATATTTTATAAGTTTGTCGTGTGTTGTTCTATTCGGTATTATTTTGTCTAGTACTTACCTTTTATAGTTTGAAAAGAATCTAAAAACATGTTTTCACTCGGAGTTTGCTTTAGCCTTTACTTGTTTGAATCATCTAGTGCTTAATTTTTTTTTTTGTTTGAGAAATTAAAAAAATATAAAAACACCAAAATATAGATCGAATTCACCAAGTCCATAATTTTGGCCCATTAGCCACATTTTTCATTGTATTTATTTTTTCACTATCGGTTGAATTTGGTTTGGTGGTCAATTCTGGCATCAAATAGTTTATGTATTTATTTTAAATACATATAATTGACATAATGTAAATATTTTTTTATTAATACAATTGAAAATTTTAAAAAGAAAAACTTGAGAGGACTAGTTGTGACATATAGGCTCTGTTTGGTAAAAAATAGCAGATAGCTGATAAGCTAGCTTATAACGGATGAACGACTTATAGCGGATAACTTATAAGTTAGCTTTTAACTTATAGCGAATAAGCTAGTTGATTGAGTTTGTAGTGTTTTGTAAAATTAGCGGTTGAACTACCTTATAAGTATGAAATGACATAAAAAGATATGTTCAATTAATATTTTATATTTTAAAGTAAGATCATAGGGGTAAAATTGAAAGAAAAAATAATAAGCTATAAGCTACTTAAAATAGCATTTGAAAAATAAGCTATAAGCTAGTAAAATAAATTATAAGCAGGGGCGTCTCAAAGTTTTTGGAGACCCTGTGCAAAATATAAAAGTGGCCCTTTAATAATAAAAAAATAAAAATTAAATTATCGATTTAAATTGCATATAATTTTTTAAAAAAAATAACCATTCTTATTCTTGTAAACATATAACTTATCAATATTAAGAGCCCAAAAAAGATTATTAATATTAAACCAATTGCATTAAATCAAATAGGACAAAAAAAATACCTCAAAAAAAAAAGGACAAAAAATACAAAATAATTATCTTTGTATATAACGTCAAAAAGGAACATCCTAATCTAAGATTAAATTTTATACAAAGATTAAAATGGACTAGAACTATATTTACGAGTATAGATAACTAATCTATTGATACTCATTTGAAATTTTATGATCATTAACAATATATAACTATTATTTTAGGGCCTAAAAATTAATCTATTAATATACATCTGATATTTTATGGGTATAAATAATATATAAGTAATATTATATGACCTCAAAATTTTGAGTTGAGGCCCTTAAAATTTAGAGGCCCGGTGTCGTCGCACATCCCGCATATGTGTGCGGGACGCCCCTGATTATAAGCTTTTTTTTTTAAAAACGGTTATTAAACAGAGCTTTTAGCTTATAAACTACTCCATGAGAAAAGAAACCTTATTATTATTTGACTTACCAAATAGTCACCGTGGATAAATTTTAACACAAGAAGTGGATTTCACTACACATTTGCTGTCTTCTAGAGAAACTTCATGAGAAAAGAAACCTTATTATTATTTGACACACAAGAAGTGGATTTCAAAAGGAGCCATTGGCACTTTTTTGAACTTTGAAAGTTGCATTTGCCTTTGGGAGTTAAAAATGGAGTATAGAATAGCTCGAGTGCATGTGATGTCCACCTTGCCACCCGCCCTAACACACGCCAGCCTTGAAATAAATCCCGGAGCACCATATGATCCGACATTCAAGGGCTCAATGGAAGAATTCAGGTTGTTCAACTTATATACTCCTTCAGTCTTTTTTAAACGAAATAAGTGAAATTTTTAAATCATTTTTATAAATAAATTGATCAATTTTTAAATGTATTAGATGTTTAATTTTACTTATTTCCTTATTTATTTAATTTTTTAAAAGACAAAAATGAAATGCATATATTAACAAAAAAATTTCTCAACACAAAATATGCGGAAAAGATCTCGAAAGGTTACAAAGTATCAACAAAGAAAAAGTACATAAAAACTAATGGATGCTCAAACATATAAACGAGCTCGACGACCACCTATGGTAGTTTGGAACTAAAGTAGTATTCGTTGTCTTCAACCACCGATAGGAATGAAGTTTGATCTTGTCCAACAGTTAAAAAATGGATTGTTCCAAAACCAGACTGACGACCAAAGGGAGCCAAAAGTGCTACAAGAGAGGAACTAGTGCTGAGCTGATTCAAGTTCAACACCTCCACAACTAGAAACGTAGAAATGAGATGCTGAGAAGTCAAAAGTTGATATGCACAACATACTGAGTAACCTCTATCAGGATCGTGCATCGAGTATCCTTATTTATTATAAAAGAATATTAAAAATAAATAAGTTAATATAATTTAAAGTAATTAAACACAGGTATCTTCTATACCAATATATAAAGAGAATACTCATTTTCGCGTGGACTTTTCTTATTGCCACTTTTGCCCTTTACTCTGTTCAAATATTTGTATAGGTTGAAAAATAACTTTCACGTAAAAGTAGGTTTTCAAATTTTTTTAGAATAACTAATCACAACAAAAAAGAAGGTTAACAATTTTTTTAACTAAAGACAATAAAAGAGGAGATTAAGTAGTTATCTATATTAGCACAATAGAGTATGTCAATTATACAAACGGACACGTGGCCGCTAGTTTATATAATAAATTTAATTTTATAGTTTATGTATTAACTATTAAATGGAAACTTACCAAAAAAAAAGACTATTAAATGAAAACAACTCGTGTACCAAAAAAAAGCAACTACTGTACTTAAAAAAAATGAAAATAACTATTTATAATTTGCTTCCTTTGACTTTGTCATTTATGCCTATTATTTTTTATAAAAGGACAAGAGGAAATATATGCTTCATTTATTATTTATTTAAATATAAGCGAAGGTAAATAATAAATATCAGTGTTCTTAGGTTACTAGTTAAACATACCAAAAAAAGAAATATAAAAAAAAATTAATATTGATAAAATAATATTTTACACTTTTAAAATATTTAATGCACAAATTTTAAAACATAATTTCTTAATTAATATGATTAATTAATATTTGATGACACTTTTTAATAAGTAATCCTCCAGGTTTATCTCACTAATATAACACTCACTAATATAACACTCGAGTCTACTCCTCATTTAACCTAGTTGAAGTTGTGTGAAATTGACAAAGTAATTTATAATTCAAAAATTTGAGAGTATTTCTCCGTGAATGACAAGTTTTTTAATTCTTTTTTCAAAATCAAACTACAACTTATAATTGAAGTTAAAATGTTTCTTAAATTAATCATCATTTTCTTTTCGACCAAAAATTAATTATCATTTTTTTTGACCAAAAATTAATCTTTATATATCTAATGGGAATAACAAGCTACTACTTAAACTCTAATTAGATGTTGATTAAGGAGGGAAAATTGTAATTAATGCAGATTTGGCAACAATAAATATTCCAATGGTACATCTCCTACCTATTATACTAATGCTTACATTGAGCCATAAAATTGTAATATAGGTGGGCTATGTATATAGACTATTATTAATTTATTTTATTTACAATACACTTCCACTATGTGTTAATTATATCCGCTAATTACAATACCTATTAAATATATAATTAGTTGGGAGAATCAATTCTTTCAAAAACAACTCAGCAACAATATATTGATCAAAAACCAATTTCACCTTTTCTCTCACGTATTTTTACTTTCACGTTTTTTCACATACAATTCTACAATAGATTTTTGTTGTTAAAAGTAAGCAAATATTATGTTAGTTGAATAAAATCCCTTTTTAAATTTTTTGGAACTATAATTAATTATCGATAGCCAAATACTTTTTAATTATTTTATTTTACTATTGAATGCCAAAATTATATATATATATATATATATATATATATATATATATATATTTATGATGAATAGGAGGACAAGTAATGAAAAAAGTATAATAAAAAAAGCACTACACCAACATACAAAAATGAAAACCCAATATTAATGATAAAAATCATAGGATGTCTTTTTTGAATTCTTTTATAATTTGAATATTATACTGCTATTAAATATTTTCATTTTTTATATATACGTGTTGTATGATTGAATAATTGTAGAATTGTATGTCATTTCAAGCTTATAGCTTACATAATTAATGGGTCATTTCACTTACATAATTAATAGAGTTATTTTATATTACAATTTATTTATTTTTTACATTGTCATTGTATATTTTATTTGTTCAAGCAAATTCACCAATCAATGATATCACATATAATACCCGTGCGAATCGCACAGGCAAGATGTCTAGTTATCATTAATCACAATAAAATAATCGCTCTTCTACTGTAAAATTTGACCAATATTGCAGAGTCCCAAGGGAATGACAAGTAGCCAAAGCAAATTAAATAAAAACAAACAAACAGGACATTTTATTCTCAGCAACACCACGTACCTCTAACCCCATTTCCACGCAACGGGCTTTCACACTTTTAAAAAAATGATAAAAACTCACATTTCTTTTTGGTAAAATAAAAAACACACATTTCTTATACTCCCTCCATCCCATTTTAAATGATCTTTTTTGACTTAGTATACTATTCATTTGATCTGCTTTGACCTTATTTTTCTACTAATATATACATGCAAATATTAGTATATGAGATGTTGTTTGATTTGTCTCGACGAGTACTTTCAAAATATATCATTTTTATAATTTTTAATAATATATAATTAGAGATATTAATGATTAAAGTTGTGCATTGACAAACATCAAACAGATTATTTATTTTGAGATAGAGGGAGTAATTGTGTCATTGAAATAAAATATATTCATTGAAGTTGATGATTAGTGTCTAGCTATCAAAAAATTTTACCGACTATTTTCTATTTATAAAGCTCGAATTGACATCTTACATGAGAATTCAAATTCCACTAAATCCTAATATGGCAAACATCACTCAGACAATCACTATTTATAAGTGATTTGTTAAATAATTCTTCTAGTTGTTTTATGGGTCATGCTAACCGGTGCCCCCGGGACACTGGTTAAGGAAACCAAAAAAAGCAAGTTTTACATTGAAAAATGTATTCTTTAAACTTTTAAAAGAAAGATTACACAAGTCCCAAGACTTTTATACCTTATTTAGTTCTTTAACTAGTGCCCCAGGGGCACTAGTTAGCATTTTCCTTGTTTTATTAGTTCTACTTTCAATAAGTATGCATCACTTAAAATGAATATGATAATTATATTAAAATGAATTTAATAATTAATTACTAGTATGTTAGTCATCATATAATTTTATGGATACAAATTCTAACATAATTACGTAGTTGCACACTAATAAATCTCGAACATTAATTTGAAATCAGACGGTCCAAATAACAAATATGGATTTATAAAGTAAAATAATTTCACTTGTCAAAAAAAAAAAAAAAAAAATAAAATAATTTCACCAGTTACATCATCCTGCTGTAACGGTGGAAAATCCAAATCCACTATTTTACTCTTAAAAATCAATTTAACCGATCACATTTTGTGAAGTGTTCATTGCTTAAAATGACACTTGTAAGTAGATAATTCAGTAATTCACTCATATGAATATCTTCTATCAGACCCTATCCCAAAAGACCTCTATTTCTTTTCATGCATGCACAAATACCACTATTTATACCAAGCTTCCTCACCTCTCCTAACAACAACAATCCTCTCTACTAAGTCCCATATATATCTTTCTCTCTTCCACATCCTCTTTTTTCATTCCCTTGTCTTTATATAATGGGTTTACCTTCATCTTCATTAGACACAAACTGGTTTATGTTTAGAACTCCAACCATACCACTTAACAATCTCCTCTTGGTGATCCTACTTGCACTATTTTCCATTTCATTTCTAAAATGGACTATCCCAAAAGGAGGTATAGCTTGGAGAAATAAAAGGAACCAAATGGGTCAAATCCATATACAAGGACCAAAAGGTCTCCCAATATTTGGCATCTTATTTGCCTTAAACCATGACTTACCTCACCGAACACTTGCATCCATAGCTTCAGCCCTATCGTCCACAAAACAACTCATGGCCTTTAGTTTAGGCTCAACCCCTGCAGTTATCACCTCAAACCCTAGCATAGCTCGCGAAATTTTGAACTCTCCACATTTTTCAAACCGTCCGATTAAACAATCCGCTAAAAGCCTTATGTTTAGTCGTGCCATTGGTTTTGCACCAAACGGCACCTATTGGCGTTCGCTACGTAGGGTTGCATCAACTCACCTTTTTTCTCCAAGGCGCATTATAGCCCACGAAGCTGGTCGTAGGCTAGATTGCACCGTCATGTTAGACTCAATAGCTTATGAACAATCCAAGCATGGATTTGTTTGTTTAAGAAAACATCTTCAAGATGCAGCTCTTAATAACGTTATGGGCACAGTTTTCGGAAGTAGACTTCACAACCGAGAACTGTGCCACGTTAAAGAGCTACATGAGATGGTTAAGGAAGGGTTTGAGCTTTTAGGAGCTTTCAATTGGTCTGATTATGTGTCATGGATTAGCTTCTTTTATGATCCTTATCATATTCGTGAAAGGTGCTTAGTTCTTGCTCCTCGAGTTAAGAAATTTGTCAAGATGATTTTGGATGAACATCGAATGGCTTCTTCGTCCAAAATGATATCTGATGACTCTGACTTTGTAGATGTTCTACTCTCTCTTGAAGGCGATGAGAAGCTCCAAGACGATGACATCATTGCCATTCTATGGGTTTGTGCTCTTTTATTTTCGCTCATTCATTTCAATAATAGTCGAATTTTTTTATTATATACAACTTTGTTATCAATTATTTTACAGTTACAATAATAATAGAGAGAAAATAAATATAGGAATTCATAAAATATGAATTCTCTAATATGGACTTCAAAAAGGTGACCAAAAGTTGCTATGTTTAGTAAAATATTAAGTTTTGTCAAAAGAAAGAAAAAGAGAAAGAACATGGTATTTTACTAAAAGTGGCAGTAGTCCATATTTGGACCTTTTGTTAGTTAGATATATTATATGGACTGCCATTAAAATATAGGAGTATAATGGGTATAAGTGTAGAACCATAAAGACATAAAGTAAAGAAATGAGCACGTAAAGGTAACAACAATAACTGCGGATTCTTAATATTTGTGAGAAAATTTCATACTATATTATTAAAATTTAAATTTATTCTTTGACCCAAAAAAAATAATTCAAATCTATTCTTTAAAAAGTCAAATACTATTTCAAAACTTCCCTTATGAAATGTACCGAAGACAGAAAAGAGGTCATGGATTTCTGTTGGAACATAGATCACATTTATGTGTGAATTAAAAATAAAATTATTAAGTCCCACATCAGTTAGTAGACTTTATATTTTATTATCACATTTTTTTTGTTATGGGAAGTCACTTGAGATTACTAAATAATAGGAAGAATAATAGAACAAGTCAAAACATGTTTTCCTATTTACACGACCACCTCACCCATTTATTTAGTGATCAGTATAATCTAAAAGAACAGAAAGTTAGTGGCAAAATCACTTCTGTTAAATTGTGTGAAGTTTTGAGAAACTACCCTTGAAAAAAAAATTAACACCACACTAGAGTGGCGGCTAACATTGAAAAACCGTACAACCAATTTCATATGCCTAAAGAATTGAAACTGGTATGTTATTCTCAGTTAGTTTGAGTCAAAGAGACCTTTTTTCTCTTATCTATGTTCGTCTCAATCCTCTAATACAGGTATGCCACGTTTTATCTTATTTGAAACTATTGGTATGCTAGTAATTAGTGTGAAGATGAAGGCTAACTACATGACACTATAGTTGAGTTCTATTTATACTATGGTGTAATTTGTAAGTACATGACATATACGATTTTGAATAAAGCAATTCATATAGGATTGATATTAGAGGTGATATTCTAGTATTCCTTGGGTGATTTACTATGAATTTATATTTTTAGAATTTAATGCTAAACATGAACCTTTTTATATATGTGTAGAATTTAAGTTTGATGCCTATGCATTGAGTTTGCTCTACTGTTTTGTTGGACATTTAATTTTAACAAAACTTTTGCTGTGAGTTCGAAGTTGATACATTTCTTATATATTTATAAGTTGACATTTTGCATAAAGGAGAAATCTTTTATTATTAATTTGGTTTTAAGAGTGATCAAAGTATCACTAGTTTCTTTGAATTAAGAATGGTCTACCATAATCCCTATAATTTAAGAATGGTCTTAACACCATACTTGATTGGTCAAAATGCCATATTAGAATGGTCATAACACTATAACAGAGTGGACTTAAAACCATAGCGCACTGGTTTTTTGTGCCATATTTGAGGGTGTAATTCTTGCCCGATATCTACAGTGCAATAGTTATCGGTATCAGTGAAACTGGGCTATTTTATCCTGGGGACTTCGTGGTTTGATCGTCTGCCTTGCACAATTTTGGGCAGTGCCGCGAAACGTCTTAAAGAAAGCGTATCGACCCGCGACTCAACTCAGTAATCTCTTCGGTGGCTGAAATTATTTTAAAGGTTTTTTAACTCCGGTTACAACAATTTCAAGAAAAGAAATACTCCTTTCATCCCATATATATATGGGTCAAAAATTGATATTTGGGCAAATTGAACAATTGGTCCCTTTAACTTATTTATTGGTTTCATATTATTTAATATTATAAATTGATCCTTAACTTTAATTTTATTTGTCATATTGATTCTTTTTGTTAGTTTTATAAAAAAAAAATATCAATTTTACTTTATATTATTCGTTATATGAATGCATAAATGTTTTATTTATGAGTAATATTCTTAGGTGTGTTAATGAATATGATCATAAGTTCAGACACATTTCTGGGACGGGAGATAAATTTACTATATATCAACATATTAAAAATGAAATGACTGATATGACAAATATAATAAAAGTTAAATGATTAATTTATGACGTTAACTAGTTAAATGACCAATATAAACTCTATAAATAAGTTAAGGGACTAATTGTCCTGAGACTTGATATTTTTAGTTTATAAAAACATCAATTTTGATTGACTCATCTCTTATAAAAAAAAGATAAAAGGTAGTGTTTCTTTCTCAAGTCAAAATATTTTCATTGTTAGTGGAGGACAAAATGGAGACGAATACGAAAAACATGTGACTACCTTCAAATCCTATGATGATAGTCATGGGTTTTAGTGTTTTTGAAACGCACTCTTCCTTTGCATGTATCAAGATGTGTATGTTTGTGAGTTTGTCAACTTGCAAAATAAATTTTAAAAAAAAACTATAGTATAAATAGTTTTCGTTGATTTTAAGAAAATAAAATTTTACTAAAATTTTACGCAATCGAATCATATCATAATTTTTGTTCAAATATTTGACTTATACTAAAATTATATAATTACAGGAGATGATATTTCGTGGCACCGATACAACAGCACTTCTTACTGAATGGATAATGGCAGAACTTATTTTAAACCAACAAATCCAAACAAAGCTTCTTGAAGAGCTTAACAACGTTATTGGAAACAAAAACAACGTTACAGATGCTGATGTTACAAAAATGCCATATCTCGAAGCCATTGTGAAAGAAACATTACGTGTTCATCCAATTGGGCCTTTACTTTCATGGGCCCGTTTATCCACATCAGATGTCCAGCTCAGCAATGGGATGGTGGTCCCCACTAATACTACAACAATGGTCAATATGTGGGCCATAACCCATGATCCAAATGTTTGGGCCGATCCATTGGTGTTTAAGCCCGAAAGGTTTATGAAGAGTGAAGGGGGTGTTGAAGTAGATGTGAGGGGTGTTGATTTGAGACTTGCACCATTTGGAGCTGGTCGTAGGGTTTGTCCTGGTAGGAACGAATTTTTCTCATCCCACCCCCCAACACTCTTTTTAACCCCCCGGAAATCCAATTTTGCCCCTGAAAAGTCTAGTTCGGAACGTAGAATCCGAAAAGGTGTGAAAGTAATTTTTTTGTTCGGAACGTAGTCCCCGAAATATGGTTCGGGGAGTAGAGCCCGAAATAATTGAATATAGTAACAGAATACGCTAGTTTATGTCAGTTTCTAATTTTACATGTTCAAAAAAGGGTTGGGTGGGAAAAGGGAGGAAAAACGAAACTTGCGATTTTGATCAACATTTCAACAAATTCAATCACTCTAATTTAACAAGTAAGTAACTTCAATGCATCTTAGATTGTTCATTCATCTTTAATTCATTTTCTATCAAATTTTTCCATTTTCTCTTAGATTTTTTCAAATTCTGTGTTCATGTTGATGTTGTTGATGTTGTTTTTTATGTTAATTATGTGTTGTTTGTGGCATTGGGTTGATGTATGCATCAATGCATGTTGGTTAGAAATTGAATTTGGTTTTTGATATAAAATGTTGGTTAGCACTCCAAGTGTTTGTAAAAATGTTTGAATGACATACTTTGTATTTGAATTTTGTTGTAGACATGGAAGAGGATGTTGGAAGAACAAGGCTAGGCAGGGAGTTCCTCGTTCCCGTTTCTGCGAACTTTGGCTTCTTGCTAGTTCGTTTGTAGGCACCTCCCCTTTCACAACCCAAAACCAGCTTTTGCTTCCTCTTTCCATCGCCATAATCAGAGTTTACAATAACAATTGCAAACTTTAAACCAGCACCTACCTCGCGAACCCACTTCAGTAAATCATCGCGAGTCTTGAAAGCTTCCTTCCTAAAAAAACTTGCGCTACAATCAAAATGTATTGCCGGAGGACCACTTTCAGGAGGAGCAGCAGGAGCAGGAGGAGGAGCAGGAAGAGCAAGAGGTGCTTCTTGCGGTTGATGAAAATTGACAGGCTTAACATCGCCCACAACTTCGTAGACACCTATACCAAGCACAACTTGTCTACATTTATGATCCACCATAACTACAACAAAAAAAAATCAATATCAAATACAATTCATATCAAATAACATATGGAACTTAAACTCAAATATCTAAGCTATAATCATTAAACATATCATTGATAATAACCATTAAGCAAATCAAAACATTTAATTCCTAAAATTGAAAAAAAAAAAAAATTTGGCAGTAGCAGGTGCAGAAGGAAAACATAAAATTTTTTCTAAGTATAAGTTCGGGCCGTATTTTCCGAAATAGTTAGTCCCTTTTTTCGGAAACCATTCCCCGAACGATAGCATGTCAGATATTTCGGAAACCTAGGTGCATCAGTCAATTCAAAGCTAAAATATACAAAATCTAATCGGTTAGAAACGCAATTTACCTTATGTTGATGTATCAGTGAGTGTTGATTCCGTTAGATAGCCTCCAAACCTTGAGATTGAGCCAACAATGGAGAAAAACGATTTTGGAACCAAAGAGAACTTGAGATTGAGTGTTTGACATGAATGAGAGGAAGTGAGCTGATTTTCTGAAATATAACGTCTTGTTTCGGGCTCTAGTCCCCGAAATAAGGTTCGGAAAAGGTGTCCCGAACCAGTTTCAAGGTTTTAAAGTATTTCGGAACGTAGAGCCCGAACTAGTTTTTTGTAAGGGTAAAAAGGGAAACCTGGGGGGGGAAAAAGAACCATGGGGGGTGGGATGAGTTTTTTTCGGTAGGAACCTAGGACTTGTGACTGTGAGTCTTTGGGTTGCTAGATTGGTTCATGAGTTTCATTGGGTCCAAGATATGACTAACCCTATTGATCTTAGTGAGGTGCTCAAGTTATCTTGTGAGATGAAGAACCCTCTCAAAGGTGAAATTTTCTCATCCCACCCCCCAACACTCTTTTTAACCCCCCGGAAATCCAATTTTGCCCCTGAAAAGTCTAGTTCGGAACGTAGAATCCGAAAAGGTTTAAAAGTAATTTTCGTTCGGAACGTACTCCCCGAACCTTATTTCGGGGAATAGAGCCCGAAAAAATACTTAGAAAATTTTTCATGTTTTTCTGCTGCATTGCTTCTGTCTGCTACTGCCTATTTTTTTTAGTTTTCCAAATTTTTGAAGATTAAATGTTTTGATTTGCTTAATGGTTATTATTAATAATATGTTTAATTATTATAGCTTAGATATTTGAGTTTAAGTTCCAAATGTTATTTGATATAAATTGTAGTTGATATTGATTTTTCGTCCAACATCCTCTTCCATGTCTACAACAAAATTCAAATACAAACTATGTCATTCACACATTTTTACAAACACTTGGAGTGCTAAAATGATACAAACTATATCAAAAACCAAATTCAATTTCTAACCAACATGTATTGATGCATACATCAACCCAATGCCACAAACAACACATAATCAACATAATAAACAACATCAACAACATTTACAACAACTCAGAAATTGAAAAATTCCAACAAAAAATGTTACTATATCAACTGAGTTGTTGTAAATGTTGTTGATGTTGTTAATAATAACCATTAAGCAAATCAAAACATTTAATCTTCAAAAATTTGGAAAACTAAAAAAAATAGGCAGTAGCAGACAGAAGCAGTGCAGCAGAAAAACATGAAAAATTTTCTAAGTATTTTTTTGGGCTCTAGTCCCCGAAATATGGTTCGGAAAAGGTGTCCCGAACCAAATTCATGGTTTTCAATTATTTCGGAACGTATTTTCCGAACTTGACTTTTATAAGGGTAAAAAGGGAAATCCGGGGGGGGAAAAAGAATCATGGGGGGTGGGATGAGAAAATTTCCTCAAAGGTGTAGCTATTCCTAGGCTTGTTTAAAGTCCAAGGATCTATAGTACTATACATCATAATATAATATACATAAAAAAATCTGCGTTTTCGAAAGGAAAAATATATTTTCTAAAGTGAATTTGAATTATATGCAATCGATTTTATGGTACAATTGACGGTAAATCATTAAATGGAAAGAAAGATAAATTATTTATCTTACTTTAATGATTTCGGATATACCATAAAATAGATTGCAAATGATCCATTTTATATGGAGTTGTATGGGTGAAAATATACCTCTCTTTTTTAGTTTTTATTATGTTTGGTGTTCTAATATACTATATGATCTTACTACTAGTACTAATTAATTAAATAAGTAGGCATTTATTTGCCTCAAACTTGTATACATGCGAGATAAATATCCAATGTAAGATAATATATGGTATTTGTATGATAATATCTTTGTTTTATTTTCTTTCTTATATTTCTTGCTAAAATAAAAGGGAGATGTGGAGTTATATATATCAATCGGGCTGATTAAAACTAAACAATTCAACCAATCGTTAGTTGATTCAGTGGTGATTGTCACTGAACTTGGTAGGGAGGACTACGGTTCGATCCCCCGCAACTGCGATTAGAAGGGGGCTGGAACCACTTATTGCCAGAACTGACCCCCGAACTAGATTAAACTGGTGATAAAAACCAAAAAAAAAAACTAAACAATTCAAAAGATATCAACATAATATTTTGAATGGGGTTCGATTTCTAATCTGTATGTCAAAAAAAGTTATATAATATTTTTAAATAGAAATGATATTTTTCTCTTTTTTGTTGAAATAATAAATTAAATAATACTTATATAAACTTTAAACTTAATTAGTGCCTAAAGTTAAAAATGAAAATAAAATGCGTCAAAAAAAATGAAAATAAAATAAACTTATTCTCTTAACCTATAAAGCACACACACTCTTCGAATTAAGTGTGTCCGTGTCGGACATCGACACGACATCGACACTTATGATTACATTAAATTATATTATTTTCTAAAATCATTATCAGTATCGACGTGTCAATATACGGTATCCGTGCTTCATAGCTCTTAACTCTCTCTTCACTAAGTTTAGTGACTGATTATTGAAATAAGGTTCAACTTTCATTATTTTTTTTCCTCTCAAATTTATAATTTGCAACTAATTTAGTTTTTTTTAGTAGTTATGTTATTTCATAATTTCTGCATATTATAACAATAATTTGTGTATTACATAGTTTGTCATTAAATTTTTTCCTAATATACGTAGAAAACTTAAAGTAAACTTAAAACAGTGTAGTGAACTCCATTAATGAATTTCACTATCTCTTATGATTTTTTCTCTCTCTCATATTTAAACTGTAATGGTCATATAGTTTAATTTCAAAACATAAAACAACAAGCACCAGTGGTCTAGTGGTAGAATAGTACCCTGCCACGGTACAGACCCGGGTTCGATTCCCGGCTGGTGCAAATTTGGAGCTATGATGAATAAAATTCTTGGTGTTGGGTAACACCTCCTATCCTGAACCTTGGATGAGAAGAATCTTCCTGAGCTCCCAATATTTTTTATTTTATTTTTGCAGCTTCACATATATCAACATCAACCATAAGAGATATTCACTACATGTTTGTTAGAACAAAGTGTCCCCTATATAATCACCAATTCAGAAAAAGAATGAAATGTTAACATGTTAATCTAATGTGTATATTATATAATGAGATTGGAGAATGGAGAGGATACAAGTGCTTACTTTTTTTTCTTCAGTATATTAAGATTATGTTGAGGTAAAGGACCTAGGGTAGGTGGAGGCCTACGAGGACCACCCCTTGCTATTGAACTTTCATTCTGCACACAATACAATCAAAATTTCAAACCATATGAATTTGGAATTAATATGCACATATTAGTAATTTTCATATAAATTAGCAATGCGCACATTTTTAATTGGACAAAGAATCCTACGGTATAATATTTATTATTTAAGAACTAGTAAGTTGAGAGTTATTTTGTTAACTTTCATCAAATGATGTATATCCATCTTGCTAATTTACATCCACTAAATCAATTTTTAAGGAAAACATCAAAAACCTGTTTTTAGATTTCTCAACTATGTTTTTTTAGTGTGGACAATTGTATCAACAACAACAATATCATTAACGTGAAACAACACAACCTAAAACATTGGGCTAAAATAGTTAATTAGTTTCCCATAAAATGGATCGTTCAACAGAATTCAAATTTGATTTCTTATTGGAACAATTTTTTTTCAGACTTTGTAAAACAACACATATATTTTAAATAAATAAAAAATATATCAATTCTGAATTTAGTGAGAATTGATTGCTGTCAAAAAATAGAAAAAAAACCATGTAATGTGTAACACAACAAGAAAAAAAAAATCGTAAAGAGAAAAAAAATTACGTACACAATAGGTATGGAAAATAAAACATGTTAACAATTGGTCAAAAAAAATGTTAACAAGGAAGATGTAACACTTAAAACAGAGGCAAGTGGATATTTTCTTCCAATTCAAAAAAAATGCTCATTATTAATTTACACATTTATATTTATCCTTTAATTTTTGTTTAATATTTCTCTTTCGATTGTACTCTTTTTAAAAGTTATTTTATTTAAAATATCAACTAGTTAAAAAATCAGTTAAATTTCATTGCAATAAGAAAGTGAACATAAAATAAATTAAATAAAATTTTCATTTGGATGAGAAAAAAAGAAAGAAGAAAAATTTAGAATTATTAATATTTACATACAATAGTTTGAGTATTTGTGATGAATTGATAGAATGGTGGATTTGCATCATATTGGGAGTTTTCCTGGCAAATACTTGAAGAGTTTTCTTCTGGGGTTACAATAGTATTTGCACATGCATGTGGTTTCGTTTCTGAACCTATTGTGACTTTGGTAGAGTCAACACCAAAACACTTCAATAAAGCCTCTTCAAGAAAATAATTACATAGTCTTGATCTATTCTTCCTTTGATGTTAATTTCTCTATAAAATTTCTTCAATGTCTCTCAAATTAATCTTATGCCTCTGGTCCTAATATGCCACTTGCTGGCTAGCTTATATATAAATGAGAGGGTCGTATAATGGTCTGGTGAAAAGATAAAATATTACTATTTTTAGTAAGATGTTAATAAAATATTGTATTTGATATTTTTTATTTTTTATGATGACTATTTTGGAGGTCTATTTATCCGAATTTTCTTAGTTCAAATCAATCAAACTACCCAACTGCATGAAAAATATTTATTTTCAAAGCTAATTATAAAAAGAAATCACGGTGAAATTATAAATCAGTATTTCTACCGCCTTCCGTTTTAAAAAGTCATGTTAACATTTCAATGGTTTAAGAAAGGGAAATAAAATGTCATTGCGTAAAGAAAAAAGAAATGATCATATGTGTCAGCTATACTATATTTGCACACCGAACATATATATATAGACACCATATTGACGAACTAAAAATCAAGTTGCCATAAAATGTAGCACTACGACAAGTACAGTGCTAATGGCAAGAGATCTACGGTGGATGATGGACATCTCAAGGAGAATAAGCTGAACAGGACATTTAGTGTGGATCGACTACGATAATTATGTATGTATTTTTTGAGCTACAGTGAATGATAGAGATCACAAGGGACCAACTTATAACGTTAGTCAAATGGTCTTTAATTTTAAATATGGTTAACTTTAAATTTGACCGAAAATATACGAACTTATCCTAACTTATTAACATAAGGGACCAGACGTGAAACCTAAAAATATATAAGACCAAATATAAAATTTAGCCATAAAAATATTATATAGTTATTTTTGGATCACTCAAGCTGGAGAAGATTTTTATGGTGAATTCTGTTTTTCTTCGTTGTCTAACATGCTTCCTATGGACAAAACAAGAACATGGTCAGAGTTTCAAATGATTCTTATAATATTTTGGCTGGACATTCCATTGTAACCTAACCATTTTGCAAATCGGTTTTAATTTGTTTCTTTGTCCTTTTACATCCTATCTTTTTTATTGGATGTCAAATATGCTGCCACATCATTTAATTCATTGAATTAGGTAGTTTCATGTATTAAAAAAAATGACTCAAGCCAATTAAAAGTTTGTTCAAATTCATCATTATTATTAAAAAAATTTATAGAAAATTTTATTGCTCATTAAAGTCTTGCTAGTGGGAGAGATTGGCCTCAACAGTTGTACATAAACGATAATGATCATTTTAACAAAAAAAAAAAAAAAATCCTTCTTCAATATGTCAACAAAGGAACAAAGAGAAAGTAATTGCCAAAATATTCTAAAACATTTTTTTGACACAAAATATTCTAAAACATGAACAATTGCATTGATTCATTTAAGCATTATTATGCCCTCACTAATCATGTCACTTGTGAGGAAAACCAGGGAAATGAACAAGAACAGTCAGCCACTAGAGAAACATATGTATAAGCAATTAATTCTATATATAATCCATGATTATACTATGCTTCTTACCTGCCCCATTTCACCAAAATATTAAAAAATCATATCAACACTATGTCCTCTAGCACCATATTGTTCATTGCTCCACTTCCAAAAACTTAATGGAATTTGTACTATAGTATATTTTATTTTTTACCAATAATTGAATTACTTCCATCAATTATATATATATATATATATATATATATATATATATATATCTTAGTCCTTAATCTCAAAATACCAAGACTAATAATCCAATGGAAAATATCCCACCATTGATTTACAAAAACCCAATTAGAAGAACCTCAAGAAGATCAACAATGTATCTTGGTGTAAGAAAAAGACCATGGGGAAAATATGCAGCTGAAATAAGGAATCCATATACTAAAGAGAGGCATTGGTTAGGCACATTTGACACTGCTGAAGAAGCTGCAATAGCATATGATTTTTCATCTATTAAAATTTGTGGCATTGATAATGCTAGAACTAATTTTCATTACCCTTTTGTATCTCATTCACAATTATTACTTCCTGCACCTCCACAACCTACCCCAGTGTTAGATGCAATTAGTATCCCAGAGATGAATGTTGGTTTTGATGATGATGATGATGATGATCATGAATCTCTTGTTATTGCTTCTATCTTGCAAACTTTTTCTAATTCTGGTAGTTATTCTTTATAAATTTTGGTTCCCATAATGAAACCATTAAATGTTGTTCCTCTTATCAAATTCAGTAGTTAATTACTTGGGTTAATAGGTCCTTACCCCCTGCAAAGTAGTCGAGTTTTGCGTTACCCCCCTGTAATTTTTTTCTTTGAGATTACCTCCCTGCAAAATTTATTTTTTTGATTTACCCCCTTGGATGCACTTTTTAAATCGGTTATTTTGTTCAACCGATTTAAAAAGTGTTATTTTTAAATCGGTTATTCTGTTTTTTTCCTGCCACGTCAGCAAAAGGGGGTAAATCAAAAAATAATAATTTGCAGGGGGATAATCACAAAGAAAAAAATTACAGGGGGTAACGCAAAACTCGCCTACTTTACAAGGGGGTAAGAGCCTATTAACCCTAATTACTTTTACGGGTTCCTTCCAACACCTATAGATTTTTTTTTATTACATCCACCTATAGATTTTGAACTGAACTAAATTGGCCTAATAATGTTTGATTTGACCATGAAAAACCATATCTCATTGGAGAGATTAACTCCTTTAATAAAAAATCAGTTAATTATTTTATCATAAAAAACTGAATTTGATTTGTAAGAGGAAAAACTTTTTATCAAATTTTATTTATTAGTTAGCTGAACTTTATTATCAGAACTTTTATCCCGAAAAGGTTAACAAATGAAAGTTATTCTAATTATAGCTGCTTTATTTGATTGTATTTTTTATGTGATGGATTGAATTATACATATACTTTATTTAGGTTTAAATATATTTTTAGTCCCTACATTTTGTGAAATTGTCAAGAATGGTCCGTACATTTTAAAAATTATTAAAAAAAATCTATAAGTTTTTCGTTATCAAGAATGGTTCATTCCGTCTGTTTTTTAAGGTCAGCTAACAGAATGTTTATTAGTGGACCGCACCATTTTAATTTTAGTTCATAAATTATGGGATTTTTTTGACAATTTTTAAAATATAGGAATCATTCTTGTCTATTTCGCAACACGTATGGACTAAAATTTAAATAATGGGGTTCACTAATAATCATTATGTTAGCTGATGTGGAGAAAAACAAACATAATGGACCATTCTCAATATATCCAATAAAAAATAGCGGGGTTCACTAATACTCTTTTTTTTCAAACTCGCAAATGAAGTTGTGTGCAAACAATCATTTCAAAATATAAAATGGCAGTCTTTTATTATGTGAGTTGTAAATTACACATTTTGATATTTGTTGCTTATGCATATCTCTTCGAAAATAAATTATTGCATTGTACCACTCACAAAATTAAAACTACACTTATTATTTTTTGTGAAACAATATTACACTAATAAGAAAATGGATTACATGCAGTTGAAAATGTGGTACAATCATGCAGTCATAGAGTTTTTAGTTTTTCAATCAAGATCTAACAATCTAAAAACTTATTATCTTTAAATTAGGATCATCTGATCTTAATCAAACAATCATTAACGTCTGCACTCAATTCGGATCCTACTAATATCTATTTGCTTATTGATTGCTGCTAAATGAGCATCTTTAGGCATTTCTTGGACCATAATCAGCATATCTCATATGTTTCATATCTATTATGTATGCATATAAAATAAAATACCTTTTTTTTAAGCAATAAAATAAAATACCTAAAACAAAATTTGTGCAATCCATATGTATGATTTTGATTAATTCGTGTGGTTAGGACTTTAAGATGTACACACACCCGAAAATATTTGGAGACAATATATATTGTTAAATTTAGAAATGAGAATAATCTTAATTACGTAAATATATCATGGATTAAAATTGTATTTAAGTCAATAAATTAATACAAAGAGATGAAAAAATAAAAGAAACACAAGCTTGTTTTATATACATGTGGATTTATATAGGTCTGGCGATTCCTATATACTCCATCTGTACTACAATATAAGTCATTTTGACAAAAAGAATTATATCAAATTATAAGTCGTTTTACATCACCAATGAAGCATTTAATGTTATTTTTCCAATTATATCCTTAATTATTTATTTCCATTTCTTCTTTCAATTCTATAATTTATTTTTCTCATACCATTAATGAATGACAATTTTGTAAACTAACTCGTAATTTATTTTTTTTCATACAACTATCATTACATTTCTTAATTCGTGTAATATAGTCAAAACGACTTATATTATAGTATAAATGGAGTAAGAGTTAATTTATACGACTCTATAGAAAAATGACAAAAAATATTAAAGAAAGTTAGGTCAACTCTTTGACACACATGTGAGACAAATTTTGCATCATGCATAAATTAACTCTACTATTTAATTAAAATAATTCACTACTAAATCAAATAAAATATGAAGTGATTTATTGATCTGATGATAAAAAAAAAAAAAAAAAAAAAAGGAAACTTCTGTACAAGACCTTTTATTGTTTATTGTTGCATCTTAGACAAAGTCATAACTCATAGAGCAAAGCTATGGTAACCATCAAATGTTTAATTATCTAGTCTAGACTAGTTACTTAAAACAATGAATTAAGATAGGAAAAAACTGCATATGCAAATTTATTCTGAAACCCTGGCCATAGAGTAAGACCCTGTAGAGAACCACACCTGAAAAAATAAAATTAATAACATCGTTAAACTAATTAATAAATAATTAAGAAATCATTAAAAATTAAGAACTATAATTTAGAAATGCAAAAAAAAAAAAGAAAAAAAGAATCAGTTAAAGTAATGGTTGAAACTTACTAGTAATAATTACTAATTACATATGAGAAGTTAATGATGTTGAGGTGGTGGACCTGGGGTAGGTGGAGTCCTTCGAGGACCACCCCTTCCCATTGAGCTTAAATTCTGCAAACAATAGAACAATCATTATATACAACATTGTTGAAAGAATTTTTGATAACTAAATTGGTAAAAGAAATTAAATAATTTTCTCCGTAACAAAATATAAATTAACAAAATAAATTTTAAAAAAATTAAATATGTTTGGTTCATACTTTTGACCAACAAATAAATACAACTTTTTTAAAAAAAAAATTTTGACTTTCTAGCACCAGAGACAATAGACTTTCTAAAGAAAGTTTAAAGGTCATACATAGTAATGTTATGTCGCCTAGATTTATGAATATAATTTTTCAAAGATTGGATTTTGCCATACAGAAAAGTTTAGTTGCGCAGTTTGTTGTTCATCTTCCTTTTATTCATGTGTAATTATCTTGTATATAATATATAATTGCATTTGGAAAAAAAAAATATTTGCTCATATTTTTGTTTGTATAATATGGAGAAAAAAGAATTGACAACAATAAATAAATAAATAATAATATGTTAAATATCTAGATAAATATAAATATACACACACACATACAAGGGTTTGAGAAATTGTGGATGCAGGTGGATCTTCAACACTTTCTTGTGAGCTTTTCTGATTGCTACTTGATGAAGAGTATTGATTATATTCTGAGGCTACCATAGGGTCAGAGTCAGATGCACATGCATAAGGTTTGAGCAGTGATGTTGATGAATTTTCCTCTTCTTTCATGTTTGTGGACTCAATACCAAAACACTTCAAGAAAGCTTTGAGTGCTTCTTCAAGACAGTTGCATGGATGGAAAATATAGAAAATCATTGTTTTCTCTTCTTTCTTAGTTGATAATCTCTCCATAGTTTCACAATCAATCTCTTTGTGCTCTATTTTATTGATTTTTATTTGTGCTTGTTTATGCTCATTTGCTGCACACTAGGTTATTTATATATAAATGAGGTTTTCCAAAATTTCTTTGTTTAGGATTTTGATTTTGATTGATAGTGTAGCTTTTTTTATTGGGATTTTGTCATTAATAGAAAAAATGTTTTAAAATATCTATTTCATAATGTATTATGTTAATATATTTAAAATATTTATTGGCGACGAAAAAATATATATTTAAAATATTTATTGTTGGTAAGAATGTCATTAAGAACTTTCCATTTTAAAAGGTTATGTAATGTAAGAAGGAATCTACATCATTAAGAATGAAATCAACCTTTTATAAATGAAAAATAAAAGTGGAATCAATCTACTTTTATTTAAGTCAAGATTTTGACTTTGACTTAGAGCATCTTCAATAGTTAAATATAATTTATGAAGCTCATTTTGGGTATCTTATTGTTTATTTAGTGGGCTCCAGTGCGCCACATCATATTTATATAGCCTATGATAATTTTACTCAAATGGTGTATATTTAAACAACATGTAAGATATTATAGCTTAATTAATTCATTTGTTAGTTGATTACAAGCATAATTAATTATATATTCGCATGAAACAGAACAGTAACTTAAATAAGATACATTATAATTTTTTATTATTATTGGAGTTTCTTGACGTGACATAGAGAGTATCAAAACTGATGATACGGTACTTTAAATAAGGTACCGTATCATCAATTTAATATTACCTTTTTTCTGTATATCAAATTAAATATAATTAATTACTTGTTAATAATGTATGATATTCAAAGTAGTATCACCATTGGAGCAAAATACGTATGAGTTGTATAAATATTACATGGCATTGTAGGAACCACTTTTTAGTGATATATGATCCCCAAAGTGGTATCACCATTAGAAATGCTCTAAGGTTACTGCATTTTAGATCATTTTGATCTGCTATGAAACTAATCTTTGTTATTTAAAAAATTGAATTGAAATGAGTAATTTCTTTTGTATTAGCCTTCTTATTCTTAAAAAGAGAGACTTTAGTAATTTTGAGTCTGCTTATTATCAACTTAAAAAAGTCATATTATCAACTCTTAGAAAAGTTTAAAAAAAAAAATTGGGTGAATGTTGTTACCAACTCCTCTAATATATCATGTTATACTGCTATGTTACATATTTCACCAACATATATAAATTAAGTTTACTTTAATGGACTCACATCCAAGAAGATATTGGTATAAAAATGGAGAGTTATCAAAATCTTAAACACTTGCTAACCAGTTATCTATGTCATTTTCTATCTAGTATCTAATGCTGTGTTGGTTTTATCACATTGTTTTTTTGAAATTGGACTGCTAGAATCACTTATATATATATGTATATTTGAAAGATTTAAAAAAGTGAAGTGAATGTGTGGTTGACTGTATTCTGATTTCTGCAGGTAGCACTTCATAGTCTCAATTAATACTGCCAAACATAAAGAATTGAAGTTATTAAATCAATGCTACCTACTATTCTAAAACCAAGATGTCACATGGTAACTACCCTTCCAATTTCCAACTAAACTGTAGTAAACCACTAAATTAATCGTCTATGATTTTGGAAGAACTCTTAAATAGGGATGTCAATTTGCATCTATCAGTGGAGATCCCTACAGAAATTGCCCCGTCCGGAGTTCTGGAAAGAGAGATTTTTCCTACGTTGGGACGGGGATGGAGGGAAAATCTCCCCTGCAGAAACTTTGGAGTGGGGATTGAGGAAGAAGCATCCGTCCCTGCGGATTCTCCGAATCCTTCATTGCTTAATTTTTTATTTTTTATATTTGAAAATTATAAATATCAATTTTGCTATGCATTATGAGATATTTTGTTTATGAGTTTTGTATGATTATGCATATTTTTCTATACACTATGGAAAGTTTTTGTTATGAGGTTTTGTATGATTATTAGTAGTCAAATGTTTTTGCATTGTCTTTTGGTTATGAATGCATTATATGTTGTTTTTATTTTTTAAAAAAGAACATGAAAATATTTGTTTTTTTTTATAAAAAGAGAAAAAATAACGTCATACTACTGTCATAATTTTGACAGAAAAATATAATTTTTTTGTTAATATTCGATATATGTGGATCTCCACGGACACCGTGAAGATTGTGGGGACGGGGATGGAGACAAATATTCCTCCATGGCGGAATCGGGAACAAAGAATATTTTGTGGGGCGGGATGGGGAGCGGGGAAGCTTCCTCCGATCATTCTCCCCATTGACATCCCTACTCTCAAATAGATAGAATTATTTATTTAAAATAATTAACTCATAAATTTTATTTATGTTAATCTTTTTCATAATTTGTTAGGAATTAAATTGATAGTATGTTGTTAAAATATATGAATTTAATTGATACATAGCGTAAATGGATAATTATATGGATCAATTTGACAGTTGAATAGAGTCTAATTTTTTTAAATATTCATAATTAATGTGACGTTCTCCATGTTCAAATTTTGACCGAAAGAGAACCACATATTTTTTCTTTTTGAATCGACTGAATTTTATCGATGAACAAATCTTCTATA
This sequence comes from Trifolium repens, assembly GCA_030408175.1. NCBI lineage: Eukaryota > Viridiplantae > Streptophyta > Magnoliopsida > Fabales > Fabaceae > Trifolium > Trifolium repens. Next base: position 57,658,412 of record CP125836.1, on the reverse strand, counting down.
CGAGAAAATTGAACTCATAATCTCTATAGTTAGCGTACTACCCAAATCATCATCACTAAATTAAATTTAGTGGCTACCAGATCAAATTTACTGGCTGTGTTCAATAGTCCGTTGAGCAAGATTACTTTTAAAAAAATTATATATGAAAAACCAAAAGAAAGAAGAAGGAAAAAACATTTTAAAAGATAAGCCCTTAACTACACTTTGTCATAACCATACAATACTAACCCAATGAGAATATTTTATTTATTTTGTTGTCTTTATTGCACCTAATCTCTTTTTTTATTACTACTATATATATACTTCTTAGTTCTTACTGAGATTACCTTAGATGAGATAGGATTATTTGGAAGTGTATGTTTGATCAACGTCCACGTGGTTTATTGAATAATCTCAGTAGAATTTTTTATTAATTAGCAAAAAAGGTGTGTTTTACCTCACATTGATGTTTTCACCATGTATAAGAATTAAGAAGTTTTCACTGCCATTAACAATGACTAATCTCAGTCGAGGAATCTGTGGGCGCATAACCGTTCAACACTCTAATTAATCACTTTCTAAGTTTGGTTATCATAACATATACTTTTTGGATGATAATTGTGGTCAGTGGCGGACCTAGGGGTGGGCTGAGGTGGGCCACGGCCCACCCCCACCTCAAAAAAATAATTTTTTTTATATGTGGAGTATTAATTTAAATGTATTATTAATTATTTTAAGTCATTTATTATACATATTTGTACAAATATTAATCTAAATATTAATTTAGAGTTTATTATTGATCATTATAAGTAACTCGGTACACATATTAGTTCAAATATTAGTGTAAATATTAGTTAAAACTAGCAATTGAACTCGCATATATAAATATGAAATGACATAAAAAAATATGTTTAATTAATATTTAATTTTTTAAATCCTGTATTTTGACATTTGTTGCAATTTTAGGCTTATCTCAATTTTTTTTCTTTTTTGCTGTAAAAATAGCGAAATTTAATGCCAAAAAAATTTGAATTTTGGGTTAAATTTGATATTTCATCTTTATATTCAATGTTTGAGACGATAAATCACCTTTTTTTTAGCGTAGACAATAAATCACCTTAATGGCCAAAAATCACAATTTTTAGAGTTAAAATATAGATTGTTGGTATCAAAATTGTAACATATAAAAATAGAAGGACCAAAAAATTCAATTTAAAAATAGATTGACTATTTTTCGGCCCACCTACTATAATTTTTCTGGTTCCGCCACTGATTGTGGTTAAATTGAGCTTGGGGATACATTAGATATTTCATTATTCTCAAATGTTTTATTTTTAAATTCAACTAGACAACGCTAAATCAAATATGAATAATGAACAACTTATTTTCTACAAAATCACTGAATTTTTCCCTCAAATTTAAACCTCGAGAAATTGTCTGACATTTATAAATTTGAAATGGGAGCTCAAATATAGAACTAATGCGAGAATTAAAATTGTGAATAAAACAAAATATAATGATTTAAGTATTCCATTTAAAGAAGCTTTTTATTCAAAAATTAAAACATTAAAAATCGTGGAAACGGATCCTCAGATGCAACTGTCTCTATTGTCACCAGTACTGCTGCACAATATAAGTCATCCGATCATGGCACATATATATAAATTACGCCCCAACTTTTATGTATTTTAGCATCTTCATATTTTCACAATTACTGATCTAACGTAAACCACATTCATAGTAAGTTTTTTATTTTTTTTATTTTTATTACAATAACATTATAGTAAGTCTTTTTTTTTTGACAAATAACATTATAGTAAGTTAAAACAATAGAGTTGTAGATTAATTCAGCATCTAATTGATTATTCCCCCAAAGCCAAAGTTATCTATTGTATATATAAAGTATTTTCTTTTTTGGAAAATATAATTAAAAATAAATTATATAGCATGTTTTGTTGTAATTTTTTTTTTCTTTTTCATTAAATAATAATTTATCTATAACTTTGTCTTTTTTGTAATAACCCTTGGTTTTCAGGGGAAAGATCCCAATAATTTAGAGTTCGGCTACGAAGTGAACAAGGTCTAGCCAATAATTATTTCCACAAAAAATTAAACTTGGTTTCTTTCGAACGATTCGTTTTAGGGCGAGCTCATTAACCACTTGAGATCAAAACTTGCTAAAATAAATTTATAGAGATTAAAAAACAAAATTTGATATATTTATAGGAAAAAAAAACTTCTTTACTCCTTTTATTTCCGGTGTATTTATTCATAAAAATACTTTATTAAACTTTTGCCGCTACAAATTATTTGGTAAACAACTATTTTTGTTCTTAACCATATGTGAATCATTGTTATTATAATTTTTGAATGTGTCAAAATTTTAAATATGTATTTAAATATTTCTTCTGTTTGTAGTTGAATAAACAAATTGACTAAAAAAATATATAATTTGAGAACAAAAATAATTAATAAAAAATGTATTCGAAAATTATTTTTTTTTTAATGGCATATATATTATTATTAAAAATTAGGTTTATGCATAAGACGAACATAGACCGATAAAAAAAAGATACAATACAAAGACGCCATATGCACACAGAAACTAAAATAACTAATTTTAACATATAAAATATATATATATATATATATATATATATATATATTTAAGAATGATAATTGAAAATTTATAGAATAGTTTTGTTAAAAAAATATTAAAATAACTTGACACATGACAATTCACACCTTCATTGAAAAATTTATCATATGCACTACATTGAATGATAGAAGCAAGGCAATCTAATCTAAAGGTTTGACTTAAAGAAGAGTGAATCCAAGGGCCAATATACAGCAGCAGGGAGAGCAGCAGACAAAGCACCGCCGATGATCCGAATCGAAAAATCATAATGTTTAACCTTTTAAATACAAATTTTTTATAAATAAAATCTTAAAGAATACACCAAAGACACTCGTCAGCAAATATTTACCTTAACTATATATATTGTTTCTAGGCGATGACTTTCGGTCTTTCACTATAAAGATGGATTGGATGGTGATATTTTACGGACAAAATTGTTGACTCTTCTATTTTTTGTCAATCTCTATTATTAAATCTCTATTATATACATTACGAGATTCCCACGAAGCTTTCTCGTGCATTCTCAATAGTAATTGCTTATGTGGCATTCAATTAGAGCTTCTTTTGCTTATGTGTCATTCAGAGTTTTTAGCTTAAGGTATGTTGTTCGAATCTCATTGACAACAATAATTGAATTTTTATAATATCTTTTTTTGAAAAAACTCTTTCAAATATTATATTTTTTTGTTTTCTTTTTGTAGAAACTTTTTCAAAATTTTTTTTTAAACTCTCAATTTTATTTTTTTTTTATGAAAACTCTCTCAAATATTATATACTATCTTTTTTTAGAAACACTTTTTTTATTTACAAACTCTCATAAATTTTTTTTTTTTATAGAATCTCTAAAAAAATTTATATATATATATATATATATATATATATATATATATATGTATATGTATATATACACTTTGTTTTTTGGTAAACCAAAGGTATCATCAAAACGCAACTGCAGAGATTAATCCCCTCGATTTAACTGAGATCTATTTAAGAGATTGACCTCTTCTAAGAAATAATTCTCCATACGAACCGGTTATGATCGATTTCAAGACCAAATTATTAAACGGCTCAAGTATCTACCACTTGTGCGACATTATCTTGGTACATTTTTAATATTTTTATTTTGTAAAATGAAGGAACATTTATATTAATTTAGATTACTTTGAAACAAATTGAAATAAGAAAGTACACTATTTTTTTCATGGATAAGATCACTCAAAGAATTGAAGTCTTGAACCCAAAAAATAGCTTATAACATATTTGTAAAAAAAATTACGTAAAAACATTTTATTTTATTTTATTTTGAAGAAAAAATTATGTTCATTAGAGACAAAAACAAAATAGAAGATCTTGAAAGAGAGAGAGAGAGAGAGAGAAAAAACTCTCAGTATTGGAGAATGAGAAACGACAAGTACTTCTCATACATATATTTGATATTCGTATCCGCTCCGTCATACATATATGATATTTGTGTCCGCTCCATATCCGTGCGAATATCCGCTAAGCGGGTAATCCACGGATATTGAAGTATCCGCGGATATTAACAGATATCCATGGATGATATTTTTTATTAAAAAAAAAGAACTAATTATTGAAAAAATTTAGTTTTTTTAAAAGACAAAACATTAACACATCATATTTATAAGTTTTGCTCTCTATTTTTAATGAAAACATCAAATCTACAAACAAAAATCACCTCACTAAACTGCAAAAGAGCCAAACAAAGCTAGAATTTATATAAAATAGCCAAACTCCAAAAGATAAAATATAAAAATACTAGAATTTATTTGTAAGTAGAAATATTTAAGTAATTTTACTAATTATTTAGCGGGTATGGATATCCGCATGCGTGGATAATATTCATTAAATGCGCATAATTGAAATATCCATTTACTTTATCTGTGGATATCCATTAAGTTATCCGCTCCGTATCCATGGTGGATTTTATCCCCAGATATCCACGGGTATGAATATTGTTGTCATCCCTATTCTCACCCCACTATTAAAAATACACATTGACGAATTAAAATTTGAATCCAACTGCGAGAATTATCCTTATTTTCATATTTCATATTTTATCATAGGGAAAACTTATTCAAAATTTTATCTAGCACGAAGAAACGTGATCCTCATGATGAAAAGTGTATGTATAGATCATAGTGAGAACTAAACACGAAAATTTAAGTGATATTCATTAAAAAAATAGCATTAACAACTATTTTTTGTTGACGAAGCCTATATAGAATCATATAATGAAGACGGAAGAGAGATAGAAATAGGGAGAGAGAGAGAGAGAGATAAATCTCTTATTGGTGTAGAATAGAAAACGGGGAGCACTTTCCACCCGACTATTAAAAATACACATTGACTAATTAAATTTTGAATTACGACTGCGGAGGTTATCCATATTTTCATATTTAATATTTTATCATGGGGATCATTTTTAAAATTTTTATTTAGCACGATACAAAGTGATCCTCCATGATGAAAGTGTATGTAGAAGATAATGATAACTTAACACGAGAATTTTACTGATATTCATTAAAAAAATAATATAGAATTGACAACTATTTTATTGTTGATGGAGCTTCTATAGAGTATTGCGACGGAGACGAGAGAGAGAGAGAGAGAGAGAGAGAGAGAGAGAGAGAGAGAATCTCTCAGTGGTATCATATAATAGGAAACGGGTAACATTTCCCACCCCATTATTAAAAATACACATTGATCAATTAAAATTTTTATTTCGACTAAGGGGGGTTTTCCATATTATGTGTCCATCGCATTTTCATTAAATTACACATGGCTAATGAAATCGATGGAAAATCTAAAATAAATTAATATAATTTTGATTTTTTGTAATATATACTATTTTAGACTATCCATAACCTTCGTTCGAACTTTTTTAAGAACCTTAATTTATTAATGTGAGTGGAGAGATTCACACATAGGTTTTTCCATTTGACGCTCACGCGTGAAGATTGCTTCTTTGTGGTACGGTGAAAAGAAAAATTTTGAGAATTGAAACAAGGTCAAAATATGTTACTATTCATTTAAAAATTTGTATAAAATTTACGATTATTTTTTGTTGATGAAGTCCTACAGAGTCCCGTGTTAAAGATATATTGTATTTTCATATTAAAATAAATTAAAAAAAATCAATCTCATTGACAATTGAAAAACGTAGATAATCTTCTAAATAATATAAAATGAAAAAAAAAAACATAGACAACCTTCAAAAGAAAAATATCATATGAAAATAAATATTATTGAAAAAATAAAAATTATCCCGTGTTTGACAATAAACCTAATGTAAATTTTCTATAAAGAGTCGGCACGAGATGAAAAAAAAAATCATGATATATTTTAATTTTATGGGTACGGTCCCAAAAAATCTTAAGGCCATGAAAAATCAAAGCATATTTTCCTTTGAGAATGAAGTTTATAATTATTTTATGTTTATAGGATCACTATATAGTTTCGGGGATGAAGATGAGATAAATAATATATCTCATAATAGTGTAAAATGGGAAGCGAAATAATACTCTTAATCTCGCTTTATTCAGTAATATATATCGGTAAATCTATATCATGCAAACCTTATCTCAATTTTACCTTATAATTTTAAACCAAAATAATCAAATAATATATCAAAATAAACATATAAATAATATTAAAAAAATAATAATCCCGTGCATGCAGGGGCGGAGCCAGGAATTAAACACAGGGGGACTAAGTTTAAAATGCTGTATAATTTTTTTTTTAATAAAAAATGTCATATAACTTAGTATATATAATAAAAAAAAAAAATTATATATAAAAACTACTACATATATAAGAAATTTGAGAAGGAATATCCAAAATCAATATATGTAAGTTTTTTAAGTACTACATATATAAAAAATACTCAAAAGGTAAGACAAAATACACAACATGTTTTATGTTACAAGTTAAAAATCAATAGAAAATCTTTTTTAGCACTATGAACAAAACAATACATAAGTTTCACACACCAAAATAGCCAACAAAGACAAGCAACCACAATTACTAACCAAAGAGTCTCATTTCCAAAAAGTGTATAATAAATTTCACTCTAAACACATCACATGTTTGCACACTTTTTTTTACCGTAAAAGACAAAGACCCAATATATATAAATATATAGTAGTACTTCCTCTTATCCTTTTTTTAAGAGACGAATTGAGTCAAAAAAAATTGATATATCTAAATTATATTATAAACCAAATACATCAATTTTTATTGACTTAATCATCACCTATAAAAAAGAACTAAGTATCATATTACTAATATTATATAGTATTATATAAAAAAGTTCAAAGAGGTAGAGGGGACCACAGCCACCCCCTATCCCTCCTGTGCCTCCGCCCATGCGTGCATGGCACAGGCTAACATACTAATTTATTATATTTTTCATTCCTTTTTTCTCACGATCAAACATTCTAAAAGTGTAGTATGTACACAAAATCAAAACATTTTTTTGGTCTAAAATTTGATGATTTCATATCCTATATGATTGTCGCCGTTTCTTTTTTATGTTATAATTTTTGAGTTATAATGGATTTAACTATTAAACTCACACACCCGGCTTATTTTCTACTCTTTAAATATAGTAAAGAAAAAAAAATTGTGTTTGACTTTATTTTTCTTTATTTTTTACTTCTTTACTTTATTTCTCTAATACTTTTAAAGAGAAATAATGTCAAATATAATTTTATACTTCTCTATTTCGTTTAAGCAAAATAGAAAAGTAAAAAATAAGTCGGGCAAAACAAAGTCTAACTATTAAAAAACGTAGAGAATTGTGAGTTTGAACTCGCGCAATAATATAATCAAATTCCTCTATAAGCTTTTATGTCATTTAAATTATAAATACATAATTGTATGCTACCCGCTTTAATTAATAATATTTTTTTGGCTAAATAGCACAATTGGTCCCTTAACTTATTTATTGGTTTTATATTGGTCACTTAATTAATTAATGTTACAAATTGGTCCCTTAACTTATTAACGTCACAAATTGATCCCTTAACTTTAATTATGTTTGTCATATTGGTCCTTTTTAACAGGTTGATAGTGTATTTATCTCCCGTCTAAGAAAGATGTTTGAACTCATAATCATGTTCACTAGAAAATATTACTCATAAATAAATCATTTATGTGTTCATATAGCGAATAATAGAAAGTAAAATTAATGTTTTTTCATAAAAACTAATGAAAAAGGATCAATATGACAAACAAAATTAAAGTTAAGGGACCAATTTGTAACCTTAATCAGTTAAGGGACCAATATGAAACCAATAAATAAGTTAAGAGACCAATTGTGCAATTTAGCCTTTTTTTTTTTAATTCAATAAAAGTTTTTTCAAAGAAATTGTAATTTTGTAGCTACGAATCGAATCAATAGCAGTGAGGTAGTGTTAGATGGGAGTATATATTTGGAATTTTTCTTTTTTCACCTCCAGTGTTTTTTTTTCTACCTCTCATTTTTTCATTTTCGCTCTTGTATAAAAACTTTAGAACACGTTGTTCGAACTTTTCTGAAGCTTTTCTGGTTTAAATCTGAAAAAAAATTCAGAAAACACATTCCGAAGTTTTTTCCCAAGGCAAAACAAATTCGAAAAACACATTCCGGAATATTTATTTAAGGGCAAAAATGAAAACTTGGGGTAGAAAAGAAACACAGAGGGCGGGAAACGAAAATTTCATATATTTGTATCGTGCAATTTGTTTGTATAGTTTTTTGTGCATTATAGTATAATATGGGCTTGAGCCCATAAGAATTAAGTTGATATATATGAAGTGTATTTTTTTTACCCCCACCCGCCCACTCCACAAAACACCCCTTACAACGAGTTTGAATTTTAATTTTAAAATTTCGATGTATTTTTTTTAGATAAAATTTTGGATAAGAATTTTTTAAGGAATGAACATTAATTATGGAAGATTTGAAGTATATTGTAAATATTAATTTATAGCCAAATTATATTGTAAATTAATTTATTTAATTGTAAATATATATATAAATATTTAATTATATTGTAAATTAATTTATAGCCAAATTTAATTTTATGTGTAAATATTTTATCATACTATAAATTTATAATTAAATTAAATTTTGAGATTTTTTGTACCCCAAAAATTTGAGGCTTAAATAGTTTGTTTGAGTTGCTTGACCTTTGAGACGATGTAGAAAAACAAAAGGAGTGAAAGTATATTAGAAAATTGGGGACCTAAATAAAGTATATTTAAATCTAATATACATATATTAAAATTGATGGTGGATAAACAAATTTGCCCGAGCAATAAAACATTTCTTACCATATAATCGACGCAGATGTCCACACACACACACACCACATTTTTTGGGTGACGTACAATTAAGGGCAACATTCCCGATAAAAAATTAAAAACAACACAACAAATTGGTTAAGACGATATTTGGCCTGATCGGCAAAGTTAAAACGTTACTAACAACATCAAAGACTCTACTACAACAATTTTCACGAGATTAATCAAACTAAGCCAAAAATCAATATTTGGTTAGTATTGTGATACACACGACACGAGACCAAGAGTACAAATGTCCTTTTATAACTGAGCCTTAGTAAATGTGCACGGACAAAGGGGTACAACCGAAATGATGAACAACTATCGTTTGACAAATGAATAACGTTGGTCAAATAAGATTTCAATAGCAAACTTTTGAAAGGCTTTCTTCCAAAAGCAATATCTAACCCTGAGAAAATTGCTCATATTCATCAACGACAATTTTTGCACGTTTGAATATGATTCACTTATGACAAATTTTGCACACACACATTAGATTTGTCGACTGCAATTTTTGCTCATATTAATCAGCGTCAACTTTTGCACACACATTAGATTCATGCTCATTACCATATTCAGCATCAACTTTTGCACACACATGAAACTCACAATCAATATGCTTGAAAGACAATTGGTTGTCACACTAAAAATATGAATTTATATATTAGTTATTATTTATAGTTCCTCATAGAGAACAATTTTCTTTTGCGCCACACTATAACATTATATTTTGTGGGCTCAAATCAGGGGCTTTAAAGTCCAAATTTATTCATTGGTTTCTGTATTTTTCTTTCCTTCTTACTTTTCTTCAAACCAAACACACCAAGACTCCATATTTTTTGTTAGCTTATATTGTTTTGAAAAATTTTCTTTCCCCTCCTTTCCAAAACTCTCTTTTTCTCCCCGAAAAGACTTTTTTGCCATGCATGAAAAGTTCAAAAAATATTTTCCGAACTTTTTCTAATATAAAATATTACTTTCCACGGTAAAAAGATCTTTTTCCCCCTTGGAGCTAAGTTTTAAAGATCTATTTAAATTGTAACTATAACCTTTATATGACTTTATAGCCATAAAATAAAAAAATAATCCAAATAAAGGCAACATTTTATCATTAAAAAAAATTAAATTTTAAAAGTTCAAGTTATACTATAATTCTTTTTTTTTTAAAAAAAAAAACCATCACTAAAATAATAGAGTACAATTTAGTCTCTTAAAACAAAAAAATTTAGCTACTCACAGAATTAAACCGATCATATTAGTTGTACAATCAAGTTTTCAACACAACGGTGTGGTGAGGACTCTATTGCTGATATTTTGCATTTTCCACCCTCGGTGCAAAACAATCTTCAAGCAAAAGTGGCTGACTTTATTCAAGGAAGTCAATGGTTAATCCCTGATGATATTGATTTAATGTTTCCACTGGTAAAGCAATTAGTGAACAAAATTCATATCCCATTGGAAGACAAGCCTGATATGCTTATTTGGAGGCTTGCTGACTCTGGTAACCTGTCCCTCAAGGAAGCTTTTCAGTTCAAGTGTCACTCATCTCCAGAGCTTCATTGGGCCAAGATTGTTTGGTCTAATGATATTCCACCTTCTAAGTCTCTTGTTGCTTGGAGACTAATGCATGACAAGTTGCCAACCGATATTTCTTTGATCTGTAGAGGTTGCTATCTGCCTTCAGTTTGCAGCTTGTGTATGTGCTGTCAGGAATCAACTTTCCACTTATTCTTTGAATGCCCTTATGCAGTTCACATTTGGACATGGTTTTCTGATGTTATTGGTCTAAACCTTCACTTTCATTCAATTGATGATATCTGGAAGATCTGTGATAGGAACTGGAATCCACAATGTAAGGTTGTCATTGCTGCTTCTCTTGTGAACATTTTTAGTACTATTTGGTTTGCTCGAAATCAAAAAAGATTCATGGATAAAAATATACATTGGAAGTCTGCAGTTTCTTTGATTTGTGCTAGTGTCTTGTTATCTGGTAGCAAAACCAGAAAAGTTTTCAATTCTTCCATGAGAGACTTCACAATTTTAAAGAAGTTTAAGATTGACATTCATCCTCCCAAGGCTCCAACAATCACTGAAGTTCTCTGGTGCCCTCCTCAGCTCCATTGGATGAAATGCAACACTGATGGAGCATCCACAATAGACACGGCGGCTTATGGAGGTATTTTTAGAAATCATTTGGCTGATTTTAGAGGTGGTTTTGCTGAGAATATTGGTAAGAATTCTGCATTCTTTGCTGAGATATTAGGTGCTATCAGGGCTATTGAAATTGCCTATCAAAATAATTGGTTTAATTTATGGCTTGAGACTGATTCTGAACTTGTTGTCAAGGCTTTCAACAATCATGCTTTAATTCCTTGGCAGCTTAGAAATAGATGGTTGAATAGTTTAGTGAGAATTAGAAATATGAATTTTTTTGTTTCCCATATCTATAGAGAGGGCAATGAGTGTGCTGATGCTTTTGCCAACTTGGGACTAGGCATTATGAATTTTGTATATTGGAATGATGTTCCCCAGCTTGTGTATGATAGTTTTGCTAGGAACAAAATGGGTTTCCCTTGCTTTAGGTTTTCTCACTGAGAGGGTTTTGGTTTGGTCCCCCCTCTCTTTTTTGTATATCTCTCTTATTATATATATACATTTTGGTGGTAGTAGCACTTAGCTGCTCCACTTTCTCTAAAAAAAAAAAAAAAAAAAGTTTTCAACACAACAAATTTTTTCATTTTTTTCAAATGTAACAATGTTGATGTGATTTTTCATCTATCATATGAGAAAAGTCAAAGTTACCCTTTAATTTTTTCTCATATTTTTTTTCATTTATTATGAAGTACCTTGAGTTGTTGCAAAATATTATAAAATTTAAAAAATGAAAATAGTTAAATTTGATGAAGATAAAAATTAATAAATATTTACTTTGTAAAATGTAAGAATATAGGAGTGAAAAATTAGGTGCAGTGGTATAATAATATATCCTAATCAACCAAAAAGAAAAGACAATTAGTTTTTTCCAGGGCCCTCAATAAATATCTGGTGAGTGAGACCATTTAGTTTTTTCTACACACAACATTATTTATTTGCAATGCATGAAGTTCCAATTGAAACTAAATAATTAAAGGCAAATGCTAATGAGTGTCCCCGGGGCACTCTTTAAGACCTTAAATAGTAAGGTTTTTATAGAATTTTTACGGGAATGCGTAAAGTCAATGCATTGAAAATTGTAATGTTTAATATTTTAAATAAAAAATTTATATAAATGGAATGCTTAAAGAGTGCCCCGGGGACACTCGTTAGCAAGACCTATAATTAAAAATAAAGAAAAATACACACACGTGGAACTTGGAAAGTACCCCTCTACCAAATCAGTCACTTACATAAAAGTCCAAAAACTATTGGTTTTGGATATTATTGCTATTATTATTTAATTTGGAATTTAATTGAATCGGTTGGTGTTGAGTGATAGTTAGATAGATCCATGTAATATGTAACTAGGAATATGTCTCTTTCTGAAAACACCACAAACTTGAGGCTTAATGCTTGTCCTAATGGTTGGAAGCACCGTATATCAAACATTTATCATCCACTCCTCTTTATATATTAAAAATATATAATATTGATGCTACGTGGCTTTTTTACATTTTTATAATCATGCACAATAAGGTGTCTGAATTAATTATATATTCTTTTCTAAAAAAAATTATTTATTCTGTTTTGTTCACTTTAAGCAACTTTTCGCCAGCAATTTTTAAAGTACTATAATTTACTATTGGAAATCCGATAAAAAAAACTATAATGTGCTGAGATTATGTCAAGATTTTTTTTAAATGACCAATATAAAAATTTATAATTTTTTAATATGATTTTTAACGAGAAAAGATTCTCTCATGTAATATTATAATAAAAAGAAAATTAAGGGAAAAAAATAAGACAAAATGTAATATATTTTTTTTTATTAAAATGCTTTAACTTTAATTGATGTGTACTATCTGCGGTGGAGTATAAAGAAATTTTTTTTGGAAGGTGTAGATTATTTAGACAAAATATTCAATTAAGGTGACTTTATTTTTGAGTTTGCTATTTTTATATACAAAGGTTAGTGCTTTTTGGTGGCGTACAATGCCTTACTAGGTAGAGAGACATAGATGTTGTTGAAACGGAATATCTTAGAACAAGTGTAACATTGCTCATTTTGTAAAGGAAGAGGCAAAATCAAAGTTATAATAAATATTCTTTTCTTTATTTTAGAAGATTAAATGTTGGTTTTAGTTCTTACCAAAAAAAAATGTTGGTTTTAATTAGTTATTGGTAATATGATGCTACAATTAGAAACACATTACATTTATATCTTATTCCTTACCCATTTACTCATTTAATAATATAGAATTAGAGTCATGGTATCTCTGGGGTATTAGTCAAATAATTCAAAAAAAAAAGTAAATTTTATATTAAAATAAGTCTTATTTAATTTATATTTTAAAATATAGAATACACAAATTCTAATATTTGTTTATCATATTTAATTGTTTAATTAATGCTCCTATAAAACTATTTATCATTTTCTAAAATTATAAAATAACGTGTACTTGATACAAAACTTTATTTTTTGTATACAATAAAGATAGTGAAATGTTTGGACCTGAATCTTCATTCATACTATCAAAATCTCACCAAAGGTAGTGTGAAGGTAGTGGCTTATCCGAGAGACTCATTTAAACAACTAAAATGAGACGTTATATGCTCTAAGAATGCATTTATCTTGCAAGTAACGTAATGGGCATACTAGTGCTAGTGCCCCCACAATGAAACTCTGGGTCACAAACTCACAACAACACAAGGTATATACTATATATAGTACATCCTCCTTGACACGAAAAGATCACGATAGAAATCATTTATCCATTGAAAGTTGTACCCAAAAAGGAAGTGCTGGCTGGCCAATTTTGAAAATATATGATTAAAAAGTTGTATCTTGAGAAGCTCTCCACCATTTAAGCCCCTAAACAATGGTCAAAAGATGTTGAAGAGTGTACATGATAATGTAGTTGAAATGATAATGCTTAGTTTGGACCTAAACTTTATATTAATAACGTGGCTTACACAAATTGACATCTTGATAAAGAAATTTGGTATCTAGTAGTCCTATGTTTTAGGCTTTTTATAAACCCAAAGAAAGAGGCTTGAAATGTACATAATAGTATGGCATGAAGAGACGTTATTAGCAGCTATATGTACACGTATCAAATTCATCCTTGTATATTGTTAAGGCTTTGTTTGATGGTTTTGTCTTAGTCACAACTAAATTAAATGGTCTTGTTAGAAATTATTAGAAATAAATATAATCCTCTATGATTAAGTAGTTTAAAGTTTGATCTCCGCTCCTCTCATTTTCTAATAAAAAAGTGAAATTTAAGCATATGGTAAGTGGACCTATGCACTATCCACGCTTCAAGTCCAAATGGACTCTTGCGTGAGGGGGCGTGTTAGAAATAATATAAAACTATTGATGTGGCTCTATCTAACAGCTTAAGTTTTTGGGATAATCGGTTATTTGACAGATGTGACAATGTTTTTTTCGGGGGGAAGTTTGATTATTTTAGGGTTTTGCATATTTTTATTTAAGTCTTCTTTTTTAAAATAATACTACTTTTTAGTGACATGGTTGATAAGATTTAATCCACAAATTGTCACTTTTGTTGATTTTTATTTCGACTTAATTACAATTTTGATATCTCGCTTATATTATAAGAGAAAGAAATCGGTGTATTGACGGTCTTGCCAATATTGATTTGAATATTTTTGGCTTCCAATAGTATATGTAACGTTTTTTCTTCAAGAAACAAATTTTGTTTTCTTGAATATAAATTTTGCTAAGGTTTGGAGTACTGCACTCTTTTTCCCTTCACCTAATTTTTTCATTTAGATTTTACAAGTAAGATTTTTAATGAGGACTAAAATCAATAATCAGAGAAAATAAAGCGAGTGGAAGTATATTTAAATTTATTATATATTAAAATTGATGGTGTAAACAAATTTGCACCACATTAAAACATAATTTTTTGGATGACATGCATACAATTTAGGGCTTTATCCGCAAAGAAAATTTCAAAACATGAGAAACTACTTAGGACAATATTTGACCTAATCGATAAAGTCAAAAACTTAATAATAATAATAATGTTAAAGATTCTACAACTATTTACATGAGATGAGATTAACCAGGCTAAAAAATTCCGCTATTTCATTGCCGGCCACCGTGATACACGAGACCAAGAGTAGAAGTATATTTTTTGAATCGAGCATTATTAAATGCGCACACACAAAGAGGAACACTCGATATGATGAATAATATCTTTTAACAAATTAATAACACAATCAAATAAGATTCAATAACAACCATTTAAAAGCCTTTCTTCCCAAAACAATACTCTAACCCTGAGAAAATTGTTCATATTCATCAACGACAATTGCACGTCTGGGCAGTAGATTAACCAACAACAATTTTTCCACGTGCATAATAGATTTTGTTAACGGAAATTAATAACAACAATCAAATCATTCAAGAGCAACATTTTGAAAGTCTTTCTTCCAAAAGCAATGTTGGCCCTAAGAAAATTGCACGCATTCATCAACGACAATTGTGCGTCAGCAGTGGATTCACCAACGACAATTTTTCCACGTCCTACTCAAAGATTCGTCATCGTCAATTAATAACGACAATCAAATCTAATTCAATAGCAACCTTTTGAAAGCTTTTCGTCCAAAGCAATACCTTGACCCAGAGAAAATTGCTCATATTCATCAACGACAATTGCGCGTCAGCAGTAGATTCACCAGCGACAATTTTTCCACGTCCTACTCAAAGATTCGTCATCCTCAATTAATAACGACAATCAAATGTAATTCAATAGCAACCTTTTGAAAGCTTTTCGTCCAAAGCAATACCTTGACCCTGAGAAAATTGCTCATATTCATCAACGACAGTTGTGCGTCAGCAGTAGATTCACCAGCGACAATTTTTCCACGTCCTACTCAAAGATTCGTCATCCTCAATTAATAACGACAATCAAATGTAATTCAATAGCACCTTTTGAAAGCTTTTCGTCCAAAGCAATACCTTGACCCTGAGAAAATTGCTCATATTCATCGACGACAATTGTACGTTTGCAATAGATTGACCAGCGACAATTTTTCCACGTGCGCATTGTATGCAATATTGTATGCAATAGATTCACAAACGACAATTTTTGCACATGCACAATAAATTCTTCAATGATTTTTTTTGCTCGTATTCATCGGCGACAATTTTTGCATGTACATTGTACACATATTCATTCCCATTACAATATTGATATTCAATGACAACTTTTGCTCCATGTTCATCAACCACAATTTTTTCTCATACACAATAAATGTATTACCCACTGTGATATTGGTATTCAAACACAAAATTGTATAGGATTACTATATTTATATCTTGGTTATTGTCATTCATCATATATATGTTTCTACTAGTAATATTTTAAAACTTTAAGCCTTGTTCCATGCATAATTGTAGAAATGAAACGTGATACTAACACTAGAATAAATTATGAGATATGATAAACACTGTTCAATAAAACACCAAATACAAAGGTACCATTGAAAGTGAAAACCATGCCAAAATTAAAATCCACTAGTCTACTAGTAGTGGTAGTAGTAAATATCAAACATAAACAGTTGGAATTGGAATAAAATGCAAGCTCATAATTAAACACAAACACTATGCAAAATGTGGGCTCACAGTAATCCTAAATTCATAGTAGGCTTTCAATTACATGCATCCTTTCATAGTTACTAGCCCTTTTATTGTTCTAGTCAATACAAAATTTCCTCCATTAGGAGTGCAACATCTTATAACTCAACCAATCATATTTGACTTTGCATAATAAAGGTATGATTTACCAAAAGAGAGAGCATACGCATGGCAAACAATCTCAAACATGCTTTATCATTTTTAACAATAAAAATTAGGAGTATGTTGTTATACTAATCATTTTTAAACTATTGAAATTACGAGAAAAAACACTTAAATGTATCTTTACTATTAAGTTATTTTTATCTTTAAGTAGTAGTATATCTCTAATTAGTTAATTTAATCTATAAATATATTTTCTGCTAATCTATTTTGTCTAATAACAATTAGAAATTGCAGATGTATACTATATTTATTCTTTGAAATTTCATTTTAAATATATCTTCATTTCAATTTTTATACTTTATTAAAAAGATTAAACATATTAAAAAGGTGACAATAGATCAGGCTATAGTAACGTTGTAACAAAAATTCGATACATCAACGTTTAAAAAAACATTCAAGAATGTAAAAAAAAAATTGGTATATAACACAGTAAAAGAAAAATAGATAGGTGCAAGTGCAACAACGTAAAAAAAAAGTAGGCACAACATACCTGTTTTATTTTAAATTATACTATATAAAAAATTATAGTAAAGGATAAAAATGGATTTAAGATAAAATCTTAAAGGGTAAAATGGGAAGAAAAAATGATAAGCTAAAAGCTCATAAGCTACTTGAATTAACTTATGAAAAATAAGCTATAAGTCAGTAAAATAAACTATAAGCTCTTTCTGAAAAACTGTTACCAAACGGATCTTTTAGCTTATAAGCTATAAGTCAATTTTTTGAATTTGCGAAACATACCCTAACTATAACTAGTTGATTTTGATTATCATAAATACAAAATTCAAAACTAGAAAGTAATTAAAAAAAGAAAGTAAAGTAATTTTAATTAAAGTTAAGTTATTCATTAAATAAGCAATGCAATGGTAGTAGAGTATATGCTACTTGGCATCACCCCCAAAAAGAAAGTAACATTGGACCCACCTAACTTTGACCAAAAAAACGGGGTTTTGCTCCCTCCCTCTTCTTTCAGTCACGTCACTTTCCACGTTATAGCTAAGCAAGCGAGCATTTCATTTTTTGACTGCGTTTCTTCGGGCAGCGGTCACCACCGTTCGGTCACCTCCCTCTCTCTCTATAATACTACAGTACTACCATCTCTCTCTCTCTCTCTCTCTCTCTCTCTCTCTCTGCACGCACGCCTCCATCAAAAAAGATAAACCATTTACACTCTCACCACCTCAAACATAAAGAAGAGTATAAGTATAGTATAGTGTAGCTATTCAGAAGCTAAAGCTATAGCTATATCTATATAGAAACTCAAACGGAGGAGGAACCATTTTTCATTTTTCATTTTATTATTATTATTATATTATTATTAATTATTATTATTATTATTATATTACTTTTTTTTTAATATGATATGATTTGAGACAGTGGAAAAAATGCTGTGATACTTTATGGGTTTTTTTTTTTTAATAAAAAGTTTTTATTTTTTTTGGTTTATGTATCTGGGTCAGTTCAAAAAAGGTATTTTTTGACGAGATCGGCTTCTGGGTATAGTGTGGTGGGTTCTAATGTTGAAGATTTCAGGTGCTGTTTGCATGTGAGATTTGGGGGTTAGGGTTTATGGGCATTTCGAGAGAGTGTTTCTGATGGTTTATTGTAGTGTGAGTTATTATTATTTGGATCTGAGGTTATTTACTACCTAAATTGTTATTAAATGGAGAGAAAGTTCTGTGCTTTTGTTTTCATTTCGAGTTTTTTGTTTTTGTTGCTTCATCCACTATGGTTGGTTTCTGCTAACATGGAAGGTTTGTGTCAATTTTATTCATTTATGGTTTTTGTTTGGTTTTTATTTTAATTTTAATGTGTTTGGTAAATGAGGTTGTTTTTCTTCATTGATTCATGGTTCTGTCAAAAGGGTTGTTGTGTTTTCATCCTATGTTTGATGTGTGTTTTGGTTTTTCAGCTTATGGAATGTTGTAGAATTTATTTATCAGATGGAATCATCATTGTTGTTTATTTATTTTTGGGATAACAAGTATTTAAAGATTTTGCAACTTTGAACTCATGTTGTTCCTTTTGAGGAAAATGCATTCTTGCTTGTTATCTTCTCATGTGTTTTGCTTATATTTTATGCTTTATGAAATCAAAACCAAGCAGTGAAATTATTAGAAATATGTGCAGTAACAAACAGTGTCATTGTTTGGAATTTGCCACACTTTTTTATGTTTATTAGCTAATAAGAAAGAATGATCTTGAGATACATTTTTTTTCTTAGATGGAATTTCTAACTGCTTTATCATTTAAGATTGAAATTGGAGATGATAATTGGTTTGGATCTGGTACACGGGTGGATTCTGTTGTTTACGGTACCTAATTATATGTTCTTGTGTTTTGAAACAGGTGATGCTTTACATAACTTGAGGACAAATTTACAAGATCCTAATAATGTTTTGCAGAGTTGGGATCCTACACTTGTTAATCCTTGTACATGGTTTCATGTAACCTGCAACAATGATAATAGTGTCATTAGAGTGTAAGTTTTTATTCCTTGATATATCGTTACATATATGCTCATGCTGTTTGAACAGTTTTTCATAGAAGATGAATATTCTAAGGTTCCTTTCGTTTGTTGTCAGTGATCTTGGAAATGCTGCTTTGTCTGGTACACTTGTTCCACAGCTTGGTCAACTCAAGAATTTGCAGTATCTGTATGTTGTTGTGCCTTGATATTTTGATTTCATCTTATTGCTATTTTATTTCGATGAACTATATCCTTTTGTAACTGGATTACTATTGTATAGAAGACGTTCTTGAAACAAATTATAGAATTGCCTAATGACTTCACTGAATGAATTTTCATGAAATATTAAAGAAATGTTATTAGATGACGATTTTACAAAATCTCGAGTTTAAAATATTATATATATTTATAACAGGGAACTGTACAGCAATAACATCACTGGTCCTATTCCAAGTGACTTGGGGAATCTTACTAATTTGGTGAGCTTGGATCTGTACTTAAATCGGTTCACTGGCCCTATTCCGGATTCATTGGGCAAGTTGTCAAAATTGCGATTCCTGTAAGTGTACCTATTGTTGATGGTTTGTTTTATACTTTTGCTTCGGACATGCCCTTTTTTTACTGCTAAATATTTTCTGTGATATATGATTTCTGTTGGTGGGTTTGAGGGAAAAAAATACGCTATCAATATAGATATTAATACTGTTTTCCTGGAATGTCTGTCTAAGGATAGCCGGCTAAATAACAACAGCTTGATGGGTCCTATTCCAATGTCACTGACTAATATTTCAGCTCTCCAAGTTCTGTGAGTTCTTAATCTCAAAATATGTACTTCATTTAATTTTTATTATTTGTATGCAATACTAACTAATATTTATCTCATTTTATTAATCAAATTCAGGGATTTATCTAATAACCAGCTCTCAGGTGTGGTTCCCGATAATGGATCCTTCTCATTATTCACTCCGATCAGGTTCCTACTAAACTCTCTGATATTCTTTCATTCATTGGTTCTGCTTATAAATTTGTTCTGAATTGGCATTGTATCTGCTTGCAGTTTTGCAAACAACTTGAATCTATGTGGACCAGTCACTGGGCACCCTTGTCCAGGCTCTCCTCCGTTTTCTCCGCCTCCCCCTTTTGTCCCCCCACCACCAATCTCTGCCCCAGGTAATCTTCTTTCTGCTGCAATTACTCCTTTTAATTATTAAGTTGAGTTCATAGCCCAGCTAATCTATTTTTTGTAATGGACATGTAAACCTAATTGCAGGAAGTGGCAGTGCAACTGGAGCAATAGCTGGAGGAGTTGCTGGCGGTGCTGCTCTATTATTTGCTGCACCTGCAATTGCATTTGCATGGTGGCGTCGAAGGAAACCACAAGAGTTTTTCTTTGATGTTCCTGGTGAGCGATCCTAATTGAATGACTACTACATATGGTCGAACTCATTACATGATAGAAATTAACTTTGTTCCGTAATTTTGCAGCTGAAGAGGATCCTGAAGTTCATCTTGGGCAGCTTAAGAGATTCTCACTAAGAGAGTTGCAAGTTGCAACAGATACTTTCAGCAATAAGAACATTCTTGGAAGAGGAGGGTTTGGTAAGGTATACAAAGGAAGATTGGCAGACGGTTCACTGGTTGCTGTCAAAAGGTTGAAAGAGGAGCGGACACCGGGTGGGGAGCTTCAGTTTCAGACTGAAGTTGAGATGATCAGCATGGCTGTTCATAGAAATCTCCTCCGTTTACGTGGGTTTTGTATGACTCCAACAGAAAGATTACTTGTTTATCCGTACATGGCTAATGGAAGTGTTGCCTCCTGTTTAAGAGGTATATCTCTATTTATATATATTGTTTGTTTATATATGTGCTCGGCATAATCTTTCATTCAATATTATTCAATATTAATTATTATTCTTGTGATTTTCTATTTGCATTATTCTAGAGCGCCCTCCACATCAGCAACCACTAGATTGGCCAACAAGGAAAAGAATAGCTTTGGGATCAGCAAGGGGTCTTTCATATTTGCATGATCATTGTGACCCAAAGATCATTCATCGGGACGTGAAAGCTGCTAACATATTGTTGGATGAAGAGTTTGAGGCTGTTGTTGGGGATTTTGGATTGGCAAAACTTATGGATTACAAGGACACCCATGTGACAACTGCTGTTCGGGGTACAATAGGGCATATAGCTCCCGAGTACCTATCTACCGGAAAATCTTCAGAGAAAACCGATGTTTTTGGTTATGGTATCATGCTTCTTGAGCTTATCACTGGACAAAGAGCTTTTGACCTTGCTCGGCTTGCCAATGATGATGATGTTATGCTGCTTGATTGGGTATGTTCGGTGCAAATGCATATCCTTCTGATTTTCGTTTATTATATAGTTTACCTTTTCCGTTGAATTTCATTTCATGCAACCCTTGAAATATGTTTATAGGTAAAAGGACTTCTGAAAGAGAAAAAGCTTGAAATGTTAGTTGATCCTGATCTTCAAACCAACTACATAGAAGCCGAGGTAGAACAGTTAATCCAGGTTGCACTACTCTGCACACAAGGTTCACCTATGGACCGGCCGAAGATGTCGGAAGTGGTGAGAATGCTTGAAGGCGACGGTTTGGCAGAAAGATGGGACGAGTGGCAAAAGGGAGAAGTACTTCGCCAGGAAGTGGAACTCGCCCCTCATCCTAATTCCGATTGGATTGTCGACTCTACCGAAAATCTACATGCAGTTGAATTATCTGGTCCAAGGTGACCTTGTCACAGAAGTAATGAAAAGAAAAATGAGTGCAATTATTTGGGACAATTTTTAACTAAAAAAGTTTTCTCAATTTTTTTTTCTTTTCTTTTTTTTGGTTCCTTCAAGTACCATATCCTAATCACATCTCTTTGTATGTCAACTGCATTATAATTATATTATATTCATTTACATTTGTGCATAGGAGTCACTTTGTCAAGTTGAAATTTATTGTATCATTTGCTGTTGTTTGATGAAGTGATATGTTTTACTTAGATGAATCTTTTTGTACACCTTTGCTTCATGCTTGTTCAATCTACAATCTATGCCATGTGTGCATCAAGATGTTAACTTCTGATCAGCTATTATAGTGATAAGATTTTTACTACAAAAATTTGAAGTTATAATAATGTTTGATCTTGATGCTCATACAGCTCATGATTTTTCTCTTTTATACCACTTACAAAATAACAAGCTCAAGTTGTAGTTTTGGCCACTTGCACCAATTTATCAGTGTTACTATAAGAGTGTAACATGCCAAAATTAATCTTTAGAGTTGGCAAACATTGAAAATGTATAAAGAAAGGTATCACATGATTGTTATTATAAAGTGCAAAGACAAAAGAAGTTGAATTTGAATTGAAGAACTAGAATCAAAACAAATATAGTAC
Source organism: Trifolium repens (assembly GCA_030408175.1). Classification (NCBI taxonomy): domain Eukaryota; kingdom Viridiplantae; phylum Streptophyta; class Magnoliopsida; order Fabales; family Fabaceae; genus Trifolium; species Trifolium repens. Next base: position 57,635,604 of record CP125836.1, on the reverse strand, counting down.
TCGTTGATAAAGCTTTATTCAAAATGCATGATATAGCATAAGGTCAAACCTTAAATTTGTACTTGCATCTATCATATTCACCAAGCCAATACGTTAGTGCATGTATTTTGAAATGTGCCATAAACTAGTTTACCTAGAATATTTTAAGAGGTTTTTTTTTAATCTATCCCCTCATAATTCATTAGTCATTATCATATTCATATCCAAACACAAAAATTGTAAATAGTTAAGAATATTATATTTATTGGTTATTGTCATTCACGTGTTTCAATTAGTAATATTTTAACTAGGAGTACTAACAACACTCTCTCGAACATTCACTTTCTAATTAGGTGAAACTCATGTGAGATTTATCATTATATGTGAGACCTATTTTTAAAGTGAGAGACCCGCATTAATTATAACTAATTGAAAAACATGTATTAGAGAAGTTGTTCAAAAGAGAGTGTCGTTACCACACGTCTTTAACTTTAAGAGAATTGCTATTCAAGCAACCATTTTTCATACAATGCATACACATCGTACACCTCAAGATATAGTTGTTGTATTTTTGTTTAAATATCTTAATATTTTGAAACTTCTTATGACAAAGATACTTCATACACAACTATAGAGATACATTTTAAAATATACCTATGACTTATATCTCTCACATAACAGATTTATATGCAAGGATCTGAAATTAAACCAAAAAACAAATATGCTTGAAAGACAATTAATTTTCACACTCAAGCAATGAATTTGATATATTAATCAGATCCTATAATGTGATACTAGCCGCCTCCCGTGCCCGTTTGTGTGATCAATATTCTTTTTTTTTGTTTGATGTGATCAATATTCTCTATTGTGCAAATATAAATAACTACTTAATCTCCTTTTTTATTGGACTTATTTAATTATAATTTATAACTACTTAACCTACTTTTTTTGTGGCTAGTTATTAAGAATAAAAATATATATTTGTTTTTTACTATAAAAAAACTGAAAATCTATTTTTATGTGGAAGTTGTGCTTAGTTTTTATTTTGGTAGTTTTTTTTAAGGGTGAAATAGGAATAACGAAAAAGTCATCCCAAAAATTTGTATCCCCTTTATATATTAGTATAGATAACACTCAGGGGCGGAGCTCCTTGAGGGTTGGGGAGAGCCGCGGTCCGTCCCAATATTTTCGATTTTAATAGATATATATACACACACGCACACACGTATCTTTACAAACTTTTATATGTTATACTGCTATATTAATGGATTCAATTTTAATTATGAAGTCACGATGGCCTGGTGGTAAAACCGCGCTTTTCTCTTCAAAGGTGCAAGGGTTCAACTCTTGCCAATGCCCTTTTTAGATTTTTTTTTTTGCATTTTTTGCATTTTTTATTGCCATTGTTAGTGAGTTTGAGTACTACACTTTAAGGATCAACATTTTTTCATTTCTTCTTATAATAGGTTCAACATTTTATTATGGTATCAAATAGATATAGAAATTAAATTTAATTGGTTTAACATTGAAATAATATTATACCGTTCAATAACGTTTCAAAGAATGAATCTGCATTAACTTTTGTTTTAACTTTTAAGTGGTAAATTTTTTCATGTTTCTCTTAAAGTGTAGAACAAATCATCTTTCTTTGTATTGGTGTGGTATAACATTACTCTTACACGGCTCCCCGGAAATTTTTGCCTAGCTCCACCACTGATAACACTAGAAAACATTAATTATTTGATGAGTCTCACGTGAGTTTCATCCAATGACGAAAACACAATTATGTAGATATATTTGCTTTATCAAATCGAAGTATCGAACTATGAATTTGATGATATATTTGATTTGATAAACACAATAATAAAGAAAACACCTTATAAGCTACGAGAATTGATCATTTTTACGAAAGGAATTTGTGAAGAAAGAGAATAATAATGAATCATGCCATACACTTCCACAACAAATCTCCGCGTGATTTTTTTAATACAAGGGAGTTTATATTTTGACCCATCACTAATAACATTACATGTATGAGCACCTCTAGTGGAGGTTATTTTATTTTGGTCCGCCAGCATGACATCTGATAAAGCAAACCTTTTTTGTCTTTTTGTGGAAAATCATGGAGGTGTAGTGCTCCAGCCGGAGATACGTGACTTCATGAAACAATGGAGCATCATAGTTATTTTGATTAAAATATTAGTTTTATGTACTTATTTTTACCTTTTTAAGTAACAATAAAATTCAATATTAATATATAAAGTTGTAGGACCAATATAAGTTTTTTAAAGTTACACAATTGGAGTAAATAATCAATGAGTTGTTTCAAGATGATGTGGTTAAATAAAACCCACAAAATAACACTTTAGTAGAGATCATCATTGAAGTTGCTCTAAGCATTCTTGTTTTTTTTTTTTCTTTCAAATTCTCCCTAACAAATAGCAATGCTCAAATAAGCTACAATACATGCCCCTCCTTGCAAATATTGTATTAGGTTACCTATAATAAATCCCGACCGTTTATTTATTATAAACTCAATCCAATGACAAATATTTACTGAGGCTCCGTGTTACTTTATAGACCGTTATTTAAAACTTAAAAACCTCAAAATTCAGCGTATCCAACACTACCGTCTGCCGCCCGCCGCCGCAATTCTCAGGTTCGTTCTTTTCTTACCTCTCGCCGCCGTCCAATTCTTCCGCCATAACCCTATTTTTAACTTCCCCTTTCTTAAAATATGCATTTATATGACCTAATTAAACAAACTCTTATGCTTAATCATGTTTTGGCTATGTAGTTTTTTAAATTCCACATGATAATTGAATTCACTGTTGTTGGTTTTTCTACTGTTTGATATTCTCATAAATTTTTCTTACTTTGTTTGTTGTAACACATCCACCACAGGTTTGGTGAGTTGAAAATTTTGCCTTTATACTTAAAACCAATACAATGAGTGATCCAAATCCTCATGACAGCGGTGATGAAGATAATAACAATGATGTTTTCATTGATGAGTCTGATATTGTCCATGAAGTTGCCTTCGACGATGAAGTTCTTCCCGATGCAGATGGCAATGATGCAGGTGGAGACCGAGATGGAGATGGCAGTTCCAGTTTGGACCCTGATGGTATGAACTTTGGGCCTGTTTGGATTGACTTACTTAATTTATATCTACTCACATAAGTTTTGTGAAACTGTTTCGGAGAACTTACAAACAGCAATTTCAATCCTTTTTTTTTGTTCTCGTGTTTCAGGTCTTGTGTATGATTTATTTACGTCAATCAAAGCTACTAACCTTTACTTTGTGTTGTATGTTATGCATCAATTAATGTTAGAATTAAGAAGTAAGTTTTTTCCAGTGTTATATTAATATTATTTTACATATTACAGATGATGATTCTGAGCACACATTCACCGGTCATACTGGTATGATTTATAGTCTTTTTGTTTATGTCTATTTTTCTTCTTTTGCTGTCCCGGTTCTTGGTCGAAATTTAATTTAGGGCTTTAGGTAGTCTTACATTTTGTCAAGGGTTTTAGTAACTGATTTGATAATTCTTCTGTTTTCCTTATCAAATTTTGAAATCACACTTTCTTCTTTGATTGTTACCAGCGCATTATAGAGTCACAGACATCATATATCTGCAAAGTGTTAAAAGGGATTGATAATATATTTTTAATGCTTTCTTTGATTCTTGTATAGGAGAATTATATTCAGTTGCCTGCAGCCCAACAGATACTGCACTGGTTGCAACAGGAGGTGGTGACGACAAAGGATTTCTCTGGAAGATCAATAATGGAGAGTGGGCTTCTGAGCTTAAAGGTATATTTCTTTTCTTCTGATGAAAGGCAAATATTATTGGTTAGTTTGGCAAGGGACGGGAGAAATATTAGTTGTAGAGATTGAACTCTGGATATCTTATATAGAACTCCTACGATGTTCCAACCCATATGATTGTGTTTGCACGATACATAGCTATTGATGGGTGGATTTTTACTATTTAGTACAAGTGCGGCAATGACATGATAATTGCTAAAGTCAATATTGTATTTCTTGCAATCTCCAAGTTAGTTTGTTATTAATTTTGTGCAGGTCATGAAGAATCTGTATCTAGTTTAGGTTTTAGCCATGATGGAACGTTTTTGGCATCAGGAGGTCTTGATGGAACTGTTAAAATATGGGATGCATCTGGAAATCTGAAGGGTGAACTTGAGGGTGCTGGAGGGGGCATTGAGGTAAGACTGTTAAATAATTTTTCTTGCCTTTTATGCTTGAACTTGAAGTAGTTTCTAAATTAGTTTCTGTTAAATCTTTTAGTGGATCAGGTGGCATCCAAGAGGAAACATGCTCATGGCTGGTTTTGAAGAATCCCCCTCGGTTTGGATGTGGAATATTAATAGTTTGGCCATCTTTATGTCATTTGATGGCCATGCTAGTAAAGTGACTTGTGGTGATTTTACTCCCGATGGTAGTAATCTATCTACATCTTGGCTCATTTAACTGTTATGATTTACATTATGCATTTTTACCTTTTAAATTTCCTTTCACTTGGTAACTTAGGGAGAATAATATGCACTGGTTCTGATGATGCAACCTTGAGAATATGGAACCCAAAAACTGGAGAAAGCATTCATGTTGTGCGAGGTAATGTAAACTTCACTTTATAGTGTCTTTTCCGTATATGAATCATAGGCTAGTTTAACTATTATCAATACCCACAACTACAAAATTAAGTTTAAGAAGCTTTGAACACCGGCAACACCTCTCCTGTCTACAAGAAAACTTGTAATCTTTCTCGTTCAAATTTGCGGTTATAGTATGAAATATAAAGTATCTCTCCTTCTACTAGAAAGCGAAGAAGTGACAAAAAGTGCAAGTTACGATAAACTGTTTGTGAGAAAATGTGAGGAATAAAGTATTTCTGAAGAGTGAATAACAAAGATGTATCTCTGTGATAGCAGAGACTAGGAAGACATTCAATTGATATGTTATAATAGATAAAGAAAGGAATTAGTTATACCTCGTACAGAAGGTAGTGATACAATACAGTGATCTTATAGTGTGCTAGGCATGCTGCCTTTTTACAAAAATATCAACCACACGGTATTACAAGTTACAACTACACTTTAACATGCCCCCTGGCAGGGTGAGTGAGCAAAGGAAAGTTGGTCAAACACCCTCAAAGGGATAAATATCTGATAAGATGAGGCTTTAGTTGGCCACTAGTGGCTTTTCTTGGACCATCAGAAAATTATATTATGTCCCAAGAAAACACAAATGAAATGTGGATCTTCTATCATCCGGTTAGATGCCTAATTCTCATCATACTAAGAATTTAAAGGGGGACTGAAATGATGATGCTGGCTGAAGGAGGTGCATGAATTCATTAATAATCGTAGAATTCTTTTGACAACCTTCCAATATGAAATGCAAATCTGATCTCTATCCTTGTGACAGTAGTGAACTGCATCCCCCACCAATAGATCTATATAAAGTACAATCAGCTACATAGTCTACCATACTTGGGAAAGTTTACAGTTTCCTTCCTACCATTGGAGTGGAATTCCCTGGGCCTCTATCATATGATCCTTTTCTAGCCGATTCCAAATGTATTTATTTAGCTTGAGATAAATGGAGTGAACCATCTTTCAAGTGTTTTAGTTCAATTCCTAGGAAATTGTCCAGCTCAGCTAGGAGTTTGAGAGAAAGATGTGGATTAAGCTTGGTTATAATTTTCCGAATTAATGAAAGATGTACTGTGATGACACTGAGTGTGAAAAGAGAGTGATCACATCTGTTAGATTTTGAAGCCTAGACCCAAGAGAGCATATGCAAGACTCTTAATCCAAGCCCCATTGATGTGTGTTTGAGGGCATACAATGCTTTATTGAGCTTGCATATAACAAATATTTGTCTCAGCTTATTCGTAACCGGGTAGTTCCGTAGTTGTTCTATGTGTACTTCATCTAACTGCCCATATTTTCCACTTGCTGGATATGCTTATGATGAGTAAGCGCCAAAGTGAGGAGCTATGCTAATGGTGACCGACTTTATATATTCGGATTATCCCTGCTAATGGATATTTCTCAAATTGGGACCTGGTTGTTATGGGAAACCGTTTCTCCACAAGTTGAGCCTTATACTTGTTAAATGTACTATTCGGATTATCCTTTTCCTTAAACACCCATTATGATGGCACTGCAGATTAGGGCACCCCATTATGAGGTAGTGAACATGTATTACAGCAGTGTAATTTGTTCATACCTTAATAAAATGTGATTGTCTGCCATCTAACTTTTCTGCTAAGGTTTATGATAAACTTTTTGATTTGGTTACAAATAAGGCACATTGGCTCCACCCTTTTTGAATATGTTAAACTTGTTGCTACCTGTACTCACTCACTTCTGTAGATGCCTGGATCTATCATCCAAAACAGAATTCTGACACTCTCATGTTCTTCCAACAAAAATCACAGAGCTCTTCAAACTATTTGGGGTGTGGGCAGGGAGTGCTCTTACGTTCAGACCTGTCCATGATCATCGTAATTGTAACCTCATACAGAAAAAAACATAGAAACAAGTCACATTCTTCTTGCTTATGCAAAGTTATTTAACCAATTTTGGATTCATGAACTTCATGTCTTTTAAGCTCCCACTTTCTTTATCAATATTAAGCAGGGTCAACATTAACAAAGTAAAATTTGAGAAATATCCTGGCACACTCACAGTAGGCAGTAGCCTCAAAGAATTCATGTCAAATTACAACATGGCCAATTTTATATAGGCTCAAAGCAAATGATTACAAAGATAAATATAGGAAATGTTATCCCTATTTATAGGATACGAATTGGTCATGTTGTAATTTATTGTAAAGGAAATATTTATTTTAAAAAGAGATATAGGAGAAAACAGAGAGAGACCTATGGAGAAACCGTGCTTTGAACTACACAGCGAAGTCGATTTTATGGCTCAGCAATAATTTCAAAAATAAATGTAGGAGATATTAACCCTATTTGCATGATATGATATGTCTATACATTAAATATAGAGAATAGAATATATATTCAACACTTTCATTTGCATATTTTTGTCTTTTTTGTTAACCTTTACTTTTCCAGGTCATCCATACCACACCGAGGGATTAACATGTTTAGCAATAAATCCAGCTTCAACTATTGCTCTTACTGGTTCCCAGGATGGATCTGTTCATATTGTGAATATCACTACAGGAAAAGTATGTATTTTCATTGCATTTGATATTTAATGTGCTTCAGTGCAGTTGATATTTAATGTGCTACTTTATATAATCAACTAGTATTTTTTGTGCATGTCTTTGGGGTATGATGTCTCGCTATTTTGAGAATCTTTTCGTGTGTGTCTAGAGTTATGTTTCTAAAATTTGGTTCACAAGACTGTTGAGAGCAATGTAGTCAGGTTCGAGTTTCTACGTAGGTTCGTTAGGCTGGTGGCGAGTCGTAAGCTCGAGGTTCGTAGCACGGTTCGTAGCACGGTTCGTAAGAACCTACTCAAGGGCAAAATTGTAACTTCACATGTGTATATATATATATATATATATATATATATATATATATATATACACACAAAAAAAGAATACATGATCAAAATATACTTAGTTAATTAATATATCAAAATATACATACTTAGAGTGATGAAACAGTGACTGAGTGATGAACTGATTATGGTGATGAAAAAAAGAGTGAGAAACAGAGTGATACGATGATGATGAAAAACAGAGTGAGAAACAGAGTCATGAGATGATGAAAAACGATGATGATGATGATGATACGATGATGATGATACGATGATGATGATACGGGTGATGATGAAAAACGATGATGATGATGATACGATGATGATGATGAAACGATGAGATGAGGTTGAAAGAACGATGATGAAGGAACGATGATGATGGAACGGTGATGATGATGAAACGGTGGCTAGGTTTTTACATTTTTGGTGAAAGGGAACACGTGAAATTTTCCAAGCCAAAAATTGGGAATTTAGGGTGAAATTAAATTCGGGTTATTTCATTACCCGACCCGTTTTTGCACCGCCCAACCCAATTGAAGCCCAAAAACGGCCCAGTACTACGTTTCCACTCAAAGCACGCGTACCTGTCCACGAAACGGCCGGAAAACGCACCTGGACAAGAACGAAGCACGGCAAGCCGCCGTCAGCACGTAAAAACGTGCGAACCTACGTACGTGCACGCGAACCTGACTACATTGGTTGAGAGTCCCACATTATGAGTTATTGCCTAAAAAATATGTTTATAGCTTATAAGTGAGAGACATCCCTCACCTTACAAGTTGATTTTGTAAGGATGAGATAGGCCAAATCCAAAACCTGAAGATGGTATTATCCAAGATCCATTGGGCCATTCACTATCAGCAGCTATGAGACAACTTGAGTCCTACTCCAAATGTTCAAAACCGGGAGGGGGTGTGTTGAGAGTCCCACACAGGTTGAGATATGGCTTGAAATGTGTTTATAACTTGAAGCATCCTTCAACTTTACAAGCTAATTTGGACGGTTAGTTATTCCCAACCCAAATTCTAAAAAATGACATAGTTTTAATAGTTTTGAAAGGTTAAAGACTGGGGTGGGATCTTCATTGGGGAAGAGGGGTGCCAGTTATCGTGTATATATACACCATATTAGGCACATTAGAGTACATGTGTTGCATCTGTCGCAGTGGAAAATGGAAGCTTTTTGACATCAAATAGTTGCGAGTTCAAGTCCGTGCGATGCCTTTTTCTGTATTTTTATTCACTTTTATTCATAAAAAGGAACTTTCTAGGATAATGTTCATTTTTATCTCACCCGAAAATATAATAATTATTATTAAGAATAATGTTCTTTTATAAGGTGGCCTTTGTAGTACTGGAGGAAGACTGCAAGAGCCCCCCTAACTAAGGCTCCAAACTTTCATCACCTATCCCTGTACTAATTGTTCCATTTGTCTCTGCATGCTGCAACTTTATTTATGTGTAAGGGGTTTGAGCATATAAATTTAGCTTTCTGCCTGGTTTCTAAGAAATGCTGTATCCTGTTGACAGGTTGTTAGTACCCTGCCTTCTCATTCAAGTTCCATCGAGTGTGTTGGGTTCGCACCAAGCCCACCAAACTCACCAAGGTATGTTTTAAGATTAGCAAACCGTTCATAGCCTGTGTGTATGTGCATTTCACGGCTCACGCACATTTCCATGTCCATGTATGCTTGTTGGATCATGCATGTGTATGTTGCAAGTTTTATTTATTCAAAGATTGCTTGAGCCTCAAAGGACAGCAACATACTGGAGAGATAAATAAGAAAAGTAAATTTGTCCAACATTAGAGAATTACTGTCATAAGTAAAAATAGTCTTGTCGGTGACAAGCAAGCAACATAAAATCAGCATTGTTTAATGTTTGAAAAAAAATAAGGTCTGTTAATATATATGAAACTCAATCAAGTATCACGATTCATGATTCACGACTCATAAATCACAATATATTATTGAACCTACTTGATATAACCGTCAGTGACTTCAGTTACAGTATAACACAAATATGAAAAGTAGTTTCATCTCATTCCCAAGTAATTCTATCTAATAGTTTACATAAGTGAAAATTATGGGCATCTTTTCATAATGCTTTGAATTGCATTCATATACACTATTTCAACATTTCAGTAACTGCATTTTTGTTTTAATTTAAGGAAAATGCTATTTAGCAAGAATTTTTTGATGCAAGAAAGAGAATAACAAATCCTCACCCTTAATTACATCCATAACCACCCATGTTTTTCACTAAAAAAGAAGATTAAATGACATCATCCTTTAAGATTTTGCCATGTGTTAATTCTTGCATTTCTTGTGTAAAAATTTCATGCTAAATAGCAATGCTCTTAATCTAATGATGATTTGGACCTTGTACTCCTAATTTAATATGAGCCATCAGTAACTTTGTTCCTTAAAACTGTATGACAGTGGTTCCTGGGCTGCAATTGGAGGCTTGGATAAAATGATCATCTGGGATGTAGAGCACTCCTTAGTCCGAACCACTTGTGAGCACGAGGTATGTTGGAATGTTGCTATGTGCAAGTGACATACTTATGCATTAAAAACTGAATGAACTCTATCTGCAATTATACTTTTATATATATATATATATATGAAATTATTAATTTTTTATATAAAAAAAATAAAAAATAAAATTTTTTTGTCTGATGAATGGAAATTTTACATTTTGGGCAGTATGGAGTGACATGTTTGATATGGCTTGGAACATCGTATGTGGCTACTGGTTCTAATGACGGACTTGTTAGAATATGGGACAGTCGGTCTGGTGAATGTGTCAGAACATTCAGAGGGCACTCTGAAAACATTCAATCTCTTTCTCTGTCGGCTAATCGCGAGTACCTTGTTTCGGCTTCTATGGATCATACGGCTCGTGTTTTTGATGTTAAAGGATTTCATTAAGCAAAGCCTTCTGTTTGAATTCCATATGATATGGGGTTACTCTATAGAAGCCATGCTGTTCTTGTATGAGTTGTATCTTATGTTGTGGTAGAGTAAAACAACTGCTGCGTAAAGTTTTAAATTTTGACGGACCTAAACATTGTTTGGATTTTTTAAGGTCATTTTTACTTTTTAATATTAATTTTGATGTTCACACAAACACAAAAATTTAGTGTTTTATGGAGAAGATGCGGGTTCGTACATTGTGATCAATGCATATTTATTTATTTGTTCAAATGAGTAATCCATATTTGAATTTAACATTTTATCAAAAAAAAAAAATATTTGAATTTAACATAAACATAATCACAACGGATTAAAGAAAAATTTTCTTTATGCCCCTTACATGCTCACAGACCCTCTAAAATTTCAATTTTGCCCTTTATATAATGATGATCATAAGTTACCTTCTTAACAGATATCTTTCAATAGTTTTTGAAAGATACCCTTCAAATAATAAAGTTAAATAAGTGGGCTTCCAAAAAAGTTGAGATGTTGAAGCCAAATATTTCTTTTTCCACAAGTGTTTATTGCAAAGGCATAAGTTATGCCATAAGTACAAGTCAAAGTACAATGTGGTTTCATAGTCCACACAAATGATGTTAGCCTACAAAGCAATGGTCTTATACAAAGCAATGACTCAAAATAATATAGATTACACCCGCACTACATATTGATCATTTTAGCACCTGAGCAATCACTCCAAGTCAGCTATATAAGACATTCTGTTTCCAACTGCCAATTCCAGATGTAATGAACTCAGCAACTCACCCATAGTCTGCTAAAATTTGAACACAAACTTTATGACAGTATAAAATTCACTAGTAGCAGCTCGGGATCTCTGCTCGTGTCACCAAATAAGCTGCGGAAAAGCGAAAAGCCAGATATATAATTAACAATCAGACCTTCTGTCCACAGCCATACGGACACGAATTTTAGAGATTCAACCCAGCTGCAACTGGAACTCTATACTGCCAACAACAAATCAGACCAGGTTCGAAATGCAACCTCCACATACAGCACCTGCAAAGATAAAATCTGAAAACACAAATATAATAATATCTTATATCACCATTCACTTGACAATTTCGAGGCAAGGAACTGGATTTGTCATCCATTGCGAAATATCATAATTGAAGATTTGAAGCTTCTTGACTTTACTCTCAACCAATTCCACGAGATTAATTTGGCATGTTCCGTAATCGATGCTGCTGTACTATTTTTATCCTGAAAAATCTTCGCGTTTCTAGCTTTCCAAATGCTCCATATGCATGCAAACCAATGGTTCAAAGCAAGGTTGTTAAAATCGCGATTTAAAACGTAAAAACCATAGTTTTTACGTTTCTAGGTAGCAAAAATGAGTTAAATCGCTGGTAGAATCGTTTTCTGGTAAAATCGTGATCTGGAACGATTTTACACGATTTAACTCGCAGTAAAATCTCTAAAATCGTGGAAAATCGTAGCAAAATCGTGTACAATCCTTGGTTTTAACTCTTTGAGACGATTTTACCTTTTTTAAAAAAAAATAAAAAATTGACAATTTCTTTAAAAAAATCCAATTTTTATGAATATTACATTTTATTATGGTGATTTAGTATATTTTAGCTTTGAAATTTTAAATTATTAATGCATTATAGTATTATATATGTATATATACATGTTATGTGTATAAAATTAATATTATTTTAATATGAGGTAAAATCGACGATTTTACGTTTCGATTTTACCTAAGCAAAAAGAATTAAGGTAAAATCTCGATTCTGACAACTTTGGTTTAAAGTCCCGCTTATGTACCTTTATTCTTTTGTACTATCTTCGTGAACGCGTCGAAATGTGTAATACACTCATTATGCATAACCGATCGAGTTCACCCCTATCCACCTGCATATATTCATCCAAACTTCATGCGCGATATTACAATCGAAGATGATATGAGATGATGACTCCACCCTTCCACAATGCATTGCACAGTTGACTGCAGAACTATCTATAATTCCTCGCTTACAAAGATTTACTTTTGAAGGAATACGATCTTCGAATACCTGCCACCCGAAAACTGCCACCTTTAGCGGCACTAGTTTGTGCCACACCTTTTTGTATGGTGTTTGATTTCCCAAGTTGTTGTCCTCCGTCAAGACTTTGTATGCTGACTTAACAGAGTAGCATTTCGAGGAATCATCCAGCCATATCAAGCGATCTTTATTCCCTGTTCGAAATACCACTGTCCCTAATTCCTCTATCAGAACATGAAGCATATCCAACTCCCAATCGAACAGCTCCCTACGCCACCGGAAATCCCATTCACTCATTCCCCCTGCCTCTATCCTCATCTCAGCTACGCTCACCTCTTTGTTCGTCGCTCAATCTACTTGTATGTTCCTCAAACCAATTATAATTATTTCCCACCCCTACTGCCTCCACTCTTCCAATATCTCTTAACCACATTGATGTCGATCTACCCCCTACCTTGATTTTCCCTTCAACCTCTCCATATTTCCACTTAAGTATCTTATACCACAAGTTTTCTTTTGAAAGTTACATTTCGATAAGTGATTGGAAGATATCTTTGCTCGATTGAATTTTCTAAACAGTTCAGTACATATCTTCCGATATAAAGGGAAAAATAGAAATTTAAAGGGGATTGTAGCATGGAAGATTTCTCTTCCCACCTCCCACGTCTCTTTTTCACCCCCTAGTTTCCGTTTATACCCTTGGAAAAACTTCGGTAAACACGAACCGAAGTTTTAAACGGTTGAAAACACATGTTTTTCTATATTTGAAAACTTCGGCAAATGAAAATCGAAATTTTGGGGGGTAAAATTGGATTTTTCAGGGGTGAAAAAGAGACGTGGGGGGTGGGAAGAAAAATCTTCGCATGTTAGGAGGCCTGAAGAGTATTTTTCTTGGAATTAATTATGGAAGTTTGCTATTTAGGCCCCCTGCTATTACTCACAGGCCTTCCGTTGTGACCAAAATGCCCTTATAAGCATTTGTTTCCTAGGAAACGAATGAAACAAATTTCGTCACCTAGAAGACGAAATTATGTTAAAACATAGTGTGTCTCCATTGTCTCACACATTTGGGCATAAAACACGCAATTTTGTCTCGTAGTTACCGAAACGCCAATTTTTTGAAATTTTGTCACCTAGAAGACAAAATTTTGGTTAAACATAGTAGGTCTGCCTAGTCGTGCACATTTGGGCACAAAACACACAATTTCATGTCGTAGTTACCGAAAAATCCATTTTTTGAAATTTTGTCACCTAGAAGACGAAATTGTGTGTTTTGTCACCTAGAAAATGAAATTTTGATTTTCTGCGATTTCGTTTCCTAGAAACCAAAGTATCCTGATGCAAAAGTGGGGATATTTTGGAATTTTTTAGGGTCTGAGATCAACATGAGGGGGCCTAGATAACAATTTTCTTAATTATGAATAGCCCATGAATGTTTAGAAGCCAATGAAAAGCCCACGAATACCATCATTAAGCTTTATTTATTTATTTTGACGAAAATAGTGACATTAAGCTGATAAGTAATTTGGATTTCAGACTAATTTATATTTCTTTTCGTAGAAAACTAATATTCAGTCCTCTTATAGAATTTGATAGTCTATATACAGCTTTGTTATTTTGAGAAAATAGAATTTCAATCTTAAGTTTTACGAATAAAATCTCATATCTTATATACAAAGAAGACCTGTATATGACTTATGGTGCCTTATTTATTTATTTATTTTTTAATAATAATTATGGTGCCTTATTGATGTATCTCCTGCTTTGCTCATGACATGAGATTAAGTTCTATATTTTTATGTATATTATTCTTTAAATGATTACATTACATGTATCTCTTGCTTTACTCACCAAATGCTTGTGATTTGATCCTATCTCGTATTGTGTTTATTTTATTTTGATGAATAAAATTACATAACTATTAAATTTTAAAAAAAAGGCGCAGTTAAATTTGATAAAAATATAATTGTGTATTCTCAAAAATATTTTTCACAAGAATTTGTTTTCTAACAATAAAAGAATCATTTAAAAATAAAATTTATACTATTATTTTGAGGTATTTTAGAATGACATCATTACATATAATGAAGTAGAATTAATCTTTTTTTTGACTAATGAAAGTAGTTAATCTTGTATGCTTGTTTACATATTTTTTTGGTACAAAATTTTGTTTATATTTGAGATTACTAATTTATTTATTTTGTTGCTTATATTCAATCAATATCACATAGAATATTTAGTTAATTAGTTGTAGATGGGTATTGAACCCTCCAAAAGTAACAAAACCTTCAACTTAACGTGGACATTTTTCTTTTACTCTTTCTTGCATTCTTAATGTTATTTTTAATATATAGTTCAACTTTTAACTTTTTATTGTTTTATTTCTTGTCAATTAGCATGCTAATTCAATCTAGTATATAGTTTCTAGATTGCATAAACAGATTGAAAGTGACAAGACCATAAATAAGCCGTAGATAGAGTCGCATGGCAAATTAAAGTTTAAATACGTGCTTGACATCACAAATGGCGGGCAATGTGCCTTGAAATTGGAAAATTATGTGATTAAAATATGGGTCATGCTAACCGGTGTTCCCGGGGCACTGGTTAAAGAAACCAAAAGAAGCAAGTTTTACATTGAAAAATGTATTCTTTAAACTTTTAAAAGAAAAATTACACAAGTCCCAAGACTTTTATACCTTATTTAGTTCCTTAACTAGTGCCCCAGGGGCACTAGTTAGCATTTTCCTTAAAATATTATCAACTAGAAAGATCCAAGTTGCATATTCCTCAACCCAATACAACAAATAATAACAAGTTGCAACTTTTAAATTTCCCACTTGCACACATGATAAGTAATTTGACATTTAACTACACCACCACAATTGTGTATGGAAGATTTTGTCAATATTAACATAATTCTTGCAATAGGCACCCGATTATTTATTATTGATTCGTGAAGACATCAAAGTAATGACAAATTTTGTTAGCAAATATAGTATTTTTTTTATGAGTTCAGTTTAATTGGTACAGACATGGTATTTTATAGATTTAAATGCAGTTTTGGTTTTCCTATTTTATAAAATTCGCAATTTTAGTTCATCTATTTTATTTTTCGCAATTTTAAACCTCTATTTTATAAAATGAAAACATTTGGTCCCTCTCTTTGTTTGGTCTTCAATTTTGGTGATGTGGCACTTAATTAAATGATATGTCACTGTGGACAATGTGCCTGCCATGTCACCTAAATAAATTAACTTAAAAGTTTTTATTTAATAAATTAATATTATTAATTATATATTTTAACAATTAGAATAATAATTTAAGAAATATTTGAGATTGAGATCCAATGGCCTAAAAGTAATCATCATCGCTATTCATCATCACTAGGAAGACAAGAACTTGTATTCTTCATCTTCTGCAAATCTTTGATCACACCCAAAAATAAAGAAAATCCATTCAACAAAACTAACAAAAACAAATAATTTGTTTTTCAGATCTACGCCCTTATACTCCTAATTAAGAGTATCAGGGCCGGCCCTGAGGCTGGGGCAAGCAGGCCCACAGCCCAGGGCCTCAAAATTTTGGGGCCTCATTTTTTTTTCTTTCTTTCTCTTCTTTCAAACCCAACATACTAAATATTGGTTAAGTAGTGATTGCAAGACAAAATTGCAAAAGAGGCGATTTGGTGTGGTGGTCTGCATGTCACTCTCATCTTTTTATAGTCAACGAGAGGGTGCGGGTTTCATCCCCCTAGGTTACGTTTTTTTCCTTTGATTTCATTTAAAACATATTTGATTGTATTAATATATAATATACTAAATAATAAGTTTTTCCAATAATAAAAATCACTCTACAGTTAAAAATGTAGATTTCCTTATAATAAAAAAAGAAAAGAAAAAAGATTTCCCTTGCTATTTTATTTTAAAACAAAAATTACATTTTGTTATTTCTCTAAAGAATTAATTTCTAAAATTAAGTTGCAATTTTTATCAAAAACATTATAAGTATTTAAATAGAACATGTTTAATTTCAACAAATGATATCATCATACCACCATAAAAATTATAAATAAAATTATTTCCTTTTACAAAATGATGAATTTTTTCTATAAATAAAATCATTTTATAACTCTTAAATAACTTTAGTAATTTATTTATAAAAAAAGCTACATTTTGTTATTTCTTTGAAAAATTTCTTTTGAAAGGGTTTGAAAAATTTCTTTCAAAATAAAGAATTAGTTCCTAAAATTTAATTGCAATTTTTATTAAGGACACACTATCAATTTTTAATGAATTAGCTTGAAGATGTAAATTGTTATTCTCGATTTAAATATGATTATGTTTTACATTATTGATGTTAGTTACATTTTAAACAAAAGATGACTCTTTTTAAAAAATTATTTTTTTTTAACAAAAATATTTTAACTTTACTAAATTTACTTTATCATTAAAGGGTCTCTTTATTGAATTTGTCCTGAGCCTTCAAATACTCAGGGACGGCACTGAGGATTATGCATAAAATAAATAAACAATATATTAAGCGTTTTATGTTGGTTGTATAATAATATTGTTAATGACATTATCAAAAAAATAATATTGTTAATGATTTGTAGTGTGTAATGGTATACTAGTATGTTTTTCAAACTAGTACGCTACACGTAAACGTAATTGTATCATATCATATATACTCACAATGATAATAATACTAGTATAATCTTCATATATTGTTGTTTGAAATTAGGATATATATGTCTTCTAAGTTCTAAGAGATTCCCTTGCACAAATTCTACGTTATCATCACCAACTTTTTCGGTATATTATTAATAACTAGTAGTATATATTGGATATACGTTTGGCATTGGCACCTCATTGTTTGAATTGTTCAAATGGCCGCCGGTCCAGTTTGGCTGATCAAGGAAGGAAGGGAAAGCTGCTATTTACGCCCCCTACA
Source organism: Trifolium repens (assembly GCA_030408175.1). Taxonomy (NCBI): domain Eukaryota; kingdom Viridiplantae; phylum Streptophyta; class Magnoliopsida; order Fabales; family Fabaceae; genus Trifolium; species Trifolium repens. Next base: position 57,618,141 of record CP125836.1, on the reverse strand, counting down.
TTTACTCACAGGCCCTCCGAACTGACAAAAATACCCCTGAAACTTCTTTCATTCTACCCCTTGCACGTGTGGGTGGTACGGCACGGTTTTTAGCACGCTCCCTACGAGCGGAACTGTGTGCAACACTTTTCCTGCCAAGTCGTTTTCGACCAACTTCTTCTTCCATTCCTACAATCAAAATTATCAACAACATCAATTTCATTTCAAAATCATCAACAACATTAACTTTATTCATTCAATTCAAAATCATCACAAATAATCATCACAGATAATCATCAACTACGGTTCTAAAGTTTGTTGATTTCCAACAATCAATTGAAACATAATCATCAATATTCAAAGAGAAACCAATTCAATTCAATTCAATCATAATCATCAATTTCAATTTCAGCGTGTTCATAATCATAAACCAATAACCAATTTCAAATTCAATCATAAACCAATTCAAACATTCCATAATCAACAATAATCACTATTTCATAACAATCAACAACATACAATTTCAATTTCAAACCCTAAATCCCCAAATTCAAACCCTAAATCAAACTTTAACCTAATCAGTTTATATCATGCAATTGGGTTCGAAATTCATCATCAAACAACTATAAAGGATGTAATCAATGAGAAATCATCCACAATTTCATTAAAAACGATTAAATTGATAGAAAACTTACTTGAATTTTCGTTGAATAGGTGGGAAATTCCTCTTTCTTTTAGCTGCTATTTTGTAAAAGGACTCCTAATTGATTTAAATAGATGCTGATTGATTTGATATGGTTGATGCAAATCGCTCCTTCAAAACCCTAAAATCGCCCAAAAATTTCTAATTTTGAATTTGAATCAAAGTGATAGACGATTCTGATAATCGTGTTCATATTCATCGTTTTCGTCATCTACGTGACGAAAGTCAGCGTGTTCGTCGCGTACGTGACGAAACAAGCATTCGTCAACTACGAGACGAAAATTAAGGCCCATAAGCCACTATCCGCCCTCAATGAGGACCAAAATTGCGTGCTGTTTGGTTTCGTCAGCTAGATGACGAACGAATTCTTACTTCGTTACCCACGTGACGAAAATTTTAGCATGTAATTCAGGGGTATTTTGGGATTTTAGGGGGGCCTCCTAGCAAACCAAGGGGCCTAAATAGCAATTTTCGAAGGAAGGAAGGTGGTCATTTTGTCTCATTATCCATATTCGATATGTTGGTGGAGATTCCATCTATAATAATATACTTTTGCCTTTCAAAAATAAAAAGGGTTTAATTTCATTTTCAGCCCTCCTTTTTTTTTAAAATTTGCGATTTTAATTCCATATTTTAAAATCAAATATTTTTATCCATCTATTTCGACATTTGTTGCACTTTTGGTCCCAACCCTTATTTTGGCACCAAAAAATGATGAGGTGTCACATTTTTTATGAGTTGCATGTAAAGTGATGATGTAGCAAAATATATTATTTTACACAAGCAAAATATTTGATAATAAGAAAAAAAATGTTTTGCATTGTAAATAAGATTTTTTATATTTAAAAAATATTGACTACATAAATTGTAAAATATTTGTTTAATTTTAATTTTGATACAACAACATATCTTCTTTTTGGCGCAAATTTTTAGATGAGGATGGACTTTTTTTAAGTAAAAAATAGACATATCTTATTTTTAAATAATTTACTTCTAACAAGGTCGTGATTTCTATGGTAGTATGTTTATATTTTCTGATAGGAAAAGGATGTTAAATTAGGTGACAAATACGGAGTGGCCGGAGGTCACAACAAAATCCCAATTATAGGGTTCAATAATTAGTTTCTATTTAATTTAATACTTGCAAAACTCTTACACCCAATCACATTGCTCCATCTCATAAGGTTAAACCATTATCTTCACAAACTCTTCATCACAATAATTCAAGGGTTATAATAGTCTTTTAATGCCACGTGGCACGCCGCAAATCAACATGATGTAATCCTGACTGATGATCATCATTGAGGCTCTGTTTGGTAAAATTAAGCTATAAGCTAGCTGATAGCTGAAAAGCTAACTTATAGTTGATAAGCTAGCTTTTAGCTGATAGCTGAAAAGCTAGTATAATAAAATTAAAGTGTTTGACAAAATTAGCTTTTGTAATTATAAAATGACATAAAAGTATTATGTGAGTGGGTGGTTATTTTTTTGAGTGGGTAGTTTTTTTATTAAAAAAATAAAAATAATAAGGTTAAAATTGGAATAAAAGGTAAAAAGCTATAAGCTATAAGCTCAAACGCTACTTGAAATAGCATCTGGAAAAAAGTTATAAGTTAGTAAAAAAAGCTTCTTACCAAACACCTCCAATTTTATAAAACAAGCTTATAAGTTAATACAATAAGCTATAAGCCAGCTTATTGGGGTTACCAAACACACCCTGAAGCGAGAGAATAAAATTGGCGGCTCCTATATCTCGGATACTCTTCCAATGCATGATAGACACGTGGAACTATTTCAAGTTCCCGCGTCAATTGCTTTCAACCATGATTTAAAAAAGAAAAATAAAATATGAGTAAACACTAATATTTTAGAAAATTCTAATATGAACTATTTTTTCACTAACCTTAAAATAAATATAAAGTTTACAAAATTCAGTGTTGGATTGAAATTTTATATTATAAAGATTATTCATAATTTTTTTTTAGAAAAATTGAAAAATCATTTGATATGTTATTATGAGATTCATTAAGATTAATGATTTATGAATTTTTATTAAAAATTGTTAATCTTGACATGTCTCAATAACATATTAAATGATTTTTAATTTTTCTAAATTTTTTATGGATGATCTATATGATATACATTTTCAATCTGAATTTTCTGAAATCAAACCTATTATAAGAAATTTAGTTTTTTAAAAATGGGAGAATAACTTCAATAGACTATATAGTTATTAATATGTATATATTTAGTCTATTTTGTTAGGTTTGACTTTACTTTAGTTTGACATGTTATTGTGTGGGTCATCAGAAGACCTCACAGATATTTATTTTTTTCGAAGAGGACAACCTATGAGGAAATCCTCGTGGACAAGGTTAAACTCTCCTCTAATAAATGATCTTTAAGTAAACACTTTGGCCTCTTTTACTCTTTCTATGAGTGGGAGGTAGAACATGTCATGTGCTGGAACATATAGTATTTTGTGGAAGAGACAGTGTTGGCCTTAGGGTGGGTCAGGAGTGCAATGGCCAAGGGTCCAATATTTTTTTTTTTTTTGATGGGAGCAAACTCAATGCATTTCATTTATAATAATGTGTTAAATACAAGGTGGACAATAATCATAAATATGAGGACTAGCGTAAAAACGAGCCACCTGAGCTAACTCGTGGGCCACTCGATTAGCTTGCCTCCGAATATAACTGACCTTACAGTTAGGAAACAAATTTAAAAGACACCGACATTGCTCTATAGCAGTTCCATATTCAGTAACATTTCTATCCTTACTCACAACACTGTTCACGACTTCCATGCAATCCATTTCTATTTCAACTCTTTCTATATGAAGTTGCTGAAGCCACTTTAATGTTACTAGCAATCCATGTGCCTCTGCTTCTTTAATATCTGGTTGTCCTTCAAAATGTGATGTGCTTGCTCTCATAAAATTGCCATCAGCATCTCTTAAACATGCACCAATAGAGTATTGATTTTCTGTGACATAGCATGCCGCGTCTACATTGCATTTTACCATTCCTTGCTGCGGTTTTGTCCATTTCTCCCGTGTCGGATCTGTCATCAACCTGTCACGAACAGGCTTGCATCTAACTTGCAGCCACTCCAGCAGCGTGTCCTTTGCTCGTTGGATAACCTCAAATGTAGGTGGAAAATTGTTGTTCCAGCATTTTTGATTTCGCCGCCACCATACTGTCCACAAAACCATAGCAACTGATGCCATCATTGTGTTATCTAATTTCTCCAGCAATGTAAATACTAGTGCTACATAACCTGACGCATCAAGCACATATTGCTCCAATAGTTCCCACATACCCGTATCCTTCCATACTTCCTGCACAGTCACACATCCAAAGAAACAGTGCCATTCGTTTTCACTAGCAGCTTCACAACACGGACACATTGCGCCACATTGTACCCCTCGCTGAGTTAACCTGTCTTTGACTGGAATACAACCTCTTAGTGTTCTCCATAAAAAGATCTTCACTCTGTTAGGAATTTTAAGTTTCCATAGCGCCCTCCAATCACCTGGTTCACGAAGGTGTGAGTTGTCTGTTATTACCTCCATGAGTTGGTAATATGCGGATCGAACCGAGTAATTGCCATTTTTGCTGAATCTCCATAATGGTGTATCAGCGTTCTGTGACACAGTGATCGGAATCTTGACAATTTCAGTAGCATCTCTTGGGTTGAACACTTGGTTAACTAGATCCAAATTCCATTTCCTTTCATTTTGTTGCAACAAGTCTGCCACAACCATTCTTTCATATCCTGGTACCATTGGAGTTGTGAGAAAAGGATTATCATCATGTCTAAGCCATGGATGGTGCCACACATTAATCTCAGAACCATCGCCAATTCGCCATCTCAAACCTCTTTTAACTACTACCTGTGAAGCTTGGATACTACGCCATACATAACTTGGGTTATGACCCAGTTTTCCATCTAGAAATCCCTCCTTTGGATAATATTTGGCTTTGAAAACTTTAGATAATATAGTATCATGGTTGACTAATAAATTCCAACCTTGCTTCCCTAGCATAGCTAAATTGAAGCCATAAAAATGACGGAATCCTACTCCTCCATATTCTTTCCTCATGGTTAGCTTCTCCCACCGTAACCAATTGATTCCTTTACCGGATGCACGATTAGAACCCCACCAAAATGAGTTAATCATTCTTTCAAGTTCTTCACCTAAAGATTCAGGAAGTAGGATTGAACTCATACAATAAGTTGGGATTGCTTGTGCCACTGATTTCACCAACACTTCTCTTCCTGCCTTTGAGAGATGCTTCCCAGACCATCCTTGTATTTTCTTCCACATTCTGTCCTTGAGGTAGCTAAACAATGCCTTTTTGCTTCTACCGATCATTGAGGGCATGCCAAGATACTTTCCGGTCCCCATTGATTCAGACACTCCTAAGGTGGTAGAGATTTGCTCTTTAATGTCAGCTGGAGTGTTTCTGCTAAAATAGATTTCAGATTTTGCATAGTTGATTGCTTGGCTCGATGCTTTTTCGTAATCATTCAATATTCTCTTCATACATTGAGCCTCCCGAATATCCGCCCTGAAAAACAAAAAACAATCATCAGCAAAAAGGAGGTGCGAGAGGCTGGGTGCCCCTCTACACACTTTCACCCCATGAATGTCTCATTTGCTCTCATAGCGCCTAATAAGAGTGGTAAGTCCTTCTGCACAAAAAATAAACAGATACGGTGACAAAGGGTCCCCTTGACGAAGACCTCTTCCCGGCTTGATAGGTCCAACACTTTCCCCATTTATCATAATGGAGTATTGAACTGTTTCTAGGCACATCACTATCCACTTTTTCCATTTTTCACAAAATCCCATTTTATTCATAACATTCATGAGATATTTCCATTCCACTCTATCATATGCTTTGCTTATGTCTATTTTTAGAGCTACTTCACCTACTTTTCCTTTGACTTTACATTTCATGTGGTGAATTGTTTCCATGGCTACCATAACATTATCTAAAATAGATCTATTCTCTACAAAGGCAGATTGTTCAAAAGAGATATACCTTGTTAAGAACGGTTTCAATCTGTTAGCCAGGACTTTGGAGACAATTTTGTAGAGGACGTTGCAAAGAGAGATAGGCCTTAGGTCCTTCATAGAGGTTGGATTGTCAACTTTTGGAATGAGCACAATATTTGTGTTGTTTAAATCATCTGGGAACCTGCCTTGCAGTAGCCACTGCTTACTAGCTTCAAAAATCTCGCTGCCACATAGGTCCCAAAAGCGTTTATAGAACGCGGGATTCAAGCCGTCTGGACCCGGTGCTTTGTCTGAATGCATGCTAAAAATAGCTTCTTTAAATTCTTTAGTTAATTCATGATTATCTTCATTAGTGACTCTATTTGATATCAGAGGCGTGATTTTATAAGTTTTATAAAATAAAATTATCTAAGATTATCTATATCATAGAAAATTGAATGGTTTGTCAACTTTATCAATTCAGAACGGCATGCTGGTTTAAATAATTTTGCATATCAAAATGGGTGAAGAAATTGCTTCTTATGAATTTCCAATAGAATTTTTTGGATATTTCGTAAAACTATTATTAAGTATTAAGGCATGTGTACTATGTTAAATGAAATAAGTTATTTTTCTTATGTTTTTCCTAGGGCCTATAAAATGTCAAGAACAGATCTAGGAGGAGATTGTTCTTATAGGGTGGCATAGTCTTTTGTTTTTTTCTTGGTTCATCCATTCGAGATGGGTGATTTAGGATCAATTTTGATTCGGAATCACCCTTGCTGATTGTTTTTTATTTCTTTTTCAAGTAAATAAGTTTCAATTGAATATTTTCATTTGTGATTTCTTCGTCTGGTTTTTTTATTACTGTCTTAGTGCGGAGTTGTTTGTTATCCCGTCTTCGTATGATGTTTATTTTGATTTCCCGTCTTTGTACGCTGTTTGTCTTGTTCAGACTTCCAGATTTATTTCGATCCAAATTCAATGCAGATTCAATGATTTTATAGTCGTCAACATTGCAGATCTGGAGGCATGACTATTTCAGACACTTGAATTTTGTTATATCTATCGTAGACTTTGTCAAATCTATAGACATTGAGCCGTTTTATGCTAATAACTCGGGTGATGTGAGTTTGTTCGCAAATTCATCCTTTTTAGTTTTTATAGAATTTGAATATGTAATAATTTCGACCGATGTATTCTACCAATTTGAATGAATGAATATCGTTATTTTTTTGTCGTAAAAATAAAAATATATCATGTGGTTTCATCTATTTTGTGATTGAGAAATGCTTGTTTTTACGAAACTAACAAGTAAGAAAGAGAAGAATGAATTATGACCCTACAATTCCATTACCAATCACTCCATGATTTCCTATAAATTCTTATTTTATAGCAATTTTGGTTTTTTAAAAATGATGTAGTACAATTCTTGACTACTTATATTTTTTTCCCGTAACATAAGAATTGTTTTGTACAGGATATTATACTATGACCTATCTAAGTTAGTTTTATTTTGTACTCGTAAAGTTTTATGTTCTTCCATTTTTTATTTGTTTTCTCTTTTAATCTACTTAGGTGTGCAAAACCAATTTTGATCCATTAGCTCAAATTACACACGACCCTACATACCTTATTACAAAGATAACTAAAAATATAAAATGCTTTTATTTTTTGAACGGCAAATATTATTATTATTATTATTATATATTAATAATAAATAAATATCCGCACAAGACGGACAGAGACCTATAAAAGAGGGGTTACAAAAATATAGGCGCCGTATATAGGCGGAACACCTATGAAAATACTAAAACAAACACCACTAAATAGAGGTCGAATTTTAATCTCATTCTACCGAAGAAAACAACAACCCGATTTAAATAGATGCCTCTAGAAACTAACTCCCGATATTGAATTAAATGTGATCGGCCCATCAGAATCCAAAAGACAGCTCCTTTAGCCCAAAGTTGATGGGACATTGATAGAATGAGAACCTTGGCAGATGAGTCTCAGCATGTAGACCGCCTCCAAACAGTCAACACCGACGCAATAGAGATCGACCAGATACTGATACCTGCAAATCTCAACATATTTGAAAATCATCAACGACTCAAAAAGAGTCATGCAAATCTCAACAGATTTGAAAAATGGTCAGAGAATCAGTATCAAAGAAAACCCATCGCACACGGCCTCAACTACCACTACATCACCTCTACCACCCAGATCCCAAAACCCACGGACCAGATTCGTCACCACCACCACGCCATGGATGGCAACACCAAACCACACAGAAACAAACCACCAACACCGGACCGAAACAACCGAGAGAAAACAAACCACCGACGCGGACGCCGGCAAGACCCCAAACCCACCATGAAACAGAACACCACACATAAAAACAGAACATCACGAAACAGACCGCCGACACCGATCTCCGAGTAGAAACAACCCAAAACGGCCAGACTCCGAAGAAGAAGGAGAGTCCCACAAAACTCCGGAGTCGATCTGGACTATGGTGGTGAGAACCAGATCGAAAACCCACCAACCACCACCCAAAAGCAAGAAACCGAAACCAACACCAATCAAGAAGAACAACGCTGAAACTAAGGAGTAGAGCTGATTCGCCCGTAGAAAAAAAAAAGGAAAATAGAAATAGCCCCAAAGGGTGGTGCAGAGGAAAGGCCTTGTCGCATCACCACCCACCAAGCCTACATCGGACTTTAGAGAAAGTACAAAGAGAAAGAGATTTTTTTTAGAGAGAGAACGTGACTTTTAGAGCAAAAAAATATAAAATGCTAACTAGTGTCATTGAAACATTAGTTAAGGAACACAAATATAGTGAAAAGTAAATTGGAATTTATATAGTCAAAGTTTTAAAAGTATATAAAGTATTGTTTAGGGATTGCTAGTAGAGATCTTTTAAGAGTTAAACTCACGGTCTTTGTTGTTACCTCTTGTAATTCGTTATCTTAATTTAGTGTCCCTGGAACACTAACTAAGCGCTAGTTAGCAAGACGTTAACAAACGATAACAATTAGATTATTCGTAATATCCGGCTACCAATAATATATTGGTCCAATTGCTTATAGAGTTTTATTGACAATGTTTGTGACTGTAGCATCGACGAAAAAAAAATATTTAAAATTAAAGTTGATTAAAACTTACTTGAGATCCTCAATGTCACAAGAGAGATTGAGCTGTTTGGCAACTTTGTCAGTTAAAAAGAATATGTTCGAGAACATTGACGTTGATGTGATTATAAATGATTGTGTATCTCAAAATGCTCAAATAAACTGTTTTTTATGAATTTTTGAGTAAAAATAAGTTTTTTGCTATTTTATAAAACTATATTATTATTTATTAATGTATATTATATTAAATTAATTTTTTTTTTTTTTATATTTGGCCAAAAGTCTATAAAATATCAAGAATGACCCCGCTAAATCCTGTCCCTCTATCCTGTGTGTCTAATCACTTTCTCAACAGAACAATATAAATATCATACTTATAACATACTGTAATAAAAAATGAAATACATTTAGTCAATAAAAATAAAAATGAAATACTTGTAACTTTTATCACGATCACTTCAAAATTTATATACACAGTTAATTTGCTGTGATTATAGAATATTACTTTTCCTAAAAAAAACAGAACAGCAAATGAATTTTCGTGTATGAACAATTTTCAAGTTTTTTTTTTTGACAATTTTTTAATCTTTTTTTTTTCCAACACATAATTGCACGCGTATTTCTATATTCATGAATCATGATTCCTGCTTCAAAAAAAAAAAAAAAAGAATCATGATTCCTCATGCATACGTTACGGTTTACAATAATGTTAAGCTTTTTGTCAAAAAAAAATAATGTTAAGCTTAATGCATAATTGCCTAAGATAATTTTTTGTCCAGCTCAGTGAGTCGATATACGTATATACACAAAAGGCAATGTAATTAAGTCGATAGTTCCATATAAGATAATTGTTGGCAAATCACAAAAATTAAAAATGTTAATTGTACTATTATTAGGTGTTGACAACTAATATTATTATTCTTGCAAGTTTATCATTTATGTGAGAGAATTATTAATATTTTTACGAAGCATTTATCATAGAGTGCCGAAAAAGATGTAACATAATCAAAGGCATGGTGTAAAATAAATAATTAATGCAGTTGAAAATTAAAAAAATAGTCATATTAAAAATGATAAATAAAAAATTGAAGAAAATCTTATGTTAAAAAATACTACCTCCAGCATACTAAATTATAAGTCGTTTTAAGAAGAAAAAAAGATTGTACTAAATTATAAGTTGTTTTACATTACAAATGAAACATTTAATGTTATTTTTCTTATTATACTCTTAACTATTTATTACTTTTTTTTTTAATTCTTCAATTTATTTTTTCGCATACTATTAATGACTATTTGGGTTTTGTTAACTCGTAATTTATCTTTTTTCTTTTTTTTTTGCTTTCGTACTCGTAATTTATCTTTTTCATACAACTTTAATTATATTTTTTAATTGTATAATTTGATCAAAACAAATTATATTATGGTATGGATGACGTATTACCATTTAAGACTTTTTCTCCTCATAATAACAATTATTGACTCTATTTAATATTATTGACCAAACTTTTTTCTTCAAATTATTTTTTGTGTGTCACATACTAGGGTACACGGAATTGACTGAAAAGCATGCTAGTCTTGAAGTAGAAGATCTAGATTTTTAGGGACTTAATAGCAAAAATACGTTTCACATTGAGGACAAAAAACAAGTATTTGAACAAAGACTACTCCAAAATCTAGCATATATGTCTGTATGTAACATGCCACGCTCATACAATTAAGTAACTGCTGCATCAATTGTTCAATTATAATTGTAATTTGAGAAATATTAAAACAAAAATAGTGATTTTGTATGAAATTTTTATTAAAAGGTGTAAAGTTAATATATTGAAAAATGAAATATTTAACTTTTTAAATAAAATAAATAGTTTTATAAAAGGAAATTAGTTTCTTTAATTGAAATCGTTAAAGAGTGTCTCCGAGCACTCGTTAGTAAGACCCAAATAGTATTCTAGGACAATAATTGAAAAAATAAAACCGATATTATATTTATAATTTTAAAAGTAGTGCATTCAATGTCTTAAATTTTTTTAAAAGATATATTTTATATTTAAACTTTTTGCTTTTGTTTTCAATTTTGTTTCATTAACTATTGCTCTTGGACACTGTTTAACATGACCTTGTAATTTTGATTAATATTAACTACTAGTATTTCCGGGATATTGATTAAATAAATTGAAATTGGTAAATTTTAACTTGAAAATTGTGTTTTTATATTTCAAAGGTCAACCGCACAAGTTTCAAGATGTTCATTTTATTATATAGTTTTTTAGCTAGTGTGTCAAAGACACTAATTAATATTTTTTTTTTGGGTCAGGATCAAATGACACCAAGTTGTCAAACTTAGTAACATGACACCTCCGATAATTTTTTACTGAATAATCGTATTACAAAATCAACCGTTGGATTCAAAGTTATTATTATATATATCATGTCTATAAAATTTAACAACAATCGGAAATCATTTGATATGTCAATGAAATGCATAAAAACCAACGTCTTACAAAACTTCGTCAAAACCGTTAATTTTTATCCTTCTCTTTAACCCATCAAATAGTTTCCGATTGATGTTAAATTTTATAGACATAATCTATATAATAATAGCTTTGAATCAAACGGTTGATTTTGTAATACGATTATCCGATAAAGAATTATCGGAGGTATCATGTTATCAAGTTTGACACATTGGTGTCATTTGATCCTGACCTTTTCTTTTTATTAGTAATATTTTTTTCTAGTCAAAATTTACAATTATAATTGTTCTCTCTTTTTCTATTCATAAGTTTTTTTTTTTTGGTATGTAAGAGGGCAGAATGCCCTATTCATAAGTTCTAATTCAACGGACAAATACCAATATTATTAAGATGAACATCTTCATTTAATTTTGAATCGAAACCTTACGATTATATATGTGTGTTTCAATAACATTTATAATTTGTTTGAAAACAAATCTCTATTACTTAAAAACAAGATTGAGTTTAGAGAAAGAGATAAGACCTTTATAATATGGCGAATGAATGTAGATTATGACAAAGTTCTTATGGAAATAAAAATAATCTTGTACATAAGTCAAAAATAACTTTTTATTTTTACAATAAAAATAACATTTTATTAATAGCCTAAAAATCCCAACGCTTTTTTTTTTTGTTTTTAATTAATAAGTAGGTTTTGAATATTTCTTTTTCTTCATGACTATATAATATATACACTTGTAAAATAATTGATAAAATAAAGATTAATTGCATTTTTTTTGTTGGTAAAAAAAAGAAGATTAATTTAGTTGGTAAAATCTTGACTCATATTTCGTAAAAAATTAAACTCAACTGATATGATCAACGTTAGAAATTAGGATATATTTTTACACATAATCGATAAATATCTCGGTCAAGATTATCTAAATCTCAAAATCTCACCTGATTTCGATAAGTCTCATTGTTTACGACTAGACAAATAAAAAGAAAAAGGAAAGTTAATTAATGGGGAATGCTAATGCACACCCACTCTTTTTTATGAAGGTGTGCATTAGCAACATACACCTTAGGGTGTATTTAATAACTTTTTAGTTATCTTTTGCTAACACACACCTTCTGAAAAATAAGTTGGTGGATTATAGCAAATGCCTATAGGAGTTGCTAAGGTACACCCACTTATTTTTTAGAAAGAGTGTTTTAGCAACATACACCTCAAGGTATATTTATTTATTTTTTAGTTATAACTTGCTAATGCACACCTTCATAAAATTGAGTGGGTATGTTATAGCATATCCCTAATTAATATTTTAAATTTTCCTTAAATATGATTTATTACTACCATTTTGGGAGGCAATGAGAGTGTGTGGGGTCCACTCAGGTAAAACTTTGTTTTCTTCTTATGTTTTCTATTTCTTCTGTAACAGTTCTTCTTTCTCTACTCATTTTTTCTTCATTTCATCATTTTCAGCCTTTCAACAATTCTTCCATTCTTCATATCTCTCCTTTCTATTGCTTACCCTCTTTTCTTTCCTCCAAAAAGCTTCCATCTTTACCCTTTTGGGTTTCGTTAATTGATTTTTTCATACCAAAAAATTCTTTGCTTATTTGTGAAAATATTACTGATTTTTTTTTTGGAACCTTTTATGCTTTGGAACTCAGATTCATTTGGCGAGGTCACATCAATCTATACCTTCTTGGATTTGCTTTCACGCTAAGGTGTGTATTATTTTTATTTTATTTTTTTGAATTATTTTTTTGAATTTTGAATTCTCGGTTCTTGTTTTAAGCTTTTCATGTGGCTGAAAATGACATTTTTATGATGAATATTGATCTAGTAGTGAAGGATATTGAGGGTTTATGTTGGAAACTGAAGATTTGATTGAGGGTATATCTGAATTTTGTGGATCAGTGTTGTATAGATTTTTATTTTTATTATTTTTATTATGTGTTTCAGATTTCAACTTTGATTAATTTATTCACTGTTTTGAAGCCATGTCTAGGTTTTGAGAGAGTGTGGCATTTGAAATTTTTTAATTCAAAATATTGGGTACTAAATCATGTATTGTTTTATTCAATTTTAGGTTTTATTTATTTAATTTGTTGTTCCCTTGTTGGCATGAGAAAATGTGCGTCTAAAATCACTTATTTTCAATTTTTCAAGTGGTTTTGTTAAAAATAAATAAAAAAATTAACTAATTTCAAATCTGCAATTTTTGCACATGGTTTAGTTGTATACTGTCATGTGTTTTAATTTCTTAGTGCTTAATGAATCTAGGTCTGCTTAGTTGTTTGTACTTTTGGGCTAATTCTTTTGATCCTGTCGATTTAATTCTCTTCATAATTCTTTGATCGAAATCAAGTTATATTTCCTTGAGTTTTGTTTGATTCAACTTAGTGCTAACTTGTTTTATGGTTTTCACATGTTTATTGCTTCAATCCACAGAAAAAGGAAAGCCGGTTTTCTGTTTGAGGTGTGATTCTTAATTTTATATATCTTTTCCGGATAGTTTGACAAAAGCAAGACCTTCTTATTATGAAAAGAGTCCCTCATCTATTGACGTAAATGTTTTGTATAAAATTAAGCATTTAGCATAGGTAATGATTTGCCTATAAAACTATCATTTGCCTATAAAAAAATGATTTCTATAATCTTTTTATATTCCATCAAACAGTTAGGGTCTTACAGCAATTGATTAGTTATCATATTATATTTATGAATGAGTATATGTTCCACATTGCCTGCCATTGTGACCTTTGCCTGTTATTCAGGTAGACGGTGTGTTTCCTTCTCCGTATTTCATACTTTATCTGCACAATGGTTCTTTTTTATTTATGCAAACATTTTGAGTTGAATATGCAGTTTTTGGATATATTACTTTAGTCAGAAAGGAAAGTAAACTGAAGATAAATTTTCATATTCTCTTTCTCTATCTATGTGTGCGCGTGCGGCTCGCGTGTAGTTAGTCCTTATGGTGGAATAGGAATATTATAATCATATCGACAAAGAAAGTTATAATAGATTAATTTCAAAACTCATTCATTACTAATATACTTTTTTTTTTGTACCAGAATAAGTGATCAATATCAAGCATCTTTCTAATAAAGTTTCTGGATCAGCGTTGGATCGATGTGTAGCATGTGCGAATATTGTGGTGCAAGCTCGACGGAATCAAATGCCAGCAATAAAAAACATGAAAATGAGAGTAGTTTAAAGTTGAATGCAAAAGTTCCCTTTAAACCTTGTAAATCTTGTGTAGAGAAGCAAGAGCGAGATAATGAAAAACGGAATAGTACAAATCCATATGGAACACCGTATATCAGTCCAACTGCATCGTTGTCAAGTTCTGACAGCTGCGTGTCCACTTGCAGTAAGCTACTACTATCCTTCTGTCTTTCTTTTCTATTATGCTGATGATGTTTGTTTTATATTATGAAATTCTCGTTATGTAACCCAATCTTCTCTAATATCTGATCTTTCAGGCGAGTTTTCAGTTGATGTGAACTCATTTGACAGGTACTTTTATCCAACTGAGGTGTGATTGTTAATATAATGCTTAAGTTAGCCATGCTCATATGCTTATTTTGTTTTTATTTATTAGGAATAGTCGAGAAGACAGTATAGTCGAAGGTGTTACGGAAGATTTTGATCATAAGTCGAACGCAAAATCACAGATTGTGATGGAAAACAATACCCAAGAAAGAAGTAATAAGATCGAAGGCTATACTGTGAGAGACATAGAGATTGCAGAAGGAGATAGCTTTCAAGAAGCTAAAGCCGATAATTCTGAAAACCCAACTGCTTTGTCTACTGAAGAAAAAGACC
The DNA here is from genome assembly GCA_030408175.1 of Trifolium repens. Classification (NCBI taxonomy): domain Eukaryota; kingdom Viridiplantae; phylum Streptophyta; class Magnoliopsida; order Fabales; family Fabaceae; genus Trifolium; species Trifolium repens. The sequence goes on along the minus strand of CP125836.1, from coordinate 57,603,026 downwards.
ATTCTTTTCCAGATGATCTGGATATCCAAATTTGGGAACCACCTAAGCCTTACTCTGCGGATAAAGCGGAAAATAGTGTGATTTGTGATGACGATGATGAAGAGCAGGGTATTGGAATTGCAGACTTAGGAGAGCCAACCTCTATGAGTAGTGCTAAGGATGGATTAGGTGGGGGCTGTAGGCTTAGAGAGGAAAGACAGAGAGAATTGGAAAAAGTAATGAATGGAAACTTTAAGGACCTTGTAGGTCAGCTTCTTAAATCCGTCGGAGTTTCCTCTTCCACCGAAGATGATAAGAATTGGGTGGACATAATTACGTATTTATCTTGGGAAGCGGCTGCGTTTTTGAAGCCTGATGCTATCGAAGGCAATGCAATGAATCCTGATGGATTTGTTAAAGTGAAATGCATTGCAGTTGGTTCTCCCAGCCAAAGGTAAAAATAGCTCCTTTAACTTTTTTGTGTGTATACATATACTAACTAGTCGACACATGATAATTTTCATTTGATTTGCATTGATTTTTTTGGTAATTTGTTCATGATTTTCTGAAATCATCATATTGTATTATGTGATTATCAATGTGTTTTCTTCTCTTAGCTATTTAAGAAAACTTTCCTTGCATAACCTGGCTTATCTTGTTAGGCATTTCCTTTAACAATAGACTTGCTTTGTTTTACATTGTATTCTTAAGACACTTCTGTGAAGTCTGGCAGTCTTTCTTTTGCCATAAACAGTGTTGTCAAATAGCGGGCGCTGTAAAAACCACAACGCCATCCTAGTTTCACTATTAGGGCAGCAGCGGCCGCTATTCTAGATTTTGGTAACATATGTAGTGGTAATAACAGGAAAAAGAGAATTTAAGGGTTTCTAAAAATAATAAACTGAAAAGTTTGCATTTGTGCTAAACCTGACCTTTTTTTAAATAGAAAACTGAAGAGTCGGTCAGTATTACTCTTATATTCACCGTAATATGTAAAGCTATGCCTTGCCTCCATTCCCTTTTCATTTGTTTGCAGCATGCCTTTTGTGTATATAATTGATGTATTTAAACCTCTATGCGGCTTCCACTATTTGCCTGTAATGTTATTTTCTATTTCACTCCGCTATTGATAACACTACATACACATTTCAAAGGAAACCGAGTATATAAATATTTAGAATGCAATTTATGTCTCCTGGCGTAAAATCTTAAAGAAAATATTTTGTATCAGCCAACTATTCAAAGGTTCGGTCTTCAAGAAACACGCCTCTCACAAGCGTATGCCGACTAAGTACAAAAATCCAAAGTTGCTGCTGATTAAGGGCATGGTTGGCCATTCTATGAATGCACTGTCCTCATTTGATTCTATGGACCAGGTAATTTAATTAGATTCAATAAGGCATTATTAACATAGTATTCTCTTGCTGATTATTTGCTTTCCAACAGGAGAAAGACTATCTGAAATCTAAAATGGATATTATAAAAAGATGTCATCCAAATGTTATATTAGTGGAGAAAACTGTTTCTCGTGATATACAAGAGGCAATTCTGGAAAATGGGATGACACTGGTACTTGATATGAAGCTTCATCGATTGGAAAGAGTTGCACGTTGCACTGGGACACCAATTCTTTCATGTGATGATTTGAACGGACAAAAATTAAGACAGTGTGACTCTATTTATTTTGAGAAATTTGTGGAGGAACATGATGGTATTGGTGAAGGAGGAAAGAGGCCCACCAAGACCTTGATGTTCATTGAAGGATGTCCTACGCGTTTGGGCTGTACGGTATGCCTTTACTTGTAGCTTGGAACCTTCATTTCTTATTTAGCCTAACTCAATCGTTCAAACTTCAAACCAATGAGATGGATTCTTCTTCTGTGACACTACAAATTTGTATTGTTTTTCTTATGTGTCCAAAGTCTTATCTTTGTTGAAATTAGCATGCTTTGAAGCACCAATGTAGATACTAGATATGAATACATTAGGACACTTAAGATAGTAAAATTATGAACCTTCATTGTTTTACAGATATACTGAAGGTAGTTTTTAATTTTTAAAACAGATAAACTGATGACTAATTATACAGTGCTCGAGTGAGATAAGTCTTGTATCATGCACAAGTTAGTTTTCACCACTGGATCAATAAATCTCAACATTAGATCAAATGAGATATGATGAGACTTATTGATCCAATGGTGATTGCTGACAAACATACTTGTGCACATACAAAGCCTCAACTGATATCATCTGGATGTTGTATACTATTCCTTCGTTTCCTTTTTAATTTTCATTTTTTGTAGAAAAATTTGTTCGTATTTGTTTTTGGTTTTCAAAGTTCAGTGTAGCATTAGCTATTGCTTTGTCAATAATACTCATAACTATTTATTGCAGAGATAAAAATTATTCCATCAAAAGTAACAAATTTTATTGGTTTTCTTGGTATGTGTAAATAACCTTAAAATGACAACTAAAAAGTAATGGAGGGAGTATATAGCATGTTTGAGATGATCTTGTTTTTCAATGAATTGATGCTTCAAAGTATTAGTTTACCGTTAATGCCGGAGGACCGAGGAATATTTGCTCTGACTTTATACATTGAATATTTGCTCTGTCAATGATGTCATGTATTATTGATTTTTGTCACCATTATCTTTCATCCTCTGAATATGAAGTTATAGTTTATCATCTTTCTTTTAGAGAATGATTATTCCTCTTGTGTTTGGGATGATATTAACATATTCATTTCGTACAATCACAGATTTTGCTGAAAGGAACACACAGTGAAGAACTGAAGAGAATCAAATGTGTCATGCGGTGTGCAGTTATCATGGCATATAACTTAATCCTTGAAACCTCCTTTCTTGTTGATCAGAATGTAATGTTCTCTACCATTACTCCAGTTAATGTGGCGGATAACATGCCAACCAAACAAGAATCCAGCGATTCAGCATCAATTATTTCAAGTGTTCCGTCGTCTCTTGAGGATTCTGATGAAAATGGAATAGTTACTACTGATATTCCCATATGCAATGGACTTCATGAAAATTGCACTAATGGTTTAACGGTAGAATCTGAAGATGTTTCCCCATTTTCTTATGAACCATATATTCCAGTTGTCTTTTCTGGATTCACATCACTTTCATCATCTGTGAAGAAGGTTATGGGGGGCAGTTTTCCCTTTGCTGCGTCTGCTCCTTACCAGTCTATATCAACATACTTTCATTTACATGGAAGCAAACCCGATGGCCAGGTCGAAAATTCTTTTTCTATTGTAGACTCTCCGAAGGCAGATGAAAATACCGGGATTGAAGCAAACAATCAGTCTGATGAAGTAAAGTTACTTAATGATGGACTAAGCCTGTCTTCACCTGTGTACCTAGACTCCAACAGAGATATAAGTGAAGTTGATAATGATAGAAAAGAACTTCAAAGTAAAGATGATATCAATGCAGTGTTGAATTCTCAGAGTATTTTGGTCTTGATGTCTAGCCGTAATGCCTTAAGAGGAACCGTGTGCCAGCAAATTCATTTTTCCCATATTATGTTCTACAAAAATTTTGACATCCCATTTGGAAAGTTTCTGCAGGATAACCTACTCAATCAGGTTTTCACTGCCTTCTTTTTCCTTCCTTACTGTTTTGCTTAATCTAGTTGACTAATATGGTAATCGTGCGTGTAGAAGAATTAGGAGAAATCATATATTATTCTCTCTGATCTTAGTTTATTTCCCTTTACTTTAGTTTATTCTCTATATTTGTATTTTTTATTCTTTCATTACTACCATTGTAATTCATTTTTCTATACAACTAGTCCAAGACTGTAATAAAATATAAAGTATTTTTTCCCTTTACTTTCTACAGTATGATATAGTGCATATTTATAAATGAGTTCATCTCATAATTGAAGTGCAAGTGCAACATAATTTGATACATTGATACAAATTATGTTTTTGTGTGTGCTTCTGTGTTTATTTTCGCTGCAAAATGTGATTTAACTTTTATGTTCTAACTGATTGTCATTGTTGCTATATATACAGACAAGACTTTGCGACACCTGTCAAGAATTGTCGGAAGCTCACCTTTACTATTATGCTCATCACGATAAACAGCTTACTATACAAGTGAAGCAATTACCACCAGGAATTGTTTTAGCTGGGGAGGCAGAAAGGAGAATTTGGATGTGGAGCCGCTGTGGAAAATGCAATTCTTGTTCTACAGATAGAGTGTTGATATCCACCACTGCCCGTAGTCTATCATTTGGAAAATATTTGGAGCTTAGCCTTTCACATTATTCATCTAGCAGAAAATCGAGATGCGGCCATTCTATTGATAGGGATTTTCTCTACTTCTTTGGGTATTTTTATCTACATGCAACTTTTTATACTAAAATCTGCAATACAGTTATTTTATGTTTAAGACATTTGACACATCCATCTTATTATTTTAACATTAAGAGAAATGGTTTTAAATTTTTTACTGTTGAAATATTTTCTTAATTTACTTCCCTTAATCTTCTGCATATATTTTAGATTTTAAATTAATTAGAGATAGACACAGGCTCTTATTTTTATCCTATAACTAAGGGATCATGATTCTATCCTATTGATATAAATAGAAAAGGTTGAGGAATAATCTCTAAAGCAATTTTTCTCCATTTTCAAGTTGGTATCAGAGCATGATTCCAATCCAATTTAGTTATCGGCCCACCTAACTATCAAGTTTAGTTACAAAATTTCAAACGATTTGTTTTTTACCATTACATAAGATTTGATTGATCTCATTTTGCAAAATTACGTCTACCGAATTGCTTTTATGTTTTAGGGATGTACCTTGCTTTGCTAAGTATGCTCATTTGCATCTTGTGGCTTAATTAAAGAGGGTTTGGCAGGATGTTAACTTTGCATGTTTATGTTTCAGTTGATAAAATATTATGTCTTATTGTATTTTTTCTTATCATTCAGATTAGGTAACATGGTTGCAATGTTCAAATATTCTTCTGTTACTACTTATACAATATCTGTGCCTCCTCAAAAGCTAGAGTTCAGTGGTGCAATGAAACAAGAGTGGCTTTTGAAAGAGACTGAGAATGTATGTTCTATATTCAGACATTTTCATGTAGATATTTCTTGATTTTCATATATATATATATAGTAATAATTCTTATGCAATCCTTACATAAAATTCACCTTTTCTTTTCTGTGGTTTAAGGTGCACATGAAAGGAATATCACTATTCACAGAAATTGCAAACTGTTTGAAGACAATACCATTTGATGGATCGACAACATCTAACCGAGGGTCAATAAGAGAATTCTCTGAGGTTGAGAAGATGTTAAAGCAGGAGCGAGAAGAGTTTGAGGTTTGGGTTTCTGTTAGCACATGATTTTGACATTTCATAATCAAATTTCACTCTAAACTTGATTCTCCTCAAATCTGCAAGCCCTAAATATCTCTTTCCTATCATAACCTTCAAATTTGGATACTTTTTATCTGTTTAATATGATATGTCCAGACTTACTTAGGTACTTGTAGAAAGAAAAATATAGCGAGTAGAAAGAGAAAAGACACAGAATACTGTAATGGGATACCCTACACAGTGTAGCGACTCATATTTATATTACCAGGTTAAGACAGTAGAACTTATGAAAGACACGTGGGCCGGGCCCATATACTCAAGACTAAACCCTAGTAACTTATTATAATACTCCCTCCGTTACACTTTATAAGCAAAAAATACATTTCTAGATTCATTACTTTATTAGTGTATTTGGTCTATAATTATAGACCAAATACATTAATAAAGTAATGAATCTAGAAATGTGTTTTTTGCTTATAAAGTGTAACGGAGGGAGTAACTCTTAACTGTATTATTGCATCGAATGAAAGTGACATTAAATTTGTGAGAGGTGCGGTGTAGCGACTCTCATATTTATATTACCAGGTTAAGACAGTAGAACTTATGAGAGACATGTGGGACGAGCCCATATACTCAAGACTAAACCCTAGTAACTTATTATAATAACTCTTAACTGTAACTGTACTATTGCATCGAATGAAAGTGACATTAAATTTGTGATAGAGGTTGTACTGTATAAGTTTAACATTTGATCTTACTAAAGCTCTATAGAAGTTTCAATTCCAATTAAAATTATATTTATAATGAACATGTAAAGTGGAAATTTTCACTTATAATTTCTGCTTTGTCCTACCAATAAAAGCTTTTTATATTGCAATCATTATGAATACTATATTGACTTCATCTGACTTGTTTTATATTAACAGGCTAACATCAAGACTGTTGTTGCTAAGAAAGGTGATCCAGACCAGGCTGCCTTCAAACTTCTCTGTCTTAACCGATTGATGTGGTATCTTCTGATTGAATCCGTTGTGTGGAATCAACGCTTGAAATCATTACGCTCTCCTGAGAAGGTTGTGCAAGAGTATAGTTATTCAAAGGTGGAAGGTATTGCTGGTAGAGAAACTGCATCTACAGGTAATCTTAGGGAAGTTGGTGATGCGGATGCCAGTGTACGAATTATGTCGGAAACTTCTGCGGAAGTAAATGAAATCTCATTAAAGGAAATCCCTATCAGTGGATCTCTTCAGGAGTCCAATGAACAGGATGATCCATCCAACACTCTTGATATCCCTGAGAATGTGAAAATACAAACTGCTGATGATTTGGGATCGAAGAGATCTTCTGACCAAAAATTGGAATCGAGTTCAGATGTTTTAACTCAATTTCCATCTGCAAATGGTCATCTTCAAGTACATGAAAACATTCCAATTGCTACAGATATTCAACCTAGTCGTCCAATTGCTGATTCAAAGGTATTCAACAAGAGTGCTTCACTGCATTCACCTGTTTCGGTCTTGCCAGATTCTAATGAATGGTTCTGGAAGCCATTTGCTGATATTCGACAGATGGGCGTAAGGGAGTTTCAGAAAAGTTTCTTCCCAAAATTTGAATATTTGTTCACCTCAATTACAGAACATGTGCCCACAGTCAATCAATTGATCACCGAAGAAGGTCCAAGGTTGCACATTCCTCTCAAGACAGATAATCATATTGTGTCTGATTTTGAGGGTGAACCCTCGAGCATAATTGCTTGTGCACTGGCCTTGTTGAAAGATTCATCTGAGGTGACAGATATTGTTGAAGGTGATGTGAGAGAAAATGGAATAACTTCAAAATCTACAGACTTTTCAAATGGCTCTCAAGATTCAGATGCTCATTCTTCCGGAACCACATCTTCAGAAGGGTCTCAAGCATCTCGTGCTACGGAAAACCATAGCATAGAAGTTCATCTGGGTTCTGCAAAATCGCTTGGGAGGGAAAAATATTCTGTGATTTGTCATTATTTTAAGCAGTTCCGTGCACTTAGGAATTGGTGTTGTCCATCTGAGATTGGTTATATCGCTTCTTTAAGTCGTTGTATGAATTGGGATGCCAAAGGTGGAAAAAGCAAGTCTTTTTTTGCAAAAACGCTTGATGACAGGTTCATCATAAAGGAAATCAAGAAGACGGAACTTGATGCATTTTTGGGGTTCTCATCTCTGTATTTCAAACACATGAGAGAGTCATTTGAGTCTGGGAGCCAAACGTGTCTTGCAAAAATTTTGGGAATATATCAGGTTTGTGTACTGTTGTTTTATACATTTCTTTTTCTGTCATTTGCCAAATTTGTATCCTTGTTGAGCATTTCAATATCTATGCAGGTTACTAAAAGACACATCAAAAGTGGAAAAGAGGTTAAACACGACCTCGTGGTGATGGAAAATCTTGCCTACAATCGAAACATTGTACGCCAGTATGATCTTAAAGGTGCCCTTTTTGAGCGGTATACTTCAGCTGCTGTTGGTGCTGGAGATGTTCTTTTGGATCAGAACTTTGTGAATGACATGAACTCTTCCCCATTATATGTCAGTCATAAAGCGAAGCGAGTTCTTCAGCGGGCTGTATGGAATGACACAGCTTTTCTCAATGTAAGTCTGTGCCAAAAACATTCTACCTTTGAACTTACCTTTGAGCTTAGTCTTTGTCATTGAAATATGCTATTCAATTTGTTTTTCCTCAAATATGTTTCCGCGGTTCTAATAGTTTCATTTCATTATATGCTCGAATATGCAGTCAATCAATGTGATGGACTATTCCCTTCTGGTTGGAGTTGATTCTCAGAAGCGCGAGCTTGTTTGTGGGATCATTGATTATCTCAGGCAGTATACCTGGGACAAGCATCTTGAGACATGGATGAAGTCTTCACTTGTTGTGCCCAAGAATGTATTGCCAACCGTAATCTCTCCGAAAGATTACAAGAAGAGGTTCAGACAATTTATGTCAACATATTTTTTGAGTGTACCTGATCACTGGTGTTCTCAAAAGTCCCCTAGTCCATGCAAACTTTACTCCGGGGATGACCCTTCCCAACAAAAATCCTAGCGCCACTAGGTTTCCAAATGATTTCCCTCCTAGATTTTTTTTACTTTATCAAAAGAATTATACAAATTGGGAAATGCAATTATGCGACTATTTTAGCATAGTATAGACGGTCAATATTGTTTACAAACCTAGCCCTGCCATTCTACAATTTTTAAAGAATTTCTGGGGATGTTATCATTTTACAGGTTCATCCTGTCCAACATGAGTTGAGCAATTTTTTTGTAAATCCAAGGAAACAATGTAAAGGTTTATTTTTAGATCAATGGAAAATGCAGTTGATAGTTATTAATATTCCTCTAAAGAATAGTGTTACATAAGAAAAAGGTTTAAGAGTTGGAATTTTGATGGAAAAATGCTTGATTAGATCAAGTGGAAGGAATTAGAGATGATTAATCATTTGAGGGATGTATCAAATGAGAAGACTATTTTTACAAGAATCTTTTCACTTGTTGAGTCACATGATTTCATATGTTTTGATCTTCCTCATTTATAGTAAGATCTAGTGATTAATTTTTTTTGGGAGTAACTCTTCCAGTCACAAATTTGGTTGGAGAACTGGGATAGCTTTTCTACACAAGAGCTTTGGCTATATTTTTTATAATATTAATCTATTAAGGGTTTTATCAAGTATATTGAGTATTGACCTATAAATAGCTCTCTTGGATATACTTTTTTTTTCATAAAAAAATGGTGGATACACAAGGATTAACCTAAGGTTGAATTTCATGTGCCCCTGCACCCAATTACATAGTTTTTGGGTTTCTAAAAACATAAAAACTTATGTTGCATATATGTAATACCTGAGAAAGACTTCTATAGGCACAAACCCAAATAAATTATACTTGGGCACACACACATAAATCTAAAAATTTAAAACAAAAATAATAAAGTCACATCAATCAACATCATTTTATTTCTTTTCACTTTAATTTTTTTTAGTTTATGAGAGTGTGCCTAACACATATTATTTATGTTTGTGCCTATATTAGAATTTCCCGTAATACCTAAGAAGAAATCCTAACTGCCTCTCTCTCTACTCATCTCTTCCTTCTTCCTCATCTACTAGAGAAGGGTTGTTTTTAGAATATTTTTTTGCCTGAAATTATTATCTAAATAAGTGGGTTCTAGATATATTTGATTATTAATTTTTTGTGATTTCATCATTTGAGATAGTGTAATTTTGTTCTCCGTTTTAATACATTGTTTGTTTGATTCATATTGTCGGATCAACTTTGATCCATTACAAATTCATAAATGACTTGGGCATCAATATTACATATCCAAAGGCATGAGTGTTGAAGTCACTTTGATTTTGTTATATTTGTTGATATCTTTTTGTTTTATGCTATTAACTTAAGTATTGTGAGTTTGTTTGCATATCCGTCCTTTTTAGTTTTGACGAAGTTGAATTTGTATTGTTTTCGATGTATTTTACGAATGAATATCAGTAAAAGTAACAGTAAAACCAAATATTATTGATGTTAAATATACTATGACTAATAGTAATACATTTAAAAAGGTTCTATTATTTTTAACATAAAATATTTAAATACAACAATAAGGAAAATGCTCTTCACAATTATTCTAAAATGACACATTTGTACATAAAACCGCTGTCATGCAATTTCTTGATGCTTAATTGCTCATATTGAAATTCCTTCCTAAACATATGAAAGCATCAAAATTGCTCAAGTTGAAAGCAAAGTCTGTTGAGAAGTTGTTTCTGTAGAAGGAAAAGTATATTCCTACAACTTAACAAGAATTTCCATTCCAAAGGAAGAAAGCCAAATAAAAAACCTGGTCTAGAAACACCTTGCACACTTGCATCTAAAAAATTCCTCAATTTTGGAATTCTGATAGCTATTTTTTGGAGATGAACAGCTCAACCAGCCAAGACATGGTTGTACACTTTGAACACAGTGAGGATGATTATTATGATCTTGAAGATTATGCCATGGATGAATCTCACTATTTCTATGTTATCAATGCAATACTGAGTGGTACAGCTAGGCTCAATGTTCTCTTACCGACAGTGACAACCCTTGCCTTCACCATTTTTGCACCTATCCTAACCAATGATGGTGAATGCAACATTCTGAATCGCTGGTTGACGGGAATCTTCTTAGTTATGTTGGCAGTGTCCTGTGTCTTCTTCATATTCACCGACAGCTTCAAAACAGCCGCTGGACGGTTGTACTATGGAGTGGCAACATTTAGAGGGATATGGACTTTCTGTGGTGGCAAGAAGAATCCTTGTGTGCCATCAGATTACAGACTTACATGGACTGATTTTTTCCATGCATTACTGTCTCTGCTGTCTTTTCTTGCTTTTGCAGGTTTGCATTATGATGTTGTGAAATGTTACTATCCAGGAATGTCTAGGAAGGTGACCAACACTTTACCCCTTGTAGTTGGTTTTGTAGTAAGCATCTTTTTTGTAGTGTTTCCTTCAAAGAGAAGAGGGATTGGTTATCCCTTTTTGCTGCAATCAGATTACATGTACTCTAGACATTGAAACATAATTTTGTTTCTGCATAAACAATGCAGAATCAGATACCTGAACTTCACCTCTTATCAGAGATTTGAATTGGAGAAGAGTCTTCCGGGGGGATGGGATTTGTCATTACAAGAAATCTATAGAACCGCGATAACATTTTGTGTATACGGTTAAAGTTAAAGTTTACAACAGGCTACACTAAGTATCCATCATATTTTAATTACTGTACAAAGTGTAGAAAAAAATTAGCAAGGTACACGACTAAGTCGGTTGAAAGTCTGAGAAATTGCATCAAAACCTTCACCTGGAGAGAGTATTTTTAAGAGATTGATGGGTAAGAATAAATAGTAAACAGTCACAAATTTTGTAAGCAATATTTCAATTTGATTAATTTATTAGTTACAATACAAAGAGAATAATAGAAAGAGACCAATTCAGGTGTAACTAGAATGTAACGAAAATGAAATACCGAGTAACACTACTCACAGTCAGTGACAACTAATTTATCCTAAACCACATCCCACAAAAAAACATTGCGATGCAAACTCTGAACCAGATATTAACACATATATCCGCTGCTTTGATAGAAGAGAAACATAAACTACTTAAGTACATTGACATCGTCGTGGAACCAACACACCAGGTGGTTTTCTTTTCTCTCGAATTATGGCTTCTTTTATCATTGGCAGTTTTTCGTGTACTTTCTTCCATATATGATTCACTGCACCATCCAAAGGTATAGGGCCAATACCACCTGGATGACCATTATCATATACAAACATGGGCTGTACCTTAGCCATGTTTTGTCGGAACTTGTCTTTCTGTTGTTTTGAAAACCTCTGAAGATGATTGACTAGCCAGCTTGGTTTAAGTGCATCACCAACTGCTACAAAAACCGAAAATTCTGTATAGTCCGCCATACCTTCAAATGGGAGCTCAATGTTGTCGCTGACAATAACAGGTATACAAAGACTTTGAATGGCATCAAAAAGTCGGCATGAAGTGGGTGTGTCCCCAGCTGGATGTAGGCAAAACTCTGATGTTCTCATCCCTTGTATTGATTGCTCTCGACCAGTCGCATTAGGGAAGCCCTCCTCCATTATCACACCAGGCTCGTTAGTCAATAGATCCCACAACTTTTCTCTAACTAGGCCTCCCTGTAATTTGAAAAAATTATTCAATGAGATGAGCATGGAACGGATAAAGCATTGGCTTTTAGCGACTAGAAAGACCAGCATAAACTTGATCAAACTTCTTTTTGATGAATATCTACATAAATTATTTGCATCTATTTTATAATTAAACATTGTGGAATTGGGTTTCCAGTACTTTGTTGAGCAGAAACGATTCAGCCGAGCGCTCATATTTGATCAAAGGGTAGAAAAACTATTTTTCAAGGATGGCAACTATTTACCATCAACATTATGCTCTAGTTTTATCAAAATAGTCAGAAATGTAATTTCACGGCCTTTAACATGAAAAAGTAGTAGCTAAAATTTGATTACAAAATTAGACATTTTCCATTATTGAGCAAATTTCAAGGTCAAACCAGATGAATTCTACACAGTTCGTAAAGCAGTAGTAAACATCCAAGATGAATTCTTATAGGCTTCTATAGTTCATTCATGCACAAGTAACACCATTGTATGGTTCCCAAAACAGATTCTGCAGTGAATCAAAATGCGATCAAATAGTTGAAAGCATATTTTCCCAGATGACAGATATGATTAAATCTTCCTGGCGTGTGTAAAATAATATGATGAAAAGTGAAACCATAATGCTCATATTGCTATGAGGCTTTAATAAGCAAACATTTATATTGAAAAAGCCAAAGAGTAGTGTAAGTGTCCAAGTCCAATTATAAGTCATGAAAGATGCTAGAGTAAAGTTCCACAAGAAAAAGCATGCAAGTCTAGTCCAAAAAGAAACAATACTAACCCGGTGCCTGTGTTTGGCTCCTTTAAAATAAAGAAGGTTGCGGCGTTCCTTATTTTCTGACAAGTGTAACTTGGGTAGAAGATGTGTGTACGGCACAATCACGTCTTTAATTACAGAAACTTGAGTGTGTTGAATCATGTCAGATGAGCTACAGTTGGGTGATCTTGAGTCAAGTCTATACCACCCACCAAAATCCACAACAAGGAGAATAGCCGGGGCAATCTCGTCTTTAACATGCCACATTGCAACCGGGTCTGCCAAACAATGCTTCAGTTTTAAGATAACCTGACAATTCCAAAGACTAACTCATAAGCTGGTAACAGCACTCCACATAATTTTCTCCTTTTACATTTCTATATATGCATTTACCTAATCTCTTATTGTTCCCAACACCATCATGATCAACACAAATAAATCAATAAGAATACACAACATAACATTTGGGAAAAATGTAACAACACTGAAAACCCTCATTCCAGCAATGCATACATCACAATTACGGGTCAATTTGAATTGACTTATTTGAGCTTATCTACCAGCAGACACACTTTCAAGACTGTTTGGCAGAGCTTATGGAAACAACTAATGACATATCCATAAGCTATTTTCAACATATTTCCATAAACTCTCCAGAATAGCTCATGAAAACGGCTCATAGCTTATATAAAAATAGTTTGACTATATTTTATCTTTTGTTATAGAAATAGCTTATACATAAGCACTTATATTCCAAGAGTTCATGCTATAACTCCTTAAATAAGTTGTTTATCCAAAAAGCACCTAATTCAACACCTTGAACATTCTTAAATGACAATTCAATCACACTACATAAAAAATTCAAACTATTTACAATAACAAAACAAGATTTCAACTTGAAAGCAATGAAAACATACCAGTGAGAACAAACACATGATCTCGACCACCAGAACGATTCCAAGCTTTAGTTTTCTTCACAAAATCAATAACCTCCCTCTGTCTCTGATAATCCTCATTCCCAACCTTCTTCCTAAAGACACCTTTACCCACAGCCAATTGCAATTCAGCACTAATAGTAGCAAAAAAAGGAACAAACACCACATCAGCATCACGTGCATCAAAAACCCGTTTTGCAAACGACCCAGTTCGTAATTCACGTGGTGTCATAAGATCCCCCATGATCCAGTACTCTGCACTGTACTGTTTGATAATTGGGTTCTCCGGATACGGTGGAAATTCTAGGGTTTTACCCAAATTGGTGGATCGAATTTCACGATCTGAGTCACTGCCAACTCGGGAATCGGAGTTGAAGGACCAGTAACGGTTAAGGAGGCCGTAGTTGAGGGATCTGGGAAGGTCGGCGACGTAGACATTGATGGAGGAAGAGGTGGAGGTTTGAAGAAAAAGAGAAGGGTTTGAGATGATTTTTGTGGAGGAAGAAGTGAAAGGGAAGAAGAAGAGTGAGAGAAAGAGAATGAAAATGAGAGTGAAGAAGAGAAAGATTGTGGGAATAGAGAAAGGGACATTGTTGTTCTTCATAATTAGAGGCATTGCTCTGTTTTTTGTTTTTGTGATGTGATTCACTCTGTTGTTTTTTGTTTTTGTGATGTGATTCACTCTGTTTCTTTTTTCACTCTGTTTCTGTTTTTAGTTTCTGCGATGTGTTTCAGTGTTTCCAATCATTGAATCTCAACCTAATAATTTTGATTATGTCTTAACTCTTAACTTTGTTTCATGCAATTTTTCTTTTTTACAAAAAAAGATCATTTAAATAATAATTTGATTAGTAGTTCTATTATTAATATATAAACATTATTGTTAATTTTCAAAAGTTTGAGTCAAATGAAAAAAAAAAATTGTGCTTAGAACATGCCTATGACTATATTGAATTTGAAATGAAATACAAAATAAATACTGTTGGTTTATATTTTTCTCCATAAAACTATTATTTAAGATAAAGTTATGCATTCAAATGATCCAATTTTTAAGATTCTCAAAGATGGTTGAAGAAATAGACAAAATACATCAAATATTATCTGAATATTCACCAAAGCAATACAGTTTTCATTGGTTGGAAAAGTCCTCAAGAAGGGTGGATCAAGCTTAACTGTGACGGAGCATACAAAGATTCTTTGGGGCTAGTTGGACGTGGTAGCCTTTCTCAGAACTCGGAAGGTAGATGGATAAAAGGATACACACGAAAAATTGGAACTTGTGATGCTCTTTCCGCTGAAACGTGAGACATGTACTTGGGAATGCAGCTTGCTTGGAGATATGGTTTCTACCAACTTCAAGTTGAAAGTGACTCAAAATCCCTAGTTAACATGATCACATGGAAAGTCAAAATCAATGGAAATCCTCTTACTTTGGTGCACTGTATACAAGAGTTTTAAAGTTGAATTGGCAGGTGCTTTTCAATCATACCTGGCGAGAAGACAATAGAAGTGCTAATTAGCTAGCTAACTTTAGCTTCTCTTTGGATTCCTTTAACACTTATATTATGGAGACTCCTCATAGGAAGATCGCGAGTCTTCCTCTTTGATGACATTTTCGGGGCTTGCATACCTAAGAATGTTCGTGTTTCTTTGTAGTTTTTTTTTTCTTTTCTTACAATCAACCACAAATTATTATGAAATTAAAAATGTATCCATTAAATTCAGTTATTTAAATCTAAAAAAAATATTTGAGTAAAATCTTTTTTCCAGTAGTAATAACAAAGTCATTAAAATGTACATATATTTCGGGTCAACTTGATTTCATCTTAAATAAATTTAACCTAATTTTACTCAAATTATTGGATTTGTTAGATTTTAGAGGCGAGTTATGTTCTTCAAAACAGATCGATCAAAATTTAGGACAGAGATAGGATTGATGATAACTCAACTTTAACTTGTTCTTTGCTCATTCCTAGTATAGACAATGTGACAAAAATAGGTGCAAATGCGATCGGGAGGGGCTGGAACCACTTGATGCCAGAACTGACCCCCGAACCAGATTAAACTGGTGGTGAAAGCCAAAAAAAAAATGACAAAAATAGGTGATGCATTTCCAATAATATAACTTCTTTAACATGATGATCACATGGATACCATGGAAGAGTACTATAAATTATTGATGGAAATAATACCAATAAATGTGTTGAAACCAATTTTCTGTAGATGAATTCGTTCATAAGTAACATTTAGTAGATAACTAGATATTACCTTCCAGACAATAAATCTAGATTTTGAAATCAGAGGTCATGAGCCAAAAGAACAATGCAAACAAAAACATTGTCATGCATTAAATTTGTTGATATACAAGAAAAGGATTTTATTTTAATTAACCTATATTTGAAAAAACAAAATAGTTACCTACATTGAAAAAATAATACCAGAATACCCTACTTATGGGCTGCATGTACAATTATGCCAATGAGAATGATGCAAATGGCGTGACTAGTCTTCGGTGTTTCAAGCTCATTTGAGTCACCTTCATTGGCGTGATTGTATATGCAGCCCAAAAGTAGGGCATTTTAGTATTGTTTTTTCAATTCTCGCCTTTTTTTATTCAAATATTGGTTAACTAATAGATCCACAAGAAAACTAGAGAGTTCAGTTGAACTCATAACAAAATTTAAAGGAGCACAGAACAATAGTCAATGCCATGTCATGCTCTAAAGTCTAAACTATGTCACAAGAAATTTCCTCTCCAAAACTAAAAAGAGAGAGAAAAGCCATTGCATAAGAGAAGTCCTTAGTCTTTCTCCAGCATGTTGTTGACTAAGCCGATACAACTTCGTCAAAATTCCAATCTTGTACTATGTCTCTTCTCACAGCACGACTTCTTACCAGCCGTGGAGGACCGGTTATCTCACTGTTACTCGAGATAGTAGGTTGAGGGGTGACCTTTGAAGATGATGGTGCAAGAAAAGAGTGTAATGTAGGGGGTTGGACAGATAGTTTCCGTGTTAAGCAGTTTGCAATAGCATAACATCTTCCTTCGCTATCTGAATTTGAAACCGATCTCCTGAAAGAGTGTGATGGCGATGGATTTTCCACACTATGGCACACAAGACATGCTAGACTCATAGTGGCTCTCACAGGCTTCCCCCTGCAATTTATGTCAAAAAATTAGATTTCTTCAGATAAGTTTTAGATTTGTTGTACAATCTGACACCAAAAACATGAGATATACTGATATAACATATATGGGTTTGGATTTGCCGCAATCAGCAATTCCACACAGTCAACACGTTGGTGGTCGTTGGATAGAGAACAGAAGGTCTAGATTTCAATGCATATTTTGATTTTTCTAAAAAACTGAAATACCAATCTTGAAAGTTGGACCGTCTGATCTCGATCGTATGACCCTTGACGTACTGACTGCAGCAAATTTATATTGGGAAGGAATGAAAAGGATAATAAAGATCAACATAACATTCAACTATCTTACTTAAAAGAGTTAACTTGTTAAGCTAATTGAATCAAAGAGTCTAACCTCAGATATTGTAAATTTATAAGCATACTGGCGCGATATTCGGAAATGTCACCTTACCCGGAACTTGGAAATTTATAAGCATATTGTAAATTTATTACCTATCTATTATTCATTTTAAGCCAACCACACAGTTCAAACCCTACAGTATACCACAGGTAAACTAACAAATTATGAGTCTTTTTTTTTTCTTGATGCAGAAATTATGAGTCATTTAAATAACAGTTTTTCTAATAAGTTGTAATCAGTTTGGATACACATTGCATAAACCCAACATCCAACTTCTCTATCGAGAACCATATCCATAGCTACTCTAACCAAACTGGATGATCAATGCTGTTTTTGCAGGACAACTAGAAAGAAACATAAATTTTCATTATAATTTTCCGCTTCTCAACCTTTTAAGCATCATTAGGGTGTGTTTGATCTGTTAAAAGATAAGGGACTGGACAAGACAACTCAAGTTATACTGTGTTTGATTATAAAACTGTTTCAGGGACTAGACAAACTGGGAGGCAAAGGACAGGACGAAAACAGAATTTTTTGTCCCGCACTAAGAATAATATTTTTGTTGCAGCTATTCCATAAGGAGCATTTTAGAGAACTTCAATCTCAAACAACCGAAACCGGAATGTACAACAACCTACCTCTACACACATATATAGGTTACATTCAAATCGTAGTTTTTGAACAATAAAACAAGGAAGTAACAAGCATTATTTGGAAGAAAGTAGGAAAAATGTAAATCAATCTCAAATGGTTTGGTTTTTTATGAGCCAAAATTAGATCAATGATTGATAAACTTTCATTAGAATAGGATACTTCAAAATAACCAAAACAAAAGCAGATTAGAATTCAATCACTAACTAACACAGTAAACTAACAAATTCATTTTGTTATGCAACCCTAAAATAAACTAGTCAATTATATCAATTAATCTAATATTGTTTATTCTTTTAATCCTATTTTTTTACCTCATGGGTTTTTTCTTTACACTGTTAGTATTCATTCATTCATTCATTCATAAAAGTTCTAACTTGAAATCTTTTCCATAAAAAACCTCAACATAAGGTAAAAATATTATCCACAAATAAATAAAACCCAAAAATAGAAACTTAACCATAAACCCATCATAAGGTTTGAAATCATGGATCTAAAAACAAAACAGTATGAATTAAAAATTTAAAATTTAAAATCAACAAATCAAGATAGATATAACACACATGATCAATAATGAAGAGATCTAATCTAACACAAAATCAGTGAAAAGGGGTTTCAGTTGAATGAAAATGAAACAGGAAAAATTACAAAAGGGACATGAAAATGGTAAAAATGTAAATGGGTCAGAGACAGACACAAACCTGGTTTCAGAGCATAGCAGAGCAGAGAAAGTGTGTGGGACAGACAAGATTTGATAAGAGCTTTTACGAGGCAGAGTAAAGTGTTGTGTTTGTGTGTTGTTGCTGCGAAGCTCACTAGTCACTATACACTTTGGTTATGATTTTGTGATGTGCATAAAATAATTTTTAGTCTATAGTTTGAACTTTGATTTGGATTTCAATTTGAATGAATAATGAAGTAAATTAATTTATGATCTCATCATAATTGAGTGGGGGGGGAAATCAAATTATTTGGTCTAATCATATATTTATATTAATGAAAGTATGATATTGATATATCGTAATCATCGATGTTACTGCTCTGTAACTAACTATCTTAGATAATAATCATGTTAATCTCTCCGTCCATTTATTTTTGGCCATTAAGATAACAGAAATGGGGATCGAGTGTCTGATTTTACACGTTAAAATATAACAAAAATAGAAAGTCTATGTGAGTTTAACTACTTTTTACCTCAAGCATGGACACAATCTTCGGATTAAGCATCTTTCGAAGTTGGACATGTATTCGTCACAACACCAATATTTATAATTATATTGATTTGTATCATTTTTAATAAAATTGATTGGTATTGACATATGTCTGTGTCATATATGGTGGTGGTGTATGTGCTTCATGACTTTTTAGTAAAGATATAATAGGCTTAATTAGTCTGCAGATTCTTTAAAGATTTTTTTGGTTTCACTTTGGTCCCTTAAAGAAAATAAGTTTCACTTTGGTCCCTTATTGATATCTTTGTCACTCAATATGGTCATTTTCGTTCATTTTTTTCCAGAAACCGTTAACCTCGATATATGTCGCAAAATAGATTGTTACGTGACACCTGGACAGAAGTTAACGGTTTCTGAAAAAAATGGACAAAAATGATCATATTGACCAATGAAAATATCAATAAGGACCAAAGTGGAACTTATTTTCTTTAAGGGACCAAAGTGAAACCAAAAAAGTCTTTAGAAGACCTGCAGACTAATTAAGCCGACATAATATTATAGGGGTTGTGATTTGAACTACACACAATTTATTCACTTGGTTTAGTGAAGGGGAGGAAAGATTTTTTTTTATTTTTTTAGCTTTCATCAGCAGTTTAATGTGGTTTTGGGGTCAGTTCTGACATCAATTTGTTCCAGGCCCCTTCCAATTATAGTTGTAATGGTTGAACTATGATCCTTCTTACTAAGTTCAACGTCAATTACTACCGAACTAATTAACGATTGATGATGAAAGATTTTTTAATTAAGGTAAAATATGAATTTGAGCCTTAAATGTAGGGGTGTAGATGAGCCAGTTTGGGTTGGGTTTAGGCAAAACCAAAACCCGAATCATATAAGATACTCCGGATTGGGTTGAGCAAAATAACTACCCACTTTAATATTGGGTCGGGTTGGATAAACCCACTTATTTCCGGTTTGGGTTAGGTGGGTAACCCAAATTTTAATTTTTAATTTTTTTTTAATATTAAATGAGTAAACATCGAATAGTCATTTTTTTATAAAAATTATTCATCTTTTTTATTTTCTTAAAAAATAGTATAACATATTGTTACTACTTGTTTAGCATCATAAACTGATAATATCATCACCATATATTTTCATAAAAATAACATAGATTCATTATTTGCAAATAATGATATTTAATTTCTAGCACCCCTACTTTTAAATGACAAAAAAAAGTCGAAGAGTGAAGACTCGAAAGAGTTAATCAGAGAATGCGTTAAAACTATGATATACGGTGGAGTAATTATTTGTCGTTTGGAATAATAAACTTGCATACAACTTATTTTGGAAATTTGAGTATTTGACATGTGGTTTTTATCTTTTATTGATGGAAAATATTTAATATTAATATAAAAATTATTTTAAAAGATCATGGTACTACCGATTCAATGGGTTTTTTGGATTTGGGTTGGGTTTTGCCTGAAACTCAATTTCCGGTTTATAGACACGGACAAGGTCTTTTAAACTAGGAATTGCTTTAGGATGACCCAATCCGCGGCAATTCCAACTTAGGCCCCGTTTGGCCCAGCTTATTTTTTACTTTTTATTTTAGCTTAAACGAAATAGAGAAGTATAAAATTATATTTGACGCTATTTTTCCTTAAAAGTATTAAAGAAATAAAGTAAAGAAGTAAAAAATAAAGAAAAATGAAGTCAAACACAATTTTTTTCTTCTTTACTATTTTTAAGGAGAAGAAAAAAAGAGGAAAATAAGCCGGGCCAAACGGGGCCTTAGTATACTCATGGCTCACGGAAAACTCCTTATTGAAAGGGAAAGCACAACTCCTTATGGAAAGGGAAAAACACAACTCCTTATTAAAAGGGAAAACCAACATTGATTAATAAAATCAAGTCAAGAAACTGCACTCAAATTAACACAATCCAAGAGCTAGCATTCTTCACAAGCAATTTATCGAACATGTGGAGGGCATCTTCGAAACTGAGAATAGGAAGTGCACATAGCTAGAGAAATAGCCTCAAGAATCCAATCCTTATGGTGATAGCAGCAGCAAGATATTGTGTGCAGAAAAGAGTAGGACGGAAAATTGGATTCACGTGAGCATCACCAATTGTTGAAAATTGAAACCAAAAGAAACACCCATTTTCTTGAAGAATAACATCTTTTTTCAGAGAGCACTCAATATTTCAGAATAAAATCAAAAGTTACATGACAATGATGATACCAAGGACAACTTTCCTAATAATATTATTAATAAAACCTCAATTATTATGCTTTTAAAAAAAGGTAAAGTTCTTTGTCAAAAAAAAAAAGGTAAAGTTCAATAGAGTTTATCCAAAAAAAGTAAAGTCTAAAGAATCTTAAATAATTTCCTCCATTGTACTAAAGCAACTATTCCCTACTTGCTTTATTATTAGTATAGAGCACTATGCTCTAAAGTCTAAAGAATCTTAAATAAATACACGATTAGGGTCACTTTGGTTAAGAGCATATAATCATAATAACATCTTTAGAAAGAAGATGAGTGGATCAGGGAGTAGAAAAAATGAAGGAGAAGGAAGCGGAGGAGGATGGGCGTCAACGTTTTTTAAAGTAGCCGGTGCAGTGGCCGCAACAGCAGCTGTGGCCGCAACAGCAGCGGCCGTAGCTGGTACCATAGCAAAACAAGCAGAAGCTGCCGCGGCAGAGAGGGAATCAGGTGGCCGACGCCCCCAACAATGTGAAATTACTATAACACCCTTGAAAATTTTATAAAATTATAATTATGTATTTATATTGTGGATGCATATTTTATTTTGTCTTTAATTTATATATTATAATTTTTAGCGGTCTTTTTTTCTCAGTTCCACCACTGGCCGCGGCACCATTTGGAGTGCAGCAACCTTTTCATTATCATTATCATGACGATGATGATGATGATGATGATGATGATGATGATGATGATGAGGAGGAGGAGGAGGTGATGATACTGCGTGTTGACGGTTCGCTTAAGCGCAATGAACAATCAGCAGGTTGTGGCGGATATCTAAGCAGCCCATCACAAAAATGGATTTGTGGTTTCGTTCAAAAGTTGGAGTTCACTCTAAATTTAAAAGAACACGAACCTGAGATGGAAGCAATTGTAAGGGGTATGCAGTGGGTTAAGGGAAAAGGGAAGAGGAAAGTTTCAGTGATTTCAGATTGCAAAACCGTTGTGGATTCTGTGAATTCTAGACGGAGATCTAATTATGGTCCTATTATATGTGATATAAGGGATCTTATTGATAGTGATGAGTGGGATGCCACGTTGAGTTGGATTCCTAGAGGTCAAAATGGAGAAGCTGACAAACTCGCTGATAAAGCTAACAGCTGCAGATCTTTAGAACTGCACCAGTCTGAAAACAGATCATATCTTCTTAATTTAAACAACCAAATACCACATCCATGGTATGTGTAATTAAATTGGTACTGTTTCTATGATATGCATGGTTCAATGTTTCCATTTCAGTTTGGTGATGTTTTAATTAATGTATGGTTTGTTTTTATTGTTCAACTCTTAACTTTACTCCCCCTTCAACCTGTGTAGGGAGGGAGAACATGTATTTTGTAAGTATCAAGTGTATGTGTGTTGTGTACTTTATTGTTAATGAATATTATGCGTTAATGTTATTGCTCTTCTCTTTAATCCGCGATCGCGGTGCAGTCTGCAATTTAAAATCTTAAATGATTAAGATTTTATTATAGTCTTTTATTTTAGTTTAATATATAATTATTGAGATAGATTTATATCATCCAATAAAAATTGAACGGTCTAGAACTCGTTGATTATTGTAACTTCTTTTCGGATGCGTGAGATCATATCCTTCGTAATCACATTTTAAAGGTGAGGTAAATACGTAAAGAAATTGAACCCTAACTCTTCTCAACATTAGTTTCTAAGTAAAATTTATTACCTCTTAATTTCAATGGCTTGATTCCAGTGTGTTGTGTTTTACTCATAGTAACAATCCTTTAGCATACTTTCATCGCATATAAAGTGATTCTCTTTGAGTTGTAAGAGCCGAGTACCTCTTGTACTCCTTATAATTCAAGTTTTGTTTATAAAAAAAGAAAAGTGTGTTTTACAATGATTAAAACATGATATTAAATTTTTGTCAAAAAAAAAAAAAACATGATATTAAATTTGATAAAAAAAATGATATTAAATGTGACGCAACTCATGATTTTTATTACTATTCTCTACTCTTGATTTTTAATCTAGATTGACAAGAAAAAAAGGGAGTCAGTTATCACATTTTTTATATTAACATAAACAATTTTTTTCCCCAAGAATCAAGTTTAGGTTTTCTCGAATAATTCATTCTAGAAGATCTTATTAATCATGTAAATTCAATCACTTGAACATTCATTTTAGAACAAATGGAGTATATGTTAACCGGCCAAGTCTAGGGTGGGTAAGTATAATAGGTCTCCCATGGTGGGAGACTAATATCCACCATTAGATTACAAAGGTTCATAATAGACCTTCCACACCATATTTTATTCTATTGTACTTCTTCTTTATGTTTATGCAACAACACATCTCCAGCTCAATTTTATTTCTTTTATTTAAAATAATATATTTTATAAATAATTTATAGTAATTCGATATATATATATATATATTAATATTAATATAAATATGTTAGCCTGTATTTTCGACAGGCATTAATGAATTGGAGTGAGATGATGAAATCTCATTTAATGTATATTATTGCTTTTTAATATTCTCTTGGAACTGATTCTGGCAAGAAATCAAGAGAAAATCAAGGCATTTGACATCAAAGACTTTTAATGTGCAAAGTTTCTTGTCAAAGCCTAGAGTTCTGTCGAATTCGACAGAACGGGTGTTGTCTGAATAAGCCTGTCGAGTTCGACAAGGGATTATTTGTAAAGATAACATATTTTCGACACTAACTGGTAATGGTCGAAAACTATATATATGCATATATATGTACGTGTGTATGTTTGTTTGTCTAACGTACTATGCAGAACGAAAGAAGCGTACTCTGGACTTAGCGAAATATTCAAAAAGAGAGTAACGTTTGAAGGGTTCGCCAGGTGTCAAAGGGAATTCAAATTGTCAAGACACGTGGAGCATAGTTAGACGTATTGTAGGTTTATAGCAGTTATGTTAGTTTGTCTATAAATACAAGTTTCTGATAGAAGAAACGGGTCCACAATTCAATACACATGCAAATTCCTAAAATATTCAGAGTACCCATGTCAACGAGCGAAATGAATGACAGGAACATGTACGAATCTGTGTACCATCCTTTGTAAACATTTTACATTTGTCAAATGCAATTTACATTCTGCAAGTCTTGATTACTTGTTTGTCATTTAAGTTTCATGCAATTTAAAGTTTTCTGCAACTTTATCATTCTGCAATTTATTTCATTGCATGTTTTACTTTTCAAAGTCTTTTCTTTAAACTTTATTTGCAATTCATTTACAAGTTTTCTGCAAATTTAACTTTGAAGCATTTTACTTTAAACAAACCATTTGACTGCGTCGAATGCTTTTACTGTTTTTATCAAATTATCCGATTTAACCCAAAGATATGAATATGTTTTCATCATCTTCCACACAATCCATATGTCCCGAGATTTACTAGTTGATCTCTCTTGTAATAATTAAACTAGCGGTTGTTTACTAAAAATCGGGGTAAACAAATTGGCACGCCCAGTGGGACCTCTGGATTGTGTAATTTTTTGAATTTTTGAAAATTTTTCATACAAAATTTGTTGTTTGGTGTTTGTACTTTGATTGTGTGTATATTTGTATATGCATTTGAGGAGTGGTAAGTCCCTTCCAGTTTTTTCAAATATACCAAAGCGTCCTCGTTCCAGAATGGTGAGACCACCAAACAATCCTAACCCTAACAATAATAATAATAATAACAATAATGGGACAGAAACCAATCCTGTTCCAAATTCGACAGGGCAACCAAATCAACCAGTATCTGGCAATCCTGGCGCCAATCCTACTGGTGGGTCAACAAATCCTGCCCTGAATTCTACAACTTCTGAAAGTATCCCAAGCAATAATCCTAATGGTGGGGGTACAAACCCTATGATAAATTCTGGAACCGTTGGTGCAAGCGCCAGTGGATCAACAATGTCTGCCACTACTTCAAGTATGGCAGTAGGGTTTGTTCCTCCAAATACGAATGGTGCAATGATGACACAAATGAATGTATCATCCATGCCAACGAATGTATCACACATGTATGGGTACACAGACGGTAGTCAAGTTGGTGGAACACCGTCAAGACCCCCATGGTTGCCCAGAAACCCACAATTTGGAATGCCAACAACGACGATGGCAAGCCTGTATAATTGGCCTTCGATAGAAAGTTCTCCCTCATCTTCTGCGATGGGAAATAGGGGAAATTCTCTGAACTTGACGAATAATTCTATGAATGTACTTAGGCAACAAATGGACGAAAGTAACCATGACATGGTGAACGCGTTGACCCAACAGATTGGCACAATCTTCAATCCTGTGTTACAAACAGCCAATGACAATTATTTATTGTTAGCCAATCAAATGGGAAGGATGGCAGACTTTTTTGGTGCCCCTGATGCTCCAAATAATCAAAGAATTCCCCGTGTAAACCCGGAGATTCAAACAGGAGTCCAAGCCCAACCAGTGCGCATCGAGAGAGAACAACAAGAACCAGAAGTAGTTTTGGTTAATAGAAACCAAGATGCTGATAATGTTCTTAGGCAAGTTCGACAAGAAAATGTTGCAGGGCAAAATAACTTGGCCAATCTAGTAGAAAATATTTTGGCCCAAAATGGTTTGAATACAGGGTTGCATAGACCAAATTTTGTGTCACCCTTGTCTGAATATGTATTACAGGCAGAATTGCCAAGGGGATGGAAGATTCCCAAATTCACAAAATTTGCTGGTGATACTAATGAATCTACTGTCGAACATATTGCCAGATATTTGGCAGAGGCAGGGAATTTGGCAAATAATGAAGATTTAAAGATGAAATTTTTTCCCAATTCCCTCACTAAAAATGCCTTTACGTGGTTTACCACACTTCCCCCTCATTCAATTCATACTTGGACTCAATTGGAAAGGCTATTTCATGAACAATTCTATATGGGACAATCTAGGATTAGTCTCAAAGAATTAGCCAGTATGAAGCGCAAAACCTCAGAAGCCATTGATGACTATCTAAACAGGTTTCGCCTCCTTAAGGCAAGGTGCTTTACCCAAGTGCCTGAACATGAATTGGTTGAGATGGCTGCTGGTGGCCTCGACTATTCCATTAGGAAAAAGTTAGATACTCAACATTTGAGAGACATGGCCCAATTAGCAGATCGTGTTCGACAGGTTGAACGCCTCAGGGCTGAAAAAGTCAGAAATTCTAAGTTTCACAAAAAAGAAAAAGTGGCATACATAGACACTTATGAAAGTGAAAATGAGTTCGACGATGGTCAGGATTACATAGAAAATAATGAGGTTAACGTGGCTGAGTTAAAACCAGGCCCTCCCTATACTTGTAAAATGTTAAGACCATCAAATGGGAAAAATCCCGTCGAACCAAAAAATGATAGATTTGTTTCTAAGACATACACTTTTGACATTACTAAGTGTGATGAAATTTTTGACTTATTGGTTGCTGATGGCCAAATAATTGTACCAAAGGGTTTGAAAATTCCACCTTTGGAACAACGTAATAAAAGAGGTTTTTGTAAATACCATAATTTCTTGGGTCATAAAACCTCACAATGTGTTCTTTTCAGGGATCTGGTCCAGAAAGCCCTACAGGAGGGAAGACTCAAATTTGGCGAAAAGCCAAAATCCAAACAGCAGGTGGACGAGAATCCATTGCAGATTGCTGATGCTGCTTACACAGAGCCTTTTGAGTGCCTGATGATAGAAGCATTGAACCTCACTGAAGGGGGGCAATTAATCTCCATTCCTGAGGAGGAGTACGAAAACAAAGTGGAAGAGGTGTATCCACAAGCAGGGGAGACTTTATTGGATTTCCTTCAACGCTGCAAAGAAAATGATGGCGAAGCTACATTATGTCCTCATTGTAGTGCCATGTTCGACAAGAAGGCTGCTGCAGGCCTCAACAAGTTTCTGCCTCATAGTCAAAACAGAAACAATTGGCCAAATCAAAAGCCAACTTATTCCAATACTCTGAATAGCCAGCAGGCACCTGTACACCAGAGGTTGGGACCACAAAAATCATTTGTCCCCTCAAACAGGACACCTGTCAACCAATGGGTTCATGGAAGAAGCATGGACTATGGTCAAAGGAACATGGAGAGAGGGAACTCCAGTAACAGCAATCCCAAAAAGGATCCTGAGTCAAGGAAATATGATTACAGGAATAATTACAAAGGGAAAAATCCCATGACAAGGTCCCAATGGCGTAGATATCAACGCCAGAAAAAAGTGGCTGCTCAACAATCCCCATTAACTACTGATGGTAATGGAAGAAGGCCTTTGGAATTGGCAAAAAAGCCAATGAAAGAAAGGTTAGGCGAATCGAAAATAGAGTCTTCAGTTGCTGGTAATGTCGAAGATGACCACATGGAAGCAGATGACTTTTTGGATTCTGAGCCTGATCTCGACATAATCGTCAATGTTGTGTCAATCTTACCAAGGGAATTCGACGTTTGCTCTGAAGTGACAGATGACGAAGAGGAATCTGGAATGCAAATGGCCCTTCATAGGCCAGTATGTTACTATGTGACGAGCAATGGTGCTCTAGAAGATCAAATGGCTACATTTGAAAGGCCAGATGAAGGCATGAAGAGTCACTTGAAGCCTCTCTTCATACAGGCTAAAGTGAACAATGTGGGGATCAACAAAGTGCTAATTGATGGTGGTGCTGCTGTTAATCTCATGCCAGAATTTTTGCTCAGAAAAATTGGCAAATCTTTGGTGGATCTTCATCCTCACAACATAGTTCTTTCAAACTATGAGGGTGAAACTGGTTTCTCTTTGGGAGCAATCCAGTTAGAAGTGGTTGTTGGAAGCACTGTAAGGCCAACCTTGTTCTTGGTTGTGGCCTCTAAGGCAAATTACAATCTACTTCTAGGTCGAGAGTGGATTCATGGAGTAGGGGCAGTTCCTTCTACCCTGCACCAACGCCTCATTATCTGGCGGGAGGATGGAATAGTGGAAAATATTGAAGCAGATCAAAGCTACTTCAAAACTGAAGTCCATCATTTGACAAAGCACTCCTTCGACAAGAAATTGGCGACAATTGCACCATGCACTGAGAAGGACTTTGCATATCGCCTAGCAGGAAATGGTCACCATGCTATCAAACTAGATCCCACACATGGTTTCTTGTGGGAGAGAGAAGATGGAAACAGTGAGGATGGCGAGTATGAAGGCCACAACTGCCCAACTGGGTGGGATGTCAAAGAGGACTACTATGTCTGAGTCCCAAACTTGGGCAAGGATTACGGCCTACATGGCTGAAAACAGAATCAAGATGGCTTTGGAAGCCAATTCAGTTTCAGAAAATATGGCTGATATAGCCAATGGTGAAAAGATTGGCAAACAAGAGCCAGAATTGCAAAAACTGGACTGCATCTATGACGACGAACCCTTAGGATTTGAAAAAGATCCAATTAGTCAAAGTCATAAGATGCAAGCACAGGATCCTTTGCAAGAAATTGACCTTGGAGATGGTCTGATGAAAAGACCAACATATATTAGTGCAAACATTCCTCCAGATCTGAAGGCGAAAGTAGTGCAACTTCTAGTGGAATACAAAGATTGTTTTGCTTGGGATTACAATGAAATGCCAGGTTTGAGCAGAAAATTGGTGGAACATGAACTTCCAGTTCGACCAGACAAAAAACCAGTAAAACAATTGCCTAGAAGGTTTGCACCAGAAATTATGTCAAAGATCAAGGAAGAAATTGAGAGGCTGCTGAGGAGCAAATTCATCAGAACAGCAAGGTATGTCGAATGGTTAGCAAATATAGTGCCTGTGATTAAGAAAAATGGTTCTCTTAGAGTATGTATAGACTTTAGAGATTTGAATAATGCTACACCAAAAGACGAATATCCTATGCCTGTAGCAGAAATGCTAATTGATTCAGCAGCAGGATTTGAATATTTAAGTATGCTAGATGGTTATTCTGGCTACAACCAAATTTTCATTGCTGAAAATGATGTACCCAAAACTGCTTTTAGATGCCCAGGGGCATTAGGCACGTATGAATGGGTAGTGATGCCCTTCGGTTTGAAAAATGCTGGGGCCACTTATCAAAGAGCAATGAATCTAATTTTCCATGAATACATAGACACTTTTATGCAAGTGTATATTGACGACATAGTTGTCAAATCCTCGTCAAAGGTTGATCATTTAGATCATTTGAAAAAGTCCTTTGAAAAGATGAGGAAATATGGATTAAAAATGAATCCATTAGAGTGTGCTTTTTGTGTTAATGCAGGAGATTTCCTTGGGTTCGTTGTGCACAAAAAGGGCATTGAAATAAATCAAAACAAAACGAAGGCTATCATGGAGACAAAATCTCCAACTACTAAAAAGCAACTTCAGTCCCTACTTGGGAAGATCAATTTCTTGAGGAGATTCATCTCAAATTTAAGTGGTAAAGCTCAGCCTTTCTCGCCACTACTTCGTCTCAAGAAAGAAGATATTTTCACTTGGGGGCAAGATCAACAACGAGCTTTTGACGAAATCAAGAGTTATTTGTCGAAGCCACCAATGTTGATGCCTCCAATAAGGAACAAGTTCATGAAGTTGTATATATCAGCATCAGATTCGACACTGGGTAGTATGCTTGCCCAGGAAGATGAAAATGGTGAAGAAAAAGCCATCTATTACTTAAGTAGGGTATTAAATGATGCTGAAACTAGATATAGTAGTATTGAAAAACTATGCTTATGTTTGTATTTCTCTTGTATAAAACTCAAGCATTATATAAAGCCTGTTGATGTTTTTGTTTATTCTCACTGTGATATCATTAAGCATATGTTGTCTAAACCAATTTTGCATAGTCGAATTGGAAAATGGGCCTTAGCCTTAACAGAGTATTCATTAACATATAAACCTCTAAAGGCAGTCAAAGGCCAAATTGTGGCTGATTTTATAGCAGATCATTCTGTAATAGAAACTCCACAAACTTATGTAGAATCACAACCCTGGAAATTGTATTTTGATGGTTCTAAACATAAACATGGAGTTGGAATTGGGATTCTAATTATTTCCCCTTCCAAAATACCCACTAAGTTCAAATATAAAATTAATGGATTCTGCTCAAATAATGAAGCAGAGTATGAAGCTTTAATAGCAGGCTTAGAAATTTTATTGGACTTGGGGGCAAAAAATATCCTGATCAGAGGTGATTCAGAACTGGTTTTGAAACAATTGACAAAAGAATACAAGTGTATAAAAGAACACTTGATGAAATATTTTGTCATAGCAATTTCTTTGTTAAAACGTTTCGACCAAGTCACCATTGAACATGTGCCTCGTATAGAAAATCAAGAAGCCAATGATTTGGCTCAAATAGCTTCTGGTTACAAAATTTCCAATGAGAAATTGGTGGAGTTGATTGAAATCAAAGATAAAATCATTATTGATCAACCTGCTACTTTGGAATTGTCAATGCCAAAACTTGTGGGGGCAGATGTACCACAAGACAATGGTCAATATGACGACCTTGACGAAAATTCAGAAATTTTTGAAATTTTTGCCATTGACAATCTAGCTGATACTGATTGGAGAAAACCACTTGTCGAGTATCTGCGAGATCCAAACGGAATGACAAATAGAAAGATAAAATACAGAGCCTTAAGTTATGTCATCATTGGGAATGAGCTAATGAAAAAGACACCTGAGGGAGTTTTGCTAAAGTGTTTAAGTGAAACTGAAGCCTATTTGGCTATATCTGATGTGCATAGTGGCACATGTGGATCCCATCAGGCAGGCCATAAAATGAAATGGTTACTGTTTCGACAAGGTGTGTACTGGCCAACAATGCTAAAAGATTGTATAGAGTTTGCTAAGGGTTGTCAAGAGTGCCAAAAACATTCAGGCATACAACACGTACCTGCAAGTGAACTTCATTCAATAGTAAAACCTTGGCCTTTTAGAGGATGGGCTTTAGATTTAATTGGTGAAATTAAACCAAGTTCGTCCAAAAACCAACGCTATATTCTAGTTGGTATAGATTATTTTACCAAATGGATAGAAGCAATTCCATTACCAAATGTTGACCAAGAAGCAGTGATTAGTTTTATACAAAGTCACATTATTTATAGGTTTGGTATACCTGAGTCTATTACTACAGATCAAGGTTCAGTTTTCACTGGACGAAAAATGGTCGAGTTTGCTCAGCAAACTGGTTTTAAATTGTTAACTTCTACACCATATTATGCACAAGCAAATGGTCAAGTGGAAGCTGCTAATAAGATCATTATTGGTCTGATTAAAAAGCATATTGCCCAAAAACCTAGAAATTGGAACAAGACTCTAGATCAAGTCTTATGGGCGTGTAGGAATTCGCCAAAGGAATCAACTAATACCACACCTTTTCGTCTAACATATGGACATGATGCTGTCTTGCCAGTCGAAATACACTTACAATCAGTTAGAGTTCAAAGACAGGCAGAAATTCCAAGAAATCATTATTGGGATATGATGTTGGATGAATTAGTTGATTTAGATGAAGAGAGAGTCAAAGCTTTAGAGATGTTGATTCGACAGAAAGAAAGAGTCACTAAAGCTTATAATAAAAAGGTTAAGTCCAAAACCTTTAGTGTTGGAAATCTGGTTTGGAAAGTCATTTTGCCAATGGATAAAAAAGACAGAGTCTTAGGAAAGTGGTCACCACATTGGGAAGGACCATTCAAAGTTGTTCAAGTTTATTCTAATGGTGCGTATGAAATTGAGGAGTTAACTCCTGAGAAACGTACTTTGGGTATAAATGGGAAATATTTGAAAAAATATAAACCTGCTCTACTCGAAGTAAAAATAAGCGCAGAATAAGAATCAAACAGAAAAAACAAAATGGCAAATAACAAGAATTGGCCATAACTCGAAAATAGAAGAATAATATTGTTTTATTGCAATGGGAGAATTCTTAGTACATCATGAGAAAAACAACATTATTTAGGCTGAGCCTTAGGCTTAGAAACCTCTGACTCCACCTTCTTCATGGTACCCCTATAAAGGGCTATTGCTATATCAGCAAGTTCCTGAACTACTGGTGGGTATTCATCCAATCTTTCCTCATGTGTCCATAGAAACTCCTCCAGGTCGGAGCCTAGTTCTTCTTCTTCTGATTCTGTCAAAATGAGTTCCTCTTTGTTCCTCTCATAGCGTAGCCTATTTTCCTCGCAACGCCATGGTCCTGCACCCTTTTTGTTCTTCTCTTTGGAGCATGAGGCATCTTTAGTGTTGGGTTTTTCCATGGTTCGATTCTTTGTTAAGGATTACTCAATCACTCTTGATGAGTAAAAATGAGGAAAAACACCTCCTTTTATAGTGCTATCAAGTCTTATGGGTCAACCTAACCATTAATGCAATTCATTTAACAAAGTTTCGCTGTTGCCACCCTTTGACTTGACTGCCTCGTTTTGGCGTTCTTTGACTGCTCAGGTTTTCGTGTTGTTAAAAATACCAAAAGAATTCAAAGGTTCAAAACATTACCATTGAATGACGTTTGTGAAAAATAAATGGTCAATACGTGAAAAGTATAAACCAGCGTTGCAAGAAATAAAAAATCAACAAAGAATAAAGCATGACAAAATATTGGTGATCACAAGGTTGTTCGCCACAAAACGGGCATTGTCGAATTACAAACCAAAAACTTGATAAAGTTGTTCAAAAGTGAAATGAAACTAAGGACAAAAAATCAAATTATTACAAGTCTAAAACTTTGTTTTCAAGTCTTCATATAAGCTCTTGAATGAAGCAACTTCCTTGTCGAGAACTTTACTCGACTCCATCAAGTTCTGAATTTCTTCTTCCACTGCCGCTGAAGCACTAAAGGCTTTGATGCCCTCATTAGCCTCTTTGTCAATCCAGGCTTTAACAGCAGTAGTAAGATTGGCTTTTGCTTCGTCACGTTTGATTTTCTCTGCATCAATCTTAGCATTGAGACTCTGAATCTTCAAGTGCAATTCTGCAATCTCACCTTCCCAAGCAGCAATGTTCTGGTTGTATTGAGTGAGCTCCGCATTCGACTCGATGTCCTTCTCCAAACGTTCGACATTGGCTTGGGCAGTGTTAGCCTTCTCAACTAATGCAGCGTGAGCATGGGTTTGAGCCTCCAGCTTCATGGCATTCGTTTTTCTCCTTTGTATGGCCTGAGTAAAACCATCAATGAGGTTTTCAAGCTGGATGACTTTGCTTAAGGTAATACCATCCGTCAAAGGATTGTGAAGCTTTTTCAGGAAGCCCAAGTGAGAAAACGCACTACTAGGGTTTGCCTCAATCAGAGTAAAAACATCTTGGTTAATATAGTCTGTGTGCAACTTGAGGAGCAAAGAGTCTTGCCTCACCGTCGAACTGATATCAGTATCAGAAGCAGTCGAGCTGCTGTGTTGAGAGGCGCCTTTGCTTCGTTCTTTGCTTCCTTTGCTTGACAAAAGCATTTTGAGTGCTGCAGCAGGATCAGTTTCTTTCATAGCAATAAACTGCATTTCTGAGATTCCAATATCAGCAGATAACTTTGATGTCGAGGAAACAGGAAGAATGTCAGAGCCTCCTTCAGTGGCTTCAGGCATAATGTCGTCGTCAGCGTCAGTCTCCATCTCGACATCAGTGTTTTCTGATGAGTGGGTAGATTCAGTAAGTGATGCAGTTATGGTTTTTTCAGGATCAGGATCAGTGGTGCGAGTATCTTCGTTCTCTTGGCTTTGACTTGTTCCGGTTAAATCGACCTCGACGCGATTGGTGCCAACGTCTTGGGTCGAACCTTCATCATTGTTAACTGGTGCAGTGGTTTGGTCTTCATTATCACCCTGGTTAGAAATAACATGAGTTAGGGTCAAGAAACCATAAAAGATTGCGTATATATCGAAGTCTGAAAGATAAAGACTTTACCTGAGCGCCAGGGTCTTGCAAATTTGGGTCTATTTTCTCAAGAATAGGACCCTCAGTCGAAGGAGTTTCGACATGGGTGCTTGGTTGATCTTCGACAGGAGGATCAGAGACTGAGTTTTCAGTCTCCTTCTCTATCTCTGCAGAAGGATTGGATTTGCTTATAACTTTCTTCTTCTTCTTCTTTTCAGTCTTCTTCTTGGGATTTGGGGGCATGTTTGCCTCGCTAGTTTCGACACCAGCCTTTCTTTTATCTCTTTGGCTCTCTCCACTAGGGGTAGCAATGGTTGGATTAACATTACCAGCAGACTGAAAAGGAAATAGATGTTTGTTAAGACAAGATTGTAGTTGAAACTAAGCAAAACTTAAGAAAGTTGTCGAAACACTTACTGGTGGTTCTTGAATGGTGAGAGCTTTCTGTTTCTTTTGCTTGATAGGCCCTTCAGCCTCACTTGACGCCATCAAGTTCCTTTTGCGAACCTGCAATTAAAAGTCGAAGCAATTAGAAACATGGTTTTGAAAACTAAAGAGAAAAATAATGCTAAGTTAGGAAACCAATGTCAGGACTTAATACCTTGGCCCCAGTGTTGGGAAGTGTTTTCTTCTGAGTTGCACCAGGAGTAGTGGTGTCTGTCGAAGTGGTAGCGCCCTTGGCTTTGGAAGCACCTAATGTCGAAACATGGAAACGACTTACATCAGTAAAAGGGTTCAAAAGTTACAAACACTTTGAGAAATCACATTCATTTTTAGTGATTCAAAATTACCTTTGCCTTTGGGAGTCCTTTGCTGAAGTGCTGCGAACCCCGTTTCTATTGCTTGCAGGAGCACTTCATCGCTGTTCTTAGCACACCTCTCATAGTGCAAACTCCACCAGGTGGCAAACTCAAAAGTACATAAATGGTGGATGGCGAAGGCAATAGGTGTCAGCCTGTAGGGTTTTCTTGCTTCAATAACCTTCAAGCGCCGTTCAAAGAATTCGACAGACATTCCAGAGTTGCCCAAAACAATATCATCTTTGTTTTTGAACAAACTCTTTGGCCTGAACTGACTTAGGCCAAACTGGCGAGCAACTAGGTTAGGTTGGTATCCGACCAGACCTACGAATCTTCTTTCTACTCCTAACCTGGAAGATAGGATTGTAGGACTCAAAAACCAGGACCAAACATTGTTTGTATCCTCTTCTTCATCTGGGTTGGTTGCAGGAAATGGCCTCTTAAACCAAGCAGGCCCAACAGTCCTTTTCACAAAGGGAGTATTTTGGTGTTTAAACTCGTCGAACTCCAGGAGTGTCTTGAAGTAATGGAGGAAGAGGTCTTTGGTCGACAAGTTTGTTTCCCTATACCTCAGCAAGGCCAACCTAGTGCCTTCTATTTGTCGAGCTTCGACCGAAGGTTCCAGGTAAGAAGGGAGGAAAAGTTTGAAGTTTGATTCAAATGTGGCATTCAGCCACAACTGCAAGAGCCAAATGGGTCCAGAGAAAGTAAGCGGTGATCCTTTTTCAACTTTCTTAAGCATATCATTAGCTTGCCCCAAAGAGTCATAGAGACAAGCTAAGATGAGCCTTCCTAAAGCTACATCCTGTCCTTGATGAAGCATAATGGCGAGAGGAACGAGCCTCTTCACCACTTGAAGTGAACCAGTGCAGAAGACAAAGTGTGATAGCCAGTACGTCAGAAAAGCAATGTGTTCCTCATGAGAAACCTCAACACTGCTAAGATCATGAAAAGTCTCAATATATTTTGAGTAGGAGAGTGTTTTGAAATCAAATTGATGGTTTGGAGTGGTGTATTTGGGGTCATAAGTGGGTCCTGTTGGTCGAAGACCAGTGATGGCAGCCACGTCGAAAAGGGTTGGGGTCATCATTCCTGCCTTTAAGTGGAAAGTGTTAGTAGAATTTTCCCAAAAGTGAAGGGCAGCTATTAACATCTCTGCATTGTATTTGGGTCCTTCTCTCGACAGCTGGATCAGGTCGAATATACCACGCTCTTTCCATGAAGTGGCATATTCCTTCTCAACCTTGTTAAGCCATGGTAAATAACTATCACTGACTACAGGTGCAGATCTAAAGGCTCTATAGCCTGTCTCAAAAAAGGTCATGTCGAAGACAGTGTTGACAAATATTTTGGGCTCACAAGTAACATTGAGAGGGAAAATGCTACTTACATCCTCATTAAAGTTGTCGGATGAAGGAAGAGGTCCTGCAAAGGCAAGAGTTCGACCTCTGAGCTTGTGAGGAATCATCAACTCCTCTCCCCATATAGTGTCTTCGACAGAAGTCATATCTGGCTCCGACACAAAGGTTGAACCATCAACGATGATGGGTTCTGCATCATCAACGGCGTAGATTGTCACGTTTCTGGAGGAAGAAGATGAAGCAGCCATTGTTGTTCTTGGTGTTCTTGGTGTTCTTGATTTGGTGATGAAGATGGACAGTTCACAGTGAACAAAAGCTAAAACCACCAGATTTAACTCGTTTCTTACTCAAATCCCAGAAAAGAAACGGTGATGATGAACGAAATCACTGGACGATCTTAACTGCTGGTTTAGATTTCTCAGAAACGCAAGAACAATGCACGATTTGAGGATCGATTGATGTTGTTTCAAAGGAATGCGTTTGGTTCTGTTTCTAGAGAGAAAGTGAAGAGTTTGGGTTTTCAGAAAAATGAAAGTGGTGGAATACGTTTTCTATTTATAGGCACTGCACTTTGCATGTATCTGGTAACTGAAACATCACCACTCTTCCATCTTAGCCATTTATATTTTGCCACGTGTCCCACTACAAAGCTATAAAGTTGGTAATCATGGTTTGTGGGGATTGAGGTGACAGTTACAAATTTTGTCATGATTGACAATATTTTGATTTGACGTTTGCGCCGTCTTTGGTAAACGTGCAGAATTGAAAAGGTGAATATCTTCAAAAATGCCCTTTCTTCCCTTTTGTCTCTGACGTGTAGTCGAATTGGCATTTTTGAGGGGGCAATTTGTTAGCCTGTATTTTCGACAGGCATTAATGAATTGGAGTGAGATGATGAAATCTCATTTAATGTATATTATTGCTTTTTAATATTCTCTTGGAACTGATTCTGGCAAGAAATCAAGAGAAAATCAAGGCATTTGACATCAAAGACTTTTAATGTGCAAAGTTTCTTGTCAAAGCCTAGAGTTCTGTCGAATTCGACAGAACGGGTGTTGTCTGAATAAGCCTGTCGAGTTCGACAAGGGATTATTTGTAAAGATAACATATTTTCGACACTAACTGGTAATGGTCGAAAACTATATATATGCATATATATGTACGTGTGTATGTTTGTTTGTCTAACGTACTATGCAGAACGAAAGAAGCGTACTCTGGACTTAGCGAAATATTCAAAAAGAGAGTAACGTTTGAAGGGTTCGCCAGGTGTCAAAGGGAATTCAAATTGTCAAGACACGTGGAGCATAGTTAGACGTATTGTAGGTTTATAGCAGTTATGTTAGTTTGTCTATAAATACAAGTTTCTGATAGAAGAAACGGGTCCACAATTCAATACACATGCAAATTCCTAAAATATTCAGAGTACCCATGTCAACGAGCGAAATGAATGACAGGAACATGTACGAATCTGTGTACCATCCTTTGTAAACATTTTACATTTGTCAAATGCAATTTACATTCTGCAAGTCTTGATTACTTGTTTGTCATTTAAGTTTCATGCAATTTAAAGTTTTCTGCAACTTTATCATTCTGCAATTTATTTCATTGCATGTTTTACTTTTCAAAGTCTTTTCTTTAAACTTTATTTGCAATTCATTTACAAGTTTTCTGCAAATTTAACTTTGAAGCATTTTACTTTAAACAAACCATTTGACTGCGTCGAATGCTTTTACTGTTTTTATCAAATTATCCGATTTAACCCAAAGATATGAATATGTTTTCATCATCTTCCACACAATCCATATGTCCCGAGATTTACTAGTTGATCTCTCTTGTAATAATTAAACTAGCGGTTGTTTACTAAAAATCGGGGTAAACAAAATATTAATATACATATTAGTTTAAAATTTATTATTAATGATTATAAGTCACTTAATACACATATTAGTTTAAGTATTAACAAAAATATTAATTCATAGTATATTATTAATGACTTTAAGTCTTTTGTTAAATGTAGAAAATTATTTTATAATAATCAACTTTTACTTTATTTGTCAAAAAAATAGTGGATAACTAATTGAATTTGTAATATTGAGTAAAGTGTCCACACTATATTCTATTGTCTTTCACCAAAACCATTTTTTAATTTATATATTGTTATTAAATTAATTCTATGTTATTATTATATTAATTTTTATATGCTAAAATTTTATTTTAATGTAATATATTTCACGTCAAAGTGTACATCTACAATATCATAGGTGGAAAAAAAATCTGAAAATTGAAATTAAAAATAGAGAAGGTCGAGAGATCGATGAAACACACATAAGAAGAAGCCTCATCGTATTAATTAATATCTCATTTTATTAATTTTATTTACTGGATTTTTTTTTCACACGCTATTTCAATTAGCTTTTGAACTTATAGCTTATATTTTTTCTTCTATTATTACCCTTCTTAATTTATTTAAAATACAATTTTATCCTCTATAATTTATTATAATTTTAAATAAAAACTGTATATATTACGTTAACTTTAATATTATAGCCATGCCATTTTTTTTAATAAACTACGATTACTCAGTAATAATTTACGTTGCTACTATTTTATAATATACACTACTGTTCAGTGCCCTTTATAGCAATTTATTTTTGTGAATAATTTGAAGTTGCTCACCGTCAAAATAATTTACATTGCACACTATTTTATAATATATCCTTATTATTATTATTATTAACAATACTCTTTTAGGTGATTTTCCAGTTGAACCGCTAATTTTACTAAACACTTCAATTAGTTTATTGGCTATATATAAATCACCAGCTATATGAGATTTTTAGATTTTTAAATATTTTTTCACCTTTGTTATTATACATGTATATTTTGACGTGAAATATATATTACATTAAAATAAAATTTTGGCATATGAATTTTTTTTTGGTTACATATGAAATTTAATTTTAATAACATATAATTAATTTAATAATATTATATAAATTAAAAGATAATTTTGGTGAAAGATGACAGAATATGGTGTGAATACTTTATTATAGTTTACAGTAGACCATCCCGCTTAAGTAGCGAACGTTATAAAATTGTGGATTTTTTTAAAAATGCAG
Source organism: Trifolium repens (assembly GCA_030408175.1). Taxonomy (NCBI): domain Eukaryota; kingdom Viridiplantae; phylum Streptophyta; class Magnoliopsida; order Fabales; family Fabaceae; genus Trifolium; species Trifolium repens. The sequence goes on along the minus strand of CP125836.1, from coordinate 57,563,530 downwards.
TCTACTACTTAAATAGCAGACGTTATAAAAATGATGAATATTTGAAAAAATTTCTCTACTACTTAAATAGCGGACGTTATAAAAAAAAGTTAATAGAATATTTGTGGGAAAAAAAAGTTAATAGGATATTTTTGGGATAGTAGCGGACAAAAATATTTTTACAAATTCGTAAGGCGCGCACGAAAAAATTAATAGGATGACAAAAAAGTCTCAAAGAAAAAAAAAAGGTAAAAGAGAATAAAATAAGGTGTGAAAACTTTATTGTGATGCATTTTAAACATTTACAATCTAAGAGTAGAAGTGGGAGACCTATACCACTTACCCACCCCTAGACAGAGCCATGTTAACCACTCATCTAAGTAACACGTCAAAAAAAATTGAAGTTGCGGTTTTGCTCAAAAGTTGTACCCAAATTTAAGAGAAGATAAAGTAAGAAAGAAGCAACCATATATACTCGGAAAATTTAATATGAGCACAAATATTTAGGCATAGATAAATATAAAAAATTAAAATAAAAAATAAATTTGTCACATTATAATTAATATCATTTTAATTTTTGTTTACATAATTGTCGGTGTGTCTAAGAAATAATTATTTAAACTCATATCTATACTAATATATAAAGGGGATACAAATTTTTGAGATGACTTTTTCATTATTCCTATTTTACCTTTAAAAAAAACTACCAAAAAAAAGCTAAGCACAACTTCCACATAAAAGTAGGTTTTCAGTTTTTTTTATAGTAAAAAACAAATTTTTTATAGTAAAAAACAAATATATATTTTTCTTCTTAATAACTAGACACAAAAAAAAGGAGGTTAAGTAGTTATAATTAAATAAGTCCAATAAAAAAGGAGATTGAGTAGTTATTTATATTTGCACAATAAAAAATATTAATCACATCAAACAAAAGAAAAAGAATATCGATCACACAAACGGCACGGATGTGCCCGTTTGGCGGCTAGTACATATAAATATAATTATTTCTCGAAGTGTGCTTTGGGTTAAAGAAAATGTAAAAATGAAAGTGGTGGTCAAGACCGATAATAAAGGAATTGGAAATTTGGTGAATTTTGGACTCAGAATTAATGATCCTCTTGTACGTGGTATAATAAGCATCTCCAATGGTGATACCTATGTTGCCTAGGTACGGGTACGGTACCAGTATCCGGTATCGGTACTGGTACGTGGTACGGCATTTTTAAAAAAATTAAGGTACGGGTACGTCTATAAATATATTTTTTAAAATAATTATATAAATAAAATAATAGAACTATATTGTTAAAACAAATAATTAAACATAGAAAATACCACATAAGTAATTCAAATTATTCAAAAACATCAATACATCAAGATTTGTATGAATAAAATTAGATTTAACCTATTTCTTTTCAAGGAATGAGTGAATAAATTCAGCTACTATTGTGTTATTGCTTATTAGTAAAGTTGCTACTTTTATATTAAACAAATAAAAAACATAAATCTTCCTATAAACAAAAATAATAATAAAAGAAAAAGGAAAAAAATTGGATTTTTTTGGATTCGTGTACCACAGAAGTACCACGCGCGTACCACAGGAGTACCATGTGTGTACCCGTTGCAAAATAAAAAATAAAAAAATAGGTACGTCATCGGTGCGTACCCAAGGAGTACCGTACGCGTACCGGTACCCGGTACGTACCCGGTACCGGTACTCTTCCTAAAATGGAGTACCCATGCTTCATAGGGTGATACCACTTTAGGTGTAATACATCACTAAAAAGTGGTCTTTAAAATGCCATTTAATTATTATGCAATTTATACATATTTTGCTCCAACGGTGATACCACAAGGTATCATGCATTATTAACAAATAATTAATTATATTTAATTTGATATACAAAAAATGGTAATATTAAATTGATGATATGACACCTTAAATAAGGTATCGTATCATCAATTTTGATACCATGTATGACACGTCATGGAACTCCAATAATATAAAAATATAAGGTACGGATCATTGGTCTATGAAACTCTCTATGATACTTTTATTGGAGATAGGGATCTTTTAATGTGATTAATGACAAGCCATGTTGAGATGGAGGTGGTTGCGAATGAGTACACCGTTTGTTTGAGCAAGAGCATCATTTTCGGGTATGAACTCAGTAATGATAAGGATTTGAATTCTATGTAGTCACTACTACATGTATTTGTGCAGTCATTGATTTCTGATCGTTTAATCTTTTACATACTTGGTAGTGATATGGATTCGAATTCTATATAGTAACTGATTGATCAGACGGTCCACAATAAAGGAATATTCTGATTTAAAAAATATAAAGTTTCAGTCAATAAATTTTAGATTGTTCGATCGTGATCAGACGATCAGTAAATCATGACTGTACAACTGCATACATTCGACGACCGCACGAAATCCAAATTTGTAACAATACACATATAGCATGCATTGAAATTGTACCTTTTTTTCTTCTTTCATACGGGGTACGCATTTGGTAGCCAAACATAAAAAATTGTATTTTTTGAAAAAGAATAAGAATTATAATGAAGGAGCAGGGTCCGTTTAGAATGGACAAATTCATGTATTGGTGCATGTTGGACAAATGGTGAGACACGTTGGATTAAGTAGACTTATGGATCTTGTGATGCATTATCTTTATAAGATAATATTCTCTTTTATTTTTATCTCTCATATTTATTATCTCTCATCTCTTTCCGAGCACCAATTTTTAATGAATCTCTTATGTGTTGCTATGGAATCCCAAACACCGTTTAACAAAAAACAACACAAGGAATCAGAGAAACTATTTTTTAGCTGAGAAAATAAATAAATTATCATCCATGACTTAAAATTTATGAATCTTCTATGTGTTAAAGAAAAACCTTAAAAAGGAATAGAATCACAACAAAATGTTTGGAACAAAAAAAAAACAGAAATGGATGAGAAAAAAAAAATTAACTTTGTGAACCTTAAGTGGTTGATTCAATTTCTCCCTTGCCGTTAATTCAATATTTCAAGTTGTTGAGGAAGAACACAATATTTAAAAAGACAAGAACAAATGAATTAAGGAGACAAATCAAATAAAGCAGTGGAAAACAATATTTGAAAAACCAATTAACTTATAGTTTGATTTGATGTGTAAGTGAAGAAGAAAATAAAAATATTTTTGGGACTTACATAAAAAGGGTTTGAGGATTTGTTAAATGGGTCATGAAATCAGCAAGAACAATTTACTAACAAGTTATTAAACATTTTTTTTAGACGAGTTATTAAACGAAAATTGAAAAGAAAAAAAAATCTTAATAAAATTAAGAGCTTGAAGTGAAGTAGAAGGAATTCACGAATGATGAAGGAGGCTGATGAAGAAGCTTGTTTGTTGTGGAAAGAAGTTGCAGAGGAAGGAAAGGAACAAATTCATGTATTGGTGCATGTTGGACAAATGGTGAGACACGTTGGATTAAGTAGATTCATGGATCTTGTGATGCACTATCTTTATAAGATAATATTCTCTTTTATTTTTATCTCTCATATTTATTATCTCTCATCTCTTTCCGAGCACCAATTTTTAATGAATCTCTTATGTGTTGCTATGGAATCCCAAACACCGTTTAACAAAAAACAACACAAGGAATCAGAGAAACTATTTTTTAGCTGAGAAAATAAATAAATTATCATCCATGACTTAAAATTTATGAATCTTCTATGTGTTAAAGAAAAACCTTAAAAAGGAATAGAATCACAACATGTAATTTATATATGTTTATCGTTTGTTCGCCCCCATTGAATTTTTTTTTAATTATGGTCTCTGTGTTATACATAAACGTATGTGATTAAGAGGTATAATGACATTGATGCATCATTTTTGGTTTGGGAATGCTATATTCTTAATATCATATATCATATAATTTAAGTTTATCACATATTATTAATATACATATTATATAATTGAATTAGTGTGCCCCATGAATCCCGTGCGAGCACGGGTAAAAAGTCTAGTTATTAATAAAACCTCAATTATTATGCTTTTTAAAAAAGGTAAAGTTCTTTGTCAAAAATAAAAAGTGAAGTTCAATAGAGTTTATCCAAAAAAAGTAAAGTCTAAAGAATCTTAAATAATTTCCTCCATTGCACTAAAGCAACTATTCCCTACTTGCTTTATTATTAGTATAGAGCACTATGCTCTAAAGTCTAAAGAATCTTAAATAAATACACGATTAGGGTCACTTTGGTTAAGAGCATATAATCATAATAACATCTTTAGAAAGAAGATGAGTGGATCAGGGAGTAGAAAAAATGAAGGAGAAGGAAGCGGAGGAGGATGGGCGTCAACGTTTTTTAAAGTAGCCGGTGCAGTGGCCGCAGCAGCGGCCGTAGCTGGTACCATAGCAAAACAAGCAGAAGCTGCCGCGGCAGAGAGGGAATCAGGGCTTGGCCAAGGCCGACGCCCCCAACAATGTGAAATTACTATAACACCCTTGAAAATTTTATAAAATTATAATTATGTATTTATATTGTGGATGCATATTTTATTTTGTCTTTAATTTATATATTATAATTTTTAGCGGTCTTTTTTTCTCAGTTCCACCACCGGCCGCGGCACCATTTGGAGTGCAGCAACCAACTCATCGTCATTATCATGACGATGATGATGATGATGATGATGATGATGATGAGGAGGAGGAGGAGGAGGAGGTGATGATACTGCGTTTTGAGAGTTCGCTTAAGCGCAATGAACAATCAGCAGGTTGTGGCGGATATCTAAGCAGCCCATCACCATTTGGAGTGCAGCAACCTTTTCATTATCAGGAGGAGGTGATACTCAAAGTTGATGGTTCGCTTCTGCGCAATGAACAATCAGCAGGTTGTGGCGGATATCTAAGCAGCCCCTCACAAAAATGGATTTGTGGTTTCGTTCAAAAGTTGGAGTTCACTCCAACTATAAGAGAGGACGAAACTGAGAGTGAGGCGATTTTAAGAGGTTTGCTTTGGGTTAAGGAAAAAGGAAAGAAGAAAGTTGTTGTGAAGACGGATTGTGAAGGGATTGCAAATTTGGTGAATTCTGGACGACGATCTAGACGACGATCTAATGATCGTGTGATATGTGGTATAAGGGATCTGCTTAACAGTAATCAGTGGGAAGCCTCGTTGAGTTCGATCAGTCGTGGTGAAAATGCAGTTGCTGATAGACTTGCTCATAGAGCTCATAGCTCCACTTCTTATGATTTGGAAGAGATTGATGATCCACCTAAAAACTGCCTCTCCTATTGCTCTAGCTAGCTCTTTAATTAAATACAATTAAGGAACTACTCATGCTCCTGCTCTAGCTCTAGCTCTAGCTCTTTTAATGAATGTATGGTTTGTTTAATGTTAATTTGGTGATGTTTTTAATGTATGGTTTGTTTATGTAATGTAGTGTGTCTTTTGTTTTTATTGTTCAACTCTTAATTAATCCTTCCCCTGCAGGGAGGGAAGAGAACATGTCTTATGTATGTGTTTATGTATGAATTGCTGAACTATATATTATGGCTCTTCTAATCTATTAATTAGACTGTTATTTATTTCTGGATTAGTTAATCAATCATTTTTTTTTTGTGACATATATAAGTTAATCAATCATTTAACGGACTGATACTGTTATTTTTATTAACTTTACGGTGTGTAATCTAATCTATACTTCTCTAATTTCAATTAACCAAACGCTGAGATATTCCTATGCTAGCAAGCATCAAACTGTGTAGACTACTGCATACAGTCAACTGCATCTTGCAGAAAAACAAGATTTCTTATTGAGCTCCAAATCTAAGAACCAACTGCACATACGATACGATTTCCACCATGTAACTTTAACAAGTCAAAACAACAAAAAGATTAAAAGTGGATAAAAAAAATATCTTATATCTTTTCTTTCAACCACTGCTAAATGATATCCTATTGTTGAGTATAAAAAATCATGGAAGAATTTAAGAGTATTCACGGTTCAGTTTAGATCGATTTTGAGGCAAAAACTCATCCGATTCAAAAATAAATTTATTTGTGGTTTGGTTCGATTTTGGATGACAAATAAAAAAAAATCTAATCCGATCTGATCCAATTTTATTCAGTTTAATTTGGATAGGTTTTTGGTTATCCAAATTATAGCATTTGTCTAATCCGACAGAATTTCTATTTTAATATGCTTAACCAATGCCCCGGGGGCACTGTTTAGCATTTTCCTAATAATTAATATTATAAAAAAAGTATAAGGCTTTGTTTGCGAGTTTGGAGGGGAAGGAAAGACTAAAAAAGAAGAAACAAGTGAAAGAAGTAGAGAAGTTTGGGAGGGAAGGAGTTTAGATGGTTTTTTTTCTTCATAACACAAAAACCCCCCAATTTGGGGGAACTCAAAAATTGTATTGGATAGGGGTTTGGAGGGGGTTTGAAGGGTTTATATGAATTTTTCAAATTTAATTAATGTTGTTATAATATTCTTAAATTCATAATATATTAATGATGAGTATTTATTTGACATTCTCTATAAAAAATACTTTCTCAAAAAATGTAAAAGATTTCTCTAATTTTCTCTCTATTTTCCTCCCTCCAAAGCCTTTCCCTCCCCTCCCCTCCAAACTCGCAAACAAAGCCTAAAAGAATAGTTTAACTTTTTTGACGTTGTTAAGTTTGATTTAAAATATAGCATATAATATATTAATAATTAATTTTTGGAAATGATAATTATCAATAATATTTGAAACATGTAAAAAAAGTAAAAAAAATAGATTAAATTAAACTAATAAATAATCTTAACAAAATTTAAAATGAACAAAAAATAGGTTAATGCAATATGTTTTCATACTAATAAAAAGATTAATAAGTATTAAAATATATGTATGCGGTTTGGTTTGGTTTTAAAAAATCAATCCAAAATTCAATCTGATTCGACGATTTTCACAAAAAGACATTGAAACACATCCAAAAAATAACGGTTATTCAGGGTTTTCAATTTTTTTGAATTGGTTTACGATTTTTATTTGGATTGGTTTGAATTTGAGCACCCAAAAAAATATTGTGCATGAATTTTTATGCATGACAAAATAAATAAGAAAGATTCCTTAAAAAAAAAATTACTACGAAAGATAAAAGTAAATAAAAAAGAAGGAAATAGAATAAAAATGGTAAGGTTTTCTCTAATCTACAATTTTATAATTTGAGGTATTTATCGATCAACCAATAAAAAAGAGTCATATAAGGCTCTGTTTGGTAAGTCAAATAAGCTAGCTTGTAGCTTATAGCTTTTAGTTTATAAGCTAAAAACTCTGTTTGGTAACCGTTTTTAATTACTCTAATATTATAGATTTAGCAACCCCGAATATATTTATTTGTGAAAAATAGGTAGAAATATAAAAGAAAATATTATTATTTAATAGATAATTTATTTTTTTTAACACTTTCACTCTTTGTATTTGGCCCCCTCATAAAATTTATGCTAGCTTTGCCGCTGCTCAACACTATTAATTAGATTAGAGACTTACACCTTAATCATATGACTTTTGATTTCAATTTCAAACATGATTTAGATAATTCCAAACATGTAAGAATCTTTTTACATCTTATTTCACAAACTCTCACGTTGAATTTATTAAAATACAAGTAAATGAGGTTGTTCATAATCTTACTAAAATAACATATAGCTAACTAGTTTTTGCATTTTTATTGATATTCTCATATTTGATTGTCAATTAAATACTTTGAATTTCTTGCGTAAAAATAAAAAGAAAAACACATTTAAAAGATCCAAAATTACGTAGAACAATTTACTACGGCCTGCACTTGTCTTTAATTTATATTCCGCTGCGTGTATAATCTATAAATTCACTTATTTAAACCCACACATCACTGTTATGAATCAAATTAAGTGGGATGTCACTTGTCAGTGTAATTTACACAGAAATTTCTTCATCTTAAATATTGAACAGTGGGTGAGTGAAGAATAGAAAAACATGACAATGATGATACCAAGGACAACTTTCCTAATAATATCTTAGTCTTAATCTTAATATAATAAAACCAGAGTAACTAGAGGCACCCTAACCCTAACCCTAATATGAATGGTCTAGATTTTGACACGTGAAAAAAAAAATTATATCAATGGCTACGATAAAAACTTAATACGAACCTAATTTTAAACCAATATTATGTTGCCACATCAATTAATGAATGTGACACGTGTTTAAAAACATAATATGTGAATTTTAAACCAATACTATGTTGCCACATCAATTAATGAATGTGACACGTCATGTGTTTAAAAACATAATATGTGGCAAAATATTATTGGATGCATTTAACCTAATAAGTTATGTTTGGCATAAAATCCAATTAAAATTAATAATGAAGAAGAGAAATTTGACCTTCACAAGAGAAAAAAAACAAAAAAGGAGAAAAGTTTCCTAATTTGAATCTCATGTCAATCCCCAAAAATATGATAAAGTGATAATCTCGCTTTTTTTTTTACACAGAATCCTAATAAAATTAAAATAAATATATATTTACTCATGTCGACAATTATCCGAGTTGCTTAACAACTAATATCTGCGAAAATTGTGCTTGGATTGCTTGGAAATAGCATGAAATAATTTTTTTAAAAGCAATAAACACAGTTTTCTATTTTCAAATGATAGCATGTTATTATCTTTTCTATTCATATTTTCATAAACTCAGTATTTTAGTTTCCAATTTTTGTGTGATCATAGACATGAATTTTAATCATAATTTTATATTATACTTTCAAACGTTATTGAACATGTAATTGAGAAAGATCGAATCAAGGAAACTTTCAAGAACGGTAAAAATATGCAACTTATTGACCTGACTATAAAAGATCCAGAGTAAGTGTAGTTTATTTTGGAATATATTCGTTAATTGTATTTTAATATAAATAAATAATATTGAAGGTTATTACAGAGGAAACAAAATTCATGTCATTAATTCTTTGGAATCAATTTGCAGATCAATTGCAAAAATTTCTTGCAAGCTTTATATCAATTATCATCTTCTATAATTGTGATATTGCAACTTGGAAAGACTTCAAAGTTTTATAGTAGAAATTAATCAATTATAGTTACTTATTTTTTTTATTAAGGATATGTCCAAAATTATGAGGTTATATTAATATTGATTACAATATTTTAATTTATACATGTAGGTTCTATGAGGGTGTCGAATGCCTTTATTTGGAACACAACTAATTATAAATCGTGATTTGCCTGTTCAGACTATATAACTAGGTAAGCATATGTAAAGCTTATATTATCAATTAATTAGCATTTTTACTATTTTTTTTTTTACTATTTCTTTGTATAGAGTTGAGGTATCATTTGTTTCAATTTGTACTTAGAATTGCTGACAAGATGTTTAGGTTTTACAAGGTGTTAGTCATACTGTTGGATCACATGTTGGGTGTACCTTCCGCGAATAGTATTTTCACACGATCAGTTATGTGTTGTTGTACCAAGAGTCACGTCGAAAAATGAGTTGAAGATTTTGATCGTCGACGATTCCGATAACATTACAAATATCACTTCAAATGTATCTTTTAAAGAAATTTAAGTTTCTAAACCTATGAATTATATTCTTATAACATATGAATTACTTCTTTTTATATATGTTTATCGTTTGTTCGCCCCCATTGAATTTTTTTTTTTAATTATGGTCTCTGTGTTATACATAAACATAGGTGATTAAGAGGTATAATGACATTGATGCATCATTTTTGGTTTGGGAATGCTATATTCTTAATATCATATATCATATAATTTAAGTTTATCACATATTATTAATATACATATTATATAATTGAATTAGTGTGCCCCATGAATCCCGTGCGAGCACGGGTAAAAAGTCTAGTTATTAATAAAACCTCAATTATTATGCTTTTAAAAAAAGGTAAAGTTCTTTGTCAAAAAAAAAGGTAAAGTTCAATAGAGTTTATCCAAAAAAAGTAAAGTCTAAAGAATCTTAAATAATTTCCTCCATTGTACTAAAGCAACTATTCCCTACTTGCTTTATTATTAGTATAGAGCACTATGCTCTAAAGTCTAAAGAATCTTAAATAAATACACGATTAGGGTCACTTTGGTTCAGAGCATATAATCATAATAACATCTTTAGAAAGAAGATGAGTGGATCAGGGAGTAGAAAATATAAAGGAGAAGGAAGCGGAGGAGGATGGGCGTCAACGTTTTTTAAAGTAGCCGGTGCAGTGGCCGCAACAGCAGCTGTGGCCGCAACAGCAGCGGCCGTAGCTGGTACCATATACGACGTTGCAAAACAAGCAGATATTGTGGATGCATATTGTGGATGCATATTTTATTTTGTCTTTAATTTATGTATTATAATTTTTAGCGGTCTTTTTTTCTCAGTTCCACCACCGGCCGCGGCACCATTTGGAGTGCAGCAACCAACTCATCGTCATTATCATGACGATGATGATGATGATGATGATGATGATGAGGAGGAGGAGGAGGAGGAGGTGATGATACTGCGTGTTGACGGTTCGCTTAAGCGCAATGAACAATCAGCAGGTTGTGGCGGATATCTAAGCAGCCCATCACCATTTGGAGTGCAGCAACCTTTTCATTATGAGGAGGTGGTGATACTCAAAGTTGACGGTTCGCTTCTGCTCGAAAGACCATCAGCAGGTTGTGGTGGATTCCTAAGCAGCGCGTCTAGGAAATGGATTTGCGGTTTCGCTCAAAAGTTGAATCCAAATTTAAAAGAGGACGAAACTGAGAGAGAGGCAATTTTAAGAGGTTTGCGTTGGGTTAAGGAAAAAGGACATAAGAAAGTTGTTGTGAAGACGGATTGTGAAGGGATTGCAAATTTGGTGAATTCTGGACGACGATCTAGACGACGATCTAATGATCGTGTGATATGTGGTATAAGGGATCTGCTTAACAGTAATCAGTGGGAAGCCTCGTTGAGTTCGATCAGTCGTGGTGAAAATGCAGTTGCTGATAGACTTGCTCATAGAGCTCATAGCTCCACTTCTTATGATTTGGAAGAGATTGATGATCCACCTAAAAACTGCCTCTCCTATTGCTCTAGCTAGCTCTTTAATTAAATACAATTAAGGAACTACTCATGCTCCTGCTCTAGCTCTAGCTCTAGCTCTTTTAATGAATGTATGGTTTGTTTAATGTTAATTTGGTGATGTTTTTAATGTATGGTTTGTTTATGTAATGTAGTGTGTCTTTTGTTTTTATTGTTCAACTCTTAATTAATCCTTCCCCTGCAGGGAGGGAAGAGAACATGTCTTATGTATGTGTTTATGTATGAATTGCTGAACTATATATTATGGCTCTTCTAATCTATTAATTAGACTGTTATTTATTTCTGGATTAGTTAATCAATCCTTTTTTTTTTGTGACATATATAAGTTAATCAATCATTTAACGGACTGATACTGTTATTTTTATTAACTTTACGGTGTGTAATCTAATCTATACTTCTCTAATTTCAATTAACCAAACGCTGAGATATTCCTATGCTAGCAAGCATCAAACTGTGTAGACTACTGCATACAGTCAACTTTAGAAGCAAGGATCTTGCAGAAAAACAAGATTTCTTATATCTTTTCTTTCAACCACACAGCAAAATTTAAATTTAAATTTTGTCCAATAATTAACCCACTGACAATTCTTTATTACCAAAGTTTTTTAAATTTTTCTCCTTTTAATAACCTAAATACATGTCAACCAAATTACGCGGAAACTTAATTTTAGTTTTTCATGAGAATTTGTTCTCACAATAATTTATTTCTTAAATTATGTTTGATTTTTCAAATCTTTACTTTTTTTTTATATATTTCATGCAAGTGTTGAGTATAAAAAATCATGGAAGTATTTAGGAGTGTTCACGGTTCAGTTTAGATCGATTTTGAGATAAAACTCATCCGATTCAAAAATAATTTTATTTGTGGTTTGGTTCGATTTTGGATGACAAATAAAAAAAACTAATCCGATCCGATCCAATTTTATTTAGTTTAATTTGGATCGATTTTTGGATATCCGAATTATAAATTATATTTTTTATATTAAATATTAATATTATAAAAAAAATTAAAATAATAGTTTAACTTTTTTGACGATGTTAAGTTTGATTTAAAATATAGCATATAATATATTAATAATTAATTTTTTGGAATGACAATTATCAATAATATTTGAAACATGTAAAAAGAGTAAAAAATATATTAAATTAAACTAACAAATAATCTTAACAAAATTTAAAATAACAAAAAATAGGTTAATGCAATATGTTTTCATACTAATAAAAAGATTAATAAGTATTAAAATATATGTATGCGGTTTGGTTTTGAAAAATCAATCCAAAATTCGATCTGATCCGACAATTTTCACAAAACGACATTCAAACACATCCAAAAAATAACGGTTATTCAGGGTTTTCAGTTTTGTTGAATTGGTTTACGATTTTTATTTGGATTGGTTTGAATTTGAGCACCCATAAAAATATTTTGCATGAATTTTTATGCATGACAAAATAAATAAGAAAGATTCCTATAAAAAAAATTACTACGAAAGATAAAAGTAAATAAAAAAGAAGGAAATAGAATAAAACTGGTAAGGTTTTTTCTAGTCTACCATTTTATAATTTGAGGTATTTATCCTTCAACCAATGATAAAAAAAATTTATATGTAATTCCCACAAATTTATTACAAGTTAACATTATGGGGACCAGGGCCGGTCCTGACTATTTGGAGTCCGATTCAAATATTAGAAATGGACATCTAATAAAAAATTTAAAAAATATGGAAAGAATTATCCTCTATTTAAATTACTATTTTTTTACTTGATTAAGATTTTGTTTACCAAACATATGATATTTTATGAACATTGATAATATATTACAATTATTATAGGGCCTCAAAATTAGTTTATTGAGTTCAACTGATATTTTATAAACACTAACAATATATAATTATCACTATAGGACCTCAAAATTTTGAACCGAGTCCCTCAACATTTTGAGGCCCGATACCGTCGCTCACCCTGCACCCCAATGGGGGTTGGGCCTGATGCGGCCATATAATCTACTTATATAGTCTATATCTTACTAGTTTAGGGATAAATACTCAAAATTATGAAGGGTAAAGTAGATCTCACCAAATTGTAAAGAGGTAAATTATTTGACCGTAAAAGAAGTTGACAACATATAAAAATACAACATTTTATGGGCCCGTTTATTTTGGTTTTTTTAAAAAATTGATTTTTATTGTGTTACATAATTTTGCGTAATTAAAATTTACAAAGAAATTTTTTTATAAAAGCTTTAAATGAAAATTTGGTTTGAATAGTTATTCTCAAAATGTAATTTTAGGTATTTCATCATTTTATTGAAACTTGTTTATATCAAATTTTTTTTAAAAATCACTTAATTTTGAAGTTATTTCAAATAGATTTTCATAAAAAATATTTTTGTAATACAACTTTTTGAAAATATTCCGATTTTGACTATGTTTTGATTTTCAATAATATATGTTTATATTATATTATGTCAAAATTAGTGTTTTAATTTAAAAAAATATATAAAAAAATTTGTAATATTTTGAAAATTTATTTTATAAAATTTATTTTCTAAAATATAAAAATAAATCATTTTTTTAAAGCTGAAATAAACAAGCCCTATAACTATTGAATAAAGAAAACTAATAAAAAAAATTGTACCATCAACAAATTAAAAAAAAAAAGTTTTCTTAATGAATCATTAACAATAACAAGTATCCATCATAGCAAAACTCAAAAAGTAAGTAATGAATTGCCTTAAAATAAATAAATATACCAAAATAAATAAGGAAAAAAAAAAAACTAAATTGATACTCCATAATTGAATTAGTAACGCTACTATGATAAATAAGCATGTGATTCCGAGTGAGAAAAGCGAAAGTGAATGATAACTGAGAGTCCAAATTATTCAAACTCCACTCAACAGCTGAACTGGGGAACCTCGTCTCTACCCGTTCCCGTCCTCGCCGGAGATCCACCATGGCCGGCAATCCCGCAACCCCTTCCTCCACCTCTTCTCTCCACAATTTAACTTTCTCTCCCGATTTCCCCTCCCGAATTCCCCTTACTTCCGATCAGGTTAATCACTGCACCAAAGCACTCGCTCTGTTGAAGGACAAGCTCCTTAACCCTAACACTATCTCGCAAGAGTTCCTTCACTTGCAGGTTCACACCAATCATTCCCTATTGATTCATAAATATTGATTCAAAATCTAACTTTATTGTGTTGTGATTTCTTTCAGTATAATAGGATAACTCTCAGTGAGACCACGAGAAGATGCAACGTTGCTCTTAATTCTGTTAATATCGGCAAAAATCGATATAAAGATGTTATACCATGTAATTTCATTACTTACTAATACCAGACATGCATTCATTTCAAGGTTATTTGGATATAAATACTTTATTAAGCGCTTATTATGCTCGGTTTATAGCTTAAGCACTTAAGCTATTCAATAAATTCAAATCTGTTTTCATAAGTTATCCTTGAGAGCTTATTGAAATAAGCTGAAAATGGCTAACAAAAATGTCATAAGCTACAATCATGTCAAGGTTATTTGGATAGGCATCTTAATTAAAGCACTTATTATGCTCGGTTTATAGCTTAAGCACTTAAGCTATTCAATAAATTCAATCTGTTTTCATAAGTTATCCTTGAGAGTTTATTGAAATAAGCTGAAAATAGCTTACAATCATGCCATAGGCTATAATCATGTGAATGTTATTTGGATAGGCATCTTAATTAAGCACTTATTATGCTCGGTTTATAGCTTAAGCACTTAAGTTATTCTATAAATTCATTCTGTTTTCATAAGTTATCCTTGAGAGTTTATTGAAATAAAGCTGAAAATAGCTTACAATCATGCCATAAGCTACAATCATGTCAAGTTTATTTGGATAGGCATCTTAATTAAGCACTTATACGGCGCTTATAGCTTGCTTAAGCTATTCTATAAATTCAACCTGTTTTTATATACTAAGTTATTAGTTTTCATAAACTATCCTTGAGAGCTTAATGAAATAAGCTGAAAATATCTCACAGGCATGTCATAAACTGTTTCCATAAGCTCTTTCAAACAGTCTCACAAATACTTATGCAGTAGATAAGCTTAAATAAGTCAATCCAAACATGTCCTTGTATTGTATATTTGTATGGTATTGTATGTATTTTGGGAAAATTTAATTTTCTTTCTGTTCTTTGTTTCAGTTGACAAGAACAGGGTCATTCTTAATTCGAGTTCAGATTATAGGTCTGAGGCACTGGGGTATATCAATGCAAGCTTTATCTCGGTATAAATATATTTGTTGTCTTTGTATGATAATGTCTTAAAAAGCTAATTCAAGTGGCTTTGAGGTTATTAGATACTTAATTTGTCTGACCCTTGCTATTGCATCTTTTGAATTATGTATTGTAGACCTCTTCCACTGGAACTGTGTCTGAATTTATAGCCACGCAAGGCCCGCTGCCACACACTTATGAGGATTTCTGGGAAATGATTATCCAATATCACTGCCCTGCAATTGTGATGCTTACTAGGTTGGTCGACAATTACAAGGTGATTCCAACTTGTTTCCTTTATCTTTGAGATTGATTTTTTCATTTTTAACTTCATACTTTATTAAAATTTGTGCCGCCTTTTTATTTTATAGACAGTGAAGTGTGGAGATTATTTTCAATCGGAGGATAGACCTAGAGAATTTGGTAATATCTCGCTTACATGTAAATGGGCAAAAACTACTGAAACTTCACTTGTGCTGCGTCATTTGGAGGTGAACCATAAAGAGGTGAGATTGGTTTCCATTTGTAATAATTTTTCTGGTTAGCTTGTATATCTTTCTTTACAAACTGCATGAGTGATATTTTTCTGATGGAGACGATTGGTTTGGTGAGAGGCCCCTCTTTCTTCAAAGCTTTGTTATTTTATATAATTCATGTCCTTTGTTTATCCTTGTTTTGCTATGATATACTACTGCGGAACTACTCTTAGGCCTTGGATATCGGAGATTTTCTTAGATACCCTGCATTTCAATGCTGAACCTGGATGCTTTCCTTAAAAAACATATCTATAACAACATTTATCAATAAATATCAGCCTGAAATATTTTCCATTTCATATTATATATCTGGGATTTTGCTTTTTGGAAGATATATCTTATTTGTCTCTAATTGTTTACCTTTTTTTATCGAAAGAAAAAGAAAGTCATCGTAAGTTTTTTATTTTTATTTTGGAAGGGACTCAAAGTGTCTTTCCACCATCAAGATGTAAACAATTTGGGTCATATTAATTTTTGATTGATATTGTTGCAGGTAGAAGATACACCATTATCTGTTTTGCATATTCAGTATCCCGAGTGGCCTGACCATGGAGTTCCAAATGATACTTTAGCCGTGCGTGAAATTTTGAAAAGATTGTACCATTTACCACCAAACCTTGGCCCAATAGTGGTGCACTGCAGGTTCTTCTCATTCTTTGTTCACTCATTTTATGGCAATGGTGACAATAAGTAACATGCATATTTTGCTGAGACAATTCTCTCACTCAGTGCAGGTATCGGTAGAACTGGAACATACTGCACAATTCACAACACAATTCAGAGAATACTTGCTGGTGATATGTCTGCTGTAGATATTGCTAACACAGTATCTGTGTTCAGGTCTCAGCGTATTGGAATGGTTCAGACCCAGGTAGTTATATTTCCTAATTTAATAATTAAATGTGTGATTCATGAATTTATCGTTTTTGCATGAAATGCCAGTAATATAGTTGGACCACATGTGAATTAAGTTCCATTTCTAAACTAAATCTGAAGGAAAGAGGTTTTGAAATCTACGAACAGGAATGATAAGGTACCCATGTTGTTTGATGGTAAAGAAGGCAGATTGTTGCAAGGAACTAGGTTAGATAGTTTAGCAAGGATGCAATTACAAATTGAAGGTCGAAAGAACTCTGTTCTCCTTCGGTTGTAATCTTATCTATTAAAATTGTAACCAAAATCGAAGGATTCTACTCATATAAAGTGCAACTCCTCAAAGTTTGAAATCTTAAAACAAACATAAAACAACCGAGCCTCAGTTTTGCCAATTATTTTAATAAACAGGGTCGAAAACCTCAAACCGGGTCATCTTTCACCCATTCAAAAATCACAGAAATAAATAATGCCAGAATCGGTAAAATCTACACAGAATCGCATGATTTTACTGGGTATTTCCAGTTATGTGCGAATTTGCTGGGATTTTGCTTTGATTTAGGATTCTACTCAGGATTCAGATTGTTTAGAGTGAGAAATCGTGGGATTTCACGATTCTACTTGCGATTTTGATAGCAATGATTTGGAGGAACCACGTTCTTTATTGAATATATTAATTGCTTTCTTTTTGTTTACGAAAGAAGAATTGTTATTTCAAGGAAAGAATACTCCCACTACTAGTTTCATGTAGAGTTGAGGAATACTACTGTCTGATTACATTTACTTGCATTTATTGGACAAGAGATCATGTTATTACCAAATTATCATGCATTTTCAACTAAAAATAGTTATCCAATTATAGGTCGTCTTTTGAACCCAATAGGCAATAGTCCTAATGCAAATAATATATCATGAGTTTTTCTTTTAATCTTTGAGCTTGTGGATATAGTAAATTTTCTTAGGTGCAAATTTGTTAAGGAAGTATAAAGACAGTTAGTCCATTAGTTAATTAGATGTGATGACTGATGATCACTTAGAGTGATAAATAGTGGGGATTAGGATGGAGGCAATCATTTGGTAAATTTGGTGGTGTGTGAAAGGAGAAATACTTTGTGAAGGGAACACACTGTTAAAGGAGAATCTGTGTCCTATTCTAATATTCTTAATCATTCTTTGAACATAATTGTTCTTAACAAAATTAGGATGGCGAATTAGCGGGTTTGCCAATCAATTGGAACAAGGATTGCAGTTTGGTCCTTCAACAATCCAAGTCCGATTTACCCTAGAGGTATGATTGCTAGTTAGTTACGAAATTAATATACTAAGGGTGGTCAGTTCTTATTTAAAGAAGGGATAAGATAAATCCAGATTGAATGAAAGGAGCTCAGAGTTACATCCAGTTTAGAAAAACTTCAAAAGTCAAGGCATAAATAAGATCCACCATAGTCGTTACTACAGGTAGTCATGCATAATGGAAAAGAAACCCAGACCAACAAACTAAAACCGACAAAGAATTCACATTTTCAAGGGAGAAAATTAAACTAATGTTAGGAACTCTGTATAGGCTGGTGCGCTAAATTGCAAGACCTTGTTGGAAAGTAATGCTGAAACATACTGAATTGCATGGGTGTGCTATTGAACAATGCCATTTTTAAGGCAAGCACGGTCATGTCAGTACAAACAATGGCAAGCCGTGCTATTTTTCTAGAACATGATTGCAATCATGCTCATTTTAGAGGCCACGTCCATATCTATTTATGTCCACCTTGTCCATTTTGAAGTTACCGATGCTGAATGTACATATTTAATAGTAAAAAAAATAGTTTCTAAATAACAAAACAATCCATGAATTAGTTTCTCCATACTGTATCATAAGGCCACATTCTATGACTCCCGCCTTCTTGCTAGTCTGCCTCTTGGTTGGGAGGCCTCAGTTTACCACCCACTTGGAATCGATCCCGGGTAGGAGGAGTGTACTTTCCTCCCCTGTGCCTGTATTTGTTCCGTTCACCAAAATTTATTGTTGTTGTTCTTATTATTAATTTATTACTATGATGGTTATGGTAATCTGATATTTCCTTGTATATAAATTCTCTTTGAACTTTTTGGTGTCTCTTTCTGCAACTATCAGGATCAATACGTTTATTGCTATGAAGCTATCATAGATGAACTGGAAGACCTTGTATCTCAACAGTAATGAGAGTAGAACGGTACGTCCTTCAACTTCTGTTCCCTTTGTAGATTTGCAGATATTACAAACTACTCAGAGCCTGAAATCCTTTCATAAAGGATTGGTTTTGTACATCTGTTTTCTGTTTTCATTAATTCTATTATACCGTTGTTAAAATTGTTCTTTCATTAACTAATGAATTTTTGTCTTGTGTGATGTAAATCCAGTGCTAAGTCAAAGGATGTTAAGCTGCTTGCCACATTCTGAAGCCAACTTTCAATTCTTCCATTTTTCTAGTTGGGTCCTGCAATGCTTATGTATCCAAGTAGCTGACTCTGAAGCATTAGCATTCTGGGGATTTTATGATTTTCACTGAACTGAGTTTATTCTCAAGCATTCATGTATAAATTGCAGGCAGGATAAAGCTAACAAATGTCATCATCCTTTTCAGTATATTTCTACAATTCTATTGTGGAACAGAAGTACACTAATGACCTTAATAATCTAAAGTCCATTATCATCTTGTTATTATTTTTCTTCCTATAACCCTACTCGACTACCCCTCTTCTCTTTTGCTGGGAGAATACCATAGAAGTTAGCATATAAAGCTAATAGCGGAATCCTACTGAAATTGAATAGCCCCACAGAAGATGGGATTGTGATGTAGGACAAGAAATGGTCAACTTAGCCTCTACTAGTACTTTTTTTTTTTTGAAAACTCGGTATCCGGCCCAAGGACCGACTAATCCGAGGGGACCAATCCCACCGTCCACTTGCGGGACCCCGTTTAAAGCCAGCGTTTTTTACTTTGTATGGACTAGCCCACCGAATTTGACAACAAGAGGAATCAAACCTGAGATCTTGAGAGGAGCAAAGTCCAAGGACTCAAACCAACACCACAAGGCCAACCCAAACGATAACCTCTACTAGTACTTTATTGTTATCAAGTGCTGTAACGACATGCGTATTCACTAACATGAGGGTTGTCTGATCACTAGAGACTAGACATTTCATATTGTGAGTGATTTTTTTTTTTCTTTTCCTTTTATAAATATTTTAAAATTCGATTAATGACTCAAAATTGGAGGTGTTCTAGGGGACCTCTCACAATAGTGAATTACTAGTTTTCATTTGCTTCAAGCTGATCTACTAGAACCTTGTAGGTTGACACCGTGGTCCTAAAAATCTAGGTCTTGGTTGTTAAAGAGCCACTGAATCATTATTTGACATGTAGACTAGCCGCCAAGTTAGGTAATTTCCCAGATGAGTGTTAACTATATACTGGCTAGTTTTTACATACATGAGTCTAGACTACAGGTGCTATATGCAAGTCCAGCTTAGCAAATAATAGTATGAAATCTCAAGGACATTTGGGATTGGCTACTACCAAACAAGGGCAACTTCACATGGGAAATATAGATTGGAGAGATACTGCTCCACGTTCTTGTTCAAGGAAAATGATTGAGAAATATCATAAAAAAATATTTGAGAAATAATTTTTATCTGTTTTTTTTAGTTTCCTCATGAATAAACCTCAAGAAATTTCCTTGAAGTTTCACAAAGTTTTATCCGGAATAATACGTTGAAAGACTAGTTGAAGTGACGTGCATTACACAACTGAGCTGCTTTGTGCTCATCCTGTCATGAATATACTCCAAATTTGCTTGTCTTAGATGTGTATTGAGAATGAATAAAATCTTGTTCTCACTTCCCAAGAATTACTTCTTCTGAGGAGTGTGGCTTGGTTGAATTTGAAATCACACTGTATCTGTATGAGAAGGAAAAAAGTCAAAAAAACCAACCTTGTTCTCATTAATGAATTGCGTTGTTTTCTTCAAATTGCAAATTGCCTTGTGCCAAAAGCAAGTTTAGTTGTTGCTATAACTGGATGTAGTTTGAAAAAAATGTAAATGTTGGGTTATTATGACATAAATATCCTTCTCATAAATCATAACGATTCCTAAAAAATGCAGGTAGGGTGGCGGTGGAATAAAAAATTAAACCGTAAACACAGGAATATTAAACAGCTAATCAAGAGAAATGAAGTGCAAAAGAATAATGAGTAAAAATATTTTTACCTTTTGCTCAAAATAATCAGGGGTTGTTTATGATTAATATATTTTTATTTTTATTTTGACTGAAATATATTTTTATTTCTAAAAGTATTATAATAACATGAATTTTTTTTTGAATAATTTATCTAAGCCCTCTAAAATGTTCCTCCAATTATTTATCTAAGCCCTCTTAAGATTTTTTTATAGTCTTGTTCGATAGATTTATGGATATAACTATTTATCTTTTTGCTGTTAACCTTGATCATTTAATATTTCATTTGATATATTTATCATTATGCACTAAATAAATACGAGTAATATTGACAAAAGCAACTATTAATATATGGACTTTAAGCCCTCATTGTTATAAAAAAAAACCTATTAATACTATATTAAACTTGAAAAATGACAAATAATTAGAATTTAGAAACAAGTTATTTCCTTTAAATCAGACAGTTGACCGTCATCTTCAAGACAATAACAATATCTTATTTGAATAATTGTATTCAGTGAATTATTTATTAAGTAGAAAGTAGTTTAAATGTACAGTTGATAAATATGCCAGAATTAGAGTATAATTTTCCAGGAGCTATAATAATCTAAACTTCAAATTCTCATTCAATGCTTGCAAGTCTTACAAAATTCTCTTAGTTTTCTTGTTTTTTTACTAGTATTATTTTGGGGCTGTTACCCATTTTTGTAACAACATTTTTACCTATGACATTATAAAATTATTTTGATTACTACAAAGGCGATTTTTGTCATTCCAAGAGAAAAGTATAAAAAGGACAAACCAACACAAGTTTTCATGGGTTGATTTTTGGGAAAAAGCATAACCCAAAAAACCAAATTTACCACAGTCAAAAGTCAAAAGTCAAAAGTCAAAAGAGCGTTGATTGAATTGAATTGAAGTGTGTTTGTGTGTGTGACTGAGTAGTAGTAGTAGTGGGGGCGTTTCTGCTCTCTCTTCTGAGTCTGCATTTTGACCATAACAACAACAACAAATAACAAAGAAGAAGATTCTGCTTCTCAGCTTTTGCGTTTGCGTGTTAACATCACTTCTTCGTGCATTCTCTCAATCACTCTCTGCAATTTCCTCATCAACCCCCCTTTTCATTTCTCTCTCATAAATGCCACACATGCACCTCCTCACAGATCTCTGTTTCTGGTAACCCCCATCTACTTTTACTCTATTGGGTTTCATTCATTTCACTTTCTTTTTCTTAAAGTTACCATCTTTAATCAAATTAATCAATAATCACTTATTGGGTCTCTCTAATTTCCCACTTTGAATTTAATTTTTTTAGGTTTTTTTTTTTAGTTTTTTTTTTTTATAATTTTTTTTTTTTATTTTGTTAATTCAGATTTCGTGAGTTGATAAGAGTTGATGGACTGGAGCTGTAAAAGTGATCAGAATTGGTATAATCAAAATTTGAGCATTCACCATAACATTCCTGTGAATTGAAACTTGTGTTTTGAGTTGTTGTTATTGCTTCTTTCTTATGTGAATGAAGATGAAGCAAGTAGTTGTTACATAAAATTTTGTACACAGATTAGTAAGTAGTAATTGAAATTAATATGGGTGGCATTTGTTCAAGATCATGGAAAGCAACTGTAGATGGGGTAGCTGTAGATAATGTACCTGGTGAAAGTTCAAGACATTCTGCTAATAATGGTCATGCTACTAATAATGAACCTGGAATGACTTATCAGGCTATTTCTGCAAATATAAATAGTAATTCAACTTTGCATCCTCTTGCTGATGAGTTGGATAAGCATCAACGAGAATCGTTTTCTTTTAATGGATTGGAAAAGGTTCCGTATGGGCCGGGCGCCGAAGATATCAATGATGGGATTCCTCGTTTGCCTCGGACATTATCGCACAAATCTAGAAAAACTGTTAAGTTAAGTTACTTTTCTCATGTTTGATCTTTCTATTTCTTGTATGATTGGATTAGTTTGTTTTATAGTGTAGAAGTGTATGATTACGATCAAAATGTGTTAGTAGATGATTTTGGTTGAAAAACCATTTGCCGGTTAAAATAAAACAAATCAAGCAAAGCTTTCAATAGAAAAAGTAGTTTAAATAAAGAGTGAAAAAGGGAAAGTACGACCGGGGGAGAATAAGATATCATTAAAAAAGGAAAAACTATAAATTTAACTTAATCATAAGAATCGGTACTTCAAGGATCAAACTTGTGACTACTTGCTTATAGAGACTCTGATACAATGTCTAGAACTAACTCTCCTAAAAGCTCGAGTTATTATGTGGAGTCTCTAAATGTTTTTATGTCTCTTAAATACAAGTAAGAAGTGCAAAATGTTCACATTGCCACAGTATTTTGATTTCAACCTCCTTTATTCTGCCAAAGCCTCTAAACTGAGCGAATAGAAACTGCTCTGAAGTGAGTTGGCTCGCCAATGTTTGTTCTAGACCGTAAAATAACTATTCCTGTGAAAATTAGCTTCCTTGTCATTTTAACCCAAATGCCATTGTATACAACAATGAGAAGCAAGAGCTGTGTACTTGACCTGATAACCCTTGTATGAAACTGCATTAATCTGTAGGCGCCTTGATATGTTTAGATCAGGTTTGACTTACAAGATCTAATAAAAATTAGACAACGATGAGACTGAAACGTCACTACGGAGCTTATCTGAACATGGTTTTTATAATTGTTTATGATAGATTGTCTAATGTAACACCGATATCTGTTTGAACTAAGATATTATTTAATGATAATAATGTAAATGATTTGCTTCAGATGTAGAGATTGTAATCATTTGATTTTATATTTCACATTTTTAGATGCTTTGGAATACGAGAAAGTCTTACATAGGCACAACTATTTAGGCACAAAATTTAGGCACACTCACATAAATTAATAAAATTAAAAGAAAAATAAAATTGTCACATCAATTTATATCACTTCAATTCATTTTTCTTTAATTTTTTTCACTTCTTGTGAGTGCCTAACACCTATTATTTATATTTGTGCCTATATAAGTATTTTCCTTGGAATACACTGTTTTCCTTGAAAGGGAGTAATAAGTACAGTATATTTTTGCTGGCGTTTGTTTATGGTTAGAATATATTTGTAGTGTTTCTAGACTGCAATGACAGCTATCAAAATTCATTTGATATGGATTATGTTTTTGGCCTCCTTTTGGATGAAATTTAATAGCTTATTTTCGGCGCTTTTGATGTTAGACGTCTGCCAACTTAGTGGGTATCTTATCTTTCCACTTTGTGACTAGTTCCTTTAATATTTCCTTTCTCTAGCCATCCCCACCCCACCGTTAATATATATAGCGTGGCTAGTTCTCTGGATAGTTGGTGGTCTAAGCTTTAATGACATAGAGACAATCATTCAGTCAAAAAGGGTAGAGTTTGTACTTCAAGTTCTATGTGTGTGTTGTGTTTTCACTTATATTGATTAAACACGCTTTTGCTAATGAGCTAATACTTCACGTGTTACTGACTGTATGTCTTAGAGATCAATGTGTTTAATGTCATGTTTTAGATCATTCTCCCTTTTCAGGTCTATAAGGCCTCCTATGTAACACAAACGGATTAGATTTCCTTTTCATCTTCTCTTTTGGTGTATTACAGGTTTCAGAGGTGAGTTCACTATTGGGCAGAGCTGGTACAGCTGGGCTTGGCAAGGCAGTAGATGTTTTGGACACACTAGGTAGTAGTATGACAAATTTGAATCTCAGTAGTGGTTTTACATCGGGAGTTACAACAAAAGGAAATCAAATTTCAATTTTGGCCTTCGAAGTAGCAAACACAATAGTTAAGGGTGCCAATCTGATGCAATCTCTTTCAAAAGAGAACATTAAGCATTTAAAAGAGGTGGTTCTACCGTCTGAAGGAGTGCAAAATTTGGTATCTACAGATATGAATGAACTCCTTAGAATTGCCGCTGCCGACAAGAGGTAAATTAATCAATAATTTTTTGTGTGATCAACTTAGGAGCCTTCTACTTTAGTCTGTAGTTTATTTTCTCCAGTTATTATCTGCACTATCACTATCTTGTACTATTTTGGCAGAGAAGAATTGAAAATATTTTCTGGCGAAGTTGTGCGTTTTGGAAATCGATGCAAAGATCCTCAGTGGCACAACCTGGAACGCTATTTTGAGAAGTAATTGTAGTTGAATTGATTTAAACTTAACTTTATTTTTCCTTGTAACATCTAATGATGTTTGGTTATGGTTTGCTTTGTTGATTTTTAGGTTAGGTTCAGAGCTTTCACCGCAAAGGCAATTAAAAGAGGAGGCAGAAATGGTGATGCAACAATTAATGAGCTTTGTTCAATATACCGCTGTGAGTAAATCTGTTATAAGGAACTCCGCATATGCATGTCTTCTTCCTCAACTTTGTGTGATGAACTCAGCTCTATATCTTGACTATCTTCATATTTATGTGTATATTTTAATATCATAAAATACTAAAAAAGTGGGTTATATTTTCTGTAAGCTGCACCAATGATTTCATTAAGACTAGTCCTGAAGTAGTTTAACATTTTTTTTGGAGTGCAGGAATTATATCATGAATTACATGCCTTAGACAGGTTTGATCAAGATTATCGACGCAAGCTTCAAGAAGAGGATAGTTCAAATGCCACACAGAGAGGTAAGTGTCGACCTGCATTTGCATACGTAAATGTTATTCAATAAAAAGTGTGACCATAAAATGGGGTAAGGAGAAAATTTAAATTCTTCCGTTGGAGTGACCATAAAAAGAAAACACTGAAAACAAATAATCTCATCAATACTTTAATGCTAGGTAGCCCCTAATATGGACCCAAAAACAAGAGTCCGCAGTGAACCTGCCCAAATGACCTACAACAGCCGGTTACCCTCAATTTAGTTATTACTTTTTGTTTTTAATAAGAATTTAGTTCATTTTATTAAATTGTCTTCATATTAATTACTCTCAAAATCCCTTATTCTTTTCTCATTGTTTCTCTCTTCGTTCGCCACACTTAAGGCCATCTCCAATACCATACAACAAATCAGTCGCTGTTGCTGGTAAAGCTAGTGGAAAATAATGGAAGTTTGTAAAAAATAGTGTTCAATGCTTAGGTTTATATTAGTGCGCACAATCTTTATTTTGATTCAACCACATGATTTGTGCTTAAACCCATCCTGTTAGTATCAACTTGCTATGGTTAAAGAAAAATGAATTAGGTTTGACAGGCATATATGAATTAAAGGTTAATTTTTCTGAAATGATCCTTAGTGACTGGAAAAATAAGAAAATATCCAAAGTTCTCAGCTTTGATGGCAAATGTTATATAGGAAATGCAATAGTGATTAATGGTGATGAGGTTTCAATTTCAAATCCAATCTCAATAGATTTATGCAGAATTTCATTAAAAAAAAATGCAGATTTTTTTTGACAATTATTTCCTGTCTGATTCAACCAAAACTCGCCAGAGAGGACGCACCTTTAGCTAACTGTTTCGTCAGACTATATCCATCTGGCGGAAAATCAACGCAATGAGGGTAGAGCAACCACCACAATAGCTTGATTAAAAAAGACCGAACCTTGTTGCCAGTAAAAAGGTCGAACCTAAAAAATGAAAACGATGTAAAATCAAGTCTGTTAATGCTCGTTTGACTCATTCTTCGTCCACACCACCGATCCTCACAAGGCGAATTCTTCATTGCAAATCTACCTGTGTTGCAGATCTACTCTTGTAGAGGTGGCGTCAGCATGAATTGGGATAAGATTGGTATTTGTAAAATAAACCCTGAAAATTATTAATTAATTGTGGGTAACTGGTTGTAGTAGGTTACTTGCATAGGTCCACCGTTGGACCCTTATTTTTGGGGTCCACATTAGCGGCTCCCTTAAAACTATCAATCTCTGTTTCCATTTGAGAGTTAGTTTCTCTTAAAGAAGTAATGGGCACACCACCACGTAAAAAATATCACAAACTAATTCTTCTGTAACAGTGGTAAGGACAATTAAGAGCTTTGGAGAGTACAAGCATTCTACTCTAACTAAAAACACCAGAGAACTGTCTGAATGGCACAGCACCTCTAAGTTTTGTACAACTTGATTCCTCCAAACCCTTCAATGTCTAAAGTTTGAAGATCAAGCATTTGTTAACTCTGTAAATAGATAGGACCTACCTTTTGTAAAGTAACAATTTGTTTTCATCTTGTTACAGAAATACTAATATATTTCAGTTTCTCTCATAACTCTCTGAATTCCATTAGCTATTTATCTTTATAAGTTCACTACACTGTAACTCCTATCTCTGCAATTTTTTTTTTCAATATGTTCAGAAATCTGGTTAAACATTTGCAATTTAGGAAAAAAAAAATGTCCGTGTTGGTCTATGTGTACTACAATGAGTATTCTTTAGGTGATCAATATTTGTAAAATGTTAAATATGCAGGCGACAGCCTTGCAATCTTGAAAGCAGAACTGAAGAGTCAAAAGAAACATGTAAGAAATTTGAAGAAAAAATCACTGTGGTCCAAGATTTTGGAAGAGGTAAGAAGACTGTAGTTTTTATTTTATATTTTTACAAGTATTCATATGAGTGTTCAGTATAATAGAAGTTTGAATTTTAATTTAGGAATTTATGATTAAAGTTTGGTCATTTGGAAAGTACTGTTCCTGAATTCTTTAAATTATGTTTTCTTTTTGTTGTTTTATTTGCGTTTATCTATGTTAGAAAATAAAATAGTATCTTGGTTTTCAATCTCAGCATATCTTAGATTATCTCTTAGGATTAATTTCTATATCTCTTACTGATTGTTATTATTTGTTTCCTCCTTTTGTTTAAAACCCCACAGCAGCCTATATCATTTTCCCTCACTTGTGTTTTTCCCTTTTCTTCCTCAAATAACATTTTTGCTAGTTCTTTTCAGCGTCTTTTTCATAATCAAA
The DNA here is from genome assembly GCA_030408175.1 of Trifolium repens. NCBI lineage: Eukaryota > Viridiplantae > Streptophyta > Magnoliopsida > Fabales > Fabaceae > Trifolium > Trifolium repens. The sequence continues at coordinate 57,535,645 of CP125836.1, read as the reverse complement.
TTTCTTATCAGACAGATATAAAATCTAATTGTTGTATTTTCAGGTGATGGAAAAGCTTGCAGATATTGTCCATTTTCTATATTTGGAGATAAACGAAGCATTTGGTAGTGCCGGTATGCTTTCAAGAATTGCAAGGATTCTTGATTATATGATTAGCGATTTGCCATATATTTTGTGAAGCCTGCTATTTTATTAAAAAAAAGCAGGGAAATCTCTGAATACTGCAGAATTTTGAGGGTCTGTTCCTCAAAGGTTCTTGCAATTGTCTCAAATAACAACTAAAGGCTTTCAATTTAGTAACTATTTGAAACACAACTAATTGGGTGGGGTTACCTAACAACTTTTCGTTTCCCAAGTGATGATAAGGTAGTGGTGAGGTGTTAAGTTGTCTCACTGGCTTGAATAAAATGTCAATCTGTTAGGAAATAAAGAAACGAAATGGTAGACAGATAGACAGAATCAAAATAACTGAATGAAAAATGGAGAATAGAATTCTGCTCCTATTTATAATAACTTCGAACTAATTAACTAATCTCAAGATTCTCACCTACTTTGGCTCCCCTTTATTATCCTAAAACAACCATGCTGGAGTGAGTTTATAGAAAGAGTATACCATTTATTGATGAAAGGAACTCCTTTCTGTCGCTATGACAAAAAATTCTGGATATAATATTCAGCAACATGCAACAACAGGGCCCATTCATTGGTATATTGTTAGTTATAACTTATAATTACATAGGTCATGTACTTTATTTAAAGTTATGTTCTTAAACCTGACGAAATTAGAATTTCATCTCATATTGATTTTTAATATTATCCCTTATAATTACATAGGTCATGTGGTTCCTTTGCTGTTGTTTAGATGCTGCATTAAACAGGATGTGTCTTTTATACTTGTTTTCCTGTTTAATCTCACAGATACGGATAAGCAAGTGAAAGATTCTCAAGGAAACCATAAGAAGTTGGGAGCTGCTGGTCTTGCTTTGCATTATGCAAACATTATCACTCAAATTGATACTCTGGTTAGTTAAAGATTTTGCTTAAATTATATAAAGAACACGGTCTTGCAATAGTGGTGGTTTCTTCTATGTCCAGTTGTTAATAATAAATGTCAACACAGAAGCTTAACAAAAAGGAGAAAGAAAGGCAGAAGCGCTATCACAAACACGCTTAATACTGTGTTATCACCATTGGCCATCCTGTGTTTTCCTGCCTCGTTTTAAAATCATTTTGAAACTTAAATTATTACTAAACACATTTAGACTTAAATCGACTTTTGGTCCACCTATTTTCAAAAAAATGAAGTTTTGGTCCCCTCGTTTTAAAAATCGGTTGTTAGGTCCCCAGTTTTACTTTTCCTGAAATTTCAACCCCCGTCCCATTTTGGGATCATTTTTGCTGATGTATGTTCATGAATGATGTGGCAACGGTTATGTGGCCCCCTTTAATGATATGGATATTCAGTGTGGTCACAAGTGCATCCACATCATTAATGAATAGGTCACATCAGAAAAAATGACCCTAAAATGAGATGGAGGTGGAAAAGTAAAAGTAACAAACAATTTGGAACAATTATTATAGCTATAAAAAGTTCATTGCCGTATTGTGTCTTGATAATTTTTGCATCTATTTCATTTCATAGCTGATATTATTTTCATTTCAGGGAAATGGTCAGTCATAAAAAGAATTTTTTATTTTATTTTCAAAGAACGATGCCAGTCACAATTGCACTGTTATTGCATCTGAAATATAATAGCAAAACATTTGTGATGGTAGCCGTGAGTGTTGACATTTTAATTTAATCAGGTGTCTCGGTCAGGTTCTGTGCCTCCTAATACTAGGGATGCTTTATATCAAGGGTTACCGCCTAATGTAAAATCAGCGTTGCGCTCAAGGTTACAGTCATTTCAGGTTAAAGAAGAGGTGCGTATCCCAGTTCTGTCCTACTTTTTTAGCTGGATATGCATGCTATAAATTGACAAATAGCTTCAACGCCCCCTTTTATTGACAACGAAGTTTTGTTCCCAATTCATTTAATACTTGTTAATGACTTTCGTAGTCCCATCTTTTGATGATTTTGTTGAACTTCTTTTCTGCTTAAGAAGTTATACTGAGCTTGTGCTGCATTATCTATTTTGATTATGACCAAATTTTTAAATCAAATCTGAAATGATGGAAGCTTTTTTGCAGCTTACTGTTCCACAAATCAAAGCTGAAATGGAGAAAACTTTGCAGTGGCTTGTTCCTATTGCCACCAACACAACAAAGTATATTTTATATAGCCTTTACTAAGCAATTTCTAAAATTCCTAGTATTGCATATGGTGCATGAAAAACATTTATTTAAGGAAAGGTTTTTCATAATGGTCCATAAACAGCAATTTTTCTTTTACTCATAAAGTGCAATTCAGCTTGCTTTTGTTTATGGACCATTTCACATTTACAGCGGCTTTTTCCATGTTACTATTGGCTTTCATGTGTTCTATTTTATTATTTAACTATCATTAACCTCTATACATTCTATTCTAAAATTTAATTCTCTCTTTTTCAATTGCATTAATTCAGAGCTCATCATGGCTTTGGATGGGTTGGAGAATGGGCAAATACGGGGTAAGAAGACGTACTTTTAGATTTTTCTTTCCTCCATGTTTTTCATTATAGACATGTTTTTCTAAGTCAAGTTTGTATAGGTCTGATGTCAACCGTAAACCTGCGGGTCAGTCAGACTTGTTGAGGATCGAAACGCTACACCACGCCGATAAAGATAAAACAGAAGTGTATATACTTGAACTGGTTGTCTGGCTACATCACCTAGTGAGTCAAGTAAGAGTTGGTAACGGAGGAATAAGGTCCCCAGTCAAATCCCCGATTCGTTCACCTAACCAGAAGACAGTGCAGTTGTTTGCGCAAAAAGGCTGCTCTACTTCTCCGTTGTTAACAGTCGAAGATCAACAAATGCTTCGAGATGTTGGTAAGAGGAAACTAACGCCAGGCATCAGTAAAAGCCAGGAATTTGAAACTGCCAAGACTAGGTTGAGTAAACACCATAGGCTAAGCAAGAGTAGTAATCATTCCCCAATCAGTGAAAGTAAAAGCGATATATTCTCTACAAGGAGGTTACCTTCTGTTCCTGTCATCGACTTTGATATTGACCGAATGAAGGCCTTGGATGTCATTGATAGAGTGGATACTATTGGAAGTTGATAAATGTGGGGCATGTCTTGATCTTCAAGTCAAGGGTTACTGCTATAATTGAATGAATTTGTTGTTGCCTTCAAGTTGAGTTTCCCCCTTTGTTTCTTGTGAGCCATGAAAAATGTTTGTTGATTTGTTGGGAACGAGTAAATGTGATTGCGGCATGGGAACAAAAGGGGGTCATAGTTTTTTTCATTAGATGTATATGTACAGATCAAATGGTCATATAAATATTTTCTCTTTTGGTTAATCTTGATACTCAAACTTTTGTTACAATTTATGTGTAACAAATTATAGAATTGTTTGAAAGTGGAAATTCGATAATATTGACACGACAAAAACTTTGAAATCAAGCGACGGGGAACTGCGTGTGCACATGATAGGGGGAAGTTGTGTTGAAGATTTCCACCGCACAATCCAATTAAATGTAGCGTTGGTGGATCTCCGGGTGGGAGGGGAAGCTTTTTTCTTGTAACTTAGGATAATGTGGTGTTCTTATGGTTGAGTTAGAAGATTACATGCAAAGTTGCATGGAAGGGACTTCTCATGTTTTGGTTGACACTGACTTGTCAAAAATGCAATGTCTTTAATGTTGAGATAACTCCGAGTGTACCTTTATGCGACTATCCTACCAAAGATACTCGTCTAAACTTTTTCATTTGTTTTTCTCTCTTCATGCATTATAGGAGGATTACTCTCTATCTTCTCATGTGAAATTACATGGGACAATACTTTTTCTCTAACCAGTGATCAACTAAATCTATGCATCTTCAACTAAATCTACACATCTTTTGTACTCCCATGCTAAGTTGCATTTAACTTCAATTGCAAGATATTTGCATAGCTTATATACTACTTTTGTTGCCTTTCGACCTCTCATCTTCTCAAAAAAGGGGCCAACTTTACCCACATCATGTTTTTGTTTGGAAATATATATTCAGACGAAAAAAAATTCTTTTTTTTCGTATGTGTACTACTGTACTGTGTCTGCTTAAGTAACACGAGAGAAAATAAGATGATTTCTCTCCTCCTCCTGCATTGCTTACACAGAAAATACACTACCTAAAAATCTTCTGATTGATGGATAAATTTCTTGGCAAGTTGGGATGTGTGTGTGTGGGTGGGGGTGGGGTTATTAACAATACCTAAAAGAGGTGCACTATAGTTTCCAAAATCCAATCATTGGGTCATGGGTTAAAATTATAAAGGCCTATAGTTGGTAGACTTCTTCTATTCACGCCCCCAAGTCTCACATGCGTCCCCCGACCTTCCATTTCTACTCCTATAGCAACGTAGGATGCAAGTGTATAAATAGCAAAAATTGGGAAAATAAAGAATTATTAAAGATAGATTAATCAGATGTTTTATAAATAATTCTTATTTTTTTTATTGAATTCCGTCCTTATGTAAATATCCATGCCAAAAATATGTTCTTATTTTTTTATTGATTCAAATTATATATGCTCTCTCCATGCCAAAAATATGTTATTTCTTAAAAAAAAAGATTGTTTTAAAATAATAAGTGGTTTATAAATCTAAGGTATACTTTGCCTTTGTTTTTCAATTATACTTTGATATAATTAAGTTTTTTTAACAGATTATTTGAAGTGAAGTATTATATAGTATTCACAGTAAAAAATATAATGGCATCATAATTGACCCATATATGCATATATGCACCAGTTAAACAAATTCTTAATTTGTTGTAAAAAAAAATTGTGACCAAAAAATTAAACTACCAAAGGGAATACCTTTTATTTTTTATTTTATTTTTGGTACATAGGGGTACCTGTTGTTAAATGTATAAGCTAAGGTTTAAAATATAAACTAACACCATCCTTCCATTAAACTATCCCCTTCCCTCATCCAAACTCATTTAAATCATACAAAGACAAGATAAGTATTATAACATTTTTTACAAAAGAGGAAGTATAATTTTAAAATAGAAAACCAACTTGTGATATGCCATGTTAAATAGGGAAAGCTAGAATGGGTAATCCCATTTATAATGACACTCATTTTCCAAAGGATGGCCAACATCATAATGCAATCTTATATGGGATATGTGCCCCAACAAAAGCTAGGGATGTCATTAATTATTTGATGGAGGTTAATAATAGAGGTTGATAACTCTCAAGTCTTAATCACCAAATTGGATCCTCTAGCTTTTACAACAGCAAATAAAAGAGATTAAAAAAACTTGACCAAAAAATAAATAAAAGGAGATTAATTTTTTTTTTGTAAAAAAAACTCTCTCCGTTCCAAAATATAAGTCGTTTTGAGAAAAATTTTGTATCAAATTATAAGTCATTTTACATTACCAATGACGTATTTAATACTCTTTTATTCTATTATACCCTTAACTATTTATTTCTCTTTCTTCTTTCAACTCTTTAATTTATATTTTTCATACCATTAATGAAGGACAATTTTATAAATTAACTCATGATTTCTCTTTTCCATACAACATTAATTACATTTCTTAATTTGTGTAATATGGTAAAAAACGACTTATATTTTGGAAAAAAAGGAAGTATGTGTAAGAGAGAAGAAAGAGAATGAATTTTATAAGATGAAAAAATATACCGAGAATATAGAGAGAATTTTGATACAGATCAAAATCTCTTAACTGATATTTTTTTTTGGGTTACTATAATATTGGTATGAAGTTTTCACCGTCGTTAGCGACGACTAATCTCCGTCTGAGAACCTGTGGGGCACATAAGGTGGGTTCTCTCCTCCCAACCGAATTTTCTCCATACGCATGAGCCAAGAATCGAACCTCTGACCACATGCTTAAGAGGACCAAGTCCTTTACTACTCGGACCAATTTATTGTTGGTCTAGTATTTTTTTTACTAAGCAGATCCCTTAATTAGTACAGTACATTAATATAAAGTTAAATGAAGAAGAAACTGTTTTTTTAGCAAAATGGAGAATGCTAAATAGTACGCGTTCTTAGGTCATTAATTAAAGAATCATAATATGAAAGTTTTAAATTAAGAAAAAATATAAAACTTACGTAAGAAAAATGAGTATTTTATACATTTTTTTAATTTTGTAAATCAGTTCTTAGTTTTCTTATTTTTTAATTTTTCCCTACACTATTTTAAAAAAAATCTCGCTTCAGCGACATCGCCCTTCCTTTAAGTGGGTGAGAAGGAGGTGAGGTAAGGAGTTGTATAAGAGTGGCTAGGTCGCCAGTCCTTATTTGATTCATTATATCTATAGGGCGGGGTTGTAGACCAACAATCCGCTTTTTAACCCACTTTGCATATAGGCTCGTGCACTGATTTATGTTTTATAATCCCAAGGGCTTTCACTTCGACACATAATAAAAAAAAAAAAAACATAGTTGACACCACAAATGTAACCTAATCCTTCTTTGATAAGTAGTCTATTAAATGGTTTAACTTTACCAAATTTTTACCTTTCACATTGACATCCATTGCTTTGTTTTACTATTTACAACACACTCAACCATTAAGTATAACCAAGAAAATAAAAATTACACAAAATACTATTTTAATTTTTAATAGAGAAAAATATTTAATTGACTCAATAAATAAAAAATCGCAATTTATTTAAAACGACTCTAATTTTTTTAAGGTAAAACGACTCTAAAGTAAACACTATACAAATACTAATTAAACTATTAAAACTTAATTAAAAAGACTCTAAAAATAGTGATTGATGAAGACTCATCGCATATTATTCAACTTAGGTTGTTGAGGCATCATTTGTTGAATTACATTTACAAAAGTTCAAGCTACTTCCCAATTCAACTATTGCTATTTTACTAAGACAAAATTCGAAATCATCTCATAATATATAGACATTGATATCACTTTAATTAATAGTATATTTTTTTTTGTCGAGTAGTCTAATGGTTAGAAATTCCACTCTTAAGGTGGATAAGTGGAATGATCGGAGTTCGAACCTCGGTCCCCTGCATATATAATGCAATGTCCAACTAACTGAGCTAAGCTCACGAGACAAATTAATAATATTTTTTCTACTAACAGCTAATTTTATTTTAAGTGGTAACTTATAAATTTAAATTGTGTTATTTAAACATCAAACAAACACCATATATATTTATCTTTATCTCTTTTCTATTGTTAATCTTCTACAACTTACACATACTTCAAAATTACACATGTAAAACATTATACGTACATATTTAACATTAAAACTTTGATCTCAACATAAGGTTTCTTTATAAATTCCCTAATGGACCATGCATGCATATTATTCTATGTAGTCACTTCACATAGATTTTATTTGACATCACTCTCAATTGTTCCTTAATCTTTGATCTAGGCCTTTCATATAATCTCTAGCCAACTCACTAATCCAACTGGTCCAGTCATTATTCTTTATTCTCTCTACATATATACTTGCAATTTGCAATACGACAAGATATCTCCTCCCATAACGGATAAAAGGAACCTTCTCTTATAGAGAAAAAAAAAAAAAAAAACTCACTACAAATTATTAAGGTGTAAATTATTTACTCCCATATTCAAAGTTATCACAATTTTCCATTTATATTTATAAGATAAGAATTTATCCTTTTTAATCAGCAACCTCAATCTTATTTAAGGCATGTTTATCATCATTTTAATCTCATGAAGTACCATAATTATAACGTGCTAGCTATAGCTTAACGTTTTAGTGACATTTTACATATTCCCAACAACCATACCTAATGTTGTGCTGAATTAGGACCATATGATATGTAATGTCCAAATAGATTAAATTCCTTTCCCAACATAAGCTAGCATATAAGTGATGTATATAGTACCAACAAAAAATATAACCTTACCTTACATGCTAAGAAATCAAATCAAAGCATTGAATTCCAATTTTAGTCTTCGTATTGAAGACAAGACAATTAAGCAACCATATATGGGACGTGCCCACTGCAACCATCATCAGAAGAACCTGATTCCAAATTAATTAACACTCTTATATAATATATATTTCTATATCATGCCTACCAACATGTAAGAGATTCCAATGCATGCATTCAATCATATGCTATTCATATGATTAATTTCATATATCAATATACTATATAGTATATATAATCATATAATGTAGTAATTGTACCGCAGAATTTCATGTCAACAATAATGCAACTACGTAGAATATCTGCCTATGCATGTATATTTGTCCTTTCATTATTAACAACTTGTTCACATTACAAAATGAATATCAATTGGCATTTATATGCTCCTCATTTAAAAAACTGAGAAATAATACTTTTACTAAAGTGCTCTAAGATATCAAGTATTATCGTAATCCATTCGTCCAAAAATATAAGAGAAAATTGGTTTAAAATTTGGACTAACTACATTAATTGTATTTTCTCTTATATTTTGAAACAGAGGAAGTATTTTACTTTGATATTACCGTACAAATATCTAAAATGAAAGTATCGAATTAAATGTGATGCAAGTAATATAAATAAGAAGGTGCAATTAAAAAAAATACAGTAGGATATATAGTATTTTTTTTAATTGGAGATTATCCAACAACCAATGAAAATACGCCATAAATAAATTTACATGTGATACAACAAACTAACTTTTTAACTAACTTTTATTTTTCTTTCATATCTATTTATGGCACAAGTTATCTCTATTTATGTGATTTGTTTTAATCGATTGTTGGATAAATACTTCCAATTTTTCAAGAAATAGTCTAAGAAAAATAAAAATTTGTTATAAAAATTGAAATAGGTCAATTATTTTAAAATATTTTTTTACAAATGAATCAATCATTTTAAAACGGGAAAAATTAATTAATACTCCTATGTTGCACACTTGCACAACAATATTATTGACGTCTTTCAAATTGCAAATTATGTTATGTATGCAAATATATTCTTTTGTCAAATATTTTAGTAGTTGAAATTTTATCTTAATATAAATAAATAGTGTTTAAAATTTGAATCTTGAATTCTTCATATAAGTATATAACAATGTCCCTACCAAGTAAACTATAGTCGCATAAACTTTATTCTTATTTTTTTAATACACATGAATTGTTCAAATAAGTTATTGAAAGTTGTAACATTGAAAATGTCAGTTTTAGATCAACTGGGAAAAGCCTTTATTCGAATGGACTATTCCCTGTAATCCACAATCTATGAGGCCCAACTTGAAACTGCACCATTATGATACGTAGATACGATACGACACACATACAGAAATATACGAAAAATACCTTAAATTAAGCTAAAAAAGTTCAATATTCTAGTCACGTATATTATACACCACTTTTTTTTTATATATGTAAAGATGTAATTGTTAAACCGACCTGGTATTGGGAGATTTAAAAGTATGACTCTAGCTTATCCATGAAAACTAAGTTTGATGATGGAAATCAAGGCCTATTTAGATTAGCTTATTTTTTCATAAATTACATTGACAAACTTATATAATAATATATAAAAATTTGTTTATTTATATAAACTGTTTTGCATAAGATCAAAAATAAGATAATCCAAACGGGCCTTTAATCTTACTCATATCAAATCTAAGGATTTTAAATCATAACGGCTTTAAGCAAAAAAAATTAAATCATAACACCTTAAAAATTAGTCTCATATTAGATTTAAGTTTGGATATATTTTTAAATGTCTGTTAAATATCAAATATTTGAATTTTGGCCCATTAACGAACAAAAATGTTCGTGAGAAAATATTTTTCTTCTTCTTCAGAATATGTAAATATAGTTTAATATATACTAATGAGATCGGTATGAATTGGTGGGCAAACAATTAAGCAGTCGTCGAATGGTCAAACTTTGTCGACAGTTTACCAGTATAAACACATGCCAATAAAGTGTATAGATCGTTCTCCATGTTTATAGCGCCACTAGTCTTAAAGGGTGAAGAATGCTGACACCACTTTGGAGGAAACATGTACACTACGAATGAGGTTAACAAATCATGTTATATAGTGGAAGAGTCTTAATCGAACGTGAGGAGGCACACTTATCCACGAATCAAAAGGATACAAGCCACAATTTTCGACCAATAAATAGGGCTAGCCTTTGCCTATAAATATTGTAGATGTACTTAACTTTACAGCAAACAAGTTATTTATGCAATTTGAGTTTGACCTGAAGTAAATAAAGATTGACTTAGAATTGTTTCCACCAAAAATCGAACTTAAGTTTTTTCGAACAATTTATCTTACAAGAAGTTTATTAACCACTTGAGTTCAATGTCTTGTTTTATATATGTTATATTCTTCTAAAAGTAATCAATGCATTTGTGAATAACAATATTTTTGGCCTCCTAATTAATTTTTCTATTTTTCAAATTGTTGCTCTTTTTTTTTTTTCTTCTTCAAATGGGTAGGACTCTACTACCAAAGACATTGGATCTAACAGATCATATTCGTGCCTATGGTGGTTTCCATCTATCATTGTTCCTATTGTAAAAGAAATTCAAAAATCATTATTCCCATTATTTAGAATTATCCCTCATCTTTGTAAGATATTCTTGGGTCTTTTCTCTCACCTCACTATATACACTATACTATAATATACCTGGAATTGAGTTCCTATATTAATTGCTATGTCCCCATCACCCCCATAGAAAAGAACAACATGTCATAGCTAGGTACTACATACATAGATACTCTTGTACACTCTTATGGCTTAAATTCCCCGTTTGGTGCTTCAATTAAAGGCATTATCCAAAAGAATAAATTATTTCTCATTTTGAAATGGAAATATATGAAAATAATGGCAATGATGATCCTCTCCAAACCAATACAAATTATGAATAAAGTGATGGACTAATCTCTACCGACAGTATGTTTTCTATAATTAATTATCCGACCCTATTTTTCAAAACCACGTATACCTACTACTACATTCAAAAAAGGGAAAGTAGTGAAATCCACACACCACACTGACTTGTTTGTACTCAAAAGTCCAAATAACGTGTATTGACAAGTTAATTACATTATCTCAAACAGTATACATTGTTCTTTATATCATCACTCAACATAAATTGACTCATCGACAACAAAGAAAAGCATGCATGCATATTCCACACACATTAATCCATAAATAAATTTAATTTTTACATACATTTTAAGTTTAACCCATCTTATAAAAGAGGATAAGAACAACTTACACTTATTTTTTTTACAAAGTGACAAGAGCTGAATCTTAGTGGGTCGTGGTAATAAGGTCACTCTGCCACTTACAATACTTTGTTGTTTAAGTCGTTTGGAAAAAATTCTACCTGCTTCTTAATAGAAATTACGTTTCAAGGTGTCCCGCAAGGCTCATCTGCCTTACGACAACACGTGCCTCTGGGGGCCAAGACCCTCTACTGCAGGTCAGTAAGCGAATGACAGACGCACGCAATGCTTCTAGTTCAGATTCTAACTTACAGACGTTCAGTCTCCGACGCACGGTAGCTTCGCGCCATTGGCTTTTCAACCAAACACGATGACCAAATGTGTGAATCAAATATTTCTCTTGTACTAGATTGAATTACTATTGTGACACCGTCATCAATAAAGTAAAACTAATCGGTCTCACGTTAACATTGTTTATCAGACTATAACAGATAACCCAACACATTTAACAATATGATATCATCTTACATTTTTTTTGGTGAAATTTAATCCAAATTTATATATTGATTTCTACATAAATATGTATATAGAGTCTACCTAATCAAGGAAAAACATGTACACGTAGGAAATTGTTAGATAATTATCCCTTATCCACTCACTCACTTACTCACCGACCAATCCATAGCAAAATGGTGAAGAGAAAGTGATGGTTGAGGAGGATTATAAGGAACATTAATAAATTTGATGATGGCATAAATGGAAACAACATGATACATATCCAAATCAATGATGACGAGAAGTGTTTGGAGATTGCCATATTGAGGATTCAGCTTGAAAATAACACATAACTGTTATCTATGATCAATAGCTTTCAAATATTAACAACTCTACAAGGCCCTTCGGGAGAGAGACACACCTTAATCCCCACGTAACTATGTACATTTGAATTTTGTAGCTTTGACTAGCTACATTACATGTACACAATGTACATATTAACTCAACATATTACATCAATATGGAGATACATTTTTTTTTTTTTGTGTGTAAATGTACTAGACCTCTTTAATCAATGTGTCCGTAATATATTTAAGCTAAAGACGAATTATTTAGAAAAATGTCGAATTTGAATTATAACTTATCTATTAGATGTTATTTATTTTTCGATCAAAAGTTATAAATGATTATGGTTTATTTTCCGCAAAAATACTAAAGGGTTAAAAATAATAATTTATCATATGAGTTGCATACGAGTGAACTCAAAATTTAATATGATACCTAGGAGAAATAACAAGATGTGCTACTAAAATGTACCATTTTCTATGTGCCATAAAAATGAAAACGGACCATTTTGTAAACAAAATATTTGAGAACGGTCGTGGAGATAAAACTCTTATAAATTCAACGTATCTCCAATATATACACTAAAATAATAAATTTTTCTTGAACAGCCACACGAATTGACATTTAAAATAATAAATAAATACACATGTCTTCCAAGCATATATTTGTTCTCATGCACATGACATTGTTTAAGGGGAGATTCTAGCTCTTGCCACTTGGACTAACTAACTGATCATGATGGTAACAATATCTACTTTTAGATTTGACAAGTTTTTTTTTTTTTTAAGAATATATTTGACAAGTTAACAAGTTAAGATTATGAGCAATGCATGCTATTTGTTATAGGAGAATTTGAACCAAAAAAAAAAAGTTTATATGTAATGCTATTAGTGGTGGGTCAAAATATAAACTCCTTCCATTATTTTAACGAAATTATGGGGAGATTTGTTGTAGATGTGTATGGCATGATTCATTATTCTTTTTCTTCATAATTCATTTCGTAAAAATGATCAATTCCCTAAGATTATATATATATCTTAAATTGAAATTGAATAGACGGAAGAGATATCAATTTCATCTATAAATAAAAAAACTTTTGTGAAGATTGTTTCGGTTGGAGACTTGAATGCGGAGAATTTTTTATCGTAGATGGAAATAGAGAAAAAATAATTACAAATTTGATCCAATAAACTTTTTGTTTGAACAGCAAACGTATTATTATCAATATAACCAGTCTCTGCACAAGACGAACAAATGTCAGGAAAAGCGAAACTACAATACAAATGCGCCGTATAAGATATACTTCCAATAAACTTTTGGCAATGTACCAATAAACTAATTTAATGTTAGAAAAAGCTTAAAATTTATAAATAAAGGCAAAACTCTGATTAAAAACATATTTAACCTATTTTACGGACAACACAAGTTGCAGTTTGAATTTTTGCGGTAACTTGGAATTTGAATGTGATCATATATATCTTGTTCTTATTTTTCTGTTTCTTAATTTGGTATACCTCTTTTTTATAAGCTTAATTGGATGTACCTTGTTAGTTGTTACAGTATCTTATAAAGATATATGCATAGTTTTTAGAGGAAAAAAAAATCTAAATATGATATTAGACGTGCTTTAACTCAAATTGAGATAGAGTACAATTTAAGAATTTCTAGTGGTTGTTTAAGAACTGCCGTAGAGAAAAGATATTCAATCTTATCGTGTTTTCTTACATTCATTTTAAAATAATTTTGTTACTACTTACTAGTATTTATTAACCAATAAATCCATAGGAATCAGATTCGCATATTTTCTTTTTAGATAATTCACAAAATATATATTTACATTTTTCCCTTAACTTTTTCTCTACAAAGTACAAACAATGAAAGATGAATTATTATAGATAAGGTTTAAGAATTTTACAAACCCGGCATGCATACATTTGGAATGAGTTTTAGGGTTAATAGTGTGACACATTTTGACTACTCTTGGCTGTCTCCAATAATGGTGTGCAAAGTAAAAACTTTTTGATTGTAGATAGCAATAGGTTTGTGAGGTTAGGAAGGAAAAGATATGAGAACTTTGGGGGGAAGAAAAAAAAATAAAAAATAAAAAAATCAAATTTTTTGAGATAGTATTTGTAGGGAATGATAAATAAATGCTGACTTTAATTGTTGTGCACTCTCTGTCTAAAGTTTTTTTACACATGCATCCAATGATGTGTTGCCACATCATTTAATGAATGTGACATATCATGTGATTTTAAACACAATACATAATGTGTTGGTATGTTATTGGAGGTATGTGTAAAAAAATTTTACACTAACAGTGCACAACAATTAATTTCATAAATGCTTATGATTAATATATTTTTTATTAAAAATTATTATAATATCATGAATTCAAGGTTCTTATGCAAATAAATTTAGTTTCATTTTTTGGAAAAAAAAAATCAATTTTATTTCATCTAAAGAAGATACACAGAGACTCCTTGATCTAAACAAATCATTAATTGGCATAATCAATTTTATTTCTCTACAAAATATTTTATTAGATGACAACAATCCTCTTTAGGTTTAATTTTAAGAAAATACTTATATAGGCACATAATTAAAAAAAAGGTGTTAGACACACTCACAAGAAGTAAAAAAAAATAAAAAAAAAAAAAAGAGTTGAAGTGATATAAATTGATGTAACAGTTTTATTTTTCTTGATTTACGTGAGTGTGCCTATATTTTGTGCCTAAATAGTTGTGCCTATTAAAACTTTATCTTAATTTTTATTTTTTTGGTACAAAACCTTCTCTTAATTTTAATACATGCATTTTAAATGTATAATATCTTATATTTTCAATTAAAAAAAAATCTTGCATGGATACTCACGGATGTTTTAAATCCGTGGTTGTAAAAGTAAGGAGGATTAGTGAGTACTGCTATTTGCACCCACCCTTACAATATTATTGTTATTTAATTTTTTTTTTGACTAAAACATAACGTTCATTCATTCAAACAGATTGATACATCAGATACAAGCACAAATTCAATAGTGCTAAAAACGAAAAGGATGAATCTGCGAACAAACTCACAGCATCCGAGTTAATAGCATAAAACGGCATACTCAGGCCTACAAATAATGTGACAAAATAAAAGTTACCGAAATACTCATGTCTTCGGATCTTCATCGTTGATAACTTTGTCATTGATTGAATTTGTAGTCGATCAAAGTAGATCTGTCAAACTGAACCAAGCGAACACCGTAAAAAACAAGAAAACAACGCCGCACAAAACGACGACCAACACAACGCCGCATAAAACGACGACTAACACAACGCCGCACAAAACGATGACAAAATAACAAAAACTCAAAAGAAAAAACTTGATTTATGTGATAATCACTTATTTATCTTAAAAGAACAATAAAAAAGGTGTAGAGGGGGTGATTCTAGGCCAAAAAAGACCCAAAACCACCCCTCTATAATGAACCAAGAAGAAAGAGAACTAGGAGAGTAGAAATTTGTTTTTAGGGCCGGTTTATTGTTATTTAATTAAAATAATAATAATAATAATAATAATAATAATAATAATAATAATAATGGTAGGAGTACATTTGATTTAAATAGTGATTTTGTAACACGTGAGGCCTTGATTGTCGGCCCTCGCCACGTATGAGCAGACTCAAAAGCCTGTGACATGGGTCCTTTTTGTAATCAAAATCATCCAAGCTTGAGTTTCAAACCTTCCAATTCCTTCTCTTTTCACTTTTCTAAGGAAATTAAAGATTTTGCTTACGGTCCCACGAGGTTTATTTTATCATGCGCATGTGTAATGGGCAATTAATTACAATTTCTCAAAACTTCCAAGTGGAAATGTGACTAATGTCTTAGTTGGCTTGACTTATATATTTACTCCTTTCTCTACTCAACTTCTTCTAGACTCAAAATATGTAGTTAATGGAGTCCAATGCCCCTAATTTAGGCCTTCTCTCCAATTTAAAATGACTTTCATTTTTGCCACCATACTTATTTTTTCGCACGCTTTATAATTTTATCAAAATATACATGTCGATTACTTAGATAGCATATATAGAACTTAAAAACACCATATCAATATAATTTCTGCAACTTAAGTAGCGGATGAAATTTTTTTATTTTTATAATATTCACTACTTAAGCAGCGGAAAGATAAAACAAAAAAGACATAGGGCGTGCAAGTAAATCATAGGATAAAAGAAGTAATAGTGATATAAAAAAGAAAGAGAAATAAAAAAATTCTATTAAGTATGCATTTTAACTTTTAAGTATATTCACGGTCTTACTAATACTAGCGTTATGAAATCTTATAATAAAAGAAATGTAGTTTATATATGTAGTCCCAGTGGCGAGCCAAGGTCCGGGCATTTGTCTGGGCTCAGCTCTTTGATATTTTAGGAATTAATTTAGGATAAAATTGATTTTTTTTAGAAATTAACTTATGGTAAAACTAAGATATTTTTTTAAAAATTGAAAATTTTCAATATGAAGTTGAAATTTTGCTCAGACTTTAAAAATTTTCTAGTTTCATCATTGTGTAATCTTAATTCTCTCTCTATATTTATGTGGGGGTCTAATTATTTTCAAGTGTTCATGGTGCATGTGAAGACAAACTGTATTTATTTTGTTATGCATTTTGCATGTTGCATGAGTAGCAAGAGAGGTGTTAAACACTAGATGTTTTACATGTTTGGTATGTTGTATGAAATGCAAAGTGCAAATATATGCATGTAAATGACAACATGCAAGTGACAAATGATATTTAATGCTTCTCTCATATAAATAAGACCTTTGACAAGCACAACAGTATATAGTAACTAGTGTTGGGGATAACACCCACAAAGATGAACAACAAAGAACACTAAGAACACTAAGAAAGAATAGAGAGAACTATGAAAAATTGAAGAGAATGAATTAAGGAAAAAAGTTATCTTTATTAATCACCAAAATCACCTATATATAGGTGTATGTACAATAGGTGGGAGAGGTAGCTTGTAACAAGCCAACTAACAAACCTAAATCTCTCTAACTAACTAACTAACTGAAATACAACTGTACAAAAACAAACTATCCTAACTGACTAAACAGACAAACTAACTGAACCAGAGGTTCAGAGCCTGAGAAGCATCAGAAGCTGACTGCTTCAGAACCTGTTAGTGTAAGAGTCTGAGACAGAGTCTTGTAGTCATCAGAGGCTAAGTGAGTACAAGAGCCTGTAACCTCTCAGAAGCTGAAGTGAGCAAGACTGCTTCAGAGGCTGCACCCTTCAGAAGCTATTCTCGTCAAAAGCTTGAATTACAAAGAAAACTAACACTCCTCCTTAATTCAAGCTGTCAAAACTCACAACTCGCATTTCTCTTCTGAGCTTGAGAAATTGGTCTCTTTTCACAGCTTTAGTTAGAATATCAGCTTGTTGATTGTCAGTAGAGCAATATTCAAGTTTCAACTTTCTTTTAGTGACTTGGTCTCTGAGGAAGTGAAATCTTGTCTCAATGTGTTTGCTCTTCCCATGGCTAACAGGGTTCTTAGCCAAGTTGATTGCTGACTTGTTGTCGATCTTCAGAACCACTGTAGTGTCAGCAATAATATTCATCTCACTGAGAAGTGATTGCAGCCAATTTGCCTGACATGCAACTAGGGACCCTGCTACATACTCTGCCTCACAGCTGGAGAGTGCTATGACTGACTGCTTCTTAGAGCACCAAGACACTGGTGCATTTTGAAATTTAAACAAATAACCACTGTTACTCCTCCTATCCACCTTATCACCACACCAATCTGCATCAGAAAATCCACTTAACTCAAGTTTTCCATTGTCCTTAGAGTATGGAAATACAACACCATAGTGGATTGTTCCATTGATGTATCTAAGTATCCTCTTAGCTGCCAATAGGTGAGACTTCAGTGGCTTACTCATAAACCTGCTTACATAGCCAACTGCATAACTGATATCAGGTCTAGTTTGACACAAATATCTCAGTGAACCTATCAATTGTCTGAACATGGTAGAGTCCACTGCATCACTGCCTGTATCTTCTTCAATCTTGGCTCTTGTATCTGCCGGTGTGACTGATGAATTGCAATCAAGCATTTCAAACTTTCTCAGAATCTCAGTGGCATACTTAGCTTGATGCAATATTATCCCTTTTGGAGTTTCTAAGAGCTTCATTCCCAGAAAGTAAGTTAACTTTCCTAGGTCAGTCATTTCAAACTCACACTTCATCTGTGATTTGAAATTCTCTATCTCTATAGACGAGCTGCCTGTTACTAACAGATCATCAACATACAAACATATGATTAACATGTGTTTGTCATCACTGCATTTCACATAAACACCTTACTCTACACTGTACTTTCTGAAACCTTGCATAACAAAGAACTGATCAATTCTTGTGTTCCAAGCTCTTGGTGCTTGCTTCAGACCATACAAGGCCTTATTCAGCTTCAGAACTTTACCTTCCTTACCCTTCAATTCAAACCCTGGAGGCTGCTTCACATACACATCTTCCTCTAAGGGTCCATTTAGAAATGCTGACTTCACATCTAAATGAAATAAGGGCCATCTTCTACTACAAGCCAATGCAATCACTAGCCTTATAGTTTCATGTCTTGCCACTGGAGAGAACACTTCATCATAGTCCAAACCTTGCTTCTGAAGGAATCCTTTGGCCACAAGTCTTGCCTTGTATTTTATCACTTTGCCTTCAGGATTTTGCTTGACTTTGTACACCCATTTCACACCAATTGCCTTTTTGTCAGAGGGCAATTCACACAAGTCCCATGTCTTGTTCTTCTCTATAGACTTCAACTCATCAATCATTGCCTCCATCCAAACTTTACTCTTCAGTGCAGCTTTGGTATCTAAAGGTTCAGTATCTGCAAGCATTGCATAATGCACAATTTCTCCTTCATGGTCTACTGCATTGTCTGATACAATCTCACAGTCAACTAACCTTCTTGGCAATTGAATGTTTCTCTGAGGTCTTGGTGGTACATTAGTATCCTCATCATCACTTGAAGTATGCATGTCTTCATCACTTACATTACCTTGATGCTGATTCACAAAAGTGGGAGTGTCATTAACAGTGCTTGCTTCACCACCTAAGTCCACTGCACAAGTTTTCTTAGATGAGAGCTTCTGACCCCAATCCCAACTTTCATTCTCTAGTACCTTCACATCTCTGCTAATCTCTACTTTGTCACTTGTAGGATTATACAGTCTATAGGCACCAGTTCTATAATATCCAACAAATATCATAGGAACACTCTTGTCTTCCAACTTCTTTCTCTTAGCATCAGGTACATGTTTGTAGCACAAGCTGCCAAACACTTTCAAGTGACTTACACTTGGCTTACTCTTGGACCACACCTCTTCAGGTACCTTATCCTTCAACTTCTTAGTTGGACTTCTATTCAGAATGTAAACAGCAGTAGCAACCGCTTCACCCAGAATCTCTTGGGCAGATTCTTCTGCTTCACCATGCTTCTGGCCATATCTAGAATACTTCTATTCCTTCTTTCTGCAAGACCATTGTGTTGAGGAGTATATGGTGCAGTAACTTCATGAATTATGCCTTGTTCCTTGCAGTAATTCTCAAACTCTGTAGAAGTATACTCACCTCCACCATCTGTTCTCAAAACCTTCAATGACTTGTCACTTTGCTTCTCAACCAGTGTTTTGAACCTCTTAAACACTTCAAAAGCATCACTCTTAGCTTTTATATGGTATAACCAGGGACGTATGCACGTTGGGCACTATGTGGGCTAGTGCCTGCACAAAATTTTTGAAATTTTTTAGTATATATATATTATATAGGATTATACTAATTAGTGCCTCCGGAATATTAGTTAAACAAGTTAAAATAATAAATTTCACATTAAAATAAATATTATTTATACTTTTAAAAAATAAAATATTCTTATTTATCATAGTTAATTTCTTAACTAGTGCCTTAGGGACATTGATTAACAATTTTCTATTATACAAGTTTTACATGATACAATACATGGTTCCTGTAGGCATACACCACGTACACAATCTTTTGGCTTCAAACATAGTAAAAAATAAAAATTCTTCTCAGCTTGAAAATTAATATTGTGATGCATGCTCAGAAGATGAATTTTCAGAATTAGAAGGGATTGATTATCTTTACATAAAGCTAGTGGATACAAGAAAAAATATTGTGTGCTCATTAGTATATTTGTTTTTGGAGTTATCTTTGATATTACATGTGGCAATTGCAACCGCTAAAAGAGCTTTGAGTATTATCAAGAATCGGTTGTGAAATCGGATGAGAGATGAATTGCTTGAATGATTGTCTGATTACTTATATAGAGAAAGATATTTTTATTGACATTGAAAATGAGAAAATCTTTGAGTTAAAAAAAATGTGAAAAACATTTAAGTATTTTCAGAACATGAGTTCTCGTAGAGAACAAATACGGTGTTTATTTATGCTTTTTAAAATGAAATGTATTAATATAGGGTCTGTTTAGCAACACCACCAAACTGACTTATAGCTTATGTCTTATAGCTTATAAGCTAAAAGACCTGTTTGGTAACAACCTTTTCAACACTGACTTATAGCTTATTTTACTGACTTATAGCTTATTTTCAATAAGCTATTTCAATTAGCTTATGAGCTTATAGCTTATAGCTTATCATCTTTTCTTCCATTTTTACCCTTATCATTTTACCTAAAATCCATTTTTACCCTTTTTAATTTATTATAATATAAAATAAAAACGTCATTCCTTTGCTTTCAATGTTTTTTTGTTTGACATTTTGCTTCCAATGCTTATGAAATAAAACAAATACTCTTTTTATTTTTCAATTTGTATAGTTTACGCTATGTTCGACGACGTCGTCAGTTTTTAATATACTAGATTGGATGGAAGAAAATGCATTACATAACATTCACTAATAAAAATATAAATTTATTTATTATATTAGTTTATTTATATATAATGAAAAAAAATATCCTACATAAAAATAATGAAGATAAATGTTGATTTAATCCGAAATAAATTAAAATTAAAATATATAAATGTTTAAAATGTTGTTGTACATAAAGGCCGAAAAAAAAATGTTTTACGTAACAATATTTTATGGCGCATTTGTACATAACTATATTATCACCCCTTCATTTTAGTACTTTTGATTTATTCATCATGTATTTATTACTATAAAAGATGTTGTACGTATATTGTCACCGTTTTTTTAGTACATTTGATTTATCTTTTATGTATTTGTTATAAAAACCTAAAAAATGTAATTTTAATATTTTAAATAAAGTGTAATAAAGAAAATAAATTTAAAATAAAATTCAAAGAATAAAATTTAATTCTGTATAAAAAATTAATAATATATAAAGATATATTAAATTAATAAATTTGAATAACTAAATTTAAAGTATCTTAAATATTAATTAGATATAGGTTAAATAATAATTTTTTATAAGAGATTTTATATGTCATTTTTTGTCATTTTACACTTACCAGTCAGTTGAACCGCTAATTTTACCAAACACTTCAATCAGCTTATCAGCCATCAGCCATAAGCTATCAGCCATCAGTCTGTGTTGCCTAGGTGCGGGTACGGTATCAGTACCCGATACGGGTACTGGTACGGGGTACGGCATTTTTAGAAAAATAAATACATGTGTATGGTTATAAATTAAGGTATGGATATGTACCCGGTACTGATACGGGTACGTACCCGGTACCGGTACTCTCCATCAAATGGAGTACCCGTGCATCAGCCATAAGTTAGCTTATCAGCCATGAGCTATTTTTGCCAAACAGAGCCATAATAGATATTATTTTTTTTAGAAAATGTATATTTAATGTTGCAATTTTATATATGTGGTGCCCCCACTATGCAAAATTCCTGGATCCGTCACTGGGTATAACCATATCATTCTAGAGTACTCATCAACAAAAGTCATGAAGTATTTGTTTCCACCAGTTGATAACACATCAAATGGTCCACAAATGTCAGAATGCACAACATTTAACACATCACTAGATCTCATAGGAAGATGACTTTTAAATGATAATCTATGATGTTTTCCTAACAGGCAAGTAGTGCATGTATCAACTGGAGTTATGACACTAGGCAATCCTAACACCATGCATTTTGAATTAAGCATTGACAGGCTCTTAAAATTCAAATGCCCATACCTCTTGTGCCATAGATCACTATCTTTCTCTTCAGCAGTTGCAGACAAGCATGTAGCCTCAATAGCTTTGATTTGAGTCTTGTAGATCCTATTCTTGCTTTGTGCTGTTTTGAAAATCAGTCTCTTCTTGGAATCATAGAGTTGCAGAGTTTCATCTTCAATTACTATCTTGAAACCCTTTGAGATTAATTGCCCTATGCTCATCAAGTTACACTTCATACCAGGGACATAGAGAACCTTTTCAATCACAGCTTTCTTCCCATTCGATCTTTGGATCACCACATTACCCATACCTTCTGCCTTAATGGAATCACTGTTGGCCAATCTGATCTTTGTGTTGAGACATTCATCAAAATCAGTCAAGATGCTTCTATTACCAGTCATATGGTTAGAACACCATGAATCAAAGTACCAAACCATGGAATCTGCTGCTTCATCAGCAATTGTCACCATGAAACTGGTTTCATCATCAGAACCTGAGCTGTCATGTGCTACCTTGGCCTCTTCCTCATTGTCTTGACCTTTCCTTTTCTTTGGATTTTTACATTCATTTGCATAATGCCCATATTTGTCACAATTGTAGCACTGAATCTTGCTCTTGTCCTTCTTCTTTGTCTTATCTTTCTGTTTCCCTCCTCCTCCACTAGAGGATTCAGGCACTGTCTCAACATTCTCCTTGGCTTTCTTGGAATCTTTCTTATTCTGCCACTTCTTCTTGTCACTTTGATACTTCTTGAACTTTGAGAAAAGAGCTTGCTCATCTTCTTTGCCATGGCTCCTCTCACCATGCTTCAGCTCATGAGCTTCAAGAGTGCTTTGCAGATCCTCTATCTTGATCTCACTCAAATCTTTAGTCTCTTCTATAGTCACCACTATATGCTCAAATTTAGAAGTCAAAGTTCTTAGTACCTTTTCCACCGTTTCTTGCTCATTAAGATTACCTCCACAATTCTTCATCTGATTAGCGAGAGTTACCAATCTTGTGAAGTAATCAGCAATTGATTCATCACTCTTCATCTGCAACAGTTCATACTGTCTCTTCAAGGCCTGAAGCTTTACTTTCTTCACTTTTGCATCACCACCATAACTCTTTTGCAAGATATCCCATGCATCTGTGGAGTTCTCAGCATCTGCAATCTTCTCAAACACCTTTGAATCAACACATTGATGGATGAGAAACAGGGCCTTGTTATCTTTCTTCTTTGTTTCTCTGAATGTTGTTCGTTGTTCTTCATTTGCATTTTCTGGTAGAGGAGTGATTGCTGCATTCACTTGTTCATACACTTCTTGAACATTGAATATCACCTTCATCTGCTTCACCCATCTATCCCAATTCTTTCCATCGAAAACTGGCAGATTCGCATGGAAGTTGTTGTTCCCAGCCATGGTTGATTTATTTTCAACCTGATTCTTCTTTCAAGAACGAATCAAGATCCCTTGGATCGTACGAGCTCTAGATACCATTTTGTTGGGGATAACACCCACAAAGATGAACAACAAAGAACACTAAGAACACTAAGAAAGAATAGAGAGAACTATGAAAAATTGAAGAGAATGAATTAAGGGAAAAAGTTATCTTTATTAATCACCAAAATCACCTATATATAGGTGTATGTACAATAGGTGAGAGAGGTAGCTTGTAACAAGCCAACTAACAAACCTAAATCTCTCTAACTAACTAACTGAAATACAACTGTACAAAAACAAACTATCCTAACTGACTAAACAGACAAATTAACTGAACCAGAGGTTCAGAGCCTGAGAAGCATCAGAAGCTGACTGCTTCAGAACCTGTTAGTGTAAGAGTCTGAGACAGAGTCTTGTAGTCATCAGAGGCTAAGTGAGTACAAGAGCCTGTAACCTCTCAGAAGCTGAAGTGAGCAAGACTGCTTCAGAGGCTGCACCCTTCAGAAGCTATTCTCGTCAAAAGCTTGAATTACAAAGAAAACTAACAACTAGGGTCATCCGCAACTAATCGGAGGCTTTGCTTAAATATTGCAAAAAATTGTTCTGTATTTAAATTGTAAATAGCATAAAAATTATATAAAAATAGTCATAATTATAAATAACAACAAAAAGAGACATTCAAACTAATATTATTATCAATCTTCAATTACTTAAACAGGACCATATCCAAATAATCGCTTGATATTTTGTATGGACGAGTCCGAGCTAATCTTTGGGTTATTCGATCCATCTTATTATGTATCTACTTCTATTAATTTATTTATTTTCAAATGATTGGTATATTTATTTTCAAATGTTAATCAGATTTTTGTTAGAATAATATTGTAAATGTTGTTGATTTTCATGAGAGTTAAATGAGAAAATTTTATGTTTAAAATTTGACATATGTTTTCATTTAAATACAAAATGTTGCTAATTTAAAATATTTTGTAGTGATATTACTCTTTATTTTACAATCAGCTGTAAGTTACTTATAAGATTAAGAATGTCCCTGAAATTTATTAATTTTTTTTTGAGTAAAATAAAACTTTAGAAGTAACAAAGTTAATTTTTTTTCTACTTATAGAAATTCATAACCTATATAAAAATTCATAGACCCTTTAATGTTTGTGGCCCGGCACGATGGCTCACCCTTCACACCCACGATGTCGGCCTTGATAGTAATAACAACAAGCAAAAATAATAACATTGTACAATTTAATTCAGATGACAAGTGACATGTTGCATATAATGGTCTCCTCATTTGCTAAAATTTATAAATATAATTAAACATTCTTTTTAAACTACTTTGATATAACAAAACTATTTTTTATGAATTTATCACAAACATAATATTTTTTAATAAGCAAAATTAATTATAAAGTGTACAAAGTGTACTCAATCTCTTACAATTCAAATCAAGTTATTATATGTTTTCGAGACATACAAGAAGATCAATACACCACTTAGAAAAAAGACAACGATGATTGGAGGTCTGAACGATCACTAAACCAAAGTCAAAAAATAGCTTTAATGTCATCCAATAAATTAAAGAGGAAATATTCCACAAAACTCCATTGAAGACCACATTATTTCTAAGCTTCCAAATTAGGGTTGGGAATAGGCCAGACCGGCCTACAGGGGCCTATGGCCTAGCTTATATAGGCTCAGGCCAGGCCGACCTATTTATTTAAATAGAGCAGGCCAAGACTTTGCTATAAGCCTATTTAGCTAAAAAGGTCAGGCTTCAGGCCATGAAAAAAACCTTTTAAGCCTACTAGGCCGGCCTATTTAAGTACATATGAATAATATTTTTACATTTATTATTATTATTATATATTAAAATTTGTACTATGATTAAATTATAAATCTATTAAATTTTTCAGTAGTTTAAATTTATTAATCTACATTAATTTTTCACATATATAAATATATTATTATAAACTAAAATTGAAATACGATGTCATATATAGTCAAATTCTCTAAAATATCATGTTAAATATCAAACGAAGTTTAATATCATTGATTTATTAGTTCATTGGTATATTTAAAAAATAAATATAATTATTTATTTAAATATATTCATGTGAAATAGGTTTTTAAACAGGCTAATAGGTCATATCAGGCTTTCAAAAGGTCAGGCCCAGGCCTAAAAAATAAGTTTATGACAGGCCACAGGTCAGGCTTAGGCCTTCAATTTTTTGACAGGCCAGGCTCAGGCTTGGCAAAGCCTACCTCGGCCTAGCCTATTCTCAACCCAATTCCAAATACACCAAATAATAGTCAACAAAATCAAATGTCTAACATCATTACCTTTATTTTATTAAGGAAAATGATAAACGGTGCCCCCGGGGCACTGTTTAAGGAAGCAAATATAGTAATATAGTATTGAAGTTTGTGCAGTCAACTTGAAAGTGTAAAAAATGTTATTTCTAATTTAAAACTTTCTTTTTTTGATATCCTTAATCGGTGCTTCCGGGGCACCGGTTACCAATAAACATTTATCTTAGAAGAAATATCATTCTTTCAAAACTTCTTTACGATAATCAATACATTTAAATCCAAGACAACAAAATTACAAAATTGAAGCAACAATTATAACAAAATTTTTTAAAAAAAGACCAACCAAACCCGACACCCAACGCCTAATAGCACATTTCAAATATCTCGAAGAATTTTTTTTTTTAATTAGTCTGCAGATCTCTTAAAGACTTTTTTGATTTTATTTTAGTTCCTTAAAGAAAATAAATTTCACTTTGGTCCTTATTGATATTTTCATCGGTCAATATGATCATTTTTGTCCATTTTTTTCAGAAACCGTTAACTTCTTTCCAGGTGCCACGTAACAACCTATTTTTCCATCTGTACAGAAGTTAACAGTTTCTGAAAAAAAATGAACAGAAAAGATCATATTGACTGACAACGATATCAATAAGGGATCAAAGTAAAACTTATTTTCTTTAAGGGATCAAAGTGAAACTAAAAAAATCTTTAAGGGACTTGCAGACTAATTAAGCCAATTTTTTTATTTTTTCTTTACAAACATCTAGTACAGTCTATGAACCGTTTTTTAGGCATTTGCAAGAGTGGGCCACACTTTTTATTATGTCACTATTTTAAAACCTAACTAGGCACAAATGCTTGCTTCTCTACGCTGAACTCTACGTCCAAAAACTTCATGGTGGGTCCCCTTCAGGGATTAGTTTAGATTTGCTTGATCAACTGTTTCCGCACGATATTTTGTCTCTTCCCAATATATATACTCTATCTCCGTACTTATTTATAAATAAAAATTGATTTATATATTTATTCAATAACTAATGTATTTAGCTTAAATATAGATTAGATATATTATTTCTTCAATAAATCTAAAAAATAATTTTTGCTTATAAATAAAGTCGGAGAAAGTATTAATGAACTTAAAATAAAGTTAATTAAAAGCAATGTAACTAATTTATCTTTGAGAGAGATTTGACTTGTATAGTTGTATGCCAACCTATAATAATCTTTGATTTTCTCGTGAACTTATATATTAATGCTTTAATTGCTTCACTCTTAATAAAACTCTATCACTTTCATGCAAATCATCATTAAACTTTAAATTAATGGTAAACTAAAAATTTCAATAAGCATCTATACCAAATTTATTGTCATAACAAGTTAATTCAGTCAATCTTATTATCACCCCGTTTATGAAATTGATTTCCCCTTTCTCTTGGGCATTAGCCCTCTATATTATCAAAAAAAAAAAAAAAATGATTTCCCAATTTTAGAATCTCCGAAATTTTTATCTCCCTTTTTACGTGACATGTAATATGACAACGTGGAATAATAAACACCATAAAATTAAAAGAAAACACATGACATAATAGATTTCCAATTGCAACTACTCAAATCAAATACTAAACTAATTTAACTTAATTTAATGAACAAAATTAGAAATTATATATTATTTAGTTACAATAAGAGTACATACAAATATATAACCCATAAAGTGTGATATCAATTGAATTTGCTAGGTTTTTTTTTCTTCTAAATGGCAAATTATTATTATTTGAACCGTGAACATAACTGCCATATTGAGCTACTCATTCCATTGAAATTGCTAAGTTGAACTTAGACATTTTTACATTTTGAAATCATAAGTATCCGAAACCTCACACGTGTACATTAGTACGTGAATTTCAATTTCGTTTACGCCGACTAATATAAAAATAGCTAGGATGGGGCAATGCCCACAATTTACACCATATATCTAAAATTAATCACTTAAATTTTTATGTAGAACTTTCGAGAACAATATTATTCTCTTAAAAAACAACTTAAGAGATGAAATACATTACGTAAATATCACAGCCTTTAGTCATGTTAGCTTGTGGAAATTAATCAAAATTTATTTACCACTGTCTCACATTGAAAGAGAACCGTGAACACAAAGTTGATGATGATTATATATAGAGCCTAAGAATAAAGTCAAGGTGTCCATAATTATATAATATGCAAAGTCAGTATCAAAATGAAGGCAAAGAGAATCCAAGCTTCCTCGAATTTCAACTGTGGACCGGTAGTGATGTACATATGTAATATGTCTCGTGGCTCGAGAGTTGCGGTTAGAACATGGAATTTCTAAGTAAACATCACCCGTGATGGGTATATATAGCTAAAGTTTATTTTGCTTATTTGTCCTAAAGCACTTGTTTTTAACACTAATGTTTTGATTCTTATATTAGAAAAGAATATTTGCAAGCTAGCATTTTTTTAATTAAGCCAAATAGGTATAGTACGTGATTATTAAATTTTATTACTATTATTTTTTTTATGCAAAATTTTTATTATTATTATTATTATTACATTGAACTTTTAAGGGAGAAATGTTACACCAACCGTCATAAGACGCAAATGATAGATATTTGAATTTTTTTTCTAGAATACGATCTACGGCCGATGCATATATAGAAAAATTATTTATTAGAAGAGATCAATTATTTAATCGTTTAAATAAATTTTAATCATTTCAAAAAATTGATTTATGCAATTGTGCGAGGAGATTATCAATATGTCACTTGATTTAAAAAACACAAATAATAATAATATTATATAGTGATAATCTCCAATGATGATGAGACAAAGAAAAGAATTATAATTAGTGCAAGAAGTATACCCTCAATAAAAAATTTATTATGGGAGAATAATTTTAATTTTAATTTATCATCTTTGAATAATTAGCTACAAGAAGAAATACATGAGATGGAAAGCGAACTATATAATATATCCATTTCGAATTTTTTCATATAAGTACTAATAAGTTTTTAGATGAAAAAAAAAGTACACATGTGGTGTTTAGTATGAACACTACAAAAAACGCGCCATTTAGTGTGGTTACATTTAACTTTATAATAAAGATAAAAATAGACGATAAATATAATATTTGATTAAAAGTAATAAAATATACCTTTGTATAACTGATTCATATTTGGCTACTAAAGAATAATTGCAAGGAAGAACAATATAACAAAAAAAATTGTCATATATACCAATGATCAATAAATTATTCTTGCCATTTTATTTCAAAAAAATAATTATCCTTGTCAACAAAAATTAATAAAGTTCCATAAAATAAAATTAATAAAGTATTTATTAAAAAAACTATCGATAAATTAATGTTTTTTTCTCCATAATAAATTAAAATCGAGAATTTTTCCACCAAAAAAAATAATTTAAAATCGAGAATTTAGATATTTTCAACCTCTTTTTGTTTGTTCTTTTCACATCATTCTGAAATTTGTAATAAAAATTAAAATCTAATAAGTAGCCAATGATATGACCACAAAAAAGATTCTACAAAATTTTAATGGGAATCACCAACTTGTGCTATCAATGATGAAATACAGCATATATATATTCAACAACAATTATAATACATCATATTTTATTTCAACATATATATATATATATGCCTGTGGATAAAAAGAACTAGCACAATTTTGTCAAAAAAAAAAGAACCAGCACAAATAATTTTTTTAGCATCCATTTTTATAAATTTTTTATAGTATTAATTTCATGTTTAAATTATTTCAGTCCATGTTTGTGTGCGGATAAATTAAAAAAGACAAAGGTTAAGAAATGTGCAAGTAGAAAGAAAAAAATAATATAATTAATTCTTTTTGTACGATTATAAAGTTTGTGTGTATTGAATAGAAAGAACAATGAATTGCAGATGATGGAGAACATTTAAAAACTATATATTGAAAGAATGTGAATTAAGTTCCTTCTTCACCGGATCTCGTCTTTAATCTTTTCATGTCATTTTCGTTTTGGATTTCCACTTACATGTCTAAAATCTTATCATTTAGCATAAAGCGTTGTATTCTATGATAGTTTATATTTATATACATATTCTTCTTCCACTTCTTTTGTTTTTATTTCAAAAGTATATGAGTTTTATGACTTAATAAAGTTTAAAATAAATTTAGCTAAAAAATAAACTATTTTTTGATAAATAAAATTATTAACATGAAGTATATATAAGAGGTACTCCGATAGAAACACTACAAGAAAGTACAGTATTTGCTACCAAAAGATTGCCACAAACTGAGTTCCTAGTTAATCTCAATTAAAAATCCCTCCATTTTACTATCCCAAATCATTTTTTAATTAATTTTTATTTTTTCCTTTTCCATCAATTATTATTTTCTTTTTCAATTATTTTTAGAGGATTAGTATTTTCATTTCATTTTCAATTACTTTTTTTTTTCTGTTTCAATTCAATACACTTCCTCACAAAAATTGATTCCACACAAAATCAAAATCACTTCCACACAAATCGCTTAATCTCATAATCACTTCTACACAAATCGCATCTCAAAATCACTTCCACACAAATCGTTTAATCTCATAATCACTTCTTCCTCACAAATGGCTTGAATCGTGACGCTTTTTTCTCACAAATTGATCTCAGAATCGCTTCCTCACAAATCGCTTCATCACAGAATCGCGACACCATTTCCTCACAAATCGATCTCAATCGCAACTTGCTTCATCTCAGAATCGTGATATCGATCTCGGAATTGTAATTGGATCTCAATCGCTACTTCGCGCTTTCGCTCTTTCGCGCTTTCGCTCTTTCGCGCTTTCGTTCTCGTTGAAGACCTAGAGGTACTTCTGCTACTTCCGAGTTTCAAAACCTTCTAGGATTCTTCATGTATTTGAATTATGAGTGAAATAAGTGAATTGATTGATGCTAAATTTTGATTCTGCGAATTTCATGAATAATCACTACTATGTTTATGCTTTTGTTAATTGTTGATATTGGTTTTATGATGCATTTTAAGAGTTTATTGTTTGTGCTTTGTTGTTAGATACAATTTAGAGAGAAATTTTTAGATTTAGAGTGAATTTGCATATGGTACTGTGATAGTTTCTTTTTGGAATTAGAGGAATGTTTGAGATTTTGAACATGAGCTGTTTTTACTATTGAATCTACCAATGTATTGCAATTAGTTCTTACTTGAATTAGAGAAATGTTTACATGAGCTGTTCCTTTTTGCAACTAGTTCTTAACACAACATGCTACTTTATTCTATTGCAATTATAAGTGTGTTGTGTTAAGTAGGAAGCAAAAATACTTGTAGCAATCCACTAATTAAACTAGTTAACAAGAAAATTATGTAAATGTCTTGAATACTTATGGAGAATGCAGTACTTTCTGCACTTATAAAAGCTACTTGGATTTGCCCTACAGCTTTGTTTTGTTTTTGGTAGTAAATGATGTAAATTGTGTTATTTTATTATGTATTTTGGGTTTTGATTTGAAATTGTTTATTGTTTTAATTGGTTTTGATTTATTATGAACCATTTTCTTGTAGTTTGGAATAGAAATAACCGTTAATATTTGTTTAGCTTTATTGAGTAATTAATGCTATATAACCATAGATTGATTTGAAATTATAGGGTTGTATAAACTAGTGACAAAAAACTAACAAGTGGTAACACTTCCCTCAAACCATAATCATGAGACCTGACCGAAGTTGGATGATGCGAAGAAAGGATAATAATGGTCAAGTAACTGAAGAATTTAAGAATGGAGTTGATGATTTCATTGAGATTGCCAAAAGACAATTGGGAGTTGCTGATGTATTGGGTCGCATTTTTTGTCCATGTTTTAAATGTAAGAATTGTGTTAGGGAGAAACCATTTTGGGTAGAGAAACATTTGTATGAACATGGATTTATGGAAAATTACTTAAATTGGACTATTCACGGTGAGAATCAATGGGGAGATAGTAGTTCAATGTCAAATGTCCATGATGAAGAGATGGAGACTAGGAATCCATACGTGGATATGGTTATAGATGCCATGGGTGATGATCTTTCAGAAGATCAAAATTTGGAGGAAGACCCCAATCTGTCGGCATCAAATTTTTATACCTTGCTAAGAGATGCCGATGAACCTTTATGGGTTGGGTGTCACAAGCACACAAAGTTGAAAAAGTAGTTGATTTTTATTTTGAGATATATATATTAAATCCCACTTGCAGGAGGAGGTTTGTTCCCCAAACTGTGACCGTGATATCATATCTAGGGTGATCACAAGGATGCCTACTCCTGCTGAGAAGTGGAAGGATTATCCCATTGAAACGAAGGATGAGTTATTTAAAGATTTCATGGTTAGTATTTATGTGTTCTAGCCTTATATTTATATTTTATATGTAGGTGATATTTGTGCTCAAAATCCATATTACTTTAACAAATAAAAATCTGAAACCTATAAGTAAGCTGAAGCTAGTTTACACAAAATACTTGTCACACAATGCTTTTTTATACATAGAACATATATCAGCTGAGAAGTATTTATATTTATATTATAATGATGCAGGGTAGATATAAGTTTATCTCGGATTATGATCGTAATATGGCAAGAACTATTTGGGAAAAAACATGCATGGATAGATATCCAGATCATTTAAAAAATGCAAGAAACAAGGCCTTGCGAGATGTGAATTCAACAGATTTGGTCGACACTAAGGGCCATGGACCCAAAGGAATGAAGGCTGAAGTATGGGACGCTTTGATCGACATTTGGTTGAAACCCGAGTGGAAAAAGAAGTCGGATGCTAATCGTTGTAATAGAGCATCCTTACCTGATGCAGTCTTGCACACAGGAGGCTCCATAAATTTTGGTGAACATAAGAAGAGAATGGTAAATTTGTGATTTTTTTTACACACTTACACCAATATTTAGAGGTGAAATATTGTATAGAGATGCTAATCATTGGCAAATTTGGTGAACATAGGAAGAGGAGTTGAAACATGAAGTTTCATATCGAGATGTATATGATCGGGTTCACAAGAAAAAAGATGGAGAATATATCTCCCAACGCTCGAGAACATATATTGTAAGTTACTTCAAATTGGAAAAAGTTAATATGTAATATGAATGTGGGTTATGTTAATTATAATATTCAAAATGTTTCAGGAGTCATATGACACTGCCATGCTGGAAAAGTATGGAGAGGACTTTTCCACTCATCCCATAGTTGATTCTAAAGTATGGACAAAATCGTTTGGTTACAAGAAGATGAGGCAAACTTTTGTGGGCCGCAGCTTAGACCTCAATAGATCTCAGTCTGCTACAATGACGACAGATGCAAACATAATATCTACATCAGAAGAATTTATAAAAAAAGCTGTGGATAGAGCAATGACGTCCTTTGTCCAATCTCAGTTGGTTCCAATGTTGGAGCCAATCCTATCTATGATTCAGTCCATGCATAACGCACCAATGCAACGTGATGTAGCTGAAAAAGTTCACGGGAATGCAAACAATTGTAGCTATTATTGAAGAGATATTAGAATTGTCATATAAAAAAATAGCAAACAATTGTAGCTATTATTGAAGAGATATTTTAGTTCATTTTTTACTAGCTTGTTATTTTGGTTTGACACAACCTTGATTTTGGTTGTAATTCATAGAGCGATAATCATTTGAGTTAGAACACCATCATATTTGAGTCTATTTGTATTATGCATTTTGCAGTATTAGCATTTATATAGGAATGATGATGAATGATTCAAGCTTTACAATCTAGCCTTGTCTGTTTCGAATAGAAAGGCATTTTATAATTATAAAAAAAATCTAAAAAGCTTGGATTTTCCTGCGAAATAACTAGGAATATGTAGCTAGAGATTAATTGCAAAATAGTTGGGACAATATCCTAGCGATTTAGTTAGGAAACATAAATTTTGAACAACATTTAACTAGGTATTAATTGGGAAATAGCTAGGATTTTTATTATATTAGTTGCAAATTAGCTAGGAAATTTTTTTGTGGATAATTTGCCGCCCAATCCATGCTACGACCCATACGACAGCTAATTCACAACAAATTCGTAGCTAATACTGTTTTACTAGCAATTTGCTACGAATTAGCTACAACTGGTGTCGTAGCAAATCTCTGATTTTCTTGTAGTGAAATATAATTATTTTTTTAAAAAAATAAATAAACAATTATTTGCACGGTTTTAAAAAACGATCGCGATCACATTTCGGTTATGTAAAGGTTTTCACGATTTCGGTCGGTACATGTGTTACGATACTAATTACGGTTGTCACGGTGTAAATTAATCACAATTTATTATTAAATTTAATATAAAAACAGTAATAACAGTAACGGTATCAGCACCTGCTGCAGGGTCTATCATACTATCACTCATACGCTCCATTTAAAACCAGGATAAACTTCTGCATGGATTAATCCATCAAAATTAATACTAGAAATAATCGAATATGAAACCTTAAGAGAAATCATCTTTAAAGTCTCAATCCAAATATGATAATTAAATATTTTTAAAAACACAAACTTATAAACATTTACGTCAATATGAGAACTGTGGACTAGATCCTCTAATCACATCAATAACCCAAATGGAAGATCCTATTTATGATCAAATCAAGAACGTAACCATAATGAAAAACAAAGTTCGTTAAGTTAAGAACCAAATACTCTAAACCACCAAATATCGACATATGTCATACTCTTTTAATTTTCTTTTTACCAACCCCTATGTGTTGAATTTGTAATTCAAGCTCTGCAGCTTCTGATGCTCACAAGACTCAGACTCAGACTCAGACTCTTATACAAACAGCTTCTGATGGCCACGAGACTCTTAACCAGATTATGACCTTCCTAGCTTCTGAATGTCACAGGTTCTGATGGAACAGGTTCTGAAGCAACAGCTTCTGAACAAACATAGCTTCTTATACTTCTCAGGCTCTGAACCTCTGGTTCAGTTCAGTTATGTTTTTCTGTTTTGTTAGTTAGATTAGTTTGTTTGTACAGTTGTATTTCAGTTAGTTAGTTAGAGAGGTTTAGATTTGTTAGTTGGCTTGTTCAAGCTACCTCTCCCACCTATTGTACATACACTTATATATAGGTGATTTTGGTGATCAATAAAGATAACTTTTCCTTTAATTCATTCTCTTCAATTTTATTCATAGTTCTCTCTATTCTTTCTTAGTGTTCTAAGTGTTCTTTGTTGTTAATCTTTGTGGGTTATCCCCAACAAAGTGGTATCAGAGCTCGTACGATCCAAAGGGATCTTGATTCGTTCTTGAAAGAAGAATCCGGTTGAAAGTGAATCAACCATGGCTGGGAACAACAATTTCCATGCGAATTTGCCAGTTTTCGATGGAAAGAATTGGGATAGATGGGTGAAGCAGATGAAGGTGATATTCAATGTTCAAGAAGTGTATGAACAAGTGAATGCAGCAATCACTCCTCTACCAGAAAATGCAAATGAAGAACAAAGAACAACATTCAGAGAAGCAAAGAAGAAAGATAACAAGGCTCTGTTTCTCATTCATCAATGTGTTGATTCAAAGGTGTTTGAGAAGATTGCAGATGCTGAGAACTCCAAAGATGCATGGGATATCTTGCAAAAGAGTTATGGTGGTGATGCAAAAGTGAAGAAAGTAAAGCTTCAGGCCTTGAAGAGACAGTATGAACTGTTGCAGATGAAGAGTGATGAATCAATTGCTGATTACTTCACAAGATTGGTGACTCTCACCAATCAGATGAAGAATTGTGGAGGTAATCTTAATGAGCAAGAAACGGTGGAAAAGGTACTAAGAACTTTGACTTCTAAATTTGAGCATATAGTGGTGACTATAGAAGAGACTAAAGATTTGAGTGAGATCAAGATAGAGGATCTGCAAAGCACTCTTGAAGCTCATGAGTTGAAGCATGGTGAGAGGAGCCATGGCAAAGAAGATGAGCACGCTCTTTTCTCAAAATTCAAGAAGTATCAAAGTGAGAAGAAGAAATGGCAGAACAAGAAAGACTCCAAGAAAAGCAAGGAGAATGCTGAGACAGTGCCTGAATCCTCTATTGGAGGAGGAGGGAAACAGAAAAATAAGTCAAAGAAGAAGGACAAGAGCAAGATTCAGTGCTACAACTGTGACAAATATGGGCATTATGCCAATGAATGCAAAAATCCAAAGAAAAAGAAAGGTCAAGACAATGAAGAAGAGGCCAAGGTAGCACATGATAGCTCAGGTTCTGATGATGAAACCAGTTTCATGGTGACAATTGCTGATGAAGCAGCAGATTCCATGGTTTGGTACTTTGATTCAGGGTGTTCTAACCACATGACTGGTAATAGAAGCATCTTGACTGACTTTGATGAATGTCTCAACACAAAGATCAGATTGGCCAACAGTGATTCCATTAAGGCAGAAGGTATGGGTAATGTGGTGATCCAAAGATCGAATGGGAAGAAAGCTGTGATTGAAAAGGTTCTCTATGTCCCTGGTATGAAGTGTAACTTGATGAGCATAGGGCAATTAATCTCAAAGGGTTTCAAGATAGTAATTGAGGATGAGACTCTGCAACTCTTTGATTCCAAGAAGAGACTGATTTTCAAAACAGCCCAAAGCAAGAATAGGATCTACAAGACTCAAATCAAAGCTATTGAGGCTACATGCTTGTCTGCAACTGCTGAAGAGAAAGATAGTGATCTATGGCACAAGAGGTATGGGCATTTGAATTTTAAGAGCCTGTCAATGCTTAATTCAAAATGAATGGTATTAGGATTGCCTAGTGTCATAACTCCAGTTGATACATGCACTACTTGTCTGTTAGGAAAACATCATAGATCATCATTTAAAAGTCATCTGCCTATGAGATCTAGTGATGTGTTGAATGTTGTGCATTCTGACATTTGTGGACCATTTG
This sequence comes from Trifolium repens, assembly GCA_030408175.1. Lineage (NCBI taxonomy): Eukaryota > Viridiplantae > Streptophyta > Magnoliopsida > Fabales > Fabaceae > Trifolium > Trifolium repens. Next base: position 57,498,624 of record CP125836.1, on the reverse strand, counting down.
ATGTGTTATCAACTGGTGGAAACAAATACTTCATGACGTTTGTTGATGAATACTCTAGAATGATATGGTTATACCATATAAAAGCTAAGAGTGATGCTTTTGAAGTGTTTAAGAGGTTCAAAACACTGGTTGAGAAGCAAAGTGACAAGTCATTGAAGGTTCTGAGAACAGATGGTGGAGGTGAGTATACCTCTACAGAATTTGAGAATTATTGCAAGGAACAAGGCATGATTCATGAAGTTACTGCACCATATACTCCTCAGCACAATGGTCTTGCAGAAAGGAGGAATAGAAGTATTCTAGATATGGCCAGAAGCATGGTGAAGCAGAAGAATCTGCCCAAGAGGTTCTGGGGTGAAGCTGTTGCTACAGCTGTTTACATTCTGAATAGAAGTCCTACTAAGAAGCTGAAGGATAAGGTACCTGAAGAGGTGTGGTCCAAGAGTAAGCCAAGTGTAAGTCACTTAAAGGTGTTTGGCAGCTTGTGCTACAAACATGTACTTGATGCTAAGAGAAAGAAGCTGGAAGACAAGAGTGTTCATATGATATTTGTTGGATATCATAGAACTGGTGCTTATAGACTGTATAATCCTACAAGTGACAAAGTAGAGATTAACAGAGATGTGAAGGTACTAGAAAATGAAAGTTGGGATTGGGGTCAGAGGCTCGCATCTAAGAAAACTTGTGCAGTGGACTTAGGTGGTGAAGCAAGCAATGTCAATGACACTCCCACCTTTGTGAATCAGCATCAAGGTACTGCAAATGATGAAGACATGCATACTTCAAGTGATGATGATGATAATATTGTGCCACCAAGACCTCAGAGAAACACCCAATTGCCAAGAAGGTTAGTTGACTGTGAGATTGTATCAGACAATGCAGTAAACAATGAAGGAGAAATTGTGCATTATGCAATGCTTGCAGATACTGAACCTTTAGATACCAAAGCTGCACTGAAGAGTAAAGTTTGGATGGAGGCAATGATTGATGAGTTGAAGTCAATAGAGAAGAACAAGACATGAGACTTATGTGAATTGCCCTCAGATAAAAGAGCAATTGATGTAAAATGGGTGTACAAAGTGAAACAGAATCCTGAAGGCAAAGTGATAAAATACAAAGCAAGGCTTGTAGCCAAAGGATTTCTGCAGAAGCAAGGTTTGGGCTATGATGAAGTATTCTCTCCAGTAGCAAGACATGAAACTATAAGGCTAGTAATTGCATTAGCTTGTAGTAGAAGATGGCCCTTATTTCATTTAGATGTAAAGTCAGCATTTCTAAATGGACCTTTAGAGGAAGATGTGTATGTGAAGCAGCCTCCGGGGTTTGAATTGAAGGGCAAAGAAAACAAAGTGCTGAAGTTGAATAAAGCCTTGTATGGCTTGAAGCAAGCTCCAAGAGCTTGGAACAAAAGAATTGACCAATTCTTTGTTTTGCAAGGTTTTAAGAAATGCATTGTAGAGTATGGTGTATATGTGAAGTGCAGTGATGGCAAACACATGTTAATCATATGTTTATATGTTGATGATCTGTTAGTAACAGGTAGCTCATCTATAGAGATAGAAAAGTTCAAATCACAAATGAAGTGTGAGTTTGAAATGACTGACCTAGGGAAGTTAACTTACTTTCTAGGAATGGAGCTCTTAGAAACTCCAAAAGGGATGATATTGCATCAAGCTAAGTATGCCACTGAGATTCTGAGAAAGTTTGAAATGCTTGATTGCAACTCATCAGTCACACCTGCTGATACAAGAGCCAAGATTGAAGAAGATACAAGTGGTGATGCAGTGGACTCTACCATGTTCAGACAACTAATAGGTTCACTGAGATATTTGTGTCAAACTAGGCCTGATATCAGTTATGCAGTTGGCTATGTAAGCAGGTTTATGAGAAAACCACTGAAGTCTCACTTATTGGCAGCTAAGAGGATACTTAGATACATCAATGGAACAATCCACTTTGGTGTGTTATTTCCATATTCTAAGGATAATGGAAAACTTGAGTTAAGTGATCTTTCTGATGCAGATTGGTGTGGTGACAAGGTAGACAGGAGGAGTACCAGTGGTTATTTGTTTAAAATCCAAAATGCACCAGTGTCTTGGTGCTCTAAGAAGCAGTCAGTCATAGCACTCTCCAGCTGTGAGGCAGAGTATGTAGCAGGGTCCCTAGCTGCATGTCAGGCAAATTGGCTGCAATCACTTCTCAGTGAGATGAACATTATTGCTGACATCACAGTGGTGCTGAAGATTGACAACAAATCAGCAATCAACTTGGCTAAGAACGCCGTTAGTCATGGGAAGAGCAAACATATTGAGACAAAGTTTCACTTCCTCAGAGATCAGGTCACTAAAGGAAAGTTGAAATTGGAGTATTGCTCTACTTAGAATCAACAAGCTGATATCCTAACTAAGGCTGTGAAAAGAGACCAATTTCTCAAGCTCAGAAGAGAAATGAGAGTTGTGAGCTTTGACAGCTTGAATTAAGGAGGAGTGTTGAATTTGTAATTCAAGCTCTGCAGCTTCTGATGCTCACAAGACTCTGACTCAGACTCTTATACAAACAGCTTCTGATGGCCACGAGACTCTTAACCAGATTCTGATCTTCCTAGCTTCTGAAGGTCACAGGTTCTGATGGAACAGGTTCTGAAGCAACAGCTTCTGAACAAACATAGCTTCTTATACTTCTCAGGCTCTGAACCTCTGGTTCAGTTCAGTTATGTTTTTCTGTTTTGTTAGTTAGATTAGTTTGTTTGTACAGTTGTATTTCAGTTAGTTAGTTAGAGATGTTTAGATTTGTTAGTTGGCTTGTTCAAGCTACCTCTCCCACCTATTGTACATACACCTATATATAGGTGATTTTGGTGATCAATAAAGATAACTTTTCCTTTAATTCATTCTCTTCAATTTTATTCATAGTTTTCTCTATTCTTTCTTAGTGTTCTAAGTGTTCTTTGTTGTTCATTTTTGTGGGTTATCCCCAACACTATGGTCTAAATATTGACACTAAAAAGAGGAAGGAAAAAACATTGTGAAACCAAGTCAACCATAAAAATGGATCCGTAAGTTATAAGAAAGTATACGAAATAAAATGGAATGGAATCTTGCTTTTGCAATTATTGATTATTAATTATTTTATATTTAAAAAGAAATTAGTAGTATATTATTAGTCAATTTAATTCACCTTAAGTATAATTTTTTTTGGGAGCTTCTACGGTACACTTGAATAATTCAAGTGTACCGGTACATGACATTGCAAATTAATAAATTAACGATTATTTTTATGGATTAAAAATACTACTACCTCCGTTCCTTTTTAAGTGTCCAAAAACGTCGAATTTAGCGTTTCTATTTAACTGTCCATTTGGTGTTTTAAGGGTACGATTTGTCAATTATACCCTTTGTCAATTACTCATATCTTTTTCAATAAAACTAATTAATGCTATATATTTGGAAAACTAAATCTTTTTATTTTTTTTGGTACATAACATATTAAATTTTGTTTTTTTTGTGTGCATAATATATTAAATTAATTGGAAAGAGAAAGTGGGTGCCAAAAAAATAGGATTTTGTTGGTGAATTAGAATTAGGGCATAATAGGAAAATAAGGTGCAAAAGTAAATTTTCTTAATTTGTTGTTACTATTCAAAACGGACACTTAAAAAGGAACGGAGGGAGTATTAGTTAATTATTGTATTTTAGATGTAATAATAGCACAAGGAAAAATACAATTTTATTGTTTATAATGATTACACTAATATTTTAACATTTTTTCAATAAAAAATTGAATATTGACTATTATGAAAAATAAAAATTTAAAAAATATTAAAATTTATATTTTTGACAACTTTGGTTAATGATATTTGATTATTATAATGTTTTTAATGATAGAAAAATAATTTCTCTTAAAAAAATATTCATTTTATTTATTAATTTGATAACCATGTACCGGTACATTAGAAATTGTCTAATGTACCATAGAACTTGCCTTTTTTATTATATATATATATTTAAAAGGAGTTTATTACCAATACTCAATTACAATGCCATTACCTATCCATAAAATATTGAAACAATCAATCGTTAGTTGATTTATTGGTGATTGATGTTGAATTTGATAGGGAGAATTAATGTTCGATTCCTTGCAACTGTGGTCGAGAGAGGGTTGAAACAACTTGATGTCAAAATTAACCTTTAAACTATATTAAATTGGTGGTGAAAGTAAAAAAAAATTGAAGAATATTTAGATGAAATGAAATTAAGAGAAAAAGGGAAAGAGATTGTGCGATTGTATATATTGCACTATACTATAGTAGTCCCACTTGACATGAAACAAGGGTTTTGTATAAGTCAAAACACATGCCACTTTTGAATGAGTAGTTCAACTAAAAGAGGCACGTACTTTTTTTCACTATTCATCAAAACATTTCATTCCTCATGTCTCTCTCAAACAACGACCTCGCATGGCTTGGTTGTTCCCTCTTAGGTTGGTTATTGTATTTCATGCCATTTGGCTGATTTTCAGCTTCATATAGTGGAACTAAATCTGACTCAAACAAAACTCTGTTATTCAAAGATAGGGGTGTTCACGGTTCATAAACTGCACTGAACTGAACCATATAAATGGTTCAGTTCAGTAACTGAAACCACTTTTTATAAAAACTGGTTTATTTCTCAAACCAGTTTCAGTTCAGTTCAGAACCAGTTTAGAACCAGTTTACATTTATAAACCAGTTTAGTTTCAGTTAACTGGTTAAAAACCGGTTTTTTACTAAAACCGGATTATTTTTTGGAAAACTGGTTTTAAACCAATTTATTGTATTATTTTTTTAAAAAATGGTTTTCCGATAAAAAAAATTTCAGAGTTTTTTCTTCCGAAAAACAGTTTTAGTCTTTTTTTTCAAGAAAACAGTTTCGATTTTTTCAAAAAAACAAGTTTCTGACTATTTCGGGAAAAAATTACGATTTTTTGGAAAAAAGTTTCCGAATTTTTTGCGGAAAAAATTTCCTATTTTTTCCGGGAAAAAAAGTTTCGATTTAGTTTCCGATTTTTGGGGAAAAAAAGTTCCCGATTTTTTTCGAAAAAAAGTTTCTGATTTTTTCGGAAAAAAAAATTCCGATTTTTTTCGAAAAAAAAGATTCCAGATTTTTTCGGAAAAAAGTGTCGATTTTTTTCGGAAAAAAAGTTTCCGATTTTTTCGGGAAAAAAAGTTTCCGATTTTTTTCGGAAAAAAAAGGTTCCAGATTTTTTTCGGAAAAAAGTTTCGATTTTTTCGGAAAAAAGTTCCGATTTTTTCGGAAAAAAAATTTTCGATTTTTTTCGGGAAAAAAGTTTCCGATTTTTTCGGGAAAAAAAAGTTCCAGATTTTTTTCAGAAAAAAGTTTCGATTTTTTTCGGAAAAATTTTTCCGATTTTTTCGGGAAAAAAAGTTTCGATTTTTTCGGAAAAAAAGGTTCCAGAATTTTTTCGGAAAAAAGTTTTGATTTTTTTCGGGAAAAAAGTTTTCGATTTTTTTCGGAAATTTTTTTCCGATTTTTCGGGAAAAAAAGTTTCGATTTTATCCGAAAAGAAGGTTCCAGATATTTTCGGAAAAAAGTTTCGATTTTTTCGGAAAAAAAGTTTCCGATTTTTTCGGGAAAAAAAGTTCCGATTTTTTTTCGAAAAAAAAGGTTCCAGATTTTTTTCGGAAAAAAGTTTCCAAATTTATTGGGAAATTATTAAATATTTTTCTTTAAAAAAAAAACAGTTCATAAATTTAAACTGGTTTTAAACCAGTTATAAACTGAATTGTAATTGTTTATTAAAAGTGGTTCAGTTCAAAAACTGTATTGAATGGTTCAGTTTAAAATATGGTTCAGTGCAGTTTGAACCACAGTTTGGTTCAGTTAACTGAATTTTTGAACACCCCTACTCAAAGATATGTTAAAGAAACCTTTGTTCAAATACTATCTCAAATACTCGTTTGACTAACTTGTATATTTTAGAGACGAAACCTTGTATATTTTAAAATTTAACTACTTAGTAATTAATATATAATTAGTTATTCCTTTAGGCTGTTTTCAGATTTATACGGTGGAATTTGAGTGAAAATGTATAGCCTAATAATATCGGATTTGTTCATTGAACTAGGTCTTACAAATTGATAGAAGTTAGAATGTTTTTATATTAAGTTACTCAAAATAAGTTTATTTTGTTAAAAATTACTTTCTCCAATCTTTATTAAATATCGTTTTAGAGGAATTTTTGTTCAAATTTGAGTGTCGTTTTCATAACTTAAAGGTACAATTTGTCAATTATACTCTTATTTTGTCAATAGCTCCACTTCACATTTTTCATAAAATTTAATGGAGAGATCGGAAAAGTGTATGCTAAATTTATTGGGAAAGAGAAAGTAAATGGTGGATTAAATGATGGTAGAAATGAAAAAAGAATACAATACTTCACTACCTTGGTTGAAGAATTTTTTTGGTAAAAAGACACTTAAAGCTAGAGTTTTTTTTTCCGCTCTGTATGACATCAGAGTAATTGATTTGAGACCTAGAAGAGGACACTTCAAAGTTTTAAGTCAACACCACTATATCAACCCAAGTGGTTTGCTTATTAATTTTGACTAAAAACATTTTTTGTTTTTCTTTTATATATTTAGCCCTTTGTAAAATAAAAAATAATAACCAATTAAAAATATAATAAAAACCTTAGAAAATATATAATAACAAAATAATAATAATTAGAACTTAGAAGCCTAAAAAAGAGTTTTAAAATTTTTATTGGAGTATTTTACACGGTCATTGTGCTGTGTGGTCAATTGAAGGAATAATGACCTTTGGTCACGTTTCATGCATTACGTATGCAGTATGCTTATATATAGTGAAAGATTACGACACAAGTTCTAACATGAAATTAAATTGCCATGTTGTAAAGCATTTGTTTTTTTTAATACCAAGTTTTTGTTTTTTTTAATACCAGATTTTTATAATAACAAAATTTAGTTTTATATTTTCCTAAAAACATTATTTTTTATTTTTATATAACTCATAGATTATTGTCTATATTTTGTAGCCTCAAAATTTTGAAACCCTATAATAATATTTATATATTATCGATGTGAAATAGAAACACTTGTTAAGTCGTGTAAATAAGACTTCTCAAGTCGGTTTCATACGTGTCTATCTGACTTAAGATAAAAAAGGCAACATAGTTAACAAGTTTGACTTGTTAAATTGGATTTTGAACTGACTTAACAAAGTCTTGTTAAGTTGATTCTAGTCAAGCTAACTTAATAAATTGTCGCCATCATAAACTGGAATGACCTGTCAACCCGACTTAAAAAGGTATTTTGTTAAATCGGTTATAATGAGACCACATACTACTTTATCACGAGATCATCACGATAGTACACTTGGCTAAAATATACTCTCTATGGACTTAAACTATTTAATCATGACCAATAATATTTTCATCAATAATGGACAAGCAAAATCTAACATGCGCTTTTATGATATCTTCCTTCAAAACTTTAAATAGTATAATTTGCTCTGGTTTTTTTAGGTCTTAAAAGTTATTTGAAAGTTAAAGGTGAAAATAAGAACTTTCAGAAAAGAAAAAAAAAATAAAACTGTTTGTTAACTATTGTTTTTTTAATTTTAAAAATCTTTTATCTATGTATTTTTTACTCATAAAAATTAAGCAGTTTTTTCTATTAAAAATTTCTTAAAAATTTATCTAGCCTAACTTGAAATAAGTTAGGGCAAACAATACCTTAACTTGCTTGAATATCGACACAACGTTCGTTATTTTTTATGTAATTCTGTCAATTATACTTTTTTAAAGGCAAAACAATTTTATATTAATATTTATTTATTCCAAGTATGAAGAGATATTGCTTTATATATGTAGGGATTGTCGGACTGATATTCGAATCTTGGACAACCCATTTATCTACTTTAAGGTGAAATTTCTAGCCACTAGACTACTTGATTAAAAAAAATTGTTGACAATAAAGTAGTCTAGTTGATTAAAGTTTAAGGTGGAGTTTCTTGTTGTTCTATGTAATTAAAAAATAGTTTTTGTTCATTTTTTAAAATTAAAAAATACAAAAAACCATTTTTTCTAGTGGAACAGTAAGAAATACACATAAAATAATGTATGTAAGTTTTATCCTAAGAAAAAATATTTACTTTTTTTGGACAAAGGTATACAAAAATAATTGCGTAAAAAAAAGGTATATAAGAAATTTAATTAGAGTAATTAGTTGCGTCCAATGTTTTGACACAATCATCTAACAATATTTTATGAGTTTGTCTAACATGTGTAAGATTGCACATGTTAAAGTAACTAAAAATAGTAATTATTTGTTGAAAAACACAAATTATTTATCATAAAATTACATATTTAATAATAAATACATAAGTTCTCATACAAACTTACTTTTTTAAACTTCTTAGCATGTGAAAGTTTGCACACGATAGAAAATACAACATGTTTTTTTAAATTTTTTAGTTTTTTGTCGAAATTCCGAATTGGTATTTTAAAATGTGTGAGTGTTATATATAAATTATTTTTAGTCTCGATTATAAGTGATATGTTACTATTTTGGTGTATCTAGAACAATAGCCTTCAGTTGAGACTAAGGAGCTTAAAGGTATCACCCTACGAGCATGCAAGGGTCCGTTTCCATAGACGGTGTCAATGTTTCGATCCAACCTCAAGTTCATTTATTCGAAAAGATTGTTTACTTTGGAATTAATCTTTCGCAATTCAGTTCTTTGTAGAAAAGATGCATTGATAGTTTAAAATGTGTGAGTGTTGTATATAACATATTCTTAGCCTTGATTACCCTATTTTTGTGTCTTCATAACAGATTGGATTCATCATCGTATCTCGTCATAAGAATAATAATATTATAAAATTAATTATGCAATATGACACTCTAATTTTGGACTAATGCTGACGCCATCACACAAATACGTCGTCGTCTAGTTTGACACAGCTTCTTTCTTTCTTTTCTTTCTAGACGGTCGGTGGGGTCCATTAGTCAAAGGGTGTCGGTGGGTTTACAACCGTCTTTTTTTCTTATCCAAACTTTGCACTTTCCCGAATCTAATTCGTTTTTTTTTTTTTTAATTTCAAAATAAAAATTATTTTTCAGCAAAATAGGAAGGAAACAAGGACATCCCTTTTTTTAGGACAATTTTTAAAAGAAAAAAATAATTATCGCGTGCACTTTAACCGTTTTCAAGCATAATCGGGGTTGTTAAATCATGTGTTTAATGGATAAGCAAGAATGTAGTAAAAGATGATTGTCATAAAAAATAAGAATGTAGTAAGATCTACCGTCAAAAAAAAGATTCGAGATATCTAGAAACTACTAATAAATCAAGAATCTAATTTGTTCAATTGAGTTTAATTTAATTATTAAGACTATTGTATTATACATAGCAGTAAAGATTTAAAATATGTGCATCTTAATGGTAAAATATCTAATCATTAGACTAAAAATGTAAGCGGTTTAGGAAAAATTAATTAAATCGATGATTCAAATTAATCCAAATTAAATTTTATTATTTGAATAAAAATTAAACGAAACAATTAAAAGCTAATATAATTTAGTTCAATTTTCAATTTCCATTTTTAGAAACTGATGGATCGAACCTGGGGATGTCAATGAATATCTATGGACGCGGATAGTGTGATATCGTGTCCGCTCCGTCAGACAAATACGATATCCGTGTCCGCTCCATATCCGTGCGGATATCTGCTAAGTGGGTAATCCGCGGATATTGAAGTATCCACGGATATTAACAGATATCCATAGATGATATTGTTTTATTAAAAAAAGAACTAATTTTTGAAAAAAAAATTAATTTTTTTTAATGACAAAATATTAACACATAATATTCATAAATTTTGCTCTTTATTTTTAATGAAAACACTCAATCTACAAACAAAAATCACATCACAAAATTGCGAAAGAGCCAAACAAAAGTATAATTTATATAAAATAGCCAAACTGCAAAAGATAAAATATAAAATACAATTTTTTTATATAAAAATTCTAGAATTTATATTTAAATAGAGATATTTAACTAATTTTACTAATTATTTAGCGGGTATGGATATCCGCGGACGCGGATAGTACTAAATCCGCATCCGTATCCATTAAATGCGGATAATTGAAATATCCATTTATTTTATCCATGAATATCCATTAAACTATCCGCTCCGTATCCGTGGCGGATTTTATCCGCAAATATCCGCGAGTATGGATATTTTTGTCATCCTTAACCGAACCAATGTTATATTATTAATCATAAAGTCCACACCTAAATTTTCATATTCAATCTTTGTATTTTATGTGTTCAATTTTTTAAAGTTTTTTTAGTATGTACAAGTTAATATAATCAAATTTTGTTTCATCTACAACATCTAAAGTCAATATTGGTGTTTCAATTTTTTCCATTACATCTTCAAATTTTGTTATTTATGTTTTAATTAACTATGATTCTAAAACAGTGTTGGACCTTCTAAGCATGGGCAGGAATTCTTTTCACTGCTACGTTGCTACAATAGCTAATATTCATGACCTTTTGAAGTTGGAATGAGACATTTCTGTGAGACATTCCTTGAGGGAGGGGAATTTCTGTGCCGACTTCCTAGCCAAGTTAGGCTCAGCAAATGAGGCGAAGCTTTCTGATCTTAACCGTGATCAGAGTCGACCAATGTCCATTTGAACAGAGCTTCGCCCCTAGTTACGGTGGAATGAGAGGGGGTTGTGTACCTGTTTACACTCCGACGCTCAAGTTAGTGAGAGTAGAGTATAGGTTTTCAGAGAGTAAAAGAATGTACCTGAGCTCCTTCAAATGAGGAGTATATATAGCCCCCAGCGCTGGGCTAAGGCCAATGATGGCAATAAATGACCATCAATTGGCTGCCGGAAAACGGCTGAAAAGCCATGATGAGCCTTAAATGTTCATCATTCCGGTGTCGGCCGTTACGATACGTTTGGCATCGTTGACCGTTGCAATGCTCGCAAGTCTCTGGTGCTCAAATGGGAAGGCGCGGTGCTCGAGCCTTATTGGGCTTTAGGCCCAGTCCAGAACAGGAGCCCCCCAAGTCGTTATGCTCGAAGGTGAGCGAAATGACTTAGTGTCGAGCAAATGTCGGCCATAATTTTAGACTATCTATATCAATTAGATTTTGTCATCGAACGATGCGTCTTCGCCATGTGTTTATTCGAGCAAGAGTGCGTTATTGGGCGCCTCGTAATTCTTTCCGAAGGTTTCGTGGATCGTAATCTCATAGATTCGATCCAGAATCTTCGTATTCAATATTGAGGATCTTGAAGATTCGTTCATGATTGCGAGCATTATCTGCAGCCTTTATTGCGTATCTTTAGCGTAAAAGCGAGGATCGCAATTGGCGGATTATAGTTGAGGGTTTTTCGAGAGATTTTCTCGATTTAACCGAGATTTCCGCGAGCAGAAGATGGGACGTTTGAAGGGACAAGCCGTTCCGTCTTCTGCTGCCACGTGTAAAGGCTATTAAGAGTACTTGAGTGCCTATTTACACAGTTGGGTTTTCGAGGTTTAAACCCACACCGTTGGATTTACGCGCCTTTTGGTTTACTCTGAGATTTGATCTGAAGCGTCAGATTCTTTTGAATCGTTGCCTTTGGATCAAAACAACGGCTCAGATTAATGAGGCGTCGCATTGCTTCGTATTAACGCATTCGTTGGGGATTCGTCTATAAATAGAGAAAGGAGGGATTTTTGAAGTTTTACTTCATTTATCAAACTCAAACTCTCTCAACTTCCTTGCTTTTACTGCGATCATCACCAAGTGATTCCCAACTTTCCAGAATCCCTTCAAGTTTTCATCTTCTCCACTAATCAAGTAAGTAATTTTATTGATTCTCTTTACTTCGTTTCTTGTTTTTGCAAATGTTTGGTTTGTTTTCTGCTTCGACTGAGTAGTTTAGGAAACGTTTAGAGACGCTGTCGTTTGTTCTGATGATGATACGGTGGTAGAGGGTTTGTAAGTGGTGGTTAACACCCTTTACCCTCCCACAAATGGCAGTTTTTAGGGAAAAACCATAGTTTTTTGGCTTATTTACCCTTTCTAAGTGGCGGTTGTTGGCGGTTTTTGCCTTTACAACTGCCTTTTTTAGTGGGTTTTTTCCCGGAAGTGTCGAGGATTCATCGTTGACATTCGAGCGCTCATGGGTTGATGAATGCTCGTCTTACAAGTATATTTGATCCTCGAGTTGTTACTTGTCCCATTGCGCGAGCAATTTCAGGGATTTGTTAACTTAGGATTTTTCGTTTTGTTTTAATTGGAGTCTATTCCTCGCCCTTTCACTTGATCGGCGGTGGAAGGGTGGATTTGATGTTTGAATGTCGAATTCATGTTTCCTTCCTCGACTTTTCAGGTGTAAATGGCGGAACAGCACCAAAACGAAATTATCGAGGACGAACTGGTAGTTGGCCCCTCGGACCCTGATCCTTACACGTGGGTGGCGGATGAGCCTAGGAACACACGCTCGAAATACTCCGGGCTAGCTGAAAGGCCTTCGTACCTGTTTTCGTAGATCGAGGACTCTGGGCGCGACAATTGGGAGATTATGATCCCCGGAAGGCGTAGCAGGGTATGTCAGTGTTTCGAGAGGTGGGGGGTATTCTCGATGTACCAGATAGCATTCGAGGAGCTTGGTTATCGGTTGCCTTTCAATGATTTCGAGATAGGCGTTTTCAACCATCTTCATTTGGCGCCTTCGCAGCTCCATCCCAACTCTTTGGCGTTTCTTCGCGCCTTTGAGATAGTCGCGGCCTATCTCCGGATAGTTCCCACCCTCGACTTGTTCTTCTTTATCTTCCGGCTACAACGCACGAAGCCCAAGGGAGATGCGGAAAAATATGGATGGGTTTCGTTCTCCCAAAGGCGCAGACTCTTCGAAATGTTCGAGGAATCTGTCCGCGGATTTAAGGACAACTGGTACGGGGTTTTCCCAAAGGGTGAAGAAGGTCTCAGGACCATTGTTTCGAGGTCTCCGAAGGTTGATGCTGGCGGGCATCCTGTATTACACCCTGATGGAACGCCCGTCATCGTCGAGCACAACCGTTTCCCCTTTAAATGGTTGAAGAGCCACTATCTCCTCCCGGCCAGTAGTTTTAGTCGTTCTCAGAGGGAAATGGATTCGACCACCCTTGCTGATTACAAAAGGATGTGCGACTTCGTGGACGGGTTTGTTCCTGTCGTTCGGACGGACAAGGAGGGGAACCCCGTAATGGACGAACAGGGAAACGTCTTGACTTCGAAGCGTTTCATAGAAACCAAAGCTTTGCTTGCTTGCTCGACTCGTGTCGAAGCTGAAACTTTGCTCAGTATGTTTGTTTTAACTTTCATGTCTTGCTCATTTCGTAGAACAATTTTATCCTTAGCAATTTTACTAAGTTATTTGTTTTGATTGCTGTGCAGATATGATGAGCAGCCAGGAAAAATTCAAGAGGATGCAGGAGGTCACTAAGGCTCGTAAAGCAAAGGCCTTGACTTTGGGCTCTTCTGGCCCCGTCAGCTCTTCTATTCCTCCGACTTCTCCCGGGGATTCTTCGGTTGCAGCAACTCCTCCTCCATCAGCGACCAATTCGGCCGTCTCATCTCCTCAACGGGATGTTGTTGGCGAGAAAAGGGGTCCGGGTTCTCCAAGCGAAAATGTGAGGCCTGAAAAGAATGCTCGCACTGAAGGGGCTTCTACTCAGATGGAGAGTCTTCATCGCCTGAGTCCTGGAGTCCCAGCAGGAAGATTTGTGCTGCCCGCGATCTTTGCTCACGGAGGGGGGGTGTTAGACGGGAATACTGAAGTCCTCATCCCCGAAGCCGACCAAGCGATTATGACGGACATGGGTCCGGAGTCACTGAAGAATGTGATTGCAGAGTCCTCGATGCACTGTTTGAAGCTGATGGAGGTCGCGAATTTTCTCAATGCTCGGGAGCGCCACTTTGTGGACGAAAGGTCCAAGATGGAAAAGAGGATGTCGAGCCTGGAGAAGAGTCACAAGAGGATCGATGCTGAGCTGAAGAAAGTTCGCCAGGAGTACGAAGAGTTGGGGGCCACTTATGATGCTTACAAAGATAAGTATCAGCTTCAAGTCGAGCTTACCCAAACTCTCCAGATGAAGGAGGAAGAAGCAGAGCGCCTGGCTAAGGAGAAAGAAGACTTGTTGGCGAGGGTTGCTGATCTTGAAGGGCAGCTCCAAAAGCTAACCATTCCTGACGAGGAGGAAAAGAAAGAGGACCCGCTCGGGGAATTTACTAGCATTTCTCGTAGGTCTCTAATCAGGCAACTAATGGATGCTCAAAACTCGGCGGTTGAAATGGTCACTTCAAGCTTCCGCAATGCTGTCGCCCAAGTTCAGGTCCTCAATGCTGACGTCGAGCTAAAGTTGGACGGTCTCGACGAATGCAAGGAGGTACTTGATGGTGCTATTCAGACTCCTCCCTATTCTGATCCTGCTGACCAGTGACCTCTTGTATTTTTCCTATGGTTAAAGTGTATTTTTGTTGGCGTTATGCTCGCCTTTTTCTAATTTCTTGAAGTGTTTTGGCGCTTTGTTCGCCATGTTTTGTAATGACAATTTATACAGTCCTCGTGACTGTTTTATAATATGTACTTTGTTTTATAATTTGCGTCTTATCCTTTCGCTGTTTGAATGACTTTACGCTTGTGGATGTTGTCTTATATTCATTCGAATATTTAATACTTGTATGCTTAAGTATTTGCTCTCCAAACTTTAAGTACAACAACGAATGGTCGCTGCTCGGATAGCATCTATCCTTGAGCGCCATACTCGAAGAGTTTGTGGAACTTCAACGAGTGTCCGGGCGTAGTACCCGAACCTTTCTGTGGTAGGAATAATCTTATGATGATCATTTAACCACGGCGACGACTTCCCATCGCGAGCTGGGATTCGCGGCCTAACGTGTACTAAAACGATGGTGCTCGCTTGGAGTCATTCCCCGTCAAGACGAGGTGTAAACCTCTTGAGTTTCTTGATGCTTTAGAATCATGCCCGTACCTAAGCATTCATCTTTTAACTGAGTTTAATCTCTAGCTGTAGTATTGCTTAAGTTTTTCTGCGTTCCATGGTCTAGGGATTTCTTCGCCACGCAGAGTTTCGAGGAAGTAAGCTCCGGTCCTTGTTTTTGCTCGAACTCGATAGGGGCCTTCCCAGTTTGGGGCGAGCTTGCCTTCGCTCGAATCTTTAAGATTTCGACGCAAGACTAGGCTTCCAACATCGAACTCTCTCTTTACCACTCTTTTGTCGTGTCGAGCGGCTATCTTTTGTTTGAGGGACGCTTCGTGAATAGCGGCGTTTTCGCGAAGCTCTTCGACCAAGTCCAACTCTTCTCGAATTAGTTCGTCGTTGAGATCTTGATCGTTGGGTGTTTCGGTTCGCCTTGTTGGTTCTCCTATTTCCACGGGGATCACTGCCTCTGTTCCGTATGTTAATCGAAAAGGGGTTTCCCCTGTGGTGGAGTGTGGAGTGGTTCTATAAGACCACAATACATTGTGCAACTCCTCGACCCATTGTCCCTTTGCCTCGCCCAATCTCCTTTTTAGGCCTCGCAGAATTACTCTGTTCGCGGCTTCAGCTTGCCCGTTAGTTTGTGGATGCTCGACAGAAGTGAAGTGTTGGGTTATTCCCAACGCGGCGAGGAATTCTCTGAATTTTTTATCAGTGAATTGTGTGCCGTTGTCCGTTACTACCGAATGTGGAATGCCAAATCTGGCGAGGATATTCCTTTTGAAGAAACGGAGTATGTTAAAGGCTGTGATTTTTGCGAGTGGTTCTGCTTCTATCCATTTGGTGAAGTAGTCCACTCCCACGATCAGGAATTTGTTTTGTCCAGCAGCGACGGGGAATGGTCCTAGTAGATTCATTCCCCACCATGCGAAGGGCCATGGAGAAGACAATGACTTTAGCTCGTTTGGAGGGGCTATGTGCATGTCTCCATGTTTCTGGCACTTGTCACATTTTTTGACGTGTTCTTTAGCGTCCGCCTGCATCGTCGGCCAATAGTATCCCGCTCGAAGGGCTTTCCTGGCTAAAGAACGCCCGCCAATATGTTGACCGTTGATTCCTTCGTGGATCTCGGCTAAAACATATTCCACTTTATCTTCCTCGACACATTTCAGCAGGGGAATGGCAAATCCTCGTCGATACAGTTGGTTGTCGAGAGCCACATAGGAGCAGGCTCATCGTTTGACTTTTGCTGCCTCCTTTGGGTCGTTGGGAACTTCCCCGCTTTCCAGAAAGCGTAATATTGGAAAAATCCAACTGTTCGTATTTATCTCGCAAACGAGCATGACATCTTGGGTTTTATCAATGTTAGGTCTGGACAGAGTTTCTTGAATCAGGGATTGATTTCTTCCCTTTTTTCGCTTGGTGCTCGCCAATTTTGAGAGAACATCTGCTCGTGTGTTGTGCTCGCGGGGAACATTTTGCACTTCGGCTACCTTGAACTGGGCTAGTGTTTCCTTTATCAGGGTCAGGTATTCTGCTAGTCGTTCGTCTTTTGCTTGATATTCCCCGGATATTTGCGAAGCTACCAATTGCGAATCCGTAAAGATTTTGACTTCCTCGGCCTCTATGTCTTTGGCGAGCCGTAATCCTGCCAGGAAGGCCTCGTATTCGGCTTGGTTATTCGTCGTCGGAAAAGACAGCTCGAGCGAGACTTCGATAAGAGTCTCATCCTCGCTCTCTCATATAATACCCGCGCCACTTCCTTTTGAATTGGAAGATCCATCGATAAATATGGTCAATTTGTTCTTACTTTGAGTGGTCGTTGGGGTCATTTCGGCGATAAAATCTGCTAGGACTTGAGCTTTCAAAGCTTGTCTGCTTTCGTAGCTTATGTCGAATTCCGACAACTCCAACGACCATTTGAGCATTCGACCAGCCATGTCGGGTCTTCCGAGGAGGCGTTTGATGGGTTGGTCCGTACGAACAACAATTGAATGGGCGAGGAAGTAGTGTCGTAACTTTCTTGCTGCAGTAACGATGGCTAGGGCCATTTTTTCTATTTGCAAGTATCTTAGTTCTCTGGGCCTTGGAGTGCTTTGCTCACAAAGTACACTGGCTTTTGGCCTTGCTCGGTTTCTCTTATAAGAACGGTGCTGACGGCCTCGTGGGCTACCGCTAGGTAGAGATATAAAACTTCACCTTGCACTGGTCGTGTGAGGACTGGAGGCTCGGATAATGCTCGCTTCAAATGTTGTAGTGCGTTTTCGCATTCTTCTGTCCACTCGAATGTAGATTCTTTTCTCAGAAGTTTGAAGAGTGGCAGAGCATGTTGAGCAGATTTAGCAACGAATCGTGACAAGGAAGTTAACATTCCGTTCAATGTTTGAATAGACTTCTTTAAGTCGGGCGTAGGGTATTCGAAGAACGCTCTACATTTATCGGGGTTGGCTTCAATTCCTCGTTCTGTTAAATAGAATCCGAGGAATTTCCCTGCCTTTACGCCGAATGTACATTTTTCCGGATTGAATCTCATGTTATATTTTCTTGCTTGTTCGAAAACTTTTCTTAAGTGCGTGGTATGATCGTTTTCCTCTTCGGATTTAACAATCATGTCGTCCATATACACTTCGAGCATATCACCAATTTGATTTCGGAAAACATTGTTCATCATTCTTTGGTATGTGGCGCCCGCGTTTTTGAGCCCGAAAGGCATTACGTTATAGTAATAATTACCTGATTCGGTCATAAAAGCTGTTTTCTTTTTATCGATTTCAGCCATTTTAATTTGGTTATATCCTGAATAAGCATCCATAAACGATAGTAATTTAAATCCTGAAGAATTATCTACTAATTTATCTATGCTAGGTAAAGGATAAGCATCTTTAGGGCAAGCCCTATTAAGATCGGTATAATCAACACACATGCGCCACTTTCCATTAGATTTTTTGACAAGTACAACGTTGGACAACCAAGTAGTATACTTGGCTTCCGAAATGAAATTTGCCTCTAGGAGGTCTTTTACAGCTTTTTCTGCAGCCTCCGCTTTTTCGGGAGACTGCTTCCTACGACGCTGTGCAACAGCTCTAGCTTTAGGATCTATAGTCAGCTGGTGACAAGCAACCTCTGGATCTATGCCGGGCATTTCAGCAGCGCTCCAAGCAAAGAGTTCAGCATTTTCCTTCAAGCAAGCTTCCAATTGCCTTTTCACTAAGTCGGGGAGATCAGCTCCAATCTTGATTCCCTTCGAGGGGTCTTCGCCAAGGGGAATTATTTCGAACTCTCCATCAGGGATTGGGCGAAATATTTCCTTCAGCTCTTTCTGCAGCTCCTTCTTTTCTTCTCTACGCTCCTTCTTTGAAGTTCGAGCGTCCAGCTCAACCATACCTTGTCCCCCAACAGCATTGATGGCGGGCATCTTGTGCCTAGTTTTCATCTTCTTTGGCGTGGCCAAAGTGTTCATATTTTTCGTTGCAGCATCAAAACATCTCCGAGCAGCAGCTATGTCTCCGTTCAATGTGGCGACCTTTCCATCGACAGTGTAATACTTCATTTTAAGATGGATGGTCGAAGAGACGGCGAACAAGTCAGCGAGCGCTGTTCTTCCAATGATGCAGTTGTACAGTGATGGACACTCGACAACTAAGAACTGAACGTTGATGGATTTGGTAGCTTCTCCTTCGCCGAATGTGACGATCAGGTCTGTGTATCCCCAAGGTTTCGTCGTAGCTCCATTAAATCCTTGGAGATCAGCACCAACATATGGCTTCAGATTTTTCTCGGTGAGCTGGAGAGTTTTGAACAATCCAGAGTACATTATGTCGCAGGAGCTTCCTTGGTCGACCAGGATTCTTCGAACGTCAAAGTTCGCCATCCTTGCTTGCACCAGCAGAGGAATCTGAAAGTTTGGGGATCCTCCGGGAATCTCTTCTTTGTAGAAGGCCAAGGGGATTGATCCTTCTTTAATCTCAGCAATTGACACTGGATTCAACGAGCACACACTTTCGAGCTCCTCAAACTTTCTTTTTATAGTTCCGAGGGTCTTATAATAGCATAAGCGACGGGTAGGCTTGCCCGTGCCTCTTCCTCAGCAGGTGGATCTTCGGCCTCTTGCCTTCTGTCGTTGTTTTCCCTGGGTCGATCCCTCCTGTATTGTTGGAGCAGATTTTGTTGAATGAGTATTTCGATTGCATCCTTCAGGTGGACGTAATCCTCGGTCACGTGACCGTAACTTCTGTGGAATCGACAATATTTGCCTTTGTCCACGCCTGGTTTTGCAGGGATTTGTTTGGGGAATCTTATCCCGTGCTTCTTGAACTCTGCCGCTGAGACTTCAGCTAGAATTCGCTCTCGAGGAGCGTTCAGCGGGGTGTAGTTGGTAAACTTGCTCGGTGGGGCTTTGGGTTCCCGCACCTTTTCCTTTCCATTGCCCGTCCCTCGTTTCGAGGGTCCGGACTCATCTTGATGCCTCGGCTTCCTAGCATCTACAGCCATCTGCCTTTCCTCGTAGGCAATATATTTTTGTGCCTTTTCGAGGAAGGCGTCTAGAGTTCGAATCTCCTCGATTCCAACTGCCTTAGCGAAGTCACTGTTTGCACGCAATCCTCGATCCATGAGGTATAGCTTCATCTTGTCTTCGACTCTTACTTGCACTGCAATTTTGTTGAATCTGTCGATGTATTCCCGCAGTGGCTCGTCATCCCTTTGAACTATCGCCTCAAGGGCAGATACTGTCAGTGGATGTTTCCTTGATGCAGTAAAATGGGCTGTGAATTGACGGCACAGCTCGGTCCAGGAGTCGATGGATTGAGGTGGGAGTCCTTTGTACCATGTCAGCGCTCCTTTCCTCAAAGTAGTTGAAAAGATCTTGCATTTAAAAGCTCCTCGAACTCTTCTCCATTCGAGAACAGCTTCAATATCCTCCAAATGATCGTCTGGATCAGTGGAGCCATCATAAGTGTCCATTACCGGAAGCTTTTCCAAGCCTGAGGGTAATGGTACTCTCATGATCCTTTCGGACAGGGGTCCGAGATATCTGTCCTCGTCGCTTTCTGGTGTTCGGTGGCGACGATATCTTTCAGGAGACTTTGGTGGCGACCTGTGGCGTCGAGGCCTTCCACCCTCGTTCCTCACATGCACAGCTGCATTCCTCCGAGGACTCAGAGATCTTCGGTTCCTCCGAGGGCTCAGACGCCTCGGGGACCTTGATCTTGACACTGAACGATCCCTCCTCCGTGGGGAGTGTTGCGAGGATCGCCTTGGGTGCGATGATCGCGTTGCACGCGATTCCTCGACCGCTGCTAGCCTGCGATTCTGATCGCGAATGATGGTGCCCTGCCTGTTGATGACGTTGATCAATGTTGCCATCATTTCTTCCACTGGAGTCTCTACAGCTAATGGTGGGACGTCCAAGGGTTCCCCTTGGGGTTGAATGGTTGGGCCAGCAAAGGCTTCAGTTGGGGTTACGGCGGTGAAGTGCCCATCCTCTTGGTGGTTTGGACCCACGTTGTGGTTTGGGTGGTTTTCATCGGTGCTATCGTTACCGTTTCCGGCCATTGGTCGTAAAAAATGGTGTTTTTAGGTAGTTTTGTTCTTTTTCTAGGTGAAAAGAAGGGGAAACTAATAGGTTCCCACAGACGGCGCCACTGATCTTAACCGTGATCAGAGTCGACCAATGTCCGTTTGAATAGAGCTCCGCCCCTAGTTACGGTGGAATGAGAGGGGGTTGTGTACCTGTTTACACTCCGATGCTCAAGTTAGTGAGAGTAGAGTATAGGTTTTCAGAGAGTAAGAGAATGTACCTGAGCTCCTTCAAATGAGGAGTATATATAGCCCCCAGCGCTGGGCTAAGGCCAATAATGGCAATAAATGACCATCAATTGGCTGCCGGAAAACGGCTGAAAAGCCATGATGAGCCTTAAATGCTCATCATTCCGGTGTCGGCCGTTACGATACGTTTGGCATCGTTGACCGTTGCAATGCTCGCAAGTCTCTGGTGCTCGAATGGGAAGGCGCGGTGCTCGAGCCTTATTGGGCTTTAGGCCCAGTCCAGAACACTTTCTATATGGGAGTCTCCGTCATCGGATATGCAGAATCTTCTTTTGTCTGATGCTTTGAGGGTGCCTTACCCGCGAGCTTAGTTTTTTTGTTGTTTTCTTTTTCTTTTGTTTTAGCATTTGTAGTTTTGTACCAAAAAAAAATAACTAACCATTTGCTTAAAATTTTGTTATTTATGTTTTAATTAACTAACCCTTTGCTTAAAATTTTGTTTTGTACACGTTTATTTGTTCATCACCTAATGTTCCTCCTAAAGTTGTCAGAATCAAGATTTTACCTTGAATTTTTTTATCTAGATAAAATCGAAACGTAAAATCATTGATTTTACCTTATATTAGAATAATATTAATTTTATATACATGACATATATATAATGCATCAATAATTTAAAATTTCAACTTAATTTCAAAGCTAAAATATACTAAATCACCATAATAAAATGTAATATTCATAAACTTGGATCAAACTATACAAATTACCCACCAAATCATCAAAGTAACATCCAAAATATTATCCAAAAAACAAGAGATTCATATTTCCTAAGTTTTTCAAGTTTAAAAATTGTAAAAAAAAAGTTTAAAAAGAGTAAAATCGTCTCGAAGAGTTAAAACCAACGATTTCAAATATTTTACTACGATTTAAATCATTTAAAATCGTTTCAGATCACAATTTTACCAAAAAATGATTCAATCAACGATTTAACTCGAAATCACTATCTAAAAACATAAAATCTATAATTTTTACATTTTAAATCGCGATTTTAACGACTTTACTTCTTTCTAGAAGAGCGTTGGAAGATGACTCAACTTTATTTTAATCTATAAAATTTGTCACATGTGAGATAACATGACATATCTACATGGTTAAGTAACTCTATTAGTTAAGAGAAACTGACATGAGGACTAACTTGATTAATGTATTTTAAAAACTCAAAGTCGACTATTTAATAATTTTTTAATTTGAGAAAGTAATTAAGCTACCAATTTCAAAAAAATGAAAAATAAAGTTGAACATTTACTCTTTTATATTTTTCTGTTATATAAGAAGTAATACAATTGTAACGTCTGTACCAATGCAACGAACAATCACAAACTGTTTGGTGTTTGGGGTCCAACAACCAAACAAAAGGTCAGTCACTACTCACTAGAAGAATTATAACCAGCCCCCATTTCCTCCCGGCCACAGAGGATAAACAAACAAATGTTAGCAGTATACTACTACCAAGGTTGTTAAAATCGGACCGGCCGGTCGGACCGGTTAAATCGTGAACCGGTGATGTATCCGGTCACGCTTGAAAATCGGCCTGCAGGCGAACCGGTAAAAAACCGCTCGAACCGGTCCCGAACTGGAAAAAACCGGTGAACCGGCCGGTCCAGACGGTTCGATGGTTCCGTTTTTTTTAAAAAGGAGGTCAAAATAATGCCGTTATATATCACCAAACGATGTTATTTGGTTTTATTTGTAAAAGAAAGATTAAAAACGATGTTATAGTACTATTTTGTATTATTGGACTTAGTTATTATATAATTTTTAATTTAGTTTGAATTAGAAATTTTATGTCTAATGTACTAAAGTTTTAATTTTATATTAACTATACGACATTTCATCTTTTTTATGTGTAAAAATAAGGAATATTAAGTAATTATTTATTTATTTTTATTTATATATTAATTAAAATATATATTTAATTAAAAACGGTCTGACCGGTCCGACCCAAATCCGACCGGTTGAACCTTGAACTGATAAGCTCACCGGTTCGATGACCGGTCCGGTTCTGAAAACCTTGAGTACTACTAATACTTTTTCATTATTAGATCGATATTTTTTTAAAAATTCTAAGTTAACCGCCGTATAAATTTGATCTACTAGACGATATTACATAGGTGAGATCTATTCGACCTTTCATAATTTAAGATATTTAGCCATCAATTAATAAAAGTAAGTTATATAAATATATTTATATGTAAAGCACCATTGGGGATGGTCTTGAGGGAGTGCAGGGTGTCCTAGCATATAAGACCACTAATTTTTAGAGGCCTCAAAAAATAATATTATGTGGTAGTGAGTCTCTTAAAAAAAATGATACAAAAAAAAAAATTCAACATTTTTTTAATCTATTTTTGTTACCCCAATAATTGAAGCGGCTAGGTGCATGTTTTAAATAAAAATAAAATGAACAACAAATTTTTTTATCATGTCTCAAGCAAAACATAAAAGTGTGTATCTTCTTCTTTTCTCTTCCCCTGATTAGATTTTTTTTAGAAAACGGTCCCACTAATTAGAATTAGAATATAATTATTTTATATGTTTGGTACAAGAATGACTAATTTTTATATTAATTATTTATAATTTAAAAGAGTACTATTCTATTTGAATTTTACGTTTTTTTTAATTAAATGATTCATTTTTAATATTCAGTGTATGGTCTCCAAATTATCAGAACCGACTTTAGGTACCACATGAAAATAAAAGTTGATTACTAGTTAGTTAGTTGTGAGTATCACATTATAAATCTACTTATATAGACTGTTCTCATTGGTTTGTGGGTAAATATTCCAGAATTATGAAAGATAGTTTAGAGAAAACCTATTACATAATTGAAAGTTAAAATTTCTATAAAAAAATTAATTAAGAGCTAAAATAAAATTTCTAATATTCTCGGACAAAGACTGCCATTTATTTATCACATTTTCCTTTTCACACCCACATCACATTAACGTGATTGTGTTGCCGCAATTGATACACAGGCTTTGACACTGTACTAAGTTAAATGTATGATAGAATTATGAAAGAAGGGGAATGCTAATGAACACCCACTCTTTTTTATGAAGGTGTGCATTAGCAACATACACCTTAGGGTGTATTTAATAATTTTTTAGTTATCTTTTGCTAACACACACCTTCTGAAAAATAAGTTGGTGGGTTATAGCAAATGCCTATAGGAGTTGCTAACGTACAACCACTTATTTTTTAGAAGGAGTGTTTTAGTAACATACATCTGAAGGTGTGTGTTTCATAAATACTATTACGATAATAACTTTCAAATAGGAACTTGCCAATTCATGAGTATACTATGAAGTTACAAAAGTGGTACCTATAAATCAACCCTCCATAGCAAAATAGGCGCAAGGAAAGAGTAATAGATTGGACCAACCCACAAAAACAAAATGGTCCCTCTGTAACCAGTCATCCATAATATCGAATCAATCATTTTGTGTGTTTCATAAATACTCTTGGTTATTTACCGTAGAACTTTTTTAAAATTTTCAACCACATTAATAGCATTCAAGATATAGCATTCACAAATAGACTAGAGATTAATGATCTTGATAATTTTTTAATTAAAAAATTATTTAATTGATAATAGTTTGATTAAAACAATAAAAATAAAAATAAATTATGTTTTGAACTATCATCAATTAGATCACTGTTTAAGCTAAAAAGAAATAAGAGTCATAAATTTTATTTCTTTAATTAGAATATCGTTGATAACTATTAGAATTTATAATAATTTTTTTATAATCTACAATTGACCACCTACTCGAATGGTCATGTTAACACATGAAGTAAATATATATATATATGTATATGTATATGTATAGTTAATATATATTTAATTTATAGATTACTATAACAACATAAAAAAAAAATTGAAGAATTTTTCTATAGATATTGACATTTAATTAGTAGATGGACTAAAATTTCATCCATTTTTCTTTTCTCGTTCTTTTTCTCCAAGCTCTTCTCAACATAACTCAAGTCTAGACCCACTCATGCCAACACAATTCTGGAATTTTATCGAAAGAGATAATATGTTGGCATGGATCCCTCAAAAACTTTCTTAGATAAGGTAGAACAAACCTTAATTAAAATGCATCTTGTTCTTGTAGGACTCGCGCTTGGGAGTTTTGAATTGTCATATGCTATAGGCTAAACCATGGAATTACGTACAATTATCGAGCTTGGATGTATGCACTCAATGCTGCTCGACCCACATTTGCATCCTCGACACATATATGCCACTACTGTTCAATGGGAAAATATCCAAATATTGGTCAACCCACATTAACATTAATCAGTGGTATATATGTGTCGAGAATGATACTAAGTAAAGAGCAATCATGAAAATACGAATTAGGTAACCATCGAGGCAAGTTAAAATCCAAGAAGAAAAACTAATTTATTCACATTAATTAAATAAACATTCAAATTTTGATCACAACACATTACCGCATTAATAAAAAAAAATACAATTTCTTTTGGGAGAATTTTGTTTATTCATTTCCTTGAACTCAACATGTTGATTGATATAATTGCGTACCTATATCATTAAGGGTTCATTAAATCCTACTGATTGGAAATTTACAATGACCCTTGAATTCACCAATTGATAAAGCAATTCATTGAATTGCATGCATTACTACTACATGCACTATCCTTATCCATTTGTTCCCAATAGCCAAGCAGCTACTCTTCCAAAAGTAGTATTACTAGTTTCTACCCTTATCGTAAACCATTTGCTCTTGCATGATGTGCAAGTGCAAGAATCTCCCTAAGTCATGGTTTCATTAAAAAGAAGTAGTAGTAATGAAGAAAAAATTAAAAGTAGTAAATGCATTTGGATGAAGTTAAAAGTATAGCCTCCAAATATGAAGACAAGTGGCATTTACAGTAACACTCTCAAACTAGGAAACACGCATTAAATAACCCCCCTCCCCCAATCACCACATAAGTCCACGCACCCCTCACTTTAAGATTTTCACTCCCCTGGGCTTATGCCCTCATGATTACCAAAAAAATAAAATTTCACTCCCCAAAATAGATAAGCCCCACCATCACATAACATATACTCCCTCCAGCCTTATTTATAAGCAAAAGTTGTTTTTTAGGTTCATTGGAAAAATAATGTATCTAGTCTATATTTAAGCTAGATACATTAGTTATTAAATGAACCTAAAAAGTAACTTTTGCTTATAAATAAGGCCAGAGGGAGTATAACTCTATTTCAAATTTTCTTTTTCCTTTTTTTAAAAGTAAATTAAATAAGCTTCGCACGCAATTTTAAAAACTAATTTTTCAAATATTGTGAAATTCAAATAATGACAAACTCTCTCAACAAATTTTAATGTATATTCACATTCAAAAAAAAATTAATGTATATTCAAATTAGAAACTGAACTCAAAAAATTATAAAATTTAGGGTTAAATAAGTAAATAGTTCCTATAGTCTTTTAAAATTTTATTTTTAATTCTTAAATATTTTTTCACACTTTTTGGTCCTTGAAGTATTTCATGTCATGATTTTTAGTCCTACCTTGTGTATATCATTTGATATTTTAATTTTATTTTTTTTGTGAGGTCAAATTTTTTTTTGTCTATTACTCTTATCTTTTTAAGTGCCCCTTTCTCTTTTAAAATTTTTTTTGATACATAACATATTAAATTTTTTTTGTTGTACATAATATATTAAAATTAATGGAAAGAGAAAATTTGTGAAAAAAATAAGAATTTATTGGTGGATTAAAATTAGGGTATAAAAGGAAGATAACATGTAAAAATACACTTAATTTGGTATTACTATTCTAAACGGAGACTTAAAAAGGAACGGAGGTACTATATTATTATATGAATCTCTCTTGTAAAAGTTTAAATTTTTATAAGAATAAATAAATTAAATATGAATTTTTTAATTTTTTTTCATATAAAAATTCATAAATAATTCATCTTATATTAAAAAATTCTAAATTTTTATCGGAGATGTTCTTATAATATTTTTTTTGAACAAGCATGTTCTTATAATATTATAAACATGAATAAAAAAATTATTAAAAAATGTGAAAGTAAACAAAAGTTTGATTAAAAGTAGAGACCAAAAGTTATGATAGAAAATTTTTCAAGACCCAGAAATACGAAAAAAATCTATAGGGATTAAAAAAAATTCGAAAAAACTATAGAAACTATTTACTTATTTAACCCTTATATTTTCAATAAATTGATATCATCTAAGCCACTTCCGTGCCCGTTTGTGTGATCGATATTCTTTTTGTTGTGATCGATATTCTCTATTGTGCAAATATAAATAATTATTTAATCTCTTTTTTTATTGGACTTAGTTAATTGATAACTACGTAAACTTCGATGTTCGTTTAACTCATATTGAAAGATCAACTTCAACCAGTTGCAGATTCAATCAATGATTTGTGCATCAATGTTGCAGATCCGGAAGCATGGACATTCCGGTGACTTTAAATTTTTCATATTATTTGTTGTAGACATTTTGCCGTTGTATGCTATTAACTTGGATGTTGTGAGTTTGTTCGCAGATTCATCCTTTATGTTTTTAGCGAATGTTGAATATGTGATTGTATTCGATGTAATCTATCAATTTGAATGAATAAATATCATTTTGTTTTTGTCAAAAAAAAAAACTACGTAACCTTTTTTTTTTTTGTGGCTAGTTATTAAGAAGAAAAAAATACTATATTTTTTTTTTACTATAAAAAAACTGAAAATCTATTTTTATGTGGAAGTTATTTTTTAAGGGTAAAATAGGAATAGTGAAAAAGTCATCCCAAAAAATTGTATCCTCTTTATATATAGTAATAGATGAATCAGATATATTGAAAATTGGACTTTTTTTAACATAAATAATTAAATAAATTTAAAAAGTAAAGAATAGTTTATATATGAGACCATGAAAATCCTTGGTTAAAATCTGATTGACTTCATTGACTAGGATGCAATACAAATACTACTAGTAATAAAAACTAACTGTATTTTACTATTTTTGAAAGATAAAAAATAAAATAAAGAAAAACAAGATAAAAAAAAAGATATTATGACACAAAAAAAAAAACTAACTCTATTTGAAATTCAATCCCAACATTTAACCTCATCCATAATATTATTAGTTATCCAATACTATCTCTCTCTTTCTATCTCAAAAAGATTCTTCCACATTTACATGCAACAAACTCTCCCTCCATTCCACTATAAATAAATCTCATCACCAACACAAAATCTCAAACGCAAAACATAAACTAACAAACTCATTCTGTCACTCACACTATGGAGCCTCTTTCTTCTACCAAACAAAATAATAATAATAATAATAATAATAATAATAATTTCACTAAACCTTCTTCTCTCCATCTTGAAACTCAACAACCACTTGATGAACCCAGTCCTCTCCGTAAAATCATAGTTGTTGCCTCCATCGCCGCCGGTGTTCAATTCGGTTGGGCACTACAACTCTCTCTCTTAACTCCCTACATTCAGTTACTCGGTATTTCTCATACTTTAGCCCCTTTTATTTGGCTTTGCGGCCCAATTTCCGGTATGCTTGTCCAACCGATTGTCGGTTACAACAGCGACCGTTGCACTTCACGTTTCGGTCGTCGTCGTCCATTCATAGCCGCCGGTTCAGTCGCCGTTGCTATCGCCGTTTTCTTAATCGGTTACGCCGCTGACATCGGTCACTCGTTCGGCGATAATCTAGACAAAAAAGTCCGTCCACGTGCAATCGGAGTCTTCGTCTTCGGTTTCTGGATCCTCGACGTTGCTAACAACATGCTTCAAGGACCTTGCCGTGCACTTCTCGGCGATCTCTGTGCCGGTAACCAGCGTAAAACGAGAAACGCAAACGCGTTTTTCTCGTTTTTTATGGCCGTCGGTAATATCCTCGGTTACGCCGCCGGTTCATACAGTAAACTCTACCATATGTTTCCGTTCACGAAAACTAAAGCATGTAATACTTACTGTGCGAATCTAAAAAGCTGTTTCTTTATCTCGATCGCTTTATTAACCGTTTTAGTCACCGCAGCTTTGATTTACGTGAAAGAAAAAGCAATCACGACGGAGAAAACGGTTACCGATGAAGACGATGGTGGTAGTAGTATGAAATGTTTTGGGGAATTATCCGGTGCTTTTAGGGAACTAAAGAGACCTATGTGGATTCTATTATTAGTGACGTGTCTTAATTGGATTGCGTGGTTTCCTTTTTTGTTGTTTGATACTGATTGGATGGGGAAAGAAGTTTATGGAGGAACGGTTGGAGAAGGTACGGTGTATGATAAGGGTGTGCGTGCGGGTGCATTAGGACTTATGTTAAACTCAGTCGTTTTGGGTGTGACTTCATTGGGAGTTGATGTGTTGGCGCGTGGAGTTGGGGGCGTGAAGAGGTTATGGGGAATAGTTAACTTTGTGCTTGCAATTTGTTTGGCTATGACGGTTTTAGTTACTAAATTGGCTCAACATTCACGACAATATGTTGATGGTACTCAAGTTCCTCTTCCACCTTCTTCCGGTATCCATGCTGGCGCGTTGGTTCTCTTTTCCGTTCTCGGAATTCCTCTCGCGGTAAATCCCTTTCTCAAATTCTATTTCACTCTTAATTTATTTTTTGAGTTGAATAAACACTTTTTCCTTAATTTTTTCATCAAATATAAACATAAATATTTTTTTTAAAATTTTTATGGTACAAATTTTTTTTTTTTTTCTTAATAAATAACCACAACAAAAAAGGAGGTTAAGTAGTTATCAATTAACTAAGTCCAATAAAAAAGGAGATTATATAGTTATTTATATTTGCACAATATAAAATATCGATAAAAAAAAATATCAATCACACAACCGTGCCCGTTTGGCGGCTAGTAATAATAATAAGGCTTAAATATGTTTTTGATCCCTGCAATTATGCCTTGTTTTGAAAAGAGCCCCTGTAAAAAAATAATTTTGATTTTAGTCCCTGCAATATCTCAAAACTTTTAAAATAGCCCCTGACCTGGATTTCTTGATGACATGTCACTTTTTAAATATGTTTTTGGTCCCTACAATTATGCTTTGTTTTGAAAAGAGCCCCTATAAAAAAAATAAAAATTGATTTTAGTCCCTGCAATATCTCAAAATTTTTAAAATAGCCCCTGCAATATCTCAAAACTTTTAGGCCAGGGGTTATTTTAAAAGTTTTGAAATATTGCAGGGACTAAAATCAATTTTTTTTTACAGGGGCTCTTTTTAAAACAAGGCATAATTGCAGGGACCAAAAGCATATTTAAGCCTAATAATAATAATAAGTTAAAAAGTTTCATGAGCACAACTCACACATTGCATTATATATGCAGGGTCTCTGTCATCTCACTTATCCATCTGACAAAATTTCTAGCCACTAATCTACTTGTTTAAAAAAATAATAATAAATTAAAAAATTATGACATATTGAGATGTATAGTAGTGAGACAAAGGGAAAGTTAAAATACTTTACCAACTTTTATTTATTTATTATGGAATAATTTTAGAAGGAATTGAGTTGCCATGCATGAAAGAAGACATGTGAATTTTACGATCTCCAAAGATCTACATTAGTTTTTCTGTGGGTGAGTGATACTGTGATAGTGCTGTGAGTAGGGTCCAATTCAGTAAATACAAATAGGGTCATGAATTTTTTACATAAGAAATAGAATTGAAATGTTTGATTTAGACAAACTTAGTTTGGATTTTACTTTAGAAATAAATATTTTGATGGCCTGTTGCTTTTTGTTTGAACTGGAAAAGACAATTAACAACTTGTTTTGAAATTCTGTCAAAAATAAACATGTTTTTAACTTTTATAAGTTTTTTTTTTCTGTTTGTGATTCCTTTTGATTATGAACTGTCAATTTAATTATAATAATAATTAAATAGTAAAAAAATCAATCATGAATTATTAGATGTATTTTGGAATAAAGGTGCAGATGAGATGTTGTAGTAGCTTATATACCATATTCTAGCTTAATCCTTATAATAGAATAATAAAAGATACTATCCAAATTTTGTGGTTATATTTTATTTACAGTGATTGAATTTAATGCATTCACTTGTGAGTTGTAAGTTCTAGACAGTAGTTTAACTTTCCCGTGAATGTTCTTTGCAAAGTCCAAATTTGTTTCTACAGTTTTCTTCAAGAAATTTATGATATACCGGTTAAATTAACACTAATCTTGTGTTATTTGTTCAGATTACTTACAGCATACCCTTTGCTATGGCATCTATATTCTCAGCAACCTCAGGAGCAGGCCAAGGTAAGACATAATCACAAGCCTTAATCCACTTGGTGCATGTTTGGATCGCGTGAATTTAGCAAAATCATGGTCTGCAACCATGATTTTGCAAAAGCTAGACTTGTAGCTTCAACAAATTACTGTGTTATCTTAAATTTCTACAAATTCATTGTGATCCCAAACACGCACTTAATTAAACAATTCTACTAAACTAGATAAAGACTATAATAAACAAAAGTGCTTAACCTTTTGCTTTTTGTTAATTTTTTTCAGGGCTATCACTAGGAGTTCTCAATCTTGCAATTGTCATACCACAGGTTGGAATTAAATAAACTTCACATTTTTACTAGTTGATCACTTCACTTCACTTTATTTTATTAAATTAAATAAATCTTATTTAGTATATGAATTAAATTATTGATTAAGTGTGACAACATATACATGTGCAGATGATTGTCTCTGTTCTGAGTGGACCATGGGATGCTCTATTTGGAGGAGGTAACCTGCCAGCTTTTGTGGTAGGTGCCGTCGCGGCTCTAGCAAGTGGCATACTATCCATAACCTTACTGCCGTCTCCACCACCAGATATGACCAAGTTACCTACCGGAGGAGGCTTTCATTAAACAGTGGAATATTTTCTTCATGTGTATCTTTTTTGTCCCGGTGTTTAATATGAAAGAAGAAGAAGAAGAAAAAAAACCAGAATGTTTTTCTTTTTAATTTTAATTTGAAGCCGTTGTGTAGAAAGCTTTTAGATTCCAACAAAAATGCTCTAGAATTGCCATTTTTATGGCATGAATGACTAATAACCAGTCATTTTTAATTGTAAAGTTTGATGAGAGGCTGTAATTAAATCCTGTTCTATCTATATCAGGAATCAGCCCTTAATTTATGGGATCTTTGTTACATTTTGGATGTTTAGAGGATAATGTAGTGATGAAGTAAACATGCCTATATGCATGTTTAATCCATTAATAATACTTATGGGAGAAAGCTCTTTCCTACTTTTTATTGTCTTATTCTCTATTACTATACTAAGATAAGATGATTGTAATTTGTAACAATCTCTTTTATGTATTTATTTCCTTCTATCATACTGAAATAAAGGATTACGTTTATTTTGTCGTTAAATATATAAATAATTTGTATACTAGTATTTTATGGCTATGAAGTTGTGTTTAACTCAATTATTAATTTTCCAGTGAGGGTGATATACTGATATATGTGGAGTTTTGGTCCCAACCAGAAAAAACAAAAAGACCAAGAATAGTTTGATACAAAATTGATGACTTTAGCTTCTTTAATTCGATATATTTATTTGGACCCAACTTGGAATTTCATTCCTTTGCTTACTATGTTGTTTTTGTTCCAATTGAAAAAGACTATTAAAAGATGTTTTGATTTTATTTTTTTCCATTGTAATTCATTTTGATTATATCAACTATGAATTTATTTTCCATAAAAGAAACAAATTTATAACTACGGTATATAAGAATGATGAATTATTTATGGTGAAATATGAGAATATGCAATTACAACCATCATAACTAATAATTAAAGCGTGATTTAGATAAGATGGCGCAAGTCTCTTCTAACTCAACCAAGGTTATGTGTTCGATCCTTGGTTTGGGCCACAAGACTCGAGGGATTAGTCTCTACAATTACACGTAGAGGATACCGGTTTATGCCCAAAAAAAAAGTGTGACTAGTTGGCCAAGTTCAGTTTATTGGCCTCTTCCTTTAATTTAGAGGAACAACTCAACCCAAATCGATCATGTCCTCCAAACAATCTGTGTTGTTAGGATTAATTGTTCTTCTCCAAAAAATCTATCCTATTCTTGAAAAGATTCAAGTAGGAGTTCTCCACTTTTTGCCAATTTCAACTCGGGATCAAATAGAATATGATCCGGGGTAGACCCAGATGTAGGCCGGAGTTGATTAAATGCAGCGGAGGATTTGATAGCTTATGATCGGATGTGAAATTAGATCGACAGATGGAGTTGATGAAATGTAATGGAGGACGACAATTGGTTTCCCAGCGGGGTTGTTCTACCTGCAAAGTTAGTGTGTTATCGAGTGGGCGAGAGGTTTTCCGAATATAAGTGGATGTACCTTTCTTCTGTGCAGGTGTCCCTATATAGGACGAACTTGAGGAATATGAGGTGGAAATCCGTTGTGTGATCTCAATCACGATGCAGTGATGAGAGGATGGACGGGTTCGCTAAGGTATGCCATCAGTGCGACCCCCTTAGCGTGTACCTGACCAATGATCCAGTCTATCTCAGCAGAGTGGCCTCAGCCTAATATGAAACAAAATATATGCACCAAACAGTTGCATTAGTCCATTTCAGAAACTTCTTGAGTTCATGTAAAGATTGGAATGCTTAACATTCACATTTCAGCTAAAAGCGGATGTTAACTGATGTGTACTTTATTTAGTTATTAGTCGGTTATTCGGTTATTTTCTGTTGATGATAGTTAGTGGTAGTTAGAGACTTAGAGAGAATTCAATCTCCTTTTTTCTTCAACACTCTTGTTTACAAATATCCTTATCAGATTTGATTCTTTCACTGTTAATTAGAAACACAATTTTCTTATATAAGTGCTTTCTTGCAATATAAGATACTACTATCATTTTACTTATCTAAAGCTTAAGGCCACTTTTGCTCTACAATTTCCAAACAGCAGTGTAGCTTTTCCATGAAACTCACCAAGAAAGTTCTTTCCATTTATCCATTTCTTTTCCTAAAGTACAACAAAAAAAAAGGAAAAACAGTTAAAAGTGAAATCAACACTTTTGCAAACACAAAAGCAATCAAAAGAGAAGTAAAAAGTGGTTAATGCAGGGTAAGATACTAACACTCCTTTATGCATATGTATCAATAATATACCCTTTTGATTTGTATTCTCTAATCATAGTCCTATAATCCACTTAGCTGAACCAGGCCCGGCCCTGAGGGTAGGCAATGAGTGTAATGGCCTAAGGCCCGTTATTTTTAGGGGCCCAAAATATTTTGTTATACCTACCTACTATTATTGAAAATAAAAAATCAAATATATTTAAAGAAAGAAAACATACTATTATAAAAAAAAACAATTATATTTAAGTAAAGAAAATATGATTAAACCTAGGAAATAGGTGTTATTTAAAATGTAATTGAGGTCCAAATTTTTTTATGCCTAGTAAATAATTAGGCATAATGATAGGATTAAAATAGAACCCTGCAGAACAACAAAAAGACGGCACCACTTGTCTTTGTTCCTAATTCCTATTGACTTTGTTTTGTTTTTTTTTTTCTTTCTAATTCTTGCATTCTTGTAATGTATGTAAGAATGTTATGTTTTTCTTGTTTAGGTTTTGGAGTTGTTTTATTTTTTGTGTTCCTCATTTTATTAACAAGTTATTTAATTTATTTTCTACAAATTGTTAATACTTAACATGTTTTTTGCATCCAATTTCAATCATTTGGATCTTACCATTTTTCAATTGTTCTTCGAATTTAGCATTCTACTTCCATGTGTTATTGTTTTCTACTTGAGTTGTTTCTATTTGAAGCTTAGAAGATGTTGCCTAAGAAATATTCATGTGGTAATGAAAAATGAAATAAAAAATGAAAGGAAAAGCTAATAAAATCACAGCAACTCAGCAAGGGCTCTTGAAAAATTGGTTTTAAAAAAAGTAAATATCCAAGAAATATATATTAATGCTATTATATTAAATAAAAGAACTTTTTTTTTTGCCTAAGGCCCATAAAATGTCAGGAACGGCACTGAGCTGAACCACATTCTTTCAACCTTATTTAATGTGACTTATTGACAAATTACAGTCACATATCCAAAACTAACGCTAACAACCAATTACTAACTTTGGCCGTTTAAAAAAGCACACATGATGTTAGAGCATGACACATTCCTTTGTTTATTAATGTGAAACATGGTATAATTTGGGTGCTCAAAGGAATGTGGTGACGAAATAAGCACACATGGGTGGTTAATCAATTAGTAATAGTTGTTGGGAGTGGAAAATTCTGAGTTGGAATTGACTACTTTTCCTATTTCCCACTCACTTTCCATTGTCTTCTTCTTTACTCTTTTGATACCACAATCAATCAGTAACCGTTGTTACAGCGAAGTGGTTTGAGTTCGATCTCAGATCTCCACACTTCTACTATGTGTGCGCGCGCGTGTTTTATGTTTATATTTGAATATATTTTGGTGACTAGGCCAAATATCAAAAGAAAAACATATATATAACACAATAAATCTAATAAATTTTATAAATAATAATAATTACTTCTATTTTATGGCCACAAAGTTGTGCACAACTCACTTATATTTTTCAGCAACTATCAGAATAATAATGTGAACTTTACTACTGTCAATTATTTCGGACATATTATTATTCAAAGTAATTCAAACCAATTGTATTTGTTTACCTTTCTTTTTGAACCAGTTGTATTTCTTTAGTTGCTGTGACTAGTGCCAAAATTTTGACCAGAAATTGATAAATTCTGCTCAATACCACAATCAGAATGTGAGAAAGAATGAATAATATTAATATCTTTTAACCAAGTTGCATTTGTACGGACTTAATTTTTTATTAACAGTTATGGAATTAGCTTCTAATTAAATATAAGATATTGTACTTAGCTTGCATTCTTGCAAATATACTTATTTTACAAAATCCTGTAGTAATTAATACTTTCAACTGGCATAGTTTGTTAGTCTGTTATTCAACCTTTTTGTGTATAAATACATTTGTAACTCCATTTGTAAATAATGCAATTTTCCTACTATTTCCCTTACTTTCTCATTGTTTGATTCATATTATATCAACCCTTTCTAGTTATCCCCAACAAAGTGGTATCTAGAATAATAACGATTCAGGCAAGAATGCTGCAAGATTGATTTGCCATGACTGGGACTGGCAATTTTCATGCAAACCTACCAGTTCTTGTATGACAGAATTGAGACAAATGGATTATCCAAATGAAAGTAATTTTTGGAGTCCAAGAAGTGTTTGAGGTGGTTAACAATAGCATAGAAGCGCTACCAGCAAACCCAACAGGACAACTAAGAGGTAAGGGACAAGACAAAAACTGAAATTATTGTCCCTCACTAAACCACATCACAACTTTTTGTCCTCAATGTAAATTGTCTAAAATACTAAAATAGTCTGTTGCCCACCAAACATTGTATTGGACAAAAAAATATTCAATATCATAAAAGTTTTTGTTGTTCTGTCTTGTATTGTGTTGTTTTGTCTAGTACTTACCTGTTAGCAAATCATACGCGCGTATTATTATCATTTGTTTTAGTTTGAGCAGGTTGTAATTGCTAATAACACTAGCTATAATGAGATTCATGATGTTCATAGAATAGTAGTATCCAAATCATGGCCGGCCCTGAGCCCTAGCAAGCAGGCCCACAGCCTAAGGCCTCAAAATATTAAGGGCCTCGCTTTTTTTTCAAGCCTATTATACTAACTATTGATTAAGTATAGGTTCTGCGACATTATATTGTAAGAAATTGTTTGGCGTAGTGGTTTGTATTCCTATCATAAGTTTTTCTGGTCAAGAGGATACGAGCTCGAGTCACACTATTGACGGTTTATTGATTTTTCTTTAAGAATCATATCAAATATAATTATATAAATAGAGGTAATTATACTTTCAAGAAATGATGTGGAAAGGAATTGATCTCTCACTATAAATCCAAATAAAGTTGGTCTTGATAAATGACTATTTAAATAACTATTTAATCATATTAAATTATTTCCTTTTATAGAATAATGAGTTTTTTTTATAAGATTTTTTTTTAAATAACTTTTTTTTATAAGTTAAATCACCCTACAAATTATAAATAACTTTACTACTTTATTTTTTTATTTAAAAAAAACTATATTTTGTTATTTCTTTGAAAATAAATAAATAATTTTTAAAATTAAATTGCAATTTTAATTAACAACATTATAAGTTTTTAATGATATTATTATTTTTTGGATACAAAAGGGGCCTAAACCCAAGGGGAAAAACTAAACAGAGTTGACACTAGGGGTACCTATCCCCATTACATCCACAAGCAATAGACTACTCAAATTAGCGTGACATTGTTCATAAACACGATGTCCCAGTCCCTGATCACATTCCATATTGGCAAGAGCATCCGCACATGCATTCGCTTCACGATATATGTGACAATTCTAATCTCTCAATCTAATGCTAGAAGTTGCTCTTATTAAAAAATTATAAATGAGCAGCTTCATTGTAGATGCTCTAATTACTATAACTTATATGAGGTAGCCACTCCACTTGTCCCAATTTTTAGAAAACTTGGTTGGAACAAGCTAGTCAGTATAGTCACTAGTCTACTCACTCCACTTGTTGTTGGATTCAGTTTCTCAACCGCTAATTTGAAATTTTGAATGAAAAGAGATTTTTTTTTTTGACAGAATGAAAAGAGAAATCTTATTATTACTTATTCCGTTTTAAACCTTTAGTTATTTTAGTTTTGACTCAAATCTTTGGTCCTTTTAAGAAATCAATGCACAATTTGTGATATTTTACCATTTGTATCCTTACTAAAACTAAAGTATTAATTAAATAAGTTTCCTCTTTCTTCATAAAGTAGGGGTGGAAATGACTTAATACATCAATCTTTATTATTTCTTAATCTACTTGCAAAACTCTAAAATGGCTAAAGTTTTGGAACAAATAGAATAGTAATTTGGTTTAGTGGAATTCTTAGTCTCAAAGAATAGTAATTTGGTTTAAGAGTTATTTTAGTATCATATGAGAATGACCAAAGTAATTTTTTGGTTGTTGAAAATTATTTTTAACCGTTTTTTAACTTTGGAACAACTATAGCAAGATGATAGACGGATTGATGATATGTCTCACTCTAACCGGCCATGTCCTTCACCTCAAGCTTATACTAATTTGGGCTTCAGAGGGCTTTATGCAGGTGTTTACCTAACTAGCATTGTTTACCAAAATTCAGCATAAACAGCAGGTACCCCTTTCCACTGTCGTTCACGTCTAACGCTTGGATTTCGACCTCCATCTCGGAGCAATCCTTCCATCAATCCACCACTGCCAGTTCCCTATCCTCTCTTTCATCCTCTTTGGTTAATTTTGAGATACGTACAAAACAATAACCAAGTTGTTATTGGTGTGCATTGTGTAGTGCAGGTATGCTCCAATTAGCATACCTCCGTTTACTCCAGTTCAGTCGTTAGATCTGTGACATGTGACAAAAAAAAATTAAAGAAATATTTTTTTAATAAAAAAAGAAAAAGAATGTGTTTCTTTTTCCCTCTGAATCTTTAATATTGTGTGCCTTTCTTCTTCTTCTTCTTCTTCTTCTTCTTCTTCTTCTGTCACAATGGCACAAATCTTCGTCGTGCTCTTCGATCCCAACGGAGGCGAATAATTTGATAGCATGTCAGCATCATGATGGTCACAGGTGGTGGAGAAACCAAATAGAGGATCAGTCGGATCTAGAATTGAAGTTGACATAAGTGAAGTTAGATTGATTAAAGCCGGATCTGAAATTGAAGTTGACATAAGTGAAGTTATGTTGGTTAAGATATATTTAGATGGAGGCGTGTTATTAGAGACTGAACGTTGAGAGAGATGTGTGAATTTAGGGAAATGAATAAGGTGAAGGAAAGGAATCCGGTGTGTGAGAGTGGAGAAAGCATGTTAAAGAGAATTTTCATCTAGGCCATTGAATTTTTTTATTGCCGCATGTCAAAGATCTATGGGAGAGTCTGAATAACTTGACATATATTGAACTGGAGCATACCTGAACTTGTGCATTGTACACCAACTACACTATAACTAATCCATTTTGAAGAATTTGATGAACCTATGATAGCAGGGTTTCTCTTCTCAATTACATTTTTTTTCATCTACTGAAACTCGAGTTTTTCTTTAAGGAATTTGAGTTCATTTTCATTAGTAAAAATTTATAGTTCAATTAAAAATCACATTTCAATTATATTCATTAATAATTATAAGATATACACATGAATAAAAGGCAAATGTGAAATAAGTTGTTTAACATTTTTAAATGGCAAAATCAACTCTCTTAAAAACAATATCCATGGACCTATGAGACCCAACATCGCTATGCATGACCATTTGAACTCTTCGTAGAAGACTCACGATCTCTGGTGCTAGGAGTGTCAAACACAAATAATATAAAACATGTTGATTGTCAGAACATGTTTTCTCATGTTTACCCACTTTGCTTAAAGCGGTTTTGAAGGTTGTCTGTTCCACATTAAAAGCTTCGATCCTCAATTCCACAAGTGATGAAACTCCGGTCAAGTCCACACATGCATGTTTTCCCCTATCCACCCACATGTACACCATAACATCCACCAGTCTAAGAGTCGATCTCCCATCATATGGATCGGTCAAAAAGTTCACATGCGTCTTTTTTTTATAGATTTTCTCGCACGCTTCAAAATATCAAAATGAACATCCCGAACAAACTTGTATCTATAATTGAAGAATGAAAACACTCTATTATGTGCTCCCGAAAGTTAATAAAATTGTCTAAGTCAAAATCAAAAATTGTTTCATAAAGATCATCTAAAACACTATCAAAATCATAGTCCATACAAAAGGCGGTGTGCCGGTGTCTCTAACCTAACATTTAAATTTGCTTATAAATGTGGTCGGAGGGATTACATTTTAGTTGATGTTCAATGTTTCAATGAATAATTTGGCAATCTCCATAACCTTGGAACATTTTGGACTTTCCCATACTAGAGGTTAGGAAATTTTCTCATCCCACCCCCCATGACCCTTTTTAACCCCCCAATATTCCAATTTTACCCCTGTAAAAAAACTTCGGAACGTGTTTTCCGAAATTTTTCTAGTTCAAATTTATCAAAATTTCGGAAAATACATTCCGAACTTCATTTTCAAGGCCAAAAAAACTTCGGAAAATGCGTTCCGAAGTTTAAAACTAGGGGCAAAAATGGAAATCCGGGGGGGAAAAAGAATCACGGGGGGTGGGAAGAGAAAATTTCAGAGGTTAGAGGGACAGTGAGACCCAGTCCAAAATCTACCAAAATGAAAACGTAAGACCAAAGACGAACGAACAAAAGAAACAACAATTTCAAAGTTTAGTTTCTCACTTCACCATTCCAATGTCCACTCTCTCTCTACTTTCTCTCTCTTAAACAGAGACATAGAAACCACCACACCAAACCCACCATGCTTGTAGTGCCACCCAAACCCATCAACACAATCACAATCACAATCATGTTAGCATTCACTTTCTTCATCCTCTTCTTCTCCGGTTTCTTCCAATTCCCTTCCGTTTCACCTTCTCTCCCACCCTTCCATGAATCCTTCACGCTCCCTTCTACAAATACCTCCTCTGTACCCTTCACCGATCTGGTTTCTTCCTTCAGGAAATGGGATTTGCAAGTGGGTTGTGCTAAATTCAGAGAAAAAACAAATGGGGTGTCTTTAAATCAGTCAAAGGTTGTTTCTTTGCAAGAATTTGGTGGTGATTCTGAATGTAAGGGTTTTAAGCTTACTCATGTTAGTGTTTTGGTTAAAGGGTGGACTTGGATTCCTGATAATTTGGATAATTTGTATTCTTGTCATTGTGGGTTGAGCTGTTTGTGGACCAAATCAAATGTTCTTGCTGATAAGCCTGATGCTTTGATGTTTGAAACTTCTACTCCTCCGATTCAGGTAGTTTTTTTCTTCATGGTTGAAATGTTTCATTAGTTTTATTTTTTATATGTTTGATTTTGCAATGCTGGTGTGTCTTTTGAAGTTGAAAAATTTGTTTAGATAATTGAATGTACTGAGAGTTTGATTTGTGATCATTGTTTTGCAATTGATTATTTTCATGTTTGAAAAATGTTCACTTATTGTTTAAGTTTGCATGGATGAAACAATATATGATGATTAGAGTTTCTCTTCAATAGATGCCGGCTTTCACAGGCAGTTTTTCACCTGGAACTATGGGATGATCTTTGTGTGAAATCGGGTTAATGGATCTTGCGTTTGATATTTTGAGTAAAAAGCTTCAAAAGTTGTGCTTGATTGTTTTTTACTGGACTTCCAATACGCTTGCATTAGCATGTAATGCAGACAGATTGCAGATATAATATTGTGACTTCATAGCCAGGACCTAGGACTATAATGCTAGGGTAGAATCTGTTGTAGCATTTCTTAATCCTGATTAATCGTAGTAATTCTAGAATGATCTGTTAAATGTGTGGTGGAGTGTGTGTTTCTTCTTGGGAATTCTTGATAGAGGTAAAAACAGTGAAGTATAGCATCAGAGTCCATTTTTAGTTCAGAGAATTTTTCAGCCAGAAGGCCACAATTTCAATTTTTGTTTCTTCATGTTTACACCACTACTGTAGTGCCATTCCATGGCTTCTTAGCAAGACAAAGTTCTTGATTGTTTTTTCAACTTAACCAATCACAGATGGCAAAAGGTTCTGTTGATGATTATGTCCCTTTGTTCTTTTCAAAAGGTTATGAGCTTTATTGCCATTTTGGCTGTGGTTGGGTCCATTTTTCTTTTATTTGTTAAACTATGTGTTGGTTCCGTTTCTATTTCTTGTTGCCAAGGATCAGATTTAACAAAGTCTACAGCTAAGATGCCTTTTGGTCCAGTCGTTATCAAATTAATTCTTCACATAACATAATCTATATGAAACATGAAAAGGTTCATTTGGTAGTTTAAATACCGTATATATCTGCATTGCATCGTACGGCTCAAGATATGTACTAGTTTGACTGTTTGAGCATTTAGGTGATTCAACGTGATTGACAACATACTTACAATATCAACCGTCAGTGAGGGCTGAGTTTGTTAGATTGAACAATTATTTTTCTCATCTTTGATATCTTGTTCAATAATGTTTGTACGTTTTAGTAGAAGAACTCTATAAACACTTTTTGTTTTACGTTATTCCAAATCTCACAATCTTCTTAGTTTTGTACTCAAACGAGCTGTTATATTCTACCCTTTTCAAATACTTCTATTGCAGCCTGCATATTAGGCTTTCAAGATAGTTGCTAATGTGTTGCAGTATTAGTTTTGGCTCTCTTTGTTATGATTTCTTTTTATTTCAGAGACGTGTGGGAGAACCACTTCGTGCGTATATGGACCTCGAAGCTGGCCGAAGGAGATCTGGTCGAGAGGATATATACATTAGTTACCATGCTGAAGATGATGTACAGTCAACCTATGCCGGTGCTCTGTTTCACAACGGCCGAAACTATCATGTCTCCAATACTAAAAGCAGTGTAAGTAATAATTCATTAGCAGGATGTTAAATGACATATAAAGAAAGAGGGACTACTCATAGTAACCTAACCCAATTTATCATATGTAGGATATCCTTGTTTATTGGTCTTCGTCGCGGTGTCTTTCTCAAAGGAATGAACTTGCCAAGAAACTTCTTGGCTTGCTGCCACATCATTCTTTTGGCAAGTGCCTGAACAATGTCGGTGGTCTAGATATGGCTCTTTCATTCTTTCCCGAGTGTGAAAAAGATGCAAATGCTAAACCAAAATGGTGGGATCATTTACATTGTGCCATGTCTCACTACAAGTTTGTTCTTGCAATCGAGAACACTTTCACCGATAGTTACGTGACAGAGAAGTTATATTATGCATTGGATTCAGGTGCAGTTCCTATCTATTTTGGTGCACCAAACGTCATGGATTTTGTTCCTCCACATTCAATAATAGATGGTAGAAAATTCAAATCAGTGGAAGAACTGGCTTCATACGTGAAGGCCGTAGCTAATGACCCAGTAGCCTATGCAGAATACCATGCATGGAGAAGGTGTGGTGTAATGGGTAACTATGCAAAAACACGAGCCGTGAGCCTCGACACATTACCATGCCGGTTATGTGAGCATACTAGCAGAAAAGGCGGAAGAAATGCAAGAAGCTAGCAAGGGTGAATTGATGACCCTGCTTGACAGAGATAGAAAGATTGAATTTATAACTTTGTATAGAGGCACACTGCTTTATAGGGTCATTCCATTTGTTTTTACTTTACATTTTTTCCAATGGCAAATTGTGGATGACATAGCATTGTATTTAATTGTTGTTGATTGATGATGTATAATTTTAAAGAAACACGCGGCGGATATGTCAAATTGCAAAGAGACAACAGGTTTTCATGTTTATGCTAAGCAACGATCTTGATGCTGCTGGCATTTTTCCTTTTTCCATCGGCTTTGGTTCATCGAAGAAAAAACATATAGAAGAAGGTATTAACTTCAAGTGAAAAATGATATGGAAATTATCTGATAAAAAGGACATAGTTGTGAATACATGTTCCACAATGTCATGAATGGAGTTTTCACTCAGCTTCTGATAGTAGTTCTCACAAATGTCAATAACATTTTGAAAGCCAAATAAAACTTTATATATATATATATATACACACACACCACCATTATCTATCATCACTCTCGTGAAAACAAGTTTGTATATGATAAAAAATTTGTCTTTTACTTGCGTACTATCGACTTAAAACAACATTTAAAATTTGTGTATTATCGACTTGTGTACTATCTACTTATAAAAAAATGATTCTGATACTCCATTATTATTATTTTTTTTGACACACTGATACTCCATAATTAAAACCAAAAGTTGTGTATTTTGATAAAATGAGAGTTGTTGTGTTTTTTACCAAAATAAAAATCAATTTAT
Organism: Trifolium repens; assembly: GCA_030408175.1. Lineage (NCBI taxonomy): Eukaryota > Viridiplantae > Streptophyta > Magnoliopsida > Fabales > Fabaceae > Trifolium > Trifolium repens. The sequence continues at coordinate 57,454,800 of CP125836.1, read as the reverse complement.
AAAAAACAAATTTCCATAAAAACTATTACAAATAGCTTCTCATTTAAAAATCTATAACAAAGGGAAAAAACTTTTACAAATGATCATTGTTTTAAAAATAATTTTTCATGAAAAAAATTGTAGCATACCTCTCTTAAATGTTCAACTCTACAATTATTTTGTAAATAGACATGCTAAAGAAGTCATTGTCTAATCAAAGTTTTTTTTTATTTTTTTAAATCCGATATCTTCTGCGCACAGGTAAAAAATTCCTTCTTTCTTCTCCTAAGCAAATAAATATAAAAACAAATTTAATTGAAATAAAAATTGAAATTCATATTAGAAAGTAAAAAATTTTGAAAAATAAGAAGAAAAAAAAAAAAGAAAAAAGAAAAAAGAAAGTAGAACATAGGTCTGTTCTTAACAATGGTCATGCAAATGCAATGCAATAAATAACCCATGAGACTCATTTTCAAAACTTCTCTATTGGCGATTCCTAGACTCACTCCGAGTTCTTCTTTCTCACTCACTCAAACCCTTCTTCTTTTTCCTCTTCACTCTCACCGTCCCGCCAAAACCCTACTACGAACCAAAACGCCGTCGTTTCGAAGCTATACATGCGCGCCAATGTCGACAACATATACTGTTCGCGACACAATCGAACTCACCACCATCGAGAAAAACATCTTCGATAGACTTCTCGCCACTCTCCGTCACTTCCAACTCCAAACTCAGCTCCGTGTCGCCGGCGGCTGGGTTCGCGATAAGGTCTGTAATTCATTGCCCTAATTCTTCGTTAACTGCTACGTTTTGCAATTTTGATTAATTGATTTTTTTTGTGCAGCTTTTGGGAAAAGATTGCTATGACATTGATATTGCTCTTGATAATATGATGGGTACTGAGTTTGTGGATAAGGTTAGAGAGTATTTGTTGACCATTGGAGAAGATGCACAAGGTGTTTGTGTTATTGAGAGGTGCATTTTTCTCATTCAACTTTGCAATTACATCGTTGTTTACTCTTTCTCATGTTGCAATTTTTCAATTTGGTGTATTTTAGTTCTCCTAACAAAATGCATAATAGAAAGTAGAAATTGAAACTTCATGTTCTCTTATGATCTTATCCATAACAAAAAAAAACACAAGGGAGCATTAACATTAAAATTTATAAGAAAGAAAGTTGAGTGTGTAATCTTCAAATCTTGAATTTGATAAGTATGGCTGAGTTTGACTGGATTGTGAGGTATCGAGTTTATGCATTTGTCGCTGCTGTTAATGAACTGGCAAACTTATGCTTTTGATAGTTACTAGTATACTCTGGTTGGGTTTTAAAATTATTTTATAGTAAAGGTATATAATTCTGATCAATGAAAAATATGAATGAAATTAAGTTGTTCTTTTGATAAACGCGAGATATTTTTATTTTTTAGGGTTTTTTGGGCATCCATCTCGTGGATAATTTTTGGGTTTTACTCTTATTATTCCTTTAATTAGTGAATGCGTTGGACATACTTTATCTTTCACATGAATTTCCAACTGGAAATCACATTTATATAATTTCATGTATTGGTTGCAAATTTAGCATTTTTTTAGTAGAACATTGTCTAATTCTTCTTCTTGCAGCAACCCTGACCAGTCCAAACATTTGGAAACAGCCAGGATGCGCTTGTTTGACATGTGGATTGATTTTGTCAACCTACGGAGCGAAGAATATGCAGAGAATAGTCGCATTCCTTCTAAGGTACTACCAATGTTAATATTGTTAGTAATTGATAGTATTATGTTGGGAGTAGGGATTGAACCCTCGACCTCTTATCACTCCACTCATTTTGGTCATATAAGACATTTCTCTGTTTTTCTTCAAAGATAACTAGTATTCTTTCTTATACATGTTATTTAATTACGTGAATTGTTTTACAAAAGTTAATTAGTTGCTTTAAAACCAAGAAGTTTGATTATTGTTAAGGTGATTTTCCTCAATGTTTTGTAAATTTTAAGCTAATTTATATGTGAAAAAAACACATGTATTCTTGCTTCCATTTTGCATATTTGGTCTTCTCTTGTTTTCCTATATCCTAGTCAAATTCTACAGAATTAAGTTTACTTTATGTCTAACAGCAAACATTTGGCACAGCTAAAGAGGATGCATATAGGAGGGATTTAACAATTAACAGGTATCTTTCTGTACTTTTATTTAAAGTATTGTTACATTAGATGATAGTTTCATAAAACAGTTTATTTGTGCATGACAGCTTATTCTATAATATCAACACTGATGCAGTTGAAGATTTTACTGAGAGAGGTCAGGGTGGATTTTATTACCTAAAGAAGTATTTTAATAGCTACTTGTTTGTTCATCTATTAACTTCTTTGGCACTCTGCAGGAATCTCAGACCTTAAGTCTGGAAAGATAGTGACTCCTTTACCTCCAAAGACCACCTTTATTGATGACCCATTGCGAGTTCTTCGAGCCATTCGGTTTGGTATTTTTAATTTATCGCGACTTCTGTATTTTTATATATGCTGTGAAGTGTGAACCTTTTGTCCCATGCTTTACGTGAAATTTGAACGTATTTTCCTGCTATACTGAAGCGACGCAATTTATTACTTTTAGGTGCTAGATTTGATTTTACTCTAGATGAAGATCTGAAAGTGGCTGCTGCGTGTGATGATGTGAAAAATGCTCTAGCTGCTAAAATTAGCAGAGAGCGCATTGGAACTGAGGTGCGTTCTAATTCATCCCTTTCTTCCCTAGGGATAACTTTTATTGAAATTTATTATGACAAAATAGGTCATACTTTTTGTTTGTACTGAAAATTTAGCCCTATATGTTCTTACGTTTATGTCTTTGTGTGTAGATTGATCTAATGATATCTGGAAATCAACCTGTCAAAGCAATGACTTATATTTGTGAGCTAACACTATTCTGGACTGTCTTCACTCTTCCTGCTGAGTACGAACCTGTCATTTCAGATGGATGTGACAGGTATATGTCATAGATAATTCATTAATGTTTTGTTTCTAATGTGGGAAAAGATGCAGAATGATTGCAAATACCATTTTTAATGAATAATCACACTCACATCTTCTGCGCATAGCAAGAGTTACTCTAATAGTTTATAGTTGTCCTAATTATTAGGATAAAGTGAGCCTTGTCATTGCCTCATTGGGTTAATATCTGTACCATGAATATCTCTTATCAATCTGATATTATTTACAGCATTCCTTTTGTGTTTCTTCCTTTCCTCCTTAAATTGATAGGAGAAGAAAAGATTGTATTACAGAGCTAACCCCTGTAGGCTGTAACCCCAGAACTATTGCTCCTCAAAAAGATATAACTCTCCCTTTGCCCAACCTTTATGATTCTAAAATGGAAAAGCTGATGAATGAATGCTCTCTCTCTCTCTCTCTCTCTCCATACCCATTTATAACAGAAATGGTCACACACTATGTGCGCCCCTTAGCCCTTTTCTACCTCACCATCCTTCCCCTCATTCCTATATTTTTCTAACACCACTCCCCATATAACAGGCTTAAGCAAATGACTAATTAACTGCGTATTTAGACTTACATTCCCAAATCAGATCCTAACATAAATACCATATCTTGCTTTGGTGCTTTATTTTGTTTTTGACTTTTCCCTAGCATGGAGATACATATATTTTGTTGGTCATGCTGACCAACTAATTCTTTCACTTTATATAGGCTTTGCATTTCTTACTTGGATAATGCATCAAACCTTATCCATTTACTTGGAGAGTCAACCTTTACAGTAAGTAATGGGTTAAGCTTTCGATTTTCTTAAATATTCCATATGTACATTACTGTGCCACTATAGGCTTGTTTGACTATTATATGTTGGCTGATACACAATTTCTGTTTATTTAGGCTGAACAAAGAAGGCTCACACTTTATGCTGCTTTGTTTCTACCGCTTAGAAATACGACTTATAGTGAAAAGAAGGCTAAGAAGGTACCCACCTCTTTTTTCTAAGTATTACTCCCACCGGTCCTTAATATAAGAAAAATGTTACTTTTTAGATTCATTCAAAGATTGATGTATTTAGTCTATATTATAGTTTAGACACATTAGTTTTTGAATGAATCTAAAAAGTATAATCTTTTTCTTATATTAAGGACTAGAGGGAGTACTATTTATGATTTTGTAATATTAAAGTGCAAAGTGCATTAAGTTTGAGCTTTGTGCTTGGAGATGTAACGTATAGCACAATGTCTATATTTTGATTTTCAACCTGAGCTTCTTTTTTGAGGTTGGTTGTTAGGATATTTTTTCATTAGATTAGATGCATAGGAACATGAATCTGCATTTTTAGATTATTATGCAACATTACTAGGGATGAAAATTGAATTTTAGTTATTTGATAATATTGACAGTGACAGCTTGGTTCAACTCAAAGCTCAATTACACTGAGTTTAAGTTTCACATAATATGATAATTAAAGTTGGAAGATAAATTAATTCTCTCATATGAAAGGTAATCTTGGAAAACAAATGTTAGCGAGAGTCCTCCTATCGTGAGGAGTGAGGACCCATTCTAGGGAAAAAAAACCATTAATACATGTGGCCCTGAAACTGCAGATGTGCAACTATAAAGCAGTTTAGAAAATAAATTATGCATGTAATTCTTAAGTAGAAACTGGTTAGTTAGGGAGAAGACATGCTCTCAAATCCCTGTCATTGTTGGTAGATGTTGTAACTGTCCTTTAGGAAACAGTTTAATGCAGTTTACGGCCAGGAGCAAAATGTTACTGCAATATTTGTAATTCTGACTCTTTGTAACCTTGTTTCAAGAGTATTTCATGAATAATACTATTTGTAATTCTAGTAAGTTCAGTACCTTCTATTAAATTTAGATACAATACTAAGTGTTAACAAATTTAATACTACTACCAACTTTCTTAATTCATGTGATTTAGTGAACAAAATCTTATATTTAGGGACGAAGGCAGTAGTATTTTGTTTTAATGCTATACCTAGAATTTCATATAGAAAGGAATTCTTTGAAAGCCAAGTTTTTTTTTTATTCTTACCGAAAGGTAAAGAAAATTTGTCATTTTAAATTACCCATAAAGACCCCACATTTCCTACCTACAAGGAACATTTTATGATTGTTTAGATATGATGCACAGTTTTCAGTCAGATTCTATTCTGGTTTTGAATTTGAAAACTGAAGGAAGAAAGCTTAAGTAATCAAAGAAAATAACTTTGCTTCACGGACACCTCCTTTTCCCATTCAATTATATTGTTTTTTCTTGGTCTCTTGGCTCAATTGTACCCTAGACTAGAGAATGGAAACCACTGTGTGCCATATATAATCTTGTGGTTATTATGTCTAATGACATGTTGAGCCTAATATGTGATTCTGAATTATAGATTCCTGTTGCCAATCGTATCATTCGCGAGTCCATCAAGAGAAAAGCTAAGGATGCAGAAGTGGTCAGTTTCCTTTGAGCCTTAGTATAATTTGAACAGATACATTATAACACAAACACCCAGAATGTATATAATTTGGTCATTGCTTTGGTTGATATTTATGTTGTTTACTGTAAAAATCTAGGTGCTTGACTTACACCGATCATCATATAAATTATTATCATTGATTCCTCATCTCGCATCTGGTGAGGATATCCAAGCTGTGGATCTTAATTGGATGAGAGACTTGATTGATGTCCCTGTTTCTTCTAGATCCCGGGTAATAACAGGTGAGGTCTTGCTTTGTTTCCTTGGTATTATATTAGCATTGTGCTGTTTCTTGCAGTTAAGCTAGTGCTGACCTTAATTTTCAGTTATAGACTTTTCATATTGACATATTGTACAATAGACTGTAGTTTATCACGATTCTACATGTTGTAGTTTCAATTAATTTGTTGGCTTTCAAGTGGAAAGTAGCCACAAGCCACAGTTCCCTTATTTATTTTTACAGCACATTTTCCCAACGCTAAACTTTTGCTTTGGTAATGTACAAGCAACACCGCACCTGTCAATTAATCAAATGATTTTTGTACCGCTTAACTAATTTGCATCAATAAAAGACAGAAAGAGATGGCATTTCCTGACAAATTTGAGTGATTTATTCATTCCTGCTCTTCTCTATCTGTTTCCTTTAGAATTATTGTGCAGTATGAATTGTCTCTGATATGGCTGAAATTTATATTTTATTATTTTAGGGTTTCTCTTAAGAGAGCTTAAAGATTTTTGGCGAGTTGCACTGTTGATATCCGTTATATTACATCCAATTGACATAAGTGACTCTGAGGACGAGAACTCAAAATTGGAAAAACGAAGAGATCTGTTTAATGCCGTGGAGATTTCTATAACCAAATTAGGTGAGACTTTTTTGGAAGTTATATCTTTGCAGCAGTTTCTCAAATTTTACTGCATCTTCTCCTTGTTCTGTTAGCATTATTCAGGGGCAGTTCATTCTATTTATATGTTAATGTACTATGTTCTTTTGGTAATAACTGTAGTTTAGGACTAAATAAATCAGAAATAGAAAAGAAATAAACAACCCGCAATTTCTCACCAGGTGAGGTTAAAAAAAGGCAAAAGAAGAAAGTGATTGTTTATCATGTGACAGTTACACAAATATTATCGTGTTTGATAACGTGTTTTACTTTGCGCCGGTTATTTCAATGTCATTGCTTGGCCGCTAATTATTTTTCAATTAACAGGCCTTGAGAAAGTATGGGAAGTAAAACCATTGATCAATGGAAAAGATATTATGAATGTTCTAGAGCTTAAAGGAGGACCGCTTGTTAAAGAGTGGGTAAGTCATTCTGCTTACTGCTGCACAAGGTTGTCAGAACCGGACCGGCCGGTCGGACCGGTCGAACCGGGAACCGGACCTCTATCCGGTCCGAGTCGGCCGCAAAACCGGTCTGCGCATGAACCGGTCATTGAACCGGAAAACCGGCCGAAACCGGAAAAAACCGGCCAAAAACTGGAAAAAACCGGCGGTTCAAAACCTGAACCGGTTTAAAAAATTTATTTATTTTTTTAATTGAAAAAATTAAAAAAATCCACAAATTAAGTGGGGTCAATCTCATAACACTAAAAGTCACATTAAATGATGACCAATCAAGTGGGAGACTTCAAATGCACTAAAAAATATCCTAACAAAGGCTTATTTATAACCAAGTGGGAGACTTCAAGTATGAGATTTCTCCAATGTGGGACTTCATAGAGTAGTTCATATACAAAGACACTCTATTTTTATTTACAAAACACATGTAACTTTAGTTTTTATTAATAATTTTTAATGAGATTAAAAAAAGCATATTTATTTTATTTTACAAAACACACTTAAATTTATATTTGTTGTAAATTACCAACAAATTCAAAATAAATATAAAGAAAAAATCAACCAACTTTCTCAATAACTATTTTTTTTTAATTTAAATTATACAATTATAAGCTTTTATATGGATTTCAATTTTTAATAGTGTAAAATTATATATATTGTCTAACTTTTAGTTTATTATTATTATTATATATTATTTAAAATATAAAAATTACATATTTAATTAAAAACGGTCCGACCCCGGTCCGACCTCGATTCGACCATTGAACCTTGAACCGGTAAGCTCACCGGTTCGATGACCGGTCCGGTTCTGACAACCTTGCTGTTGCATCATCTCCACTCACAGTAGTGTTCAAACTTCCTTCGAGTTTAAGTTTTTCATATTTTGTTTCATTTTCAATTGCAGCTGGATAAAACAATGGCTTGGCAACTTGCATATCCATCTGGAACTGCCGAGGAATGCCTTGAATGGTTGAGAGAAGCCAATTCTAAGCGAGTAAAGTTGGAGTGAGGTTTACTACAAGGTTTTCATAATCAAGTTTTTACGTCTAACTCATTTTGCTTAGGTGAAATCGAAACATAAACTCAGCTCGTAAATTTGTAGAGTTAAGGTGTATTTTAGCATCATACACCCATTGTAAAAGACAAAAAAAAACTCATTTTCCCACCTTGCTTAGGTGATTTTTTTATTTTGACTTTTTCTTTAGCACAAAAATCTTTGACTTTTAGGAATCAAGTTTGAAGTTATAACTTAATCTACATATACGACACCAACATCTCTTTTTTCCTACAAACATCAATATCTCTTCAATTTTTTTATTCAATCATCTATTTTTATTTTATTTTACTTGATTAACAATTTTAGTTACAAACTGCTTACATAATAACATTACTATCATAGATAGACTCTCATATAAAATTACTTACAGCATAACATTACTATCATAAATACATAACAATCCTGCACAATATCTCCTTTCAACAAAAAAATCATAGCCTAACATTGCTATTTCAAGACAACAACACTACCACTTCAAGATGTCTATTTCCAACCCATTATGATCCTATCAAAGCACCAAAAAGAAGGAAAAACAAATATAAGCATTCAATAAAATTAAACTTAGACATGAACAAAACAACATATAGCAATTGAAACCTACAGTACTTATTAGGAGATTGAGAAAGCAATACTTTATTATTTTTCTTTTTGGTTGGACAATTTCGTGTGTCATGATTAGTTTGACCACAACCTAGAACATGACAATAGCAAGACTTCTTTGTAGCTTCAACTCCTCCTATTGGTTTTTTATCCTTTTGGTCGACCTTTGCTTTTTGTAACAATGGGATTTTCAACATCACAACTATCATTGTTTGCATCATCAGGTTTCAAATATACATAATAATCACACACTACAGTTTGTAATTTGTGTATAAATATATATTTAAAAATTATGGCTAGTGATGTTTGAAATGTTGGTTAATTGCCTCAATTGGTATTTTAATATGAGTTGCAACACTTTGCTATGTTTTATTAATTATCATTTGAATAGTGTTCGCCACATATTAGAATATATTTTCTTCAAGAAGACTGTAATTGTTGAGGAGTTGATCAACATGATTAATTTTCCCCCTAGAAAATGATTTTCTGGTAAGATATTTGGTCATTCTTATATTTCCTAATCTCATTCTCGGGATTCCTCTTGTGTTTTTGCTCACTGTTTTTTGGTTTACCACTTCTATTTCGATAGTTTGTTTTTCTGATGCTCTTCGTTATCTTTTAGTTTTTTGTTTGCTCTCTCAAGTACTTCATGCACTCTTTGTACTTTTTGTTTTTTGTTATTATAATGTTTTTTGTTATTAAAATATCTCTGCTATTTAAAAAAATATATATATTTAAACTGTTTCAAACATCTAATACTAGATAAAAATATATATATTTGTATCCTTTTATATATTAGTATAGATAGTACAAATTTATAATTATAAATAACAAAAAAAATACTAGATAAAGAAAAATCAATAAAATAATAATAGTCTCTCTGTCTCACAATAATTAATATATTCAGGGTTTGTTTGGATTAGGCTTATTTTTGAGCTTATAAAAATAATTTATGCAAATAAATAAATATTTATGTTAATTCATAAGTTTTTACTCACAAAAATTGTTATTTTCTAAGCTATTTTTTTATAAATTGCCTTAAAAAACTTATAATAACTAGCGGCCAAACGGGCACGTTCGTGTGACTGACATTCTTGTGCTAATATAGATAACTACTTAATGTCTTTTTTTATTGTGCTTAGTTATTTGATAATTAATTAACATCGTTTTTGTTGTGCTTAATTATTAAGAAAAAGAAAGTTATTTTTTTTACTAAAAAAAATTGTTAACCTCCTTTTTTGTTGTGATTAGTTATTAAGAAAAAATATAGAGTATATTTTTTTTACTAAAAAAAACTAAAAACCGACTTTTACGTGGAATTTATTTTTCAACATATATAAATAACTAGTATGTTAGCCCGTGCCGTGCACGGGATAATTTTCTTTTTTAATGTTATTTATATGTTTATTTTGTAATATTATTTGAATAATTTGGTTTAAAATTCTACTATAAAATTTGAGATAATTTTTGAATTATATAGGTTTAAGGATGTTATAAAATAGAGCGAGATGAAGAATATTATTACGCTTCTCATTCTACATTGTTGATAGATAGACTCTTTCTCTGATTTTCATCCATGAGACTATATAGATAGACTCTTTCTCTACATTGTTGATAGATCTACATTGTTGATAGCTTCATCAACAACAAATAGTTGTTAATTCTATATTATTTTTATAATTAATATCAGTAAAATTCTCGTGCTCATTAATTTATCACTATCTTCTACATACACTTTTCTTCATGGCGAACCAATTTTCATCGTGCTAAATAAAATTTTGAATAAGGGATCCTCGTGATAAAATATGAATATGAAAATATGGATATGTCCCGCAGTCAGAATTCAAATTTTAATTAATCAATGTGTATTTTTAATAGTCAGGTGAAAAGTGTTCCCCGTTTTCTATTCTACACAACTGAGAGATCAACTCTCTCTCTCTCTCTCACTCTCACTCTCTCTCACAATATATATATATATATATATATAATCTTCGTTGCATGACTCAAATGTGTGCAATCTAATTATATAAGAGAATATCTAATTGAATGACAAAAAATAATAAAAACTCGATAAAAAAAAAACAAAAAAAGGATAGTAGCTTTCCATTACATTAAAATATTATAAAAATTAGATTATTGTTGTCAATGAGATTCGAACAACATACCTTATACTAATAATAAAGTAGTTTTCTCTAAAAAAAGGGTAGAATTCCATATAATATTATCAAAATTGAATTATTGTTGTCAACGGGATTCGAACCACAGACCTCGTGCTAAAAGCTCCGCATAAGTAGAATCTCTATAATAATGCCACGTAAGATTTTTTTCCTGAGAATGCACGAGAGAGCTCCGTGAGAATCTCGTAATGTATATAATAGAGATTGAGTAGAGTGAAAGATAAAAGTGACAATAAGAAAAATCGACGCGAAAAGAGCATTCTCTTTATATATTGGTAAATATAGACACATAAAAGTTTAGCATAAATTGTTTCGTGTAAATTCAAAAATAAGTTCATCCAAACAAATTTTTACTGCGAAATAGAGTGCAATGATATTTAAATTTGTTGAGATTTTTTTGTACATGTTATATTTTTTTTTGTTACATAAATTTGTTGAGATTGAATCCAAACACAAAAATATTTACAGAAACTAAATAATAAAACAATATAGTAAACTTAAAATCATATTTAAACAAGTAAACTTATAAATTTTTACTCAAACAACAAAAAAAAACAAAATAGAATAAATTTACATTAAAAAAAAACAAAAAAACAGCGGTGATTTGGAGTTAAATTAGATCTTGTGTTTGTGAGAGTGTGATTCACGAATCATAGTATCACTCCCACTCAAAATAACGACCACTTTAAGAACAACAACAAGGCTCTGTTTTGTGTTTTGGGATCCAACAAAAGAGACAAGATGAGGATTTTGGTTGTTTTCTGTATTGTTTCGTTGATCCACTTTTGCGGTGCTGAACCATTATCTGCAGATGGAACGGTATTGATACTCGACGAATCAAATTTCGATTCCGCCATTTCATCCTTCGATCATATCTTGGTTGATTTCTACGCTCCTTGGTGTGGTCACTGCAAGCGTCTCTCTCCCGAGGTACCCTTTCTCTCCCATGGCTCTTTCTATGAATATTTGATTTTTATTCAAACCCACTTCAAAAAATCCTATTTTTTTATTTATCATTTGATTTTACTTGGCGGGGTTTGTTTATTTTTAACTGGGTACTCATATTTTTTGTTGTTGTTTTTTGGGACATGATTGATGCACTTTTAGGAGTTAAGAGTATTATGCATGATCATCAAGTATAATGCAAATCTTTGCTGCCTTTGATTTATTTATCAGTATTGTTTTTTAATGTAATGTCACTGCTTGTTCTTCTTAATATTGAACTTAAAGTTTATTGTTGTGATGTGATTGAAATAGACTTGTAAGTTTTGATATAATGATACCACATGACCATTGATTTTTAATTTTAGTACTCTCTCTGGTCCTTAATATAAGAGAAATTTTGCTTTTTAGATACATTGAAATTGAATAACTAATGTATCTAACCTATAATATAGACCGGATACATTAGTTATTCAATGGATTTAAAAGTAAACTTTATCTTATATTATGGACCGGAGGTAGTACCTGATAAGAGATTCTTGTGAGTGTCGATTCTGTTTCATTTTGAATGAAGCTGTGATTTTCTTCCTTACAGTTAGATGCAGCTGCGCCTGTACTTGCAAACTTGAAGGAACCTATTGTCATAGCAAAAGTAGATGCAGACAAGCATACTCGCCTTGCAAGAAAATATGATGTTGAGTATGTTTTCTTTGGTCCGATAATAGATATTGTTTGTTTGTTCGAACAATCTTTTTTTTTTCTTCTTCCTAACTTGTTATAAGTGTTGCTTTTTTTGGACATTCTGTGATGCAGTGCCTATCCAACTGTTTTGCTGTTTAACCATGGTATCCCTACAGAATACCGTGGACCAAGGAAAGCTGATGTACTTGTTCGTTATCTAAAGAAATTCGCTGCTTCTGATGTTACCGTTCTCGATTCAGATTCTGCTGTGAATAGTTTTGTTGAAGAAGCTGGCACTTTTTTTCCAGTATATATAGGTTTTGGGTTAGACAGTTCGGTTATAGAAAAGTTTGGCATAAAGTATAAGAAAAATGCATGGTTTTCTGTGGCAAAGGATTTTTCAGAGGATCTCATGGTAACATATGACTTTGATAAGATTCCTGCATTGGTTTCCCTTAATCCACTGTACAATGAGCGGAACACCTTTTACGGCCCCTTTGACGGTTAGTTTATTTCATACATAATCAAAGAGACTTGACAGATATTTTACACACTAATTAGTACTTAGTACATCTCATTTTTATACATTTTTCACACTTTTGATAGTTAAGTGGTGATTTTGATTTGTCGATTTTGTCATATATAGAAAAGAATATGTGCTGGCATATGCTACTTTCATAGTTAAGTCGTGATTGATTTGCTTCTATTTTTTTAAAGAATGAATGAGTTGAGGGTTTTGGATTTTTTTATCATACCATTTTCCTTAAGTAGGGACTTATTAGGCTGCACATTCCGTTGTATGAAGCTCATTTGGGTATACGTGCTCGATGTGCTGAAACCTTCTAGAATATGTCAAAGACCAATTGTTAGGCTCTTTTGAAAGAACACATGCAGAAAGGGAATTATTCATCCCTATGCAGAAAGGATAGTTAATTCTTAACATTCCTAACAGCTTAAGTTATTCTATAGGCCTAAAAATGGTTTTTATTTATCCAGCATGCCGCCTTGTACAATGTCCCTTTGGGCGGCCTCAAACATAGTCGGTGCAAACTTTGCAAATGCCCATTTATGATATGCTTAGGTTTAACTTCATTCCAAAAATGGGGTTGACATGGGTAAAACTCCCAGCCACTTGGTCGAAGAGGCACCAATTTCAATGTCAAAGAGCAATTCTCATAGAGGCTATATCTACTACGTAGAATCCCAAGACTGATTTATATATCGCTAAGTAAAACTCTAATAGAAATTGGTACCAAACAGAATTGTATATAATAATCCTAGAATTTTATTGATAACTTCTCTGGAGAATGGTTCTTAATCAGAGAGTTTCATACACACAACAGTACGATTATTAACAGAAGGGTTATAATGAAAGAAAGAAACAAGGACATGTTTTCCTCGAACATTTTGAGAGCTTGGTCTCTCCTTCCAAATAACCACTCAAGTAACTTCTAGATAACCAACCTTCCCTATTTATTCTTAACATAAACACACACAACTAATAAAACATAACTGACGCAATTAATCAACATAACTGCTCTTAGTAATATAATAAATGCCTAATAATATTTATTGATAAGAGGTTTGACACTCTTACAGCTCATAATATGTTACCTTGCTGATTTCACTCTTTTATTTGTCAAACCTGACTTGGACATTGGAAAGTGTCTCTATCGAAAAAAATATGTTTACCAATCTAGATTTTAGAACAATTCTTAGCCAATGTATTGTAAGCCAATGTTTAAATAATTTATTTAGACTCCCACGAGAAAGACTGTAGCCTGCACAACACTCTTGCTGGTTCTTTCTGAAAGTGTAGGTTAGGCTGCAGCTTCTCTTTTTCTTTTCGATTTTCCCTGGAAAACTTGTGCTCATGAAGTTTCCATTATTGCATTTTTAATATAATTTGGAATCTTTGAAGTAACATTTTTGCTACTATTGGGTTTGTCTGGACTCTAATGTCGGGAAATTAGTTCACTATCCAGGTTTTAGGAGGAAAGATAGTGTAAGGATTTATGGAACCAAGCTTTGTTCTTTAATATTCCGTGTGTTTCGCTTGAATGGAGTGGTTAGTGGTAGAAGAACTGTTAGTCAAGGGTCTTATGTCGTTAGATATGGCCCGGTAGCGGATAGCTTCACCCATGTATTTCCAGTTCTTGGTTTCTTTAGGAGGTTTTATTGGCCTAGACCCAATTAACTAATGAATCTAATAGAGTATGACAAAAATTATATATGGAACTTACTAAGCTACGAGTCTCACATTAGATGCGATAAGGCTTGATTATGTGTTTATAAGTGGTGAGTAATCCCCACCTTGGTTTTGTGTGTGGAGTGAATTAGGCCCTAACCCAAAAGATGGTATCATAGGCTATGTAAAATTCATTGGGCTACCCACTACCGGGTCATGCTCCAGACGTCCAATCCTGTGCGTGAGAGGGTGTTAAGAGTCCCACAATATGTCAGATAAGACCTGAAAATGTGTTTATAAGTGGCGTGTAATCATCATCACCTTAGAAGCCGGTTTTGTAGGGGTTGAGTTAGGCTTAACCCAAATTTTAAGACTAATCTTAACATATAAAAGATCCATCAGAAAGGCATTTCTTTTTTCAGGGTAGGAATTCACACGGATTTGAGAACTCAAATAGTAATAGTAATACTACAGTTTTCTTACATACAAATTAAATATGGGCTTCAATGTCTGTTACTAATCTCAAATGCCTTTGTTTCTGTACTTGAAGTTACCATGATGTTGTGAGCTTATCAGTACTTCTCGAATTATACTATATTATAATTTGTTTTTTCTACTCACATTATGTTATGCTGCAAAATATCGATTTTGTTCATATACTATTAATTTTTTAGCTTTGATACATATCATTACAGGAATCTTTTGATTAGTTTTATGTTTTTGTTTTCATAAAGCAGATGAATTTTTGGAAGCCTTTATAAAACAAAATCTCATTCCTTTGGCTGTGCCTGTATCCTATGAGACACTTAAGTTGATGAAAGCTGATGGTAGGAAAATAGTTTTGACTATTGTGGATGATGAAAGTGAAGAAAGTTCCAAAGAACTGGTTAAGTTATTGAAGGCTGCTGCATCTGCAAATCGCGACTTAATATTTGGTTATGTCGGAGTTAAACAGCTGGATGAATTTGCTGATAAATTCGATACCACTACTAAACTACCTAAAATGGTCATTTGGGATAAAAAAGATGATTATCTTTTGGTAAGTCAATGGTTTTTACTTGAAAAAAAAATATTATTTCAGTTTATCCTAATTGTACTTCTTTTATGCATAGTTTCAAGCTTTTTATCATCTTTTTGCATGTCTTATTCTTGTCAATTTTTATCTATATGTTTATTCATTTTGGTACATGACTAGAAAACTAGAATAGGATTTTGGATTGCAAGAAATATTATTGAATTGCGGAAGAGGGAAATATTATTAATTAAAGTTGTACCGATGACACCATTTCACAACCGTCTCTGAGGGAATTGGAACTCTATCCCTAGGGTTACAAAAGCCAAACTCTTATCACCGAGTTGACACCTAATAGACAATTGACGAGGATATACAAGCATACTAAATGTCTCAATAATATACACTGTTAATAAATCTGCATGCCCTTTGATTTGATCATCATCGGTCGCAAAATTTCTTTGTGATACTTGACCTGGAAACCATGTAACTATCGTATATAGGCTCTTCATTTTAGGTATATCGATTAATGTTGGACTTCTCAATTTTTTCGTAAATAATTTAAGCATTCTCTCATCAATCTTTGTTACATTAAATGTACATGGTTACATAACTTACATTGAAGTTGATTTTACATAATGTGGTAAGCTAATACCAATTTTCACATCAACTTTTTCAGGTTGTTGGTTCAGAAAGCATTGAGGGAGAGGATCAAGGAACTCAAATCACAAAATTTCTAGAAGGATATAGAGAAGGAAGAACCATAAAGAAAACACTTAGTGGACCAACACTGATGCAATTTTTCCATAGATCTTTTGACATTAGATTTGTGTATATTATTGTTTTTATGATTGCAATGCTAATGCTTATTCAAACCTTAGGTAGTAAAGGAGGTGATGATGATCAATATCAAAAAGTACCAAACCAAGAAAAGGTTAATCAACCAAGTAGCTCAACCTCAGAAGGTGAAAGCAAAGAGTATAAAGAAGGTGACAAAGAAGATTAGATTAATTATTATAACATATATACAATGATCATCACTTAATTATAGCTGGCTTTAGAATTACCATGCCTTTTTGGTATGTGTAAATATTTTAGAGTCTTTGTATTTCTCATAAATTTTGAGTACTGTCTAGACTAAACTTATATATTGTTATTTGCACGTTTTATCTAGTTATTTCTTGACATGATGGAAAAGCTTATTTGTTACTTTTAACGTGGCATTGATGAAATGAAAGTGTTGTTTCAATTATTGTCTACATCATTCCTATATATCATATAATTAGTTGTTGGTGTGGATTAGTCTTGCTCCATTATAACATCAATAACAAGTATATTAAGTATATTCTCAATTTGGTGTCCAAAATTGTTGAATCATATGAACTTAGTCCCCACATTATCAATAATTTAAAAGTATCCCTAAAATTGTAAAAAGGTAAGGGGTCATATTAACCGGTGCTCCTAGAATACTTGTTAAGTATACTAAAAGTAGAAATTAAAGATAAAAATAATGGTGTGAATATAACTTTTTATATTTTGAGGTATTAAATGCACAAATTTTGAGATAAAATTTCTTTATTTATATGTTTAACAAGTGTCCGGATTATCCGAATGTGTTATCAAATATATCTAAACTGGATTTGGATCCTTTCCATTTTGAAATATTTATAATATAGAAGACCGTGTTAAATATGATCTTATAATTTGAAGTACCAAATTACATATTTACTCTAAATATATTCATATAAATTTGCTCAACTTACTTCAAAATAGGATTTAATTTATATACATTAAGTATAGTTTTTTGTATACATGCATCAAATCAAATAATGTAGATTTTGTGAATATACTTTAAAAACTAATTACTAATTAAGAAAATGGCATTGCAATATGCATGTGTAAAAAATTTACACAGTAAATACATACAAATTTGGTGTAACATTTCTAGATTCATATTTTAAATGTGAAGAAATATAAATTTCCGGATTTAAATTTAAACCATTATATATCAATGTTCTTGTAGCTACTAACTGAGTTGTATTCATTGATTAACATTTCAAATCTAAAAGTGTCTTTTTCTTTTCCTGGTACAACAAAATCTAGTGTCTTTATATTAAGATTTTAAGATTTGATTATAAAAAAGAAAGCATGATGAACTTATCAACTGGTACAGCTCACCAGACTAATTTGGATAAGACTTAGTAATTTTGGTGTTTGTTGTTGGTTTGAATCTTCTTTGACTTAAAGTTTCCTAGGTCATTATCTGTCCATAGAAATATTCTCACATGTTCATGAGCTATTTGAGGGTCTTTAATTCAACCAAAAATAAATAAATAAATAAATAAAATACAAAGTCTTTTTATACAATTATTTTTTATATTTTCCAAACAACGGATGACCTTGATCAGTTGCAGAATGTTACTATCAAAATAGAGACAAAATAAGCAAAAACCAGAAACATAGGGACACACCAGCCAGCACTTATGTGGTAGGTGTGTCTTTCAACAACTTGTATCTGAAATAATAATACAAAAATACACACTTTAACCAAATATACATAATACGTAAAATAATACAGTACTACGATAGAACTGTTGTGATATTTTTATAAAATATAGTATTTTTTTCATTATAATAGTAAATGTATTCAAGAGTATCAACAATAAATTGATCTAATAAAAAATTTAGACAACTTAAACACATTATAGGTATTACATGGAGAAACTCCTATTTATATTGTGGTAACTCGAAAAATGTGTTCGAGAATATTTTTTAGTTTTAATTTTTTAGTTACCACAAAGAAATAATGTATTCTTATTTTTGACATTTAGAGTTCTACCGCAAAATAAGTAAAATTTGATCAATAATTATTTTTATCAAAAATTAAATTTGATCTCCTAAACGATCCATCTTATGAGGAATGTATTAACTACTTAAATACAATATCTTAATTGTATCGTAGAATTTTGTATTAATTAGAAACATTCGCACATTCACTTTGTAAATGAATTTACTTTTACTTTTTAATATCAAATATAAACACATACACTATTTTTATGTCAAATTTTCCATTTTTCACTAAAAAAAATCCATTCTTAAAATCTCAACTATTTATACTCTATAGTTAATCTTCTTTTAGAAAAAAAAACTCTTTAGTTAACCCTTTTGAAAGTATAAAAAGAGCCATTTTAAAATTTCTTTCTACATTTAAAATATGCTTCTTTTTATTTTTAGTAACTTTTTTATAATGCAAATGTTTATTTATTAAAAATGACTTCATCTTTGAATCAGTTTTCTCAACACATATTCATTTTGAATTTCTTTAAAAGTAAATTGAAATTATAATAATTCAAAAATGTTTTTATAACAGCTTCATAATTTTACTAAAAACAACAAGACTTTTATATTTCAGTCAAAATTAAGTCAAAAAACTATTTTAGTCAAAATTAAGTCAATAAACAAGACTTTCTAAAATTTTCTTTAAAAGTAAGTCAAAATTATTTTAGTTTTATTATATATATTATTTTAAAAACGTAATGCACAGCTTTAATGTTTATACTACTTGCACTAATTTATCGTTAGTATGTTTTTACTTAGGATTCGTTTGGCCTGTCTTTTTTTAGGTTTTAGAAGCTATCTGAAAGCTAAAAGTGAAAATAATAGTTTTTCAGAAAAAAGATAAAGTTGTTTGGTAAATTGTTATTTTTAACTTCAAAGTTATTTGGTAAAATATACTGTATATTTTTTAGAAAAACAAGATAATAACAAACTAAAGATTAATATGAAACTTAAGATAAGATGATAAGAAACTAAATTAAACAAATTTGCTAACAATAATAACAAAAAAGCTCATAATTTTTTCCCAAAAGTAGATTTCAACTTCTTCTCTTATAAGCTCTTTTGATTCAATTTTACACATTAAAGAAAAGCAGTTTTTTATAGCTAAGAGCTTTATTAAAATTGTGTTTGGCCCAACTTCTCATTCTTAAGAGAATAAAAAGCTAAAAAAAGCTGGGCCAAACGGAGCCTTAGACTATTTTATCGATAGTATTATTATTTAGGTTTCTTTTTTAAGTTACCGCGGTATAAGTATATCACTGTTTTTATCACTAAATTGAATTTTATTCGTGCAAAATTTTTTCTTTTTATATATGCAAATATTAGATTTTAATACATATTATTAGAGAGAAGAGGAGAATCTTAATAGGTATAGATCCAGATCCAATCCTAAATCTCCTTCGAAGTCTCAATTCTTTACTCCTGAATTACACCTTCAAAAACACATATACAAAAGGTATGAATCAACTGTTTAACTATCTCTTTAAGCGTCCTAAAACCTTTATTTTTTGTTTTATTTTAAAATAACTTTTACCAATTGAATTAATTATTAGATTTAGGACTCTATCTCTTTAAACTTGTTTTTTTTGAATTTCGTGTTATTTTGCGGCGGCCTAGGTCGCCGGTAAGTTTAAGACAAATTTTGTGGCGGCCTAAGCCACCAGTAAGTGATGCTTCTTTTCAGAAATAATATTTTTAATTTTATGGTCGTTTTTCTTTACTTTAGGAGGGTTAGCCGGTAAATTAATGTTTAATCCGTAAAAAAATTGTGTTTTCTTATAGTGTGGATACATCTTATAGTGTGGATACAGTAATGATTTTCCCAAAATACAAAATTGACTAGTGTTCACACCTCACCGCCATACTCACACAGATATCTCAAAGGTTCTTTTGGTCTCTCTCCCCAAAGTTCAACTTGACCTTCATATGTCTCCATGATAATTCCAAGTAGTTTTCTTCTTTTTATAAATTAAGAATGTTTGGACATGAATGAATAAAATTAAAGAAAAAATATATAATTTGATTAAATATAATTTCATTTTGTTTATTTTTTTGTGCATGTCAAAATATTTTTTATTTAAAATTGTGACTAAATACAATTTATTTTTTGAAATGTGAAACCAACTATATATTATAAATCAAATACAATAAGAAGTTTTTAAATTTTAGGTTTATAACATAAATACAAAATTTGAATGATCGCTGAATGTATTTGACTTATATTATATCATATTATATCACTCCATGTTCGATGTAATACTACTATAATCTATAATTATAAGCAAAAATAAAAATACGTGGTCCAAATTTTGTATTAAACTTTTTTATTTATTTATTTCTTTTAACTTGTTTTTTCATTTTAGAGGGGTAATGTCCTCTTTTGTGGGTGAAGAATGTCATTATTTTTTTTGTACCAAAAAAAATGTCATTATCTTTATAAGCACAATACATACCTGTAACCAAAATTAAATTAACACAATACAATATACATGCACATGTACATACAATGTACATGCAATAAAATATAGCAAGTCAAAAAACAGTTTTTTTTTTTTTTTAATAGTATATATTTTTATTTTATATGCAGAAAAACAGTAAAAATAAAATAAGAACATGATTACTTTCAAAAAAATAAAATAATAAGAACATGATTAACTACTGTTTATTTATTTGTTTCTTCTACAATGAAACAATGATTGTGTATTTTAATGACATTTTCATTTCCTTCTAGCACACTTAATAATAAAATTATGGCTAAACTATACTTTTGGTCCCTTACGTTTATTTTAGGTTTGAATCAGGTCCCTTACGTTTTAAAAGTTTCAATTTGGTCCCTCACGTTATCAACTTTTGCATTAGTTAGTCCATAACGTCAAATATTTCACTAACTCCGTTTGATTTTTACACGTGGCTGACAGTTTGGACACGTGGCTGACAGTTTGGACATGTGGACGTTATTTTGGACACGTTGACACTATTTTGGATACTATTTTTGGGGCCAATTCCATTATTATAAGTAATATATATTATTTTTAATTATTTTTTTTTACTTAGTTAGCATCCCAAATCCAAAATAGTGTTCATGTGTCCAAACTATTAGTCACGTGTAAGGATCAAACGGAATTAGTGAAAAATTTGATGGAAAGGACTAACTAATGCAAATCTTGATAACGTGAGGGACCAAATTGAAACTTTTAAAACGTAAGAGACCTAATTCAAACTTAAAATAAACGTAAGGGACCAAAAATACAGTTTAGCCTAAAATTATCATTACCGCTATTTGGTACGAGAGGAAAGGCAAGAAAGCATAACCATACTGTATGGGGTAGTGCGTAGTGCGTAGTGGTGGTAAAATAGGAAGATCTATAAGGGTAAAAAAGTAATAACAAGTTAATAAGAGTATAATTCTTGTGTTTCTTTAAATAAGAGTATATAACAAGTAATCTATCTATATCTTTTACTAATAAAAGGAAGCTCCAAGTTATTTTTAGGCCTCCATTATGCCTATGTGGCATATCTAAATAAGCTCAAATTCTTCCTTAGAATAACTTGATTGCCTATTGATTGATTGCCCCACAATTTTTTTGTGTTCATTCATCCTCCAAAATAATTATCTATCTATAAGTTACAATAAGAATGCCAAGGTTTGGCATCACCCTTTAATGTTTTTATGCAGTTATTTTTATTGCAACCTATTGAAATTCTTCTTAGCCTTTCAATTTCACTAAAAGCTATATCTATATATGCCTTGCTATGTGCAACACCTCGGTATACCATGTATGTATCAAACAAGGATCATAATTTTCTCAAACCTTTGAGATCTCATTATACTTTTATCTTATTTTTAGATTCAGTGTATGACACTTGCAGTGCAGGGTTTAAACTTTTATTTCTATCATTTGGCAATTCATATTTGATGTAGAAAATACTTGCTTACAATATATTATACATATATTGTGTATTCTATACATTGATTAATTAGGAGAATTTCATACTTATCAGAGAATTCCAAAATGATGCAAATGGAGTGATAGATCGCATCATATAAAGTGGAGAGAGTGAAGTGAATGAGAGATATAAAATAATGACAATGGAAGCAACTTATCAATATCATCAATTGTATTGGCAGCTTGAAAACATGTTATGGTAATCTCGTATCATATTCTTTCTAAAAGCTCCTTCCACTACTCATGTTATAATTACGATGATAACACATACAAAATTTCTTTGTATATTTTACATTACAATTTACAAAACAAAATTTATAATCTTAAAGTAGTAGTTCAATTTGTGCACCCTTCCAAATTATGGAGTAACATATATTAAAGTTGTATACTTTCAAAAAAGAAGTTATTTTTTTTAGGCATTAAATTGAAAAAAAATAATAATAATGCATTATAGGCTGGAATTATGATGCTGCAAATCAATGGATCAAAAATTATTTATGGGCAAACTTTTACAAAACTTCCCTCTAATATATTATAAATATAACAAATATAAAAATTAGGTAAGTTGCAAATTATCAAATAAATTATATGAATAAATTTATTAGTTAGATTTTTATTAGTTAATTACTAATGTCCTAATATTTTTTAAAGAATAAATTTTGTCACACCAACCTTTAAACTACTACTTTTTCCAATTCCATAACTTTTTTGTTCTCGCTAATTCTAATTCCATAACTCTTATTCCTTAACTATGATTATTAACTCACTCAATGTATTAATAAATTGGTTACTTATAATTTTTTTTTGTTAATTTACATAGTTCTATTATAATATTTAATAATTTTACCTTACAAACCTTTGAACTTCTAATTTTTCCTATCCTCAACCATTGTGTGTATAAATATGTGGTTTGTGCACAAATACTAAATGTTTGTAGTAAAAATTTGAGTTTTGGGTCCTCGTCACTTTCCTCTAGCTTCACTTTTATCTTTTGTGCATCCTTGATGTTAAAGAAGCCTATTAAAATTGACAACTCATATAAGTAGATGTCTTTAACCCAAACATTTGCATCAATTAAGTTAAAATTTATGAATATCTTTTCCATTTTATATACTAATAAAAGGAAGCTCCAAGTTATTTTTAGGCCTCCATTATGCCTATGTGGCATATCTAAATAAGCTCAAATTCTTCCTTAGAATAACTTGATTGCCTATTGATTGATTGCCCCACAATTTTTTTGTGTCCATTCATCCTCCAAAATAATTATCTATCTATAAGTTACAATAAGAATGCCAAGGTTTGGCATCACCCTTTAATGTTTTTATGCAGTTATTTTTATTGCAACCTATTGAAATTCTTCTTAGCCTTTCAATTTCACTAAAAGCTATATCTATATATGCCTTGCTATGTGCAACACCTCGGTATACCATGTATGTATCAAACAAGGATCATAATTTTCTCAAACCTTTGAGATCTCATTATACTTTTATCTTATTTTTAGATTCAGTGTATGACACTTGCAGTGCAGGGTTTAAACTTTTATTTCTATCATTTGTCAATTCATATTTGATGTAGAAAATACTTGCTTACAATATATTATACATATATTGTGTATTCTATACATTGATTAATTAGGAGAATTTCATACTTATCAGAGAATTCCAAAATGATGCAAATGGAGTGATAGATCGCATCATATAAAGTGGAGAGAGTGAAGTGAATGAGAGATATAAAATAATGACAATGGAAGCAACTTATCAATATCATCAATTGTATTGGCAGCTTGAAAACATGTTATGGTAATCTCGTATCATATTCTTTCTAAAAGCTCCTTCCACTACTCATGTTATAATTACGATGATAACACATACAAAATTTCTTTGTATATTTTACATTACAATTTACAAAACAAAATTTATAATCTTAAAGTAGTAGTTCAATTTGTGCACCCTTCCAAATTATGGAGTAACATATATTAAAGTTGTATACTTTCAAAAAAGAAGTTATTTTTTTTAGGCATTAAATTGAAAAAAAATAATAATAATGCATTATAGGCTGGAATTATGATGCTGCAAATCAATGGATCAAAAATTATTTATGGGCAAACTTTTACAAAACTTCCCTCTAATATATTATAAATATAACAAATATAAAAATTAGGTAAGTTGCAAATTATCAAATAAATTATATGAATAAATTTATTAGTTAGATTTTTATTAGTTAATTACTAATGTCCTAATATTTTTTAAAGAATAAATTTTGTCACACCAACCTTTAAACTACTACTTTTTCCAATTCCATAACTTTTTTGTTCTCGCTAATTCTAATTCCATAACTCTTATTCCTTAACTATGATTATTAACTCACTCAATGTATTAATAAATTGGTTACTTATAATTTTTTTTTGTTAATTTACATAGTTCTATTATAATATTTAATAATTTTACCTTACAAACCTTTGAACTTCTAATTTTTCCTATCCTCAACCATTGTGTGTATAAATATGTGGTTTGTGCACAAATACTAAATGTTTGTAGTAAAAATTTGAGTTTTGGGTCCTCGTCACTTTCCTCTAGCTTCACTTTTATCTTTTGTGCATCCTTGATGTTAAAGAAGCCTATTAAAATTGACAACTCATATAAGTAGATGTCTTTAACCCAAACATTTGCATCAATTAAGTTAAAATTTATGAATATCTTTTCCATTTTATATTGAATATATTTATTATAAAAAATAAATTAGCTACTAATCTTATAAGGTGCATGTATAGATTGAATAGAGAAATATGTTAAGTTATAAGCTTTAGTAGTAGTGTTCTTTTATTTTCTATATTGTTTTAATAAAATATAACCACACATATATTTAAACAAAAATTAAAATTCACTAAAAATTCAAAAATTATTAATTTGATTTAAGTAAGAATAAAATGACATGTTGATTGTTGAATGTCAAATTCTTCTAATATTAATATATTAAACTTTCTTATCCTAGGCCAAATAACTAAATCTAAATTCAAATATATGAAATCATCAACCAAACAAATATATTGCAACAAAAAATATTCAAGCTTAAGTAGTCACAAAAATGAACTAAATATTCAACGAACAAAAAGCTAAAAGAAAATGTTATTAAATAAGAGAGACAAAACAAAAAACAAAAAAATTTGAAGGGACATAAACCTCGCAAAAAAAAAAAGAAAAATAAACCAAAAAAAGATGAAGCAAATAAAAAAAATACAAACCAAACAACACACTAAAAAATATGGGACCGATAAATTCGGGATAAAATCAACACAAGAATTGAATTGTTTAGAGAAGAGTATATAGTTAAGCTATTTGGTACGCAATTTTCAAAAAACGGACATGATAAAAAAAAAAAAAGACAAAACCACCATATATTAATCATTTTCTATGAACAAAGTTTATTTCAACCTTTGTCATGACCAATATTGTCGGCAAGTACATATAGATCTCTTTAACCCTTATAAAAAGTTAGAATAAAATATTAATAAGAAAACTAAGTACATATATAAAAATAAATAGCAAAATGAATTACGTCTATACAATACAACCCATATAATTAAGAAAATTAAGTTCTTATAAATGAATACATTATTAAAATAAGAGATTCATTACAAGAAAACGATTCTCGGTTAAATGATTCTCAGTTACCTCGAGAGGAATAATCTCCGCAGTTGTGCGCGAATATACCTTTAGTATACAAGAAAATAAAAAACAAACAAATTTGCGATATAAATAAATTAAAATGTCATATTTCTAAACAATCTTTTATTTTTAACATAAATTACTATTATATTAAAAAATATAATCATGTTTTAAAATAATATTTCCCAATTATTTAACTATATATCTAATTATAATTATCATAATTATTATTTTCATTTATAGAAATGTTGTAAGTATATATTTTAATCGAACCCGTGCAACACACGGGTTTATCTCTAGTACTCTATGTAAAGCAAACTATTTTTTTCTTATGTGTCAACCTAAGAGAGCTCCTCCCATTTTTCTTTTTTCTAAGCTTAAGTTGATGCTTATGTGTCATATTCATATCTCATTACATGCTTATATGTACTCTCTTTCTAATAACCTCAATTAAATTACTTATTATTGATTAAACTATATAACTCCTTAAATAAAAAAATTCTTCACGTTTTCTTTCTTTCTTGGCCTTTAAAATTCTTCTTCAAATTTATTTTATTGCATTAATTAAATATTTTAATGAATGTTTATCTACACTAACCTATCTATACCTATATGATATGAAGAGTTATCTTTCAATTCTAATATTTTAAAGTTTAGTAACAGCTTTCATATGAAGAGTTAGAGTGTCAATAATTGGCTCATATATAATAACTCTGTAACTTGAAAGATCGTATGCTATTTTTGCAATTGAAACTCATTTCTTTCTATTTTTGCAAATTTGCTTAGTTTTAATACATAGCATTTTAAAATAAAATGATGATTTGATGACTTCTTTTTTTTGTGTTTGCAGATCACCAAATTGTGTCAACTCCTTGAATAAAAATATTCTACGGTGATCATATACTATTTTTGCAATTGAAACTCATTTCTTTCTATTTTTTTTCTTTCCAAATTTGCTTATGAAAGTTTAGTAGCAGCTTCCATATGAAGAGTTAGAGTGTCAATGACTCCTCTAATTGGCTCATATAAGGTTTCAAAGATCATATACTATTTTTGCAATTGGAACTCATTTCAGATTAATTTTGCAAATTTGCTTTTTAGTTTTGATACATAGCATTTTAAAATAAAATGATTTGATACCTTTTTTTTGTGTTTGCAGATCACCAAATTGCATGTGGCAACTCCTTGAATAAAAAAAATCTAAGGTGATCATATACTATTTTTTAATTGAAACTCATTTCTTTCTATTTTTGCAAATTTGCTTTTAGTTTTGATACATAGCATTTTTAAATAAAATGAATTGATGATGACTATTGTGCCTTTGTATATTTGTTAATCAAATTTTTTGGAAAGTAACAGAGGAGATAATATACTATTTCTCTTTTTTTTTTAAATTTATTTATGTTTGGTTCTTGAGAGATTGAAGAGATATAATCTACTTAGAATCTATTTTTGCACATTTGTTTTTAGTTTTGATGCATAGCATTTTGAAGTAAAATGATTTGATGACCTTTATTTTTTGTGTTTGCATATCACCAAATTGTGCATCTTTACAAGCCTCTATTGCTTATGTGTCATCTTTACAAAATTCAATTTGTTTTATATATATTATTATTATGTGCATTCTTTTTGTTTCCTTCACCTACTAACTAATTATATTCTTCACCTACTAATTAATTGAATAACTTATAGAAAAAATGTTACGAAAGGTGAAAAATCGCTCTTTTAATGATGGCTTTTTGTATACTTCTTTACAATATCTTGCTTGCTAATTAATTGAATAACTTATAAAAAAAATGTTATGAAATGTGAAAGATCACCCCTTTTGATGATGGTTTTTTGTATACTTCTTTACAATATTTTGCCTCTTTGTTTCTTTTGCATCAATTATAAATACCTTATGGAGTTCCCTTCAATTTCATATCTTCTCAATTTCTTATTCTAAACACCTACTCCAAATTTCCATTTTTTGTTGAACAATTCTTCTTTCTACTCACTCTCTATATATAAACCAACAATTTGTGTGATTTTTCTATCAAAAGTAATAGTAATAGTACTATGGGACCTTTGATTCATTTTCCAAATATTACGGTGGTACAAGTTTTTTTTGAATGTTTCTCATTTGTTACAAATGGTGGAGATTATATGTATTATTTATCTTTATTATAAGAGGTTGATGTTTTTTGTCTCATTTGACTATTTTAATTTGTGAATATTTTTGCAATATATCTATTGAAGATTAGTAATGGAAACTATCAAGACTTATCTATTATACTATTTAATCGTCATTTCGCAATACACATATATTATATATGATGAATGAGAAAATTGGCACCAAAAATATATGTTGTAATTTCATTTTGACTAATGCTATTTTTGGGTCGTAATATCATGATGATAAAAATATGTTTTTTTTTATCTTCTATATATACATTTATCGATCAATCTATCTATCTATGTTCTAATTAATGATGTTCTTACATGTAAAAGTCCTATTAATATTTGTAACTCCCAATTAGTTGTAATATTATTTCTATAAAAATATAATTATCATTCACTTTATTACTTCAATTAGCACTAAAAAAATATGTGAAAATATGTGACATGAATTATAATTATAATTTCTTGGCTACTTATACTAAAAAATGTGTGATATCATTTTGAGTGCAAGACTCTCAATTATAGTATTAAAAAAAAATGAAAACTGCAATATATTAAAATGGATTTATTCTTATATTTAAAAGTCTACAAATATAATACTTACCTATATAATGATAATAATATATAATATAGAACATTAAGAAGTAAAATATCAATCTATTTTCGTTCAAATATTCTAATTTGAATTTGGAAAATTATTTTTAAAGAAATGTCATCGGGGTAGACAGCCATTGCGTGAATAATCTTGACCTTTGTCTTTGAATGATTTCACTTATTAGTGGAGTTCTACTCCTACCGCCATAGGAAAGAGTGAAGATCTAACTAGCAATAGGTTTGGTCTTTTGTTATTTTAGATTATGATAATCTCTCTTTCGAAAGTTTGGTTTAACCCCTCTTTTATAATATTTGATGTTAAAATAAGAAAAAATAAATAAAAATAACTTAAAAGATTATATTTTACATAAAATATTATTTGAGTTTATAAATGTAAAGATCGGTGTGTGCTATTTTTCCATAAAAAAATAAATTATAGAGATATAGGGAATAGTGCCTCTAAAATATATAGAGAAGAATGAAGAACATAATCGAAATTATATACATTTGTGATAATAATTTGCTTTGAAACTAAAGAATTTATCATGTAAACAGTAAAAAATCTAAAAAGGTTTATTGTGTTAACAACGAAAAATATATATTTTGAAGATTAAACAATAGAAAAATATATTTAACACAATAGAAAAAAAACAATAGAAAAATTTGGGTTAAATATGTTTCTCATTCTTATAAAATCAGTGAAGTTTGGTTTTTGTCCCTATAAAACAAAATCATATTTTTTTTATCCGTAAAAGTTTTCTATTTTGTTTTTAATATAATTTTTATAATGGCAAAATTATTCTATTTCATAGTCCCTATAAAAGATATTTAAAATTTTTAACCAATGAAAAAATATTATACCAAAAATTATATAAGTGCATGCATTCTAGAAAACAACCCGTGCGTTCAAACATTTGGATTTTATTTATAGCTACTACATATCGATAATATACATTTTGATTTTGGATCTTTCTCACTTTCTTCAAACAACTCAGGAGTAATACTCTTTCAATCCTATATGGTATAGTTTTTTCCTTTCATTTTTGCATGCCTTATGTCTTGACTCTTCATTGGTTACTAATTACTATGACATGATTGATCATAACTCAAGTTATTGATCTATTGTATACATTGGGCGAATATTATTAGCCATATATTTTTAATTGCTACAACAAGAAAATAGTGACATATTAATTACATATTCAGTGGCATGCAAGAAAGTGGTGACATATTTAATGTATAATGAAGATTAAATAATGGAAATATAAGTTATCAAATTAAAATTTAATTTAAAAAAGGAATTAAGGGTGCGTTTGTTTTACATTCAAAAAAAATTCTTTGTATTTTTTTTAAAATATTTTATGATAACTTGATTAAAATTAGTAAATATTATTTCAAACTCTTCTTTTTATTAATTAAAAGAGTGATTTTGACATTCAATAACTTAAATGTTCATGTTAGAGATTTTAACTTAATAAAAAACACAATTTTTTAAAAAAATTTATCTCTAAAAAATGACTTTCTGAAAAGCTATTTGAAATGGTTTTTTTTAGAGATTTTTATGATCCAAAAAAATTTCTAACAAAACGATGAAATACTTAAAATGGTATTTTAAGATAAACTATTTAAACCGATTTCTCATTTGAAATTTTTATAAAAATATTATTTGTTAAAAAACTTTTAACACAAAAATTATACACTATAAAAATCTATTTTTAAAAAGGTTAAAACAAACGCACCCTAAGATGAATAATTACTAATTTGTTTTCCTAAAAATTGTGTTTGAATGTTACATATCAAAATAGGAGTAGTTTGATTTTAATTTTTTTTAAAGTGTGTTATTTAATAATCTCTATTTAAATTCCACTATTTTTATTTTTATATGTAAGTGAACGACACATTATCTATGTCAAAAGCATTTTTTTTATATCTCTCTGTATTATATATTTACTTTGTGAAATAACAGGTTTTAAAATATTTTATAAGTCTTTTTCTTAAAACCAAAAAATAATATAATACATCTCCCAAATTAAATTATTATTTAAAAAAACATTTAAAAAATTAAAATTTTTATAAATCTATTGTTTATGATAAATTTTTATTAAAATATCAAAACTAAGTTGAAAAAAAATTATAAATACCAAACAACTTTTACATCTTAAAAAAGTAGGATCAAACACAACTTTAAACTATACTTCAAAATTTAAGAAAAAAAATTATTATCTATCAATAAACATATTAAATTTTTAACAATTGAATATCATATTCTTTTTTTCAATAAACAAATTATAAAATAAAAAATTTAATCAAGCCCGTGCAACGCACGGGTTTAATACCTAGTAACAAGTTAATAAGAGTATTATTTCATTCTTTTTTTTACCTCAAAATTTTATTCAATAATATATTTTTTGACAAATTAAGAATCTTGTATTGTTTTTGACAAAGATAACAACAATATAGAGAAATTCTTTGATAGGCACAAACATAAACTATTTGGATTTAGGCACACATACAAAGTCAATTAAAATTTAAAGATAAAAGAATTGATTGATATAAATTGATGTGACTAAATTATTTATGATTTAATTTTTATCATTTATGTATGTGTGCCTAAATCCAAATAGTTTAGGTTTGTGCCTATGGAAGAGTTTCGCCAACAATATAATTATCTCTGATATTTGATGCTTAGTACCAATCAGATAGCAACTTTAGAAGATATGACACATTGATTATTTTTTTCTTTGGGTATAATAATTATATATTTTATCTTATACTGTAATATTATATTTCCCATTTTGCTGTCATAATATTATTTGCAATCAATTTGAAGAAAACAGAAAGCATCAAAGGAATAGAAGAAGAGAAGATTCATTTCTAATAATTCTTATTGACATGGAAGCTGATGTTTCTCTTCTTTTTGCAGTGTTTTCCAAACCCTAATTTTCAAAATTCCCAATTTCTCCTTGCTTGATTTTCAACCCAAAATCTATTCTTTCGTGCTTTTCGAATCAATTCCTCTCATGGGTATCTCCAATCTTCGCTTATTTTTCTTCTCTCTGCTGAGTTTCTCTGCTATGGCGGCTGCTAAGGTCGTGCTGATTGGGAACAACACCACTCTTTCATTCGATGATATTGAAGCTAATTTCTGTAAGTTTTCTTCTTTTTTTTTTACCCTCAAATTTTGATTCAGTGTGCTTTGATTTCAGCTGGTTTTTGCTTAGTTTGAATATGATTTTGATTCTATGGTACTTGTGAGTGTGTTGATAATTTCAACTTTGGTAGTGCCTTTTTCATGTTAGAAAGTCAAATCTAATCTAATAAAGAAAAAGGAAAAATATAGAGAGAGAAAAGGTTTTGAAATGATTCTGCAATATGTCAACAAACAGTTAAGGCATGCAAATCATGGAACTAGTCTCATGTACTTATAACTGATACTTTTGCTCTCTAAAGTTAAATTATTGATTTTGTATTACTAAATTTGTGTTTCCTTTGTGAAAAAATGAAAAAGTGGAGTACAAGTTTGATGTGATGTTGTTGTTCTAATGTTTTTGTTTTGAATGTGAAGCTGGTGGTGATTTCAAAAACCATATACTTATACTTGCCATTTCAAAGAAAAATTCCTTATTTTTGTGTTATTAAATTTTTGCTTGATTTGGGAAAAGATGGTGATGAAGAATGTAAAATTGGTGTTGTGTTGTTCTTCTAATAGTATTGTGTGACGGTGGCGCTGATGTTAATTTCATCTGTCTTGTTTTGTTGACATGAATGGCTTTTGATTTCAGCTCCGTCAGTTAAAGGGTCTGGAGAATATGGAGCCTTATTCTTGGCCGAGCCGCTTGATGCATGTACAGAACTTACAAATAAAGCTATACAACTTCCGAATGATAGTTCACCTTTTGTTTTGATGATTAGAGGAGGGTGTAGCTTTGAGGACAAGGTTAGGATGGCACAAAATGCTGGCTACAAAGCTGCAATTGTCTATGACAATGAAGATGGTGGCATCCTGGTTGCAAGTAATGGCCAACTGTTTCATTTA
Source organism: Trifolium repens (assembly GCA_030408175.1). Classification (NCBI taxonomy): domain Eukaryota; kingdom Viridiplantae; phylum Streptophyta; class Magnoliopsida; order Fabales; family Fabaceae; genus Trifolium; species Trifolium repens. The sequence continues at coordinate 57,422,104 of CP125836.1, read as the reverse complement.
GCAATTTATTTTTTCTCTTTATATTTCTCTTTGAACATGCAATTATCGTCAAATTTATTTTTGACATATCATGAATGCTAATGTGAGTTGTATGGTACACTAACTGGCTGTGGCAAAATGGTTTGTATAGAGTATAGACTAGAGATTCTTTATCTTGAAATTGTTGTAGCTGTAGATTTTCCGGTGATTATGCTTATTGTATCCCTAAAATGAAATTACAATGTGTTATATAGAAGTTGGTTATTAAGTTCATCAATATGATGTCTCTCGGAAAGCATATATCAGGACTGAAGCTTTGTTTGCGGTGCATATTGATTCAGTTTTTTTTAGATTCTTAACAGCTGAAATAGTTGTACCCTGCAACTGTATATAGCAAATAAAGAATATCATTTGGAAGTAGTTTTGGAATTTGGACATCACTTTCACCTTCCGTATCTACTAATATTTGGATCATGTAACTCTATGAAGTGATCTTGCAATGCTACTACCTGAGTGCTTTAGTAGTTCTCTATTTACAGAATATGCTAGCTGTGAGAATTTCAAAGGGTTTGGATATGGGATAAACGTTTGTCTCTATCAAAGATATCCCCCAATATCTGGTGGGAATGGAAATCTTCAATATATATAGTCAACTGTTATATGCTCAAATTTATGTACAAGTTTTGAGATTACTGGAATGGAGGAAAACTCCTTAGATGACGAGGCCTAGGTTTGTTGGTTGGTATCTAATTTTAAATGGAATGTTAGAGAAAGAACTGTCTGTTTTACTCTCGAGAAGTGTTATTCCTTGGAGTCATGTAAATTCTATAGTGAAAGAAATGCTATTCACGATAATTTCTTGTTGAATTGATTTATTGTTTTCTTTTGATATATATGTGTGTGCACACATCTAAGTTGTAGTATTTTGATACTTTCTGATTCATGGTTTTTGAATTTCAGTGGCAGGAAATTCTGCTGGTATTAGAATACATGCAGTATTTGTATCAAAAGCTTCAGGTGAAATACTAATGAAATACACTGGTTTGACGAATGTGGAAACATGGCTCATTCCAACTTTTGAAAACTCAGCATGGTCTATCATGGCGATTTCATTTATTTCCCTGCTAGCTATGTCTGCAGTGCTGGCCACTTGTTTCTTCGTCCGCAGGCATCGCATAAGAAGAGAAAGGCCTCGGGCTTCTTCCCATGTTCGTGAATTTCATGGTATGAGCAGTCGCCTAGTGAAAGCAATGCCAAGTTTGATTTTCACTTATGCTTTGGAAGATAACTGTACATCAAGAACATGTGCTATCTGCCTTGAAGACTATTGTGTTGGAGAGAAACTCAGGATTCTGCCCTGCTGTCACAGTAAGTCTTCCAACGCCAAATTTTATTTCCATTTCAGATCCAGTGTATCTTTGGTTTGATCTATCTTCAAATAACCTTTATGTACGGTGTGCAATTGATTATTGGATTGATTGTTGTTCCTGTGTTGAGACTTATGAAAGCCTTACTCATGGTGTTAACTTCTAATGTAAATGCTAGTTATCAAGTTATCATTATCTGGCAAATGAGAATGTCTTTTTCATGAGGCAGGTTATGGCTATTTTCCCAGGATTCTCAGCCATATCTCTTTGGTTTTATTGAAAGAGTATACAATGATTTTTTTTTTTAATAATTTTATTCTGAGATGGAAGTACTCATGTTCCACGTAATTGTTTGAACTGCGGTGTTTTCTGTACCTACCGTTTAACAATATGAAAGTTAAAATCCCAGTATCATCAGTGACGTTCCTCACCTTTATCCCTTGATGAGATAAGGCCTTCCTAGTTTTTTCTTCTATCCCTTTGTTTTAGATTTTGCTATACGCTTTCTAGCTATCGATCTGTTGTTTCAAAGAAAGATTAGTCTTTGCACCTGTGTGAGTTACTAGTTTATTGTGAATATTTTGTGCATATTAAATTGTGACATTGTTACAGATTATTCTAAGAAAGATTAGTCTTTGCAACTGTTTGAATTACGGGTTTATTGTGAATATTTTCGAATATTAAATTATGACATTGTTACAGATTATTCTAATTCAATTTTTTTTACTGGTGACATATTGACAGAGTTTCATGCTGCCTGTGTGGATTCTTGGCTTACTTCATGGAGAACCTTTTGCCCAGTTTGCAAGCATGATGCAAGAACGGGTCTGTCTGATCCACCACCTTCAGAATCCACACCTCTGCTGTCATCGACACCGTCATCTGTGGCATCTTCTTTCATGTCTTCTATGAGGTCATCATTTGCTTCTTCTTCTGCAATACAAATTGCTTCACAGTCGCCATCTGCTTCTCGAAACCACTCTGTAGCTAGTACCCCTTACATGCAACCATCTCTAAGGTCCTACCGCCAGTCCCCCTCCCTAAGCGTCAGCCGTAGCTCCGTAGATCTTAGGAATGCATCCCAAAGATCTCTAGCTTCACACATGAATTCACCGCGTTCCATCGGTTATCCATCTTTGTCATCTCTTAACTCAAGGTACATGTCTTCACACATTCCAAGTCCAAGCAATGGTTCAGTTAGTTTTCTCGGTTCATCCAGTCATCAGCAACATCCACTCCGTTATAGCGAGTCAGCCTCAAGCTTCTCGCCATTTGCGTCTGCCAACTCCCTTCCAGACTGTTGAATTATTCAACTTGATTTAGTGATATGATTGAGATATCTATGTGATTGAACCCATGATTGCCGAGTCACTGAACTAAAAAGAGCGGCCAAATGATGACTGTCAGCTTATTTCCATGTAAATGCCTCGGCATTCCGTACCTCCGTTCCGTGTCTCCTCTGGCAAATGACTTCCTTGTTGGCATCTGGCGTACATTGTAACATCTTTTGTGATGTTAGTTTTCATTACATGTGATGTTTAAGGTTCTTAAATTTTTCAGGTTGGTGAGGTTGAGTACAGTAGTCACCGGTGTGTTGTTTGTGCTTTGAATGTTGATGTTTATTATAGCCTTGATTTTTCAAAGTATAGTTAACTGCTGCTAACAAGAGAAATGTTGGACTGGTATATAGACAGATTGAAGTCAGAAGAGTTATTTGTATTTTGTCTAATATGTTAGTCCTATTGAATGATGAGATTATGTGATTCTCTTGGAGTTACCTATACATACCTTATCATCTAATTGCAACACTGAGTGTCAATAATACATGTACAAGTTTTTGGTGGGATTTTGCTTTCCTGTTGATTTTAATATATTTTATTTGTTAAATTTTATTAGCAAGACATGTTAAATATGGTCAAATAAGTTTTTGATACTCTCCGCTTTTGCAAATTTTTCGAGTAGCTGATTTTGACTTTCGTTCTTATGTTCTGGTTTTTTTGAGTTGCAGATGTAAACGTGAACTCAATTTACGTATGTATTCGTGAATAAATTTTTGCGTTTTGGTTTTCTAAGATGTAGGGGATAAGCGTGAATTTGTTTTCATACTAGTACGTAAACTTGGTTTATGCATGAGTCATAAACTGAGATTACGTACAGATGATAGAAACTCAATTTACGCACATTACCAATTTACATGGATTAGATGAACATAATTTAAACATGTTCAAGAGCTATTTCATAAATTTTAAATTTAAAGATTATTTATTTTATTTTAAAATCAATCAAACAAGTCTTTAAGAATAATAATCCACGCATTGGAGATGACCTTGAATTTGAAGTTATTTCATTCCAAAGTGATACCCCATTGAGGAACTTATACAGAAATGACATCATAGTATTATTTTTATAAATTTATTTTAAGAAAATGCTAAATAGTGCCCCCGGGGTACTAGTTAAGGTAGCTAAGTATAGTAAGGTTCTCTTAAAACTTGTGTAATCAACTTTTTAAAAGTGTAAAATATGATATTTTTAATGAATTTTTTTTCTTTTGGTTCCTTAACTAGTATCCGGGTACTAGTTAGCATGACTCTTTATTTTATTTTATTTTATTTTATGTGATCTAATGAAAATCACATCATAGTGCTATTTTTATAGGTTTGTTTTTAACATATAGCCTTAAATCTCTACATGTTATATTTGATTGGATGCATAGCTAAAACAATTTTATATTTTCAGTGTATACAAAATTAAATCCGATTTATATTAGATGATGTGTGGTGGATTTATATGTATTTGGCCTTTATGCTATAACTGAGTTAAGGGTAATTTTATATATTTTTCATTTTGTTTTTTTAAGTAGTTTTGTTGTTAGAATTTCACTCTTAAGACAAATAAGTAGAATTCTTATTTGAATTTCAGTTCCTGCATATAAAATGTGACATCTTTGCTAACTAGGCTTAGTCCACAAGACTTGATATTTATGTTTTACTATATATTCTTATTCTTAGGATAAAATTTTGTTTCTTCCTCTATTTTAATTTGTATCTTCATTGTTAACAATTTGAACTGTTTTTTTTTTTTGTGAGGAAGCTAAAAAGAAAAGGAAAAAAAATTAAACATAAAGGAAAAAACTAATCAGGGAGAAAGAATGTGTCGTTCTTAAGAAGATCATGGACTCCTTCTGGAGGGGAAACATGAGTCAAGAAGCCGACATCTGAAGAAGCTCCAAGTTTAACAAAGAAATCAGCATATTAATTCCCCTCTTTGAATGTGTAATTGAGAAAAATGTTACTCTAAGAGAGAAGCTCTTTTATATCTTAGATCAATACAACATGAATATAATATCTAACTTGGAGACTTTTGATGAGGTTGATATGGTATAAAAAATCCGAGTAGCAGACCTTTGGTGGTTGTATATTATGACATTCTAGTTTCTTTCATTTTTTTGCTAATAAAAACTTTATATAAATTGGATTTTGAGAGACCACTTAAGATTAAAGAACATCTTAAGGCTCAATAACACTTACAAAAATACTTTACTTACGCACTAACAATTTCTTAACGCTAACAACAAAAGTTGAACACACTTTTTAGGATATAAATCTATTACTTATCAACTAGTTACGTTGAATTTAGTATCTTTCGTTATTCCTTCAGGTTCAATGATTCCATCGAAGACGCCTTTATTTGGTCCAACAACAAAAACGGCACTTACACCACTAAAAGTGGCTATAACTGGTTACTCTCCTTGAGGGAACCAATATCTACTCATAATCCTTTACACTCCTGATCTTGGATATGGAAACTTCAACTTTCAGAAAAAAGATCAAATTTTTCTTTTGGTTGGCTTGTCACAATTCCGTGCCCACCATTTCTCTACTTAATCACCGTAAAATGTGTCCTTCTGCCACTTTCACCCGTTGTGGCATCCAAGATGAATCCTTTCTTCATTGCATTTGGGACTGTGAGTTCTCTCGTAACCTTTGGAACCACATTGGTTTTAAAGATCTAGTTTTCTTCTCCAACCCGGATGTGTATGATTGGCTCAAGCTAGGTGCATCAGGTTCACAAGCTCTACTTTTCTCGGCTGGTGTCTGGTGGTCTTGGAGACACCGCAACCTGATGTGCCTGAACAATGAGACTTGGTCCTTAAGTTGACTCTCTTTCAACATCTGAGCTATGGTCGAAACCCTCGGGAACTGCTTCTCTCCCGCTTTCAACGACAGGTTAGTTGACAAATATATCAAGTGGAACAATAATAAATATTCTTGTGCCATTCTTAACGTAGATGGAAGTTGCCTTGGTTCTCCGGTTCGATCCGGATTTGACGGCATTATTAGAAACACCTTCGGACACTATCTTGCAGGCTTTATTTCAGAGACATCTGACATTTTGTTCGTTGAACTTTTTGCCATCTACAAGGGTCTCTTGCTGGCCAGAGACATGAGTATTGATGAACTTGTCTGCTATTCTGATTCTTTACACTGTGTCAACCTCATCAAAGGTCCCCAAGTTAAGTTTCATGTTAATGTTGTGTTGATCCAAGATATAAAGGAGTTGTTCTCTCAAACTAATGTTTCTCTCCTTCACACACTTGGAGAAGGGAATCAGTGTGCAGATTTCTTCGCTAAACTTGGAGCTTCATCAAATGCCGACTTCTTGACTCGTGCTTCTTCTCTAGAAGGCGTCCGCGTTCTTTTTAGGAATGATGCAACGGGAACCTTATTTCTTTGTGAATAATTTTTTTTTAAATTTTTTTTTCTTCTTTATTTCATTTTGTTACAAAAAAATAAACAAATCTTAGAAGCAATGAATATTTTGTAAAGAGTTTAATATTATTTTTCTAATAATAAGTTTCTTTAGTTAGTGTCCGTTTGATTTGATTTTTTTAGGTCTTAGAAGCTATCTAAAAGCTAAAAGTGAAAATAATAGCTTTTCAGAAAAAAGATAAAGTTGTCTGGTAATTGTTTTTTCAAACTTCAAAGTTATTTGGTAAAATATGTATATATTTTTTTTAAGAAAAGATAATAACAAATTAAAGATTAATATGAAACTTAAGTAAAGATGATAACAAATTAGATTAAATTAAATTTAGTAAAGATAATAATAAAAACGCTCCGAATTTTTTCCCAAAAGTAGGTTTCAACCTCTTCTCTTAGAAGCTCTTTTGATTCAATTTTACACATTAAAGAAAAGTTACTTTTATAACTAAGAGCTTTAGGCTCTGTTTGGTAAACCATATAAGCTAGCTTATAGCTTTTAGCTTATAAGCTAAAAGCTCTGTTTGGTAACAGTTTTAAAAAAGAGCTTATAACTTATTTTACTAGCTTATAGCTTATTTTACTAGCTTATAGCTTATTTCTTCCAATTTTACCCTTATCATCTTACTTGAAAAGAATTAAATATTAATTAAACGTATCTTTTTTATGTCATTTCATACTTATAAGTTAGTCCAACTGCTAATTTTACCAAACACTACAAATTCAATCAGCTAGCTTATCCGCTATAAGCTAAAAGCTAGCTTATAAGTTATCCGCTATAAGCTCATCCGCTATAAGCTCATCCGCTATAAGCTAGCTTATCAACTATCCGCTATTTTTTACCAAACAGAGCCTTATTAAAATTTTGTTTGACCCAACTTCTCATTTTGAAAGAGAATAAAAAAATAAAAAATGGGGTAAACAGAGCGTGTCCTTGACTAAACCTTTAGGGTCCGTTTGGTTGGAAGTTTTTTGAGGGGAGGGGAGGGGAGGTGAGGGAATATTATTAGTGAATTGTGTTTGGTTCATTTTTTTAAGGAGGGGAGAGGAGGGGAGGGGAGGGAATATAAGCCAATTTTTGCTACCCCCCAAATTGGGGGGATTTGGAGGGGAGGTGAGGTGAGAGAAGATTGATTATTACAATTTTAATTATATTGACATATTTACCCTCATTTTTATTTTAAAATACCAAAACCATTTTTATCATTTCACTTAATTATAATCAATTGCTTCCTTTTTATTTTTTGCTAACATAAAATAAAAGAACCTAATACTACATCTAACGTCGTAATACTATATAATAATAATAATAATAATAATAATAATAATAATAATAATAATAATAATAATCTTCTTCTTCTTTTTTCTAATATTTTTTTTTGTTGTATCTTTTTATTTTTTATTTTTTTAAGACGTTGATTTTTTATTTATTAATAGTCAACTTGTGATTATTATTGTAAAAAATGTATATATGCAATGCGATGGATCTCACTTTGTTTTACTATAAAATAAAATATCTACTTGCCTCTAAAATTAACCAACTATAATTTTCATAGCATTTTTTTGATTTTTTGGATACAACGTTTATGTGATTTTTTAGTAATAAAGACAAATATGACAATTGAGCAATGGGTATATATATGGTTTAACATATGTTAATTTTTTTTTTATATATAAAATTATTGATAGTTTATTTTTTAAAATATTTTATTGAATTAGATGGATAATTAAGATCGTGAAATCGCTATTAATTAATAAATGGTTTGATTTGCGTTAAAGAGCTATAGAGTGTTATAATATTTTAAGGGTAAAAAAGTAAATTATTTTTAAAATACCTCACCTTCCCTTGTGAACCAAACATATATTTAATTAAAATACCCCTCCCCTCCCTTCCCCTCCCCTCCATTAAAATCCCTCCCCTCCCCTCATTTGAACCAAACAGACCCTTAGACACTAGAAAGAAGAGAAAGAAGTAAAGACTCAAATTAATTCCTCCCAATTTTATTTTTATTTTTATTTTTTGTTTCTTGGACTTAACGTCTAAACTGAAACAAAAGATTGTGAGAGCCTGAATTCATTCAAAACAAAAAGGAAAAAGATCGCAACAGAATTTATTGATCGTATAACGGTTTCCTTGATTTCCGCACCAAGCAACAAAACCCTAACTATAAATATCTCTCTCTCCCTCCTCTGTTTCAAGGATTCAACAATGGCTACTACGGCTAGTAACAACAACAACCGCAACGAACTTGAAGCTTTCATCATCCGCGAACTCCAAAGCATCAACGATGATTACGATCATCCTTTCACTCAACAACAAGTCGACACAATGGTCAAATTCATTACCGCTGATTACGACGATCGTCACGTTCAAATTAGCGACGATATCGCTGTTCAGCATCTTTACTATCATGTTCCTCGATTCGTAGCGTATGGTTATCTTAATCAGATGCTTGAGAAACTAGGTCAGAATTCACCTCTTTCGATTATTGAAAATCATGTTGAATTCTTTACTTTCTTGATTCGTGAACTTAAAGGATATTTTAATGGAGCGTTATGGTTGACTCAATTGGAATCGTTTGTGCTTGAGAATGAGAAATTTGTTAAGGATGTTGAAGCTTCTGAGGAGTTTGTTAAGGAAATTTTTCAGGATCGTTTGAAAAGTATTGAGGAGGAAAAGAAACAGAGTCTTGTTGAGCTTCGAGTAGCGAATGCGATGTCTGTGATGTTGAATTGTTCTTTGGAAGAGGACCAGGAGATGTCTAATGATGCGATGGTCGAGTATCTTGTTTACTCGGATGCGATTAAATGTGTGTTTGAGAAGGAGATAAAGGATGTTGAGGATATGATTAGGGAGGTTCGATCGGATGTGAAACCGGTTCTAGAGTTTGAAGCTAAACACAAACTACACGGTCTTGAGTTCGACATTTTTGTTCCCATTCCCAACATTGTTCGGAAGAAAGTTAATAGGTATGTAGAATCTATGCCTTTATTTTATTATTTATCAAATAGTCGAGTGGTGAGGAATTGCGGATTCAAATCATAGTATAGTTACTTGCAGAACAATCTATACATTTGTTATATTAGTTCTTAGTAACATATTGAATGGATCTTTAAGTCATAGTGAAATTGGCATTGTATGAGTTTACTTTCAATATTGTTTCTTATTGATGATGATGATGATGATAATGATGATGATGATGATGATGATGATGATGATGATGATGATGATGATGATGATGATGAATGTTCTAGGCTGCACTGGTGCTGGTTTAATGTTGTGGGTTTTAGGACTTAATAAAATAATTAACACATATGCAATTTCCCTTTACATAGAGTCACTCTATAATATGCTATGCAAATTTAGTTGATTACTGTATGTGTTTTGAGGTTTATATGTGTTCATAAAGTTTATATTTTGTCTCTGGCATGTGTTTAAATATTATGTTTGTTAAAGGTATCAATGGAGTTTGAATATTACTTTTAAAATTTTGTGACATTCTTAAGATTAGATTAAGATCTTTTGAGGCTTAATATAATTGCTTTTGAAGGAGTTTCTTTTGCTCTTGATGCAGTCTGTTTTTTTAGGTTGATGCTTGTATGAATCTAGATTCTAGATTCAGTATGAGTGAGATTGATACTTGCTTAACAAGTTATTAGATAATAGTTCTGTAGTTGAGCTGTAAATGTTTCAGTGATGTGTCTATATTGTTTCTGTTCTGTAGCTATGTCTCTAAAATCCTAATTTATATTTCAAGTATGTGCTCCATGTAATGAAAGGTCTTTCTTGCTTTTACAAATTGTAATGGATTTTGGATCCTTCCTAAGTGTTGAAATTTAGAATTCAAAGTTTCTAAGTTTGAATATATTTTACTTGGCAGGTCAAATTCCACTGTTGATGAGTTTGCCTGGTTAGATGAAGCCACAAGTAGTGGAAGCCAATTATGTTTGGACAAGAAGGCTGGTTGCTTAGAAGAAGGCACAAGTAAAGGAACTGAAAAAAGGTTAAAAAAAATTAATTAGTAGTAAGTTAGAATGAATATTAGATAGTTAGCACTCGATAGTCTTCTACTTTCATCATTTACTTTTGTTCAATAATTTGTCGACATTCTCAGTGTTAGTACTTTGATAAGTTTCTTTTGGATAGTGAACATGCTTTGGTTTATTTTTGTTAGATAGTTAGAATAAAGTTTCTTATGTCTCAAGATTCCACATTACTCTCAATTTTTTTTTTACAATTTAGAATTCAATTCCTACAACCAAAATCTTAATGAAATTATGTATTCTGAAGTTTCTAATAAGTTTTCATATATTTTACTTGGCAGCTGGTTAACATTGAGTGATGACGAGTTTGACTGGTAGGTTAGAAGGCACAAGCAAAGGAAGCGAATAAAGGCAGAAAAAGTTGAATTAGTTTCATCATTTACTTTTGTTCATTTGTGATTGTCACAGTGTTAGTACTTGGATAAGTTTCTTTTGGATAGTGAACATGATATGGTTTATTTTTGTATAGCAATACTTTGATAAGTTTCTTTTGGATAGTGAGCATGATATGGTTTATTTTCTCAATTATTCAAGCTTCCCCCCTAGTGTCATGCAGTCAATTTATCTTCATAGATCTATTTGTGAGGCAGTGTATAAGAGATTTATAGACTTTCTTTGAGAAGACTCATGAGGTGGGGAAGGTTGGGAGGAGGTGTGTGAACCGAAGGTTACGAGAGATGAGTTTATTAAAATGAAAATCAAGTTTACATTCATTTTGAAGAGGGATATGTGAACATTTCAATTTCTTTGGTGATAAGGTGAAACATTTGATTTGGCTCTCTACAACATGGAGTATTTGGAAGCTTTCGTAACATCTTATTTAGAGGCGTTTTACCGGACTTTGTTCAGTTGATAGACTAAATTAGGTTTATTTCTTGGTTTTGGTTTATTGGGCGCGCGGGTAGAAATTATATCTATTCTTATTTGAATTGGTGTGGCAATCCCTTAGAATGTCTTCTTAGTATTTAAGGAATTGTTTTATTGTAAGTTTCGAGTACTTCTTGTGCTTCTTATTAATACAACTTTTGATTATAAAAAAAAGAAGTTTATATTCGGTTAATTCATCCAATCTAATGTTTGTAAATTTTTGCCATATAATGCGCAGAGCCCAAAATTCCCCTCACATAGAACAACTATCAAGTTTGTTTTAAGGTAAACATGAATAACCTATCATGAGGATCTCTAATCAATTATCCACAAGTATAAATCTATAATGACTTTTTTATAAGATCCATCAACTAATTCTTATAAAAGTCGAGTGGTTAAGATGCCCAAGAAACCTTAGGGTATGTTTGGTTGGAAGGAAGAAAAATGGGAGAAAAGAAAATTACGGAAATCGATGGATTAATTTAGACTAAAAGTTAATCCAAATTCATTCATTGATTTCCGCAATTTTCTTTCCTCTCACTTTCTTTCCGTCAAAACAAACGGACCATTAATGTTGCAGCTCATACATAGAGGACTGTTTTGATCCTCTATGGCTGGAAATCGAGTCAAACTACTCAGCTCAACTCGATTAGAATTTGCTTAGCTCGAATTTCAACTCAATTTTGATACAAAACCTTTATTTTTTTCTCAAATTTGACTCCATTACAATTTATGGACAATTCAGTTTGACTCGTTAGCTTGAATGACATAATTAAAAAATCAACTCATTTTTTTTAAAGAGAAAAAATCAAACATAAAAATAAGGGTAAATACGCTTATACAGTTATACCCCCTATAATGTAGACGAATTTTGTTTTTCTCCCTGCAAATTTTTGTTTGGTGACTCGCTCCTTGCAATGTTGAATTATTTTCTCCCTATTTCATTTTTATCCCTGCAATGTTGGCCTTTACTCCCCTGCAGGGGGTAAAAATGAACTAGAAAAGAAAAAATCAACATTGTAAGGAGCGAGTCACAAAAAAAAGAATTTATAAGGGGAAAAAACAAAACACGCCTACATTGAGTAAAGACTCATTCACCCTAAAAATAAATAAATGAAGAATTTAAACAATATGACAACAGGAAATTCTGCAAGAACTGAAAAATGATGAATTCATATTCTAAATCACAATATGCAATCCATTGGAAGCAACTGTTAAAAATTTAATCATTCGAAGTATTTATAACAACTAATCATCATCACTTCCATAGTTTTGGCACAAAGATTGTAATCCACTAGGAGTATTAGAGGTCACTGGTTTCTTAATAGCAGAAATCCTCACCAAAGGATTAATCTTTGGACGACTACTGCTCGAGTCGGAACCATCCAAACTAGCATTTGTCAGTGTGTCAGTTGCTTTTCCTCGAAGGTCTTCGGAATGTTTTTGCCTCTTTGCATTATTATTGAATGTTTCATCAGGAATTCTGCTGATAGAAACTTCAGAATTATTAGAGAAAATTGATTTTATCAGTGCTTCGTCTTCTTCGAATCTTTTCTCCTTGTCTGCTGCCGTACGTTGCAAGGCAGCGAGCATTTCATCAACACTGACAGTTGCATGCCTAGACTTCATCGATTTCATCTCATCCAGTGCAGCAAGAATGTTCATCTCTCTTTTAGAATCAAGAGTTCTCTTCTCTAATGACTTCATTGCATCTCCAATTTCTTCAGCTTCCCTCTTTTTTCTAATTTCATCGATTTCCTCCTCTTCTGCGCGCCAAGGTTCAAAATTTCTGGTTGCACCAGACTCAATGACATAATCTGAATTCTGCGGATTAGTCTTCATGATAAGTTCAGCCGAGCACCGGCTGCATTTGAAATAAAATCTGAAAATTATAATTCCGAGATATGTCTCGCCGATAACATCCTCCTTTCTGCAGTTGATCTTGGTTCCTGTGTAAGTATAATTACCGCAAGTGTTACATCGAATGCTCATGGAAAGCATCATGCGAACCTTGATTTGTCGATTGTTGTGACTTGTTGCTCTAGGAAGCTTGGCAGGATCGAAATCGGGTGGATAATACTTGTTCAAAACCTTCCTCTCACCCATATTTCAAAGGAGATTCAAATTCCTAAAAAAATTGAAAACTACGGATTCAATTATTATCACTCTATATGGATTGAGAATTAGAATTAAACAGTCACATAAAATTCATAATGAATATGATAATTTAGTAACAAATTCGAAAAGATAAAGGAAAAGGAGAAACAAAAAACAAAATAGGATTTTTACCTTTTAAGAGAAAGCTGCGCTAACACATTAGACACAAGGAAAGCGGCAGGGTTAAAAAAAGAATCCTTTAATTTCGTAAAAAAATATTAATAATAAAATAAATCAAATCTTTTAAATTTATTAAAAATAAACTGTTATAAACTAATCCAAATCTTTTACATTACAATGATATATAATATCTATATATAGATAAATATAATGAGTCAATTATATGGCCCAATGATTTATATGGACATCCACTAATAATATTCATAACATAAATAAATATTTTATTTGGTTGATTTTCACATCTTTATCTTTATTATATACATTACGAGATTCCCACGGAGTTTTCTCGTGCATTCACAATAAGGGTGTACGTGGGCCGGATTGAGTTGGGTTTGACCAAAACTAAAACCCGGACCACATAACGTACTGTGGGTTGAGTCTAGTAAAATAACCACCAGTTATAACATTTGGTCGGGTCGGGTAAACCCACTAATTCCCGGGTTGGATTGAGTTAGGTAGTGGGACACCCAAACTATTTTTCTTTTCTTTTCTTTTATATTAAAAATATAAATATCGAATCATTATATTTTTTCATAAAAATAACTCAATCATTGTATTTTTTTGAAAAATAGTGGTACTTTTTTTTACTATAAAAAATAATCACCTATTTTTTATTTATACCCACTAATTTATGGGTTGGATAGTGTGTTATTCAAATGGATTTTTTTTCATTTTTTACAATATCAAATGACTAAACGAAAAATCATCTCTCTACCAAAAAACAAAAAACAAAGAATCATCATATTTGTTTATGAAAATTATTCAATATTTTTATTTTTAAAATAGTGCGATGAATTATCATATTTGTTTATAAAAATTATTCGATCTTTTTATTTTCTTAAAAAATGGTATAACTTATTTTCAATACTAGTTTTGAGACCCGTGCATCGCACGGGTCTATTGAATTTTATTAATAAAATATTGTTAAAATATAAGTTAAGTTTGTGTTCTTTTTTGTAAAATTTATTAAATTAATAATTTTTTTATTAAGGTAATTGTCCCGTGTATGATTTTTTTGTAATAAATTATAATTAATAACAACAAATATTTATTATGCAATTACTTTTTTTATTAAAGCAACTGTCCCGTGTATGATTAATATTTTTTGATTAAAATAATTGTCTCGTGTATGAATTTTTGATTCAATTCCTTTTATGTATTAGTGATAAATATTTTGTCTTGTGTTTTTTTTTTATATTTATTTTTGATGAGAATTCATTCTTCTGTTGTTTAAAATAAAAACTATTTGTAAAAGTTCATGTCCATTATTTTTTTTTTTTTTATATTTAAGATTGATATTATACTAAAGTATAAAATTAATTTAGAATAAAATATTTAGAAAAATGTTATAAAATATTATTAAAATATAAGTGACATCATTGTGCTCATTCTTGTAAAATTTATTAAATTAATATTTCTTGATTAAAACAATAGTCCCGTGTATGATTCTTTTGTAATAAATTAAAATTAATAAATATTTATTTTTCAATTCATCTTTTTTATTAAATAAATTGTCCCGTATATGATTAAAAAAATTTATTAAAGAAATTGTCCCGTGTTAATTCGTAAACTTTTTTGATGCATGTTAATTCATTAATTTTCACTAACAAAAATTATATCATTATAAACTTTTTTCATAAACTACCTTATAAAACTTATAATAAGTCAATCCAAATGGGTTCATTTTGTGTAATAAATTAAAATTAATAAATATTTATTATTCAATTCTTTTTTTTATTAAATCAATTGTCCCGTGTATGCTTAACTTTTTTTTAAAAGCAATTGTATCGTGTAAATTCGTAACTTTTTTTTATGCATGTTAATTTATAAGTTTTCACTAACCAAAATTTTACCTTTATAATCTTTTTTCATAAACTACCTTATAATACTTATAATAAGTCAATCCAAATGGGTTCATTGTGTTTTTATTTCCATTTTTATGTTCTTTTATTTTTAAGCTCATAAATAAGTATTTTTTTATTAGGTTTTTCTATTTTTAATTTATATATATATAAGTTGTTATAAGTTAGATTGAGTTATCATTCATCATTCAAAAAGAAAAATTACTATGTTTTCACTAAAAAAAAGAGTTTGCACTATTTTTTATGTGTACCTTTTATATTGATTTTTGTTCCTATTTTTATGCGTAATTTTTTTTAATTAATTTTTTTGTTAAATATATTTGATTAATATCTTTTTTTAGAGGTGATTTCCGATGCTATTTTTATGGGAAAATTTATTTATGCTTATCTTTTTTTTTTCTTCCTATTTTTGTTTTGTATCTTTTTTTTTAGTTTAGAGTTAAAATTACATTTAAGGGCATAAACTCTGAAATATTATTAAACTTGATTGGACAAATTTGGTATTTTAGTAGTAGTTTCTTTTAATATATTGTAAGTAGATAAAAATATTTATTGATCAAATGGCAAAATCTTTAGTATTTTCATAAAAATATTTATAAAAACATAACACTAGTGGGTCAGCGGGTTTTTTGGGTTGGGTCCGGGTTTACCCAAAACCCAAATTTTTTATGGATTTTTCATTTTTGAAATCCATATTCACCCACTTGCCCGACCCAACCCACTTTTTTTTTGTTGAATTGGGTGGATTGACCGGATCGAGTGGATCTGCCCAATCCATGTACACCCCTAATTCACAATAAAAATTGTTTAGGTGTCATTTAATTAGAGAAAAATTATTTAGGTGTCATTCAATTAGAATTTCTCTAATATTATATACTTATGTGGAGTTTCTAGCTTAAGGTTTGCACTTCGAATCTCACCGACAACAATAATTAAATTTTTATAATATTTTGTCGTAAATTATCCTTTTTTTACCTCAATTAGAGCTTCTTAAATATTTTTCTTATTTTGTTTTATTAGAAACTCTCAATTTTATTTTTTTTGGAAACCTTCAAAAATTATCAGCAAGTCGATGACTTTTGTTTCAATTATGTAGGTTTTGTTTTTGGAGCTTTTCTTTTTGTTGGATAGAATCGTTATTCTCGATTACAATAAAGAGAAAAATGTGTTGGACAAAATTGATCAAGAGACTTTTGGTAAATCTGGTGCTCGTGGAATCGTTCCAGGTGAGTATATTGCTGTAGATGATTGGTGGTTGTGAAAAACAAAAGCTTGTTTATGTGTTGAATAGAGATACTGCTGCTAGGTTAACTAACTATTTCTTCTCCTTTAGAAGCTCATAAATCACATACTCTTGTTTTTATGAGTGTATTGAATAGTGTGGCTGCTCCATCTACTAATTGCGCAACCATAGTTAGGAACAAACAAGTGGCTGTAAACGTGGGCTTCAAAAGTGCTTCAGGCGACAGTAACACTGGAGAGCAACATCCATTCAAATTTTGAGTTTGGAGAAATGCCACAGGTGGAATTTTTAATTTTTGTTTGTATCTTCCATGTAGCTTTACTGCTTCAGATGTGTGTAGTCAACTTATAGAGGATATCCTGTTCAGGTCTTGTCTTCGGAATTTGAGTTTGATCCTTTCAGCGATGATGTCCTCCTCCCTGATCCCAGGCCCGGCGGCACTAGGAATGGTTAGTAATATTGGTGTTATTGTAAATTTTCTTCATATGCCTGCCTGAAAAGATAATTTATCTGTATTTGTTTTCATTTTAGCCAAAAAGTTTCAACCCAAGATTAAGCCACGGCCTAGAGTCAGCAATACACCAGCTTCATCTGGTGAGTTGCCTACTTTCACAAATGATAAGTTCACCTTTACCCCCGTCAGGAATTCTTAGGTCAACCAATTTTAAATAATAAGTTTGATTGTATAAGCTCAGGCATTCCATTCTCTGAAGACAATAGAAGCTCGGAAGCAGTTATTCCTTCTCATCCAGATTCCCTGAATGCTATGACATCAGAGGCTGTAGTCCATGATGGAACTAGAGATTTGGCTTCTAGCTTTGGTAAACAAGCTGCAGAGGTAAAGTTAAATTTACTATTTATTTTTCAGTTTCATTAATCTGTTTAGTAATGATAAATTTCGTACCTACACCTATATAGACTGCAGATATTTTTTCCGGGCTAGAATCACTTGATGACATTCTCAACCCAGCTGCAACTGGTACAGGTGAGTTATTAATTCTCTGCAGTTTATCAAATTATGAGTTTCAGTCGTTTTGTATTTCCATTTATTCTCTCTTACTACTCATGTTTAATTCGCTTTCGGCCAATTGTAAGTACCCGATCCTGGGACTCTTCAGTACTGATTGGAAAAAATTGTTTGTAGGAAAACCAGATCTTAAATCTTTCAATGTGAAGGGTGCAGAGGAAAATTTTGTCCTTCCAGGATATGATAGCAAAAGTAGGACAGAAACACAGGTGAAGATTATGGGATTTATCTGATATGATAATTTCCCAAATATATGCCAAATAGATAATGATTATTGTTTTGGTATAAAAATGGCTGTGGTTATTATTGGTTTCAGGAAGGCGCTGACTTGAATCCTGACTGCCCAATTGACAATGTCTATGATTATCAATCCATGAAATCTGCCACAAATCCAACATATGAAATTCCAAGGCAGGAACGGTTGACAAATTCTGCAGATAGTCCCACATTGGCTGACTTTTTGCAGCAAGACGGTACTGGAGAGAAAGAAGTAAATATCCGTTGTTATGATTTGTCATTTTTTCACTTCTCTGATTTGTGAATTTGATTGTGTAGATAATTTGTCCTTTTATTTGCAATCTTTCTCAGGATGCTAATGAGAGAAAAAAATCTGTAAGGAAGAATAAAAGATCGTCTAATGCTGGTGTGGAAGATAAAGGTGGTAAAACCTCAAAGAAGCCGAGAAAACAATCAGTTCGTAAACCTGCTAAAAACTCATTGAATGAGCCTGTTCAGGATGATGATGATGTCCTCGACCCTCCTTATGAGTTTGATGGAGATGAACTTCAAGAAAATGACAACGAGGATGAAGTGGATAATTCATCCAAGAAAAGGGCATCAACAAGTTCAAAGAAGAAATCTGTAGCTAAAAATGGAAAAACATCTAAAAAACGCAAGAAGGCTAATGATGATTTAGACAAGGTTACTGAAGAACCTCCTAAAAAGTTCCCACATTCATCTCAGCGTAGAAAAAGATGTGGTAAACTTATCAGGCTATATTTGTTTAACTGATGTGTGTGATGATTATATTTTATATGCTTATTGAGAAAGTGTTTTCATTTTCATAGTGGACAAGGCTCTGCTGGATGATGACTATCTTGATCAACGAACATTACCTCTTAGGGATATTATTTTACTTGCAGAACATAAGGAGCGATTGGCGGTGAGTATTATTCTCAAATATAATTACTGTGTTAGCAATTGATATTTGTATTTTGGGCAGTATAGGTTAAATTTCACCAACTGTTCCATTTGTTTCTCTATGTAGAAAAAGGAGGCAACAACTACTAATACATCTTCCACCAATCAAAGGTACACTACGTAGCTTATGATCGAGTGTATTTATTAGGGTATGCATAGCATATCTAGTTACTTAAAAAGTGTAGTATTCATCAAGGCACTTGATGCATTCAGAGCACAACTCTCTCCCATCAGTTGTTTTGAACAAAAAGGAAAAGGGAAAACGTAAATGTTATATAGAAAAGTGCACTTGATACTATCGACGACTGGCTGATTTTACTGTCGTTGTTGAGTCATATGCAGTATTCTATATAGATCTCACTTCTCAAAATGTTTATATGATGCAGCGATGGGATTGGGGATTTTCTTCATGAGGCTGATGCTAACAGTGAAGAGGAGTTTTATGGGTCAGATGATGGTTATAGAGACCCATATGATGATGATCAATATCAAGCAGCCAGTGAAAAGATTACATCAACTGCTCCTTTATTGAATTACCAGTCATTCATGGACAAGGCGGCACCTAGAGCAAAATGGTCAAAACAAGAGACTGAACTGTTTTATGTGGTATTTGCATAATTCTTACAATGTCTGGCATTATTTTTTTTCTTAAAAACACTGTTATATGCATAGTAGATTAGTAATTGTCTTTTTCAATATATTAACTTATCATTTTTTAAACATAGGCAGTTAGCTTTTGCACAGATTTCGATATGATACAACAACATTTTTTCCCTAATAAAACACGTCGTCAAGTTAAGTTGAAGTTCAAGAAGGAAGAGCGGCAACATCCTTTACAGTTATCTGATGCTTTGAGTAATCATGCAACAGGCTAGTTATTTTCTGTGTTGTTCATGCTCACTGTTTACGAGCAAATAAAACTCTACTGATTCAATTATATACCTTTCTCTTTTCTAGATCTTTCTAAATTTAAATTGCTGGCTGAGAAACTGAGGCAAACTTCTAATAAGGTAGAACAAGATACTGCTAGAGATGCTCCGGATTTCATGCCTGCTGGGGAGGAGGAGGTTGAGGAGCTGATACCTGGAACTGGAACTAATATTGTATGTACTTTCTATGTGATACGACATTAGTATGTATGCCTTGCCTGACATAACGTAGCAAATGATGACAATTATAATTGCCAAGTCTTTCCCTCCTTTTTATAGATTGAGGATATCCTTCATTAATTTGTAGCTTTCTGAAGTCTAATATTTCTTATCCCATAATTGACCTTGCCAATTTTCAACACTCTTATTATCTGAATGCAGGAAGAGGTTGCAACTACTCAGCAGGAGCAGGACCACATCGATGATAAAGATCAGGAAGATTCTATGGCATATCCAGTTCCGGAGGAATCTGATGTTGATGATGATGATGGTGAAGATCCGTTACTAAAATGGTCTCAGTATCAAAGTTCTATTTAGTGATAAAGAATATGCTGCTAACCAGCAATTTTGATCTCATTTTTTAAAATTGAAGTTTAGGTGATATTTTAGTTTTTCGCAGTCGAGGTATATTTACTATGTCTCTATTGTAAGTTGCACGCATAACATTGGTTTATAAGTTTGGTCAATATAGTTTGGTCAGTATAAATCATTTTTATTAAGGCAAAATCCATTATGTTTATTTGGGAAATAAGTGGCTCACCTCAAGTATCAACTCACATTGTTGTCCTGAAGGCAGTTATTGATTAGGTATTTGTATCCTGCATTAGGACTTCAAAGTGATTATTTTGCATTTGAAAAGAGCTGAAAATGAAGGTGGCATTTCCCTACCTATACCATGATGTATTAGATGGGCACAAAGGGTGAGCATCGGTAGGATTTGGGCGGTTTCGGGCCGAAAAACCCAAATCCGACCATAACTGAAAAGTATAAAATATCACCCATTTCCGACCATTTCATTGATCGGTTTAGTCGGTTGGCGGTTGGATCGGGTGGCGGGTTAATCGGACAGTTTTACAGGGGTAAGAAACAAACAGAAGTTTCTAATGACCTTTACAAGTTAGATATGGATCTGGTGACAGGAAGTAGTTGTTTTATTTCGAGTCACAACTTTGAAGAAGAAGAAAGAATATGCTTGTAAGTTTGTAACCACATCACCACTGTAATCACCATTATTCAGAGATAGGAGGGAGGTTGAATACTTGAATCACTTGTATGTAACAGCAATGCAAACCATTGCTTGCCACCGTCGCATTTGGTGTTGTCTCTGACTTCTGGTATTTCATCCTTGAGTGGGTAGAAGAGAGTACGAGTAGTAGTATGCAAATAGTTGGAAATAAGAACATGAAAAAAAATAGATCTCAATACTTCATAACTTGCTTGCTTGTATAGCGAAACATATGAGAGACGTGAGTCAAAAATATAGAATCCGGGTTAATCTTTGGGAAAATAAAATTAATCACTTACAACAAATTAAAGCCAAAAACACATTATAGTCATTATGCAAATTTATTTATACAACCAAAATTTTTAGACGTTAACATGACATGTTTCATGTTTGTATGGCGTTCCACCTATCATGTAAACCATGTACATTTAGTTCCCTTAAACTATAATATTTGGGAACAATCTGATCTCCAATATTTTTAAAACTCCTAAATCAAAACTCCATCTTCTTGCTTCTTCATTTTCCCTTACTTATTCGCATCAAAATCATATTATTAATTTGTTCGAACCTAGACCTTAAATGTGATAGGCTTAAGTAGATCTCAATTATTTTGAGAGATTAATTTTTGTAATTTACGTTACGTAAAAATATTTTGATTTTTTAAAAATATTAATAAGATCCCATAGAAAAACAAGGAATGTAAGACCAAAAAAAAACAAGGAATATCATACCACAAAACTAAAATGTTTTTATTCGTTCTCAATTTTTTTTTGTCTCTGTATATTTTTTTGTTGCAAATTAATCCATGTATGTGTAAATCATTTTGATTTTAGTCCCTAAAGCTAAAATCCGCAGGAAAATTCGCTGGTTTCCTGCGAATTTTAGTTTTAAAGGACTAAAACCAAAAGATTTGAACATACAGAGACTAATTTGCAACAAAAAATCGCGAACCTACAGGGACGAAAATGATATTTAAGTTTTAAATAAATAACTAAATTGACTCTTTAACAGATTAATATAACCTTCGTCCTTATATATAAGATCTTCTTTAGATTATTTTTGTTCCTTTTAGAGGACCCTTTTCAATTTTCCAAGTACATTAGTTATTTCTTTACCAACATACCCCTAATTAAAGTATATCTTTTTCTACAATTTGTAATAAATACTCTAAAAAAAAACATTAACTCATTATCTCTCTTAAATAATAAAATTGTAAAAATTAAAAACAATATCAATTGTCACCAAATTTAATTCGACAATCAACTTTCTTAATCTCTGTAATTTTCTCAAGAAGATCTTATATTTAGGGACAAATAAGACTATATAATTTAACTATAAATATTTTAAATTATTTATTAATAAAAATTAAGAAAAAAAATTATTTTGAAAATGTTATCGAAACAAATCCAACACCTTATATGTTGATATACTTTATAATAAAAAAAATAAGGTTAAAATAATATATATATATATATATATATATATATAAGGGAACTTTCAAATGAGAGGAAAGTTAAAATGAGAGGGTGAGAGGATTAAATGTGAGACATTAGATTAAATGTAGGGTTATGATTAGAATTTAATATTAGTGACCTGTGTGAAACTTAATTTTCTTGAACAAACACATTATCTCTCTTCCTCACTGAAAGTGATTCGTCTCCTTCCTCTTTCTCTCTTATTTCACTGTTCTTCCTTTTTCTGCCTTCACATTCACTATTAATTAATTGTTAATTTTTGGATTGTGAACAAATCAAATTAATTCACAATAGCAGATCTAAAGAAATATTCCAATACCTAAATCTGCATGCTCACATAATTTACAATTGAAATATTCAAATACTCAAATTGGATGTTATCGGTGGAATGGAATGAAATGAACGGAGTACATCACAAATCAACCTCTTTTGTCTCCACGGATTATTCTCTGAAAACCATTAACAAGGATTTATCCAAGGAAAAAGAAGTTTATCTCTAGCTTTCCAATATCAGCTGAATAAATAAACAAAGAAATTAAAAGGAATGGAAATCAGTGTGGAACAACAACCCCAACCCCTTTTAAAAAGAAGAAATAATAAAAAATGGGCAATTAGAATTTCTATCCATCACAAACTCAACCCATTTTGTTTGTAAAGTTTCCATCTCTACATGGATTTGAAAGAAAACATAGGGGTCAGTTGTAGAGCTTGAAGAAAGACCAAAGACCTTGATGCAAACATGGTTTGATTGAAAATGCGTAATTTTATAACTTTACTAAAAACTTGAGTTTAAACTTTATACAATAAAAGCATTGGGCAAGATCTGGAAACTTGAAACTTGCAAGGAGAAAAGAAAACCCAACAGTCACGAGGCAGAGAGAGAAGAGAGAATAAAAAAATCACCTGCAATTTAAAAAATGAAAGTTCATCATAAAAATTAATCTAATGGTTGAGATTTAACCCTCTCACCTTCTTATTTTAAAACTCCTCTCACTTGAAAGTTTCCCTATATATATATATATATATATATAATGCATCTGATCAAATCGAGTCTCTTAAAATGAGACATTATTATTTTAATTTTTTAACAATAAAAAAAAAAGAACAACAAGATGCACAAGGTAAAGGCTAAAACAAACTATGAGTGGAAAAAAAGACATTTTTTTTGATAAAAACTAACAATTTGAATATATAACAAATTGCGTAAAATAGTTTGTTTGATTGATTGAGTATTGAAAATTTTACAAAGTCCAATATGTCTAGAAAAACACAAGTTTTACTCGCCAAAACAATGTGGGCAACAAAATTTTGCCTTGTTCATCGAGTTACGCAGATCGTGTGTGAGTTTTCTCACTAGTAGGGTATGGATCGCCCATGTTCAACCGATTCTTCCTTCTTTTGCGGCATTTCTCGTTTCCCTTATCCATGCATGGGCAACTTCTTTATACTGTGGTTTCGGGCTCTTAGCTTCTTCGGTTAGTCGTGCTATAAACATGGAGTAAAATGCTTTGTTGTTAAGTTCTACTAAATTTTGACTAGATCTATTAGTAGATTTTAGGCATGTCCTTGAAACACTATTAGTGTACTATATATAGTAATTTTGTGTTGAAAATTGTACATTTTATCTTTTTAAAAGTCAAAAATTGTGTCCTAAAAATACATGTAAGCATAACCCAATATAAATATTAACTGACTATCAATTTGAGCTCCCCCTCTCAGCACGCATATGCTTGAAATTAGATCCTAATTTTGAGGTGCTATCTCAGAAAGGATGCATAGAAAAATTGAGGAGCCGTGCCAATTCCTCAGGAGTCTTTAACATCAAGCAAAAATAAACTATGGCTAGTAATTATGTCCAAAAAAATAATGTGTCGGCGTGGTAGACTATTGTAGTACGTAGCTAGCAACATATAATCACGATGATGAAATTAATAGTACAAAATGATGTCTTCTTTTTTTTTTCTTTCTAAATTAAATAGAAAAACATTTCACATCAACTATTCTGTTTCAACAACCTCTCATTGCATTTATAGGCAATTATCTGTAAGACGCACGAACTGGGGTAGCTTAGAGATCTGTGGGGTCCATTTTGTTCTCCAACATAATAAAAAAAAAATGGAACAGTTGGGAAATTGTGGAGTAATTATATATAGAGTTGTAGTGGAAGAAATTAATGGATTATGGGTATAAAAGAAAAACATTATCATGAAGCTAAAGTGAAGATTTTCATACAATAATTTATTCAACAAATTAGACCAAGGATAATGTTTGAGATATTATACATGTATCTTTCTTCTCACGTTCCCGACCAGTATATATGAATACTTAGAAGTTAGATTAATTGCAACAAACAAATGCGATATGTTCTTAAAGTGATGTTTATAACAAATCGGTATCGGAAGTTTCTTGTGGTTTTTCTTCTTCATTGCGTAGAATGAAGCTTTGACTTATTCTCTAGACAGGTGAGAAGCTTTGACTTGTCATATTGCGTGTGTTTTGAACAAAAGAGTTTATGACTTCATATTTCACCGTAAACATATACTATATATATATATATATATTTGTTGTGATATTTTAAGTGGAAAAAAAATTAATATTGGTTCCTTGAATTGGAGTGTAATGAGTTGTTATGTTGAACTCTGATTTAAGGGCATATATATGGTAAATTATTTAAATACAAAAATTTATTCTTAAATAGTACAAAAAATTTAATATTAAGGTTAAATATGCAAGTATATCAAAAATAACTTCAATACTCTGGTCTTTAATACAAGTCTCAATTGCAAGTGCAATTAACCAGTGCAAACTCAAAAAGTTCATGATCGAGGTGGTGCAAATTAATTAAAAATTGAATTATTAGTGTAAAGTTTTAAGTTAATGGTGTGCAATTGTACCTCTGACTACAAGGTGGGTCTTCCTCTGATCGGGATTAAGGCTCTATTTGATAACCAAAATAAGTTAGCTTATAAGTTTATGTGGGAAACGCACCCTGCTTTTCAGTCAATATATAGCGACCATCATATCCAATCAATTTAGTGATCCAGATTAAGCAACATGCATGTCAATATATAAAGATATATGTAAAATAAATATGTTCATTTTTTTAATATTCATGATAAAAATTGTTTTTTCCTTTTATAAATAGGTATGACTTTAGAAGAGCTAACAAACTTCAAATTGGAGAAGAGTTGGAGTTTCAGCTTTCAGATTCTCCTGAAGTCGTGGTCGTTGACATTGTTCGCAAGCGTTGAATATGAAGTTAATCCTTAAGCTACATCCTTAAGTTTCTATCTATGTTTATGTTAATTTATGGTTTCAATTTCATAACAATTTGTTGTCTTTTTGTGTCATTGGTTTCATCAGAACAAAACTTATATGTTTGACGATCATCAATGATGTCTTATTGCTATGTATGTATGTATGTATTATCAACCGTGGTCTTCTATTCCTACTTTTTTATATATATGTTTTCGTTTTTCATAAAGTTGGAGTTCTATAAATATATAAGTTACATACATAATTATTTTCCAACAAATTGTAACTTTTAAAATTGGTAGCTGAAAATAAAAAAAACGCGTAACTTTTCGACCCGTCCGATAGGACGGCTTATCTACTATAGTTGATAAATAGTTAGTTAAAGCATTTCACACTATATGTTTAAAGAGAAGAGAAGGTTGAGTGATAATTTGATATGTGAAATACGAGTGTTATAATTTTTTATAGAGTATTATTGTTATATTTAGCGAAATGATTTTTCACGAGACCTCACAAAACATATGTTTTAGGTTATACCATAACTCAATGGTAAAATAGTTTTGTTCATATTAATTCCGGAAATAGTGTAATACACGTAGGCAGTGGTGTTCAGGGGCGGAGGGAGTGGGGGGACACAGGGTGGCCACAGTCCCCCCCAGTTTTCTAGAAAACTTTGTATATTATAGGTATATATGTATGCTAGGAAATTGATTTTAATTTCTTTGACTTTTCAAATCATAATAAAATACATAGTAAAAGTAATGTTAAGTTTTCTGTCATCCAATAAGTTGTTATCTGCATGCTTTTATATAGTTCATGCATGAGGTCTTGATGTTGTTTGTAAGAAATAGGACTACTTTTTTTTTTTTCTAAACTAAAATAGGTGTAAAGGATTTTGTCACCTTTTTTTTTAAAGGTATATATTAATATTTGATGTGAACCTCTTTTCCTTTATTATTTAGTACCTCCTAATAGATATATATTTTTATTCTATTTTAGTTAAATATAAGAAAATAGTGTTTATAAGTTATAGCTCAATTGATAAAAAAAAAAAAAATTAAAATAGTTAGGCTGGATCTCATGAAGGGGTTCGAATCCCGACTCATCCACTTATGTGTGTAAATTTATAACAATTTTATCATTTCGTCTATAAAAAAGGATTGTAATTATATTAATTTTTTTTGTATATATTGCACATTTAATTATTTTATTTTTACTAATTATGATGCATTAATTCACCGCCCCCCTTAATTTAAAATCCTGGATCCGCCATGAGTGGTGTTTATGTAGTAAAGTTACACTTATCGTGATAAATTCGTGAATTTGTTTTCGCTATACATAACATTTCTGTTTTTTATAACTCTTGAATTGGAAAATTGTTAGGTGATGAATAAACGATATTGATGTATTTTCATAGATATAGACAAGAGTTGTCAAATCCCGTTAGATATTTGTCACCAGGGGCGGAGCCAGGAATTAAACATAGGGGGGGCTAAGTCTAAAAAACTATAATTTAGTCCATTTTACACAAAAGATAAGGCAAATTACACCACATTTTTATGTTACAAGTTAAAATTAAAACCAATACAAAGTCCATTTTAGCACTATGAACTAGTTCTAGTACTATGAATAAAACAATACGCAAGTTTCACACACCAAAATGGTTAACAAAAACAAGGAACCACACTTACTAACCAAACATAAACACATTAACCCAAGAGCCTCATTTCCAAAAAATGTCTATGACAAAGTTGACTCCAAACATACCTCATGCTTGCACATTTTTTTATAATAAAAGATAAAAACTCAATATATATACACATCAATTTTTATTAACTCAATTAATATCACTTATAAAAAGAACCGAAGATATTATATTAATTATTAGTAGTATTATAAAAAAAAATATCAAAGAGGTGGGGGGGACCATAGCCACCCCCTGTCCCCCCTCTCCCTCCGCCCCTGTTTGTCACTATATTTTTGGAATGTATTCTTTTATATAGTTCATCTAAGATTTTTTATAGTAGTCTTGTAGATTTTCACCAACACAAAATTCAACCCATATACATGTCGACATAGAAATAAATTGATTTGAAATATTTTGTTGACACATCACTCTCTACTATGTGTACAATTTTGTAGACTACTATTATTTTGAAATAAGAGTGTTTTTTCCCCCTAAAGTGGAATTTAGATTCACATTTCCGTACTTCTATGAACAAATCTCTTCGGTGACTTTATTCACTTTTTGCACACAAAGTTGTTCCAATTATCTAAGTCATATTTTGATTGTTTATGGAGAATTTGTATTTAAGTGAGTACATTAGTGAGTAGAGACACTTTAGCTTACATCATTTTAATACAAAATATCAACCTAACATTGTAGTTTCATTGACTTGAATTTTTGGTCTTTTATTAAATGCCCTTTTGAGCATAGGTTATGATCATATTCATACCACTAAATAAAATAATGCATTAGGACAAAAAAGATTAAAGATACTATATGGTAATGTAGCTTTCATAGTTTCATTGCATGCTTCACATCTAAAGTGAACAAAGATAAAAGGGTTTTTTTGGCTAGGAATTTTACACGACCATAAAGGCATGAAACATTAAAATAATGAACCTTCCCTTAAAATGGATTTAATAGTAGTTAGTAGATCTGTTATTGGAAATGCATTGAATGTATTGAGATCATGTGAGGGAAAACAAGAAGGGCCCATTTACATAACTTGAGTTCTAAGATTGTCTAAATCATAATGATGATAGTTGAGTTTGGTGCCTCCACACTTGTCGATTATGATATTTTCAACTAAAAAATTTATTTTTCTCACTTAAGAGAGGTAAAACAGACTAATAATGCAATATTATTCTTTTTGTCTCAAGTTGTTTAGATTAATCCAAAGGAAGGTCAAGTAGTAAGTACATTTTTACTCAATTAATTAATGTTCTTTTTTTAAACGGGGAAGAGGGAATTTTTATTAATTCAAGTAACAATAATGACTGTATTTTACAACTGTCTTTCAGAGGATTCGAACTTGAGATTATAAAACTAAATTTCAACCATTAAATTAGTATATCAAGTAAAGTTTAATGGATTTCAATTAAAAACACACTTAGGGTGCATTTAATTTGCAAAATAGTAAGTACTGAACATAACAGTACATGACAAAATAAGGCAGAACAAGGTCGAACATGACAGAATAAAATTGTACCGGTGAGAAAAAGGGAGATAATATTTTTTATATTTGAAAATAAAATGGGTATTTTTGTATTTTTTTTATAGTTATACAATGAACAAAAAAGTTATCATGTAATTTAGTGAGAGACAAAAATTCTTGTTTTTTTTCTATTTCTTGCTGCCTATTTTGCCAAGTACCATAACCAGTCAGGGTACAATAAAAGTTGTCATGTCCACCTTAACTAAAGTTCATTAATCGATAATTGACTAGGTGTGTATTTGATAGAATACATGAATAAGTTACTTGCGTGTATAATTTTAGGCATTAAATGTATGTTACAATTACAATTATTATTCAATATTCATCCAATAGAAAATATGGAACAAATTTTACCTAAAAAAAAAAGAAAATATGGAACACGTGAATCTTCTTAAATTGAAATATAACAAGCAAAATTTATCTAGTAAATTTTTTGTTTCAGCATCAATATCTTAGAAATTCTAAGTAAAATAATCTAAAGTAATGCTAATCATACTTTATTATTAGAAAGAAGGAAAATTTTAAGAAAAAAGAAAGAAAGTTAAGAACCATGTTAAATATAATACCATATGGTCAAAAGAAATGATACACTCAATTTGAGTGATGCCCACAACTTTACATTCTTTGTTGCAGAAAAGAGGGAGATATTATTTGAGGGTTATGATTTGGTTCACCACTAATCTTTAAAATAATATATGTGAAAGATTCATTAATCCTAGAGGCAATTCATCAAGATTTGTAATTAATGGAAATTACAAGTAACAAGATTTATTAATTGATCTAGTGCATGTTTGGATTGACCATTAACCTTAGTGAAAATACAATAAGTTTTACTAAAATTATGATAACATATTATGATCATTGTTATGTTTATACTAAATTATTGGAAGCTTTTGACATATATATAGATATATGGTAGCTCAACAAGTTGTTCTTATCAAATATCATCCACAAAAAAGCCATCACATAGAAAATAATTAAAAAAATAAATAGAAAAGTCAAATCAATAATTTTGGCAGTATCTTTCCACCATGGTCCTATACATTATTCCCACATGGGATCATGTAAATTTCACTCATAATATGATGCATCTCATGACATACAGCAAAGAGCATATATTGTATTCAAAGATTTAGGTGTCTAATTCCACAAAAATCCAAAAAAACAAAATTATTAATATTTTAAATAAAGATAAACACTGCTTCCTATACTTGTAATAATATATTACAATAATAATACCTTAAAGGTTTCCAATGACATACTTGTCTTTACATACCATAATTTAGTAACATGTAGTAACAAAGATCAAGGTTTAATTAAAAAAGTTAAAAAAAAATTTAAAAAAAAAACCTTTTCTAGTAAGAACATGAACACAAGTACATTTTTGGATCAATTATTGGAATAATCTCAAAGGGACCTGCCATTAACTTGTTGATAAGTGCTTCTTCTTGTGGTTGGAAGTAGAACTAAAGATTCAGAAACTGCACAAGTTCTCTTACATGAACCATAGAGGCTAATAAATCCAAAACGATCACTAATACTCCTTGAAACTTTAGCTCCATTATTATTCCATAAATTGCTATTTGTAATTTCTTCATTATCATCCTTTGAACATTTAACCATTGCAGCAAAGAAAGGATCATCCCTTTGAAAGCTATTTTGAATTGAATTCTTCTTCCAAATCTTTGTATCATTATCATGATTGAACTTTTTAGAAGAGTGTGTGGTAGTAATTTTAGGGGGTGGTAATGGTAAAAGTTTCATAGATGATTTTTTATTCTTGTTGGAATTATGTTTCTTGGGAATTCCAGGTAATTGTTCCCAAGAAAATGGAACACCTGAGAATCTAAGTGGAGAGGCAGGACTAAGAAGAGGATCATCAGGAAAATAGATTGATTCTAGAGAAGAAGATGAAGGTGAAAGTGATGATGAACAAGAGGAGAAAGAAGCCGTTCGGCGTGAAGACGGATACTTTCCGGTAAGGAAGATTTCACATTGTTTTGGAACATCTTTGGCATGATTATGACTTAGATTTGGTGATGAGTCCATTTTTGTTTGTAGGATGTGAGGATGAGAGAAAAGATGAGTGTTTGTTTGGTTGGTAGATCACTTGGTTTATGTTCTCTATCTATACTATAAGCCTTTTTTTTTTTTAATTTCTTCACATATTAATATATAAGCTAAGGACATTGAGAAAGACAAGAGCACAAGTCCTAGTTACTCTAATATTTTTTTGGTTGAACTTGGTACTATATCTCAAGGTATTTAGATCTAGGTAGGCCAAGTTTGTATACAAACAGTTTAATTAAATGTTTATAGCATTTATCATATAAATAATAAGATTTTTTTCACTTTGTCAAAAAAAAATTCATAAGCTATTAGTTTATATAGATAACTTAAAAATAATTTATGAAAATGTTTATGATAATAAAATAAGGTTAAATTGGTGAATCCAAACATGACTTAGTTGTTTATTTTTGTCTCAACTATTTTATATTTTTTGTCAAGTAGTCTAATGGTTAGAAATTTCATTCTTAAAGTGAATAAATAGAGTGTTCGGGATTTTAATCATGACCTCTACATATATAATGTGATGTTCCTAGAAACTGATCTAAGCTCACGAAGACGGCCTCAACTAATATGTTATTGTTGAATTTAAATGTAAGTGGTTAATCTCACATCGACTATAAATGAATTCAATGTTTGATATTACATCTTGCTTTTGACACTTCTTCACACTCCTCAACAAAGAGTATAAAAGATGTTAGCTCTTTTTAGTGGTAGAGTAAGAGTGAGAAGTTAATATATTGAATCATATTCTCAATAGTACCTTAAATTTTGGGTCACAAAGTAGTATCCTAATGTTGACATCTCCTGAACTCCTCACATCATTGCGTGTTCTATTTAACTTTCATGTTTGATATTTTTTTGAAAAAATGAATTGGGATGAAAAGGTAACAAAAAATATTCATTCTAACAAAAACGACCCCATAGTATTCATTAGGGGAGAGGAGAAGGGGAACAAAACATGATAAAATTAATAATGATGGAGGTGATAAATAATCAATGTTTTAAATAGAGAGGTGTTAATCTAAGATGGTTAGGAAACAATCACATGGTAGTGGTGGTGGCTGGCCAAACAAGAGGAAATGCAACTACTAATAGTACTAATTAAGAAGGTACATATCCAAATTTTAATTGGATTTTGAGAGAAAAAAAACTGTCTCTATGAATGTTTGGAAGTATAAGGTAATTAATTTCATAAAGAAATACACATCGAACCACAAATGCAGTGTATGTTTGAATATCTTAAGGGTCAAGTTTTGGGGTGCCTCCTCGATGCGGTGAAGTGTGCTGTGAATTGTCAACAAAGCTCGGTCCAGGAGTCAATGGATTCTAGAGGTAGATTCTTGTACCACGTCATTGTTGCCTTCCTCAGTGTGGTGGAGAACAGCTTGCATTTGATTGCTCCTCGAACCCTTCGGTAGTCGAGGACAGCTTCGACATTTTCAATGTGGTCGTCGGGATCTGTCGTCCCATCATAAGTGTCCATTGCTGGCGGTTTCTCCAGACCCACGGGCAATGGTACTCTCATGATCCTTTCAGTCAAGGGACCCACGTGTCTGTCTTCGTCGCTTTCAGCAGAGTGGCGACGATGGAACCGAGGAGGTGGAGAGTTATATCTCCCAATATCCCGTCGAGGAGGTGGGGTTCTTCGCCCATATGTCGCCCCGTGTCTCCTCGGACTTGGGGATCTCAGGTGCGCCCGTATTACGCAGGGTCGCGGGGACCTGCACCTATTCTGCGAGCGATAACTCCTTCACGGGGAAGGTGATGCTCGCTGCCGAAAAGAGCTCGTAGAGGCTCGGGTGATTCTGGATTCCTCGACAGCCTCGATCCTACGATTTTGCTCGCGCATGATTTCTCCTTGCCTATTAATGGCAGTTACCAGCGATGCCAGGATTTGTTCCATCGGCGCTCCAACGGCCAGCGGCGGGATATCGAGCGGCTCCTTAGGGACGTTTGGGTTGTACGTTGGATCGTTAGAGTTTTCCGTTTCAGTGACGGAGGTGAAGTGACCATCAACCACGCCGTTTTCATTCCCGTTTCCTACTGGTGGCTGATGCTCACCGTTGTTGACGCTGTTTCCGGCCATTGGTCGTATTTTTTGAAGGTTTTTTTGGAAGTTTTGGTCTAATTTAGAAGAAGACGGGAAAACTTTAGTTTCCCATAGACGGCGCCACTGATCCGAGCAGTTGATCAGAGTCGACCTTGTCCGGTGTTCAGCGGTGTGCTCCGCCCCGTTCCGGTGAATGGGAAGGGGGGTTGTGTACCTGCAGGTGCTCCGACACTCAAATTAGTAAGAGAGAGTGGAACAGAGGTTTTCAGAGTCAAAGAATAATGTACCTTGCTCCTCTGAATGAGGAGAGTTTATATAGCCCCATCGATCAGCCAAGGCCCTTGATGGCATTAATGGCCATCAAGTGGCTGCCGGAAAACGGCTGGAAAGCCATGATGAGCAGTTAATGCTCATCATTCCGGTGGTCGGCTCGGCCGTTACAATATGCAAGGATATTGTGACCGTTGACCAGTGGAAAATTCTGATGGACTGCCCCTACATTCTACATCTGCCTTCTTCATTTTTATCTCATTTCATATGCACACATACCATTGGAATTGAACAATCATCGAGATATATATTTTATGTTTTCTTACTACCAATGGATCAAAGGTAACTTTCTTCAACTCATTGTTATATATTTACTTCAATCCTTCTTGTGTTTGTTTTTTTTTTTTTCTTTCAGTTTTTACCATGATAATTGTTTGAAGAATTGTAAGAGAAATGTGGAAATTTTTTTTTCTACCCCAACATTTATTCCTTTACCCCAACATATTTTTAATTATTCCTTTTTTACCCTTATCTTACTCTAGTATATTTTATTAGTATTTTTTATTTGTCGTTTTATAATTTTTCCGGTAAATTATACACCCCTGAAACACTGTTCCGGTAAGTTTTTTCTTTTTCGGTATATTAATTTTACCGAAATATTTTTTCAACAAGTGTACTGGCTTGTATCACCTACAAAATCAATTGAAATATAATATTATAACACTTTTCATAAGTATACCGATTTTGAAAAATCCCAAAAATGGTGGAAATATTAACGGGACACTTTTTAAAAGTGTACCGGTATGTTGAGCAAAAGGAAAGTGTACCGGTATTAAAAAATAGGAAACGTAACAGAAGGTGGTGCTTTTGATAAACTCTTCAGGTAGACATAGTGGTTTTCAATTCCCTTGTTTACTTATTCATGTTTTGCACCTTGAATGAGTGAATGTAATGTTGTCCTTACATTCTATTATCTGATTCTCTTTTTTTTTTTTTTTTGATATATTCTATTATCTGATTCTCTGATACAAGGAACCAAGTAACATGCATCTCAAAATTTGTCTCAGCGTGCTGTATTGTGTATCTCCAAATTAGTTTGCTATACGCATATCTAGCTCTGAAACAAGTCACACGATTTTGTAGTTGTACAGTGACTTTTGTCTAAACCACATGATTTTCGATTTTGAAAGAATAATACCGGCACACTTTTTATAAATACCGGTGCACTTTCAGTTTTGTAATTCTCTGATGTAGTTGTACAGTAACAAGTCACCGGCACACTTTTATAATACCGGCACACTTTCAGTTTTGTTCATACACTTTTAAACTGTTCCGGTGACAATTCTATCAAAACCGGTACACTTGTAAAAAGTGTACCGGTATTATATTTCAATTAATTTTTTAGGTACACTTTTTAAAAGTGTGTTCCGGTAAAATTAACATATTGGTACACTTGTGAAAAGTGTTCCGGTATTATATTGCAATTAATTTTTTAGGTACACTTTTTAAAAAAGTGTTATGGTAAAATTAACATACCGGAAACAAAAAATACCGGAACAGTGTTTCGGAGGTGTACAGTTTATCGAAAAAGTGATAAAACGACAAAATAAAAAATAATAAAATAAGGTAAGGGTAGAATGGAAATATTTCAAAATATGTTGGGGTAGAGGAATAAATGTTGGGGTAGAAAAAAAAAATTTCGAGAAATGTTTATTCTCCCATTGAATAAGATTGAATGTCCCGTTTGAAGAAATAATAGACTGTGTGCTTTGTTATGATTCAAAATTTACACATACTGCATTGTTTCCTGCTATGCAACATTTAAGAATATATGGAGAAAAATGAGTGAAGGAGAGGATCCAAGCTCTTGTGGAGAAAGCAATATCTTTTCATGCAGCTCCTAATTGCTTGTGAAGTTATTGGACTACTTTATCATTTTCATCCTGACAGTTAATAGAAAAGAATCAATCTAAAAAAATTTAAACTGGAATTATTGAGAAAATAACATAAACAAATCATCAAATAGTGCTCATATGATTTTCTCCACATAGATGAATCCACAAACTAAACAATCGACATATGAGATAAAAATTTGGCGTAGAATCGAAATCGAGAGATGGAAGAGAACCGGAGGAAGATTATTATTAGAGTAGTAGATATTAGAGTAGTAGTAGTAGTAGTAGATAGACAATGTATCATCCAAAAAAACACATGGCTCTGTCATGAGTATATCAACAGATTTTGACCTGAACAACAAATGCAGCAATCAATCTAAATGCTACGGTTCTCTCTAAAAGGAAGATTACTCCGTGTAATAATCAATTTGTTCTCTTGATTATGTGGGATCCACAATGTCACTAAGTTCACCAACTTTAAGAGCATAAGTTGCATCTTCAAAAGGCCACGACCAAAAGAACCTATAGCCAAGAAAGTGACCATTTTAGCTCAATTGAAAACATATTTTTGTCATTAAAAAATTCTGCATATATTTCACTCTATATATGAAAACAATGATGCATGGAATGTACAATCCATAATTTAGGACTAGAGGGGTGCTAGCAACACACTATCTAAACACTCCTCTCAACACACTCCGTATTGATTAAAATTCAAATGGGTCTCAAATAAATTTGGTGGGACTCATCTAGATAACAATCAATAGAAGAGAGTGAGTTGAAAATATATGTTTGAGTGTGTTACTAGCATTTCTCTTATATACTAGATCTCATATGTATGAACTCATATATATGAAATTAAGAACAGAGATCTAATATATGGTATATATCACAATTCCAACCAAAGAAAAGTCTAACCTTAATTCAACCAAACCCACATATCTTCGTTCGCAGGATAGTAAACGCGGTCCTCATCAAGTTTTTCTTCAGTTAATGCCCCAGATCCGGTTGCATACTCCAATGCACCTTTGACGTTGAATCCTTCCGAACACTCTTTTCTAATATTTGCCCGTGTTGGGAGAGACTTGTTATTACATAATGCATGGATGACATTCATAACCTGAGCTATCATCATAGTAATGGTTGACCTCTCATCAGCTGCTATAGTTTCATCCTGTTAATAAAAAATATAAACAGATAAGTAACAGACCAATAAATGTAAAATGATAAATTCCTTAATTCACTTCACTAGTTATCATATTTACCACCTTTATAAAAAAAGGGAGGTAAACCGCGAACAAAATTGTGGAATGACCAGATGACATCAGCGATTTCAATCAGTTCTGCCACAATCATTTCTGACTGTACTAGAATTATTTTATGGCCTTCCTTTTTAAGACGCCGCATGACTTCAGCGTAAAATTCATTATCAGTAATGAATATATAGTTCGCAATAGAGAGGTCACCAACTGACAATAAGCCAACATCATGGGGTATCTTTGAGCTGACTGCGTTTTGCCTTCCTAGAAATTTAACAAAAAAACAAAGGTAAAGTCTTACTCTTAAGTATGCGATTTAGGTACCGATTGCTAGGCCAAATGGTACCTTAATCTAATATAAAATGATTTCAAAAAAAGTTATTGCAAATATATCAATGTACCCTGCTTAAATTTGATGTCTGTGACTTCAATGTCCGCCCTGGACAACACTTTGCGAAAAGGATTGAATACTTCCGTCTTTGCAAATACTTTTATAGTCACTGGACCTTCCAATTTACAGTTTCTGACTGCACAGACCATCTTTTCAGGAATATATTTAAAAATTGCTTGGTCTGGCAGCGCAGGTGTACTATCAAAATCCCAACAAATGAAAGTCTTATTTTGTTGGGATTTGATTAGTACACCAATTCACCAAAGTCAGATTTATCAGAGTTTGAAATGGTATAACATTAACTTTTTTGGTGTAAATATTAGTGGTAAAATTATGTTGAAACCATGTTCTTGTATATTGATTAAATTTACTTCTTTATTTACAGAAGAGGAGAGACAGAAGGAGGTGATCGACGCTGCAATAACAAACTCAGTCACACACTATATGAGGAAGGGATTTAAAAACCTCCCTCGAAATGTAATCCTTGTTACCGATGACCAAGATTTTACAAATCTGATAGCTCAACTAAAACGACATGGGTTTAACATCATTGTAGTTCTCACAGATCAATCGTTGAACACAGCAAACGGATATGTCAACCAACCCAATTCACCAAACATGATACGAATCAAAGAAACTATGTGACTGAGATAATAGTCCTTGATGTAATTGTAATGCTTCCGAAGTGCAGATGCGGCAAGATAACTGTAATGTAGAAAATGTATACGTGAGCTATCAATAGAGGATACTCCAAACAAATCATCCGGCAAAAATTTACGAACTAAATTATACTAAAAAGAAGTAATATGTGCATAACTGCATTGCCTCCTCTAAATGCCGTTGACATCAACAAATTTGGATTATATGAATTGAAAAGATTGCAAAGAAAGTACAAAAATCCCAGATTAAACAATCTAGTCTTCAAAAGAATATGATACTCCATTACTTGACATACTGCAGATATAATTTTAATGTGTACTTCAGCCGCTCTTGACTATCAACTTTCTTAACAAATAAGATTAAAGGTTTTGTGCATATACAAATGATAGAAAATATGAACAAATGATAAGCCTGTCACAAACCAAAGAAACAGAACTGCAAGAACATGTTTGAAAGTAAAATTCAATCAAAAGAACACACAGAAAGAGGATCATACAATACAGACACTTAATAGTAAGGATGAAATACTTGGCCTAAAACAGCTTATATCATATAGTGTTTTTATTTCTCTTATTTCTCAGAATATACAGAATTATTTCACAAAGGATGCAAAGGGTCAGTGACTATACTCAAAAAAGGACCAAGGGTGAATCTATTTTTCAAAGCAACATGGTTATAAAATCCAAGACCATTTACAAAATGTCATAGGTTTATGAAATTCATAATTTTATATGCTTCATCCATAACGACCATTTAAGAACTTCTAAAAACTTATTGTTTCGCTTCATCCATAACGACCATTCATAAGCTAACAATTCAAAGCCAAATTCATAAACTAACAATTTAAAACCAATTTCTTAAACAACCAATTTCATAAACTAACAATTCAACGCCAATTTCATATACTAACGATTTTGAAACCCTAATCATATAATATACTTCGTTTTTCGATTGTTTAAGTTCTATTTGCAAGTAGCGTTATTCAGTATATCATGGTCGACTTCTTCCCAAAGCTTCTGGGGAAAATCATTGACACGAGGAGTTGTGAAGACGTTAAGCGTAGACGAGTGTGTGTACGCCAACCGATAAAAACGTGTAAGCTCTTCGTTTTGCCAGCTGATTTGCAAGAATTTCATCCAAAGACGCTCACCTACTGCAGTTTATTTAAAACACCTTCTTCCTTTTCCTCAACAATTTTGCCTAAAGTAACTCAAGGTTCTGCTCTGAACACGCAATTCGCTCCTCATGAAGAGAGTCCACAATGCCCATCAATTTGCTGACCGATCCAACGAATGCCTGTCGCTCTGATCTTTCAACCTGGGTTTGCTGTAATTAAACAAAGTTATTAGAAGCGTTTTGGTCTATCAGACCACCTTCCCATTATATTAAGTATGATAAGATAAGATTGTTCCATACAATAAAGAATTAACAAAATATAAAAGTACCTTTTTTAATATAGGTTACATTCCTTTTCTAAGGTCATCAAAAGTCCATATCATGTCAGCATGTTGCCCCAAGAACGCCACTGTGTTCAACGATTGATCTGTGAGAACTACAATTATGTTAAACCCATGTTGTTTTAGTTGAGCTATCAGCTTTGTAAAATCTTGGTCACCGGTAACAAGGATTACATTTCGAGGGAGGTTTTTAAATCCCTTCCTCATATATTGTGTGACTGAGTTTGTTATTGCAGCGTCGACCACCTCATTCTGTCTCTCCTCTTATGTAAATAAAGAAGTAAATCTAATCAATATACAAGAACATGGTTTCAACATAATTTTACCACTAATATTTACACAAAAAAAGTTAATGTTATACCATTTCGAACTCTGATAAATCTGGGAGGTACCAACGTCACACGAACTTTAAAGTTCGTCATAGATTTAGCACTAGCAGTGTGTCCACAAATCCAATGGGAATAGTATCCATTTGACTGAATACTTCCATTGAAATAGGACCATTCATCTTTGCCGAGCTTAAAGCTGATTTGAACCTTGAAAGGATTTGAGAACTGTTGCAACAGTTACTGCTCTGAACTCAAGGTTCCTCATTTATCATAGTTCGAAATGGTATAACATTAACTTTTTTGGTGTAAATATTAGTGGTAAAATTATGTTGAAACCATGTTCTTGTATATTGATTAGATTTACTTCTTTATTTACAGAAGAGGAGAGACAGAAGGAGGTGGTCGACGCTGCAATAACAAACTCAGTCACACACTATATGAGGAAGGGATTTAAAAACCTCCCTCGAAATGTAATCCTTGTTACCGGTGACCAAGATTTTACAAAGCTGATAGCTCAACTAAAACGACATGGGTTTAACATCATTGTAGTTCTCACAGATCAATCGTTGAACACAGGGGCGTTCTTGGGGCAACATGCTGACATGATATGGACTTTTGATGAGTTTAGAAAAGGAATGGAACCTATATTCAAAAAGGTACTTTTATATTTTGTTAATTCTTTATTTTATGGAACAATCTTATCATATCATACTTAATATAATGGGAAGGTGGTCTGATAGACCAAAACGCTTCTAATAACTTTGTTTAATTACAGCAAACCCAGGTTGAAAGATCAGAGCGACAGGCATTCGTTGGATCGGTCAGCAAATTGATGGGCATTGTGGACTCTCTTCATGAGGAGCGAATTGCGTGTTCAGAGCAGAACCTTGAGTTGCGTGTTCATAGCATCCTAGCATCGCACCATCATGCTCAAACTTCGAACTCATCGGAACCTATTGCATTTTAATCAATTACCAAACATTATTCTTTGGTCTTGTACACCCTTAACTCTGAAAAATTAAAATGCTTGCTTGATGTTAAAAGTTTCAGGTTTTCCTTGTAAGATCAGCTAGCAAGCACATGCATCCATGTGGGCTAACAAATGTATAAAAACATATCGCAGGCACATTGACAGATCACATTAAAGTCATGATACATGTGACTTCAAAAGAAGAAGAGAAAAAGAAATTAATCCATACAAAGCTTTTTTCTTGTTGTTCTTCATCGGACGTTTTCAATCGTTTTCTATTAGATTGCCGACCATGGCCGTCATAGAATTCTTTTTTCCTATCCCTTTCCAATATCTGAAAAAATATACAAATATTAAACTCATTCAAAATAAGCAACATAAATAATAGTATACATCGTATAGATAGAGTAGTACAATTGATGTTACACTAAGAACAAAGACAAACTAGAAAACAAACTAAACTATAGCATGAGTTCAAAAGTGTCCTAGCCACGGACACAAGTTTTCTTCCAATATAACGAGACAACATTCGAAATGCTAGAACATGAACCCCGCTAGCATGTTCAATGACACCTACCAACAGATTAGTGCATTAAATGAAACCAAATAGTGCATATGCTAAACTATAATACTCTGTCCTTTCATATGTAGCCCACAACCATGTAGCTAAAAATTGACTTGGACATAATTGTTCACTTCTGCTCTCTGTCAAGTAATATAAGATGTACGAATTAAGACAACCCTCTTTTATCTAGCTATTGACCACTTAACGCCTCAGTAAACTTAACAGAATGCAATTAAAGGACCATTTTCTCCCTCAAATTTTAGTCCAAGTATCAACCAAAAACATGTTTGGGAACAATTTTGATTCATGGAGGTCTTTTAATTCTAGTGTCCATCCCTCATGTCATAGGATCACCCAACGCAAATAAAGAGAACAAGTAGTAGCGAGCAAACATAGACAAAATAACAGCTCAGGATATAGTGAAAGAGCTGCAATTCCCCTCTTCAACATTGAAAACAGAAATACAAGGTGAAGCAAGACAAAGCAACTAACAACTCTAGTTGACAATTTACAAACTTCCAGTTCTTATTCACTGTTGTTTTGAAGTCCTAACTAAACTCACAAGATACAACATCCACAAAGTTACGTTAATAAAGAGAATCCAAATCAACAATAGCAACTAAACTTACATGTTGGAATATTGAAAAGTCATGACTTTTTAGTTTTATCCTCTCTATTTTATTGTATGGATTGTATTTGATAATCTACCCGCGTGAACGTGGAAACTTTTCTCTTGTTGGAAAAAGAGGAGAGCGCAGCATGGTTATTTTGCTTGGCTGGTGAATCAGGGCAATTTTGATTTCTATAATCTCAAAAGGGGAATTTTTGGAAGACATGTTAACCAGCTATTAACTGCCTACAGAGGGGAGGTTGTGAAATAAGCTGCATGGAAGACGAAAGCTGTATTTTAAGAGGGTGGTATTGATAGGACCCTAAAGGAGAATCTAGGCCCAAATAGTAAATTAGCACATCTTCCGCCCAAACCCATTATGTGGCTGCCCTATGCCAGGAGAGAGCAAGTTTAGAAATGCTGATGTGGCAGGGAGTGAGGGAGCTTATGGATTGCGTGATGTGTTTTGTTATATAGGGATGTGAGGAAAGTGAGAGGAGTGTGTCTTGAAGTGTATG
The DNA here is from genome assembly GCA_030408175.1 of Trifolium repens. NCBI lineage: Eukaryota > Viridiplantae > Streptophyta > Magnoliopsida > Fabales > Fabaceae > Trifolium > Trifolium repens. The sequence goes on along the minus strand of CP125836.1, from coordinate 57,380,269 downwards.
GTTTTGTTATGGACAGTTGCCATCTTGCCACCGTAGGAGCTTTCCATTTTTGATCTATTTTCCGTGTAAATTGCTACTGTATGAATCGGGTTCCTAACACAAACCACCGCATAACAGTACCGATAACAATGGTAATATAACTAATTTTAACCAAATTTAAAATTCACAAAACCAAATTGTTTTTTTATTTATTTATTTCTTAGACACCCCCCAATCGGTCTCCGTATATTTTTTTGGAGACTAATTGGGGAATTAATCTGAGTTTTTCTTGCTCTCTTTACGACTTAATGAACTACGATATTGGAAAAGTGCAAACCACAAGTATGGCATTAGAATCAAAGGGTGAAAGGGCGGTAGCCTAAAATAATTGAAAGAAATAAAAAAAAAAAAACTAATCTTTAGCCAAAACATTTATAGAACAAACAACAGGGTTAACAAGGGGATCAAATTAAACAATATAAAAGGGACTTGTTATGTAGGAATAAAATAGTGAAGCATGATGCACAAGCTTCAAACTCATGAGAACCTATTGCATTTTAATCAGTAAGAGTAGCTAGCAATTTTCCTTGTAAGAGTAGCTAGCAAGCAGGGAAGTTTATGACATTCATTCCATGTGGGCTAACAAATGCATAAAAACAGATTGCATTAAAGTCAAGATACTTACAGGGCTCTTTTCTTGTTTTTCTTCATCAGAGTCGCTATCTTTATCGGACTCGCTGCTCTCTTCATAGAAATCTGTGTTTGTGTCTGGATTATTATTATAAGATTGCTCCAGGGCAAGGGCACGCGCATAGGTTTCTTCACTTTTTTTAATTATATTTAATTTTACCTCATTCAAAATTAAGGTACATAATAGTATATACATACAGATAGAATATTACAATTTAAAGTAAAGCATGAGGAGTAGAAACACAGAAGAAAATTAGTCAAAGGATTTTAGAGAATACTACGCATCAATTGTCTAAACAATAAAATTGTAATCTGATAAAACATGCAAATATTAAACTCATACAGAATAAGCTGCATAAAAGTATACCTTCTCGTTCCGTGCAGAAATAATCCTATTAAAATGCTCCCTCAAAACAGTAATTCTACCATCATCATCATCACCATCGGAGTCAGTAGGCCGTTGAAGCCACTCCTTAGCCTCCTCACAGAAATCGAAAATAGCGTAGCCATAGCTGCAATCATAGAGTTTCTCAACCGAATTATGGATAAAGTCCAAATCATTGTCATTAAGAAGAAGCATTGGATCAACAACATCTTGAAGGTTAATAATTGTAAGTCGACATATTCTTCCTCTTCTTCTTCGTTTGGATTAAGAAGAAGAAGAAGAGATTCACGAAGACTCTCAAACTCACGAATGACTTGTTCATTCTTGGTTGGATCTTCTTTAGAGAGTACAGCGATGCGATTTTCGATTTTCTTTATGGCAGCGCGTTTTGTTGACATTATCAAACTCCAATTAACGGCGGCGCTGGAGGAGGAGGAGGAGGAAGAGGGTTCGTTAGGTTTTGCGTGATTGTCTTCTTGTGTGGATTTCGGATAGATAGATAGATAGAAAAATTTTCTTTCCACCCCCAACAATTAACCCTTCATCCCTACATTTTTTATAATATTCTCGTTTTACTCTTTGTTTATTATATTATTTTTTATAATTTTTTTTAAAGTGTTTTGGTATTAATAAAATGGAAAATGCTATTTAGCAAGAATTTTTTGATGCAAGAAAGAGAAGAATAAATCCTCACCCTTAATTACATCCATAACCACCCATGTTTTCCACTAAAAAAGAAGATTAAATGACATTATCCTTTAAGATTTTGCCATGTGTTAATTCTTGCATTTCTTGTGTAAAAATTTCATGCTAAATAGCAATGCTCTAATAAAATATATTTTTTAGACACAAATACAAACCATAACACTTTTAAAATCGGAACAGTTTTAAAAGTGTTCCGGTATCAATAAAATATGTTTTCTAGCCATAATTACAAATCGGAACAGTTTTAAAAGTGTTCCGGTATCAACAATTGAATACAAATACAAAACGGAACACTTTCATAATTACAAACCGGAACAGTTTTAAAAGTGTTCCGGTATAAACAATTGAATACAAATACAAACCAGAACACTTTTAAAACTGTTCCGGTATGACAAATACAAACCGGAACACTTACAAAAGTGTTCCGGTATGAATAAAAAAACAATTTTTCCTCGAAACAGTTTTAAAAGTGTTCCGGTTTGTATTTGTATTCAATTGTTTATATCGGAACACTTTTAAAACTGTTCCGGTTTGTAATTATGAAAGTGTTCCGGTTTGTATTTGTATTCAATTGTTGATATCAGAATACTTTTAAAACTGTTCCGGTTTGTAATTATGGCTAGAAAACATATTTTATTGATACCGGAACACTTTTAAAAGTGTTCCGATTTGTATTTGTGTCTAAAAAATATATTTTATTAATATCAGAACACTTTGAAAAAAACAAATATAATAAACAAAGGTTTGAAAGTGTTCCGGTATAAACAGTTGGACACAAATACAAACCAGAACACTTTTAAAACTGTTCCGGTATGACAAATACAAACCGGAACACTTACAAAAGTGTTCCGGTATGGATAAAAAAACAATTTTTCCTCGAAACAGTTTTAAAAGTGTTCCGGTTTGTATTTGTATTTGTATTCAATTGTTTATATCGGAATGTTGGAACAAAAGAGGTTCTGACATGATCTAATTAAGTTTTGATGATAACAAAAGTATTAATATACAATAGGGTATACTGATTTTTTAATCCAAGTGTGCAGATATTCAAGTTAATTTTTAATATTCATTTAAAGCACATTAGAAGCTCTGATATGGCAAAGCAAACTCTGATCAGAACTTGAAGACATCAGAAGATGCATATTTGGTTCATCAGAAGATGCAAATTTTTATTCATCAGAAGATGCATATCAGAATCTGAAAAGAGCAGTGAGAGCCGTTTTGTCAGAAGAACATTCTCTGCATCATGATTATACTCTGACATTTCAGAAGCTGATGGAATCAATCTTATCCACAGAATAGTGACGTTTGTACTATTGTACGAACTCTTTACCTGATTTGGATAAAACTTTCTTCCCAAGATTGATCGCATACAAGGTTACCTGATTTGGAAATCAAGGTACTATCTACAGCTGGCGCAATCTCACCGCATCAAATTCAAATCAAACACGCTCCACCTTCGTCTATAAATTGGAGCAAGTTTGAAGCTTTGGAGAATATACTTGAACAATTTGAAAAGCGCTGTTACTCTGCCAAATTCATCTTAAAGCACAAAATTGAAAATACAACTTGAACTCTTATTCAAAATCCAAGACTCCTGTTTCAGCTGTTGTTAATTCATTAGTTGAATCTTAGAACTTTGTATTAAGATTCTAAGTTAAGTCTTGTATTAAAAGTTGTATTCAATTTGTAACTGAACATTGATCTTTATATTAGGGGTGTCAATATTATCCGTTTGTCCATTATCCATCCAATCCATTGAAAAATTTATCCATCCAATCCATCCATTAAGAAAAAAATTGGTTAATGGATTGGATTTGATCCATCCATTTAATTAAATGGATGGATCCAATCCATCCACTTTAATTTTAAAATCCAATGGATAATTGATCATTATTAATTTTAAATCCAATGGATTGTCTCTTTTTAAAAAATAATAAAATTCTTCAAAAAATAAATAATAATAATAATAATGACACTAAAATAAATAAAAAACAAACAATCAGTCAAAAACCCAAAAATCGGCCGAAAATCCAAAAATTGACCGAAAACAAAAAAAATCGGCCGAAAAACCGAAAATTGACTGAAAACCCAAAAATCGGCCGAAAAACCGAAAATCGGCCGAAAATCAAAAAATCGACCGAAAACACAAAAATCACCCGAAAAACCGAAAATCGGCCGAAACTCAAAAAATTGGCCGAAAACCGAAAAATCGGCCGAAAAACCAAAAATCGGCCGAAAACTCAAAAAATCGGCCGAAAACACAAAAATCACCCGAAAAACCGAAAATCGGCCGAAACTCAAAAAATTGGCCGAAAACCCAAAAATCGGCCGAAAACACAAAAAATGGCCGAAAACCCAAAAATTGGCCGAAAACACAAAAAAACGTCTGAAAAACCGAAAATTGGCCGAAAACTAAAAAATCGGCCGAAAACTCAAAAAATCACCCGAAAAACCGAAACTCGGCAGAAAACCCAAAATACACCCGAAAACCAAAAAATCGGCCGAAAAACTGAAAATCGGACGAAAAACCTAAAATCAGTTTTTCGGCCGATTTTTTGTGTTTTCGGCCGTTTTTTGGTTTTTCGGCCGATTTTTGTGTTTTCGGCCGATTTTTTGTGTTTTCGGTTTTCGGCCGATTTTTTTTTGTTTTCGGCCGATTTTTTGTATTATCGGTTTTTCGGCCGATTTTTTGTGTTTTCGGTTTTTCGGCCAATTTTTTGTGTTTTCGGCCAATTTTTGGGTATTCAGCCGTTTTTTGGTTTTTCGGCCAATTTTTTGTGTTTTCGGTCGTTTTTGGGTTTTTGGCCAATTTTTTGTGTTTTCGGCTGTTTTTTGGGTTTTCGGCCGATTTTTTGTGTTTTCGGCCGATTTATGGTTTTTCGACCGATTTTTTGCGTTTTCGGCCGATTTTAGGTTTTCGGCCGATTTATGGATTTTCGGGTGTATTTTGGGTTTTCGGCCGATTTTTGGTTTTTCGGCCAATTTTTTTAGTTTTCGGTCGATTTTAGGATTTTTTGGTGTTTATGTTGGGTTTTCGGTCGATTTTTAAATAATATTTTATCTACATAATATTTAAATTGAAAAATAATATTATTTGGATATTTTTATTTTATTGAATTAATAATTGAATTAATTTTGTTGGATGGATTGGATATCCATCCATTAAAATGATGATAATGGATGGATTGGATGGATTTTATCTCTAAATGGATGGATTGGATTGGATTTTTTTGATCCCATTTTAATGGATTGTTAATGGACAAATGGATTACTTTGATCCATCCATTAACAATCCAATCCAAATCCATCCAATCCATCCATTTTGACACCCCTACTTTATATCAATTGTTCATACTCTGTTTTCTAAACTTGTGTTTTGAAGTCTCTTGCCTGCGTGCTTGAGCATTAGGAAGTCTCTTGTTTGTATACTTGAGCATTGGAAGTCTCTTGCTTGTGTGCTTGAGCAATTGTAATCTTTGGTGATTATAGTGAACTCTCTTGTAAGTACAAGAGGACTGGACGTACTCTCGATTTGTGAGGGGAACCAGTATAAAAATCTCTGTCTCTATCTTTCTCCCCTTCTCTCTACCTTCAAAGTTATTCTTGATTGTGTTTGTTTACTAAACCGCTGCAAACTCTGATAAGTTCTCTGTAACTTAGAAGAAATTTTTAAATTACCCAAAACACAATTCAACCCCCCCTTCTTGTGTTTTTCACACCTTCAATTGGCATCTAGAGCCTGGTTCTATTTTCTAATCACCTAACAGTGAAACAGTTTCCTGTTGAAAGACACTATGACTGAAACTCCAAGTGGTAGCTTGAAATCAGTTCCACATGACTATGATGTTGAGGACAAGTCAAGCAACAAGGCACCAAAGTTCAAAGGAGATGCTTCTACGTTTTCCTGGTGGAAAGATAGAATATACAGTCATCTTATTGGTTTAGATGATGAGCTTTGGGACCTAGTTGAAGAAGGGGTAACTTTTCAAGGACTAGATGAAAAGGGAAGGCTATCTGTTGAAGAAAGAAAGAAGTTCACTCCTACAGACAAGAAACTTTACAAAAAGCATCACAAGGTTAAGGATCTTATCATTGGATGTATAACTCATGATGAGTATCTCAAGATTACAGACAAATCCACTGCCAAGAGCATCTATGACTCCTTGTGTTCCACATATGAAGGGAACAAACAGGTTCAAGAGGCAAAGGCTACTCTTTTGATTCAACAGTATGAACTTTTTAGAATGAAGGATGATGAGAATATTGAATCAATGTATTCTAGATTCAAAATTCTTGTGGCTGGTCTCCAAGTTCTAAAAAGAAGTTATACAACCTCTGATCATGTAAGGAAGATTATGAGAAGCTTACCTTCAAGGTGGAGGCCTAAGGTAACAGCTATTCAAGAAGCTAAAGATTTGGACAAACTTGGCTTGGAAGAATTGATAAGTTCACTCATGAGTCATGAGATGGAACTATCTTCTGATGAGCCTCAGAAGAAGCTAAAATCTGTGGCCTTGCCATCTATTTCAGTTTCATCTAAGGCTCTGAAAGCCAAAGTTGTAGAGTCTGAAGCTGAGGAATCTTCCATAGATAATCAAGAGGAAGGATCAGATGATGACTTCTTTGCACTCTTATCCAAAAACTTTCAAAAGTGGTCACTAAGGAAGGGCAGAAATTTTCAAGGCAGAGGATCTGGATCAAGATACAATACCAACAGGGAGAAGAAGGATGACTCCAAAAATTGTTTCAATTGTCACAAGCCTGGGCACTTCATGGCTGATTGTCCTGAACTCAACACCAAGGGTAAAGGAAGAAAGAGCACAATCAAGAACAAAGCCAAGAAGAGCCTAATGGCAACATGGGAAGATATAAATGAATTATCTGAGGACGAAGACTCTGAGGAAGCAAACCTAGCGCTTATGGCCATTGGTGAGTCAGACAATGAAAATGATTCAGAGTCTGATACTGACGACATTGATGAGGTAATATCTAAAATGTCTAATACTCAAATGACCAAAGCTTTGAAAGATGTAATAGTGAAGTACATGGAAAAATTGAGTGAGTTAGATTTTTGCAAACAAAAAATGAAGCTCCTCAATGAAAATCTCACCCAGACTCAAGCAAACTATCAAAAATCTCTTAAAACAATTAAGGTGCTTGAGACTGGATGCAGAACATGTCACAAACCTTATGACGAGTATGAAATCTCTTTACAAGAGTTTGTGCACCATAACATAGATAAGACTAGGGTAACTTCTATAATTCATGGTGGACTCAGCAACTATTATAAAAGGCAAGGACTTGGTTCTCTTACATGTCCTGATGTAGGAAAATCAAGTAAACCTGTCGTGTTGAGCAAGTCACCATCAGAATCTTATTCAAACTTCACTAAGGGTACATCAGAACCTCTGACTCTGTCTGGTACTCTTGTGAGCTTGGAACCACAAGATAAGGTACCAGAAGATAACTCATCTTCTGAACCTAAGTCTTCTAAAACTAAGGTTCCCCTCACATCAGTACCCATGTCTACTCAAGTTAAAGCTGTCAAAGTACCAAAGCCTGTTAATAAGCGGGGCACTAGTACTTCTAAGGCAAACTTGGTAACTGGTTCTCTGACACACTCAAGAGGAAAGTCTCAGAGACAACATAAGCCTAAACAATTTTCTAAAGGCTCAGTTGACTCCAGATCTTCTGATTATTCTAACAAGAAGGATAAGATTCTCAAAACTAACCAAAAAGGACCCATCAGAGTATGGGTACCAAAATCTGAAATAGTGTATGCTGCAGGTATGCACCCAAAGAAGAAAAGAAAGCTCATGGTATCTGGACTCTGGCTGCTCACGTCACATGACAGGAGACAAGCTCTTATTCCACACCCTGAATCAGCAAGAGGGGGGAACAGTAGGGTTTGGTGGCAACCAGAAGGGAAAGATCATTGGTATAGGTACAGTTGGTAATTCTTCTTTGTTAATTTCTGATGTTTGGTTAGTAGATGGACTACACCATAATTTACTTAGCATAAGTCAATTGTGTGATAGTAATTATGATGTTGTGTTTAATAAGGATTCATGTACTGTAATTAGAAACTCTGATCAATCCATTGTTTTCAAAGGAAATAGAAAAGGCAATGTGTACAAAGTCAATTTTTCTGATTTAAAGGAACAACAAGTGCTCTGTCTTTTGACACTGAGTGATGAAAAATGGATCTGGCATAAAAGATTGGGTCATGCTAACTGGAGATTAATTTTTAAGCTTAGCAAGGACAATCTTGTCAGAGGCCTTCCAAAAATAAAATATCACTCAGACTCACTTTGTGGTTCTTGTCAAAAAGGAAAAATTGTCAAAAGTTCTTTTAAGAATAAGAACATTGTCTCTACTACTAGACCTTTGGAACTCTTACACATTGATCTTTTTGGACCAGTTAGCACTGCTTCAATCAATGGTAAGAAATATGGATTAGTCATTGTAGATGATTATAGTAGATGGACTTGGGTAAAATTTCTGAGAAATAAAGATGATACATATGAAGTGTTTAGCATCTTCTGCACCCAGATTCAAAATGAAAAGAATTCAAAAATTTTGAAAGTAAGAAGTGATCATGGTGGTGAATTTGAAAATGAACCTTTCGAAAAATTCTGTGAAGAACATGGAATTCTCCATGAATTCTCTTCTCCCAGAACTCCACAACAAAATGGAGTTGTTGAGAGAAAGAATAGATCTTTACAAGAAATGGCACGCACCATGATGCATGAAAACAAGTTAGCAAAATTCTTCTGGGCAGAAGCTGTTAACACTGCTTGTTATATTCAAAATAGAATCTATATAAGACCTATTTTGAACAAAACAACATATGAACTTTTTAAGGAAAGAAAACCCAATATTTCTTATTTTCATCAATTTGGTTGTACATGTTACATTCTGAATAACAAAGTCCATCTTAAGAAATTTGACTCTAAAGCCTGTAAGGGTATTTTCATTGGATACTCTGAACGCTCCAAGTCATACATAGTGTATAATTCTGAAACTAATACAGTGGAAGAATCAATGCACGTAAAGTTTGATGATAAAGAGCCTGATGATAAAAAGTCAGAGCCTGTGATAGATTTGTCAGGTTCTGATGAGTCAGAAGATGAAGCTCCAGAGTATGATAACAACAGAGAATCCTTAGAAGACTCTGAAACCCAAGAAGCTACAACTTCTGATGCTGCTCCAGAACATCAAACTAATGATGATAACTCTGAAGAAACTGATATTCCAAGGAACACTTTCAAATATAAATCATCTCATCCTGAAGAGCTTATTCTAGGAAACAAGAATAGTCCAAGAAAAACAAGATCAAACTTCACAAATGAAGAATCATTATTTGGATTAGTTTCCTTGATTGAACCAAAGACAACAAATGAAGCTCTCTCAGATGATGCTTGGATAGTTGCAATGGAAGAAGAGTTAAATCAATTTAAGAGAAATGATGTATGGGATCTGGTACCCAAACCAAAGCATAAGAACATTATTGGAACAAAATGGGTATACAGAAACAAGCTGAATGAACAAGGTGAAGTCACAAGAAACAAAGCTAGACTTGTTGCACAAGGATATAGTCAACAAGAAGGAATTGACTTCACTGAGACATATGCTCCAGTAGCTAGACTGGAAGCAATCAGGTTGCTTTTATCTTATGCAGTCAATCATGATATTACACTGTATCAAATGGATGTGAAAAGTGCATTTCTAAATGGTGTCATTTCTGAAGAAGTGTATGTCAAACAACCTCCTGGTTTTGAGGATTTAACAAACCCAGACCATGTGTTTAGACTAAAGAAATCACTCTATGGACTCAAACAAGCTCCCAGAGCTTGGTATGAAAGACTGAGTACTTTCTTAGTTGACAATGGCTTTGTTAAAGGACAGGTTGATAATACACTTTTCAAAAAGACCCTTAAGAAAGACATTTTGATCGTTCAAATATATGTTGATGATATCATTTTTGGATCAACTAATGCCACTCTATGCAAGAACTTTTCTAAGATGATGCAGGATGAGTTTGAAATGAGCATGATGGGAGAATTGAAGTTCTTTCTTGGAATTCAAATAAATCAAACAGAGAAAGGAACCTTCATTCATCAGTCCAAATATATAAAAGATCTTCTGAAAAAGTTCAACCTAGAAGATTGCAAACCTATGAATACTCCCATGCATCCTACGTCAAGTCTAGGCATAGAAGAATCTGAAGGCAAAGTTGATCAGAAACTGTATAGAGGTATGATTGGATCTCTTCTTTATCTAACTGCCTCAAGACCTGATATTTTATTCAGTGTATGTTTATGTGCAAGATTTCAATCAGATCCTAGAGAATCTCATCTCACTGCTGTGAAGAGAATCTTTAGATATCTGAAAGCTACATGTAACATTGGATTACTGTATCAGAAATCCAATGATTACAAGCTGATTGGATTCTGTGATGCTGACTATGCTGGTGATAGAATTGAAAGAAAATCCACCAGTGGTAACTGTCAGTTCATTGGTGAGAATTTGATTTCATGGGCCAGTAAAAGGCAAACCACCATAGCTATGTCAACAGCAGAAGCTGAATACATATCAGCAGCTAAATGTTGCACACAACTACTTTGGATGAAGTATCAATTGGAAGATTATCAAATCAGCAGTAACAATATTCCTTTATATTGTGACAATACTGCAGCTATTCACCTTTCTAAAAACCCTATTTTACATTCAAGAGCTAAGCATATTGAGATTAAACATCATTTCATCAGAGACTATGTTCAAAAAGGTGTAATTGATCTTAAGTTCATTGAAACTGAAAATCAATGGGCTGATATCTTTACAAAACCTTTAGCTGTTGAACGTTTTGATTTTATCAAAAAGAATCTAAACATGATGGAAATCTCTGATTAACTTAGACTCTGATGAAAAATTGAGTTTGTGAGAATCTAATAGTAATCAGAAGATGAAGTCATCAGAACCTTCTGTATCAGAAGTTGTGATGAGAATATCTTCTGACATACTATCAGAATCTGATTAGAAGGTAAATGGTTCTGGCGCGTAAGTAAAAATCTTTTGTAAAAACCCTTTCGTTTTCTCAAACTTACGTGTCAGTTATTTAACAATCTTCTAATACACATGTCTTGATACAAGGAGATAAAGAAGTTGGTTAATGATGATTAGCATTCTAATTTCCCAATTGTGGTAAAATACTCTACTACCCCTGTGTTTGTGTACTTGTTTTTGTGCGTAAGTTTCTATTTAAACACACTAACTGTTCACATTCACACTTTTGCACTCTCACAACCTACACTTTCATTCTTCTAAAACACAGAGAAATTTCTTTCTTCCTTTTTAGAAACCCTAAATTCCATATTTCATCCATGGCATCCTCATCAACATTCCTGAATAGAACTTGTATGATCTTACCAAATGAATCCAACCCGACTGAATTTGCAAAAGATCAACGACCGTATAAGTATGACGAAATCAATGTGGCTATTGAAAGTCCCGTTGATCTAGAAAGCATAAGGGTAAACGGTTTCGCTGATGTGGTAAACCTCTTCAAAAAGCAAGGTTTGGAATACTACTTTGATTTTCTCAACGGACCAACATACTCTGAATTGGTAAAGGAGTTTTGGATGAAAGCGTCTGTCATAACAAGAGATATCTACAATAAGAAAGTCAAGGAAACGATGGAGAAACACCCTGAATGGAAAGAAAGAACCCCAGAAGAAATGGGTTTGAGATCATTTTTCTCAACAGAGATTGAATCCTTCGTGGCTGGATTCAGAATCTCAATCAGACTCTGCCACATTCTTGAGGCTCTGAAGCTCAAGCGTGATGGTGTGATCATCAAGCAGTCTGATGTAGTAGGTCCTGAAGTGGAGGAATATCTGTTCAAACCTAAAACTGACCCTAAGGATAAGTTTGAATGGATAGACAATTGCAAAGTAATTTACAAAATCTTGATTGATAGTGTTCTGCCTAAGTTAGGAGGCACTGATCAAATATCAAGTGTTCAGAAGCTGTTCACCTACAATGTTGCTAAAGGGAACATAGTTGATATTGGAAGGCTGATTTTTGATAACTTGTGCACATCTATTATCTCTAGCAAAGCTATTGTTAGACACTCAAGACTACTGAGCCACATGTTTGCACAGTGTGGTTTGTTGGATGCTGTTACTCCATATCTTCCTGGATTAGGTACCTTCATGCTTGGTTCCAAGATTGTGAATAGTACTTCACTAAGGTATTTAAAGCTGGTGAAGACTAATGAGATAATTCATCCAACACATCCTCTGTTACTCAGAAACTCTGAAAAAGGCATTGGTGAAAGTTGGCTTGTGCATGTCAGAGAGAGTGAAGCAAAAAGAGTAATAGAAGCACATGCAGATTTCATGAAACAGCTGGGTGCTGATATAGGTGATGGAGAACCTACAAGACTGACAGTTCGTCAATCAAGGCTTTTGGAACAGCCTCTTAAGCTAGCACCAGTTAAGAGAAAGGCTGCTAAAAGTCCTGCTGGAAGAAAAGCTGCTAAGGCTCCAAAGACCACAGCTCCAAGAACATCAAGGAAACCAAAGGTCAAGAAGTTGTTGTTGGATCTAACAGAAGAAGAAAAGGAAGAAGCTAAGATACAGGAGGCTCTGGCAAAGGTTGCAGAGCTTAATAAGAAAGAAGAGGCTCTCAAGGACAGTTATGACTGTGGTATAGAAGCATCTGCTTTTGATAATATGCACAAGAAGCTGCCACAAAGGGATGATCCTCATATTCCACTGGAGCAACAGATTCTGTATGGTCCAGCATTTGGTAAGTATTCTAATTTTATTGGAGGCAGCTCAGCATTTAGGGATTATTTTAGAAGGCTTCAATTTCCTTCTAAAATCAGTGTTAAACATGCTTTTGATAAGATTTTAAAAGGAGTTAATTCTAAGAAAGTCAATGACTTTTCTGAGAATCAACCACCATCAGAGCAGTTTAACCCCATCCTATCCTACCCATCAGAATCTCAAATTAATAGTATATACTATGCTGCAGAACACGCTTCAACAAGCTCTGCACAAGTGATGTTAGATGAAGATTCTGATAAGACATCTTCACCACCTCCTCAAACAACCATTACTCACAAAGAAATTCCTACCAAAACAACACCAAAACAAACTGAACCACAAAATGACCCCCAACCTAGCTCTGAAATAGTTCAACCTGAGAACACTCAAGAGAAAACAACAACACCTCCACCAGAACATGAACCAGAAAATCAACCCCAACCAGAAAATACTGAACCAGAGACTACCCAATCAGAACCTGAACAACAAAAATCATCAGAACCTGATCACGGTCAAGCATCAGAAACTCATCATGCTGATGAACATGGCCATGAGAAATCTCCACAACATGTGGCTATGGATAATTCATTTGAGTTACCGACACCAATCAAGGCACATGTTCAACAGATAAATGAGTCTATGAATCTTGAAGTCTTACAACAAACTCCTCCTAACCAATCACAGCATCTCCAACACCTTCTGCAGGATCTATCTATGGACTGCATATTTTTCCCACCTCACCTACCCTCAAGAATCCTCAATGAACCCCTTGACCAAACACAAGATGGTATCTCTAGTTTGCTGCAAGCTGTTGACAAGAATCTTAGGAGAATGTCAAGTGCAATTCCAACAAGGTCTATTAATTCAGCTCATATTGACAAAGAGTGTGACCTTATGGAAGAGCATCTTGTGCTTATGATTCGTGCTGCTAGGAAGGCTTATACCACTGATTTGGAATTAAGGAATGAGATTGCTAGGAAGGAAGAGGAAGAGAAGCGTGAAAGGGAAAGATTGGAAGCTGAGGAAAGAGAAAAGAAAAGGTTGGAAGATGAGAGGATAGAAAGGGAAAGGCAAGCTGCTGAGCAAGCTAGGCTAGCAGAGGAAGCTAGAAGAGCTGCTGAACAAGCAAGGCTTGAGCAACTGGCTAGAAATGCACCAGAGTTTGCTCAACATGTATTGGAAAATCAGGAAAATTTTCAGAGAAGGCTTGATGAGCATTCTTCTATGCTAGCTGCTATTATGGAAACTCTTCAGGGTATCAATGCAAGATTACCTCAGCAACCTAATCAACCTTAACCCCTAGGATTATAAGCACATATTCTGATTACTTGTTCATTTTCCTTATGTTCTGATAATTGTTTGTAACTGGTTGAATTTTTATCTCTTAAAGTACTCTGTTGTTTATTCAGTTATCTTTTGTGTTCTTTATTTATGTCTTTGTTTATTATTTGCTGATTTTTTTTACCTTCATAAATAATTTTGAGACAAAAATCAACACAAAGATTTCAAAACTAAATAATGAGTTTATTCAATTGAAAATTGTTGATTACATAAGTTTCTATCCAACTTTTCACTTGGATCCTACATAAAACAGCTAGTCCTAAATCTAGCTTATTTGAATCTAAGGGAAATGGAAGAGTTCACGACATTATCTTCACTTCCTTATTGGGAAATCAATAAAAAGTGATCTCATTGATTATGAAGAGACGTATTCTTCCTTGGGAGGGACGTATGTACTCAAGATTTCCTTCCAATCAGAATCCCATTCAGATTCTGACCCAGATAAGGACTCTTGTTGTTTAGCCTTGGATCTTGTTTGATATTTGACTCTGACGGGAGCAGAAGTTGATGCCCTCATCTTCTGAAGTTTCTTCTTAGACTCTGAGTCTTGTTGAATCTTCACTTTCTTCTTCTTCTTCTCCTGCACTCTCTTACTTTTGATCACTTTTCTATTCTTCTTCATTGTTGATTTTTTTTTCACAATGAAATGGAAGTGTTGAGTGAAATGACAAAGATCATGGTCCTTATATAGTAGTTTCAAAATGGACAAGTTCTTGGTTCTTACGACAAGCCATTTAATTGGAGTAGTTGTAACCACCTTGACTGCATTGAAACTCTACTTTTGACCATTTTTTTCAAAATTGTCATTTATTTCTTGTCAGTTTTATTTTTTTGTTTAATGACAAAAGGGGGAGTAAGAGCTGTTATTAATTTATGAGATGCTAAACTGAAACCAAAACAAAATCCAAATTTTTATTTTTCGTTTTTGTCTATATATAAATTTGAGGAAAATATTAGTTGAAATTTGAACTTCTGATATATGGTACGTATAAAAGAAAATTGCACTTTTCTTTCATAGGTATCAGACTTAGGGGGAGAGCTTGCAAACCTAGCCTCTGAAAGTCTAGTGTATTAGTTTAAGTTCAAAATTCAAATAAATATTTTTAAACTGATTTAATTAATCATTGCTGAACTTAGGGAGAGCTTGCAAAACTCATCAACCTAAGAGATGCTTGATAAATTTTATCAACAACCATTGTAAATTAATACTTGGTTTGTCATCAATCAAAAAGAGGGAGATTGTTGGAACAAAAGAGGTTCTGACATGATCTAATTAAGTTTTGATGATAACAAAAGTATTAATATACAATAGGGTATACTGATTTTTTAATCCAAGTGTGCAGATATTCAAGTTAATTTTTAATATTCATTTAAAGCACATTGGAAGCTCTGATATGGCAAAGCAAACTCTGATCAGAACTTGAAGACATCAGAAGATGCATATTTGGTTCATCAGAAGATGCAAATTTTTATTCATCAGAAGATGCATATCAGAATCTGAAAAGAGCAGTGAGAGCCATTTTGTCAGAAGAACATTCTCTGCATCATGATTATACTCTGACATTTCAGAAGCTGATGGAATCAATCTTATCCACAGAATAGTGACGTTTGTACTATTGTACGAACTCTTTACCTGATTTGGATAAAACTTTCTTCCCAAGATTGATCGCATACAAGGTTACCTGATTTGGAAATCAAGGTACTATCTACAGCTGGCACAATCTCACCGCATCAAATTCAAATCAAACACGCTCCACCTTCGTCTATAAATTGGAGCAAGTTTGAAGCTTTGGAGAATATACTTGAACAATTTGAAAAGCGCTGTTACTCTGCCAAATTCATCTTAAAGCACAAAATTGAAAATACAACTTGAACTCTTATTCAAAATCCAAGACTCCTGTTTCAGCTGTTGTTAATTCATTAGTTGAATCTTAGAACTTTGTATTAAGATTCTAAGTTAAGTCTTGTATTAAAAGTTGTATTCAATTTGTAACTGAACATTGATCTTTATATCAATTGTTCATACTCTGTTTTCTAAACTTGTGTTTTGAAGTCTCTTGCCTGCGTGCTTGAGCATTAGGAAGTCTCTTGTTTGTATACTTGAGCATTGGAAGTCTCTTGCTTGTGTGCTTGAGCAATTGTAATCTTTGGTGATTATAGTGAACTCTCTTGTAAGTACAAGAGGACTGGACGTACTCTCGATTTGTGAGGGGAACCAGTATAAAAATCTCTGTCTCTATCTTTCTCCCCTTCTCTCTACCTTCAAAGTTATTCTTGATTGTGTTTGTTTACTAAACCGCTGCAAACTCTGATAAGTTCTCTGTAACTTAGAAGAAATTTTTAAATTACCCAAAACACAATTCAACCCCCCCTTCTTGTGTTTTTCACACCTTCACGGAACACTTTTAAAACTGTTCCGGTTTGTAATTATGAAAGTGTTCCGATTTGTATTTGTATTCAATTGTTGATATCAGAACACTTTTAAAACTGTTCCGGTTTGTAATTATGGCTAGAAAACATATTTTATTGATACCGAAACACTTTTAAAAGTGTTCCGATTTGTATTTGTGTCTAAAAAATATGTTTTATTAATGAGCATTGCTATTTAGCATGAAATTTTTACACAAGAAATGCAAGAATTAACACTTGGCAAAATCTTAAAGGATGATGTCATTTAATCTTCTTTTTTAGTGGAAAACATGGGTGGTTATGGATGTAATCAAGGGTGAGGATTTATTCTTCTCTTTCTTGCATCAAAAAATTCTTGCTAAATAGCATTTTCCTTTATTAATATTGGAACACTTTGAAAAAAAAAATATAATAAACAAAGGGTAAAACGGGAATATTATAAAAAATGTAGGGGTAAAGGGTTAATTGTTGGGGTGGAAAGAAAATTTTTCAATAAAGAAGGGTAAATAAAAATGTTGTTGTTGTGTCGCGGCCCAACAAATTATAGAATACTACTACACCTCCCACTCATTCCTAAATACCTCCAACAAATCATTTAGAACATGCACTTTTATCGAAGGAAATTTTTAATTACACCATAAGTTTTTTCTTAATCTTATAACAAACATGGCTATTATTATTCAGGTAAAAGGAGAGACTTGTGTTAGGCCTCAACAACCAACGTAAAACTTTGTCGAATCTCTATGACATGGACAAAAATACGAAATAGTGTGAATGCTAGGTCATTGCCCGCAAGCAACACGCTGTATAGCTCGAGTACACTTTCAAATGATTAAGGGCCTCTGCATCACCGCCTGGATGCAGTGAAAATTAAGCAACGGTTCCCACATCTTCGTGAACGGATACGGGTAAAGAAGTTAGTTCATGAGAATATGATTCTTTTTGGAACATGGAATATATGCACTCTTACAGTAAACTTGGGACTGTTGCCTGGAAATGCCAATAGACTTCCAATTTGGTGATAATTTTCCCCGTTCATCACAAACATTGGAGGCGCTCTACCATCATTCAATGTCGTATTAATTTGTCCACCCATCGAAGTAAAAGCAAACATGTTGTTGAACGATCGTATATTATCCATAAAAAATTTGCTCCTTCTATCACGACCGTGATACAAATCACGCAAACGATCCGGAAGACGTTTATAAGGAGGAATTTCGATATCGCCTTGGCTACAACATAACCCAAATTTTGGATTTGCTGGCTTAGTGTTTTTAGGAATACGCTGTTCATACCACATCATTGCTCCATATAACGCCCCGAACCCGAGACTAATAATAATTTAATTTTCAAAAGACTTTTTCAAAAATTCCTTTTTAAAGACATCACGCAACGAATAAAAGAACTATAAAATTGGACCCAATATCAAAATTATTTAAAAATTATTATAAAGGTGAAACATAGTAACTTCTTTAATAATAAAATACACTAGCTTTAAAAATAAAGTAGCAAAACATCCTAGACTCTAAGACTTCTTCCCAAGTGTCACAATCAGAGCGGGCTTCCTTTGACTCGAACTCGAAACTCGACAACCTGTAGATACTACGATTTTACAATCGCAGGGTCAAGCCAGACAAGACAAAACGCAAGGGGTGAGAATACATTCACACAAGCATCGGTGTATTAACACATAAGAATAGGGAAAAACATAAACACAAAAATATCATCCTGTGGGACGATCAAACATATAAACTAACACAACTCATAAATGTAACCACTATCACAACATTATTTACAACTTCATTAGTATTTAATATTACTACTTCATCGCTACATCGTAGCTAACTACAACATTGCTTCATCGTCGCCGTTATGGCTATATTATTACTTCATCGTCGCCATTAAGGCTATTACTTCATCGTCGCCATTATGGCTATTACTTCATCGTCGCCATTATGGCTATATATTATTACTACTCATCGCCATAACTGGCTATATTATTTTTACTCCTTCATTGTCATATCTGGCTACAGCATTACTCCTTCATTGCCATATTTGGCTACAGTATTACTCCTTCATTGCCATATCTGGCTACAGTATTACAACTTCATTGCCATATCTGGCTACAGTATTACAACTTCATTGCAATATCTGGCTACAATATTAAATCAACGTCATTATTCAACACACCCATACTATTTAGTTCTTAAGGAAACTCAACACCAAATAAGCTCGACACCAATTAATTCAACATCAAATAAGTCCAACACTAATTTAATTCAACCCCTACTGAATCCAATTCTAAAGTTCACCTAACAATTGACTCTACGATATATTCTTCATAACTATATACCTCTAATGTTTGATTAAATAAAATTAAAGTATTTAACATATTCCAAAACATCAATAATCAGCGACTCAATCATTAATAATTAATTAACTAAACATTAATCAACTAATTACACTCAATTCATTTTAATTAGGCTCTTGGCTCATCTCGACAGCAACTAAGACTTCCTAAAACAGCCCTGACACAAGGTAATTTAATTAAACTCAAATCAATTAAATAATGAATGCAATGCGACCTATAGATCTCCTAGATGCATGTGGTACTGATTTAACACCGATTTATTAACACCAAATTATCAACACCGAATTATCAACACCGATTTATCAACACCAATTTATCAACACCGAATTAACTTACTAGTTCTCCTTAACACTTCAGTTATCAAATATAGAAAGTCATTTATTAAAAACCTCTTTGAATTATATTGGCTAGACTATACATTAGAGGATCAATTCAACATCTTTGAATTCAACATTATATAAGATCATGTCCAGAACAATTTATTTACTACACTAATTGCAGCATGTATACGGCACACATATGATATGGTTTCTAAGCAAGTGATCATAGGTATCGTGACATATAACCAAACAATAATAAAATTGATCATTAAAATTCAATAGCCGAAAACATGATTCATATTCAAAGTGTATATACACATGATTATTCTTTTAGTTACCACTTTTAAAACAAGTCATAGTCATTTAAAAACAAGAGAAATAATCAATTGAAACAAGATTTAATTCAAAAGACTTATGAAAGAATTAAAACATAAAAAGAAAAGAAAAGAGAAAGACAAAGGGAAAATAAAAAGGGAATGGGAAGGAGGGCAAGGTCCCCTCAACTACTCTTATGGTTAACACTACCCCTATGCATGAACAATCTCCCCCCTTACCTCGATTATGCAGAAATTCTTTAATGGTTTATTGTTGGTGATCCCTCGTGCTATGCCCTAGCTCTCCAACGCCTTCTCATGTTTCTCTTTGGTTTTCCACTCCTAGTTTCTTCTCACTTTAATCTATTTATAAGCAACTATAAGCAACTAATTAGGTTTCTTTTCCTAAAAGATATCCTTATCGCAGTTGTTTCTATAATATATTTCTCCTAAAAACTCTCATCTTATTTTTCATAAAAATCTAATCTTTTATTTTCAAAATAAATTCCTAAAATATATCTCAAAATTATATCTCTAAAATATGATTCTAAAATATATCTTAATTAATTCTATTTTTCAAATAACCCTCCCGGTCTCCCTAAAATTAAATAAATTTTAACCTATCAAATAATTTACTTAGCACATAAACACCTAAATAAAACCATATTCTAAATAAATAACTATTTATAAATTTTGGGGTGTTACAATTCTCCCCCCCTTTAAGAATTTTCGCCCTCGAAAATTGCCTAAGGCATTCTAAAAGCCAAACTAATTTACTCACACCACTAAATAAGAATTTAAGACAATAGTCATATAAGAAAAAATCAAGCAATTTAAATGACAACAAGCAATAACAACAAAATTCATAAAACACTATCAAACATGTTATAAATCATGTGACAAGATGTTTAAAAAGTGGCTAAGGTGCAAGTGTGAGGAAATAGAGAAGACACAAGTAGACACGACACTGACACTACGTCCAATTGGTCTGACAGGACAGACCTGCTCTGACTGACACATAACTCACACGGCCGGATTGGACCGACCTGCTCTGATACCAATTATAACGCCCCGAACCTGAGACTAATAATAATTTAATTTTCAAAAGACTTTTTCAAAAATTCATTTTTAAAGACATCACGCAACGGATAAAAGAACTATAAAATTGGACCCAATATCAAAATTATTTAAAAATTATTATAAAGGTGAAACATAGTAACTTCTTTAATAATAAAATACACTAGCTTTAAAAATAAAGTAGCAAAACATCCTAGACTCTAAGACTTCTTCCCAAGTGTCACAATCAGAGCGGGCTTCCTTTGACTCGAACTCGAAACTCGACAACCTGTAGATACTACGATTTTACAATCGCAGGGCCAAGCCAGACAAGACAAAACGCAAGGGGTGAGAATACATTCACACAAGCATCGGTGTATTAACACATAAGAATAGGGAAAAACACAAACACAAAAATATCATCCTGTGGGACGATCAAACATATAAACTAACACAACTCATAAATGTAACCACTATCACAACATTATTTACAACTTCATTAGTATTTAATATTACTACTTCATCGCTACATCGTAGCTAACTACAACATTGCTTCATCGTCGCCGTTATGGCTATATTATTACTTCATCGTCGCCATTAAGGCTATTACTTCATCGTCGCCATTATGGCTATTACTTCATCGTCGCCATTATGGCTATATATTATTACTACTCATCGCCATAACTGGCTATATTATTTTTACTCCTTCATTGCCATATCTGGCTACAGCATTACTCCTTCATTGCCATATTTGGCTACAGTATTACTCCTTCATTGCCATATCTGGCTACAGTATTACAACTTCATTGCCATATCTGGCTACAGTATTACAACTTCATTGCAATATCTGGCTACAATATTAAATCAACGTCATTATTCAACACACCCATACTATTTAGTTCTTAAGGAAACTCAACACCAAATAAACTCGACACCAATTAATTCAACATCAAATAAGTCCAACACTAATTTAATTCAACCCCTACTGAATCCAATTCTAAAGTTCACCTAACAATTGACTCTACGATATATTCTTCATAACTATATACCTCTAATGTTTGATTAAATAAAATTAAAGTATTTAACATATTCCAAAACATCAATAATCAGCGACTCAATCATTAATAATTAATTAACTAAACATTAATCAACTAATTACACTCAATTCATTTTAATTAGGCTCTTGGCTCATCTCGACAGCAACTAAGACTTCCTAAAACAGCCCTGACACAAGGTAATTTAATTAAACTCAAATCAATTAAATAATGAATGCAATGCGACCTATAGATCTCCTAGATGCATGTGGTACTGATTTAACACCGATTTATTAACACCAAATTATCAACACCGAATTATCAACACCGATTTATCAACACCAATTTATCAACACCGAATTAACTTACTAGTTCTCCTTAACACTTCAGTTATCAAATATAGAAAGTCATTTATTAAAAACCTCTTTGAATTATATTGGCTAGACTATACATTAGAGGATCAATTCAACATCTTTGAATTCAACATTATATAAGATCATGTCCAGAACAATTTATTTACTACACTAATTGCAGCATGTATACGGCACACATATGATATGGTTTCTAAGCAAGTGATCATAGGTATCGTGACATATAACCAAACAATAATAAAATTGATCATTAAAATTCAATAGCCGAAAACATGATTCATATTCAAAGTGTATATACACATGATTATTCTTTTAGTTACCACTTTTAAAACAAGTCATAGTCATTTAAAAACAAGAGAAATCATCAATTGAAACAAGATTTAATTCAAAAGACTTATGAAAGAATTAAAACATAAAAAGAAAAGAAAAGAGAAAGACAAAGGGAAAATAAAAAGGGAATGGGAAGGGGGGCAAGGTCCCCTCAACTACTCTTATGGTTAACATTACCCCTATGCATGAACAATCTCCCCCCTTACCTCGATTATGCAGAAATTCTTTAATGGTTTATTGTTGGTGATCCCTCGTGCTATGCCCTAGCTCTCCAACGCCTTCTCATGTTTCTCTTTGGTTTTCCACTCCTAGTTTCTTCTCACTTTAATCTATTTATAAGCAACTAATTAGGTTTCTTTTCCTAAAAGATATCCTTATCGCAGTTGTTTCTATAATATATTTCTCCTAAAAACTCTCATCTTATTTTTCATAAAAATCTAATCTTTTATTTTCAAAATAAATTCCTAAAATATATCTCAAAATTATATCTCTAAAATATGATTCTAAAATATATCTTAATTAATTCTATTTTTCAAATAACCCTCCCGGTCTCCCTAAAATTAAATAAATTTTAACCTATCAAATAATTTACTTAGCACATAAACACCTAAATAAAACCATATTCTAAATAAATAACTATTTATAAATTTTGGGGTGTTACAATTCTCCCCCCCTTTAAGAATTTTCGCCCTCGAAAATTGCCTAAGGCATTCTAAAAGCCAAACTAATTTACTCACACCACTAAATAAGAATTTAAGACAATAGTCATATAAGAAAAAATCAAGCAATTTAAATGACAACAAGCAATAACAACAAAATTCATAAAACACTATCAAACATGTTATAAATCATGTGACAAGATGTTTAAAAAGTGGCTAAGGTGCAAGTGTGAGGAAATAGAGAAGACACAAGTAGACACGACACTGACACTACGTCCAATTGGTCTGACAGGACAGACCTGCTCTGACTGACACATAACTCACACGGCCGGATTGGACCGACCTGCTCTGATACCAATTATAACGCCCCGAACCTGAGACTAATAATAATTTAATTTTCAAAAGACTTTTTCAAAAATTCCTTTTTAAAGACATCACGCAACGGATAAAAGAACTATAAAATTGGACCCAATATCAAAATTATTTAAAAATTATTATAAAGGTGAAACATAGTAACTTCTTTAATAATAAAATACACTAGCTTTAAAAATAAAGTAGCAAAACATCCTAGACTCTAAGACTTCTTCCCAAGTGTCACAATCAGAGCGGGCTTCCTTTGACTCGAACTCGAAACTCGACAACCTGTAGATACTACGATTTTACAATCGCAGGGCCAAGCCAGACAAGACAAAACGCAAGGGGTGAGAATACATTCACACAAGCATCGGTGTATTAACACATAAGAATAGGGAAAAACACAAACACAAAAATATCATCCTGTGGGACGATCAAACATATAAACTAACACAACTCATAAATGTAACCACTATCACAACATTATTTACAACTTCATTAGTATTTAATATTACTACTTCATCGCTACATCGTAGCTAACTACAACATTGCTTCATCGTCGCCGTTATGGCTATATTATTACTTCATCGTCGCCATTAAGGCTATTACTTCATCGTCGCCATTATGGCTATTACTTCATCGTCGCCATTATGGCTATATATTATTACTACTCATCGCCATAACTGGCTATATTATTTTTACTCCTTCATTGCCATATCTGGCTACAGCATTACTCCTTCATTGCCATATTTGGCTACAGTATTACTCCTTCATTGCCATATCTGGCTACAGTATTACAACTTCATTGCCATATCTGGCTACAGTATTACAACTTCATTGCAATATCTGGCTACAATATTAAATCAACGTCATTATTCAACACACCCATACTATTTAGTTCTTAAGGAAACTCAACACCAAATAAACTCGACACCAATTAATTCAACATCAAATAAGTCCAACACTAATTTAATTCAACCCCTACTGAATCCAATTCTAAAGTTCACCTAACAATTGACTCTACGATATATTCTTCATAACTATATACCTCTAATGTTTGATTAAATAAAATTAAAGTATTTAACATATTCCAAAACATCAATAATCAGCGACTCAATCATTAATAATTAATTAACTAAACATTAATCAACTAATTACACTCAATTCATTTTAATTAGGCTCTTGGCTCATCTCGACAGCAACTAAGACTTCCTAAAACAGCCCTGACACAAGGTAATTTAATTAAACTCAAATCAATTAAATAATGAATGCAATGCGACCTATAGATCTCCTAGATGCATGTGGTACTGATTTAACACCGATTTATTAACACCAAATTATCAACACCGAATTATCAACACCGATTTATCAACACCAATTTATCAACACCGAATTAACTTACTAGTTCTCCTTAACACTTCAGTTATCAAATATAGAAAGTCATTTATTAAAAACCTCTTTGAATTATATTGGCTAGACTATACATTAGAGGATCAATTCAACATCTTTGAATTCAACATTATATAAGATCATGTCCAGAACAATTTATTTACTACACTAATTGCAGCATGTATACGGCACACATATGATATGGTTTCTAAGCAAGTGATCATAGGTATCGTGACATATAACCAAACAATAATAAAATTGATCATTAAAATTCAATAGCCGAAAACATGATTCATATTCAAAGTGTATATACACATGATTATTCTTTTAGTTACCACTTTTAAAACAAGTCATAGTCATTTAAAAACAAGAGAAATCATCAATTGAAACAAGATTTAATTCAAAAGACTTATGAAAGAATTAAAACATAAAAAGAAAAGAAAAGAGAAAGACAAAGGGAAAATAAAAAGGGAATGGGAAGGGGGGCAAGGTCCCCTCAACTACTCTTATGGTTAACATTACCCCTATGCATGAACAATCTCCCCCCTTACCTCGATTATGCAGAAATTCTTTAATGGTTTATTGTTGGTGATCCCTCGTGCTATGCCCTAGCTCTCCAACGCCTTCTCATGTTTCTCTTTGGTTTTCCACTCCTAGTTTCTTCTCACTTTAATCTATTTATAAGCAACTAATTAGGTTTCTTTTCCTAAAAGATATCCTTATCGCAGTTGTTTCTATAATATATTTCTCCTAAAAACTCTCATCTTATTTTTCATAAAAATCTAATCTTTTATTTTCAAAATAAATTCCTAAAATATATCTCAAAATTATATCTCTAAAATATGATTCTAAAATATATCTTAATTAATTCTATTTTTCAAATAACCCTCCCGGTCTCCCTAAAATTAAATAAATTTTAACCTATCAAATAATTTACTTAGCACATAAACACCTAAATAAAACCATATTCTAAATAAATAACTATTTATAAATTTTGGGGTGTTACAATTCTCCCCCCCTTTAAGAATTTTCGCCCTCGAAAATTGCCTAAGGCATTCTAAAAGCCAAACTAATTTACTCACACCACTAAATAAGAATTTAAGACAATAGTCATATAAGAAAAAATCAAGCAATTTAAATGACAACAAGCAATAACAACAAAATTCATAAAACACTATCAAACATGTTATAAATCATGTGACAAGATGTTTAAAAAGTGGCTAAGGTGCAAGTGTGAGGAAATAGAGAAGACACAAGTAGACACGACACTGACACTACGTCCAATTGGTCTGACAGGACAGACCTGCTCTGACTGACACATAACTCACACGGCCGGATTGGACCGACCTGCTCTGATACCAATTATAACGCCCCGAACCTGAGACTAATAATAATTTAATTTTCAAAAGACTTTTTCAAAAATTCCTTTTTAAAGACATCACGCAACGGATAAAAGAACTATAAAATTGGACCCAATATCAAAATTATTTAAAAATTATTATAAAGGTGAAACATAGTAACTTCTTTAATAATAAAATACACTAGCTTTAAAAATAAAGTAGCAAAACATCCTAGACTCTAAGACTTCTTCCCAAGTGTCACAATCAGAGCGGGCTTCCTTTGACTCGAACTCGAAACTCGACAACCTGTAGATACTACGATTTTACAATCGCAGGGCCAAGCCAGACAAGACAAAACGCAAGGGGTGAGAATACATTCACACAAGCATCGGTGTATTAACACATAAGAATAGGGAAAAACACAAACACAAAAATATCATCCTGTGGGACGATCAAACATATAAACTAACACAACTCATAAATGTAACCACTATCACAACATTATTTACAACTTCATTAGTATTTAATATTACTACTTCATCGCTACATCGTAGCTAACTACAACATTGCTTCATCGTCGCCGTTATGGCTATATTATTACTTCATCGTCGCCATTAAGGCTATTACTTCATCGTCGCCATTATGGCTATTACTTCATCGTCGCCATTATGGCTATATATTATTACTACTCATCGCCATAACTGGCTATATTATTTTTACTCCTTCATTGCCATATCTGGCTACAGCATTACTCCTTCATTGCCATATTTGGCTACAGTATTACTCCTTCATTGCCATATCTGGCTACAGTATTACAACTTCATTGCCATATCTGGCTACAGTATTACAACTTCATTGCAATATCTGGCTACAATATTAAATCAACGTCATTATTCAACACACCCATACTATTTAGTTCTTAAGGAAACTCAACACCAAATAAACTCGACACCAATTAATTCAACATCAAATAAGTCCAACACTAATTTAATTCAACCCCTACTGAATCCAATTCTAAAGTTCACCTAACAATTGACTCTACGATATATTCTTCATAACTATATACCTCTAATGTTTGATTAAATAAAATTAAAGTATTTAACATATTCCAAAACATCAATAATCAGCGACTCAATCATTAATAATTAATTAACTAAACATTAATCAACTAATTACACTCAATTCATTTTAATTAGGCTCTTGGCTCATCTCGACAGCAACTAAGACTTCCTAAAACAGCCCTGACACAAGGTAATTTAATTAAACTCAAATCAATTAAATAATGAATGCAATGCGACCTATAGATCTCCTAGATGCATGTGGTACTGATTTAACACCGATTTATTAACACCAAATTATCAACACCGAATTATCAACACCGATTTATCAACACCAATTTATCAACACCGAATTAACTTACTAGTTCTCCTTAACACTTCAGTTATCAAATATAGAAAGTCATTTATTAAAAACCTCTTTGAATTATATTGGCTAGACTATACATTAGAGGATCAATTCAACATCTTTGAATTCAACATTATATAAGATCATGTCCAGAACAATTTATTTACTACACTAATTGCAGCATGTATACGGCACACATATGATATGGTTTCTAAGCAAGTGATCATAGGTATCGTGACATATAACCAAACAATAATAAAATTGATCATTAAAATTCAATAGCCGAAAACATGATTCATATTCAAAGTGTATATACACATGATTATTCTTTTAGTTACCACTTTTAAAACAAGTCATAGTCATTTAAAAACAAGAGAAATCATCAATTGAAACAAGATTTAATTCAAAAGACTTATGAAAGAATTAAAACATAAAAAGAAAAGAAAAGAGAAAGACAAAGGGAAAATAAAAAGGGAATGGGAAGGGGGGCAAGGTCCCCTCAACTACTCTTATGGTTAACATTACCCCTATGCATGAACAATCTCCCCCCTTACCTCGATTATGCAGAAATTCTTTAATGGTTTATTGTTGGTGATCCCTCGTGCTATGCCCTAGCTCTCCAACGCCTTCTCATGTTTCTCTTTGGTTTTCCACTCCTAGTTTCTTCTCACTTTAATCTATTTATAAGCAACTAATTAGGTTTCTTTTCCTAAAAGATATCCTTATCGCAGTTGTTTCTATAATATATTTCTCCTAAAAACTCTCATCTTATTTTTCATAAAAATCTAATCTTTTATTTTCAAAATAAATTCCTAAAATATATCTCAAAATTATATCTCTAAAATATGATTCTAAAATATATCTTAATTAATTCTATTTTTCAAATAACCCTCCCGGTCTCCCTAAAATTAAATAAATTTTAACCTATCAAATAATTTACTTAGCACATAAACACCTAAATAAAACCATATTCTAAATAAATAACTATTTATAAATTTTGGGGTGTTACAATTCTCCCCCCCTTTAAGAATTTTCGCCCTCGAAAATTGCCTAAGGCATTCTAAAAGCCAAACTAATTTACTCACACCACTAAATAAGAATTTAAGACAATAGTCATATAAGAAAAAATCAAGCAATTTAAATGACAACAAGCAATAACAACAAAATTCATAAAACACTATCAAACATGTTATAAATCATGTGACAAGATGTTTAAAAAGTGGCTAAGGTGCAAGTGTGAGGAAATAGAGAAGACACAAGTAGACACGACACTGACACTACGTCCAATTGGTCTGACAGGACAGACCTGCTCTGACTGACACATAACTCACACGGCCGGATTGGACCGACCTGCTCTGATACCAATTATAACGCCCCGAACCTGAGACTAATAATAATTTAATTTTCAAAAGACTTTTTCAAAAATTCCTTTTTAAAGACATCACGCAACGGATAAAAGAACTATAAAATTGGACCCAATATCAAAATTATTTAAAAATTATTATAAAGGTGAAACATAGTAACTTCTTTAATAATAAAATACACTAGCTTTAAAAATAAAGTAGCAAAACATCCTAGACTCTAAGACTTCTTCCCAAGTGTCACAATCAGAGCGGGCTTCCTTTGACTCGAACTCGAAACTCGACAACCTGTAGATACTACGATTTTACAATCGCAGGGCCAAGCCAGACAAGACAAAACGCAAGGGGTGAGAATACATTCACACAAGCATCGGTGTATTAACA
Organism: Trifolium repens; assembly: GCA_030408175.1. Lineage (NCBI taxonomy): Eukaryota > Viridiplantae > Streptophyta > Magnoliopsida > Fabales > Fabaceae > Trifolium > Trifolium repens. Next base: position 57,351,238 of record CP125836.1, on the reverse strand, counting down.
CATAAGAATAGGGAAAAACACAAACACAAAAATATCATCCTGTGGGACGATCAAACATATAAACTAACACAACTCATAAATGTAACCACTATCACAACATTATTTACAACTTCATTAGTATTTAATATTACTACTTCATCGCTACATCGTAGCTAACTACAACATTGCTTCATCGTCGCCGTTATGGCTATATTATTACTTCATCGTCGCCATTAAGGCTATTACTTCATCGTCGCCATTATGGCTATTACTTCATCGTCGCCATTATGGCTATATATTATTACTACTCATCGCCATAACTGGCTATATTATTTTTACTCCTTCATTGCCATATCTGGCTACAGCATTACTCCTTCATTGCCATATTTGGCTACAGTATTACTCCTTCATTGCCATATCTGGCTACAGTATTACAACTTCATTGCCATATCTGGCTACAGTATTACAACTTCATTGCAATATCTGGCTACAATATTAAATCAACGTCATTATTCAACACACCCATACTATTTAGTTCTTAAGGAAACTCAACACCAAATAAACTCGACACCAATTAATTCAACATCAAATAAGTCCAACACTAATTTAATTCAACCCCTACTGAATCCAATTCTAAAGTTCACCTAACAATTGACTCTACGATATATTCTTCATAACTATATACCTCTAATGTTTGATTAAATAAAATTAAAGTATTTAACATATTCCAAAACATCAATAATCAGCGACTCAATCATTAATAATTAATTAACTAAACATTAATCAACTAATTACACTCAATTCATTTTAATTAGGCTCTTGGCTCATCTCGACAGCAACTAAGACTTCCTAAAACAGCCCTGACACAAGGTAATTTAATTAAACTCAAATCAATTAAATAATGAATGCAATGCGACCTATAGATCTCCTAGATGCATGTGGTACTGATTTAACACCGATTTATTAACACCAAATTATCAACACCGAATTATCAACACCGATTTATCAACACCAATTTATCAACACCGAATTAACTTACTAGTTCTCCTTAACACTTCAGTTATCAAATATAGAAAGTCATTTATTAAAAACCTCTTTGAATTATATTGGCTAGACTATACATTAGAGGATCAATTCAACATCTTTGAATTCAACATTATATAAGATCATGTCCAGAACAATTTATTTACTACACTAATTGCAGCATGTATACGGCACACATATGATATGGTTTCTAAGCAAGTGATCATAGGTATCGTGACATATAACCAAACAATAATAAAATTGATCATTAAAATTCAATAGCCGAAAACATGATTCATATTCAAAGTGTATATACACATGATTATTCTTTTAGTTACCACTTTTAAAACAAGTCATAGTCATTTAAAAACAAGAGAAATCATCAATTGAAACAAGATTTAATTCAAAAGACTTATGAAAGAATTAAAACATAAAAAGAAAAGAAAAGAGAAAGACAAAGGGAAAATAAAAAGGGAATGGGAAGGGGGGCAAGGTCCCCTCAACTACTCTTATGGTTAACATTACCCCTATGCATGAACAATCTCCCCCCTTACCTCGATTATGCAGAAATTCTTTAATGGTTTATTGTTGGTGATCCCTCGTGCTATGCCCTAGCTCTCCAACGCCTTCTCATGTTTCTCTTTGGTTTTCCACTCCTAGTTTCTTCTCACTTTAATCTATTTATAAGCAACTAATTAGGTTTCTTTTCCTAAAAGATATCCTTATCGCAGTTGTTTCTATAATATATTTCTCCTAAAAACTCTCATCTTATTTTTCATAAAAATCTAATCTTTTATTTTCAAAATAAATTCCTAAAATATATCTCAAAATTATATCTCTAAAATATGATTCTAAAATATATCTTAATTAATTCTATTTTTCAAATAACCCTCCCGGTCTCCCTAAAATTAAATAAATTTTAACCTATCAAATAATTTACTTAGCACATAAACACCTAAATAAAACCATATTCTAAATAAATAACTATTTATAAATTTTGGGGTGTTACACTCCACAATCTCCACATATCCATTCAGGTTGCCCAACATTATAATACTCAGAATTTAAAGTTGCTGGAAAAAAAATAAACGGTTAGATATCGAGATATGTTAAAAAAATTATCAGACAGTTATATTTAGTGAAATATAAACATTGACGTTTTTTTAAAAGCAAAGCAAAAAATAGGTACCTGAATTAGCAGTATCACCTAATTCTATATCAAGTCCGTGAATAAGAAAACCTGAATTAGATGGTATATATGAGTCTTCGGCATTAGTTGTGCATATATTTTGGTTCTCGTCCTGATGATCAATTGATGTAATATTGACATCTACAAAATAACAATATTATTGTTAATGAAATGTGGAGACATAGTAAAAATAAATAAGCTTAATATTGATTAATCAAAATTAGAACAAACACTAAATTAGATTATCCGAGTTAGTAATATCATTAAAATGAATTATGCTCGCTGATCCAATGTCACCATGCTTTCCTTGTTGGTTTTCATTATCTTCAGCCATGTTCTAATTAGTCCCTTGGTGATATTATTTTTTGGTGAAGGAAGTTGTTGATTTTGTGCCAACACTACTTGATATATAAAGCTTTTATATACACAAAGTATTGAGGAAAAAAACCAAGCCAGCAAATCATTAAATATTTTAGTGACTCGCACACACAGTATAATGACACATAGTGGTACATATATCTTCTATCTTCTATCTTCTATATACTAAAAGATGGACATTGCAACCTTAATTGACTTTCAATAACCCTAATGCCTTATGTCATGTATAATGTTATACTGATGATGTAATTGCTGACCAAACACTGATTGACACAAGTCCCAATAAGTAAGTGAATTGTGTATTATAATTGAATCTGCATGAAATTCTATTGGACCTCTACTTGGACCAATTGAAAAGCTCCACCAAGCATACATCTACCCCTTCTCTCTTTCTCTCTCGTGCTGCTTCTTTCTTTCTCACGTTACTTATCTCTCTCAACCCTTCATCTCCATCTTCAATCTTCAACCTCAAATTAACACAGTCACTTTCAATTCCAACAACCCCACTCACAATCAAACATAATCCATCATCACCATTTCCACCTTCAATCAACCCAAAATCAACAACAAACCATAAACCCAAAACAACAAGCAAACATAACAAAGAACATAGCAAGAAAAAAAAACACCGTTTCTGCGACCACTACCGAACCTCCTCCACGCGAATCCGAAGTCGCTGCATAGCGTCACCATCTCCGACGGCCATTCCTTCCTCTGTGTTTAACCCAGCCGGACGATTCCGGCGAACCAGTATCGCCGGATGCTGCTTCTCTCTCTCTCTCTGCCCTCGCCATCGCAAAATTGAATGAAGATGATTTTGTCGGAGCAAAATGGAAGCTGGATCTTCTTCGGAGCAAGGAGATTTCGTCATTGTAAGTGAAAATCTCTCTCTATTTTGTTCTTCTCCGAGATTACATTGTTGCTGACATTTTTCTGCGTTGAAAATCATGAAGTTCAATTTGCAATTTATGGAATATAATTCATCTTCGTTTTTTCATTATGTTGTCTAATTGCATGCCAGTGATTTTTGTTGCTGAGATTTTTCTGCATTTTGATTAAGTAATTTTTGCAAACGTGGTTTCAATTGAGTAAAGAATATTTAATTGGTACTGTTAGTAAGGCTTAATTGAAAAATTAGGCTTAACAGTGGAACCTGCAAATGTTGAACTTTAAAGATATACTGGAGTATATATTTATTTATCACCGATTATTTGTTTGTAACTACTTTTACATGAAAAAAGGATTTGTTTGTAATTATCATGCTTATTCATTTAATCCAAAACAAAAGATTCCTACTTTTAAGTTATTCTTTGATTGCTATTGTTTTTTTCAATGGGTCGCAGATTCATGATGTGAGGGGGAGGGGGCGATGATAATTTGTTGATGAAGGGAAATTTATACATAATTACAAAATATAACTAAAGAGAAAAAACAAAATATTTAATAGATTTAGTTGATACTATTTAGATGGGAATCCATATTTAGATGGGAATCACTCTCCCTTAAGGCAGGAAGGATAGACGAAGTCTATAGTTTGTTTTCTAATTTGTTTTTCACAATACCATATTAAGGGTATGTTCAATAAAAATGAATACTTTTGCACCAAACTCTGGGATGGAAGAAGGCCTAGATTTTCTAATGCAACAAATTTCTGATCAAGACACCAAGTTGACTTTAAATATTGATAACTTTGAACTTAGGATTACATGTCCAGCAACAATGATCAACATCCTGTAATTGAATAATTGTCTAAACCATCTATTGTGCTACTACACTTATTCTTTTCATATATATTAGTAACCATCTGAAGAAGAAAAAAACGATACTAAATTTTATAGCTAAAATGTTTCAAGATCTAAGGGCAATAACATGGGGGAGTATGTTGTTAGGGAGGCCAACTCCAACAAATGTTGGATATAAAAACTATTATATGTGTTTCCACCTAACAACATAAGCATTTGAGATAGTTGGTTTCAATCATATTCAATGTAAAATGACAAAGTTACGGATTTTGTTACAGCAGCAAATATAACCAAATTGCAAGTCAAAATCAATATAATCCAAATTGTTTTATTATAAATAAATCACGTGTCTCAACTGAACATTGGGAAATAGATAAAAACAAGTAAAAACTGACTCGATTAAAACGAAAACATAATAAAACATGACAATACACGACGCTACTCAGAACAGAAAAACTATAAACACATTAATCCATGTTTTCAATCTTCACTGGGGCAAGTTTCTGAATTTTATTAGATGAAGACCAAGTGCTGCCATCAGCATCCTTATCAGAAATTGATTCAACACTGTCAATAGACCTTTTTCCCAAATTCTTGCTTGTGGGAGTACCTAGAGTATTCATGTCATCTTTGGTTGAATCACCTCCCTCAACAGCATCCTAGGTATACAATCAAAAATCAAACGATTAAGACAGCGAAAGTTAATTAACAAAGTATAAGAAAGTATTAATTAGATACAAAAATAAAAAGAAAGCACATGTACTATGTACCGTACATTCTTATCTGAAGCTTGACTACCTAGCTCAACACATCCAGCTTCAACATTATCACCATCCACTCCCTATATATATATATATATATATATATATATATATATATATGATAAATTAACTATTAATATACTGTTTATATTAAAATAATTAGTACTCAAACCGTATGTGTATTCTTACATTAAGAGCATGAAGAGACATGAACCGATTGATAATTTCCCCATCTTCTGTCATCTTTCTCACAGTATAACTTCGAGAATTGCGAAACAGGTTTCCATCAGTGACATCTACCTTGAACAACATCCTTTTATCGACAAATGTGTCGAGCTCAGGTGGATAGGTTAAATCCTGAGAGATTAAATGTTATATAAGTATTTATAATTTAAATAAGTGTTAGGTTAAGTAACTAAAAATAAATTGTCAAATTAAATAAGCTGATACTATTAGAGTCCTTTGAAAATAAAATAAAAAACTATTAGAGAATTGGGGCTTTTTTATATATAAAAAAGGCTAATATTGTTTTATTTTTAAAAACAGTTGTAATTTTACTTTGTTAAATCACGAAATATTAAAATCAATAAATTTATAAGCCACTAAATTTAGTCTAATGGTAAGAGCAGGGCCGGCCCAAGCCCAATGCAAGTGAAGCTAGGGCTTTAGGCCCCCAAAATTTGGGGTAAGAAGTAGGCCTCATCATTTAAAAAAAAAAAAAAAGTAGGCCTACATTTTTCATAATATATAAAACTTGTGTCTGTTTTAACCAATGTTTTATCAATAGCGCAGTGGCTACAGGCCCTGCCTTTTTAGTGCATGGTCATAGGATCAAAACTTGTGTTTTGCATTTTCAGTTTAATTTTTCAAAAAGTTTACACACCACCACCATAATTGGTTTCTAGGTTGACCACCGCACCAATATAATTAATTCACAAACAAAAGTAAATTTTTGTCTTTATGACTTATTATAATTATTCATATGTGGTTAAATTATATTTAACTATTTTTTACAAAATTATCTATTATTTTAGTACTATAAGTGCATCACTTAATGGTTTACCCCTTAAAAATATTGATAAAACTCTATTATGGTATAAGATTAAAAAAATATACATTAAACATATTAACTATAGTATTTTTTAATTATAAAAGTTTATAATAATGAAGATAAAATATACACCCTTCATCCCATAATAACTATCACAATTGAATAAATAATACAAATTAAGAAATTGAATTGTGGTTCTACTAATTTATTTTTGTCCGTTATTAGTGTCTTTTCATTATCATAAATGTAAAGTGCAAAATAATAATATGAGAGTGATGAACATAATTTTATTTAGATAATAATTTTTTTATAAAACAATATGATTTTTTTTAAAAAAATAGACAGTATAATTAGAAGAAAGAAAAAGTAATTAGAATAATATCAAAAATAAAATATATTTTTTAGCCTAGGTAAAATATATCATTATATAAAAGGACTAATATTTTTAAAATTTTTTATCATTTATAAAAGGCCTCATTTAATTTTTCGCTTTAGGCCTCAACATACATTGGGCCGGCCCTGGGTAAGAGGTTTGAGTACAATGCATTAGGCCCTATGTTCGATTCTCGTTAGTTTCATTGTAAACAAAAAAATCAATAAATTACCCACTAAATATGTTTGTTGTTTTCTTTTTTAATAAACCCTTTTAAATTAACTGATTTTGTAAAATTCAATTAGTTAAAATGATATATGGAGAAAATTAATGTATGTTTACTATTTTTATTACTATAATGCAAATGCCACGTTTTTTACTCACAAATCCGACCCACTGAAATTGTTGTGGATGTTAAATGATGAGATTACAACATCGAGGATGACAAAGATGATGACAATGGCGACTATGGGTGGGCAAAAAAAATCAAAAAACCAAATCAAATAAAAAAATTTGAACCATAACCAACAATTTTGAAACCAAATTGAAACAGTTTAGTTCATGATTAACAGTTCGATTCGGTTCAGTTATGGTTTAGTTTAAAACCATAAAATCGAACTACTTTAATAATTCGGTTCAGTTTTAAAGACAAACAATTCGGTTCAATTATTATAAATTTTAAAAACAGTTTGGTTCAGTTCGGTTTTCCTCCAAAACCAAACCATATCCATCCTTGGCGACGATTTTGATGATGATGATGATGATGAGATAAATAATGGTGGATTAAGTTAGATCTTGATTGCGAGCAACCAAGAATCAACCCCCATTTGCAAACTTGACGGAAAATAAATCTGATCAAAGTCACACAAAGAGTTGGTAATTCAACTAAGAGTATAACTCTTACGTTAGGGATCAAAATTTGAGCAAGAACAAAAACTCCACTACGAATCAATTATTATAATGTTGAAATCACAAAGTTTGTGCAATATCAACAAGCTCACCAGATAAGACTCAAGATTGTCCCTCTCTCTCTCCCTCTCTCTAATTTTGTGTTTGTTACAAGTGAAAACTAAAACTTGATTTTTTGCTAACAATCAATCTAACACAAAAAAGCTTAAAAAAAACACTATGAGATTGCTTTTGGCTCAAGCTATCTAGCTCAAATGGTTGTATAGGGCCTGATGATTCCAAGGCCCATTAGAGCAGGCTTGTACACATGCAATCATAAGAGGTCATGATCTTTGTAGAAGATTTTTCCTTTTCCACCCTATGGGTTACTCGCGCCCCTACGAAATGACCAAAATACCCTTCCGTGGCTTAAGTCACGAATGTAGAAAAAATGAGTAATTTTGAAAAATAACGTCTGTTACTTAAGTCACGAATGTTATAATTAGTAGGGTGTTTTGGGGGTGTCCGTAGCACAAGTCACAGACATGGATATTTTAGTCATTTTGTAGGTGGCAAAAGTAATAATCTTGTAAAAAAGCAATCAACAAAAATCAAACCAAGGTTTAGAAAGAAAAATGAATTTTCAATAATTAAAAATAACAATATATAGTTTTTTTATTTAAAAAAACAAGAAAGCTTGATTACAAGAAAATAAATTTTGTCAATAACTCGCACCAAATATTCATATTCGTGAAAATAGGTCAAATAATTTATTGATTTATTGAATCAAATCAACAATAATTCTTTCAATAGCATGGTAAAGAGTGTTAAACTCTAATATCTCGGTGCATATATATCAAACTCTAAAATGTGTTAGTTGTTTTCTTTGTTTCTTCATGTTTCCTCCTAATCCAAAAATAAACCTAAATGTCTAAAAATCTTTGTGTTTATTTAATCTTCAATTTTATTTATATCCCTAAAATTTAAACTTGTTTAACTATATATAGCTTTGTACCTATAATCTTTAATTATATCCTTATGTTTGAGTGAACAATATACAATTGTCAACATAAATTCAGAACCCTCACAGGATTCATAGATTTATTTTTTTTATAAACCCCTACCAATACTCATTAATAAATATAAGATATAAGATAATTACATATTAATGCAAGGTAAATAATAATAAGTGGTATTGTTAATATTCCTTTTTGAATCGTCAAATCTATCCTCTCAAAAATAATATTTATATATTTAAGAGTCACAAACATTGCTATGTATGATCATTTGAACCCATTCAAATAATTTCTTATTGTAATTTTAATGTTTTTAAAACATGCCTTGTATATTAAAAAAGACATTGGTAAGATATTGAGCTAACCTCAATGGTCTACACAAAGATATATGTTTGCAAATGCGTAGAGGAATGGATTGGTGACACAGTGACATGTCATAGATATAGGGTTGGGGAATTTGCATGTTAGACTTCAGTGTTCAAGTCAATTTCAATTTGAGCTAGCTAGTAAATTTTAGAATTCTATTGTGCTTGATGAGACACATATATATGACTATTATTGATGGCAGTAATAGGAAAAAATTACCCACCATTAAGAGTGAGCAATTGAGACAAAAGAAACGTGATTAAATGGAGAAATTATTCATTGGTATTTCTCCACTTAATATGTTTGTATGGTTACAATGATATCAATATAAATTTTTTACTTTTGTTATTTAATGGTTAATCTTCATTGAAAAATCTGTAGACATATAAGATGAGTTCTTCCTTTCAACTGAATTTTCTCCATACACATAAATCAAAAATTAAACTCTTAATCACATATTTAAAGGACCAAAATCTTTATTACTTAGATCAATTCATTATCGATGATTATTGAAGGACTACGCTAATGATGCATGTACCATAGGTCTATATATACTAAAGGGCTAGATTCAACCTATTGGACCTGGCATCCTCAATAAATAGTTGGGTTCAAAGAAGAAGCTTTCTTTCCCCACCCCATTTCTCTTTTACACCCCCCGGGTTTCTGTTTTTACCCTAGAAAAAAACTTCAGTAAACATGAACTGAAGTTTGGGTCCATTTAAACCCCTCGTAATGAAAAATAAGCGGTTGAAAATACATGTTTTTCTTTATCGAAAGACTTCGGTAAATGAAAACCTAAGTTTTAAAAATTCGGTTTTCATTTACTGAAGTTTTGGGGGGTAAAATTAGATTTTTTGGGGGGTGAAAAAGAGACATGGGGGTGGGGAAAGAAATCTTCAGTCTATAATAAGTATAGAATCTTACTTTTGCCACCCTATCAATTATTCACACGCCCTACGCTTTTCCCATTTTACCATTCCGCTACTTAAGTAACGGATGTTATAAAAATAAAAAAAATTAAAAAATATTGTTTGCTACTTAGCAGGCGTTATAATGGTAGTAGGGTGTTTTTGGGTGTTTTTATCATACCCCACGTTTTCACAAATACCATTCACACTTTTACAAATTTACTTTAAACAATTTTTGTAAAATAAACACAATAAATTACATATTTTAGTACTTTTTTTTTTATTGAAAATGTGTATATATATATATATATATATATATATATATTTACAATACTAACTTGAAGTTTATGGTAAATGCTTTCTAAAATATGTACCAAAAAAATTTAAAATATGTGCATATATTTCACTTTTAACCTTTAAGTTTTTGTTACATTTTAGTCCACAAAATATAAATGATAGATGATTTGGTTTCATTAAAAAAAATTGGTTTTGTTATGGTTTCTTAAATTATAAATGTTGATAAAGTAATTTAAATACAATTTTTTTTTTCTTTTAAATATGACAATCATAATAGGCAACGCAGAGTGGATCTACAAATGTGAGATTCTCAATTAATTTGGAGGAAAGTCCCATGCTTATACAAAGCTAATAAATGTGGGACTTGCTAACCTCTTGACCACTACATACAATTTTTTTTTTTAAGTATCCACATTAAGAATCAATCAATCAAGTGATTGAGAGAGAAATAAACATATGCAATTCATGTCTTATCTTATTATAGGTTTCAATTTAGTCTATCTTTTATATTTGTTCCAATTATTTTATATTATTTTGCAAAGTTATACCAATATGATCCTCTTAGTTTAAACATAAAAACTATTCTTTCCAATACATACTAATTGCAAAAATAAAAAATAAAGCTATAATTAATAGTATATTGGTATTTAATTGTAATCTATTTTAAAGAAAATAAATTGCAGCCAGAAAAAAAAAATTGTAACTTATAGAATGAAACTTTACAGAATTTATAATCAATTTTAGAAAGGAATAAATAGCATAAGGATTATATTATTGCATATGAAAGAAATTTCTTTATTTCTTCCTTGAATATTCTGAGTACAGAATGAAACTTGCAGAATTTGAATTCAAACCCTTCTTTCTTCACTTCAATTTTGATGTTAACTATCTAACAACTTTACAGAAATTTTCTCATTCTTCAATTACAGTTAGCACAAATCAACTAGTCACTCTAGTGTTGAAAAAATTAAGAACTTTTATGGTTGCTTGCACTAGAAGCCAACAAATTGATTCATTCCTTTCGATATTTCAACTCTTGATGCGCCTCAAACAAAGGTAAGCGACTAATCTGTAAAACACAAACATGAAAAACAACACTCCAATGCATCCCATTGCGCCAATCTGACCGACCACATCTTCATCGAGAAATCTGCAACTAGCTCCATCACTAGTAATACCATCATGATTGCAGCCTAATAGATTTGCGATTTTCTTGCCATCGCCGTATTGAATTCTAGTCAAAAGCCGGTAACTATAGAATGTCGTCGATATGTATTTGATCCAAGCTACACATGATGGAACTTTATGGACATAGTATCCACCTGTTAAAACAAATGCTAGCATTGTAACTGCTGCAACAGTTGAAGCTTGTTTAGCATCCATAATTGCAGCACCTAAAGCAAGTCCAAGACCTTGTGACACAAGCACGAATCCGAGAACAACTAATAGAGTCAAGAGAAATGATAACAAATCAGGCTTTAATCCACCCATCCAATAGGTAATGATAAGGAAAACTGTTGGAAGAAGAAGCTCCATTGGTAAGTCACCAACAATTCTAGCCATGAAATAGGATGATAATGTGTACATACCAGAAGCTCTTTCTTTAACAAAGATTGCGCGTTCTTGAGGGAATGCGAAAACAGAATTAAAAGATGGGAATACACCCCAAAAGATTGAAATGAAGAAGAGTAATCCAAGTCTATCTTGAATGTTTTTATAATCTGAATGCCACCACATTAAACCAGCTAGTAATGCAGCAGCAACAACTTGAAAAACTCTTAGTGTGTTGAATGATTCATATTTTCTTTCTTTGAGGCTTCTTTGGAGGAGAATATTGAATTGGTAAAACCAATCAAAGAGGGTGAATCTGTCATTATATCTATGTTCTTTTGAAGAGTTGTTTCTTGAAGTGTGAGAGTCTTTTGTTGAAACATTAGCTGTGTCCATACAGAGTGCTTTCACCTTTGGACCTAGTACTGTGTTGTATGAATGAATTAGATTTTGCTTTATGTTTGGTCTATCTTTTTCACTTACACCATCTGCATGGCAAACACCTACACAATTCAAAGTTAAGCTTGATTAATATCACCAAACAACAAAATGTTCATTCTATTATTGCAATTCAATTATGTGATGCAATTGTATTTTTAACTTGAATAAATTACAAGATGTCCATTATATTTAGTTGTTTAAAAAAAATGAGTCGGAGAAAAATTGTTGGACCGTGGCGGGGACCTCAGTCGGTTGGATTGGCACAACATTGGGCATTGAGCAACCACACAAGTGACTTTGACACCACATTTTTACTCAAAACCTTAAGATATTAGGTTTATGGGTCACATCTTTTATAAAGTTTTTAACCTCAACTCTTCCAACCAATGTGAGATTTAACTCACTTGATACATCTCCTCTCAAGTGTGAGTCTCTCGTGTCCACAATCCATCACCACTCATTTACTGCTCCCCCAACCGGACTCTAATACCATTGTTGGGCCGTGAGGGGGGAGCCTCTCTGGATTGAATCGACACATTGGAGATTGAGCAATCTCACTATTGGGCTCTAATATTAGTATGGTGACTTTGACACCACACTTTAATCGAAAACCTTAAAGCATTAAATTTATAGATTCTCTCGCTTATAAAGTATTCAACCTCAACTCTTCTAACTAATCTACTCGGATCTCAACAAAAATAACAACAAATGTATCTTAGGATTGATTTAAGAGTTCTGATTGCATTGAATTTCAAAACAGGTAGAATTCAAGTTTTGTCTGTAACCTTTCAACTTGCAAAATTGAAATAAAGAGATAAGGGACCACGTCAGATAGAAATTAAAGGAAAGGAAAGATTATCTACAAAAAAGTGAGATTGAAGCTTTATATGAAAAATCTTTATCAACAGACCAATTATATGCAACAAAATAAATTATAGAAAATGATAGCTGTAGCATCATATGAAAATGGTCCACTAAAACACATAGTATAGCATTTAAATAGCCGAATCTATATGCAAAAAAAAAAACATAGGAAGTACTACAGAATATATAGGTCAAAACAAGGACAAAAACTAAACAAAATTTGTTTAAACTAATAAAACAAAAACTTGATTAGTTGATTATTCTAAAGGGGATGATTAAGGCATAAACATGGTTAAATATGATAGTGGAAGTTGTAAAAGCTGACTTATGTGTTAATGTTATGGTGTGTCTCCACTAATATTAATTGGTGGCTACCACTGCTTATTGGGCCAGCATGCTACTACTTTCATTTGCATAATAATATATATCAATATCAATATATCCATTTATTTACTTTTTATTCATTGTATACATCTTTATGCCATCAAACTTCACTTTTGGGGAGAATTGTTTATAAGGATGTAAAAGAAACCCAACACGTGTTGCTCTTTAACAGATCCTAAGATGAGAGAGATTCTCAAAGAAAAAAAGTGGAGGAAAGGAGAAAAAGAAACAAAGTATGGAAAAAGATGGGCTTAGATCATTTTCAAAGATGTGAAGGTCAAGTTTTTTCCAAGTGTAATGATGAATATAAGGAACAAACCTCATGACCATGATTTTGTGTTGATTAATCATTTCAAAGAAAATTTAATATCTTTCCCTTTAATTTTAAAATAAAAAGTAATTCTAAAATTATTAAAGAAAAATGATCAAAAGAAACCAATGTTGTAGGTCACACCAAACATCCAAAGTTGTACAAAAAATAAAACATCCAACGTTGGAAACACAATTAAATTAAACACATTGGTTATGACTCCAAACTCAACTTTGATACTAAATCTTACAAAAATTACAAAAATAACAATAGTCCCCATTGTGTGTGTCATGTGTGTCACTCTCCCAACAAAAGCAAATATTTTATGTTAAGTTTTAATATAATTTTACTATCATATAAAGTTTTATTTGCACCTTTCTTTACTAGTACATGAAATTAATAAAATATTTAAACAATTATACAAAAAATGAAGCATCATACCAAAATCTAATATAAAAATATCCATTCCCACTTTTATTAGGTGTTGTTTCCTCTTTTATTTTGTTTTACAGCAAATTTATGGTTTCTCACGCTATCAATGTCGTCATCATCTCCATTCTCCACCAACATAATATTCAAATGGACCCAAGAATCAATGCAAAAAAGTTATGAGAAATCTTTCAGTGCCAAGAATATTTGAACTCCATATAAGATAAAAATACCTCGTCAAAGAGCACTTACCACACAGTTAAATATCAAGGATTATTTAGTATTTATTAATCAATTCTGGTCCAAGTTAAACATTTTTTAGTGATATATTAACCAATCTATACTAGGGGTGTTCACGGTTCATAAACTGCACTGAACTGAACCATAAAAATGGTTCAGTTTAGTAACTGAAACCACTTTTTATAAAAACTGGTTTATTTCTCAAACCAGTTTTAGTTCAGTTCAGAACCAGTTTAGAACCAGTTTACATCTTTAAACCAGTTTAGTTTCAGTTAACTGGTTTAAAACCGGTTTTTTTAATAAAACCGGTTTATTTTTTGAAAAACTGGTTTTATACCAATTTTCTGTATTTTTTTTAAAAAAAACTGATTTCCGATAAAAATAATTTCGGAGTTTTTTTTTCCGAAAAACAGTTTAAGTCTATTTTTCGGGAAAAAAGTTTCAATATTTTTTTTCGGAAAAAAAGTTTCCGACTTTTTCAAGAAAAAAGTTCCCGATTTTTTTCGTAAAAAAAGTTTCCGATTTTTTCAGGAAAAAAAGTTCCTGATTGTTTTCGGGAAAAAAGTTCCAGATTTTTTCGGAAAAAAAGTTCCAATTTTTTTCAGGAAAAAAAGTTACCGATTTTTTCGGAAAAAACGTTCCCGATTTTTTCGGAAAAAACGTTCCCGATTTTTTCGGAAAAAAAGTTCCGCTTTTTTTTGGGAACAAAAGTTCCCGATTTTTTCGGGAAAAAAAGTTCCCGATTTTTTTGGAAAAAAAGTTCCCGATTTTTTCCGGAAAAAAAGTTCCCGATTTTTTCGGAAAAAAAATCCTGATTTTTTCGGAAAAAAAGTTCCGATTTTTTTTCGGGAGAAAAAGTTCCCGGTTTTTTTCGGAAAAAAAGTTCCGATTTTTTTTTCGGGAAAAAAAGTTCCCGATTTTTTCGGAAAAAAAAGTTCTCGATTTTTTCGAAAAAAAAGTTCCCGGTTTTTTTCGGAAAAAAGTTCCCGATTTTCTCGAGATAATTTTTCCAGTCTTTTTTCCGCTTATTTTTTTAAGAAAAAAGTTCCCATTTTTTTTGGGAATTATTAAATATTTTTTTTAAAAATAAAATACAGTTCATAAATTTAAACTGGTTTTGAACCGGTTATAAACTGAATTGTAACTGTTTTTAAAAAGTGGTTCAGTTCAAAACTGTATTAAATGGTTCAGTTTAAAATATGGTTCAGTGCAGCTCGAACTACAGTTTGGTTCAGTTAACTGGATTTTTGAACACCCCTAATCTATACCAAAAGAAGCAAAATCATAGCACATATAGTAGAGAGACCAATTAACTAGAACTAAAGTCTAATCCACTACTCAAGCATTACCAACTTTAAACTATATGCACGTTCTACTTTGACCATAAAATATTTAGCTTTAGTCCACATTAGTCTAATATCTCATTACATCACTCTTTCCACAAACACTAAAGGGTTGTATATTGTCCAGAGAATTTCTACTAATTAGCTATCATCACATGGAGTATATCATTATTGATTTAATATGTTTGAACATGCATGCATGCCATGGTAAATCATATCACATGGACCACGGTTCGATCCCCCGCAACTGCGATTGGGAGGGATTGAAACCACTTGATGCCAGAACTGACCCCCCAAACCAGATTAAACTGGTCGTAAAAGTAAAAATAAAATAAAAAATCATATAACATGGAGTATATGTATATCATTTTGAACATGCCATGATAAACAGAGAAACATAGAAAGAAAAACGTGTAGCTTATGAATTATATATACTATAAGTTTGTAAAAACAAAGTACTACGGTTTATGAATTGTGATAACAATGTGCACTAAAATTTGGACCTAGTTTCTTTGTAATAATTTATGTTGTCTTGGTGTGATCTTAAATTAGTCAATCTAAATACTATTTTGGACGTAGCAACAAAAGTGATTTTGATTCTGGATGTAAAACCAAACTATTCCAGTAGAAAAGGACACAGTTGATGGTTCTTGTAACAAGGGGCCATGCTATGCATAGGTCCATAAGTGCACCATATATGCCTTTCAATTATTTTTCTTCTAGTTTTGGAATATATTTCTGGACCCACATAATATTTCGCACCAAGTCCGATTTGATTGGAAAATTGAAAACTTTATTGCTTTCTTTATGAATGATATTATTATTATTTGGTGGGAGTAAAAGATTTTTCTTTGTTTACATCATTTTCACTATTAATCTTTAGGAAAAAATATAATGTGGCTAATAAAAGTTATAAACAAAACAAAAAACAGAACATCATTCTTTGTTTTACAGCATATAGCTTACCAAAAAGTGGTAGTCAAGGTTTTAAATAAAGGTTCGCGACCGTGACAAAACAGTTTTGGCAGGTGCTGATACCGTTATCATCGTTTTTTATATTAAAGAACAAATTGTGATTTATTCACACCGCGACGACTGCAATTAGTGTCGTAACATCTATACCGACCGAAATCGTGAAAACTTTTACGTAATCGAGACGCGACCGTGACCTTTTTAAAACCTTGGTAGTAGTACTTAGCTGTACCACAGTGGGGAAAATATATCCATGCCTCACAGGGGGAGGCAGTGCCACAGTGGCTAAGATTTGGGATGGCCAAGAAGAAACTGTTTGGGGAAAAATTGGCTTAAAGAGAGGAAAAACTGGAAGCATGTGGAGTCAAATCATGCTGGTCCCAGAAGAAGAAAATCTAACTGGCTATGTATAAGGCAAGAAATAGTTAAACTAGTGGGAACTGTTTCAAAAAATATGGACACGTGGCGAGCATCATGTAGAAATTGTTAAAATAATGTCAAAACGAATTGTGTTTTTATTTTTTTTACACGAAGTGACAATCACTATTAAAAACTCTTGCATATCAATCAAATTTAAACGATGGTATTCAGCTTAACAACAACATAGATATTTGTCGATTGAATTAGGTCTTACGTAGTACGGACAATCCATTACATTTTTAATAGACTTGTTTAACTCAATGCTAGAAATATTTAGTCCTCCCTCATACCTAAAATATAATCATTAAATTAACAAGTATTCAATATAAGAAAGGGCAACCATTGCCAGAAAGCACTAAAACATGAACATATAATTTTTTTATTAGACCCAACTAACTTAACTTAGGGGTGATTAAATAATAAACTTAATGAATCTCAATGAAGGGGCCCAGGGAAGCAGAACAGAAAACAGAACATTAATTGATTATGGAACATGTTCATCCTAAATTACGGTTCATCTAAACTTTTGACCTCACATTAAGGTCCTTTTTATAATCATTCATCATATGAATATGGATATAATCTATGTAATAAATTTGGTTTTTTCTATATGTATACTTTGTGCTTAAGTTGAACTTAAAATGTTATCAATGAAGTTACTTTACTTAGTTGACCCAAAAAAATAATGGAAGTCTCTAATGATACCCTCTATGCCACGTCATAGAACTCCAATGACAAAAAAGATAAGGTACCGTATCATTAAACTATGAAACTCTTTTAGATACCCTTATTGGAGATGCTCTAAGGAACAAGTAGAGATTCACTCAATATCTTAGAAGAGATAATTTTATTTATTGATTAATATGCATATTTCTAATTCTAGAATTGGAACATTGGTTAGGGTACTTGTGATGCAAACATCTTAATAAGAAACTTACAACATAATATCACGTAGGGTCAAGTGATCAACTAGGCTTGGGTTGGATATACGTAACAACTACTACGACATATACAAGTACTCCCTCCATCCCAAAATATAAGCAAAAATGAATCAATAAAACTTGATGTATTTGGTTAAAGATTTAGACAAAATACATTCATTTTTATTGACCAATTTTTACTTTATTTTAGGACGGATTGAGTATTTTTTGGGTGTAAACCAGATATCCTCTATGTACAACAGTAGTAACGTTGCTGCATGCCTAAGATATAAGTCAAACTTAAAAACTTTAATTAAATTAAAAGATACTCGTGTTATCTCATCTAAATCATCGATTGGTATACAAGTATTTACCAAGTATATATACTACCGAGTATAAGAAAGCCCAAAGATTATAGTGGACCATATGTAATAGTACTCCTATATCATGGGGTGTCGTATCCATGGGGTGGCTATTATAGCAACTTAGAAATACATACATTAAGGCCCCGTTTGGCCTGGCTTATTTTTCTCTTTTTTTCTCCTCCTTAAAAATAGTAAAGTAGGAAAAAATTGTGTTTGACTTAATTTTTTTTTATTTTTCACTTCTTTACTTTATTTCTCTAATACTTTTAAGGAGAAATAATGTCAAATATAATTTTATACTTCTTTATTTCGTTTAAGCTAAAATAAAAAGTAAAAAATAAGCCGGGCCAAACGGGGCCTAAATAATAATGCCTGCCACAGTGTGTTGTCTAACTTAATATCTTTAATGATTTTCTACTCCCATTTCCTCCGAAATAAAATATAATAAAATATAAGTAAAAATAATTCGTGAAAAATTGATGCATTTAATTTAAAAATAAAAATAAATATATCAATTTTTAATGTTTTTTTCTTATATATTTTTTGGTACAGTTTTATATTTCCTGTTTAATGGAGTTCTTCGCATACAAAACTTACCCACCGTACTAAAAATAATATACAAACAATCGCACTCAAAGTTTTTTAAAAGGATATGCAACCATCAACATCATTAATTTGTATATCACCTTAGTTTATTACAATTTATTTCAATTTATCTCTCAACACATTAAATTGCAAGCACTATCACAAACTTCCGTACACAATATAAAACTATTTTGGTATTTAGTGGTTGTAAATTTCAATCTTAAAATAGATAAGTGAAATGATTATAATTCAAACTCTAATTTTACATAGTATAATTTAATATCCTATCAACTGAGACAAGCTTACGATATACTCCCTCCGGTCTCAAATATAAGCAACAAAACAAAAAAATTGAAAGTCTCAAATATAAACAAAAGTGTATTACAATTATTATGTTTTATGACATTATTCCAATTTCAACCAATAAATGCAATGTTTTACGCTTTTCAATGTGTTTTTTCTTCTCAACCAATGCATTTACCTACTTTCTTAAAAAATGTGTTTTTTTGAAAATTTTCTTATATATAAGACCGGAGGGAGTAAATATAAAACTATTTAACCTGTGATATCTTCAAGCTTAATTAATGAATATACACTCGTCCAAATCATAGGTCACTAATCACTATTGAACATTTTATTATATTAATTTCTAAAAAAATATCAACAAAAACCTACAGTGAAATTTGATTTTACAATATTTCTATGGGTCCTATGTCAATTATATTGATCGATATAGATATATCAAAACACAAATTTATTTTATAAAAAAAAAATCAAATGATTCATTTAAAATGAAAGAAAAATAAAAACAGAAACAATGAATTTGACGTACCGTTAGCAAGATCGAGCAGAAAATCCGCCGGATTTACCGGAAATGATGGCGCGAATCCAACCGACTCAAAATACCTCATAGCGTCGGTTCCTTTCCCGTAGTACATACACTGACCTTCTGATAACACAATCACTTTATCAAACATCTGGTAGACACGACTCGATGGCTGATGCACCGACGTTATCACCGTCTTCCCCTTCCTCGCCAACGATCCCAGCGTCGACACTAGCCGATGCGCCGCCGTTGAATCCAATCCAGATGTAGGCTCATCCAAGATCAATAACGCCGGATCTACTAACATCTCATGAGCTATACTCACTCGCTTCCTCTCTCCACCAGAAACACCGCGAATGAAACTGTTACCAATTATAGTGTTCTCACACTTCGTTAATCCAAGTTCCGCGATCGCTGATTCAGCTGCTGCTATCTTCGTTTCCCGAGTAAGTTTTCTCGGGAGACGAAGCATAGAGCAGAAGATCAGCGTCTCGCGAACGGTTAAATGAGGGTAGAGAATATCGTCTTGTGTAACGAACCCGGTTCGACGGAGAACCGTTCTGTTGAGTTTTGATGAGTTAGCGAGAATTGTTCCTGTGAGGCCGTTTCCATGAAGTCTTCCTGCAAGTGAATTTAGGAGCGTTGATTTTCCGCTTCCTGATGGACCTAGAATGGCTAGGATCTCTCCTGGGTATGCTATACCCGTTACCCCGTTAAGTATGATTCGCTCTTGCGTTGATCTTTGATCAGACGGTGATGATGAGAGTGGTGTAAAGAAATTCTTGATGCACCCTCCGCTTCCTTTTTTGCTCTCTATCTTCAATCGATATCCCACGTCCATAAACTGCGTTGCATGAGCATATAAATTAATAAAATTTCATTTTCATTTTAATTATTGATTATTAATTTTTAAACAATAATGAAAAAGACAAATATGGAGAGTAAGTAGAGGGTCAACTAAGTCAAATTCATGACTCAATGAAATAAAATTAAAAATTAATTTGTTTTAACATAATTTGTTGTTGCAAAAATACTATATAGTTGTAATATTACATATATTTGTTTTTGTACCTTAAGAGTGATTGGGTAAGAAGAAGAGAGTAAAGGAGGAAGGTCACGAGATTCTTGGGGGGTATGTTTGGATGAGTTTGCATTTGAAGTTTCTACACCACCAAACGTTGTTGTTGATGTTGTTGTTGGCATTATTACTTTTGTTACGTTGTTTTTGGTTTTTAAGGAAAAAAAAATATATATATCTCTCTCAAGTTAGGGGACAAAAAGAGAAGATGTATATATATAAATAAATATATAGTTGGGAAAATATATAGGAAAGGAATCAAAGGATAGAAAAAATGATGATGAGGGAATTGAAGGGTATGGGAAAGAGAGAAAAGAAGAGGGAAGTGGTGAGTAGTGTGAATGAATGATGAAGTGAGAGGAACAAAGGGATAGGAAAACAATGGGGTATTTATGGAGGGATCAAGACCCATGACACTGCCACACGTCAATGTGGAACTTTCATTTTTAGGGGTTGCTACGTGGCTATCATATATGTGCATCTAGCCGCTTAGTTAAATTGGTTCATGGAATGGAATGGAAAGTATCCACTTTCTTTTTTTCTTTGCTTTTTATTTCTTTATTTATGTCTACTTTTTTTTTTTTTTCTTTCCGTTTTTCTTTTTTAAATAACAAATGAAAATGAAAAATGGTGAAAATTTGAAGTTGGATTCTTTTTCTTTATTGGTAAAAAGAAAAAATATGAACCATGTGTTTGGTTTAATTTGCGTTTTATTATCAAACGTGCGTCTCAAAATGAAAAAGTGGTGAAAATTTGAAGTTGAATTCTTTTTCTTTATTGGTAAAAAAAAACATATATTGCTACTAAACCAATATGTGATATTGCTTGTGACATGCAAGTTTTTATTTTTGGTGGGCTTGTGACATGCAAGTTTGTTACATTATATTTGTACTTATGATATGATATGAGTAATGGTATGGTATGTGTTTCTGTAAGGGTTTAGGGGGTATGCAGAGCGTAGAAACTAATATTAATTTTTCTTTGTGTTTTTGTGAAAGAAGAAATCTGCTCTTTCTTTGATGTTTGTGATGCTTTATACATATAGAAGTGTCATGAGAGATAATGGAGAGGGTAGTTGAGATATTAAATGGAGTAGTGGGGTGATGGTGGAGTAAATACATGGAGTAGTGGGCTAGTTCTATGACATAGTCTTTTTGAGCTTTCTCTGACTTGGGTGAGCGGCCCAATTAAATGTGTTGGACTTTAGGAAAATGGTACCCCGATATTTCGTCCGCTACGGTATCAATATTTGAAATGAGTAAAAAAGTAATTATAAATGATTGCCTGTGACATGTCCAACTTATTTTAATAAGTTTATGGAAAATATAATTTATATGGAAAAAACTAACTTTTATACACATTATTTTTAAATATTTATGTAGTAATAAACACTTTCATAAAAAGAAAACACTTGTTACTGTATACCAATTTAATTTATTGCATATCAAATAAGCTAATACAAACGGTATACCATCAATGAATCATGATTATCAAATAAAAATCGAGTAAACAGTCAATTTAGTCCCTAAACTATCACTCTTTCACCAACTTAGTCCCTAAACTATTAAAAGCATCTAAAAAGTCCCTAAACTATATCCACATCCATCAATTTAGTCCCTCAAATAACTTTTTTGTTAAATCACTCATTCTACAAAAAAAAACCCTAAAATATAAAGACCCTTTCTTCTTCCACTCCAAATCCTCACCGTCAACCACCCTGTTCGCCTCCGGCAACTAATCTACTCTCCATCAACAACTGTTTTGGATTTTTATAGCTTTTGGTTTTTGTGTTAAGTGAATGTGTTGTTATGCCTCGTATAATTGTTGTATAGATCCATGGTTTTTGTTGTTGCCTTGTACTAAAGGAAGTATTTTTTGAATATTTTTTTGCTGCTTCAAATATGGTGAAGACAATGAAGGACACCGTTTTGAACAAGCTTCCGATTTGGTTACTTTTGTAGGAGTAGGACGTGGTCCTTTTATCTTTGGTTTCTCAATTAAAAGAACAAAAAAAATCTTATTGTTTCACCTCAATGGATGACACAAAGTTAACTAGGGATTAAATTGATGAATTTGAATATAGTTTAAGGACCTTTTAGTTGTTTTTAATAGTTTAGGGACTAAGTTGGTGAGAGAGTGATAGTTTAGGGACTAAATTGACCGTTTACTCAATAAAAATCATCAGAAAATCCATAATGATAAATTTAATTTATTGCATATCAACAATTTTGAGTTTTATGGTACAAGCCCAAGAAAGAGAAATAGTGTGGATTTGAAGCTACTGAGAAAGCTGTTGCTTGACATAACTTTTGGGTGTGTTTGGTAAGTCCAATAAGCTAGCTTATAGTTTATTGGATTAGCTTATAAGCTTGTTTTTAAAATAAAAAAAATTGTGTTTGGTAAAAAGCTTTTCTCATTAGCTTATAGCTTTTTTTGAGATGCTATTTCAAGTAGCGTTTGAGCTTATAGCTTATAGCTTTTTATAGTTATTTCCATTTTTAACCTTTAATTTTATTATTTTTTATAAAATAAAAAATTATTCACTAAAGAGAATAACTACCCACTACATGTGTCCTTTTATGTAATTTTATATTTATTAACCACTTTAAAAGCTAATTTTACCAAATACTTTAATTTCAATCAGCTAGTTTTTCAGCCATCAGCTATAAGCTAGCTTTTCAGCTATCAGCTAGCTTATAGCTTCATTTTACCAAACAGACCCTTTGTGAAATGGACACCTCCAAGGGAGGGTCGGGTAAATTGAACATGGATAGATCTTGTCAAGATGAAGGTCGAATTGGCTGTTGGTGATGTTATTAGGGGTAGGGATGGAGAGTATAGTCGGGAGGTTTTGTGAAGTTTATAGGTCATGGTAATGCTTATCTAGCGGAATATTAGGTCCAATAAGAGTGTTAATCACATTGGAAAAGTGTTTGTAGATCGTACTAGCTAAATATTGATTTGGATTGGAAAGTTATGGTGCATCACTCTTATCGTGAAGCAACTTTTGGTGCAGATGCATTGTTTAATCATAGGTGTTGGATGAAAGTGTTTTCTTCGAGATGTGTCTAGCAAATTTTAATCATTTGTTACTTGTTGATGTTACGGGGTTATTTACTCCTCCTTTAGTTTGTTTGTAATTTCCCTTTCTTGGGCTTATGTCATCTTGAATATATATATATATATATATAAAGAGAACTAGTAGACTAAGAACATTCACAATGAAGCTCTTTATTTTTGGATGTTTAACGGGGTCTAAAATGTACGCATCACTCATTATAAATTTTTCATAATAATACTTAATAATCACTCACTTCAACTATCGCATCTTTAAAAAATATAAATCAGTCTCACGAATAACTCTACATTATTATGTTTCAACAATACTTATTAGGATGAGTCCCATGAAAAGTATATTTTATTGAAAATTAAGGTGTATTCCAAAGTTGAGAATGCTTAATGTAAAACTATTACTTATTAGGTACTCAAATTTGTTTTTCACTAATGAGAATACCTATTAAATACCAATACTTAAAAAATAGATATTTACCATTAAAAATGGTCTTAAATAATAAATACTCAATTAGATATTTCCATGAAGATGGTCTAACCATCGTGAATTACTACATGTTACAATGACACAATTGGATAATGTGTACGGAGTGGAAAAATAAAATATTGTGATAAAAACAAGAGTTTGTCTATTCAGAAAAGCACATGTTCAATACTCCCCCGATTTTAAAGGTTATTTTTTAAGTTCATTCAGATCCCGTTTGGCCCGACTTATTTTTTACTTTTTATTCTAGCTTAAACGAAATAAAGAAGTCTAAAATTATATTTGACATTATTTCTCCTTAGAAGTATTAGAGAAATAAAGTAAAGAAGTAAAAAATAAAGAAAAGTGAAGTCAAACACAATTTTTTCTTTCTTTACTATTTTTAAGGAGAAGAAAAAAAGCATAAAATAAGTCAGGCCAAACGGAGCCTAACTAATGTATCTAGCTTAAATATAAATTAGATATATTACTTCTCCAATGAACTTAAAAAACAACTTTTGCTTATAAATAAGGCCGAAGGGAATAAGATCCTTAAATTGTAAGTTTTTATAGAAATTTGTGCATTCATTGCCTTATAATTAAATTGAACTATTTAATTTTTTTTAAAAATATTTTCTTAATATGAAATCCTTAAAAAATGTCTCCGGGACAGTCGCAAGCAAGACCCTTATTATTTTTAATAATGTTTATTGTACCTTCATTATGGGTCATTTGGACTACCTTACTTTTGAGTTTATACCAACAACTTATTCAATATAAATTAGGTTTCATGCTATTTTACAAATTCACACTAAGAAAAATTGTATTTTTATAAGTAATTTTATCATAAACTGCCTTGACAAACTTATAATAATACATAAAAATTATATAAATTTTTGCATAAACTCAAAAATAAGTTAATCCAAACAGACCCTATATATTCAACTAATTGCACCACTTTGTTAGTAAATCAATACATCTCTTCATGTAGAAAGGATCTTCTTTTTCCGGTTGAAGCTAACAGTTGATTTTTTTACTTTTTTTAGATTGATTATAACACTAATTAAACAAATATTGTAACGGTTAGATTAGTATTGAAATCTCTCTAGTGAAACATAGGGGTGAGCATCAGGCGGATTCAATTGGGTTTGGGTGGAATAATCATCAACCGATAAAAATTTGGATTCAATTTCGACCGTCTATATTTTCTGTTTGTTCAGGTGTAAGGGCATATGGGTAATAGGTATAACAGGTCAGTTTTAACGGGTTATATTGAAATTTTGTTGTTACATCCAAAACTTCATTGATAAAAGAAAAATTATTCTTAATTTAAATATTTCAATATTTTGTACACAATGCAATAAAGAATACGGCAAAAGGGGTGAGATGCAGTTACTTTATTTGAAATTTGTAGATCCAACGACAATAATAGATATAGTAGATGAGAAGTAAAGCTTGTAAAATATTTTTTTTCTCCTTCATCAAAGATAGATAAAATTAACAAAGCAAAAGAATGAGAGATTAAGAGAGAAGAGGATCAATCGTTAGTTGATTCAATGGTGATTGAAGCTGAACTTGGTAGGGAGGACCACAGTTTGATCAACTGCTATCGGGAGATGGTTGGAACCACTTGATGTCAGAACTGACCCCCGAACTAGATTAAACTGATGGTGAAAATAAAATAAAAAAAGAAAAAGAGAAGAGGTGCTCAAAACTGGAGAAAACAATATTCGTATTTTAGTAATTGTTCGGTCGATTTCAATTATGAATAGATGAATTTTTGGAGACTCGCACGCCCGTATACAACCGTTCATGATCAATATTTCATAATTATTAACTTGAGACCCAACCCGTACTCAGTCGAAAACTTCCGTATGTGTAATGGCGATTATATTGATTTCAAGTTGGATTACCTATTTGTAGAGCTGTCAAAACGGGCGGCCCGACCCGTTTCGGGCCGGCCCATTCGGGTTTCGGGCTTCGTCGGGCCGGACTTAAAAAGCCCGGATAAAAAACGAGCTGCAATATCAAGGCCCGAGCCCGGCCCGGTACGAGCTTTCGGGCCGGCCCGGTTTTTATAAAAAAAAAACATTTTTAAAGCAATAGATGAAGGGTAATGAAAAAAGAAGAAATTTAAGTGCCCAATAAATTTGACAAAGAGATCACAACATTAATTAATTACAAATAGGTTGAAATTTGTTAGAATTAATGTAAAGTTATTTAAGCTAGTTACAGTTTACGAGTAATTACGTAGAGAAATAATTAACGACCGTGGTTTTATATTTTTAGCTTATTTATTTATTTATTTATTTTAATGACAAGATAAATTATTTTTACTTTTAGCTTATTGTCATTTCGTTATGTATATAATTTGCGTTACTAGTGCATGTATATAATTTGCGTTACTAGGCATATTTATTCTCTTAAATGCGCGTTTGATGGAATTGGAAGGTGTGTGTGACGTGTGTGTTGTGTTGATTCCGTGTTGTTAACTTATTATGTTTTTGTCGACTTTTAGATTGGTGGCCCAAGTAAAAATATTATAAATATCCTTCCTTATTTACTCATATATTTTTTTTTTTATTATTATAATGTAATCGGGCTTTCGGGCGGCCCGCGGCCCATTCGGGCCGACCCATATTTTTTGCGGGCTTTATCGGGCCGGGCTAAAAAGCCCGAATGCTAATTCGGGCTAGATTTTTAAGGCCCAAACCCGGGAAAAAATTGGGCTAGTCGGACCGACCCATTTTGACAGCTCTACCTATTTGTGCTTAGTTGCTCACCCTTAGTGAAATATTGGTGTATATTCACGGGAAATTTTCACTGTAGAGGCTGATATTTAATTAAATGTAACCCAAAAAAGTGTGTGTATGGGTGCTAAAAATCCCTACCTTGCAAAGATAATAGTTGCTTATAATAAAAGGATTAAGAGTATTCACTTTGTTACTTTATTATTATTATAATAACATCTATTTTACTAAAAAATGTAAAGGCTAGCTTTAAACCCCTTTTATAATTGAGTTCATATTGTGGTGAAATGGATAATTCAACCGATTAAGTTAGTTGACTTAAAAGTTAAAGAGTTAGAGATTCAAAATTTAAGTCCTAACAAATAGGAAACTAATATAATTAACGTTATAATATTATATTAACAACTAATAATTTATCATTCAAATAAAAAAATAAAAAATAAGTGTTTAAGAAAATTCAGTTTTATTCTTTGTCCCATTTTCTTAACAAGTTAAATGGAACCAGCCAACTAGCTAGTAGTAGCAAATTCAACATCACAATCCGCCATAAAAAAAAAGTTTAAATAGATCGTGTTGTTAGATTCAATCTATTTTGTCATCTTAAACCAATTATAAAATAAAATTGAATTGTCTATTATATATTAAGAGAAATGCTATGGACAAACTCTCTGACACACTCTTTTAAACACACTCTTTATAATTGGTCCACATCATCTTATTTTAGATACCCATGACCTGTCCGGCCGTTCTGGTTTATATTGAGACACACCCTTTATTTTTATTTAAAATAAAAAATAAATAAAAAAGGTCACGCCTTCTTTATCATCACCGAATCAATCTTGTTGACTTCCATCCCCAAAATTTCCCATTTTCATTTCAATAAATTGATACCTATTCTATGATTGTTTCCCAGACAATTTAATTCAATACAAATATCCCACCGCCACCGCTTTGAAGATGTTTGCAGAATCTCGCTGGAAAGACCATGCTTGTCACATCGCTGTGACTTCTGTCTCATTCTCGCTCCGTCAGCCCTCATGCGATGAAATCAATCAACAATTATTATCGTTTTAGGATTTTCTCTCTTTATTTCATCATCTTAATCACATTTGCAACAACCCACAACCAACCTTATTTCTATGTTCCCGTGAAACGTGTTATGTACTTAAAACACAATAACAATTTCTTCTTTACCACCTGCCCTGCAATGCAAACAATCTGTTGTTCGTACGATTTCTCCAAGCTTGACGGCGACGGCATGCGGTGATTTGGGGTTTTCCAATGACGAAGGAAATGTTTAGAAGGCTTTTAATTTTGTTCTTTTTAAATATCAAAACAACATAGCCGGTTGCCGGTTAAGAATTATTTTAGTGACAGTGACGTGGACCAATGGTTAAGCAAGTGTTGAAAAGAGTTTGTCCGAGCGTTTGTAGATAGCATTCCTCATATATTAATCAATGTAATCCAATAATTTTGTAAAAAACAATAAAATGTAATCCAATTATGTACTCTGTATCTATATATCCACTTCGAATTTCTTTAGTACTGACAGTGACCTTTGAACACTAGAACAGATGTCAACCCATTTTCTTGTTGGAGTATGACTTCATAGATGACCTTGTTATCAACGTTCTGTTTGTTTACATGAATTGAATATTTTTATCAAAACAATTAACTCTTGAGATACTTAGTTTCGTGAAAAGAAAAAAAAAAAACTGACATATTTAGATGCTGTACATTGACCATGCCTCACGATAAATTAATGATATGCATGATACTATGATACTATAATAGTAAAGTAAGGTCTCCTTAAATATATGATGAAACTGACATGGCTTAAAGTCAAATTAAATTAGGTGATTAGATATATAAAAAGAAGTTAAATGATTAGAGTTATGAGTTTGATTTTGCTCCTATAACATACTAATAATATACAAATATACTGTATAGTTAATATATTTTGCTTTATGTTAAATTGCTTAAATCAAATAAATTGTTTAGAATCAAATGGGACACTAGGATTATAATTAGTTTAATTGCTAAACAAAGTAGCACTTAAGAATGCACCATAATATTAAAGCATGACATACAAATCTGTATCAACTGAAATCATTAAAATTCAATGAAACAAATTGATGTCTATGTTTATAGTACTATACACAGGATTTTTGGGGATGTTCAAGAAAAATAGTCGCATAGGATATCAAAATTTTAGGGGGGATGATTTTTATTTTACTTAGTGTATGTGCATATGCGCTCGTGTGCGTGCGTTGCGTGCACGTATATTTGTTAAAATAAATAAATTATATAATTATTATAATTAAATTTTGAAACAACCCGTAAAAAAAGTAATATGTATGTTCGAAACTAATAGTGCATGTATAAATTTATTTATGCATTTTATGTCAAGGAACCATAATCTTTACTATTTTGTTATAAGCATTTTTATTATATTTTTTCTTTCGAACAACTTTTCAATCAAATTTTTACATATTACTTCTCCTTAACCTTTTGTTGCTTGTCTCAATAAATCACTCCATATTAGTGTTTTTCAACTGCAAATATTTATTCTCTTGATATGATTTTTCTAATTGTTCTTGTAACTTTTTTTTTCTTCTTCGGATTTTATCAACCTGCCCTAAAATCTTACATAAGGAATTTCTTGAACATACTATGCTTCTTTTTACAAGTTTTTATTTCAATTGTTGACATCTCTCTCTTAGTGGCTAGCTAGTGCCAACCCATCACGATGGCTACCTGATTGGTTATCTACTAGTGATCACACACTAGTTTAAGCTATACAAGATGGTGACTGAAGGCATAAACTAATATCCTATGAATTATTAAGGAAGATACGGTATATACTTTAATTAAGGCTGACATATATAAGAAATATGTAATCGTTGATGAGAGGAAAAATAACATTCTCTTTTATCACTGGGAATAAGAATTACAATAAAGGACTCGAAATGCCACCAACCGCGCCACTTTCAGTAGGATAACTAATAACTATCACTCTTTTATTAAATTTTGTTTGTGAGTAATACAAAAAGAGGTTACACTGCTTTGTTTACTAGAAATTTTGTTTATTACATTGAATGAGTAATCTTTTAGTTGAGAAGAGAACGAAGAATATAAAAATTACAGATAATTGTTATTTAATTATAGATAAAAATGCAAATAATTAAGTAATTAATTTTGCTTTAAATAAATTTTTGATACTGATGAAAATTTCATTGCATGGTCAATAGCTTTTGAGAATACTACTGGTCCAAAAGGTAAACAAGCAGTAGCACTCCGTGTTGCAGGTGATCACTCAACGTTCTTTAACTGCAAATTTTATGGTTATTAAGACACATTGTACATAGACAAGGGTTATCAGTTCTACCGCAACTGTGAGATCTTTGGAACCATTGATTTCATTTAAGGTCAATCGACGAACTTGATCCAGAACTCTGCAATTTCGATGAGAAACCTCATGCAAGGACAAGACAATGTTGTTGTGGCAGACGACAATTTCTGATATAGCATGTTCAATACTGAAATTGTCCTACAAAATTGCTCCATCATGCCCGATGTTGAGCTGAAACCTTATTTGCAAACAGGGAAGACATACTTGGTAAGACCATGGAAGTCATTTTCAACGGCAGTGTTCCTAAACAACTACACTGATGATTTTGTTCAATGAGATGGGTATATGATATGGAACAAGACTCAACTTAACACAAAGAATATGATTTTGTTGAGTTTGGAAATATTGATCCCCGTGCCAATACTACAACAAGGGTAAAATGGGCAAAAGGCCTTATTAGCAAGAAAACGGCTGCTATATTAAAGCTAGGACTTGGTTGTCTGTCATTGACATTCCCTACGATCACAGCTTGGGGTGAACTTAACTATTTGGCATATGCAATTAATTTTTTTTTGTTTTACTTTTCGGTTAATCGTAACAATTTACTTTTATATTGTATCATGGTAGTTGTAGATAATGTGTGTATTAATTGAATTATTAGTTATCAAAGAAAGAAACTATTTTATTAGTAGTTGTGAATAACCTCCCTCCCTCTTTCTATATCTCTCTCTTTTAGTAAGTGTTCGCTTATTTCTTTCATTTTTGTTTATGAAATTTGTTGATATTATATAAAAATTGTCAATTACAATTTATGCTTTGAGTGAGGGTTATGTAGGGTGTTCGAGAGGAGTGATTGTATAGGACACAAAAATTTTAGGGGATGGGGGGATTTTTTTTTTACTTAGTGTGTACGGGTATGTGCGTGCACTTGCGTGTGCGTGGCTGCATGCGTCCGTGTGTGTTAAAATAAATAAATAAATTACATAATTATTATGACTAAGTTTTAAAATAAAGTTAGACTCTTATAATCTTAATAATAAAATTTATTTGAAGAGTTAAAAGTTATCGAAGATATTCTTACAATTGAATATATTTGGTGTGAACTTTTCTATATTAATATAATTTTTCACTTTCGAAAATTCCATGGACGACCCTGACCCAACATAAAAAAGTGGTCCATATATAAAATATAAATTCACAATATTACTTTCAATTTATTTATAATTTTTGTATATATTATACTTTTTAAATTTAATTTTTCTTTACTATATTATACTTTTAAACTCGGTTCATTTAAATCAAATTTCTGCCTCCAATGACCACGAAGCCTTTCTCCATTGTCAAGAAAAAAGAATCTTTTGTTATAAATGGTGCATATATAGTTAAAGGTTTTATTCTTCATCCTACTTTTATTTTTGTCTGTGCATAACTTTGAAATCAGTGTTGGAGGATAAATATAAAAAATAAAAAGTCAAAATCCATGCATACGTGATCAAGTCAAAATCTTCATTTGGCTTGGTTTTTCTTTTTTCATTCTTTCTAATTTCTCTTGAAGGCGGTGGCCAATGAGGTTGGAAACGGTGATCCGTGAGAATGAGTAGTACGTACTTTGTAAATTGTATGCTATGTTTGGTTGAAGATTGTAAAATGAGAGAAAAGGGTGATAGACATCAAAATGAGAAACGAAGATGTAAACTTTTTTTTTAAAAAATAGTATAATAATTAGAAATTTTACTCTTAAAATGAATGAGTGAAATGTCTAAAATTTGAATATCGATCATATATATAATATGATTTTCTACCAATTGAGTCAAGCTCACGAAAACAATTAAGATGTGAACTTATCATCGAGGAAATTGATAAAGGAATATTTAATTTATTAATTAGTCAATTTAATTGAATACTATTATATTACTCTTCTGTCTTAAATTAAGTATCACATTTTTTATTTTATTTTATTTTTGGTAGTTGGGGTGGTCAAAAATTCAGTTAATTGAACCAAACTGTAAACCAAACTGCACTGAACCATATTTTAAATTGAACCATTTAATACGTTTTTGAACTGAACCACTTTTAAAAAACAATTACAATTCAGTTTATAACCGGTTTAGAACCAGTATAAATTTATGAACTGATTATTATTAAAAAAAAGAAAATTTAATATTTTTTTTATGTTTTATCAATATTTGCAGTTTTAATTATTAGAAAAAAAATTACTTTTACAATTATTTTCACTTTTCTTCATGTCATATTTTTACAGTTTCACTATATTTGGGGGTCCTGATCTATGCATGAATTTTTACTTCGTGAATTACTTCAAACAAGCTTGTTTGTTTCTCGTAGGCCTATTTATAAAATATTAAAAAATGTTTCTTTTATATAAAATTTATCATTTTTACATTATTAACTAGTAGAGCGGGAACATTAGTTAACATGATCCATAAAATAAATAATTGGATCATTGATCTCGTTGACGAAGAGTTCTATGCAATTTTAAATTCAGATGTAGAACTGTTATCTAACAGCTGACATCAATAATATTCTATCACAACAAAATTTAATGTAACAAATAAATTCTTCTCATGTTTATCCTGAACTTACGTGATGTATGCCACTGGAACATTTTGCATTGCTCATTCGGTGGGAATATTTGGTTGCTCTTTTTTTTTCTTTTACCAGCAAAAATATGAATATATTGTATTGAGAATAATTTCAATATAATGAGAGTGTAATTTTCTTTTAGACATATTCCACCAAATTATGTTAAATAGTTTAAGAAGAAATTTAAAAGATGTGTTATCTTAAAGTATGTGAATTGGTTTAAGATCTGTAACCAAAAAAAAAAAAAATTGATTTGGTTTACTTCTTTATCATCAACAAGAGATAGGATGTTTATGACAATTTTTCATCTAAAATGACTCATTTACATATCGTTTGTCTTCTTATTTTATCTAAATAAGTAGTTTATATGATTTTTGTTTCATGTTTTCTGTGATTTTATTTGTCATTTTTGTACGATGTTGTTTGATTTTCTATTTTTTTTGTAGTGTTCGATTGTTTGGTTCAAATTGATAAATAAATTTTAATCTATTGTAAATTCAATCAGTGACTTGAACGTTTACAAAACTAGAAGTATGGATATTTCAATTACTTTGATTTTGTAACATTATCGTAAGTATTTTGCTATTTAAAAACTATTAATAACTTAAGTATTGTTAGTTTATTTATAGATTTATTCTTTTTTGTTTTAGCAACATTAAAATTGTATTGTTTTCAATGAATTATATGAATTTGAAATAAAAAATATTTGTGAATTACAATTTAAACTATAATGCCATTGTGTTACAAGCAACGCTTATCATGAGGATCCAAACCAATGTCTTTCCTTGCTTGATACTCATCTATTAGGTATGTAGTTGTTGTCACATTCCTTTTTGAGCTTTGGTTTTGGATTTTTTTTCCTTTTGTTGATCGTGCACTCATAAAAGATAAAAATGATGATGAGGGCCTAGTAGTCTTATCATAGCATGTGCATGTTTGTATAGTCTTTATGCTTATTTATTAAATATGAATCTGATTTTTTAATTAAAATTGAAAATTGTCTATTAGTTTTTAAAATATTTTATATAAATGTATTTACATATAGGACTCCTTAAATAATGTTTTTGGTGTACTTGTTAGCATGATGACAAAGTCCAAATATGCAATTATCAAACTACTAACCATTTCAAAGAAGACAATTTACACGTCAAAGGAATTATGTATTCTTAGTAGTATTTTGGTGTGCAACTATTTTTATTTTAACGGCAACATACAATTTTTTTTTGGTAACATGTTAATAATGGAAGAAAATTTAAGTAGTACAGAATCTAAACAATAAGTGAGAGTTAGAGAAATGATATTTGTACATTTAAAAAGTGGATAATTTTGGGCAATTTTCTCTCTTACTCTTATTATATTTGTATTCTCTTTCATCCTCTTTATTTTTATTTTTTTGCTTTCGCACCGGTTCCGACCCACCAAATGTGGACGACTAATTCGGCTCGTGCGTAGAGGCATGCGCACTGGCCAAGCGTTGTTTCCTCTGAGAATCGAACCCGATATTCCCCGAGCACGTCCTTGGAATGAGCTCCTTGCCACTGGAGCCCAAACAACTTGGTTACATCCTCTTTATTTTTTTGTTTCAAGAGAAAAAAGAGGATTGTCTCAAATTATCTTTTGGGTGTACAAATAACACCACTTGAGAGTTAATACAAACTAGACTTTTTACCCGTGCTCGCACGGGTTCAATCATTCAATTCAATTATATAATAGAAATGTTGATAATGTGTGATTATTTATAGTAATAAGCATTTAGGGCCCGTTTGGATAAATTACTTATACAGGTGCTTATAACATTAGAGCTTATAGTATGAGACCTTACATCATAAGCTCCTATACTCAATAAGCCTTTTGTGTTTGGATATGTACATTAAAAAGTACTTATATAGAATGTTAATATGATTTTAATTTCAAAAAACAAAATTAAAAAATCAAACCATGATTAAAAATATAGTAATTATATATATATACTAATATATAAAGGGGATACAAATTTTTGGGATGACTTTTTCAATATTCCTATTTTACCCTTAAAAAAACTACAAAAAAAAACTAAGCACAACTTCCACATAAAAGTAGGTTTTCAGTATTTTGTATAGTAAAAAAAAATATTTTTTTTTTCTTCTTAATAAGTAGCCAAAACAAAAAAGGAGGTTAAGTAGTTATCAATTAACTAAGTCCAATAAAAAAAGAGATTAAGTAGTTATTTATATTTACACAATAGAGAATATCGATCACAACAAACAAAAAAAAAATATCGGTCACACAAACGGGCACGGCGGCTAGTATATATAAAGTAAAAAAAAATCCATTAAGCTATGTTACAAAAAAAAATATTTTAAATGAAAAACAGAAAGTTTATGTCAAAAAAGAAAAATAGAAGTGTGTAGATAAGATGCATAAACATAAAAAGACAAAAATAAAATAAAAATTAGTTAAAATAAAAGTTTAAAAACCATTATCTTCAGGTGGCGTGTAATAGAGATCATTAGGCATGGATAACACTTCAATTCCATTGATGAAAGCATAGTTATTAGAATTTCCATTACTTGGAATGAAACTCAAATCAAGCCTTTGATCCTCACCAACGTTAATAACATATTATTTCAACAATGTATCAACACCTTCAACATCAGCGTTTAATGAAGTATTAAAATCCTTAAGAAGTGTGAATCTGTTGGAAATAACAGTGAAAGAAGCATCGTGACGGTTAAAACCGTTGATATAAGTAGAAAGGTAGAAAAAAAGACGGAGGAATTTAGGACCTGTTGCAACGGGAAAAGAGTAATTGAATATTGTGTGTGATAAACGTGCTGATGAATAAAGGATTTTGCATCTATACATAATTTTCGTAACTGATTATTGGTTATTTTTATTTTATTAATGTTTATCCATTTTCTCTTTTTTGACAGATCTCAATTTTTGTTTTTAAACACATGACGTGTCACATTCATTAATTGATGTGGCAACATAATATTAGTTTAAAAATTGATTATTTAAGTTTTTATCATAGCCGTTGATATAATTTTTTTTTCAAGTGTTAAAATCTAGACCATTCATATTAGGGTTAGGGTTTAGAGTGCCTCTATTTACTCTCGTTTTATTATATTAAGATAAGATGATACTTAATACTTATCATCCATTTAAAATTAAAGCAAGAGAAAAAAAAACATAGAAGTTACGTGTCAAAAGCTTTCCGTCCAATGAACTAGTGCAATTTATTTTGACGTGATCCACTTTAACCCCCTTCAATTAAGTATAAACAACCTTAAAAGCATTATTTTTGAGATCGTAAAAGCATTATTTGTTTGTTTAGCATAATGTTTCTTTTGTTGTATACTTGTATTTAGTTTGTGTTGCGGATGTTCCGGATAGTATAAATTTATGAAGCACAAATATTTATCGAATTAGGCGCGTTCTGGTGTTAAATACATGTCGGTGTTTGAAATCGACATGAATTGACAATTAAAATTATTTTGAATTATATTATTTCTTTTTTTTTTTTTTGAACAAGCTAAACTGATATATATATAGATATATAGGAAAACAAAAACAAAGGAACCCCTCAGCACAAGGCGTACCGAGAGGCACAGTCAAAGTTTACAACAGCCTATATTGTATATTGTCGAAATATTATCGAAATTAACGTGTCAATGTCTATATTGTATTCGATTTTGTGTCTATGTTCATGCTTGGACTAGAGCCTAGTAATATTCTTTAGCATCTTAACAAAATAATTCGCCTTTTATATTTCTTTCCTTTCCTTTTTATTTTGACTTTTTTACTCTTTTTTTTATTACTTTTTTTCGACAACAATAAAAATGATCATTGTCATACAACATACATAATATAATGTACACAAATATAGTTTTTAGAGGTAAGTTAATATTGAT
This sequence comes from Trifolium repens, assembly GCA_030408175.1. Taxonomy (NCBI): domain Eukaryota; kingdom Viridiplantae; phylum Streptophyta; class Magnoliopsida; order Fabales; family Fabaceae; genus Trifolium; species Trifolium repens. The sequence continues at coordinate 57,314,408 of CP125836.1, read as the reverse complement.
AAATTTTTTTACTCATGATTAAATTTAAAATACTGTACTAAAATATAAGTTTTTAGAGGTATATTTTTTATAGGAGAGAGAAAATAAGTGTGGTTATTTTGTAACTAAAAAAATCACTTTTATATATTGTATCCAAACAAGCTAAAAATTATTTTATTAAAAAAAGTGATTTTTATTACACTAAAAAACACATAGTAAATTTTATTTTCTTATAAAATCTCTAAAAAATAATCTCTAAATTATTTAACATCAAAATTGCTAATTTTTTAAACTATAACAAACGACCCTATACATCCTTTCAACAAAAAATAAATTAAAATATGTATAATTATTTTAGAAAGTATATATACAATAACATACGATGTATTTAAAAACTACACATCATTTGTTTAAGAAGTTCAAATTCTTTGTCACTTAAATTAATTTATTATTTTTTTCGAAAAAAAAAAAACTAATTTATTGGTATCTGATAACACGGTTAACACTACTTTAAAAATAACTTATTGCTATATATCTATAGTTAAATGTAAATTATTTAAAAATTCCTGTTATATACAAACAAAAAAAATCTAAAAATAAAATTTAGTGGAATATTTAAGTAAAAATTGTATTCGTCAGAAGAAAAAAAAGTAAAAAAAGTATTATTACTTTATTAAAAGTTAAATACGGATAATTTTCAAATCTAATTTCAAATCATATTTTTTTAAAGTGTGCATCCTTTTCAGCTTTTTTTCCCCCACAGCATAACATATAGGGATGTCAATTTGCATCCGTTAGTGGGGATCCCCGTGGAGATTGCCCCGTTCGGAGCTCCGAAAATGGGGATTTTTCCCCCGTGGGGATGGGGATGGAGGCAAAATCTCCCCCGTTGGCAATTCGGGGCGGGGATCGGGGAAAGCACATCCGTCCCCGCGGATTCCCCGAATCCGCCCATACACTTAACTATTATATATTATAATAATATATATATACCAACGGGTTTTTTCATATGCATTTAACAATTTTAAGGTACTATTTTGCTGTGTATTATGGAATATTATAGTTATGAGTTTTTTTATGATTATGCATATTTTGCTATAAGATTTTGGCTATCGGTTTTTGATGATTATTAGTAGCCAAATGCTTTTGCATTTGTTTTTGCTTATGAATGAATTATGTGTTGTTTCTTTTTTTAAAATAAAATAAAGATGCAAAATATTTGTTTCTTTTAAATAAAAAAAGAAAAAATAACGTCATATTACTATAATAATTTTTAGCAAAAAATATAATTTTTTGTTAATATTTGATATCCGTGGATCCCCGCGGGAACCGTGGAGATCTGTGGGGATGGGGATGGGGATAAATATTCCCCCGTGGGGACGGGGATGGAGGCAAAAATTCCCCCGTTGACAATTCGGGGCGGGGAACGGGGATAGCTTCCTCCGCACATTCCCCGCCCCGTTGACATCCCTAATAACATATATATAACGTTGCTATAATGTGACCTTCAATTCATTGACACGCCACCATCCATTTTGCTGCTTCCTTTTACTTCAATTGGATTGGGCTGCGACGTTCAAAGTTTAATTTAGTGAGTCAGAATCGATAGAGACCCAAACCTAGTAAAATCATAGTAATCGTAGGTATGAAAAAGACTTACATTAACCAAGTAAATGTAATAATATTCAATGCTGATATAATATGTTTAGAACCCTAAGTCAAATTTTATAAGATCTATTATAGGTGAGTTAAGTTTCACATTTGTTAAAAATGTTGATATATTTTGTCCAAAAAAAATGTTGATATATATAAATGAGAGGATCTAGAAATTTAATGTTTAAAGTTTTTGAGTAAGATACTAGTCTAAAAAATTACTTATATAACTCTTGACTCAATATATTGATCCAATCCAATTAGACTCCGGTTCACAACAAATCCTTTTTAAATGAGACCTTCTCTTTATCAATTGATATGTGCAAACATGTATACATTTTTTGACACAGCAAACATGTATCCATGATTTGCTATGTTATAGATTTATACTTCTAACCAAATTGAATTTTTAGACTCTTTCTATGACTCAAAATTTTGAGACTAAAACTCTAATTTGAATTGTTAGATCCTTAGATCAGTTCTAATTGTGTTTAACTGGTTAATAAATTTTATTTGAAGATGAATTATTAAGAGTAAATTTTTATTAAACTTGGTAAATGGAGATAGAGACTAATTTTTGGAGGAGTGTGTGTCTCTGATGAGATATAATTTTGGCGAGATATGAGTCTTTATTTCCCTCACCTTACCTGGATGGGAGGTTTGGAGGTCGTAGGAGGGTCTCTTGTAGGTGGAGATGTGTCTTTAATTACTAGGAGATCCTGAGGATGCTATCTCAGATTGGTTTTCAGAGAGGGTGGCAAAAAAAGTTGCTTCCAAAAGTGTGGAAAACTTGGGCCCTTCAAAAGTAGCGATCTTTTCTTGGCAACTTCTGCAGGATAAGTTGCCGACTCGTCAAAATATCTGGTATCGGGCTGTCATTGTAGATGGTAGTGCTTCTACGTGTGTGTTTTGTGGATTACGGCTTGAATCAACTGGTCACTTATTCAGTTCATGTAACCAAATCTCACAAGTTTGGTATGATATTTTTCGGTGGTTGGGTGTGGTTCTGATGCCTCCTCGTGGTGTTCTAGAATTTTTTTAGGCTTTCTTGGGCATGGGCATAAGTAGAAAAAATAGATTGGGGTGGTTGTTAATTTGGCATACTATTGTGTAGACTGTCTGGAAATTTTGAAATGATATCTTCTTTTTGGAAGAGACCTTTTATGTCGAGTGTCTTGTCAATAAGGTGAAACTTTTATCTTAGAAATTGTTTCAAGGTAAAAATTGTGGCTCCTCCTATTCCTTTTACGTATACTGGAACCGGTAGAGTTTGTAAGATGTCGTGTTGGGTCTCGATGGGTCGGGGAGATTGAAGGTCCTCTTATTGCTTTATCCTATCTGTGGTTGATCTTTGTCTCTCTCTTCTTGAGAATATTCTTTTTCTCGTGGTGGTGTCTTTAAGGAGTTCTAATTTATTGGTGGTGTGTTTTCTTGTTCTCTTATAATTTTATTTTGTCGTCTAATCTTAATTTAGAGATATTTTTTCATGGATAATTTAGAAATTATTTGGTTATATATATATATATATATATACACCAAACTGTAGATTTACAGAGTTCATTTTTCGAAAATTCGAAAGGTTAAAAAAAACACAACTTTGGCACGTGCTATCCACTTAGATTTTGATGTTTTGTGAAACTTGCACATCATAAAATCTGTATATCCCACTTGGTTTTGTTTTCTGATACGCTGTGAGCTTATTATTGGACCACATAACCAACAACAAAAATTCAACGCTTTATGCGTCCAATCATTTTATGTTTTTTCTTCAAATTGTTAGGTACATGAACACCATTGACAAATTACTTTGTGTAGTAGTTTCCTTTCATTTTTCTAAAAGAATTTTAACTTTGCTCGTGTAATAAACGTAATACTTTTTCTTTTACTATAAAAGGAAATAATATAGAAAATGAGGCATATATAGTCGAGCATTAATGCTTTTATAAAGAAAATGAGATATAAGTTGAAATTAGTTTAAAATATTAAAATTTGAGTATGAATAAACCCCACAAGATAAAAAGTGCAAGCTATAGGATGAAACATAAACTAAACACTCTGCTAAAGAGGAATATGCCATATTAAGCGCCAGCAAGTTTTTACAAGGGCATAATTTAAATAGGAATGCTAATGCACACACCCACTCTTTTTTATGAAGATGTGTGCATTATCAATATGCATCTTAAGATATATTTAATAATATTTTAGTTATTTTTGTTAATACACAATTTCTAAAAAATAAGAGGAACTTTGTATGGCAATCGACTCTCCCCAACCTCAAAGGAGCTCCCTATCCCTACACTATATATATATTGAATACCAAAAGAGTGATGTCATTTGAACAATAAAAAATTAATAAATTTTGGAATAACTCTTTTTTTACTTCGTATTATTATTAATTGTGTGTTAAATTTCCGATTCTTGGAAGAACAAGACTTTCATATTTCGCTGTTTGATTGAAAGATAAGTAAAGTTTAATAAAAAACTTTTTCTCCCACAAATCAAACTCAGATTTTTCGAATAATTTATTTTTAGGGAGATCATTAACCATTTAACTCAATCACTTAAAAAAAATTATTTGGTGAGTGGTGCATTAATTCACCATTTTAAAACTTTAAAAAATGACTTCTTTTACATAAAACTTAGTAGTATTATTTCCTTTTTGACTTGTTAACATAAAACTTAGCATGACCTAGCAAGTAATTAAAGAAAACTGTTAAAGAGTATTTTTGGGACACTTGTTAAATATGCAAATATAGAAGTTTTGACTTAAAAAGTGATGTATTCAACTTTTTTGAAGTTTAAAAATTATAATTTCCAATATAAAATTTCTATATTTTGCATGCTTAACTAGTATTTTTAAGACATTTATTAACATGACTCATTAAGTAATAGTACAATAAAGTAAGATTGTAAATTCAAATTCTTAATTCTCTATTTCTCAACAACACTTAGGGGAGTGTATTCAATTAGAATTTCAATGGATTTTAAAAGATTTTTTTATGATGACAAAATCATGTGGTATTCAATTAGGATTTTAAAAGACTTTAAAAAAGTCTAGTGGTATTCAATTAGGATTTTAAAAGATTTTAAAAAAGTCTAGTGGTATTCAAAAGTATTCTAATTTTGATGGATTGTTTAAAAAACTAGCATCCAGACCCGTGCCAAGCACGGGTAGAAATGCGTTTGTAGATTCATTGACTTATAAATAATATATTTTAATATATTTTATTTTAAATTGAAAATTTTAATTGCTAATAGAAGGAAATTAATAACATTCTGTGATAAAAATAAAAATAACATTCTGTGACAAAAACTAATTATAAAATTTATGTAGTATCATAGATTTTCTTTGGGAATATTTCTATTGTTCGTATTTGTTTTTATCAAATTAAAAACGTATCATAGTTGTTGTTTCTATTATTCTCCACTAAAAGAATTATAAAGTTGATGGAAAATAATTTCTCTATGGGATATATGGAAGAGACTTTGAGGTGGTTATGAATTACAAAAGAAAAAGTCATTGTATCAATCTATCAATAGAAATATAGACTACAATATAAATAATAAAAAAAATCGATTCCCCTTTTAACATTTAAGCATAAATATAGGTTCCCGTTGAAATTAAAAAAAAAAGTCTCCGTATTAATATATGAATAATAATATAGATTATATAAAAATTATAAAATGAATAGGTCTTCGTATTAATATATGAGTAAAAATATAGATCTAAGTATAAATTACAAAAAAAATCAGTCGTCCTAACCTTATTAATGCATAAGTAGAAATATATGTTCCCGTAAAATTACAATAAAAAATAGGCCCGAGTATTGATGTATGAGTTGAAATATAGGGCACGTAGAAATTAAAAAATAATAGGCTTTCGTATTAATATATGAGTAGAAATATAAACTATAGTAGAAATTACATAAATAAAATAGATCTCGTATTATTAATATATGAAAAGAAATATAAATTTATGTAGTAATTAAAAAAAATAGTCCTCATAAAATAGGTCTTCCTACTAATATGAGTAGAAATATAAACAACAATATAAATTACAAAACTAAAATAGATCCCTTATTAATGTAGGAATAGAAATATAGGTCCTCATTAAAATAAAAAATAATCATCGTATGAGTAAAATATATAGATTCCAAAAAAAACTACAAAAATAAAAATAAAAGGATAGTCTCCGTATTAATATATGGGTACAAAATATGTCACCACATAAATTGCAATAAAAAATAGGCATCCATATTAATATATAAATATAAGTCACCTAAAAAAACCAAAAAAATAGTTTCATATTAATATAGATTCCTGCATAATATTTTTAAAAATAGTTATTTGAATTAATAGAGTGATCAAACTTAACAAACAATAATTTTATGTGAGTGTCAGATGGTTTATAATGATCAATGATATTCAATGTGTAATATGATGATGTCTATAACTGAATTATTGATCAAAAGCACACTACACATTTTTTGTGTTATTTCTATTTTTTTCACATGATAGAGTACAACATAAATTTTCTAAATAAGTACCAAATATTTAAATGAACCTACAATCATGATCATTGATTATGAAATTTCAAATTAAAACCCACATACCAAAATAAGAAATATGATAATCTTCATCTCTCATCTCAAATAGATAAACAAATCCTTCTCCCTCGAAAATAAAATCAATCATTGTGAAATATTTAAATTTGGTAACAATTTTAGTGACAAAGAGTTTGAAATGGAGAATCAACTATACTTATTTGTTGTCATAATTAATGAATATTAATTTATTTTTTTGGGTTATAATGCATATTTAAATATCAATTATTATTAGAGACTAATAACTAATTAGTATTACCAATATTATTACCATTATTGTATTAGTTTAAAGAATGAGGATTTGGGAGCACAACTTTTAAAAGGTGAGCACATTTTTTTGGACTCGTTATTTTTTTTGTTAAAAAAATATGTGTTTTTTTTTACCAATTTTGTGTTGTAGTAAAATTAATACAACATATATTATTTCTATATCTGGCTTGAGAAATTGAGTGTCAATGCAATTTCTAAATAAAATTACACATATCAAAAAAATATATACACATATCAATATATATAATTCTTTTTTAACTTTTTTTTCTTCTTCATGTTTTCCTTATATAAACTTTAATTTTATTGAAATGATTACTTTCATTATTTTTTTATTGAAATAATTATAGTTTTTGGACAAAATAGCCAAATTTCGAGGCTATAAGATCAACTAAAAGAGTGAAACAAATAAAATTAATTAAATGATATTAAAATTTCAATCGACTCTAGTGCATATTTATTTGGACCAGAAAAAATGTCTTCCGTGCACGTAAATATTTAAAAACTCTAATTAATTCAAATTTAATTACTATAAAATCAATAGTTTATGCTATTGAAATTGCCGATATAATTTTGAAAGTATCAAAGAGAAAGTTGAATCATCTAAAAAAAGGAAAAAACTTGGATTAGAAAAATCATATTCAAGTTTTGAAAGAAATTAACAACAAAAATTAACTAACCAAATAAAAAAAAGAATGAAGGAAAGAATTCATGAACAAATGCGGTTGACTTACCAATGAAAAAGAGAATGACCAGATGAAACATACGCATAAAAACTCAGTCTAAACATTTGCAAGGAGAAAGAACCCAAAATACTAAAAAACTTTAGTCCTTAAATAGAATATATATATATATATATATATATATGGAAAATTCTAACATGGACCACTTCTTCAAGTGGTTCATGGTGGACCATTCATGAAAAATCCTATAACGAATACGAATTTTACAAAATCCACTGTTGGATTGAAAATTTATATCATATAGATCATCTATAGAAAATTTTAGAAAAAATGAAAATCATTTGATATGTTATTGAGACCCATCAAGATTAACGGTTTATTAAATACTGTAAATCTTGATAAATCCCAATAAAATATCAAATGATTTTCAATTGTTTTTAAAAAATTTATGGATGCTATATATGATATAAACTTTCAATCTACCAATAAATTTTGTAAAATTCGTATTCGATAGATCACTTATCCACGGTGGACCACTTGTGAAGGTGGTCCACCGTAGCATTAGCCATATATATATATGCATATATATAAATTTATTTTTTGTTCCTTATTCATATGCACTTTCAATCTAATGAAAAATATATACATAAAATACAACAAATAGCACAAATTGCATCTCATTCACTTAATAAACGTTTATGAAATTCCATGACTCTACATGAACAACTTTGACCAATACATTTCATAATTTTTTCAAAGCTGCGTCTACATGAACAACTTTGACCAATACGTTTATGAGTATTTCAAGCTGGTGCAAAAGTCTTCAGTACCTCCACGTTCAACATGGTCCTTAATTTGGTGAAACTTTTTTGCATATTTGCTATGTGCGTCAACCATTTGTTTGAGTTCTTCGACTAAAATCACGTCTAATGCCTTTGATGGTTCAGTAGAACTGGAAAATACACAAATCAAATTAAACAAATTGAATATTTCTTTAACTGTGATAAAAAATAGTAATAATGTAGAGAGAAATATGTTGACGCACATAATCAAAGGTGATCATTATGGCATTTAATAAAAATACATTCTTAATAATAATGATGATAATAAGAATAAGAAAACGGTGTGAGAGCAAAGTAGTATAGTAATAAGAATAAATATAATTAAATACTTGACAAAAATACATTATGACATTTAATGCTAAATCGATGTGAGAGCAGGGTTGCTATAAGGGTGCCACGTGGCAAGAGGGGAAAATGAAATCGTCCTCGCGTATTACATATAATAGATAGGATTTTAATGGATTTTGATGGACTATTTAGTGAATTTTGAGCTAAAAAAAGTTTTTCCCCATATCATGAGATTTCCATGGATTCTCATTTTTTTTTTCACTTTCCCTCTTGTTTCTATTTCATGTTTCCTAATTATCTCATGTTTTTTATAATTGCTTATTTTCTCCCTACATCTCTTTCACGTTTCATCTTCATGCCCTGCCCGGTTGTTCAACAATCTCACGGACTTTTCCAAATTCTCAAAAACTTTTTACTTTCATCATCACTATACCATTTTCTTCTTCTTCTTCTTCTTCTTCTTCTTCTTCTTCTTCTTCTTCTTCTTCTTCTTCTTCTTCTTCTTCTTCTTCTTCTTCTTCTTCTTCTTCTTCTTCTTCTTCTTCTTCTTCTTCTTCTTCTTCTTCTTCTTCTTCTTCTTCTTCTTCTTCTTCTTCTTCTTCTATCAAATATGTTTTTTTAGAATAAAACAAATTAACAAATTCTACATCTTTTTTACAAACTTTTGATTCATTACAACTTTTGTACAATTTTGTTTCTTCAATTTTGTTTTATTTATTTGTACGGAAAACGATCTTTTCTTTTCTTCTTCACATTCATCTGCTTCATATACGTAAAAACATAAAAAAGGAACCTAGAGTTTTTTTTTTTAATATTTGGATTCCCAAATTATTGATTCATTTAAATTTTTTCTAATATACAAAAGTTTCCTAATATATAAAGTATTATGAAATCTTGATTGTAAAAAGTCTTTTGAAAAAAATCTCTCAAAATTCATTCAAATCATTTGTTAAAAATCTTGATTGTAAAAAAGTCTCAGGAAATCAATATAGTCTAACAAAATCTCATAAAATCATCAAGATTTTTTTTGCCAAAATTATCTCATGAAATCTCAATCCAATACGTGTGAGTTTTGTTGTCAAGCGCTAACTAACTCATTCAAACAAAAAAAAATTAATAAATAAATTAAAATTGAATAGCTATTACAAATTTTTTACACAGTTTTTTTATAGATAGTTTTTGTAGAATCATTTTTTTTATATTCATTAAACTCTTTTTCTTTTATGAAATTTCATTAAACTCTTCTAATCAAATAAATAGTTATCATGGATATTTTACTTTTACAATTGAAAATGGTTCTTTTATTCTCAATAACAGTTTTGGTATTGAATCGGCATCATCTTTTTACCAATTATTAGCACAAATTTATCACTTTCACTAGCTCTCTACAACTTGGCATCCATCCACACGACAGCTTTCCAAAAGAACCTTGTCAAATTAATTATTATATACTCTAAGTGGTTGATTTATCTCAATAGTTTTATTTTTTCACACACATTTGCTTAGGTTGTTTATTAAAAATAAATGACATTTTTAAATATAATTCCAATGTTTTATATATCTTTCATTGTTATTTACTGTGAAATAAAAATGAGGAAAAATATATAAATAAAAGATCGGTGCCGATTGAGAAAAATAGTTCAATGAATAAAAAATGCAAAAAAGAAAATGAAAAGAAAGTATTAAAGAAAGAAAAACAAAAGTGCATTTAGTTAGAATGCAGTGTTTGTGAAATTGAAGACATAGCAAGTGTCTGATGGGATAAGTATGGTGAGGAGTGGAATGGTACACTGCCTATGGGACACCTAGCTAGCTTTGTTCATATTGAGTTCATTGAACATATAGTGTTTATTTTCTCTTAAAAAGGAAGCAACACAAAACTTTTCCTTTGCTTGTTTGGAAGGCATAAAATTGTTTCTGAAAATATATAATTGATTTTGACATAGGTGTTGTTTAATAGAAATGATTTTGTCTCAAATTAGTTCTAATTTAAAAGTTAGAGTCTTTGATTTCCTCTAGAATTGGTTTGTAGCATGAAAATATATTATTTTTAATTCATTTTGAGTTAAAATCAATTTTATAAAATTAATTTAATCAATATTAAATTTTACTTGCACATTATGATTAAAAAAAATACCTACGCATTAAAAAATACATTAAACTTACAATCGAGGTTGGTTTAAGTGGAATGAGGCAATGAGCTATTCTCTTTTTTTTCTTTTTCTTTTTTTTGGTCAAAAAGCTATTCTCTTTTTTATTTTTTGATAATGTAAAAAAGCTATTCTCTTATAGAAAAATTCTTCAATAGGCACAAATACAAATATTAGGTGTTAGGCACACTCACACAAACTAAAAAAATTAAAGAGAAAAGAAATAAAATAAAGTTGATTGATGTGATTATATTATTTTTGTTTTAAATTTTTGAATTGATGTATGTGTGCCCAAATATATTTTATTTGTGTTTGTGCCTATACAAGTCTTTCTCTCTCTTATAACATGGCAAAGTCAAAGTTTTAATCCTATTGAAAGAGGTACCTATGAAAAATAAAAACAAATACACTAAACTCGGACCCAGCCATTTCAATCTTCACAACAAAAACAAATTGCTTCAAAACTTGAGAAATATCATTAAGGATATTTTTGTAAAAGCAATGTTCAATTAAATATTTCCAAAATACATTTCTGATTTTACTTTTTTGTGAAAATAAGTATTTATAATTTATTTTTTTTATAAAAAGGAAGTGTATAGGCGTAGGTATCAACTTTATCAAATTAAAGGGGCGTGTTTAGTTGCTGCGTGTCTGCGGGTCTGGTGCTGGCCTTGATGTGCGTTGCTGCCTGTTCTTTGTGGCCTGCGGTTTTCTGCGTGTGTGGCCTGCTGTATAGCTGTGTTGTTTAGGCTTGGTGCGGGTTGTTTTTTGTTTTCTTGCACTTGTATATATGATGGTACTGCTTGTACCCTGTTTATATATTTGCCTATTTCAAAAAAAAAAACTTTCTCAAATTAAAAGAGTTTATCTGGAAATTTAGAATACATACCACAATTGACGAGATCTTTACATTCATGAATCTCACTCCATATAGAATCCTTGTCCTTTGTTTACTATCCATAGGCTACAAAAATTTAGCCAACAAGTCATCCACCTTTGAACCCCAAATGACAAAACTGAGTGCACTTATGGTTTATTGTGGCTGACAAAAATGCCGACATACAGTCCAAAACTTATTAAAATGTGGTAATTGTCATCCACCTTTACAAACAAAGAGAAGAAAGGACAACAACGCAAAGAATACAACTTTTCATTAACTACAAAAACAAAAAATATACAACATTAAATACATAATAGGCAAACAAACTAAAAGAATAAGGGTGCTAGTTTATATTCATCAATATCTATGCCGTGAGAAACCTGAGGATCCAGTATTATATGTACCTCTGGAGGATCTACTAGGAGAATCCATTGTGTTCTTGTAGGGAGAGTAGGCAGCTTTGGCCGGTTCTGGCACAGAGTCCAAAGGTATAGATTCTGCAAAGCATGCCGTATTAATGCGTGTCCGCTCAAGTTCTGATTGAAGGAACTCCGAGCTGTACTGCTGTGCAAGAGACTGAAATGCACAATATACAGCTTTAGACAGTAAATTTAGCAGCAGAATTCAACATATAAATCTTTTACTAGATGCCAATATAAATATTTTCCATTTACAACAAAGCTCATTTTCATATTCCTTAATTTAATAAGCATTCTCAGAAATCAGACACACGAAGAAATGAATACTACACTAATCAGTTGCTTACAATGAGCTCATCTGGTGTTACAGTTGTTCCTTGTTTATCATCTGAAATTGCATCTTCACTACCACGAGTTGCCCGACGATTATGTCCTGGATTGTCGACAACGTCAGTCACACTCTCGGTGGCTTTTTCCAAAAGTAGTCCTTGTAAAGACTTCAAGGAATCTCTTGCATCGGATGTGAAATATGGGTTTAATACCGTCTCGAAGTACTCAAGCTGCATGGATATACATGTTAGTTAATCAAGAAGAGCGCTTAAAATTAAGCTCTTAGTCATCACATCAAAATAAATACTGTAGGTAAAGGCCATGAAATATAATTGATATAAATTTATTGAACATAATATCATGAAGAAAACACTTTATGACCCGGTATCTACCTAGTGAAGCGTTCGGGGTTACCCAACCTACCCTATACATTAATGTGGGGTTTTATTTTACTCTTCTAGATAGCATTTTTATCTCTTTCTTCATCCACTACTTCAATTTTCTCTATCTCTTCCTTTCCCAATACATCACATCTCTCTTCCCTGCATAGTATTTCCTCCCAAATAGGTGTGAAACTCTTTATCCATTGCCCACACAAAGCATTTTTGAAAGTTAAGTTACAAATGCATTATAGAAGTTGCATTCTTTCTTTGGATTTATTAGGGAGGATTTATTAGGGAAGAACAGTGAGAAAAGGGAGAGCTTGCCAAGTGAGAAAACAACAGGGGTTTGTTTTCTTAAACTTCAAAAAATGTGATTTCAAGGTTGTATTAATTTTTTTAAATAACCTATTCAAAGCAACATAAAAATTAGGGAGTTGAATTTTTGCAGAAGATTGAACAAGGAGCTTCAGCGAGGGCTTCATATGCCATATCGCATAAGCCTTAAAATGCCACAGTAATAGAACATACCTCAAGCATGAGTTGACAGAATCCATTTGTATCAAGTGATCTAAGATCTGTACTTTCATTTTCGTGAAAAACGCTGATGAATGTATCAATCAAGCCTTCCACAAGAATGCCAAGTGTTTTATCCAAGAGAGGTTTGGCACCAGCAAAAACCTATGACAAAAACAATTCACCTCAGCAGACTACTATTGAGCAACTATAGTAAAAACATTAGTTTTTTAATTAGTGCTGATCAGATATTTTTAAACTTATGTAAAGAGCTAAGTTTAGCAAGGTTCTTCTTGTGACTAAAATACTCAACACAACACTTAAGTGTTCACTTGTAAAATTTCTACACTGAGCAGCATCTAGCAGTAACTGGGAGAATTTTTTGGTAAATCAAGTAAAACTCAGGCAGGTAATCAAGTTGGAGCATTTCCTTTTTAGCATTTTTACAGGTCGTCCAGAGTAAGAAGCATAATAAGGCAGTGTTATTTGATGCGTCTTTCAGTGTCCTTGGTTGGAAAAGAATGTTCAGGTCTTTAACCGAAACATCTGATCACAATACTTACTTTTGATATGCCAGTACTTTCATGGCTTTGTGGAGTTCTGCACATGATGTATGGCTAACAAAAAATCTCTTGGCAGATATGAAGAGATCCTTTGCTAGATTGTTACATTTCTAAGGATGAATCTTATCAGCAAGTCTAATGCTTTATATATCTCCTTCCTTCAAATAAAACTTATCTTTTGCATCTTAAAAAAATGTGAGATTTGAACCCCTTATCACATGAAACAATTACCTCTGCATGCACAGCTACCAATGTGTGCAGCAACTCTACTGATGCATCGCGGACACCCTGAAAGAAACCAGGATAAACTCGAATTTCATATTAAAACATAATTTTCCAAAATCAAAGCAAAAATCATTTTGAACGGAAACAAAAACAACAAATAAGAACAGTCAAATTTACAATAAACACTATTGTTGCTAGGTCCTCACTTTAACTGCAGGCGCTGCACCCCATTGAATGCCAGAATTTAACAAATAACTCGTTGCAGCAGATCTGATCAATGTTGCCTGATGAGAACACAAGAAAGTGTCATTGTATTGAATAGTGAACGTGAGGGATATGGAGCAGCTTTTTTGAACAAGAAATGTATACTTATTACTATTTTACCACCATCGACCTTCCTGCTTCAGAATAAACAGTCCTTTTTAAAAATGTGTTTTTGGAGACTATTGGGAAAGATCCAAGTCCCAAATAAAATAGAGATAAAGCCTGAAATGAGTTTATAAAGAGTGGCACCCCTCACCTTACAAGCCAGTTTTGTAAGGGTGAGTTAGATCCAATATAAAAAACTAATATATGTATCCGAGCCTATTGGTCAGGTCACCATTTAACTCCACGCATCAAGCCCAATAGTGTTGGGCATGAGGTGTATTGGAAAAAATCCAAGTCCTACAAAGATTAATTTCTATGTAGGACTTGGATGTATTCAGAAATTTGCATATATTAGGGAGAAGCTAAATTAATTTCTTCACTATATCATTAATGATATTGATAGTCAATGCCTGATACTTAGGCTGCGCAGAATACAAGCTAGTAGACCTGGAGGAAGAGAAGCTTGTGACTACTATTAATCACTACACAAAATCTTACAATTATTTTATGTAGAATAATGCAACATCTTGTTATTTAAGAAGCAAAAGGCAATGGATATTATTCCAACTGATAGTTTATCCATAAACCGATCATAAGAAATGTTAACTATAAAAGTCACTCCATACAATTCTGAAAAGTTCTTTTTTCCAAAAATAAATAATTACAATGGTAATCACAAATAAAAAAGTAATAAGATGCTCTTAGAACTCTTATAGCTTTTGTAAATTGTAACATCTACTTTCTTTCCAGTAAAAAGGATGAGAACAAAAAAAATTCATTACCTTGGCAAAAGTATATTGTTCAAGGACCTTCTCTTCAAGCCCTGTAAAAGAAAGTTCAAGATCTTGTACATCACTGTTTCCTTCATCCTTCCCCCTGAATTAAAGGAAACCTCGTATCAGATTGTACTAGTAAATAAAAAGTAGGCTAAAGTATTTTAATAGTTAATAAAACATATATAGTGTGATATATCTGTTTTATTAAAATATTTTGAAATAGTCAGTCACATTGGCAACAATAGAAGAGATAAATTTAAGTTTTAAGGGTTAATAAGCTTTTACCCCCCCTGCAAAGTACCCCCTGTAATGTTGTTTTGTTTTACCCCCGGGGGGTAAAATGAACTGCGAAAAAAAAAAAAAAACATTGCATGGGGGTAATCTCAACAAAAAAAAAATTACAGGGGGGTAACGCAAAACTCGCCTACTTTGCAGGAGGGTAAAAGACTATTAACCCTAAATTTAATCAGTTAAAAAATTACTCCACTGGAATTATAAGGATTGCTGGAGAGAAACAAATCCTAATTCAATGAAGAAACAAATTATGAAATATAGAGAAATATGAAAACCAATCCTAAGAGACAATCTAAGATATTCTAAATTACTCATAGATGCAACACAAATACTATGAAACATTTTTCATATATCTGAACACTCCCCATCAAGTTAAAACTTACTAGAACTGTGATACCATCTTAAAATTTGGGTTTAGAGCATAACTCAGCCTTCAACCAACTTGTGAGGTGAAAACTGCCCAAGTCTTATAAGCACTATTTAGGACATACCTCTAGTAGATGTGGAACACTCAACACATCCCCTAACACTCAGGAATGGATATTTGAAGCATGGACTAAGGCAAATGGAATAACAAAGATCTCAGCAAACACCCTCAGACTCAGGCTCAGACATCTAGAGCATGAACAAATGTGGGTGGAATAACAGATATCTTGTCCCTATAATAGATCTAGGATAAATTCTAGTGCCAATTTGAATTTAGGAAGATCTGAAATTGGTTCCAGATGACTTAAGAAATTGTGTCTCAAGTGTATTTATTTATAATTTATAATAAAATGCATACAACCAAATCCATTGATGATAGGTGTTGTGTTGCAAGAGTCCCACATTGGATAATGATATGACTTAAATAGTAGGTTATGAGCGGATGGGAACTTAGCTTTTGGGGTTGAGTTAGGAACAAACTCAAATTCTAATATGATATCACAACCCATCCTAGATCCATTGGGCCACTTTATCGGGCCACCTAGTCATGTTCCAGATGTTCTACTTCTAGGCGTGAAGTGTCTTCAGACTCTGAGAATCTCACATTGAATAGTAATATGACCTGATATAGTGGTTATAAGTGGGAGGTAACCTCACCCCATTAACTAGCTTTTAGAGTTGAGTTAGGTCCGAACAAAAATTCTAAGATGGTCGTGAGGGACATGTGTTGAAAGTCTCACATGGGAAAGTCATGTGGCATGAAAAGTGGTTATAAACGAAGGGCAACCCGGTGAGCTAGCTTTAGGGGTTGAGTTAGACCCAAAATTGGATTAAAATAAGCTTTATATCTATCCTATTATTTGCACTAAAATATCTTAAATATCTCAACGTGCATATACCCTTAAAAAGAAAATGTCTCAACACTAATAACAATAACAATGTACCTGGAGTGCTGCCAGATATGTCTATATTTGTCATACAACTCATAAGAAAGTTCATCTTTGCAATATCCAATATTGCTCAGTACAATCAATAACCGTTGATGGGGGTCAGTAACGCCTCCTCCAAGATCAGAAAGTGCATTTTCTTCTACTTCATGAGCATATCCATTGGGTAAATAGGAGCCTTCATTGTGTGAGCTATGTTCGCCAAGTTCAATTCCAATACGCTCCAAATTACCTGATAGTCAACACAGAAGACAATTTTGTAACTGAAAATTCAAGTGCTCCGACACTATTTTGTTCCATCACCATCTTACTTTTATTTCACTTTATTTCTAAATAATGTATAGAATGAAAGATTGAGCCAACTAATTCAACATACCAGCAAAATCCAGGAAACAGTTTAAAAATGCAAGTCTGACAGATTCTTGAATTTCTTGAAGTTGGATAAATGTATCCTCTGATTTAGTTGCCTCATTCCGTAAGGACCGAAGCATCCTAACAGGATCATTATTAAAATATTAACACCAATATTTAGATATTATATATACCAAGAAATGTGTTAGCGGGGGCGGGATTTTTGCTCTTTTTTTTCCTATTGAACGTATTAGGATAATGACTGATACATAATGTTAAACTTCGCAGTGAAGATAGTACATAAGACAATAAATATCAGACAGTAAGAGGTTAACTACACAGAAAATTTTAAGTATCCTGCCAAATATATGCTGAAAACGATTTATTGTAACTTTAGTATCAAGCAATTTCCTTGGAAGTTCATTTTGCCAGAAATTTTCCAAGAAGTTTTTCCCCATGTTTAAAGCCATCTTACAGAAAAGATAGATTAGAAGCCAATTCTATCCAGGAGAACATTTGAAAAGCAACTATTTATGAAAAGACTACCAAACAAAACGTGCATTGAGATGGTTTGGATTATTAGAAGAAAATCAATAGATATACCATTACAAAAAGTTCAGCAAATCCAAAATAATACTATTAAAAGGATTAGGGTGGAAAAAAAAAATTGGAATAAATAAAATCACTTTGCTGTAAATTGTTTTGGTAAATTTGTGTTTTAAAATATGCTAGAGCCCTGAGGCACCACCAATTCATGTAGATGGATCCATCTATCGAGATAAGCTTGGGAGTTGTTGGACAAGCCACCTTACAACAGTCTCACTTTAGATGGATGCAATTGTTATGTCATAACATAGCATTGCATGTGTAATGGAAGGAAAAGTGAAATTGATCATACACTTCATTGTCCGATTGCCAGGTTTTTAGTGCATCCTATTTCTGTTTCAGGTGTCAGCAAAATAGTTATCATATCTTGGGCAATGGAGGTGGCCATAGATTCACAGTTACAAGACAGTTACTGAATGCCTTATTCCGAACAGGGTTTATCAAATAGTGCTACAATTATTTTCTAAAGTTTGATCATTACTCTACTGCAGACTGCAGTTTGTCAAGAATTCTTCAAAATATAACCTAAATCCTACCAGGAAAACGTTTGAGCCTCTGTAACTGCATTCGATAATAATTTCTAAAATCTTCACTGACACAGATGCTGCCAGAGATATAAAATCATAGTTGGGCAAGGTGGTCTCTAAAATGGTGCCAAAACCTCCATGCTAAGGTAGTTAGGAGTTCAATTCTTGCCACCAGGATTCTTCATAATTTAGTCAAGTTAAAGCATAGAGTATAGTGAGCATGTGAGTTTTCATGTTTCAAGCCTGAAATGTCACTGTGTCAAACTTGTTTGAGGTATAAAATCATTATTCGCCCACACCCTAAAGGCTCAGTTTTTAGAAAATATGATCTTTTATAAATCTAAATGATTAAATCTAAGATTCTTCTGCCCAAATTCATGAATATCCAAAATTTAAAGTCAGAGGAACTGTATGGCTTTTCGTAATCCGCAAATACAAACTGTAATAATTAATTAATGACTAGACATATGGAGCATTGACAAATTAAGAGGTGAAATGAACATGAGCCAAGTTTCAAATATGAATACATACTTTTTAAATAAAATTATAAAGTTCATTTAATTTTTTTATCAAAAAAGAAAATTCATTTAATTTTCATTGAGCAAATACCATATCAAATCGTATACGATAATATTTTGACTTACAAATTGATCTGATCCATTGCTGAAGCTACAGCTGAACGGAATGTTAAAGGCAGGTAAGAGATTGCATATGGGGATTTGTTCCTTTCAAGAATTGAAACAATAACCCATGACACATCCTTTGACACCTCTTCAACTGATGCTCGCATCCAAGAGCAAAGCCTTAGAACATAAATCCTTATAATCTCTGGTTGCAATGTTCGCAGAGCAATAACTGGAACAGAAAGAAAGACATGCACTCAGAATATTAACAGATCACAATAACTTTTAAATTTGGATAATTTGATACCCGCAACCGGAGGAGCTGCTTCCTTCAATTCCAAAGCTGCACATGCTTTAGATATATCTTCAATGGCATCACTCATGTAGGACCGGTGGACATTTGATTCCTCTAGATCATGAAAAATGTTAGTGACCTGCACCAATGGCAGACAATCAGGATTTGTATGCAAAACCATGAACACCTTTCTATTTGTCAAATCAATAATGTTGCAATAAATACTTCTCTGACTTACTGGATTAGGAATTGGCATATAGCAATGTATGCAAAACCAATAGGACAAATTAGAAAACCATTTTCCTTTCCTGACTATTTGACAAATCAACCATTTTGCAATTAAAACTTCTCTAAATAACTGGATTAGGATTTGGCATATAGCCATGTAAGCACCCGTGTGACCATAGGTTTCCAAATATAACAACTAGGAGTGATAGAGTAGGATCTAGGTTAAACTCACAATACTAATACGACTGATAGGGAAACAGAAAAAATTGTTAGGCTCTAGGCAATCTTTTGCACTGTTTGTTCCATTGTAATGTCAAACATATTACTTGCTTCAATAGTCCGACTCAAGTTTAGATAAATTAAAGGCACAACTCCACAAACATTTCTGGCCCAAAATAGTCTCCAATTTCATGCGATATCCAAAAGAATTAAATATATTCTCTGAAAATATAATGTTTTTTTTATTGTTCTAGCCGCCAATTAAATTTTATGCATTTTTAGTCTTTACATTTAACAAAAATAGTGTGCTTCTAGTCCTTTTCAATAACTTAAATCGCATGATTTTGAATTATTAAGAACTAAAACTGAAGAAATTTAAATTGGGAATAAATACAAAAAAGACATTTTTTGGGGACTAAAAATATATTTAACCCAAAAATAAAAAGCAAAAAGATAATGCTATAATATGAAAAATAAAGAGAAACAGCAATCACTATAAAGAGACTGCAAGGTGGGAAAACATATTTTTATAGTGGAAAAGGGGGCATGTGAACACAATTACCTTGACTCCATACAGCGATATTGTGCTGCATATCATTGCGGAAACTTCATCGAGGGAATGACTTGAGTATTTCCCATCTCCAGCTTTTTCTTCATTTTTATTTGCAGAACTGTTGGAATTTGAATCTGTGGGAACTTGAGAAGACTGGACAAGAAAAGGATTCCACAATAATAAAGCAGATGTAATTATGTATGAAAAATTCAAGAAAATAAAAAATATAGAATAGTAAAATACAAAATATGCATTTCTAGAAGAATCCAATTTAGTCAAGATTGTAGAGGAAGAGAAATTGAAAACTTGAAAACATGCCTTAAATCAGAATCAAAATAAAATGTTATAATTGACTAATGCATATACATACACCAAATTAAAAGTTGTTCATAATAATACTAATACCTTGGCAAATTTTCCACTGAAAACAGAGAGTGCAACCTTCCAGAAGGCTGGTATATAATGGATGATTACAGCAGTTAATCTACGGATATACCTTCCTCTTAGACCATCCACCTCTTCGCCAGTTAGATCTACTGGATGAGACTGGACTGTAGGATAGGTATTACTGAGAATAGGAGAGTTGTTGATATCTGACTGACAATAGTTATAGAAAGAATATTAAATAAATAAATAAATAAAAGGTTAAACCAGTTTCAATATAGCTTAATAACATTGTGCACCTACAGATTCGCTTAGTTCTTCTTGAATCTGCTTCCATCTGGCATCAGAAAGAGCCTTTTCATGCAACTCATTACGCAAACTTTCCATTCTGGCCTCATGGTCCAATGTACACTGCTCAAGTAAACCACGTATTCTCTGATTCTGTAAAGGAAACAAAAACCAGTGGACTCAACAATTTGGCCATCCCATGGAATGCAATAATGAGAAACTAAAAAAATTGAAGCGTAAGGGGCAAAAAACTAAAAAGTGAAGAAGAAATAATTAATGGAGAGTTGTGCCAAAAAAATATGATGGGGAAGAGGCTACAGATCAACATGATTGTTAGTCTTTTACTCAGGTCTATAAAGTACCAACAGCAACATCCCAGCAATTGACATTTATGCCTTACTCTTTGATACTTTTTGGTATACACTATACAGTCAAACAACTCTAACAGAAAACATCAAAACGAAATTACAAGTACTTAAAAACATGACATGCATGGGATTTCCAACCTGTATATTCAAATAATGCCACACTGGATCTGACTCCGGTTCCAAATCCAACAATAACCTCACTGTATTCTCAAGCTACATGAAGAACAGAAAAGTATTAGAATCACCCCGCATGCAGAAAAATACCAAGACCACTGCAATCAATCTCTAACTTGATAACTATATCATCAACATATAAAATAATATCATCTGTCTGCTTTGCTGTCAGAACACCACGGCTTTCAATATTTATTCATATCGTAGGTATTCACTCGTGCCAAAGCAGATTGAGGAGGATAAAATAGTGGTGTGCCTAGATCATATACTTCAATGAACTGTATAAATATCATGCTAAAACAGAGTGAGGGGGGTAAAAGGGAAAAGCTTCAAGCAAAAAACAACTGCTACGACATCACTTCCCCTCATTTATGCCTTTCTTTTCAACCCATCAAACACTTGGAAAACTTTCATGTTAAAGCATACCTGCTTACAGCTCAAGTGACAGTTCTCATACATTATTATGCATTAGTAAATAGTAGCTACAGAGCAAGATGAAAAACAATCATAGCATCACTGGTCCCAGCAAGCAAAAGATAGAACATAATGAAATGCAGCCTTGTTTACATGTCAAAGCTTCTTTTCAAGTCATTTTTGTCCAACATGACTAGCAAACTGAAGAGATTGATAACTCACATTTGTTATATCTATGTTTGGATCTTCCATAGACTTGAAAAGCACAGACTTGAACTCATTCATTACTTTTTCAACCTCTTCGAGAACACGTTTCAGGATCCCTACCTGAATCTAAAGAAAGACCACAAGAAGAATTAACTTTTATAAGTAACAGAGTATGACAAAGTAAATTGGTACAATAACCACAAAAAATCCACAAATATGATGTACCCTAATATATGCTTAAATAGAAGTCATTCTTGTATCAGTGAATCTTGAGAACAAAAACTTATGAGCATGTATACTAGAATTTCAGGAAACCTCTAAGATAAACTTGTTTTAACAATGATACAATAGAAACCTACGGAAAGTTCAAAATCAATACAATAGTTTTATACATGAGAGGGCAGAGCAATTGACTTGGCCTTCTTGTACTCCCTGACAGCCAAATCATATTCACCCTTGCTAATGCTGCCACGGATAGTACTTGGTAGGTTGAAAAGTGTACGGAACCTCTGCAGCATTCCTTGGACAGTCCTAATCTTTTCTGCTTGAGCCTATACAATTCATAGAAATCGTGAATAACAAACATATTCACAAATCTAGAATAGCAGTTACAAGAAAATCTAGATTCAGAATTCACCCACCTGGCGCTCGAATAAAGGTTTCAAAGCACGATTAGCCTGCAAACTAACCCCTTGAATAATATTAAACAAATGGGAAGTCCCAGCCCCTTCAGGGTCATCCTCAATTCGTCTTAACTTTGACTCAATATCTGTAAATTAAGGAAAACGAGCTTCGCATTAAAATAAAGGAGGCGATGGTGCTGTTGATCTTTAATTTTTTGCCTACATGCAGGGAAAACTAATGAGAAAGAAAGAATATGAACTCGAGCGTGACACTTAACAACAGTAACCCAAGAATAAAAGATTACTTCTATGTAGTTAAACTAGGGTTAGAATGCATGCAAAAATCAAGTCCATACCGTCAATTGTGGTTTTGCAAGAGACAAAGCAGTCGAAGTTGTCCTTCACCAACTGCTTTCTCTGCTCAGTACGACTTTTATAATCAGTTTTCAAAGCCAGCGCACCACCCTCCAGGTCGGCAGCACTTGTATTAACGTGTATCCGTGATAAGAACAATTTTGCATCAAAGTTCTCCGAAAAATACAACAATTTCTCTGTATAGTTGCATCAAAGACACTATCATCTCATCATCAACACTTACGTAGAAGCACATACATGCAAACCAGAATAACAATAATAATAATAATAATAATAATAATAATAATAATAATAATAATAATAATAATAATAATAATAATAATAATAATAATAATAATAATAATAATAATAATAATAATAATAATAATAATAATAATAATAGTTGATTGTAAGAGTGCTTCCTAGGCATTTGTTTTCTCTTAATCAAATCTTGTCACAAAATACATGATTTGCAAAAACTATATTATTATTGCATTATAAAATACAAGTACCATAAAAAAACTGACTTTAAAAATCCAAATATGCAAACATAATATCTAATAACAAAAAATAGTTACCACGTAGGCTGCTATCCAGTTCCTTGTCAGTCTTAGGAGAACTATCTGAAGACTCTGTGATCAACTTTAGTGTTCTGTTGTCTATGATCCTGTCAATAACCAATACCAATAAACCACCAGGATTAATCGCTCAGAAAACTGAAGAAATGTGGAAATGGTGGCATGATGCCAGCAAACGCAATGCAAGACAAGCATCGAAATGAACTTTACCCCAAACCCAGTGGGTCAACACATTCCATGCCACGAGGGAATGACTGTAAATAGGTAAGCCCCTTTCTAGCTATTGCAGAATTATTTTTTTCAAATTTTGGAGCCACAAATTTTTGAGCCACAGGTGCTGTCCTTGTTTCCCTCATTTCACGAACCCTACGAGCAAGCTGTCAAAGAAGCCCAACTACATTAAATTAAACAGAATTTAATAAGTACTTTCATTTAATATGCTTAATATTCTAACAGAAGAAAAACAATATGAATAAAGCACTGAAATTTCCAATCCTTCAAGCAAAAGAACTATTAAAAACAAGTACTGACAAAATATGTAAAGCATAAATAGCATGAGTTGAGATCCCACATCGACTGGAGATATCTCGAGCTAGCTTTTAGGGCTTAATTAGACTTGACCAAATTTTAAGATGGTGTCTAGTTGTGTTACTGGGCCTATATTTGTCCACACAGTAAGTCTCAGGCATGAGGGATGTTGTTGTTATTGCCACCTACCTTTGTCCATGCTCCAAATGTTCCCTCGTTGGCGCGAGGGAGTAAGTTAAGATCCCACATTGACTATAGATATGGTCAAAGTAATCCTCAAAATGCTTGGGCAAGCCTCACCTCTAGGTCTAGCTTTTGGAGTTGAGATAGGCCTAATCCAACTGTTAAGAGTGTGCCTAATGTAGCATATGAAAAGGGGGATAGATGCTCAAGATCCATTTCCATCCTAGATTCCAAGAGTGCTCGTAGTATATTAAAAAAAATAGGAAAAGAACAAGCAAGGACAAAAAGAAAAAGGAATGACAAACAAAAGTAACAAGCCAAATATAGTGCAGAGACATGAGGTGCCAATAAATCAAACTGCTTTCCGCTTAACAAGTAGACAGCCCTCATTTCAAAAAAAAAGTAGACAGCCCTCCACAACTTACTAGGTAAAATTTCACTTTAGTTACCATGGGGATAGTATCAGGATCTAAGATGCTGCTAATTAGTCAGCCTAAGGTCATTGGGATATTAATAGTACTCAAAAGGTTTTTCTTTTTCCCACTGAATTGTTATCAGTACATAAATTAAAAACAATGAATTTTTATTTGAATGGATGGAAGATAACAAATTGCAAACAAATACAATACTACAATAGTCGTTAAAGAACAAGAAAGGGTGGAATTAATAAAGAATAGTTCCTTAATTTCAAGATTACTATTTGCCTTATGGAACAATATTGGGATGTGCATGTTGCCAAACACAGAAAAATCAAAGGAACATGAAACTGTAATACTTCACCTCTATAAATGTTCTTCAATGTAGTTTTAGAATTTATCACATTATGGTTACTGAATGTCCAAGACTAAAGATCAATTAGCATTTTATTTGTTTTGCAAATAATGGAATTACATTAACTAACCGAACTGGTGGAAGATCAACTAGCCTTTCATGCATTTGGAATAATTTTCAAAAAAAATAAATATTTAGAGAAATATGAAGGTTAATACTTCCAGAGCATAACATTACATCCTATTAAAATCATAGGGTTTAGGTTTGGAAGGAATAAAAGTAAATAAAAATACTGATAAATAATATAAAGATTCATTAGATCAATTTGGTATGCCTAAATGCAAAGAACTAGCACCTATTTATACTGAGAAAGGGAATTAGATCAATCATACCAGTGTAGTACTAGTGTACTACTGAACAACTAGTACAAGCCCAAGCTCACCATCATAATAAGACCTATTAAAAATAGTGCTAAAATCCCCGGCTGTTCAAGAGTTCATGGTAGGGCTAGACCCACATAGTAGACAACATTATCTTACATTAGCAAAAGGCTTATTTCATGATTCAAACCTGTAGTCCAAGGTCACATCGTAACAATTCCAACTGCTGCAACAAGTCTTCCCTACTTAATACAACAAGACTACTACTAATGCTAATCGAATAAAGAAACAAATGTAGAAACATAATGGAGTCGGGAAGCGTGTCCAAAGGACCAATTGGTTCTACAAGATATTTTAAGATATTAGAATATACTCTAACATCTCCTATCAAGCCAAAGTTTCATAAACTTTAAGTTCAATTGTTTTTTCGTAAAAACAGCTTAGGAACACTGGAAACATAAATCGAACACTGCAAGTAAGATAAATCCACCATAAAACTAAAATCATAAACAGATGAAACTGCCGAAGAAGCACGGAGTCGAATATGCAAGCAATCAATCATTCACAGCAACATCCAATTTATCGAAATTTGAAGCGAAACAACAGCATTTGGAAACTACAGTGCAAGATATTCTAAGATACTACATAGATAAGCTAATATATTCTAACAGAAAACCCCAAACTAACTTATTATTTACGTCAATCAAACATTCAATTCATCAATTCTTTCTACAAATAAACAATTAAACGAAGAAATTGCGAGAATAAAGTGTAGCGTACATGATCATGAACCCTAATCAGTACCAATGACACATGACATACCTCAGCTTCATCAACATGCTTCCAGCGACTAGGCTCCTCTCCATCCCAGGTCCGATCATCATCCCTCGCCGGTGTTCTTCCGCTACCACGATTCTTAGACGACGTAACCTGATCTTTAACATTATCCTCATCACCGCTAGATATGCTAAGCATCTCGACTTCGGAATCCTCGTCATCGTCAACAACTCTACCTTTAGATTGCGGATGTTTACCGGTGGCGGGAGGCGCTGACCGTTTAGGTTGAGAGGACGGAGGTTGAACGTAGTTAGCGACGGGTTTGCGAGGATTGGAAGAGGATTTACCGTAGTTGAGATCTCGTTGTGATTGCTCCTTTAACGCCATCTGGAGAAGCTCGTCTTCGTCGCTGTCGCTCGACATTTCTTGAACTCTTCTCTGCTTCGCCGGTGAATGTGAACGGAATTGAAGAGAGAGAGAGAGAAGAGACGTGTGGTGGTTTTGTTGATTTTAGATCTGAGTTACACTGTGTTTATTATTTTATTTTTTTTCTTTTTCTTCCAAGGAGGAAGAAAGAAAGAATGTTCAAAGGAGAATCTTCTAATTTCAATGTATTTTGCTTTGCTAAAGTTTCTTTGCTTTTTTTTTTTCTCGTTCTTTTTATTTTCGTTTTTGCAGAATTATAAGCAGAATATTTTTTTACCAAAGGTTTTTTATTTGTATTGTTAGTATAATTTTTATGACATAATTTTTTTTTCACCGTCAATTTAATTTGATTCAAGGTCCGTTCTGATATCAAGTTGTTTCAACTCCTTTCAATTGCAGTGATTGGAATCAAACTGTAGTTTTATCTACTAAATTCAACGTCAATTACCTCTGAATCGATTAACGATTAGCTATGCCATAAAATTTTACAATATCAAAACATCGTATTCTCTAAAAAAAGTAAAATAAAAACCTGTCATAATCATAGTAAAAAAAAAATTGGTAAGGAAGTTAAAAAGAAAAGAAGAAAAAACAAACTAAAAAAGAAAATTATTGTGAATAATGAAGGTTCTTATTGCGTCCTTCTTAAGAAGTTCATGAACGTAGTTCGGAGAAGAAAGGAGAAACATGAGTGAAGAGGTCGACATATGAGGAGGCTAAAAGTTTAGTGAAAAAATCTGCACATTTATTCTCCTCTCTAAGTGTATGATAAAGAGAAATATTGGTTTCAGAGAGTATCTCATTCATATATTAGATCAACACGATATGAATGAATATGTTATTTAACTTGGGGACCTTTTACAAAGTTGACATAGTGTAAAAGTCAGAGTACCAGACAAGTTCTTAAATTCTCATATCTTTGGCCAACAAGAGACCCTTGTAGATATCATACAGTTCCGTAAGCAAAATATCAGATGACCTTTGAATAAAGCATGAAAAGTTTGCAAGATAGTGGCCGAAGTGTTCCGAATAATGCTACCAACAAATCCAGATCGTATGGGGGAACCGATGCAACTTTCATCCACATTAAGAATGACACAAATAGTTATTATTATTCCATTTGACATATCTATCAATTGAGCCATCGTTAGAAGTGGGGGAGAAGTAGTTTCTGAATGTTTTGACCATAGCTCTCGGATGTGGAAGGAGAACCAACTTAAGGACCAAGTCTCATTATTCAAGAACATCATATTGCGGTGTCTCCAAGACCACCAAATACCAGCCTAGAAAATGAGAGCATGTGAACATGTGGCACCTAGTTTGAGCCCATCGTATACATCTAAATTTGAGAAGAAATCCAAATTGTTAAAACCAACATGGTTCCAAAGGCTACGAGAGAACTCACAGTCTTGAATGCAATAAAGGAATGATTCATCTTGGAGCCCACATCGAGTGGAAGTGGCAGAAGGATTCATCTTGCGGTACTTGAGTAAAGCGGGAGTAGGCACAAAATTGTAACAGACCAACAAAAAAAGAATTTAATCTCTTTAGGAAGTTGAAGTTTCATATCTAAGACCAGGAATGTAAAGGATTATGAGTTTTATTGGGTCTCTTAAAGAGAGTAGACAGTTATAGCCGCTTTTAATAGTGTAAGTGTCGTTTTTATTGTTGGTCCAAATGAAGGTGTCTTCGATAGAATCATTGAACTTGCTGTTTGTGTTGTTAGCAACGTCAAAAACCAACGGATGAAGTCGAGTAAAGACTATGTGTCTGAGGAATATTCCATGTGGAAAGAGCGTCTTTTACTAAGAGCTGCAGATCATGTGATTCAAGGCGGCCAAGAGCGGTGCAAGGGGTGAACCAAAAGAAAGAAGAACCCGAACCTGCACGCCAAGAGAAACTGTCTTTGAGGATGTTTTTTGCTCGAATAATGAAATAACTTATATGATGACTTTTAAGATATTGTACTCCTATAAATGAATTTTAACTTATGAGGTAAGAGTCAATTTTTGAAGTAAAATTAATTATATTTGAAAAAAAATTAAACATATCAAAATCAATTTTAGATTTCTACAATCAATTTTGATTGGTGCAAAAGTTGGACCAAACATAGGCATAATAAAAGTCAAATATTTTTAATAAATTGAAGGTTGTAATTGATCAAAGGTGTAAACTCTGATGATGTATATAAATTAATATTCCCTCCGTCCCATTTTTATTAGAGCTATTTTGATTAAATGACGAGAAAATACGTTGTATATATACTTAATTACCACATTTGCTAAACTTCGACACTGGAAGATCCTCATCATTAGAATCCAAATTAAGTTAGAATATGTGATATTCTAGTTACATTTTGTTGCTGCATAATGGTATTGAACACTTATCTTCCATAGATCCAAATGATGATCGATCAAGTCTTGCATTCGCCAGCAATTAAAGGCAGGGGCGGAGCCACGTTGTGGTGAGGGGGTTCAACTGAACCCCCTGAACTTAAAAAATTGTATGTATATGTTTGTATATTTTGCACTTTGAATCCCCTCAAATCTAACCTTTGAACCCATTAAAGAGAAGAAGAAAACACACACGAGAAAGAAATAAAATGCAAAGAACAAAAATAAACAACATGATGCAAAAGAAGTGAGATGTGATTAACATGAGATGTTTATGTTATGTGGCTGTGGAACCGGAAGCGGCGCACATGAGAAGAAAGGAAACAAAAGATGATACAAAATAGTGGATTATTGGATTAGGGTTATTATTTTGAACCAAACTTTTGGGCCTAGTTTATTGGATCCAATATCTTTATTTTCCAAATTTTACTGTGTTGTGGTGTCAACATTAGTAGTGCATTACATTAGGTCCTTATGCTTCATAATAATACAAATTATTACACTATAAAATTGTATTATATCATTTTAATTTTTTTTTCACGGATATCATTTTAATTTCTTTGGTGGAAGGATATATTTTAATTTTGACAAATGACAAGTATTATTTTATGTATATTGTTAGTTTTTTTTTGTTGAAATTAAATATTGTTATTTGCATATATTTTTGTATATATTGTCATTCTAAAAATATTGTTATTTTTTTAACCCTATTATCTAATTTTATTTATTATTATTTTATATAGTATTTAAAAATATAAAAAACATATATATTTAATTAAAAACAGTTTGATCTGTTGACCTCTGATCCAACCTATTGAACCTTGAACCGGTATGTATATCGGTTCAATAATCGGCCCGATTATGATTTGTTTGGTTAACTAACACTTTTTTGTAAGATACTAACCTAACTATTAATTTTGATAGAACATTTTTTCTGATGAATTTAACCTTAGGATAATTTTTTAAAATTATTTTCTATTTTTTTGTAAATTATTTGTTAATTTTAAGCGGTTTTTAATAAAAAAAATTCATTTAGAAAACAATTGCTAACTAGAATATAAAAAATATTTTGAAGCAAAATTTTTCTTAAAGTAAAATAGTCTGAACCCCCTGCTCCAGGTTCCTGGAGACGCCACTGATTAAAGGGTCATGCAGATATAATGTAAGCTTCATCTTGAATCCACAGTTTGTTGCCACACGTTTATCCTTCTTGTGTCTCTTACTTACCTTCCATTGTAATCCACACTATATGAAAGAGATGTTGCACCAAATATTGGCTTGAATCATGTCCTAAATGAGCCTCCAAAAACGCCTCGTTAGGAAGTATTAACTTTCCCTTAAAAAAATTTGAACAAGTAAAAATGAGATATATATTCATCAATCAATTAGTCCCTTTAACATAAAGTGTGTCAAAGGAGACTACAAGAGTTTACAAAAAGCGACAATATAAACGAAATACGAAGTTACACCATACCCAAACAAACAAACTCGATCACTAGCTATGGTAATTTTTTTTTTACTCAACTAGCTATGGTAATTAAAAACTAAAATTAATTATTGTATATCTTTGTCACAAATAAATTTTCAACCTCTTATTTCCATAGCGCCCGACAAGTTAAACCATGAAAGTCACAAAATCTCATACTTTCGTACGATAAAAAACTTCTAATAATTTGGGGCTTTAGTATAAAAAAAATTGAATTCCTAAAAAATTTTAAATTTTTTATTTAATATCTAAATACTCGTACAAAATTATTCATACAAGCATTTGTAGATGCAAAGTCACTAATAATTGTGTCTACATCAATATGTTCTATCATATCTTTTTTAATACATAAAATGGTTAAAATATTCAACCTTTATTGTGACATTGACGGTCTCAAGTAGTTTTTCAATAATTTTAATTTCATTTTTTTTTATGCAGATGCAACTGTCACCGCGACATAATTAAGAAAATTTTGTAAGTAATTGAAACATTTGGATAACAATATGCAAATTTAACAAAATCAAGAATTTCAATTAATGTTAGACATCCACACATTTGGCAAAACTATTTTAATTAAACTATTTGCAACACTTTGATTTTAGAAAAAGATCATCTGCATCGACTTATGACAAATCCTTATGAGAAAACGCAACCTTAAAATTTATGTAACTTTTTTAATTCATCATTATCCAACAATTTCAATATACTTGCATCAAATAAACATTCAAAAATACCTTCAAATACTCTAGGCTCAAATATTGTTTTAAATGAAGTTATTGTCATATCAACAACTACAAAAAAAAAATGACTCTAAGATTTCCCGAGTGATTTATTTCCTCATCATTATCATTCTTGTCACATTGTATTTTTCTAGACTTTGTTGGAAATATTGGCTCTATAATCATATCAAATGCAAGACTTTTGACAATATTCATAATAGATTCAAAGTCTTCATTTCGACCATATCAAATATCATCGTAGCAAGAGTTTGGTATTATTTTGGTTTAATGGACGCCAAATTTTTATTTATTTTATTTTAGGGCCCAAATTTTAGATTTTATTTTTTAGATCTATGACGGTTGCCCTCTTCGCTCTGTCTCAATTACGATTCTATAACCGCGGTTTTAATGGTTCAACTCACATGGTCCAAAATATAAATGGAAAAAAAATTGATTTTAAGCTTGAACGACCTGTAAATTATACGGATCAATCCGCGAATCTTAGCTCATATACCCAACTCTAAATACAATTGATCATTAGGAGACAAAAACTCTTACCATTCAATTGACACTCTTATATAAAAACATTCAAGGTTTCTAAGTTGAATTTATAAGCAAGCATAATTAACTTTTATATTGCACAAGTTTTAAAAGACTTATTAACTTTTTGTTAGTCCAGAATTTAATTATGTTTACTGGAATCATCATATATGTGAGAGGTGTCATTAGGCTAGTGTCCTTGTTCATTTTGGGTAGTATTCAGCCTAATTAATGTTTTAATGGAAGAAAAATAATCTTAATTAAATTTGCACTCTCCTTGTTTTATTTGGTGATGAAGGAATGTTTGTCAGATCTCATATACTATCATCATCCATAAGTACAATGCATCGGTTTTGGTTATGTACATAATTAATACTATTTTCAATTTAAAGGTCATAACATTAGCAATACAAAGAAATTAATAATATTGATACATAAGATAAGAAGATGGTACCTTTAATCAGAATTAAATTCATTATGGTTCATGAATGTCAGAGGTAATCTACCTTATCCCAACATTATGATCTAGTTTGTCTACTTTTTGTTAACACAAGCATTGACAAGTAACAATCTTTTGATACTTTATTTTTTCTTAGTGTCTTATAACATGGTTTCCTCTTAAGTAGCAAGGACTAAATAATGAATAAAATTAATTTGTAAATATTTTTATGCCACGTTGCCACGTTTATTGAGCTGTAAGGAGAGTGATGGATTTGTAATTTGTTGTAATTAAATTAAATACATTGAATTTGGAAAGTTGTATAGAGGAATAATCCAGGGTGTGGTTTTTATTAGATGAGGTGTGTGAGTGTTGTGTTATGAAAGGTTGTTGTTATGTTAAGAGAGGTTTGGTGCATATAAGAAAAAATTCATCATGTGAATGCATGTGCATTGAGTTGGAGAACATGCTCAAAGTAACAAAACAACACACTTAGGTACACCTGTCTCTCTCCCATTCCTTTGGAAGCCTCCTTTTATATAGATGGGACCCAATTGCATGCATTTGGCGAAAAGTGACTGTATTGTCGTCGACTATATCTGAATCGTTTGATTAAGATCAGACAGTTTAAATTTTCAACTCGAATTTTATATTTGAAAACAAACAAAATCTAATTGTAAAATTTGAACCGTCTGATATTTGATTAGACGACTCAAATATCCAGATGGCTTGCAAACTGCACATAATCAAAATCCTTTTATATTGTGTATTGTGGTCCCCACCTTAAAATCCTTTTCATTTTTGAATTATCCTTAAATACATCTGCTACAAGGTTCACCTTATAAATGCTCTCTCTTGGTGTCTCATTTTAGCAATTGCCTTAATTTTGAAAAGTGAGTGCTTCAATTTATATTAGTTGGTTTTTAGTTGAAAATTGTTTTTTTTTTTTTAGTTATGGGAATTTCTTCACAACCTTCTTTTGATGCACTCACTTTGAAAGATGTTCTTGATCAAGGAAGTGATGAAGTAAACAACAATAATTCATCATATTTGTGGAGCAAAGTTTTGGATGAACAAGCCAAGAAAAGGGTGAAAAGATCAAGAAGAATTTTCATGAAGAGAAGGATTGGTTCTAGAAGAGGTTCATATGGAATTCAAAGACGTGTAAGAACATTGAAGAGACTTATACCAAATAGTGATCAATCTATTGGGTTAGATGGACTTTTTAGAGAGACAGCTAATTATATATTGTCTTTGGAAAATAGAGTGAGAGTTATGAAGGTTATGGTTGAGGTATTGAATGGAAGTGATTAATTGATTCATTTGTAAAGATTAAACCAAATATATATGGTTTATTTATAGTTACACAAAAGATTGGTTTTGGATATGATTGTTATATGTTTAATTTTTATTTCATCTAGAGTTAGATAAGTTTTATGATTATTATGTTGTACGTGTCAAAGGAATGAACCAATATTACTGGATGGTTTATTGTTACAATTCTTTGTTATCACAAAAGAAAAAAATATGTGCCATGTATTTATCATTAGTCACTCACTTGGGTTATTATTACTTCTTAGTACTTATTTTTACAATTATATGTTTCTAATCTTTATGATATTTGCATTGAGTTCTTTTTTTTCCTATATTGAAGCCTAATTCTAGCTGACGACTTATTAGGAATCATTGTCTTTTAATAACCTTGTTAATATGCTATTCAAGGTTAATCAATATCCTAAGCACTTAAAATTATTAACTTGTGAATGATGTACCTAGAGTGATTCTCTTTGAATTATAAGGGAAGAGTATTTTGCATTTTTTATAATTCAATTTTGCTTATAAAAAAAAACAACTTGTGAACGATCATGTGCTGTTGGTGTGCTTGATGCTATATATATGAAAAGCTGAAGAAATTATAAAAGCTCAAACCTCATTTTAAAATCCCTTTTTGCGCTTGGATTGAAGAATGTACTTATTTTTCCATAGCTCATGTATCTTGACTGATCTCTATAGGTCTTTAATATATGTGTTTTTATTTTATTTTTTGTCAAATATTTTATTGACTATAAATTCACCCCTTGAGGTGAATATAAGAAATTTAGAATTCAAACTCTGATTTATTCATATATAATGTCTATAACTTGAGTTATGTGTACGAAAATATATATGTTGTTTATTAAGAAAATAAAACTATATATATGGGAGTACATATATCTTATAAATTTAAATATTTTTCTTTCAATATTTCTTATTTTAAATTAAATTCAAATTTATATTATTATATGATGGAACGATCAAATATAATCGAACATTTCCACAATTTCATTTATAGAGTAAGAACGTTGATCACTAATTTTTTTTCTCTCTCTTATTTGGCGAAACTAATTTCTTTAAAAAAGAAGAAGTTAATGTTATTAAATAATAAATTTTTAATTAACATTTTTAAAAGTCTTGTAATTTTTTTTTAATATTTTCAAATTAAAAAAATAAAACCTCAATATGCGTTTGCCGGGAGTCGAACCCGGGTCTATTGCTTGGAAGGCAATTATCCTAACCGTTGGACTACAAACGCATTGATGTATGAGCATTTCCTTTTTTTATAAGAAAAATATTTCCATTCATAACTACTAATATCCGAACAAATGCTTTTTTGCTTTTATTGATAAAAATAATAGAAGTTGTAAAATTTTATCCATTTTATAAAGAAAAGTTATTTGATTAGTGAAGAAGACTGAAATGGTAGAAAAAGTTTAAGTGAAGAGTAAAATTGGAAGAATTTTTTTTACACCAAAATCTAATATAATTTTATATAAAAGTATGAATATTTGAAAATTTTATTATCTAATTAAATAAAGAAGGATTAAATTGTAAATAAAATAGTTTATTATGGGTTAAAATTGAAAATAAAAAAGTTACATCAATGGTTTGTATTTAAATTGGTCTAAACTTTTAACTAAATACATAATTTTTTTGAACAAATTTTTCTTTTATACTAGAGTAACATAGATTATGTCCCGTGAGTTTAGCTCAGTTGATAGAACATTATATTATGGAAAATGCTATTTAGCAAGAATTTTTTGATGCAAGAAAGAGAAGAATAAATCCCCACCCTTGATTACATCCATAACCACCCATGTTTTCCACTAAAAAAGAAGATTAAATGACATCATCCTTTAAGATTTTGCCATGTGTTAATTCTTGCATTTCTTGTGTAAAAATTTCATGCTAAATAGCAATGCTCTTATATTATATATGAAATGATCGGAGTTCGAATCCCGATCATTCCTTCCACTTATCCACCTTAAAATTGGAATTTATAACCACTAAATTACTTGGAAGAAAAAAAAGAGTAACATATATAGGTTATCTATTATTGGAATTTTTTCCTTTTAATTCTATGTAAACAAAAAAGCTTAAAAGTAACTAATTACTTCTTTTAGATAAACCATAAGTGAAATTACAAATAAACTAACATAAGAAAAAATTAACAAAAGAGAACTTCTACCATTTCTACAAAAAAGATGATAAAAAGAAATATAATATTAATACCAAAAATAATAACTTTGGTTTCGAAATATTTCACATTAATTCCATTCTTATTCAAATATATATTACCTTTTTTATGTATATAATATTCTATAAATAAAAACAATACATATTAATATATAATCTACATTTAGTCAAAAATAATATCTACATTAGTAAAAAAAATAATAGTATCTACATATTTATTCATCATTATTATCATTTAACTAAATATTATATTTGACTAAATATTATACTTCAAATTATTATTTTTTGACTAAATATTATATTTATTACAAAAATAAATGTATTGAGGAAGGTATTGTAAATGGCTAGATCACCCCTCCCATCTATAAAGAAGTTGCTTCTCCACCAATGAATTGAGTCTCCAATTCCAATCCAAACAAGAATCATTGTTTTATTGACAATTGTTACACAACACTCAAAAAAGTAAAATAATCGGTGGCAATTCTACACTAATATAGCATATAACAAACAAACAACATAAAAAAAAAAAACACAATCTTTGTTGAAGAGGAATAACTTAGAGAGAGAAGAAAAAAAGTGAAAAGAAACAATCTTTATCATCTTTAGATCAAACCCATTTGAATTGAGATGCAGAAACATACATTTGGATCATCAAAATCATCATCAAAATGCACTGCTGTGTTACCTTATCAAACCCCAAGATTAAGGGATCATTACCTTCTTGGAAAGAAACTTGGACAAGGACAATTTGGTACAACATATCTATGCACACACAAATCCACAGGGAAACTCTATGCATGCAAATCAATTCCAAAGAGAAAGCTTTTATGTCAAGAAGATTATGATGATGTGTGGAGAGAGATTCAGATCATGCATCATTTATCTGAACATCCAAATGTTGTTCAGATACAAGGAACGTATGAAGATTCTGTGTTTGTTCATTTGGTTATGGAATTGTGTGCTGGTGGTGAGCTTTTTGATAGGATTATTCAAAAGGGTCATTATAGTGAAAGAGAGGCTGCAAAGTTGATTAAGACAATTGTTGGTGTTGTTGAAGCTTGTCATTCTCTTGGTGTTATGCATAGAGATCTTAAGCCTGAGAATTTCTTGTTTGATACTCCTGGTGAAGATGCTCAAATGAAGGCTACAGATTTTGGTCTCTCTGTGTTCTACAAACCAGGTTAATTAATGTCTTGTTTCATACAATAATTTCTTGTTGGTTAAATGAATTATGAAATTATTGTGATTTGTTTATGTTATTGCTTTGAATTATGAAATTGTTGGTGAGATGAATTATGAAATTGTTGTAATTATTTATTTTACATGTTAGCGCATCGCATCACATCAAGGTTTTAAATTGCGGTCCTGATTGGTTAACATTGCTTTGAATTATGAAATTATTGTAATTATTTTACGTGTTAGCGTTGTAATTTTAAATTGCGGTTGCAGATATTTCTTTGAAACATTGGTTAGCATTGTTTTCAAAATGGTGATTCTTTATTGGTTTCACAACATTGATGCTTGTTTGTTGTGTCAGTTTTAAGGTTCTCAATAAAAGAATGTCGTGTGATAGCTCACCCAATATATGTAGGTTCATGTCGATGTCGCCATTTCTTTCGAAAGCGATTCAATATTTTTTTTTCTTGTTGTCAAAAGCACTACATGTTATCTAGCTTAGTGATGGAATTGAATATGTATGCATTGTAAGAATTTGATTCACAACAATAAACTACATCCGTTTTTACGCGCAAAATTTCTTTGAATTGATTTCGTTGTGTTCTGGTTTGTGTGATATATTTAGCTCCATATATAACATTACAATTTACAAGTTTTATCGTGTCCATTAAAATTTTCCTTTATATTGAAAGACAATTTTGTTGCATATCACACTAGAAACATTCCAATATTTCATCCCTCAGTTTAAGCCAAATCTATTATGTGGTTGTTCATGAGTATCTATTCAGTATGAATTTATCATCAACTTTTTCTTCGGTTTTTTTAGGACAAACTTTTCACGACGTAGTTGGAAGTCCCTACTATGTTGCTCCTGAGGTATTGTGTAAAATATATGGACCAGAAGTCGATGTTTGGAGTGCCGGTGTTATCCTATACATCTTACTGAGCGGTGTTCCACCTTTTTGGGCTGGTAACATTCATAATTTCTGTTGTAATTCTCTTTTATTTGTGCGCCTATTATAATTTTCTTATGAGTATATTATTTAGCGAACTAGTTCTTATGTTTTTATGCCTGAGCTACACTCACTTTTTCCATTACCTTCAGAAACCGAATCGGGAATTTTTAGACAGATTTTAAATGGAGAACTTGATTTTGTGTCGGATCCATGGCCAATGATCTCAGAAAGTGCTAAAGATTTGGTAAAACAGATGTTGGATAGGGACCCTAAGAAAAGAATCACTGCTCATGAAGTCTTATGTGAGTTTCCTTTAGTACTCATTATAACCGGATTTTTGTAATATCGCAGCTTTGTTGAATATCTAACGACAATGGTTTATGTATAATCAGGTCACCCTTGGATTGTCGATGATACAGTTGCACCTGACCAGCCTTTAGATTCTGCTGTTTTGACACGGCTAAAGCATTTCTCGGCGATGAATAAACTTAAGAAGATGGCACTACGCGTATGGTTTTTAATGATTCGTATACTATATTCATTTCTAGTTAGTTTAACTCGTGTACTTGTACTTTACATCTAAAATTTATTTTACTTTCAGGTCATAGCGGAAAGACTTTCGGAGGAAGAAATAGGCGGGTTAAAAGAGTTGTTCAAAATGATCGACACAGACAACAGTGGGACAATAACTTTTGAGGAACTCAAGGATGGTCTAAAAAGAGTCGGCTCTGATCTCATGGAATCTGAAATTAAATCCCTTATGGATGCGGTATGTGGATTATGATTTTCATAGAATGTACTAACAGTTAAAATAAGTTATCATTGTTTTTCTCTTGTGAACTTTTGCAGGCTGATATCGACAATAATGGAACAATAGACTACGGTGAATTTCTCGCTGCTACACTGCACTTGAATAAGATGGAAAGAGAAGAGAATTTGGTTGCAGCTTTTGCGTATTTTGATAAAGATGGAAGTGGTTACATCACCATTGATGAGCTTCAACAAGCTTCTAAAGACTTTGGCCTCGGCGAAGTACATCTAGATGACATGATCAAAGAGATTGATCAAGATAATGTAAGTTTTGTTGCCCCTTTTTAAGTTTTGTTAATTCTTTTGAGTTTTGGGATATAATCATACGGTGAAAATTTTGTAATGTATTTTATTTTTTCCTTTCAGGATGGAAGAATCGATTATGCGGAGTTTGTGGCGATGATGAAAAAGGGTGATAGAGATGATATGGTTGGTAGGACCAGAACTATGAAAGGAAATTTGAATTTCAATATTGCAGATGCATTTGGAGTGAAAGACTCTTCTTGATATTCTAACTGAAATCTATTGTACAGTTAGGAAGAAGGAATGGTAGAAGAAATATCAATAGTCTAACTTTATAGCAACATGATTATGATATATGTTTTATTTTGGAACCTTGTTTGTGTCATTCATTAAGCACTGTTTTTAATATATTTACACATAAATACTTCAGTTGGCTTTGATAGTTATGATTCTCAAAAAGGAAGCAAGAGTAGGTGGATATTACATAGTGCACTTTCAGCACTGACTTCATGCAAGTTTCTAAATACTTGTTTTACTTTTGATAGTTATGAAATGTTGGAAAAGGATTTACTACAATAACTGTATTAATAACACAGATATTGCATCAGCCATCCGATCATGAAGGAACGATTGAGATCATAAATTGTTGATTATATTAATAAGTAATTTGAACCGTCCGATCTATTTTTAACGGCTTAGATGCAGGACTATGTGGAAATGCGTGTAAAATGCACAACAGTCAATCCAAATCCGGAAATGTTTAGACCGAATTTGCATAGATAATAAAGTTCATACATATATTGTCTCTTTAAATAAATAAAAAATACCAACAATGAATTAATGAATTGGTCTAAGTGGCCCTAAGAAGGTGATTTCGAGTTTGATTTTTTAGCTCCTGCATATGAAAATTC
The DNA here is from genome assembly GCA_030408175.1 of Trifolium repens. Lineage (NCBI taxonomy): Eukaryota > Viridiplantae > Streptophyta > Magnoliopsida > Fabales > Fabaceae > Trifolium > Trifolium repens. Next base: position 57,274,774 of record CP125836.1, on the reverse strand, counting down.
GGTTGGAAGGAAAAAGTTTTAGACGTCATAGTTGAACATTGATTTAGAAAGACTTTTTTCTTGCATGCATTTTTTCTTTGAACATTGTAAATATGTTCTCTAAAAGCATCAACATCCATTTTAGTTCTTAAAATGAATTTTACTTTATTATATAGAGGGAGTATTATTTTACATTTCTCGATTATTTAAACCATTCAATTACATTATTTTTAGATATCTATAATCCATTAGAAATTCTAAAACATGTTCCATTGAACCCCCCACAATATATATGCCAAACCAAGCAAACATTTATTTTATACTAAAAATGGATATTCATTAATTTAAATTGGTAGAGTATATCATATCATATATATAAACACAAATTCAGCATCATTAAAAAAAATAAATAAAAATTTGCAAACAAACTCACAACATCTAAGTTAAAGTTAATAGCATAAAACGGACATACTCATGCCTATAAATAATGTGACGAAATCAAACTGACTGAAATACATTTTCCTTTGGATTTGCATCGTTGACAACCTAATCATTAGTAGTTGATCAAAGTTGATATGTGAATCTGAATCAAAGAACAATGCAACAAACAAGAAAATCAAACAAACACTGCATTAAGATAGAAAATCAAACAAAGCTGCACCGAGATGAGATCGTGAAGGATAAAAAGAAAGAAAAACCTAATATCCGTGAAAACAAAAAAAAATGAATCCATGCAAAAAAATCACTTATTTAGATTAAGAGAGAGAGAGAGAGAATGTACAAAAAATGATTTCGGATAAAAAAGACTCAAAACATCCCTCCGATAAAAGAAGAGAAACTTATCTCTCTAAAAAAAATTAGGACGGACTCGGAGTTATTTTGAAATTTGTGATATAAAATAGAAAAATAGCAATACCTTATTAAATATTACTTATCCAACCAACAATGAATTAATCTAAATAATGATAAATTTGAACCTCTTAAGCAGATGATCAAGAGTTAATCTATAATTAACTCATGCGTATTGAAAAAATTCCACAAAAATTACATATCAGAAATTGGTCACAATTAAACGACAGTGAAAACTTCATATCTATTACATAGTACCCAATTATTTTTTACATGCCCACACATCCAAATACTAACATGTTTAACCAATTACAATTATCACACATAGTTGGACAATTGAATTCAATTTTCAGAATTTTCTTAATCTATTTCTTTTTCCTTTTGAATTTATAGACAAAATTATAAATACCACATAAACTTATTCATAGTAAAATCTCTGATTCATATCCAAATAAATGAGAGGAGATTCTCTCCATCGGAATTTACCTACAGTGGCATTTCAGCCACTCCTTTTATTGGTGCAGTGCACTATTCACATTATTAAAAATAAATGAATAGTATAGATTTGAACTGAAATGATCTGTTTTCCAAATAAACACATCTAACCTAGCAATAACTGACACAACAGTTAAGGTAGGACTAATAAACTTGATCTAAATTTTTTATCATTAAAAAATACAAATATATTTTTTAAAAATATTGGTAAAAATAAATTATGGATTATAAAAAGTATATAATGTACCAAAAAATAAAAGAGTAAATATATGGATAGGATAGGAAGAAGATAGACCCGAGGGAGAGGAAGTTCTCTCTGTATTTCAATTTTCCAAAATGGCTTCTTCAACTGCAACACTTTCCACTCTCTGTTCTTCTTTCTCAACCCATTGTTCAATTTCACAAACCTCAACTAAATCTCATTTCTCAATTTCTCAACCTTTCTCCTCTCGTTTTCCTTCTCAATCTTCTTACAACCTCTCTTTCCAATCCACTTTCTCACAACGCTTACCTCTTTTTCCCATTCCCAAATCCACTGAATCTGCAGTCGCAGAAGTTGAGTCTGAGTCTCAAGTTTCTTCTGCTCAGCCTGTGTCTGAACCCACTGAAATTGTTCAATCACAGCCATGGGAAAAGGGTCTTTTTGCAGTTGTAATGGTGAGTAGTTTTGAGTAGCTTATTTTTGAATGTTGTGTGTGAATTGTGTGACCCATTTGGTTGAATTGTTGAAAAGTTACAGGCTTTGAGTATAATTGTTAATCTAAAATGTTCTATGAGAGAGGGTAACACAAATGAATATGCATATTTTTGGCTCTATGTACATGGTTTAATTATTTTTTATGATTAACAAATTATATGAAATTGTTGTTTTTGCTATATTGTTAAGTAGCAAGCAAAGTAAGCTTTGAGTAATTTTTTTGCTGATTATGATTATTTTAATGGTGAACAACTTCATGAGTTTTCTTATATGACTGTATTGTATGATTGTACATTTACTTGCAAAATTTGCATTATAGTGTGAAGTAAGCAATCTCAACCGCTGATAAGATATTCGACAATTGATATTTCAATACATTCATGATTTGTTATGTCTGTGCATGTAAGATCAATTGGGATTATTTAGTTTACACTCTATAGTGAATTGCTCGTTTTAGGAGCAAACTATAAAAATTAGCAATCCTTGATGAAAATGGTTAATTCGGATGATTTTAACTGTTGTTAATGTCGTGGAGCTAGAGTTTACTCTTTCAATTTGTTGGGTTGGTAAATAGGTATTTGTTTTTGTTATGGGGTCATTGCAAATTTTATCTTCTGTTCTTGTGCTTTTTAACATTTTTTGTTGCTGCTTTGTTTAGATTGGTGGACGCCAATATATTGTTCACCCTGGTCGCTGGCTCGTTGTTCAGAGGCTCAAAGGTACCAACGTTAACGACAAGGTAAACATCTTGTTTGTTCTTAATTTCTGCCATTACACTTGTTGAAGTTCTTATTCATTTTCAGTCTATTAGCCATAGTTATGAATGATTCATTAAGGTCATTCAATATTTCTTTCTGTATGCGATTGTTATCATCACAAACTTATTATTATCACCATTTGCTCCCTAAACATTGTGGCTAACATTGCGACCATTTGTTAAGTAATCATTAGCTTGCTCATACAATATATTCAAAATGATGATTCACATACATACGATTTGAGTGCATCAAGCTCCCCTCTCTTTTTTCATAAGATTTCCTATCATGAAAGTCTAGATGATTATAATAATATGTTATCTGTCACCATTTAATCAATAATTTAGAACCACCAGTGACCTGAACTATGGGATAAGATCTTTAATTTAAAAGGGTTCAGTACAAAAATATATTATATGCGAGTGGTTAGGGGCGATGATGCCTCTAAGGTGATTTAGCTCCTCTAAAGCGAGAGAGTCACTTTATTGAAAAGTGAGGAGTTAAAGACATTGATTGAAAATGAACGATTGATATATGTTTGACAATCTATGAAGTTATTCAAATCTTAACTGTTGGTTTTCTAATCAATGGTTATAATAGCCACTTTTCTTTATGAAATGATTCTTCGCTTTAGATGAGTCAAATCCATTTTCTGAACATTTGCCGTTATTTTCGAACCTTTTTCTTGTCCAGTATCCACTTTACATTGATGTTATCTCTTGTGAACTGTAGATTGCCCTGCATAAGGTTTTACTGGTTGGCACAGATACATCCTGCTACATTGGGAAACCAATAGTAACAAATGCTGTTGTATATGCAACAGTGGAAGAGCAGGTACGCTTCTTTTCTCTCTGCTTCTGTTCTCATGGTAGGAGAAGCTAAAAGAAAAACACCTCTGCTACCTTAACCATTTTCTTTTTAATGCAGGGTTTAGACAAGAAAGTAATTGTATTCAAATACAAACGAAAGAAGCATTACCGCAGAACTATTGGGCACAGACAGGTATTGCAGCTGTCCTTTTACTTTGCAATTCAATTATTATCAAAATGAGTTATTATCGTCGTTTTTTTTAAAATGGCAGTAACAATCACTTTACACTTCTTTGTAATGTTCCTATGATCACATCTTGGATGGTTACCTATTCTACTGAGTGTGCAAGATGTTACTTGCATTATTAGTGTTATACAGATTAACTTATTCAATGATTTATCCGAATCTGATGTTTGATTTGGTTTTCAACTTGACAGCCAAATACGCGCATACGGATAAATAGCATTATGGGCTACGAGAACTACCCGAAAGTTACTATGGACGATGTAAGGAAGGATCAGGAATCATCATGAACATTGCATGCACTATGTAGTGTTGTATCTTCTTTCATCTATAACTATTACCAATCATTTTGCCATGGTTAGTTTTGCTTTTATCAGGAATGGAGTTGTTCAAATGTTTTATGTAGCTACTGTATGTCATATTGTAATATTTCAAGTACATTGCTATTTTTCCAGTCTCCAAATATCACTCCAATTCCTACTATGAAGAGCTTGTTTTCTTTGAATTGTTACATTTTCAGTTCTCTTTACCTTGCATAGAAAGATTTGTTGGAACAAATTTAATTTCAAAATGTCTGTCGTTTTTAATCGGTCCGATTCATCTAATCGAAACTAGTAAAAATCTAGTTTAAAGTATTTTGCAACCATTGGTATGAATCAATACCAACTTAAAAGAAAAATGCAATTTTGCTGACAGAATCACAACGTGCCACTTGATGTCGATAAAAATGACATTGTAGAGAGCTTTAACAAATCACGGTGCAATCATATATAATTTCATCAAATATAATGTGATTCTAAACAAGCACTCAGCAGATGCGAACACATCAAGTTGAAATTCTCTATTATATCTTGTAATCGTAAACAAGGAATAGTACAAAATAAACATATGTTCCTATCTGGTGCAAGGCATACACACCAACAACATAATAAACATTCCCCACATTGTTCCTGATACAATCAAAGCCATATTAGGGGTAATTTAAGTGCTCCACCAAAGCCTCATGAGCCATAGCTGTATGTATATATTCATAATCACTAGCTAAGTCTACCCTAGCTCTCTTCACGCGATCAAAAAGGAAGAGAAAAAAGAGAGGCTCCGCCACAGAAAATAAAAGGGAGCATTTGCTCAATTAATAATACTACTATTTCCTTTATCTTGTTAACTGGTATCCCCTCTGATTCACTGTGACGTGCCTTCAACAAATGGATTAAGCAAGCTCAGCTGTGCCAGTACGACTTCATTCGTATACCCGCTTCCTCTTCAAAACCGTTGGAAGTATAGAAACAAAACCAATAAGGAAAAGCACTGATAATGTCTTAAAATCATATAGATCCTTTACTGACTTTAGATCTCCAAGAGCAAGTCCAGCCTGGTTAAACAATAATGGAAGCATCAAGAGTATGATAATAAGAAATATAGGTACCACAAGCTTGACAAACCATAACAGAAGATATAAAAAAAGGAAAATCCATGATGAATTTGGAGTTATAAAAAAGGAAAATCGATGATGATTAACAATCAAATAAAACCACCAACAAAATGCTTTCTGACCAAGTCAGATGTCTGAGATGAGCTACATAAATCAAACAATGTTATGATATATTGTCAAGGACCATATATTATGATAGACCATTTAAATCTTGCTCTTTTAATATTCTCAACTACAATTTTTTTTGGTCTCCTACCCCTCACCCCTGACCTTTGAACAATCCTCCATAAATTTTTACACTCCCTTACCACTTTTTATGGATCTTATCCGCATATGTCCAAAACACTAAAGAAGACCCTCACCGTTGTTTTTTCTAAAATTGGATTTATGCCAATGATTTCATTTCTAATTCCATCCTGTCTTGTACATTCATCCACCACTAACCTACCGTAATCATGTAATATATTAGCTCTAAAGCATTGAACATACTTTCTTGATGGCATTTTATTGCCAAGCATTTAGTTTTATTCGATATTGCAAGTCTTATATAGTCATGAAGGTAAGTTATTCTTTTAGCCTGAATAGTACTTTTCAACTACCCTGCTTGGATGCTATGGTTGACACATACCCCTATCTCACCATCACATACTATCTTTTACTTCACCTTGTGTGAAAGTAGCATACTTTCAAGGGCTGTCTCTACATCTCTAACTTTCCACTTATTTCTTATCTCAACTTTCCAAATAAGTGGACATTCCACTAATCTACAATTAGTATGCATCGAGCATCGTGGTATCATCTTTTGAATATGATAAGTAAGCACATCTAAAACTAAGAAAAGATAAGGGCTTAAAGTGGATGCTTGGAATAAACCATACTAGTATGGCACAAGCAACGAAACCATACTAAATCAAATACATATAAGGGATAAATGCGAAAAGCATGCTAATATATTATCAAACATCAATCAAGCACAAAATGACCAGAATAACAAAAAATATGAGCAGTAAACAATGGAACCGTTTTTATCACTTCAATTACCCAAATTGGCCAAATCACTTAAAGCAAAGAACAAGATGGACATTTTAAGCGGATGCAAAAAAAGGGGCTTAGATGCTGTTTCTCTCATAGTAAAGTTCTAAGCCCTGCAATAGGTACTAGAGAAATACTCAACCAACTTAGTATTACTATTCATGATCCCAAGAACAATGCCCAAATCAGCAACCCAAATTGGCTAAAATGCTAAATCACTAGAAGCAAAGAACAAGATGAAGGACATTTTAAGTGGATGTAAAAAAAGAGGCTCAGATGCTGTTCTCTCATAGTGAAGTTCTAAACTCTGCAATAGGTACTAGAGAAATCCTCAACCAACTTAGTACTACTCTTCATGATCCCGAGAACAATGCCTCCTCTAGCATATATTCCTACAACTTGACCCGTGTCTTTTCAGTTTAAGCTTTACCAGTATAGTCATTCAAATCCTCAATATCCTTCAAGATCAACACTGCAATAACCCCGTGAAAATTGTTTGATGCCAGCCTTAACTAAGAAGGACAACCCCATATACTCCTTGAGAACTCATAATTTCTATGGTATTTGCTGTTCATGCTTAATTTTTTTTACTCTACTTGATCAGATAAGCAAATATAACATCATCCGTATCTTCTCAAATACTTGCATACTTGAACAAAATTTACTTTAATAAAAATAACATTGAACCCTTCCTTTTAAAAAACTATATTCCAATAACAGGTTGAACTCAGAGTTCCTGACATTAGGGGAAAATAACCTGCTAACTTGTCATTTGCAAAGCTTATGAACGACGAAATTATCTTAATTCCTTAGTCACTAGGGATCAATGTTGCTAAAGTTGATGATCAGTCAATAAATGTTCACAAAGATATTTCATCCCTCTTTTCTTTATTGTTTCTCTCTAAACACGAGACACTCATCTAAATTCTATATAGTAGAGTAAGAATATTGTAAAATAAATAACAGTAAGATAGGAAGAAAAGCTTACTCTGACAGTAATATAAGCTGCTGGAATAAGACCAATCAATGTTGCGAAAAAGAATATGTGAAATGGTACATCAACAATTGGAGATGCCAAATTGATGAAAAGATTTGGCAATGTCGGGGTTATCCTCAGAAAAAGCATGTAATTCAACAGCTTATCCCTACGCTTTGCTATCTGATTGATTCAACCCAAAAAATAAACAGGAAAAAGAAAATAGTTTAGCACTCAACACAGTCAATGCCATAATTTAAAGACAAACATCAAAGAAAGGCACAAAAAAGCTACGAAACATATAATAGATTCCGCCAAACACAACAACAACATTGACACGTAAATAAATATCAATAACACGTGATTACATATAATTACATGTGTCAGTGTTATGTCAGACATCAAACATGTGACAAACATAAATACGAAGATTTGTTGCTACATAGACAAAAAGAAGGCACAAACCTCAGCTTGGAAAAACCTTAACTTTTCAGGCCACAACCAAGTAACAATAGGTCTCCCAATTAACTTAGACAAAAGGAAGCATGAAGATGCTCGAGCAGTAGCATTGAAAACAACCAACATTATTCCTTTAACAACTCCAAAAAGAGCACCAGCTAACAATGACATGAAAATTGTTCCTGGAATCATAAATGTCTGCATAAAGATATACGTTGAACAATACCCAATAATAAACTGTGCTGGATTCTCATTGGCATACGTCGAAAATTGATCTCTGCCATACAAAAAACCCCCAACAAAAAACAGTTACCACATATACTCACATAGATCGAAACAAAGCAAGTAATTTTAATCCCAATTAAACAAAAACCTAAAAAGAATGAATTTTTATATGAAATTGAAAAAGGGGAAAAAGAGGGAAAATACTTGAGTGTGCGAAGATCGGAGAGGGTGCGAGGCAATTTGAGGTTAGCGGAGGTTGTAGCAGGCATGGTGAGGTAAATGCAGAAAAGTGCGGTGGAGAAGACGAAGAAAACGGCGACGGCGACGGCAAATTCCCATGAATTGAGTGGAAACTTTTCGGATTTAGGTTTCTTGGAGGTGGGGGAATCGTCTTCAAGCTCCATGCCGCTTTCTTCGTCTTTTAACGCCGTGAGGTTTCTCGGCGCCGCCATCGTCGGCACGGTGGATCCGATCTGATCCAATCACCGGGAACTCATGCGGCGTGAGATTGTTGAATCGAAAATTTGAATGAGCTGATATGAGCTGAGTTAAGCTGAGATTAAATATTTAATCTTGATTATTTATTATTTAATTTGATTTTGGTGAATGATCCTAATCTGAGAAATTTAGGTGTAATGTAAAAATTATGAGATTCAGAGTGAAAGGATCTTTGAAGAACGTTTAAAAGAATAATAATGGAAAATATTCATGGATATTTTTTTTTTAATCAATTTATGGATATTTCTATAACAGGATTTTATATTACCTACTACATAGATTAGAAATAGGTAAATTATTATTTTTTTTTTTTTTTTTTTGTAATAAAAAATTATTATCTTTATTATGTAGGCTAACTACACTTACCGACTTTTTTTCTTCTTCTTTTCTTCTTTTGACTAGAGTCTAGATGTCTTTTTTTTAGTAAAAAAAATGTATTTTTTTTAAAAAAAATTAAAACATATCTATTTTTACTTAATAATTTGGAACAAACCGACCTCCATGGGGTGCAGAGTTGAAAGTTTTGGTTAAAAATTTTGAGGTTATATAATAATAGTTATATATTGTTAGCATTTATAAAATATTAAATGTATTTAATAGATTAATTTTGAGGTCCTATAATAATTATTATATATTATCATTGTTCATAAAATATCATATGTTTGATAAAAAAATTCTAAACAAGTAAAAAAAATTAAATAGAGAATAATTATTTTCAATTTTTTAACATTTTTATTAGGTGTTCATTTTTAATATTTAAATCGGACCTCCAAATAGTCATGACCGGTCCTGATTTGGAAACATGTTCTCTTAATTTTAAAAAAACTTGATAAAACATTGTAAAGATTTTATTATTAATGATCAACCCTCTTGTGTTTTTCTCACCTTCAATTTGAACAATTATCTATTTGGTTATATGTTTGATCTACGACCATTGTGTATGAAAAATGAATTTGATCTACGACCGATATGTATGAAAAAAAATATTTGTTAGGAGAAATCAACTCTTAATATTTAAAAAAGTTAAATAGACAAACTTTAAAAGAATATTTGTGTCTTTAGCATTTTCCTTTTTTTATTTTATTTTATTTTAGGTTACTAAATATGGTTGGCTATGACAGAATGCATATGATGGCTATTTTATGTTTTCTTTTTAGTTTTGTCTTCATTAAGCATTGTGTAATGTCTTTACTAAATTATGATTTTCCTAAATTCATCCACATTCAAGTAAAAATCAATTAAGAAAGAGAAAATATTCATATGTAAGTGCATTTATGTTTGTCATAAAGACAAAAATCCCTAGCGTTTTGCCTGTTATGAAGAAAAAAAAAATCAATGGCTCTGTTTGGTAAAAATAACAGTTAGCTTATAAGCTAGCTGATAGCTGATAGCTTATAGCTTATAGCTGATAGCTGATAGCTGATAGCTGATAGCTTATAGCTGATAAGCTAATTGAAGTGTTTGGTAAAATTAGCGGTTCAAGTAGCTGGTAAATGTAAAATGACATAAAAGGACATTTGGAATTAATAATAAAATTTATATTTAAGATTTCTCTAATTTAAATTCATTTATGTAATATAAATTTTATATATTATTATTAAATTAATTTTTATATAATATATTTCATTTTAAATTTTTATTTTATTGTAATATATATTTCACATCAAAGTGTACATGTATATGTATATTAGCTAACTTGTGATACTTAAAAATTGACGTCACGCTTTAGCAATATGAAATTGCATATGTAAAATAAAAAGCATTCGATACAATCATATAAATAAAGTTGGGTACATTCTAAAGGCATTCAAACATCGAACAGGATGTCCATTCAATATCTCATTCATCCAATCTTGACCACTTTGAAGTGAAGTCATACATGGTTCTTTATAAATATATTTATAGTAATATATGTAGCAATTGGGTAAAATAACAATACGATGTTTTGTATTTCAATTCTATAATTATTTTATTTGAAATTAAAATAAATTATAAAGGGTAAAATTGGATTTTAGTTAAAATAATAAGGGTAAAAGTGGAAGAAAACACAATAAGCTATAAGCTATAAGCTATAAGCTCATAAGCTAATTGAAATAGCATCTGAAAAATAAGCTATAAGCTAGCTTATAAGCTATAAGCTCATAAGAAAAAAACCATTACCAAACAGAGCCAATATCTATTTATCTACTATTTGGGCTTAGCTCTCTACATTATTAAAAAATTAGTTAAAAATATATTTTGAGATTTCAAGACATAAGTTTAAAGACAAATTTTCCACAAAATCAATAAACAATATATTCTGAGATCTCAAGGTATAAGTTTAAACACAAATTTTCTAATGAACTATTGTATTTAGAAACCGTGATATTGGGTGCGTTTGTTCTAGCTTTAAAAAAATAAATTTTTTCTTTGTATTTTTGAAAATGGATTTTGTAAAACCGTTTTTCAAAATATTATAAGTTTTTTTGTATTCATTTTTTCTAAATTAAAACACTAATTTTGACATCATATAACATAAACATACATTATTGAAGAACAAAATATAGTCAAAATCACAATTTTTTGAAAAAGTTGTATTTCAAAAATGATTTTTATGAAAATCTATTTGAAATAGCTTCAAATTAAATGATTTTTTCGAAATTTTGATATCCAAAAAAAATTTCAATAAAATGATGAAATACCTAAAATCACATTTTAAGAATAACTATTCAAACCAAATTTTCCTTTGAAGCTTTTATAAAAAATTTCTTTGTAATTTTATTTTACACAAAATTATATAACACTACAAAATCTATTTTTAAAAAAATCCAAAACAAACGCACCCAATATCTTTTGGTTCAAAACTATTTAAATGCCTTAAATCGTGAGTTGCTATTAACACACAATTTTTTGCTAGTACACAATGCAGGACGGGGGTATTTACCCAAATATTGAAGTTGTATTTGAGATTTTGAGTTTATTCAAACCCTTTAACATGACAAATTTTTTTTGAGCTAATGTGTTCCATCCTCTTAGGCGAACAAAACATTGTCCATGAAGGATGAAAGTAAGGCGGATCTCACATATGTTTTGGTTTGAAAGTATTTTTTTTGTCTTAAAAACTCAAGACCTAAGACTAAACCATGACTTGTCATAGAAATTTTAGGCTTAAGCTAATTTTATAAAAGTCTAGCGTAATATATATACTGACCGGTTAAAATTTTGTCATTCAACTCATCTTTAAGAAGATTGAAGAACTAACCGTGAACTTTATCTTAATTGGTAAATATTGTATTATATTTGTAGGAAACTAAGGTTCAAATTCTGGTCATCCATTTATCCACTAGACTACTGATGACAGGAATTTCTACGGTATTTTTAGTATTATTATTAGTAGTAAATTGACCAAGTCAGACCCAAATACGAAGGAAAACTTACAAAAGCAAGAAAAAGCATCAAGACAGAGTCCAAGATGCAAAAAGACAAGAAAAAGTCCAAAAAGTGAAGAAAATCAGCATTCCATCGCATCACGATGGCTCCCATCGTGCCACGATGGGAGCTGCTTGTTCGCCAAGAAATCAGAAGCAATAAATCTGAAGAAAATCTTTGCATCGCAGCACGATGGAGTATATCGCAGCACGATGGAGTAACTTGGCGCCCAAGCTGATGAAATGCACATGATCAGTTATAAAATTGAACTAAATCTTCACATCGCACTGCGATGAGCTTATCGCAGCACGATGCCTTGCTGAGGCCTATTACGAAAACTATAAATAGAGCCTCCCTTCCATTGTTTTATTCATTCAGAAATAGTAGAGCACTCTCTACTATAAGGAGAGGTTCAGAGGAGCTCTATTGGACATAGTTTTCTCTCCTTACGGGAAAACTAACTCAGCAAGGTATGATTTCTTTAGGCTTTTGTATTTAGGTTATAATTTCTTGTAATTTAAATATGTAGTCTTTATTATTTATGCCTTAGGTTGTGGTGGAGAAGATGAACTCCCCTATGAATATTTGGAGTCTGTGATTGAGTCTAAGTTATATAATAAATGATATTTAAAGTATTATGTTTGTTATTTACTTTCGCGCACTTTAATAACGTATCTCGTAATCTGGCCGGATAAGCGAGAGCGCCCATAGAATTAATATCAGGTTTTGACTTGGTATGGTCCGGAACTCATAGTAAATAATGCTAGGTGTATAGAGACGGTAACATCCTGAACTAGTCGTGAACTGAGCGGTTAGAGGAGGAATCATGCACTAGGTGTGATCTGAGCACTTAGAAGATGAATAGCCCGATACTAGGATCTAGAGGTTAATTGGTGAAGGATATAATGCATGTTTATAAACAACTCACTTAATAATTAGGGTATGTGACACATCGAGGTTAGTCTCTCGTAGGTACCTTAGTTGCTAATGTAGGGAAACTTTAATAACTATAGTGTAATAGTAAGGTATTACTACAACAAGGATAATTCACCGCCGAACATAATCTAAGTAACTATGTTATACACCGGTCATGCCAAATATGAAGAAGGGATGGAGTCCAACCACCATACCTAACCTCTATATTTCGTGAATCTATTTATTTATACATTCCGCAATTTATATTTCTGCAAAGCATTACGCTATATTTTTATAAAAACCTTTTCCAAAAACCCAAAGCGAATGCAACTATCATAAACTTAAATAACGCTAGTGAAGCTTCGGCACGATCCCTGTGGATTCGAACTCATTCTACTCGTAGAGTGTGAATTATTAATCGACGACAGACTGATGCACTTGCTAGAACGTAGTCAACTACTTACCAAAAAAAGAAGATTGAAGGTCTATTATTGACATGTCAATGAAGACACTTTTGTTTGTATATTGAACTACAAATTATAAAAGGGAAATCTTGCCACTTGGGAGGCATGGTAAATGTTAGGGCCGGTATACGTGAATTTAGTTCGGATTGTAAGGTCATTTCATTATATATATATATATATAGGTTTTTTTTTTTTTGAAAGTAGACTGAATATTATTAATGGATCATGTCCAAAATAAGAAAGGGTACAATGCTAGGATGGGCACAAGCTTTGTAAAGGGCACAAGCTTCCGCCATAGACGGATCATTGCTTCCCGAAGATTCCCACGTAGCGGCGGCAAGGAGAGCTCCTTGAGAGTTGCGACAAGCTGCTCCCAGTCCCCACCTTCCATCAATAGCCAAGTTAGCGTCACTGTTCACTTTAATGGTGTCATTATTAGGTCTTGACCAATGTTTATTAGCCATTACATGAGTATTAGCTCGCTGGGTATTAGTGTTTGTAGTAGATTGATTCGGAGGATTGGCATTGTTAGGCAGATTGCTAGTAATAGCTAAATGGAACTCCTGTAAGCTGCGTTGAGCTCTGTCAATAATCGTTGTAGCATCTATGTTTTTTAGATCGAAAACCTGCTGATTGCGGGCAAACCAGATGTTGTTGATGATGGCAGCTATATAGTTAATGTCATCCTCTTTAAGGATGTTGATAGCGTAGGTTAGCCAATTAGTGAATGTCCGCTGGTTGTTGTCAAAATTAATACCCAGTTTGGATCCGAACCAGACTTTTGCTGCATGATGACAAAGCATAAAAGTGTGCTCACTAGTTTCTTCCTTCTCCAGACAACGAGGGCAAATAATATCACACTGAACTCCCCGGTGGTTCAAATTGCTTCTAACAGGGATGACTTCTTGTAGGATTCTCCAAAGGAGCATTTTGTGTCTAGGGATAATGTGTAAGGTCTATAGCTTTTTCCAAAGGTTGTTGTTACTGTTGTTGAGAGTGGTGTTAGGTCTCTCAGCCTCTTGCCAAAGCTTAAGAAGGTTGTAGCCAATTTTGACTGTGTAGGAACCATCTTTAGAATGGGGCCACATTAGCCGATCTTCAATAGGGTCATCAATGAGAGGGATTTGTTTAATCAGTTCACTCTCAAAGGGAAGAAAAATCTGGTCAATTAGATTAGAGTTCCAGCTTTTTTGAGGTTGCAGCAGCATAATATCCTCTACCTTGTTGATGTTGTTGTGATTAGCTTGAGGAGTAAAAATCTTATAGCCATTCTGAGAAACTAGCCAGTTGTCTTTCCAGATATTAATAGAGAGCCCATTACCAATTTTCCAGCAACTACCCTTATGAATGAGGTCAATAGATTGGTGTATGCTTTGCCAAGCATAGCTTGCATTTCTGCCCTGAGAGGAGTTTAGAATATCTGTGTTGGGATAATATCTAGCCTTGATGCATTGGCCAACAAGGGAATCCGGGTCAGTTTGAAGTCTCCACACTTGTTTGGCAAGCATGGCTTTGTTGAATAAGTGCATATCCATAAAGCCAAGCCCCCCATGAAATTTAGGTTTGAAAAGCTCCTTTCTAGCCTTCCAATGAATTTTTTGTTGACCCTCTTTGCTCCCCCACCAGAATCTGCAAATGGCCTTCTCAATCTGGTCACACATAGTCTTATAACACACCCATTTACTTTTGTGAAGGTGTGCATTAGCATGATCCGCCCTCATTTTTAATTGATCACTAAAAGCCCTCTCTTTCCAATTGTGATTTTTTTTATTGTTGTTAAAGTAATTTTGCTTCCAACCATTCAATTTTAGTACGGTGCAGAGAAGAAGAAGAAAAGCTTTAATTAAGCTTGTCCATGGAATGGAAGTGACTCTTTGGCATTTTAATAACCAATTTATTTTATTTTTTTCAACAAAAACATTTTAATAATTAATCAAGTTAGTTCATGCTCTTTACTAATCAACACCAAGAACATTCATTCAGTGTCGTATTCAGACTTTCATCATATTTTTCTTGAAAACATAGAAGAAGCTATTTATTTATTTTTAATGAACCAGCATATGAGATTTTAATTTTTTAATTTTTTAGTTTTTTTTTTTGTTTTGCTCAATACATTTGATATTTTTATGAGGATTGATGTTTTTAGTCCGTTCCATTAAAAACTAGCTTCTCAAGAAGACAATGAAGACAAAAAAAAAAGGTTGGGGGAAGTTGAATAGTGTGAAGGGATTTTGGTTAGAAGAATCCAAACGTAAATAGGGTGCAACAGTGAGAAGAGGAAAAATGAATTTAATTAGGAAAAATTTTAATTGTAGAATTAAATTTTAATTACAATCATGTCCTTTGGTCTTCACTAATTTTAAAATAAAAACAAGGGCATTTGGTGTCCAATTAAAAAGGTGTATCATGCTAATGCACACCTTCACAAAAGTGAATGGTGTCCAATTTATTTTAAATTTCAGACACTCCGCTTATTCATCTTTAATGGTGAAATTTTAACTATTAAGCTATCTAATAAAAAAAGGAACCAAATTGACTAGTTAAGTTTTTAAGACCGAAGAAGCATAAAAAATAATCTTATTGGTTTATTAACTTATTAGTCTATTTAAAAATAGATTAAATTATTCGTTTGAAGACATTAAGAAATATATAATATAAAATTCAACAAAGGTCTTAGATCCAAAATTAATTAGCAGATGATATATAGACAATATATTGGCCTAAACCTTAAATTTTATGATCAAGTTAATTATACTTAGACTTTATTTAACTTAACATGATTGGCTTATTTCCACACTCTAGTTACAAAGGATCACTGGCATTTTTTTTTTTTTTGAACGGCTAAATTTTATTAAAAGACTACTCCTCCACAAGAAGTGTAAGAAGTAGTGTGGAAAACGTACAATAAAAGGTAACGTGATATAACACAATTACCGACACCTAAACAATACCCCAATCCTCCCATACACCAATACTGATCCGCTAAACCCACCAGAGAAACCCCAACCCGACCCTAGGAGACACCACTAGGTACTAACTTCCGAACTCGAATTAAAATTACTGGCATTCTAATACACCTTAAAACTGTTCATTAATGTCTTACGTGCACATAGAAACAAATTGCCTGCTACAAATGTGTTGACGCAATTACAATATCAACCATCCGATCTTAATGAACGGTTCAAATCATTTTGATATATATGTATTATAAATCGGCTGATATAAAATCAATGATTATAAATAATTACTGCATGTTACTGCATTCTTTTTGAATTGCAGTAAATCTTGATCCTGTGCACATTAGGCCTTAATAATTCACTCCACTTTGTTCTACTACAAATTAATTTAGAATCCAGATTGTCCATTGTACCCAAAAAAAAAAAAAATCCAGATTGTCCACACTTCACAGTTCACACTTACTATTACAAATGATAAAAGACAAATTTCGATCATTTTCAAAATTTGTGATTGATATTACTGGTGGTTGACCATGCTCAAGTCAATACCAATGACACAACACAATTAGCTTTTTCTCTTTGTTTCTTTCTCCACAAAATATCACTAATCATTTTTTCTGTTTGGGTGCGCCGAAGGATGTGGTCCTTAAATCCTCAACCTCTAGAACTTTGCCAAAATGGCAATATTTTCAATAAACTTTTAACAAAATTGAAACAACTACAATTTTTTTCACCTAAAGTATTCAATTTAAGAGGAAATTGACCTTAATTAATTTATAATTGGTCGAAGGTTAAATAAATTTTAACTCCAAATTATTTTATTGAAATACACTGTTTTTTACTAATGAAAAATTGTAGTGGGATATACATTATTTTTAAAGAATTATTTATGGATATTTATCCAACAATGAGAATAAATCACATAAGTGGATTTATATATATGTGATACTCATAAATTAAATTTTACTTCATTTAGAAATTTACTTATGTGGTTAATTTTCATCGATTGTTAGATAAATTGCCCACAATTCTTTAAGGGTAATTTAAAAAATACCAAATGGTTTCATCATTAGATATAAAACTTAGTACCAAAACAATATTTTTATATAGAGCTTATTTTATTTATTTATTTATTTACTTTTTTGAATGGCTTTTGTATAGAGCTTATTTTATTTATTTATTTATTTACTTTTTTGAATGGCTTTTGTATAGAGCTTATTAACTATTGCGACCCACAATTATGTGAACATAACTCAGTTAATAGAAATATAAATATTATATGTATACATATACATAAATTCATACTCAAGAGTAAGTTGATAAAACTTTTGTTGAATCATGTTTTGGTCAAAAAGAAAAAAAACTCTAAAGTGAGGGCTATTATATTCATTTTAATTATAAATTATATATAAGATAATTACACGTGAATAAAAGGATCCCAATCATATTTATATTAAGAAAATAACTTAATTTTTATATTAATTATTGTCATTATAAAAAATTTGCACTTGAATTATAATTGCTATATCATTGGAATTGTTTAACTTTGAATTTATAGTTATTTCTAAAGCCATAAATAAGTGATCGTAATTTATCGACATGTAAAATTTTATATTTACACTACGGAATTTAATCTCTTCTTAAAAAAAAATGAAACTAATAAATATACTCCAAACACACAGGTCCAACCCTTAGCTAAGGCAATGAGTGCGACGGCCTAAGACCCATTATTTTAAGGGGCCCATACTTTTTTTATACCTACCTACTATTAAAAAAATCAATATTAATTATGCTTAAAAAAAGAAAATGCTATTAGGTCTAAGAAATAAGTGTCATGAATAAGGTCCAAATATGTTTTTTTACGTACTAAATAAAAAGTGATTGAGGCCCAATTGATAGAAAACATAATTAGGGCATAATTGGTAGGATTACCAAAATTGGATTCCGTAGAACAAAAAACAAAACGACGGCTGTGGTTAATTTCATAAATTTTGCTTTCTTGCAAGGTATGTATGGATGCTATGGTTTTATCTTGTTTAGATTTTGGTGTTGTTTATATAATATATACTCATATGATAAATTGATAATTATACTTTAATAGCTTTTTCTTGTTTTAGTTTTTGTGTTCCTAATTTTATTAAAGAATTATTTAACTTATTTTCTACAAATTGTTAATACGTAATAGGTTATTTTTTGCATCCAATTTCAACCATTTGGATCTTACAAATTCTCGATTCGTCCCTGAAGTCAGCTACTTAATAGGTTATTTTTTGCTTATCAATGATTTTGCTTATCAAAATGCTCGAAGAAATCACTTCTTATGAATTTTCGAATAAAAAAAATGTTTTTGATATTTTGTAAAACTGATTTATTAAATAAAAGTTTTTTTTTTTTTATATTTGGCCTAAGGCCCATGAAACGTCAGGAACGGCACTGCAAACACACTAAACACACTATGTTCTTGAGAGGTAATTAATAATGTAATGGTAGACTTTTCTGTCCTCTAATAACAAGAAAGGAAGCTTAGAAAAAAAATAACAACAAATCAAAAAGATATATATCAATAACAACTTTCACAAAATTAAGATAATGATGTAAAATAGCTTAAAGCAAAGTAAAGCCACACTATGCATGCAAAAAAGAGAATGTACATTTATGAGTTACATAACACATACTACAAAGTTAAACTTATATAATTGGTACCCAAAAAAGAAAGAAAAATAATAAAATAAAAAAAAATTATGAACTCTAAACATATTAAGGAGCTAACGCACTCTTCAAGTGAATCTCCATTATCACAAAAAAATTATATAATATCAGCAACTTCTACTAAATTAGCTTATAGTAAGATGAAATGGAAAACTAAGATATAATGATTCCATATCATCTTACTTAAGATCATTTTATTTATTGGCTATATAATATATGATGAATATGATCATGTCACTCAAGTTATGAATCTGGAAAGCATCCTAATATATGATTAGCTTGATTTTGTGATTGTAGCTCATGCTGATTATGAGGTATCATCATCAATGGATTTGAAAAGTAATTAGTTGTATCTGTAAATTGATGTGAAGAAGTGAACAAATTATCCAAACTTTTCCAATCAATTACTTGTGATCCATTGTTGCTCCTTTCATCACTGCATTGATCTTCATTTGTGATGAATCCATTTTGAGTAGATTCTTTGATTGCAAAACTTGTTGTTGGACTATCTAACTGTGGAAGTTCAATGAGTTGTTTGTTGTCCATAACAAGAGTAGTTTGGTTTGATAGAAATTGTTGATCATTGTTAAAGTGGTGACTAAAACTTGTACCTTCTTCAGCTGCAGGATTATTATGTTGAAGGAGTAAACGATTTTCGTGCAAAATATCTGTGATTGATAATGGTCTTGTAGTTGCATAGCTTTGATCATCTCCAAAATATTGTGGTTGTTGATGTTGATGTTGATTACTATTACTATACCATGGTTCATAACCTGGCCTATGACTTGGACTTGGCTTCTTAAATGCTCTGCACACAACCCATCCTTCTTCCTGCATTAATTAACATGTTCTAATTATTACACTAAAGAATGAAAGAGAAGCTTCATACTTTGATAGTATGATTGTATATAATTGAAAAAGTGAGTGTGCATGTTTGAAAATGGAGGAAGTTTGTGGAACCGGAAGGAGTACGGAAATAGATTCTCTGCGGTCAAGAGTTTTTGCACGTATAGATAGTGGCCTAGTGGTTTACTGGCACGATCCACTGAGATTCAGCCGTCTCAATTCACAAAAAGAAAAAGTTTTTGCACACATAAATAGTGGCCGAGTGGTCTAACTGACACGATCCACTGAGATTCAGCTGTCTCAATTCGTAAAAAGATAAATATTTTGCACACATATATTTGTGCTAAAGACTCTTAAAGTTTAAACATCAAGTATTTTGCAAATATTCTTGTTTACAATGCAAAGAACATGAATATCTAAGGATATAGTTAAAATTGATGTATCAGGTTCATTGAATAACTGATGCATATCGTTGATCTATCTGGTTGGACTAGATAAATCAGTTATCTGGTTCCAACCAGATACATCAGTTATTCAATGAACCTGAAAAAAGAATCTTTGCTTGAATATAAGACCGGAGGGAGTATAGCGTTAATATAATGGCAATGGTTTGATTGAGAAATTAAGAAAAAAATAGTTAACTTGCCTGTGGAGGGCCATGTTCAGAGGTTTGATGTCTATATTCATGCATAATCCAATCAGTTTTCCTTCCATTAGGGGCACGTCCCTTATAAAAAACAAGAGTCTTCCTCATTCCTATAATTCTGTTTTTGGAAGTAACAGCTTTATCTCTTCCAGTAGCTTTCCAGAATCCAGCAGCAGTGGCTCTGTTAGTTCTTGTTCCTGTTGGATACTTTTTATCTTTGTGACTGAAAAAGTACCACTCATTTTGTTGCTCATAACCTAATTTGCATCTATCTGCATTTTTTTTCAACAAATACATCATTAGTAATTAACTAACTAACTATATATTGACATGACATCATGCTCCATAGATGAATTTTATCAAATTAAAATCCAAATTAGTAAAGTCTTGAATTTGAATTTTATATATATATATATATATATATATATATATATATATATATATATATATTACTATATACCTTGTATATCCCATGGTTCAATTTTGTAGAGATCAACCTCAACAATAACATCTAGATCAATTTTGAGTGAGTTAATCTTCCTGTTGAGATAATACCCTACAAGTTCCTCTTCTGTTGGATGAAATCTAAATCCTGGAGGTACACATGATTCCATATCCATTGATGTTGATGATCTCTCCTGAAAAACATTAACCAAAATCAATTAATTTACCATATATGTATTGATTATATAATTTCAATAACCAAGGCCTAATAGTAATTAATTAGGCCAAAGTTTTACTACTTGACTTGGTAGTTATTTGTAATGATAGTTTAGTACATTAGAATTACCTCATAGCTCTATAAAAAAAATGTGTCTAGTAGCTATATAGCTAGGGCTTATGAGATATATAGGTGTAATAATAATAATGATGATGCAACTTTGTATTTGGACCCAACAAATGTGTAGCATGTGCAATGCCAACATTGGCAGACCATGTATGGATCCCACCATTAATAATAAATATAAATAATTAATAAATTAACAAGATATATATAGGAGATTATTGGTATTGATTAAGCATAAGAAAATTTGTTTTTCATATATATATGGCTTTAGTTGCATGAGATGAAAAAAGTAAATTGAACATAAAAGTTTGGCCGAAAAGATTGACTTTGCTGTCACAAACAATATATGTATCTTTGAGTGCAGTGCACTCTCAAACTTAATAGTAATTTGTTGGTGGTGGAGAAAGACTTGCCTGTGGAAAACAATCGTTGATCACACAATACAACATAACACATATAGCATGCTATGATAAAGTTCCACTCATAAGCATAATGTAGTTTTCACACTAATTTTTCAAGGACAAATAATCACTACTCTCATGCTTAATTCTTATATATTTCTTTAATCCATATATAACAATTAACAAGCACTATTTGAAGATTTTCATTGATCATTTGTAGATTTTCAAATTGATCTCATTTCAATGTTTGAGATCATGACATACTAATTGTACATCTCAGTTGACAAAAACAAAAACATTTGAGACTCCATTTTTATTTAGAAAACTAGGAAATGTGAAGAATCATAAAGCTATATATATATAATATTTTCAGAAACTTTTGAGTTCCTTGATGAAACTAACCAAATGATCTATCAAATAAGACTAAGACTTAAGACTTCCCTTAACAAACTCACTTGAGAAGAAGAATAATAATAGACACACTAAGATTATATACTACATATTGTAATATACAAATATGAATATGAATATGAGTACTCACAGAAATTTGAGTTGATGTCATATTTTGTTTCCTTGAGGTTGCTACAGAATCCAAAGCAGCGGAAGAGATAGAGAGAGATGTGTTTATGTTATGAGAGTAATAATAATAATAATAATAATAAGGTGGTGAATGTTTGTTTATAGAGAAGATGATGAGAGGTATATTTATATATATAAGTGTATGTGTATTAGGAATTAGGAAATAAGCATGAGAATGTGTTGTAGTAGAGAAAAGAAGCAGAGGAGTATATATATATATAATATATAGAGAGAATGTTATAGGATGATTGCGCGTGGGGTGGCAGATAGATAGATGAAAAGGTGTTTGTTTTCTTTGAAATTGGACGGCGTGACACCAAGCTTTCACGCCACCCCCCCTCATCTTACACACATTTTCACCCTCTAATAACACTTTAATTTCCTACTATATACTACTCTACATTCATTCTGTCTTTATTTTTAATTAATTACTTGCATTACATTCTAATATATATAGCCTATATGTTAACTAATCAACTATATATATATAGCTTATACAGTATGAATCACGGACACAGATAACAGATACACAACATTGACATTGACACGTATCCGACATCGAGACATGCCTGATTCAAGGAGTATTTGTGTGCTTGATAGCTTATATATATGTTAACATGCATTATGTTATGTCACATTCATTCTGCTATGTTGAACAGTTTCACCACAGAATTGATGAGGTTAATATGACAATATAATTTGTCTGTTTGGTGCGCCGTCCCATTTGGCACCATTGCTTATTTTACATCTGGCAATCTATGTCCACATCAATGTGTTTATATCATGATGATCATTTGTTTTTGTATTTGTATTAATTAGTACTGTTTTCATATGCTTACCACTATTGTTAATTTATCTTGTTTGTGATTTAGCAATAATCTACCACAAGAGCTCCACTATAATGCATCTTTTAATTTATCATTAATTGCTTTCAGACTCAAACCATCAAATGCATTTATTAATGTAATGTGACCTTCATCAAAGGGGTCAATTCTGACATCAAGTGATTTCAGTTTTCTCCTGATCGCAGTTGCAGGGAATTGAACCGTAGTTCTCCCTACCAAGTTCAGCGTCAATTGCGACTGAACCAACTAACGATTGGTAGCACAAATTTATTTTTATCAAAACTTAGCCTTTTATTAATAGCTAATTTACTATTAGCATCTTAAGTAAGTATTGAACTCCTATATTAACTTACTTATTATAAATAAAATGTGTCCAATTTCTTTCATGGAATTCATTGCTGTCTACAAATTGGACAGTTCAAGTTACTAGACCAACTGCTTCTGTTAACAAAGTTCCAGCTACATGACTTAATTATTGAAAAAGAATACACATTTTCATATATTATCCCTTTGATAAAGTAATAGTAGTATAACTGATGCATGTTTCTTTGAGAACAATGCACCATTTTCTTATATTAATATTCTATATTATAAAAATATATACAAGTAAAGACAGAGTATATTATACTTGGAAGTTGGAACAAAAAGGCCATTTTGGGATTTGTGTGAAGTGGTCGTATGTATAAAATAAAATACAATAAGGATTGAGTTAATTTGTTTTTATATATGTCACATAAAGCCTAGATATATTATACCAAACTAATGTACTTTTCAATGGTTTGTTGTCTTATTCAGA
The DNA here is from genome assembly GCA_030408175.1 of Trifolium repens. Lineage (NCBI taxonomy): Eukaryota > Viridiplantae > Streptophyta > Magnoliopsida > Fabales > Fabaceae > Trifolium > Trifolium repens. The sequence continues at coordinate 57,250,971 of CP125836.1, read as the reverse complement.
TTGGGTTCATTAACTTAATGCAAAAATTAGCTTCAAATCTAGCTAGTTACTTATAACTCTTATTTTATTTATTTATGAAGAGTAGTAATCAAAATATATATAGTAAATATAGAGTATATTATACTTGGATCAAAAAGGCCATTTTAAGATTTGTGTGAAGTAGGTGTGTGTAGATATAAGTTAATTTGTTTTTATATGCGTCACATAAAAGCATAGATAAGTTACATTAACCAATAATTATTATTATTTTTTAATGGTTTGTTGTCTTATTAAGATTGGGTTCATTAATTTAATGCAAAAATGAGCTACAAGTCTTTTTTATTACCAATAAGCTACACATCTTTTCCTTTTTTTTTATGTAGGATTTAACTTCATATATATATATATATATATATATATATATATATATATTTTCAACTATCCACTACGCAATTTTATATTTTTATATATATATATATATATATATATATATATATATATATATGTTTTCAACTATCCACTACGCAATTTTATATTTTTAATTCGCTTAATAACTAATTATTTATTTATTTATTTGTATTGCATTTTTTTTAAAATATAAGTATTGATTACATGAGAAATATATCAAATAAAAAGAAATTAAACTATAAAACAATGCATAAGTATTGATATAGTAACACAAAACATACGTAATCTTGTGGTTAGTTTTCTCATTGCTCGATGTTCGTCAATTTTTTCTATCTATCACTTGAGTATATACAGACCAATAACCAATACAAAATTAGCTTTGGGAAAACACTGATTTCCAAATGCCTAAAATTGAAACTAATTTGTGGATGGTGTAACACTTAACTGGAAACTGTACAACACAATTCCAAAGATGCATTTGGACTAAATTACAAACTACAAACAAGCAACCAACAAAGTATACAAATATGTTATTAGAACCCCGATTGAATGATAATCAACCAATTTATCAATATTGAAGTTATATAAAAAGTCCCAAATTTTTAAAACGCTAAACCATTAATTTTCTATTGTTTACATTAGTATTGTTTCAAGGATGTTGGAAGATTAATCACTATTGTACGTATTTAATTTGATATTTTATTTGAAAGGATTTAATTTTAGAGAGAAGTTGGAAGAAAAGAATAAAAGCAAGAAAAAATATTTTAGATTTTTGAGTAGTGGTACAAAACAAAAAAATTAGGTGGTGCAAAGTGCAACATATAGAGGTATTACTAAAAGAAAATTAAAAGTCCACGGGGTGCACCTGCACCTCCTCACTAGTGAAACAACACCGCCACTATATATACTAGCCGCCAAACGTATCCGTTTGTGTGATCGATATTCTCTATTGTGCATATATAAATAACTACTTAATCTACTAAAAATCTATATTTATGTGGAAGTTATTTTTCAACATATATAAATATTTAAATAGAGTGAAGGACAAAAATGACAATAAGAAAAGTCCATGCGAAAAGGGGTATTATCTTTATATATTGGTAAAGATAATAGTAATAGATAATAGATAACAAATCATCTCTATTAATTTGGTGATTTTATTCATCAATTGTGCTAATAATTTGGAATTGTGGTTACTTTTTTTTTGTAGCTTTTTTAAGGGTAAAATAGGAATAATGAAAAAGTCATCCCAAAAATATGTATCCTTTTTATATATAGTACTAGCCGCCTCCGTGCCCGTTTGTGTGATCATATTTTTTTTTTGTGATCGATATTCTCTATTTTGCAAATATAAATAACTACTTAATCTCGTTTTTTATTGGACTTATAAGTTAATTGATAACTACGTAACATTCTTTTTTGTTGTGGCTATTTATTAAGAAAAAAAAAATTAATATTAAAAAACTGAAAACTTACTTTTATGGGGAAGTTGTGCTGAGTTATTAAGAAGAAAAAAATATTATTTAAAATCTATTTTTATGTGGAAGTTATTTTTTAAAGGTAAAATAGGAATAATGAAAAAGTCATCCCAAAAATTTGTATCCTCTTTATATATAGTAATATATATATATATAAAAGTCATGCAAATTATGGATTTAAAGAAATTTACACCGAAAATACATCTAAATAATATATTTTATTTGTTATATATAATTATATTATATAGTAATAAATAAAGAGTAGTGATCAAAAAGAAGAAAACTTGTATAGAAAGCTTACTATATACATGTGTGTATAACTATGACATATAAAAATATATAAATAATCATTACAATATTATTTACCCCGAAAGTACCCTTTACAGCCACCGAATACAACCTTTCAATTAGGATTATAGAGCTATATTTATATAGGCATAAACCTGAATAAGTATATTAATATTGTTTAGGCACAGTTAAATACAGAAGAAAAAAAATTTAAAAAAAGAATTAAAATGATATTAATATATTGATGCGATTAAATTATTCTTCTTTTAATTTTTTAGATTTATGTGTGTCCAAATAAAATTAATTTGTGGTTGTATTAATAAAAAAATTACTCGACTCTATATGGTGCACAAGAGGAACAACAAGGCCTTTATTTACTCGACTCATATCACGTCGTTAATTTGTCTTACATTTTGTGTGCTGGACTTTGATGGGCCAATTAATTTTGCTTCGAGATCGAGAGTTGGGATCCAGATGCAAACTTGTGTGGCTGGCTATGGTGGTGAAGGTAGGATATGGCTAGGTGTTGTGTGTAGGGATGTCTTTTATAGTGTTTATTTTCGGATGTTCCGCCTATATACGGCGCCCTTAGTTTGTATTCTCTAAATTATCGGTCTCTGCTCGTCTTGAGCAGGGTCTGATTATTAAATAAAATTTGCTGTTAAAAAAATAAACAAGGCCTTTATTTATTTATTTTTTGGTTTACGTTTATTTATTTTCTTTAAATAAAAGAACTAGAATACTTAACCACCAATTAATTAACTTATCACTTATAAACTAAGTATTGTATAGGTTTTTTAATACTGAGGCTGACGTCATTTTGTTCCAAATACTTGCTTCATGTACTACTTTGTTTTTTGTCTCGTCACTCTATATACATTGTTTATAGTTAAAATATACAGAAACTTTAAGTTTATTTAATTTGTTAATTTTGAATTAATAAAACTGAGATAAGTGGACCAATGATTTCTTGTGTCTCTAGTGACGTCTTTTTTTTTTTTTTTGAGCAACTCTAGTGACGTCTATATATCCATTTTTAAGCTAGATAGGGCGTATATAAAATTAGTTGAATTTAAACACCACTATACAAGTAATTATAGTGGTGTTTGATGTATGCAAATTTCTTATTTATCAATCTAATCAAGAACTTGCTAATAACCCAAATATGTTTTAACATGATCTTGTTGTTAAGTGCCGACGACAAGGTTTTGGGAAGTACCACAACACAAATAGTTCTAGAGTAAGTTTGAGACTTTTAATTTATTTATTTTTATGAAACTTTTAAAATTTGTTATAGTTAATCCAGTTGATTTGTATTATGAGAATTGTCCCTAGTACACCTTCTCACACATATATACACATTAAAAACAGAATAAAATGAGATACAGACAAATCCAAGAAAAAGAGATACAAGAAATACGAAGAAACTCATATAAATTGGTTTTGTAGATAATTCCAAGTAGGGGTGAGCACGAACCCGCAACCCGACTCGAAACTGACATAACCGCCACTATATAAAAGCACTCGGTCGAGTGCGGGTCGGGTGTCGGGTCAATAATTGTCAAAAATCGGTCATGAACGGTTGTATGCGGGCGGGTGTGGGTCTCTAAAATTTATCTCTTCATAACCGAAACCGACCGAACAATTACTAAAATATAATTTTATTTTTTTTATAGTTTTGAGCACCTCTTAATCTCTTATACTCTTCGCTTTGTTAATTTTGTCTATCTTTGATAGAGAAAAAAAATGTTATATTTTACAAGTGTATGCTTGTAATAGGTTGATAAATGAGATATGAAAGATAATATTCTAGATTTAGATTAATTTTTACTTCTCATCTACTATCTATTATTGTCGTTGGATTAACAAATTTGAAACAAAATAATTGCATCTCATCATTTTTATTTTATCATTTGTTGCAGTGTGTACGAAATATTGAACTATTTGAAGAATAATATTTTTTTTATCAATGAAATTTTAGATGTAACAACAAAGTTTCAATGTAACCCGTTAAAACCGACTCGCTATACCCGTCACCCGTATGACCCGAACCCGAACAAACCGAATATGTAAACGGTCGAAATTGAGTCCAAATTAAGAGGCCGCGGTTTTTATCGGTTTTACGATTTTCGACCCGAATCTGAACGAACCCGACCGATGCTCACCCCTAATTCCAAGAGTTACTTTCTCCATTTATTAATATATACATTATCTTTGTTGTTAAAAAAAAATTATCAGAGTCTCTCCAAAATTGTTAGGCCACCTGCTATTGGACCAATCAACATGTAAACGTTAAGCTCAATAGTATAGAGCGTGAGGGTATGTGTTAATAAATTTATAATAAATTATGAGATGATCTGAATATATATTTATAAAATAGAGACATTCTCATTCGTCACCATACAAACTGAATTTGTAGGATTAAGTTAAACTTAACTCTCAATTTTATAAAACAATTGTCATCACCAACAAACGAAAAGAGAAGAAGATCAACAACAAAAAAAGGCAAAGAGCAGGTTTACACACCAACAAAATAGAGTTTGAAAATCATCTTTAAAATTCGGTTTGAATCAAACTAAATCCCTATTTGTTTGGAATCAGATCTATGTGTAATGTCATATCTATGTCATATGTTATGATATTTATCCTTCATATAATTTATTTATTTTATTTTGAAAAGATAATTTATTTTATTATAAGTTATGATTAATAATTGTGCACTTTCTTAAGAAAATTAAGGGTTGGAAATTATTCTATTTACAGTAACAGTTAATAATTACCATCATATAATTAACCACAATAATGAAATGGCAATCATTATTTATTAGTCATCAACAAAAACAAAAATTAGCTTCTTCATTTTTTTTTTGGAAAAAAGTTGAAATTAGTTTTTTTTTAATTATTAATATGTGATATGTGAAAATCAAATATTACTCAAAACACACCTTATAAGTGAAAATCAATATTTTAGTTTCTCTCAAAATTAATTTTATTTTGCTGTTGGCTGAAGTGTGCACATGTTCATACTAATAGGAGCCACCGAAATATGAATGTTTATCGTTTATAATATGATTCTTTTATAGCGGTTTTGATCATTGTTATATGACATATATAATGTTATTTTACTTTGACCTAGTCTTAGCAAAATAATGTTACAATATTAGACCAAATTATTGTGTCTAAACTCTAATCTAATTAATTTCGTGTCAATGTTTTTATATTAAGACTAGACCTTGGTTAGATTATTTAATGTCTAGGTCTCCAATTTGAGGAAAAAGAAGTTTGAAATTTGGAGCAAGCATCATCATGTGAAAGAAATACTATTAAAATATATTTATGATATTTATAGTTCCACTTCCATACTTCAACTGAATAAATATTTGGGAAAGAAAAACACACATAAGCTATATATTCCCCTTGTGATGAATTTCTTAATTAGAACTTAGAAGTGATTTCACACAAGTTATATATATAAACCTTATAATTCTTAAAATTAATGATGAAATTGAAACAAGATTAGCTGGTTTTAATTACTAAGTATATAATTATACCAACCTAAGGTAGGAGATTCAAAAATCAACTCCTCATAGAAAATTTGCTTAAGAAAAGGGAGTTCATACTTCATATATTGTACGATTAACTGACTCTCAATAATTAGTTACTATTAAACAACGATAAATATTTTAAAATGGCGATAAATATTTTCACCACTAATATAAAAATGTGCACCACTAAGAGGGATGTTGGATCTCTAAAAAAAGAATCATAATTAAATGAATATGGAAAGTATCTTTGCTTCTAAATATGTCTCATGTATATTTTATCTAGTGGTGTTGAATAGGTTGCTTGTGTATGAGCCCTGAAATTTTGTGAATTGGTTTATTAGCTTACAAACAACTGCAAAGAACAGAAATTAAAGCTTTAAAGCCTGGAATCATAGGGTACGGATAATTCATTCTAGAATCAATGCATCTTACTTTGTTTTAGATAATTTCCATTATTTATATTTTAATTAAGAAGATGATGAAAAGCATAGGAAAAGAAATGTATAGAATAAAATATATATAAAATTCATGATTGTTATATATCCTACTTTGTGAGCTTTTGGAAGGCCTACATTGGGGCCCAAAGTTCCCATGTCCAACCCTACCTTATGAAGAGGAAAGAAAGAAGGTATGGAACAAATTAAGATCGAATGGTTAGGGTAGGAAGGTTTTCCAATGTAGTATCATGGAGTACTTCTTAAGGTTTTAGTAATTTATAGTGATCTTTTCTTTATACTTTAAGTTTTTATATATGATGTCAGAGATTTTTCAGCTTTTAAAATTTTACTTTTCACTTATATATTATTATTATTATTATTAGGCAAATACTAACTAATGTCCCCGGGGCACTAGTTAAGGAAACCAAATATAAAAAATTTGTATTGATATTTATGCAGTCAATGTTCTTAAAGTATAAGAAATGTTGTTTCCAATACAAATTTTTCCTCTTTTGTTTCTTTAACTAGTGCCCCGGGGCACTAGTTAGCATGACCCTTATTATTATTATTGTGAGTTTTTTAATTTGTTTATTACCTATGTTTATGCTTCTTTTTTTACCAATTTTTTTTATGTCTTTTTAATTATAAATTAAGAATTTTCATAAAATAAAGGTAATTTTTTATTTTAAGTCGTTTGATATTGTCACCTTTTGAAATTACTAGGTTTGATTTAGTGTTAAAAAGTTTAAGTAGAATGCATGAAATTCTGGATATTCGATTCTCATTGACTCCATTGTAAACAGAAATAAAATATAGCCACTTTTTGATTTAGTCATTTCTAAAAAAAATGTTAATGTTATCTAAGATTCTTATTGCTTCGATCTCTTAATTATGTCATTTAATTTTCGTATTCAAATTAATTAGATTATGTGGCATGCCACCTATTGGTGCCATATCTCATATGGCTCTAAATTGTTATGTCAAATGTGTGACTTCCATTTGACATGAATGAAAAATTAAACTGAACATAGTATGAAGAATTTTGAAGAAGTTTTTTTGGATAAAAAACAATTAGTAAAGATTGTATTAATAACATGTCTACCCTAACATCATTAGTATGTACTCCCCTCTTTATAGAAGAGGGTTTAAGAGAATACTCACTCAATCATGTGCTAGAATAAAATGGATAAAAAATACTCCAAAGTTTCGATACAAAATTGGTGTCATGCTTTACAAAGTCAAGGTAGAGTGATTTGACCAATTGATAAATATGAAATGATATAAATGCCAATTTAATTAATATTTATTTTTAAAAATAAATCATAAGAGTAAAATTGGGAGGAAACAAATACTACAAATTTGCATTGTTTTTTTTTCTTTCTACCAAACATGTATAATCTTATCACGAGTTTATTAGTGCTGTAACTTTGAAAATTAACTTTGCCAAAAGAGCTTTGACTCTATGAAACCTTTTTTTGCTCTTAATTATGAGTCTTGTTAACGAGTATCTTCGGACATTCTTTAAGCATCTTATTCAAAGAAGTTTTTTATTTAAAAACTTATTCATTATAATTATCAATGCATTAACTTTATACATTTCCGTAAAAATTCTATAAAAAACTTATTATTTAGGCTCCGTTTGACCCGACTTATTTTTTACTTTTCTATTTCTGCTTAAACAAAATAGAGAAGTATAAAATTATATTTGACACTATTTCTCCTTAAAATTATTAAAGAAATAAAGTAAAAAATAAAGAAAAGTGAAGTCAAACACAATTTTTTCTTTCTTTACTATTTTAAAAAGTGTCCGAAGATACTCGTTAGGATTTTCCTAATAACCCCTTGATTTGCTAAACATGACGTAAACAATATGTTAATCAGCAATAGAAACAAAGTTAAAGATGTAAGAATCGTACAAAGACCAAATTACGTCAAATAAAACGAAAGCTATGGGCATATAATAACTCTATAAGTTCCATAATTGTCAAATCAGTATCTTCAAAATGTGATTGTCTTTTTTCTTTTTAAGATTAACATATCCACTCCTTATGTACTAGTCGGTGCACAACACTTCAATTTTTCAACGGAAACACAAAAGCATAACTTGATTTTGATGTTCACAAAGCTTCATTTTATTACCTTAATAATCTTTTTTACTACTTTTGTTTCTATAAAGATGAAACATTGATTTAACTACCAGCATACCTATCCTTACTTTATTTCCAATTTTACCAAATAAAAATACCAGCAAATAGATATTTTAGGTTTTAGCCATTAAAATTGTAGCAATAGATAATTTATAGTTCATACCAACAATAAATTAGTCCAAACGGTAAAAAATTTGGTCCCTAAGTATGTGATTAAGGGTTCGATTCATGACTCATGTGTATGGAGAAAATTCGGAGATTAGTCATCCCTAACGGCTGTGGAAACATCTACCAATATCATTGTAAAAAATAATAATTATAGTTCATTAGTTTTTTTTTTTTTGAAAATTAGTTTTTTTAAAAAAAATAGTTTTTTTCTTCCTGAATTTTGCATCACAATTTAGTAAATAGATATTTTAATGAATGGACTAATTTGCCATTTTGTAAATTTAAGTGACAAAATCATTCAAACCTTGCAATTTTAAAGATTAAACTTCTACTATTTGTATGGTCACTCAGCTGATAATGCAAATATAATTATGTTTAACACATTCACAATTTCACTTAGGTTTGAATTCAATATCCATAGTTATATGCGATCAAGTGATGTTTGTCATTCGGTCTACCAACAAAATAACAAATATTTAAATGGGTTATCCTCGTAAAGTAAGCAAGTTTTGTTTTACCCCCTGTAATTATTATTTTTGAGATTACATCTCCGTAATTTTTTTTTTAATTTACCTCATTGGATGCACTTTTAAATCAGTTATTTTGTATAATAGATTTAAAAAGTGTTGTTTCTTAAATCAGTTATTCTGTTTTTTTTTTTTGTCTGTCGCGTCAGCAAAATGGGGTAAATAAATAAAAAAAAGTTGCAAGGGGTAATCTCAAAAAAAAAATTAAAGGGAATAATGCAAAATTCGTCTACTTTGCAAGGGATAAAAGTCTATTAACCCTATTTAAATTGTTTATTTACTCAAAAAAAAAATTAACAACTAATGAAGATTAGAAAAAAGTGGACCCCATCTCAAATTTCATACTACTACTAGTAGATCACATAAAAATCATGAATCCAATCTGATGAAATCATCACAATGAGATATGATCAACCGACTTTACATTTTGAATGATATTTTAATGCTGTAATTATTGGCTAATATAGATTTTCCACTTCTGATTGGTTATAGTTCACTATCATTTACATCAACCAATTTTGATTAAGAAATGCTAAATGCGTTTGGAATTCTAATTTTGTCTTTAATTATTTCAGATAGGCTACTATGATAGAACCAATTATCAAATATTTAATACTTATTATAAATAGAAATTAATAATTAAGAAGAAAACAAGTGCCATTATTATTATGGGCGCGTGACCAATTGAGTTTAATACTATTTAGTAGATATTATGTTAGATACTGTTGTTGTTGAACTCAAACTGTCTGAAAGTGACCTTAGTCCTTCTTCACATTGATCACACCATACCAATTTGGCTTCATTACAGAGTGTACAATACTACTCTTTGTACTGTATATGTAAACATTTCAACTTCTATATCAAGCTTGTTACACAAACCTTTCTCATATACTATAATTCATACATGTGCTACACTATAATGTTACAAACATGACCTTTTGTTTTGTTTGGTGTTATTCCTATAAAAAATAGTCCCGATCGTAAATCTGATAGCAGACGGTCTAACAGATCGTGAAAAGACTCTAATATCATCTTTGAATTGAGTATTGAGTCTAACTCAACCTTACAAAATCAGCTTGTAGGGTGAGGATTGTCTCTACTTTATAAACACATATTCAGGTCATCTCGCAACAAATGCGAGACTTCTTTAACAATAAGTAAATTTGACTTTGGTACATTGAAAAAATGATGTATTTTGTCTATAATATGAATCAAATACATCATTTTTTCAATGTACCAAAAAAATCAACTTTACTTATAATAGTAATCGAAGAGAGTATAAGTAAAAGATGAATAAACTCAGATTATCCGAATGATTCGTACTTTGATCAAAAAAATGGTTCATCCAAAAAAACAAACTCGGATTATCCGAATGATTCGTACTTTGATAAAAAATGGTTCATCCAAAAAAACAAACTCGGATTATCCGAATGATTCGTACTTTGATGTATGTCTTAGACATATAGTAACAAACTAATAAAATTAAATTCACATCTAGTAACAATTAGTATATTAGTAATGTTGTGTATAATTTTTTGTAGTGTAAGACCAAGGTTAATTAGGATAACTTTGTCTATAAAAGTGTAATGCAGGACCATTTTTTGTAATTTTGGAAATTACTTTTGGTGCTTCTAGTTTCATATGAAAGTCTATTTTGCAAAACAGTAAAATGGCCTACATAAGGTGTCCACCACTAGGACCACACCACTAGATATTTTCTTTTAATGAGTATTGCTATAATTTCAGAGTTGGGAAAATATATATCAAGAATCTAGGTTTCAGTGCAAGCTTGTGTGTGTGAACAAAATATAACTCATTGGCTGAAAGAAAAAAGTCCCATTATTATTTTAGCATGCAATATAAGGAAGAAAGGATGATCATTGTCATATATAGATCATGTTCCTTGTTTTTATTGCATATATATAATGTAACAACAGAAAAAGGTTCTTACATTTTTATCTTATGTTTTTTCTTTTTATTTTTTCTTCAACATTTTCATAGACATAAAGATTTCTCAATAAATTCACACATTAATTAATATATTGTAGCATATAACATGTAACTACATTCACACTATTTTGAAGGGTAGCTATGTTGTTAGCCTTATAGTACCAAAAATTAAAGTAGTTGAGACATCAATTATTTACCTTAGTATAATAAGCATAAAATTCTAACCTCGATCCATATTCAAATGTTGAAATGTAGTCAACTTAAGATAGTGAAGAATTGAAAAATAAGTCAAAATCAGTAGCAAGTGAGATTGATCATCAAATTGTCATTATCATGGCCGGTATCCAACTTGTGTCAATGGTGACCGGACGGTATCAGGGTCCAGTGATATTCCACCAGAGTGCTCTTAATAGGAACTTGCAATATAATCTAATCTGCCTTCAACTCCATTTCACTTTCAATGTTTTGGAATTAATTGCTTATTTTGGCTAAAAATATATCATTTTGCTAATTATGTTTAGTATGACTATAGTCTATATCTCTTCAATATGGAGCTAGCATTAAATGGCACAAACATAAATTAAATGTTAAGAAAAAATTGGTCGACATAGAGGAGAGGAGATTATATCCATTTTATGTGTGTTTTCAGTTTTTAGACTAACAAAGATTAATCAATATTAATGACGATAAATAATTTATACATATGTTCCGTGAGCTTAGCCCATTTAGTTGGGACATTGCATTATATATGTTGAGGATCGAAGTTCGAACCCCGATCATCCCACTTATGCACTTTAAACACATAATTTTTAGTCATTAGACTACTTGACTAAAAAAAAATTCATACATATCACATGGCTATAATGCTACAATTTCTTAACAATAACTAAATTACGAGTAATGTTATTATGTGATTGGAGGATAGAGAAATGTCCTTTATTGTCTCTCTTGTTTAAGGTGATTTAGCTTGTATAATCAAAATAGATTTATTTAGTAACAATTTTTTCTCATGAGTTTTTTTTTTTAGAAACTTATAGTATTTTTTATAAGTTATTTCAAGTTGCATTTGAACTTGTACTTATGTTGTTTTTTATGATCTTACTCTTGTTTTCTTATTCAAAATATTAAACATTAATTAAAAAAAATATTTATATTATTTCATACTTATCAGTTAATTTATCCATCAATTTTATTAAATACTATAAATTTAATCTGCTATCATTTGTTAGCTATAAACTCATCTATTATCGACCAAAATTATATTAATCAAATTATTATTTTAGAAGCATAGGTAATCTCTACTCTAGTTAAACTTATAGCTACTTGTCAACTTTTGTATGATTGAAATATAAGATTTGAAATTTATAAGATTTGGGTGACCCTGACATATAAAGCTAAAACCTTCCACCAAATTTGTAAGTAAAAGACAAATATATAAACCTAAGAAGCCAACACTTTTTCTCATGTCTTTTAAAACTGAGCAAAAAGAATCTCTCACTTTATCTTATCTTATTATATATTCTCTAGTTTTATAAGAATAGTGTAGTATGTGAGGAACCAAACCTTTGTAGACAACTATATGAAGTCTCTTTCATTGAGAAGTTGAACAAAGGGAATGAATGGATAACCAATAGATTGTTAAGAAAGCAGCCGCAGAAAAGAAACTATTGGAAGGTGAAATGTGGACCCCACTTTATTAGAATGAATATTTCTCATCATTTTGATAAGGGGGGTGTGGTGGGGTTGCTTCATCAAACAAAGAAATAGTGCATATCAAGCAAGTTTGTGGCATTTGGGGCGGTTTGTGGGACTGCAAGAGGTTGGGCTAATGAGTCCCACATAAAACATTATGTGTATTTATAAAGCATAGTACATTAATTTCAACTCTCCTCATTATATATATGTAGGGGTGCTCAAATCCAAACCAATCCAAATAAAAACCGCAAACCGATCCAAAAAAACCGAAAACCGCAAAAAACCGAATATTTTTGGATGTGTTTGGATGTTTTTTTTGTGAAAACTGCTGGATCGGATCGGATTTTGGGTTGATTTTTCAAAACCGATCCAAACCGAACCAAACCGCATATATAATTTTAATACTTATTTAACTTTTTATTAGTATGATATATTGCACTAGTATATTAATTATTGATTTTTATTTTCTCAATAATACTTATTAATTCACTTTAATGTATTTCTTTTTGCTATTTCATAGATTTCAAATATAATTGATAATTTTCATTGCAAAATATTAATTTTTAAAATATTATATATTGTGTTTTACATCAAATATATTATTTTACCGTGTAATTATAAAATTAATATCTAATTAAAAAAAATTAATTTGTAATTTGGATATCCAAAAACCGATCCAAAATAAACCGCACAAAATTGGATCGGATTGGATCGGATTTTTTTTATTTAGTCATTCAAAACCGAACCAAACCGCAAGTAATATTAACTTTGGATCGGATGGATTTTTGCCTCAAAATCGATCCAAACCGAACCGCGAGCACCCCTATATATATGTATGGATAAGAAATTGGTAACTATACATTTAGTTATATTTTTTTAATATATCTTGTGTTATTAAATTGGTGAGTTTGAAGTGAATCTTATATTAAATTATTGATTTGGACACATTTTTAATTTTTATACATAGGTAAGACAATGTATGGAATTCTGCCCATCAATAAAAGTGTGTCAAAACTAATAATTTTAATATTTTTCTTAATGGATATCATATGCAAAAGAAGGTTTTTGGGTACATTATGTTCATATTTTAACAGCATATACCTTCTAGAAATAAAATTTTAAGCTAAGCCCAACTTTGATAATGACATGCCTTGTGTCGCAACCCATCTTGTCTCCCTTTTAAAATTTATCCTAAGAATATGTGTCATAGATGAATTGATGATTGCTAGTGGTGATTATTCCTTTTGTCTGTTATTGTTCCTATATGTAGCTAGCTATGTATAATATATAGTACTCATTTTGATTAATTGAAAAATTGATATATTTGATGCGGGTATTTTTAGTATCATACTTTAAATTTTGGAATTTATAATAATAAACTGAAAGAAAATAAAAGAAGTTAGTATCTTTTTAGTACAATTAAACTCTCTTTTTTAATCTTCATATAAAGTAATAATGTATAAATTTGAGATCATACTTAAATAATCATTGAGGGTTTACATTGTGTGCAGAGGTTGGGTTTTACGAAGGTGGAGCTAAACACCAATTCTAAAGCAGTGGTGCAAGTGATGAAAGAAGGTCATGTGACTAGTTCATTATGGTAATATTTTGGTGGAACAAATTTGGAAGCTTTTGTAGTTGGATTGAATTATTGAGAAATCGTATACTTACCATGAAGTCAATAAGTATGCCGATGCCTTGGGTAATTTAGGATGCTCAGATAATTTTTTATGACGATTGCCCTGCACCAATTAGTGAGATTATAGTTTGAGGATTACTACCCCATAGATTAATTAAAATGTAATTTATCTCTTTTGGGCTTTTTGTCCTCTTCAATATAACTCTTTTTGGTAATTTTACTTTCAATTTAAGTATTTAACTGTTAGGAATTTTAATTAAAAAATTGATAAAAACACATTTAATATTTCATTAAGTTTTAATTACATATAACTGATTCTTCCTCATTTTCATGTAATAAATATGACTTTTGGAGTCATGCATGTTAATCATACAAAATACAACCAACTACATAGTGTATGCATTACACCATTAATATACTCCTATCTCATGATAAATTAATACATTTCATGTATAAAATGTCTCTCAAAGTGCAATTCAAAAAAAAAAATGTCTCTCAAAGTCATGAATGTCATGTGAAAATGAATAATATATAATCTTAAGTAGTATGTATTACTAGCAAAAGAACAAACATTACCAGTTATATTTTTCTATTGTATTTTATCTCGTATAATATCTACTTTAATATATTTGTTTGTTTTTATAATATAATTGAACTATCAAGCGAAATCTATTACTATCTATACTAATATATAAAGGGATACAAATTTTTGGAATGACTTTTTTATTATTCCAATTTTACCCTTAAAAAATAACTTCCACATAAAAATAGATTTTCAGTTTTTTTAATAAATAATTTTATTTTTTCTTTTTAATAACTAAGCACAACTTCCACATAAAAGTAGATTTTCAGTTTTTTTATAGTAAAAAAAATATATATCTTCTTAATAACTAACCACAAAAAAAAAAAGGTTACGTAGTTATCAATTAACAAAGTCTAATAAAAAAGGAGATTAATAGTTATTTATATTTGCGCAATACAAAACATCGATCACACACGAAAAAAAAAAGAATATCGATTACACAAACGGGCACGGGCGGCTAGTATATATAAAGAATACAAATTTTTGGATGGCTTTTTCATTATTCATATCTTACCCTAAAAAAAACTACTAACAAAAAAGTAACCAACTATATATAAAAAAATACAAATTTTTGGGATGACTGTTTCATTATTCTTATTTTACCCTTAAAAAAACTACCAAGAAAAAAAGTAACCACTAATTATGGTTTACTCTTTTTTTAACAAGTGTTTATATAACAAAATCAATTACAACAAAGATAGTTTTACAATTTATATACCTCAGTATAATAGAAAACATGAATCGCACAAACGGGCACGTTTTTGGCCGATAGTAATAATAAATGAACTAAAGAAAATTTGTTTGAACAAATTTTGAATTTATTGAATAATAAATAATCCCAATAATAAAATTTATTTGAAAAAAAAAATAGTAAAAATAAGAATAATTTTTAAATGAAATTCAAAAAATTAAATACATTTTGGTTTATATAATACTCAAAATATACAATAATATTTGAAAATTTTGAATCTTATATTAAATTAAGTGAATAATATATAATTTTAAAAATATCTTCTTTTTTTGAAGACTTGGTATCCGGTTCCAAGGACTAATTAATCTGAGAGATACCAATTTCACTGTCCGCTAGCAGAGGGTCCATTTAAAGCCAGAGTTTTGCTCTCTATGGAAGTGTTTTTAACTCTAAAATAAAAAGTTATTTAAAAAAGTTTTTCCAAAATCTATTTTTTAAAGAACAAAGAATATAAGTGTAGGAACTTCAAAAAATAATTAAAAAATTATAATGATAAAGAATATCTCTGGCCGGACTGTAATCCCGGCACGGTGGTTTCACTACCGGAGCTCACCTAGGTCACCAAAACACGATTAAAATGCCCTTCCCGCTCGGAAATTCATGAGGAACCCGAATCCGGACTTAGAGTTTCAAAATAACGCTTAGAAACTGAAAAACGAGGAGAAAACCAGATGAACACGAAAATGGTAAAACCCGATCTAGTCCAAATTACATTAAATTAGTTAAGGATTAATTTTATACATGTTTTTGCGAACTCAGAGGAACAAGAATCAAGTCAAATGAAGCTCTAGATCTCTCAGTCTGTTACCTTTGGTTTCAAGCTTTTACGAGGCTTAGCTATAGTGTTTTTGGACGGTTTGGATCGCGATCTGACGCTGGTTTAGCCTACTGGAAGTGGTTAGAATCTTAATTGATGGTTTGATTGAAGGTTGAGTGAAGTTTTAAGTGATTTTGGATTTTGATCAAAAATGAAAGAAAATGGGTTTTTTGTGAGTTTCAATTTGGACAGAGTTTCTTTACTACCAATTCCTCCCTGAAAGCTTGATGAGAGGCTTTATTTATAGGTAAAAAACTAGGGTTTAAGGGGTGGAGTTGAGGGTAATTGGGGTTTTTGATTATGAGGTAGTCTTGGGTTTTTTGATTATGGGGTAGTTTTGAGTTTTTTGATTAAGTGGTGATGAGGTGGAACATGTAGAATGGGATGTTTTTTGTTGTTTGGATTTGGGCTAAAAAAAATGTGTTTGGACCAAAAACAATTAATTAATTATAATGCAACAATGCAATTTTGAATTTGGAATGATGCAATGATTTAGAAATGAAAATGAATTTGAATTGGATTTGGGTTGGAAAATGGTTTGAATTTGATGATGAAATGAGGTTTCTTGGATTACGAGTAACAAAATCAAAATAAATGAAAAAAGTAATTAAAAAATAAAAATAAAGGGCAAAAGGGTGAAAAGCTTCAATAATGATCATGCTATGCAAATTATGCCAAGAAAATGTTTTTATGAATTTTTATACATAAGTTGACCTTTTGGGTCAAATATTGACTTTTTGGGTCAACAGTTGATTTTTGTTGACTTTTCTAAAAATGCAAAAAAGATGGTAAGATGGAAAATAAAGTGGGGCAAAATTAGGGTATGACAATATGGAATACAATTCTTGTTTGTTTCTTTGTATCTTTGTTTCGTTGAATTTTGTCCATTTATAAGTATTTTGTGGTGTATGACACCCTCGCACGACACTCAAATCTCGCACACAATTCAACATATTTCATGGAAAGTGTATGGAAATAGTTTAACAAATTCAAAGCTGGCCAG
Organism: Trifolium repens; assembly: GCA_030408175.1. NCBI lineage: Eukaryota > Viridiplantae > Streptophyta > Magnoliopsida > Fabales > Fabaceae > Trifolium > Trifolium repens. The sequence continues at coordinate 57,233,556 of CP125836.1, read as the reverse complement.
CAATGTCGAGTTTCTCTTTGGAAGTCATGGAGGCGCCGGGGGACTGTTCTCCGTCACGGAGGGTCGTGTCAAAGATGCGGACATAAGAGGGGTTAGCTTAGGGATGGATGTGGTTGGGGATGGAAGGAGGACGGTGACGAGGGGGTTGGATATTCTATAAAAAAAAAAAATTTAATTATAGAATTATCCCTAAGTCAGTTTTTTATCCAAGGTGTTGATTGTTAAAATGCAGGCTTTTTGACCAATATACCATCTTTTCAAACATAAATTCCTAATATACCATCTTTTCAAAAAAAAATTCTCATCATACCACACTTTCATAGCACCGTTTGACCGAGAAATTCTCTCTATTGAGAGGCGCCACACCATATGGCGACACTATATTGCTTTTTTCTGGCTTTTGTTCTTTTATGCCAGACACTGAATTTGATAAAATTCTGTCTTTTTTTTGTTTTTTGTCTTTTCTCAAAACTCTCTTTTAATCATAATACTCTTCTAACCATAACTCTCTTCTAGCCCTAACCCTCTCTAACCCTAACCCTCTTTTAAACCCCAAATAAAATTTTTGTTATAAATATATAAAAAAATTATTTTAAAATTAATAAAAATATAAAATCATTAAAACTGAAAAAAAATTAAAAAACTCTCATTTATTTAATATTTAATTATATTATTACATTAATAAAAACATATAAAATAATTATTTTACATTAACATTGACATAGATCTAAGTGTGACATGGTAGAGGTTTACGATTTCGAGTGGGTAAGTGGCGGCGTGCTTGCAATTGCGGTGTTTAGATCAATTCTGAGATTTTGTTCAGAAGATTGTGCTTGTACAGCCAAAGAACTATTTATTACTTGAGTCATCGAATTAAAACAATTTGGACTTGGGATGGCGGGAATCCAAAATGTTGTTGTTGTTGTTGTAGTGTGGTGGTGGTGGTGGGAACCCGAATGGTTGATATAATGATGGGTTGTTGTATTCTTGGGGTTGTGGGAACCCAAACGGTTGATATGTTGATGGAGGTGGTTGAAATGTTGATAAGGACGCGTAATGTTGTTGGGGGGTTTGAGAGTATGTGTACGGATTTGATGTATCTATGTGATATTGTGGTTGAGATAAATGAAAAGGAGTATGAAAAGCTTGTGTGTTGTTGGGTGGGTGGTTGTGGTGATGGATATGTAGTTGGCATTAACTCAACAACACGTGGTCTTGAAGTTGTTGATTTGATGAAAGAAAAGGGGTGGAAATGGCTCTAAACCAAGACAAATAATTGTAGTCTGGTTTAACTTCAACTTCGAAGTGCATTGCACCATTTAAAACGTGCTCGTGTCGACGATCTTAGTCTGCAATCTCATTTGACCACATTCTTTCCCACGAAGTGTCAACAACTTTTCTCAAGGATAACTTGTGGTATTCCTGCATGTCCATTGGTTGTCGTGGAATTTCTTGCGGGAATCCAAATTGAAGTTTGACTCTATCTGATTGGCGTATTTCTACGACTTCAAAACATATCAGATAAGTAGTCGCACTCCATATCCAACCTGGAATATGCTTGATTTCAGATATACACGAGTCAATAAAAAGTGCATATAAAAATCCGGATAATGGCTGGCAAGATCGCTCGTGCAAACATGTGTATTGTGTTCGACACATCGCACAAAATTTCATGAGACAATTCAAAGTTAGGGATCTTCGGAAAAAAGTTATCAATATGGGTAATGATCTCAGTCTTATAACTACAATATTTACATTAATTTCTCTAACATAACATTTGACTTTTATTTTTTTTGCGATATAGAATATGCAATGAAAGGCCATTGTTGGGGTACTACCGCGTGGAAATTGGACGTGAAAATCCAGAGGCTGGGCGGTGGGTCGACAATATCCCTAGACGACATGGACACAAACGTTTGATGATGGTTTGTGATAGGGTCACATGACAACCAACCTTGCTGAGTCAATGAACTCCGTGTTAAAGGGTACTTGGAACCTCTCTATTACGGCTTTGGTGAAGTCAACCTACTTCAAATTGGTTGATTTATTTGTGCAACGGGGAAAACAATGGAATGCTGTATTGAATTCTAGGCAAGCATACACAAAAAAATGTATGAAGATGATTAATGAAGCAGTGCAGAAGTCCACCAGTCACAGAGTCACACATTTTGACCGACAAAGGCTCTGTTTGGTATGCCAAATAAGCTAGCTTATAGTTTTTAGCTTATAAGCTAAAAGCTCTGTTTGGTAACCATTTTAAAAAAAGAGCTTATAGCTTATTTTACTAGCTTGTAGCTTATTTTTCAAATGCTATTTCAAGTAGCTTATGAGCTTATAGCTTATTATTTTTTCTTCCAAAATTTACCCCTATCATCTTACTTGAAAAAAATTAAATATTAATTAAACATATATTTTTTATGTCATTTCACACTTATAAGCTAGTTCAACCGCTAATTTTACCAAACACTACAAATTCTGTTTGGTATGCCAAATAAGCTAGCTTATAGTTTTTAGCTTATAAGCTAAAAACTCTGTTTGGTAACCATTTTAAAAAAAGAGCTTGTAGCTTATTCCCTATAAGTTAAAAGCTAGTTTATAAGTTATCCACTATAAGCACATCCGCTATAAGTTAGCTTATCAGCTATCCGCTATTTTTTACCAAACAGAGCCTTAGTCGCACATTCTCTGTTCAAGAAACTGTCAACTATAATGAGGGTCGACCAATGTGTAATTTCATGGTCGATTTCCTTAACAAGTGTTGTGACTGTGGTAGATTTCAAGCTTTAAATCTACCTTGTTCACATGTCACTGTTGCATGTTTTGGTGTTCGTCAAAGCTACCAAGTTTATATCTCTGAAGTGTACCAAGTTTCTACTGTTTTCAACGTGTACAACGAACCTTTTTAAGTTATTCACAACGAAATTTTGTGGCCCTCTTTTCGAGGCATAAAACTATTTGGAAATGAAGAGATGCGAAGAATCAAAAGAGGCCGTCCAAGCAGTACACGAATAAGGACCTAAATAAACGATTTTACCAAACAACCAAGAAAATATGGGTTATGTGGACAACCGGGTCATAATCGTAGCAAGTGTCCAAATGTTGCGAGCTCATGTACTCAACACTAGTTAGTTTTCTTCTTCTTTAGTTGTTAAAATTGTATTGTCCAAATGTTGAGTATTCGTCTATTATATAATTAAAGATTAAATAAATGAGAGTTTTTTAATATTTTTTTTTTCAGTTTTAATGATTTTATATTTTGATTAATTTTAAAATAATTTTTTAATAATTTTATAACAAAATTTTTATTTGGAGTTTAGAAGGGGGTTAGAGAGGGTTAGGGTTAGATGAGGGTTATAATTAAACAAGAGTTTTGAAAAAGACAAAAATAACAAAAAGACAAAGAATGACACATAATTCCGTGCCTGCCATAAAAGACAAAAAATTTGAAAATTCAATAGAGTGTTGCCACACCATGTGGCGCCACTGAATAAAGAATATTTTCGGTCAAAAGTTGCTATGAAAATGAAAGTGTGGCATGTAGAGAACTTTTTTAAAAAAAAATGGTATATTGGGAATTTGTGTTTCAAATGATGGTGTTTTGGTCTAAAATGCAATTTCATAAAAGAAGCAAATTTATTGTAGCAAACCCCTCTCTCTCTCTCCTATAAAAAATATGTTTTATTTTTATACCAAAAAAATTATTTTGTTTTTAGTCTATAATGACCAATTTATATTCATTTTAATGTCAAAGTTATGATCCTTTTATGATTAAGATAAGATATGTCTATATATTATGTTAAATCTATATAAGTCCATATTATGTTTAAAAATGTCAAAAGTATGTCAAAATTTATCTATTAAGGGCAAAACACAAAACAAAATTTTTTGAGATTAAAATCTGTTTTTTTTAAGGGACGAAAAATAAAATTCACTAACTTTATAACTTTATAGGGGTAAAAATTATATTTTATCCTAAGAGCATTGCTATTTAACATGAAATTTTTACACAAGAAATGCAAGAATTAACACATGGCAAAATCTTAAAAGATGATGTCATTTAATCTTCTTTTTTAGTGGAAAACATGGGTGGTTATGGATGTAATCAAGGGTGAGGATTTATTCTTCTCTTTCTTGCATCAAAAAATTCTTGCTAAATAGCATTTTCCTTATCTAATAGGTATATATCGTGTTCATAAAATATCAATATATTAATTGTACACTATAATGTTTGTGTATGTAAAGTGTTTTGTTCAAATCCAAACGTTTCCATTTTTTGCATAATTTTATAAGGAGGAATTGTATCTATGACGCAGTGATTACGCCAAAAATAGGCTGCTCTTGGATGAGAATGAGCAATCAAATTTTTTGGTCGCCTAATAAATTTGAATTTTGATCCACTAAAGTGAGTAAAGTGTAAAGTAAAAAAATAATAGTTGTTGATTATAACAACCACATTATTTGTTATGATGTACTTATAATATCTTAGTTTTGATTTATTAATTAACGGTTGATATTACTCACTTTACACTTTAAAATAAATCATTCACTTTACAGAAATCAGATCAAATAAACTTAACCTCAAAGTTGGGAAAACAATACAAACTAGATCTAATACTAGAATTGATAAAGAGAAAGAAAAAAAAAATCTACTAAAATTAATGGAACTAAACTTGGATACTCATACTCTTTTAGCATAAATCAAGTTAACCGATATTTGAGAGTCGGTCTCAAACACAATCCAATCTCATCCGAATTCTTGATAGCCAACTGAGTTGCTTTTGACGACACCAATCTTTCTACTTTAATTGTAGATAATTTAGCATGATTCCATATGGTTCATGCAGGGATAAAATCCCTTGAAATGCTTCTAAAACAACAAGCATAAGAAGTCATGCCCGCCTCAAAAGATGGAAACATCTGCATTGCATTTGAACAACCCTTAAGTCGTTCTTTCTCATCGCAAATTGATTTGCAAACTAGTTCTAATGATGTTGAGTTGCTTCTATTGTTGTATCTCAAACCACTCCTTCCACATTCTGAAGGCATGCTGCCCCACCTAAGAAGCACTTTGCTTATGACCATTCCACACTATTTCGTCTCTATTTTGCAAAATGCATCAAACTAGCATTGGAGTTCTGCCCGCGACGTTCCTATCCTCCTTACTGCACACATAAAAGCAACTCTGCAGTGGAAGAGAAGCCTTGCAACCTGTCCCGCAACATGCAATCCAGGCCTGCCGCTCCCCAACTGTTCCGCACTTGTGCACAATTGACAGAAATGTGGGTATAATCTTCAATTTCTTCATCACACAATGGACAACTCAATATACAGTCAATGTGCTGCTATCACAACATAGAACATGTGGGAATACAGTCTCTGCACAACATTCACACCAAGTGATGCGCCTTCAATGGAGCGTCAAAGCACCAAAGATCGGATCACTCACCATGCACCTGATTACTACCATTTTGCAGCAACTCCATAACTAAATTATTGCCAACCTTAATCGAGCAGATTACAAGTCATTCATGTCATCATCTCATATCAATTTATCACATTGCACTAATGGAAACATAGGGACCGGCAAGATAGCATCGGCCATAAAAAAAATAAAAATAAAAATAAATAAAAAACTCTTGAATTTTATTGGTATGCCATCTTTTCTCCCCTTCTACCATTAATTGATTCACGTTCATCGCATACACCTCTTGTCTTTTAGGGGAATGAATCCATTTATCACCCTTACTACAAAGCCAAAGATGCTTCATTATTTTAACTTTGCTCCCATCTACAACCCCTTAAAATCACTTGTCTAGCATTCCATAAACTCCTCTACGCATAACTCGGACTATGACCAATGTTTGCTTCAAGAAAGGATGAATCGGGAAAGAACCTTTGCTTTTTATTTTTACTTGGACCAGTAAATGGTCGATAAATTTAGTATTGTGCAAGTTGAGTTGTAACTAAAATATAATAACACAATACCCACCTCATATTGGATAAGCATGTTTGTATGATGGCACGGTTTGCACTGCTCTCATTATTCTACTTTAAATAAATTAAACAATATGGCAGACCTTTACACATACAATCCTGAGTCCATATTGCAGTGTGGTAGTGAACTAGTGATTTTTTGTGACCAACAATAACACATACAGCCAGTCAATCAAATATAAACTTTACAGCATATGCCATACTATATTCACTATCTTATCTAGCTATAACAACGTGCAGCAAACATAAATACTGCTGCATATAACATGCTTGAAAGATATACATCTGTGTATTTTATGAAAATTATTATCAGAACTCTCCGTAGCATTTGAAGCACATGACTGTATTCAGCACCTACTGCATGCATGTGAAAAAAAGGGTATCAGCCTATGATACAGATAATGAAGACAAATAAAAAATAATATACATGAATGAATGAGAAAAACTAACCATCAGGAAAATGAATTAATCAAATTCCTCTAAGAAGCTCATTGAACATATATTTGACAAGGCAAAAGTGCTTGACAGATGACATGCAAACTCACTCTTGATTGAATCAAAGGAAGTTCCTTTGAAAGTTTCCAGAATTAAACCTTGAAGATAATCCCTCAGACATGCCTTCTGCATCAAGTTTTACTTTCATCCTCCCAGCAGTCAGATCCTTTTCACGATCCCATGGTTTCCATGGATGTTGACCTATCCATTCTCCCTTATCCGTCGTCTGTTGCTTGGACTTTTTCTTGGATTTGCTAGCAACCTCTTCTTGATGTTTTTGCACCAATGTTTTTGATCGTTTTGCTTTGTTGTATTTGTCCACCAAATCTGCATCTGTACTAGCCCTTTTCTTATCTTCTTCGTTTGAGGCAAGTGCAGTGGCCTGGTTGTATGCTTCCAAATAACTGCCATGCAGATATCATTTTTTCCATAAAGCTATTGAAATCATGGAGTGGACTATACAGATTGAATAAAAGGAAAAAACATCAACCAAATCATTCTAGGTGAAAGAAGATACATACTTCATCTTTGCTTTCTGAGCTCTGTCAGTAGGGGTGTCTGTCCAAATACTAGTGTCTCCTCTACCTTCCTTTGTTCCCCGGCTAAATTGGGTTGATTGCATAGACACGCCACCAGGCTGAAATACATTAACATATGAAATGATCAAATAAATGGCCATCCTTTACCAAAATAGAGTTATTTTAAATCACCTTTCATGTAAATTAACTGCAATAACTATTACTCTGTTTATTAATGTTTTCCAATTTTTTTTAAAAGGGACTGCATATCAAACTTCAATGCAAAAACACAAGCACTAGAAGAATAGTGGTATGATAAATTAGAATCGAAGTTAACGGCGGCAGGAAAACACTGTTTGGTAGTCAAACAAAACCAAGGCATATTCCTTTGATTAAAATATGTTTTTTATTCCAGCAATATACTCTTTTTTTTTTTTTCCGGTCTCGAAATGGTCCCTGAATTATTATCTTTTTCCAGTTAATCTCTTTTTGTTTTAGTCTGCGACTTTCTGTAATATACTCATTTCTTTGTCTTAGTTATTAGCAATGTAGTCAGGGTCGAGTTTTTACGTAGGGTCGTTAGGCTGGTGATGGATCGTAAGCACGAGGGTCGTAGCACGGTTCGTAAGACCCTACTTAAGGGCGAAATTGTAACTTCACATATATATACATATACACACACACAAAAATAATACATAAACAAAAATTCAAAATAAACTTGTTAATTAATATTTCATATTCATCATTCCAATTGTTCATAACAACCAATACTCATATTCAGCCATTTCAAACTAGAAAAAACATAGACTCTTGAAAACAAACTAGATAAAACAGAGTAAGGGTGAGACAAAATAAAGTCAAGGCTCAAAAAATAGAGTTTGGTGAATGTGAAAGAAAACAGGGTTGATCATATGGCTTAGGGTTCGAAAACAGAGAACAATGGTGATGGCGACAGCGCCGGAATAGTAGAACGGTGGTGACGGCGCCGGAAGAAGACCATGGCTTAGGGTTTTTGTCTTGCGGTGAAGGTGAGAGGCGATGAAGTTGAAAATCGAAAGGAAAGCTTTACTGAAATAAAAACGCGTGTTTTGGGATTTAGGGTTAAAAGTAATTCCGGGTTATGAAATAACCCGACCCGATTCGCACAGCCCAACTCATTTGAAGAGCAAAACCAGCCCAGCACGACGATCCTGCAAGTAAAACGCGACCCTGACAGCGAAAAAGCTCAAAAACGACCCTTAGCATGGTCGGAGCACGGCCGGCCGCCGGAAACATGTAAGGTCGTGCGACCCTACGCTGCAGCACGCGACCTTGACTACACTGGTTATTAGTCTATGTATAATAGTATATTACAAGAACCAAAACAAAGAAAAAAAAGTATATTTTCATGGCCTAACAAATAACGAAGACTAAAATGAAAAATATATATTATATGGATCATTTCGCGAGAAACATTGTATAGACTAAAACCTCAACCCAAGAAGAAACATATTTAAGCTTAATTCTATCCATTTTAAGAATTTAGCAATGTCCCACCACCAGAACCTCAACCCAAGAAGAAAACTAAAGATAAATACAAAAATAAACCCAGAGCTAGATTAATATGTCTAACTGGTATGTACAAACTACAAAATCAACCAAAATTTGTCCAACAACAGTTCCATAGAAATCTAAACTAAACCAACCCAGAACATTCCAAATTCCAATAGGACCTACTAATCACCTAAACATCATATATGTGTTACAGACAGCAACTCTATATTGTATTAGAAATTCATCATTAAAACACGTTTGGATGCTACTCTATTATATCATACAGAAGGGTTGTGTTTTCCAAACTTCTTGTGTCCTACTGTACTAATGAAACTTGCCTAGAAGTAAAAGATATATGATTGACAGTACTTACTTTCCTCTCCGGAGGCAATGTTGTCATCCATTCATCTCTTGTGGGTTCCACTTTAACCTCTGTCTGTGCCAGAAGCTCCTCGTCACCCTCCATGGATATACCTGCCGAAAAATCCTAGTAATGAGGAGACAGCAAAGTTCCCAAGTAATAACACCTAATAACACAACCCTCCCACTTAACACCAGGAAGAGGGCAATGAGCATGCCAATATCATTCCGAATAAAACAAATTAAACACCAAGACAAAATTATCAGGAACATTTCTGTGTTTGTTTATTGACATGTGACAATGTGGTAAAGCACCTTCTCCCTTAGGTGAAAGGCTAGATCATCACGATTAGCAACAAAATAAGAATAAAAGAAGGCTTCTAATAAGTGTCTAGCCTTTATGTAGGACCAGAATGGGGTATTATTTAATATAAACAGAAAATCTTTCACCTCTGGTTCATATATTACAATCTCTAAATATCAATATAAGTATTTTGAGATTAAACACTTTTTTTTACAAAGAAATAGTGAATTGCTTTGTGTGTGTTGGAAAATGTAATCCTCAACATTAAGTGCCGATTATAACATCTCCTAACAGCAAGTTGCCAAAATAATGTCTTCCAAGAATAATGTACATTTGCTCTTACTTCGTTTCTTAACATGACCTTTTTGGTTTGATGAATTCTTGCATGAGCACATACCAATAGGGCATAACCAATTATCACAAGTTTTGATGTCCTTTCTTGATTAACTTAAATAATTAAATATCTTAAGCTTATGATAGATTGTCCAATGGACATTGTGCCTATTTTCCCATCCTAACTCCAATTTTTTCCTCTACAGAAACTCCTATCCCTCACTGTTATATTGGCAGTTTGTGCAGGAAAGTGGCATGAACAACATATGCATGAACCAACTGCCTCAAAAACTTATACTGTTGAATTAAAACACATTGGCGACTTCTATGTCATATTTCTAACACACCCTCGCACAAAAGCTCTTCGGGCTTGAAGCGTGTGGATAACACAAAGACCCAAAAGCTCAAGTTGTCAGGTGAGGACATGTGAATTGTTTTTGCGTCCTATTATAATATATCTCTAACAACCTTAACAGGAACCATCTACATTGTAGAAGCTCACCTTGGGATCTTCTCCACAGTGCAGCCTCTCGCATGACTTTAAGTTCAGCCTGCAGTCATGTGTGAAGGTATTAGGATTCAGAAACTAGTATGGCCAGACAAGTTCAGTTGAATTGGTTACCTTAAAGTCCTCCTGTTCTTGTTTGAGTTTGATTTTATCATCCATTGCTTTCCGCTACACAAAGCACGCAACATCATCTTGTTAATTGAAATTAAAAAGTCAAAAAAATTGCATGCAGATTTAAAAATCAGGAATAGAACAAAGAATCCAACTGATTAGAAGACAAACATGAGAACAAAGAATTTTTGGAGCAAAAAATCAGATGCCAAAACAAAACACGACTTTAAACTGCCACAGAATATTGTTTATTCAGTCACATCAAACATATGCAGAAGTAATAATATGGGTAATGTGCTGTGCATGCAAACGCTAAAACCTTTTTCAAACGATTCCAACATTGCCCTAAATTACTAATTATTCAAGTTCCTTCAACCACGATTCTGCTTTGCAAGTGAATTTCAAAATACACACGATTATTTGAACTATTTAGTGTCCCTAGAGTTATAATTAGTACAAAGTGTATTCAAATAGCAACCATAGTGGAACTATACCATTGTAGCATAGCGGAATTTAAACAAACCACTATTTTCCGCAATTGACAGATATGCCTCTGACCTCTAATCAAAATAAAATTTTAAATAAATCGAGCCCAAATTGTGTTTGATAATTGAACATCTAAAGAAGTCCAATTTTACAGAATAATCTTCAAGACATAATTGGCCCTTAAATTAGAAATGCATACAGAAGTCAGAAATATCAAATAAATGGCATGCTCAACAATTCACCAATACCTCCAGCACTCATATCTCATTAGCTCCCCAGTATCAGAAGCATTTGATGTATAATGTTGAAAGGGACTTTGGATAGGATAAATTTAGATATTTGTGACTTCTATTTTAGGAATGAAGATAACTATCTCCCTGATTCGCATCTTATCACATCAATAATAGATGGCATTGTATTCTATTTTTTAATATCAATTAATAATACAGATTATAGTTTCCTTCAAATGACATCAACCAACCTAGGAATTCCCAAAGATATAAAGTAATTGATTGACATGCGGACATAAAATTAAACTAAAGATACCACCAAAAGCTAATTAAACTTCAATAATAAACCAACCACCTGCCGGGCTCACCTTTTCTGGATCTTGTAACTCTTTAAAAGCTTTATTTAATTTAATAAATGCTTGATGGGCTTGTGGATGAGAGCATTTATCTGGATGAACTAAGAGTGACATCTTCCAGTACCTAACAGACATTAATCGAGACATGATTAGACATACAAATAATCTTATCATATGTAGTTGTATGGTAGCATAATACTCGGTTGTCTGTGTTTCTGTTGTTGCATAGAATATCGAGTTTGATATACTTTAGTGGTTTTTTTCCTTCTCAGTTCCTTGTGTAGAGTTCCAAGTATATACTTGAAAGTAAAACCAAATTAGTTATATCCAGTCAAATTCTAAATATTATTTACCATAAACCGCGTCTTCACTTTGGGAACAAGTTGTTATTGTCTATATTTTGACATTAATATGATAAATACAAATATACAACGATTCGAATTGAGAAGATTTTCACAAAGACTTGGGGTCTTTTTTGGTTGGGCGTTTTTGGAGGGGATGGAATATTTTAAACGAAGTTTATTTGGTTCAGTTTTTTATAAGTTGCAGCATTATATTATTATAAATTATAAAATGATAATAAAGGGAAACATTTTTTCAAAATGTGTGTCCTCCTCCCCTTCAATAAAATCCCTCCCCTCCCTTCCGTTGAACCAAACAGACCCTTAGGGGGCGTTTATTTCGAGGCATATAATTATGTTACCAGAAATGATATCCCCGGAATATTATTCCCAACAAAGATGTATCATAAATACCTATGATCCCCTATGAATGTTTTCATTTTTTCAGTTCAGCAATATTACAAAAAATGAGGCAGAATAAATAGAAAGTGGGAAGTTCTGATTACAAGAGTTAAAAATAAGTCCTACTTCATTTCCCATAGGAGTATAAGATTCCCACCCTTCAAATAGGAATAGAAATTGGGGAAGAAAACATGTTTAATCTAGACTCCTGGGAATAAATAATACCCATATTTTTTTTAATAACATGTACATATGACTTGCAACAACCACACTCTTTATAACTTATTTGGGTAATAGGCAGGAAAAAACTGAAGAATCGTTCAGACAATGACCATTTACTAATAATTTGTGCTGTGGAGATGATACACTTGAATCAGTATCTAGAATGATTATTATCAAAATATTTTGCCAGAAACGGGTATTGCTTTGGTCAATTAAAGAACAACATAAAGGAAAGCATACCTTTTCTTTATGTTAACATCGGACATATTATGGTTAACTCCTAGAACATCATATGGGCTGTCGATCCCAGCTTCCATTATCCTGGCGACCTGATACATAAACAGGTGATTAGTGGTACCTCCACATTCAATTACAGAATAAATATCCAAAATAAGTCAGTAATAAATCTACCAGAACAAGTAAACTGAGAATTAACAAGCTTCTTTTTCAAAAAATTAGATAGAGAGATTACAAAAACACAAATGATCGACAAAGAGAAAACCAATCATAAAAAGACTATAAAAAAAACTATAAAGATCCCTGTCTTCAAAGAGTTAAATTAATAATCCCCATCTAATTAATCCCCTAAAGAATCCATGGCCACAGGAAACCAAACTATTATATCCATAACTAAAGCAAAAACTGACTGGCTATTAAACATCAATCCAAAAACAGAAATTGTTAATGCATTCAAATTCAGATAAAGGCATGGAATCTTATAAATTGATGAGACTCGTGAGAGATGTCATAAAATAAACTGGACAGACATACAGTTCACTTGAGCTTAAGGAAGCCACTGCCTACATAATCAGGGAGACTATAAAAACCATATGCCACCAAATTAAAGTTTTTTCTCATGTTCTCCAAATAAAATCTAAACTTATAATTGAAATACCGTGTATCAATTATCAAAACCGGATTTTACCTTAAAACTGAAAGAAAGTACAAAAATTTGATCCTAGGTTAATTACGATTCAGATTAAATACCTCTTCAAAACGTTCTGCTTCGTTAGCTGATTCTGCTTCAGAAACCATAGCAGGAGGTGGAGGTCCCACAAATAGTTCGGTATCATCGTCCAATTCAGCTTCTCTAAAGACATAAATTTGAAAATATCATGCAACATCATCTGGTATGAATTGACTCAGCTGAGTCAAGAAACATATTCAACAAAAAAAGAACTTCAGAAATCAGTACCTGAACTCGGTCTGTGCTTCTGTTAATTTAGCAGCAGCAGCAAGTAATTCAGCAGACGGCATAGCTGGACCAATCACCCTGCAGAGAAAACAAAAATTTAACAAAAAAAACTTCGAAAAAATAAATAAAGATGTCAAGAAACAAAATGACTAACCTTTTCCTAGGACCAACAGAATGATCCTCAGGAGGTTCTATTGAATTGTCATCTACCGTCTGTTCTGCCGGAGCCGATGTTTCAGGCAATGCTGCTGAAGGTTCCGTTCGATCATTCGCAGGATGCATATAAGATTGAATTAGAGGGCCAATAACATCTAAAGTAGGAGAAGCTTTAGAAGGCAACAAAAAAACTCTATCCCCATTTTCCTTAAGATTTAAGGAAATGAATAGCTTCTTCAAATGCTTCACTAGAGACTTCTCTGATATATCCTTTATATCCACAGCTTGTCCATTGTCAATCATTTGCAATAGCTAAATACAACACCAAGAAAAAAAAAACTCAAAATTCATTCAATTAAAAAAATAAAAACTCACTTTAGGGTTCTTAATTTACATGTATTTCATCGTCTAAACAATTTAAACCCTAAGAGTTAAATTAAATTTAAAATTAAAAGTGAAATTTATTGATACCTGCATCAAATCGTTGCCGACATTGGGAAACTCTGTCAACATTTCACGGAGCGCGGTTTGTGGTTGAATTTCATCGTCGGAAGAATTGGATTCATCGGAATAGTGGTGGCGCTTGGTTTTTTTCCTATCTCTGTCTCTCCTTTTTCTCTTTTCCTTTCTTCTGCTATCCTTTTCTCGCTTGGAGCTTCCTTCACTTTTTCTGCGGCGGTCTTTTTCACGGCGATGACGGCGGCGGCGAGAAGAGCGGTCGGAGTCAGAATCGGAGTCGGTGGAAGGAGAGGATGAAGGAGAAGGAGAGGTTGAATCGTGTTGACGACGGTGCTTTTTTCTTTTGTCGCCCATATTTTCAGAAGCTACAGCAGATCAGCGGGGTTCCGCAAATCAAACCAACAATATATGGCTCTTCGAGGTCAGTGATGATGTCCAAGGACCACTGAGGCTTGTTTGGGAAGGCTTGTTTATAGCTTATAGTTTTTAGCTTATAAGCTAAAAGTTCTGTTTGATCGTTTTTAAAAAAGAGTTTATATAGCTTATTTTACTAGCTTATAATTTATTTTTCAAATTTTATTTCAAGTAGTTTATGAGCTTATAGTTTATAACTTATCATTTTTTATTCCAATTTTACTCTTATCCGCTGTAAGCTCATCCGTCAAGCTAACTTATCAGATATCCGCTATTTTTTACTAAGCAGAGACTAAATGTACCTGTTTGGTTGCATGGTGGGAACCATAAACGTGTGGTTGCGGCAAGTAAACGTGATTTATATGTTAATATTCATGTTTGACTCGATGAGATAAAAATCGATTCAATGCCCAAAATCGATTTTAGTTTGAAGTTGATATTGCTAGCTTATGCGGCAAATGAAATCCATTCCGATAGATATGTTTATTTATGATTTTGTTTTATACATCAAATAAAAAATTAGTTTAAAGATGGTAGACAGACGGTGTAAAGGATGTTTACACGGACAACCAATAAGAAATCATCATTCTTCCATGTCATACACGTAGTTTCAAATAACCATACATAAGTGGGGTGATGTGGTAAATTAGTGGATTTTCATTAAATGTTTGTGTAAAAATATTTTACACTGACTGTGCATATCCATTAAATCCATAAAAAATTATGAATTTCATTTTTATGGTGGAAAAAATTTATTTTAATCAAAATTAATTCTATCAAAATCAATTATCGTCACCGCAAAATCAATTCAATTATTCTCAATTGAAGTATAGTATGTGTCAAAAAAAAGTGAAGTATAGTAAAAAAAAATAAAAATTGTTTTTTCTAAATTAAAAATTGAATTTCTTTTTAATGTATCGCACAATAATTAATTTTGTTTATTGGGATTGAAAATAAGTCGACTCATTCTTCACAATGTGGTAAAAATTTTGATAGTGAACAATTTGTAAGTACCTTGGTTAGGGTAAGAGATTTTTAAATTCTTAAACATGCTCTTTACTTTATTTAGTTCATGAAACTCAATTCACCTAAAAAATGTGAATGAAAAGACGCTATCTCGAAAAACTAAAAAAAATAAATTAAAAAACCTAAATTTTCATAAGTTGTCATATAAATATATTTAAACTTTTAACTTATAAATTCATTAAGCAAACTTGAAATATAAGAATGTAAGTTTTTGTTTTGCTTTGAGAAATCATACAAGTAAATTTGATATCATATTTAACCCAAAATTTTAGATATATATAAGTCCTCTCGATTATATATATTATTCATTCATTTTTGTATTTAATATAAAACTCTTGCTCACATTTAATAGAGTAGCACTCTGGACCAAGCTCAATTGTTCCTGTGAATCTGATTAAAAAACCACTCTCACAAGTCATAAAACCATAATATATAATAGCTTCACAAAACTTAACAAACATATATGAATATATCAACTTAATGACTTGAAAAATCAAACATATATATTACTAAGATAATTACACATAAACTCTTTGAACTTTTTACAAAAAGTTTACAGACTTTGGTGTTAGAAAATAAAAAATGTCAAATAAAAATGGTATAAAAGCGTGTTGATTGTCAGAACACACACTTTCTCATATTTAACTGTTTTACTTGAAGTAGTTTTAAAGGTTGTCCATTCCATAGTAAAATCTTCAACACTAGTCTCACAGGTGGAAAAACTCCGATCAAATCAACACAAATATGTTTCCCTCCTACCATTTCATACACCATAATATTTACAAATTTGATTTAATTAATAAATACTACTATATTTTAAATGAGAGCAAATATATAAATTAGAATATAAAGTTGATTTAAATTATATGTGCATGTGTCATACAAGTGATACAACTGAACCTTGTTGGTGTAACGAGAACAAAAACTTGGACTATAATTAATGCACAACAAATAGTTGTAAACCTCATTCATTTCATTCCCTTGTAAGGTAGTACCAAATAAACGACATGAAAGCATAAATATATTATTGTAACACCAAATCATATATAACATCATTCACATTCCTTTGTAGCTATGTGCTCCTTTGAATGCCTTATTTTCTAACCTTATTACCACAATATTGTTCAGCCTATTTTTTACATACAACATGCATATATATATATAGCTAGCTTCCAATTTATGAAATCATATATTGGATAGATATAGTGATGATTATTTAATTATGGGCACTTGAGCTTTCCTCCATGTGTGGTGAGGGAGGCATAGCAAGGACACATATTTGTGTTCCCAGATGTGCCTGGTGGCACACAGTTACATTTTTTACAACAATCAGTACATGCCCTCAAGCATATCTTTTTCCTTGATGTCTTGCTGCACCTGTAATTGCACTTACCATTGCAATCTGCAACACATACAAAATTGTTTTTTTATTAATAAATTGAACAAAATAATCTAACAAATGTATAGAAATAATAAATCATCCTTCTTTTATTATTTTTTTTAATAGCCTAGTGGCTTGAAATTCCACCTTAAAGGTGAATAAGTGGAGTGTCTGGGGTTCGAACCCTGGCTCCTGCACATATAGTGTGATGTCCCAACCAATTGAGCTAAGCTCATGGGGACTCCTTCTTTTATTTTCTATTAATGTAATTAATAATAATAAATAACAATACAATATTTTTATGATTGAATTTTTTTTTTGTAATAGGTCTTACCTATCTGTGAAGCAGAAACCATGTGTTGATTTCCACTATAGATCTCCAACTGAAAATTACATTTAAAGAAAAGAGGAAAAAATCAGCAACATGAGTTAGTAGGTGATTCAAAAAAATTATGTTTAGGCAATAATAAAAAAGAAAGAAAATATAGTAAAACAATGACTTTCCCACATAAATATATAAAAACTGTGGAAATTTAAAATTTAAAATATGCTAGCATTTTATCTCAAAGGAACTTAATAAAACCAAAAAAAAAAAAAAACACTACAATAAACAAAACATGTGACTTTGTACCAAAAAAAACAAACATGTGACAAATATGGACAAATCAGAATTCTATGCACATATATGTAATAAAAACTAGCTGCAAAATTGTTATTAGAGAGTGATTTAATTTTTTTGGTCACAAGTTTATGTTGATAATTTTATTTTTTCAAGTAGTGAAAAAATTAAAATAATATATAGTAAGTATACATATAAGGATTGATATGATGAAAGAACCATTAACTGTACCTCTTGAATAAGGATGAGGCAGAGAAGTGCCAAGATTAGTGTATTTTTGGTGAAGGCCATTGGTTTGTAATTGTTAGGAAATTAAACAAGTTTAAAGACAAAAAGACAGTGATAGAGGAAAATGTTTGTGAAAGTAGAAGGGGTGTGTGTGACTATTTATAGGGGAAAAGAGTGGGTTGTTACAATTGTGTACAAGCTGGATCATTAAGAAAGTGATGATTATCTTTCAACAAACTTCACTATTCATGTGGCATGGATGTGGACTTTGAAAGTTTTTGAGCCGTGAGTGAATGAAAATGACCAAGTGATTACCTAAACTTTTTGTTTACCATGGTCATGGGACATAGAAACGTAATTGTTTATGTCAATGGCCTATGGAAAATGCTAGCCTCCTAGAGGAAACTAGAGACCCATGTTAAAAGTATTTAAATATAGAAATTTTATATTTAACAATAAAAAAGATTATAATTAGTTTATCTATACTATTCTTTGAAGAATTGAGATATTTATCTAACAATCGATAACAATAAATCACATTAGTAAATTTGCATGTGAAACAAAAGTTAGTTTGTGGATGAATATCAAATGTGAATCAACTTGTATGATTTATTCTCATTGATTGTTGAGTAAATACCCTAAATTCTTCATTGGTTGTTAATTGGTTGAACTGCAACACTGACGGAGCTTTATTCATGAATGAGAGAAAGTTTGGCGTCAGAGTTTGCTTTTCGAGATAACTTAGGCTCCATTATACAAGTTCATACAATGATTTTTCTTTCGAAGTCACAGTCCCTACATGCAAAGCCACCGCTTTGAAGCATGCTCTTCTTTTAGTTATATCTAATGACTTTGAGAGGATTATTTTTGAAACAGATTGTCAACATGTTGTGAATATTTTGAGGAATGATTTTATGTATGAAAATGAGCTAGAAACTCTATTATCCTCTTGTAGGTCTTTAATTCACTCTAATGCTAATTACAATTTACAACATAGATTTTGCTCATAGGCAAGCCAATAGAGTTGCTCATAATATTGTTAAAACATCTATATTTCAGTCTAGCCGTCTTTTCTATTATTTTTGAAGAAATACGCAATAAGTTCCTTTTGATTAAAAAAATTACACAAATTTTAAGAAAATATTTCTTTGTCTCCTTAACGTATACTCTTTGAACATATTGGCATAACTTAACTAATTATTTTGTTATCACCCTTTCTCAATTGATTAAGAATATATAGCTTTTAATGTCCAAATGAAATAATCATTAGTCACTTTTATCTCATGATAAAACTTCATCCCCGAAGGGTAAAAAAAAAATCCTCTCATTTGTTGGGATTATTGTACTTTCTTTTTCTTTGGTATAAAAAATGTGAGATATAGACTATCTCAAAAAGTTGTAGATCATTTTTTCAACAACTAATAAGAATTTGTTTTTGTGATTAACTTTCGTTAATTGTTGGATAAATTACTCTCTTCAACGGATCATTCACATGAAAAAAATATTTTTTTTTCTTTTTTAAAATTCAAATTCCGGACAATTAACTTATTTACTAAGTTACTTAACAAATTTTTTTTTTATAATATATTAGTCAGTCACGAATCACATGATATGTTTCATTCGAAGAAAAAATTTGAAATCTGGTTCTTTTTTTTGTTACGTAATAATAAATATTACCGAAACTCACAGTGAGATTTTAAATTTAAATCCCGAATGAGGACGTTTAATCTAACAATATTGGTATTGGTATTGGCAATTGAATCAAAAGTTATGTACCAGAAATTTTGTCAATATTAAAAAAAAAATTTGGCAACTTGTCATATTATTAAAAAAAATAGGGTTAATAAGCATTTACCCCTGCAAAGTAGGCGAGTTTTGCGTTACCTCCTGTAACTTTTTTATTTGAGATTATCCCCTTGTAATGTTGCAGATTTTATTTTCTAGTTCATTTTTTTCCGGGGGTAAAACAAAACAACATTACAGGGGTAAAATGAACTAGAAAAAAAAATTTGCAACATTACAAGTGGGTAATTTCAAATAAAAATTTATAGGGGGTAACGCAAAACTCGCCTACTTTGCAGGGAGTAAAAACCTATTAACCCAAAAAAATACTAACATCTTCTAAAACTATTTAAGAAAAAACTGAAATTACTAGTCTATGATCAGTTGATTCAGTTGTTTATTTCAATCCTGATGTAGTAATAAATGATAAATATTCAGTAGTATTTTGTTACTTAAATAACCTTTCGATACTTGTTTGGGATTAACATTCGTCACTGTGATTAAGTTAACAAAAAGAACAAGAAATATTGTAAAACGAATTAGAGAGATTCAATGAATTATACATGTGGAAAGAGATTAATGACATTTGCTAGCATGACTGGAGCAAAACGTTAATATGCCTACCAGGAAGGAATATCTCACGCACGTAGAATCATGCATACACTTTAGATGGGATTTGAATTCTTTTACTTTAGTAATTACTTTCTGGTAACTTTACTTTATATTAATTAATGTAAACATAAAAAGCTAATTTGTAGTATGTTGTATAAAAAAGTTTTGATATGGACACGTAAATACAATTCAGCTGGTAGCTGTAAGGACGTTCATACTTGATATGCAGAAGTTCATATTTAAATTTGGGATTATTAATTTCTTTACGGGTATAAATTTAGCTACTATTTTACTTGACAAAAAAATAATTTTGCTCAAAAATTCGGTAGATTTCACCGTTTGAATACATTATGATATTACTTCTTTACCTACAATACAAACTTACCCAAAATATAAGACCTTACACATATGTATAAAACTAGTTTACAGTCCTCGAGAATTTAGCTCATTTGATAGGAATAATAACATTTTATATATAGGAGGCAGGGTTCAATCCCTGGACACTCCAGTTATTCACCTTATGAGTTGATTTTCAAGTCACTAGGATATCTAACTAAAGAAAACTAGTTTACATACATATACATACACATTAAATTCATGAGTTTAATTTCTAATAGTCATTTTTGCATATTTTTTTCATAGCATGTGGAACAATAAATCTTTGCACATAATTTGAATCGGAGCTCATTAAATCAGAATTTTTAATGTCTCTACGAGCTTAACTTAGTTGATAAGAACATCATATTTTATATGCACGAACCAGAATTCAAAATTCAGACACTCCACTTATTCTTTTTAAAGTTGAAATTCTAGTCACCAGTAAGTGCCCGTTTGGTTTAGCTTATTTTTTAGTTTATGTAAATAACTTATGCAATTTTTATGTATTATTATACGTTTTTCAAAGTAGTTTATGATAAAATACCTTATAAAAATTCAATTTTCACTAGTGTGAACTTATAAAATAGCATCAAACCTAATTTATATTGCATAAACCGTTTGCATAAGCTCAAAAATAAGTTACGCCATAATTGGAAACGGCAAGGAAAAAGAAAAAAAAAATAGTCTGGATAAGGTGCTATATATGCTGGTTGCCCTGTTTTCAAATGATCACAGGAATGTGTGGCTCTAACCTTACTTTTTCTTGGCAATTAAAATCAATTGAAATTAGGCGCTGGCTAGCATGGGAAAGGAACATAGGTCTCCCACCATGGGAGACCATTTTTTTTGCAAGTGCATGGTACTCTTGCCCACACTATATCAATTATGCTTTTTTTTTTTTTTTCCTTTTTTGTGTAAGACTCTATTTGATAAAATTAGTGGATGATTGATAAATTAGTTTATCACCTATAACTTATGACTGATAGCTAATAATTAGTGGCTGATAAACTAGTTGAAGTGTTTGGTAAAATTAGCAGTTTAACTATATGATAAATGTAAATTGACATAAAAAAAATAATCTTAATTAATAATAAAACTTATATCAAATTAATATTTAAAAATAAGCATAATAAAATATATTTATCATAATTATATAAAAACAATCAACGTATATTAATGGAAAAAAACTAACAATATTGAAAGTAATTAATCAATTATATAAAACAACTTACGTGTTAATAAAAAAATGTTCATAACCATATTGAACACAATTCACTCATGTTTTTTTAATTTTCCACTTTTGTTTGAAATTATCTTTGCATTAAGATTGAATTATTAGACTAATGAGACTTGAATACATGTTTTATGAGCACTTAGGGTCGGAAATGAGTCGAGCTGAATCGAACTCGTCTGAGCTCGATTCGAATCGATAGGAATTTATTCAGCTCGAAATTCGGCTCGAGTTCGACACAATTTTTTTTTCAACTTGAATTCGGCTCATTTAAAGTTCACGAACAGTTCGGTTCGGCTCGTTACGTTCAACTCGTTAAGTCAAATCACATGATTTTACAATCATTTTTTTTTTCAAAATTTGATCTGTATCCTTTTAAAACTATTTTTTAAAAAGAAAAAAACAAATATTAAATTTAAAATAAATGAGAGAAAAGGTAATGAAAAATGAAAAGTCTTTTGAGAAAGAGAGTTTAAAGGAGTAATATTTTTTTTTTGTAAAGATAACGTAAGTAATATCTGTATATGAGAATTGAAAAATTTATTAATGTGTCTAGTTAAAAAGATTGGAAAAGTCTTAATTTTGGACTCAAGTTCAGCTCATTTGGTTCATGAATCAAGTTCACGAGTTAATTATCAAATCGAACTTCGAACTATTCACGCGTTAGCTCGGAGCATTAGCTTAATATGAATTTTTTAAACGGAACAATTTTACGATAAAAATAACAAAAATCATAACTTAGAATATCAAATTTTGAATTCATATTTTCTGGAGAAACTTTTATGATGTTCTAAACATACATGTGAAAAAATCATTTAAAAATACATGTTGACTTAACAATAAAGATTAAAAATAAATGCATGATAATTTTTTGGGGACTAAAAATTTTATAAAAATTAAGTAAGGACTAAACTTAAAAATTTTGTCTAGACAAAAAACATATTTAACGCTTAAGAAAACAGATCTGAGTTTCAACTACCAATTTAAAAATAAGAATTTTTGTAATTTACTTTTTTTCAAAAAAAAAAATGTCAAACTCATGAAAATAGTATACAATGTGAAAAATTTATTATGGCTTATTGTAAGCCTTCATGATCTAAGGGTAGAAAGTGGTCTCCCATGGTGGGAGACCTATCTCCCTTTCCCATGCTAGCCAGCGCCTTGAAATTATATATCTTTCATGGTTTCTTTCTCCATTTGAGGTTAGAAAACATTTATACAGGTCACATGCTAAGACATAGTAATTTGGATTAAGGTGGTGTCGACAACAATAACCAAATCCTATCTCATAAATAACAATTTGATTAATGAGAATTCTTAGAATTTAGAATTGGGTCAAACTCGTCCTTACAAAATCGGCTTGTAAGATGAGGATTGCCTCATAATTATAAACACACATTCAGACCTTCTCACAACCGATGTCGAATTTCTTAACACACCCTCTCACATCCAACACTGTTGGGCTTGGTACGTGGATATAAATGGTGGGTGGTCCAGCGAATTTTGGAGAGGCTCTGATACCATCTTAGAATTTAGAATTGGACCTAAGTCATCCTTACAAAAGCGACTTGTAAGGTGATGATTGCCTCATAATTATAAACACACATTCATGCCTTCTCACAACCGATATAAGACTTCTTAAGAAAGACTTAAAAATAAAAGCTGTAATTTCTATAGGCATGCACAACACGGCAAAATTAATAGTTAAAGGTGACATTGAAGAATTGACATAACTTATTTTAGATGACATATCCTTAGCTACCGTGCTTAAATTAAGTACTGTAGCTTTTGCCATTATGAAAGTTTGCTACAAAAAAGAGGGAAGGATCTTGTGGTAAGACATGCATGCATCCAAAAAGTTTCACAAGCTTAAGATAAAGAGTTGCGTATAACCTATAGTTTTTTGTTTTCAACAAGTTGCATACACTGGGAAATATTTGGTATAGAAAGCATGTAAAGTGTTTTCTCTCCAAGATCCGTGAATCAGTGGTTTTGTTTTGATTTGTGGAAACTATCTGGTACAAGGTTCAGTTGGTGTGATATATCAATATCATCAGATACACATAATGATAAATGTGTTTAAATATTAACCAATGCTTTAAGATAACAAATATAACTAATATTTACCAATCGATAGTCGATTCAGTTGTGATTGACGCTGAACTTGGTAGGGAGGACCACGGTTCGATCTCGATAACCTGAGCATGAATTATTTCTTGCTGATTGGCATCCAAAATATAGGAAACATTCTTCACATGCAATTATGTCTTTTATTTAAGGTGGAGAGGGTGAATAAATGAACAATGATGCTATGTTGCAGTCAACTAATATTACAAACACGTATATTTCATCGATCAACTAGAATCGAACCCAGCATCTAGTGCATTGTGCCATACAATCTCCTTTGCAATCAACATTATAACCCAAAACTTTCGGATTTCGAAGGAGAAGGTTTCTAAGTGATTTTCCTTCAATACTCCACTGCTGCTCCAAGATCTTTATATTCACTTTCAACTCTTCCTCTAAATTACATCCAAGAACTTCTGGAAATTTTTTGAGCAACTTGGAAAGATCATCGTCAGAAAGATTTAAACTCCTTAAATATTCTAATATTTCGTTTACTGTCTCGAATTTGGGAACTTCTTTCTTACGATCTTCTCCCCAATAAGGAGAATGAACAAGGCCAAAGGCTTTTCCAAGTATCTTATCCTTTTCTTCATCACTGAAGTTAAATACAGAAAGAGCTTGTCTACATGCTTCCCACATACTCCGATCTTCATTACTTGTGATTATATTTTCTATCTGTGCTGTTGAATGCAATATCCAATGGTTCGTAGAATGATTTGAGGTCCATTTTTCTTTTGCAACACTTGGTGAAAATCCACAAGAATATCTGATATTTGACGATTGAATACTTGAAGATGCAGTAGCAAAATCAGCCTGCATAATTATATGTAATTTTCAGACTCTGATGACCATTATTAGCCACTTATAGAACCTGATATGCATAATCGATCATAATGTTTAATGTAACCATGTATCAAAATTACTCCTTTCTCACAAGTCACATCAATAGTCGAAAGGAAAAAATCCTTTATGTTTTCTCTACTCATAATTTTGCGAACATTTTGTTTACTATAGTATTTTCAGTATAGAAGTTTCAACTTCCAAGACTAAAACTGGATTCTTTCCGAGGTTTGAGACAGCTAATAGCCTAAGGCTAATATGTATGATAAAACCGTAGTCTTTTAATTTCAGCTTGAAATAACCAACAAAAGACATGAAGCCACCCTTTCGATACAAAATCTTAAAAGACATTGGGACATTAAAATCCAGCATATGGGAAGTTACATATGTCAGAAGAGTAACACTTTCAATACAAAATCTTTGGTTAATTTGAATGTGTATCGATGAAAGTGCATCGTAGGAGAAGCCGTAGAAGCAAAAATCAGGACAAGAGAGTGTCCACTATTCATGTTATAGCTACTGTAAAAAGAATTAAATGGTGATTGATGAGGTCCCAACTCGAAAGAGAGATAGACAATTAATCCAGCGAGCTTTCTTTGAAGAACCGATACAAGTTTTCACTTAGTGAACCAATACGAAATAACCAAAATTCAAGTTTTCTTATACTCCATTAATATTTGCATTATTACTGCTGAAAGAAAAAGAGAAGCCCTTAAACCTTCCCAATTAAAACCCACTGTTCTAAAAACAGTTCTAACCTTTTCCCGGACAATAGTAATAATAGTTTTGTGACAATACCATAGAGATATATATCTAATTCTAAACATGAATTGTTCACTAACCAATGCATACCAACCCAGTTTCTAGCACACATGGGTACGTATTAGAATTTGAGAGACCTATATTCAACCACAAAAGTTAGCTTGAGAGTTAAGGTTTGCACTACCCTTATAAAGGCTATCTATGCCATATATTTAGTCAATGTGAGACTTCTAACACATCCCCTCACGTCCAGGAACAAGCTGGAACGTGGAATAAACAACAACGGGTAGTCCAAATATGGGAGGTCTCCACAACAAACAACAAATGAATCTATGATAGACTCTGATACCATATTAGAATTTGGGAGGCCTATACTCAACCACAAAAGCTAGCTTGAAAGTTGAGGTTTGCACTACCCTTATAAAGGTTATCTATGTCATATCTCTAGCAAATATGGGAGTTGGGACTTCTAACAGTTCGTTTGACTTGTAAAAGGTAAGCACATGACATAACAGGACATGACACACAAAATTTTAAGGTAAAGAACGGCTTTTTGTCTCTTACCATGTTTGGTAGACAAAAGATTATTTTGTTATTTTAGACAATTTGTAATTGAAACAAAAAATTGTCATGTGATTCGGTAAGGGACAAAAATTTCAGTTTTTGTTAAGTCTGTTCCCACTAATTTGTTCAGAGTCTCAAAAACAACTTTAAAATCAAACACGTTATACTCGAGTTTTCTTATCGAGCCCTTTGTTTTTTAGCCGATCAAACTAACCAACAAAGCCAGCACAACCAATTAGAAAATAAATGTTTAGATACACTTACCTTGCAAGAGAAGAACCGTGCCGCAGAATCAATAGTGAGAAGAGGGGAATTCAACTGTTTTCCCAGCAGCATCCCTGCACTTGTAAAATAACACATAAATTGAAAAAGGGGAAAAATGCTATAGAAACTTTTTGTACCTACATACATATAACTTGTAAAAAGCAAAGGAAAGTCAACCCCATAAGAGAAACACAAAAACCATGACATCCCAAAAACAAAAACACAAAAAATGGAACAAGAATTTCCCATGATGAAAAAGAATGAATAGGATTGAAAAGATGAAGCTAACCAGAGCGGTGAGAAGGTGTGGAAGATGCGAAGTTGAGACAGTCCATATCATATCATCTACTACTACGCTCTCACCATTCACTTTGCCCAATAACAAAAATGAAAACAAATCACTGTTTTTTATGTTCTCTCCGTTTTGGTGGTTGAAAAAATCCGGATAATAATATTTCTCCATGCGCCAAGAATCAATAAATTTATGTAAAATTACAATTTTGGTCTTTATTTTATTTATTTTTAATATTTTGCAATGTTTTAAAAATCGGACCGGACATCGATTTGGATAGGGTACTGGGTCACTAGTTCATTGGTCGAACCACCGGGTCATTGGTCGAACCGCATGACTAAACCGGGTATAACCGGATAAATCGGTAGAACGAACCGGTGTCTATAATACAACTATATAAGTATTAAACCGGTTGAATCGGATGACTCGGTCTCTAAAAAAATCATGACATGACATCTAAAAAAATTTGAAAAACTCAAAAATTTCATAATGTCATAAGTTTTTTAAATTCAAATCTTAAATATTATCGTCACACACAATAAAATAGTACAGTACAAAATACAAATCCAAATAAGTTTTAGACAAAATTTAATTGCAACATAAACAGAATAACAAAGTGTCTAATAAATTTAAATCCAAGGAGACATAATTGTTTCAATGTTGGGCTCAATTTTATTTCTTTTGTTTCTTTTATTTTTTTAAATAAAAATACAAAATGACGTCGTTTTGAGATTTTTAGTTGAAAAAAAAAGGAAAAAAAAAGCGCGTGCAATCAAACCGGCGGTTTGGAGAAACCGCCGGTTCACCGGATTTTTCGGTTTTGAGCGGTTCACACCGGTCTAACTGCATGACCGATCCAACATTCGAACCAGACCGGTCACCCCTCCGGTTCGCGGTCTGACCGACCGTTCTGTCCGGTTCTTAAAACACTGATATTTTGGCCATTTATTTTTTTTATACTATGGTCTTTAAAGATGAAAATATGGAATAATTGATGAAGATGATAAATATATTTATTAAAATTATGAGTTTTATTTAATTTTTATAAAAAGGTAATTTAAAAAATAAAATTCAACATTTTTTCATTAAAAGAATATGAGAAAAAAGGTTTATATGTGAATGCTATAAAAGATAAAGGACTAAAGTTTACAAATAAATAAGTTAAATGACCAAAGTATTACAAATAAAAGATAAATAACTAAAATGTTAAAAAAAATAAAGGACAAAAATGTAATTGTGCCTAAATTAATAAAAATAAATTCATAAATTATTCTCTCATCCAACTATTTAGTCGATAAAATATTAAAATTAACTAAAAGATCTCTCAATTATTTTCTCATCCAACTGTTTAATTCATAAACTATTAAAAATAACATGTACAAAAAAAAACTATTAAAAATAATAAAAGTTCCTAAATTATTCTCTCATACAACAATTTAATATGTAAACTATTAAAATCAACTAAAAAACTATTCTATCATCCAACTATTAACATTGATCATGTTAAGTAGGTTCTTAAACTATGACAAAGGATCAATTTAATTTATAAACTATCATGAAAAACAACCAAGTAATTAAAAAACAGAGAGACTTTAATATTTACTCCATGTAAGTGATTAATTTATACTTTTTGTATTTTTATTTTGACTAATTAAGGAGGTTGATGGAAAAATAGAGTATTTTTTCACATTTTTTAGCGAATATTTAAATAGAGAATGATAAACAAATGTTTATGATTAATATATATTATGACTCTGGATATACTAAAATAGTTCTACATCGCTTGATAATCGAGACAAAGGTAATTTATATAAAACACACACATTTAGTCGATAAACTATCATGAAAAACAACCAATTAATTCAAAAACAGAGAGACTTTAATATTACCTCCATGTAAGTGATGAATTGTTGTGGTACTTCTGGCACAAACTAACGTGTTCCTCGTATTAATTTGTTTTCTATTAGAGAAGAAATATTTTGCTATAAAATATGAATGTTTAAAGATTAATTGATTGTTTTCATAACAGTTTATAGACTAAATTTGTATATTTTCATAATTTGTAGACTATTAATGGTCATTTTAACACAAGCCTTAATTGAGTGACTAAATAGTTGGATAGATGAATAATTTATGGATATTTTATTTGATTTTAATAGTTTAGAGACTAAATAGTTGGATGAGAGAATTATTTGTGGACCTTTTAATTAGTTGATTTTAATAGTTTACGAACTACCAATTGGTTCAGTAGTGATTGACGCTGAACTTGGTAGGGAGGACCACGGTTCGATCCCCCGCAACTGCAATCAAAAGGGGGCTGAAACCACTTGATGTCACAACTGAGTCCCGAACCAAATTCAACTGGTGGTGAAAAAAAAAAAAATTAGTTTACGGACTAAATAGTTATATGTGAGAATTCTTTAGGAACTTTTTTTTGTTGATTTTAATAGTTTAAATACTCAATTTGTAAGAGAGAGATATTTTATGAACTAAATTAAAGGTTTACTATTTTTTTCTTCTTCTATATGTAACAATTTATTCATAAATTAAATGAAATATAAATCTTAAAAAACATGAAAGAGAATACAGTTTTTACATCTTGTAAAAAAAAATACTTTTTGTATTTTTATTTTGACTAATTAAGAAGGTTGAGGGAAAAATAGAGCATTCTTTCAAATTTTTGAGCGAATATTTAAATAGAGAATGATAAATAAATGTCTGTGATTAGTATATGTTTTGACTCTGGATATACCAAAATAGTCTCATATCGTTTGATAATCGAGACAAAATATAATTTATATACAACACAACACCTTTCAAACCACTGAGGTACCTTTTTTACCAAGGACACAAAACCGTGAAAGATTAACCCTAAAGCGGACAATTTCTCGGAAATGTAGATTTGAGGTCAAATCAGAACAATATCTAAACTATAATTTTATTATCTAA
The DNA here is from genome assembly GCA_030408175.1 of Trifolium repens. Lineage (NCBI taxonomy): Eukaryota > Viridiplantae > Streptophyta > Magnoliopsida > Fabales > Fabaceae > Trifolium > Trifolium repens. The sequence continues at coordinate 57,204,084 of CP125836.1, read as the reverse complement.
ATACATTAATTTTATACTATCTAAGGCTAAATTAGACTACTAACTCCTTAACTTATTTATTGGTTTTATATTGGTTCCTTAACTAATTAAGGTTACAAATTGACCCCTTAACTTTTATTTTGTTTGTCATATTAGTCTTTTTCATTAGTTTTTATGAAAAAATATTAATTTTACTTTCTCTTATTCGTTATATGAATACATAAATAATTTATTTATGAGTAATATTGTTAGTGAATATAATTATGACTTCAAACATCTTTTTTAGACGGAGATAAATACACTATCAACCTATTAAAAAGGACCAATATGACAAACATAATTAAAGTTAAGAGATCAATTTGTAGCATTATTAAGTTAAATGACCAATTTGTAACGTTAATTGGTTAATGTGCCAATATGAAATCAATAAATAAGTTAAGGAAACAATTGTGCAATTTAGTCAAAAAAATAAATATTTTTTTTATAATAATAATTTTTTAAAAATTTACTAGTACTAAATAAATCATATTTTCCTATTAAAAATAAAAATCATATTTTTTTGTTTGGACAAAAGTTGGCATTACTTGAGGTTGAGGCTCGCAATACGCGCCTATCAATGGAAAAATAAAATGGTGTTCCTCAGCCGCGTTTCATTAACTGTGAATTTTGTCGCCTTGTCAAACTGTACTAAGTAAGATTTAGCTTATCAAATATCTTTCCAAAAGCCATAATTTGACCCCTTTAACTAAATCTTAATTATCTGAAATCTTCCAAAACTAGATTAAACCACGATTTCTTACATCAAATAATCAGTCAATTATTTTCTCCCTCACATCATAGCTAAAAAACAAATAACAAAATAAAATTTAAACAAAATTATTACTATGCTTAATAAACTTCTCTTAAATTGAATCATTAAGAAGAATAGAATTTGATTCATGGAATTTTTTTTTAATCCTGTCGCTAGTTGAATCTTATTCGGTGGCACTGACATCAAGTGGTTCCAATCCCCTTTGATTGCTTTTATAGGGACGAATTATGATCATTCCTACCAAATTCTGATCGCAGTTGTGGGAATTAAACTATAATCATTCATATCAAATTCAGCGTCAATCACCACTAAACAACTTAACAATCACATCAAATTACTCTTAAAACTAAAGGATTAAAAATCCAAGAAAAAAAATAGTATAAAATTCAGACCAATCTTTTTTGTTTTTGACAATAATTCAGACCAATCTTTAAATACCTAAAAACATTAAATTCATACCCTTTTTAATGTACCTCTCACTCACGTGAGTAAAAATAATTCATCCATCCTCCTCCGCTTATATCCCCGGCGGCACACCGTCGCCGGCAACCTCTATCTCATTCATTAATCATTACTCACTCATGCTTTACTTGCTCTATAATTACGTTTCCATATCCATATGTGATGTTTGTAATCCAAGTTCTCATATCCTCAAGAGGCTCTGAGGATCAGGAGCTCAAAAAGTCAGAAGCTGAGCTTTAGGCTCAGAGGCTCTAACAGGTCAAGAAGATCAGAAGCTGAGAAGCCCCTCAGAAGCTGAGAAGCTCTCAGAAGCTGCGAAGCTCCAGGTTCTCAAGAAGCTTTGGAGACTCAGGTTCTGAACACGCAGGTTCTGAACGCTGAGATACTGATAGATAGTTAGTTAGTCAGTTATAGATTTTTGTTTTTGTCTTAGGTAGTTAGTACAATTGCTTGGTAGTGAAGCAAGCCTCCTTTTGTATATAAATACCTTTGCCCCTAGTGGATGAATAACAACTTTCATTTTTTCTAATCTTTCTATTCAATTCATTTTCGTTCTCTATTCTCAAATTACTCCAACAAATTGGTATAACAGAGCCCGGTTCGTATTCATCGTTTTCGTTTGATTCCTTGATCAAGAATCATGACAAACAATGGTACAACCTCCACGCAATTCCCAGCAAATCTTCCAGTTTTCAAAGGCGAAAACTATGATCGTTGGTGTGCACAAATGAAAGTGATTTTCAGATTTCAAGATGTTCTTGAAATTGTAACTGATGGAGTAGAAGAATTGGCTGCAAATGCTGATGATGCAGCAAGAACTCGACACAAAGAATTGAAAAAGAAAGATGCTAAAGGCTTGTTCATCATTCATCAATGTGTGGATTCTAATATCTTTGAGAAGATAATAGAAGAAGAAACCTCAAAGGGAGCTTGGGATACATTGAAGAAAATCTATGGTGGTGATGAGAAATTGAAGGGTATCAAGCTTCAAGCCTTGAGAAGGCAATATGAGATGATGCAGATGAATGAACAAGAAACGATCTCTGAGTATTTGGCGAGAATGCTGGCCTTGACAAATTTGATGAAGTCTTGTGGAGAGGCAATGACTGATAAGGTCAAGATTGAGAAAATCTTGAGGACCTTGACTGAGAAATTTGATCACATAGTGGTTGCTATTGAAGAATCAAAGGATTTGGCAACTATGAAGATTGAAGAGCTGCAAGCATCCTTAGAAGCTCATGAGCTAAGGGTGAAGCAGAGGAGTTCGAACAAGGCAGTGGAACAAGCATTACAGGCCAAGACTCAGAACAAGAAAGGAAAAGATAAGTGGAAGAAAAAGAAAGAGGATTCAGAGAATTCAACCAAGAATTCAAAGAATCAGAATGTAGATTCCACTAAAGATTCAAGTCAGAACAAGAAGAGTTCCAAGAAGAAGATTGATAAGAAAGAAATTCAATGTTACAACTGTCAAAAATTTGGGCATTATGCAAGAGAATGTCGCTCTAAGAAGGTAGCCAGAGAAGACAAAGATGAAGCCCAATATGCTAATGGAGGTGGTAGTGATTCTGATGACTCACTCCTAATGGCAATCACAAATTCTGAGGCAGACAAGTCAAATTTGTGGTATCTTGATACAGGGTGTAGCAATCATATGACTGGTAACAAGAAGTGGTTCTTGAAGCTTGATTATTCAGTGAAGAGAAACATCAAGTTTGCAGACAACAGTCAAGTTACTAGTGCTGGCGTGGGAACTGTTCTTGTGAAAAGAAAGGATGGTCAAGAATCAACCATCAATGAGGTATCGTATGTTCCTTCTATGGCAAGTAATTTGATAAGCTTAGGTCAATTACTTGAGAAAGGTTATACAATGAAGATGGCTAATAGAGAGTTGAGAAGTAGATTAATTTTGAAAGCTCCACTGTCGAACAATAGGACTTTCAAAATTGAAATCAATGTAATTGATCATCACTGCCTCGCTTCAATTACAAACTCTGAAGGAGATTGGATGTGGCATCATAGATTTGGGCACTTGAACTTCAAAAGTTTGAGCTTGTTGAAGACAAAAGAGATGGTGCATGGCTTGCCTCTGATAAGAACACCTAGTACAGTGTGTGAAGAGTGTTGTGCAGCCAAGCAAACCAGAAATTCATTCAAGAATGAATTGCCAATAAGATCAACTCAGAAGTTAGAAATGGTGTACTCAGATGTTTGTGGACCTTTTGAAGTAAAGTCCATTGGAGGTAATAGCTATTTCTTAACCTTCATAGATGACTATACCAGACATGTGTGGCTCTATCTTATTGAAAAGAAGAGTGAAGTATTCACTAAGTTCAAGAAATTTAAGACACTAGTTGAAAAGCAAAGTGACTGTAGTGTTAAGAAATTGAGAACAGATGGAGGTGGTGAATACACTTCACTAGAATTTGCAAAATTCTGTGAAGAAGAAGGTATAGTGCATGAAGTTACTGCTCCTTACACTCCTCAACACAATGGTGTTGCTGAAAGGAAGAACAGGAGTATAATGAACATGGCCAGAAGCATGTTGAAGGGAAAGAACATGCCTCATAAATTCTGGGGAGAAGCAACCTCAACAGCAGTACATATCATCAACAGAAGTCCAACCAAGAAGCTGAAGAACAAAACTCCTTATGAAGCTTGGACAGGTCTCAAACCAAGTGTAAGTCATTTCCGAATCTTTGGCTCACTTTGTTTTAGACATGTTCCTGATCAAGTGAGAAGAAAGCTTGATGATAGAAGTCAGCAGATGATTCTATTGGGATATCACCCCACTGGTGCTTACAAGCTTTATGCTCCAAAAGAGAATAAAGTTGTGATAAGCAGAGACATAAAGTTTGATGAATCAAAGGGTTGGGACTGGATTGAAAGTACTAGTGCTGAGAACACCAGTTCATTGCTCAATAGAAAGCTTGTGCTTGAGGAAATAGATGATCAACCAGAAGCTGATCAACCAGAAGATGATGCAGCTGGTAATCACGCTCATATTCCTAATAATCAGCCTCTGAGAAGATCTACAAGAGATAGAGTGCAGTCAGTTAGGTTGAATGAGTATGATGTATTTCCAGATCAAGCAATAACAGAAGATGGTGAACTGATCAATGAAGCTATGATAGCTGAATTGGAGCCAGTTACATTAGAACAAGCTCTAAATGACTCTAAATGGAAGGCAGCCATGAAAGAAGAGTTAAAGTCTATTGAGAAGAACAACACTCGGGAGTTAATGCACAAAACAGTCAACAAGAGACCAATTGATGTGAAATGGGTCTTCAAGTTGAAGATGAAACCTAATGGTGAAATTGCTAAGTACAAAGCAAGACTAGTGGCAAAAGGGTTTCTTCAAAAGCAAGGACTTGACTTTAATGAAGTGTTTGCACCTGTGGCTAGGATAGAGACCATTAGATTAGTTGTTGCAATAGCCACTTACAAGAATTGGTCTATGCATCAGCTAGATGTGAAATCTGCCTTCTTAAATGGTCCTCTAGATGAAGAAGTTTATGTGAAGCAGCCACCAGGTTTTGAGATTAAAGGTCAAGAGAACAAAGTGTTCAAACTGAAGAAAGCCCTTTATGGCTTGAAACAAGCTCCAAGAGCTTGGAATAAGAGAATTGATAGCTTCCTAATTGATTTGAAATTCACTAGATGCACAACAGAACATGGTGTATATGTGAAGAGTTCAAATTATGAAGAAATGATAATACTATGTCTGTATGTTGATGATTTGTTGATCACTGGATCACGCAAAGCTGTGTTAGAAAAGTTTAAAACAGACATAATGAAAGAGTTTGAGATGACTGACTTAGGTGAGCTATCATATTTTCTTGGCATGGAGTTTGCTAAGACAAGCAGAGGCTGTTTCTTGCATCAGAAGAAGTATGTTGCTGACATATTGAAGAGGTTTCATATGAGCAATTGCAACCCAGCAATTACTCCTATGGAAACTGGTGTGAAGCTGAGCAAGAATTCAGATGATGAGTTGGTTGATTCAACCTTGTACAAGCAGATAATTGGTTCATTGAGGTACTTGTGCAACACTAGAATTGACCTATGTCATAGTGTTGGTCTGTTGAGCAGATTCATGGATCAACCAAGGATAAGTCACTTGACTGCTGCAAAGAGAGTGCTCAGATATGTAAAGGGTACTAATGATCATGGCATTTTGATTCCAAACCAAAGGAACAGTAGTAAGAAGTTAGAGGCTTATGGCTACTCAGACTCTGACTGGGGAGGAGATCAAGATGACAGAAAGAGCACTGCAGGTTACTTGTTCATGATTGGCAATGCACCAATTTCCTGGTGTTCTAAGAAACAAGGAATAGTTGCATTATCATCATGTGAAGCTGAGTATGTTGCAGCTTCATTTGCAGCTTGTCAGGCAAATTGGATTGAGATGTTACTATCGGAACTGAAAGCAGTTGAAGTAACAAAGATGAAGGTGCTTGTGGATAACAAGTCAGCAATCGACTTGGCTAATAATCCTGTGAGTCATGGCAGGAGCAAGCATATTGAAAGAAGGTTTCACTTTTTGAGAGATCAAGTGAACAAAGAGAAGCTTGAGTTGGAATATTGCAACACTGAGATTCAACTTGCAGATATTCTAACTAAACCTATGGCTAAGGCTAGGTTTGATACCTTGAAGAAACTGATAGGAATGGGATCGTTGGAGAACATGAATTAGGAGGTGTGATGTTTGTAATCCAAGTTCTCATATCCTCAAGAGGCTCTGAGGATCAGGAGCTCAAAAAGTCAGAAGCTGAGCTTTAGGCTCAGAGGCTCTAACAGGTCAAGAAGATCAGAAGCTGAGAAGCCCCTCAGAAGCTGAGAAGCTCTCAGAAGCTGCGAAGCTCCAGGTTCTCAAGAAGCTTTGGAGACTCAGGTTCTGAACACGCAGGTTCTGAACGCTGAGATACTGATAGATAGTTAGTTAGTCAGTTATAGATTTTTGTTTTGTCTTAGGTAGTTAGTACAATTGCTTGGTAGTGAAGCAAGCCTCCTTTTGTATATAAATACCTTTGCCCCTAGTGGATGAATAACAACTTTCATTTTTTCTAATCTTTCTATTCAATTCATTTTCGTTCTCTATTCTCAAATTACTCCAACAATATGGAGTATTTTATTTATTTTTGGAATTAGTTAAAAATTAAGAAGCTAAATAGAATTCCCATTTTTTGATTTTTTCCATAAACATAACACTCACAACAAAAAATAATTCAACCACCGTCTTCTGTTTCGCTTGCTTCACACTCTTCTTCAACCACCCACCAAAAATCCACACTACCCCATTAACTCACTGAGTGAAAATCTGAATCTTTTTGCAAATTAAGCTTCTGGGTTGGTTTTATTTTTTAGAGAGAGAAACTCTAGAGAGAGAAATTTTTGTTTTTCTATGTTATGGTATTATGGCTCAGCAGAGGCAATCGGGAACGGAGAGGCTTGGGGTGAGACTGGGTTCTCACGATCTACATAACACCAATGGCTCCGGTGATCATGTTTCTGTTGCGATTCGCGGTGGTGTTTCTCATAAGCAGCAAAGGTTCCGGCGAATGGCGCGATCCGACAGAGGAGCGCGTTTTACGGTGGTTGCAATCTTAGTTTTTCTCTTCCTTGTACTTGTTGTCACTTTTCTGGCGTTTTCTTATATTTCTAGAGAAGGTGAAGTTCTGAGTTCTAATTAGTGTTTTTTTCATATTACAATGTGTTTTTACTTTTTTGAACTTGTTGAAATCTGCATTGTGGTTTTTGCTTGATTTGAGTTTGATTTTTTGCTTGGTTGCTAGGTCAAGTTGTTGAGTAAGATATTATGGTGTTTGAATCTGTATTTTCATTGGTTTTGGGTTTTATTTTTTTTGCAATTTGTTGAATTGGGGTTTAGTTATTTGGGAACTTAATAGAATGCTATGAAGCACGGACACGACACAAACACCGACACTGATGATTTGAGAAGATGACATGATTCGTTGTAATCATTTGTGACGTGTCTATGGGACACGCCTAATCTGAGGAGTGTTTATGGTTCATAGATAGAATGTTTAGTTCATCATTATTGTTTATTTTGTTGTTTTAAAATGATTTTGTTTATGTGGTTTTAAGATTGTTAATCTATGGTTGCAGAAATACATGAGAAGGTTGATGATACTGATGATGTAAAGAATGATTCTGATTTTCTTACAAATGTACCAAGAATAGAGAAGAAAGTTCTTGATTTTGGACATGCTTCTGGGGGACATGGCCGAGATTCGAGGTATTGGGATAAGGATGATAGAAGGAGGGATGGTGATTATGATGAGGATATGAAGGAGCAGATAAGTAGGGATCTTGGAGATGCAAATGCTGAAGATGGTGCTCGTGTAAAGACGAATCTCGAGATTAAGTCTTCTCAGGATGGTTCTTACAAAGGTGTAAAGCGGAAAGGTGTTGGCTTGTATAATGAAGCGGGGCGTCATGAATTGAAAAGGTATGAAGCAGAATACGAGGCCTCTTTGAAAAATGTGAGACATTCTGCTGAAGGTGATGGGAAATTGCCGCACGATGCTGATATGGAAAAGAAGAATGCAGCAGTTGACATTGATGACGAGTATGATGACTTTTTCGATGCTCATGATGGTCAAACGGAAGAGTCTACTGATAATGGAAATATGAGTGGGAAACATGTTAATTCTGATACACTAAGTTTGGACGATGAGGTTCAGAAAGAATCTCATGATTCTTTGGATAATGATGATATTGCTTCTGAGGAGGATATTGATAGGGAATCTTCCACTATTAACAAAAAAAAATCTCACGGCGGAAAAACAAATTCTAGACTGGCAAATACTGAAACAAAGAGGAAAGGCAAGCATCACAAACACTCAGGTGAAGCTTATTCTTCTCCCTTAACATTTGTTGTTGTGTTGGCCACCTTTGGAGATTATTCTGTATTTGTTACACAATTACTGCTATTCATGATTCACAAAGACTAGCATTGGTAATACCTTTGGTTACATTCATGTTATTGATACATAGGGACTAAGAATATAGCTTTGTTCTGTTCTCAGTTTTTTTTTTTGGGGTCAGTTCTTGAATTAAAGATAGAAATCTAGGAAATGTGGAAATTCAAGAGCCTTCTATGGTTGGAGTGAGGTGGAATATCCTGGCCATTTTCATTACTTAAATAGGAATTATAGGTTTTTGAATCCTTGAAATGATGCACTTATTGTTTCTCGTTCTTGTTTCTTTCATTTTCGGCGTTCACATGGTTTTTACTTTTAAGGTAAGCCTGTTTGGATCGACTTTAAGCTTTTCTATTGGCATAAACACTTGTGAGACTGTTGGAGAGAGTTTATATTCATAAGTGTTTATTTTTTATTTTTTATAGAATTCCTAAGTTGTTTTCAACATATTTCCATAAACTCTCCAGGATAGCTTACTTATAAGAAACCAGTTTGATTTTAGTTTACCTTTTATTATAGAAGTAGCTTATACATAAGAACTTATATATGATAAATGCTTAAGTAAGATAGTTATCCAAGCAGGGTCTTAATGAGTAGGTAAGAAAATAATCTATTTTTTTCTTTACTTTAAAATATTTTCTAGTTTTAAAAATCAATTTTAGGACTTTCTGCTGCATGTATTGCACAATGACCAATAGGCGTTATTCATGTACCTACCCCCGTTCGGGGGTTTTGTCCCTAAGTATCACTTGCATTTACAAATGCCAGCTGAGCCTTTGGACTTTTCAATTGGAAATGATTTATCTCCAATCCGGTGAATACTTTAAAACTTCTGTTTCAGTCAATATATGGCTCACTAATTTGGTCCCTTCAGCCATCTAATGACTTATAGTTGTGACAGCGTCAGAAACAACCTTGAGTTTCAAATTAGTTGTTTAACCATTCTGATTGAAAGTCGGAAGTGTCTACATTCAAGAAGTTGGAATCATTGCTTCTATGTTGCATGGTTCCTCCTGGTTTTCATTCTGCTTTTCCTTTTCTTTCTTAAAGTGCAGGGTACTGGGCAACTTATGTAGGTTTTTGTTGTCAAGTTCTTATTACTTGGTTCGATGCTTACATATTTTGTACTATTCCTACTTATTACTATCTTAAAATGGATTCACACTGTTCTTCCACAAAATTGTTCATATGCTATGTTTAGAATGACTTTACCCCCTGGCAAAATGAATTAATAGAAATATAGAATAATGAACGTGTTGGTGCGCTACTGAGAATACCAGTTCACTAATTATGTCTATTCTCCACCTTATGATGTAGTAAATTTTGATATACCATGGTCTATGAATTCAGTGAGTCTGATTGGCGACAGTTAGTTGATGACTTCCTTCATCTGACTTGAGTAACGGAACCAAATATTTTAGGCTGATATCTGTGGAAAAGCTTCAAATTCCAGGCAGCATTTTTTGAAGTTGTAGGACAAAATAAATGAATACTCTATTTTCATGCTTTTCAAAGAAATTTATAGAACTTACTTTTCTGGTCTGTTAGTCAAGAGTTGATCATCTAAACATGGTCAGTTTATACAAACTCACACAGAAATTGAGTTTCACTTATATTTCACATTTGCTGCAATGTTTTGCTCATTGTAATATTTCCTTTATTCCCCCTTGCATCCAAAAAATATGTATTTGGAAAAGAAAATTAAAAGTAAAAGTAAAAGCTCTTTAACCTGCTTGCATGTCACCTATTTTACAGGATCCTGTGAGATGAAGTTGTTAAACTCAACTTCACAACTTGTAGAACCACTAGAAAGTCGAAAATTTGCAAGGTTCAACTTACAATACACAGAGACAGAAGAGAAGCCACCGGGAGTAGAACAATGGCTGCCAAGATTTGCCGGCCATCAGAGCTTAGAAGAGAGAGAAAATTCATTTTTGGCACGTGATCAAAACATAAAATGTGGTTTTGTTAAAGGTCCTGAAGGTTCACCCAGCACTGGATTTGACATGTCAGAAGATGATGAAAGTTACATTAGCAGATGCCACATTGCTGTGATTTCATGCATATTTGGAAATTCTGACCGTTTGAGGACCCCAGCCACCAAAACGGTAATGATTACCCTTTCATTTCAGTTTGTGTAAAAAGATGGTGCTATTTAGTTTGTTCTGCATTAAATTATTATGATCTAAATCTACTCGTGAATTTCATTTTAATATTGCTTCAAAGTCTCTCTAGCGATTGATATCAACTGTTTGCATTTTGGTATGGTTGGAAGCTTATGCCTGTTTATGCATTACCAACTAATATATTCACTTACCTTTTTCGAAATTGAACTTTTTAGTAGCATTGAATGTTATGCTATTGAAAGTTAGTTGCAACTTTTAACTATTAGAATCTTACGGGCAAGATGCAAAAACCATGTTTTGTTACATTAATCTTGGTCATTTTGATTTCAGATCACTCGTTTGTCAAGGAAGAATGTCTGCTTTGTTATGTTTACTGATGAAGTTACAGTACGGACGCTTTCTTCTGAAGGCCATGCGCCTGATAGAATGGGTTTCATCGGCTTTTGGAAGTTAGTGGTAGTGAAGAATCTACCTTATGATGATATGCGGCGAGTGGGCAAAATACCAAAGTTATTGGCCCATCGACTTTTTCCCTTTGCAAGGTGAGTCTGAATCTAATTCGATATAGTATGTGCTTTTCCTTTGATTTTGACAACATAAATTTGGATGATGTTTAATCATGGTTACTGCTAAGTTGCATTACAAACCAAGACAGATATGTTGATGATGTATCACTTAAGATTACATACATTCATTTATATTTTCTTAAATTATTACCAGTATCTATAAGTTGGTGTCCATGTCGTGTCCGCGTCTGTGTCAGTAATTCATAGTTACACTATGTGGACTATATTGTAAATGTTTTTATTAGTTTCAGGTGTTTTTATGAAAGTTCTATGTCTTCTTGGTATATATTTACAAATATTACCTTAAATATTAGCCAGTCTTATGTATTCACATTCCCATCCTTTCTAGCCTAAATTGACTTAGAAACTTAATCTTCCCGCTTTTCCTAATTTTCTTGAGTTTTGCCATTTTGGAATATTCAAGTCCTCATCATAGCTGGATGATGTACAACAGACCTATAAATTCTTTTTTGGTGTTTGGTTAATTATTAATTTTCTTTGTTATAAGTTACTTGTTTGGTTATGTGCTCTTTGTTTTGTACATAATTTTCTTTAGACCCTTCCCCAAACCTGCTATTGCGGGAGCTTTGAAGCACTAGTTGTCCTTTTTTTTTTCTCCGACCAAGTTAAATACTTATGCATTGATTTGAAATTTGTTACAGATATTCAATTTGGTTGGATAGCAAATTAAGGCTGCAGCTAGATCCTTTACTCATCTTGGAGCACTTTTTGTGGCGAAAGGGTTATGAATTTGCAATATCCAATCACTATGATCGGCACTGTGTGTGGGAAGAGGTGGTGCAAAACAAGAAATTGAACAAGTATAATCATACGGTTATAGATCAACAGTTTGCATTTTACCGGGCTGATGGACTCCAAAGATTTAATGCATCAGATCCAAACAAGCTTCTTCCAAGCAGTATGCTATTTTAAGGATTTCTTTTGTGTCAATTCTCCAAAGCGTTACTATCACTGACTCCTTAATATGTGTCTATTTTTTCTTGACAGATGTACCAGAAGGTTCTTTTATTATTAGGGCACACACCCCTATGTCAAATTTGTTCAACTGTCTTTGGTTCAATGAAGTTGAACGATTTACTCCTCGTGATCAGCTGAGTTTTGCTTATACTTATCAGAAGCTGAGAAGGATGAATCCTGATAAACCTTTTCATCTTAATATGTTCAAGGTAATGAAACTTATACTTAACTTCATATATAGGATTGTAGGGTTAGAGAGATGAAAGTACTAGTTATATAAAATTCATGTTTTTTCTTGTCTTTCGATACGCAGGACTGTGAAAGGAGACACATGGCGAAGTTGTTCCATCATAGGATGGACGAGAAGAGGGGTACACATCAAAAAGCAACCGAATAAAGCAAGTTTATTGATTAACATTTTATCACTATAGTAGGCTTGATATAATGTACATGGCCATTCTCTTCCATATATGTTGTACTTGCAATCTATGTCGCTGACCATATGCCACAGAGTACGTTTCATAGTTCGGCCAACTTGATGATTCAACACAGGTGTTTGTTTATCAAGGAATTGAAGTACAATCTACACTTATGGTTGTGTCATCCGCGGAACATAATTTTGTGGTATTGTTAATGATATGATTCATTATCTCTTGTGTATCGATCAATTTGTGACAGAATTCATTTACGCCTTAGGAGACAAGCAAAACATCAAATGAACCTGCAAAAGTCGCTTCCACGACTACAGCTCCTGCTCTCATTTCATTTCTAAATACAAAATTGGGATTGTTTGTATGTAGAAAATTTTGATAGGTTATTCATACTCATGTTAGGAATCTAACTCATGATTCTTATCCCATTGATTTTATTGCTTAAATATTACATTACATTACATTTCAGTTGCATGGATGTGTTTCGTTTATATGATGTTAATATTTTTTAATGTCTTAAAAACTTGTACTTGATATGATAACATATATTTTATAATAACATTTAAATGTGATAAAATTGACCACCATAGTGTTACAATCACTTTCGATACGAGGAACTAAAATTTATAGTCAAATAAATAGCTTTAACAAAATCTTCTCTCAAAGTCTCAATGTGAGACTTGAATTAGTATCCACTTTAGCACAATACCTTGAACTATCCCGCACAAAACACGTTCAGTGGCACACCGTTCACCATTACTATATTGTAAAGAAAACCATTAGGTACTTTCCTGTTTGGATTAATCATGTTTATTACTCCCTCCTCCGGTCTTTTTTTATAACGAACAATTTGAAAACACATTGTAAATAGTTCTTTTCATTTAATACTCTTATAATTTTAAATTTATTCCATGTATACCCTTATTTAATTACTCTTAATTCAACTAATTTACTTATTTTTAATATTCTCTCTCAATATAAATAAGGGCATAAGTGAAATTAAACATTTAAAATATTTGAAAATTAGTAAATTTCTTATAAAAAAATTCATTTTTATTTCATATAAAAAGGACCGGAGGGAGTAATTGGTATCCATGCATGATTTTCCAGGTGTGTCTGCGTAAAGAAAACATGTTTATTAAAAATAATTAACGCATAGGTATCAATGTATCATCCTACCATTGCATCATTAATCATTTTTTTTATAAGTAATCAAATTTTATTTTGAAAACGACTAATCATTTTTTTAAATATATTTTAGTATGATTGTAAAAAAAATATTTTGGTAGGGGAATAGTTCTTAATTCTGCCTTATTTATTTTTTATAGATCTTTTGACTTTTCTATTCATTCATGAACTTCATCGTATTGATACCGTTTGGCCTAACTTATTTCTAATTTTGTTACTACATTATAATTTTTACCTTTCAAAAAAAGAAAAAACTTTCATAAGACAAATTCATATAATATTGTTAAAATTCTCGTTTTCATTTTTTTATTTACATCTTTAAATTTTAATCTAATTATGATTTGCATATGATTTAGTGTACAAATATTTTGAAATATCAAAGTATTGTGTTTTTTTTTACCAAAAATTATTGTTTAAAATATTTTTAAGTGTGATCAATTTTATTTTGAGAAAATTAGGATATGCACTTTTACACTTTCATCTAATAGTAACCATGTACTCTGTCAAATTACTCCATTACATCTCGCATGACATTAGATTCAAATTCATGCATACGACCATACAATTTTAGATTCAAATTTGGATGAAGACTAACAAAATCAACATTATGAATTGAAATAGAATTTAAATTTATTGACTAGTAATATGTGTTTTATTGCACCTTCAATGGTTGGAAAAAGAGATCATAATTTAAGCCAAATATTGTTTATTAAAAAAGAACTAAGAGTATAATAAGAACAACTTATATAGTAAATATTTTCATTGACATTTCACTTACCAGACATGGGTTTGACACACAAATTTTCACATTTAACATTTAGTGCGGGTAAATTTTGTCACTAGACTATCGTATAAAAAGAAACCTAAGATAAAAATACAAGAGTTTTCTTTAGGCTAGGTTTGGGATTGAAGGGGAGGAAAATGAAAGGTTTATCATGAAATTTTCTACTCCATCCGCTCTACAAAGAGTGATTTCTTCGCAAAAAGAAATAGTTTCAAAATAAATTAAACTATTCAATCGAGTAAGTAAAATCAATTTTATCTCTCTACATTTTTTCTATTTTGATTTGACTTTAATGCTTTCATATATACCAGATACAACATTTTTTAATGTATTAAAAAAGTCAAATTTATTTATAATAGTTATTGAAAGGAGTATATATAGAAATAAAATTATTCTTTGAAATCACAATCTTGAACTTTTACACCACAAAAAAATAAGTAAAATTTAATTGCATAAGCAATATTACATAACATCAGACCAGAATTTAAAACCAAAAGAAAGTGCATTGTAGCACAATTGACCTCACAAAGAGGTCTTTATTCCCACTTAACTCTTAACACATTTATTTTAAAATTCAAAATTACTATTATAATTACTTCATTTATAAAACTCCATGATACCTAAACTTGAGAAAGCACGACAAGCCACTTGAAATTTAGAAAATCCAGAGAATTTGGCCAATTTCTCATATTGTTTCTCAGTTCTTTCCCTTCCACCAACTGTGATGAACATGAGATTGTCAAGAGTTGAAACTAGTTTAGATTCTTCAGTTGTTGTTGGTTCCTCTGGAAGTATAAACTCCACAACAATCACTTTTCCATTTGGTGGCAGAGCTTTGTGACTTGGAAATATTGAGGCAACATGTTTGGAAGGAAAATGATGCTTTT
Source organism: Trifolium repens (assembly GCA_030408175.1). Lineage (NCBI taxonomy): Eukaryota > Viridiplantae > Streptophyta > Magnoliopsida > Fabales > Fabaceae > Trifolium > Trifolium repens. The sequence continues at coordinate 57,188,928 of CP125836.1, read as the reverse complement.
AAGGATAAAACTTATACTGACGAGGAAGAAACAGAAGCAGCGCTTAATTTCTTGAAAAACCGCTATGTTCCTCCGGAAGAGCCTTTCACAGAGGTGGTCTCTAAGGCTAAGAAAAAGAATATGCAAAAAGGAATGCATTTGCATAATACCCGCTCCAGAGGTAGGTTTCCTTAGCTACTCCTGTCGTATCTTTCTGTTTCGTTTGTGTTCGTTCTCTTTTTCTTTACTTTTATTTTATTTTATTTTGTTTTCTTTGTTGACTTTGCTTGAGAAGGTTTTGGTTGATGTCCCCCTTCTCTTTTTGTAATGTTGCCGTTTTATTTTATCTATCTATTTAGGGTGTTGTAGTTGGTTCACCATCTACACCCTTTTTGCTTAAAAAAAAAAAAAATTGCTTAAAAATTCTATGCATTTTTCATCTGACCAATTGTGACACACATTCTACAATTATGTGACAAAAAAATTGTACTTAGCACTTTAATTAAAATATCAAATAAATAATTATAAATCTATCATGTCTAAAGTAATTAATTAATTAATTAATTAGCTAGATAATTAATTAATATAGGAGTACTTACATTTAGTATCATGGCATCACCCTGTGGAACACTTGCGAACATATCCCCTCCAACATGCTCAATGCCTTAAAAAAATAATGTTATAGTTTATTAATTATAATATTCTACAAAATGACATGTTGATAATGATATATGTGACGAAACAATAATATATATTGTTCCATCCGTTTTTTTTTTCAAAGTTTTATTTTAGCATAAGTTCTTCAACTAAAATAGTGGATTATTTGAGTTTCTTTTTCCTATTCTACCCTCATTTTGAAAACAAAAAAGAAATGGAGTTATTGTGAAAAAAAGGAATTAATTTTATGGAAAATATGAAGTAAGAGTTATTATGAAAATAAGAGTATAATTGACAAATTGTAATTTTAAACTATCAAAACGACAGACAGATAAGAACAAAAAAGTTCTTCTGAAACAACACTTAAAAAAACAGAATTAGTATATAATATCCGATGAAACAAAAAATGACATGTAGTATTAATGTATTATATACCCGGAAGTGGTGGTGCATTTTCAATCACTTGGGGTAGATCAAAATTAATTCCCTTTATTGAAGGGTGCTTAGATATAATCATTTTGAGATTTTGTCCACTTCCACCACCAACATCAACCAATGTTGATATTCCTTGAAATCCATTGTATGTTTCAAGCATGCTTTTCATCTTTGTTGTACAAACATCAACCATTGACTTGTTAAAGATTTGGTTCATTTTTTTATCCTTTCCCATGTATTCATACTTTGTCACTCCATGAATGTTCTTGAACAAATCAATGTCTTCAGCAACCACTGCTTCCTTAAAGTTCATCCTAAAAAAAACTAAAACTTAAACTACTATAACAATTAAAGTAAGATTTATCTAAACATCCAAGTGTATCTCACTGCACATATTATATATGTTTAAAAACAAAATTAAATCACTTACCAAACTTGTAACATTGCAGGATAAAACATAAATGTAGGGAATGAATCCAAGGATCCTCTATTTTCATCGGGGACAAAGTATTTCCCGACCATTGAGAGTCCGTAAACTCTCTCGTTGCTACCATCCTCGGTAGTTCGGGTGGCAGAAGTAAGAATGGAATAACTAGTAAGCAAACGCAACATTCGGTCGAGCCTATTAGACAAATCCGAATGTTGGGCTGAAGGCGGTAACTTAGAAGCAATTTTAGATGGTGACATGAAAGCACCGGGTGGTGTTGCCTTAGCTATAATCTCAAATAAATTGAGATCAATAGCAGCATTTAACACTGCTGGATAAACAAGATTAGTGGTAGCTATCATTGCTGAAAGAATAGCACTATCCTCAATTTGTTCAGAGGAAACACTAATTTGGTTATCCTCTTTAGCAAAGTAGGAATCTCCCATTTTTTTGATTAGTATAATAATGACTTTTTTTCTTTGTTTGTTTTGTTTATGCTTTGCTTGATTATTTGTACATCGATATTGTGTTCTTTTTATAGGCAAAATCAAAACATGTACCTACAATCCAAGGCTTTTTGCTTCTTGAGCTTTCAGTTTTCGTAAAATGTACCTACAATCCTACTATGTTTTGTGCAGAGGAGGCCTCACGCTATTACTATGTTTAATTCGTTCGTTATTCTAAGTTGAATGAATCTTCTACCAACTCACATAATCCAACAAAAATTTATTGTTTTTTGTTTGCTTAATTATCAGCATGAAGAACATTCTATTAAAAATTACTGTAATCTTTTAGTGTCGTTTCAAAACAAAAAAAAAAAATTAATCCTTTAGTGCCGTTTCAAAAAAAAAATTATTCTTTTGCGTAAAGGTAGTTCAAATTCACTCATTAGTTTGCGTAATTTTCTTTCCTCCCACTTTCTTTTCTTCTAATCAAACGGGGCCCTTAAATCCTCCGTCCCAAAATGTAAGAAAAAAAAATCATTTTTTTTTGTTCCAAATTATAAGTAAAAAAATTAACTTTAATCATTTTCAAGGTTTATTTTTAGTTATTCTCATAAAATTAAATGCAAATTGTATTTAATTTACTCTTTTTTTTTTCCTCCATAATCAATATCCAATAAAAATTCTTTTTACATCTTTTTATAAAACTTATTTTAAGAAAAACACAAAAAATCATAATTTAAATTATCACATTTTACTTTTTTAAATAAATATGAATTTGTTTTTTACATTTTAGGACGGAGGTAGAAAAATCCATCAAGCTTCATGAAAAATTTGTCTCACACAAGAAACCTAAGATACCGTGTTGGATTTGCATGCTTGACAGGTGTAAGATATAACTTTTGAAAATTGTTATGGTTATTTGAAAACCGATACAGTTGTTATACTTCTTAGTTACATAGCTAGAAAAATTTATCTACTCCTTATGCCATTAATTATCTTGGTTTTGAGTTGTTAAAAATGGCACGCTTTTTAATGTCTCGATTGGTCTTATAAAATCCTTCCAATTTAAATATGATGAAATATTTTTTATGACAATATTATGTAAATTTAATTGAACTATTTTATTTATCTTTGGTAACTTTAACTAGTGTCTCAGAGATACCAATTAGTATTTATCTTATTAAAATAGTAGAAGTATAATTAATTATCCTTCTGTCAATGATATTAAGCTTAATTGTTTGGTCCTTTATATTTATTTTAAATTTTAATTTAATTCTTTATTTTTAAAAGTTTCAAATTGATTACTTATGTGTTGATATTAGCACAAGTTTGTTCTTTATGCAAAACTTTGAATAATTATGTTTAAAACTTTCACGTGCACCCCCAAGATAATAGTTATCATGCATACAATTTTATTCGCAACATGAACGATTTAAATTGAAATTTCATTAAAATGGAGATAACGTAAGAGAGAAACCTAAATTTTTTTAAATATAAGAAACTAAAATCGAACTTAAAAAAATAATTATAAAAGACCAAACATATAATTTAGCATGATATTTTCTTGGACAAGCAAAAATGAATTTTTATTTATAATAACAACAAATCCTGATCAGCACAAGGTGTGCAAACTAAAACAACAAGAGTCTACAAAAGGCAAAAAGTCAAGCATCAACTAGCCAATGTCCAAGCAAACCAACGAGCTCGACCACCACAAATGAGAATTAATACCTAGATTCACATTATAAGTTTTCATCCACTACAGCGAATGAACTTTAATCTTTTCTAACATTTGGTTAATAGTTGATTCTTTTGCCTTAAAAATTCTCTAGTATTCCGCTCGTGCCACACCACCAAAACTAGGGGTGGTAAAACGGGCATGCCCGCCCCATTTAGGCCCACCCCATTTAAGCCCGCCCAAAAACGGGTTGGGGTGAGGCGGGCCAACTTAGGTGTGCGGGTTCAAAATTCAAGCCCGCAGCAAAAGGATTTGGTTATAATTTTCATAAATAGTAGTACTAGTACACAAAGTATGACTATCTAAGAACACGATGATGCACATTTAAAATTCAATCCATTTTAGTTTATAGGACATTTTTAATGGAGAACTTAAATGAGTGGCTTAAATTACTTTTTTTAAACCCAAATTGCTATGTACTGTAGGATTTAAATAATTAATAAGTAACTTTAACCAATTTAATCCAATAACATTAAAATAAGCAACTCATATTTGATTCCACCAATTTATATATATTTTTTATTTTCAAATTTTAATTCAAATTTAAATATTAATTCAATTTTTTTATTGATATGTTTAAATCTAATAAATATTTAAAAAACATTAAAAATATATAATAAATACACAAAAATATAATAAATTTATTTTAAACAATGAATTTTTTTCCCTCGTTGTAAAAAAAAAAACGAAGAAAAATAGTGACAATAACTACATAATAACGAAAAATACGCAATAACAATAAATACATAATGCAATGAAATACATAACAATGAATTCTAATATGTTGACATATTAAACCCATTGGAAGCCTTTCAATTTTTTAATTAAAATAATAATAATAATAATAATGTTTTTTGGTGTGGGTTCCACTAATCTATATTAAATAATTAATTTTATTGCTAAGCCACCCTTGACAAGAGTTGTTCCATGAAGTTCCATCCTTTATTTCTAAGTCACTTTGAATGTCATGTCATCCAACTCCAATACTAAAATAAAATAAGATGTGGTTGCTAAGTTTTAAAAACTCATTAAGCCATTTGCATTAAAGATACCCTAACATGATGTAGTTTGACAAAGTCGAAAAATGGAATTCAAATACCCTTACTTTATAACATATATGATATGATATGATGCAGCGAAAACTATTTTGAAAATGTTACACCATGTCATTTGTTAATTTGCAATTATGTTAATCCACTTCAATTGATGTATTGGTTTGGGACGGTGAAATTTGCTCCCGTTAAGGTCTTATATTTGATTTTACTTGGTCATAATTTTGGTGGGCTATCCAGAGTTAAAAAAAATCTTTGACTTTAAACTGGGGTCCACAAATGGGTAGTGGAATTGATCCTATCAAAGGAAAATTCTAATATGGGCACAAACCCAAATCATTTTCCCTTAGGTACACTCACAATACATGTAAAAAATTAAAGAAAAAATAATTAAAGTGATGTTGATTGATATGATTATTTTATTTTTCTTTTAATTTTATTCATTTATGAGTGTGTGCCTAAATGTGATGTGTTGGGGTTGTGTCCAACCAAGACTTTCTCCCTATCAAAATACTTGGTTCTTAGGATGGATAGAGAATTTTTAAAAAAATTGCAATCATGTTAAAGTATGGAGACACTTTAATCCGGGTGTTAAATAACTAATCTTTATCTTATAACACTTTTATTCGGTGATATTTTTTGTAATTAAGATTGAAATTTGAGTATTATTATATCTTCAATAACGTTTTAATGTATACTAATTTTATAGAATTCATTGTTGGATTACTAGCACTAAAAGAGGACAGGTTCCACTTCTCCCTTATAATGAGAATTATACTCAAATGATAAAATAACTTCTTTTATTTAAATAATTAAATCAAATCAAACAAAAAATATTAAAAAAAAGTCCAAATTATATTAAATTGCATAAATATTACAGTGTATGAGAACAAACATAAACTATGGCTCTTGTCTACCGTGGATAAATAGTCTTTAACCATATATAATTTTTTTCTAACCACTAAATCAATAAATTAAATCATATATTCTCATTTATCTAATGATGAGATATATTGATCTGATGGTAAAAATACTTTTAAGTATGATTCAAGACTTATCTTATTTAAGTAGTGCAACATAAAACAAGCCGAAATTATATAACAATAAAGATGTAACCCCATTGATCTCACAAAGGGGTTTTTATTCTCCTTTTACTCTTAACATACACGCGCTTGCGTGGACACACTTATATATTAAAATTCAAATTTACTCTTATAAACTTTATTAGTTATAAAATTCCATGACTCCTAAACTGGAGAATGCACGACAAGCAACTTGAAATTTGGAAAATCCAGAGAGTTTGGCCAATTTCTTATATTGTTTCTCAGTTCTTTCTCTTCCACCAACAGTGATGAACATGAGATTATCAAGAGTTGAAACAAGTTTAGATTCTTCAGTTTCTGTTGGTTCTTCTGGCAATATGAACTCCACAAGAATCAACTTCCCATTTGGTGACAGAGCTTTATGACAATTGCTTAAAAATTCTATGCATTTTTCATCTGACCAATTGTGACACACAGCCTACAATTATGTGACAAAAAAATTTACTTTAATTAAAAAATCAGATAAATGATTATAAATCTATCAAGTCTAAAGTAATTGATTAATTAGTTAGATAATTAATTAGTATAGGAGTACTTACCTTTAGTATCATGGCATCTCCATGTGGAACACTCGCAAACATATCTCCTCCAACATGCTCAATGCCTTAAAAAAAGGTTATTAAACTTTATTAATTAATTATATAATATTCAAGGAAATAAAACAAATATTGATATAAGATTTTTCTATGTATGTTCAATTTTATATCAAATAGCTTAATGCTTAGAAATTTCATCCTTAAAATCGATAAGTAGAATAATTGGGATTAAACTAAACTCTTCTACATATATAATGCAATATTCTGCCAACTGGACTAAGCTCAAATAACTTTGTAAACGTTCAAATATTATAATAAGATTTTTTTATGTGCGTCGAAATATTGTTATAACATGACATGTTGATAAATGATAATGATATATCATATATGTGATGAAACATTATTTACCTGGAAGTGGTGGTGCATTTTCAATAACCTGAGGCAGATCAAAATTAATTCCTTTTATTGATGGGTACTTAGATATAATCATTTTTAGATTTTGTCCACTTCCACCACCAACATCAACCAATGTTGATATTCCCTCAAATCCAGTGTATATTTCAAGCATTCTTTTCATTTCTGTTGCACAAACATCAACCATTGACTTGTTAAATATTTGGTTCATTTTCTTATCCTTTCCCATGTATTCATACTTTGTTACTCCATGAGTGTTCTTGAACAAATCAATGTCTTCATCAACCACTGCTTCCTTAAAGTTCATCCTGAAATTAAAGAGATTAAAACTTAAACACTTGAACAAAATAGAATTATAAGTTAATACAATCACATTATTCTGTGTATTTAGTTCTCCGATGACAAAAAGTAATTTTGAATAAATCAAGTACGTAAAATTAATTATTACTAAAAGTTAGACTAATGTAAAAAAATTTACGTTTGAACACAATTATATAAAATTGGATTGAGCAATAAGATTTCGAATACGAATTTTAGTCAACTTATTTTTATAAGATGTCTGAGATAACTTATTTTCATAAGTTTTTGTACTTAATTAAGCAGAAATTTTCTCTTTAAATATATAATTAATTATATGTACGTTAAATAAATAAGTATTTAATTAAACATTTTATTCCAACATTTATGTTCCTACAAGGCAATAAATTTGTATTAGAACTAAAATGACTTACCAAACTTGTAACAATGCAGGATAACATAGAAATGTGGTGAATGAAGCTAAGTATCCACGACTTTCGTCGGGGACAAGGTATTTTCCAACCATTGAGAGTCCATAAACTCTCTCAGTGCTACCGTCCTTGGTAGGTCTAGTTGCAGAAGTTAGAACAGAATAACTAGCAAGCAAACGCAACATTCGGTCAAGCCTGTTAGGCAAGTCCGAGTGTTGAGTTGATGGTGGCAATTCAGAAGCAATTTCGGATGGTGACATAAAAGCACCAGGTGGTGTTGCCTTTGCTATGATCTCAAATAAATTGAGATCAATAGCAGCATTTAACACTGCTGGATAAACAAGATTAGTGGTAAGTACCATTGCTGAAAGACAAGCACTATCTTCATTTTGGTATGAGGTAGCACTGATTTGGTTATTCTCATCCTTAGTAATGTAAGAATCTCCCATTTTTTTTATTAGTGCTAATGATTTTGTTTTCTTTCTTTAGTTGTTGGTTTTGTGTGCTTAATTGCTTGATTATTTTCATAAGACATTGTGGTCTTTTTATAGGCAAAATAAAAGCATATACCTCCAAATCTAAGACTTTGCACTTCTTTGTCGTTTGTTGGCAGGGGAATTCACCTACTCCTTATGGTTTTGAGTTGTATGAAAGGGTGCGCAATCTTTTTTCTTTGATTTTAGTTTTTCAATTGTATTTGTATATTGCTTAATTAGTCATGGCTCATGCATGGATAGTAGCTAGCTTGCTCTATTGGAATTATATAAAACCCAATTTGAATAATTTGAAGCATTTTCTATTAGCTATCATTTTATTAAAATAGTAGTATAGTTAATTTAATGGGTGGCACGTTTGAGCCTACCGAGCTAACAAGCTATTTTTAGAAAGGCAGTGTCGGATGCATTTTATTTTAATTTATTTTATAAATTTAAAGTTTTATTAATAGTGTAAGATTTTTTTTCTAATTTTTTTTATTACTATTATATTGATATAAAGTTTCCATCATCGTTAGTGATGATTAATCTCCATCACGGAACCTGTGATGCACACAAGATGAGTTCTCCTCTCCCAATCAAATTTTCTCCATACGATGAACCAAAAATCGAACTTCTGACCACATACTTAAGGGGACCAAAATTCTTACTCCTTGAACCAATTCATTGTTGGTTTAATTTCCGAAGTGTGGGAAATTAGTTACTTATCTAATTTGGTATGCCCCGCTCTACCAAGACGCAATATCACTACAGTCATATCAGCTGCAATACATTAACTGTACGAATAAATAGGATCCAAATGGTGAGAAACATATTAAAAAGCCTCGTTAATTAATACTAGTGTGTATATATATATATATTTTAGAAAGCTCATGCCACTTTTCTTTATAATATTTTTATATAACGTGCCACTTCTTTTATGATTCAATATTTACATAATAAATATCATCAAAAATTAAATAAAATATACATAATATATTTTAGCATTCATATAAAAAAAATGGTTTACCAAATAAAATATTTTTTAGCAACTTAGTTCTTTAATAGATAGATATGATGGTATAATCACTACAAGAAATCAATTATTTACTGACGGCCAAAAGCCCTCACAAAGGGGGAAAATCCGTCACAAAGTGATTATTTACTGACGACTTTGTGACGGCCAATTTTCGTCAGTAAATAGCTCGTGGATAAATTATTGACGGCTCAGGTCGTCAGTAAATTTACTGACGACTTTGTGACGGCTCAGGTCGTCAGTAAATTCATTTAGTGACGGCTAAGGTCGTCAGTAATTCGTCACAAAGTTTTTGACGAAATTCAAATTTTGTCCATGATTATTTAGTGACGGCTGAGGTCGTCAGTAAATCCGTCACAAAAAATTTTAAAAAAATTTATTTTAATTGTTTTATTAATTATGTTTCAAAAATAAATTTATTAATTATTTTAAAAAACATATAAAAAACATATAGCGAACAAATTTCCACGAAAGTATCACGAATTATAAAAAATGTTTAATTAATCAAGGCCACCGCTAATTTTGTAAAAAAAATAAACCACCGCTAAAAATTGTCAATCCTGAGTTTCAGTCTCTTTTTTGGAAAAGTATGTTCATGTTCAACACTAATTCACAAATTCTGACTACAAGCACTTTGTTAAACAACACTGTCATCATAGACACAGTCCAATTTTTCGATTGAAAAGCAGGGGTTATTCCTTTGAAAAATAGTTTCTTTCCTCATGCATAATCATGTTTGCAAACACTATCTCATCACTTCTATTGTATCTATGGGGTGATTTTTTACAAACCCTGTACCAAAGAGCTGGAAACAATTTCTCAAAAATTTAAATGGCATCACTGTTGCCATGACAGATGGAGTGAGAAATTTGATTGTTGAAAGGTAGAATAATGAGAGATTTGTGTCTACTTTGATTGGATCCAAGTTCTACCGCCATGGAAGGTGTGAAAGTAAGAGCTGTGGAAGAAGCATGCGCTAGAGGGAAATAGGAGAAAAGAAGAAAGAAATAAAATTGGGAGGAATGAACAAGGTGGTGTAAATAATCTCTCAAACCCAAACTCAATACAAATGGGTGTGCAAGCATGAAATCCGGTGAAGCAGCCAAGATCTAAGTATCCATAATTAAAATTTCATGTAAGTGAATATTTTGTGACGGCTTGGGCCGTCGATAAGTTCGTCAATATTTTGTGACGGCTCGAGCCGTCAGTAAGTGATTATTTTGTGACGGAAATGGTCGTCACTAACTTATTGACGGATTTTCTGCAAAATTTTATTAATTTTTTAATTTTCTGACGACTTAATGACGGCTTGGGCCGTCACTAAGTTATTGACGGCTTGGGCCGTCACTACCCATATGAGATTTTCGTCAAAAAAAACGTGATTTCTTGTAGTGAATTTCTAAGGAAATCACCATTTTGACATTAGAAGTGTAATTCGTTGTCATATTAGTCAAATGTTTTTTTTTAGAATTCTAGTAAAGACAAATTAAACAATATCTTATATGTTAATAATTGCATGTGTATATTAGTGGAAAAATATGGTCAAAGTAAGACAAATAAATAATACATTAAGTTAAAATTAGGTCATTTACTTTAGGATGGAGGAAATATTAACTTTGATCATATTAGAAGGACCATAATTTTATTCGCTCTATAATAAATTAAGGACCAAATTGAATGGTTTTAAAGTAATTCTTTTTATATTGTAAAAAAAAAAGTAATTCTTTTGATCAAGGCAGGTAAAATATGACCAAATTGAATGGTTTTAAAGTATGGGGTCAAATTGCTGTAACTTCTATACCCAAAGTTCTGGATTTAACCTTTGAAATTAGGCATGCAACATTGTTAAGATTTATCGGCAGAATTTCTCACTCATTGGGTCTGATAATCCTCAAGAGATTAGTCTATACAGTTGCGCGCAAAGAATATCCGATTTACGCCAAAAAAGACCAAACTTGCAGGTTTTAAATTGAAGGAAGGGACTGAAATATCTTTTAAAATAAATTAAGTGACAAAATAGATCTCTAAGCCTAAATAAAATTAAGGCTTAATTCAAATATTTGGTCCCTTATGTTTATTTTAGGTTTCAATTTGGTCCATTATGTTTTGAAAGTTTCAATTTGGTCCCTTATATTTCCACCATTTGCATAAGTTGGCCATTTCCATCAATTTTGATGTTTCTACCGTTCCATTTGGACACGTATCCAAGTGTCCAGATGTCTGACGACGTATACAAACCGTTTCATTTAGTTTTATATAGTAATTCTTTTGATATTATCAAAAATAAAAAGTAATTCTTTTGATCAAGGCGGGTAAAGTATGACCAAATTGAGTGGTCTTAAAGTATGGGGTAAAATTGTTGTAACTTCTATAAATCAGAGGACTAAATTTACGCTTACCCAAAGTTCTAGATTTAACCTCTGAAATTAGGCATGCAACAGTGTTAAAATTCTTCGGGTTAATTTCTCATTCATTTGGGTCTTATAATGCTCGAGAGATTAGTCTATGCAGTTGTACGTGAAGGATATTCGATTTATGCAAAAAAAAAGACCAAACTTACAGGTTTTAAATTGAAGGGACAGAAATATTTTTTAAAATAAATTAAGTAACAAAATAGATCTCTAAGCCTAACTAAAATTAAGGCTTAATTCAATATTTGGTCCCTTATGTTTATTTTAAGTTTTAATTTGGTCCCTTAAGTTTTAAAAGTTTTAATTTGGTCCCTTGTGTTTCCCCTGTTTTCATATGGACATGTGTCCAAGTGTTCAGGTGTCTGACCACATATACAAACCGTGTGTTGTACATGTGACAAAATTGAGAGAAATGACCAAATTTAAACCTAAAATAAATATAAAATACCAACATAAAAACATAAAATTTATAAAATTGAGATCAAAATATGCGTAAGTCAAGTTAAAATAATAGTGCATTTTACGTATTATCACATTTTATAGGCGATATTGGTGCTCTAAAACCATCTTCAATGGCTTTAAGTACCAATATCTAATGTACCCCCTTTCAAGTAAAATAGAAAAATGGTACCTAATAAGTATTGTTTCTTTAATAAGCATTCATACCTATGTATTTCAACGTGGTTCATTTATAATGATGTAGAGTTATTAGTGATATGTAATGTTATTAGTGAGACATGTTTAGAACTTTTTAAAAAGTGTTGGATCGGAGGGATTGATACTTATTAAATACTATTATTATAAAATTATAAATAAGTGATGTGTACACGTGTTACCCAGTTAAGTGCCCAAAAATGAGTATCTCTATTGCGGATGCTCTAAGAGACCAACTTAAAACATTCACAATGGAGCTTCTCATATTTGAGTACTTAACTGGATCTCACGTGTACACCACTTTTTTATAATTTTTTAATAATATTACTTTCTAAGCACTCGAATTCTCCAATCTAGCACATTTTAAAACTTTCGTTTTCCCGTCTTGTGCGGTGTTTGTTCGATTCAAATTGTCAGATTCGATTCAGTATAGATTCAATCAATGATTTTGGTGTCATCAACGGTGCAAATTAATCTGGAAGCATGAGTATTTCAGACACTTTAATTTCATCATATATTTGTAGGCATTTTGCCGTTATATGTTATTAACTTTGATGCTGTGAGTTTGTTTGCAGATTCATCCTTTATAGTTTTTAACGATTTTGAATTTATATTGTACGATGTATTCTACAATTTTGAATGAATGAATATTGCTTTTAGTAAAAAAAAAGTTTTAAATGAGTTTCACTAATAACTATACATCTCATTAATAACTTCACATCGTTATAAATAAGTATAAAAAAAATATAGGTAATAGAGCTTACTTTAGAAACGATACCTATTAGATACTCAATTGTGTTTTACGTTAATGAGAGTACCTATTAGATACCCGTACTTAAAAAATAAGTACCGATCATTGGAGATAGTCTAACTTTTTAAACTAAGGGACCAATTTATTTAAAAATTTCGGATAGTTTTATTTTTAATTCTTTAAATGTATTTAAATATAAATGACTGAAATAGATTTTTATTAATTTTTTTATATTAATTTTTCTATTTCTTGAAAAAGGAGATTGATAATCTATTTAATTTTTTTAGACGAGATTGATAATCTAAAGTTCGAACAAAAATAAATAAATAAATAAATAAATAAAGGGTGAGTTTCTTTTGGATTTTTTTGAAAATAGATTTTGTAGTGTTACATAATTTTGTATAAAAAAATTTTACAAAGAAACTTTTTTTAAAAGCTTCAAATGAAAATTTGGTTTAAATAGTTATTCTTAAAATGTGATTTTAGGCATTTCAACATTTAATTGAAAAAAAATTTGGATATCAAAATTTCGAAAAAATCATTTAATTTGAAGCTATTTCAAATAGATTTTCATAAAAATCATTTTTGAAATACAACCTTTTCAAAAAATTGTGATTTTGACTATGTTTTGTTCTTCAATAATGTATGTTTATGATATATGATGTCAAAAATAGCATTTCAATTTAGAAAAAATGAATATAAAAAAACTTATAATATTTTAAAAAACGATTTTACAAAATCCATTTTCAAAAATACAAAAAAAAAAATCTATTTTTCTAAATCTAAAACAAACGCACCCAAAGTCTCACAAAGAAAATAGATTTATTTTAAGAGGGGTGTTATAACCACCTATAATTATAACCACTCATTAAGATTCCGCGGGCGATAAATGTGTACTACTATTAATTTCGTTTGTAGTCAAAGCAGCAATAGGATTATAATCCATGGTAAATTATAAATAGTCAAAGTATAAAAGATTACTTTTGACTATTTGGAGGCAAAAATTTCTTTGCAAGACGGATTTGCTTTGCTACGGTTGAAAAATCCCATTTAATAATGTAATTAATCTCAGCCTGATTTCACAGCAAACGGTTTAAATTATATAATATATATATAGGGGTTTGCTAATTTAGACCCACTTAAAAATATGTGGGTCTAAATTAGCAATGCGCACCTTTTCATTTTGGACAAATAATAGTGCTGAACTTGGTAAGGAGGATTATGATTTGATCCATCGCAACTACGATCGAGAGGGATAAAAAATCATTTAATGTCAAAACTGACCATCGTATATTTAGATCGATCACACACTGCAACTGCGTCAACACAATTACAATAGAGAATCTATTTTCAACAAAGGATAGAATCTTCTCTCATGTAAACTGTTTATGCTAGAAATTTTACCGGAGAGAAAGACACAACTCACAAACACTCCCTATTTTTAGTGCAGCAAAAGCTGCACTGCATTTTTGCATTTATGTTAAATTTGGAAAACATTTCAAACACAGTTTTAACACTTTAATGTGTTCTTGCAATTAAGATTAAGAGAATGAAACAAAAGTAAATTCAATTTAGGAGTATATAGTACATTCAATCCTTAAAATTAATGAATAAATTTAGCTACCATTGAGGCAAACTAAAAGATTATCACACTAATCAGAAAAACAAAAAGATGAATTAATCTTTACACAACCTATATAAACCAATACAAAAAAATAAAATTTATTCGGTTAATAGGTTTTTACCTCTATGTAAAGTAGGCGAGTTTTTCTTTATCCCTTGTAATTATTTTTTTTTAGATTACCCTCCTGCAATTTTTTTTTTATTTACTCCCTTGGATACACTTTTTAAACCAGTTATTTTGTTCAACCGATTTAAAAAGTGTGTTTTTTAAATCAGTTATTCTGTTTTTTTTGCTTGCCACGTCAGCAAAAGGGGGTAAATCAAAAAAATAAATTGGCTTAAACATCATTTTCGTCCCTGTATGTTCCAAATGTTTTGGTTTTAGTCCATGTATCTTTTTTTCTTGCAAATTAGTCCTTGCATGTGCAAAATTTTTTGGTTTTCGTCCTTGCCGTCAGATTCCGTTTAAAAAACGCTTATGTGGCAGACGGAATCACACGTGGCACTATGAGTAGGTAAGTGAAGCTGGTACAGTCACAAACGAAGGACCAAAACCAAAAAATTTGGAACATACAGGGACAAAAATCAATTGTTTCATTGAAGTTCCTAATTTTTTCCGGAAAAAAAATTCCGATCTTTTTCGAGAAAAATTTTCGATGTTTTTTCGGAAAAAGTTTCGATTTCAGATAAATACAATTTCGGAAACCTTGTTTCGGAAAAAACTCAAAAATTATATTTATCTGAAATCGAAAATTTTTTCCAAAAAAACATCGAAAATTTTTCCCGAAAAAGATCGGGAATTTTTTTCCGAAAAAAAATCAGGAACTTCATTGAAACAATTGATTTTCGTCCCTGTATGTTCCAAATTTTTTGGTTTTGGTCCTTCCTTTATGACTGTACCAGCTTCACTTGCCTACTCATAGTGCCACGTGTGATTCCGTCTGCCACATAAGCATTTTTTAAACAGAATCTGACGGCAAGGACGAAAACCAAAAAATTTTACACATGCAGGGACTAATTTGCAAGAAAAAAAGGTATAGGGACTAAAACAAAAAAAAATGGAATATACAGGGACGAAAATAATATTTAAGCCAAATAAATTTTGCAGGGAGTAATCTAAAAAAAAAAATTACAGGAGGGTAATGCAAAACTCGCCTACTTTGCAGGAGGTAAAAACCTATTAACCCTAAATTATTTGATCCACCGTTTGTGATACATTCGGTAAATCTCTCCTAAACATAATAATGTGTGTGTGTGAGAGAGAAATAAAGAGATATATATTTAATATGATGGCGAGAGATATTCAAATGGTAAAATAACTTTTATGTAAATCAAATCCAAACAAAAACTTTTCCAACAAAAAGTACAAATTATATTAATTTGCATAAATATTATATGACAACAAACATAAATTATTTTAGCTAGTAAAAATAAATAAATTATGGTTTAATTTTCATCTAGATGCACGGATAAGTGAAATAGTCACGCACTATGTACAACTTTTTTTCTTATCATTAAATTAATAAGTCAAATCATTTTTCATTTGTCTAATGATCAAATATATTGATTCAACAGTAAAAATTAATTTGTACATAATACAATTAAGATTTATTTATCTCATTTGTACAACATATATATAAAACTAGCTCGAAATTATAAAACAAAGATGTAACACAATTGACCTCCCTAAAAGGTCTTTATTCTCCCTTTATTCTTAACAGCACATATCCAAATTAAATAACAAAGATGTAAAAAATTTAGAGAAAAATGTATATGCACCGACAGTGTAAAATAATTTTACACAGTCAATCAATATCAACCATGTTTTCCGCCACGTCACCCCACTACACCTCACCTTCTTAATATGATATGGAAAAATGACGGTTTTTTATTGGCTGATCATGTAAAACTATTTTACACCGTCATTGCATCTCCATTAAATTATTTATAAAATTCCATGACTCCGAAACAGGAGAAAGCACGGCAAGCAACTTGAAATTTGGAAAATCCAGACAGTTTACCCAATTTCTCATATTGTTTCTCAGTTCTTTCTCTTCCACCAACTGTGATAAACATGAGATTATCAAGAAGTGAAACAAATTTAGATTCTTCGGTTTGTGTTGGTTCTTCTTGCAATATGAACTCCACTAGAATCACCTTCCCATTTGATGACAGAGCTTTGTGACATTTGCTTAAAATTTCTGTGCATTTTTCATCTGACCAATTATGACATACAGCCTACAATTATGTGCAAAAGCCAGAAAAAATAATTTAGTTTGTACTTTAAAATCAGTTTGATTTGTAAAAGATATGTATCGGAGAAAATAATACAAAAGAAAATAACATAAAATAAGATAACTTTTTAAGTTATTAAACAACTTTATGTCATGATGTTTGTTGGACAACTTTTAAGATAAATTATTTTGATATTTGTCGACAACATGTACTTTTGACCAAAAAATTGTATTGTGGATTAGTGGGACAGAAATTTTAATTTTTGTCCTGTTTCTAAGCCTTCCATTTGTTCAACTAGAGTTTTAAATCAAACATATTTACAACTGAAAGTTTTACGTTCAAACCTATGAAGCATCGACGCCTCTATGATTAGACATGTTGCGGTGTCCGACATGTGTTGATGTCCGACACTTGTATGACACACGTATGACACTCCTATAAACGTGTCTGAGGGGTGTCCAAAAAAACAATTTTTCCTTTATTCCGACACTCCTTAAATCGGTGTCCGACACCTATAAGACACTCGGACAAACGTGTCGGGGTAAGTGTCCAAATTTTATTTTTTTTAATTGCTTCTACTTTTCTTAGACATATATACAATGATTAAAGATGTGTCGAAATAATAATATTGATCAATGAGGGATTAAAAATATTACATTTTAATTACATTATTTTTAATTTTTCGATAGTAGATGGATGAAATTTGTTCAACTTGGAAGCATATGTATGTATTTTTAATTCTAAACTTATATTTTTAATAAATATATAGCGGTGTCGGTGTCATATATTTTTTACATTAGCGGTATCGAAGTGTCCGTGTCGTGTCGTGTCGCGGTGTCCGTGTTTCATAGGTTCAAACTCTTATTTTTAACGGATGAAAGGATTAATGAATCTATCAAGTGATTCATTAATCAGTTTGATATAACTAATTAATAGACATACCTTTAATATCATGGCATCACCATGCGGAATGCTTCCAAACATATCTCCTCCAATATGCTGAATCCCTTAAATAAAGTTGGTACACTTTATTAATTATTAATGATGATATTCAACGAAGTAGTAAAACAATGTTATAAGATGACATGTTGATAATGATATTATGTGATATATATGTATATATGAAACACAATTATATACTCCCTCCCTTTCAAATTTTAAAGAAAAAAAAGTCACGCTTACTAAGAAATAAGAATATTAAAATATAATAATTTGGTGAGGCCTATTTGAATTTTGAGGTAAACTCTATTTGGAAGACCTATACCAAAAATACCTAATTAAAGCTAAACATCAGAAGCCTCCAAAGAACAAAATTAAAGAGAAAAACTAAATGGTGATTTTTCCTTATACTTGGTCTCCTTAAAAAAAAAGCTCATACCCTTAAAAAAAAGTAATTAAGTTCATTTTTTTTTAATCATAATTGGTTAAAGGGATGAATCATAATTATTATGGATAACCCGCATATGGCCTAATGATCTTTTTTATTTTTTTCAATCGTAATTCTAGGTACTATTGCCTACAACGAAGGCTTAGTGGTTCTTTCTATTTGGGTTCAAAAGAATAGATAAATTGAGTGAAAGCAAAAAAAAATTCAACAATCAATAATAATTATCCAACTATTAAGGAATCGCCTGTTATAATTGACTCTATTAAATGGACAAATTCTTCATTCAAAGAAAAAAGGATAAACCATCAATGATTGGGGAACCCGCAGATCTGTCTGCAACTCCTTTAGAAATATTTCCTAAATGGTAGTATTTTTTTCACATATTTCAAATACTACGTATAGTACCCAATACATCGGAACTAATATAGAGAAACCAAATCAATATATATGAAATTATGAATCATTGTAAATGGTAAAAAAAAAAAGTTTAATGGGAATAATAATTTCATACATAAGGCATGTGAATATGCAACTAATACATGGAATTTAAACAGAATCTGACGGCAAAAGAGATGACTACACAAGAAAATGTTGAAGAATATATGTCATACCTAAAATTGGCGGTGCATTTTCAATAACCTGAGGCAGATCAAAATTAATTCCCTTAATTAATGGGTACTTGGAAATTATCATTTTGAGATTTTGTCCACTTCCACCACCAACATCAACCAATGTTGATATTCCCTCAAATCCATTGTATATTTCGAGCATTCTTTTCATCTCTATTGCACACATATCAACCATTGATTTGTTAAAAATTTGGTTCATTTTTTTATCCTTACCCATGTATTCGTACTTTGTCACTCCATGAATTTTCTTGAACAAATCAATGTCTTCAGCAACCACTGCTTCCTTAAAGTTCACCCTAAAAACAAATTATAAATATTATTTAATGAATCTAAAAAATAGATTTTTATTTATAATTAAGGACGAAAAGAGTGTAATAAAATTTAAGAGAATCAAAAAATTTCAAGCAATATTAGATTAAAATGAACATCATTTTATGTCTGTTTGGTTCTACAATCACAAAAATTAAATAATTCTTTAAAATGAGTTGAATGTAAAATTATTTACTCTAGCCATATCCTTTATTATTATTATAGGAACCTCTAACAAAAGTCATATGTACTAAGAAAAATTGTCTGAGAAATAAACTTGTCTGAAAAGTGTATAACTATGACCAAAATACCCTTTATGTATTAATGAATTCACTATTGATTTTTTAAATTGCAAGATAAATTGATAGTATTAATAAGGGATATATTTGAAAAAGGGTAATAAATCATCTAAAAATATATAGAGGGTATTATATTTAGGGACAATTTTATTGTTGTAAAATTATATTGTCTTATAATTAAAGACGGAGTGAATACATTTTTTTTTATTTAATAACTTAGTGGTTAGACTCACACTATAAGTAAGTATATATATAATGGAGAATATAAGTTACCCTTATGGGACAATATTCGAATAAAATGAGTTGGACATTAATAAATTTGCAACTAAAAACCAGTTGTAGAGAGGCAAGCTCATCAATTCGTATATTTTATTTTGCTACAAGTTCAAATCAATTTAAGAATATCAAATCAAGGGTGCCAAAATTAAAAAAAATAATTCGCAGAACATGTCAAAATCGATTGAATACACCAATTAAACTGATTTTACATTTTCTAAAAGTGAAATCAAACATACATGCTTCCATCTTGATCTTTTTATAAATGAGAAGTTATTTCTTAAATTCATTGATGTATCTAGTGTCTTATAAAAATATACAGGAATAGTAGTACTATTTTTCTCAAATCATAATAAATGTAATAGTCAATATTTATCTTCACTCTCACACAAACACAATCTTTTCACTATTATCTAGTCTCTTATAGAAGGAATACGTTAATCCAAATTCAATTTCTGATGAGAATAATTATTAGTCAGACTTTACTTACTTTACAATTGAATTTTGAATTACCGGAACCTATTCCCCTAGAAACCAGAGCATTAACGAAAAAAAACATTCTTTTTTAAAAATGTTTTATTGAATATGTGTTATTGCATATAATTTTTTTTTTACCACCAATTAAATCTGTTTCGAGGATCAATTCTGCCATCAAATGGTTACAGTCCTCTTCTGATTGTACACATAAATTATACTAGTATTAACGTATTACTTCTTTTTCTTTCTTTCTTCTTGGTCTATTATTTAGCTTATTCTTATAAGATATTAGTGATAACTTACTTTCATAAGTTTTTTAACTTAATCAACTTCGTATATAAATTATATATAAGAATTGAAATCACTCACCAAACTTGTAACAATGCAGGATGACATAGAAATGCGGTAATTGATGCCATAGTGACTCTACTTTCATCGGGGACAAGGTATTTTCCGACCATTGAGAGACCGTAAACTCTCTCAATACAATTCTCAGTTGTTCGAGTAGAAGAAGTAAGAATAGAATAACTAGCAAGTAAACGCAACATTCTGTCGAGCCTATTAGGCAAGTCCGAGTGTTGGCTCGATGGTGGCAATTTAGAAGCAATTTCTGTTGGTGACATAAAAGTAGCATGTGGTGTTGCCTTAGCTATAATCTCAAATAAATTAAGATCAATAGCAGCATTTAACACTGCTGAATAAATAAGATTAGAGGTAAGTACCATTGCTAAAAGACAAGCACCGTCCTCTGTTTGTTCTGAGGAAGCACTAATTTTGTTATCCTCTTTAGTAAAATACGAATCTCCCATTTTTTTCTTAGCACTAATGACTTATTTTTCTTCTTTAGTTGATGTTCTGTTTGCTTGATTATTTTCATATCAACATTATGATCTTTTTATAGGCAAAATAAATGTAAACGTGTACCTCCAATCCAAGACTTTGTGCTTCTTTGGCGTTTACACATTCAATAATTGAGCTATATGTTTTAATTTTTTAAGAGCATAAGCATCGTTGACTTTTGGGAGTGGTATTTGCCAACTATAACACCTTGTCAGGGTAGCATGTGTATTTGAAAGAAAAGTAGTGGTATGAAACAGAAGCGGTGCCAGGAAATGGATACCGTAGCATTAGATTTTTTTCTTTATTTTTTTCATGCTAATTGGTATTATATTGTGAATTTTGTGGGATCCATGTTAAAATTTTGGATGAGTGGTATGTATATTTAGAAAATATGGTTGAGTAGTTTAAATAGTAGGAAAGTGTAAAATAATATAAAATATTATGTGGAATCCATTTATATCACTCATATGAGTGTCATGGATGTGGATGCTCTAAGTACGTACTTGACTTTTAGAAGTACATACAGTACTATTCTACGTAAGAATGTAAGATAATGTTGTCTAATTGGTTCTAAAATAATCTCAATAATAATAAACAACATATAAATATATACATCAAATAAATATAAAAATAAATAGAGACGTACGTGAACTTATCTTAAAATTGTGTCAATTTGATGTCGAAAAAACAACTATGAAACTCTGAAATTACAAACGGCCGATAGTTTGCAATCGTGGATTAATAACTTGAGACGTGACATAGACACTTTCCGTAAGAATTTATTCGCCACATAAGTTCAAATCCACATAGTTTAATTCGTCCTTCTTCGATATGGGTTACCAGGCCTTCCACTAGAAACTAGAAGATTAATATAAAAAAAAAAAAAGATTTTCCCACATATAGCTGGAACAAAAGTTTTTCATTGACCAAGTAAAATCTCATTTAATTAGTAACTTGAGATAATGACCGATTATAGTTATATAAATTTTTAAATAGAATAAAACTCTAAAAATAACATCAATCCCCCACATATTTTAAAAGTTAAAAAATAATAATAAAATAATTGAGTGAACATCATAGATGTAATCCATTGGAACAATGTTGACAAACAATATGAAAGCAGACCTTAGACTAATAACTTAGTAAGACTTAACTGACAGTGAATTATGTAGTTAAGTTATATGAAGACAAAGATACTTCTGCTACGTTAGAGATTTAACAGTCACATTACACCTCCAGGCTCCACAATTCTTTTTATTAAGTCATTATGCTTTAATAGGCGGTGTGAATGCTTGATATTTATAAGTGCTCTAGAAATTTTTTCAAAATTTCATGCAAGCGACTTCATTTAATATTCATATAGGTGATTTCTTAAAGTGTATGCCGCAAATAAAACAATATCTTTAAGGGATGTGAAAATTGTTAAAAGTCTTATAGTTTATCCTCTCAATAATACAAATGTCTAACATTTTATTAGGTGTACACTGTAGGAAAGAGACAAATTTGAATAAATTTAATATAATAAAAGAATTTGTTGTAAATTTTGAGTATATTTCAAAAGTTTTAATTATACGTGTCTAATAATTTTAAGTGAGTTGTTTAAAAGAAATATATTTAAGTGAGAAATATAAAAATATATTTTTATTAAAAATATTTTATTTGTGGTTAAATTAACTTAGTTCTTATCTGTCAAATTGAAAGAAAGTTTTGACTTAGTCTACACACATTGCATATCCAATTTATCTTGTTTCTTCAAGTTGACCTTGTACATAAAATACTTGTAAGTGGTAGTTGCATGATAACGTATTGTATTATATATAACGTGGTAGCGTATCAACAGTTATAACGTGCTAAATACTTTTTATAAATTGAGGGCAACTACCCTTAGTTGACTTGGCATCAATGAAATTCAGTTAAATAAAGTCAATTATTAAAATCAAATTTATGAATAATTTTTTACCATAAATAATTTTGATTATCTTTATTTTCAATTAATTATATTTTAGGTATTGTATTCAATGAATTTACATTCTACATTATAAAAAAATGAATTTACATTCTGAGTCCTAATTTCAATCTCTCCTTCTTCAAAAACAAAAATCACTCATTCTTCACTGTATTTTATCTCTTCTTTGCCCTCTTTCTCAGACAATTAAGAAAAAAATTCCGATTCACATAATTTCCGCTTCAAAAAATCGTCGTCACCGTTACTAATCTTCTGCAATTGCCGCTTCACAACATCGTCATCACTGTTACTCATATTCCGCAATTGTCGCTTCATTCAATTTTCAAACGCGTTTCCAAACGCGTTTCCAAACGGCTTCATTCAATCGTTGTTACTCCGCTTACTTTTTCTTATGATCCTTACGGCGTGTTTGAAAATTCTGTCTTTTTCTTTGATCGTATGTCATTTCAACAACGTAGCATTACTTAAAAAAATAATAAAGACCCTTAATAATAAAATTACAAAAAATGGCTATGTGCGTGGATCAAAACATGTTACCATCTTCGCAAAAAAAAAGAAGTCATGTGTATAAAATTGTTATTAAATACAATTATTAAATATAAAACTTAATTATTTAAATTCTTAAACTGGAGTATACGTGTAAGTCAAATTCTAGAGTTTTTACTACGTAACTTAAACTGGAGTATATATGTTGGTCCAATACGAAAGTTCTTATTATTTAAATTTAATTATTAAATACAAATCTTAAATAAATATTTAATTTCTAAATATAATAATAAATTTAATTATTAAATATAAATTTTAATTATTTAAATTCTTAAATCGGAGTATACGTGTAAGTCAAATTCTATGGTTCTTAATACTTAACTTAAACCGGAGTGTACGTCTAGGTCAAATTCTAGGGTTGTTACTACGTAACATAAACCAGAGTACATTTGATGGTCCAATATACGAAGGTTCTTACTCCTTAAATTAAATTATTAAATACATTTTTTAATTATAAATTTTAATTTCTAAATACAATATTAATTTTAATTTCTAAATTTAATATTAAATTTAATTATTAAATACAAATTTAATTATTTAAATACTTAAACCGGAGTATACGTGTAATTCAAATTCTAGGGTTATTAGTGCTAAACTTAAATCGGAGTTTATGTCTAGGTAAAATTATAGGGTTCTTACTATGTAACATAAAGCGGAGTACATGTGTTGGTCAAATGTGTTGGTTCTTACTCTTTAAATTTGTTTATTAAATACAATTTATAAATACTGAAATTCCTGGCACGCTATGCACGATGTTCTACTCGATGCTCTAGCGATCTATCCGGCCTCACGCGTAACAAAATAAAATAAGTAAAAGAACAAATAAAGAACACAGGATATTTGTTAACCCAGTTCGGCGCAAACAGCAACCTACGTCTGGGGGATACCAATCCAGGAAGGAATATCACTATAATAGTCCTAGTCCTAAGTCTCCTGCAAACTACCCGTTTACAACTTAAGACCTAGGCCCTATCAATGACTCTTCTACCTAGGAACTCCTAGATATGAGATCCCATCTCACTCCCTTACAACCTTACCAACAGCAAGGATTTCAATACACAAGACAAAAATAGTTTTGGATACACACTCCTAAAACTACACACTCGTACCTAAAGGCTTAGAGTGTTACACACACAAAAGTCCTAACTCCGTGCTTCAAAGCTTAGGAGAAGGAACACACAATTACAACTCAAGAACACGTCCTAAGCTTGCATCAAGGTGACACAAGAAAGGCTCACAATCACAATACACACACAAAACCTAATTCTGAATACTAGCACAATAGCGGCGTAAACAACTAACTACAATTAGGGTTTTGCAGCTCCTTTAAATACTTCAGAAAGTAACACATGCATGGGCTTGATTTGTTTGACCCAAGCATTTACTTCACATTAATTAAATGAGATTATTTAGAAATATATTCTTCAAAGAGATACTCCTCAGAAATATTCTTGAACAGGATCTGAAGCATTAAACAACCTTCCTTATATAAGACATATAAAACGCGCCATGCAAGATTCATGAGAGAGAAATAAACATTCCATAAATAGCTTTTGTCATGAGCGCTCCTCCTGAGCAGTTTCAATGCTCTACGCAATGCCTGAGGCATCGGATCGCACATCTTGCACAAAGTTTATTTCCAAAAATGCAGCCAATACCAAAGACTCAACAAACTCCCCCTTTGGCAAATTTTTGGCTAAAACAAATTATGACCATACAGATAATACTTAAACAGATACATCAACTACATTTCTTTTTCTCAACATAAACACACAAGCATAAAGATCTGTAGAGGCTATCCCTCAAAACATTACCATTCTACACCTTCATGGAAAACAGTAGAAAAGAATAATTGTATCTTTTAAGATTATCAGAGAGGCATGCAACAGCGGAACAGAAAATAACTACTTCGCCTTAAATGGTAGGGAAAATAAACTTGATAGGATGTGGGATAGAATGCTTCAGCATTGTCACAATTCTACTCCCCCTGCACATATGCATGGGATGTTGGAGCCTTGCGTCCAACATCTCCCCCTCAACACCTGCATATCAAATCACACACTATACCAGCTACATACTTCAATCAGGCTACACTACACTACAGTCACATCATAACCAGAACCAGAGTATATGTAGATAATACTAATAACCAGAGCAGTGCAGATTAAAACAAACCAAAACAGCCAAGTTAAGTTTTTACTCCCCGTTTTTGCCACAAATTTGACAAAAGGTACTAGTGCAGAGAATTTATGGCTACAGAGCCTTAGTACAAACCAGCAGAAATAAGAAGAACTATGCCCATAAACAGCTTAACATATTACAAAACAAATAGGGCAACAAATCATTACAGCAATACTAAAGAGAATCACTAGAGTCAGACACTTCCAGCTCCTCTGTGTCACCTCCGGCTTCATCAACATTGTTCCCAGCTGCATCATCAACAGCAGCATCAGCATCAACACCATCACCAGCAACATTATCACCTGCATTTTCAGCTACTAACCCTTCTTCCTCAGCTTCCTCCTTCTTCAAGGCAGAAATGACCTTTTCAAGCTCAAATTTCTGCTCATCTAAAGATCTAACAGCAGCTTCCATGGATATGATCATTGTCTTCCTAGTCATGGAGGTGGAGGCTACATTCTCAACATGGGTTGTTTTCTTTGGGGGCACAGTAATGTCAGCAGCATGCTTTCCCTCAAAAAGCTTATAAGAGAGGGTCATTGGTGATTCTCTCTTACAAGGCACATCCTCAGGGAGGAGAATGTTGGGATGTTGATCCAAAATAATCTCACAGATGAGGGTTGGAAAGGAAATGGCAAGTTTGATGGCCCAGGACTTTCCATGTTCAACAATTTGGTCAAAAATTAAAGACCCAAAATCTACATTTGCACCAGTCCCTATAGCATAGATAAACTTTGCCAAACTAGTTGCTATGGTGGAGGTGTGAGAGGTTGGAACCCAGTTTACAGCACCTATTCTATTTAAGATAGCATACTTAATTGACAGCATAACAGAGGATACCTTACCTTTGAGAGGCCACACCTTGACCTGGTTGGCAGTGATAGTCTTGCAAACCTGGTTATTTGTTGGCTCAAAACCAGGATATCCATACTCCCTTCTTCCAAGATAAGCATTGATCACAGCTGGGGAAAATTGTACACACTTGCCTCTTACAAACACTTGATGATACTCTTTGCTGAGTTTATTATCACAGTCCTCACCAATGTTTACAGTAAACTCCTTCACCAGCTTCTCATAGCATCTTCCAATTCCACTGACAGTCTTCATTAATCCAGCTTGAAGAATTAAATCCATCACCTCCTTGCACTCTAAAGCTTCATCAGACAGTTCCCTCTCTAGAGCCAGTCTCCTGTGGTAAACGAACTTCCATTTAGCAGCACTGTTACTGAAGTGAAAGGACACATTGTCCATAGGCACTTCAGGGACATTTTGTGGAATTGATCTCCCTACTTTCTTTTTCTGAGTGGACAGAATGCCTGGAGCATTGACCACGGCATCATCAGCACTGACAGCAGCAGCAGTCTTTCTCTTCTTTGGTGTCTTTTGTTTAGATGCTGTAGAGATTGGTGGAGCATCCTCCTCGGCATCAGATTCTGAGTCACTCAGATTGATGGTTTTTCTTTTTGATCCCTGTTGCTTCTGCTTAGCAGGTATTTCTACTCTGCTTGATCTCCTCACAGGACCATACATCTTCTTCTTCTTTGTGGATGTGGTAGCCTCAGCTGCTACCTTCTTTTTCTTGGAAGATTGAGTTGCATCAGTTACAACATTCTTCTTCTTCTTTGTTGACTTTGGTTCTTCAGCCACAACCTCAGTCATTGTCTTTCTTTCTCTAAGTCTGCTACCAACACCAGTCCTTCCACCCTTCCTTCTAGAATCACTATAAATCTTCATGATTGTTACATCATCTTCAGTGCTATTATTATCATTAGCACCTGCCTCTTCAGCATCAGCTATATTCTCCAAGTTTTCTGACATAACATTGTCAGCAGTCACAGGCGTATCAGAAACAATATCATCTGGTTGTGTATTAGGATTACCAGACACATCATCAGCAACTATTGTATCTTGTTGCACATTGAGATTTTCAACCACATCATCAGCAGTATCTTGTGGTTGATCTTGTGCCACGGATGCTGAAGCATCCGGCACAACCTTAGCGCCAGAAACAGACTCCACTAGTGAGTTGAGAGCCTTTTGAGCAATTTTGATTTTCTGGGAGTCTTCATCATCTCCTTCATCACTAGGAGTATCAGGAACACATCGTCCACCCATGTCAGATGTTTCCCCCTCTTTGGGATTTAGAGTTTGAGTACCTTCTTCTTTGTTTTCTTGAATCTGAGTATCAGGGCAAGGTGTTGCGACATCAGACGCAACATTGGGGCTCGCATTACCAAGATAACTGAGATATAACTGTTGCATGTTGAAGTTCGATGAGTATCGAGACTTAGATTTTTGGGATTTAGGTTTTCTGGTGGTTGTGGATTTGGTTCTCTTTGTGGTTTTAGGTTTGGGTGAAGATGAAGGGTTTGATGGTGTGGGGTTCAGAATAGTGTTGAATGAAGGGTGGATCATGGTGAGAGGAGTGGCGTCAGTGATGATATTTGAAGGTTGGAGTAAGGAAACGAAAGGGTTTTCTGTGATGTTGGGAACAGTGGTTGTTGTTTTCGACGGTGATGATTTTTGTGGTGAGGATTTGGTTGGAGAAGTTTGAGTGGATGGTTGAGACATTGTACTGAGATTGAGAAAATAGGATTCACTAAGACAGAGAGATTTTGGTTTGATGAGGATGTTTGAATAAGAAGTTGAGAAGTTGCAAGTATAAGGAGTTATATTTGGGAAGGAAATATTTGGTAAAGATTTGAAATTGAAATAACTACCAATTGATGGTAGCGTGCAGATATGACGGTTGTGGCCATGATTACCTTGATCAGCGTGTTTAACTTGATTAGGAGAGATAAAAACAACTGCCACGCGCCACTCCACAAATAACGGTAATTGCTATGCTTCTTCATGGAGGCAAATTCCTAACTTGCCCCTTAACTTCTCAAACTGCACAGCATCAAGAGCCTTGGTGAAAATATCTGCAATTTGTTCCTTTGTACCCACATGTTCCAGAATCACAATTTTGTTCTCAACCAAATCCCTTATATAGTGATGACGGATGTCAATATGCTTTGTTTTGCTATGTTGAACTGGGTTCTTTGAGATGTTTATGGCACTCATGTTGTCACAGTACAATGTTAGAGCATCTTGTTCAACATCGTACTCCTTCAGCATTTGTTTCATCCACACCAACTGAGAGCAACTACTACCAGCTGCCACGTATTCAGCCTCAGCTGTGGATAGGGCCACACAGTTCTGTTTTTTACTAAACCAAGATATCAGGTTAGTGCCTAAGAAGAAACAACCTCCTGAAGTGCTTTTTCTATCATCTGCACTTCCAGCCCAATCAGCATCACAATATCCATATAAGGTGGAGTTTTCACAGTGAGAATACATTATCTCATAATCACTGGTTCCATTCACATACTTCAAGATCCTCTTGACTTGAGTTAAGTGACTTACTTTAGGATCTGCTTGGTATCTAGCACACACTCCCACATCATAAGTGATGTTTGGTCTACTTGCAGTCAAATACAACAAGCTCCCAATCATGCTCCTGTAAAGACTTTGATATACACTTATTCCCTTCTCATCTTTGGTGAGTTTCAAATGAGTAGGTGCTGGTGTTCTCTTGTGTGCAGCATTGTCCATCCCAAACTTCTTGATGATGTTTCTAGCATACTTGCTCTGAGATATGAAGATGGTGTCTTCCATTTGTTTGATTTAAAGGCCAAGAAAGTAAGTCAATTCTCCAACAAGACTCATCTCAAACTCTGACTGCATTTGCTGAACAAAATGCTGGACCATTGTATTCGACATTCCACCAAATACAATGTCATCAACATAGATTTGGGCTATTATAAATTTTCCTTTCTCCTCCTTTACAAAAAGTATCTTGTCTGATCCTCCTTTTCTGTATCCTTGCTCTTCGAAGAATTGAGTCAACCTTTCATACCATGCCCTAGGTGCCTGTTTTAAACCGTACAAGGCTTTCTTTAGTTTGTAGACATAGTTGGGATGTTCTGGATCCACAAACCATTTTGGTTGTGCAACATACACCTCTTCCTGTAGGTATCCATTTAAGAATGCACTCTTCACGTCCATTTGATACAGTTTGAACTTGAGTATGCAGGCCACCCCTAGAAGTAATCTGATGGATTCTAGTCTGGCCACAGATGCAAAAGTTTCATCAAAGTCAAGTCCTTCAATTTGGGTATACCCTTGAGCCACAAGCCTTGCATTATTTCTGGTAACTGTTCCATTCTCATCTGACTTGTTCTTGTACACCCATTTGGTTCCAATAACGTTAACATCTTCTGGTCTAGGCACCAAATCCCATACTTCACTTCTCTCAAACTGATTTAGTTCTTCCTGCATAGCCTCTATCCAGGCTTCATCAGTCAAGGCTTCTTTTACATTCTTTGGTTCAAATAGAGACACAAAACAAGAGTTAGCTACCATATTATTTGTTCTTCTAGTAGTTATTCCCTGTTCAGGATTCCCTATTACCAGCTCTAAGGGATGATTTTTCTGAACACGAACAAAAGGACCTTTACTTGTGGCTTGAGGCTTTGCACTTTCATCACCATCTTCTTCAAAAGTTTCTTCGTCAGATTTGTCCTTGGATACCGGTTCGGATGCTGCACCATCTTGTTCAGCATTCACCCTGACAGGAGTACCTTGATCTACTCCTTCACTTTCTTTATCAGAAGAGTCCTTTACAACAACATTTACAGATTCCATCACAACCTGAGTCTTAGTGTTATAGACCCTGTAGGCTCGACTATTTGTTGAATACCCGAGAAAGAATCCTTTATCACTTTTGGGGTCAAGTTTCCTTCTAGGTTCTCTATCAGCTAGAATAAAGCATTCACTTCCAAAGATATGAAAGTGTTTCACAGTTGGTTTTCTGTCTTTCCATAGTTCATAAAGAGTGGAGGTAGTGCCCTTTCTCAAGGTGACTCTGTTGTGTACATAGCAAGCAGTGTTCATAGCTTCAGCCCAAAAATGATAGGGAATGTTTTTGGCATGAAGCATGACTCTAGCTGATTCTTGAATCGTTCTATTCTTCCTTTCTACTATGCCATTCTGTTGAGGAGTTATTGGAGAGGAATACTCATGTTTAATTCCTTCAGCAGCACAAAATTCATCAAACTTGGAATTCTCGAACTTCCTACCATGATCACTTCTTATTCTTACCACATTGCTACCCTTTTCTCTTTGAATCTGTATACAAAGTTCTTTGAAGACATCAAAAGCATCTGATTTTTCTCTGATGAAATTTACCCACGTGTATCTCGAGTAATCATCAACCACAACAAGAGCATATTTTTTTCTTCCCAAACTTTCAACCTGCATGGGTCCCATGAGATCCATGTGTAGCAATTCAAGAACTTTGGAGGTTGTCTGATGCTCCAGCATTGGGTGTGACATTCTGATTTGCTTTCAAATCTGGCATTCACCACACACTCTTCCTTCAACAATTCTGAGCTTTAGAATACCCCTAATGGCTTCAAGGGATATGACCTTTTTCATTCCTTTCAGATTGAGATGCCCCAACTTCTGGTGCCACAGTTGAACTTCATCTTCATTGGTGACAAGACAAGTGGATGTGAGGGCTTCTTCCTGAGGCATCCATAGGTAACAATTGTCTTTAGATCTAGTACCTCTCAGCACTAGTTGTCATTCCTCATTGTTGACCAGACATTCAGATTTTGTGAAGTTAACCTTCATGCCTTGATCACACAGCTGGCTGATGCTTATTAAATTTGCAGTAAGACCCTTGACCAAAATCACATTCTCTAGGTTGGGTTGTCCATGGTTGATCAAGTCCCCAATTCCTACTATTTCTCCTTTTGCACCATCTCGAAAGGTTACAAAGCTGGCCTTGTAAGATCTAATGTTCATGTGATATTTCTCTTCACCAGTCATATGTCTAGAGCATCCACTATCAAAGTACCAGTCTTCCCTTGAAGAAGCTCTTAGGGAGGTGTGAGCAATTAGCCCAACATTTTCTTCCTTAGGCAATCCAGCACTCTCTTCTATGGGCCTTCATTCCTTCTTGACAGCTATCTTCTCATGTGTCACATTTTGTTTAGGCTCCTGGTTGGGGTATCCATGTAGCTTGTAGCAAAAAGGTCTAATGTGTCCCCTTTTTCCACAGTGATGACACACCCACCTACGATATCTCATTTGACTATTCGGCCTTTGATGAACAAGAGGTCTTGATCTTTGATTGACAGCAGGTTTGGGATCACGAGCAAACTTTGGAACTGGAAAGGCTTTAGAATGTCGAGGCTGATGCTCCAGCATCACTTTTCCGGTACAGGGATCAATCATACTTCCTCCTGATGTAAACTTAGTTTCAGGGTCCTGTTTATACTGATTCAAACTGGAGTAGTTGTATCCAACAGACCTAAGCTTCCCATTAGGTACATTTTCTAGTATCTCTTCAAGAAGATCTGCTCCTGAATTCAGCTGGCTTACTCTTTTCCTCAAGTCATCCATTTGAGCATTGGCTTGAATGACCTTTTCTTCTGCTTGAGTAGCCTTTTCAACCTGAATATTAACTTATGTTTGAAGTTTGTTGATGGTCTTCTTTTGTTTTTCAAGAATTCTGCACATCTCTTCATATCTTGTTAGTAAGTCTTTGTAGGTACTAGCTAGTTCTTCATAGGAAACATCTTCATCTTCATCAGATTCCCAATCCTCAACATTAACACATGTTCCAGTAAAGGCAGTCACATGTCTTGCTGATTCACCTTCTTCATCAGTATCTTCATCTGACCATGAGATAGTCAGTCCTTTCTTTTGTCTTTTCTGATAAGTACCACATTTTGACCTTATGTGCCCATAGCCTTCACACACATGACACTGAACTCCTTTGCCTTGAGTACTCTTTTCATCAGGTTTGGATTTCTTCAGACTATTATGTTGCTTGTTGATGTCGAACTGAATGCCTTGCCCATTCTGTCTGTTCCTACGGTCGACTCTTTTCAGCACTTTGTTGAATTGTCTGCCCAGCATGACAATAGCATCAGCTATGCTATCTTCCTCCCCATCTTCAATCTGATCATCTTCCTCCTCAGTGTTTGAAACAAAAGCAATGCTCTTGTTCTTCTTATCTCCACGTTCATCCAGCACAGTTTCAAAAGTCTGGAGAGATCCAACAAGTTCATCCATTTTCATAGTGGAGATGTCATGTGCTTCCTCAATGGCCGTTACCTTAATGTCAAACCTTTTGGGAAGAGATCTAAGAAGCTTTCTTGACAGTTTTTCATCAGATATCTTTTCACCCAGAGCTTCAAAGGAGTTACCAATATCCAATAGACTCAGCTGAAAGTCCTGAATGTTCTCATCATCTTTCATTCTTAGAGCTTCAAATTTGGAGGTAAGATGTTGAATCTTTGACTGTTTCACTTTGGTGGTGCCCTCATAGCACTTTTGTAATATCTCCCACGCATCTTTGGCTGACACACAATTTTTTATAAGTTTAAAAACACTGGTATCTACTCCATTGAATAGGGCATAAATAGCCTTGTGATTCTGATTGGTTGCAGCTTCCTCTTCTGTAGTCCATTCTACTTCTGGTTTCACTATCCCCGTTGAGATTCCTTCCTTATTAGCATACATGGGTTGTTCTCATCCAGTCAACACAACCTTCCAAATTTTGCTATCAATGGATCTCAAAAAGGCTGTCATCTTGGATTTCCAAGAGTCATAGTTGCAGATCCAGTAAGCAAAGGTGACATGTTCATGTATCCTCCTTCTTTTTCCATAGTGCCAGACATTTCAGGTCCTGAATCTCACCCAAACAGGCAGGGTGCCTGCTCTGATGCCAATTGAAATTCCTGGCACGCTATGCACGATGCTCTACTCGATGCTCTAGCGATCTATCCGGCCTCGCGCGTAATAAAATAAAATAAGTAAAAGAACAAATAAAGAACACATGATATTTGTTAACCCAGTTCGGCGCAAACAGCAACCTACGTCTGGGGGATACCAATCCAGGAAGGAATATCACTATAATAGTCCTAGTCCTAAGTCTCCAGCAAACTACCCGTTTACAACTTAAGACCTAGGCCCTACCAATGACTATTCTACCTAGGAACTCCTAGATATGAGATCCCATCTCACTCCCTCACAACTTTACCAATAGCAAGGATTTCAATACACAAGACAAAAATAGTTTTGGAGACACACTCCTAAAACTACACACTCGTACCTAAAGGCTTAGAGTGTTACACACACAAAAGTCCTAACTCCGTGCTTCAAAGCTTAGGAGAAGGAACACACAATTACAACTCAAGAACACGTCCTAAGCTTGCATCAAGGTGACACAAGAAAGGCTCACAATCACAATACACACACAAAACCTAATTCTGAATACTAGCACAATAGTGGCGTAAACAACTAACTACAATTAGGGTTTTGCAGCTCCTTTAAATACTTCAGAAAGTAACACATGCATGGGCTTGATTTGTTTGACCCAAGCATTTACTTCACATTAATTAAATGAAATTCCTTAGAAATATATTCTTCAAAGAGATACTCCTCAGAAATATTCTTGAACAGGATCTGAAGCATTAAACAACCTTCCTTATATAAAGACATATAAAACGCGCCATGCAAGATTCATGAGAGAGAAATAAACATTCCATAAATAGCTTTTGTCATGAGCGCTCCTCCTGAGCAGTTTCAATGCTCTACGCAATGCCTGAGGCATCAGATCGCACATCTTGCACAAAGTTTATTTCCAAAAATGCAGCCAATACCAAAGACTCAACAAATACAAATTTTAATTTCTAAATATAATATTAAATTTAATTTTTAAATTTTAATAATAAAAACACCTATTAAATATAAATTTAATTATTTAAATTCTTAAAATGGAGTATATGTGTAAGTCAAATTCTAGGGTTCTTAGTACTTAACTTAAACCGGATGTACGTCTAGGTCAAATTCTAGGGTTGTTACTACGTAACTTAAATCGGAGTACA
This sequence comes from Trifolium repens, assembly GCA_030408175.1. Taxonomy (NCBI): domain Eukaryota; kingdom Viridiplantae; phylum Streptophyta; class Magnoliopsida; order Fabales; family Fabaceae; genus Trifolium; species Trifolium repens. Next base: position 57,154,375 of record CP125836.1, on the reverse strand, counting down.
TCCGATGGTCCAATATACGAAGGTTCTTCCTCCTTAAATTTAATTATTAAATACATTTTTTCATAATAAATTTTAATTTCTAAATTTCATATTAAATTTAAGTGTTAAAAACAAATTAAATTATTTAAATTCTTAAACCGGAGTATATGTGTAAGTCAAATTGAATCGGAGTGTATATATGTCTAGGTCAAATTCTAGGATTCTTACTATGTAACATAAAGCGGAGTACATGTGTTGGTCAAATACGATGGTTCTTACTCTTTAAATACAATTTTTAAATATAAATATTAATTTTTAAATATAATATTAAATTAAATATTTAAATTTAAATATTACATACAATTATTAAATAAAAAATTTAATTATTTAAATTCTTAAACCGGAGTATACGTGTAAGTCAAATTCTAAGGTTTTTAGTACTTAACTTAAACTCGAGTGTATATCTTGGTCAAATTCTAAGGTTATTACTACGTAACTTAAGTCGGAGTACATGCGTTGGTCAAATACGAAGGTTCTTACTCTTTAAATTTAAGTACAATTTTTAAATATAATTAAATTTTATTTTCTAAATATTAAATTAATTAATTTTTTAATTTATTTATATATTAAATACAATTATTAAATATAAATTTTAATTATTTAAATTCTTTAACCGAAGTATACGTGTAAGTCAAATCATAGGATTCTTATAGTATTTAACTTAAACCGGAGTGTACTTCTAGGTCAAATTCTAGAGTTGTTACTACGTAATTTAAACCGGAGTTCATGTGTTGTTCCAATACGAAGGTTCTTACTCCTTAAATTTAATTATTAAACATATATTTTTTTAATTTTAATTTCTGAATATAATATTAAATTTAATAATTAAATCTAAATTTTAATTATTTTAATTTTTAAATATAAATTTTAATTATTTAATTTTATTTATTAAATATAATTTTTGATTCTAGGGTTGTAAAAATATGAGTGTGATGTTGTTGTTTTTTATAATTAGGGGTTGAACTAGACTTTATTTTTTTTAGAGAAAGATTGAATTTGGACATGAACCAAAATATAAATTGAGAAGAGTCATGATTTTTTACTTGAGCATTATTGATAATCGTTAGAAAAAAATAAATATTTTGCAATAAAAAAATACTTACCAACTTTAAATAAAAATTTTTTACTTTCAAATGTTCTATAAATAAATTAAGAACAAAAAACATGTATAGCAAAACACTAGTCTGCATTTTTGGTTATGCAAGAAACGAGAAAAAAAATATTTTAAGAAAAACAAAGAAACTTATAAAAAAAAAACATAAATTAAGGAATCATCAATTCATTCAATATTTATGGTAATAAATATTGAATTACACTCCTTAGTAATTTGGGACTAGAATCTAAATGCATTGATTTGAATACCAAAAATATAATTATTTGAAAAGTTAAAGCAATTAATAATTATAATTATTTTGTGTTTAAAAAGTAACTATATCTTTGACCAAAATTATTAACTACATTTGGCATAATTTTATTGGTGTCATGTCAGTTGAGGGTAACTACCGCTAAATTATCAAAGGGTTAATTAGAATAAAACTCCAAAAATAACATCAATCCCCCACATATTTTAAAAGTTAAAAAAAAAAAATTGAGTGAACATCATAAATGTAATCCATCAGAACAGTGTTGACAAGCAATATGAAATCAGACCTTAGACAAATAACTTAGTAAGACTTAACTGACAGAGAATTATGTAGTTAAGTTATATGAAGGCAAATATACTTCCGCTATGTTAGAGATTTAACAGTCACATTACACCTCCACAATTCTTTTTATTAAGTCATTATGCTTTAATAGGCGTTGCGAATACTTGATATTTATAAGTGCTCTAGAAATTTTTTCAAAATTTCATGCAAGCGGCTTCATTTAACAGAGAAATTCTTAGGTGAATCCACATCTAAGCATTAATAGTTAGGCACAACCAATCACATAATTACAAATTATTAATATATTAAAAAATTTTAAATAATTAATAGACTTGTAATTAAAACAAAGTCTCTATAAATAAGGAAAGAGAAAAAGAGTGAGTTATAAAAAAAACTATTATGAATTTACTTTATTTTTATTCATTATTATTTCTCTATTTTTTAAAAACTTAGGGACCGTCCAAACTCTTATGAATTTGTTTTATAAAAAAATAGTGGATAGTCAATAAACAAACTTATATCGTATAAATTATAAAATAGTTTATAACTGATAAGTTGACTAATTTAATTTGTATTATTTATTAAAATTAACAACTGAGTTGGCTTATTAAATATAAAGTGATATAAAAAATATTTAATTATTTTTAAGTAAGATGACAAGAATAAAATGAAAGAAAAATAATAAAATATTTTCACACGCTGTTTTTCTATATTTTTTATTTCTTTCTTCCAATTATTTATATATATTATTATTTCTATATTTTTTAAACATTTTTTTTACTTATTAAGTCCTTGTATTTATATTAATAAAATAATTTAATTAGTTAATAGTTTATATTTTATTATTTTTCTTTCATTTTATTCTTGTCATCTTACTTGAAAATAATTAAATATTAATTAAACATTTTTTATATCACTTTATATTTAATAAGCTAATTAACCTTAATTTTACTAAATAATACAAATTGAATTATCTGGCTCATCGGTTATAAGCTATCTTATAATTTAGACGATATAAGTTTGTTTATCAACTATCCACTATTTTTTTATCAAACAAATTCATAATAGTTTGAACAGTCTCTAAGTTTCTAAAAAATAGAAAAATAATAATAAATAAAAATAAAGTTAATTCATAATATATTTTTTTATAACTCACTCTCTTTTTTTTCTTTCCTTATTTATAAAGATTTTGTTTTAATTACTAGTCTATTAATTACTTGTAATTTTTTAATATATTAATGATTTGTAATTATGTGATTGGTTGTGTCTAACCATTAATGCTTAAGTGTGAACTCACCTAAAAATTTCTCCATTTAACATTCATATAGATGATTTCTTAAAGTGTATGCTGCAAATAAAACAATATCCTTAAGGGATGTGAAAATTGTTAAAAGTCTTATAGTTTATTCTCTCAATAATATAAATGTCTAACATTTTATTAGGTACACTATAGGAAAGAGACAAATTTGAATAAATTTAATATAATAAAAGAATTTGTTGTAAATTTTGAGTATATTTCAAAAGTTTTAATTATACGTGTCTAATAATTTTAAGTGAGTTGTTTAAAAGAAATATATTTAAGTGAGAAATATAAAAATATATTTTTATTAAAAATATTTTATTTGTGGTTAAATTAACTTAGTTCTTATCTGTCAAATTGAAAGAAAGTTTTGACTTAGTCTACACACATTGCATATCCAATTTATCTTGTTTCTTCAAGTTGAACTTGTACATAAAATACTTGTAAGAGGTAGTTGCATGATAACGTATTGTATTTTATATATATATATATATATATATATATATATATATATATATAGGGGAGGGATCAAATTACACCGGTGTAACACTTGAGTAATGTTACACCGCTCAATAACGCTTTAACGAATTCAAATTTTACAAAATCCACCGTTGGATTGGAAGATTATATCATATAGATCATCTATGTTGAGTTTTACAAAAATCTAATATCGTTTGATATGTTATTGAAACACATAAAGATTAACGGTTTATGCGTTTTTATTGAATACCGTTAATCTTTATGTGTTTCAAAAGCATGTCAAACGATTTTAGATTTTGATAAAACTCAACATAAATGATCTATATGATATAATCTTCCAATCCAACGGTGGATTTTGTAACATTTGAATTCGTTAAAGCGTTATTGAGCGGTGTAACATTACTCAAGCGTTATATATATATATATATATATAACGTGGTAGCGTATTGTTGTTTTTGATATAAAAATTAATAATTTTCCGAAAATTGGAACCGAAAAAAATTACTGGCTGAGTCGCGGATCAATACGCTCTCTTTAAGACGTTTCATGGTAGTACTCGAATTGTGCAAAACAGACAATCAACCGTGTCGCCTCCAGGATAAAACAGCCCAGTTTCGTTACTGTACCCAATCGATTATTGCACGATAACGATTGGAAGGAACACCTTCTTGAATAATTCGACAAAATTACTCGAAATTGATACAACAATATCAATTTTAACTGATACTATAATACCAGTTTCCAAACTAATGAAACACAAGATACAAATAAATTTATTTTAGTGAAGAATAATGGAGAGGAGAATTTATACGAGGTTCTATGGCTTTTTGTTTTGTTACTTTTTTTTCTCGTGTGATTGCCCATGAAGAAGAAAAACTTCATGTATTTGAAATAGAGCTAGCTGACACAATGAATAAGAGTAATGAACAATTACCAATCAATAGGAACGGACAAATCAAATGGGGAGCAAGGAAATTAAGTGGAATTGAAGCAAATTAAAACCATGTTGGAATGGTTATCAAATATTGATTTTGTGATTTATTTCATGCATAATTAACCAATAAAAATTAGTTAATTTTGTGACTAAAAATAATATATCATCTAGGTCCAAGTCCAACTTGGTCCGACGGTGTCGCGCGCGTGTGATGATATTCGACAAGGTGTGTGCGGTCCTCCGTTCACAAAACGAGTACCTCTTGAGCACACCCTTATTAATCACATTTGCATATATAAACACTACTAATTAAGAGAGTGACTTAAGTGATGTGGGACTTGTTCCCACTACACTTTTTTTAATTCACACTCATTAGTTCCAAGTCCTACAAGACCAATGTGTTTATTCTTTTTCATTTTTAATCACAATGTTTCAACTTCCACACATTAAATGATCAACAAATCATTATTTTCACAACAATCCCCCACTTGAATTCATAAAATGTTTCAGAGGTTTTTAAAAGACTGTGCGTAAGCGAAGGTGTCTATGACTTGAACCTTTGCATAGCGAGTAAGAGCCCGATTTAGCAAGAGTGACGCTTGTCTTGAACTCTATCTCAGATTTTTCTCAAACCCGCACACAACCTTTCCACAAGGTGTTTCTTTGTAGCTCGTGCTTTAATGGCCCTGCACGTCAATCCCGGTTTCATGAACGCTCTAGGAATTCTGCCTCGAAATTCCATAGGAACCGGCCTCAGTTCCACGTTCATATAGGTGAGTCTATCAAGAGTACTCCTGTAGCTTGGTACTCCACTCATACAGAGTATAGATCTCATTAAGAGCTACAACTCATCCTTTCGCTATCAGGATTCATGCTTTTTCTAATTTTTACTTGCATGATCATCATTAACTCATCACAACTTGTTATTACCCATTGAACCTAATTCTTGGGATCTCCAGTCTTTTAGGTTGGGTTCCCATCATGATAAGTTCATATCGGCATTAGTCCCATCTTTATAGATGTATTATAGACTTTCTCTCTAGCTAGTCCTTTCGTCAAAGGATCTGCTAAATTTTCATCAGTGCGTACATGATCCACTCTCACAGCTCCTTTAGTGATCATTTCTCTCACTGTGTTGTGCTTGCGTCTTATTTGACGCTTCTTTCCATTATAGAATCAATTCTCAATTTTAGCAATAGTCGCGGTACTATCACAGTGGATCAACACAGCTGGCATAGGTTTTTCCCATAAGGGAATCTCAGATAGCAAGCATCTCAACCAACTTGCTTCTTCACTTGCAGTGGCAAGCGCTATCATTTCAAACTCCATAGTAGACTGAGCCAATATGTTTAGTTTCTTTGATTTCCAAGACACAGCTCCTCCAGCTATACTAAAAATATAGCCACTGGTCCCTTTGGAATCATCCGACAAGGTGTTCCAATCAGCATCTCTGTACCCTTCAAGTACAGCAGGAAATCTCTTATAATGTAATCTGAGATTCATGGTTTTTTTAAGATACCTCATGACTCTCTCAATAGCTTGCCAATGCTCATTATTGGGCCTGCTAGTAAACCTGCACAACAGTCCCACGACATATGCGATGTCGGGTCTGGTACAATCAGTGGCATACCTTAGACTACCAATGATACTAGCATATTCAGTTTGTCTTACACTTTCACCAGTGTTCTTAAATAGTTTTACACTGGAGTCATACGACGTATTAGCCTCTTTACAGTCAAAGTAATTATATTTCTTTAGAATCTTTTTCACATAGTGGGATTGATCTAAAGTTATTCTGTCCTTTGACCTAGTGATCTTGATTCCAAGAATCACACTTGCCTCTCCAAGGTCTTTCATATCAAAGTTGTTACTCAACAATGATTTCAATGCGTTTATAGCAGAAATGTTTGACCCAAAGATGAGTAAATCATCCACATAGAGACATACAATAGTGCAAATGTCATTTTTATATTTATAATAAATGCATTTGTCACTTTCATTCACTTTGAATTCATTTGATGTCATCAAACTATCAAATTTAATATGCCATTGTTTTGGAGCTTGCTTAAGTCCATACAAGGACTTATCTAACTTACAGACCTTTTGTTCTTGTCCAGGTATTACAAACCCTTCAGGTTGTTCCATATAGATTTCTTCTTCCAAGTCACCATTTAAAAAAGCAGTTTTAACATCCATTTGGTGAATAAAAAGATTATAAATAGCGGCAACTGAAATCAGTACCCTTATGGATGTTATACGAGTGACCGGAGAAAAAGTGTCGAAGAAATCTATATTTTCTCTTTGTCTAAAACCTTTGGCTACAAGGCGAGCCTTGTATTTATCAATAGTACCATCGGGTTTTAGCTTCTTTTTCAAAATCCATTTACAATCAATTGGTTTGCAACCAGGAGGCAACTCTACTAAGTGCCAGGTCCTGGTAGTTTCTAGAGACTCCATCTCATCATTAATAGCTTCTTGCCATAAATCTGCATCCAGAGATGACAAGGCTTCTTGAAGACTTGTAGGGTCTTCTTCTAAAGAATATACCGAATAATCCGGTCCATAATCTTTAGCTACTCTTACTCTTTTACTTCTACGAAGTTTTGTTTCTATTTCTTTGTTGCTCTCGGAATTTCTTATCACCGGAAGGTGACTTAACTCGGTGCCCCCACTATTTGTGGATTCATTGCCCCCACTATTTCTCGATTTAAAGGGAAATTTATCTTCATAGAAATCAGCATCAACTGATTCTATGATCACTTTAGTATTTAGGTCAAAAAATCTATATGCCTTACTGTTTGCTGCATAGCCAATGAATACACATTCATAGGCACGACTAGCGAGTTTGACCCGCTTCGGATCCGGTATCCTGACATAAGCAAGACATCCCCAGGTTCTCAAATAAGACAAATTCGGTTGTCTTTTCTTTAATATCTCATAAGGTGAAACCACATTATTAGCCTTGGGGACTCTGTTCAGGACATAACAAACAGTCAATAAAATTTCCCCCCACCAGTGTGAGGCAGCACCAGAATAGAGCATACTAGCTACAACTAGTTCAGTAAGAATTCTATTCTTTCTTTCTGCTTTACTATTCATTTCAGGTGAATATGGTGCAGTCGTTTCATGGATAATTCCATGTTCTTTATAAAAATCATTGCACAACATAGAATCATATTCAGTTCCCCTATCGCTACGAAACCGCTTAATTTTCTTACTAAATTAATTTTCAATTTCAGTCACAAAAATCTTAAACATATCAAGCATTTCACTTTTATTTTTCATTAAATAAACAACAGTATAATCAGAACAATCGTCAATAAAAGTGATAAAATAACGTTTACCATTTCTAGTCAATATTCCATCAAGTTCACATATATCAGAATGAATTAAATCTAACGGTTCAGTTTCTCTAATTACCGATTTATGTGACGATTTAGTAATTTTTGCTTGACTGCAAAATTCACATTTTTCTATGTCATTAGCAATTAACTTTGGAATAAATCCTAGATTACTTAAATTAAGTAAAGAACGTTTACTAACATGACAAAGTCTAGCATGCCAAATGTTAAAATCAAAAACAGAGTAAACAAAATGAGAAATTTTATTCAAATCAACATTCAACTTAAACATACCATCAGTAGCGTAATCTTTCCCAATAAAAATACCATTCTTAGTGATGGTGTACAAATTAGCCCCAATAGCTTGATTAAACCCAACCTTATTAAGAAGAAAACCAAAAACTAAATTTTTTCTAATGCCAGGCACATGCATGACATCCTTCAAGATCAGAGTCTTCCCGGAGGTGAACTTCAATTCAACATCTCTAACACCAGCAACATCAGAGGTGTGGGCATTTCCCATCTGCACCTTCTTATTTTCAGCAGCCGTGTATGTTTTAAACATAGCACATTCATAACAGATATGACGAGTAGCGCCAGTATCTATCCACCAGCCATATTGATTTCAGTGATCATAGCAACATAAGGCTCATCAGTCGGGTTAGCCTGTGCATTAGGGGCAGCAGGTTTGTTCCTGAGTCTACACTTCTTTGCAAAATGACCCAGTTTACCACAGTTGAAACAAGACAAACCAACTGAACCGGAGTCATTCCTATGAGCAGGTGGATGCTGTTTAGCATTAGCATTATGGGCCCTTGAAGGGTTACCATTTTTAATTCGGTTCGTTTGACCGCGGTTCTGATTCTTAAAAGATTTGCCCGTAGGCTTCAGAATTGCACCGAATTTCTTTTTATTGTTGTCGGAGACCACATAGGCCTCTTCTTTCTGGTCTTGCCTTCTGGATTCCTCCTCAATACGAAGGCGAGTAATCAAACTCTCGATTGAAAATTCTTTTGTTTTATGACGAAGTTGATTTTTAAATTCTTTACAACCAGGGGGCAGTTTGTCAATCATCACTGCAATTTGAAACTGTTCGTCAAGAGGCATACCTTCAGTTATTATTTCATGAGCAATTTTCTGAAGTTCATGAGATTGTGTCTCCACCGACTTTTCATCAACCATCTGGTACTTCAAGTACCTACTAACAGCATACTTCTTCACATCGGCCTCCTCGGTATCATATTTCTTTTTCAGCGCCTCCCAAACATCCTTAGCACTTTTGTATGTACTATAATAGTCATACAAATCATCACATAGGCCATTTATAATGTAACATTTGCATAAATAATCATTATGCAACCAGAGTTGTTGTTCCTTTTTCAATTGAAGCTCTTTTGCAGCAGAATCAATCGAATCCTTTTCTTTTTGTTTTTCAGTCGCTGCATCAGGCTTATCAACCTTGTCACCGATGGTGAGTGGTTGTTCCTTTGTTCCGGAACTCGATCCTACAAGACCGACAGGAACAGTGGGCATATCCTCATTCAAAACGTGGACAACTTTTTTCAGAGTTAAAAAGAAAAATATTTTTTGTTGCCAACGTTTGAAATGGAGACCTTCAAACTTGAAAGGCCTTTCGGTTGCACCAACAGCCGAATTTCCAATAATTTCTTCGGTATCCATAGCAGTTTTGAAAACGTCTTAAAATTGTTGTTTTTGATATAAAAATTAATAATTTTCCGAAAATTGGAACCGAAGAAAATTACTGGCTGAGTCGCGGATCAATACGCTCTCTTTAAGACGTTTCACGGTACTGCTCAAATTGTGCAAAGCATACAATCAACCGTGCCGCCTCCAGGATAAAACAACCCAGTTTCGTTACTGTACCCAATCGATTATTGCACGATAACGATTGAAAGGAACACCTTCTTGAGTAATTCGACAAAACTACTCGAAATTGATACAACAATATCAATTTTAACTGATACTACAATACCAGTTTCCAAACCAATGAAACACAAGATACAAATAAATTTATTTTAGTGAAGAATAATGGAGAGGAGAATTTATACGAGGTTCTATGGCTTTTTGTTTTGTTACTTTTTTTTCTCGTGTGATTGCCCATGAAGAAGAAAAACTTCATGTATTTGAAATAGAGCTAGCTGACACAATGAATAAGAGTAATGAACAATTACCAATCAATAGGAACGGACAAATCAAATGGGGAGCAAGGAAATTAAGTGGAATTGAAGCAAATTAAAACCATGTTGGAATGGTTATTAAATATTGATTTTGTGATTTATTTCATGCATAATTAACCAATAAAAATTAGTTAATTTTGTGACTAAAAATAATATATCATCTAGGTCCAAGTCCAACTCGGTCCGACGGTGTCGCGCGCGTGTGATGATATTCGACAAGGTGTGTGCGATCCTCTGTTCAGAAAACGAGTACCTCTTGAGCACACCCTTATTAATCACATTTGCATATGGCAAATGCTAATATGTGTCCCAAGGTCACATTTTAAGGTGCATTAAATGAAGGCAAATGCTAATATGTGCCCCCAAGGACACATTTTAAGGTGCATTAAATGAATTATTATCTCATTTATTCCATCCAAATTAAAATAAGTAATAATTGTTAAAGTTGATTATTACTTATTTTAAAATAAAATTAATTGAAGTATAACAAATTTAATGCACCTTAACATGTGCCCTTTGGGCATGTGCCCTTTGGGCACATGTTAGCAAGACCCTTTGCATATATAAACACTACTAATTAAGAGAGTGACTTAAGTGATGTGGAACTTGTTTCCACTACACTTTTTTTAATTCACACTCATTAGTTCCAAGTCCTACAAGACCAATGTGTTTATTCTTTTTCATTTTTAATCACAATGTTCCAACTTTCACACATTAAATGATCAACAAATTATTATTTTCACAACACATATCAACAGTTATAACGTGGTAGCGTATTTTATTAAAAATTCACCACACAAAATTAAAAGATGAGATTTGAACCACAGTTATAATATAAATTTCGACATTTTTAAAACTAGAAATAAATAACTTCTTTTATGTAAATCATAACCAAACAAAAATTTTATAACAAAAAGTCCAAATTATATTAAATTGCATTAATATTACATGACAATAATTAATTGTCTAGCATTGATAATTAAAATAGTCTTGCACCATGTATAATTTTTTTCCTTACCATTAAATCAATAAGTCAAATCATTTTTCATTTATCTAATGATCAGATAAATTAATTCAACGGTAAAAATTAATTTGAGCATGATGCAAGACTTATCTTATCTCACTAGCAATGCAACAGAAAAAAGCCTGAAATTATAACTACAAAGATGTAATCCAATTGATCTCACAACGAGGTTTTTATTCTCCCTATACTCTCAACACACACGCTTGTGTGCACACACATATATATTAAAATTCAAAATTACTCTTGTAAACTTTATTAGTTATAAAATTCCATCACTCCTAAACTGGAGAAAGCACGACATGCAACTTGAAATTTGGAAAATCCAGAGAGTTTGGCCAATTTCTCATATTGTTTCTCAGTTCTTTCTCTTCCACCAACTGTGATGAACATGAGATTATCAAGAGTTGAAACAAGTTTAGATTCTTCAGTTTCTGTTGGTTCTTCTGGCAATATAAACTCCACAAGAATCAACTTCCCATTTGGTGACAGAGCTTTGTGACAATTGCTTAAAAATTCTATGCATTTCTCATCAGACCAATTGTGACACACAGCCTACAATTATGTGACAAAAAATTGTACTTAGCACTTTAATTAAAAAATCAGATAAATAATTATAAATCTATCAAGTCTAAAGTAATTAATTAATTGGTTAGATAATTAATTAATATAGGAGTACTTACCTTTAGTATCATGGCATCTCCCTGTGGAACACTTGCAAACATATCTCCTCCAACATGCTCAATGCCTGAAAAAACGTTATTATACTTTATTAATTAATAATATAATATTCAAGGAAATAAAACAAATATTAATATATGTTTTTCTATGTATGTTCAATATTTTTATTTTATGTCAAATATCCCAATGCTTAGAAATTTCATTCTTAAAACCGATAAGTGGAATAATCGGGGCTTAAACTCCGACTCTCTGTATATATAATGCAATATTCTATCATTTAAGACGAAACTTTTTAAACGTTCAAATATTGTTATAAGATTTTTTATGTGCGTCCAAATATTGTTATAATATGACATGTGGATAAATGATAATTAATGATATATATGATGAAACGATATTTACCTGGAAGTGGTGGTGCATTTTCAATAACCTGAGGCAGATCAAAATTAATTCCTTTTATTGATGGGTACTTAGATATAATCATTTTTAGATTTTGTCCACTTCCACCACCAACATCAACCAATGTTGATATTCCCTCAAATCCAGTGTATATTTCAAGCATTCTTTTCATCTCTGTTGCACAAACATCAACCATTGACTTGTTAAATATTTGGTTCATTTTTTTATCCTTTCCCATGTATTCATACTTTGTTATTCCATGAGTGTTCTTGAACAAATCAATGTCTTCATCAACCACTGCTTCCTTAAAGTTCATCCTGAAATTAAAGAAATTAAAACTTAAACACTTGAAGTCTTGAACAAAATATGATTATAAGTTAATACAATCACATTATTCTGTGTATTTAGTTCTACAATGACAAAAAATAATTTTGAATAAATTGTTTAAGAAAAATTTATTATTACTAAAAGTTAGACTAATGTAAAAACATTTACGTTTGAAGACAATTATATAAAATTGGATTGAACAATAAGTTATCGAATACGAATTTTAGTCTTTAACTTATTTTTATAAGATGTCTGAGATAACTTATTTTCATAAGTTTTTGTAACTTAATATTAAGCAGACAATTGCTCTTTAACTAAATATATAATTACTTATATGTACGTTAAATAAGTACTTAATTAAACATTTTATTCAAACATTTATGTTCCTACAAAGCAATAAATTTGCATTAGAACTAAAATGACTTACCAAACTTGTAACAATGCAGGATAACATAGAAATGTGGTGAATGAAGCTAAGTACCCACGACTTTCATCCGGGACAAGATATTTTCCAACCATCGAGAGTCCATAAACTCTCTCAGTGCTACCGTCCTTAGTAGGTCGAGTGGCAGAAGTAAGAACAGAATAACTAGCAAGCAAACGCAACATTCGGTCAAGCCTATTAGGCAAATCTGAGTGTTGGGTTGATGGCGGCAATTCAGAAGCAATTTCAGATGGTGACATGAAAGCACCGGGTGGCGTTGCCTTAGCTATAATCTCAAATAAATTGAGATCAATGGCAGCATTTAACACTGCTGGATAAACAAGGTTAGTGGTAAGTACCATTGCTGAAAGACAAGCATTATCCTCATTTTGGTACGAGGTAGCACTAATTTGGTTATTCTCCTCCTTAGTAATGTAGGAATCTCCCATTTTTTATTTTTTAGTGCTAATGATTTTGTTTTCTTTCTTTAGTTGTTGTTCTGTTTGCTTAATTGCTTGATTATTTTCATAAGCATTGTGCTCTTTTTATAGGCAAAAGAAAAGCATATACCTCCAATTCTAAGAATTTGCACTTCTTTGTCGTTTGTGGTAGGGGGATTCACCTACTCCTTATGGTTTTGAGTTGTATGAAAGGGTGCGTTATCTGTTTTCTTTGATTTTAATTTTTCATTTTGTATTTGTATATTGCTTAATTAGTCATGGCTCATGCATGGATAGTAGCTAGCTTGCTCTAGGAATTATAAAATCCAATTTGAATAATTTGAAACATTATTTTTTAATTATGAGATCATTTTATAAAATTAAAATAGTAGTATAGTTAACTTAATGGGTGGCACGTTTGAGCCTACCAAGCTAACAGCTATTTTTAGAAAGGCAGTGTCGGATGAATTTTAATTTCATTTATTTTATAAAGTTTTATTAATTGTGTAGGATTTTTTATTTTTATTTTTCTAATATTTTTTGATAGACGAAATGACAAATTATTGAAAACGCTCACACATACTAAATGGAGAGATCAGACTTTGAACTCCAATCAAGATGTTCGACACTAGAAATTTGGACAATCTTCTCTACAAAACTAGTAAACTAAAAATAATTGTGTAGGATTTATTAAAATTCCGTGGGCGATAAAGTTTGTACTGATATTAATTTCCTTTGTAGTCAAAGCAGCACAAGGATTATAATCCATAAATTATAAATAGTCAAATTATAAAAGATTGAATTTGACTATTTGGAGGCAAAAATTTCAGCATGTCAAGAGTGGAAAAATAGAATACAAATACTCGGGCAAAGTACGTAGGATCTGGATTTGCTTTGCTACGGTTGAAATTATTAATGATAATATTCAGCGAAGTAAAACAATGGAATAAGATAACATGCATGTTGATAATGATCCTCCCTTTCAAATTTTAAAGAAAAAAAAAGTCACGCTTACTAAGAATTTTTATTTTATTTTTTTTTATTGGAAGAAAAATAAAATTCATTAGTTATTGATGATAAAAAGAAAAATAAAATATGGGGGTATAAACCAAAATCACAAAATAAGATTAACAAAACAAAAATTAGACAAGCCAAATCTGTCCGTATAAAAAAAATTCTCTAGAACAACGGTGGTGTTTCTGCTCTGTTTATTAAATACCAGAAATTAAGTATAGGGTGTGTTTAGGGGTTTAATGTTACCAGAAATTAAGTAGGCAATGCTAGTTTTACTGATGTTTCAAATATAATTGATATTTTTCATTCCAAAATATTAATTATTAATATCTTATTTGTTGTATTTTAAATCAAATTTAATATTTAATCTTCAAAAAATTTAAACTATTATTTTATACTTTTTTTATAATTTTAATATTTAATAAAAAAATATATAATTTATAATTCGGATATCCAAAAATCGATCCAAATTAAACCGCATAAAATTAGATCGGATTGGATTGGATTGGATTTTTTTTATTTGTCATTTAAAACCGAACCAAGCCGCAAACAATTTTTTCTTTGGATCAGATAAATTTTTACCTCAAAACTGATCCAAATCGAACTGCGAGTGCGCACCCCTATGTGCGCTAATTAGCCATTAAAGTAGAGAATATAATAGGTATTCAAAAAAAAAAAATTAAAAAAGTTTTCTATTTTATCTATAGTTAAATTAAAGGAACGTTGCATGGCCATTAAAAAAAACAAAGAACGTTGCATGTAATATAATCAAGACATTAAATTTAAGTAGTTAATAAATTATTCTAAAAAATCCAAGTTTTATTTCTAGCTAGTGAAAACAATTGTTAGCTAAACTTTGGTTATATTGTAGCCGAACTCTTGAATTATCGTTCCCTTCTACCAGAAACCAGAGAATTAATAAACAAACAAATAAATGATTATTGCATGTAATATAGCTGAAACAAAAGTTTTTCATTGACCAAGTAAAATGTCATTTTGTGGCATAAGATAATGATCGATTATATATAGCTATATAATTTTTGAAATAGAATAAAACTCTAAAAAAACAACAATTCCCCACATATTTTAAAAGTTAAAAAATAAAAGATAACAAAATTTGTGTAAACATCATATATGTAATGCATCGAAACTGTGTTGACAAACAATATGAAACATACCCTAGACTAGTAAGAGTTAACGATCAATGGATTATGTAGTTAAATTATATGAAGTCAAAGACACTTCTTGTATGTTAGAGATGTAATAAGGATCGAGATTTGCTGCTGTCCAAAATCACATTGTTTTATATTTCAGCCGTTGATTATTAAATCAAACAGTTCAGATTATAAAACACTTACAAACACATAAACAAATAACATAAAAGTTTTTTTCTCTGCATTCTCTCTAACCAAAACACAGCCGCCGTCCCTTCTAACCCTAAATCCAAATTTCCACCGCCAAAATGTAAATCCCACCGTGGTGGTGCGATGAGTTCTAATCTCCGCACCACCGTCTCCTCCTTCCCGGCGTTTCTTCGATCCAGATCTGCATTTCTCTGTCCGCTGATTTTCGTGTTCATTGGATTTTCTGGTTTGCGTTGTTTTCGTCTTTCGGTTGGAGGTTTTCTGGTTTGGGCTTTTGTTCTCTCCCTTGCCGGAGCTTTGAGCATTGTTTAGGAAGCTGACGGAGCCGCCGCTAGCTTTGGTTTGGGTTAAATCTTCTAAATTCGTTTTTGGATTTGAAGATGGGTTTTGTTGCGGGTTTTAACTCAGTGTTTTGGTGTTGGGTTTTTGTTGGGCGAGTTACAAGGTTGATGGTGTTGGTGGTTCTACTTTGGTGGCTGTTGGGTTATGTTTGTGTGTTCTGTTGTTTGATTTAGTAATACTGAACCATAGCAATAATAATGATGGTGGTTTTGCTTTTGTTTTGGTTACTACCTATCCCGTGTAGTTTTCTAGTTTTAATTGGTTTTCTAGACTACATTTAAATTAGGTTTCTAGTCTTTGTCTCCATTAGGTGGTGATGGTTGGTTGGAGTTGTTGTTGGTGTTGTGATGAGGTGGGAGATGGAGATGGGTTGGCAGTGGTGATTTGGGGTTTTGGTAGTGGTGATTTGGTGTCTGGTAGTGGTGAGGTGATGCGGTGCTGCGATGGGGGTACTTGGATTTGGGTGTTTAGGGGCTGCGGTACCGTTTGAGTTTGAGTTGGTTTTGGTGGTTCTGTCCTGTTGTGCTCGAAAGAGTTAGGTGCATAGACACTCCGTGTTGACGGACGCTGTCGTTTTATCGTACCTTTGAGATGTATTGGTGATGGAGAGGTGGTGGATGGTTAATACCGAGTGTGTGTGGATTCTCCCTGATATAAGAGTCTCTGGCCATTTTCATATCTGTTGAGATTTGCAGGACTCTTTGGAGTCGCTGAGGGGTGTTCAAGTCTGTTGAGACTTGCAGGTCTCTGGTATCTGGTCGAACTCTACGGCATCAGGTGTTGACTGTCGATTCTCTGACTACCGGGGTCCCTCAACCTTTGACTTTCGGGGCTACTTCCTGGATCTAATGGGCCGAGTAATTTTAATTCGAGTTCGGAAGTTAGTTCCTAGTGGTGTCTTCTAGGGTCGCGTAGGGGTTTTCTCTGGTGAGTTTAGCGAATTAATATTGGTGTATGGGTGGTTTGAGGTGTTTGATTTGGTGTTGGTAATTGTGTTATGTCACGTTACCTTTTGTTTGTATGCTTTCACGATAATTCCTTTCACTTCTTGTGGAGGAGTTGTCTTTTAATAAAATTTAGCCGATTCAAAAAAAACAGTTCAGATTATAACTCACTTACAAAATTACTAAAACTTATCTCAACCATAAAATTTTGATTGGACGGCCTGTATCTGTAATAGCAGGAAATCCTTTCCGATTTAATAGTCATATTACACTCCATATTGTCTGATATCACGGTGCGGTTTGGTTTGGTTTTGAAGAATAAAAGTCATCCTAACCGCGAAATAAAAATGCATGCGGTTCGGTTGGTTTTTAAAAAGTCATCCAAACCAAACCAATGCGGTTAGGATCGGTTCTGTAACACCCAAACCCATAATTATATAAATATACCTTTATAAAATATTACTCGAGAATATGCAACGGAAATAAAATTTGATTTATAAAAGGTTTGGTTCGAGTATTACATCGTACACATAAAAGCTTACTAATAACTTAATTAGTAAAACAATTATTGTACAAGATAAATTTCTAGGAAAATACATCTTTATATACATTAGAAATAAGAAGCAAGACTCTAAATACACATTATAGAAATGATCCCAACCCCGTGTCATGATCAGAGCGGAGCTTCACCGTCGACTCGGTCACAAGCATAACCTGAGAACCTGGATCCCAAATCCAGCACATACACAAAACAGAGGGTTAGATAATATAACCGTAAAAAGAATCTAAGTACAAGGACACTTAATACTTAGGACATGACATGCTCATGTCTAACAACTCAGTCCATAACAGATATCAATCTCATATCATTCACATTTTATAATCGTAAAATACAGTGCATCATAATAATATTACATTCTCAAATCAATTGACAAATACATATACATCATCATCAATTATCAATCATTATTACACATCTCATAATACACATAATCGTTTGTTAAGGATTAACAGTCAATGCCAAGTATCACATTTAATCACAAAACATCAAGGATGCACAATAATGACAATTACCATTTAGTTCATATAATTATTCACCTTCATCTCCTAATGCAATCTAATGCCACATTCATGCAATGCATCCTAGTAATATTAATAAGTGCATGTGGTACCTCATAGTTATTGGAAAACTTATTCCAAATATATCTTAGTCAACCGCAGCTACTAAGATATCTGCCATACTTTAGGATCCCCTCTAAAGTATCTGCTCATCATACAAAATGATGCATGTATGCTAGATTACCAATCATATAATTTAATCATCTCATCCTATAAGGATATCACACATAAACATATCTCAATAACTCAATTGAAGATATACAATCCCATTGATTAAATCATATTCAATAAATCTCACAAGTAATCAAGCATACATATTCAATAATAACATTATCACAATTACTCATTCATGATTCAATACTAACTTAAGCACTCAATCATGTTATCTTCAATAAGTCATTCATATATAAGCTATCATGTCATCCTATAATCAAAAGACCATAATTAAGACATGTTACAAGCATAGGATTCATTAAATTAAAGTTGGAATAAAGTTTCATCAGGGCTAGCTCGCTTAGCGAGCACCAGCGAAGGCTTAGCGAGAGCAACACAGACAAGAACAGGCTCACAGCGACTGTCAGCGAGGGACTCGCTACCTCTCGCTACTCCCCGCTCAACGAACATGACGAATTTATGGGCAACATCAAGAACAATGACTGCTCGCTTCAGCATTCATCGTGGTCGCTTAGCGAGCGTGCCCAGAAAAACGACCCCTGTTTCGGTTGAACTTAGAATCACTTAAAAATATCACCTTTCATCACATAAATTCTTAAAGTCATCAACTTTAAGCATACATAAGTCATATAAGTCTAGAAGTACAACTATAAACATGAATTAACACCAAAAAGGTAAGAATCATGAGATTATTCATGCATTTATTCAAAACTCCATAACAACACAAATTTATAACAAACATCAACAAATTCCCATTTTAAACCCCAAGATTCATAATTTCATATTGCAATAAACTCAATAATCATTAAATCATGCAAATGTATCATTCTTAATCAATGAAAACACCCACCCAAAAGAAAAGAGTGTAGAGAGTTTGGGAATGGAGAGATAGACATTCTCCCCTCTCTATGCTCACTCTAATTATATTATCTAAACCTCATACCTTAGATTAGTTGGATACTCTACTCCTCCATTGCTAACTCTAATCCTTAAGCTTAAGCTCCTCTTTGTTCTTCATTAATCACTATTTTCTTCCTAAACAAGCTTCTATACTCAGAACTCGATTTCTCCCACCTCAGACCTTGTTTCGACGATCTCCACGGTCAAAAGTTGCATTTGGGTGTTGTGAACCTACCCTCAAAATCTCGTCAAGATCCGACGGTTAACGAATCGGGAAATCAAGTTTTGGTTGAGTTGTTGCATAGAAAACGGGAATTGTTTCTCTACTCTCATTCTTTCTCTATTTCAAAACCTTCTCTCATTTCTCTTTCTTCCTCCACCAAAATTTGAGACAAATGAACTTCTCTCTCTAATTTTCCCCTTTTATAACTAGGTTACCACTCATCAATTACTAAAACACCCTTACTAACTTAACCTAGGCCCAATACCAAAACCCAATAACTCTATTCAAACCAATTAACTCATATGACTAAATAACATGCATAATTATATCTAGTAACTTAACTAAATAATAATAATAATTCAACCAAGTTAATAAACACTCATAAATAAATAAATATAATAATCACGTATAAATAAACAATTAATAAAATTGGGTCGTTACAGGTTCGGTGGTTGCGGTTTGTATAATAACATTTCAGTACAAAACAATTTTAAACATCTAAAAAAAGGATTTGAAGTTTCAAAGTAACATTAAAGTACCAATAAAAGTTGTTTATCCAAAATAACACATTACAGTATCTTACGATTTTAAATATCCAAAAAAAGAACTTGAAGTTCCAAAATAACATCACAATACTAATAAAAGTTGTTGATCTAAAATAATATTACAATACCAAAGTAAAATTACAGTACAAAAAATAAGAACAATTTGAAGTTCCAATAATTTGGTGAATCGACTTGTTAATTAGGCTATGTATAATGGAATATAATAGAAACTTAATGTGATTTTAGCGGTGTTAGAATATAATAGAAACTTAATGCGGTTTTAGCGGTTAACCGCGGTGTTTGCGGTTTTTGCGGTTCGCGGTTTTGTTGTTCACGGTTCAATAAAAAAGTCATCCAAACCAAATGCGGTTTTTGTAACACCCAAACTTATTATCTAACTATTTCTAGTTTTATAAAATCTTTTTCAAAATGCGCAACAGAAAATAAAGTTTGAGTTATAAAACAAAGGTTTGAGTATTACATGATTCAACAAAAACACTACTAATAACTTAATTAGTAAAATATCACTTATACAAAATCCTTTGAAAATGATACAACTTTAACAAATTAAAATAAGAAATTAAAGACTCTTAATATACATAAAAGGTAAACTCTTTCCCGTGTCCTAATCAGAGCAAAGCATCACCGACAACTTGGTCATAACCAAAACCTGAGAATCTGGACCCCCAAAGGTCCAGCAAGTACACAAAACAGAGAGTTAGTAAGGAATCCCAAAATAAATGTAAGTATATCAAATATTATACACTTAATAACAATGTAATCAATCCTACTAACATTCGCACCATAATATGCAAGATTATACAATTAACATACATCTATAACTCATAAATCAAGTATCATGTAAATCATATAATCAACGTATCTTCAAGCTATTCACAATTGATATACTGATAGCAATCACATTTCATCAACAACAAATTACTCACAATTAATACACAAATAATAATTAATACACATAATTGTATCAATTACCAAGTATCAATTAGGAATGCACAAGTTCCTAATGCAACTAATGTCATCATCAATGTTATGTCACCCTAGACACAACTAAATGCATGTGGTACCCTCCACTCATTTTATGATAGTATTATATCCATCTGCATCATGTTTAGTTTTAAGTCATGAGGGACACTTCATCATGTTCAGTTTTAAGTCATGAGGGACTCTTCATCAAGTTGACTCATGAATGCATGAATGTATATTTACCACTTATGATGATACTCTTCACATCTTCTCATAAATACTATGATATCTCAACCTAATATTCTTTCACAAATTCTCATAAACTCATCTCAACACATCATCATTATGGTTATACATTCAAGCACACATATCAGAAAGCAATTCATTTATCTCAACTCAATTAGGTGTATAATTATTATTATTATTAATCACTAGATAATAACCTTCACCAAAATCAATAATCATTTATCAAGTCATATATACATATACATATATTCTTCATTCAAACATATACATAATCATATTATCATCATCACTAATCATCAACAATTATCTATCATCATTATAAACATAATCTCATCTCAACATACACATTAATCATTGTTAATTAGCATGTATAATATCGCAACTCAATTCGTCATCCACGACTCAATTTTAAGTCATATATACCATATAATCATCATAGAATCATGCATGATACATTCAATAGTCATATTAAGACATGAGAATTCATCAATCATCATCAATTAACAACATAAACACATTCCCATGAATTCACCCTAAAAACCCAAAAGGAAAAGAGTGAGAGAGGTTTGGGATGGAGAGAGATAGACTTTCTCCTCTTCTCTTGATCACCCTAGGATACACATATTACTCTCATACCTTTTATCGATGGAATCTTTACTCCTTCTCTTCAATCTCTTAATCTAACCATGACCTTTCTCTATTTGTTCTTCATCTTCCTCTCTAACTCATTTCTCTTCTTTCTTTTCTTTCTTTTCTCTCTTCTCTCTCTACCTCCCTTTCTCTCAATTTTATGACAATTGAACCACACAACTACTCTTCACAAAACACTCATATATATAACCCCAACTTAGGTTAATAAGCAATCCCCATAATACACTTATTTTCTCTACACATCATTCACCAATTCTAAGATATTACAAGATTGCCATTAATTCCTCTACAAGACACCAACCTCTTTCTATAATATTACCAAATTGCCATTAGTTCCTCTAACCACTCTCGAATTACTAAAATACCCTTTACTTAACCAAAACATAAATATTCATAAAATCACATATATTCAAATAAATAAACAAATAAATAATCACACAAAATCCTATTTATTAAAATACGGCTTTTATAGTTTTTGCAGTTTTTGGTTTGGATTTGTTCGGTTTGCGGTTTTACTTTTGAATTGGTTTGGATACGACCACCCCTATTCATAACTGCCAAGGGCGGAGCTCCTTGTGGGCTCGGAAGGGCCGCGGCCCGCCCCAAAATTTTCATTTTTGAATAGGTATATATATATATATATATACATATACATATTTTTGTAAAATATATTTTATACATATATTTATGATCGCTTAATTTACACAAGATTGTTCTATGGTCTACTGGTAACTGCGCCCTCATGAATTCTCCGTGTTCCGTGTTCCGTGTTCCAAACTTTCAGGAGGCTCTTTTTAATATTTTTTCCTTTTTATGTTCTATGCTTGCTCGCTCATACATACGGCTACACAATACATACCACAAGAATGTTTATATTTTATTTTTTTTTACAAAAGAATGTTTATATTCTATTATATTTATAATTTTAGATGCAATTCATTTCTTTTTCTGTATTTTTTTTCAAAACTGCTTGGTAATCGGGTGGTCAAGTTTAACGAAATTCAAAAATATAATATTTATAATTTTTTAGTTTTCTTTTGATATTGAATAAAGATATAAGCTAAAATTGAGTCTCTCTTTTATCTCGTACATTAATAAGTTATAAGTGTGTATATATATTTATAAAAAAAAAATCAAGTTTTGTCACGGCCCCCCCTAGTATTTCCGTCTAGCTCCGCCACTTAACTGCTCTAGAGATCTCATACAAGTGGCCCAACTTGACATTCATATAGATGACTTCATCAAATGTATGCTGCAAATAAAACACCACTTTTAAGGGACATGAAAATCGTTAAAAGCTTTATAGTTTATCCTTTCAATAATGTAATGCGTAACACTTAAGTACACCATATAGGAAAGTGACAAATTAAAATAAATTTAATATAAATTAATTTTAGTAAATTTTGAGTATATTTCAAAAGTTTTAATTCTATGTATCTAATAATATTAAGTGAGTTGTCAAAAAAAATAATAATAAAAATTTTAAGTGAGAAATGTAGAAATATATTTTTATTGAAAATATTTTATCTGTGGTTAAATTAACTTTGTCTTATCTTATTTCTCTTGTTTTCTTGGAGTTGAACTTGATATATAAAATACTTGTAAGATGTAGTTGCTATTTTTCTAATTCCTTTTATTTAGCATGTTGCCTATTAAAAATAGAGGAGATATTGCTGAACGGATAACAAAAGTGATAACGTATTATATATATATATATATATATATATTAAAAAAAAAAAAAAAAGGTGATAACGTATCAAGAACCTTTCTAAATATTCATTGATAATTCACACACATAAAATGGAGAGATCGATGCTCAAACTCGGATCATGACATTCGATCTAGTAATTTTACATTTTTGCAAACTAGGATTGCATAAATAATTTCTTTTATGTAAATCATAACCAAATAAAAACTTTACAACAAAAAGTCCAAATTATATTAAATTGCATAAATATTACATGACAATAAATATAAATTACGGCTCTCTTCTAGCATGGATAATCACAATAGTCTTGCACCATTCATAATATTTTCTTACCATTAAATCAAAAAGTCAAATCATTTGTCATTTTTCTATATATTGATTCAACGGTAAAAATTAATTTGAACATGTTGCAAGATTATCTTATTTTGCCGTAGTGCAACATAAAACAAGCTGAAAATTATAACAACAAAGATGTGACCCAATTGATCACAAAGAGGTTTTTATTCTTCCTTTAATATATATATAACAGTGCACCTGATATATTAGTTAAACAAATTATTATTGAGATTTCCTTTTGGAAATTGTGCATTCAATATTTTGAAACTCTAAAAGTTATCTTATTACTATTACTTTTGTCTTTAATTTTTTTATATATATTAAAATTCAAATTTACTCTTATAAACTTTATTAGTTATAAAATTCCATCACTCCTAAACTGGAGAAAGCACGACAAACAACTTGAAATTTGGAAAATCCAGAGTATTTGGCCAATTTCTCATATTGTTTCTCAGTTCTTTGTCTTCCACCAACTGTAATGAACATGAGATTATCAAGAGTTGAAACAAGTTTAGATTCTTCAGTTTCTGTTGGTTCCTCTGGCAATATGAACTCCACAACAATCACCTTCCCATTTGGTGAGAGAGCTTTGTGACAATTGCTTAAAAATTCTATGCATTTCTCATCTGACCAATTGTGACACACAGCCTACAATTATGTGATAAAAAATTGTACTTAGCACTTTAATCAAAAAATCAGATATAATAATTATAAATCTATCAAGACTAAAGTAATTAATTAATTAGTTAGTTAGATAATTAATTAATATAGGAGTACTTACCTTGAGAATCATGGCATCACCCTGTGGAACACTTGCAAACATATCTCCTCCAACATGCTCAATGCCTAAAAAACCGTTATTATACTTTATTAATTAATTATATAATATTCAAGGAAATAATTAAAACAAATATTGTTAAAAGATTTTTCTATGTATGTTCAAATTTTATTTTGAAAGTGAATAAGTCGGAAGATGTTATTCTATGTTCCAACCCTCTATATATATAATGTTATTCTGTCAACTAAATTAAGCTCACGGAACTTTTAGAACGTTCAAATATTATTATAACTTTTTTTATGTACGCTCAAATATGTTATAAGATGACCTGTTGATAAATGATAGTGATATATGTGATGAAACATTATTTGTTACCCGAAACTGGTGGTGCATTTTCAATAACCTGAGGCAGATCAAAATTAATTCCTTTTATTGATTGGTACTTAGATATAATCATTTTGAGATTTTGTCCACTTCCACCACCAACATCAACCAATGTTGATATTCCCTCAAATCCAGTGTATATTTCGAGTATTCTTTTCATTTGTGTTGCACAAACACCAACCATTGACTTGTTAAATTTTTGGTTCATTTTTTTATCCTTTTCCATGTATTCATACTTTGTTACTCCATGAGTGTTCTTGAACAAATTAATGTTTTCATTAATCACTGCTTCCTTAAAATTCATCCTGAAATTAAAGAGATTAAAATTTAAACACTTGAACAAAACAGAGATTATAAGTTAATGCAATCACATTATTCTCTGTATTTAGTTCTACGATGACAAAAAATAATTTTGAATGAATTGATTAAGCAAAATTAATTATTACTAAAAGTTAGACTAATGTAAAAAGATTTACGTTTGAATATAATTATATAAAATTGGATTAATTGAACAATAAGTTATTGAATATGAATTTTAGTCAACTTCCACCACCAACATCATAGTAGCTAGAAAATAAGTTACCCGTAGGACAATATTTGAATAAAATGAGTTGGACAATAAACTTGCAACTAATTAGAAGCAGTTGTAAAGAGGCAAGCTTCAAATGGTAACTTAAGCTCATCGATTCATTTTTCTTTTTGGTACAAGTTTGAATCAATTTAAGAATATCCAATATGTCATAATTGTTTTTCCAAAGAACATGTTAAAATTGATTGAATACACCTCTAAAACCCATTTTACATATTTCAACGGTGCAATCAAACATACATGTCGTGTTTTACTATCTTTGATCCTTTTTATATATAATAAATTATTTTTTAAACTTATTGAATAATGATATATCTGATCTATTATAAAAAAATAAAAAACATGAAGTCAAAGCATGATAAATGTAGTATTCAATATTTATCTCTCACTCTCACATAAACACAATCTTTTCATTAAGTTAACAAGTGGTTAACAAGCTCCCCCGACCTAAGACGAATTGTTCTAAAGAATTCGAGTTCAATTTTTAGTTGAAATAATTCTTGATCAGATTTTACTTGACTCGTGGTCAAACTTTAGATTATCATGATCAAACTCTAAATTCTTGGTCAATACTTGGTCGAGTTAACACAAAAAAAAAATCATTTAACCACTTAACTATGTTTATAAAAGAGTTTAGTTTAGCCTTAAAAAAAAGAGTTTAGTTACATTTAATTTATAGGAAAATCTAACAACTTTAGGAGCATTTAAGAAATCAAAAGATATAACCACTTTTGTATAGATCGAAAAATATGTATTTTTTATTTTGTCAACTATTTAACTTGTATTTTTAAAACATTTTTTTTATATGAGTTTATTAAACAATGGTTTTAACTTGACACTTGTTAACATGACCTTAATTTATAATATGAGCATTTTTTAAAATATTCTAAGGAATATATATGATTGTGCATAAATTTTACTAGTATTAAAGTATTCTTTTTTTTTTCTTCTTGGTCTATTATTTAGCTTATTCTTCTAAGATGTTAGTGATAATTTATTTTCATAATTTTTATATATAAGAAATTAAGAACTGAAATCACTTACCAAACTTGTAACAATGGAGGATAACATAGAAATGCGGTCATTGATGCCAATGAGACTCCACTTTGATCAGGGACAAAGTATTTTCCAACCATTGAAAGACCGTAAACTCTCTCAATACCATTCTCGGAGGTTCGAGTAGTAGAATTAAGAATAGAATAACTAGCAAGCAAACGCAACATTCGGTCGAGCCTATTAGGCAAGTCCGAGTGTTGGCTCGATGGTGGCAATTTAGAAGCAATTTCTGTTGGTGACATGAAAGCAGCAGGTGGTGTTGCCTTAGCTATAATCTCAAATAAATTAAGATCAATAGCAGCATTAAAAACTGCCGAATAAACAAGATTAGTGATAAGTACCATTGCTGAAAGACAAGCACTGTCCTCAGTTTGTTCTGAGGAAGCACTAATTTTGTTATCCTCTTTAGTAAAATATGAATCTCCCATTTTTTTATTAGCACTAATGACTTTTTTTTTTCTTCTTTAGTTGTTGTTCTGTTTGCTTGATGAATATTTTCATATCAACATTGTGATCTTTTTATAGACAAAATATATGTAAACGTGTAGCTCCTATCCAAGACTTTGTGCTTCTTTGGCGTTTACATATTCAATAATTTGAGCTATATGTATTAATTTTTTTGGTGTGTGCTAGGTTGCCTTCTTAGTCTTGTGGGTTAATTGCATTTTACTGATGTGGCACCAATAAAAATAACACACGTGTATTCCACTATCTATCACATACTTAGAGCATCTCCAATGGGGAGTTCTTATGATTTAAGAACTAGTACTTATTAAGTACCTTCATTGGAGCAAAAATAAAATGGTACTTATATAAGTACCTATTCCTATTTAAGCACTTTCTCTCTCCAGTTCTTATCATTTTCTTTGTTTTTTCCACCATAATTAAAAACTATCAACCAATTATAAATGATGTAGAGTTATTAGCGGGACCCATTAAGAACTTTTGAAAGAAGTACTTGGTTGGAAGAATTGAGTGCTTAAAAAATTCTAAATGATGTGTACACATGGGACCCATTTTGAGACAAATTTTCTATTTTAATATGTTTAACCATTGCCCCGGGGGCACTGTTTAGCATTTTCCTTTTATTAATGCACAAGACATAAACCATGAAGCAAAAGAATAGAAACCGAAAAAAGAAAAAACAATGGAGTATATTCTTTCTCCTAATTAAGCGAAAGTGTCTTGGATCCAAGGTTGTTAAAATCGCGATTTAAAACGTAAAAACTATAGTTTTTTACCTTTTTAGGTAGCAAAAACGAGTTAAATCGCTGGTAGAATCGTTTTCTGGTAAATCGTGATCTGGAACGATTTTACACGATTTAACTCGTAGTAAAATCTCTAAAATCGTGTAAAATCCATGGTTTTAACTCTTTGAGACGATTTTACCTTCTTTTTTTTTAAAAAAAAAAAATTGACAATTTTTTTTAAAAAACACAATTTTTATGAATATTACATTTTATTATGGTGATTTAGTATATTTTAGCTTTGAAATTTTAAATTATTAATGCATTATAGTATTATATAAGTATATATACATGTTATGTATATAAAATTAATATTATTTTAATATGAGTTAAAATCGACGATTTTACGTTTCGATTTTACCTAAACAAAAAGAGTTAACGTAAACTCTCGATTCTAACAACCTTGCTTGGATCAATCTTTAATGCAATATGGTCAATTGTGAAAATAAAAAAAACATCTATTACAATAGTATGTGATTAAAAAGTTATTTATAAGTATGAGAGACATAGTGGATTACAGCTGTTAACTTTTAATTGGGTACACATCATGGTGTGCAGCTTGCCCACCTCTATGAGAAGGCAACCTAGAAAAAACCTAATTTTTTAAGTGCTTGACTTTTAGAAGTACATACAGGACTATTCTATGTAAGAATGTAAGATTATGAGTTTGTTTGTTTCTATAAAATGGATTTTATACTGTTATATATACTAGAGATAATAAACCTGTGCAACGGTTCTATTAAACTATATAATTAAAGTATTTTTATAAATAGAAAAAATAATTGTGACAAATTATATATAATCACATATTTATATAATAGATATTATTTTAAAATGTAATTATATTTAATATTAGTATATGTATAAAAAAAAATTGTATAGAAATATGAGATTTTCTTTGTTGATTTATATCATAGTTTTGTTATTGGCACAAGAATATTGGCACAAAAGTATTCTTTTTACCATTGCTGGTAGTTTGGGAACCCCCATTTGTACTGATTCTGTGACTGCTAAACCCATGCATGAAAGAAATTTTGGCCAGTTTGCTCGTGTTTTGGTTGATATTGATATTAGTGAGCCTCTTAGATACAAAATTCTGGTTGAAAGGAAAGGCTTTGCATTCTTTGTAGAGCTTGATTATGAGCACGTTCCTGACTTTTGTTCTTCGTGTAAGGTTATTGGGCATCATGTGTCCAATTGTAGGAGAAGTAACAACGAGATAGAGGCCAAAACTGGTAGGGAATTGAAAAAAACGTTAGTATCTGAACCAAAAAAAGTGTTTGTTCAAAGACCTCAACAGGACAATACTTTGGAGAATGTTAATGTTGATAAGCCAATTATTAATGTTGAAGACTCTATGGAAAGAACTCCATCACATGATATAGAACCTGACATTGTTGTTCCTGCTATGTCACACGTACCAAGACAAGCTCCTGTCAAGGGTGGTAAAGTGCAGCAAAATGATCCTCCTAACAAGCCTGTTGCGAATCAAGATGGTACTAGCAGCAAAGAAAACGAAATTATTAATGTAGAAGATTCAGGAGTTAAGTCATCTCAGATCAACATGGAAAAAAACGGTAACAACGAGACACCTTTCAACAATGACCGAACTGTTTCTGATGAACATGTCGCTATTCAGCAAAGGGAGCCGGTTTTAACTCCTTTGAGTCCAAGAACAATACAACTACAACAGGATGCACGATTAGAGAATGAATTGAATTCTGATGATGAAATTACATTCTCTGACTCAAGCTCACAAGACTCCGTCGTGAAGGATTCTCGTGGTGATGAAGGCATGACCCGTAATGATATATCTGCTAATGCTTTGCCTGTTCTAGCAACGCAATCCACAAGCCGATCAACCACTCCTATTGGTGGAATTTCTTCTACTGTGCCTGAACGAGTAATGCAAGATATGGCTTTTCTCAAGGAGTCTTGGGCTAACATGGTTGAGGCTGAGGTGGAAGCAAACATTGTAGCTACTGAAACTGAACAAAGGGAGGACAATTTTGATGATGGGTTTCAAGTTCACTTATCTAAAAATCAGAAAAAAGCACAAAAAAAGTTGAAATGCACTAGCAAGGACTCTTATGCTACCAGATCAAAGGTTGCCCCCAAACCTTTTAAATGAAGTGCATCTATTGGAACACAAGGGGACTAGCTAACTCCCCTACAAGGTTAGCTCTTAAGAAGTTTGTTACTCAGTATAAGCCGGATATACTCTTACTTTCTGAACCTTGGATGAGTGTTAATGCTCTTCCTAGAAGATGGTTAGTTAGTTTAAATCTTAAACTTTTTGCTCTTAACTCTAGAAATAATCTCTTGCCTAATCTCTGGTGTCTTTGTAAATTATCTCTTAATCCTTCTCTTTTGGCCATTGATGATCAACATGTTTCTTTTTCCATTACTGAACATGACAAAACTTTTGCTATATCTGCTATTTATGCTTCAACCAATTACTTGACAAGAAGAAGATTATGGAGTGCTTTAAATATTTTGCAATCTCAACATGACTTGCCTTGGTGTTTTATTGGTGATTTCAACGTGATACTAGGGGCACATGAACACAGAGGCAGGTTCTCTCCTGCTAGATTACCTATAGAGGATTTTCAACAATGGTCTGACTCTTCTAATCTTATCCATCTTCACACTAGAGGGGCTGAATTTACTTGGAACAATGGAAGAGGTGGTGATAGGCACACTGAAAAAAGACTCGATAGAGCTATTTGTAATCAAGCTTGGTTAGATTCTTGTGTTTCTTCTTCAGTTACAGCCCTCCCAAGAATACGATCTGATCATTTTCCTCTCTTACTTGACTTGAGTGTCACGTCCGTTTCTTTTGCTTCCCAATTTAAGTTCCAACGCATGTGGGTTTCTCATGATGATTGCGCAAGGATCGTTTCTGACTGTTGGAGTTCTGTGGTGGTTGGTTGTCCGATGTATGTTCTTACTCAAAAATTGAAGATGCTTAAAAATAAGCTTAAAGTGTGGAATAAGACATGCTTTGGTAATGTCCATGATAATGTCATAGCAGCTGAACTTAAACTCCAACATATTCAACAACAAATTCAGAATAATGGTCACACTGATGCTCTCTTACGTGATGAAAAAATGGCTAGTACTCTTTATGAAGATGCCTTGAATAAGCAAGAGGTTTTTTGGCAAGAACGCGCCCGTTTGAATTGGCATTTAGAGGGGGATCGCAACACCAAATATTTTCACAGACTAGCCAAGATCAAAACCTCAACCAAAGCCATCACCTCCTTACTTGATGGTGAACATGTGATTACGGACCAGTCCCAAATTGCTGAACATGTTATTGATTATTATAAAAATTTATTTTGCACTAACAATGTTTTGCAGGGTTCTTTGCTTGCTGCGGATGTCATTCCAAACCTTGTCACTACAGATATCAACTCTATCATGACAATGCTCCCCTCCCAGGATGAAATCAAGGCCGCTGTTTTTGCCTTAAATAGAGATAGTGCTCCTGGCCCTGATGGTTTCGGTGCTTACTTTTTCCAACATTATTGGGAGATTGTCAAAATGGATGTCATTAATGCTGTGCTGGAATTCTTTTCTACAGGCTGGATCCTACCTGGTTATAATTCTAATATCATTACTCTGATCCCTAAGTCTCCAGATGCTGTTTCTATTGATCAATACAGGCCAATTGCAATGGCAAATTTCAAATTCAAAATTATCACCAAAATTATTGCTGACAGACTCGCCCCAATCTTGCCTAATCTTGTCTCGGATGAACAGAAGGGTTTCATTAAGGATAGGGATATCAAAGATTGTATATGTACTGCTTCTGAGGCTGTTAATTTGATTCACAACAAAGCTCGTGGCGGGAATATCGCTCTCAAGATTGACATCACCAAAGCTTTTGACACTTTAGACTGGTCTTTCCTTATTACTGTTCTGAAGCAATTTGGTTTCAATGACACTTTTTGTAACTGGATTCAGGTGATTCTTCACTCTGCTTTTCTTTCCGTTTCCATCAATGGTAAGTCACATGGCTACTTTAATTGTAGTAGAGGTGTCAGGCAGGGTGACCCCCTCTCACCACTTCTTTTCTGTTTGGCCGAGGATGTTCTAAGTAGAAGTATAACTAAGCTTGTGTCTGAAGGAAAGCTCAATCTCATTAAGGGTACCAGAAATTTTAATGTACCCTCCCATTGTTTCTATGCTGATGATTTGATGATCTACTGCAAAGGTAATCTGGCTGGTTTACATGCTTTAAAGGATTTGTTTTCTACTTATGCCTTGGAATCAGGCCAAGTCATCAACAATTCAAAATCCACCATCTATCCAGGTTCTATCTCTCCACGTAGATTAGAGTTGATTGTTCAGTTGCTGCACTTTAATATTGGTACACTTCCTTTCTCTTATTTGGGTGTACCGATTTTTAAAGGAAAACCAAAGGCTTGTCATTTTCAACCTATTGCTGATAAAATTCAATTAAAATTAGCATCTTGGAAGGCTTCTCTATTATCCATTGCAGGTAGAGTTCAATTGGTCCGGTCGGTTATTCAAAGTATGCTCACTTATAGCATCTCTATTTATTCTTGGCCTGTTTCTCTAATAAAAAATATAGAGAAGTGCATTCGCAACTTTATCTGGAGTGGTGAGATTGACAAGCGCAAATTAGTTACTACAGCCTGGAAAAAAGTCTGTCGACCTTTCTCACAAGGGGGTTTGAATCTTAGATCTCTGAATACCTTGAACAAAGCATCTAACTTGAAGTTATGCTGGACTCTTCTTCATTCTCAATCCTCCTGGGCCAAGTTGTTACGTGATAGAGTGATCCGCCGCAGAAAGCCTATACAATATCACATTTTTTCCTCCATATGGAGTAGCATCAAAGAAGAATTTGAGGTAATTGCTGAAAATTCTATTTGGTTGTTAGGCAACGGGGATAATATTAATTTCTGGAATGACAACTGGTGTGGAACTATTCTTTCTGAGCACTACAACATCCCCTCTCACATTAAACAACGGCTTACTTCTACTGTCAGTGACTATATTGCTAATGGTCATTGGGCCATTCCACCTCAAATGGAGCTGGAGTTTCTCAATCTTTCTTCTCTAGTGAATCAGGCTATCATTCCTTTGGAGACTTGTCCAGATTCTCTCATTTGGCAACATACGGACTCTGGCAGCTTGGAGTTAAAGGATGCTTATAACTTCAAAATGCCGCAGCTTCAGGACCTTTTTTGGACCAAATATATTTGGAGTTCTGATATTCCTCCTTCAAAATCTCTCATGGTCTGGAGATTAATGCATGAGAAAATGCCAACTGATGAGAACTTGATGACTAGAGGTTGCGCTATTCCTTCCATGTGCAATTTGTGTCGCAAACAGGTAGAAACTACTTTTCATCTCTTTTTTCAATGTGATTTTGCCCGAATTCTTTGGTCATGGTTTGCAGGCTGTTTGAATCTCACCATTCAATTTACAACCATGGAGGATATGTGGAAGTTATGCGATTTGAACTGGTCTCCACAAGCTAAAATCACCGTAACAGCTGCTATCATCAACCTCTTAAATACTATATGGTTGGCCAGGAATCAAGCAAGGTTCACTGACACTTTGATCACTTGGAGGGCTGCTATATCGTTGATCATTACCAACACTTCCTTGACTGGCAATAATACTAAGAAAATATCTTCTAATTCCATCAGAGATTTTTCTTTCTTAAAGTTGTTTCGAATTTCTATCCATCATAGCAGAGCTCCCGTTCTCAAAGAAGTTCTATGGCAACCTCCTCTTTTGAACTGGTACAAATGTAACATTGACGGTGCTTCTACAGGTAACCCAGGCAACGCTGCTTGTGGTGGTGTTTTCAGAGATCATGCATCGGATTTTATTTATGCGTTTGCCGAGCCTCTTGGTATTGTTTCTTCCTTTGTCGCAGAGATTAGTGGTGCGATGCGAGCAATTGAAATTGCTTTTCAACATCAATGGCACAGTCTTTGGTTGGAAACTGATTCTTCTCTTGTTGTTGCTGCTTTTAACAATCCTCATAATTTGGTTGCTTGGAATCTACGGAACAGATGGAAAAACACTTTGTTAATGGTTCGTCAAATGAACTTCATGGTTACGCATATATATCAAGAAGGAAATCAAGTTGCAGATCTTTTGGCTAACTATGGTTTAACTTCTACTGTCCTTACTACTTGGGATGAAGAGCCTTTGCTCCTAAGGGATAGTTTAGAATCCAACAAGTTAGGTATGCCTAACTTTCGTATTTGTAAGTTCTGATGTCTATTTTGTGTACTTTATTGGAGCACTGCACTCTTTTTCCCTTCACCTGGTTTTACCCATTGGGTTTTACAGGTAAGGTTTTTAACGAGGCAGTTGTTATCATGCTCCCACTTGGGTTTTGGTCTAGTCCCCCCAAGTTCTTTGATGATGTATTTCTCTTTTTCTTTTTAATAATATTTTGGGTTAGCTAGCCTGTTGAAGTCTTAGGGGGGTGCCAACATAGTTGGGATGTCCTTACTTCTTCAACTTAGCTTTCTCCCTTTTGCTTAAAAAAAAAAAAAAAATATATATATATATATATATATATATATATATATATATATATATATATATATCATAGTTTTGTTTATATTTAATATAATAAATTTCTTATAATATTGCATAAGTTTGAAGGGATATGTCATATTTTATTTTAATAGTGTAAATGTATAAAATCTTAGTTTTTTTTTATATGAGTTGCAATTGTATATATATAGTGACGTGTCACTTTGTTTTTATTTTTGATGTATCCCTCTTTTTATTTTTTTCAATAAGAGTTTGCGGTATACAGACTTATATTAGCTGATAATATTGCTCATGATAAATGTTGAAATAAATTTTATTATAAATAAATATGATTCATATATATGAAGACTTTGACTTTTTTTTTAGTCAAGGGGTCTCATTTTTCAAAAATTACCAAATACCTTATCTAAGTACTCCCCCTCCCGTTTTTCTTCTCACATAATTTCTTGGTGAAATTTTATCCCGACTTATTGGTCCCAATTAATTTTTTAGTCTACAGTTTGGTTTATTTATTTTTTGCTTGGTTATTTTTTTTTGTTTGTTTTTCTGTTTTTGGTAAGGTTTATATCCCTTCTAATTTATTGTTATATTTTAAAGTAACATTTAGTTATTTTTGTTATTATGTAAACTTGATTATTTTTTGTTGCAAATATATATAAGTTGGATGATGATTTCATATATTTAAAGTTAGGTTTAGTTATTTCATACAAACTTTCTTAATATCTACAATTTCTAAAATTTATTTTGACGTATGAGCATCAACAACTTCTACAATTGATAATTTTGTCTTTTCATCCTTGCATCTTTTTCTTGGAAAATTATTCACTTGATATAACTATTAAGGCCCCGTTTGGATTTAGATTATTTTTGAGGTAGTTTATGAAAAAAAAAATTATAATGACAATTATTGTCAATGAAAATTTATGAATTAACACACAAATTTAATTATTTGCATAAATTATTTCGCATACGCTAAAAAATAAACCAATCCAAACGAGCCACTCTACTCCTCCGTACAATCTAATGTCTCTCATATATATAAAACAAACGACCCTTAAAAGATATATATCTATTCATTTTCTTTTTGTAATTTGTTTTTTTATTATTACTTTTAATTTATGTTATAGATTACACTTGCAACTAATTTAAGTTACTTGTCATTTGATCTTTAACGTGCATAATTAGGAAAGAAAAAAAACAATCTTAGCATTTTTTTTTTATTTATTTTTTTTTTTGCAAAAAAATATTGTGAGAAACGCGTAAGTTAAAGAAATTAACAAAAAGTTAGTGGTTAAATTACAGTTGATTAAATAATTCAACAAAAAAATAGAATAAATAATCAATATTTGGTTATAGAAACTCTTCAATCATTCTATTTACGTTTTTTACTCCTTCCAATATTTTTTATCTTTTTTTTTGTCAACATCAATTTAATCTTTTTTTAGAACCATGTTTTAATATTTTTTAGGGGAAATAGTCATTTTGGTCCCCGATTATGCAGCTCGCTGTCACATTGATCCCTGACTTATGTAAAAATGCAAAATAGTCTCTGACTCTGCAGTCTGTTAGTCATTTTGGTCCCTGACTCTGCAGTTCGCTGTCATTTTGGTCCCTGACTCTGCAGTCCGTTAGTCATTTTGATCCCTGCAGTCCGTAAAAATACTAACTGATTTCAGAGTCAGGGACTATTTTGTGTTTTTCCTTAAATCAGGGACCAATATGACAGCGAGCTGCAGAGTCAGGGACCAAAATGACTGTTTCCCCCTATTTTTTATTATTGTAACCATTTAAGTTTTGGGGGTTGGAATTTTTAGAGTTGTAGCAATTAAATTTATATAACTTTGTTATTATATATTATTATTATTATTATTACTATTATTATTATTATTATAA
The DNA here is from genome assembly GCA_030408175.1 of Trifolium repens. Taxonomy (NCBI): domain Eukaryota; kingdom Viridiplantae; phylum Streptophyta; class Magnoliopsida; order Fabales; family Fabaceae; genus Trifolium; species Trifolium repens. The sequence continues at coordinate 57,118,093 of CP125836.1, read as the reverse complement.
GAAGTTGCATGAATTTTTTTTAGAGATGCCACATGACTAGGGTCTGGCAAGTGCATCAGTCTATCGTCGAGTAATAATTCACACTTTAGTGTATAGAATGAGTTCGTATCCACAGGGATCGTGCCGAAGCTTCACTAGCGTTATTTAAGTTTGTGATAGTTTGCATTCGCTTTGAGTTTTTGGAAAAGGTTTTTATAAAATAGCGCAATGCGTTGCAGAAATATAAAAGCAGAATGTATAAATAAATAGATTCAAGAAATATAGAGGCTAGGTGTGGTGGTTGGACTCCCTCCCTTCTTCATATTTGGCATGACCGGTGTATAACATAGTTACTTAGATTATGTTCGGCGGTGAATTATCCTTGTTGTAGTAATACCTTACTATTACACTATGATTATTAAAGTTTCCTTACATTAACAACTAAGGTACCTACGAGAGCCTAACCTCGATGTGTCACATACCCTAATTACTAAGTGAGTTGTTTATAAACATGCATTATAACCTTCACCAATTAACCTCTAGGTCCTAGTATCGGGCTGTTCATCTTCTAAGTGCTCAGATCACACCTAGTGCATGATTCATCCTCTAACCGCTCAGTTCACGACTAGTTTAGGATGTTACCGTCTCTATACACCTAGCATTATTTACTACGAGTTTCGGACCATACCAAGTCAAAACCTGATATCAAACATAATTACTGAATATCATTTATTATAACTTAGACACAATCACAGACTCCAAATATTCATAGGGGAGTTCATCTTCTCCACCACAACCTAAGGCATAAATAATAAAGACTACATATTTAAATTACAAGAATTCATAACCTAAATACAAAAGCCTAAAGAAATCATACATTGCTTAGTTAGTTTTCCCGTAAGGGGAGAAAAATATGTCCAATAGAGCTCCTCTGAACCTCTCCTTATAGTAGAGAGTGTTCTACTATTTCTGAATGAATAAAACAATGAAAGAGAGGCTCTATTTATAGTTTTCGTAATGGGCCTCAGCAAGGCATCGCAGCACGATAAGGCCATCGTACTGCGATGTGAAGATTCAGTTCAATTTTATAACTGATCCTGTGCATTTCATCAGCTTGGGCGCCAAGTAACTCCATCGTACTGCGTTTTAGGTCATCGTACTGTGATGGAAGATTTTCTCAAGATTTATTTCTTCTGATTGCTTGGCGTGCAAGGAGCTTTCAACGTGGCACGATGGCACACATCGTGCTGCGATGGAATGCTGTATTTCTTCACTTTTTGGGTTTTTTCTTGTCTTTTTGCATCTTGGACTCTGTCTTGATGCTTTTTCTTGCTTTTGTAGGTTTTCCTTCGTATTTGGGTCTGTCTTGGTCATTTTACTACTAATAATAATACTAAAAATACCGTAGAAATTCCTGTCATCACAACCCCAAACTTAAACTGTTGCTTATCCTCAAGTAACATGCTGTCAGACAAGATCGTTAGAAAAACAAGAGATAAATAAAGATGATAGGAATTTCACAACCTTTTTGTATTTCAGCAATGGTACCGCTGATTTTCTTACCGCCGCGATCATGCTATGTCCTGCTAGGCTCAGGAGACGTCAATAGTAGCAAATCGGACAAATGCCCGCAAGAGTCCATGTCCAACTTTTTCTCTCTCTCACATTTGTGTTTTTCGCTCATTAATTGAAAGGGTTGTCTCTCAATCATCGTGTAACCTACCATTTTACCATAGGCTTGCAAGAACTCTAAGCAACCAGTCAAAATTCAATATTCATGCATTATTGGAGGTCTTTTCAGGGTTATAACGTGGCTTAGGTCAAGGTAGGACATTTTGGGAATAGTAGGCTAAACATTGGAGTTAAGTCTTACTTTGTTGTCCCTTTTTGTGTACGCAACCTGTGTTCCTTAGGGTGCCTTTTTTGTGTTTGGTATCGGAAATAAGAATCGGATGTGTCTTTGTGTAGTTCTTTTCTATCACTTTCTTTGCCCTTTGGCTCTTTCTTTTGCCCTTTGGCTCTTTCTTTTTCATTTATTTTTTTGAAGAGACTATTTTTTTAGGGAATTTTTGATGTTTTTCCGTCTCTTTTTTATTTATTTTTTCTTTTTGTAGTGATAGTTCTCCGTATACCCACCCCAAACTTAAACGTTGCTAGTTCCATGAGCAACCCCCAAACTTATCTTGTTGCCAAGACTTTGAGAACTATTACCTTAACTCCAAAGAGGGTAATTTCTTTGTTTTTCTGGTCTATAGGCTTGTATCGTGGTTTGTCACCGAAACAAAAGGGATATTATTTTTTTACGGCTCAAATTTGGCTAGCAAAGGATATAATAATAATTAGGGTGGCTTGAAAAGGCTCTGGGTTATAACAAACAATTGCCTAAATGCATATAATATCAAACTAACCAGTCAGCAGAGAATTAGAGCAAGTTCTAGAAAATAAACAAGTGCACGGTACTCTCATAGTAATTCGAAAGAAAGTGGTAATACCGTTTGAAAATATTTGGCTCAAATCCTCACATGGCTTAGGTATCTGAAGTTGAACACTTGTCTCACAGACACCAGCTTCATCACTCGTCTCTCTGTCTCCCGAACTTCGCACTTGAGCAATCACCTTTGGTTTTCTGTATGAAGGTGTGAAATTCGTCTCATCGAGATTTATAACTTATTTCGCCGCAATTTTACCTATAACAGTTAGTCATGCACTAGATAATAAACAGCAAGCATTTATTTAATTTTTTATAAGTTTGAATAAGGGTTGTTGACAGATGAAGATGACATGCAGAATTCTAGGCATACATTTATTGAATTGAAAAACTGAATTGAAAATACTGAATTGAAATTATTGAATTGAAAATACTTAATTACTTATCCTTGGGTTGCCTCCCAAGCAGCGCTTGTTTAGCCTCTCATTAGCTTGAGGCATTTCCTCCATTACAAAGGATAGGTTCGCATGTCTCTCTCTTCTGTAGGAGCTTTCGCCTTAGCTTCTCCCTCTTTCTTGTTGCTTCTTTCATACTTCTCTGGGTTCTATTTTTCTTTGAAGGTGGCAAAACAGAGTTGCCCATCATCTTCTGAAGGTATTGTTTTTATGATGGACTTCCCTTTGCCTTTTGGTGGATGTTCCTTCTTTTGTTATTTTGGTGCATTAACCCAGCTCTTCTTTTCTCTTTCCTCTTTTCTCTCAGCAGCAGGCTTCTTCAGAGGTGACGTATTAACCCCAAACTTAGATTTTCTGGCCACCTTTCGGTTTCTACCCCATGTTTTGACCCATGTTGCTCGGATGTCCACTTCGATGGTTAGCCTCTTCAATTTTTCAGTGAGTTCCTCGGGTACCTCCTCTTCCTGAGCTGTCTCTATCTCTAGCTGCGCCATTTCATTCTCCAGTTCTGTTATCTCTACCTTTACCTGTACTTCTTGATCTGGAGTCGGTGGTGTAGCTTCCCTGTCTTTCCACTCTAGCATGAAACATTTCTCCTTTCCTGCATTGAAAGTTTTTACGGTTGTAGACTTACCTCCACTCCTTAGTGTTATCTCTCCAAGGTTCATATCAATGAGTGCCTTGCAGGTAGCTAGGAATGGCCTTCCAAGAATGACGGGATGCTCTTCGTCTTCTCCGATGTCTAGGATCATGAAGTCTACTAGAAATTCTAGGTCTTTGACTTTCACCAAGACGTCTCTGACTATGCCTACTGAGTGGATGGATGACTGATTAGCTAGTACGAGTTCCCGAGATGTGTCTGCAATAGGTAATGCGAGCTTGAACTTATCTGCCAAAGATAATGGTATTACGTTCACACTTGAGCCTACATCACATAATGCATTAATTGACTCCTGCTTTCCCAATCTGACAGATGATGGTGACGCTTCCAGGATCCTCCTTCTTGGGTGGTAATTGTGACCTTTTAGCCACTCTTTCTTGGGACTCGCCTTCAGTCTCTCTTTCGCGCTTCTTTTCCTTGAGCACCATGCATTTTTCATTTTGATTGCCTGCATTGACTTCTTCCCCGCTGCACATGGCGTTCATGTATTCTTCATCGAAAATGCGATAAGTGTTGAGCTGCCATTCACGGACCACATGTTGCTAATACTCAATCTCCTGAATTCTTTTGCCTGAGAATGGTCTTTTCACGTAGTGCCTGGATGTTGGTGCTATCTTCATCCATCTCTTCATCCATTTTGAATGCTCTTTCCAACTGTCTTCCTTGGATGGTTTTGAGACTTCAGAGAACTTATCCCCTTGAGATTCAACTTCTATATCTGCTAGGTCGTCCCAAAATATTCCGTCAGAACCGTTGTTGTCGTGAGGTGGTGTCCATTCTGGTTCCTGCTTAATGCTGACCTTCCCGCAGTAATTCCTTCCTTGTGGTTCGTCTCCCATGGCTTTGGTGGTAGATTCTCCTTATGTGTTAAGATTACTGGAATTTTGCAAGCCTTTGTGCTCGCCTTCTTGCCAAGAACGTTCTTTCGGGTTCAGGATCGTACTTTAACTCCAGAATACTTGTTATCAAGTACAACAAATGAATACCTTCAGTAGCACTGGCAAATTAATTGTGAAACTATTTTTGGTTTGTCTCATGTGTCTTTGTCACTATGAAATTCTCAGGTAAGTGAGGTGGATCACACCGGATCGCTTAAATACCAAGACTTATGCTTAGCCAGAATTTCCACAGATCAAAATCCACAATCATCAACAAGATTTTTGAATTTTTTTAATTTTTTTGTATTTTTGAAATTTTTGACAAACTTAAATAAATCTAATAAGGCTTCGTAAACACAATCCCCGGCAACGGCGCGAAATATAACTTAGACTCAATCACAGACTCCAAATATTCATAGGGGAGTTCATCTTCTCCACCACAACCTAAGGCATAAATAATAAAGACTACATATTTAAATTACAAGAATTCATAACATAAATACAAAAGCCTAAAGAAATCATACCTTGTTGAGTTAGTTTTCCCGTAAGGGGAGAAAACTATGCCCAATAGAGCTCCTTTGAACCTCTCCTTATAGTAGAGAGTGTTCTACTATTTCTGAATGAATAAAACAATGAAAGGGAAGCTCTATTTATAGTTTTCGTAATAGGCCTCAGCAAGACATCGCAGCATGATAAGGCCATCGTACTACGATGTGAAGATTCAGTTCAATTTTATAACTGATCATGTGCATTTCATCAGCTTGGGCACCAAGTAACCCCATCGTACTGCGTTGTAGGGCATCGTACTGCGATGGAAGATTTTCTCAAGATTTATTTCTTCTGATTGCTTAGCGTGCAAGAAGCTTTCATCGTGGCACGATGGCACACATCGTGCTGCGATGGAATGCTGTATTTCTTCACTTTTTGGGCTTTTTCTTGTCTTTTTGCATCTTGGACTCTGTCTTGATGCTTTTTCTTGCTTTTGTAGGTTTTCCTTCGTATTTAGGTCTGTCTTGGTCATTTTACTACTAATAATAATACTAAAAATACCGTAGAAATTCCTGTCATCACCACATCATCAAAATGCTTGCATATTAGCTAATATAGCTTCCTTTTAGAAAGTAAGTATATATTGATATTGATGATGATTGATTGATTGATGATTGGTTGATTGATATTGATAGGGTCTTTTTGTTTCGGTTTTAAAAAAATGGATTTTTTCTTTGTATTTTTGAAAATAGATTTTGCAAAACCGTTTTCCAAAATATTATAAGTTTACCAAATAAAATATTTTTTAGCAAATTAGTTCTTTAATAGATAAATATGATAGTATATATTTTGAGGGAATCACCATTTTGACATTAGAATTGTAATTTGTTGTCATATTAGTCAAATGTTTTTTTTTAAATACTTGTTGAGAAAAATCAAAGAACATATCATATGCTAATATTTGCATGTGTATATATAAATAGAAAAATATGATCAAAGTAGGTCAAATGAATAATACACTAAGTAAAAATTAGATCATTATTTTGGGACGGATGGAGTATTCACTTTGGTCATATTTGAAGGAACATAATTTTATTCACTCTATCATAAATTAAGGACAAAATTGAAGGCTAATGCTACGGTGGACCAACTTCACAAGTGGTTCATCGTGGACAAGTGGTCATTACTACTATAATGAATACAAATTTTACAAAATCTACCGTTTAATTGAAAGTTTGTATCATATAGATCATCCATACAAATTTTTAGACAAATTGGAAATCATTTGATATGTTATTGAAATTTACCAAGTTTAACGGTATTATAGTGTTATTCATAACTGGGCTACCATTTTAGAATTTGTCCCAAATTGAATGGTTTTAAAGTAATTATTTTGATCAAGGCGGGTAAAGTATGACCAAATTGAATGGTATTAAAGTATGGGGCCAAATTGCTTTAACTTATATAAATTAAAGGATAAAATTTACGCTTACCCAAAGTTTTGGATTTGACCTCTGAATTTAATTTAGCCATATTTAATTTAAATGAAAATAATGTTATTAATAATTGAGTAGTTTGTTTTTAAGAGGAGAATCATATTATGCCAAGTGCATAGGCTTATTCCATAATATTATGAACAAGAACGGTATGGTTGGTTTGAACGGTGGCGGGGATGAGTAGATTCTTGATTCGTGACAACGGCGGAGGGACAAAGAGGTTCCTCTCACCACGCTTTAGGAGAAGAGAAAAGGCGGTTTGGGGGTTGTTCAAGGATAGAACAGAGAGAGGTTGTTTTGGACGGTGATAGGATGAAGATGGACGGCGGCGGTGAAGAGAAGAAGACGAAAGAACATCGACGTCTCACCACGCTTTAGGAGAAGAGAAAAGGCGATTTGGGGGTTGTTCAAGGATAGAACGGAGAGAAGTTGTTTTGGATGGTGATAGGATGAAGATGGACGGCGGCGATGAAGAGAAGAAGACGAAAGAGCATCAACGTAAGGAAGAGAACAAAACTGAATCATATTTTTCTTTATTAAACACTTTTTTTTATTCTTAGTCCTTGGATATTTGTTTGCCACGAATTGTGCATCCATGAGCTAATTGAAGTAAATGGAGGATAACCTAAATAAAAGATAGGCTAAATTATACTTTTAGTCCCTTAACTTATTTAATGGTTTCATTTTGGTCCCTTAATTATTTGTTGTTCCATTTTGATCCTTTAACTTTATTTTTATTAGTCATTTTAGTCCTTTAAATTAGTTTTCAAATCTTGAATGTTAGATATGAGAGGCACATCAGATTTTATGGTAGACTCACAGCATCTTATAATTTCTATTTTCATTCTCTTTCTTTTGCGTTCACCCACTACACCAGAGCATCATCCAAGCTTTGATGTGGAAGGAACACCACCATTATAATTGAAAACATCACACAAACACCAAACTTGAACAAACACAAAAACAAAAATAAAAACAAGATAGAGAAGAAGGAAAAAGAAAAAAAACCCAAAGATTGTTCTTTCAAATGCAAATTTCATATTCAAATTTAATGGTAGCTACCCCACTTCCCAATTTATGGGAATTGATAATTAGGTAAAGTTTGTTCCTTTATCCTAAATTAATTTCTGGGTTTGATTTTTTCAGTTTGTTCCTTCAAATTCTTCTTGTTCTTATATTCATTTTCATTCTTGTCTCACCTATGCCTCTTCTTCAAATTTCCTCTGTGTTTCTTTATACAAAAACAATTCTTCTTGTTCCTATTTTGGTTGTGATAGTCTTTGGATAGAGAAGTGTGCTGGGAGAAATGTTTTTGAACAAAATGGAAATTATCAGATGTGGCAAGTGTACCATGTGCCTCTCATATCCAACGTTCCAGATTTGAAACTGATTGAAAGGACTAAAATGACTGATAAAAATAAAGTTAAAGGACCAAAACGGAACAACAAATAATTAAGGGACCAAAATGAAACCATTAAATAAGTTAAGGGACTAAAAGTATAATTTGGCCTAAAAGATATCTGGACTCTAAAATAAAGTGGCGTGCGGCTTTTTAAATTGTTTCTAATATAATATTACTGGATTGATTGTGAGGCTAATTGATTGCAACAGGTGTAATTGTAGTGATGTTTGCGGCAGAGGATCCGGATTACATTAGTTGCAACACAGATCATCTGTAGCAAATATCACTATAGTCATATTTGCCACAATACATTAGCCGTACGATAGATATGATCCAAATGGTGAGAAACATATTAAAAAGCCTCGTTAATTAATACTAGTATTATATAGAAAGCCTCATGCCACATTTTTTTATATAGCGTGCCACTTTTTTTATGATTCAATATTTACATAATAAATTTCATCAAAATACACAATATGTTTTAGCATTCATATAAAAAGTGGTTTACCAAATAAAATATTTTTTAGCAACTTATTGTCATATTAGTCAAATGTTTTTTAATAGATACATATGATAGTATATTTGGAAATCACCATTTTGACATTAGATGTGTCACTTATTGTCATATTAGTCAAATGTTTCTTTTGAAAATATTTGTCGAGATAAATAAAAAAATATCTCACATGTTAATATTTGCATATGTATATTAAAAAAATATGGTTAAAGTAAGTCAAATGAATAATATACTGTATCAAAATTAGATCATTTATTTTGGGACGGATGGAGTATTCACTTTGATCATATTGAAAGGATAGGAATTTTATTCACTCTATAATAAATTAAGAACCAAATTGAATAGTTTTAAAGTAATTCTTTTGACCAAGGCGGGTAAAGTAGAACCAAATTGAATGGTTTTAAAGTATGGGGCCAAATTGCTTTAACTTTTATAAATTAAAGGATCAAATTTATGCTTACCCAAAGTTTTGGATTTGACCTCTGAATTAGGCATGCAACAACGTTAAAAAAAATAGGGAGAATTTCCCATTCATTGGGGTCCCACAATGCTCTAAGAATTAATTTATGCAGTTGTGCGCAAAGAATATCAGATTTACGCTAAAAATAGGACCAAATTTACATATTTTAAATTGAAGGGACTGAACTAATTTTTAAAATAAATTAAGTAACAAAATAGATCCCTAAGCCTAAGTAAAATTAAAAAGAGTTAAATATGTTTTTCTTCTCAATAGTAAATTTTATAAAATAATACCACATGCTTTTATCGCATAAAAATGATCTATTTTGTTTTAAGTCTCTAAAGGATTAAATTTTGGCTTGTCTTTGACAATTTTTTAATATAATATGAACTTATAAATTTAACATAATATATAAACATATTTTGATTATAAAATGGTTATAACATTGATATTAATAGGAGCATAAATTATTCATTAAAGATTCAAAATTAAATAAACTTTTTAAGAAATGAAAATATATAATTCTTTTATTGTGATGAAAATCAAAATTCACAAATTTGATTGGACAAAAAACATATTTAATTTTTTGTAAAAAAAAACATATTGAGTCGAGCCATATTTAATTTAAATGAAAATAATGTTAGTAATAATTGAATAGTTTTTTTCTAAGCGGAGAATGATATTATGCTAAGTGCAGAGGCTTATTCCATAATATTGGGTCAATATAAAGTGGCTTGTGGCTTTTCAAATTGTTTCTAATCCAACTAGCTACATACCCGTGCATACGCACGGGACGCGCCTTCGGCGCGTTATATTTCGTGGGGGGCGTTGGTCGTCAGGGTTGTGATACATATTGTAAAAAAAATTGTTTAAAGTGAGATTAATTGTATACTTTATTTAGATTAATTGTATATAATCAACATATTGTAAAAAACTGTTTTCACTAAGATGTTGCATAGTTCACAATCTTTCACTTCCAAGTTCATGAGCTGCACTTCATGTGAGTGGAAAGTACCAACAGAAACGATCGTCGGAGCATGGCTAACTATGACGACGCCTTAACATACAAGAAGAGTTTTGGAATCCGTTGAGCCGAACTGTTAAAGCCGATATCCGCTGTATCACCAACTCGAACAAACTGATTGCATATATGGTCGGTGGTGGGCCTATGTTGTTGATTGGTGGCTGTTTTTCGGCCTGAAACCGCCTGTTGCACACGCCTAGTTTGAATCTTCTCATAAGGTGTGACCTTTACTTCAACAAACAAAAATTTATTAGTTTTGGTAGGAAAAAACATGTTGAAGTCTATTTGTATTCTAGATTTGATTTCAACAAAGAACAATAATAATTATAATAAAAGTTACCAATCCAACAATAATAATTATAATAAAATTTGAAATGTGCTGTTGTTTTAAGATGAACTTGAAGATTAAACTGACTTCGAATAACTTTAAGATGAAACTTCAACACAATCTAAAGAAGGGTCACATATACAAACATGGATTAAGTTTGCTTTAAAACTTCAACAAAACTGTTTAAAAAAAGGTAAGAACTTGTTTTCAATGTAAAAAACACAAAAAGTTCTTTGATGAAACTTCCACATATTATAAAGGAGGTTTACATATACAAACATGGAGTAAGTTTCCTTTGAAACTAATTGAAAAATGTTTTAAAAAAGGTACGACAACATTTCCAATGTAAAAAACACAAAAATTGCAAAAGAACAAATATTGTAGAAATGAAGCAGTGAGAATTTCAAAAGAACAAATATTGTAGAAATGAAGCAGTGAGATGCGATGAGTTATACTACAATGGTGTGTGATAAAACATAAACTTCCTTAAAGTTTAAAAAGGACCAGATTTACAAACACAAGTAATATGAACAGATTAATATGAACAACCCATCCCATGTAAAACCAAACTGGAAAGTAGTAAAAAAAAAACAAAAATTTATTATGTTGCAGACCTTTGATTTCGGTTTAGAGGTAGTAGAACAGCCACCCTTTTCCCGCTTGAATCCATGGCTTTCGCTCTGATTTTGTGCTGAAGAAGTGGATGATTTTGTGCTGAAGAAGTGGATGTAAAAGCCAATGACAAACCTTTTTGCTTAGGGAAGTCCAATGGGAAAAAGAAAAGCTCTGCAGAGTTGGTAGGAAACCAGCCGGACTTAAGTGAGAGGGAGTTCTTTTCAAATGTTAGTCTTGTAAGCATTGTCCAATCAAAAATAGACATAATTTAGATAGTACAAGTACAATGGGGCAGTGTGAAAAAAATGAATGAACTACCCTATTTGTCCCTGTTTGGTTATGTTACGGAAGGGTTAGCCAAGGTTAAAAGTTGTAAGGGTAAAATTGAACACAAATTAATAGTTTGAGAGATTCATTTGAGTGTTTTTCCACCAAATATGCCAGAAAGGTCCCTGAATTAAGGGTAGCATTAGCAGTAACAATAACTCCGTTATTTTTTTTACTGGGTCAGCAGGGTAAATTTGGTAGTATATTATTTTCTTAGATTAATAGTAGATAGTAGATATTATAGGATTGATCGTGAGGCTAGTTGATTGCAACAGGTGTGACTACAGTGATGTTTGCGGCAGAGAATTTGGATCGCATTAATTGTAACACGGATCATCTGCACTGCAAATATCATTGTAGCAATATTTGCTGCAATATATTAGCCGTACGATAAATAGGATCCAAATGGTGAGAAACATATTAAAAAACATAGTTAATTAATACTGGTATTTAATTATATAGAAAGCCTCCTGCCACTTTTCTTTATAATTTTTTTATATAACGTACCATTTTTTTTATGATTCAATATTTACATAATAAATTAAATCATAAATTAAATAAAATGTACATAATATTTTTTAGCATTCATAAAAAAAATGGTTTACCAAATATCATTTTTCGCAGTGACATTTTTGTTACAAGTTGTTACACGTCATTGACAAAACTGTCAAAAGGTAGTTTTGTCAGCGACTTGTAACAACTTATAAAAAAAATCGCTGCAAAAAATCATATATTCTCTTCCAGATAAATCAAACATCTCATATGCGAATATTTGTATGTGTATATTAGTACAAAAATATGATCAAAGTAGGACAAAATGAATAATACATTAAGTCAAAATTAGATCATTGATTTTGGGATGGAGGGAATATTCATTTTGGTCATATTAGAAGAAACAAAATTTTATTCACTCTATAATAAATTAAATACCAAGTTGAAAGTTAAGTAATTCTTTTGATCAAGGCGGGTAAAGTAGGACCAGATTGAATGGTTTTAAAGTATGGCGCCAAATTGCTTTAAATTCTATAAATTAAATGACCAAATTTACGCTTACCCAAAGTTTTGGATTTGACCTATGAATAGGCATGCAAGAGTGTTAAAATTCTTTGCAAGAATTTCTCACTCATTTGCGTCCCACAATAATAAATGGACCAGATTTACGCCAAAAAAAGGACCAGATTTACATGTTTTAAATTGAAGGGGCTAGACTAAATTTTAAAATAAATTAAGTAACAAAATAGATTTCTAAGCCTACATAAAATTAAAAAGAGTTAAATATCTTTTTCTTTTCTACAATAAATTTTATAAAATAAAACCACATGCTTTTATCACTTTAAAATGTCCTATTTTGTTTTTAGTCTAACGGATAAAATTTTGGCTTGTCATTGACGATTTTTGAATATAATATGACCTTATAACATAATATATAGATATATTTTGATTATAAAATGGTCATAACATTGACATTAGAATGAGCATAAATTAGTCATTAAAGATTAAAAATTAAATAAACTTCTTAAGAAATGAAAATATGTAATTTTTTTATTGTGATGAAAATCAAAATTCACAAATTTGATTGGGACAAAAAACATATTTAATTTTTTTAAAAATAATAATATTGAGTCAAGCCATATTTAATTTAAATGAAAATAATGTTAGTAATAATTGAGTAGTTTTTTTTTTAAGAGGAGAATGATAGTATGCTAATTGCAGAGGCATATTCCACAATGTTGGGTCAAAATTAAGTGGCATTCGGCTTTTTAAATTGTTTCTAATCCAATATAATTGGATTGATCTTGAGGCTAATTGATTGCAGCAGGTGTAGCTGCAGTGATGTTTGCGGTAGACAATCCGGATTACATTAGTTGCAGCACAGATCATCTGCAGCAAATATCATTTGCAGCCATATCTACTATAATACATTAGTCGTACGATAAATAGGATCCTAGTGAAAAACATATTAAAAAGTTTTATTGCATAAAAAAAATATTAAAAAGTTTTATTAACTAATTTTGAGTTTAATCTTCAGCTCCATCGTAAAATAAATATATTTCAAAATCTTTGTGTCCACGAAGAAATTGCTCCTATTGAGCACCAAACTAAATATACACTCTCATTGTGGAGCAAAATATTTGGGCTATATATAGAAAGATGGACCTTCTCTTAGTTTAGTTTAATCGGTAGTAGGGACATAATATTATATATGCAGGAGATCGGTGTTTAAATCACACTTATTTATTTTAAGGATGAAATTTTTAACCAAAAATTGAAAAAAAAAGAAAAAAAAAAAAGGAAAGATGGCTATCATTCTTCACTTTTTATGGATTCCACACTTAATAATTTGTAGTAGAATATCAACGCCATTCGACAATGAATATCATACTATTTTATTTTTTTGGATCCAGATTTTATTTTATATTTTAGTTTTTTGATTGATCCAGATTTTATTTTTGCTATTTTTTTTTTTTAAGCAAAAGGGGTGTAGATGGTGAACCAACTACAACACCTTAAATAGATAGATAAAATAAAACAGCAACAGTACAAAAAGAGAAGGGGGACATCGACCAAAACCTTCTCAAACAAAATCAACAAAGAAAACGAAAGAAAAAAAAAAGATTAGGAAAGAAACGAAACAAAAGAAAACAAACAGAACAAAGAGATACGACAAGAGTACCAACGGAAACCTACCCCCTGGAGCGGGTATTATGCACATGTATTCCTTTTTTCATATTCTTTTTCTTAGCCTTAGAGACCACCTCTGTGAAAGGCTCTTCCGGAGGAACATAGCGGTTTTTCAAGAAATTAAGGGCTGCTTCTCGTTCTTCCTCGTCAGTATAAATCCTACCCTTAAAAACATCATTTTCCTTCCAAACATGTTGCCTTAATATTTCCAAGTCATGAGAAACATTTGGATTTAAAATATCATCAGAAATAATGACATTCGAGGGATTCATACCACTCCAAGTTGAGGTGTCATAATCCATATCAGTGACTGCATCGCTCCAGGGACCAACAATACGCAAATCTGGAAATTTGTTGCTCTGGTGGTCCTCCTTTTGTTTCTCAGCCAAACTAGAATTATCGACATACACTGGTTGCTCAGGAACAACTTGAGCAGAACAAATATCTTGCTCAGGAATTAAGACAACTCTCTCATTAGTTGTGAAATCTTTTGCCCTAATAATATCATTAACGAGAGGATCTTCAGCAATAGTGTTTTTGTAACCTACAACACTATTTGTGACATCTTCATTCTCCAAGACTTGCTCAGCAACAACAATCTCATTGTTATTGACAACTTTTGAAGGAGCAAGAATACTCCTCCAAGTTTTTTTATGTGTTTGCTGCCTATTGTCATTTTGTTCCTTATTTTTCTTTGGTACCTCTGAAAACTTCATTGGGATAAGTTTGTTGCAATTTGAAATATGATGACCAACAATTTGACAATTAGTACAATATGATGGTATTTTTTCATAAATCACTCCTACATAGAAAGCGAATCCTTCCCTCTCAACTAAAATAGATTCATGTAATATATTATCCAAATCAACATCAATCAATATTCTAGCATAATGACCAAAAACACGGTTTTTAGTCGGTTCATCAAGAGAAATTGGGGTTCCAATAGCACAAGCAATTTCAAAAAGAGTTCTATGCCTCCAATATTCTTGTGGCAAGTCACAAAATCTAACCCATACCTGTGCATTTGATTGTTTTTGAGTGCCTGGATTAAAGTCTTGAGTCCACTGAGAAAATCTGAGCACTCCCGGTTTAATGTTTAAAGCGCCGGCAGACCAAATGTGTCTGAGATCCTCCGAGGATGAGAATTCAAACTCAAAATATCCTTTCCCAAGTGAGATCATTCTCCAAGCCGAGATAGAAATCCACAAATTAGAAAGAATAGAATAAAGCTCTTTGCAAGAGGGAGCTATTTCCCCTTTCTTCAAAATGAGGCGACCATGAAGATTAAACTTGCAATTTTCAACACCTTTGGCATATTCTTTTTCAGTAATTTTGATTGAAATTGATTCACCCTTAAAGCAAGGTTGTGGCATACATTCATAAAGAGTTTCCATCTTATTGGGGATTTTCAAAGCTTGTGCAAAATTTAGACAATTGGTGTTGACATTAGTTGTTGGTTTGGTGGTTTCAAAGTCTAAGAAACTCCATGGACACACAACATCAGTGGCCATGGCTGTAAAACAAAAAAACCAGAAAACCAGATACTACAAGCCAGAACAACCAAACAAACTCACCCAACCAAGAATGAAAACTAACCTTGGAGAAGAAAGGACAAGCCTCAGTCGTTCTCACTCAACCCACCTCCGACCGTCGAAGGAAGAACGAAGCAACTTTCAACCCCAAAATTGCGTCAACAACAAACAGAAATCGCTTTGCTACAATGTCGGAACATCAATCTTATGCGACGTTTCTGAACAACCATCGGTGAAGTGCCGATTTGAGACCAGCCGCAAGAAAAATCTAGGGATTGCTACAGTAACTCTTTCTCCAGAGCATAGTCCTGTCGTTCTCTCTATTTGAGACCAGTGAAAGCGATTTTATTTTTGCTATTGCCTACACAAGAAATATATAATCATTTTCAAAATATATTGGACATTAAATATACTCTTTTAAATGAAACTTAGTATGTTAGCCCGTGTCATGCACGAGATAATTTTTTTTAATATTATTTATGTGTTTGTTCTGAAATATTATTTCAATAATTTAGTTTAAAATTCTATGATATAATTGAGATAGTTTTTTTTTATATAAGTTTAAGGATGTTACAGGAAATAGCGAGATGAATAATATTCATTCGCTTCATATTTTACACTATTAGGAGATTTTTTTCTCATCTTCATCCCCGAACAATATAGGGGCTCTATAAATATAAAATAATTATAAACTTCATGACCTTAAGATTTTTTGGCAACATAATTTTCTATAAAATTAAAATATACCAAGATTATTTGATTGCGATAAATTCCCTCAATGATGGTTGTCTGCTACATCATCTCCAGTCGACACTTTTTTTTCTTTTAAAGGTTGTCTATGTCATTTTTTATTTTTTATTATTTAGAAGGTTGTCTACAATTTTTTGCAAATATCTATGGGATTAATTTTATTTAGTTTATTTGAATATGAAAATACAATATCTGTTTCAGAATGTTAAATGAGCATAGTGGGATGTGAAGTACTCCCTCGTTCCCCATTCAACAGTGTTGATAATTCTCTCTCTCTCTCTCTCTCTCTCTCTCTCTCAATCTCCCAAAACTCTGTAGGAACTCCATTAACATAAAATAATGGTATTTATAAATTATTTTTCAAATGAATATTAACATACTTTGACCATGATCATATTCTTAGATTTTTCTTGTCGTAACGCAAAGAAGTAATCTTTACACGTGAGCGTCAAATGAGAAAAAATCTATGTGCAAATCTTCACTTACATTGATAAATTAATATCCTGAAAAAGCTTGAACAAAAGTTTAAAATTAGAAATTATAAAAAAACTCCAAAGATTATAAAAAACTAAAATTATAATATATTATTTTAGGTTTTCCATAGATTCATCAGCTGAATGTAATTCTAATGAAAAATATGGATAACTCCCGCAATCAGAATTCAAAGTTAATTATTCAAGGTGCATTTTTAATAGTGAGGATGAAAAGTGTTAGGCGTTTCTCATTCTACATCAATGACAAATGATCTCTCTCTATTTCTATATCTCTCTCACACGATAATTTTCTTTTTTTAATGATATTTACTTAATTTGTTTTTTTTCTTTTGAAGGTTGTCTATGTCATTTTATACTATTTTGAATGTTGTCTATGTTTTTCTTTCAATTGTTCATGAGATTGATTTTATTTAATTTACTTGAGTATGAAAATATGATATATGTTTAAGGATGTTACAGAGACATAGTAGGATGAGAAGTACGCCCTCATTTTCTGTTTCTCATTCAAAAACACTAAGCGATTCTCTTTCTTTCTCCCAAGACTTTGTAGCAACTCAATCAACAAAAAATAATTATAAATTCTATACTATTTTTCAAGTCAATATTAACATAAAGGTTTATAGAAAGTTTAAAGGGTAGATTATTAAAAAATTTACATAGATTATATAAAATAAAAATTTATATTAATTTATTTTAAGTTTCCATAGATTTCATCAATTGGAGGTAATTACAATAATGAAAGCATGATGAACACAAAATATGACTACTTTCACAGTCAGAATTCAAATTTTAATTAGTCAAAGTGTATTTTTAACAATAGGTGGTGGGAAGTGTTTTCCAATTCCCATTCTACATCACTGAAATATTTCATATTATTAATTTATATAATATTAAAGTTTCTACAACAAAAAATATTAGAGATGGAAGCTCTAATTGAGTGCTTCTTAAAAAAAAATATTGACATAAAAAACTCTTTTGTTTGATATAAATATAAAATTTTGATTGTTGATTGAAGTAATAATAAGGTAATTTTTATTATTAAAAAAAAGGTTGGTTTTTTAAGAAAAAAAAGATAGTAGCTTTCCATAAAAATAAAATATTATAAAATTTAGATTATTATTGTCAATGAGATTCGAACAACAGACCTTATACTAATAATAAGATAGTTTTTTCTAAAAACAAAAAAAAAGGTAGAATTCCATATAATATTATAAAAGTTGAAATATTGTTGTCAATGAGATTCGAACGACAGACCTCGTGCTAAAATCTCCGCATAAGTAGAAGCTCTATAATAATGACACGTAAGATTATTTTCTTGAGAATGCACGAGAGAGCTCCGTGGGAATCTCGTAATGTATATAATAGAGATTCAATTTTTTATTCGCCCCTTTGTAAGAGTGTCTCTTTCTCTAGACCAAACATCAATTTATTGGTATAATACTGTATTTCTAACAATTATAAATGTCATTGGATATACTAGTTTTCTTTACTAGTTAAATTTAAATGATTATTTATAACC
Source organism: Trifolium repens (assembly GCA_030408175.1). Lineage (NCBI taxonomy): Eukaryota > Viridiplantae > Streptophyta > Magnoliopsida > Fabales > Fabaceae > Trifolium > Trifolium repens. The sequence goes on along the minus strand of CP125836.1, from coordinate 57,100,060 downwards.
AATTGTTAGTTGGTTCAGTGGTGATTGGCGTTCGACTTGGTAGGGAGGACCATAGTTCGATCCCCCACAACTGTAATCGGGAGATGGTTGAAACCACTTGATGCCAGAACTGACCCTCGAACTAGAATAAACTGGTGGTGAAAACCAAATAAAAAATAAAAAATTAGATGATTATGTATAAAAAACAAATTGATGATTAATTACTTTGTCGACTAATAAATTAGGTCAAATCACTTTTTTTTGTCCCAAATTATAAGCAAAAGCAACTCACTTTTATCATTTTCAAGATTTACTTTTACTTACTCTCATAAATTTAATACAAATTGCATTTACTCTCTCTCTTCTTTTTTCCATAATCAATAACCAATAAAAATTCTTATTACATTTTCCCATAAAACTTATTTCAAGGAAAACACAAAAAATCATATTTCAAATTATCACCTTTTACTTTTCTTAATAAGTGTAAAATATTATTTTTGCTTACAATATGGGACGGGGAGAGTATTTACGTTTCCCATTTGTAACAGATAAATATTTTAAGTTTTTTAACTAATAAATAAATTTTTCACTATTGTAACCGATATGAACCACACACTATAAAGAGATTACAAGGCATCCCAATAACTCTTATGCCTATTATTCGGGATTGCAATAATGTCAAAACCTTGATACAATAGCTTAATGATCAACTCAGATCTCTAGGGCATATTCTTTAGTCTTGGTGCCTCTGATTGGCTTGATTGGAATTTTTCTAATGTTGATATGGGTATGTTCATGGCCATGAAAATAATACTTTGGCGTGGTTGCCAATTTATTGTGGAGAGACCACAACTCTCTAATGTTCTTTCAACAGAACTTGAACGAAATCTTTGGTTCAAGGTGATTAATCAAATTGAACAAATACATAATTTTTTAACTCAAGTCTGTCATTCAAATCAAAATTTGACCACTCATATGTTAGTCCAGTTGGATTTTTTACTCTTTTTTTATATATATTTGTTGAAAATGTTGCTCCTCTATTGTGTTCTCTTTTAAAGTTTGATTCTGAGGACTCTAGCTTTCAATTTTCTTTCTAGTTAATGCAAGATCTCTCTTTATTTAAAAAGAAAAAAGAAAAAAAAAAGACAAGGGCATCTAAACTTCGCCGTCGTAATCATGGTTCCTTAAATATTGAAGGATGAACATTACTATTTTCGGTCTTTATTATAGGAAAATATTTGTTTTTTAAGATCATGATATGTTTGATGTATCTAGTCTGTATCATGGACCAAATAAATTAAAGAATTTTGAACCTAAAAAGTAAATTTTTTCATATAATGAAGACTAGAGGAAGTATTAGCAAAGTGAATCGTCCTGTTAAATTATGTACTATTATTGTATGTGATCTACCTCGATCGTGTATTGTTGCAAAGTTAGGAGACAATCATTCAACAAAGTAAGTGTTAGAATAGGAAAATATTTATTAAGATATGCATAAGTTTTATTATATTTGTTGAGAAAATATCTCATTAAGTTAGTTTATTCTAAGCCATATAATTTAGGGATTTAGTTTAGATTTAAACTAGTTTTTGAAACACGTGCATCGCACGGGTCTATCGACTTTTATTAATATAATATTTTTTAAATATAAGTTAAGTCATTGTGTTCTTTTTTGTAAAATTTATTAAATTAATAATTTTTTATTAAAATAATTATCTCATGTATGATTTTTGTGTAATAAATTATAATTAATAATAACAAATATTTATTATTCAATTCCTTTTTTTATTAAAGCAACTGTCCCGTGTATGATTAAATTTTTTTGATTAAAGCAATTGTCCCGTGTATGAATTAAAGCAACTATCTCGTTTATTAAAGCAAATGTCTCGTATATTTAAGATTGATATTATACTAAAGTATAAAATTAATTTATAATAAAATATTTAGAAAAATGTTATAAAATATTATTAAAATATAAGTGACGTCATTGTGCTCATTCTTGTAAAATTTATTAAATTAATATTTCTTGATTAAAACAATTGTCCCGTATATGATTTTTGTGTAATAAATTAAAATTAATAAATATTTATTATTCAATTCCTCTTTTTTATTAAATCAATTGTCCCGTGTATGATTAAAAAAATTTATTAAAGCAATTGTCCCGTGTTAATTCGTAAGCATTTTTGACGCATGTTAATTCATAAACTTTCACTAACAAAAATTATATCTTTATAAACTTTTTTCATAAGCTACCTTTATTAAATCAATTGTCCCGTGTATGATTAAAAAAATTTATTAAAGCAATTGTCCCGTGTTAATTCGTAAGCATTTTTGACGCATGTTAATTCATAAACTTTCACTAACAAAAATTATATCTTTATAAACTTTTTTCATAAGCTACCTTATAAAACTTATAATAAATCAATCCAAATGGGTTCATTTTGTGTAATAAATTAAAATTAATAAATATTTATTATTCAAATCATTTTTTTATTAAATCAATTGCTATTTTTATGGAAAGATTTTTTATGCTTATCTTTTTTTTCTTCCTATTTTTGTTTTGTATTTTTTTTTTAAGTTTAGAGTTAAAATTACATTTAAGGGCTTAAACTCTGAAATATTATTAATCTTGATCAGACAAATTTGGTATTTTAGTAGTAGTTCTTTTTAATATATTGTAAGTAGATATATTCACTTGGCTATAAATACCAAGTAGTATCATATTATTTCATATGTAAATATTCAACGTAAATATTGTATTTAGTTCATTAACATCATTCATCAATAAATTCCTATTTCTTATTATTTTTCCCTATTCTTCCCCCTAAATACCCCAAATTCAACATGGTATCATAGCCATGGTATCCACCTTGAAACATAATTCCGCTGCAACTTCTTTTCGAGAAAAATTAACTCTCGGTTATTCTTAACTTTACATTTTTTTTTCTTCTTCTTTTCTTCATATAAACCCTAGCCGTCTTCTAACCTTATTTATATGTTACCCTGACATACAGTACTTTCCATGAATCATTTACCTTTACCCACCGTTTTTTCAAGATTGATCGTTAGTCTCTCTTGGTCTTGTTTTGGTGGTCCTAATTTCCCGTTTGTGATGCTTTAATCCGCGGTTCCCGTTTGTGATGCTTTAATCCGCGGGTACCGTTTGTGATGCTTTAATCCGCGGGCTTCCTGTTTGTGATGCTTTAATCTGCGGGCTTCCCGTTTGTGATGATTTTATCTGCAGGTTTCCCGTTTGTGATACTTTAATCCGCGGGCTTCCTGTTTGTGATGCTTTCGTTTGTGATGCTTTAATCCGCGGGTATTTTTACATAATTTGATACGGATTCATTACTTCGGCCGCTGCTCTACTACTTATTTGGTTGCTGCTCTTCGTTGGATATGCTATCAAAGGATTTAATTTATTTTCAGGGTTAATTTTGTAACAAGCTTAAAGCTTAGTAAGCTTTAGCTTGAGGGGAGTGTTAGAATAGGAAAATATTTATTAAGATATGCATAAGTTTTATTATATTTGTTGAGAAAATATCTCATTAAGTTAGTTTATTCTAAGCTATATAATTTAGGGATTTAGTTTAGATTTAAATATATTCACTTAGCTATAAATACCAAGTAGTATCATATTATTTCATATGTAAATATTCAACGTAAATATTGCATTTAGTTCATTAACATCATTCATCAATAAATTCTTATTTCTTATTATTTTTCTCTATTCTTCCCCCTAAATACCCCAAATTCAGCGCACAATTAGATAGGTTTGCATCATATATTGGAGAATTTATTAATGAAATCATAATACTAATAAATTTGTATGTTATGTAAGACTTATAGCTTTCTTTTTTTAACAAAGAGACTTTGAAACAATGCATTTAACGACTTATCTCATTTGTGCAGAATAGAACTAGCCACTAAACTATTTACCGAAAAAAAATTATTCAAAGGAAACTTTTAGAATGTATGGAAAAAAATTTAAAAATAATCTTTTGAAATTAATTGTGGTTGTCGCAAATGGCCGAATATGTCATTTTTCCACTCCTTGTGACTCAAATTTATCTCTGAAATTTGCACCTCATCTAATTTAAGTTATTTTATCAAAATAAAAGTTAATTTTCAATGAATTCAGATGTAGTAAAAAAAAACATATATAAAAAAAGATGTATTAAGAAAACAGCGGTGCGAATAGTTCCTACACATGTGAAGATCGCCCAAACCCACAGGAAGCCAGTTGGACCCAGACTAACAACCCTCTTTTGGAAAAATCCTCTCCACCTAGATTGGTTTCTTTCATGGAATGTGTAGCGGATGCAAAAGTTTCATATAAAGGTGCTATTGTACTCGATGTTGAAACCCGATGGAATTCAACTTATTTAATGTTGAATGTTGCCGTGAAGTATAAAAATGCCTTTGACTTGTTCTATATACGAGATCACACATTTCAGAATGAAATGCTCCTTAGATCAGAAAATGGATTACAGGAAAAGGATTGGGATTATGTTATTTCGGTGCTTCCCTTGCTTGAGTTGTTTTATAAATCCACAACTCGTTTGTCGGGATCTTTATATGTCACTAGTGCTTCCTATATGAAAGAGGTATTCTACATTGGGAAAGGGATTAATAAGCACTTAGAGAATGTTGATGTGAACATCAAGGAAACTGCGAAGAAGATGAAAAAAAAATTTGACAAATATTGGGGAGATCCTAATAAAATAAATATCTTGCTGTTGATTGCTTTTGTTCTTGATCCAAGGGTGAAAAAGGCCATAGCGGAGTTTTATATTAGCCTTTTGTATGGCGAAAAGGGTGATGATCTAAAGAAAAGATTAGACTCTTCTTTTAAAAAACTTTATGCTCAATATTCAGGTATTACTCTTACTTTTTAGTTTCAGTCATGTGTAGTTGTCTTATTTTTGACATACATGTTCATTTCATGTCTCATCTAATTTAGTTGCTTTTTTATGCTTAAGTCTCATCTAATTTAGCTTGCTGATTCACTTCATTTGTTCACTCTGGATATTGTGAATTAGTGGATTATTTGAGTTTAATGGGCTGAAAAATCCTAGCTTGAAGTTTGTGTTGTTTGAGGTTATTGTTTGTTGGTCTTTGAGTGATTTGGATGAAGTAGTTATATCATTGATAGAACTGTAACATCTACAAAATGTGCAAAATAAGAAGACTGTGATGAATAAGTGATTTGTATTGTGACATAGAAAAGCCATAAATGTGTAACAAATTGTTGGATGATTATGTTTGAGGAATACTAGATTTTAGTTTTGTTTGATGAGGTTTATTTGTTTCATATTTTTAATCAAATTATCATGTGGAAGATGCTGCTGTTGTTGTTGTTGAATTAATGAGTTTGCAATTAGTTGACTTTAGCTACGCGTTAAGCATGGGAATTAGTATATGGAAAAACCATAAGTGTCATTATTTTATAGATCATACTAATTTAGTGGCTTAAGGATTCATATTAAGCAACCCACAGATTTTGTAATTTAGCTTGTGAATTAGTGGATTATTTGTTCACTCAGGATATTGTTGATAGTCACAGTTTCATGGAAACAAAGTCAGATCTAAAATTTCTTTATGTGTATTTTAGTTAGTGCCTGTACATATGTGTGTATTAAACCATTCTTTATGGCAAGAGCCTCTGCCAATCTGGCATAAGTAGTTGCTTGGCTTTGCATATTGAATGAATCTGATGGCAATGGAGTTGAATTCTAGAAATAATAATAGATGTAAGAAAACACAGTTCCTAGAGCAGAACATACTGTAATGGAGTTGCTGATTCTAAAATAGTGCTTGTTGCAACTTGCACTCTTTGCTTGCTATTGTTGCACTATAACATGTAATCTTTTCAATTTTATTGTGTAGGTACTGATGACTCCTCTCAATCTAGTCAACCAGCAACAACACCTAATGAGGATGATGATGATGATATTATGTGTCACTATAGTAAAAAAACTGGCCATAAGGATGATCCAAAGACTAAGACTGAAATTGAATCATATTGTCAAGAAGACCGGGTACCTTACAATCCATTAGTTGAACTTGACATCTTAGGTTGGTGGAAAGCCAACTCAACAAGGTACCCTATTTTGGCAAGCATAGCACGGGAGGTGCTAGCTATTCCCGCGACTACTGTAGCTTCAGAGTCCGCATTTAGCACTGGTGGAAGGGTTGTTAGTGACCACCGTACTTGCCTAACGCCCAAAATGGTGGAAGCACTTGTTTGTACACAAGACTGGTTGAAAGGAGCATCTCTCTCACTATTTTCTCATGAGGACATTGATGAGATCCATAGATTAGAGCAAGGTACATTAATCTTACTAGTACAAAATAGTTATTGTTTTTCATTTGCTTGATGTGTCTATATTGTTTTTGTTTTCTATATCTCTTAACATCCTAATTTATATTTCAAATTTATCCATGTAGAGATAACATGTTCAGGATCTACCAATGTTGATGTAGAAGACCTTGCAAGTTGAGTTGGGAAGGAAGAAGAGATTAGAGAAGAAAGAAGATCAATTTTAAGTTGCAATGATGTAGAAAATCTTACAAGTTTTGGTTTTAAGTTCATGATTGTATTTGGATTTAGTTTGACCAATGTTTTAAGTTCATGTTTGTTGTACTTGGATTTAGCTTAACCATCTATGTTTATTTAAGTTGTAATGTTTAGTTAATTATGAAATTAAAAGGCCAAAAAAGTGCTTGTAACCATAAGTGGTGCTTAACAGTTCGGTTCGGTTAACCAGTTAACCAAACTATAACTACAGTTAACAGTTCGGTTCAGTTAACCGAACCATAACTACAGTTAACAGTTCAGTTCGGTTTTAAAATTATCCTTAACGGTTCGGTTCAGTTTTCTCGAACCATTGTTATGGTTCAGTTCGGTTCGGTTCAGTTTTTTGTCCGAACTGAACCATGAACAGTCCTAACCCTAACAAACACAGCTCACAGGTTCAAGCCATTAGGACTGGGCTTAGATATGGGTCATCCCACAGATATCATTCAAAGTATTTTTATACCAAATTTTATTGACAGAAAAAAAAAGTATTTATACCAAATTTAAATTTTATATAGTTTCCTGATTCGTTTCTTATATGTTTAAATTTGTCAAAATACACCACCAAAATGTACCTCTAATAATGTATTTTCTGTCATAACACACTAGCAAAGACACACTTCCGATAAATTTCGCATTTTTTGGAAATTGAATTAAGTGCAGTCAAAACTACATGCAATTAGTGTAGTCAGCAATTCATAAACATTTGATCAAAATTAAATTGTTCAGATCTTATATTTTAGTTTACTATAAAATTCTAAAATAAAATCTGGACCCTTCAATTAAATCGGACGCCTAGAATTCGTTGACTGCACCATGTTTTGAATGCACCGATTCCAAATCTCGTTTGTATTGAGAAATCATCTAAATTTTATTCATCAATCTTTTTCAAGTAACCTTTGTTGTCCTGGAATACATTTAAAATGGAGAAATGGAAATGGCCCCCCCCCCCCCAAAAAAAAAAAAATTTATCATATTGGGGTTTAAGGCAAACGTTCATTTAAAATGAACAAATGCAAGATGCTATAGATAACAATTCATTCCATTTTTAGGTTGAATTTTTCAAATTCAGATCAAAACGTATCAACCAACAAGAGTTGAACCACCTTTTCTATGGATCACTTTGTCAAAAGTAAACATATATAGTTATTACAATCTTATCTTATCATAGACCTTTAGGAACCAATTTTTCCCACATAAAAGGAAAATTTATAGGCAAAGGAAATTATAATCCAAAGAAAAAAATTTAAACCAAATACAAGCAATTTTCATTTACTACACAAATATGCACAATCAATTGGAGTCCAAGAAATTTAAGCACAGGACAAAATTGTGATTGCTCAATAAAACAAGGTACATATATTATATATATTGAACTTTGCATAAATATAAATCAAAGAAATACTCTATGTAACTTTCATTTAATTTTACATATATATGCATATATTTTGTATTGGAAAAGACAGAATTCAATTAGCCCACAAAGCTCCTCATCAGCATAAAATAAAAACAATTATAAACTCTCACCTAATTAACAAGACAATTTTTCTTATAAAGAAAAAAAAAATAAACTAGTACTCTTACCCAAAATCCAATAGCATGATCACCAAAATAATCATAGAATTAGAGTATTCTCCTTCTTGGTTTACCATGAGAATTGTTGATGAAAAAAAGTTTCTTTAAAACCTTCAACATCACCAACATACTAGGCTTATTCTTGGTTTGAATAAGAGCATTATTGGTTATATTACCAATTCTTAAGGATCTATACTCAACAACATCCTCATTGAAAACCTCCCACAATAAATCCATAGGAACCTCTTCATCATCTTCTCTTGTTATTTTCTTTCCATTTTGTATAGATGAAAAGCTCTTCCTCCTTTGGCCCTTAGAGTAATCCAAATTTTCTTCATAGCAATCTTTTTGATCTATTAAGACATGTTGGTAGGAATTATTAGAAGAAGATTTTGATGATTGATTCCAAAGAGGAGGTGAATCAATGATATATGAAAAAGTGTCATTAATTCTTGGGAAGCTAAAGTCTTCTGTTCCCATTTTCTTGGTGGATATATAATTGATGAAACACTGTATATATGAATTATTAATGAGATTGGAATATGATGTGTGAGTTTGTGTGGTAGGTTTGAAATGATCAATTGGAACAGTTTCTTGTTCTTTTGAGGAAAGGTTTTGGTTCAACTGCTGCACTAGGTTACATGCATCACTTTCTTGTTCACAAGTTAGGCATGAGTTTTTTGTTCTCTCTTTCAGGCTTCTCATTGTTGTTATGAAATCAGTAAGTTACAATTAATACCATAAAAAAAACATACTGATTTTTTAAAAAAATTAAAAATAAATTTAGTCTCGAAATTATCTCAAATTATATTTTTAGTCCATACAGTTCATTTTTGTCCCTATTATTGCAAAACTAAGCTTTTTTAGTCTTACCGATAGACTTAAACATGCAATTTTGTAATTTGTACTTTGTAGAGATAAAAGTACTAATTTCGGTCTTAAATATATTAAAAAAGGGACGATAAAATTTAATATATCTGATCTAAAATTTGGACTAAATATATCAATTTTTAATGTGAAGTGTAAAAAAGTAAATTTTATTTATATAGGAGTAAAATATGCATACAGGACTACAAAAAAGTAACGTACCAATAGGAACAATTATTTGTGTTAGACTTTATTTATTTCACGATCGAACTTTAATTTGGATTACTGAAGTTTCTTCTCTGAAAACTAGAAAATTAATAAAAATAAATAAATGAATAAATAAATAACCTTAAAAACTTACATACTCAAGAATTTGATTTTAATTACCTATGTAACTGAGTTTTTTTTTATGTAACTGAGTTAAATATAACTCTTGTTGTTTTGATTAAAGGGTGATGAAAGATAACTCCAGGTGTTTAATATGTGACGTAATGAAAGTAGCATATAGTACCTTTCAATTCAAGGGGCAGCTAACTGTTGCTAATTGAGCCGGGTTCATAGGTGCAATTAATTTCTATGCAAGTTTTTATCTTCCAAATAGTGATTGGTGTTGACTAATTGAGTCATGTAGGGGATGTTACATTACAAATTAGTCCCAATCAAACAATTTATTAAAATCTTTACTCTCTTTTTTGTTATATATTTATTGGGTCTACACTACACATGGTCCCTTATGATACGTTTCAATTTAATAGTGTACTGTAGCAAACAAAGCTATTTTCACACGGAAAAGTATAAAGTTATATAGTAGTGGTGATAGAATGGAGTATAGTTTTAGGCTTTGTTTGCGAGTTTGGAGGGGAAGGGAAGGGAAGGAAAGACTAAAAAGGAAGAAACAAGTGGAAAGATTAACAAGTTTGGGAGGGAAGGAGTTTGGAGGGTTAATTTTTCTTCCTAACACAAAAACCCTCCAATTTGGAGGAACTCAAAAATTGTATTGGATGAGGGTTTGGAGGGGATTTGGAGGGTTTATATGAACTCAAAAATATGTTAATCCGAATGGCTGGGGCAAGAATCGAAGCTTTCCAAATTTACATAAGCTGGCGTATAAGCACATGTATAAGCTAATAGGGAGAGCTTATCAAAATAGGCATAAGTAGTTTATAAGAATGTGATAAGCTTTTATTAATTTATCCCAATATTAATATAGTGACTTATGTTGATAGATAAGCTCATATAAGTTTTAAATAAGCCAATTCAAACTTTGTCCAAAAAAAAAGCCAAATCAAAGGGGTCATAGTGTAGAATCTTCTTGACTTTTTAGATGTGAATTCCAAATAATTTTTATTTTAATCCGGAAATAATAATAGGAGAGATAAGTTTCAAGCACGATAAGCTTGAAATATTTGCTGTTTTTCTTTTGCTTATCATTTGTGTGTGGAATATAGTTTTTTTGTTAACAATTTTTTTTTTAGAAAATAAAATTATTAATTAATATCTATACTAATATATAAAGGGGATACAAATTTTTGGGATGACTTTTTTGTTATTCCTATTTTACCCTTAAAAAATAACTTCCACATAAAAATAGATTTTCAGTTTTTTTTAGTAAATAATTTTTTTCTCTTAACAACTAAGCACAGCTTCCACATAAAAGTAGGTTTTCAGTTTTTTTTATAGTAAAAAAAAATATATTTTTTTCTTCTTATTAACTAACCATAAAAAAAAGGTTACGTAGTTTTCAATTAACTAAGTCCAATAAAAAAGAAGATTAATTAGTTATTTATATTTGCACAGTAGAGAATATCGATCATAAAAAAAAAATATATCGATCTCACAAACGGGCACGGAACGTGCCCGTTTGGCGGCTAGTAATGTATAATTATCCTTCTCATGCTTATCATAGAATTTTTTTTTTTGCATTCTCATACTTATCATTTGCGTGTTGCATTTTTTTTTTTTTGTTAACAATTTTTTTTTTAAATAATAAAATCATTAATTAATTTGATGCATAATTATTCTTCTCATGCTTATCGGGGAATTTTTGTTTTGCTTTCTCATGCTTATCAGGTACAATTAATTATAATTAGCCCGCCAATTTACTTAGCAAATTAGGGTTTAATATGATACATAATTAAAAAAATTAGAAATAAGTAATTCGAGAAATTAGAAATAAGTAAGATAGATATATTTATGTTAAAATAAAAGATGGTGGAATTCAAATGATGGGAAACTATTGAAAACTATTGATTAATAAGAAACAAATTTGACATTACAATAAACAGATTAATTCAAAATTAAATTAAAATATAAAGAAAAAAACAAATGTTCCCATTAATTTTTTCCACTTATACGTCAAATTGATTTCCTAAAGGATGAATCAAAGTTGCAAAACACCTAACTTCGTGACTGGTAAACATCTTTGAACACATTACTGCACTCTATCAAGAAATTAAAACAAAACATATCATAAGAACATTTAGGAAATTTTGGTGAAACAACAACATCAACAAATAATAAGAAACTTAAGAATTCAAACAAAACCTAAAAATCAGAATTAATATGATCCAATAGAAAAAAACAGAATTCAAACACCTAAAAATATTCATAGGAGTGCATGTCTTTATAGATCCCCAAAGCAAAACCTGCATCCAATAGAAAATATAAGAAACTTAAGGAAAAAAAAAACCCATTTTTTTTTAAATAGAAGAATCAGAATTAATATGAAACACTACAAAAATAAAATAAAATGGAATTCATACATTTAGAAATCCATAACTATTAGAATAAAAATCAAATTAAAAAAGAATAGAGAATTAATATTGAAAATTACAAACTATAATCAGAAAGTAAACACCTAAAATATCTATAGCAATCCACACGTTTATAGAACCTCAAAGTCAAATCTGCATCAAATAAAAAAATGTAAATATGTGAGAAAAAGTGATACACTCTTAAGAGAGAAAAATAAAAGGGTTTCTATTTATCATAAAAGATGCATAATTTAAGGCTTTAAATAAAATAAATTCCATAGAGTATATTCAATCATCAACTGAAAGCATATAATTAGGGATTAGTAGGTAACAAAATTAGGGATTGGTGTAAAATTATTTTATACGCACATCCAATCATATATTGACACACCATGTATTGTGTTTTTAAACACATGACGTGTCACATTCATTAATTGACGTGGCAACATAGTATTCAAGTTTTTATTGCAGCCATTGATATAATAATTTTTTTCTACATGTCAAAATCTAGACCATTCATATTAGGGTTAGTTTAGGGTGCCTCTAATTACTCTCGTTTTATTATATTAAGATTAAGATTAGTATAGTACTAGTAATACCGATTGACTTGTCTAGTCAACGAACCATTTTTTATTTTTTTTTGGTTTTTGAACCATTTTTACAAATAATAATTATGGATTGTCATTGACTAAGACATTGCAGAGTAAAGACTGGGCTCAAAAACACAAAACGTCTCTTTCCAAATCATTTTCTTCCTCAACGCGTTTTTGAAGTTGAACAAGTATGTGGAAATTAAACTCACTCTTCCTTTACAGTCAATAATATTCATTGCTAGTATTTTTTTTTATGCTAATAAAATTTAGATAAAAAAACTCACTAGGTATAGTCTAGTGGACAATGAGTTTCTTTATGTTTAGGGTTTGATCTTCAACTCAATTGTAAAATAAAATTAGATTAAGAAAATCATCGCAGGTTGAGTCTAGAGATTAAATATACTATAAATTGATTCAGTTGGTAATATATCTTATAAGTGTGTGAGATCAACTTCTTTGACGTAAAAATTTTGTTAGTGAGTAATATGTAAGTATTTTTGTAAATTTCGTTGAACCTTTGACCATAAATCCTAAAACTCAACTTATTTAAATTTTTTATTTGCAAAAAAATTGAAAGAGACTAAAATCTCACAATATAAGGAACTAATGTTCAATCATTTTTATGTTAATAACTCTGTCCCATCAAATTTTTGCAATGAAAAGTAAATAAACATAAGATTTATCATTCTAAAATCCTCTTAAAATTCTTGTAAATTGTAATGAAACTCTCTGTCCTATTTTTACATGTTTACTGGTGCTGTTCTTCTCAGGTTAATGTTGAAACACGTTTTCCAAGTTGAGTTAGTGGCGTGTTGAGTGAGAGTATAAGTTTCAAAGTCCAAGTCAATTCCACCAACAATTAATTATATTTAGTACTCTTAGAAAATCAAAGACACTACCAGCTTTTTATGCAGTGAAAAACACTCCCAATGTTTTTCTTCTTCTTTCCCTCATTTCCATCAAATTTCCTTCCACTAACCCAACATATATTACATATACTCTCATTTCATTTCAACTTTTTTTATTCTCTTCACTTCTTCATTCCTCTATATTATTCTCTTCCACCTCAACATCACAATTAAAATACATGAAACAGACACAGCTACAAACAGAATAACATGAACATGAACATGAACATGAACATGGTCAGGTATGAATACACAACAACTTTCCTAGTACTATTGTTTTTGTTCTGTCCTATGGTTTTGTCTTTGCTGTCTCAAAACCAAACAAATACCATGATTAATATCTCCAATCTTCTTAATCACTCTGATTGGAATCCCAACAAAAACTCCAATCCATGTTCATGGAAAGGTGTCACTTGTGACAATACCAGTTCATCTGTCATCAAAATTGTCCTACATGGTTCTTCTCTCTCTTCACAATCTCTTTCTGTTTTTTGCAAAATTGAAACTTTGCAACACCTTGATGTCTCTAATAACCATCTGAACTCTATCCCAGATGGGTTTATTTCTGCATGTGGAAAAATTCAGAGTTTAAAGCTTTTAAATTTCAGTGAAAATATGTTAAGTGGTTTTTTGCCTACTTTTGATGGTTTTGGTAAATTGGAATCACTTGACATGTCTTTGAATAATTTGAGAGGGAGCATTGATAAGCAGTTAGATGGATTAGTTAGTCTCAAGTTGCTTAATCTCGGTTACAATAACTTCACTGGGAAAATTCCTACTAATTTGGGAAGGTCCATGGTTTTGGAGCAGCTTTTGCTTTCAAACAATGGTTTTGAAGGAACAATCCCTGATCAAATTTTGAGTTACAAAAATTTGACTGTGATTGATTTTAAGGCAAATCTTCTTTCAGGGTCTATTCCTTTAAATATTGGAGATCTTTCCAAATTGAAAACTTTGAGTCTTTCCTCTAATAGACTAAGTGGTAAAATCCCAATGTCAATCATGAATATCACAACTCTAGTAAGATTTGCAGCTAATTTAAATTATTTTACTGGTGCTATTCCTCTAGGAATTACAAAATTTCTACTGAGTTTGGATCTTAGTTATAATAAGTTATCTGAGTCCATTCCAGAAGGCCTTTTATCTCCATCAAAGCTTATGCTTGTAGATTTGTCCTTTAACAAGTTAACAGGTCATGTGCCTGCAAATATTTCAACTAGTTTAGTTAGGTTGAGATTGGGGGGAAATTCTCTGACAGGAGAGGTTCCTTCGGGTATTTGTGAAGCCATTCGTGACAACCAATTGACGTACATGGAACTGGACAATAATAAGTTGACAGGTTTGATACCTCCTGGATTAGGTTCTTGTAAGAAATTGGCCTTGTTGAATTTGGCTGGTAACCAATTGACTGGTGCATTGCCACCAGAAATTGGTAATCTTAGCTATCTTCAAGTTTTGCAGCTTCAAACGAACAAGCTCAATAGTACTATCCCGATTCAAATTTCCAAACTTCAAAAGTTGTCTACCTTGAATTTGAGCTATAATTCTTTTGATGGACCAATTCCGTCTGATATGCCAATCAACCTTACACTCCTTAACTTGCAAGGGAACAATCTCAACGGGTCTATACCGTCGTCCATTGGAAACTTGCAAAATCTTTTAGATGTTCAACTTGGAGAAAATCAGCTAAGCGGTGATATTCCAAAAATGCCTTCGAGTCTACAAATTGGATTGAATCTCAGTAGCAATCACTTTAGTGGAGTTATTCCAAGTAGTTTTGGTGATTTGGTTAACCTAGAAATTTTGGATCTCTCAAATAACAGCTTCTCCGGTGCAATTCCTGTGTCTCTAACTAAAATGTCGGCATTGACACAGTTGCAACTATCAAACAATGATCTATCAGGTGACCTTCCACTGTTTCCTTCATATGTTAAAGTTGATATAGAAGGAACCAATGTCAAGAATAATAGTAATGTATCATCCGACATTTTTCCAAGAGCAGAAAAAAAGAAAGGGAATTCTGTTGTTGCCGCTGTTCTTATTGCAATTGCTGCTGCTATTTTTGTGGTTTGCATGGTCACCCTTCTGGTTGTATTGGTTTCACGGCACTATTGCAAGGTTAACGATGAACGAGTACAGTCAAATGAAGTTGAAAATCTTGACCTTCCTCAGGTCATCCAGAGTAATTTGTTAACTCCAAATGGAATCCACAGATCAAACATTGATCTCTCCAAGGCCATGGAAGCTGTTGCCGAACCGTCAAACGTAACTCTAAAAACCAAGTTTTCGACTTACTATAAGGCTGTTATGCCATCTGGCTCAATCTATTTTGCCAAGAAGCTGAACTGGTGTGACAAGATATTTCCAGTGAGTAGTGTTGATAAATTTGGGAAAGAGTTGGATGCATTGGCAAAGTTGAACAATTCAAATGTGATGATTCCTCTAGGCTATATCGTGTCCACTGACAATGCTTATGTATTATATGAGTTTGTGTCGAACGGCTCTCTCTTCGATGTGCTTCACGGGAGCATGGAAAACTCTTTAGATTGGGCTAGCAGATACAGTATAGCTGTTGGTGTGGCTCAAGGTATCTCTTTTCTGCATGGATTTGCATCTGGTCCGATACTTCTCCTTGATTTATCAAGTAAGAGTATCATGCTGAAATCACTCAAGGAACCTCTAGTCGGCGATATTGAACACTACAAGGTGATTGATCCTTCAAAGAGTACCGGGAGTTTTTCTGCAGTTGCTGGTTCTGTTGGCTACATTCCTCCAGGTTAGAAACTCTTTCACTTTCTTTCCAATTAACAATTTGAATTTTGTCATAGAAATATCTTATGCATATATGACATAGACACATATAATCATATATGATAAGTGTTTATGCTATAAGAGATTAATTAAGTTGTTTATCTTAATTGTTTTTCTTTGTTGATTTGGCAGAGTATGCATACACAATGAGAGTAACAGTGGCAGGAAATGTGTATAGCTTTGGTGTCATTCTACTGGAATTGCTAACAGGCAAATCTGCGGTGACCGAGGGAACTGAATTGGTGAAGTGGGTTTTGCGTAATTCAAGAAATCAAGATCACATTCTTGATCCCAATGTTAGTAGAACATCACAAGCTGT
This sequence comes from Trifolium repens, assembly GCA_030408175.1. Lineage (NCBI taxonomy): Eukaryota > Viridiplantae > Streptophyta > Magnoliopsida > Fabales > Fabaceae > Trifolium > Trifolium repens. The sequence continues at coordinate 57,083,675 of CP125836.1, read as the reverse complement.
TAGAAACCAAATGCTTGCAATTCTAGAGATTGCTCTTGTTTGTGTTAGCACATCTCCTGATGCAAGACCAAAGATGAAGACTGTGCTAAGAATGTTGCTGAATGCCAGATAGAATCATAATCTCAAGGAAATAAGTCTTGATAGATTTTGTTTTGAGTGGTGTATTAAATATATACAAAAAGATATAGAATATCAAATAGGATGAATTTTGCTCAATCTTTCTATGGCATGTGTATAAAGTGAATCAAATTGCTATCTGAGATATTTAGCTCATATATGTAATATTTTTAAATTTTCGTTTTAAATATACAGATAGCAGACATTTTGTTTCGGATCCGACTTACTTTTTTATTTGAAAATAGGGTACTTTTAAAAAAGATATATATGATGATACAGCACAACCATAACAAAAGTAATATGATTTTAGTTGTTCTTTATTAAAAGCTTGCTTAGCTCAAGTAATATTAACAAAATGAGCTTGAGCAGTTCACAATTTATATATACAAGTATCAAATCGCGACAATCACACTAAAGCTTTTACAACATTGGGATGATGCCAGTGCCACCAGCAATCATTCCAAAAGCTTTTACTTGGTTAGGTTGGAATTTTAGGAAGAAGCGGGTGAATTGGGTCTCAGGAACTCACCAGAGTTAGAGCAAATCTCAAGACTCGGAAGATGAAGATGAAGAAGCGAGGGCATTAAACACTAGTTAAGTCGGTAAGAATGATTTCTTAATTCAGATGTGTCCGACTTAATAGTAGGCAACATAAAAACTGAACCACACTCTTGCAAAATATGACCCAACTCAACCAACTTGTGTTGACGACACTACGTGTTTTTGTTTCTTAACTAAATCATTGTTCAATCTCCCGTGTTAACAACACTACGTATTTATTTAGTAGTATGCTATAAGAAAATTAAGATACTGCCAGTTTTATATGCTGTCTCTGCAGTGATAAACACTCCCAATACTTTTCTTCTTTCCTTCATTTCCACCAAATTTCCTTCCACAGACCCAACAAATAATGCCAAAATCCAACATATATTACATATACTCTCATTTCATCTTCACATTTTATTTATTCTCTTCACTCGAGTTCAGTTGTTCTCTCCTCTATATTCTCTTACACCAGAAACAACACAATAAAATACTATAATCGTGGAAGCTAATCATAGTTTACAAAAGCAGACACAGCTACACACACAGCATGAACATGTTCAGGTATGAATACACAGCCACTTTCCTACTCTTGTTTTTGTTCTGTCCTATGGTTTTGTCTTTGCTGTCTCAAAACCAGACAAAAACCATGTTCAATCTCTCCAATCTTCTTAATCATTCTGATTGGAATCCCAACAAAAACTCCAATCCATGTTCATGGAAAGGTGTCACTTGTGACACTACCAGCTCATCTATCATCAATATTGTCCTATCTGGTTATTCTCTATCTTCACAATCTCTTCCTACTCTTTGCAAAATTGAAACTTTGCATCACCTTGATGTCTGTAACAACCAACTGAACTCTATCCCAGATGAGTTTATTTCTGCATGTGGAAAAATTCAGAGTTTAAAGTTTTTAAATTGCAGTGGAAATGTGTTGAGTGGTGTTTTACCAACTTTTCATGGTTTTCATGGATTGGAATCACTTGACATGTCTTTCAATAATTTGAGTGGAAGCATTGGTTTGCAGTTAGATAGAATGGTTAGTCTCAAGTTTCTGAACCTCAGTACCAATCAGTTCACTGGAAAACTTCCTACTAACCTTGGAAGCTCCATGGTTTTGGAGCAGCTTGTACTTTCAAACAATGGTTTTCAAGGAAAAATCCCTGATCAAATTTTGAGCTACAAAAATTTGACTTTGATTAATTTTGAGGCAAATGAGCTTTCAGGGTCTATTCCTTTAGATATTGGAAATCTTTCCAAATTAGAACTTCTGGTTCTTTCATCGAATAGACTAGGTGGCACAATTCCAATGACACTTATGAATATCACAACTCTTGTAAGATTTGCTGCTAATCAAAATAATTTATCTGAGTCTATTCCAGAAGGCCTTTTATCTCCTCCATCACAAATAGTGCTTGTAGACTTGTCCTATAACAGGTTACAAGGGCCTGTACCTAGAAATATTTCCCCTAGTTTAGTCAGGTTAAGATTGGGGGGAAATTTCTTGACAGGAGAGATTCCTTCGGGTACTTGTGAACAAGCCGAACATGGTTTGACATACATGGAACTGGACAATAATCAGTTGACAGGTTTGATACCTCATGGATTAGGTTCTTGTAAGAAACTGGCCTTGTTGAGTTTGGCTGGTAATCAATTGACTGGTGCATTGCCACCAGAAATTGGTAATCTTAGCAGTCTTCAGGTCTTGCAGCTTCAAATGAACAAGCTCAATAGTACTATCCCTATTCAAATTTCCCAACTTCAAAAGTTGTCTACATTGAATTTGAGCTATAATTCTTTTGATGGACCAATTCCATCTGATATGCCAATCAACCTTACATTCCTTGACTTGCAAGGGAACAATCTCAACGGGTCTATACCGTCGTCCATTGGAAACTTGCAGAATCTTTTAGATGTCCAACTTGGAGAAAATCAGCTAAGCGGTGATATTCCAAAAATGCCTTCGAGTCTACAGATTGCATTGAATCTAAGTAGCAATCACTTTAGTGGAGTTATTCCTAGTAGTTTTGGTGATTTATTTAACCTAGAAATTTTGGATCTCTCAAATAACAGCTTCTCCGGTGCAATTCCTCCATCTCTAACTAAAATGTCGGCATTGACACAGTTGCAACTATCAAACAATAATCTATCAGGTGACCTTCCATCATTTGCTCCGTACGTTAAAGTTGATATAGAAGGAAACAATGTCAAGAATAGAAGTAATGTACCAGTTAACATATTTCCAACAACAGACAAGAAAGGGAAATCATCTGTTGTTGCCGCTGTTCTTATTGCAATTGCTGCTGCTATTTTTGTGGTTGGCCTGATCTGTTGGATTAAAAACATGATTTGGTGCTTTGGACTAATCAAGCATTGGACCCATTTTCGTTTTAGTGGTGTAGTCTAAATTAAGATTTATAGAGTTGTTGAATTAGATTGCTAGTATAGAGACAGTATTAAATATATATTGTAGAGAGAATTGAGAAATCTCTATAGAATAATCTATTAATGTATGTAGAACTCTCTTTTGGAGCCTATAAATAGGGGAGAACTTATTAGTTGTAAATCAAGCAAGTAAGTGAACAATAAAGCAAAATATTCTCTCCTCCTCAAATTATCCCAGAAGTTCACTGTACTCATTTTCCAACATAGTGGTATCATAGCTTAAGTTCTAATAAGAAATCATTCCATAGTCATGGCAAGTAATGGAGCGACATATTTTTGTTTCATAACATATTTTGGTTTCATAACATAATCATTGCTCAATCTCTCGTGTTTCAATTTTCTAGTCAGAAATCTAAAACAAGTTTCATGCTCTCACATAAATAAATAATGGACATTATTTAGACAATAATAACAAATAAAAAAACAAATCTATAATCAGACAGTGCTAATGAAAAATGGAAATGGTGTGTATTTGACTCAATCTCATTTAACAAACTAGAACTCAACTTTCCTATTCAAAATTCTACTCCTGCCTGACCTTTGCACAATCCTGAGTGGATAGAGTGATTTGGCTTCTCAGTTTGTGCTTCTCGACGATTAATAATCCGTAATCCACGACGAGAGGGATAACAAGTTCCTTTTCCTTTTGTATGCAGCATTAGAATACAGAAAAATGACACTAGAAAGTAAGATCTTTAGGGTCCTCAATAATCTGCGACAGGGTTTGTAAGAAGAGTGCTAGATCAGAACCGTAGATTACTCGATGATCTGCCGTAACATTGACCTGCAAATTTGCATTTCTTCAGTTACAAAAGAACAGAAGTCTGGATATATATAGATTTATGATTCTAATAAATAAGTCATACTCCAACATATATAAATATCTAAATACACATACCTGCATTTGGTTCTTCATGCCAATGCGACCATCCTTGGTAGCCACAACAGTTAGCTGTGAAGTTCCAACTGCCATTATTGCTCCCTACAAAAATAAATCAACAGAACAATCACATTCATGTTTCTCGTCAATGTTCAATTTGAACTATTGGTCAAACTCTTCCACAATTTGAACACAAATAAGATTACTCACGGTTCCAGGAGGCAGAATAGCATCAAAGCGATCAACGCCAAACATTCCCAGGTTGGAAAGAGTGAAAGTACCTGGAGAAACAAAAGAAATCAGGGAGGGGTTGGCAAATTAGAAAACTCATTGATAAATTGGAAAATTCATAGAGATCGAATAAATCCCAATAAGTGTAGATATATAATCACTGTACCTGTGGTGTATTCATGAGGCTGCAGCTGCTTAGCCCGAGCCTTATCAACCAACTCCTTCCACTTTCTTGACAATGAATAGACGTCAACCTAGAATATACATTTAAAAAAACTTTTTTAACAATTGAGCACCATTTTACACTTGATTATAATCAGCTAGAAATAGAGTATCAAACACCTTATCAGCATCATGAAGCACTGGTGTAATAAGTCCGCCATCTATAGCGACAGCAACTGCAATGTTGATGCTGCTATTGTATGTAAAGCTATTACCATCCCTACAACTAGAGTTTATAACAGGGTGTTTAGCCAGCGCGAGTGCTGTAGCCTTGGCAAGCAATGCTGTCATAGTAACTCCCTTTGACTTGATCTGATATTTTATAAAATATAACAAAATCAATAAACATATATATAAACAGTTTGAACATAGAATGATTAGAAAAACTGTAGACGTCAAACTATCATAAACTGTCAGCACCATGTTAAAACAACTTCATGAAGAACATACAATCAATCATACATGGCTTGAATTTTTCCTTATACTTGCTCAGCAATTCATCAATGACACTTGTTAACTTTTACTGATAGTTTCTTTTTTCGGTTTTGGAACCCATAGTCATTAGGGTCGTTGGTACGCCAGTGAGTCCCCACAACTTTGCCCTTTTGGACTGGTTATCAGCCTCCGATGTGAGTGACTCCACAAAGATTCAAACCCAAGTTCCCGAAGAACTCCTCATTATGGGGCAAGTTACTTCCACTTGTTTGACCAACACCACATTGGTTTAATTGCTAATCTTTTTGTGTTCTATGAAGATCTTAAATCCTAACTAAACTATCCATTTATCATAAATCACATCAAGTGGTGAATTCTTTAATTAAATATGTAATGTCCAATAAACACCTAAACCACTTAACCACATATTTAATCCTAATCTAACTACAATTTAACCTTCTCAACAAGACAAGTAGGTTTGATCAACATTATCCATGTATTCATCACTTCCATCTAACTACTGCAGAAAACAAAAACAAAAACAAAAACAAAAACAAAAAATCACCTTCTTGTAGAGAGCATCAAGTGCATCAGTAGTAATAGTGTAACCAACTCTAAAAGTAGGAACAGCCAAACTCTCCACCATGTTCCTACTCACAGCATTCTGCATTGTAGTAAACGGCACCACACTTCCCAATTCAACGCCAGCAGCCACAGTCTTCACCGCCTCGGTCGCCGCCGCAGCAACAACACTCCCAGAAGAACCCCCTGTAGCTGCAAAAGCTTCAACATCTTTAGCCACAATCCTCCCCAAAGGTCCAGTCCCAACAATTTGACCCAATTCCACCTTCAATTCATTAGCCAATTTCTTCGCATAAGGAGAAGCTACCACTCTCTTCCCTCCCTCAGAAGCCGGATGTTTAGACACAACCGAAACAGCAACAGCATTAGCATTCTCAGAAACCTTCTTCGGTTGAGATTCTACCGGAGTCGCAGGTGCAGGTGCAGGTGCAGGAGTAGAAGAAGAAGTTGAAGAAGAGAGGGCTTTGGACTTTGCTAATTCAATATCTTCTTCATTTTCAGCGAGAAATGCGATGGGAGATCCAACGGCGGCGACACCACCTTCTTCAACAACAATAGCGGCGAGAATACCGTCGTAGAAAGTTTCAACATCCATATCAGCCTTATCAGATTCAACAACAACAACGCTATCTCCTTTAGAGAGTTTATCGCCTTCGGATTTAATCCATGAGACGATTTTGCCCTCAGTCATTGTGGAACTAAGTGCAGGCATGAAAATCTCTCGGATCTTAGCACGAACGACGAGGTTGTTTGTTGTTGGTGTGGTACGGCGGAGTGAAGTGGATTTGAGACGGAGGACGGTGGTGGAAGTGAGAAACGGAGTTTGAAGAAGCTGAGACATTGTTGAAAGTGAAATTGGGAAACTGAAGGAACGAGTTTTTTGGAATGTGAGAATGTGTTGTGTTTGTTATTTGTTAAGTGAAATAGAAAAAGTGTTTCCTCGACTTCATCGAACGAAGGGCGGAGGTTTCAACCACTTCTGTTACTGAATCTAACGTCACTACTAACTTTTACTCGCTCACACAACACAAACAACTGTGATTTTAAGGTTTTTTTTTTTTAAGGAAGGTTTAAGTGTTGTTGTTTGTTGGTTTTTTTTTTTTTTTGAAAAGTTGTTGTTTGTTGGTTAATGGTTGGTTTCGTTTTTATTTCTTCCTAACAACTTTTTTTAAGGAAGGTTTAAGCTATATTTTTTATTTTTTTTTGTTATTTTAATTAAATCGGGATCAATTACTCCCTTCAATTCTTTTTGTTTGTTGTTGTAGGAAAACAAATTTGTTTCAAATTGTTTGTTGTTTTGATAATTTAAGGTTTAATTTTGTCTATTATACTTTTCTTCCTATTTTTTTTTTATTGACTAAATTTTATATAATCTTTTTTATTGTATATTTTTTTTTACTAAACTTCATATAATTTTTTATTGTATCTTTTTTTTTTACACTAAACTTCTTCGTATAAAGTTTGTGCAAAAAAATAGAAATTTTTTTGTGTATTAAAATTAGAGTATAGTCCTTCGTTCCTTTTTAACTGTCCGTTCTGAATAGTAACACAAAATTAAAAAAGTGTATTTTTGCACCTTATCTTCCTATTATATCCTAATTTTAATCCACCAATAAATTCCTATATTTTTGCACACAATTTCTCTTTCCAATAAATTTAATATATTATGTACAAAAAAAAATTAATATGTTATGTTATACCAAAATAAGATTATTTTTTTTAAAAAAAAAAAACTTTAGTTTTCCAAATATATAACATTAATTAGTTTTATTGAAAAAGATAAGAGTAATTGACAAAGGGTACAATTGACAAATCGTATCCTTAGAACACCAAATGAACAGTTAAATAGGAACGCTAAATCCGACGTTTTTGGACAGTTAAAAGGGAACGGAGGAAGTAATATATTACAAAAAAGGTATAGTAGGAAAATAAAGTGCAAAAATACACTTTCTTAATTTGACAATTTTTTCTCAAACAACAAACAAAAAGGAACGGAGGGAGTAAGTTATTATTTTAATTGTAAAATTGAGAGTGGATTATTAACTTACACTTTCAAACAACAATGTATGTTCATGTTGTAGTTGAAATTTTAAATATTTTTAAAATATTAATTTACGATGGATCACATATTGTCATATTAGAATTCCTTCAATATTATATATGCATGGGATCGGATTCAAACTCCGATCATCTCACTTATATCCACCTTAAGAGTGAAATTTTCAGCCACTAGATTATTTGACATAAAAAAATTCCTTCCACTTTCATTATTTTTTAACAGATCTTGCTAACAATTTAGGACACTTTTAAATCAATAAATAAAAATGGAGATTTTATGTTGTAAAGAACAATATTAATTAAATTGTTTTAGTGTGTTTAGATGGAGCGACTAAAATTGTAGAGAAATTACAAATTTGGACAATTTTAATATTCTGATCTAATTTTTGTCAAAAAAAAATTATTTCGATCTAATTTGGTAAATAAAAATATTTCAATTGGATCATCACAATTTCTTTTCCCTTTTATAAATTTTGGATTAAATTTGAAATTTCAAAAACTTGTTAAGTTGATTTGCAAAATATGGCAAAGGGCTGAATATGAAATTTTTAAAATGTATGGAATGCTAGGCCAAAAAAAAAGGAAACTTAAAAAATAAATAGAGTGTATTGTGAAAATTGTTACTTCCTCCGTTTCTTTTTAAGTGTCCAAAAACATAGAATTTAGTGTTTCTATTTAACTGTCCATTTGATATTTTAATGGTACGATTTGTCGATTATACCCTTTGTCAATTACTCATATATTTTTCAATAAAACTAATTAATGCTATATATTTGGAAAACTAAATCTTTTTTTTTTGGTACATAACATATTAAATTTTTTTTTTTTTTTGTGTGCATAATATATTAAATTTATTGGAAAGAGAAAATGTGTGCAAAAAAATAGAATTTTATTGGTGAATTAAAATAGGGTATAATAGGAAGATAAGGTGCAAAAATACACTTTCTTAATTTGGTGTTACTATTCAAAACGGACACTTAAAAAGGAACGGAGGTAGTATAAAATAAGAATTAACAATGAATAGACATCAACCTAAAATATACATAAAAAAGAAAAAACTTTTTAACAATTGAGCACCATTTTACGTTCGATTAGAAGCAGCTCGAAATAGAGTATCAAACACCTTATCAGCATCCTGAAGCACTGGTGTAATAAGTCCGCCATCTATAGCCACAACAACTGCAATGTTGATGCTGCTATTGTATGTAAAGCTATTACCATCCCTACAACTAGAGTTTATAACAGGGTGTTTAGCCAGCGCGGGTGCTGTGGCCTTGGCAAGCAATGCTGTCATAATAACTCCCTTTGACTTGATCTGATATTTTATAAAATATAACAAAATCAATAAACATATATATAAACAATTTGAACATAGAATGATTTGAAAAACTGTAGACATCAAACGATCATAAACTGTCAGCACTCAGCACCATGTTAAAACAACTTCATGAAGAACATACAATCAATCACACATGGCTTGAATTTTTCCTTTTACTTAGCTCAACAATTCATCAACAATAAGTGTAGATATATAATCACAGTACCTGTGGTGTATTCATGAGGCTGCAACTGCTTAGCCCGGGCCTTATCAACTAACTCCTTCCACTTTCTTGACAATGAATAGACGTCAACCTAGAATATACATAAAAAAAGAAAAAACTTTTTAACAATTGAGCACCATTTTACGTTCGATTATAATCAGCTCGAAAAAGAGTATCAAACACCTTATCAGCATCCTGAAGCACTGGTGTAATAAGTCCGCCATCTATAGCCACAACAACTGCAATGTTGATGCTGCTATTATATGTAAAGTTATTATCATCCCTTCAACTAGAGTTTATAACAGGGTGTTTAACCTTCCTTTGTAGCCTCCTTTTCTGGTCTTTATTCATCTTGTGCGGAGATCAGAATTTTATATATATTATATTTGCTGTTCCAAAAAAAAAACAGGGTGTTTAGCCAGCGCGAGTTTTGTAGCCTTGGCAAGCAATGCTGTCATAGTAACTCCCTTTGACTTGATCTGATATTTTATAAAATATAACAAAATCAATAAACATATATATAAACAGTTTGAACATAGAATGATTTGAAAAATTGTAGACATCAAACGATCATAAACCGTCAGCACCATGTTAAAACAACTTCATGAAGAACATACAATCAATCATACATGGCTTGAATTTTTCCTTTTACTTGCTCAGCAATTCATCAATGACATTTGTTGGTTTCATTTTTATTTTTTCTTCCTATTCTTTTTTTTGTGATCCATTTTCTTCCTATTCTTAACAAATGCTATATTCCATTTTGAATGTAAAAAAAATTACATTGATTTTTTATTGTTTATTAATTGGTCTTGATAACAATTTCGGGCACTTAATACCAAAAAAAAAAAAAAAACAATTAAGGCACTTTTTTTAATCAATAAATAAGAATAAAGAAATTTTATGTTGCGAATATTTATTTATTTTTGCAATAAGAGGGGGCCTAGATCCAAAAATAAAAATTACACAAAGATAATATGAGGAGTAGAAACTCCCAAGACATTAGCTGAGCACAGTTGCTCAAGATTAAAAGATGGTTCTTCTAAGACACTATGTCTATACTCCTTAGTAGGACTAGACAAAAAACATCCGTCCGGCCCAATCCGGAAAATCCGGCCCAGTGAAATCCATGTCGGGCGGGTCATGGCGGGTTGACGGGTCAAACGGATTGAAGAAGCGGTCCAAGGTGGATACACATGGGTCGGTTCGGTTCAAGTTTTCTGGCCCAACGGTGGCCGAATCCGACCGGCCCAATACTTAATATTATTATTATTTATTTATATTAATACTTCGATTGAATTTCTTTTTCTTTTTCTTTATTATAAATTTTGGACAAAATTTGAAATTTCAAATAGTTGTCAAGCCGATTTGCAAAATATGATAAACGGGATGATCTGCAAATTTTTAAAAGTAGGAAATAATATGCCAAAAACTTGAAAAACAAATAGAGAATAATGTGAAATTGTTGAAATAAATGAGAATTAACTTGCATGAATTATTAAGAACAATTTAAAATTCAATTATTTGGTGAACTACCAAACTATATATGACTATGATAAGTCAGCCATGCTTCCCGCTTCAAAAAAAAATCAAGCCATGCTTCCCTAGTTTCTTATCTTATCACATCTTTAAATTGAGAGTAATTTTTATTTAGGCACAAATATAAATAAAAATAGTTTAGGCATACATACCCATACATGAAAATATAAAAGAAAATAAATTAAACAATGTGTATTTTATAAATAAATAAGTTATATTTATTTTTCATGTAAAAAAAAGTTATGTTTATTTTGATGAGTGTGTGTTTAATTTTTTATTTAGACTTGTGCTCAAGTGTAGCTCTCAAATCAATGAGGTTGGGGTTAGAAATCAAATCCATGTCCCATGTAGTTATTTTTTTGTATTCTTATTCCATCTTTAGTAACGATTGATTTTTGCTGAAAAATTTATAAGACATACAAGATAGATTCTCTTCTATTTAAAGGCATGTAACATTCCTAATGCCTCATCTAATTTTACTTTGCATATTGATGATTTTTCATGGGCAAGATCAATCTCATGGATATAAAAATTTGATTGAAAGAAGAGAATCTATCTTACCCTGAAAATTTGAGTTTTGCTCTTAATTCTAAGTTGGTTATTTTCATAGTAGAAAATAGAAATGATGTCACAAAGTTCGGAAATATTTTAGCCACTTACAAACATATTTTTCAGTTGCATTTCAGAAATTATCTTGTTGAGTTTAATGGAAGACAAACAAATAAGGTAGCATGTGCGTTAATAAAGGTAGCCATATTTATTGTTAGCTCCAATATTTTCATTCCAATATGTAATACCTTTCCCTATTTGATTATGAATAAAATGCAATAATCATCCATTTGTAAAAAAAAAAAAACCTACATTTTCCAAGACACGAAATATTTATTAGCGGATTTGGATCATCTAAAGTGTAAAATGCAAAAATCAATGTTTGCGATATTGGGTGCGTTTGTTTTAGATTTAAAAAAATAGATTTTTTCTTTGTATTTTTCAAAATAGATTTTGTAAAACCATTTTTCAAAATATTACAAGTTTTTTTATATTCATTTTTTCTAAATTGAAACACTAATTTTGACATTATATAACATAAACACAATATTTTCAAAAAGTTGTATTTAAAAAATGATTTTTATAAAAATCTATTTGAAATTACATCAAATTAAGTGATTTTTTTTTGAAATTTTGATATCCAAAATAAATTTCAATAAAATGATGAAATGTCTAAAATGACATTTTAAGAATAATTATTCAAACCAAATTTTCATTTGAAACATTTATAAAATGTTCCTTTGTAAAAAAAAATACTCGTAATTATGTAACACTGTTAAATCCATTTTTTTAAAAAGCCAAAACAAACGGGGCCTATAACAACTCCAAGATGGGAAATTCTAATATACACATAAATACAAATAATATGATGTTAAGCACACTCACACAAATCAAAAAAAATTAAAGAGAAAAGAAATAAAATGATGTTGATTAATGTGTTCATATTATTTTTGTTTTATATTTTTGAATTTATGTATGTGCTCAAATATATTTTATTTGGATTTATGTCTATGGAAGTCTTGCTCCTTGCGATATGCTATGTATCTATAATATTTAACTTTTGTTTATTAGTTAAATCACCCGTTTTAGATGAGACCTGATCCTCTCCGATAAATGGAGGGTTCAGTCCAATCACAACCTTTAAAAATAAATATTAAAATAATTTTTTTTTAAGTATGCAGAATATATTAATAAATAATAATTACGCATGAGTAAAAGGTAAACCGACAACAAATTGTGCCGCTAACACATGAGTAATTCCAACATGAGCGAAGCCAAGATGATTATCACGGATTTGGATTAGGTGCAGTCGACTGTACGGTGCAGTCGTTTTATAGCCGTTCGATCGTGATCGGATGGTTTAAATAAATACAGTCAATAAATGCAGTTATTAAATCGCAGTCGTCCGATCATGATCGGACGACTATAAATAAACCGACTGTACGACTGCATGAGAAAAATGAATTCACAGAATCCGGATGCGATTATCACCCATCTTCATCTCGTTTTAATGAGCCGAAACCGTTCTTAGCCACAACCATTCTTCCAAACCGTTGATTAGCCATGAAATCCATCCAATGGTCGTAACCCATGGGTTCACCATTCAACCGCTTTATTACAACTGCATATTAGAGTAGACTATATGGTCATGACCTCATCGGAGGTAGCAGTGACACAAACACACCTTGCCGGATAACAATCTTTTCTGTTATTGTTGTTACTGTCTACTAAATTAAGAACAACATCCTAAGAAGAATCGAAGATGAAGATGGGTGGTTCCACCTTCACTCATTTCTCATATTCTTCTCCTTCTCTTTCATCTCTCTTTCTTCCATCCAAATCCACTTTTCAACCTCTTCCTTCCACCCTTATCTCTAACCCTTTCCCTTCCAAACTTGCCACTTCATCACCATGCTCTCTTAAGTAAGTAATTCCTTTTCTTTATTACCATTTTTATCGCTTGCTTGAGTAAAAGATTAAAGCTTTTGTATCATGTTTTTATGGGGTGCTTCATTTTTAGTAACTGGGTCATCATTTGTTAAGTTAATTTTCCTTTTTCAAGTTTCATGTGTTTGTGGGTTGTTTTGAATTGAATAGTGATTTGTGTTGGAATGTTTATGAACAAGAATTATTGAATTTTATTTTGTTACATATTCAAGATTGTAGTTTTGTTACATTCTTAGAGGGTATGTTTGTTTTTTTAGTTGCTTACTATGATGCATGGTTGATTGTTAACTTGAAACACTGTTTACAGAAAGATTAAAGCTTTTGGAATTCAGCAAACAGGTTCCACTCCACATGGTGACAACAACCTTGATGCATTCAAGAGTAGGATTGTGCTCCAGGTTGTTTTGATTTCATCTCTTTTATTACAGCAAAATTAAGCATCTTTTTCACTTAATAATCATTGTTTTCTCTTTTACTTTCCTGACAAAATCAACTCAATGACTTGGTTTTGTCTAAGACATGTTTGGATTCACGGTGAATTTGGCAGAATCACAAAACTCACCGTGATTCCAAACATGCGTTTTATTCCCAATATTGTTATTAGCTTTGTCTTGAAAATGAAGTATTCTCGTTTCATGCTTTATGTTCACTCACAACCTTAATTTCTAGCTACTAACTTTTTTATATTTTATGTTTGATTTAATCATGGATGGACGAAGATAGAAGTTTCAAAGGGCAATGCCAATGGAACCCCTTATAACCATTTTCACAAAACAATCTGAGAGTAATTCCTTGTTCTCATTTTTTTCCTATTTTCTTATAGTATTTTTTGCATACCATATGAGTGAATTGGTGTCACGTGTTTTATAGAAAAATGGCGAATGTTGTAAGGGTAAAAAGTCTGATTTTGCTGATATCAAGTTTTCCTGCATGCTGTTGCCTGTTAGTTTTATTTTGATAACCCCATGAAACATTGAATTTATAGAATGATCATGAAATACTACACTATTGACTATCATGCCAAGAAAAATTATAAAGAAAAAACAATCACGAGGTTTGTAGGAATGTAATACTGGTTAAATTATCATGCCATTTGTTTGTTTACTTCTCCCTAAGTTCTTCCTAGGTTAATCACATAGTGACTAGATGTATAGACTATGCGCAAGCAAATGATTAAAATTAATTATTCGTTTGGTTAAGAGATAGAGAATATACAATAATATTGCTAAAAAAATATTAAGATCATGAGCAAGGTATATTTTGTGCTTTTTAATAATAAAAAATCTTCAAGTACATGTTTTGTGCAATCTTCCAAGAGTCTATAATAAGCTCTTTGGTATTGAAACTTGAGAGGAATGGGCAATATAATCAATTTACAATAAAACATAATCTAAATAATGTAAAATGCATTTAAATTGATATTGGACAGCTTAGGAAACAAAAAAAATTGTGATGCTCCATTAGATGTGGTTGTTTTATTGTTTTCGATATTCAAATTGTTAATAGGGTAAAATAAATGAAAATACTGTGTGCCTTTTTTAATTCTGTATGCACTGTGCTAAACTTGGTTCTGGCATTTGAACAAAAGCCGGCTAATTATGAAACTTCAGAATTGTATTCGAATTACAATAATCACTTGAGTCATTGCCTTTTTTTAATCTTCTCTTTTCGGATTCTCAGTGAATGACTTCACAATGGAAAATATTCAAGATTGGAGAAAGTCATCCAAATGGGTTTTGGCATTCTTGTTTGGACAAACTATATCAGTTATTTCTCCTGATGTTTCATACGCAAGTGACTCGGTGAAGATAAATGAGATGTATCAAGTTGGGGAGCTTTTTGACTTAGGAATCCAACTAATATATTTGCTACTGTTGTTGGGTTTGCTTGGGGCTGGAACTTACTATGTGATTCGCCAAGTTCTTGTCCGCAGAGAACTTGACCTTTCTGCCAAAGAGTTGCAGGTAAGAACCTATGCTTCTTCCTTTTAGTCATTTATATTCTTAGATGTTTCTCTTGAACACCTTAAAGGAGATTAAACCCTGAATTTTACATGTTCATCGTATGATTCTGTTTTTATCCGGTTTAGTACCATGCCATATATTATAGGAAAATGCTAATGAGTGCCCCCGGGGCAGTCTTTAAGCATCTTAAACAGTAAGTTTTCTAAAGTTTTTATGAAAATGTGTGAAGTCAATGCCTTGGGAATTGAAATGTTTTACTTTTTAGAATAATAGTTTCTTTAAATAGAATTCTTAAAGAGTGCCCCGGGGACACTCGTCGGCAAGACCCTATATTATATTATTGTTAGAACCACAGCCCTAGTTCAAAAGGAAACATATACGAAAAATGCAAATAGAGAACTTGTGTTATGTCTCCGACTATTATTCAAACTTACGATTTGCAGAGTACAACTTGTGTTTAAATACTACAGTCCAGTTTACGACTTGTGTTTAAATACTCTCCGCACTTGAATGATCTTCCCATTTTTCATGAAACTATGAGTCATACCCAACAATAATAAGCTGTTTTATGATTGCCTTTCCTTTCTCATTCTCTTCTATTGTCTCAGGAGCAAGTCAGAAGCGGTGATGCAAGTGCGACTGAGCTGTTTGAACTTGGTGCAGTGATGCTACGGAGGAAATTTTACCCGGCTGCTACCAAGTTCTTGATTCAAGCAATTGAGAAATGGGATGGAGAAGATCAGGATCTTGCCCAGGTATATATGAGTATATGACTTGGTTGGTTGCTTAGAAATTGAATTATATATGCTTATTTTGGAACGGATCTAGATTTCCAATTGTGGGATACACACATGTTTTCACGCAGTAAACAATCTCGATGTACTTTGATAATGATCACCTGCAATCCATCAATATAGGTTCACAATGCCCTCGGTGTCAGCTATGTTCGCGATGGGAAGATTGAAAAAGGAATTGCTCAGTTTGAGACAGCTGTGAAGATTCAACCAGGCTATGTCACAGCATGGAACAATCTTGGCGATGCTTATGATAGCAAAAAAGAATTTGTGGCTGCTCTAAAGGCATTTGAAGAAGTCCTTCTATTCGATCCTAACAACAAGATTGCGCGGCCCAGAAGAGATGCTTTGAAGGAACTTGTTGGAATGTCCCAAGGAGTTACTGTCAAGTATAGAGAGAAGAAATGATCGCCATTCTACCAACTCACACTATAAATATCGCATACTTCATAGTATACAGTTTTCAATCAATATCTTGTTTATTATGTTTTAAGGAATTTTGGCTCTAGTATTTGTATTCGAGGTAGAATTTTGTTCTTATTTTGGTAGAAATGATGATAACAATGTCCGAACTCATCCTAAAATTACTTATTTCTAATGGCATAGTCAAGGTTAAGTATTGTTGAAAATGCTTGCAAGGCGGTGTATTCACATGTGAGAATTCCTCGTTTTCTTTCTTATATAACCGTTTGCTTTCATGCGTTGTAAAATGATTTTTTTCGCAAACTTATCATTTATTTCTTTATAGCTTAAACCATTGATCTTCATGTTCTGGATTTGTGTCCCCTCTTTGTCCTTAGTAAAACATTGTTATACTAATTGCTAAAAACAATGGAGAAAAGAAGTTATAGTGAGTGTTGCTTGTTCTTTTTATTGTTGAAATTTCACCTTGAAAGAATTTTGTTGGTATAGTTGTGGGATTTTCATGTTCATTTATAATGGAAGAAGCATAAGCAGATCTAATTAAGCTCACATAAAGAGAGCAAATAAATAATCTCAACCATGATTTATAAAATAACGGTTGATATTATAGGGACATGCATAACATTATATTATAGCTGCTGAATGGATCACAGTCTCACAGGGAGTTAGTATTGAAAATTTCTTTTCCGACCCCCCCTGGTTCTTTTATACCCCCCTAAGGTACCCTTTTGCCCTTGCACGGTATCGTGGTTTATAGAAACCACGATTTAAGGTTTCCGCGGTTCATAGAAACCGCGACGGGTTAATATAGTAACACACTGCTTCTCTTATGTTAAAGACGTCGCGGTTTGTAGAAACCATGATAGTCTTTTATTTGTCATGGTTCTCAGAAACCATGACTCTGGAAGATGTACCTTGCTAATTTAGAAACATCATAAATTAAACATGGTGAAAGTTGGAAGCATCTTCCTTGATTGAAACAATAAAATTGTGGTAGATGAAATTTAATTAGGTTGTTGGATGTTTATCCGTTATAAATGCGTTAGGTGAAAACGTATTAAAAAAAATCACTCACATAAAAAAAGAACAAAGTTTATTAAATTCCAGAGATTGCAATTTAAAAGGTAGAGGGTGCAATTTAAACCACATGTGAGTTTCGATGCAATCTCGACCACAAAAAAAAAGTGTCGGTGCAACATCTGGAAAAAAAAAATTGTCGGTGTATTGCCGATATATTAAAAATATGCATTGAATAACTACCTTTCTTTTTTTCCCCCTCAGATCTCTTTTTATACCCCCTTGTTAAATTTTCAGTAAACTCTCGTCATGGTTCGCAGAAACCATAACAAACAAACATATGTCATGGTTTGTATAAACCGCGAAACCGTAATATACAAATGTCATGGTTCGCAGAAACCGCGACAATTGTTGCAAAAAGTATACCGTTTTGGGGGCCAAAATTGGATTTTAGGGGGGTATAAAAGAACCATGGGGTCGGAAGAGAAATTTTCGTTAGTATTTCAGGTTAATTGGACAATGTGGCCCAAATGTTTCTTTTAATTTAAGAAAAATTCTCATCCCACCCTCCATGTTTCTTTTTCACCCTCCAGGTGAAAAAGAAATTTTGAGGAGTAGGATGAGAATTTTTCTTAATTTAATTTCTTTTTTTTTGGGTTGATAGGCCTCAGTTTGAGTTCAGTTCAACTTCTTTTATTTTTGTTCTATTATTATTATTATTATTTTAAATATTTTTGGTGTTAACCATCCGAGTTTTACGGGAATGATTCGCAGTTCAGCTGCGAGGTAAGTAAAGTCAGACAAAAAAAAAAAATCATTCATGAATCAAACTCGGACTCTCCCGAACGACCTATCCTTTGGTAAAACTCATTAACTACTTGAGTTTAATGTCTTAGTTTCAAATTGAGGTATATAACAAATAATTTAATAATCTAAATAATAATAATTTGTAGATTAATTTGTTTGAGTTTATTTATTTTACTACCACAAGATTGTGAGATTGTTAGGAAGAACTTATAAAAACAACTTATAACAATTTTCATGTATCATTTTAGCTTATTTTTATAAATTCTCCAATATAGTTTATGCAAATAACTCATAGCATATATATATATATATATATATATATATATATATATATATATATATATATATATATATATATATATATATATATATATAATTTATCTTTATTTATTATTTTGCTATAAAAATATCTTATACAAACTTATGCATAAGCATTAATCATGATAAGCAGTTGTGCTATAAAATGCAAATAAGCCGTTTTTTTTTTTCAAATGGACTCTAAGCAATAAAATTTGTAAATGGATTCAGGGCAGTCAGCCTGGGTGCAGTCAAGCTGCAGTCAGCTGCTCTGAACCGTTTGATCAAAATCAGACGGGTTAAACTTTAATGCAACTTTAGTTTTTTAAAATATAATAATTTTAACTTTAAAATTTAAACCATCTGATTATAATCAGACGACTGTGATCTCTCTGAATATATACAGTTACAGTCATCGACTGCTCTCAAATCCATATTCCTAAAGCTTCTTAAAATCCTTATCACAAAACATTCAGGGTTAGGACATGTTTGAATATGTTTTGTGCTCAAGTAGCCATGCATAGTACATAACATGGGCGGCTACATCAAATAACACAATCAAGACCCTGAAAACCCGAAAGTATGACAACATTCATGAACCTCAATCCTATATGATTGATTTTACTAGTACTATAAAGTTGACTGTAGAAAATTAGATTAAAAGATTACTTCATAGATTAAAACTACACACGACTCATGGTGAAGTCTTTCTATTCAATCCTATCGAAAAAGATTTTATGTATATTATTTTTATGGTAGTACTCTCCCCGTCCCTAATTATAAGCACCTTTAGAAAAATGTGTCCCTAAATATAAGCCCTTTTACAAGTTCCAAAACACATTTATTATTTTTTTCCTAACATAACCCTAATTATTACTATAACTTTACATTAAAATATGAAAAGTCAATTATAAATACATCTTTTTACCAAGGACAATTTAGTAATTATAATACACAAAAAGTAAACATTAGTCACACTACAATTTTTTTTTAATATGCGTGAAAAATGACATGGAACACTTATAAAAATGAACGAAGGGAGTAGCTTTTAATTAAATTAATGTGTACCCATGCAAGCAAATGTGAGAAGCATCAACTTCCACCATGAAAACAAACATAACATTATGTCAAATATAGGCAGAAGAAATGTATGCTTTTTTTGTCGGGAAACAAAATAATAGGTATGGTTGAAAATTCACACACATAAATGACAGATATACCACCGTATTTCAAAATACACGATTATATCAAATATGGATAGAAGAAATTTATGTTTTTTTTAGTTAGTAGACAACATGATAAGTGCCTATGAAAACTTATGCCCATAAATAAAAGATTATGAGTTCGAACTCGCGTTTCAACATTGTTAATTGAAACGGATCCTATGTACGAAATTCAATTCACATCTTGTTCTATAATTCACACTATGAATATGAAATACTTCAATTAAACACACGGTTTTTGTTCTGGACTGGGCCTGGAGCTGGCCCAATCCCGCTATGCTCGACGTGACGAGGCTCACAAATCCCCCCTCGGAGAATTAGCATTATAGCTATGCTCGGCCTATGGAGCTCACAGCTCTCCTCGACATAAGGAGCTCATGGCTCCTCTTCAGCAAATAGCGAGTTCTCTGCTCGTTATCAACACGTTACCGCGATATGCACGTGCTCCTATTTAATAGGACACGATATGATCAAGGGAACAAATTTCCCGCACGATGAGGACACCTCATCACCAGGATAAGGGCTAAAGGCCGGTTCCTTGATCCAACAACGGATAAGTCCTGGCAGTCTCCCCTATTGGGCCGCAAAGCACAGCCCATTAGGGGGACCTTGGCTTAGCGCTGGGGGATCTATAAATACCCTCCTTCACTGGAGGGTCATGTATTCAATTCTCATTCTATACTCTCATTCTTTCTGTACTTGTTCACTCCACTGACTTAAGCATCGGAGCGCCTGCAGGTACAACCCCCCCTCCGTTGGTGATTTGCTGCTTTCTGCTCTCCTCAACCGTTCTACTCAACCAAGGATTCATCAAGTGAAGGATTTGCTGGCCCTCAACCTTTTCTGATCAACAGGTTAGATCAGTGGCGCCGTCTGTGGGAACCTGGTTTCCCCTTCTTTCAATTTGAAAAGTTCAAAACCGATCTCTTCTTCCTCTACGAATTCCCTTCAATGGCCAGTACATCCAACACTCGCAACAACAACAACGAGATCAACGAACACGATGATTTCGTTCCAACCACTACCTCCCCTGAGAGGTACATCACTGTCCTCAGCCCTGTGAGGCAACCAATCCCTGAATCTGATCCCAGGGACGGGCGATTCACCCCGGTATCGTCGGGAGAAGACGACGATATGCAGGTGATCACCGAGCGTCAAGCAGGGAAACGCCCGCAAATCACGCAGGAAATCCCGGTGGTTAGCGCACAACCCGCTGATCAACAAACTGATTTTCAAAGAATCCTCGCCCTCCTCGAGGAAAACAACAAACTGATAGCGCAACAAAATCTCAGGATTGAGGCGCTCGAAAAACAACGCCCCCAGCGGGCAGCCAACTCTCCCCCGCGGAGACATCACCTTCCCGAATCCTCTCCTCGACAGGAAACTGCCAGACAACGGCGTCCTGCCCTAGAAAGGATTCAACCCCAAAGCAAACGGGGACGAACTCCCCCTCCCCGCTAGGAACGAGTGTCCCCGGCGACAAAAAAGGGGAAGATGGTCGAGCAGCCTCACCACTCTCCCCAAGGGCTGCGAAACATGACAAGACAGGGAGGCGCTTCTGGTCGCCCTGCTCGCCTCGACTATGAATACCGAAGTCCCACACCGGTTCGTCGGTATGACGACGACTACGCCCTCGAAATCTCCCCCACTGGGAGCGAGGAGGAGCATAGTGTCTGTGCTCTCTCAAGGGATATCATGAGAGCACTCATTCCCGCAGCCCTGGAGAGGCTCCCAAATCTCCCCTCTTATGATGGGTTGACGGACCCAGATGATCACGTCAACAACTTCAACACCATCCTGAATTTCCGCAACACTAGCGGAGCCATCAGGTGCAGGCTCTTCCCCACAACACTAAGGAAGGGAGCCCTTACCTGGTACACAAGCCTTCCTCCTCGGTCCGTGTTCTCCTGGCAAGACTTCATGGACCAATTCAAGCACAACTTTACGGTGTCCCGAAAACAGCCCAAGACAGTAGCAACTTTAGAGGCCATACTCCAAGGACCAAAAGAAACTCTCCGCGCGTATATTAAGAGATTCAACAGGGAAGCCGTTCAAGTCGAGGAAACTGACGACATGAAGAAGTACTTACTGGTGCGCGGCCTCCGTCCCCGAACTGACTTCGCCAAAGCGGTAGGGATCGAAAAACCTAGAACTTTGGCCCAGGTCCTCGCGAAAGCTGAGTCGTATATACAGTATGAGGAGCAGGAGATAGCCGACGCTATCCGACAGGGGCGGACCGAAGAGGCTCCCCCAAAACAAGATTCAAACAAAGCCCCCTGAGAATCCGGACACAGAGACGGACACAGAGACGGGCACAGGGACGGAAACAGGGACGGAGGTAGAAGAAGGGGCGACAAACCCCGGGGACCACCCAGTTTGTACACAGTCTATCACCGCCTTACCGCGTCACGCGAGCACATCCTACTGGAGTGTTATGACACCGACTTCAAAGAGGGGCAAATCAAGTTCCCCAAACCAGGATTAGCCAAGCCCGGGCAGGACAAATCAAAGTGGTGCAGGTACCACAGGTCCCACGGGCACGTCACTGAAGACTGCATCCATCTGAAGGATGCCATAGAAACACTCATTCGCCAGGGACGGCTTGGAAGGTTTAAAGCCGAAGAAAGTCCCAAGAAAGCTGCTCGACAAACCGCAAATGTCGAGGAAGAATACCACCCCGCCTCTTCGAGCGGGCAAGAAAAGAAGGTCGCCCTTTCCTTATCGCGACCAGAAGATTACTACGTCCCCGATAATTTCGAGGACAACCACTCTCCTCCCACTTTCTCCAAGTGGGAAAATTTTGTTGAAACAATGGTGATATCTGCTGGCGGCTACACCCATAAGACCATCGGATCGGTCAAGAGGAAGTTCGAGGAGCTCATCGACTCCTCCTCCAAACAGCCTGTCACCCTTGATAGGCCCAAAAAAGGTTCAGTTCCCCTTGCATTCTACATGGAGGAACTTCCAGGCGGAGCACCCAACGCTCATATTCCCCTGCTTGTTCGAGCAGACATGGCCAACTGCGATGTCCGCCGAATCCTCGTCGACACAGGAAGCTCGGTCGACATCATGTTCTCTCAGTGCTTCACGGCCTTGCAGCTCGACGAGAGCTACTTGACTCCCTACGTAGGCTCCGATCTCCAAGGATTCAACGGGGCTACGACCAAACCATGGGGATATGTCGACCTCATGGTAACCTTCGGGGAAGGGGAGGCAGCCAGGACCGTCAAGATCCCTTTCCTGGCCGCGATGCAATGGCCAACCTGCTCGCCGTCCCCTCAACTGCCCACTTGAAACTGAAGTACTATACGACCAAGGGGCACGTCGCCACTCTGCATGGGGACATAGAAGTTGCACGAAGATGCTTCGACGCAGCAACTAAAGGCCTCAGCTACATTGGCCAGCTCCCCAGCCCGTCAAAGAAGCCAAAGCTGACATCTCTGTTCCCTGCACCAAGTGTGAGCAATGTCGAGCTCGACAGCAGGCACTACAAGAAGGAGCACAGGGAAGAGAAAAAACTCCGCAAAGAAAAGAAAGAAGAGGACCAGGCGAGCAGAGAAAATTTTCGCCCCATCCCTGATGGCGAAATCGAGCTTGTCCCCTTCGGCGAGGACCCCACTCGAGGAGTCAAGATCGGAGCTGGACTACCAGAGTTGGCGAGGAAGCAGCTCAAAGCCTGCTTGAGGGAGAATGCAGATCTTTTTGCTTGGAGCGCCGCGGAGATGCCCGGATTGGACCCAAAGGTCGCATGTCACCAGCTCACTGTCGATCCCAACGCCAAATATGTAGTACAACGTAGGAGGAAGCAGTCTCCCGAAAAAGAGGAGGCTGCTCAAAAAGCTGTAAATGACCTCTTAGAGGCAAATTTTATTTCCGAGGCCAGGTATACAACCTGGCTCTCCAATGTTGTACTCGTTAAAAAATCTAATGGAAAATGGCGTATGTGTGTTGACTATACCGATCTCAACAGGGCTTGCCCTAAAGATTCCTATCCTTTACCATGCATAGATAGTCTTGTAGATAATTCATCTGGTTTTAAATTACTGTCTTTTATGGATGCGTACTCAGGATATAATCAAATACCGATGGCGGTCGCCGACAGGTACAAAACGGCCTTCATGACCCCAACGGGGAATTACTATTATAACGTTATGCCCTTCGGTTTAAAAAACGCTGGTGCGACCTACCAAAGAATGATGAACAAAGTATTCCGATCACAAATCGGGGACATGCTCGAGGTGTACATGGACGACATGATCGTCAAATCTCACGATGAGATTGACCACACTGCCCACCTACGAAAGGTATTCGAGCAGGCCAGAAAATACAAAATGCGGTTCAATCCCGAAAAATGCACATTCGGGGTACGAGCAGGAAAATTCCTCGGTTTCTACCTAACAGAACGGGGAATCGAAGCCAACCCCGACAAGTGCTGAGCATTCACCGAGCTGCCTGTCCCCCACGATAAAAAATCAATACAAACACTTAACGGAATGCTAACTTCACTATCTCGTTTCATCGCAAAATCTGCTCAGCACGCTCTCCCCCTCTTCAAACTCTTGAGGAAAGAATCCGCGTTCGAATGGACTGAGGAGTGCGATCAGGCCTTACAACACCTTAAAAAGGCCTTCTCCGAACCTCCAGTCCTATCGCGACCAAATGACAAGGAGATCCTTTACCTCTACATCACCGTCGCTTCAGAGGCTGTCAGCGCCGTCCTCATCCGCGAAACAACTGAAGGGCAGAAGCCCATCTACTTCACGAGCAAGGCCCTACAAGGCCCTGAACTCCGCTACTTGCTAATCGAAAAAGTGGCCCTCGCACTCATAAACGCGGCGAGGAGACTAAGGCACTATTTCCTCGCACATACTATCGTAGTCCGAACCGACCAACCAATCAAATCACTGTTCGGCCGACCTGATATGGCGGGCAGAATGCTCAAATGGTCTTTAGAGCTATCTGAATTCGACATCCGCTACGAAAGCAGAAAGACTCTAAAGGCACAAGTCCTTGCCGACTTCGTCGCCGAAATGACAGTGCCCACTCCCTCACCCGAGGAAACAGAAAAGTGGATCATCTTCGTCGACGGAGCTTCCAGCTCAACAGGAGCAGGAGCAGGAATTATACTCGAAAATGGGAAGGGCATAGTCATCGAGGTCTCCCTGACCCTCTCATTTCCGACGTCGAATAATCAGGCCGAATACGAGGCCTTCCTCGCAGGACTACGATTGGCCGAGGATATAGGCGCTAAAAACATCAAGATATGCACGGACTCTCAGCTCGTCGTATCACAGGTGCTCGGAGAATATCAAGCCAAAAACGATAACCTCTCCGAATACTTGTCTCTCGTTAAAGACAGAATAGCAAAATTCGACTCCGCTGAGGTACGCCATGTCCCCCGAGGAGACAATACTCGAGCAGACATTCTTTCCAAACTGGCGAGCACAAAGAAAAAGGGAGGAAACAAATCCGTAATACAGGAAATCCTCCCAAGATCGAGCATAGAAAAACCCCCTGCTACCCTCGACGTCAACGTAATCGGGGACATCAATTGTTGGATGACCCCTGTGTATAACTACCTCGCGAACGACACCCTGCCCTCCGACGAGAAGGAGGCAGCGGCGGTCAAACGACGCGCCTGCTCGTATGTCCTCCTCGACGGTACGCTATACAGAAGAGGATTCTCCATCCTTCTTTTAAAATGTATCGAAGAGGACAAAGTCGATTATATCCTGCGGGAAATACACGAGGGCATCAATTCCCAACATTTGGGAGGACGATCGCTCGCCAGAAAGGCCCTCCGAGCTGGATACTACTGGCCCACCATGCAACAGGATTCCAAAGAACATGTCAAAAAATGCGACAAATGCCAAAGACACGCCGACATGCACTTGGCTCCTCCGAACGAGCTGAAGTCTTTATCCTCTCCTTGGCCCTTCGCATGGTGGGGCATGGATATCCTCGGACCCTTCACCACGGGTTTTGCCCAAAATAAGTACCTCATCGTGGCCGTTGATTACTTCACGAAGTGGGTAGAAGCAGAACCACTCGTGAACATAACCGCGTTCAACATACTCCGGTTCTTCAAAAGAGATGTCCTCGCCCGTTTCGGAATCCCACAAGTTGTGGTGACCGACAACGGAACACAATTTACGGACAGAAAATTTCGCGAATTTCTCATCGCAATAAACACAAAGCAACGCTTCACATCCGTCGAGCACCCCCATACCAACGGGCAAGCCGAAGCCGCAAACAGGGTAATCCTACGTGGACTTCGACGAAGACTCGACGACAACAAAAAAAGATGGGTCGAGGAGTTACATAGCGTACTCTGGGCCTATCGCACCACTCCGCACTCCACAACCGGGGAAACCCCTTTCCGCCTCGTTTACGGAACAGAAGCGGTTATCCCCGTAGAAATCGGGGAACCATCCCGGCGGACACAGCAACCTCTCGACGAGGAAATGAACGACGAGGCTCTACGCGAAGAGCTAGACCTCGTCGAAGAAATTCGAACAGGGGCGTCCTTAAAAGAGGCCACCCTAAAACAAAAAGTGGCTGCCCGACTTGACACCAAGGTTATCCCAAGGAAGTTCAACGTCGGTAGCCTCGTCCTACGACGAAACGCCAAAGACTCTCACGAGGGCAAATTAGCGCCGAACTGGGAGGGACCATACAGAGTCCGAGGAAAAACCGAGAACGGCGCTTACTATCTCGAGGACCTCCAAGGGAAGGAGCTTCCTCGACCTTGGAACGCTCAAAAGTTAAAACAATATTATAGCTAAGTTATTGCCGAACAGGGCGTACAAAGCCGAGGTAGTGTCCTCCTATAAAACGGGCAGACACACCTAGACAACGGAGGATGCTTTGGCACAAACATCCATCTTAAACTTAATCCAAGCACAGACCCTGTCCCCGAAGGGGAGATGGGGATGGGCTTTTAACGACGATAACTCTGTCGACGAGCTCGTCGTCCCCGTGTCAGGCTTAACACCCAGCTCGCGATGGGAGGTTCAAGTCGCGAGGACAGACATCTCCGACGATCCTGTCCCCGCTCATTCGAGTTCGATCAACGTCTCGAATACAACGCTCTTCTCGAAAAACACTTAGAAAAATATTTAAAATTGTTTGAAGATTTTTCGCAATAGACATAACAATAAAACGAGCAGAATATTTTAACCGCAATGCAAACAAAATAAAAAGCAAGGCAAATACTTAGCAAAATCAAACATGACATAAAAACGGGGACAAAGCCCACTTGTTCAAAGTATTACACACGGGCACAAAGGCCCCCAACGAAAGTTAAAAATACAAATTTAAAACGGGCACGCAAGCCCCCAAAATGTTCACAAAAGAAATTACAAAATAAGGGCACGCAGGCCATGATCAAACATCATCCTCGGGAGTAACATCCTTCTTGCTAGAGCCATCATCCTCCTCCTCATCGACGTCGTCATCCATCTCGTCGTCACCCTCCAGCTCGGCTGCCTCAGCTTCTCTATACTTCTCGGGGAGAACAATCTGTCCGTTGACCACCTCGCGGAAAACCCCCATCCCGTCAAAGTTGAGCTCGACACCAGGGTTAGCAACTTTAACCTGAGCTAGGGCATTCTGCCAGCTGTGTTTCATCCCAGCAAGCACAGAGTCACCAAGCTTCCTGATGCGAGCAACAAAGTCAGCTCGAGTGGCCAATTCCCTCGTGTTCTCAGTCTCATCTTCTGCAGGGGCCAAAGCCGACTTCAATTACCTAATCTCCTCCTCGAACTTCTTCCTCTACTCCTCGAATTTGGCAATCTCATCCTTCAACTCTCTGTTTTCCTTGGCCGCCGCTACAAAATTCTCCTTCTTTCCCCGGAGATCAACGACCTCATTCTCCAATTTCATATTCTCGGCCTCGAGCTTGGAGTAGGCCCTTCTCATCTTCTCCAAATCCTTCCGATGGCCGCTTTTGTCCTCCTGAAGGACCAAAACCCTCTCCAGCATTCTCAGGAGGGCAGCCGAGTCATCAATGATCTGGTCGTGAGCAGCCTCGTCATCCATCTCCAGAATAGCAGCCTTCTCCACGGCTGCTACTTGCAAGGAATTCTTGTCTAGAAAGTCATTGTCCGTCATAACTCTGGGGAGGAGGAAATGTCTTCATATCTCTGCGTCAACATCGATGAAGGGAACTTCCCCCTTCACCAAATTGCTCTTCGGCAGCACAGTCGGGGAGGTCACCTTCGTCCCCATCGACGAGCTGCACCCACCAGGAGAAGATGAGCCACTCGTAAAAACACCACTACCCCTGTTCGCCAATTTCCTCTTCTTTGGAATCTTCCCTGCTCCTCCAGTCAGTTTCTTCTCTGAAACAATCTTGCTCAGGTCAGCAGCGAAGTCAGCCATCGTATCTGCAAATAAGAAAAATAAAACACAAGTTAAAACCGAGGATAGAAAATTTATAAATGCGCTGCTCAAATTTGTAAAAACGAATAAAACGGGGAGAGGATCAAGCTATCTACCCAACACTTCATGAACTTCAGCTCGAGTTCTACACTCGAGCAGCCTCTTCGTGTTGATGAGACGAGGAACAAACTGTGCGTTCCCCTCTTCATCGAGGACAGGCTCTCCCGCCCTCGTCACCAGCATGGCGGGCTCAAGACCCGCAACATACTCCTGAAGCACCTTGAGACCACGCCTCTCCTCAACGCTTAAGGATGAGTCCGACGTCAAGTAAGCACCCGGACCCGTTTTAAAATGCTCCTCCGTCCAGCTCATCGGAAACTTTTCCTTCTCCTTTAGCTTATCAGACCCATCCCCGTTCTTCCTCACGGTTCCATCCGCGTTCTGGTCGACCACCCAATCATACAAGGTTCTCTTCCCGGTTGGAGTCACTGGACGAACACAATAAAAACGCGACTTAAAACCGCGGATGGATTCTGAATACATGTCGAACAGTGAAACCCTGTTCTTCAAGGACACCCAGCTTTTCCGACCAAATTCTTTCGTCGTACGCTGGAGTTGGAACACGCGGAAGAACAGGGCACGGGTCGGAACCACACCTTTGTACTCGCAAAGATGCTGGAACGCGAGCACAAACGCTATCGCGTTGGGGTGAAGCTGCGAAGGGGCCAGTTTCAAAAACTTAAAGATATCTGTAGCCAACGGGGAGAAAGGGAGCCTTAGTCCCAGATCTTTGAAGACAAACTCATACATGCTGAATCCATCCCCGTGAAACGTCGAGCATATCTTTTGGTGGGGTCCAACGTTGTAAACAGCGAAATTCTTGGGCACAACATGATCTTCCTCGATGATCGTGAACGCGTTCAAGGAAGTCGATGTAATTTCTGAGGCCATCCTGCGAGGCTCCCGCGCGATCCATTTCCATTCCTGGTGCGCGACGAGATCATCGTCCTCGTCGATAACCTCCTCAGCTTGAGTCCTTTCCCCTTCCGCGACGTTCACTCGCTCCTCGCGTTCTTCAGCCATTTCACCTGAAAAGCAGCGCAAAGAAGTGAATTCGACAATCAAATCAAATCCACCCTTCCACCGCAAATCAAGTGAAAGGGCGTGGAGAGGCGCGGGCACATTGCCCTCGACCAAAGCCCTTAACAAATGGCATTAAACAAACGAAGGAAGGTACGAGGAGAGCTCTTTCCATAACTATGCTTATTAAAGCCCAAGTTTTGAACGGGGAGAAGGTCCCCAGCAAGTCCAATAACTCTCCTCGAAACTTTGCTTCTTGAAAGTTTCGAGTTCAAACGGGGAGAAGGTCCCCAACAGTTGGGCAAAACTTAAAATCTATGAGGAAACTACCCTAGGATTTTCTTCCAAATCTCCGATCTAAAATAACGGGGAGAAGGTCCCCGACAAATACTAACGAAAATCTAAGCATACAAAATTCCTACGAGGACAAAATGGGGACGATTGTCCCCGCCACATTGTTCATCATCTTCTTGGTGTTCTTGGGAATTTTCCAGAAACACATGAATGTTCATAGAAACGTATGAACATTCACCGGCGCAGCGCCAACTGACGGCGGCACCGGAACGCCAAAAATACACAAAAACCACGCATACAACAGGTTTAAAATCAAAACGACCTAAAGCCGCCACTAGCAGCGGAACCAAATCAAATAAGTTTACTCCGGTGATGGATTCACCACCGTGAACCACCAACACTTCACCGGAGCAAATAAAAAACACGAAATTCCAAACTAAATCAATGGTGCGAAATTAAAGGTGGAAACGTACCAGGAAATGTGGGGAAAGTAATAGATCCAAATCTTGAACTTCAAAACGAACTTAGCGCTTTTGATTTCTTGCTCTTGATACGAGAGGAAGCTTGAAATTTTGAGAGAGAAGGAAATAACTATGGAGTGTTTAAACTTCTGAAAGTTTACTCCCATCTGCTATTTATAAACAAACTGTGAACCGTTGCCTACGTTCAGCGAACAAACGCCCCGTTTCGATCCAAAACGTTGGATTAATCCAACGTTTCTGCTCAAAAATATCTAACGGACCAGATTCCATCTCACAGAAAACGAAACGTTGCTTTGATCTGACGGTCCCAGCTTCTCCTCGCGAATCGAGCTCATGATGCCCCTACGAATAGCCATCATTACGGCTACTCATGAGCCTGACACGTGGCAGCGCAAAACGAAGCGTCTGTCACTTCAAGGGTCACGTCCCTCTGCTCGCGAAGCACGCTTCCCAGAGTAAACTACTGAAGAATCTGACGAGTACAGCTTCTCGAAGAAAGGGTAAACTTTTCGTTTCTCTCTCACGAGCATAAAATACGAAGAGGCACGTGAGCAAAAGAAGCCTCTTCCTCTTCACGAGCACAAATCTCTCAAGCAAAGAACTTTCCTTTGTTATCGCGAGCATAATTTACGAGCAAAGAAACTTTTCCTTGATTACGCGAGCAAGATCTAAAGGGACACAAATTCCCCATCCGAGGACGATACGCTTCGACTAAGAAAACGACCTTAAGTCAATACTCCTATAACTAGGAGCAAAGACTTGGGGGGCTCCTGTTCTGGACTGGGCCTGGAGCTGGCCCAATCCCGCTATGCTCGACGTGACGAGGCTCACAAATCCCTCCTCGGAGAATTAGCATTATAGCTATGCTCGGCCTATGGAGCTCACAGCTCTCCTCGACATAAGGAGCTCATGGCTCCTCTTCAGCAAATAGCGAGCTCTCTGCTCGTTATCAACACGTTACCGCGATATGCACGTGCTCCTATTTAATAGGACCCGATATGATCAAGGGAACAAACTTCCCGCACGATGAGGACACCTCATCACCAGGATAAGAGCTAAAGGCCGGTTCCTTGATCCAACAACGGATAAGTCCTGGCAGTCTCCCCTATTGGGCCGCAAAGCACAGCCCATTAGGGGGACCTTGGCTCAGCGCTGGGGGATCTATAAATACCCTCCTTCACTGGAGGGTCAGGTATTCAATTCTCATTCTATACTCTCACTCTTTATGTACTTGTTCACTCCACTGACTTAAGCATCGGAGCGCCTGCAGGTACAACCCCCCCTCCGTTGGTGATTTGCTGCTTTCTGCTCTCTTCAACCGTTCTACTCAACCAAGGATTCATCAAGTGAAGGATTTGCTGGCCCTCAACCTTTTCTGATCAACAGGTTAGATCAGTTTTCAATATAACTTAGTTGCAATAAAGGGAACTTTAATACTTAATTAAGGATTTTTTTTTTTTTTGATATATAATTAAGGAAATTTTAAACAAACGGTTTTTAACTAATTTTGTTTACAATGTTGATAACAAGGTATAAACTCATTAACTCATACAATATACTTGATGCTAATATGGTTTTGTTGATGCAAAATATTGGCATTCGAAAATGGGTTGGAAAAGCCATGGTGTATGATGCAAATGGTGTGTATTTTCACACGTGCAATTTCCTTAATTTCTTTCTTAGTTTATAAATGGTCGTTTTCATTCATGCGTTGGTAAAGTGATTCTTTCACCAAGTTGCCATTTCGTCATTGCTTAAATCATCCTTTTAGAAATCATTGATTTAATGTTCTCGATCTCGGGTCCCACTTTGTCCTAAGTAGAATGTGGTTATTTATACTTGCTCCAAACAAAGGAAAAGAATGAGAGAAAAAAAAGTTAATTTATCTTTTTGCAAATGTTTGATCTCTTAGACCAATTTTATCCACTAAAATATATACTATATATTGCTAAAAAAACTGATATTTTGCTAGAAAATAATTGCAAGAATGAGTGTTTAATAGGGTTGGTAATATGCCAAGTTGGTCTACAGGGTCTTAAGGCCTATTTTACATAGGTTCAGGTTAGGTCAGCTTATTTCTTTAAATAGAGCAGACCAATGTTTTTTATTAGTCTATTTAGCTAAAAATGTTAGACTCTAGGCTATTAAAAAAGTCTATTATGCCTACTAAACCGACCTATTTAAGTCAATATGAATAATAGTTTTACTATATTATTATTATAGAATAAAATTTACATTTTGATTAAATTATAAATCTATTAACTTTTTCAATAGTTTAAGTTTTGTAATCTACATTAATTTTTCACATATATAATTGTATAATTATTAACTATAATTGAAATATAATGTCATATATAGTCAAATTCTCTAAAGTATCATGTTAAATATCAAAAGAAATTTTAATATCATTAATTTATTTGTTCATTAATATATTTAAAAATATGTTTAGCATTTTCCATTTTAAAATACATTTATCATATTTAGTTTTCTTAACTAAGGCTTCAATGACATTAGTTAGTATTTTTATTTTTTATTTTTTAAGTATTCAAAACTACATACATATCTATTAACTATAATTTGAATTCAAATATACAATAGAAAATTGCAGTAAATAACAACCAAAATTGTGTTAAGTGAATGATTATAATGAGTTATGATATTCTATTTATTTATTAACTAGCCGCCAAACGGGCATGTTCCGTGCCCATTTGTGTAATCGATATTCTTTTGTTTTTTTTTGTTTGATCGATATTCTGTATTGTGCAAATATAAATAACTACTTAATCTCCTTTTTTATTGGACTTTGTTAATTGATAACTACGTAACCGCATTTTTTTGTTGTGGTTAGTTATTAAGAAGAAAAAAAATATATTTTTTTTAACTATAAAAACTGAAAATCTACTTTTATGTGGAAGTTGCGTTTAATTATTAAGAAGAAAAAAATTATTTACTAAAAAAAACTGAAAATCTATTTTTATATGGAAGTTATTTTTTAAGGGTAAAATTGGAATAATAAAAAAGTCATCCCAAAAATTTGTATCTCCTTTATATATTAACTAGTCGCCAAACGGTTTGTGTAATCGATATTCTTTCTTTTTTTTCGTGTGTGATCGATATTCTGTATTGTGCAAATATAAATATGTACTTAATCTCCTTTTTTATCGGACTTTGTTAATTGATAACTACGTAACCTCTTTTTTTTTGTGCTTAGTTATTAAGAAGAAAAAAAAATATTTTTTTTTACTATAAAAAACTGAAATCTACTTTTATGTGAAAGTTATTTTTTAAGGGTAAAATTAGAATAATAAAAAAACCATCCCAAAAATTTGTATCCCCTTTATATATTAGTATAGATATAGATAATAATAATCCACCTAAATAAGTAACTTTTAAGCAGAATAAACATTGTAAAAAATACCCTTTTCTTTAGGCAACTCGCCTCAAATATTATATGTTATCAACTAAACATATATCACCTGGCTAGACACGCGTATGCCACGATTTATTAGTCCTTCCTCCGTTTTATTTTATTTGTTATTTTAGAATAGTAATATCAAATTAAGAAAGTATATTTTCGCATATTATCTTTCTAATATATCCTAATTTTAATTTACTAATTTTTTTTTTTTGCACGCACTTTTTCTTTCTAATAAATTTAATATATTATGTACAAAAAAAATTATTGTAACATATTATGTAGCAAAAAAAACTTTAGTTTTCAAAATATATACCATTAATTAGTTGACAATGGGTATAATCGACAAAATATAACCTTAAATTATCAAAATGATAAATAAAAAAAAACCGGAGGGAGTATACAATATATAGAGATCAACACACTTCAGCAAGCTGCAAAGAAAACAAAAACCATATCATTTCAACATTAAACGAAGCCTAAAATAAATTTTGAAGTGAGGTTTTTAAATTTTTGATTTTTAAAAATCATAAAAAATATGTTTTTTGAGTTTTTTAAGATACGAAATGTTTATTATTAAATTATTATAATCAATTTCATTTAACATTTTTTTCTCTTTGATAATAAAGTCAATCCATCTAATCTTATCGAGAAATTGTAAAGATGCTGTCTCATTTTAATTTTTTTTAACAGAATAACAACTAACGAGAATATTGAAAAGTTTAAAGTTGTAAATGTGAAATAAGAAACCAAAAGTTATAAAAATTTGGATAAATGATGGAGTTCTTACTCAACGAAAGAGCTAGGTGTAAAACAAAAACATGAATGTCTTTCTATACAATGAGAGACATTTTATTTTTTCGGAATTTATGATATTTTTTATGCATTTTTTCTTGAATAAAAAAAATAATAAATTAGAGGCCTAATTAACTCCTAACTTAGATTATCTAACCTTAAGCCGGCTTAAAAAATGAATAAGCATTTCAGAAGGTTTCAACTTCCTATATTAATTGAAACAATGGATTCAAGGATTAAGTTCCAAAGAGTATTTATTATAGACTTATAGCTATACAAAAATTCAAATGCATTTATATTTCCAACTACTCGTGCTTTAGACGTTAAAAATCTATCAAATATCAATCTTGTGTTTAAAGAAAGATTCGGAAGCAAGTTGATAGTACGTATAAATTTACAATTAGATAGTTAATTAAATTTACAGTTAGATTAAACTTGTGTTTAAAGAAAGATTCGAGCAAGTTGTGGAAGTGAAATTTTTAGACAAAGAGGGTAGGTGAGGGTCTCACACGGCTAGCTAATGGTCCTACAAGTTCTATCATTTCAAAATTCTCTTCAATTTGTCACCAAAACAGTGGATCAACAAATAAAATTAACACGTACTATTAAAAAGTCAAAATAATTTTTTTATGCAAAGTCAAATTAAGTTCCCGAAGCCTTTATAATAAGTAATCGTCTTTGACTTAGTAGTTCTTAATTAAAGAAAAATTGAAAAAAATTGCCATTGATATAATTAAAAATAACATCAATAACATAAAAAAAATTATTTTTGCCACTAATATAAAAAAATTGATAAACAAATTAATTTCTATCACACGTCTCTACTATTAATAAAATTAGGAAAATGCTAAATGGTGCCCCTGGGGCACTAGTTAAGGAAACCTTTTATAGTAAAGATATATTGGAACTTGTGCAGTCAATGTTTATAAAATATGAAAAGTGTTGTTTTCAATACAAAATTTACCATTTTTATAACCTTAACTAGTGCCCCGGGGGCACTAATTAGCATAACCCATAAAATTATAGTATATCAATTAGCTATTTCGTGTCTAAAAAAAATTATTTTTAAAACCCTTCACAATAGAAGTAATTTCTTTTAGGACATTTTTTAACTAATAATTTTCTTATCTTTTCTACAAAAAAAATAATCCTTATTTTAAAATTAAAAATCTCAAATACTTGATTCCACAAACTTTTATTTTGAAGTTCGTAACCCCTTATTTTATACTCCGTATCTTCATTATCAATATTATAACTATTTTATAATTTTTTTAAAATTTCATTTTTATGAGACTTTATGCCATAGCTGGCTCATAGGAGCCGACCCTGTTTATAATATATTGGTAGGTCTTGGATGTTAAGCCATCGTATACTATTTAATGGGACAAAATGGTGACAGTAAAAATGTATGTTTAAATCATGAATGATTTAGACTTGTACTCATTATATTCTTATTCTTATAGCTTCCCTTAGCACATCTTCGGCTAAACACATTTCCTCTATCCAAAAGAATGTGTTGGTTCATTTTAATTACTTTAGTGCTAAAATATTTGACATGTGCAAAAATAAATTAAGTTCCACACCTAGAGCTGTAGAACATCCCAATACAGGACTTCATATTTGAACCTTACTAAGCCTCTTAATAATGAGTCCCAAAACAATCATGCTACATATTTCTTTGGCTATTCTATTAGTGATTTTTATGTGTAAGTTTCATGAACTTAATGTAATTTAGAGTTCTTAATCAAAAATCATCAATTTGATGTGAGAGTTTATATTGAATTGGACAATCCTCATCATTAAACTATGAATTTGTGGCTAAGTTAAATTCAATCTATATCCATAGCATATTGTGTCATTAGTTTTTTTGTAAGTCTAGATAAGGGGTTTAAATCTCCCAATTTGCCGGGTTATTTTATTTTATTTTTTTATAGAAAAAGTTCTTTTTTGTGAGGTGCTGACGTGGAGGTGTTGGATGTGGCGCCACCGGTGTATGATGATGTCGTGTGTGATTAGCTTTCTACAATATAGGATTCTCTAACCGCGTTCAAATCTGTTGAGATTTGCAGGATTCTTTTTTGAGTCTAACGATTTTCAAATCTGCTGAGATTTGTAGATTTCTTTGTATCTGATTGAACCTTTTCCGCGTCGGTGATGACCGTTTGGAGGCTGACTGCGAGCTGCGACTTATCTGCCTAGGTTTTTATTCTACTGTTCCCCATCAATTTTTGGCTCGTGGAGTTGTTTTTTGGATTCTGATGGGCCGTTTACTTTCAATTCGAGAGCGGGAATCAGAGTCTAGTGACATCTTTATGGGTCGGGTTGATGATTTTCTTTGATAATCTGGAGACTAAGAAATGTCCTTCTAAGAATAAAATTAGAACCTATACACATTACACACCGAACAAAAAGGGCATATTACAATGTATTCTAATTTGAGTGCTTCCCATTACAATTACAATAAAATATAGGGTCTTGCTAACGAGTGCCCTCGGGGCGCTCTTTAAGCATTCCATTTATAGAAGTTTTTTATTCAAAAAATTAAGCAATACAATTTCCAATGCATTGACTTTACGCATTCCCGTAAAAATTCTATAAAAGCCTTACTATTTAAGGCTTAAAGAGTGCCCCGGGGGCACTCGTTAGCATTTGCTTAAAATATAAGGAGGACGTGCAGATCCACTTTATTGCTTTTAAAATTATTGTTAACAAAATCGTAGACAATATTGCATGGAGGACAAAAATAAAAATAAAAAATTGTACCGAAGTTTCAAAAAAAAGTCTACATATTTATCTTCTTTCTATTAAAAATAGGGGCATTGTTAACATTTTCCTTAAAAATAATAGTGTTAGGACTTAGGAGTGAGGTGGGTGAGTTAATAGTGAAAGCAATTAAGGAGTAAATGTAAAAATACTAACACTAACATCTATTACTAATACTAACATCTTTGATCGTTTAAAATAAATAAGGGTCATGCTAAACAGTACCCGGGGCACTTGTTAAGCATACTAAAAAATGAAATAAAAGAGAAATTTAATATTGGAAAAATAACTTTTTATATTTCTAAAGTGTTGAATCCACACATTTCGATACAAAATTTCTATTTTAATATGTTTAACCATTGCTCCGACTCCGAGAGCATTGTTTAGCATTTTCCAATAAATAAATCCCTCTTCTGTACAAATTTTTTAAAAAATAAACAGTAGTGCTAGATTGGATTCTGATCATATTTATTGTGTTGTTGAAAAACTTGTATTTTACTCCTCGAGAATTAATTAATCTAAACAAAAAACAAACGCAAAACCATGTTATTTGATTTTGAAGTCTCTTGGTTCAACGTATACTACGAAGGCATGTATTAAAAAGCTATGCACATGAAAAGGAGCAACAGACCCATATTTGTAGGGAACGTAGCTTCCTTGGAAGGAAGTTCATCACAAGTTTCGGTCACCCCCACAAGAAACCTCCCTCCACCAGCTCAACTACATTTTGTCTGTTTTCAAAGCAAAGTCAAATTTGCATGTGTGCATTGCATGCATGTCCTTGAAAACAAAACTTAGGAGAATCATTATCCTTTACTGTCTCCTTTTTTTTTATATTGAAATTATCCTTTAAGTATATCTTTGTATTTCATTCATACAATTGTAAACAAGTGAGCACTTTATACTTATTACTAGTATTTTTCTTATTTTTATAGTAATGCAACACAACATAGGATAACCAAAATTAAATCATTAATTTAGATTTAAAAAAATTTCTACATTTACATAGTGATGTACATGGATTGGGTTCAATCAGAATAACCAATCAATCCCAATTTAACGGTTTAAGTTGGATTATTGATAATAGTGGACTGTAAAATTGATGATCAAATTCAGGTAATGAGTTTATACAAACCCAACACAAACCATTCAATGAAGATAAGAAAAAAAGACCAAAAAAAATTTGTCCGTTCACCTAACTTGCGATCCAAACTTTTCAAACTAAATCCAATCAATTTTTTCAGCTTTTATCCTAATGTATCTCAATCCCCGTAAAAAAAAATCACAATTTACTTTTTACAATGACCAAACCCTAATTCTCTCATTCACAAAGAAAAGTTACACCACAGACCCTTCGTTTTCGCCTTTCATTTTCTTCTTTCAGTTAATATATTACAGTTTGGCTATTTTGTTTTGATGTTTGCAAGTATTTTATGCAATATTAGAACCTCATATTTTGATTATTTTCCATGCTTGCGAATTTATCTTAGGGATAAAAAATAAAGTTTGAACATTTTTTTAAAAGAATATAATGACTCATTATTTAGAAAATTATAATAAGTTCTTTTTTAAAAAATAATAAAGAATGTGGGCAACAATACCCACCTCATAATTTTACAGTTTGACTCAATCCGATCATAATTGCAACATATGATTTTTAAATTTGACTCTATTTGAAATTCTCTACATAGTTTGGTTTACACACTACAAGAAAAAAGGTGTTTAGCAACGGTTATGGGACGGTTTAGCAACGGTTTTTAACTGTTGCTGCATCTTTACCGGCGGTTGCCAAACCGTTGCAGATTTGAGCGTTGGTAGCTCAAATAGCGGCGGTTTGGAAAACTGTTACACAAATGGCCACAATATGTGTTGCGGCGGTTTGAAACCGTTGCAATACATGAAACGAAAAAACAAAATTTTCAGCCAGTTTTGCAGCGGTTTGAAACCGCCGCTATATTTTTTAATAATTTTTTGTATTTAAGTTTTAGCAACGGTTTGAAACCGCCGCTATTTTTTAAAATTTTTTAGTATTTAAGTTTTAGCAACGGTTTGTAACCGCCGCTATTGTTTTTAAATTTTTTTGTTTTTAAGTTTTAGCAGCGGTTGGAAACCTCCGCTATATAATTTACTTTTTTTTTAATTTATTTTCTTGTTTCTTTGAGGTCCATTTTTGTGGGACAATTTTTTACCCTGTTTTTTTTATTCATCAATTAATATTCAAACGTAGTATTTTTAAATATTGAACTACTATAATAATTCATGCAATATAGACAAATTCATAAACAAAATATCATCCATTTGATTCAAAAATAAGGTGTTCGCAATGACACATGGAACTAAAGGTCACAATACATGCGTAATACATCCAAAGTTTGCATTGACACATGCAACCTAAATAGTACATAACAAAAAATTAAAACGAAGGTCACAACACATGCACCTAGTACGTCAAAATTAAAACAAATGGAAAAGCGTGACATCAAAAGTTCAACACGCCTAAACAAAAATATATATCTAAGTTTAATCGTCCGGAGTTGCTTGATCACCCTCAACATTATGACTAGACTCAGAAGAGCGTCGTACTTCAAACGGTGATCCTATGTTAGACCCCTGAAAACAAAATTTAAAGTATAGTTAAAAACAAAAGTATTGTAGTAGCAACATATTTATATATATCATTCATAAAAAATGCACTTCAAATTAATATCATGTACTTTGAACATGAAATAAATTTTAAAAAAAAACTTATTAAAAAAACTATAATATAACAATAACAACAAGTCAATGTCATTATCTTCACATTATATATATATGTAAGGCACACAAATATTGTCTTACATGGTTTTGCATATATTAGCCATAATAAGAGCAAATTGTTTCTTCATTACATCAAATTCAGCAACTTTAGCTTTAAGCTAATTAACTTCAGCAACTTCTTTAGTTAGCACATCAATTTCGCTTTGCATCTTAGCTATTTTGGCATCAGCAGTCGATGAAGAAGTTGATCCTGAAGGACGACAACTAGAACCATTAATTTGAGATGGTGTTGGACCAAGTCCCATTCCTCGAACATAACCATGATGCTCTTTCCCAAACACGGTCACAAAAGCCTCATTATCAGATGATGTCTGCCTTTCTTTTTGTAACTCTTCCTACAAATACAGTGTTATTTATCAAAATTGGAGTCCAACCACAAGGATCTGGATAGAATACAAAATACATAGAATCTAACTTTTTGTCCATAATTTTGTATTTTATATACAACATATTTCTTCAAATAATTGTATTAATAATTAATTAATATTGCTTACAATCACTAAACATTAACAGGTGAATCTAGAACCATTCAAAAGGAAAAGAAGAAGAAAAAGAAGAAGAATCACCAAATAAATTGGATACAGTATGCTCTATTACTTAAGTCCAATAAACAAATAACTATACATGTTTGAAGAGACAAACAAGCACACACAGCAGCACCAATTCGTGACAAACTTTCGGCTAGTATATTATAAATCTTCTAACCTATGGTTGAGCACTTATATAGAGCAAAAATCAGTAAACATATATAATACAATTTCTTACATTTTTTTGTCGAGCCTCATCATTAACATATGATCTGTTCCTCTTCGTGTGAGAGATTTCATACATGTCTCGGTAGGGGATGAATCAAATTCATGTCCAACACAACTTCAAAATATTTTAGAGGAAATAACTGTGTTCTAATTAAATGAGTATAATATAAACACTCACCCTTTTGAGTACACACTTGATATGTTAATGGCACCTCCTTCAATAGTGAGCTCTTTCTCTTTGAGTTTTTCACTGGTTGAAGTCATAGCTTGAGTTTCTACTGAAGGTTGATAAATCGTGTTCTCTGCATCAGATGCTAATCTATGTCTGAGTTGAGACACTGCTCCACCAGAACCACCAATTTGGGATGAAGTGAAGAAATTTGGTTGGGAAGAAATAGGAATTGGAAGAGCCTTATTCATTATTCCAGACTGATGATCCATTGTCTTGAAGGCAGTTGGTGTGGTCAAGCCAGATTCCATATTATGGGCGCCCCCATGAATTGTTGGGGAGATGGTGGTATTTTTCTCATCAATCTTTGAAGCAAACAACAATGTTAGAGATGGATTAGGCCCGCTGTTTGTGCCACGAGGTTGGAAACTTTCTGCTGGCCGGTCATTATTTCTCTGCTTTAAATTGAAAAAGGTTTCGATCATTATGGATATTATAAGTTATCTTATGAGAAACAAAGGACCAGAACAGACCATAAGTTGTAAGGAATAGTGTTTTTTATGATAATTATGACACAATAATATAATTCAAATATTTCTCACAAAAAGGAGAGAAGGTATATAATAGTATTTCCTTCTTTTAAATCCTTCAAAGCTCAAGATAGACAACTAAGACAAGTGTGGTATTTACCCATGGCATCAATTTTCCCGGCTCGTTATTCCAACTTTGGAATGAACCTTCATAATTATGCACCTTCTCTTGTAAAAAGTGAATGTACTCAATGACCTACAAATAATTCAGATTAAACATTAACGAGCAATAAAAGAACCATATAAAGAACAAAATTTCCATCATCCGTATGAATTTACCTCTAACAAAAAAGATGCTTTGTCCCTCTTTTGATCGCTGTGTGGAATAAGCTCTTGTAGCATTTGAAACCTACATGATTGATTCAAATGTTCTATAAGATGATTATGAACAATATATTTTCTATGACTCATAATTAAGAAAAGGAAAGTTCTTGTTACGCCTCTTCCATCACAATTTGCAAATGTCTCTTTTAACATTCTCCATCAGTGCTATGTTCCTCTTTAATGATTTGATTTGATGATATTTTGTATTCTAGTCGAGTAATTTTCTGGAAAGATTATTGCAACAGAGAGTGAATAACATACCTTATGGAAGGAGAACGAAGGCCGGAGATTGGAGAACGGCGGCTGAAGGGACGGTGGCGTTAGGGTTCGCGAGTACTGGAGATGAGTTTTCTCTGAAGAGAAGCAAATTAAAAAAATAATAAAAGAGATGGTTCGCGGGTTTTTTTGTTCTATTTATCAACTAAACCGCTGGTAAACCAAATTAAACTGCCGGTTCATTTAAAAATTACCAGCGGTTCCCCAAAACCGTTACTATTTTAATTTTGTTTTAAAATTACCGGCAGTTCTACAAATCTGTTGCTATCCATTTGTTGCAATTTCCAATTTTACCAGCGGTTTCCCAAAACCGTTGCTATTTTAATTTTGTTTTACAATTACCGGCAGTTCTACAAAACTGTTGCTATCCATTTGTTACAATTTCCAATTTTACCAGCGGTTCCCCAAAACCGTTGCTATTTTAATTTTGTTTTAAAATTACCGGCAGTTCTACAAAATTGTTGCTATCCATTTGTTGCAATTTCCAAATTTTTTTGTAGTGACAATTTTGGCCAAAATTGACCCATTTCAAACCAAGTCCTACTTTTAGATGATTCTTGTCATTATCAAGGAGTAAAAATGTATTTTTGCAAACTCTTCATGATCACAATTGTAATTGCAATACCATTGGAATCAAACACAAGTTATTGATGCATAGTGCGAATGAATTTACCGAGTATTCCTATCAATTTTAAAATAAAATAAATGTAGTATGACACATAATCACATACTACTGATAAACTATTAATATATACTCCCTTCGTCCCTTTTTATAAGAGCTAGTTTGACAAAAAATTTGTCTCTTTTTATAAGACCCTTTTACAATTATCAATGACATTAATTATTCTTTTTCCAAACTTACCCTTATTTACTTTGCATAGTTTTTTTAATAGCATTAAATTCTCTTTTGTTTGATACAAAACACTACAATTAATGATTAGGGTAAACATCTAAAATCATTATAATTTGTCAATCAATTTAATACTAAAACCCACTTTCTTAATACCCGTGTTTTGTCAAACTAGCTCTTATAAATAGAGACAGAGGGAATATAAGTTTACGTATGATGTTACTCCTTACAATTATAATAATATTCTTTTTGTCTTTGTTATTGAATGACAATTGTAAAATTAGTTTACACTCATTGCACACCCTAATTTTCTTTGTAATAAAAAATTAAAAGCTTTTTTACTCCTCATATATGCACAATTTATTTATAACTTTGTAGGACCCCCTTATCTTCAGTCATCACTTCAAAGTAGAAATAAGTAATAAGTTAATAACCATAATAATCAAATCTAACTCATTTGTCTTTGTTCTCTATCAAGATCATCTTCCAATCACAACACCAACAAAAACCAAAGCAACGGCTATGATTAATGGATACAAAAACAAGATGATAAGAAACAACCCCACCAAAGTGGACCCCAACAACATTGACCCAACAAATGGACGGTAGTTTAGTGTCTTTGACTAACTATGGCTATGTTCTGCTGTGTTCACCTCACCATTACTTCACATGTGTTGTTGTTTGTGTCAACTTCCCTTCTACCTCACTTTCATTAAGCCTATATAGCCCTTCACTTCACCTCCTATGTTTTCTTTCTCATCCCATTTTTTTTCATTTTCTTTTATTTTATTTTTATTTTCCAATGAAGTGTTCAGATTTTTAGAGCATCCTTTCAGCTAGCAACTTGTCACAGTAAGTTTTTTTTTTTTTTCTCATTATAATTATAATTATTATTTAGGTTTATTTTATGGATCTTTGTTGCTACTTCATGTTTTAGGGTTTGTTAAAAACTGCATCTTGTCCTTAAATTTTCAATTTTTTTAATTATATTGATTGATACATGAAATGATTTATTGAATATTTTGAAGGGGATTTCAATAAATTGACTTTTTTTTATTTTATTTTTTATTGGGTCAAAATCTGAATTGTTGATTAGTTGCTGGCATGTTTGAATTTAGGGTAATTCATGCAACTATTTAGTTCATACTTGTAAGATTTGATGATTTGTTATCTGCAAATTGAGTATTTCAATATGCAGCTTCATATAAAAATGAAGGGTTAAGAATTTTTTTTATTTTATTTTTTTCAATTTTGTTATAGAAGATTTAAGTATTAGTTGAAAGAGGAAAAGTTTGAATTTGGATCTGAAGATCCATGAAGTGAAGAATAGTTTAATTTTGAGTTGATTATGCATAAACTATAAGCCTTAGTTTTTACTAGCTAATAATTGACCTTTTAGCTATCCAAAGTTAATTCATTTGTTAGAGATTTCAATTTTGAGAATTTAATACCAATTATCAACCTTATGGTATGTGATATTTGTAT
This sequence comes from Trifolium repens, assembly GCA_030408175.1. Classification (NCBI taxonomy): domain Eukaryota; kingdom Viridiplantae; phylum Streptophyta; class Magnoliopsida; order Fabales; family Fabaceae; genus Trifolium; species Trifolium repens. The sequence goes on along the minus strand of CP125836.1, from coordinate 57,039,581 downwards.
TTGGAATCCGATGGATTCCTCTGTCGAATGATATATTTCTTCGAGTTGGGTGATATTGTGTGTATATTTTCCCTCTTCATATTGATTTGGATCCTTTTACTGGTTGTATCTAGTTGGATTGTTAAAATATCTGATGTATGTTGAATGTTATTTACGCAGGTACCTTTGATTGATAGGATATTGATTCCTCGGATACGAGTTTGAAATGAATCCGACAGGAAGCTTGTGTGCTAACAACTGGGCAAGGTCCTCTTCCTTGGTCCCTCCTGGGAATGGATTGCCGACAAATTTACCCTTGGATCCATCCTCGTTCTTTGGGGTCGGTATTGAAACACCTTTCAAAGAAATCAACCAACCCTCTGCAACTCGGTGCGTGATTCCAGGTGAATCTAAAAAAGATGTTAAGATTGCGGATCAGGAAACGAGTAAACTCGAAGATTGGGATCCCAGTGCTATGTTGAATAACCTTTCGTTCCTGGAAGAAAAGATTCATCAGCTCCAGGATGTAGTGCATATGATTGTTAATAAGAAGTGTCAGCCTTTCGAACAACCTCGTGAACTCGTAACTCAGGAACAGCAACTCATCACAGCTGATCTAACATCAATTATTGTTCAGTTGATCTCTACTGCAGGTAGTCTTCTCCCTTCTGTTAGGAACACTGCTGCAAACACAAGTCCGTTGATTGGACAGCTTAGCCAGCTTCGCGGGATTAACCTTCCGTTTGGAACAGGCACAAGTAGTGGTATTCAGCCACAAAATAATTGTGGAAACAAATTGTTTGATCATTCAATTCAGAATGATGTACCTAATAAATGTGAAATGGAGCAAAACCATAATATGGAAGAACATGAACATAAAGACGAAGAAGATATGGAAGAGGGAGAGAATCTTCCACCTGGTTCATACGAGATTTTACAACTAGAAAAAGAAGAAATCCTTGCACCTCACACGCATTTCTGTACGATATGTGGCAAGGGGTTCAAGAGGGATGCAAATCTCCGAATGCACATGCGAGGTCATGGTGATGAGTACAAAACTCCAGCAGCCCTTGCAAAGCCACATAAAGAAACCGGGTCCGAACCAAAGCTTATCAAGAGGTATTCGTGCCCTTACGGTGGCTGCAAGCGTAATAAGGATCACAAGAAATTTCAGCCTCTGAAGACTATTTTATGTGTCAAAAACCACTACAAAAGAACACACTGTGACAAGAGTTACACTTGCAGCAGATGCCACACGAAAAAGTTTTCGGTCATTGCAGATCTCAAAACTCATGAAAAACACTGTGGCAAGGATAAGTGGCTGTGTTCATGCGGCACAACATTTTCAAGGAAAGACAAGCTTTTTGGACACATTGCTCTATTCCAAGGTCATACCCCAGCTATTCCTTTAGAAGAAAACAAAGGACTTGCCGAGCCACCTGATCGATGCGACGTCAAAGAAAACAGCACTATGGTAGGAAGCATGAACTTCTGTTTTGGATCAAATCCTCCAAGTGAAAATGGAGTTGATAACATCATGGATGTGAAAGGTAATATTGATGATCCTATCAATTACTTCTCATCTTTGAACTTCGAAGGTTGTAACTTTGGCGCGTTTAATGAATTCTCACAACCTCCATTCGAAGATTCAGACAGCTCTTTCTCTTTTCTCATGTCGGGATCGTTTAATTATGCTGCTAAGCCTGGTGGTGAATCATGTTCTGACAATCTGTAACAGTTTATGATGGTCTTAATCTACATAATATCTATGTTTTCTTTAATACATTGTTAATGAATAAGCTTTTTGTTTCTGCTAGTTTTATAAAGCCAACCAGGTATTTCATGTACTCGCGCCGTTTCTTAATATAGAAATATTAATTCTCTTGAAGCTCTCATGCAAATAGAGATTATGTGCAGCCATATACCATTGATTGCAGATTTCAAATTCAGAGGATCTTCACTGTATAGAACAAATATAATTTGACAATTTGAACTAATTGTAGATGATATTGTTTGAGTATGTGGATAGATAATATGATCATATGTCACTTTTTTTCTTGTCAATTCAATAGCTCAATCATTTAGTCTTGTTATTCATGTATGACATGATGAAGCCTTTTTAAATGGCATGGCCACTAACTTATAAAAAAGGCTTAAAAAAGCAATCAAAATGGATCACTACCTTCCATCATGTCTCCATAAATAAATAAAAAGTGATAGGAAAAAATGATTAAAAAGTTAAGAAATAATTAAAAGAAGGATTCAGATCCTCTACATCTAAAATTCCTCTACATCCTCTCTATCTCTTTCATTATATGCTTTTGTTTTTGAAGCAGAGGATCCAATCTCGTATCAAAAGAAAAATTAAGAGATATATAAAAAATGATGGAGAGTAATGTAAATATCATCTCCCCTCCAAATGCCCTCGTTTTGGAGAGGAGCTAAAATTAGCTTTTGAAGGGATTTTACTCATCTCCTCTCCAACCAAACAAGCACGTAAAGAGGTGGGGTAGAGAGAATCCAAATCCATAGACATGTGAAGTTATGTCACTTAATCGAACTCTTCCGAAAATACTGAAGTGAAACGCGCAAATATGAATTTTCTGCTCACAACTATTACTGTTAAATTTCTTAAATCAATTAGCAACCTTCTATGTCTTTTCACTTTTTCTTTGAATCCTACTATATGATTATGGAATGTTTGAGGTCCACGAATTGAGTACACACAAGCCAGGAGGTAGATTGACAGAGCCATCAAATGAGCTAACTCTGCCCACCTTGAGTTGGCCCACTGCTGGTGGGTTTGGCTCACATATTTTTTTATTAAAAAAATATCTAAATATTTTTTAAAAAATAAATAAAATTAAAACACTAACCATTCCACAAATTCAATTTCAAATCTATCCAAGTCTTAATACCAAATTCAAGATAATTAAAATTACAGCGGTATCGGCTCAGTATATATTAAAGATGAACTAGTAGGTCAGAAAAATCATGTGATTAACCGAGCTTCAAGAAAAAACAAATCGTTTGGAAAAATCTAAGTTCAAATTTGTGCTGCAATAATTCTAGTGCACAATTTTCTTTAAGAAAAAGAAGCTAATACAGGCATTCTTACAGCATTCATCATTTTCATTGAACATAAAAAAAATGGATCCAGGGAACTGTGGAAAGGAGAAGAATTGGAGTTTTGAGAGTAACTCGTAAAAATGAAAATTAAGACTAATTGTTTAAGAGATTAAACTACAAAAACCGTTAAGTGACAAGGAGCTTCAGACCAGCCTTTGATGGCAAACAACAATATTTCTCTCTTAAAACCACATCATCTTGGCAAGACCAAGTCAGTCCTCTTGGAAAGCTGTTACCCCACATAAACCTCTCAGAGAAAGGGTTGGCTAAACTCTGACGAAATTGCTGCACTGTCTCACATAGCAACCCCTGCACATTTTTTGTTAAAAGTTAGAGAGAAAACATAGTTGTCAAAACATAGTTATTTTGTGAGCCTTGGCTGTTAGATTAATCTAGCAGCCAAGAGCATTTTATTTCGACTCCAAGATTAATCCAAATGCCGATGTTTGACATGGATTTGAGAGGCTGCAGAGAATCAAAGGGTAATGAAGAAATACCTTTGCCATGGATTTGATTTTCAAGACGATATCATCACTAAGAAGGACAACATGTCCAACATTATATTTCCTTCTATATTCAAGAGCACAGTCAAGGATGTGATCTTCAACCATAGGAAAAGCACAGTCAATGATATGAATCCACCACTTTGTATTCCCCATGCATTCTTCAATCCATTTCAAGGCCAAATTAGCCTCTGAAGTCTTTCTAAAAATTCCAAATTGTTGCTTAATGCTTCCCAATTCTCTTATGACTGAAAAAATTGTTGCTTAAAAGTGTCATCATTGAGAACCAATTTAAAACAAAATAACAAGGCATGTGATACTCATTTGTACCTGATTGTGGAATGATTAAACGAGTCCCCTTGAGACCTTGTAAAAGCTGCAAAGCCTTTCTTGACTCCTTGTTCAGAAGGGAAGCAGTATCTACAACCATGTCCCAGCTCTTCTTTCGTTCTTCACTAATACTCTGCAAACGAAAAACATAATGTAAGCAATAAATAAGCATATATAAGAAATAACCATTGATCAATTCACAGTCAGAATGATATTATATATATGATGTCTTACAGAAGGCTCAGTGTGCTTGTATGAAATATGTCCACAGTTGCTGGCTCTAGCAGTGACCCCAACAATGGATTTTGCAGCAGAAAGAGGACTATAGATCCTTGAATTGCTATTGCCTCCAGAACTCATTAGCGATTGTAAGGGTCTCCGTTCCACTTTCTTCTTTCTTAATTCCGTAGTATCGTGACGCTCAAGAGGCTTTCTCCCGGACAGCCATTTTAGTGCTTCTCTTGGAGTCAGGTTCTCTTTGTTTGAGATTGCACTTGCACTTCTTTCAGCTGAATAGATGATGGGACTAAAGTTGGCATTCAAATTCTGTGACCTTTGTGACTTCCATTCTTGTGCCTCTCTTGGAGTCTGGTTCTCTTTGTTTGAAATCGCACTTGCACTTCTTTCAGCTGAATAGATGATGGGACTAAAACTAACCGTCAAATTACGTGACCTTTGTGACTTGGAACTTTTACTTTCTTCTAGCACGCCTTTCTTTCCTATAAACTGCAAGTGAAAGGTGTTTGTGGGGCTTGAGATTTCCTTATTTGGAGTGAACATTTCTTCTTCATCCAAGACAGAGAAAAGATCCTTTGGCATTGGTTTATTTGTGATATTGATATCCTTCAAGTTACTCATTACAAATTTAGTGTCAACATTAGGTGTGTTCAATAATCTGCTCTTCCTGGTTCGATCTTGAGGCGCACTCGCAGCCTTATCTCTTTTTGACAAATTATCACTACCAAAGGTTGAACTTCCCTTTGCTGATTCTTCTATACAGCTACTTTCAAGGATTCCCATGTCAACGTTTCCATCCACAGTAACAAGAGATTGCGGGGTCCAATTCTCTTTCTTGTCTGTAATCTCTAGATCAGCTTCCTGAGTCACTGAAGGATTAAGTGACTCTGTCTGAAAGGATTTCACAGTATCTTCATATGTTTCATCCAGTGGGCTAACCTCATCATCACTACCAAAGGTTGAACATCCCTTTGCTGATTCTTCTATACAGCTTCTTTCAAGGATTCCTGCGTCAACTTTTCCATCCACAGCAACAAGAGATTGCGGGGTCTGATTCTCTTTCTTCTCTGTAACCTCTAAATCCAGATCCTGAGTCACTGAAGGATTAAGTGACTCTGTCTGAAAGGATATCACAGTATCTTCAACTGTTTCAACCAGTAAGCTGCCTTCTTCATCACATGGTTTAACATTTAGGTATGCCTGCAATTCCTTGTCACCTTTACTTTCCTTTTCTCCATCAGATATCGAATCCACGGCAGCTTCTTCAACAATCTTGATTTGTTGAAAATTGATTACAGGAATTGCTTCCTCAGCTAGTGAAGATGTGTTTTCAGAAATGAAAAGTCTTGCAACACTGGTTAATATGTCGTCAATCCTGTCATTTTCTTCAAAGAAGAATTCTAATTTGTGTTCTCTAGGTGCTACATTCACTGCAGCTACACCATTTTCATCAAAAGCGGAAGGATCCGTATTTTCAATGCACATCTTTTCAATATCTTCAACAATTTCATTAAGAGAATACCCTTTCTCAAGGCAACAATTAGCATTCAGGTTCTGCAATTCTGTCTCATACTTTTCACCGCAATTACCTTGTTCTTCTCTATCAGAGAGTGAATCCATAGAAAGTTCTGCATCAGAATTGGTTGGATGAGATCCAGAATCAGTCATGTCCTCAGAATCGAAAACACTTGCTCCAGTAGTTAAAATATCTTCAATCTTGTCGGTATCTTCGAAAGTTACTTCAAAATCAGATTCTTTAGATATCACATCCACAGCAGAATCAGTCATGTCCTCAGAATCGAAAACACTTGCTCCAGTAGTTAAAATATCTTCAATCTTGTCAGTATCTTCGAACGTGACTTCAAAATCAGATTCTTTAGACAGCACATCCACAGCAGCATCGTCTTTTTCATCAAAAGATGCGTCACGATTAATCCACTGTTTTTCCGCCGAAGATTGTTGGTTCAATTTAGTGCCCAGGATACATATGTTGTGTTTAAAACATTCCCGCAATGTGCAAAGCAAATTAGTCTCTTCCAGCATCTCCACATCTTGACAAGCTTCATTTATCTGTGTGTTATCAGATTCATCAACTGATTGCACATAAGGTGGAGATAGAAAACAGATTTGACATCCACATAGTTTATTTTGACCATCACAACATGATTTTTCATTTCCACAAGAGTCATTATCAACTTCAAATGTCTCATCTTTAGATTGGTTCTTCTTTTCATCATCACAACTTAAAGAACCAATCTTCTGCAGGCCAAAGCCAAACGATTGAAAAAGAAAAAAATAAAGAAAAAATAAAATCAAAGATAACACTAAAACATTGCTTAACAAACACACAAAATTAAAAACTAAACTATTTCAAATTTTGAAAAATTGATCATCCTAATCCTAAGTAACTCACAAAATTGCAATTGACTAAAGTTTCTGTTCTGAAAGCCAAAGCCAAAATAAAATTAAAAAAAAATCAAAGATAGTCAAACATTGATTAATAACAAACAAAAATTGAATAAATAACCAAACTACTCCTCCTTAAAACTATATTTCAAATTCTGAACTAGCAACACTTATATAGAACTAATAAAATTCTGAACACAGAACTAAAACAATAAACAAAAAAAACGAACATTTACAAGAAATAAAAATTAAATAAATAAACAATAAAAGAAACACAAATGAAATGAAGAAATCAAAAGCAAGAACAGTGTAATAATAGGTAAAAAACAACATAAAATTGAAATAAAACGGTACCTTTAATGCGTCGGCATCGAATTTGGATACAAAGTGAAGATGATAAATCCTACTTGAAACCCCAAGTTGAAAACTATCACCTTCTTTCAGTTCAACACTGACACCATGTTCAAGCTTTCTACCACTCACCCAAGTTCCGTGCACTGTCACCACACAGAATAAAAACTCATCAAGATTCATAGAAAAAGGGAAAAAAAGAATATACGAAAAATTGGGGAAAAATAAAATAAAATAAAATACCAGAAGATAAATCGAGGAGGGAAATGGAACGAGAAGAAGGAGTGAATCGAATTTGCAAGTGGAAGCGACTGATGCTAGGATGAGTGAGGACTATATTGCAATTCGGATGTCGACCAACGAGAAGAGTGTGATCGTTGTTGTTGTTGTTGTTATCGTCATTATCGTTGTTGTTGAGGACGATGAAGATGTTCTTGAGGATTGATTTGTTTTTGAAAACAGTTAACACTGGAATTATGGATTGTTCTGGTTCTTGATTAGGGTTAGGGTTAGGGTTAGGGTTATCGGAGATTGAAGCCATTGGGAGGAAGGAGAAGAAAGCGGGAGCTGAAGGTTGAGAGAAATGAGAAAGAGAGGAGTGGATATGTGTTTATTATGCTATGTTTTGAGTAACGGCTACTTCCTTAATAAGCGTTTTTTTAATTTAATTTAATTTAAATTTAAAATATGTAATATGATTATTGAGTTTTTATTGTCAAATTAAGACAAATTAATTATTACTTAGTATTATTTCAAAGCCCAAGTCTTCAAAGATTATTTTGACAAGAATTTGAAGTTATTGCTAAAAAAAATAATAAAAGAATTTGAAGTTATTATGAGTCTTATTATGAGCAACGGTCATTGTGTATTATTGTCCATATTAAATGAATTATTTGGCAGCATATGAGTTTGAAGGAGATTATTTGGTAACCTCCTCAAATTCTCAAATATTTGCAGCGAATGCTTACAAATTCTCAAATCGGATGTCGTCGTCTTTAGGGTGTGTTTGGTTGGAGAGGAAAAAAAACACGGATTTCAATGAATGAATCTAGACTAAAAATTAGACCAAATTCATCCATTGAAATCCGTGTTTTTTTCTCTTTTCATTTTCTTTCTCTTAAACCAAGCAAGGGCTAGGTAATTGTTGGTTTAATTGTCTTCAGTTTGTAGGTCACATGAACATCATTGTATTTTATATATTTAGGGAGGGGAATCCTTGTCCAAATATATTGCTAATATTGGTCTTTATTTAGATAGTCTCACCTTGTGGCAGATGTAACAGCCCGGGCCTTCGGCGCTCTCGGCACTATTACCTCACGATCTTCTACACCCCCTTTCAATACTGGAGTTTTTGCCTTTCGTGCGAATCGAACCATATACCATAGAGATAAGTACTTGTTCAATCCATTCCTCTACATATATATTATCAATATTTCTGTCCGGGTTTTGCACCCTTGTGGAATCTCGTTCGATCTTGGATTGGTATTTCTTCGGTTGATCCGTTAGTGCTTCACGGTCATTTTCTTCAGGTCACATATTCAGCAGTTGATTCCCGAACACGCCGCTTTTTCATTTGGCTGCTTTGGTTATGTTGTATCTGACATGAACGAAACAATAAAGTTTTTAAGGCGGATGAATCTATGATCCTTCAATTATTAGAGAAACTAAGGGTTCATTCCCTTTGATGAATAAAAGCTTATAATGTAAATATTGGTTTAAATTCTCACATGCGGTGGTCAAGCCCCTTGACTTGGGCATTGGCTAGTGTTGTTTGACTCTTTGTAGACTCTTGGGGTTCTTGTTAGCACGCTTTGTGCCAATCAGAACTCGTTATTAATATATCAATTCCATTTTTGTTTGTTTAAAAAAATCTAGTTATTATAGTTTATATTTAAATTTGTTGAGATATATGAGAAAATATATATAATAAAGAGACGTCATATTAAAAGTTCTGTCTCACAAGAAAATTGACTAAAATTTAATTGAAAAGTTCTTTGAAAGTGACTAAAAAATTCAAGAATTCTAATACATCGATTCTATACTACTCTCTCCGTCCAAATTTAATTGATACAGTTGATTGTTTTACGCATGTTGATGCATAACTTTGATGATTAATATTTTTAATTGTATAATAGTAAAAATGATAAAAATTTGATATTTAAAAATTCTCATCGAGACGAATCAAACAACATCTTATATGTTAATATTTATTTTTGTTTATTAGTAAAAAAATAAGGTCAAAGCAACATATATAAATAGTGCATAACAGTTAACTGTGTTAATTAAATTGGGACGGATGAAGTATATATATAGGAAAAACTTAGTTTTGAGGTTAGCCTTTTTTGAAAAATTCTCATAATACTCTTAACAGTTTTTTAAAACTTTTCTTAACTTCTACATTTTTTTAACACTATTTTTAACTACTATTTTAATAACTTCTTCGCTCAAACAAAAAATAATTTAATAATTTTATGCGGATCACATAAATGGACACATGACCACACAAACAGGCACGCGTTTGGCCCACTAGTTTATATATGAAATAAAAACCGAAAATTCACGAGCCTACGAATCCCAACTAGATTCAGTTTCTAGTGTTTTTCAAACATAGAATCAAACTAGTTGATTGACTTAAAACATTTCTTTTTTTAAAAAATAAATTCATCCCGTATACCCGTACTATAATTATTTTCCTATTTTTTCAAGAGTGACCTTGGACATAGATAGACACCATGCAAACCGTTAAGAAATCCTATATCGGATTTAAGATGACCTTAACATAAATTTATAAAGTAGAGACAATTCTCACTTGATAAGATTGGGGCAATTCTCCTAACATAGATTATTACTAGGAAACAAACCGCATTTATATAAGTGAATTCAATCAAACACTCAAATGATATCCGAATCTCCCCAATTTGAACCGCCTATTATTAGGGATGGCAAAAATATCCATACCCACGGATATCTGCGGATAAAATCCGCCACAGATACGGAGCGGATAGTTTAATGGATATTCATGGATAAAATAAATGGATATTTCAATTATCTGCATTTAATGGATACGGATGCGGGTTTAATACTATCCGCGCCCGCGGATATCCATACCCGCTAAATAATTAGTAAACTTACTTAAATATCTCTATTTACATATAAATTCTAGAATTTTTATATAAAAAAATTATATGTTTATATTTTATCTTTTGCAGTTTGGTTGTTTTATATAAATTATAGTTTTGTTTGGCTCTTTTGCAATTTTGTGAGGTGATTTTTATTTGTAGATTGGGTGTTTTCATTAAAAATAGAGAGCAAAATTTATGAATATTATGTGTTATGTTTTGTCTTTAAAAAAAAATTTTTTTTTTTCAATAATTAGATTTTTTTTTAATAAAAAAGTATGATCCATGAATATTTGTTAATATCCGTGGATACTTCAATATTTGTGGATTACCCGCTTAGTGGATATCCGCACGGATATGAAGCGGACACGGATATCATATTTGTCTGATAGAGCGGACACAGATATCACACTATCCGCGTCCATGGATATCCATTGACATCTCTACCTATTATCAGATTTCTACTATTAGTCATATTTCTACTATTTGATCGTACACCGTTTATATTCAAGCATTAAACCTAATATTAATGGGGCATGAGGATGTATACTAAAAAATCTAATATCGTGGACAATATTACTGCAATATGATTCGTATATAACATAACAGGTAGTAATGACAAAAGAGTTGAAGATGATTCGGTGGTTGACATGTCACAGTTAACAAGACACAAATTTCCAATCCCCTCAACTGGAAATGTATTCCACAAGTTAAATATGTGTCGCAGGCACCAGATATAGAGTTATGTTAGAGACAATCACTCTTTTGACAATTCGATCCCTCACTCTTATCATTTCAACTTTGTCCTCTATTGTAAATTTAACTCATCAAAAATGAAAAATATATACTCCCTCCGGTCTTATATATAAGAAAACTTTTACTTTTTAGATTCATTGTAAAATGGATGAATCTAGACAATAATATAGTTTACATACATCCATTTTACAATGAACCTAAAAAGTAAAAGTATATCTTCCTGTGTCAAATATTCCAGAGTTTCTTTGATCCGAATTCATATATATATAAACAAATTTTTAGTTTTTAGATTCATTTAATAACTAATGTATATAATTTATAGCAAATATTCATCACATTAAGCATTAGTTAATTTTTTTGCCCCAAAGGCCAAATGGCTAACATCTTTGTTTGTTTTATATTTGTGACTGGTATAAGAGATTCCCTGCAAGCAGCGGAGTCAAGGCCTGGCAAGTGCCCGGACTCAGCTCAAACTTTTCATTGGGTGTGGGCAAATAAGCTACTATAAAAAATTTCTTCTCATAAATTAGTGTAGGCATGTGCGACCATAGTCACTAACCTAGCTCCGTCCCTGAGTGTTAGTTTAGGGCAAAACTAAAATTTTTAGAAACTAATTTATAGTAAAATTGAGATTTTTCTGTGCAAAACTGCGATTTTGCCCGAGTTTTAAAAATTTCTAGCTCTGCTGCAAGTATAACATAGAGAAGCAAAGCTAGGTGTGTTTCCAGAGTTGATGATGAGAATCTCCCAAAGAGATAGCAAATTGTGATATACAAGCTATATTAAATGCAACTTTCTGGAAGTTATTAATGTTGTGCATCTATCTATCTATCTGGCTACATTGTACTCTCCTATAGCTACTACTGTAGTACATACAGGAAAATGAAATGGAGCTATCATGCATTAATAATAGCTGGCTAGTTAAAAGGTACATAGTTGAATTGAATAACAAAAACATTGAACGGAAATACATGGAATTAGTGTTGACAAACATTGTCTTTGCTGCTAAAACATCCATACCTATGACACATTATTCAGACCATTCTAATTCTCTTTTGCACCAATTAACACTAGGCAACAATTACCAATTATGGCTTACAACTTTTTTTTTTTCACCACCAGTTTAATCTGGTTTGGGGGTCTGGCATCAAGTGGTTTCAGCCTCCTCCTGACCGCAGTTGCGGGAGATCGAACCGTGATCTTCCCTACCAAGTTCAGCGTCAATCACCACTGAACCAACTAACGATTGATATGACTTACAACTTAGTATAACAACTATCATAACATTCACAAAATAGAGTACTCCATCTGTTCCAAAATATAAGTAAAAATTGGTCAACAAAAGTAAATGTATTTAGTCCAAATTTTAAATCAAATATATTAAGTATCTTTGACTCACTTTTGCTTATATTTTAGGACGGAGAAAATACATTATAAGAAAAATTATAGTATTAATTAATCGGATGCATACAGATATATACAGAGATAAGAGAGAATCATATATATAGGTAGGCAGAGGAGGTTCCAGCTGAAGGCATTTCGTGTCGCTATTGGTCTGTTGGTTGGCAAAAGAATTTTACTATATGTTAAAAAATGTGAATTTAGCTATATTGAATTATTTTTTTTTTTTTTAAAATCAGGTATTTGTATTTTCTACGCGTAACGGCATAAGTTAATTCCTTGAGTTTTATTGGATTCAAATGCGCGGCAAATTTTTCTCAAGAATTTTAATGTTGCTGCATATTCAAGTCAGAGTCATACTCAAGATTTTGATTAAACTAAAATAGATTCGTACCATCTCATCTGAACACTCTTGAGTAAATAATATGAAATTTGATATTCGTTGATCGTAAAAAATATAAAGTCTGATCCATTAATTTCCATGCTGAACTTGAGCAAGCCCAGTTGCCAACAATTTCATCTCACACACGTGATAATCCTCTAACCAAGAGTTGATGGACTAATTTCTATCCTCATAATGCATATAGACTCTTCTTTGTTATTGTATTGATTTTGGGGGCATCTAGCATGGATCGGTCCAATGATGGACCTTACTATTTTTAATAAATTTTCATAAAATATTATTTTTGTTTTAGATTTTTATTGTTATAATAGTTACTTTTTCTTAAATTAATAAAGGTCCATTTTTAGAATATTTTTTAGATGTCAATATACACGCATCCTAATTTTGGTCCTACAATGATAAATACTTTTTAAATTTTTTTTTGATGAAATACTAGTAATTAATTTAGGGTGAGAGATTCACTATATTGAAAATATTATGAAATATCAAATACAAATGTAGTACCTTACCAAGAAAAAAAATACAAATTTAGTACAATTCATGCTCCGATTTTATATATAAATAAAAATGGTTTTTTTTAAAATATATATAATATTTTTAAAAATTATTATATTATAGTATAAATATTTCACCATAATCTCCTTAACCACTTAAACCAAATAATTTGTTGTTAAAATGATCTAGTAATTTAACATTACCTATTTTAAATTTAATAATAATATAATTAACAATATATAATAATTTTACATAACTAAACAAATTTTCATAACTCAAATTATAAATGTTTGTGCATATGTTTTAAAAACATTACATATCTACTTAAAACGTACAATGATACATTTTTTACAATAAAATATTAGTAAAATTGGTGATTATTTTAGTTTCTAAGATCAAATCCGGAATTTTCACCTGAAACTCCTTCAATATACTTTAATTTATCAAACGAGCTACCACATGACTAATGCAACTGGAATTTTTTTTTTCCGTGAATAGTTTTTCTTTAGGTTTCTTATAAAAAAAATATATAATTATAAGTCATGTAAAAGAATATGTAAAATTCTTTAATATTTTAAACTCAAATATTCGAAAAAAAATTTATAAATTCCTTAACCCGTGTACACACATAATTACTATAGTTATTATCACTTCTAAACTTCTTATATTAATTTCAAGAGTACTTTGAGCTTTGCCCCTCTTTTTGTACAAAATAAATATTAAGAGTATTTTGACACCAAATCCTATCCATTTACTTTATTTGGTCAAATGATTGAAATTTGTTAGATATCTTTTCTTTTTCTTTGTTTTACAAAATTTTTAAAATAAATCTTCTAATAATTAAACCAATAATTTTCTCCTAAGTTATAACTATCGCTAACTCAAACTACACAATCCCAGCGGCGAAGGATAGTGTATCCATGGGGTAGCCCTTGCTATCCCAAAAAAAAAAATATATATATTTAGTAGGTATAAATTTATATTTAGCTACCCCTAATTATATATATTTGGCCACCCTAAATAAATTTATTTGTTTAACAAGAATAATAAATATATTAGTCTATTATTAGTCAAAATAGATATAGGTCCATAACCCATTTTTATTATATTATTATTATGGCTTATTTCATAATTTGGTCTGTTATGTTTATTTTAGCTCTCGATTTGGTCTCTTTTGTTTTAAAAGGTTCACGTTAGTCCCTTATGTTTTGAAGTTACCATTAATTTGTCCCTTCCGTCAATTTTTTTTTTTAACGCCGTTATTTTTTGACATGTGACTAACGGTGACACCATGTGGATTTTAAAAAAAAAAGACTTAATTCTTAATTTGGTCCCTTATGTTTTTTTTAGATATCAATTTGGTCCCTTATGTTTTAAAAGTTTCGCGTTAGTCTCCTATGTTTTGAACGTTACCATTAATTGGTCCTTTCCGTCAATTTTTTTCAATGTCGTTATTTTTTGACACATGGCTAACGGTGACGACATGTGGATTTTTAAAAAATAAATTAACATATAATAATAATACCACTTCAAGATTAAAAAAATCAAAAAATGAAATTAAAACATAAATCAATTTGGGGGGAACGAAAATTTAGGGTTTGCTGAAAAAGTGAAAAACGATTTGAATATAACGAATAAGCGATTGAAAGAATAAAGAAATGAGCGATTGGATTATCAACAAACCCTATCTTCCAATCGCTCATTTCTTTTTTGAAGATAGCGAATAAGCGATTGGAAGAATAAAGAAACGAGCGATTGGGTTATCCACAAACCCTATCTTCCAAAAGTTAATGTTAATCTTTTTATTTATTGGATTATTTTACTACTCCCTCCGTTCCTTTTTATAAGGAACAATTTGGAAAAAACACACAAACCAAGGAATCTTATTTTTTTTATTAAAAATTCTAAAGTTTTATAATTTATTCCAAAACTAACCTTGGTGTAATTAATGCATAGGGAATATGTTATTGTAATTAATGCATAACATTGAAATAGATAAAGGGTAGAAATGTAATTGTTTAATCAATAAAGTATGAATTTAATGATTGTTTCTTATAAAAAGGAACAAATTTTTTTTTCAAATTGTTCCTTATAAAAAGGAACGAAGGGAGTATTACTTTTGAATTATTTTTATATTTGGCCACCTCATGAAAATATAGCTAGCTTCGCCGCTGCACAATCCCAAAATTATCTATCCTTAACTCAAAACTACAATCCCTCAATCATTTGTGTGTAGGATAAGTAATAACAAGTTTCTACGCATTTGAGTACATGAGGTTATTTATGGATTATTGAATAAAAAAGATAAACAGTTCTTGTTCTTAATCGATATTCTTATGAGGGATTATGAATTTAGAGTTAGCGAGAGATAATTTAGGAGAAAATTATTGCTTGAATTATTAGAAGATTTGTAGAAAAAAATAATATAAAATAAATTTCAGTTAATAGAATTCGGTGTCAAAGTAAAGTTTGAAATTTGGTGTTAAAGGATCCTAATTCTATTTTTAATTGTTTAGTTTTGATATATATTGATTAAAAAATTTATATTTGTCAATTAATCATAAATTGTCACAACAATATTTAGTGATCGTCTACATACTTGGAACTTTTTTTCTTTCTTTTGACTAAATATATTTGGAACTTGTTATCCACAAACAATGGTGTTTTATCCAAAATAAATGTGAATATATCTGGAATCTTCACAATTATAAATATTCATTTTACTACTTATTTTTGTTTTGACTAACTTCTAACTTTTTTTTTAACAAAACTAACTTCTTACTTCTAACCGTAACATTTATTGCCAGATAAAAACAGTTCCCATAGGAAAGAAATATTTTTTTAATTGATTTCTAGATTATAAGGTGATTCATGAAGTCATTGGTATCTTTAAACAATTTTTTTATTTTGGTTGAAAGGGACCTTTTACAATAACTTTATCTACACATAAAATGACATTTTAGGATAGCAAGAAACCGCATCTTACTCAAGTTGTAAACCTGGGTTTCATAAAAGTCATCTACATTCATCATCACTTCAACTAGGGTTTTCCACTTTCACCCAAAAGAAAAAGTGAAAAATTAGGGTTCATCATGCTTTATAGAAAAAACAAGAAAAAAAGACATTAATTACTTAATTCCTTAAAAAGGATACATACATATATATGCTTCATATATTTACCTGAACCCTTACTTAAACAACCTACCAACTACTAAAAATTAAAGATCTTAAATAATAATAATAGTAATAATTCATGACATATATATAAATAAATAAAAAAAGATAGACAAAAATATTAATTATAGCTATAGCTAAAGGAATCAATCATCATTTTGAGTGTAGATTATTACCAAAATGATGAAAAGTTGTTAGGACATAAGATTGTATCTATCATATCATCATCATCAAAGTGATTGCCATGCTGACACAGTTAGCAAAAACCTATTTTGCCATCCTAAAGAAATAGCTTTTCCATCATCTCTTTCTGAAACCCTGAAACCACCACCACCTCCACCGCCGCCACCGCCACTTTCTTCCTCAAATTGAAGTGGACAATAATTTGTCCTCATCTTAAGTAACAATTTAGCTTGTATCAAACACTTTGAACTCATTTTCATACCAACAAATCCATGATTCTCCATTCTACTTTTCCATGTTTCCATTTTTTCATATTTTGCACATTCAACACCAACACCATCATCAACATCATAATTATTAAGCATACTCTTAATCTCTTTTCCAAAAACCTTCTTTTCAATTCTTAACCTTTCAATGCTCTCAAGTGGTAAACAATCATCAAGTGAATCAAACATAGCTGCAAAATAATGTAATGTGTCTGTGAATCTTGATAAGAAGGTTCTAGAAGGATTCTTACTACCTTCTTGTTCAACAACTATGATGATTGAAGGATTAAGAGAATGAACAAATCCCAATGTGTCAGTTATTTTCATTAAACAACTTAATTTGTTCAAATAGGAAACTAAATTAACTGCCACAGTTTCATTTTTCTTCTTCCTTAAGTTAATTACTCTTGATCCTCTTAATAAACCTTGAAACTCGAAAACAATGTTACCAAAACTTTTCGCGAAACTAACTAACCTAGATTCAGTTTCTTGAAGTTCTTTTAAATTCTTACCGAATCCGGTTATTCTGAGAGAGATCTTGTTTCCACTTGTTGCTTTCTCCGAAAGAGATTGAATCAATGAAGGCCATTGAAAACCGTATGAAACATCGAAATCAATCACATGTATCGAACGGTTATTTTTCTCTTCTTCTTTTTCAAAAGTTTCTAAGATAACTTGATTCGCGGTGAAATGCGCAAATTGATAATACGGTGAGACTCGATAGAGATCTGTGAATGCGAGAAACTCTTCGTCGATTGTAGGTTCTTCCATCAACATTTCGTAGAATGGTGATTTTTTTGTGAGGAGTTTCGCGGTTAAACCATCGGTGAAATAGGCCACAACTCGTTGAACTGAATCGCCGGTTAATGAAACAATTTGGTAAAGATCGGTTAGGTTTTCGAGTGATGAATCGAAGTTGTTTTCATCGACTGAAGTAGCTGTTGTGAGGAGTAAGTGAATTATTGGAAGACCATTTGAATCTTCAATGTTGAGAGTGTTTTTTCTTAGCATTTGTTCTCTCATTTGAAGTAGTCTAAAGATTTTTCCTTCATAGCCTTCATAGGGGTTTCTATTAGTACTACTCATCATAGAAACATTGTTGTTTTCTCTTGTGATGGTTTTTCCTTTGTTTTTTCTTTCTCTATTGAATGAAAGGCTAAGATTCAGAAGCTCATCTTCCTCTGAATCTTCCATATCTGAAAAAAGGAGAGGAAATATATAATATAATCTTTGTTTGAGTGTATGAAATGGAGAAAGGGGGAGAGAGAGAGAAAATCTATGACATAAAAGGGTGATATGGTTTGTGGACTTTTATGAGGGAGAAGTTCACAAAAATTCCTTCATGTCATGACATGGCTATATATAGGAGGAAGAGACTAAAGAAGGAAGGATCAAATATTTTTTATTATATTCTATTATATTACCTTCATATCCCGCAATAACTATTATATCGACTTGGATTTCCTGCAGTCAAGAAAACTATGTAATTAATCAGAGTATTGTAGGTTTTATGGTTAAGATTAACCGATGAAGATTTAAAATTCAAAATATTATTATAACAGATCGGTCACCTAAGATTACCATTTTCCTATTGTATGGAGAAAGAATCATTTTGGTCATTGATTATGGTAACTATATATCGGATTTGGATTGTCGTCTATAGTAATTGCTTCAAGCATGTTGTGAATTCGAACTGAACCACACCAATAACCTTAGTGTGTGGAGCAAATTGAATAAGCAATCAAACGAGCGAGAATAACAATAGTAATCGCGAACAAATAAACAACCACAAGCGATAAAGAGACACACAATATTGTTTACCCAGTTCGGCCAAATAAAGACCTACGTCTGGGGGAGAGGGCATCTCTCCGTTCCACTATCAATCAAGTTTCAAAGTTACAAAGAAATCCCCACAACAAGGGTTACAAGAAATAGTTTGAATCCTATTCTACCCAAGTCCCGAATTTCTTCCCGTGACCAAGAAGTTCAATTACAAGTGTTTACCAAGGTGTTTAATTGATTCCCAATCCCTAGAATTATTGCCAAGAGAATTCTCTATAAACCCTAGTCTTTTGATTGGCTGCAAACCCCTGAAAAATCACTTCTTTCACTCAGAAAACGCAAAACAGCATATATAGTCGCGCGGGCCTGCGCCCCGCGCAGACACCCTGCGCCCCGCGCAGATGACAGGGAGCCAAGCTCCTTGCTGCGCCCTGCTCAGCTTTCCTGAGCCCCGCTCAGCCTTCCTGAGCCCCGCTCAGCCATCCTATTTCTGAGTTTTTAAGGCAATTCCTCACAAATCTCCACCTTGCCTTCAAAACTATGGTGATGCCAACTTCCCATCAACCACCATGCTGCCCTCTCCAACCTCCGCCTACTCCTCGACGAAGTTAATCAAGTCCAAGCAATGCTTGAACTTAACTCTCGGTAATGATTTGGTGAACATGTCTGCTGGATTCTCCTCCGTTGCAATTTTCTCCACCATGATTTCCTTTGTCTCAATCATGTCTCTCACAAAGTGCAATCGGATGTCGATGTGCTTTGTGAGAGACATGATTGAGACAAAGGAAATCATGGTGGAGAAAATTGCAACGGAGGAGAATCCAGCAGACATGTTCACCAAATCATTGCCGAGAGTTAAGTTCAAGCATTGCTTGGACTTGATTAACTTCGTCGAGGAGTAGGCGGAGGTTGGAGAGGGCAGCATGGTGGTTGATGGGAAGTTGGCATCACCATCGTTTTGAAGGCAAGGTGGAGATTTGTGAGGAATTGCCTTAAAAACTCAGAAATAGGATGGCTGAGCGGGGCTCAGGAAGGCTGAGCGGGGCTCAGGAAAGCTGAGCAGGGCGCAGCAAGGAGCTTGGCTCCCTGTCATCTGCGCGGGGCGCAGGGTGTCTGCGCGGGGCGCAGGCCCGCGCGACTATATATGCTGTTTTGCGTTTTCTGAGTGAAAGAAGTGATTTTTCAGGGGTTTGCAGCCAATCAAAAGACTAGGGTTTATAGAGAATTCTCTTGGCAATAATTCTAGGGATTGGGAATCAATTAAACACCTTGGTAAACACTTGTAATTGAATTTCTTGGTCACGGGAAGAAATTCGGGACTTGGGTAGAATAGGATTCAAACTATTTCTTGTAACCCTTGTTGTGGGGATTTCTTTGTAACTTTGAAACTTGATTGATAGTGGAACGGAGAGCTGCCCTCTCCCCCAGACGTAGGTCTTTATTTGGCCGAACTGGGTAAACAATATTGTGTGTCTCTTTATCGCTTGTGGTTGTTTATTTGTTCGCGATTACTATTGTTATTCTCGCTCGTTTGATTGCTTATTCAATTTGCTCCACACACTAAGGTTATTGGTGTGGTTTAGTCTGAATTCACAACAATTGGCGCCCACCGTGGGGCAAGGGGATCATTTGATTCAAGTACCATGGGTTTGAAGGGGGATATTGAGTGGTTCAACGGGAGTAACGACTATGGGTTGTGGAAGGTGAAGATGAGGGCGGTTTTAATTCAAAACATGTGTTGAGGCGTTGAAGGGAGAAACACGATTGGAGAGGTCTTGCTTATCACAATGGGATGGTTGGTGTACTTTGGTGGAAACTCAGTTTGAGGTGGAGTCTTCTAAGAGTGGGAGGCTGTCAACATTGACTCTCGGGTATCTAATTGGAGATAGGGAG
Source organism: Trifolium repens (assembly GCA_030408175.1). Taxonomy (NCBI): domain Eukaryota; kingdom Viridiplantae; phylum Streptophyta; class Magnoliopsida; order Fabales; family Fabaceae; genus Trifolium; species Trifolium repens. Next base: position 57,019,174 of record CP125836.1, on the reverse strand, counting down.
GAGAGTGGTTGTGTTGAGCCAAAGGGGAACCATGGAGACCTTGTGGGAAACGTTTCAATTGTGGCTGAAGAAGTGCAAGACCTTGAGAGGATCTTCAGGGAGGCAATTGAAAACAACCTTGATCAAACTATGGAACTTGTAGGACTGCTGGAGGTAGTCGGGTGCAAGGGGAGTTTGATGTTGCAGCTTGTGGAACCGCCTAAAATTCCAAGGTTGGTTCGGAGCCAAGCAATACTTCGAGAGGACGGAGGGCACTCCGGGGGTCGAAGGGTGGTGAGGCTTGTAGGGCTGTCCTAAAAATCCATGGATAGTCGGAGGCAAGCAATTCTTCAGGAGGACGGACAGGTTCAATCCGGGGGCTGAAGAGGGTAAGGTGGAGCTTGTAGGACTATCTAAAATTCCGGTGATAGTTGGGATACAAGCGTTTCTTCGAGAGTACGGAACTGAACACTCCGGGGGTCGAAGAGGTAGCGGTGAATCTTGTGGCGACCAAAAATCCTATGGTAGTGGGAGGCAAGATCTTCATGAGAGCGGAAGGCATTCCGAGGATGAAGAAAAATGAGGTAATGTTTGCGGGAAGCAAGTGGAGGCTAACGCCTAGGTCAAATTGATCGTGTTCTTTTTCTTCCGCCGGTTATTGTTTGAATTATTGCATCATCATCTCTATCGTCCTTATATTTGGTTGCTTGTTTCTCTTGCCCCACACATCAGTTTATTATTGGTGTGAGTTTATCGTCGAATTCACAACAAAGCAGTAAGTAATCACAACCGTTTAAAAGCAATCAAATGGCTATGATTAATTATTGTAATTTAAGTACAGTATAATCTCAGTCATTTATTGTTAATCAGACGGTCAAAATACAGTGTGGATAATCTTTTTCCAACTATATCCACTCAACGTATCAGAATTGTAAAACATCCGTCAATTTTATTAGTTATTTTATTCTCAAATATATTTTTATTTTTCAAGTTAGTACAAAAATTACCGACAAAAAAAGCATTGAAAATATGTTTGTAATTTTATAGCATCTCACATATTCAAGGGACTAAAATTATGTTTTGTCATTGTGATAATTAATATATGTATTTGCCAATAAGACGGAGAGATTAAGAAAGAATGGTATCTTTATATTCTTTATTACAATCAGTGTCTTGGGTGAGGAAAACACATTGATCTTTTCATTGTTATTATATTAGCATTAGAATTAGAAATGCTTTTTGAAATGAAAAATGTATATTAAAGAGATTTTTACTCCTTTGGTAGTTGAGATGGATTGGAAGATGCCATATGAATTGGACAAGAAACAGCGTTGTCATTAGGGAATCAAACGTACCGTCCTTCAACAATTCTCTTTATATACACTTTTTTCCATTCCCCTTCTAATTAATAATAACAAGTTTTTTAGTATATATCTAACTTCATCAATATATACTATTCCTTTTCTTCACTATACATATATATATTCATTTCCTTTGATCAAATTGGCTATATCTATAGCTATAGATTCCATGTGTGATCAAAATATATCAAGAATTAAGAGAAGAAATGTTCTCTCTCTCTATATATATATTAACTGCATATTTTATTAAACTCACCAACCAATAAGGAAAGGAGAAAACCAAAGAAACAGACTACAATATATTGGAAACGGATTTATTGGACGCTGTAACAGTTATGGACCGTCCGATCACAATTTTGTGACTGAGATTGTTTTCAGTAATTTTATAAATAAATTATTTTGATCCGTCCAATCTGATGATTAATGACTGAGATTTCTTACAACAGGAAAAATGTGTAATTTTCTACTGCGGGGAATCCAGATCCATATATATTGATATGGCTATAAATATATACGTTCATCGGTTATGTTGTCAAATACACTTGCATAATCATAGTATATTTTTTTGGAAAGAAAATATACTAGTCAACGACATGTTTGGACATTAATAAGTTAGCAACAATATTTGAAGTTTAATTTATTTGTTATTTGATGAAGAGAACAAAGAAATTGGGATCTTTTATTATTGTTGTCAACACACACTATATATGATTGTAATTGGCACAATTTAGAGAGATTTACAAGGATTTTGGCTTTCTTATCATATATTCCTTAAGTACATAGGGATCCTCTGCAAAGGAAACTTTTTGACACTTTCTAGTCATATAATATACCAAGACAAATGGATGCTAACAAAAAAGCCACACATCTTTGCCAGTATATATTTAATTTGTGATCATATAACTTTTTTCTAGTTTTAATTTTATTTTATTTTATTAATGTGTTGTTGCATCTAATCTATATACTATAATAAGTGATTCATGAAATTAATTTTTCTCATTTTGGTATTAAAACATATATGGACCGTGCGTGACTGAATGAGAGAAAAGAGTTTGCTTTAATAAATCAAAAAGCATCTACCATTAAAGTAGGAATATATATTTCAACTTTCTTTATTAATCTCTATATTTTGCAGTATACAGTGAATCCATTGACAACACTAGGATGTCTCATGTTCATCAATAATGTGCACAGTACTTCATCCAATATCGAATCTAACGCACTGCAAATAACTAATGTTTTTTAGTCACTTTTTTTATATATATTATGCATGTGTATTTAAAAAAATTGAATTACCTTTATACGTCTAAATAATTTCATAAAATACAAAAAGACTAACACAATACCGAGTACATATTTCAATAAATGTTTTTGTAATAAATATTTGAGAAAAAAGAATATGTTTAGACAATATAAAAATGTTAACCAATCACAACTATATTTTCCGTCACACCACCATATTTAATCTCATTTTTTTATATGACATGAAAGATTAAAGTGTTCTTATTTATTGTCAGTGTAAAATTAATTTACATTATCTGTATATGTTCCTTAAACTAAATATTTTCTTACAAGTATTTTTGTAAATAGCATTTATGTATTTTTTATGTTGAATTTGTATTTATATTATACTCTATGTAGTGCTATCAATTTTTTTTTAACAGCACAAATTTTATTAAGGAGAAAATAGAAAGTACTATCAACTTAGATAATCTCATAAAAAAAAATAACATTATTTTTTTAATTAAAAAAAGTATGGGTCTGCAAAAAGAAAAGAACAATTAACTAATGAATGGTTACGTGAAGAATCTAGGAGTAATAATTTAAGTTTGTGCCTATCAATCATTTTGCTAAGAATAAAAAGTGAGGAGTTGGTATTGGTGTTGGTGTTTGAAATAGTCATTGGTAGCAGCGCTGGATCCTCTTAAGGTCACATCAAAACATGGAAAGCTTCTTAATTCTTCATTGTCTTGTTAATCGAAGACATATAACTTGCCATTAATATGCTCCAAATATGGGATAATTAATGGTCATGCGATTAATTTGAGACTGACATATGGCATTTTATTGGGTTACCAAAGTATAATTCTTTGGGATTGCATTTCCTAACTTGCCATCCAATCTAAATTAACATTAAATTATGGAAAATGCTAACGAGTGTTCTCACATGTAATTAATGTTTAAAAAGTAAAAAAATTGTTGTTTCTAATGTAAAAATTACTACTTTTGTATTCTTAGCTAGTGTCCAGGAACACTAGTTAGCATAACCCTTAAATTTTGATCTTAATTTATTTTAATCAAGTGATTGAATTTAAGTGATCAATATTTTTTTAAAAATGAATTGTTTAATAAAACTCATATTTGAGTTCCTAAGTCAAATAATTTTTTTGTCAAATTTTTATTTGCTTAATTATCGAATTCTAAATCCTTACCCAAAAAAATAATTATCGAATTCTAAATTATTAAGATTTTTTCTCCAATAAAACTAGATAATTAATACATATACAATTCTCCTTCTATCTTCTCTCATGCTGCTACTACATTAGGATGAAAAAGAAGGTAAGCTTTGCAAAACATATAAAACTTGTAATATATTTTGACATGATTATTAAGGAGAGTCTAATATTATCCTTTTTTACACAATTAGTTCCAAATTATAAGAGTTTTGAAAAATAATTTTTTTATCCTAAATTATAAATTGCTATAGAGTTTAAAGAACATGTATTGTCAATGTATATTAATTTTACACTGACAATTAATAAAATTGATTCAATGTTTCCCTTTATATTAAAATGTGAGATTAAGTTGGATGATATGAAGAAAAATATAATTCTGATTGATTGACATATTTCTTTTTTCTCATTATTTAATAATATCAGTAAAATATGTTACTTTTTTACACCATCCGTCTCAAACTATAGTCATATTTCAATTCCTTAATTAATACTAGTATTTTTTTTTTTTTGTAATTATAGAAGAATAATTTTATTAAATATACTAATGCATAATTTTTCTTTTTCAAATTTAATACGTGTTTTAATTTATGTTAAATTGTCGAAATAACTTTTGATTTGTGATGAATATATTATTATTTTTTTACTATATAATTTCATTTTTCAATACATATTAATTAAATTTATTTATTACATGCAATTTAATTTATTTATTTATTACTGTTGCAAAATTTTTTGTTTTTTACAATGTAAATTCTAAAACGACTTACACCCGTATTGAATAGAAAAATGTTATTGGAACACAAGTAATAACACATCATACTTACACTTCGTACTCTTATTTACCATATTTATACCGTGAATAATACTTTTAATTTTGTTCAGCCTTTTTCTTATAATTTTTTTTGTTGACGTTTTTTTGTAGCGCAAAAAGTCGTTAACTATCTTTAATTTTTTATTACTTTATTAACCTAAAGAATACATGTTATTAACCACTTTTTTAACATATATTTTATTAATAAGTTTTATTTTGCTGTTAAATAAAAAGTTTCACTTATAAGCTAAGAAAATGGAAGTTGTTAACCGACTATTTTATACTATGTAATGTTATTTTTTAAACTATTTGACAGTATTATAATGTTATGTATGTTAAAAAAGTATTTAATAACAAATTTTTGTGCTAAATAAAATGAGTTTAATAGAGATGCACTGACGGTGTAAAATAGTTTTACACGATCAGCCAATAAAAAATTATCATTTTGCCATGTCATATTAAGAATGTGGGGGTGACGTGGCGGAAAACATGGTTGGTGTTGGTTGACTATGTAAAATTATTTTATACTGTCGGTGCATATACATTTTTCTCAAATAAAATAGTAAATTAAATAACACATATATCACATTTTTTACCAAAAAAATAATAGTAAATTTAATTAAAAATACAATTATTTTTTGATGCAAAAATAAACTTCTATAATAAAAATACAGTTACTTACTGTTAGTAGGTGTAAATATTAGGTGTTTTTGTGCGTAAATAGCACAACGGGATTGAATAACGGATCGGAGGTTTATACAAAAGATGCTATCCAAAGAAGAAAGAGCATATAATATCGAACTAATAACAATAATAGAAATAAAAATGATATCTGAACATAAAAAAACTTATTGTCAAATATACTGTCAAGTCGTTTTGTGTGTTCTTTTAAATTATGTGTAAAATGTAGTAAGTAAAAGAGAGAAAAATAAACACATAAAATTTTAGATTCTTATTTGAGTTTAATGAATATGCTCTCTCAGTATAAATTAATTTTACACTAACATCCAATAGGTATTAAATATTTATCCATATCATACAATTGTAGTGGGGTCTAGTGGGGGTGATATTTTAGAATTAAATTTATATATTCAGTTTGTGTAAAATTATTTTATATATATCTAATAATATATTAACATATTATATTTTGTTCTGTTTAAAATACATAACGTGTTATATTTATTAAATGATGATGTGATAACATATTATTGAATGCATATGCATGTGTAAAATAATATATAAATTAAACTTGTTATTTTAATGTTTAAATTAAGAATTTAATTCATATACAATGTCAGTGTAAAATTATTTTATACATCATGTAACATATTTTAAAACATATAAATATCACATTCATTAAATAATATGATAGCACATTTTTGAATGCATATGTAAAATAATTTTATACCAACATTGCACAACAATTAAACTTTTAAATTAATAATAATATGTGATATAAATATAAGCCTCGTGGTGCATATCCATCCATAAGAAAAGAAAATAGCAAAACCGAAATGCAAGAAAGGTGTATTGTTGAAGTTCAAGTTGATGAATGGAATCGGAAAAGGTAAAACCAAAACGAGGAAGGAAAGAAAGAAAGAAAAGAAGTAAGATAGAAAAACATGCCTTGGTGTCAGATATACCCACGTGACCCTTCACTGCTACCCCCATGTACTATGTTAAACACAAAACAAAACAAAAACAAACCCCCAAACATTTTCTTAAGCAATTTTAATTTGCGTCACAAAATAAATAAATTTAAAATTAAGTACTACCACTACTACGTGTATTTTTATTTATATATAGATAAAACATGAAGTATACTAAAGAGACGAGATGGGGTGTGTGTTAGAAATCGAGCAAGGACAAGTAACTACTGCAATGCAATGCAAGAGGCTTCTTCTCTCTCTCTCTCTCTCTCTCATTCAGGTTATAGTAGTTGAAATTTTTGGATGTGTCAGACATCCCCACGTGAGGGTTTTTCAATCTTCTCTTTTCTCAAAAACAAATGCTTCCTTTCCAAAATTACATACGGAGTAGTATTTTCCATTAGTTAATTAAAGAGTTAGCTCATTTTTTACATTTTCTTATTAGTACTATAATTTTTCTACAATACTACTAGCTAGTACTCATTTTGTATTTTATAAATAAATATAGACACCAATATTTTTATTAATTTTAAAGGTACTAGGTAGAAAATGAGTGTAAAAAAGATGCATGGATGATGAATGAATATTTCCGTCCGTTTATTATTATTGTTTGCGTGTGGGTGGGTGATAGAGAGAGTGTTTGCGTGTTAAAATGATCAAAAAGAACAAAAGAGAATGGAAAGGAGTGGTGGGGGTTGAAGGTGGTGTGGTCGGTTCTGAGTATCAATCGTGTCAGTCATCAGAATGAAAAATATATTGATGGATTGAGAAAGAAAGAAAGAAAGATAGAGCAGTGAGTGTAGTGTAGTAAGTAAGTAAGTTACTATCACTCACTCATCATCAACTACATGGTGCCATGATGCCACCACTACTGTTTTGCCCTCTCCCAAAATAAACAAAGACTAATCACTACAAAATTTAATGATGGATGGGATAACATAAAGAATCTTCTTAGTAGTAAGTATAATTTAGTAATCCTAAGTAAACCATGATACTTTGGGAATATGTACTAGTATCAAATTGTGTGTACATCAATGGATTCACACCACGTGTTGTCTTCATCACTTCATGCGCATCCATTTTTAAATGAAGTTAAGAAATATTATAATGTTGAGCTTAATTAAATTAGTTGAGATATTCATTATTATATGCAAGGAGTTTGGATTCGAACTTCAGTCATTTATTTATCCATTTTAAGATGAAAGTTTTAATAAATAGACTATTTGACCAGAAAAAAACAATATCTTAAGTAACATACACAAAACTTAGTGTGTATTTGGTTTAGCTTTAGATAGAATTGATTTTGATAGAATTGATTATGGTAGAATTGATTTTATCAGAATTTATTTTAGCATAATTGATTTATGTTTGGATACAGTTATGTAAAAGTGAGTTGAACAATAAATTTCAGTGTAAAAATCATACTAAAAGCCAGAAGCTACAAATCATAGCTTCTAGCAGAATCAATTCTGGAGGCAGAATCAATTCTGCTTTAAAGTAACCAAACATCTAAAACCAATCCAAAATCAATTCTACAACTCTAGAATTGCTTTTGGTTCTTCCAAAAGCTAAACCAAACACACACTTATAATATCTGAAGTAAAAGAGTTGATCTCCGTTAAAATATGTAGTTACTTTATTTTTAGGTCGAGTTTGAATTTAGAATCTCTAATTAAAATGCAAGAGACATCAAAACAATTTTATCCAAGTACTAATAAGTTAAGACTTTTTTTTATCATGTGCAAATTATACATATTAAGTTTAAAATAGTATATTTGTATTGAAATTTGTGTATTTTATATTAAATGTATAAATTTATATTCCATTTGTCCCAAAATAAATGACCTAGTTGACCACATTTACGTTTGTCAATGTACAACTTTAATTGTTAATATCTTTAGTTATCTATTATTAAAAATTATATATTTTAAAAATACTCATCGAGATAAATCAAATATCTCATGATATGCTAATATTTGCATGTAAAAGAAATTTTGGTTAAAGTAAATTAATTTTGAGAGAAAGAAATAAGGAGTGGTGTGATAAATATCAAATGAGTGATGATATATCATATTTTCTAGCTACTAGGCTATCTTACCAAAAAAAAAAGTCTCATATTCAAGCTGAGACATTGCATTATATGTAAGGAGATTGAGTTTTGAACTTTGGTCATTTCATTTATCTACCTTATGAGTGAAATTTCTAGTCATCAAATTACTTGAAAAAAAATGAATGGTAAATAAAATACAACTCATATATTTCATCCGCTACAAAATATAAATAAAAATTAGTCAACAAAAATGAATATATTTGGTCTAAATTTTGAACCAAATACATCAATTTTTTTACTCAGTACTTAATATTTTGAGTTAAAATATGAAATTCAACCTAAGTAATTGCTCAATGTTGAACATGATAATCTCTTAATTTAAAAATTGTAGGAGTACCATTTTATTTTACAGAAAACAGTAATGGTGTGGCCCTCACATTCATATGTGACATGATCCGGGAAATGATGCTATGGTAGTTTATTGAGTATTGAGAATAACTTTATTTAATTTGAGACACCAGCATCCATATGTTAATTGTCTGCATCCTAAGATGCAAACTATTTGCTTCTACAGCTGTTGTCTTCTTTCAAAATATTATAATTTGATTGATACATATACTATAGTAGTGGGTGTAAGTAATTATGCACAGTAATGTAGTAACAAGTTTAAGGGATCTTCCGGATATTACGATTCTTGCACTCTAGTAGTAACTCTTGGCATCTTTGACACTCTCTATTTAGCAATCATCACTTTGTTTCTATATCATTATCATTAGGGGAGAAGTTGCTATGGGCTCAGTGGAGGATAAGTTAACTTACTCTCATCATCTGGGAGATTGCAATAATTTTAACATTTTTCTATATTTTAGTATAAGCTATTTTTTTTTTCTTTCACCGTTAGTCGAATTTAGTTCAAAGTCAGTTCTAACTTCAAATAATGAGTTCAAGGTGGTATATATATTAAAAATATTATTTAAGTAAATTATAAATAAGATTGTCTTGAAGACATTTAATTATATTTTTTTATGCAATTGATTCTTTAAACAATGTCTAAAAGACACTTATTAACATTTTTAATATTATTATTATCAATTAAAAGTAATACCTAATTGTATTTTACAATTTTTCCTATAATAATTTAATTTTTCTTCCGTAAAATTATAAAACTTAAACTTTTACTAATACACTTGATACATTAGAGAAAATTGGTGAAGTATTTTTCTAATTTCTATAGAGTTTTGCTATTTAGTACTGATAACTAAAACAACGAAACACATGATAGAAAATTGGTTTTGCTATTTAAGATTCTATAACATAATCAATATGAGAGAAAAAATTGGAGAGGATCCAAACCAATTTTATAAACACATTATAAAAGTTTTAATCGAATTTGGTTACAAACAAAATCCTCCAAGACAAAGTTTTAATATTATTCACCACCTTAGATACATAAATTTACCCTAAGATCCGATTCAGATTGATGTGCTTTTGTAATATACTATACCCTTCGGCTAATCTTGTCCTAGATTAATTAACCAAAGGTATATTCCACTTAAAAAGGTGCTTTACATCTGCAGTCAAAGATTAAGACGGATTGACAAATTAAGTTTCAATTCATTATATTTAATTATCTAACGATGAAAAATATTTTATATGGTTGAATAAACCATCAACAAGCGACAGAGGCTGAGAAAACAAAGTAATACTAATATTCTAGCTTATGATTTTTTTTTTTAATATTAATCTTGGTCGTCCTCTTTTGATTTTAGAAACTTCTATTCCTTCATAAGATTTTATTATTAACTTGGATGTTTTATTTGTCTTTGATGTTCCTTCTATAAGAAATACGTCATTTCCTATACCAAAAGCTTTTGTCCGGAATCAAACTACAAAGTGTATCTAATCCAACTCATGATTTTATTTTTTTTCTCATTATGCAATGAAATTTTTGTGACAATTACTTCCTAGCTACTCGTATTATTTTTTATATTAAAGAAGATTCCAACTATGGAAGAGAAAAACCGTAGCAACTATAATACAAACTGTTTGGTTGGAACTTGGAAGTTGAAACAATCACTGGATTGTTCAAGTATAGGAGAATACGAGGACCCCCATTGTCTTACTTTAAATATCAGACCATGTATTATGTCTATTTCATATTGATGCAAAATATTACTATATTTATACTAAGGTTTTGTTTTGCAAAATATAGTGTATCCTAGCTTATAGGAATGAACTTATTATAGTGGATAAATTAGTATAGTGCATAAATTAGTTGATCGAATTTTTAATGTTTGGTAAAATTATAGGTTGAACTAGCTTATAAATACTAAATGACATAAAAAATATATGTTTGATTAATATTTAATTTTTTTTCAAACAAGACGATAGGGGGGAAAATTGAAGAAAAAAAAAAGCTATAAACTTTAAACTAATTAAATTAATTTATCAAAATAAATTATAAATTAGTTAAAATAAGCTTTAAATAAACGTCACCAATATATATGTAATATCCTTTACTTAATATAAATATCATTTATTTAATATAAATTACTATTAAAATTTGAGTGTAAAAAGCTATTAAATAAGAGCAATGCTATTCATCGTGAGAAGTAATATTCAGTAACTTGATTTGTGAAATTGTTATGAGAATATCTTTCGCTACAAATAGCAATTTCCTTAAATTAGAGTTGAGTACCAGATAAGGATTTAACAAAGTAACTGCATGCGTTTATATCATAGGTTTGATATGAAATTAACGGTTAAGATCATACTTATTATTTTTTTTGTAATTTGCATGATAAATCGTGCTGATAAAATAATTGCACATTGATTTTAAAGTGAGATTATAACATGCATGTGATGCATGAAAACCGTATCTTGCAGCACTAGTGTAGGTACCCAGAAATTCTATCAAAAAATCAAAACACAATAGAGTATGTTTGATGCACATCTTATAATACACAAAAATCTTAATTAATGGAATAATCAAATTATTATATATAGGCGTTTCTGCTGTTGAAAGCCAGGTATGGAACAGAGTAAACGAATTTGTTTAGGGAAAACAATAGACCACTGAAATTCCCAACTAAGTTCACTAAATGCTAGGAAATGGGGAATTGTCCTATAAGCAAGGCAATAATAGGTAGTATATTATTATTGGTATTGGTATTACTCATTTATTATTAATATTATTACTGTTATACATCTATAGAGACAAATACAACAATGATATATTGCAATACAATATTATCTTCTAACCAAACCACCGGGTAAGAAATCCCTGAGCCTTTTCCCAAACACAAGATACAGGGCTGAACCAACCAATGGCCAACTTGTGGTGATAGCAATATAAACCAACAACCAGATGGACCATCGATTTTGTCGAGATAACTGGCCTACGTATCTTTTGATAGGCGTCATTACATCTAGAGGTACAGAATTATGGGCACTAACCGTTTTTGCAATACAAGACGAATCACCACTCTCTGTTTTAGTCACAAGCTCATCTTGTTTATTTTCTTCTAGAACCTTGTCATGACTGTCATGATGTGTATCTTGTCTTTCATTTATTTCTTCAACATTCTCTGTTTTTGGCTCATTGTTTGATGCAGCCACCATTCCATCCTCAGTAACATTGACGTAAGGACCCTGATCAATTGACGAGTCCAATAGTTTGTTTGGTGCAGAGATCTGCAATGCATTACCAGGGTAAACAACAATTCCAGACAGTAGAAATGGCTTCGCTTAGTAACTCAGAAATAAAGAATTAAAGATAAGATAGCCTACAACAATCTTGAATTACATCTTTTATGCCACACCAAAGTGTATATAGTATTAATATTACAGATACACAGAACCAAAAGAAGAATATACATTTGGCAATTAGCAAAATTTATAAATACAATAGCATATCACTTACCTTCTTCTGAACATGCATATAATTGCTAGCGAGTAGTACATCAAGGAATTCATTAGCAGCTCTTACCCACCTGCAACAGGGAAGAAAGTTGCACATCAATATTTTTTATATATAAGTAACTTTCCATTAATAATCCCCCACCCCCAGGAAAAAATAATGAAAGAATGTTGCAACAATTGTAGACCGATAACAGAAAAAGATTGGGAGAAGTGTCAAATGGAAGAGTCAGATGTACAAACTGAGTCAAGTTACCATAGGCTAGATGCAGTTATCCCTTCAAAGAAGGCAAGATGTCCTCCATGCTTTATAGTGGCCAATACAACATTTTTATTTGCCCTATGAAAAGAGTAAATAAAAAGCTGAAATGGAAATGAAAAAGAAAGCAAATTAATCAGAACTTTAGAAAAAATAAAACAGCATACCTGCATTCATCCCAAGGAATGGCTTCCCTGGTACATACTGGATCGTCCAGAGCACTAATACAGAGAAGTGGAATCGATACAGATTGCACATAAGTAGAGCTGCTGCAGCGTCTATAGTACGTATCAACAGTCTAAAGAAACAAGATAATATTTTATAACCGTCGTGAGATAAGGCAAGAAAATGGAAGATTATAAATCCTATGTGCTGCATATGTACCTCATATTTCCCAACAATGCGAGTGGCATGGTTATCAAAATCTCGAATCGAAAGTGACTGCAAAACATAAGAAAACATATGCACTCAAAATTTATTAAAGTCTAAAAATTTAAGCAAATCATATAATAATATGGGGTACAGAGCATTTAAGAATGTGGTACATGTTAGAACTTAGAATAATGTAGTCATTTGGGTTAAGGAAAAAGTTATATCAAATTATGATGCAGCAACTAATTGGGCTCTAAACGCAACATGCATCATTTAATCACTAGTGTTCTTGACGTGTAACATTTAAACATAACCAATATAAAATATCAGAATCAAGAAGAATAAAGAAAACAACAAACGATGTCTGCTAGTCAATAAAGGCCTTCATGCATCTTCCTCGTTTACTAATGTTTATATAATTTCTTATTATTGCTGAACTAATATCACATGAAAAAGGAACGGAATTCTGGCTTACATAGGAGATCTATATGGTTTACTTCCATATAGCAATCCAAACAACTCAAACACTAATAGAGATTAATAACTTGCCTTGAAACCACAATAAAAACTTAACTTTATTTTTCCATTAGAAAGTAAATCAACAAAAAAAAGTTTACCGCAGATAACAGAATGAAACGTGAATAAACAGGTAAGAGTCATGCAACTGTAGAATAATCGTTTGATTTGTTATTATACTGACAGAAGTAATAAATATGTGAAATTATAAAAAGGAAGGCCACCTTTTCTATCCCTTCCCAATTTGCAAGGCGAGAAAAGTGAGGTTGGTGTCTGCATGCAATAAATATTGGAAAATATATCAAATCAAACCTGTTTATGAACTACACAGACACTTACTTTTTGCATGTTAGTTTGCAAATGAAGAATTTTATAGATGAAAAAACAATAACTTATCAAAGATATATTTAAACTCAAATGGGAAGATACAAACATACAATTTTGCATAACCTTGAAGTCCTATTGCAAGTGCTTTATCATAAAACTTCTGCACACGCTTACGGGTTATAAACCGGTCCCCTATCTGCAAACATTAATATGTTATACAGGTAACATAACATCAGCTTAAGGTAACATAACAGCCATAATGCAAAACATTTCAAACTTTCAGAAATGTTCAATGGTAGTGAAATTCAATTCAACTGCATCAATCATATCAAATCTATTGTATAGAACAATTCTGAATGAGAAACATGCTAAATGCCTATACATATTCAAAACTCAAATCGGTAAAATTACTTTCCATTATGTTCATATGGTTCAAACCAACATGTCTTCAACTTTCTCAAAAATGCCTACCTTCTTCACTCCTTAACCCACTCTCACGGCTTAAGAAATATTTGGCAATTTATACACTCCATTCCTAAATTTGAAAATTTTTAAACAATAAAGAAATGCATGACTTGTACATCGAGTAAACCTTAGAGCTATAAACCAAGAAAACAAATAATCTGATCTACGGACAAAATGGATATGGTGCCACTATTATACAAGGTTCCTCAATTGCATTAGTTATGATTGTTTTAGAAATTATATAACAAAGAAGTTTCACTACCAAAATGGAAATGGCATCACATAAACATTATCAACTTATCTAAAAAATTGTCAGGTTGAGGACTATTTAATTAAAGATTACGGGGACGTTTAGAAGAGCTTGTTTGGACTTATCTCATAACTTTCGACATGTTTATGTTTTTAGTTTATTTCAATAAACTCCAAAATAGTTATGATAAAACCAAACCAGAGAAGTATAGGAACTAATGTGATATTAATAGATCAATATTCCACAGAAGGGAATTCTTCAGGGAAGTATATACTATTAAAAATGAAATACAGTGGTTGGAGGATAACTCTACTTGCAACAATGGAAAATCAAAGATAACAGAAGTGACACTTCCACTGAGGGAATACCCCATACTAAGATGAGAATGGCTCTCACTCCTCAGTCTCAAATTCCACTTTAAAACCGACCTCCCCTCCCTTCTGTGTGAACTGCCCTGTATGCATATTCTCCTTTCCCTCTCTTTCCCTCTCTCTCTCCTAAGTTGCCATACTCATTCTGCCTTTCCTTCTATATGTGTGTTTAAGAGGCGTATCAGTTTGAGAATAAGTGCTTAATTAAGCTACAAATAATAGCTTATTAAATATATGCTTATTTTAAAAAAAATGCATCCTAAATGTTAATATTAATGTTCCTTGACAATTGAAATGATTTTGAATTAAACCTTACAATTTGTTTCAACTGGATCCACAAACAAATAAACTGGGTCCAAATTCAGATGAAAGCTGTATAGTCACGATTTTTTATCATGCACATTAATTAATGCCAACTGAAATGCAACAATTATACTTTGAAATCAAAATACTAACCAAAAGGTCCCAAGGAGAGCAAACTGCTACAGCTCCAGCTATAGGAACATTCTCACCATCCTCGCCAAGATATTTTATCTGCACACAATCTTTCAAATGAAACAGTGCAGTGCCAAAAAACAAGCTCCTTGCACATGTGAGAACAAGTAAACATTCGTCGAATTCCTAGTTTAGCTGTAGTTTGAAAAGCTGATAGTGTATGTACCAAATGTTCTGACATAAGTAAAAAAAACGAAGAACAAACATAGGAGTTGGAGTTTATTAAAAAATATGTGGTTAGGAACAACCAGCTTGATGTCTTCCCTATCTTACCCATTTCATATCATGGGGGATCAGAGGAGAGGGTGTTTAAGATAGAGAATATGTGCAATAAATGTTAAAATTATTGTATTCTGTCTAAGAACCTGCATATATTGGGTTCTTTAGATAGCCATGACAAAACATAAAACAAAATCATTGTAGCAAGGAGCAAATAGACAAAGTGTGTTTCTGAAGTTACAAGTCAGCTTGATATGGACGTGCATATGAAGTCATCATACCATAGTTCCAAACACATTGTAAAGCAACAACTAATAAATTTACATTAACTGCAAAAGTTTGAATACCTGATCTCAAACCAAAATTAATATATATGAAGAAGGGGGGGCATTAAAAAAGGTTAGGCTTATTCAGTAACCGGATTGGAAAAAAATTGTGAGACCATTTTGTGAAGAAATACATGTCATTGTGGTGGAGGAAGAAATGTCAAACAACTAAAAGTGATATAATATATATATGGGAAACATTAATATCCATGAGAAAGAACGGTTATGATATAACGTTATCCTAAACCAGAACGACAAAGCAGGAATTTTTGACCGAGCTCCAGCATGGAGAGAGCATATTTCAAAAGAAATAAAGGTCAATGTGGGGATGCCAGTCCTTGCTGTAAGTAGCACTTGAAAATTTATGTAGTTAATATTAAATTTTATAGGTTTAGACCATTTGAATTTAGCAGTTCAATTAATTAATTAATTAATGACACAAAATGTTAAGACATTTGATGTAAGCACGGCATAAGACCCAAGCTATGAATTTACCAGAACATTAGCTCCAATACTAGTTCCAATAACAAACAAAGGCCTCCTGGGATTCTCCTTGTGAACATAATTAACCACTGTGCGGGCATCCTCAGTCCACCCAGCATTGTAGAAACAATCAGACTGAAACAGTTTTAATAAGAAAATACATTACTAAAGGAAAAAACAATAAAACTGTTGCACACTAACCCCAAACATTGAATAAAATGCATTGGAATCTGCTGCCATTTACATGTTCTAAAGAGGCTCCTTAAACTAGTTATTGTTCTCAGACAATTGTGGTTTCAAGAATTTGTTTCTTGACATGCAAATAGAATGCCAAACTTCACCTACCCGAAACAACTTTTTTTTAACAAAAACCTGAGGCAATTTAGTAAAGTAACCTAAATTTTAAAAGTGCGGACTGATAGGTACCAAGCTTAAAATCTAACAGATATAAAACCAATCTTAAAATTTCACTTAATAACTTCGAACTTCAGATTGATTTAGATGATATTGGGCAAGTACAATAAAGACTCTGGTGATTCTTCATATGGATCAATGTTATTCAAGTTATGTCTTGAAATGTACCAAACTTTCTAATCTATTAATTATGAGTTTGCAGATAAACTAACCGTGATTGAAACACCTCCAAGTCCTCGGTGATTACTGACAACAACTTTCCATCCACGCTTTGCTGTATGATATGCAAGATGTTTGAGATACTACCAAGTGGAGGAAGAAATAGAAAAAAGTAAATGTAAGACAACGCGAAAATACAAAATGAATATCTTAATTGGCAAAAAGAAATGAATAATTTAAACTTAATAAACAATTTATAAGGGTACAACTGTACAAGTGTACATCTAGCATATATGATGCTCAAAAAGAATGAAAAAATAAAACAACAATGTCCAGTCCAACATCTCCCTTTTGACAACTATATTTTGAAGGAAACAATTTATCTTTTGATCATTAAAACTTTAGGATGAATCAAATATCAACCTGATATTGTTCTTAACTCACTTGCTCTTAATGAGTGAGGTGTATTTCAATGTCCATTTTCTCAATATGTAAAGCATAAATAATAATATATGATGAAAACTGTGACAGGTTTCAGCGAAGAATTGGACTGCAGTTCTATTATAGGCAGTTTTGCTTTGCATTTACAAGAGGCTGATTTCTCCACTGAAGTCCCATTAACATGTGTTGCTGTGCATTTACATATGGTTAGATGAAATTACCATTGAATCATTTAAAATAACATAAAAAAAAAAGGTCTACTGCAGATTTGGTGTATGGTTTAGATTCAATTTTTAGGAGTGATAAAAGTGATTTAGAAGTATGAAATTGATTTTGATAGGTTTGAGTGTACTCAAGTAGAATTGTTTTTGCCTCCAGAATTAATTCTAACTTGAAACTAGGATTTGGAGTTTTTGCCTCCATAATTGATTTTTATCCTCAAACTTAATTGTTTAACTTACTTTTATGTTAATGTATACAAATATAAATCATTTTACGTACATTCAATTCACTCTTAACCAAAATCATATTTTGTTACCATAAAACCAAACACACACTTAGATTAGATTCTTAATACAATGATAACACTAACACGGCACAAGACTAGAATAGGGAATTTCAACTGGTGCTATATAAGAGAAGAATATAACAATCAGAGATCACAATCCCTGCTCTATAGTAATTAATTATGAAACCTCCAACTAAAGCATAAGTATATAATTTTGCCCAATTCCTCTTAAGTTGATTAAAAGAAAAAATAGCAACAAACATTTAAGCACAGACATAAATAAAATCATGATTCATATAACAACAACTTACAGGAGATGAAGAGTCACTTGTTAAACCAGGAATTATTACAACAATGGGAGTAGATTCGTCTTTATTAACATCATCCACATGGACGGCATTTTCGGAAACTGCAACATGATCAAACACAAAATTCTGAAAGGTCAACTTTAGAATCATATGGCTAGAGTTTTTTCTTTTTGTCAAGTAGCCTAGTTGCCTAGCGGTTAGAATTCTAATCTTAATGTGATGTCTCTACCAGCTGAGTTAAGCTCACGGGAACTGGCTAGAGATTTTCTACTTAATTTGATAATTATGATCACCAAATCAACAAATTAATAATTAAGCATTTCCAAATAAACAATGAACAAATTGATAATTTCAATATTCTATAGTAATTTCAACATACCAACAGTGTTGGTAACCCAGTCCAAAGCAATAGTGCCACCATCAGGAGTATTAAATAATTGTCTGAAATTGAATATATGAACAATAGTAGTTAGATTCATGAAACAAATGAACAAATCCATAAAAGAAACTATGAGAAATTTTGATGACCTTTTGTATTTGAATTTTGGAGGATTTCCGAAGAAGTTAAGAAAAACAGTTTGAAGATGAGGACTAGAAAGCCACGGAGTGACCGAATACTTTCCGTGAAGAATCCGGCACTTTGAAACGACGGCGTCGTAGATTTCGGAGGAAGAGTTGTATGTGAAATCAACGGAGGAGCCTGAGAAACCGGTGAAGAGATCTTGTATGAAATGGATTTCGAGAAAATTGTAGAGAAAGCATGTGAAAGCAACGGCGGTGGCGAGCGCGTAGTGGTGGATTGGAATTTGTAAGAGCGCTTGGAGAAGAAGTTCGTAGGGATTGGAAGAAGATGATGGTGGAATGAGATGGAGATTGGAGCAATTGCAATCCATGGAATTGAATCTGTTAAACGGTTATTTGTGGTGAGAGAGTTGGTGTTGCGGTGGAGCTTACGGTGGCGTTAGGAGTGAGAAGGAAAATGATTTTAAGGACCTTTTTGAATCCACCACGTGACCCAATCGTCTCTCTTTTCAACCATGAATGTTGGGTGATCATATCCGAACCAATCCAAAAGTAAAACCGCAAACCGAACCAATCCAAATCGAAAACCGCATTTGGTTTGGATGTATTGGGATGACTTTTCTATTGAACCGCAAAACTGCGAACCGCAAAAACCGTAAAAACCGCGGTTAACCGCTAAAACCACATTAAGCTTCTATTATATTTCAATACCACTAAAACCACATTAAGTTTTTATTATATTCCAATATACATAGCTCAATTACTAAGTCAATCCACCAAATTAATAGAACTTTAAGTTATTTTTATTTTTTGTATCGTAATGTTACTTTGGTGTTGTAATATTATTTTAGATCAACAACTTTTATCGGTACTATGATGTTATTTTGAAACTTTAATTATTATTTTTTGGATATTTAAAATTGTAAGGTATTGTGATGTTATTTTGGATAAATAACTTGATTGGTACTTTAATGTTATTTAAGAAATTCAAGTTTTTTTTTTATGTTTAAAATTGTTTGGTACTAAAATGTTATGCTGTAAACCGCAACAACCGAACCGATCCTAACCAAGGGCGGCTCACATACATGTGCGAGATGTGCGACGACACCGGGCCTCCAAATTTTGAGGGCCTCAACTCAAAATTTTGAGGTCATATAATATTACTTATATATTATTTATACCCATAAAATATCAAATGTATATTGATAAATTAATTTTTAGGCCCTAAAATAATAGTTATATATTGTTAATGTTCATAAAATATAAAATGAGTATCAACAGATTAGTTATCTATACTTTTAAATATAGTTATAGTCCATTTTAATCTTTATATAAAATTTAATCTTATATTAGGATGTTCTTTTTTGACGTTATACACAAAGATAATTATTTTGTATTTTTTGTCCTTTTTTTTTAGGCATTTTTTTTGTCCTATTTGATTTAATTCAATTGGTTTAATATTGATAATTTTTTTTGAGCTCTTAATATTGATAATTTATATGCAATTGGTTTAATATTGATAATGTTTACAAGAATAAGAATGATTATTTTTTTAAAAAAATTATATGCAATTTAAATCGATAATTTTAATTTTAATTTTAATTTTTTTTATTATTAAAGAGCCACTTTTATATTTTGCACAGAGCCTCCAAAAACTAAGAGACGCCCCTGATCCTAACCGCGTTGGTTTGGTTTGGTTTGGTTTGGATGACCTTTTAAAAACCAACCGAACCAAACCGCATGCATTTTTATTTCGCGGTTAAGATGACTTTTATGCTCAAAACCGAACCAAACCGCACCGCAATCACCCCTACATGTGTATGTGTTGACAATATTACAAAAACAAATGATGTAAAGTTTTGATAAATGTTTGATTTATCTATACCAATATTTAAAAAGAATTTTTTATTGTATGAAATTTTTTTATTTTCATTTGTGTCCTTCATTTTATTCAAATATTTGCATATATATATATATATATATATATATATATGTTTGTTAAAAAGTATCTTTCACACAAAAGTTGGTTTTCATATTTTTTTTTTCTTAATCAAAAAATAAATTTTCTTTTCTTTCTTTTTTTTTTTTGGTACAAAATTTTCTTTTCTTTCTTAATCTATTTTATACCAATATATGAAAATAATACCCTTGTGGTTACACATATTTTCCTCTTTTAAAGTTTCCATAATAACCGCGTATATAAAAGAGGAAAAAAAAACCGCGTATAAGTTACCATAATAAAAAATTCATACCACATAGACGGGCACGTTCGTTTGGCCCGCGCTAGTATTTATAAGAAAAAAAATTCTATTATATAGTATTTTTTAAATAATGCTCTTGTCTCTTGGACATTTTTTTGTCGACTAATCCAGTTGTTATATAGTTAGACTCAATATTTAAAGGTAGAGAAATCAAAAATTCAAAATTTAAACTTCAATCTTTTAATAACATCTCTCTATTAGATATCAAAAAAAAATTATATAATGTCTTTGGGCACTAATTAGATCTATTAATAAAAAAAATTATCTTAAAATTTGTACATTTAATATTTAAAAAATTATTTTATCGATATCAATTTTTATCTTTATTTCTTTTAGTATGTTTAAAAATATCTCAAGAGTACTACTGTATTTAGTATGACCCCCTATCTATCAAATAAAATATATTTACACAACTTTTAATTTTTAAATCTACACATAAACGAAAAGTAGATAGGTAATAAGCTCCACCGTTAAATTTTTCTGTAAAAGAGAAGATAGCTTTGTTAAAAAAACAATATATTAATTTAAGATTTAAATATATTTTTCATGTTTAATCTTTGACCTAATACAAGTTTTGATTTGTCTTATTCGTTTTAGTTTTTTTTTTTTTTAAATATTGAACTTTAGTCCTTTTTGTATAACAAACTTTTCTTTTTTTGGTATAAATATAACAAACTTTATTGAGGTATGACACACAAAAGAAGTTTAGCAATGGAAAAACATTTCAAAAGAAAGAAAAAGTAAGCAATGAAAATGGACATGAACTTTGAACATTTAATCCAAATGATCAACAATATATATATGATATAGCGGTAATAGATTTGCTCGGTTATTTTTAAGTAAGTAGTCAAAACTCAAAAGTTTGATGTCTAATTTTATTTTTTTTAACCACCAGTTTATCTATGATCAAAATTAGATTGGAAAGTGATATTCATTTTGTCTGTTTGATAAATTTCCTGACAAATATTAATTGATCACCGATAAATAACTATTAAAAATTTGTACTATGCTATGATAATTGAAAAAATATTTATTCATTTTATTTATATAAATTAAGAGCATTTAGATATCAAGTATCGAGTAGAAAATCTCAACTATGTTCGCACCTCTAAATAATCTCATCATTTATCTATACCTCATATTATTTAAATAGAAAAGGAAATTATAATTATAAAGGGGGCTAAGCCTTATCCCACAGAGAAAGCAAAAGAAAGTAATTTAAACCAATCGGTAACTGGAAATAGCCAATTAGTCTCTTAAAAAACGATCTCATAATACTAACGGCAAAGAATCTCACCAATGAAAAGCTAAAAAGGACTGTCTCATTATTGCTAATCTGTCAGCACAAGCGTTTGCCCTCTCTAAAAATATGTGACCAGCACAAAAGAAGTCCAAGCTGGAGGCAATTTGCTCATCTATTTCGTAAGGTCCATGGCACAATAGTATGATTCTCAAAAGCCAACAACACCAATTTTGTTTTTCATTGTAAATTATTTCTGTAAAAATTTCCATCAATAGATTGCACACGGTTATTGTGTGCTACCCTATAAATTTCAATCATTAGATAAAAAATAATACCATTTTTAATTATAAGATCCTTTTAGGATTATTTTTTTGTCTGTTTTTATAAGATTTCTTTCAAATTTTCAAAACATTAAATATTTTTTTATTATAACATATTTCTAATTAAAGTGCATATTTTTCTACAATTTGTAATAAATATACTAAAAAATATTAACTAATTTTCTCTTTTAAAAGATAAAATTGTAAAAACAATATTAATTATCAATAAATTTAATACAAGAATCAATTTTCTTAATTTTCATATTTTTATCAAAAGGGTATTATATTTAGAGACTAGGGTAGTAATAGAGATTGTTTGATAATAATTTTATAAATGTGAAGTTTTGCTATGGTAGAAATCCTGATCCAGAGAAGCATGCTATGGCTACCATGAAGAACTACATTATAAATGGACCTAAGCTAACCATAGTAAGGTTAATGCTACGGTTAATGAAAAGAGATCTCTATTTGCAAAATCACTATTAAATTTAATGTTAATGTGGTAAGAAAAATAATTAATACTATTGTAGAAAATTTACTATTATAATAAATATTTACTGTTATGAATAATTCTAATAGATGTCCATTAGGCATTGGCCCATTCCACCGGCCCATTATATTGTCCTATAAATAGGACTTATTTTATCATGTAATGACACACTTGAATAGAATAATACAATCTCTATTCTTCTCTCTTTCTCTCCTCCATCTATATTGTTCTATATTCTTAATCATGTTTAGATTAGTTTCATAACACGTTATCAGCACGATAGCCTCTATATATTTTTTATTCTATATTTTTTCAATCCTTCTTTTGATATTGATTCATAGCTTACGATCCAGAAGTATCGTGGTGAGATTTTTTGAAATATGAATCCCGAAGATTCATAACTATCGTAGTAGATCTTTTAAAATATGAATCCAGAAGATTCATAGGTATAAGTCAAATGAATAATATGAATCCTGAAGATTCATGGCTATAAGTAAAACGAATCCCGAAGATTCATAGCTATAAGTAAAATGAATTTATATTTTTTTCATGTTTATCTTATATGTATTAATTTTGTTGTCTTTGAATTCCAGAAGAATTCAATACTCATGCATCCCTGAAGGATTGCACAAATGATTGTTGCGATATCATAAAAATATGTTCTTGAAGAACTTAAAAACTCAACTCTATTTTTTATGAATTCCAGAAGAATTCAGTATACATATATATCCCTGAAGGATAATCTTATATTTTTAGAGTTTTGACTATTTCTAATTTCTATTGTGATCGACACTTCTTTATAGATCGGAGATTGATTTTTCAGTATACATGAAACTAATGTTATAACAATATAAAAAGGAAAAAGGAAGAATTGATATAACATTTATGTCAAATGCTTGTTAAAAAAAAAAAACATTTATGTCAAATCGTTAATAATAATGAATTTTAATGCATGAAATTATGATAATGGTCAATTATCAATTATAATTTTGTTTCCAGTTTTAATATCGAAATTTAATAGAGAAAGTTAATAATGAAGATTTTATGGCAAAATTTAATTGTGTTTATTTTTTTTAGTTTTGCAAGAATATTTTTTTGTTCATATTATTGTTACTGCTCTATGATCACATTTTTATTTTCTTATACTTTAATTTTATTTGTATTTTTCATATGGTAATTATATTTAATCTTCATGAATTCTAGAAGAATTTAACATTAAAGCATTCTCGAAGAATTGCTTATATATTGATCTTTTTTATTATAAAGACCAAATGTGATATAGTTCCTGAAGAACTATATTAGAAAACGTTAATATTGAAGCAAAGGACTTCTCAAAGAATGAATTATATCATTATTTTGAATATTTGGACATAGTTCCTAAAGAACTATAAAGTTAATATTGTGCATCCCTGAAGGATTGCACAAAGAATATATTGCTCTTACTATGAAGATCATTTGTAATATATATTTAAAATAGAGCATCTTTGAAGGATTGTGCAATGAATGAATTGCTCTTGAACACTATGAACATTATTTGTAATATAGTTCCTGAAGAACTAAAAGTTTAATATTAAAACATCTCAAAAGGATTGCTTAAGTTCCCGAAGAACTGAAAGAAAAAAAGAAATCAATATTGAAGCATTTTAAATGATTGCTCAAGTTCCCGAAGAACTAATTAAAAGGAAAGACAAAAAAAAATAAAAATATTGAAGCATTTTGAAGAATTGCTCAAAGAAAATGAATTATTTTAGTATCAATTGCATCCCTGAAGGATTGCATAAAAATGTGAATTGTTCTTGATCATTATAAAGATCATATGTGATATAATTTCTGGATCATAAAAGTTCAAACCATCCTTGAAGGTTGTTCAAAGAAAACAATTTTTCTTAATTGTTTATAAAAGTTATTTCCATAATTTTGGAAGAACTTAAAATAATCATATATTTGTATTTGTAAGATCTAGACTATTAGAACATGATTGAAGTCTATAATATCTCGATATTGAGAAACGACCTCTCGGATGGCGAAATCTATAAATTTATATTGAGCATGAATCCTACAGCGATATGTTCCAGGAAATCATCATAGTCTGAACTTTTAATCTTTCCTTGGCTTGAGAGGTTTCAGGTACGTATAATAATAATTTCAATAATTAATGCTTTTAATGTTTGAATTAAAGACTAATTATTGTTTCACTATCCTTTTATTTATCATTGGATTCTATTTTTTTTCAAATTCATTTTAGATTGTTAATTTTTTTTTTTCTAATGATCTGGTTTTGAATCAACTCGTTATTTTTCATATGTATAGAATTATTATTTTTACTTAATGTAAGCATAAATCTCAGAATTATGGTTCTACTTATATTTGTGACTTTACTCCACATTACTACTTATCAGTTACCATAATTTTATTTCTCAAAAATGAATTTAATTACTCCATTTGTTATGGTTCAACCACATTTAATTATTTTATTGCCAATTTATTAGTTACTATGTTTAGTTTCTTTGACTTGATATACAAAATAATTTAATCATGATTTGCATCAATTACGTATGGTTTAATTATTTTGTGGCCTATTTTTGAACATTAGTTTTAATTGAAAATCAATATCAATTATTGTACTATATGTTAATTAAGTTTTTTTTCTTGAAGAAATACCTTTTGTTTTATGGCCAGAATAATTTTTAATACAATTTGGTTTTGATTGTTTTACTGGAGTACTAATTATCACCATCTTATATATACACATGAAAAAAAAAAAAAAAATTTTGTTGATCACTATTTATGTAGATCATTTGTGATATAGTTGCTTAAAAACTAATAAATTAATATTAATGCATTTATAAAGGATTACTCGAAGAAGAATTTTTTTATTGCTTATGAAAATTTGTCATATAGTTCATAAAGAGCCAATTATTTAATATCAAATATATCTTGAAAGGGTTTCAAAAATCATACAGTTCCTGAAGAACTAATAATTTATTATTGAACGTATCCCAAAAAGATCACAAAACAAAAATATGATTTTTCTTGGTCATTATTGACATAGATTTGTGGTTAAGTTCTTGAAGAACTAAAACTTTTAGACTATGATTGAAGTCTATGAGATTTATCTTATCTTTTGGGACCTAAGGAAATTAAGAGAAAATTTATTTGTCCCAGAATATGCTCCCGAAGTAGCAAAATTGAAAAAAGATATTATAATGGTTCCGGAAGAGCTAATATTTATTCTATAGAAAAATAAAGTTACACATTGTCATTGTTGAAACAAGAAATGAAGAGATGTTGAAATCTCCATATATTACGACACATATCTTGGATAAAATAAGTGTAATGAAAAATTTATAAACTTACACTTATAAATATATTAGTGCAATTGAAGCACAAAATATTGTAAACCAGAAGTTTACAAATCAGGTTAAGTTTGTCTTTGGCAAGACCGGTTGGGTTATCCCGGATCTAATATGATGCGAAAAATAATTATTTATATTTTTATTGGATATGTATTGAAGAGCCCGAAGATTCTTCAATCCAATAATTTGTGTTATTAATTCCCAAATGAAGTTGAATATTTGAAAGAGTCTCTTATCAACTCACAACCAGAAGTTTGTGAGAATTATTTTTTTTTGCTAATTTGATTAAGAACTCATTTTATATAAAATAGAAAGCATTTGATAAATATCGTATGCCAATTGAAATTGATATGAAACATCTTGTATGTTTAAACAAAAAAAATGGACTTGAAGATCCATTCTTTAGACGTCTAAAGTTAATTGCATAACTGATACTTATGAGATTATAACTTCCAATTTATATTTTGGGAACATTCAAACATGAATTTAAGATATTGAATTGCATCATGCCAACAATTATTAAATAAATAAGTTCTCCCCTAATTTATTTGAATTTTGGTTTATAAACCAAATTTCCCATATAAGCATTCTTGGATGTGTTGTGTACATCTCAATTGCTCCAATGTAATGCACTTAAGTAAATGGGTAGTAAAAGAATATTGGGAAAATAATTTTGATATGAATCTCCAACTATTATAAATTGTTTTGAGCCAATAATTAGATATTTTTTATAGCCCAGTAGGCTGATTATCAATTGGTGAATTAGTTTTCCCAATATTAGGGGGAGATAATAAGCAGCTGAAAATATGAACAAGAAGTTCAAATGAAATATTTGAAATAAATTATCATTATCTTATCTTGATCCTCATAGTTTGAACCAGTTGTTCAAAACATAGATCATTTGCAAAGATTATAAAATCAACCATCAGCTGCTAATGCTCCGAACAAAATGAATGTCCCAGTTGGACAATCTTATATTGCAAATGAGTTTTAACCACCCTGAAGCGTGGTAGACCAGTCGGTTTCAAAGAATCCTCAAATAAGAAAAGGAGCTAAAATGAAAGATACCCTATTGAGGATATGAAAAGAGTATTTGACATAATTAATTTTCCAGTTCCAGAAGAACTTATCAGGTACCTGTAATAAAGATATCTCAATAAATTATGTCATGAATGAAATATAATGGAACCGCAATGAAGTCAACGTTGAAAATATTTGTGCACATAATAAAGCGCTATATGTGATAGATGACAATGAGGATCATGAGTCAAAGTCTATTAAAGATTATAGACAATGAAGTGATTGACTAAAAAGATAGACGCAAGTCAAACAAAATTAAATCAGCTTTGCAAAGCGAAAGGTTTTTGGACCAGTAGTCTATACACCTAAAGATGAAAATAATTAGATATGAATAATTTTTCACGTGAAAAGAAAATTTAGAGTTTGACTTGTTGATAAATGTCGATTATTGATTTTCAAGAGGCATATTCACCTGAAGTGAATTAAAAGACCTCTTTGTAATTAATTAAGTTGAATAACATATGAAATATTCACTTTATGTGAAAGATGTGTTTTAGCACACTTGAATGGCTCACTTGATAATGATGATTATATAAGAATCCCTGAAGGATTTAGTTTTTGTGAGACATATAAATTAGATTATTGAAGAGATGACTTAATAAACATGAATAAGTCTCCTTATATACTCGAGCAATATATATGCATGTTGGTATGATATTCATGTTGAATATTTTCAAATAAGAAATATGAAAATGACAATTTGTTCATTTTTAAGAAAATATTTGGTAAGGAATTTGTTATATTTTAAGATTTATGTTGATGAAAATATCATGAAGACTCTTGAAGAGCTTATGAGATATTGTCATTAATTTCTTACAAAAGAAGTAATATTTTGTGAATCATGAAGCTTATATACAAAGGGTTCTAAAATGATTCTATATAAAAAATAAGATCAGTTATGATACCCAATTTTTCATGATCGTCGATGTAAACAAATGTCATTTTAGAATTCGAGTAAATGATGAAGAACTAATTGGTCCTGAAGTACCACATTTTAGTTCAAATGGAGACAAATACATTGTTGGTTTATTATTTGTTTTCAATATATCATAAAATATATATTTTGTTATTTTAGATATTTGCAGGTTATTTGTCTTATCCCGATAATGGTATATATCACAAACAAACTATATGTTTACATGAAGTACAATCATTCACAGAAATTTGTGAAACAAATCACAACAACAATCTCATGAAATGATGAAGAACTTTGGCGCTCTGAGAGGGTTGCTACAACAATTCAATATGAAGATAATGTTGCACAAACTGCAAATTTGGAGGAGATTATAATAAAGAAGATATGACAGGTCTTTCTACGAAGTCAACTTTAAGTAAAGCTTTTGAGAAATTAATATGGAAGATTATTTAATTTTTCTTCACCTCATATATAATTGTCTTTATGAGGGGGAGACATGTTCTGCACTCTTTTTTCCTTCACCATGGTTTTGTCCCACTGGGTTTTCCTGGTAAGGTTTTTAATGAGGCAGTTCACACACAAAGGATGATGTACTCTTTTTCCTTCACTAGGATTTTTGTCCCAATGGGTTTTTCTCTAGTAAGGTTTTAATGAGGCATATCCTCGATGGACATCTAAGGGGGAGTGTTATGAATAATTCTAATAGATGTCCATTAGGCATTGGCCCATTCCACCGGCCCATTATATTGTCCTATAAATAGGACTTATTTTATCATGTAATGACACACTTGAATAGAATAATACAATCTCTATTCTTCTCTCTTTCTCTCCTCCATCTATATTGTTCTATATTCTTAATCATGTTTAGATTAGTTTCATAACATTTACAAAATAATTAATACTATTATAATAAATATAAATTTTACAAAATTTACTGTTTGATTGCAAGTTAATATCATATAGATTATTATTAAAAAAAATTAAAAATCATTTGATATGTTATTTTTTTTTTAGCAGCAACAAAAGGAATTATATTAAAACAACTCAACAAAACATAAGATATGTTATGAGAGGAAAGTCAAGATACAAATAGATACATGTGTAGGGGTGGGCATTGTTTGGTTAAAAACCAAAACTGCATAAAAATTGAACTGAACTGTCAGTAGAAATATAAACTGAATCAAACAGTTTGGTTAACCGGTTAACCGGTTCAGTTAATCAGTTAACCGTAACTGGTTTTTTTCAAATAATAAAAATAATCTTTCAAAATTGACAAAATAATAAAAACAATATTAATAATAATATAACAATAATAAAAAATAAATAAAATAATAATATTAATAATAAAAATAAATAAAAATAAAAAATTGACAAAATAATATTAATAAAAAATTATGCTGCTACTAAATTATTGATAATGAAACCAATTAGGCTGCTACTAATATTAGTAGAAAATTATGGTTCCAAACACAACTTGATATTTAGGCTGCTACTAAACTCCGTTTTTTTATTATAAGATGTTTTTGGATTCGTCTCGAATAGTATTTTCAAGATATCATTTTTTTATAATTTTTATTATTATACAATTAAAGATATTAATCGTTAAAGTTATGTGTTTGAATTAAATCAAAATCTCTATTTCTTTATTATAATATGTTTTTGGATTCGTTTCGAAGAATATATTCAAGATATCATTTTTTTTATAATTTTTATTATCATACAATTAAATATATTAATCGTTAAAGTTATATATTTGAATTAGATCAGTATTTCCGTTTTCTTATTATAAGATATTTTTGGATTCGTCTCGAAGAGTATTTTCAAGATATCATTTTTTTGTAATTTTTATTATCATACAATTAAAGATATTAATCGTTAAAGTTATGTGTTTGAATTAGATCAAAATCTCTATTTCTTTATTTTAATATATTTTTTGATTCGTATCGGAGAGTATTTTAAAATATCATTTTTTTAAAAAATTTATTATCATACAGTTAAAGATATTATTAGTCAAAGATATTATCATACAATTGAATGATCTCAAAATCTCAATTTCTTTATTATAAGATGTTTTTGGATTCGTCTCGAAAAGTATTTTCAAAATCAAAGTTATATATTAAAAGT
This sequence comes from Trifolium repens, assembly GCA_030408175.1. Taxonomy (NCBI): domain Eukaryota; kingdom Viridiplantae; phylum Streptophyta; class Magnoliopsida; order Fabales; family Fabaceae; genus Trifolium; species Trifolium repens. Next base: position 56,988,725 of record CP125836.1, on the reverse strand, counting down.
GAAATTAAACAATAATATTTCAATTAATTTTGTTGGATGAATTGGATATTCATCTCGGAAAGATAATAATGGATGGATTGGATTGAATTTTATCTCTAATGGATGAATTGGATTGAATTTTTTGAATGAAGTTGTAATTGTAATTGTTTTTGGGTTTCTGAGAGAAAAGCTGATTTCAATTTTGATTTTAGGGTTTTAGTAATTTTTTGGTTTTTGGTTCAATTTACAGTTAACTGGTTTTGTATTTAAAAAAAACTAGTTAACTGAACTGTTGTCTCACAAACAGTTTGGTTCGGTTTTTTTAAAAACAGTTTTGGTTTTAAATGGTTTAGTTTGATTCAGTTTAACCGTTTGGTTCAGTTTTTTGGTTTTTATGCCCACCCCTAACATGTGCCAACAAGATAAAAACCAGAACAGCAGAACAATAACAAAGAAAAGCCAACAAGAACTGCATCAGAGGATAGGAAAAGGCGAAAAAACCAGCAAAACCAGTAACAAGCAGCAGCCGCAAAAATCAGCGCATCATAGAGTCCTGCGGACTCCACTTCCATTCGTATAACAAGCACGGCCCTTTCGCTACTTTACCAATAAACCACTTCCACGAAGTGAGTTTAATTTGCTCAACCAAGTCGTCATAACCAACAACACAATTATTAAAGATACAATTGTTTCTTTGTTGCTCAACCATTTGATATGTTATTGAGAGTTATAAAAATTAACAATATTTAATAAAAATCCATAAACCGTTAATCTTAATGGCTCTCCATAACATATCAAATAATCTACATGATTTAAACTCTGACAAATGCTGAAATTGTTAGGCCGGACGTTATAACCCGGGTTCGAACCCTCAGCAGAGTTGTGTGTGAATTTAATTTCAGTGGATTACCACTTTATCTAAGACAAAAAAAATATATATATGTTAAAATTCATTCGTTATAATATCTATACTTACTAATATATAAAGGGATATAAATTTTTGGGATGACTTTTTTATTATTCCTATTTTACCCTTAAAAAAAACTAAACACAACTTCCACATAAAAGTAGATTTTCAGTTTTTTTTTATAGTAAAAAAAATACTATTTTTTTCTTCTTAATAATTAGCCACAACAAAAAAGGAGGTCAAGTAGTTATCAATTAACTAAGTCCAATAAAAAAAGAGATTAAGTAGTTATTTATATTTACACAATAGAAAATATCAATCACAGCAAACAGAAAAAAAAGAATATCGATCACACAAACGGGCACGTCTGACAGCTAGTTACTCATTACTCATAATTAGTGTAACATGGACCACTTTGTAGAATTTTCCTAAATTTAATTTAATTTATATTATTCCGTGTTGAATTTGGAAAGCAAGCAGCCCTGAATGCTAATGCTTCCCAAAGTGTGGACTTGACTTTTCAAAAGCGTAAAGATTGAATAAGTAGGAGTCTTAAAAGTCAATATTTTAAATATTATAATAAAAAAAAAATTGTGTAAATTAATTAAGGTCTTAAAAGTGTAAAAAAAATCAAAATTATAATATTACTACTTTTGTTTTTTAAAAGAAAAATTGGTAGTATGACTATATTCTTTGTTGATAACATATTATATTATATAGAATGCAATAATATGTTATCACTATGCCTTCATTAACATACAACTACGCAAACCAATTATATTATATATTGCCTATGATAATCGATTATTATGATTCGTTTGATCTGCAAAATATAAGACAAAGCACTAGTACAAGAATTTCAGTTCTTGTCGAGTCCCTTAGCCCCCTATTTTAAACATAAGTGTAACAAATACGGAAGCCAATAATACACTGGAGGCCATTTTTGAAATTTAGCATATGGGATCATCCACTTGATAGCCCACCTATTTGTTTCACATACACACGTTGATGGAGAGAGGAGCTGACTTTTGTTATACAAAAATCAAAGAGAGAGGAGCAGACTTTACAAATAATATTTCTAAATCTATTCTTCTTGCTTTTCTTCTTACAAACTAAGCAACTAATGGAAGCTATTGAGTTTAAAAAACTGGTCTCACTCTCAAATTCTGTTAAGGTGTTGTTAGACAAGCTTGTTTCTAATGTGTTCGTGGATTTCTTGCGGAGCAAGATGCTTGATAATTTACTCTTGGATAAATTGAAGATAAGATTGATGAGGCTTCAAGCAATTCTTAATTATGCCATGGCGAGACAGTTCGCCAATCGAGCTGTCATGAAATGGTATGATAAGCTTAGCTATGATGTCTTTGAAGTTGAAACTTTGTTTGACAAAATCAACACTGAGTCATTATTGCAGTGCATTGGGAAAGCAGAGTTTGAAACCATAACTCCTACTTCTTCTCATGTGGTCATAAATCTTTCTTCTCCTTACACACAGTTGGTGGTTAATTCTAAAATGAAAAAATTAATTGATAGATTAAAATGCTTGAGTGCAGATAAGTTTGGTTTTTCCAACCATTATTGGATTGGAAATCCAACAAGTTCTAATCTAGCTAATGAATCTTTTATGCTAGTCCTCTCACTTTCAACTTCTGTGAAGGTGCTGTTAGACAGACTTGTTTCTAGCGAGTTCGTCGATAACTTCCAAACCATCACCAAACTTGATGTTTCACTCTTGGAAAACCTGAAACTAACATTGTTGGATCTTCATCAGGCTGAAAAGAAACTTACTGTAGGACTTTGGCTGGATATGCTGAGAAATGTTGTCTTTAAAGTTGGCTATTTGTTTGACGAAATCAACAATGAAGCTGAGTTTCGAACCCAAACTGCTACTTCTCAGGTGATGATAGTTCATTCTTCTCCTTTCAAACGGTTTAATGGAGTGGCTAATTCTAAATTTCAAAAATTAATTGAAAGATTAGAGTTCTTGAGTTCACGAGCACAAGGTCAATTTGGTGGTTCCTGTTCTAGAAATGTTTGGAATGAAACTCCTACATGTTATGTTTTGGATGATGAATCTTCTATTTATGGAAGAGATAGTGACATAAAGAAACTTAAACATCTTTTGTTGTCTAGTGATGGTGATAGTAAAATAGGACTTATTTCCATTGTGGGAATTGAAGGGATTGGTAAAACAACTCTTGCTAAACTTCTTTACAATGATCCCCAAGTATCTGACAAATTTGAGCTAAAAGTGTGGGCCCATGTCTCGGAACATTTTGATGATTTGATTGTTATGGAAACCATTCTTGATGACTTGAATACAAACAGATATCACACAAGTGATGCGAATACCATTTACCCCAAATTTTTGCTAGTATTGGATGAGGTAAGGGATGCAAGATCTATCAATTGGACATTACTGATGAATATCTATAATGTTAGCGAAACAGGAAGTAGGATCATCATCACAACACAAGATGAAAGAGTTGCATTATCCATGCAAACCTTTGTGTCATCCATGCAAACCTTTCTTTTTGTCCACTACTTGAGACCTCTAGAAAGCGAAGATTGTTGGTCTTTACTTGCGAGACATGCCTTTGGAGCATGTAACAACCAACAACAATCCAATCTAGAGGAAATTGGTAGAGAAATTGCAAAAATATGTTATGGATCACCATTTGCTGCAGTAGCACTTGGGGATATTCTTCGCAGCAAATTATCCCCAGATCACTGGAATTTTGTGCTAGAAAGTGACATTTGGGTATTGACGGATCATGACGTGCAACCTTTTATACTATTGAGCTACCATTATCTTTCAACTTCTTTAAAACGGTGCTTTGCATATTGTTCAATTTTTCCGAAGAAGTCCATCCTAAAAAAAAGTTAAGTGGTTCAATTGTGGATTGCAGAAGGCTTAGTAGAATCGTCCACTGACCAAGAAAAAGTTGGAGAAGAATACTTTGATGTACTAGTATCAAGGTCGTTGATACATCAACGATCTATTGGTGATAGGGAAGCAAACTTTGAAATGCATAACCTCATCCATGATATAGCAACAGAGGTTTCATCTCCATATTGTATCAATATGGAGGAACATAACCTACAAGATAGAGTACGTAACTTATCATACAATAGAGGGAAATATGACTCACATATTAAATTTGATAAATTGTATGGACTAAAAGGTCTACGTACCTTTCTAGCATTACCATTACAAGAAAAGTTGCCTCTTTGTTTACTATCCAACAAAGTAGTACATGACTTGCTGCCAACAATGAAACAGTTACGTGTGCTATCATTGTCAAACTACAAGAGTATCACCGAGTTTCCCAGCTCTATTGGAGATTTGTTATACCTGCAGTACTTAAATCTTTCTCACACTAAGATTGAAAGGTTGCCTATTGAAACATGCAAGCTTTACAATCTGCAGTTCTTGTTGTTGGCAGGCTGTAGAAGGCTCGTTGAATTGCCGGAGGACATTGGGAAGTTGGTTAATCTCTGTCACCTTGATGTCAGTGACACTGCATTGAAGGAGATGCCTGCACAAATCACCAAACTAGAAAATCTCCAAACTTTATCTGACTTTGTGATCAGCAAACACAATCATGGATTGAAGCTTTTAGAGCTGGGAAAATTTCCCCACCTACATGGAAAACTTGTTATCTCACAGTTGCAAAATGTTAATGACCCCTTTGAAGCAGATCAAGCAAATATGAAGATGAAAGAATACATAGACGAGTTAGATTTAGAATGGGATTGTGGTAGTACTTCTTCATATCCACAAATTCAAAGTGTTGTACTTGAACATTTGCGACCCTCAACAAAATTGAAAAGTCTCACCATCAAAGGCTATGGTGGAATCAGCTTTCCAAATTGGTTGGGTGATTCTTTATTTAGCAACATGGTGTATTTAAAGATCTCAAATTGTGATAATTGTCTATCGCTTGCCCTCGGACAATTGGTTAATCTAAAAGAGCTCATTGTTGAAGAGATGCAATCAATACAAACAATTGGTGCTGTGTTTTATGGAAATGATGGCTTTTCATTTCAACCATTTCCTTCCTTGGAGACCCTACCCTATGAGGATATGCAAGAGAGGGAGGAGTGGAACTTGATTGAAGGTACGACTACAGAGTTTCCTAGTTTAAAAACTTTGTCACTAAGTAAGTGCCCGAAACTGAGAGTAGGAAACATATCTGACAAATTTCCTTACTTAACTGAACTTGACATAAGAGAATGTCCTCTACTGGTGCAATCAATTCCATCAATGGATCATGTATTCAACCAATTGATGTTCCCTTTGAATTCTCTTCGACAATTAACCATAGACGGCTTTCCATCTCTGGCATATTTCCCAACAAACGCCCTACCAAAAACCTTGAAATTTCTCATAATAAGTAATTGTGAGAATCTAAAGTTCCTTCCTCATGAATACCTGCACACATCACTCGAGGAATTGAAAATATCTTATAGTTGTAACTCAATGATATCATTTACCTTGGGTGCTCTCCCTGTCCTCAAGAGTTTGTTTATTGAGGGTTGTAAAAATCTGAAATCGATATTGATTTCAAAAGGAGAGCCGAGAAAGAGTCTCTCATTTCTTAAAAGCATCAAAATATGGGATTGTAATGAATTGGAGTCATTTCCCCCAGGTGGATTGGCCACTCCAAACCTCATTTATATTGCAATATGGAAGTGTGAGAAGCTTCGTTCACTACCTGAAGCAATGAACAATCTAATTGGCCTTCAAGAAATGGAAGTTGATAATCTACCAAATCTTCAATCTTTTGTCATAGATGATTTGCCTATCAGTTTACAGGAATTGACTGTTGGCTCTGTTGGAGGGATTTTGTGGAATACTAAGCCAACTTGGAAACATCTCAAATGCCTGTCAGTGTTGCGAATTAAAGGTGGTGATACAGTGAACACATTCATGATGCCATTCCTACCTGCATCTCTCATGACACTGTGCATCTGTGGTCTTAGTGTTAACAGCATTGATCGGAAGTGGCTTAAACATCTCACTTCGCTCCAAAACCTTGAGATTGTTAACGCTCCGAAACTCAAGTCATTGCCAAAGAAAGGATTTCCTTCCTCTCTTTTAGTACTAAGTATGACTCACTGTCCATTACTGGAAGCACGTTTGCGGAGGAAGAAAGGGAAAGAGTGGCGTAAAATTGCTCACATTCCCTCCATTATTATCAATGACGAACTGATCACATGAGTATCCTGTCCGGGTTAGTATCTGAGATACTTCTTTTCTGTTTCTTCCGTATTATGTCATCATTAATTAATGTTATTATCTTTAGTAACATCAAAGTACAATATTATAACTCTAACACTAACTTATTTTTTAATCATATAATTGTATTCTGTTACCCATGCTTCTGCCCAGTCTTTGCTGATGTGAGAAGCCAAATTCACCTGCACAACCTGCAACCTAGTTCGTTAAATGTTTTCCTGATGAGGAACAGATAAAAAAGACAAACAACAATGGACTTCAAATATGTTAGGCACTCTTCTTGTTCATATGACTATATATTTTAATGAGTTGGTTTTAATGCATTGATTGTATCAAACATTTGTAACATGGTTTGAATTCTTCTATGATAGCTTGTACCAACGGCTTCAAGTGTGATTGATGGCTTGCACCAAGATTGTACCATTGGCATCTCAGCTATAAATCAATTTCCTCTTTGATAGGTTTGAACATTACTCCTTTTACTACATGCATGTTCTATAATGCTCATCTTTCTTTCCATCGATAAACTACTTTTTCTTGAGATTCTCTCTTGTTTGTTATTTTGCCATCGATAAATATTGTTATATAACTTTTATATCAGCATACAATATAATACTAAATAGTAAATAATTTTTCAAATGTAGATATATGAATATATATACATACACTGTCATCCATGTTTGTGCCAATCTGGCTGTCAAGAGAGGCGAGACACACACAGATGCATGGCCTGCAGTTAGTCCTAATAACTGTTTTCTTGATCAGGAGTGGATGAGAAGGAGAAAAAGCAATATTGGCTCAAAATATATTAGGCACTCTTCTGTTGAAGCCTGAAGTGCCTTTTTTCTCAACACAAGTATGGTGTTTTTGTCCCTCCCTCAGTTTATGTATTCCAAGTTCTTGTTCATGTGTTGTCTCTGCTGTTGATGTATTATTACGCCAGTAAGCATTTTGAAAATGTGGTGCAATTCTTCTGTTTTATGAAAATATGACCGACTTTGACATAACAATGTTGGGAAGGAGCTTGTTAAAGATGCTGCTCAAATTGCTACAGTTTTATGTATTTATGAAAGTTTGTGTGTATTTCAAGCTGTAAAAATTCTAAAATCGATATTAGTTGCAGAAGATATGCTGCAGCAGATGTCTCTCATTTCTTTTCTTTTTTTGACAAAATAATTGTGAAGCATCATAATACAGTTTTTTTGTCATACCTATAATATATTATAGATGGCAAATGAAAAATTGGTTTAAATAGTTTATCTTAAAATGTCGTTTTAAGTATTTCATCATTTTATTGTAAATTTTTTTGGATGATAAAATTTCAAAAAATTTCTAGAATAAGAAGCTATTTTAAATAGCTTTTCATGAAAATTGTTTTTGAGAGACGTCTTTTTAAATACATATTTTTTATTAAGTTGAAATGTCTAACATGAATATTTAAGTTACTAAATGTCAAAATTACTCTTTTCATTTATAAAAAGATGAATTTGAAGTAACTTTTACTATATTTAGGACCCGTTTGGATTGACTTATTTTTGAGCTTATGCGAAACAACTTATCCAAACAAATAAGATTTTATGTATTATTATAAGTTTTTTAAGATAGTTTATGAGAAAACAACTTATAAAAATACAACTTTTGTTAGTGAAAACTGATTAATCACTCCCTCCGTCCCTTATTATAAGCCCCCATAAGTATTTTTCACGCAAATTAAGAAAAGTTGATAGTATAATTAATATGTACTTTTTGGATGTTACAATTACTAAATTGTCCTTGGTGAAAACAAGTGTTTGTAGTTGATTTTTCGGATTCCAATGTAAAGTAGGGTTATGTTTGGAAAAGTATTAATAAATGTGTCTAGGAATTTGAAAATGAGCTTATATTTAGGGACAACTTTATTTAGGGACGGAGGGAGTAACATACAACTTCATTTATTTGTATAAGCTATTTTCATAAGTTCAAAAATAAGCCAAATCCAAACAGTCCATTAGTTAAGTTATCATAAAAATCAGTTTTAAAAATACAACAAAAAAAAATCGCTTTTTTTAAAGCTGGAACAAAACATTTAAACTAGCTACTAAAATAAAGATATTCAAGCTAGAAAAACCATCTTATCATAATTACCATTATGTGATTGTGATTTGTTTCTTAAAACTCTTCAAAGCTTGAATATATTTTTTCAAGCTAGAGACACTATAGAACACCAAATATAGTACAGTGCCAATAACATCTTTTTAATAGAAATGAAATTTATTAGACAGGAAAGAATACAAGTATTATCTAATTAGTGCCAACGTATGGTAACAGCAATATACATCGGCATTCAGATGACCATCGATTTTGTCGAGATAGCAAGCCTAGGCGTCAAAATTCAAGAGGCATTGTGTTGAGTGCTACTTATTGTGCCAGAGGAATCACCAATCTTTCACCAACTCATCAAGTTGTTTTATTGTTTTATTAACTTAATTATTCTGGACTATGATGCTGATGCATATCCTGTATTACCTGTGTTTCTTTTGGTTGTCCGTTGTTGCCTCATCGTTCAATGCAGCCACCGTTCCATCATCGGTAACATTAATATAAGGGCCCTGATCAATTGACGAATCCAATAATGTGTTTGGCGTAGAGATCTGCATCGGCATTAATAGAGAAAACGTCAATTTCCGTCACTGGAAATGATCCACTTAGTGCACCAAGATAATATCTTATATAGCATTAGTCAATAAGCTTTACAGTAGCACTACCTTTTTTAGTTCATGCATATAATGGCTAGAGTGTAGTACACTAAGAAATTCATTAGTAGCTCTCACCCACCTGCAATAGGCAAGAAATTTACTTTTCAACTTTTTATAATAGTGGCTTCTTAATTGGAATTTAGATGATATTCTAACCAATCAAGGAATGATATTTGATGATATTAGAATGGACAGCTAAATGCAAAAGATTGGTGGATGTGATAAAATATTGAAGAGTCGGATGCACAAAACTGGACAAGTACCATAGGCTAGATGCAGTTATCCCTTCAAAGAAGGCCAGATGTCCTCCATGCTTTACAGTTGCCAACACAATATTTTTATTTGCCCTATCAAAAGAGTAACACATTAAAATGGGTGTTGAAGTAATGCAATAGAAACAGAAAACCAACTAAGCAGAACAAACAACAAAGCAGCATACTTGCATTCATCCCAGGGAATGGCTTCTGTGGTACAGACAGGATCATCAAGAGCACTAATACAGAGAAGAGGAATCGATACAGATTGCACATAAGTAGAACTGCTGCAGCGTCTATAATATGTATCAACCGTCTAAAGAAGCAAAAAGATTTTCAATAGCAGACATAAGGAGCCGGAAAAGAGATAATACAAGAAAATACAAGATTACAAATCTTAGGTGCTACATGTACCTCGTATTTCCCAACCATGCATGTGGCATGTTCATCAAAATCTCGAACAGAAAGTGACTGCAAAGCATAAGAGTACACATGCACTCAGAACTAATGAAATTATACAAAACAACACACATCATTTAAGAATGTGGTGCTATCAGAAAAAGTCTTGTGTTTTAAAGAAAATCGATATCCAACAAGTAAATGAATAGCAACTATTTGGCTTCAAAAATCAACATGCATCTTTCAATCATTTAAATAATGTCCATAACAAGAAACATTTAAAATGTCCGCTATAAAAGAACAGAATTAAGAGCAATGGTGAATAAAACTGAAGGGTCAATAACTTAAAACCTTTCAGACATCTTCCACGTAGAATAATACATACAAGTAACTTTCTCTAAAATCACAAAAATGAAGAACTTAACTGTAGTTTTCCATTGGAAAATATGTCAATAGAAATATGCATAACATAATGAATGTGATAAAAAAAAGTCAACATCATACAACTTTTAGGATAAGCGTGTGATTTTATCATATATTTATATTATATAAATGGTAGGAAAAAATTTATGAAATTATCAAAGAGTAAGGCCACCTTTTCTATTCCTTCCCAATTAGCAAGGCGAGAAAACTGAGGCTGGTGTCTGCAAAGAATATTGGCCAAATCAAGTCAAATATGAACTAAAGAGAAAGATCTAAAGTTTTTTATGTTTGTCTGCAGGTGATAATAGATGAAAAATAAGAGCTTGCCAACTAGAAAGATGAGTAAAAAAAATCTAGAAAGATAGAGGCATACAATTTTGCATATTCTCTTTGTCCACCTGCTAGTGCTTTATTATAAAACTTTTGCACAGGAGCACGATTTATATACCTATCCCCTATCTGCAAACATTATACAGGTAACATTACTTCCAGTGAAGGAGCAATAACATGCTAAATGAAAAACAATTCAAACTTTTAGTGACTATAAACTGATAGTGAATTTCAAAAAAATAAAGCTCCATTGATTATATCGAATAGATTGTACGAAACAATTTTGAACCAAAGCACATATAGCTAGTATGCTAAATGCTGGAAAGTATATCACATGAAATTTCGAGATAGTTTCCACTATGTTTTCAAACCAAATTTCGAGATAGTTTACACTATGTTTTCAAACTTTTCCATAAATATTGCCTGCCGTTCCTTCTAATCCTCCCCCGCGGCCTCACCCCCACAATATTGCCATGTACACACTCCATTACAAAAGTTTCCAACATATTATTAAAACCTTATTGTTCTATACAGATTGCATGATTTATCAATTAGTTCTTGCAAATTTTTTCTTTCGGATTAATAAATTTTTTCAGATGAAAGATAGATAGTGGTTACTTTTCACAAGATGTATGTACATTAATAAATGTCATTTGAAATGCAAAAGTTAAACTTTCAAATCATAAACTAGTATTTACTAACCAAAAGGTCCCAAGGAGAGCAAACAGCTACAGCTCCAGCTACAGGAGTATTATCACCATCCTCACCAAGATACTTTACCTGCAAACAATCTCTAAAATTAGACAGCGATGTGCCAAGATCTTTGGATATGTGAGTGAGAATAAGTTAACACTTAACAGTTGTGCAATTTTCAGGGTTGCTGTAGTTTGAAAAGCAATTAGAGGATATACCAATGCCGATGGTCACAACATAAGTGACATAAAAAAAATCTAAGCATTAAGATTTCAGCAAAAGAGCAATGACAAAAAGTGAAAAACACACTATTTTATTAGGTAAAAATATATGAAGATTTCACTAAATCATATGGATCTCATTCCCTATTTGGAGGAACCCATCTCTAAAGTTGCAGGATCCAAGTGAATTTCGCCCAACAACAAAGCATGTGCTGAAAAAAGTATATTAGAGAATCAGTTACTAGCATTTCTCTTCATCAAAAACATGCAGTTTTGGATTAAGTATGATGTTTTCCCTATTTGTTTTGTTATTTTTTTCATATTTTCTTCGTGTGAGATCAGGGGAGAGAGTGTTTGTGATATATGTTTAACGATTGCTATCCCTCTGTAATATAGTAATAATCATTTATCGTATATATAATTATAAACAAGTAGGAAACATTAATAACCACGAGTTAAAACAGCTCCGGTGAAGATGATCCGATCCTTAAACAGCATTAGCCAGTGAGAAAATGATAAAACTCTGACCAGGAGAGCACAATTTAGAAGAAATGGAGATCAATGTGGAAATGGAGAAATGCCAAACAATTTAATTAAATCAGTCGCTCCTTGGTCCTGAATATAAGTGGAACTCGAAAGATGCATGTAATTATATTGAAATTTCTATGTTTAGGCTATTCGTGGTATGCAATTAAATTAATCAGTATTGAAGAAATTTGATGCAAGAGAATAAGACTTGAGTGACAAAGTTACCAGAATATTAGCTCCAATACTAGTTCCAACAATAAACAAAGGCGCTCTGGGATTTTCTTTATGGAGATAATTAACCACTGTGCGAGTATCCTCAGTCCATCCAGAATTGTAGAAACAGTCAGACTGAAATAATTTTAATAAGAATTTACATTACCATGAGGAAAACAATAAAACTATTATTACACCATACGGTTATTGAGATGCAAATCAATCCTACAATTCCAACAAAAAGAAGTGCACAAAAATTTCAACCGCATTTTTCAGCTGCTGCATCTCCCATATTCTAAAGTGGTTCCTTAATCTCTATGTTTTTAAGCTTGCAGAAAATGCATCAAATAATCTATCTATTTCTAACTAGCAGGAAAACTAACCGTGATTGGAACACCTCCAAATCCTCGATGATTACTGACAACAACTTTCCATCCAAGCTTCGCTGTATGATATGCAAGGTGTTTGAGATACTGCCAAGAAAGGGAAGAGAGGAAAAAGGAAAAATAAACTGTAAGATACGACTACAATATAAATTTAATCTCCTAATCAACAAAAAAAGCGAATAACTACAAATTCATAAACCTTCTATAATAAGCGTATACAAGAGAACATCTACCATATCTGATGCTGATGATACCTTACAAGATAATGAATAACCAAAACTATAGTGTCCAATAGACTTGTTTTGTTAACGGAAACAATCTCTCTGCACTAAATACATGTTCGAAGTAATATTTCAAAAACTAAATTGAACCAAACGGCTCAATCGGTTGAACTGTGAACCAGTATTGTCTGTAGTTCCATTATGTAAACAGTTTGACCGTGGTTTGTTATTATTGAGCGGTTTAATTTTAAAGCAGTTGAATCATAACCGAGAGGTCTGTCTAGGTTCAATGTTTTGTTCGATTTTTAAAACATTGACCCGAAGGCCCTGCCCTGATCTAGTAGTCAATTAACAGCCAACTTGGGTAGTATAACTCCATGATTTTCCCAATTCTAATTCTAATTAAAATTACAGTGAGAGACAAAACAACACTAACATTTAGTAATTAGTTACTAATGTTAGCATTTTTCACCATCACCGGGACTTGAACCTTGGATTGACGCCATAATCCCTTAGCTCAAACCAGTTGAACAACACTAAGATTTAACCATGCACATAAACAAAAGCATGATAATAATAATAATAATAATAATAATAATAATAATAATAATAATAATAATAATAATAATAATAATAATAATAATAATAATAATAATAATAATAATAATAATAATAATAATAATAATAATAATAATAATAATAATAATAATAATAATAATAATAATAATAATAATAATAATAATAATAATAATAATAATAATAATAATAATAATAATAATAATAATAATAATAATAATAATAATAATAATAATAATAATAATAATAATAATAATAATAATAATAATAATAATAATAATAATAATAATAATAATAATAATAATAATAATAATAATAATAATAATAATAATAATAATAATAATAATAATAATAATAATAATAATAATAATAATAATAATAATAATAATAATAATAATAATAATAATAATAATAATAATAATAATAATAATAATAATAATAATAATAATAATAATAATAATAATAATAATAATAATAATAATAATAATAATAATAATAATAATAATAATAATAATAATAATAATAATAACAATCATAATATAACTTACAGGAGATGACGAGTCACTTGTTAAACCAGGAATCATAACAACAATGGGAGTAGATTCATCATTAGTAACAACATTATCCACATGGTGAACACTGCTAGAAACTGTAAAAATGATCACAAACACAAAAATCGCAAAAGTCAACGAAGCTTTCTAATTTGATACTATCAAATTAATTAACTAAGCATTTTCAAAAAATACAAATCAATATTAAAAATTAGAACAATCTCAATAAACATACCATCAGAACTTGTTACCCAATCCAAAGCAAGTGTTCCACCATCAGAAGTAGTAAATAATTGTCTGAAAGTAAAACAGTTATTAGATTCATAACAATAACAAGAAGAAGAAGGAGAAGAAGAAGAAGAAAGTGAAATGACTGTTATGACCTTTTGTATTTGAATGTTGGAGGATTTCCGAAGAAGTTGAGGAAAATAGTTTGAAGATGAGGACTAGAAAGCCACGGTGTGACGGAATAGTTTCCTTGAAGGATCCGGCACTTTGAGACGACGGCGTGGTAGAGTTGAGAGGAGGAGTTGTAACTGAATTGAACCGGAGAGCCGGAGAATCCGGAGAAGAGGTCTTGGAAGAAATGGATTTCAAGGAAATTGTAGAGAAAGAATGTGAGAATAGTGGTGAGAGCGAGGAAGTAATGCCAGATTGGAATCAGAGAAAGTCCTTTGAGAAGGAATAAGTAACCGTTTGAAGTTGTTGATGCATCTAATTCCATGGAAATTGGAATTTGATTTGGTGGAAATATGCAGTGTGTGTGTGTGTTTGATAGGTGACTAGACTCTCGAAAAAGAAAGACTGATAACAGACTAGTTTAAGTGAAGAAAAATAATGCAAATATAATATACTACTCCTTAGAAAATAATTTTATCTTTTTTTATTACTGTGAATATTAAAATAATGGACCATGTGTGCTTCTGCACTTGCTTCATTATTGGTTGGCGTCATGGTGATGGTGTGCTTTTTAATACACAAACAAATGACAATGTTATCATAAACTCACACATAAGCGAAGGATTCAGGATTCGAACCAAGGTCATGACTTTATGCGTGAGAGAGTTGGGGTTTGAATTTTAACCTTTTCTTTCTTCAGTTGAGCTAGGACATGTGAACTTTATGTGATTAAATAAAAGTAAATTATCATTTGTCTTTGAAAGTATATCTCGGTGTCACATTTGTTCATCAATGTATCAAAATTGCAATTACGTCCACAAGGAAGAAGATAAATGTTGGTCCTCAAATCTATGTTTAGGTAGTCAATTTGGTTCTCAAATATATTTTTAGTTGGTCAATTTAGTCCACAGAATTACTAACAAAAAAGGCATAGGATATATATTTGAAATTTTAAAACATTCATAAACCAACACGACACGAGTTACATTTTTAAAGAATAAAATGGTGATTACTCTAGTCAAATGTTTATTTATTTAAGGATCTATATAAAACAAAATCACTTAAATTATATATTTACTATATAGTACTAGTACAAACATATAAAATCCATCTTCTTCCCTTGTGATACGAACACTAATATTTTCTAACATATTTGAGAAATTACAGCAAATAGTGAAGAAATTGCAAAAAAAAACTTAAAAAGGTGAGCCCTAAACATTCTTATAGTTCAACCTAATGTTATTCGAGTTTTCTCTCATTTACATCCTAACATGAAAGTAAAACCAAATTCATAACCTATAAATTTGGCCTCGAACCCACATATTAAAAGGCTTAAAAAACAGTAAGGCTAAAGAGCTCCCTTTCACAAAAGTCTCGCGTGTGCATTTCTTCACATTCTTCACATTGTTTGTGCTGCATTAATCTCAATCATTAATATACTTTTATTTCTCTCTTTTTAAAACTATTTTTCTTCTTTTATGAATATTATTAGTGGATGTCCATATAGGTCATTGACCCATATATTTGGCTCATTGTATTTGTCTATATATAAAACATATATATCATTATAATGTAACCCTAATCCTAGTGATGAATAATACAAACTTTTCTTTCTCTTCTCTCGCTTCTTCTCTATATTATTGTTCTTGGTTAGACCAATTTATAACACGTTATCAGCACGATACTCTACCTATTGCAAAAGCGGTAAACTAAGGGACACAAAACAAAATTTGTTGCAACCGGTTGTTGTTGTGGAGAGTTAGACTCCATGCCTACCGTGCTATCAGAGGCTGCTAGTGGTTTGGCTGATCTTGACTCCCGGGTTAGTTTATTTTCTTAAATTTTTTTATGACATCTTATTAAACTTTAGCATGGCAGTTTAAACTTTTGAGCAGAAAGGAATTGTTTCTATCATGTTCTTATAAATTGATTTTGACTTAGGGTCCGTTTGGTTCGAAGTTTTTGGAGGGAAGGGGAGGGGAGGGGAGGTGAGAGAATATTTTAAATTTTGGATAAGTAATTTACTTTTTTACTTTTAACCTTATAAACTCAAAATAAGGATTAAATTATAATGGATATATTACGTCAAAAAAAAATTTAATGGATATATAACAAAAAAAAATCTAATGAGTAGAAAACCTAAATTTTTTTTGTTGTAAAAAAAAATAAAACCTAGAATTTTAATATTCCAACAAGGATAATTTTGAATTTTAATAAAAAAATGAGGGTAATTTTGTCAACATAATAAATCCCTCCCCTCACCTCCCCTCCCCTCCCCTCCTTCTCAATTGAACCAAACAGACCCTTATAATACACAAAGACTCCTATCATCTTTATTTTGTGTTCATAACATGTTGTTATACTCTTATGACAGAAGTATAATCAGTGGCGGAGCTAGCCCTAAAAGTTAGGGGGGCCGCTATAGTTATAAATCGAATACTAAAAAATTTCTTAAAAAAATATATTATGAAATATATTTTATGTCAATTCATGCGTAAACTTCATACTTTTTATTTAGTTCTCTCAAACAAAAATTTTAATTTTCTAACAAAAAATTGATCAAACATAATTTTTTATACACTAAAACTCTAATTGAAATAAAAATTTGAGTACTTTTTCTCAAAAAAAAATATATTTGAATACTTTGAAAAAATAAATTACACATTTTAAAACATCTATAAATTATAACAATAAAACATTAGAAGAAATGCTTCAAAAAGTAAATTAGAAAAAATATTTGAATGATTAATAATAGAGAATTTTTTTTGGAACAATTTAAAGGAGGTTAATAATCTTGTAAATTTAAAATATCAACTTCAAAATAGAGGGGGTTTGAAACCCCAGCAAAATAGAAAGCATTAAAAAATTCTGAATGTCCAAATAGAGGGGGTTTAAAACCCCCGCAAATCAGAAAGCAGTAATATTGCGCAGTCTATCTAGTGGGGGTTTAAAACCGCCGCTAAATAGTATACCTATGAAAAAAAATTAAAAATCCTGGGGCGGGCCATGGCCCTGTCCAGCCCATAAAGGGCTCCGCCTGTATAATTGTATATTACAAATTTGATGCACCATGCACACTTCAATATTTTTAAAATTACAAAATACGATGAAAAATATTCACTTGTGATTATGTTTTCATTTTTGTAGTTTATTATTTTCTATATATTTCAGAAGAATATATTCATTTATCTTTGAGAGATTGCAAAAGATATTTGATTATATTATAAAGTTTTTGAAGAACTTAGAAATTTAATTTATGAATTCCTGAATAATTCAACAAACTTAGTTCCTGAAGAACTAATAAATTTAATCTATGAATTCCTGAAGAATTCAACAAACTTAAGAATTCAACAAACTTAGTTCCTGAAGAACTAATAAACTTAATCTATGAATTCTTGAAGAATTCAACAAACTTAGTTACTGAAGAACTAATAAATTTAATTTATGAATTCCTGAAAAATTCAATAAAGGGTCTAGTTCTTGAAGAACTCAGAAAAATGTCAATTTTTACGAATTTAAGATGAATTCAATATTCTTACATCCTTGAATGATTGTAAATTGATAGTGATTGAGATTTAATAATATTGATTCGCAATTTATGGTCCAGAAGCACCATATTGAAATTTTTGAAATATGAATCCTGAAGATTCATTACATACGATCCAGAAGCATCGTGTTGAAATTTTAAATTATGACTCCTGAAGATTCATAAACCTACGTTTTTAGAAGTACGTAGCATGTCTTTTAAAATATGAATCCTGAAGATTCATAGCTATCCGTTTGTTTCGTAACGAATATAATATTGAAACAAGAAAAGAAGATATGTCAAATATCTCTATATATTACGAAATATATTTTGGATAAAATAAGTGTAATAAAAAGTTATAAACCAGAAGTTTATACTACACTTATAAATATAATAGTGCAATCGAAACACAAATTATTGTAAACCAGAAGTTTACAAATCATATTAAATTTATTGTTGGCAAGACCGGTTGGGTCATCCCGGATTCTTATGATGCGAAAAAGGAAATTATAAATATGTATTGAAGGGCCTGAAGTTCCTTCATTGTAGTAATTTTTATGTATTACTAGTTCCCAAAGGAAGTTGATAGATTAAATAAATGAGCATATTTTATTGATATATCATGTGAACCAATTATATATTTAATTGATGCATCAACTAAATGGTCACATGTACGTTTGTTGTCGACTCACAACCATAAGTTTGTGAGATACTGATTTGGTTAAGAGCTCATTTTATATAAAATATTTGATAAGTATCGTATGCCAAATCAAAATTGATATTGAACATCTTAAAGTATATGTTCATAAAAAAAATGGACTTGAAGATCCATTCTTTAGACGTCTAAAGTTAATTACATGAAGGATACTTATGAAATCAAAACTTCTAATTTTTATTTTGGGAACACTCAAACGACTATGTTGAGATATTGTTTCACATCAATGCCAATAAGTTATAATATGAAAGTCCTCCCCTTAATTTGCAATTAAATTTATGTTTACAACTTAATATTTTTCATATAAGCATTTTTGGATGTGTTGGTATGTTCCAGTTGCTCCAATATAATGCATTAAGATGAATATTAAAGAATATTGGGAAATTAGATTTATAGCCCAGAAGGCTAATTATCAAGTGATGAACTAATATTCCCAATATTAAGGGGAGAAAATAAGCAGCTGAAATTGTGAACCAGAAGTTCATATGAATCACTTGATATAAATTATTGTTATTATCTCATCTTGATCCTCTTAGAAATTAGTATGAACTAGAAGTTCATAAAATAAATCATTTGCAAAGTTTATGAAATAAACTATCTGCTTCTAATGCTCCAATCAAATTGGATGTCCCTGTTGGACAACCTTATATTGCAAATGAATTTTGGTACCACCCTGAAGTGTGGTAGGTCAATCGGTTCCAATGATAAAAATATCAAATAAGAAAAGGAGTTAAAAAGAAAGATGGCCCAAGTGAGGATATGAAAATTTTGAAAAGAACATTTGACATAAATATATTTTCAGTTCCAGAAGAACTTATCAAGTACTTGAAAGATATGAAAATAAAAAGATCTCAATAAATTATGTCATTAATGAAATACGATGGAATCGAGATGAAGTCAACGTTGACAATATTTTTGCACATAATAAAGCGCTATATGTGATAGATGACAATGAAGATCATGAACTAAAGTCTATTGAAAACTATAGACAATACATTGATTGTCTAAATGAAAAGACGCAATTGCGACGTAATTAAAGTCACTTTTCAAAGTGAAAGATTTTTGGACCAGCAGTCAATACACACTGAAGCTGTAGAAATGATGAGATACGAATCAACTTTCATGTGAATATAAAATGTTAAAAGTTTGACTTGTTAGTCAAGCATATTGGTAAAAGTTTGACCAGAACTCCTAAAGAGTTTCTGAAATCAATTGATTAAAGAAAAGTTTGAAACGAAATATGTTTGATGATAAAAGTTTGTTTGAAATTGCAAACTTTATATTTTAATGATGTTTTGTGCATCGAGAAACCTATATATCAAAGGTACCAAAACAGTTTGATATTAAGAAATATGATTTGTTGTCACTTGAAATGAACAAAGATCGTTTCATATCTCAAGAAAATGCTCAGTTATTTGAATTGATCTTGAAGTACCATATTTTAGTTCCGTTGAGAACACTATTGCATTATTGAAAGTCAAGTATATAATTTGTATCTTGGAGATAAAACAATATCATCCAATTATGTGACAGTTTTAGCACTACATCCAGAAAGTTCAGAATGTGGTTATTTTGAAGTTTGTGATTCTACATATACAAGAAATTTGAAGAAGATAAGAATCGCATCCATGAATAATGCAAAGAAGAGTAAGAAGAGTATATTAAAGGAGAAGAATCAATCTTTCTACAAATCAGTCATCATCAAATAAAGTTATTTATCAACTACGTTGAAGATTAATTGAGTTTCTCCATCTCATATATAATTGTCTTTATGAGGGGGAGATATAATTGTGTTCTGCACTCTTTTTCCCTTCACCATGGTTTTGTCCCATCGGGTTTTCCTAGTAAGGTTTTTAACGAGGCAGGTCAAACACACATGATGTTGTACTCTTTTTCTTTCACTGAAATTTTTTCTCACTTGGTTTTTTCTAATAAGGTTTTAATGAGGCATATCCTCGATGGACATCCAAGGGGGAGTGTTATCAATATTATTAGTGGATGTCCATATAGGTCATTGGTCCATATATTTGGCCCATTGTATTTGTCTATATATAAGACATATGTATCATTGTAATGTAACCCTAATTCTAGTGATGAATAATACAAACTATTATTTCTCTCATTTCCCCCTTCTTCATCTATATTATTGTTCTTGTTTACATCAGTTTATAACATCTTTTTTTGTTGGTAAAAGACTATTTTTCTATTAGTGGCACATCAATAATAGAATTATAAAAAAGGATAGATGGTTGAACAAAAAAGACAGGAGATGATCCATTTAAAAATAATTAAAAATCATAGTATATCAATGCATTTTTGGATTTGCGATAAGTTTCACATAATTACATTAAATCGTCGTAATTTTGACAAAAAATATATTTTAAAATTTCAACAAAAGTGGCAATGTCAATATAATCAATTTTGCCAAACTCGCGTTCTATAAAAACATATTTTCAAATGGCAATCACACAACTTGTGAAAACCGAGAAATCCAAGATTCAAACCTTAACCTCTATAATAATGTTCTGTATTTCGTTTTCTTTTTTTGCACTGATACCTATGTAGCACTGTTGTAGTTCTTTTGGTACATCTTAGGCTAAGGCGACTATTCGATTCTTTTATATTTATATATTCCATTTTGACTTCTTCAAAAAAAAAACAATAACTATTATTACAATTAAAAAAATATTAACTTCGGTGCTGTAACCAGATGTCCCCGAACAAGATTAAACAGGCGGTGAAAGTCAGAAAAAAGAATTATACACTAACTTCTACAAAATAAATGTATATAAGAAAAAAATTAATAATTACTAAAACCTTGGTATTCGTCAAAAATAAAATTACTAAGCTGGAGGTCTTCGTGCTCACCGGTCATTCTTGCAGTTCATCTGGCAAGCCTGCGTTTGGGTCATATGGAATGAACGAAACCATCGGCTGTTCAGAAATGCGGCAAGTCCGGTTACACATCTGTTGGAGAAAGTCAAGATATTCTCTTTTAGGTGGTTGAAATCGACACATGTAACTCTTGCTTCTAACTATCATACTTGGAGGTCGAACCCATTGCTCTGTTTGGGCATCGACTAATATCTTTGTATCCCGTTTTAGCTCTCTTGTATTTGATACCATTGTAAGACTGTTGTAGTTCTTCTTAGCACATCTTGTGCCGAGGCGACTGCTTTATTTATTTTATATATATATATATATATATATATATATATATTCCATTTTAGCTTGTTAAAAAAAAAAAATTACTAAAACCTTGGAAAAAAAAAATTACCAAAACCTTTTGATTAATTTTTTTTTTTACTAAAATCCCTCTAAAAAGTATTATAATATAAATTACTAATTTAAAAGCTTACCAAAAAAAAATTACATATTTAAAACCCTAAAAAAAAATCAGCAGTTCCATAAAAATCAAGAAAACAAGTTGAAGTTGCAATGACTCAATTTTGGCCATAAAAAAGCAGAAGCCGGACGCAGCCGAAGTTGGTCACCGGCCGCCAGAAACGGTGAGAAAATTCAGCTTTTCTTTCTTCTTTTTATTTTATTTCCCCTCTCCTGGTGCGGCAGCGCTCGGTAGTGACCAGTGAATTGCGTCGCAGCAGAGCGTAGTTCCACTCCGCACCGCGGTATCGCACTTAAGCGGCGAGATTGAAAACCTCACTATTTGAAATTAGGTTATTCTTTGCCTCTGATTATCATCATCCTGTACTTGTAGGCTTCACATCAGATCTATTTAAAGCTATGTCTGGCAATTCAAGTTGCACCGTTTACATTGGTAACCTCACTATTTTCTTCTTCAATTTACTTGTTTTTCTTAGAGATAGTTAAAATTATTGCTGAGTGCAACTTTTTTGATGTATATTCTGATAGAGATGTGAGGTAATTTAGATTTTGCATATGTGAGGTTTTAATAGTTATATTATATGTGCATTTTGCATATGATATAATGGTAATATAGATTTTGAATTTCGAAGAGCTTGCGGCAAATTAACTGACAATGAGTTATACATCTGTAATTTATCGATTCAATCATCTTTTGGGTTAATAATAATTATGTTCGACAAATTGAACGTCTAGAGTTTCACTTAAGATATATTTCCGTTGTTGAATGTTTCATTTTTTTTTATCACCTTTTGTTCCAAACAAACTGGCAAATTGTGTAATATGTTATTAAATATGATATGGTGATTTTTCCATTTTGTAATCTTATTTACACATTTTTATTATATATTTTCTTACATGACTCTACATATGTTAAAAGTTTATTTTCGTCGGGACAAGGAAGAATCAGCTGTAATTTATGAAGATAGGTTGTTGACGGGGGAGAGGTTGAAGACTAAAATATATTTGTTTATATTTTCTATTCACTATAATACTTTTGCCATCAACAAATATTGATAGGAACTTTTGTTGATGAAAGAAGTTGAATTTTTTAAAAGAAAAGAAGTAATAGATTAGGGAAGGAATCTTAGAGTCTTAGACAGACAAACAGGATAACCAACATCCAACAGAATGAAATTGAACCCTATAAAAACCATGAATTAAAATAACTCACCACTCCCTATTAAATTTGCCGAGGAGACTCTCCAGAAACTAATACAATAACCTTGCCCCATAACATGGTCATGGGTACAAATCGTTTAAGCATTTCATAATTTCTTTCAGGATAGAAACCGCCACATAGGAGAACAACAAACGTAGCGCACTGCCCGTAAATATTTTAATAGAAATACATTTTTCTTAGAGGTGAAAGAGGGAAAGTACTACAGGTCTAGAGAAATGTGAAATTCTATTTGTATTTGATTTGCTGGTGGAGAATCAATACATCATTAAGCAAGTGGGTTTTGCTAAAGATTTGCTTCCAACTTTGAGTTGTGTGTTCATGACATTTTTTATTGAAAATTAGAAGTTAGAACTGTTACTTGCCAAATGATCTTCCACGCAACAGGCATAACATACTGTCCATAATCATTTTTAATAGAAATAAAATTTTATTTGAGGGTAAAAAGGGAAAGTACTATAGCTGTAGGATACAATATTTGTTTAAAGAGAAATGTGAAATTTCTATTTCTATTTAGTTGACTGTTGGTGTAGATCGTTACGCAAGTAGATTTTACTGAATCATTTCTTTCATCTTTGTGTTGTGTGTTCGTGGTATTTTTTTATTAAAAATATAAATTTTACTTGTCCAGTGCCCCCATACCATATTATGCTATAAATAAGATCCGAGTCTCTTTCAACTAGGGATGATTTTGTTTATGGAATTATGCTTAAAGTATACTATAATGTGTTAGATATCCCTTTCTCTCTTTAATAAGTTTACTTTTTTAGAAGATTTTATTGATGGTAGAGATGTTTCTTTGTCGAATATGCTTCTCAATAATGGTTTTAGATGATCTGAGGTTTCCTGCACCGTCAATGGATTTTTTATTTATTTTTAGTTACGCTCAACATCCCACAGCTATATTTTTCTGGTTTTATACAATGAAGTTTCAATTCTTAATGGAGAGATGGAACTTCCATTTGCACATAAACAAAATTTTAGGGTTTTCAAATTTACACCTCCATGTATATGTAATATGGGGCATCTACTTTTGGGTTCTGATTTGGTTACTTGTATGTAAATCAGGCAATCTGGACGAGAGGGTGACAGACAGAGTCTTGTATGATATAT
This sequence comes from Trifolium repens, assembly GCA_030408175.1. NCBI lineage: Eukaryota > Viridiplantae > Streptophyta > Magnoliopsida > Fabales > Fabaceae > Trifolium > Trifolium repens. Next base: position 56,964,750 of record CP125836.1, on the reverse strand, counting down.
TAATTCAAGCTGGACGAGTGGTAGACTTGCACATTCCTAAAGATAAGGAATCTGAGAAACCAAAAGGTTTTGCCTTTGCAGAATATGAAACTGAAGAGATTGCAGACTATGCCGTCAAACTTTTCTCAGGCCTTGTAACACTGTACAAACGAACACTGAAGTTTGCGGTGCGTTCTTGACATCTATGCTTTCCACGTATTGCGACTTACTGACTTTGATAGTTTTTAATATTTCTTTAAAATTGTTGAATAGAAATTTAGCTCTGTGAATGTTCATAAGCTGAGACATTGGCAATTTTCAATCTTTCTGTGACTTGTTGAAAATATTTTATGCAACACTATTAAAAGAAGTTAATAATTGGACACTTGGATGCATCCAAAAAGTTGAAAGTGTTGCATAATATAGCTTGTGAACTTCCAATTATGTACTGTTAAATACTATATAGCTCAGGACACCATATTAGGGGGCTGTATAGGTTTGATTGCAGAATCATGTAATAAATACTATTTTGAATTTCTTTCATATCGTCGAACTTTGTTAATGGAGTGTATGGTCTGCTAATAAACAGATATCTGGAAGGGACAAAAACACCCCTAATAGCTCTACAGCTACTACACCCACACCAAATTCTTCTCAACGACCAAGGCCATACCCTGTGCAAATAAATAGTTCAGAAAATTTTCAGCTTTCCTCTAGGCATTCAATACCTGACCGATTCTCGGATCATCCGGTAAATTATTCCCAAGGTAATATTTGTATTACTTACCTACTTCAATTTCTCATAAGTCTAAATATGTGAAACTTAGTTTAATACTTGCTGTGTTATTTTTTTTACTTCAATGCCAGTTCCTCCTCCTCATCGTGTAACTGACCAACCTAGTGGGTATGGATCTCACTACAGCGGCAACCATATGGATTACAGTCGGAGAGTTTTTGGGGAGGCATTGGATAACGCTACCCGTTCTAGTTCTGGTTCTAGGTCACGCCGCCCTGATGGAATCAGCCCAATCTCTTATCCACCTTACTAATATTTTCAAAAGATCTGAGAGATAAACTTCCATTAAATATTAGTTGGAAGTGAAAGTAGAATGTGAATGGTAGATATTCAATATCTGCTAGTGCTTTAAGCAAAGCCATTGTTGTTGTAGGTGTACCAAAGTTCTTCGATGTCCAGGTGGGTTGGTGCTTATGAACTAACTAATTATCATTTCCTTCCTTATTATTGAGGAAATACCCCTCATATGTACTTCTTTAGGTTAAACTCCATAGTTACAGAAGGTTTCTTATTGCCTGTTCAAAGTGACCATTTTTGGATTTCACTTAATGAAAATTGACTGAGTAAATTGTATTCATGCGTTCCTTCAACCGACCAAAAATTTGAATTCACGCTTGTATTGTTTCCTTTATATCAATGTTGATTGACTGGATCCAAACTAGCTGTAGGTCGTTGTTTACTCTATGACATAGATGTGATATTCGATTCAATATTGGAGCATCCACGAGAAATTCATTTTTTTTGGTACAAACAACACCTTACACCGTTTGTTTTCATGTTGGAATCTATTACACTGCTGCAACTATTATAATCTATATCTTTCAATGAAAAAGCTTTGGAACTCGAGAAATTGGCCAAAACTACTATTTCTTTCAAACATATGCTTTGGCAAAATCAATTCTAATCACTATAGATTCAAACTCAAAATCAATTTCACATTGCGAACTTACGAAATTAGAAATGGTGAACAAATTCAAGAAATGTCTGGAATCACATTTTAACCTTCCCTCCTACGAAACCTAAAACACACTTATACTCAAGCATGAGTTTAAATTTTCTTGTTGATGTTAGCACCTAGTTGGCAAATCATATCCTAGTATTTCTCCATGTGTTCACTGAGCCACTTTCAAATATTATGATCGGGGTTCATTGAGCAACTTTAAAATCACAAACATAAGTGAAGGAGTTGAGTTTTGAATCCCGATCATACCCTCAGTGTGTTCTGAAAAATTTAGGAAAACAACCGAATTTTTAGAAAAGTTTTACTAAAATTTATACTAAAAATAAATTTTGGAACGTATTTTCCAAATTTTTTTACATGCTAGGTTGGAGAAAAAGAAACATGGATTTTATGCTCGTTTCGAACCCATTCATAAAATCACACACATAACTGCATAAGTGTTGATATTTAATATTGTCAAAAAAAAAATAAGTGTTGATATTTAATCTGTGTCGGTCCAATTAGTATTAGTTAGTCTAGATAATTTAATTTAGAGATTTTCTAGTTACACCCCTGTAAAAGCTGGTTACACTCCTTCGTTCCCTCCCTAGACCCTAATCCCTGCCTCTACTCTCTGCGTTTTTTATCGACCTAGACAGAAGCTGATGCGATTTTCTGCAACAGCTTTCATTCTCTCAGTACTTACTTAGATAAAATCGCGTTGCTCGTCACTTTCTTCTGCAACAGCTATCTCCCAATTTGAAAAGGTAACTTATTCTCTAAACCCTCATTTTGATTCTTACTTTGTTTTTGCGATCTGAGTTCGATTAATGCGCTTTTATACTTTCGTTCATCATTTTACACAATATGTTCATTCTGAGTTTGATTTCAAGTACAGAGTCGCGTTTTTCATTTTCTGCAACTTTTGGTTTTGTGAGTTCCTAGTGTTGAGCGTAAATTCAATATACCATTACTATGCCATGGTTAAATTAAATGTGCTTTATGTATTGATATATTCGTATCTTGTGATTTTGATTGGTATGGTACTTGATGCTGTTCTGGCTTGAATTTGAAGACATGAATGCGTTCAAGGCATACAAGGCCTGTGTTCCAATTGCTTATAGCCCCAATCTCTATATAACTCTGGTGAGGGGCATTCCGGGGACTAGGAAGCAACATAGGCGAACTTTGGAAGCATTGCGTCTTGGGAAATGCAATCGAACTGTCATGCGATGGAACACACCTACTGTTAGGGGAATGATCCAACAGGTTTCGACTTTCGACGCATGCTCTATCAAATCCATTTTGAAATAACCTACCTATCTCTTTGTATACTAACAAAATAACATTGGTAACCTTTGTAATTGATATAGGTCAAGAGGTTAGTTGTTGTTGAGACAGAGGAGATGTACAAGGGCCGCAAACAGAACGACGAAGCCCACCGAGCTCTTCGTCCTCCATTGGTCATAAACCATCAACCTGCTTCTGCTTAGGGTACCTTGTAGTGTTTGCTTTGTTCTTAAAGATGTGATCTTCTTACTACTAAAACTTTCAAATGCCTAAGAAGCTATGGTTAACTTGCTTTGAAGATCATGTTTTAGTTCTGAATCTATAATTTTGAAGTTGTTTCAACTGATGCAACATTAGTCAAATTTAGGCCTAGAATCAATTATTCTATAAATGATTGTTTCTTTAGGAAACAACTTACAATCTTGTTGGGTTTTGTTATATACTACCTCCGTCTTTGAATATAAGATTTCATTAACTAAAATCACATGAAATAAAAAAGTCGGTAATAGTATTAAACAACTGATATTTTTTTCCATGTATAATCAGCCTCCACAGTTCCACCCTATGAAGCACCGACACAAACATTGATACGTCGACACCAATAATAATTTGAGAAAATGACATAATTCAATGTAATAAGTGTCGGTGTCGTGTCGGTGTTAGATACCGACACGTGTCCGACACCAGGACACGCCTAATCCAAGGAGTGGCCGTGCTTCATAGGTTCCACCTTACTAATATTTTCAAAATGTCTGATAGATTAAACTTCCATTAAATACTAGTTGGAAGTGAAAAGTAGAATGTGAATGGTAGATATTCAATATCTATTGGAATGCATCTGCTTGAAGCAAAGCCATTGTTGTTGTAGGTGTACCAAACTTCTTCGTTATCTAGGTGGGTTGATGCTTGTGAACTAACTGATTATCATTTCCTTCCTTATTATTGAGGAATACTTACCATGTACTTCTGTAGGTTAAAACTCCATAGTTACAGAAGGTTTCTTATATTGCCTGTTTAAAGTGACCTTTTTGGGTTGCACTTAATGAATTGACTGATTAAATTGATTTTGTGTTCTCTCAACAACAATACAAAAATTTGAATTCATGTGTGTGTATTGTTTCATTTATAAATATCTAATGTTGATTGATTAGAACAAGTTGTAGCTTGTTGTTTGCTCTATTACTTCGACGTGAAATTCGTTTTAAGATTAATTAATTATGCTATATTTATGTCATACCACACACAGTATGCTAAAGAATGTGAGTCCAATAGGTAAGAATGTGACTTATACTCAAAGGTCTGAATTTAAATTTTCATGTTGATGGTGCCTCGTGTGTATTTCTATAAGTGTTCACTGAGCTTTCAAGTTTGTTCTGATTTTGATAAGTCATGTGATCTTATTCATCCAAATTTTTGGGACAAATACTCAAATAGAAACCACACAGGCACACAGTATATGGGAACAACATGGAAACCAAATTTCTTGTCGTGTTTAGTTGAATTTTGTTCAGTTGGAGTAATTTTATTTACATTAACATAAGCTGTTAATCTTATTATTTTTTAATGATCAAGATTGATTAAGAAAAATCGATCATAATCCACAGCTTATCTTTTGTTGGGCCCTTTTGTGTGATTGCTAATCGAGAAAAATGTTAACATATGTTTGATTTGGCTGTGGAAGTGCCAAACTCGCGTCTCAACGAATGATAGCTGCAAAAATACAAAAGTTAGAAAATATAGCTTTCATATTGACGTAGTTTTCTGCAACGATTTTTGTGAATGCAACGCAAATTTAAACACATAGTTATTTTTCGATTTTGGGTTTTTTTTTGTTTTTGGATTTAGTCCATGCCCAATATAAGAAATTTACCATATCAACTATTGTTCTTTTGTTATTCTAATGACGCCGAAAAATCGAGTTATTTTAAATCTTCATATTGATCAAATGCAAACCAACCAAATGGATTAAATGCACTCACAGATCTATCTACCATTTGAAACCAAACTGAATTATTTTTTTTGCTTTGCACGTACCAAGCTTTTATTTGATAGAACACTCAAAAACTCAGACATCCGACTACTTCAATTGAAACCTTCCAAGAAAATAAGCGGCCGAAAATAGATGTTGAACACTCTCGTTAAAGCCACACCAACAAGACTCCAATTGATTAATGCCACACCAAAGGAGATTATCCTTTGTTGGGAAACGATTATAATAAAACCCCATCATCATTAGAGATCGAGATCTTACATGTGCATATCTTTTTTGCTTTCTCATATTATTATTATTATTATTATTATTATTATTATTATTAATATTTAATTATTATTTATTTTATGTTAGAATTTTAAATTGAATCTGACTCAATTTTATAAAATCAACTTATAAGACGAAATCTGCTCTCACTTATAAACTTATTATTAGATGATTTTTTATTCCATGTGAAACACTTTTTGTTGGTCTTGGAGTATTTTGATTCTGTTGGATATAGGAGAATGTACATCACATTTAACGTGCACGAAAGTAACAGGATGAGTATAGTTGCTCATGAGTCGTGATTCATGATATGATAAAAATAAATGTAAAATAAAATGATGTGAGCCTTACTTCACCAAAGATTCAAAGTGTGGGGTCATCTTTGTTGAAGCATTCTGTTCATGGTAGGTACATACATCAAGTGGGGTAGTAGTACTTGCTATTGCCAACCATTTTTGCCCAATTTTTATGGAAAATAGTTCCCCACGTTTTGTTCCCTCTAAAGTTGTCAAACTGATTTACACTTTCTTGGAAGTAAAGCTTGTTTTTCCAAGATTTGATTATGCTTGCCCTTTTTTGAATTCTTCTTCTTCTTTGTTTTTGAATTTGAAGAATGTACTATAGACATGGTCCCTTTGACAACATTAATTGGCTTATGGATAAGAACTCCAACTCGTTGCTGACTACTAATATTAAATTAAACTAATCTTATATTTAGAATATTAATATGCGCATAATGCATGGTATTTTTTTTTTCATTGACAATTGTTCTTTAAATTAAATTTAGTATCCTTGACCAAAAAATAGAATTAGTATCAAGGGAAGGGAAGGGGAACGTGGAGAATGACACTTCGTAGGCATGCATGTTTATTAAGGGTAAGAATCAAAATAACAATAAGACCAACACAGATTTAGAGTAAAATACATAGATAAAAAACTTTTGAAACTAAAGAAAATAATAATTACCAAATAATTTTAGGTTTTCTTTTTTTTAAACATTTTTATTTTTATTTTTAACTTTCAGATAATTTTTAAGACCTAAAAAAATCAGGTCAAATGATACCTTAGTATTCTGGATGAAAAAATAAAATAAAATTAGTATCAAGGGAAGGGGAACGTGGAGAGTGACACATTCTTAGGCATGCATGTTTATTAAGTGTAAGAATCAAAATATTGATCCAATAAATTTAAAGATTTTAAATCAAAAAATGAATTAATTTGGTTTTTTAGGTCTAGTCCAAGCTGAATAAATTCGATAAATTTTGATTTAGTACTTTTTTTAAAAGGAGATCTTGTATTAACTAAAAAAGAAAGTTAAACGGTAGAAACTCCAACATACATCATGAGAGAATTTAAAGGAGCAACATGCTCAACAATTGACATGCATGAGAGTTTCTGGGACAAGATTACAACGAGGACAAATATGTTCATTAGATTTAGACATATCACGATGACAATGTTCCACATTAGTAAGTAATCTCCCAAGAACCATCTTCCAAATATTGATACGCATGTTAGTAGGACCTTTCTAATTCTAAACTTCATAAAAAAGTGGGACATTGTTTTTGTTCTGATAATTACTCAACAACAATTCATATGCCACTTTAAGAGTAAATTTGATTGTACTAGCTGAAATCCAATAGGGAAAGTCATTATTTACCATGAGTGGTTAGAAAAAACTTATGCACCGTGCATAAATAATGAAAAAATTTTAATACAGCCCCCAGATTTGCTTAGTGCACCCCCAAATTGCTAGCGCACTCCCTAGATTTCTAGTGCACCTTCCCTAAAAATCTGGGGGTGCGCTAAACAATCTAGGGGGTGCACTTGAAATCTGGGGGGTGCGCTAAGCAATTTTGAGTATTTATGCACGATACATAAACATGACTTATGCACCATAACTTATGCCGGGTAGGAGAATAGATGAGTCAAATCTTGTAAGTGATAGAGGCGGATAATGATAGATTTTATATATAGTGCTCCATAATTTTATGTAAAAATTTACAAAGGAAATTTACGATTGGTAGAGTAATAGTTTTTGATTCACATGCAACGAGTATTTATGGGCCCACATTCATACTTAGCTCGAAGGATTTGAACCCCAAGTTAATTTTTGTTATCCATGAGTTGCCAAACAAGTTTGATCATAAATTTTTTGTTGAGAATCCAGAGATTTCTGAGACCCTACTCTCCATCTTTTTTGCTCTACTTATTTGAATTATAGTATAACAAATTTATAGTATTATTTTAATAAGATGAAGGAAAAATTTAGTGATTTAGTATTATTCTATTAAATATATTGTATTCATATACTATTTTGTTATATTATATGTAATTTTTTTCATAGTAGGTTATGTACTTATTAATTATAGTGTAAAAAATATACAGTGTTTGAAAATATTTAATTTATAAAATAAATTCTTTGGCAATTTTTATAAATATCGAATTAAATCAACCCATAACTAATTTTTTTGTTGATTAATTTTGTAAAAAAATATGGGTCATGCTAAACAGTGCCCCCGGGGCAATGGTTAAGCATACCAAAAAAGGAAATAAAATAAAAATTAAATATTGAGAAAACAACTTTTCACATTTCCAATGTGTTGAATGCACATATTTCAAGATAAATTTTCTATTTTAATATGCTTAACCATTGCCCCGGGGGCATTGTTTAGCATTTTCCAAAAAATATTGCGAAAAATGAACCAAACTAACCAACTACTTTATATTTGTTCATAATTTTATCTGTCCAAAATCAAAATAATCAACTTGTTATATCAATAATTTTTTTTGTTTGACAGAAGTCTAACAAAATTTTTAAGAATATATGCACACACGACTTTTAGTGAGGAGTCAACAAAAAAAAACTTGTATCCCTCCTTTTGGGGTGATATATTTAGATGGCCCGACTTATTTTCTACTCTTTTTTTTTTCCTTAAAAATAGTAAAAAGAAAAAATTATGTTTGACTTAACTTTTCTTTATTTTTTACTTCTTTACTTTATTTCTCTAATACTTTTAAGGAGAAATAATGTCAAATATAATTTTATACTTCTTTATTTCGTTTAAGCTAAAATAAAAAGTAAAAATTAAGCCGCGCCAAACGGGGCCTAGTGTTATTTTATTTAGACAATTTCTGCATCGCTATTTCATAAATTGATTGGCATCAATGCTTAAATGCATAAATAAGTGATGCCTTAACTTAACGAGAAGCCACCAATTTAATTTTAGTATTTTTTATTTCTCTGGAAGGATACCTGTTGAGTGTTTTATGGAAACAAATAAGTAAAAAATTAAACACTTATATATGTCTAAGAGACATTTTCTGCAAACGCTATTCCATTTTATTGGAAAATATTGTGGATCAACATTAACATCAGAAACGAAAAGAGTATTTCTTCATGGAAAATTATTATATACTCCATTTTTAAACGAAAAGAGTAGTTTCTTTAAGACACACGTGGGCTGTTTAATTTTTTATGATACAATTATTAATCGTGCTTGGATCATTCATTGTTGTTTTGCAAATAGTTAGAATAGCGGGAGAATCAGAGAATTATAACAAAAAATAAAGAGAAATAAAGATGACGTAGAGTCACGAAAATACTACCTCTGTCTCATTATTCAGTTATCATACTTTGATCATACTTTTTTAATAATATATAGATATAAATATAAACACATAAGATCTTATTTGATTTGTTTTGATGAGTATTTTCAAAATATCCAATTTTTATAATTTTAACTAATAGAGAATTAAAGATATTAGTGATCAAAATCGTACATTGGCATATAGTAGTCAAACTAATTCTTTTATTTTGGGACGGAGGTAGTATAATAAAGATAGATTCAAGGAATCATCAAAAATAAGTAAAAGAAAGAAAAAATCATCAAATTTATTTATCAAAAATAAAAGAACTAATTTGACTACAGTACGTATGTCAATGCACGATTTTGATCACTAATATCTTTAATTCTCTATTAGTAAAAATTATAAAAATTTGGTATTTTGAAAATACTTATCAAAACAATTCAAACAAGATCTTATATGCTTATATTTAGTTTTATATTATTAAAAAATGTATGGTCAAAGCATGATAAGTGAATAGTACCATTTAATCAAAATAGCTCTAATAAAATGTGACGTAGGTAATATAAAATTTGATTTTTTTTTTTTATTTTAATTCCTCATAATAGCCAATAATGATTCTTTTATGAAAAAAATGTAAAAAAATTAATACAATGCATATAAACAATTAAATTGTGTTTTTACTTATTAAATTATTATCTCTAAAATACAATACTTAACATACAGTTTTTATCTTTTTTGAATAGTTCTCAACTTGATCCATCAATTAACCATTTTTTGGCGACGTTAAATGTGCTGACGTGGATTGTTGAATGTCATGTGAAAAATGACCGTTAAATTAATATTTCGCTTCATCTTTTTTATATCAAAATAGTTTCAAATATTTTTAATTTATCACCAAATTAGTTTTTGCTTTTATAACTTTATCAAAATAATCTGTCTTTATCCAATTTTTATCAAAACAACACGACCCAAATCCTAGGAAATATACACGGATACATCTGCACAAAATCTTAAAGTTATTTTTAATCAAACTAGAAACAACACAATTATTGTGAGTTTAACTCAGTTAGTAAAACATCTATTACATATACAAAAATTGAGGTTTGAATTTAGAATATTCCAGTTATTTAAATTAAAAATGAAATTATAATAACTAATTAAACTAGTTGACAGAAGAAAAAGCAATAGGAAAAACAATTTAGTGGTGCTAATGAATTGCTTCTTTTGGTGGTGATATAGCCACCCTTTAGATAGTCAACTGCCATATAAAGTTCTTGGTAAAGTAGATTACTTCAGAAATGGATTATTCCATGTGGTGGATATTAGTTCAATTTAATTTACATTTACGATTTTATATGCTTCAAATCCAAATAGATCATTGTCAATTTTATAATATTAATTTTTAATATATTATAACTTATAATTTATATTGAAACTATTATTTTGTTATAGTATTTACAATTTTTATAAAAAAAAGCTGGAAAAAAGTTATAAAAAAAAAAAGCACAATAAAAAGCGATTCAAATTAATCTGCAATAAACTTGATCAAATTAGATTTTTAAAATTATTATTCTAATAAAATGAATCTTTTGATTGAATGAATTTTTAATTCAAAATTGATCCAAATTAAAACTGGTAACACACCTGTGTTTTAATAGTGATTAATTTTTGTTGGAGAATCTATTGAATACTAATGATGAATTCTCTCGCTTAAGCCTGAGATTTCTTCATATATGCAATAGTCATCATCATGAGCATAATTCAATTGGTAGGTATATTGTACTCCCTCTAGTCATTTTTATAAGAGACGATTCATTTTTTAAATTCATTCAATAATTGATGTATTTTGTCTACATTATAGCTTATATACATTAATTACTAAATGAATCTAAAAAATCAACTGTCTCATATAAAAATGATCGGAGAGAATATTTTATATATGGCGCAGAGTTCGAACTTGAAATCTCCCACTAATTTATCTCAAGAGTGCTTTTCTAATTATTTGATTAGATGACCAAAAATAATAATGCGTGATCAAACTCTTATCACTAGCTCGTTTAATTCTTGCCACTTAAATCAACTCATCATCATGGATCTTCTATTTCTTTTGTAAGCAATTTCAAATGTTTTCAAATGATATGAACTAATTTTTTTCCCGCACAAGAATAATTAACTAACATTGTTCCCAACTTTTTATAAATTGAATCGATGCCATTTATGGACAAAAAAGAAAACGTTGATAGGGCAGTGTGATAGAAGGATGCAACTTGCAAAGTCAATGAATAGGCCAGGGATTCTCCGAAGGTAAATTTGATCTATTTTTTGCACAATTTGTTTTTTAACTTTATTGTTGTTTTATACATTGTTTTGTTTCTTGACAGCAAATTTATTTGTTTTGTAATTAGACTTGAATATTCAGTTATTCACTGATTCTTAATCCCTCCTGCAATTTTGGATGTCAACGAAATAACGTGACATATATCCTTATCTAATGGGATATTATTATATTCCCCATTCATACCACGAGATACTTGATGAAAATTTTCAGTTTTATTTTGGATGAAATTCTTATTGGATCTGACTCATATCCCCGTCAAGGTCAATAAAACTATAAGAATATAATGTTTTTCATAAATTTAATTTTAGAAGATATGGAATGAAAAAAATCTCATTTAAAAATATTCTTCCTATCTGCTTATTATTCTTTTTATTTTTATTTTTTTACTAAAATGTTTTGTTTGCTATTCTTTGTTAGGGCAAGAAAATATTACAACCAATCAAAATATTGTTTTAGATAGATGCTTAAAATATATTTTTGATTAAACTACACATTTGGTCTCTTACGTTTATTTTAGGTTTTAATTTGGTCTCTTACGTTTAAAAAGTTTCCATTTGATCCCTTACGTTTATTTTAGATTTCAATTTGGTCCTTTCCGCCAGTTTTTGCACATGTGGAAGACGGTTTGCAAACGTGGGAGACGGTTTGCATACGTGGATTGACACGTGGACACTTGGACACGTTGACACGTGTCCAATTAAAACAGTGGAATCATCAAAACTGGCGGAAGAGACCAACTAATGCAAACATTGATAACGTAAGGGACCATATTGAAACTTTTTAAACGTAAGAGAACAAATTGAAACCTAAAATAAACGTAAGGGACTAAATGTGTAGTTTAGCCTGTATTTTTTTTAAAGTGATGGCTCTTTTTCGTGCTCACAGAAAACATGAATTCCACCCAAGAGCGTTTAGATGAGATGACACGAGTTTTTTTAGCTCAATCAAGATTATGAGTTCAATTGACTTAGACACTCAACAACATTAAAATTCTTAGAGAGAGTTTTCCGTCCATTTAAATTCCATAAGACTTGATGATTATTCTCAAGTTAATCATAAGGAAGAGAAAACCGTCTTTAATCTCTTACAAATATTAACCAAGGCAAAACAGTTTCTAAATCAATATCACTCTGCAGTTATTTGGATTAAATTTGTCGCGCTTAACATTTTTCCACTTGGAGGCTTTTCTTCAACATGATCCCGACAAAGGTTAATTTCGCAAGGAGAGGTATCATAAAAATACAGAGATAATAATATTCTTATTTGTTATTAAATTAGTAAAATCATCAAAATATTATTATTATTATTATTATTATTATTATTATTATTATTATTAATTTTACTTTTTTTTGGTAAAATATTATTATTTTACTTTACTAGAAAAATATTACTATATCATTCAAACATAAATGTTACCGTAAAAATTCTTTGTCTTGGTGTGTATTGGTGTGCAGTGTGTGTGATTAGAATTTTGTAGTCCTGGTGATGCTCTTAAACTTGTAAGGCTGCAAGATTCTTATCTGCTATTGTTTTGTACCAGGCAAACCTTTTAGTGAGTTTGCACATCTTGTGCATAATTCACTTATAATGAAATTTTTGCTTTTTCAAAAAAAAAATGCTACCGTAAAAAAATATAAATGTTACTTATAAGAAGGGGTCCCTACACTACAAGAAATTTGACTTGTACCTACGGACAAAATCCGTCACTAAAGGTTGAAAACCGTAGGTATAGACCCCTCTTGACTTTGAGCGGCGGCCACTGTACCCGTAAACTATGTACGCCGTTTTGCAACGGATTTCTGGGCCGTCGGTCATTGTGCATTGGCCGTCGGTAGAACTTTTTGACCTTTAGCTACGGTTTTGCCTGTAGGTATAACCCAGAAAGCAGTTTTACAGAAAATACTTTTACCCACAGTTTTTGCTGTCACTAGAAGTAACCATTATTTTTGTTATTTATTTTTTATATTATTATACATTCTAATGAATAAATTATTGAAATTATTATTATTAAAATATTTAATTGATTAAATATAACAACAAATTTAGAACAATTAATGAAACAACACTTAAGTCATTATCTCAATGATAAGATCCACAAATGTTAAACTAATACAAAATTAGAATTGCTTTATCATGATACTATTCAACAAGTGAAAATATAACAAAAACAAGACTCCAATAGACATGATTTTCATTTTCTTCATGAAGACTTTCCAAATGAGACAATCTTCCTCTCCTTCTCCATCAATGAACCTTTAAGTGAGCTGTAAGATGAAGGATAGTTTGGAGAACTTCTTACAACCAGGATAAAGAATCTCAACCTAAAACCCAGATGGGATTTGGATAAAAATATAAACTTTCAGACTTTGAGATAAAAACAACATTTTTTTTCTTCTAAATGCAAGTTTACAACAATAAAATAAAGCTATAGAAAAGAAACAGTATCAATAAAAAATTCTGTAAATAAAATAAAAATACAAATTCAGACATTACTAAATGCAACCAGGATTTCTGGGCTCTCAAACATTCTTTTTTTTTTTCAATGAAAAGTTAAAACCCAATAGAATGAGAAACCATTTTCCTCAAAGAATCCCAAACCTAATCCTAATTAGGTCAAACTACAAAATCAAAATCCTAATTAGCTCAAACTATAAAATAACTTCTCATTCCAATTTTAATCCAAAATCAAATTAACTATAACACTAATCATGTTGAAAAACACAAGTTCAGTGAATGTTAACCTAAAGCTTGAACGAAACTTGAGAACCTGAAGAAGACGATGAAGTTCAGCGAACCTGAAGAAGACGAAGTTTTCAGTGAGTGAGAATCTGAAGAACGAACAATTACCTTCAATGTTTATGTGAATCTGAAGTAGAGACGAACATAGATTTACTGTTACCTAGCTCCAATGGTTCTGTGAATTTGAAAAACGATTGCGAAATCGATAATCGAGAATAAGTGAGATTGAATCTGAGTGAGAACGAGTGAAGAGAATGAATGGGTGAGAACGAGTGAAGAGAATGAGTGGGAAGAACGAGTGATGAATGAGTGATTGAATCTGCGAAGAGATGATAGAGCGCTGAATCTGTGAAGAGAGCGATGAATGTCTGAAGAAAGAGAGCGATGAAGGCGAAAAATTATTAATAAAATAAATTATAATTGAATATAAAAAGGTTAAAAAAAAAAACCAGTTTTTAGTGACGGTTATGAGACTTCCGTTGGTAAAACTATGTCTACTTTAAAAATTGGCGGTGGGTATAGGTCACTTTTCTTGTAGTGCTACTTTAATTTCTTCATCTGTGTTTATTTATTTATTTTTTATTATTTTTTCCAAAGAGTGAAAAGGTATGAATATTATTATAAGTAATATATATATATATATATATATATATATATATATATATATATATATATATATATGGGAGAGATCAAATTACACCGGTGTAACATTTGAGTAATGTTACACCGCTCAATAACACTTTAACGAATTCAAATTTTACAAAATTCACCGTTGGATTGAAATTTTATATCGTATAGATCATCTATGTTGAGTTTTACAAAAATCTAAAATCATTTGATATGTTATTGAGACACATCAAGATTAACAGTTTATGTGTTTTTATTGAATACCGTTAATCTTGATATGTCTCAAAAACACGCCAAACGATTTTAGATTTTTGTAAAATTCAACGTAGATGATCTATACGAAATAAACTTTCAATCCAACGGTGAATTTTGTAAAATTTGAATTTGTTAAAACGTTATTAAGCGGTGTAACATTACTCAAATGTTACACCGGTGTAATTTGATCCCTCCCCATATATATATATATATTAACAAGCGAAAATGGAATATATATATATCACGAGAAAGCAAAGGCCCCTCAGCACAAGACGTGCCAAAGAGCTCTACAAAATTTCACAAAAAGGTTCAAGTAAGCAACATGAGTAAAATAATAATTAGTCGATGCCCAAACAAAGCAATGAGCTCGACCACCAATTATTACTTTTTTATTTAGTTAGCATCCCATATAGCATTGAATGTGTCCAAAATAACGTCCATGTGTCTAAATTGTCAGCCACGTGTAAGATTCAAATGACATTAATCAAAATTTTGACAGAAGGGATTAACTAATATAAACGTTGATAACGTGAGGGACCAAATTGAAACTTTTAAAACGTAAGAGACCTGATTGAAACATAAAATAAACGTAAGAGACCAAATGTGCAGGTTAACACATATATTAATACGGAAGCTATCCTTTTATTTATTTTTTTTGTAGTTTTTTCGGAATCTATATATTTTACTCATACGATGATTACTTTTTATTTAAATGAGAACTTATATTTCTATTCCTACATTAATAAGGAATTTATATTATTTTTGTAATTTATATTGTAGTTTATATTTCCATTCATGTTAGTAGGAAGACCTATTTTATGAGGACTATTTTTTTTAATTACTACAAAACTTATATTTCTTTTCATATATTAATAATACAGAATTTATTTTATTTATGTAATTTTTACTGTAGTTTATATTTCTACTCATATATTAATACGAGACTATTATTTTTTAATTTATACGGGGCATATATTTCAATTCTTACATTAATACGGGAGCCTATTTTTTATTGTAATTTCTACGGGGACATATATTTCGACTTATGCATTAATACAAATGAATTTTTTTTATAATTTATACTTAGATATATACTTTTACTCATATATTAATACGAAGACTTATTTATTTTATAAGTTTTATGTAATCTATATTATTATTATTCATATATTAATAGGGAGAGTTTTTTTTTTTTTAATTTCAACGAGAATCTATATTTATGCTTAAATATTAATAGGGGAATCAATTTTTTTTGTTATTTATATTGTAGTCTATATTTCTATTGATATATTGATACAATGACATTTGTTTTTTGTAATTCATATCTACCTCAAAGTCTCTTTCATATATCCCATAGAGAAATTATTTTTCATCAACTTTATAATTCTTTTAGTGGAGAATAATATAAATAACAACTATGATACATTTTCAATTTGATAAAAAAAATTAAAAATATTCCCTAAGAAAATCTATGATACTACATAAATTTTACAATTAGTTTTTATCACATAATGTTATTTTTATTTTTATCACAGAATGTTATTAATTTTCTTCTACTAGAAATTAAAATTTTTAAATTTTCAGTTTAAAGTAAAATATATTATTTATAAGTTAATAAATCAAAAAACATATTTCTACCCGTGCTTGGCAGTTGGCACATGTCTTGATACTAGTACTACTTGAAAAAAAATAATAATAATTGATTTATGTAAATAGAGATGGCTGCAATCCAGCATATAAATTTGTCAAGAGGCAAATAACTTGATAATTTTTACCATAAATTAAATAAAAATACAGAGATAGTAATATTCTTATTCGTTATTAAATTAGTAAAATCATCAAAATATTATTATTATTTTACTTTACTAGAAAAATATTACTATATCACTTAAACATAAATGTTACCGTAAAAAACATATAAATGTTACTTTTAAGAAGGGGTCCCTACTTTAATTTTTTTTTTTTGGTAAGGGTCCCTACTTTAATTTCTTAATATGTGTTTATTTATTATTTTATTATTATTTTTTCCAAAGAGTGAAAAGGTATGAATATTTTTTTTTGTTGCTGTTAAAATAGAAGGATTTCTACACGACTACTAAAAAAGTTATTAGTTTTACATAAATACATATTTTTTTAATTAATTAATATTGATATCTAGATATTTATAAATATCTACAAATATTTCAAAATCCACAAAATACTACTCTCTTTCATTTGTCCACACAAATATGAAACATACACATGTATCATTTTTTATTCTACAAAATTGTTAAAATATGACTATAATTCATATCCGTGGATATCCATTTTTCTAATTAACGCGTCAAGATATTTTACATCTCCATAGATTAAACTTTGACAATATAAAATTTAATTTTTATTTATTAAAGTTAAACTATCTCCCACATAATCGACTCTAAAAATTGAACTCAAATCCTTTTTATGAAAGAGTCACAATGCCATCTCTTCCAACATTGATAATCCTTTCAACATCTTTTTTGCCCATTAAATAAAATAAATACTAGTTAAATGACAATGATGTGCATTATTGTCATCATGATGCACACCCTAAAACCATAACAGCAATGCTTTCTCAAAAGTCAATTTCTTCCCTCAATTTTTTTTATACTATGTTCTTTCATCATCTTTTTTGTCACAAAAAAAAGTTCTTAGCTAATATATTTAATTTAGAATAATAGAAGGAAAAATACAAGTTGAAATGTCCAGAGGCACATAGAATTGATTCGAAATCGCCCACCTACCCAATAAATTAATTACTATTATTAAATATTCCATAAATAAAATATAAATACACCACGGTAGCTGCAGTCCTATTAGAGCATCCACATCCATGCTACTCATATGAGTGGTATAAATGGGACCCATATAATATTTTATATTATTTTATACTTTTCTATTATTTAAACCACTCAACCATACTTTTTAAATATCCATACCACTTATCCAAAACTCTAACATGGCCCCATAAAATGTTTTTTACTTCCATTTTCCAATTATTTTAATACAAAACTGCTTTTGAAAAAAGAAGGAAATATGCAATGCAACCGTTTCCATTTCAGGCACCGTATCCTTTTCTTACCACCCATTTTCTTTGCAAACACACATGCTACTCTGACACAGTGGCAATACATGGCAAATACCACCCAAAATTTCAACCGATATTTATGCTCTTAGTTCCCATAATCCGAATTTCGAATATCTCGGAGTACCAATTTATAGAGAGAGATACAAGGCAAAACGGTGTCGTTTTACTTACGTGGTTCGCGCTGGTAATTACTCTTACCGCAACCGGCTATCTCCAGTAAACATATCACAATTATCACATTTTTAACACGAAAAATAAATAAAAAAGAAAAAAGAAACCGGTTTAAACAGTAGTTACACACTTTCTACTATCTGTCTTCGGCTATAAATATAAGCTATCTTCCTCTTGCTCATTTTTTCCCTTCCCCTACTCATTTTTTAGATATTATTTTCCGGCGAAATCGCCGGCGAACCACCGTCGTTTCAGCCGGGAGATCTCATTTCGCATCGCCGTTCCAATCCTTCTTCAGGTTCTCTCTTTCCTTCTGCTCGTTCCATTTCTCAGCACCATTTACTTCCTCTCGTTTTCTCAGATCTGTTTATTAGCGCTTATTTTCACATTGCAGTTTCATAATTTTACTTTCTATGCAATTTCTCTATCATTTTTGGTGGTTTCGTAATGACGATTTAATGGATCTTGATCTGTTACTAGTTTTTCCTTTAATGCGCCATTTGATGGTTTTTGTTCGGTTTTGAAATTTTGGTGATGAAATTGAGATGAGTTATAGGTGGTGTGATGTTGTTGTTTCGCCAACAATGTACTGAGAGAAGTGTTTTTTGGTTTTACTTTTCACTTTTCTTCCTATTTGTAGAGGTTTATCATTAATAATTAATAATAATCATTACTAAGGATTACGTATAGAATAGTTTTAATTATGATTCTGATAATTATGATTGCGACTTGTGAAGATGAGTGTGTTTTAAGTTTTCTGTGAGGTCACTGGTTTTATGATTTTCTGATTTTGTTTTATTATATATTTGTTTTTTTGCTATTTTTGTTGTTTGTAAAATGTTTGTTCAGATTTGGATTTGACGCTGGATAGTAATATTTTTTGTGGATGCAGATAATATATATTTGTGATAAAGTCTTTTGATTATTGAGAAAATGGATGGGCATGGTGGAATTCGGAAAATCGGTTCTCACGCTTCGATCGCTGAGATGGATGATTTTGATCTCACTCGTTTGCTTGATAAGCCAAGGTTAAACATAGAGAGACAGAGATCATTTGATGAGAGGTCGCTTAGTGAACTGTCAGTTGGTTTTGCAAGGTCTGGGTTGGATAACTACGATAATTACTCGCCTGGAGGAAGATCTGGATTTAATACCCCTGCTTCATCTGCTCGAAACTCGTTTGAGCCTCACCCAATGGTAGCCGATGCCTGGGAATCCCTCCGAAAATCTCTAGTTCATTTCAGAGGCCAACCTGTAGGCACAATTGCAGCTGTTGATCATCAATCAGAGGAAGTTCTCAATTATGATCAGGTGAATTTTTTTTTCAGTACTATTTTGGGCCGTGTTGTGTACACTAATTTTCAAGCATGTCATTCATGGATATAATCGTGTAATCAAGCTACAATCAATTAAGCTGTCCTGAATATGCTTCTTATTTGTGGATATTTTACTCCATATACATGGAAATGAGTTATTATTACTAACTTATGATGTGTGTATGATGTGCATTTATTACTACAAGGTTTCATAGGCCACATGAACCTGAAATATCATATAAATCAAGGGTCTTACGAATTTCTAGCAGACATACAAGCCGTGGTAACCTGATTGAAATATGATAAATACGTTCTAACTTTAGTATTATCCCAAATTTTGACATAATAAATCTAATAATACTATGTCAAACATAAACAGCAGCTAATATATATTTGATTTTCACTGAATCTTCAATTTGAATATACACTCAAATCCCCTTCATTCCTAAGGATTAACAGAAATTTATATTGTAGCTGGATGTTTGATTATTCAAGGAAATATTTCCTTTTATAAACAACCTAGCTCCCTTAACATTTTAAGGATAATGATTTTAGATCATGCTAACGAAAATTCAAAACAACAAAGAGCAAAACTGACAATTGAAAACTCAAATATCAATAACACAACCACAACACAACACAACTGTGAATCTGTGGTAACGATTCATTATAACATAGTATTAAACGACAACAGTTTTTGGCGCCTTTAGTTCTGAACAGCCATAATTTCCTGGAGGGTGGACACCAAAGAATTCTTTTGTAGTTACTTTTGACATTCTTTTCTTTGCCATTCTTTTGTAGTTACTTTTGACACACCTTGTGTATCTTGTTAAACATGTATGATAAATTGTTTGTGCTAGTGAATAATTATTGATTAAGTGATGAAACCATGTAGTTTTGTGTTGCCACCAAAAAGCATAGTGGGCTAAATCTTTCTATCTTCACAGTGTGATGGTGGACACCAATGAATTGAGTATGATATTTGATAATAAAATTTTCCTTTTTAGGTTTTTGTTCGAGATTTTGTCCCAAGTGCTCTAGCCTTTTTGATGAATGGTGAACCTGAAATAGTCAGGAACTTTTTATTGAAGACCCTGCATCTTCAGGGGTGGGAAAAACGAGTAGATCGATTTAAGCTTGGTGAAGGTGTGATGCCAGCAAGTTTCAAAGTCCTTCATGATGCTGTTAGGAAAACAGATACTCTTATTGCAGATTTTGGTGAAAGTGCAATTGGAAGAGTTGCTCCTGTTGACTCTGGATTCTGGTGGATCATTTTGCTTCGAGCTTACACAAAATCTACAGGGGATTTATCTCTGTCTGAATCTGATAGTTGTCAAAAAGGAATGAAACTTATATTGACTCTATGCTTGTCAGAGGGCTTTGACACATTCCCAACTCTGCTTTGTGCTGATGGATGCTGCATGATTGATCGAAGAATGGTAAGGCATAATTTGCGGTTGTTTTTTCAGCATGTAATATAATTCATATTGCTAACATTAGCTAGTTATTAGAATGGTGTTTGTTGCATTCTATTTTTATAACAACATTTTCAAATTTATGGTTCAAGGTTATGCAAATACAATTAGTTTTGTTGCTACATGTCTTGCTCTTTTTCAACCATGTTAAATTCATCAAATGATTTGGCAACACATTATTGAGTGGTACAAGAAATTTTTTCTCACCTAATTTTAAACTCTTCAATGCATAGTTTCAATTCGTCGGTGGAGTGGATGTTTAGCTTGTATTTGGGTGATTTTGAAGAACTTGCATACTTTATTAAATGTTTCCTTTTACCTGTAGGGTGTTTATGGATATCCTATAGAGATTCAAGCACTCTTCTTCATGGCATTGAGAAGTGCTTTGTCAATGCTCAAGCAAGATACGGCTGATGGGAAGGAGTGTGTAGAGCGTGTTGTGAAGCGTTTGCATGCATTAAGTTTTCACATGAGAAGCTACTTTTGGCTTGACTTCCAGCAACTAAATGACATCTATCGGTACAAGACTGAGGAGTACTCACATACTGCAGTAAATAAGTTTAATGTTATTCCGGATTCAATTCCAGAGTGGGTGTTTGACTTTATGCCAACACGTGGTGGCTACTTTATTGGAAATGTGAGTCCGGCTCGAATGGATTTTCGTTGGTTTGCTTTGGGCAATTGTGTTGCAATTCTATCTTCTTTAGCAACTCCAGAGCAGTCAATGGCAATCATGGATCTTATTGAAGCTCGTTGGGATGAGTTAGTCGGAGAAATGCCGCTAAAAATTAGTTACCCTGCAATAGAAAGTCATGAGTGGCGAATTGTTACTGGTTGTGATCCCAAAAATACCAGATGGAGTTACCATAACGGAGGATCTTGGCCAGGTTTTCCCTTTCTCTCATCATGCTTTGTTGTTTGAAGTTCATTTAACTTGGGGCTTTGTCTTTATAGCTTCTACATTGCAGAACTTGAATATTTTTTATTATGTCAAATTATACTAAAAGCAAAGTGATATTTGGTATATATCGAAAATGCTATTTGTAGTATTTATATTTGAACTTTTTATGGGCGGAATTTATTTCGGGGTTCAGTAGGGTGACTGTTCCTTCTCGAGACATGGATATTTTGATCTTCCTCTATCATCAAGATATTGTGTGAAGTTTTAAACATTGTCATTGTCCTTTTACCCAAGTCTATTTTATCTTGTCTACATGATTTTAGCAGCTATGCTACCAGCAGCATCTCTTACATGTCATGTCTGACTTTTCATTTGGTTTGTTTTCTTGCTCTTGAGTGCAGTGCTCCTGTGGCTAGTAACAGCTGCTTGCATCAAGACCGGGCGGCCACAAATAGCAAGACGTGCAATTGAACTTGCCGAGAGTCGTTTGCTGAAGGATGGATGGCCTGAATATTATGATGGTAAACTTGGAAGATATGTTGGGAAACAAGCAAGAAAATACCAAACATGGTCTATTGCAGGGTATCTGGTGGCCAAGATGATGTTGGAGGATCCCTCACACTTGGGAATGATTTCCCTTGAAGAAGACAAACAAATGAAACCAGTTATTAAAAGATCATCTTCTTGGACTTGCTAAATTATTCTGGCGATAGATAAATAGTACAAAAAAGAAAGAGAATAGAGAAAACTTAGAAGGTGATTGTTGCTTCCAAATACACGGCAGTATTCTTTGTGATTTCCTTCCTTAGGCCTGATTTGAAGTTTGTCTTGTGTAAAATAGCTGCTTCTTTTTTTCCAAATAATTAAGACAATTCTGTTCTTGTTTCATTATTTCCAGTTACTCTCCCGTTTGTTGCTTGGGATTATAAGATAAGAAAAATTATCATTCTTCATTAAATTAAAATGTTTCTTGACAATTATCAATAAGGTTCCATTAAATTAAAGCTCTGGCTTTCTTTGTATGCAGAATTTTGCTATAACTTTCACATTGCTAAGAAATATGGTAAAGTGTGAATTTTGTACTATTTCCCAATGTGTTTCATTTGTTCTATATACAATATGTAACTATGTTTAGCAGAAACCGTTTTGAAATACTAAACAGTGTACCCGGGGCAATGTTAAGCATATTAAAATAGAAAATTTGTTTTGAAATGTGTGCATTCATCACTTTGGAAATATAAAAAGTTGTTTTTTTAATATTAAATTTCTCTTTTATTTTATTTTTTCGTATGCTTAACAAGTGCACTGAGAGTACCGTTTAGGATGACCCTTATTTTATTATCCGGATAGTTATGATCTTCAAAAACTTGTTTTAATTTTTTTTAAGCAATACTCTCTATAAGTCAACCAACGTCATAGAATTATTATTATTATTTTAATTAAAAGAATAATAGTGCAATTCGAATAAAAGTTCCTCCAAGAAGTCCATCCTAATAACATTCTACAATTCCTCCAAGTCAAAATTACACCACCTGGAACAGCATTTGGGTTGCATGCAATTTGGTTTCTTTAGAACATGACTTTTTGATTTAATTTTCATTGAGGAATATCAATCGTTTATTATTAATATTTGAATTTTCGGTACAGTTTCTGTTATTAATATTAATTGTAGTTAGAGTAGAGTGGGAAGTTCAACTGATTTAAACTAAGGGCCCGTTTAGTTTGAGGGAAGGAAAGTAAGAGGAAAGAAAATTGCGGAAATTGATGAATGAATCTAGACTAAAAATTAATCCAAATTCATTCAACGATTTTCGAACTTTCTTTCCTCTAATATTTCTTTCATCCCAAAATATAAGTAAAAATTGGTCAACCAAAGTGAATGTATTTAGTCCAAATTTTTAATCAAATACATTTGTTTGACTCATTTTTGCTTATATTTTGGGACGGAGAGAGTAATTTTTATAGCTCTTTCCTTCTACTTTTTTTCCATAAAACCAAACAGATCCTTAAGCATAACTCATTTGATAGAGATAATATGTAGATTGAAATTCAAATTTGAAATTATCAACTTATTTTCTTTAAAAGGTAAATTCTAACTATTAAATTACTACTTTATAAAGAAAAATACACTAAACTTAATGGAAGCTAAAATAAGAAATAAAATAATCAAAAATGGAAGAGATTAATGGTAATGCCAATCAGTTTAACTGTTGATTGATTTCATCTTAAATGAATCTTATGTCTCTCTTTCTTTCGACAACATTGTCTCCTGTTTCCACTACATTGTGAAAACTCTATAAATACCCTGCATTAACACGTAAAAAAGTGGGAGATTTAACTTTTCTTCAAATGTTCAAAAGATTAGTAACGTCTACATCGGTGTCCTAAGTCTATTTTGTAAGTTTTCTAAATTAATCTCTATATTGCTGCTTGCATTTTTTTTATCATACATACTATTTTGAATTCCCTATTATGTTTATTCTTTTATTATTATTTTCTCGCTCTTCCTTCTTCTTTCTCTTGGATGTGCCTTCGATTTCTCTAGGACTAGCAGTATAGTGTGCGTTAGACTTTAGATGCCATGCATGTTTTTGTTTTCAGCCATTTTTTAAATAAAGTAAGTTTAATAAATAAAATGTTCAGAGTTCAAATTCGTACATATATAATGTAACGTTCCTACTAATTAAGTTAAACTCACCCAACTAAAAAAATTAGCTATTTTATTAACATTAAAATTTAGGTAAGAAAATAATGAACAACCTTATCCCTCTTAATTTATTTGTTTTAATATCCCTTCTTCCTATTAATCAATATCACCATTTTCATTATCCTGCAAAAATAAGACCATTTTACACTTTTTGAAAATTTTTAGGGACAATTTGCAACTTTTGAAATTTTTAGGGATCAATTTGAAATTTTGTAAAAAAAAAGGACCAAATTGCAAAATTTGAAAGATTAATAAGAACTAATTTACCATTCACATTGTATAGATCAAGGTTGTCAAAATCGGACCGGCTGGTCGAATCGTGAACCGGTCATATATCCGGTTCGGTTAGGTCTGAAAACCGGGCAGCAAGCAAACCGATAAAAAATCGGTTGAACCGGCTCGAAATCGGAAAAAACCGGTAAATCGGCCGGTTTAAACGGTTCCATGCTTCAAATTTATTTTTTTAATTTTTTTTTTAAAAAAGGTCAAAACTTTATAATATTGAGTCAATATTCTAATTAAGGTAGGAAACCTAATAATGAGTCAATATTCTAATTAGTGTGATGATAAGGAAATAAGCAAAACTTTCTAATATATAACAATTATCATCAATACAATAAATAACAAATATTTTGACTTGAATGAACAATATTCTAATTAAGGTAGCAAAACTTCTTAATATATTACAATTATCATCAATATAATGAATAACAAATATTCTCACTTGAATGATCAATATTCACCACAATTTCTTTTCAATATTCTGTAATTTTTAATTTGGTTTGAATTAAGTAAATTATGTTTAATGTATTAAAATTTTAATTTTATATTGACTTGGTGACATTTCATCTTTTTAATATGTGAAACTAAAGAATATTAAGTCATTATTTTATTATTATTATTTATATATTAATTAAAATATATATTTAATTTAAAACAGCCCAATCCGGTCGGATCCAGTCCGACCACTTAAACCTTGAACCGATAAGCTTACCGGTTCGATGACCGGTCCGATTCTGACAACCTTGGTATAGATTAATGAAAGAATTTCAAGTTTCCGGTATCATTTGAAATATCTAATTAAATTGGTCAAAATACTTCATAAATTTTCATCATTTTAAAAATTCTCTAATTCTTTTGTTTTTGTAAATCAAGGTTTCCTCCACGAGTGGTGCTATATACAGCGAACCACTTTCTCGTGTAATTTCACGAAATCCCAATTTGAATAGATTCTTTATTTTAACAAAACATGGTCAACCACCACACTCTTACAACTACGAGCTCTAGGTTCATGTGTTGAACAGCTTTGCAAACATTGACCAAAAAAGAGGAGTAAGAAATCCCAAATTCCTTGGCAACCTAGAATCTTCAAAAAAATTCAAGGTTTTTTGCATTTCTTTCATAGCAGACCAAATTCTTCAATCATGTTCATGGTTACCTAAAAAAACAAAAAAATTTCATACCCAATTAATTCCTTATCAAAATCTTCTCTTTCAAAACCCCATTTTAAAAATGCATGTCCAAACAACCATCATCAAAGAATTGACAATTCTTTCAAACAAGGAAAAAAAAAACAAAATCCAAATGAGAAAGGATAGGCCTTGAAAGGGTAATAGGAAAAGAAAAGAGACTTTAGTTGAGTAAATGAGTAATTTGAGAGAAAATCTATGAAAAAGAGAGGGACAAAGCCAACTAGAAGTTTGGAAGAAGAAAAGTTGCAGAAGAAGAGGTGTTGTTGTTTTGGGTGGACGGTCAAAGATGAAAGGGAGGATGAGAGAGAAACCGAATTAATTACTTACTCCACATTTTTTTTTTTATCAAAATTAATTAGTATATTATATTTAAATAATTAAGTGATGCTGCCATGTCATTCGCTGCATATTCGTGATGAAAAATTCGCTTGAACAAGCATTTCCCTTCCTCCACACACAATTGAAAGACTAATTCCTTGAGTAACTGAGATCTAATTATGGGGTTGACATTTCCAACAAATATTTTTTCATATGCATTGACAAAAATCGAACTCTAAATCAAATAGTCAAATATCTATCTTTTGTACCACATAATATTGGTCCAAATTTATTATCTAATTAATATAGTTTACATAATTGTTTTTGAATTCACTCAAAATATATATTGAGATATATTGTAATTTTTATTACCACATACACAAATTTTAAGTGTCATATTATAAGATTTTTTTTTTCTATTTAACGGTCGTTTTGATAGTTTAAAATTATAATTTGTAAATTATACTTTTCGTTCTCTCAATAACTCCTACTTCACATTTTTCATAAAATTAATTTCTTATTTCTTATACTTACATTCCGTTTTTCAAAATGATAGTAGAATATAAAAAAAACTTCACCAATCCATTATCTTAGTTGAAAAACTTTATGCTAAAATGACACTTAAAAATAATCGGAAGAGTAACAGGTTATTATTCAGCCCGGAATAAGTCTGTGATAAACCCGCAAATCACTATAAATATAGTGATCAATCTAATGACTAAGATGTTAAGCAAAGAACCATATAAAAACGGAAAAATAAATGTTGTCTCTAACCTTCTCTGTACAATCATCTTCCATTTCATGGAATTGATTTTTGAAGCATTCTCTTACCATTGCCTCAGCCGTGAGTCGGTAGCGACCACAGGGTGGCCTCCTCCGGGCTCTCTCAGCCGCCTCAACGACCATTTTGTACTGAAATATTTTGTCCAAAAGAAAATGAAAAGATTAAGGTTAGAACTAGTACTCTAGAACATTTACTTTTATGTTTTCTTATTCAACCGCATGAGACATGAATGAATCCACTTTATTGATCAAAACTGGTTATCAATTATACACATACACATTCTTAGTATCAAATTGAGGGTTTGTTTAGATAAACAATTTATTTACAGCTTATAACATTAACATTTATCATAGGTTCATAATAAGTGTTTTTGTATAAATTGTTTTAATATATGGTACATGCTGTGTTCATAAGCTATATTGTAGAATTTGTGAAATTAAGCTGAAAAAAAATGAAAATTGTAATAAGCTTTTTCATAAGTTCTCCCAAACAATCTCG
The DNA here is from genome assembly GCA_030408175.1 of Trifolium repens. NCBI lineage: Eukaryota > Viridiplantae > Streptophyta > Magnoliopsida > Fabales > Fabaceae > Trifolium > Trifolium repens. The sequence continues at coordinate 56,937,190 of CP125836.1, read as the reverse complement.
CAAAACTTATGCTAGTAGATAAACTCAAATAACCCAATCCAAATAGGTCTGATTCAACTAACTAACAAACTCACTAACTAACTTTCTCAATAGAATTAACCGCCACTTCGCTACTTATGTTGACTTAACTTTCAACACTTGATTATAAACCAATGTCAATAAAAGTGAACTTTTAAATGTTCAATGGCTCTGTCATTATGTTTGCAATTTGTAACTCGCTTCTGCAATGGATGGGATCGATCTTTCCTTTGTTTACTTGATCACGAAGAAAGTAAAATTGGGTATGTGTTTTCTGATAATTGTAGATAATCTGATAAAGTCTTTTTGAGAAAATGGACGGGGCTATGGGAATTAGGAAAATCGGCTCTATCTGTTCGGTCTATAGGAAGGAAGATTTTGATCTCTCTCGTTTGCATGAGAGGCCACCAAGGCTAAACATAGAGAGACAAAGATCATTTGATGAGAGGTCACTTAGTGAACTGTCCATCGGAGGGAAATCTGGTTTTAACAAATCTGCTCGGAACTCGTTTGAGCCTCGCCTAATGGTTGCCGATGCCTGGGAATCCCTCCGAAAATCTCAAGTCTATTATAAAGCCTAATGGTTGCTCCGTGCTTATACAAAATCGACAGGGGATTTAACTTTGGCTGAATCTGATGATTGTCAAAAAGGAATAAAACTTATACTGAGTCTTTGCTTGTCAGAGGGGTTTGACACATTCCCAACTCTGCTCTGTGCCGATGGATGCTGCATGATTGATCGAAGAATGGTAAGACATAATTTGCAGTAGTTTCGCAGTATGTAATATAATTAGAATGGTGTTTATTAATTGTTTCCTTTTTCCTGCAGGGTGTTTATGGATATCCTATAGAGATTCAAGCACTTTTCTTCATGGCATTGAGATGTGCTTTGTCCATGCTCAAGCAAGATACTTCTGATGATAAGGAATATGTAGAGCGCATTGTTAAGCGTTTGCATGCATTAAGTTTTCACATGAGAAGCTACTTTTGGCTCGACTTTCAGCAACTAAATGACATTTATCGGTACAAGACTGAGGAGTACTCACATTGTGCAGTAAATAAGTTTAATGTTATTCTGGATTCAATTCCAGAGTGGGTGTTTGAGTTTATGTCAACACGTGGTGGCTATTTTATCGAAAATGTCAGTCCAGCTCGAATGGATTTTCGATGGTTTGCTCTAGGCAACTGTGTTGCAATTCTATCTTCTTTAGCAACTCAACAGCAGTCAATGGCAATCATCGATCATATTGAATCTCATTGGGATGGGTTGGTCGGAGAAATGCCTCTAAAAATTAGTTACCCCGCAATAGAAAGTCACGAGTGGCGAATTGTTACTGGTTGTGATCCCAAAAATACAAGATGGAGTTACCATAATGGAGGATCTTGGCCAGGTTTTCCTTTTTCCTCGTCATTTTTAGTTATTCAAATTTCGTTTAACTTGGATAGCTTCTTCATTGCAAAACTTGAATCTAGTTTATTGTGCAAAACTTGTATAGAATGATAATGCATACCTTTGTTTTTGACCTGATGTTGAGATTCATTCATTTTAGTCAAACTCAGTTACTTGTATCACAAGAAATTATTTAGTTAGAGTTTTTCAATTTATGTTACTAAAGTAGTACATTGGAGTGAAAATAGGGAAGTTAGTTAGATAACTTGGAGTTGAAGTTATTGCCTTATAAAAATACTTATAAAATTATAAATGTACATAGTTTTGAATGATGTCCTTACTTCTCTGACTTTGCATTTAATTTTGTTTCTTGCTCTTGTGTGCAGTGCTCCTGTGGCTATTAACAGCTGCTAGCATCAAGACCGGGCGACCACAAATAGCAAGACATGCAATTGAACTTGCTGAGAGTCGTTTAATGAAGGACGGGTGGCCTGAATATTATGATGGTAAGCTTGGAAGATATGTTGGGAAACAAGCAAGAAAATACCAAACATGGTCTATTGCAGGGTATCTGGTGGCCAAGATGATGTTGGAGGATCCCTCACACTTGGGAATGATTTCCCTTGAAGAAGACAAACAAATGAAACCAGTGATTAAAAGATCATCTTCTTGGACTTGCTAAATTATTCTTGTTTCATTAGTTCCTGACAATTATATATGACAATTATATATCAATAAGAGTGTGTTTGGATGAGGGAATATTTTGAGGTAATATAATTTTTTGAGGGAATTCAAATGCTTTGATCAAAATTCCTTGTTTGGATAATTAATTTGGAGAATTTTAAAAATGAAGGGAATTTGTGGAGTATTTTGTTTAAACTAAATTTAAGGAATTTCAAATGACACCTAAAAGCTAAGAATTTGAAATTCCTTCTTCTCTATAAACTTTTAAAAATTATTAGTTGATCAAAAAACCTAAAATCAGCCGAAAAATCTAAAATCAACTATAAACCCTAAAAATCGGCCGAAAAACCTAAAATTGGCCGAAATATCCAAAATCGACCAAAACCTTAAAATCAACTATAAACCCTAAAATCGGCCGAAAAAATAAAAAATCAGCTGAAAAACCTAAAATCAACTATAAACCCTAAAATCAGCCGAAAACCTGAAAATTAGCCGAAAAACCTAAAATTGGCAGAAAAATCTAAAATTGGCCGAAAATCCTAAAATCGGCCGAAAAATCTAAAATCGGCCAAAAACTATAGCTATAGCGAGGCAAATTCTTGTGCGAGGCAAATCTAAAGTATGCCATAACTATAGCGAGGCAAATTCTTGTGCTGATTCAATCACAAATATGGGGATTAATAACTATAGTTCAATTTAATCTATTTTTTATAATATTTTATATGTTTTTAATATATTATATGTACATTTTACATCGAACTTGTTATTTTAGCGTGTCTTTTTAATATTAATATTTAATAATAAAAATTTTAATTTATTCTTAAAAAATCGATCTAAATAGAATTGGATTAGATTGAATTATTTTAAGGGTTAATAGGCCAATACCCCCTGCAATGTTAGCGAGTTTTGCGATACCCCCTGAAATTTTTTTTTATGGAGATTCCCCCTTGCAATATTCAGATTCCACGCGATACCCTCCCAGCTGCACATCCTGGATGCTGACTGTGTAGAATCTCCACGTGTCAGCGCCACACAAGACACGTGGAATTAATTTTTTTTTTAAATTAATTTTTTGCCACGTGGCAGCTGACTTTAATTTAAAAAAAAAAATCAGATTTATTTTTTTACCTGTCACGTTTTTTATTTTTAAAATCCTTTTTTATTATTTAACATTTTTTAAATTAAAAAGAAAAGAAAGAAGAAAAACATAAAAGAAATAGAAATAGACGGTGAATGGTTCACGCAGAGTCAGTTTTGCAAAACAACCTTACAAACTCAAACCCTAGCATACGATGGCGAAGAAGAAGAGAACGACTGCGAAAACACAAACCCAGGCGAAACCCATGGAGAATCCGTCGAAAACAACGAAGAAATCTGGTGCTTCGAAGAAATCAAGCAAGAAGACAGAGACGAATCCCAAGTAAGTGATTTCTGTTTCCAAAACTGTATTGTTTAATGTATGAATAGTAAATAATCACCTTTAATCACATGTTAGATTCTTTATTCTGTGCCTGTAGGACCAAATCACACACTACACAGTAAAAAAAAATCATATTCAATTTTTGTTGTTTAGTGTAGTGTTGATTGTGTGTGGGTGTTCATATGTTAATATGTGTGGGGGTTAATAGGATTTAGACACGTGGCTGATGATAAAAAATGGAATTTTTTTGTTTTACAGAAATGAAGAGTTATTCAATGTTGTCTTTCACCATGGTGGTGAGTTTTTCAAAGAGAATGACAGTTTGATATATAGAGGTGGGGTTCAAACTGTTGTGAGTGGTGAGAAAATGAGTAATTGGAGTAACAAGTCTCATGTGTTTGGTATTGTTATGGGTTGGGGTTATAATGTTGATGGGGTAAAACTATGGTCTAGGTTCAGAGATTTTGATAATGGTAGATTCTTTAAGTTGAGAGATTATGATGACTATATGGAGGTTGCTATACATAGTGTTGGTGGTGGAGTTGATGCAGAAATCTATGTGGATAACAAAATAGATGATGATGATTCAGATAGTGAGTATGATAGTGATGTTGGGGTAAAATTTAATGACAGTGAGGATGAGAGAACAGTTGGTCTTGAGGATGGGTTTGGTGCTGATCCAATACCAGAGAAAAGTAATGAAAATAACATGCAAATTGTTTTTAGTTCAATTGGATGCAGCAGTGGGGGACAGTTTGATGATGCATCAGATGAGGAAAGAGGCCTTAGATATGAGAAGTATAGAAAAGAAAAAATGGGGAAGAAGGACAAATTTAAGTGTGGTATGGAGTTCAATAGTTTAAAAGATTTTAGATTTGCAATTAGGGACCACAATGTTAGAAATGGATATGATATAAAATTTGTTAAAAATGAAGGGGATAGAGTAAGAGTGAAGTGTAACAGAGGGTGTCCCTACTATGTGTTGTGTTCCCAAGTGGGCCAGTCAAGTACTTTTGAAATAAAGACAGAGGATAAGTTTATTAAACACACATGCATTAAGTCCTTGACCAACAAAGCTGCCAACTCCAAGTGGGTCTCAACACATGTTGTGAACCAAATGCACACATCTCAGAAGGTAAGGATCAAAGACATTATTCAACTCATGAGGACCAACTTTTCCTTGATCATCACCCCTAGCACAGCTTGGAAGGCAAAACAGTATGCCTCTGCAATAATTGAAGGAGATGCTGACAGGCAGTATGGTATGTTGAGGAGATATGCAGAAGAGTTGTTTAGGGTAAGCAAGAGAAATACAATGAAGATTTGTGTTGATAGAACAATTCCTTCAATTCATCCCAGGTACATATATGTGTTTAGTAGTTGTTTATTTGTACAGATCTACATCTTAATTTATTTGTTTTTAATTTTTCTGTCAAGATCTACATCTCATTAATTCTGTTTAAAATTTCCCAGATTTAGTTCATTTTACTTCTGTTTTGAGGGCTGCAAAAAAGGGTTCACCAATGGATGTAGACCATTCATTGGTGTGGATGGATGTCATTTAAAAACTAAATATGGTGGACAGTTGCTGATTGCTGTGGGTAGAGACCCAAATGACCAATACTTTCCATTGACATTTGGTGTTGTTGAAAATGAAACAAAGGAAAGCTGGAGGTGGTTCATACAGTTATTGATGGAAGATCTTGGTACTGATAACAGATATGTGTTCATATCAGACCAGCAAATGGTAATTTACAATGCGACATGTTAATTTTAGTTTGTTATATTAATTGGTGTGATAATGTGTGATTTTAATGTGTGTTTGGATGTGTTAATGTTAATGTAGGGTTTAATGGCTGTCTTTGATGAGATGTTTGATAGGATAGAACACAGATTGTGCTTAAGGCATTTATATGCCAATTTCAAAAAGAAATTTGGAGGTGGAGCAATGATAAGAGATTTAATGATGGGAGCTGCAAATGCCACATATGTTCAAACTTGGGAACAAAAAATGGAGGAGCTAAAGAAAATTGACAAGCAGGCTTGGGAATGGTTGGTGAAGGTGCCTACAAAGTATTGGTGTAAGCATGCCTTCAGTTTTTATTCAAAATGTGATGTATTAATGAATAACTTGTCTGAGTCGTTTAATGCAACAATTCTGGTAGCTAGGGACAAACCAATATTGACTTTGTGTGAGTGGATTAGGAATTATTTGATGAATAGGATGATGACTTGTGTAGCTAAGTTAGAGAGATGAGAACATAGGATGATGCAAATGTCAATGAAAAGATTAGAAAAAGAGATTGTTATGGCTGGTACTTGGCACCCAACATTGAGTAGTGCTGGAGAAATATGGCAGGTATCCCACCAATACAATGGCCAACAGTTTATTGTTGACACATTAAAAAAGACTTGTAGTTGTAACTTTTGGGAGTTGGTTGGGATACCATGTAGGCATGTTGTAGCAGCACTAGGTTATATGTCTCAAGATCCTATAGATTTTATGGATAATTATTATTCAAGAGAAAAGTATGCAAGCTGTTATGGGTTTGGTGTGAGCCCTATTAATGGGGCAGACATGTGGCCAAAGCCTCCTGAAGGTGTTGATGAGAATATTTTGCCACCAATGTATAATAATGGGTCTGGTCGACCCAGGAAGCTAAGAATCAGAGTTGTTGGTGAGGAAGGTGCTAGGAAAAGGAGGAGGGGTGTTTACCATTGTAAACCATGCAACAACACTAGTCATAATGCAAAATCTTGTAAGGCAACAGAGCAAGATCCCAACAGCTTGAAAAGAAAGGTAAATGTTGATAATTTGTTTGTATCAAATTATATTGTGAATGTGATATATTGTGTTTACTTATATCATTACTTGTTTATACATTGTGAATGCAGAGGAAGAATACAAAGGGGAAAGGGAAAGAAAATAATGAAAGCAAACAAGCATCTCAAGCAACTCAAGCATCAGCTGCTGATGCACCAGAAGGAAGTCAGAATCAAGCACCACCAGCTGCAACTCAAGCAACTCAAGCACCAGCTGCTGATGCACCACAAGGAACTCAGAATCAAGCATCACCAGCTGCAACTCAAGCACCACCAGCTGAAATTCCAACTCTTGCACCAGAATCAACTCAAAGTGAAGCACCAGAAGCAGTTGAAGCTAGCCAAGTATCAATGGTTGTTGAACCAAGTCAAGACTTGTTTGATGACATTCCTGATGATATAATTGCTTCACTACCAGATGTTGAGCCTGCTAATCAGAAAAGAAAGAAGATTAAAGTCAAGACAGAGAAAGTGAAGAAAGTGAAAGATCTATATCATGGTAAACCAAGAAGAAGCAGTGAAAGAGTGAAGCAAAATTGGTGCAAAACACCAATAACTGGGGTTGGTGCAAGTCAAGAACAACCAATAGAGATTAAAGAAGCTGATGATGGGAATTTGATAAATGATGATGCAAAACTTGGTACTTGCTTCAGATCCATGAAGTCTTGGAAGGATATTCCAAAAAAGAACAAGAAATGATTATGTTGATTATGTGTTATGTTATAAGTCTTATGTTTTGTAACTTGATATTAGTTTTAAGTGTTTTGGTATGCACTGTTATGTCTTGGTGTAATGTTATCTGAATTCTGTTTTGGTATGCACTTTCATGTGCTTTGGGGATTAAGACAATTGCACTATCATGTGCTTGTGATTTATCTATTTTGTAATGACAATTGTCCTGTAAGGTGCTTATTAATCTGTTTTGGTAATGACAATTCCACTGTTATGTGGCTTATTAATCTTGAGTTAGAGATAGTTATATATATTCAAGTTGCTTATTAATCCTTGTAAGGTGCTTATATGTTGAGATTTAGTGATGAAATTATGACTTCATCATACATATTCAAGTTACATATTCAAGTTTACATATTCAAGTTACTAAAACCAAATTTTACATATTCAAATTGTACATATTCAACATATAAACTGAAATCAAATTTTTCATTCCATAATCATGTTTTAATACAACCATTTGAAACATATTAATGTCATAAACTAATACAACCTTGATTAAAGATCAGACAAACTAAACTAATTAACTTAAACTAGCTATTACATTGTTTTGAATAACATAGCAATCATGATCCCACACATGAAGATTGCAACCCATACAAAATGACCCAACTTCTTCCCAATTTCATTTCCAATTTGTGTGCCAAACTCCTTCCCAAATCCATTGCCAAACTCCTTCCCAAACACAGTGCCAAACTCTTGCCCAAAAGCCTTGCCAAACTCTTGCCCAAAACCCTTGCCAAACTCTTCACCAAGCTGCATTGATGCCTGCCTTTGTCCTCTTGGATTTGCAGCTTCCACTTCATACAATTCATCATCCCAAACTAACAAATCACAGCTATCAAAACACTGCATTTAGAATTAGAAATCATAATTAAAACCAACATTATCAACATATCATAAATCAATCCAAAATTATCAATAAAACATATATCAAACCAACATTGGTGTTGATCACATAATTAAACTCAGAATTCACATATGAAGCTAACAAAATAGAAACCAAATTATTACCCCGCTATTTCGATATTTCCAAAACTTTCTCTTTGGATTTAGGCCGGTGTTTGAAACCCACATCTTCATAGGAAGCTCACAACCACATCTTGGTAAATTGGAGGAGCTTGAATTTACAATTGATGAACACTTGCTTCCACCCATATTGCAAAAACCCTAAGCCCCAAATCCAGTCAAAATCGAAATTACGATTAGATGAAACGAACCAAGAAGAAGATGAAACAAGAAGAAACGAAACAACAACAACAACATAAACTAAGAATCAATACATACCAGAACACGATGAAGCTCGACACTTGCTTGGATGGAGAGAAGAAGATCGTCCCGAGGATGAAGAAGATGAAGCTCGACACTTGCTTCTTCTATTTCTATTTGTTTTAATTTTGACTCTTTTCTTTTCTTTTTAATTTAAAAAATGTTAAATAATAAAAAAGGATTTTATAAATAGACGGATAAAAAAATAAATCTGAGTTTTTTTTTTTATTTAATTAAAGTCAGCTGCCACGTGGCAAAAAATTAATTTTAAAAAAATATTTAATTCCACGTGTCTTATGTGGCGCTGACACGTGGAGATTCTACACAGTCAGCGTCCAGGATGTGCAGCTGGGGGGTATCGCGTGGAATCTGTATATTGCAAGGGAGAATCTCCATACAAATTTTTTTCAGGGAGTATCGCAAAACTCACTAACATTGCAGGGGGATATTAGCCTATTAACCCTTATTTTTATTAATCATCCAAAACCAAACCCCGAGTAAATTTATCTTTGAAATGAATTTTTGTCTTTTTTTTTACGAAAGAATAAATTTTTGTCTTAAAACCAATCCAAACCGAACCACGAAAATCTCTTTAAAAATTAGAATGATGATAATGATCGACAATCTTTATCTTTAGAGAATAGTAATTGTCCTTTGTAATTATTGTCCATACTCTACCATTTTGAAGACAAAATTAACGATGATTCACTCAATTAATATTGATTTGATATAATTTTTTGTAAAGCTTTGATTTTGTATTATTTACAAAATAGAAACTTTTGATCACGATATAAATAATACGTGAATAGAAAAGTAATACCATAAGGGAATGACCTTATCTGTTTCAAAAATATTTATACTTATTACAAAAATATATTTGTACTTGGCGTCCAGGAGATCAGAGCAACAACACCTAGACGACGAGACCACAAGATAGATAATATTTTCTCCGTCCTATATTATAAGAAAAAAATCACTTTTTCTTGTACTAAATTATAAGCAAAAGCAACTCACTTTTATCATTTTGAAGATTTACTTTTATCTCATAAAATTTAATACAAATTACATTTAACTTACTCTCTCTTTTCTTTTTTCCATAATAAATAGCCAATAAAAATTATGCTTACATCTCCTGATAAAACTTATTTCAAGAAAAACACAAAATGTCGTATTTCAAATTATCACATTTTATTTTTTTTAATGCAATTTGAGTCTTGTTGAAGGGGTTATAGCTAGACTCCTATAGTTCTATTGCCTATTCAAACTAAAATAAGAAATAAATAATAAAAAAGGAAAGATATTAATGGTGATGCAATATTGTTTTATATTTTTCTTGCATTGCCTTCTATATCAACTCTATAAATACAGTACCATATATTTCCTATAACTAATATAAATGTGGGAGAATTGGTGAGAAATATACTATTTTCAAAGAAAGTTTCTTCAGTAAGTTTTCTAAATTAATCTCTATAATATTGTTGCTTGCATTCTTTTTTATTACTAGTTGCTTGCAATTTAAATTCCCCATTATGCTTGCATGTGTTTGGATCCACTTTTAAATAACGTGGAGATGGTGAAACCACAATACTAAATTTTTGTCAAACATGAAAATATCTCATGACTAATAGTCTGTTAGATGCCATGTTTTTGTTTTAAGCTTTTTTTTTCTTTTCCTATTAATCAAAATCATTGTTTTCAACCTTTATTACTTTTAAGAAGTTTCAATTATTTTGAATAGTCTGCCCTCGAATTTGAGAAGCTAATAATATATAGAGTTATGAGAAGCATGACATGTATATATGAATAACTTTTAATTAGGGTTTTTTAGTGTAAAAGTAAATTTTATATTATTATCATGCATTTTTTTTACCCCAAATTTAATTGGAGTGTATAATGTTTTATACCATAATTCGCAAACCAAGATCAAAATTAAGGTCGAATTTTAACAGTAGATAATTGATAACCATATGTCCGCTGATACGTCTCAAATAGGGGAATAGGTAGCTCATCTTTGCCTTGTGCAGAGACATAATTATTATTAATAATAGATTTGCTGTTAAAAAAAAACAAAAATAGGAGAATAGGATTTACTCCAATATAGCGATAGAATAAAAAAATATCTTTATTTCCTCTGTCTTTAAATAAAAAAAAAATTTATTTCCTTTTTTTTTTTGACAAAAAAAATTATTACCTTTTAAAACCTAATACCTTGCCAAATTAATGCAAAATGGGAGCAACACAATATTCTCTATACCAATTCCTTATTTAATTAAGCTTTTATAAAATATAAAAATCCCCTTATTTAAGGAATTCCTTATTTAATTAAGCTTTTATAAAATATAAAAATCCCCTTATTTAAGGAATTATTCAAAAAAAAAAACTTAATTAAATATCAAATATCCTGTTTCGATTTAGATCCTCCGCATCAAATATATCTACCGTTATCTCTACTGCATAATTTTTTAGTATTAATTTGATGATATATAAGATATTAAACAAAGAACAAAAAACAAATAACAATGAAAAAAAAAGAGAGAGTGAAATTCAATATAGTTTGATAAAAAAATTACAAAAAATAAAATAAAAAACGATATCAATCCTACTACTTTTTGATTCATCATAATAGAAGAACTATTTTATTCTCGTTACAAAAATGGCAGGATGGGTTTATAATTTTTTGTCGGATTAAATTAGTTAAAAAAATAATATAATGAGACTAAATTGTGAGTTTATTTTAAAAAACATTGTTAGTTTCAACACGTTCCTTCGCATTCCATTTGTTTATAATTAGTTATAGAGAAAATAATGTTTTTAGAATATATTGAAATAATCCACTTTATTGATCACATTAATTATTTACATTATTATATACACACACATTGTTAGTTTCAAATTGAATTAACTAACTAACTTTCTAAACAGAAAGAAAATACATCTTTTACTTTGAAATTTCCAATGTTTCAATGGCTTGTCATTAGGAGCCTGATTAGAAGAACTTATGAAAACAACTTATGATGTTTTTCATAAAAAATTTAGAAAATTCAATAATTTCTTCAAAATAGCTTACGAAAACAACTAGCATATATAAAAACAATGTATCTTTATTTTATCTTTCGCTATAAAAATAGCTTATGTAAGCTTGTACATAAATGTTTATCGTGATAAGTGTTTGTGGTATAAGCTGGAATAAGTTGTTTATCCAAATAAACCCTATGTCTGCAAGCAATTTGTATTTTGTTTCTGTAATGGATGAGATTGATCTTTCCTTTGCTTACTTGATTACGAAGAAAGCAAAACTCGGAAGATGCTACTTGATTTTCCTAAGCTTCTTTCCTTTCCTTTGCTTCTCTTTTTTCTTTTTTTTTTTGAAGAAGCTAAATTAGCCCACCCAAATTGGCACCAGAGATAATCGAACCTGAGTTGTTTCTCTTTCTTTTGATGATGGATTGTTTTCTGATTGTAGATAATATCATTTGATTATCGGAAAAATGGCCGGTTCTCTGGGAATTAGGAAAATCAGCTCTATCTGTTCAATCTCTGAGATGGATGATCTTGATCTCTCTGGTATGCTTGACAATCCAATGCTAAACATAGAGAGACAGAGATCATATGATGATAGTTCACTTAGTGAAATGTCTTTTGGAGGAAGGTCTGGTTTTAACACACCTCCTCGGAACTCGTTTGAGCCTCATCCAATGGTTGCCGATGCATGGGAATCCATCCGAAAGTCTCTAGTTTATTTTAGAGGCGAACCTTTAGGGACACTTGCAGCCGTTGATCATCAATCAGAAGAAGTTCTAAACTATGATCAGGTGAATTCCTTAATCAGTACTACAATTTAATAGCATGGATTAAATTGACGAATTTTATATTCTTTTATCACAATGAGTGTGGTACTCGATGATAAAATTTTCATTTCTTTTTAGGTTTTTGTTCGAGATTTTGTCCCGAGTGCTCTATCTTTTTTGATGAATGGTGAACCGGAAATAGTTAAGAACTTCTTATTGAAGACACTGCGTCTTCAAGGATGGGAGAAAAGAGTTGATCAATTTAAGCTTGCTGAAGGTGTGATGCCAGCTAGTTTCAAAGTCCTTCATGATGCTGTTAGGAAAACAGATACTCTTATTGCAGATTTTGGCGAAAGTGCAATCGGAAGAGTTGCTCCTGTTGACTCTGGATTCTGGTGGATCATTTTGCTTCGTGCTTACACAAAATCGACAGGCGATTTAACTTTGGCTGATTCTGATGGTTGTCAAAAAGGAATGAAACTTATATTGACTCTATGCTTGTCAGAAGGGTTTGACACATTCCCAACTCTGCTTTGCGCCGATGGATGCTGCATGATCGATCGAAGAATGGTAAGGCATAATCTGCAGTTGTTTCTCAGTATGTAATATAATTCATATCGATAACATGCATACTTTATTAATTGTTTCCTCTTTTTCTGCAGGGTGTGTATGGATATCCTATAGAGATTCAAGCACTTTTCTTCATGGCATTGAGATGTGCTTTGTCCATGCTCAAGCAAGATACTGCTGATGATAAGGCGTATGTAGAGCGTGTTGTGAAGCGTTTGCATGCACTAAGTTATCATATGAGAAGCTACTTTTGGCTTGATTTCCAGCAACTAAATAACATTTATCGGTATAAGACCGAGGAATACTCACATACTGCAGTAAATAAGTTTAATGTTAATCCGGATTCAATTCCGGATTGGCTGTTTGACTTTATGCCAAAATGTGGTGGCTATTTTATTGGAAATGTCAGTCCTGCTCGAATGGATTTTCGATGGTTTGCTTTAGGCAATTGTGTTGCAATCTTATCGTCCTTAGCAACTCCAGACCAGTCCACGGCTATCATGGATCTTATTGAAGCTCGTTGGGATGAATTGGTCGGAGAAATGCCGCTAAAAATTAGTTACCCTGCATATGAAGGTAAGGACTGGGAAATTAATACCGGGTTTGATCACAAAAACGTCGATTGGAGCTACCATAATGGAGGATCTTGGCCAGGTTTCCCCTTTATCACATCATGCTCAGTTATTCATATTTCATACTTAAAAGTTCAATTATAATAAATTACAACATCCTGTCTCTTTTATGCAGTGCTCCTGTGGCTATTAACAGCTGCTAGCATCAAGACCGGGCGACCACAGATAGCAAGACGCGCAATTGAACTTGCTGAGAGTCGTTTAATGAAGGACGGGTGGCCTGAATATTATGATGGTAAGCTTGGAAGATATGTTGGGAAACAGGCAAGAAAATACCAAACATGGTCTATTGCAGGCTATTTGGTGGCCAAGATGATGCTGGAGGATCCCTCACACTTGGGAATGATTTCCCTCGAAGAAGATAAGCAGATGGAATCAGTAATCAAAAGATCAGCTTCTTGGACTAGCTAAAAATATTCCGGTGATAGATTATTATTACTATTTCGCAATGTGTTTCATTTGTTTTCGTATACGATGAAGTAACCTTTTTTGGCATAACTATTTCGATATACAATTTTTTGACAGAATTTTCAATTTTGAAATATTTTAGGCATACTCTTGTGTGTATAAGTTTATTATACCAGTATTATCCTTTTACTGATCTTTCTGGGGAGAATTTTATTAGGATGTCATAGTATTTTATCAAGCGCAACAAGGTAATTTAGTGCTAATCAAGTAGACAACAGTTCTCTGTAGCTTTAATATAAAAGAGTTAAGATTTTAAAATGTATTCTATTTTTTAAGCATTGCTCCTTAACGACACCAACAGTTAAAAACTTGGTCAAAGAGATCATTTTTTGTTTTGATTTAAAGAAAAGCATCAAAGAAATCATATTTTCTGTATATTTTTAAAAAGTTCTAAATGATTTTCACCGTGGTAAATTTAAGTTATAAGCTAGCTGAAAAGTTATAAGCTAATGACAAAAGTTTGTTACCAAACACCTCTAATTTAAATTAAACAAGCTTATAAGCTAATATAATAAGTTATAAGCTAGCTTATTTATGTTACCAAACACACCCTATATAAAAGTAAGTGGATCGCAAAAAAAGCATATTTTATTAGCAATTAAGGTAGGTCCCAAAGGAGAAAGAGAGAGGTTAAGGTAGAACTACTTAATTTTATTTTGCTACAAATGATTTAAAAGTAGGTACTTATTATTGAAGATAGTCTAAAGAAATTCCACAACAAAGGCTAAATTTTTTGAGTTTGAACCAAAAATAGGAAATTTTGAATAATCTTGGCTATTTTAGATCTTGTAGTTCCACTATTTGAATCATGACTCAAATTAAGCAACTCTCTTCTTTATCTCTCAATTCTTAGGATCACCCTCTCTATTCTATAATTTACAGATTCCCATTCATATCAAAGTTAGGAATCCTACATCGAAATAGATCAAAATGAAGTTCTCTCATCTATTATACTAGTTTGACTCTTAAATTTATAGGAGCAGTAAATAAAAATATCTATTTATAAAGTGCAGAGATTAATTAGTCATACACTCATTCATACCAATTCAGAACAACCTCACCTCCAATACATAATAAGTTAAGTTCCTTCTCTAACAGGCAATGATGAATCTTCACATTATGTTTGCAATGTAATCAAGTAGTAATGGTTACTTTTATTCTAAACATGATCACAATCTGCCTATAAAAACCTATTGTATTAAAAAAACAACAATTTTAAAAGGGTTAATAGGCTTTTACCTAGGCGAGTGTTGCGTTACCCTTCTAAATAAAATTCTTCAATTAAAAAGAACATTGAAATTTTATATCAACTGCCAACAGAGATTTTATTCTCATAAATTCACAAAACTACATGACAGAGAGAACATATTACACAATTTTTTTCTTACACAGAACAAATACACATTACCATTCTAAACCGAGAAACAGCGTAAGAGCATAACCTCTATATACTTAACCAGAGATATCAATAGTCTTAACTTCAGGCTTCTTAACCTCTTCTTTAGGAACGGTTACAGTGAGAACACCGTTTTCCATATTTGCTTTAACTTGATCCATTTTAGCATTCTCTGGCAATCTAAATCTCCTCAAGAATTTTCCACTGCTACGCTCCACGCGATGCCATTGATCGTTCTTATCTTCTTTCTCGACACTTTTCTCTCCACTTATCTGAAGAACTCTATCATCTTCAATCTCAACTTTCACTTCCTCTTTCTTCAGTCCAGGAAGATCAGCCTTGAACACATGCGCTTCTTGTGTCTCCTTCCAATCCACACGTGTGCTCACGAATGCAGAATTTTCACGAGACAGTTCTGGAAAGGAATTGGATAACGGAAAATCCTTGAATGGATCGAAAACATCGAGGGAGAATGGATCGAATACGTTGCTCCTTTTGCCACCGAAGAAACTTGGAATTAGCGACATTTTCTTCCCTGAAGTGATTTCTTGGATGAATTTGAATGAAAGATTTGAAGATTGTTATGAATGTTGTGATTTGCAATTCTTTGATGGTTTGCAAGAGGATGATTGATGAGGTATTTATACCAATTACAGGAAGAAACCGGTATTTGCTAGAGAATTCGAAAACAGTTTTGCAATTTCCGCGCCAAATGTGGTAGAAAGTTCTAGGTTTTTCTATTTGGGGGTAAATGGAACTTTCTAGATATCTTTATATATGAAATCGATCACCGTAAGATTGGCTTGGGCTTTGAAGCCCACTTCATTTGAAATTGGGCTAAATGAAAGGTGGGCTGATTATCAGAGAATTTCTTTTCATGTTCTGTAACATTTTTGCGCGTCTCTTAAAATCATAGAAATGTTTTGTTCGAATTATAAGGTTTTGAGTTTTCGAATTTTATACAAGTTAATGATGAGATGATATTTAATTTATAATAGTTCAAATAAAACAGTGGAAAATAAATATACAACTCGTATTAAACTAGCATCAATCATTCTTAATTTAATCTTAAAGGTAAGAAAAATTATGATTTTTCACTTCTAAAAAGTATTGTCTATTGTCGCCGAAACACATGATAATTTTAAACACTCACCCTAAAACAACTATGATTTTTGAACGAAATAACACTCGCATTTTATATGATTAAAGCTGTCAAAATTGGCTAGTGCGTCTAAACCGGCTTACCAAGCCCGCTAAAATATAGAGCTCGGACTTAATAATTTGAGTCTGAAATATTTTTAGAGCTTTTTAGCCTGACTTGAAAAATATTTGTTGAAAAAATGGGCCTATGGGCCATAGGTAGCTTAGAAAATTAAAATTTATCCTAGGTTTATATAATAAAGATGATTTAAGATTAATTTTACACATCAATAATGGTTTATTTATTTGTTTGAATAAATCATATATATATATATTTATTGTATATCACAATGACAGAGTGTTTTAAGTCAAGTCTAATTTGCAACTATTATGGTGTAGTAATCGGCACAAGTTATGGTGCATAAGCCCTATTTATGCACCGTGCATAAATACCTAAAATTGTTTAGCTCGCCCTCCAGATTTCGAATGCACTCCCTAGATTGCTTAGCGCACCCCCCAAATTTTTTGGGGGTGCACTAAACAATCTGGGGGTGCATTAAGCAATTTTCATTATTTATGCACAGTGCATAAGGAAAAAGCTTATGTACCATAACCACTCCCGCTACATTTAATTTTTTTAATATAATATTTGATTTGTAGTAAAATAAACAAATACTAATTAAATACTCCCTCCGTCCCTATTTATAAGAGCTAGTTTGACAAAACACGGCTATTAAGAAAGTGGGTTTTAGTATTAAATTGATTGACGAATTATATTGATTTTACATGTTTAGTATCGAATAAAAGAGAATTTAATGCTATTAAAAAACTATGCAAAGTAAATAAGGGTAAATTTGTAAAAAGAATGATTAATGTCATTGATAATTGTAAAAGAGTCTTATAAAAAGGGACAAATTTTTTGTCAAATTAGATATTATAAAAAGGGACGGAGGGAGTATATTATCAATGAGAAAAGTATATAATCATCGTTCAAATTAGACCCTAACTACAAGAAAAGTTAAAGCAAATGTTTTGTATTGAGTTAGGTCATCGCAATGCATCTAGATAACTATAAAAAAAGACTGTATAATACTGTACAAGTTCATTAAAGAAAAAGTAAAAAAAAAAAAAACTTCAAACAAGCTATAGTATAAAATGTTTGAAAAACTAAATCTTAATAGACAATGCAAGATTTATAACATTGGAATATTCTAAGCCCTCGTCTACCTATAGCTTACAATGCTTCTTCCATGTAGTTGCAAAAAATTTTGATTATGAAGAACTTGACTAGTGTGATGTATTAGTTATTTAGTTTATGTCAAGTTTTTTTTCTGATGAAAGTTTATGTCAAGATTTTGTTCTAAGTGGTGTAATCATTGATCACCATTCACCAAATTAAGCAACTCATATATTTGCGATGATCCGACGAAGAGAACTACGGTGGAGATCGATTGAGTGGAGATCTTACCTTAGATCGTTTCACTCAAGTGGTAACTTTATTATTAATTATCTCCTTCACCAAGGATTGACATGAAAATAAATAATTACCATGAGTTCTGAGATGAACAATGTATAAGAGAAATTCCACAATAAAAAAATTTCTAGACAATGAACTTGTACTAACATACTAATATTCATCTATAAAAAGAAAAAGAATTTTTATTGAAAGTGGATGAGAAAATTAGACATTAGTAGATAAAATTAGTGGTTTAGATAGAAAAGAAGAAGAGAGAACTGTATGCAATGACAATAATAGATAGTATGCCAAGGTTGGAGCATGCTGAAAATGAAAATGGCCAACAAAAAGAATACACTATGATTGATGTAGAGGATATTAAAAAAGGAGCATGCACATGTATTAAAGGTCCATATGATATTAAAATGATTGATATGAAGGACCTAACGAACATCTCTTACATCACAATGAGGCATCAACATGTAAATGGTTATGATAATACTTGTGTGTGTGTGTGTTAACAACAAACTTTTAATACTTATTCTTCAATTCGTTGAAATTCAAGTGAATATCATCATTTTAGAAATAGATTTCAACAATATTATATGAGCTCCATTTGAATTTAATAAGACACATATGAATTTCTTGACAAAAAAAAAAAGATACATATGAATTTCAACCAAAACAAAAAAACAATTAAAAAAAGAGTAATAGATAGTATGCCAATATTTAGAAATATTTTTTTAAAAAAAATTTAACTTGGAGGTCTGATCCTACAATTTTGCTATTAAATTTGAGTAGTTTCCTAGTAAAACAGTGAAACAACTAAAATATTAAGTTTTGGCTACGAAATACATTAAAAAATAAAAATATATAGACATAATCACAATTTTTGTTTCTCCACCTATGCAATTTTACTAGTATCCTAAATACTAAGTGTGCATCTGTCAAAATAATAATCCGTGGATTAGATTATTGAAATGAAATTTACTTTTGTCATTCAACCGTTACTCGTGCATCTTATGTCTTTTCCGTTGTACTCTTTTACTACTTAAGTAGCAGATGTTATAAAAATGAAAAATTTTGAAAAATATTTGCCGCTGCTTAAGTACATATGAATATTTTAGTCAAATTGTAGGGCGCACGAAAAAATGGATAGAGTGGAAAAATGAGTTTTCTGTTGGAATATGTTGTACAATTGTGCACATGGTTTGGGCCATATCAACGTTGTACTTGCCATTTAGTCCACTTGGGAAGTGGGAATTTCTTGAAAATTTCTCTTCCGACCCCCATGGTTCTTTTATACCCCCCTAAAATCCAATTTTGGCCCCCAAAACGGTATACTTTTTGCAACAATTGTCGCGGTTTCTGCGAACCATGACATTTGTATATTACGGTTTCGCGGTTTATACAAACCATGACATATGTTTGTTTGTCATGGTTTCTGCGAACCATGACGAGAGTTTACTGAAAATTTAACAAGGGGGTATAAAAAGAGATCTGAGGGGGAAAAAAAGAAAGGTAGTTATTCAATGCATATTTTTAATATATCGGCAATACACCGACAAATTTTTTTTTCCAGATGTTGCACCGACACTTTTTTCTTGTGGTCGAGATTGCATCGAAACTCACATGTGGTTTAAATTGCACCCTCTACCTTTTAAATTGCAATCTCTGGAATTTAATAAACTTTGTTCTTTTTCTATGTGAGTGATTTTTTTTAATACGTTTTCACCTAACGCATTTATAACGAATAAACATCCAACAACCTAATTAAATTTCATCTACCACAATTTTATTGTTTCAATCAAGGAAGATGCTTCCAACTTTCACCATGTTTAATTTATGATGTTTCTAAATTAGCAAGGTACATCTTCCAGAGTCATGGTTTCTGAGAACCATGACAAATAAAAGACTACCATGGTTTCTACAAACCGCGACGTCTTTAACATAAGAAAAGCAGTGTGTTACTATATTAACCCGTCGCGGTTTCTACGAACCGCGGAAACCTTAAATCGTGGTTTCTATAAACCACGATACCGTGCAAGGGCAAAAGGGTACCTTAGGGGGGTATAAAAGAACCACGGGGGGTCGGAAAAGAAATTTTCGAATTTCTTAGAAAATGGGCCCAAAGA
Source organism: Trifolium repens (assembly GCA_030408175.1). Classification (NCBI taxonomy): domain Eukaryota; kingdom Viridiplantae; phylum Streptophyta; class Magnoliopsida; order Fabales; family Fabaceae; genus Trifolium; species Trifolium repens. The sequence goes on along the minus strand of CP125836.1, from coordinate 56,917,269 downwards.
TATTCAAAAGTCAAAACATGGATCAACTTGGTATAGTGGATCCAGTTCAATAGTAGCCCAACATATGTCGCACGCATGCTTCCATGTGACCAACTGACCTTGATGCGCCTAAGATATCCGACAAACAAAAAATTGCTAGGATTTGAATTCTTCACATTTGATTTTCCTAAATTCACCTACCAAAAATTAATTAAGAAAGAGAAAATATTGTATAAGTAAATGCATTTATGTGTTGTAAAGACAAAAATATACTAAAGTTTTGTCTAAATGTAGAAAATATAAGAAATTGTTACTTTCGAGAATCCAAACCCAAATCGCTGCTTATTGGATATAAAATAAATGGAAAACTACATTGTCTAATGAGACAAAATCAAATTATATAGTGCAGAATTTAATACTTACCTAGATTAATACCTATATGTACTCCCCTTCTGTAATATTTATATGAAACAAAAAAAGACTAAATCAAGATTTTGTCATAAAAGACTAAACCACTCTTAGTATTGGAGCACATTGAAATAACTAATGAAAGATTACTTCAATTGATAAGAAATTGACTCATACGTTGTTATAAGAGCGTAAATTTATCTCTTATGTCCACCGTGAATATATCTTTGATGGGTAATCTATAAATTATTAATTCCTGACTCTAGTTAGGACTTAGGATCCGAAAATTATATGTACGAGGTTTCTACTGTCATTTAGCTGTTTCATATGTAAAAGTTAAGAATTAAACTCGTGATAACCTATTTAAAAGACTCAAATACGAGATATTACTCTTACGTTTTTCAACTGAAATATGATTTACTTCATTCGCAATATAAAATCATCTTATAACTCTTATGTTTAGTGTCACAATGTATTGGATATATGATTCTATTCAACGGAAGAAACTATGAAAAGAAAATGTGACTAATAGTCGTTTAGGTTTACATATTTACCAAGAATAAACAAGAGGGAGATCAATGTAGGGTATCATATCATTAGTGGTTTCAACACTTATATATTTAAGTGTAATGTCTCACTATCTCATTGGATGTCCCTACCTCCACTCCACCCAAATATTTGGCACTTGCATTCTCCAAATAATATCTCATATGCCCCCATATATATATATATATATATATATATGTATATATATATATATGTATGGGATATGCTATAACACACCCACTCAATTTTATGAAGGTGTGCATTAGCAAGTTATAACTAAAAAATAGATAAATACACCCTCAGGTGTATGTTGCTAAAACACTCCTTCTAAAAAATAAGTGGGTGTACGTTAGCAACTCCTATAGGCATTTGCTATAATCCACCAACTTATTTTTCAGAAGGTGTGTGTTAGCAAAAGATTACTAAAAAGTTATTAAATACACCTTAAGGTGTATGTTGCTAATGCACACCTTCATAAAAAAGAGTGGGTGTGCATTAGCATTCCCCTGTATGTATATATATAAACGGATAAGATATTCCCTCATGTCCCAACCTAAGAAGTAAGAAGATCAGGAATTGGATTTAAAAGTAATGACGAAGAAGAATGAATTAAAGTTCCATTTTTAGTACTTAAAAAGTGAATTGAACCCAATTGTTAGCAGGGAGTATTAGAGCTAGATTTCCGCAATTGTAATCGAAAGAGGATAAAACTACTTTGACGTTAGAACTAACTCCTAATCAAATTAGGTAGTCCAATGAGCTGAATACTGGTGAGAATTGTGAGAATTAACAACATCTATTACTATAGTCTTTTAGGAAATGGAGAGGATCCCAACTCGTGGGCGTTGCATGCATACTTATGATACAAGTATTTAACTACCCTCTTGTCCCAAAAAAAAGTATTTAACTATCCTAGTTCATATCTAGTCTTAATATAATAAAATGAGAGTAACTAGAGGCACCCTAAACCCTAACCCTAATATGAATGGTCTAGATTTTGACATGTGGAAAAAAATAAAATCAACGGCTACAATAAAAACTTAAATAATCAAGTTTTAGTAATATTTAATTTTGTTGATTTAGATTTTGACACATCAATTAATGAATATGACACGTCATATTTTAAAAACACAATACATGACGTGTCACTATATGATTGAATCTATGTATAAAATAATTTAACACCTAATACTATATGTTGTCACATCAATTAATGAATGTGACATGTCATGTGTTTAAAAGATATATTCTCTATGAAGTTTATTCTATTTACAATGCAAATCCATTAATTATATCCTTAAATTATGCATCTTTCACAACAAATAGAAACCCATTTATTTTCTATATAAAGAAGAAAAAAAATTCTTTTATTTCTTACTCCTAAGCACATAATTTTTTCCAATACCGATGACTTTGAACTTTTTCTTCTCCACCATTATGGGTTTCTATTAGATGCAGATTTGATTTTGAGTTTTTATAAAAGTATGCATTCTTATACATATTTTAGTTGTTTTCATTGTGATTTTTTTATTGTAGAAATCCATATTAATTCTGTTTTTTCCATATAAGAAAAAAAATTGAGTTTTATTTTTCTTAGGTTTCATGTATTTTCTATTGAATTCAGGTTTTGCTTTGTTCTTATAGTGTATGCATAGATTCATATATAGTAATTGTTTTATTGTATTTATCATATTTTTTCTATAATTTTTTTTTAGTGAAATTACAAAGATGGATACAAAATTTGGAATATTATTTTATTTTTATGCATAAATTCATCTACAATCTTTAACTTTTTTTCTCATTAAAAAATATTTAACTCATAGATTTGTATAATTTTTTTTTGTATTTATCTTATTCTTTCTATGTAGTATATTTTTTGTATATTTTATCAGGTGAAATTATAATGAAGATATAAAACTTGGAATATTATTAATAGTGATAAGGACAAATTAGTAAATTTGGTAGTAATCAACTTTATTATGTTAAATAAATAAATAAATAAATAATTTATCATATTAAAAGTTGATGAAATCAAATTAGTAAAAATAGGTGTCATTTGTCGTGACACACAATAATATCAATTAATATTTTTTTCCTTAAAAATATGATTTAACCTTAAGAAAATAAGATCTATACTTGAAAAATATATCTTAAAAACACTGATAAATATCACTTTTTTTTTTAACAAAACAATAAGGATATACATGAAAAATATATCACATTCGAATTTGTGCTCTCCTTATTTTACAAGATGTGCGCCCATTAAAAAAATAAAGGTTGGCTTAAAAATAGGTACCATTTGTTGTGGATTAAATTAATAATCATGAAGGATTTATTTTAATTAAAAATTGGTACAAATAATTAGTAGTAGATATATATTTCTTACTAATAGGGTTTGAAATTCAGCAACATGGATATACCTTTTTTTTTTTTTTAATGTAAGTAATAAGGATATATTTGAAGAATATATAACAACTAAATTTGTGGATTTTTTTACAAGATATGCGTCCAATAAAATAAATAAATATTGCCTAAAAAATACTCCCTCCGTTTCTTTTTAATTGTCTTTTATTATCTAATTTAGCGTTTCTATTTAATTGTCCTTTTTGTATTTTACGGGTATGATTTGTCAATTATACATTTTGTCAATTGCTCTTATCTTTTTCAATAAAACAAATCAAAACAAAGTTTGTTTTTTTAAAAACAAATTAAAACAAAGTTTATCACTATTATATTTCAAATTGAAACCAAAGTTTGTTACATAGTATAATAATTGTTTTACGATACTAGTATCTATCAACGGAGTATCAGTTTTTATTTATTTAAGGGTATAATAGGAAGACAACGTACAAAAATACACTTACTTAATTTGGTGTTATCTTTCTAAAAAGACAATTAAAAAGAAACGGAGGGAGTATGTATTATTTAAGTTCATGTTATACTGAATTTGTGATTTATAATTTATGGGTCTTGCTAACAGGTACCCTTAGGACACATAAAAATCTAAAAAAGTAGAAAACTTTTTTAAAAATACCTTTAACCGTGCATCACACGGGTCAAAGTCTAGTTATAATAAAACGAGAGTAACTAGAGGCACCCTAAACCCTAACCCTAACATGAATGGTCTAGATTTTGACATGTGGAAAAAAATATTATATCAACGACTACGATAAAAATTTGAATACTATGTTGTCACGTCAATTAATGAATGTGACACGTCATGTGTTTAAAAACACAATACATAATGTGTCAATATATGATTGGATTAGATGTGTCTATAAAATAATCTTATACCAATCTTTAATTTTGTTGCATACTAATCCCTAATTATATGCATTCATTTGTTTTGATTTTTTTTTTTTTTTATCTTTATAACTACGAATTCCTAATTAATAGTTTTTTCTAAATTTCCTATAAATCCTCTTATTTATCACACTTATGAAAAGTGATTTTTGCTTATACCGAGCGATAATTGCAACCTTTATTTTCTGCTTTTTGGAATCATTCTCACACAATTTTCAGCAGCAATTTACATACTCATATTAATTAATTCAAAGTGCTCAATTTCCAGCATGTGTATTCATATTCTTTAATTCAAGGTTTTCAAGGTTGTTCAATATCCACAGGTTCTACTAATTATTACTTCAATTTAATTATTTAGTTTATGCATTTGGCTACTGTTTCGACGGCTAATGGCCGTTCCTTTTAATTCAATTTCAATTGCCAAATTTCAATTTTGTGTACTGCGTGTTTTTTAAGTGTCTTGCCTTACTAACCATATTGCTACTGTGACAATGAAAGTCATGCTTATCTATTTATTTATATTTATTATAATTACTATGACTGAGTAGTTTTAATTGAGTCCAAAACGAGAGGACCGTTGTACCGATGAAACTGATATAAATTACGCGCTTATTTAATTGTGACGAGAATAATTTTATTATTATGATTTTTTAACTAGATTTATGGTTTGTTTTTGCCTAAATTTTGTTGCTCTCTTTCATCTCTCACTATCTAATTTATTTTTTCTCTGAATTTAGCATGGTTTTGCAGGGTATTTCTATGGAGATTGATTTAATGTCAAGTTTAATATTGTATGCATGACTATCTATATTCAGGTACTATAAGATGTTGCTTAAAACTTCAATATTATTTTTCTATTACTTCCTAATTATTTCCCTAGACTTTTGTGGACTAATGTTTATGTTTTTATAAATGTCAATACAAATATTTTTGACATTATATTTCACAGGTATGCAGTAAATTTAATTCTTTATTATGTATTCTATTTATTTTGATCCAGTGTTGTTTCTCATGTATACAACAAGTTTTCTTAATTTATATGTGTTCTAGAGTTTTTGTCATGACTATCTATTTTCAGGTATTATAAGATGATTTGCCAAAAAAAAAAAGTTACTATAAGATGTTGCTTAAAGCTTCAATATTATTTTTCTATTACTTCATAATTATTTCCGTAGACTTTAATTTGTGGACTGATATCCGTGTTTTTATAAATGTCAATGCATGTATTATAAATGTCAATACAAGTATTTTTGACATTATATTTCATGCTTTGATATGTATTATATTTATTTTTATCTGGTGTTGTTTCTCAACGATATTCAATCATGTTTATCACTATATATATATATATATAAAAAAATCCATAGTAAATCATACTTCTTTGCATTTTAATTTGTAATCATACTTCTTTCTTTGATATACAGCTCAAAGGAAATTTATCGGGATATTTTGTCAATAATTACAGGTTGAAGCTTTAGAATTATATGTTGCATTATCAAGGATTATACCAAGAAAAGGGTTAAATGTATTAATAACCGACGATGAAGGTAAATGTTCAAATACGTGTTTCATAATGTTCTGTAGTTAACAATCAATCATTATAAATATCACTTTATTTGTTTTTTATGTAATTTTTTATTATTTTTATGATTTTAATTTCAGTTCCAATTTAACTATATTTAAAAAAAAAAAAAATTGCAATTTTTTATTATAAGAAATTCAATTATACACATAATATTTTACATGATCCGTGCATTGCACGGGCAGCCGTCTAGTCTATACTAAAAGGCGCGCAATCTGCCAAAAAAGAGGAATAAAGTAATAATTGATGTATGTAGCAAGGTGATTGGCCAGTTATACTCTTGTTAATTTGGGGGTTATTTACCCATTAACGATAATAAGCCAGATATACAATGTGTGCCCATAATTAATTTGTAACAAATTTTCATTTTCACATATACTAGAACATCGACCCGTATTTGTACCCAAAAAAAAGAACATCGACCCGTATGGTGCACGGGTTTAATTAGCCGTAATATGTAACAATAAAAATACGATATAAAATTTTAATACTAAAAGAAATATGAAAAAAGTCGAGTAACATTAAACATTAGTTCAATGATAAATTTGAATAAATGTTCATACAACAAAAATTGTGGTATATTAGTAAATGCTTCCTAATAGACTACATTAAAAATTTTATTCGTATCTTCATTGTCTTCGTCAGGGGCGAACCTGTTCAAGGCATGGTGTGGCTATAGCCACACCAGCCTAGTCGAATTTTTTTTTAAAATAAATAAATAAATATTTTATAAATAATTTTAAGTAATTTTGTACACATATTTATACAAATATTAATGTAAATATTAGTTTATAATTTATTATTGATGATTGTAAGTCTTTCATACACTTATTAATTTAAACATTAGTGCAAATATTAATTCATAGCCTATTATTAATAATTTAAAGTCTTTCATATGTAAAATATTATTTTAAGTTATAGGATGCATTTGATCTGCTAAAAAATATGGGACTGCACAAGACAACTTCAGTTGTCCTGTAATTTGATTTCAAAATTGTTCCCGGGACTGGACAAACTGAGTGTCAAAAAAAGTAGAAAACTAATTGAGTGTGTCATATTGGGTAAAATTACAAATTGAACTAACAATGATAAAAAAATATGTTTAATTAATATTTAATTTTTTGAAGTAAGATAATATAGACAAATTGGAATAAAAATTAATAAGTTATAAGCTAGTATAATTTTGGGTTCTATATATCTTGGTTCAAAGTAGGATATTGTGAAACATCAAACAATAGTGATATGCATGATTGAATAGTTTTTTTAATAGAAATTTTGTGATTTTTTTGATATAATTTGTTGGTTTTTTTTTTTTATAGAATTTTTTTGATTTGTTGGTTTTTTTAATATACATATTGTATTAGTAGTAATTTCATATATTATTTGTTGCTTAATTGAACAATCAAGATGAAGATTTTTTTTTTCAATAACGCTTATGATTTTTAGCCCCACCAATTATTTGAGGCCAGATCCGCCCCTGGTCTTCGTCGATAATCAATATATTTTTAATCCTACTCAAGAAGTAACTCTTGAAATTGCAACATACAACTAACCATGTGAAAACATTGGCGACGGAAAATATATCTCAACATGCTTAATTCAGAGATTATCTCGGACTCCGTTGAAAGGAAATTGTCTCCGTTGAAATTTAAAAGGAATCATTAAAGGAAATTGTCTCCGTTGAAATTTAAAAGGAATTCTAACGTCAGAGACAAATCTAGGTATAAAATTCGTATCACCAATATTACTTTTTTTTTTACTAAAACATAATATTCATTCATTCAAATAGATAGATATCAGATACAAACACAAATTCAGTAGCGCTAAAAACGAAAAGGATGAATCTGCGAACAAACTCACAACATCCAAGTTAATAGCATAAAACAGCATACTCAGGCCTACAAATAATGTGACAAAATAAAAGTTACCGAAATACTCATGTCTTCGGATCTTCATCGTTGATAACTTTGTCATTGATTGAATCTGTAATTGATCAAAGTAGATCTGTCGATCTGAACCAAACGAATACCGTAAAAACAAGAAAGCAACGCCGCACAAAACGACGACTAACACAACGCCGCACAAAACGACGACTAACACAACGCCGCACAAAACGACGACAAAATAACAAAAAAAAAACTCAAAAGAAAAAACTTGATTTATGTGACAATCACCAATATTACTTATGAAATAACTTTTTCTTCAAGAACATATTTTCTCATTCTTGTGATATTAATAATAAGTCTTGTTCCATTGCATAATCCTAATTTTTTATCCAAATTCCTTACCAAACAACAAGTTCTTATATCATAATGAGTTAATTTTTTCTCAAAGATTTCTATAAAATTTTGTGCCCCATGATAAAATGGTAGGAGTTCAGTTGATTTTGGTAAATCATCAATGAAAAAAGAAGGAACAAAAGTTTTATCCAAAAAAATTCATTGGTGGATCAAACCTGTAACACCCCGTTTTTCAGAAGCCAGAAAAGGCAGTATATATATATATATATATTTTTTTTTTTTATACACATCAGAGTTTTTAAAACGAGCCGGCATTCAAATATACAAAGACTCATTACCAAAAGGTGCTTCGACAAGCAAAGTGTATTCAGGAATAATTACAGTCCAAGTCAAAGTATTCAAATACATACACCAAAACTAGCTAGAATCCTATGCCTAACCCAAAAAGCACAGTGTACAACCCACACTGGCGCATAGTCTAACTAAGCTAAACTCCAACCTCTCACTGGGACCCGGAACAGCCACGACCTAGCCCAACATCTGGGTGGGATGAGCCCGCAAATGAAAGAAAGGGGTCACCACAAAATACAAGTATGTATATATATAATCGGTGCGAAAGATGTACACATAGCAAATTTCCACATACACAAGAGAAAGCTCTTAAACTCAAAGTAGTTCCCACCAACGGGTATATATAAATAAATCAGCAATCCTAATGCAGACCTCTACAATGGGTGTGACGACCGTCACTGGTTCGCCACATGCATGATTTTCCGGAAAATTAACCTCTCCTCGAAGAGTCGTGGGGTAGGCAAAGCCACACAGTCATATACGTACCCGCACTAAAATGCCACACAAGGCGGGTGAAGTCACACAGACAAACACCAGGTGAAGTCGCACAGACAAACACCTAACTCAATAAAATCCAGTCGGATTTGGCGAAGCCACACAGTCAACGCCCGGTACGTAGGTAAAGTCACACAGACATACACCTAGGCACGCAACTATGAAATGCATGACATATATTCTCTTTGGCATAATACAGGATAGTCACACAGACAAAATCCCCGCGTAGTCCTATCCGACGCACGCATTAATATATGCTCATGCAACCAATCACATAGCCTAAAGCCTATGTACAACCATCACAACCTACATACATTTTCCTAATCATATGTAAATTGCACAAGTAATTAAACCACGTTCTCATCAACGAGAATACATAAGTACAAACATGTCAAAGCACACAGCAAATGCATAACAGCAAAACAAAACATGTCGTAACCATTTTAAAAGACGGAAATAAAGTGGAGCCCCTACCTCGGCAAGCTTCCGTTAACTACACACGATCAAAACCACACGACGCGCTTCCTAAAACAAGCAACGTACGATCAATACATTGTTTCTAAACCAAACGTATTGAAACTAAACCAAAAACCCCAAAAACCCTCAATGTTTCTAAGGAAAACCACTCTTTCGGATACCACCCCAAATTCTACTATATTGATCAATCCCCATGAGTTATTTGTACTATTTTTAGGACTCAAAACCATAGTCAAAAGTCTTAAATAATTTGAAATGCAAAATGGCCATTTTCTTGCGTTCTAAGATACACACTTTCCGAGTACTCGAAAAACCCGTTTTCGATCCCAACCACTTCCAAAAATTAATAAAAAGGGATTAGAAAGCTAAAGACCAAGTTAGGACATCAGAATCCAAAATTTTAGGTCCCAGGGGTCGCTAGAGGTCGCTGGGCGACCACCTGGCGATGGCAAGTCAGAACTTTCCATGCCCAGAGCGAAGGTTGGCGACCAACTCGTCGCTGAGCGACCACACCAGCACAGAACTGGTTTTCTCAAGACAGCAACAGCAAAACTAGGTTTACTCAATTTTCACCCAAAACAACTTTTCACGCAACACACTACATACGCATAGTATTGGTTCCCAAAAACCATTTTCTCAACAAAGCATTACATTTCCGAAAGTATGTTGGTTGCTTCGAGTGCAAGTTATTTGGTTTTTCATTTCCAAAATCAAAACCAAACCCAGGCACAAGTTTTATTACGGGCCTCAACCGACCTGTAACCATTTTCAAACATGTTTTCAAGGTAAAAGCAAGGCCACATAACTCAAGAGTTTTAAACCACTTGAAATACCAAAAACACCACACAAAACCCTTAGTAAATATTTTCATAAACACCAAAATATTTTTCAACGGATTTTCTAAAACAAAACCATACAACACGAATCCCTTTCGCCTAAAGGTTCAAAAACAACGTTTCTTTTCAAAACCTTACAATTTAACCTCATGTTATTGATCAATACATAACCAACCTAAAACCCTAACTTTTCTCATGAGATTTTCACCAACTCATGGAAAATTGAAATAACAAAGCCTAGCATGCTTACTAAACTCTCATGAACAACTTTCATGAAACAAAAACTAGCAAGAACAACATTTCTCACCAAACCCTCTTAAGAACATAAACCCAAAAACCTCAAAACTCTAAAAATCTACCAACCTAGGAGATGAGAAGAGAGGGTTACCTTAAGAAAGTGATTCTCTACAACTTTCCACTAAGCTTCCAAGCTTGAAATGGAGTGAAATGGTGAGGAATTGAAAATTTGGTGAAGGTTTAAGAGAAAGTAATGGAGTCACGTGAAAGAGAGAAAGAAAGGAGTGAATTGTGAAAATTTCCTAAGTCCACCAAGTGACCAAACCTCCTTACTAACAAAAGCTCTTGCTCACTATCCACCCTTGGATCAAAAACAAAAGTCCAAGCTTAAACCCTAGCCATTGGATCAAATGCTTTAAGGATAAACACAAGATTAAATCAAATCTTCCAAAACAAGACACGTACTCAGCTCTCGCGCGTCGCGACGAACGTAAATCTCAAAAACGTAAAAACTACGGAAAGAACGTCCAACGTTAAACATTTCCAAAACTTATCGCCGAATCTTATTCCGCGACTGTAATTTTCTTCCATGCCTTAGAAAATTATTCTCAGAACATAACCTCACTCACGCAGATATATAAAACTCCCATCCGAAACCTCACTTAAAACAGACACAGTACGATTTTACATTCGCGGGTAAAATCCTACTTGTTTTTCCAAAAACAAGAATAATCCAAAACTCATCATTCTAAATCCACAGCACCCTTCTTATTCACAAAAGAGGATTACAAGACAAAAGCCTGTGCCTTTACAGCGCACGAGTCCAAAACGGATTCAATTACAGCAAAACCTACTATTTACACGATGTTTCACAACACGAACACATCGGAACCCTAATAAACCTAAAACCAATTATACAATGAAATCTTGGGTCTTACAAAACCTAGGACTTATCAAATGATCAAATCGATCCTTCGAATCAAATCGATCCTTCGAAAATCATGTGTTGCGGACCAACCGTGTGTTAAAAATATGTTGTTGTTACTACTTATTAATCCTCTCAACTAAAACTTCAAACTGGTTTCCTTTTAGATCAACCAAATTCGCATAGCGATTGATTTGGTTGCCAAAATCAGCAACAAACATTTAAGGTAATTTAACAACACCTTAAAACGAAAAATAAAATAAAATTAGAATCACAAATATAAGATTCAAAATATATTTTATACAAAGAATGAGATATATAATAGCTAAACGTTAAACTCACCTCATTAACACCATACTCTACATAATAAGTTCGATATTTAATTCATAAGTCATTGATGTATTTATCTTGATCAGTAATGAGAGTTGGATCCAATAACCTATTATGTCAAAAAGAAAACAATTACTGATTACTATATGAAAAGTAATACAAAAATATAAAAGAAAAATTTGCAAGAAAAATAAGTTTTTGAAATTGGTTTCAATTAAATCGTGAGACATGATAAAAAATTGCAAGAAAAAAAAGTTGTATGAATGTAAGAGTTTTGCGCCAAAAAAATAAGTTTTTAAGATAATTGCAATAAATAACATGAAGGGAAGAAATTAATATATATTAGGTTATTACTTATTAGTGATACCATAATTAAGAAGGTGTGCCACACAAAAAAAGAGAGGGAAAAATTATATCAATTAGGCATTGATTTCATAATTATTACATGTTGATTACAAAATTATGTCAAATTAATTGATGTAGTTTAGTGGCAAGTGGATAACATAATTTTTAAAGGACATGAGTTTGATTCTTGTTGAAGTAGTTTTTAACATTTTATTTGAATTAAATTAGGGCTAAAATCGGAGGGAAAATGAGAGGGAAAAAATTAGGTTAATGAAAAACTATTCGCAATAAGCTTATGATATAAGAGATATTTCTTATTCTCATTAGTTGTTGGATAAATACCCCAAAATTAATAAGGGGTAGTTTTAAAAAAAAAACCATGTAGTAATCTAAGGTACTCTATATAATTTGTGTGCTTTGATATACAAATTTGACAATCTACAATGAATATTTGCAAGATGATCAGTCGACAAATTTGTACTGTGGGATTTTTTTTTTTTAATTTGGATCCTCTGTTCTTATTTGTGTTCAGCCTTCTCTTCTTTTTTTAAACCAATGCTTATTGAGTTACAAAGGAAAAGAAAACAATAGTGTAGAAGAGAGAGGAAAAGATGAATGGATGATTGAGATGATAGTAGAATGAATAACATGAGAGAAAAGGTTACAGATGATCACATTCAATTTTTTTAATTTGAAGTCAACAAAATTATTTTTGTTAACTTATTAAATTATAATTTTATGTTAAATATGTATTAAGATACCCAATTGTTTATTAAATGATTGTAATTAATATTTTTTAATTGATAATAAAGTTAATTGTGTTATATTTTTATGTCCATCCAAATTCAACCGTAGTCAATCTGGGATAGCGGATAATCGCTATTTGAATTAATTAATATATAACTATGTAATAATTAATATTATATATATATATATATATATATCTAAATATTATTTAGGTATATATCTAAATATTTTTATTTTTATACCATATATGTAGTTATTTTTTTGACTAAAAATATATTTAATAATTACCTAAATAATAGATTATTTTTACTATTATTTAATTATGATATTTGTTTAATTTTATCAATCTCATGTCATTTTTATGGAAAAATTTCTTCTCATCCCTACATTTACCATTCACATACAAATAACTCAGTATTTCAATTTTATCCCTTTTATGATTTAACTTCACCACTACATTTATTAAAGTTTTTTAGTAGTAGATATTTCAAACCGAAGGAATTAGCTTAGTATATCAAATTGCAATTTCCAGAAAGAATAATGTTATTTAGCAAGAAATATTGATGCAAGAAAGAGAAAAATCCATAAAATTAGGAAATTTGACCAATTAAAACTTGTCTAACCATACATGGGAGAGAGTGGTTATAATTTGACCAATTAAATGTTGCCACCTAAGATTCTTTTCTTTCTTGCATAAAAAAATTCTTGCTAAATAGCATTTTCCTTCCATAAATTTGTTTCAAATGGTACCTGTTTGAAAGTTTTGGTTACATTTTCGAATTTAACAAATTTGTTCTACAATTTATATTTTTGGGTTTAACAAAATTGTCTTAGAATTCTTTTACAAAGTGTTCCGGTTTAAAAGGTATAATTGTAGGGTGGGAAGAAATTTTGAAAATCTTATTCTGAAAAATTCATTCAATTTCGGAAAAGTTTTATATACCGAAATTATTATGGGGTGAGAAGCCAAATGACAACAAGGATAAAATTGGAATTTTTAAAATTTGTAGGGGTAAAGGTATAATTGTAGGGGTGGGAAGAAATTTTTTCCATTTTTGTTATTATTATTTGTATTGTATTGTTCCGTTAAAATTTAAAGGCTCGCATTGCTCAAAGCCTCAAACAAATAAGCCCATTAGGTTATTTTGATATGTATATATATGTAACCCTACATCAATAATGCATCGCCGTCAACCTTCAATACTTGGTTTCTCTTCTTCTTCTTTCTTTTTCTTCTTCTACACAGTGCCAACTATCTCTTTTTTAAACACTACAACAGAAAATGGATTTAATAGGGCTTTTTTTTTTGCTTTAATAGCACTTTTAAGTGCTATAGAAGCCAGTGCTATTGTAAGTCTGTAGCTATAATAGCACTTTTAAAAACGTTATCGTATGTCCATCTTTTAATAGCACTCGTATGCCAAAAGCGCTATCGTATGCCTGTTTTGAGTCCCAAATTAACACTTCTGGCAACAAGATTTAATAGCACTTTTCTGAAAAGTGCTATCATAGGTTTCCAGTTTTAATAGCGCTTCATCATAAAAACGCTATTGTATGTCTATTTTTATTTTATTTTTTACAACCTGGAATTTATTTATTTTTTTCAATAGGTCTGTTTCAATCTTTTTTATACAACCTGGAACTTAATATTATTTTTTTCATTTAGTTATTGAAACTTAATTTAAAACTTAAAACATAGTAACATATAATATCAAGTACTTTATAGTTTATAGAGAATACAACAAGTTATTTTCCAAGACAAATCTGAATTTGACAATACAAGAACAAGCATCACTGCAAAAGAAGGGCAGGAAACACAAAAAAAAAAAAAAAAAACTACTAGAGAATAGAGACCAACAGATCTAGAACACCACTTGACCTCTCACTAACAAAATATCATAAAGAAAAATTGTTCAAACCTATACACAAAGCTCTTCAAATCTTTTATATGCATCTCTGCTCCTCTTCATTTCTCTTATATGTTATGCTCTCCTGTCATCAAATTTCTCTGAAGAATACATATTGAAGTTATGTCATCAAATTAAAGCCATCATTTACAATAACAGGCATAGCATTTTTATTAAATACATCAAAGAACAAATTTGAGAAGAAGGGTCAGAAAACAAATTGAAATGGCAAAGTAGTATACCTTTACCTCTCTCCGGATTCTCTATCTGATAAAGTAATGCATATGGTAAAAAAAACGGGAATTTCAAATTAGCAAATGAAGTACAAGAATATAATCACATATAATAATGCAATATAAAAGTAATACTATCGCATACCTCTTATGAAGTTTGAAACAGAACATACTTTGATGCTGCTCTTGTATTTAAGTAAGATTTCATAATTTTTGTAAAGAAACTCTTGTCCATTCCTAAGAAACAAGCATAATGCAAATACATGTGGTTTTCATTAACCTCTCTTTAATTAAATAATAAATTATGCAAGTCTAAACTTAACAAGAGAAAAAGGAAGAGAATAGAAAGCACACTGACTAGGTTGCTGCTATGGCTTACTGATTACCTTAGCTTGACCTCACCGCTGAACAACATACTTGGACTAACCATAGCTAGGTTTTCTATCCCAGTTCTTGTGCGACTGAAAAGACATGGAAAAAAAGGAACAAAAAAGCATGAAAAAAGCTTTGCATTATTTCATATGTAAAAGATTCTTAGGACTGTATTCTATTCTCTTGCACTAACCACCATAAGCTATGTTTAGAAGTCAAAGTCTTCAATCTTAATAGTGGTTCAGTTTACCATTCAATCACAGAATAGTGCTGTACCATTCAATCAGTTTAGTGCAAATACAGATTGTAATCCTTTACAGTAGCGATAAATTGAAAGAGTTACTCAAGAAGCATACATGAAAAAATAGTAGTGATAAATCAAAATCAAAATTCTGAACTATATAATACATGGCAACAAAGTTTGAGGGACTACTCCTTACAATACCTTACCTAAATCAGAATGAGCAGAACAAATGTGAAGTGTATTTCCTCCACTTTCTAATCACACAGCAGAATGTATTTCCCCCAAAAAATTGTTTAGTCAACACTGGTTCAAGATACACTTAAACTTCACAATGCACCCTCCAAAAACCAGGACAAACTGCTAGCACATAACATCCTTACATGATAGAAAAGAAACATGTTATAGCTTATTTCTTCCAAAAATTGTACAAAAAGTGTAGGTCAATGGATCAGATATTATTTTATGTCTTTTTACAATGGTTTAAACTAGGTTGTAAAGTTAAGTGGTTCTGCGGCTGCATCTACAATTAGAGTGGCAGCTCAATTTTCAGTGTATGTATGTTTGGCCTATGTTCAATTTTCATAATTTTCTGTTTCACATTCTCTTCTCTATAAATTAACTTCTCCAGCTCTGCGGTCTATTTTTCGCATTTCTTTTGAGATTTCTCTTCTGGACTGAAGTGGCATTTCAAACCGCCGGGTAATTAATTGCTAAAGCTACACAACTACTTAGATAGTTTCTAATATCTATTAAACAACTAAGAAAAGTTATACGTTGACCCTTTAAAACATTTTCTACTTAAATGTTATATATCATAATTCAAAACTCTTCTTGTCCAAGTGTACATACAATCCAATTGGCTCTTATTATTGGCTACTTAGATAGTTTCTTATTGGGAAAAACTCAAGTCCCGCTTATGAAGTTCTACTAAGCCAACCCATAAATCTACCAAATAGCTAACCAGAGCCTTTATAAACACATCCAGGATATCCTATGTATAAGCAGCTGGTGGCAACATAAACAATGGCACAATGGATCGTCAATTTCCATTATAAAGTAGTTGTAAGCCAAGCCTAGTATTGTTGTGAAGGAACAAAAACTTTAAAACAAGAGGCAAAGTAAGGAAATTAATAATGTATTTTTTGACTTACTACTTCTTTTACTATCTTTTTCTAATAATGGTTCTCAATGCCCTATCTTTGTTCCTTTACAGTAATCTTGCATTCCTTCACATAACATTGTACGCTGAGAATCTTTATTATCTTCGATTAAAGCAGAATAACTAATATCAGATGAAAATAAAGTTATCAGATGAATTGAAGAAATTGAACAAAAACAAAGTTATCAGATGAAAATATTGTACGCTGCTATATAATCAATAACAAAGATCGATTTATTCACAGAAGGATTCACTTGATTCAAAAGAAAATTACAAACTAATTTAGATCTAATACTAACAGAATTAAACATCTAAACTAATCATTAAGAACAAAATGTAAGCAAAAAATATGCACCTTCAAGCCTTCATAACGATCCTTCAATTTGGGATTTAGGGTTTGTCGGAAGTTCAATAAAGAGATGAGCGATGATGAAGAGAGGAACGATATTGGAGACGGAGAGTTTGTTGGAAGTTCAATTTGGGATTTAGGGTTTGTCGGAAGTTCAATAAAGAGATGAGCGATGATGTAGAGAGGAACGATATTGGAGATGGAGAGAGGAACAAGGAACTCCCATCGATGTCGTCGAGTTCTGAGACTGTGGTTCTGGGTTTCGTCGAGTTCGTCAGGAGTTATGAGAGAGGTGGTGGTTTGAGACAGAGGTGAAGTGAGGAGAGACGGTCGCAGGATTTGAAGTGGTGGCCGGATCTGAAAAGTGAGAGGTGAGATACGTGGGGAGAGAGAAAATTTCAAAAGCCAAAAGGAAATTTTAGGGGTTTTTTATTTTTTCCACTAAGTCCAACAATAGCGCTTTTGAAAGAGTGCTATCGTAACTATACTTATTATAGCGCTCACACTAAACTGCTATTAAATGACTGTGAAATAAAACTTTTACTATCTACAATAGCACTTCTGATACTAAAGTACTATTATAGGTATTTGAGTGAGATATTTAATAGCACTTTTGTAAAAGTGCTATTAAATTAGTGCTATTGTAAGCCAAAATTGTAGTAGTGAATTTTCAAATAATGAAACATATCATATCACGCAAAAAAGCTTCGTGCTACATGAAATAACAAAAGTGGGTTATTCTAGCTGGAGCGGTTGTGACCTGCACCGCCCCATTACTATGGTTCGCTTAAATAGGATTTGAGAAGAGGTATGCTTAACTTATTACTATTTGTTATGTAGTTTTTTTTGGCTTATATTATCTCTATGTTTATATGTGTATTTTAGATCTAGATCTATCTTTGGATCAAGATCTGATAGTTTACATCGCTACTTCGTATTTTAGATCTATTTTTGAAAAAAAAATGTTTTGATAAGATCGAACAATTGTGATTTGGGTGAATTCATGGTTACCTTGATTAATTTACAAACCACTATTATGTTTTTCTTTAGGTAGAATATAAAAAAAAAATTGTATTGTTTCATAGGTTTATTGAAAATAAATTGTGTGCATTTACACAATTACACTGCTGTGGATCTAGATCTTTCAATTAACATCAAATAGTAGTGTGAATTGCTACTTTGTATTTTAGATCCACTTTTGAAAAAGAAAGAGGAGGTGTTTAATATTATTGAATAAATGCGATCGTATAAATGCGTGAGTTTGTCGTTATCAGGACTATAGAAAATCAATTTTCAATTTTTCTTTACGTAGAAATTTTTTTTATATTGTTTCATACATTTTATAAAAAAAAATAATGTATTTAAATTTTAAAATGTTGTGGATCTAGATAATCCAATTAAGATCCCATAGTATATATTATCATTTTCTGTTTTTGTAACTGAAATTCAGGATTTTTGGTTAAAATCGAATGATTGTGATCGTATCACTGCAGCAATTTGTGGCAATCTTGACAAGAGAGAATCTATTTCCAATTTTTTTTAGGTATTATTGGAAATGAATTGTCTGCAGTTAAGTTATTATACTATTTTTTAAGTTAATTGTCTAATTAAGACATTGTGTATATTGTTGATTTATGTTTTAAATACTCTTTTAAAAATGAAATAAAATTATATATATTTGGCTAAGATTGAAAAATTGAGATGGTATAACTACATGTATTCATGTATATCTTGATCGCAAAGAATTTATGTTTGATTTTTTTTAGGTTAAACAAATAAAGCCGATATTGTTTCTTAGATTTTTTGTTCTTTATTATCATATTTTATTTGAGATTCTCCTTGGGGAAAGAGATCCAACTTCCAGTAACTATGTTTGACTCAAAATGATTATTAACTATTGAAAAATAGACCGGATGTGTTGTAAATTAGTTTAATTTAGATTAGTAACGAGAGGGTGTAAAAATGAAAATTTGACCCTAAACCCTATGTTGTTTTGAGAGGAAAAAAAGTTTGTTCTATATTAACAACAACTGTTTCTTTACGATGAAAATTTCTATGACAATTGCAGCCAGCACATTTTAAAAACTTGACAATTCCTTTAGTTCTAATAGGTAAAAAATCGCAACAACCATCAAGAACACAACACTATTTTTTATGGTTGCTGTGATTTTTTACACATTGGAATTGACAGAACTGTTGAGTTTTTAAAACGTGCTGCTTGTAACTGCCATAGAAATTTTCATCGTAAAGAAATTGTTGTTGTTAATGCAGAAGAAACTTCCTTTCTTCTCAAAACTCTCTGATCTCCTCCACCAACTCCCTTCTCGGTAGTTTTGAGAGGAAAAAAAGTTTGTTCTATATTAACAACAACAGTTTCTTTACGATGAAAATTTCACTGACAATTGCAGGCAGCACATTTTAAAAACTTGACAATTCCTTCAGTTCTAATAGGTAAAAACTCACAACAACCATCAAGAACACAACACAGTTTTTGATGGTTGCTGTGAGTTTTTACACATTGGAATTGATGGAACTGTTGAGTTTTTAAAACATGCTGCTTGTAACCGTCATAGAAATTTTCATCGTAAAGAAATTGTTGTTGTTAATGCAGAAGAAACTTCTTTTCTTCTCAAAACTCTCTGATCTCCTCCACCAACTCTCTTCTCGATAGTTTTGAGAGGAAAAAAAGTTTGTTCTATATTAACAACAACAGTTTCTTTACGATGAAAATTTCTATGACAATTGCAGGCAGCACATTTTAAAAACTTGACAATTCATTCAGTTCTAATAGGTAAAAACTCACAACAACCATCAAGAACACAACACAGTTTTTTTATAGTTGCTGTGAGTTTTTACACACTGAAATTGACGAAACTGTTGAGTTTTTAAAATGTGCTACTTGTAACTATCATAGAAATTTTCATCGTAAAGAAGTTGTTGTTATTAATGCAAAATAATCTTCTTTTCTTCTCAAAACTCTCTGATCTCCTCCACCAACTCCATTCTTGACAGTTTTGAGAGGAAAAAAAGTTTGTTCTATATTAACAACATTTTCTTTCCGATGAAAATTTCTATGACAATTACACGCAGCACATTTTAAAAACTTGACAATTCCTTCAATTCTAGTAGGTAAAAACTCACAAAAACCATCAAGAACACAACATAGTTTTTTATGGTTGTTGTGAGTTTTTACACACTGGAATTGACGGAACTGTTGAGTTTTTAAAATGTGCTACTTGTAACTGTCATAAAAATTTTCATCGTAAAGAAATTGTTGTTATTAATGCAAAATAGTCTTCTTTTCTTCTCAAAACTCTCTGGTGTCTTCAACCAACTCCATTCTTGACAGTTTTGAGAGGAAAAAAAGTTTGTTCTATAATAACAACAATTTCTTTCCGATGAAAATTTCTATGACAATTACACGCAGCACATTTTAAAAATTTGACAATTCCTTCAATTCTAGTAGGTAAAAACTCACAACAACCAACAAGAACACAACATAGTTTTTTATGGTTGTTGTGAGTTTTTACACACTGGGATAGATGGAACTGTTGAGTTTTTAAAATGTGATGCTTGTAACTGTCATAGAAATTTTCATCGTAACGTAATTGTTGGGTTAATATTAATTTTAAATGAAATATTGTTAATTTTTATTAGCGATGAAATTAGTAAAATATGAAACTTTTATTGTAGCAAAGAATAGTAATATATAATAAGAGAGTGGATGTTGAAGTGAGTATTAAAAAAAAAAGTATTGTTTCTGTGAGTTTAGCTCAGTTGGCAGAGATAATACATTATATATGTAGATGGTCGAAGTTCGAACACCGTTCGTTCTACTTATCTATCTTAAGGATAGAATTTCTAGCTCTTAGGCTACTTAACAAAAAAAATTATTGTTAATTGTGATATTTTTTGGGACCTAAATAAAGAGTATTTAATTTATTCAAATGCTAATAGTAACAATACACGAGATGAAGATAGATCGATACTTACAAAAGATACATATAGCATATAATATAACATTTACAAGCCAAAATCTAAAACTTAACAATCAAACTAAAGTCTTCGACATATGACCAAAGATTTTGTAATAATTTGAGATCCGCAATCTTCAGGGAGTTTTGAGAGGAAAAAAAGTTTGTTCTATATTAACAACAACTGTTTCTTTACGATGAAAATTTCTATGACAATTGCAGCCAGCACATTTTAAAAACTTGACAATTCCTTTAGTTCTAATAGGTAAAAAATCGCAACAACCATCAAGAACACAACACTATTTTTTATGGTTGCTGTGATTTTTTACACATTGGAATTGACAGAACTGTTGAGTTTTTAAAACGTGCTGCTTGTAACTGCCATATAAATTTTCATCGTAAAGAAATTGTTGTTGTTAATGCAGAAGAAACTTCTTTTCTTCTCAAAACTCTCTGATCTCCTCCACCAATTCCCTTCTCGATAGTTTTGAGAGGAAAAAAAGTTTGTTCTATATTAACAACAACAGTTTCTTTACGATGAAAATTTCTATGACAATTGCAGGCAGCACATTTTAAAAACTTGACAATTCCTTCAGTTCTAATAGGTAAAAACTCACAACAACCATCAAGAACACAACACAGTTTTTGATGGTTGCTGTGAGTTTTTACACATTGGAATTGATGGAACTGTTGAGTTTTTAAAACATGCTGCTTGTAACCGTCATAGAAATTTTCATCGTAAAGAAATTGTTGTTGTTAATGCAGAAGAAACTTCTTTTCTTCTCAAAACTCTCTGATCTCCTCCACCAACTCTCTTCTCGATAGTTTTGAGAGGAAAAAAAGTTTGTTCTATATTAACAACAACGGTTTCTTTACGATGAAAATTTCTATGACAATTGCAGGCAGCACATTTTAAAAACTTGACAATTCATTCAGTTCTAATAGGTAAAAACTCACAACAACCATCAAGAACACAACACAGTTTTTTTATAGTTGCTGTGAGTTTTTACACACTGGAATTGACGAAACTGTTGAGTTTCTAAAATGTGCTACTTGTAACTGTCATAGAAATTTTCATCGTAAAGAAATTGTTGTTATTAATGCAAAATAATCTTCTTTTCTTCTCAAAACTCTCTGATCTCCTCCACCAACTCCATTCTTGACAGTTTTGAGAGGAAAAAAAGTTTGTTCTATATTAACAACATTTTCTTTCCGATGAAAATTTCTATGACAATTACACGCAGCACATTTTAAAAACTTGACAATTCCTTCAATTCTAGTAGGTAAAAACTCACAAAAACCATCAAGAACACAACATAGTTTTTTATGGTTGTTGTGAGTTTTTACACACTGGAATTGACGGAACTGTTGAGTTTTTAAAATGTGTTACTTGTAACTGTCATAAAAATTTTCATCGTAAAGAAATTGTTGTTATTAATGCAAAATAGTCTTCTTTTCTTCTCAAAACTCTCTGGTGTCTTCAACCAACTCCATTCTT
Source organism: Trifolium repens (assembly GCA_030408175.1). Taxonomy (NCBI): domain Eukaryota; kingdom Viridiplantae; phylum Streptophyta; class Magnoliopsida; order Fabales; family Fabaceae; genus Trifolium; species Trifolium repens. The sequence continues at coordinate 56,894,732 of CP125836.1, read as the reverse complement.
GACAGTTTTGAGAGGAAAAAAAGTTTGTTCTATAATAACAACAATTTTTTTCCGATGAAAATTTCTATGACAATTACACGCAGCACATTTTAAAAACTTGACAATTCCTTCAATTCTAGTAGGTAAAAACTCACAACAACCATCAAGAACACAACATAGTTTTTTATGGTTGTTGTGAGTTTTTACACACTGGGATAGATGGAACTGTTGAGTTTTTAAAATGTGATGCTTGTAACTGTCATAGAAATTTTCATCGTAACGTAATTGTTGGGTTAATATTAATTTTAAATGAAATATTGTTAATTTTTATTAGCGATGAAATTAGTAAAATATGAAACTTTTATTGTAGCAAAGAATAGTAATATATAATAAGAGAGTGGATGTTGAAGTGAGTATTAAAAAAAAAGTATTGTTTCTGTGAGTTTAGCTCAGTTGGCAGAGATAATACATTATATATGTAGATGGTCGAAGTTCGAACACCGTTCGTTCTACTTATCTATCTTAAGGATAGAATTTCTAGCTCTTAGGCTACTTAACAAAAAAAATTATTGTTAATTGTGATATTTTTTGGGACCTAAATAAAGAGTATTTAATTTATTCAAATGCTAATAGTAACAATACACGAGATGAAGATAGATCGATACTTACAAAAGATACATATAGCATATAATATAACATTTACAAGCCAAAATCTAAAACTTAACAATCAAACTAAAGTCTTCGACATATGACCAAAGATTTTGTAATAATTTGAGATCCGCAATCTTCAATGGCATCTAATTTTGAGAAAAAGATATTTGCATGTGTTCACGCAAAAAAGAACCAAATATAGTTTTTGAGATGACAAATTCTGCCACATATTGCCAAGATATTTGCGAGGTTGAAAGAAAAATGACCTTAGAGATAGACCCCTTACTCGAGCTATAATTACTTATCATTGGTTGAATCTGTAGTGAGTCAAAGTTGATTTCTCACTCCAAACAAACACTGCACTAAGATGGAAAAACCAAAAAACGTTGCACAAGACAACAAACAAAACAACGACGCCACACTTTGGTGACGAAAATACAAAAAATAATAACTCAGAAAATGTGAGTAACACTTATTTAGATAAATGATGAAAAAACGATGAAGAGAGGATTCCATATAAAATCAGTAATCACCCCTCTACGATAAGTGAATGAAGAATAGAGGTTAGAGAGAAGATGAAAATTCTCTCACTAAAAAAAAGGGTCTGATGAGAACCTTTCCTTTTTTACCATATTTCTTCGTATCCCTTGAAAGATATCATTTTTTTAAATAAAAAAATATAAGTAAAATGTACATGATTCACGACTATATGGACAAAGTTTGCTTACTAGTTGTGGATATTTACTATTTTCTTTTTTTACCTCATCTAATCGAATTATGTTTATATGCAGGAGTTAAAAATCGAACTAATGATCACCCCTTTAAGGGGTTCAAGATCCTTACTATTTTGATCAATTTATTGTTGATTTTTCTGGTAATATTTTGGTCGTGAATAGAGTTAGATATGCGGGTTGAGTTGCCCCTTTTAGTCGGCTTTGCATAAACTTACATGTTAACGAGATCAATTGACCTGTTCGCTAACGAGTTGTGAACGTTGGTTTGAGTTTGATTTGTCCTAGTGCATTAATTAAATGAGTTGACCTGCTGTCCATTCCAAAATATTTTAAAAAACTAAATTATTAGTATTATAAAAATCCTTCTTTTCTTAAATACTAAAAAAAGTATTATTGTTAATAATTCTATGTTACAAATTATAATTTGTATCGAACAAATAAAAAAATAAATTACAAATTAAGAATTTTAGGTTTAACTAACAATTTGGTTGAGAGGAGAAAATTCACTCTGTGTGTTCTACAAATTCTTCGATAAAGATTAGTCACCGCTAAACGAATAGAATTTTATGCTGTAAAAAACCTTGCCGTTATAACAGTTTTTCATAAAGACTAAGATTGTTTTGTACTAGTTTCGTTAAGATGTAATATGATTCGACCAATTTAAAATGAATGACTCAGATCTACTACTACATGTAATTTTGTGATGCTCTTACAGTAGTGTAGATCGTCATCCAAGACTAAGATACGTTTGGCTTGACTTAATTATTAGCTTTCAGATAGCTTTTAAGATCTAAAAAAGTTAGACAAAATGATATCTAAGGTTTAATATATCGGTTCATAGATAATATAGGAGAAACACTTGCTTTAGCACAAGTATTTAGGCACGAAATTTAGACACACATACATAAAAAAAAAAAATATAAAAGAAAAATAAAATTGTCACATCAAATCATATTACTTTAATCATTTTTCATTCATTTTATGTTTTTTATGAGTATATACCTAATAAATATTATTTATATTTGTACTTATTGAAGAATTGCTCGATAATAATATAGTTATACGATCATTTTCCTAGAAAACTGGTAAGATAAAAAACCAAAACAATGATCATTTCATTTCTATATTGGAGATTATTTATTGCCGCCTTATCTACATTAAGCAACTTTTAATCGTTTTTTATTAAATAAACAGCATTTTCAATCAAAAAACCAATGAGAAACATAATAGTGGCGATCCAAAATCTATACTGCTAAAAACCTGAAAATATCTGAATGCTTTTTATCCCAAACATGACAAATACTTGTATGACATTGACACAACTTTGTTTAGGCTTACTACGAATAGAACTATAATGAAGTCGGTACGTAGTGGAATATTGGTCACGCTAGCAACTATCTTCCCATTTACAAGTGTTGTTGTTGTTCTTCTTCTCTCCTCCCTCAATCATAAAAACACACTAATGTATTCATTAAAAAAAAAAAAAAAAACTAATAGTAATTTGTATCATCCTAATAACGTTCTAAATTATTATATTATTAATTAATAAAAAGATGAAAAGTGGTTTCTTGCACTAACTTACACTTACCCTAGCTCTTCACGGGTTGTCAGCTAGAAAAAGAAATATCTATTCCCACTTATATAATTCCCATGCCATGGGCCGGTTGTTATAAATCATCAAATGATGAATTTATAAAATAGAAAAACAGAAGTTGTTTCGAGTTTATTTTTTCAAATAAAATAGTTATAAAATATGACTTTTAGAGAAGATATCTTCTTATTTGAAGCAATGTTATTAAGATCCTTTTATTCTTTCTAGATTTTTATTCTTTTTAGAAATTTGTAACAAACGAATGAAATCTAAGAATAAACAAGCTCTTAATCTTTAAATTTAATATTATTTTTATAATCATATTGTCGCAAAGTATCATCAATTTTGTTGACAGTTAACTTTTATAAAATAGTCTGACAATTTTTAGTGGGATTCTTTTTTTTAATCACATTATTTTCATATACTATTTTTTTGTCAATAATTTAGTGGCTAGAAATTTCATCCATAAAGTTGATAAATAAGATGTTTGGAGAATTGTCTAGAAGTCCTAGCTCAACTGGCAAATGCCAAAATTGTTAGGCCGGACGTCATAACCCGGGTTCGAACCCGGAATCTCACATGTTGTGTGTGAGTTTAATTTCAGTGTATTACCATTTCATCTAAGAAAAAAAAAAGATGTTTGGAGAATTTGAATTTCAGTGAACTACGATATTCCTACCACTTAACTAAACTCATAGAATTCATGCACTAAACTTTGATTACTCCAAAATTGGAGTCCAATTTTGAACCAATGTAATTTCTAATTAAAAAAAATAAGACATAAACATTTTGGTGACCAATTTTTTCTCTATAAAAGTTCAGGATCTTTTAAGTTTACCTTTAATAAAATTTTATTTTTTTAGTCTCATATATTTATAAAAATAAATAGTTTAAGTCCTTAGAAAGAGACAAAAACATGTCGGCCTTTTTAGAAGAAGGCTAACAAGACTATTTTTTTATAAATATCTAAAAGTAAATGAAACCATTATATATAACTTTAAACCATTATTTAAGCTGTAAGTGAAATAAACTAGCTTATAGTTTATAATTTTTAGCTTATAAACTAAAAGCTCTGGTAACTATTTTAAAAAATAGCTTATAGCTTATTTTTCAAATGAGATTTCAAGTATCTTATGAGCTTATAGTTTTTTTTTCTTCCAATTTTACTTCTATCATCTTACTTGAAAAAAATAAAATATTAATTAAACATATATTTTTATGTCATTTCATACTTATAAAATAGTTCAACCGCTAATTTTATCAAATACTACAACTTCAATCAGCTAACTTATTCATTATAAGCCAAAAACTAACTTATAAGGTATATGCTATAAAAATAGTATTACACCACATATGTAAGTATATTTTTACCATTGAGTTGACGAGTACGGACAAAGTTATTATGCATAAGCCCAAACCTTATGCATGGTGCATAAGCCAATGAAAACACAATGCTGTTACTCACACACCCCCCAATTTACTACGCGCGCCCCCCACCCCACCCCCCTTGCTACGCGCGCCCCCCATATTGCTACGCGCGCCCCCAGCCCCCACCCCCCCCCCCCCCCCAACACTCATTTTTTTTGAATTTTTTTTTACAGTTTTTTTTTTAATTGTAATTTTTACTTTTTTAAATATTTTTTATTCCTTTGAAGTACATATTATAACAATCTATTTTCGATGTTTATATAGTCTTATTTTGATTTAAAATTGCATACTAAAACATGTACTATAATTATGGCTAATTTTTTACAATTAATATAAAAACTATTTTTTTCCCGAAAAAAGATTGGAAACTTTTTTTCCGGAAAAATCAGAAACTTTTGTCCGAAAAAAAATCGAAAATTTTTGCCGAAAAAAGATCAAATACTTTTTCCAAAAAAACTGAGAACTTTTTTCTGAAAATTTTTTCCCGAAAAAAAATCGAAAACTTTTTTTCAGAAAAATCGGAAACTTTTTTTCCAAAAAATAAAAATCGATATTTTTTTTAGAGAGTTAAATGGTTTATGGAAACCATTTATGCAATATTATTCTGGAAACCATTATGCTGGTTAAATGGTTTCAGAGAGTTAAACAGTGAAACCATTTGTTTTGTAAAATGGTTTTATGTGTTACTGAAACCAATATTGTGTTTTTATGGTTTTAAAAATTCTGGAAACCATTATGCTGGTTAAATGGTTTTAGAGAGTTAAACAGTGAAACCATTTGTATTGTAAAATGGTTTTATGTATTTACTGAAACCAATATTGTGTTTTTATGGTTTTAAAAATTCTGGAAACCATTATGCTAGTTAAATGGTTTCAGGTAGTTATACAATGAAACCATTAGTATTGTTAAATGGTTTTATGTGTTTACTAAAACCAATATTGTGTTTTTATAGTTTTAAAAATCCTGGAAACCATTATGCTAGCTAAATCGTTTCAGATAGTTATATATTAAAACCATTTGTATTGTAAAATGGTTTTACACTAAATGGTTCAATGATTTTAAATACCGATTATTACTGAAACCATTACTAAAAAATCTAGTATTTAAAATTGATTTTTTTTTTTAGAAAAAAAGTTTCCGATCTTTTTTCCGGAATAATTTTCGATTTGTTTTTTTCGAAAAAAAAGTTCCGATTTTTCAGGAAAAAAAGTTTCGACAATATTTATGGTTTTAAAGATCCATTATGAAATTATTCCACCCCAAAAAAGGTTTGGGCATGATTTTAGTTTAAAAATAACTACAAAAATATTTAATCATACATAATAAAAAAAAACTATAAAAAAAAAAACTAAAAAAAAAAATATTTAAAAAAATGGGGGGGGGGGGGGGGGGGGGGCTTATGCACGCTGCATAAGCCAAAGCTTATGCATGATAACCTATCCCGACGAGTACTACATATTTGAATTATTAATTAATAATGCATTGTATATGATGACTTATTTCACTTTTGCACGATAGAATAAATTAAATAAAGAAAAACATGTATAATTTACATGTCACTTTATGACTTATATATATCTTAGCCGTTTATACATCATGAACATTCATTCATCCCATTATGTTGTTAGCCCTTTCATGCACTAGCTAACTACCGCGTCAAACAAACCTCACGAGAATCACAAAACCTCACTTTTTCTCTACACAAACTATATCACTCTATAAAAAAAAACCTACCTCACAATAATAACAACAACTACATATCTCACACAACACAAAATGCTATCATTCAACACTAATGATCTCAAATTCCCATATATTTTTCTTATCTTTATGATCATCACTTCCACAGCGGTAGCCGGCATCGGCGGAAGAAAAGTCGATTTGGCAAACGGTGGTGCGCCATCTGGCGCAAGTGGTTCGGGCCATGGCCCGAACTGGGACTATGGCTGGGGATGGGGATCAGCACCGGGAAGTGGATGGGGTTACGGTTCAGGGTCAGGACATTCTCCTTCTGGATTTGGTAGAGGATATGGGTTTGGTTTTGGAACCGGGACCGGGTCCGGATCTGGATATGGTTATGGATCTGGTAGTGGTGGTGCTCATGGTGGTGGTTATGGAAGTGGCTCAGGTAATTCAGGTGGTGGAGGGAATGGTGGTGCTCATGGTGGTGGTTATGGAAATTCAGGTGGTGGATGGAATGGTGGTGCTCATGGTGGTGGTTATGGAAATTCCGGTGGTGGAGGAAATGGTGTTGGTAGAGCCAATAATAAGTCACCTTCGGAGTCTAAGGATAAGTCTATCCATGGATAATTAACTAAATTAGAACTATAGTTAGTGATGTGTGTGCTTCCTCTTGATATATAAAAAAAAAGTTTGATATTAAAATAAATATATGATTGTACTCTTTTCTTTTTTCTTTTTTGGTAAATTAAGAATATTGTACTCTTATTACTATAAGAAAAAAGAATATATGAATGTACTAGACTACTGGTACTCTATATAAATATGGTTTGGTGTGTATGTATATGATAGCTAACAAAACCTAAGATAGTAGTTAGCTATATATATAAATTTGAAGTTGCTATTTATATTACCTCAAAAAAAAATTGCTATAATTATATTGAAAATCCTAAACCTAAAAATAATGATGTGCGTATATTGCAAATTATAAATGTCATGTATTCTTGGCCTTTAAAAAGAAAAACAATGTCATGTATTGAAAATGAATTTTGCATGTTCTTTTATAAAAAAAAAAAAAAAAAAAAGAATTTTGCATGTTCTTTTTTATAAATTGCCCCTGGATCTTTGGTTAAAAAGGAAGAGATCCTTAATTAACATCCCATTTAATTAGGCATTCTTTGGTAAATTTTGCAAGTTTTGTGATGTATATGTTTTTATTTTCTTGATTCAAATTGTAATGGTGTATATCGTTTAACAGTAAGCTAAGTCGTGTAGTTTATGAATTAATTTGTTTGTAAGCGATATAATTCATGAATTAATTTGACAATAAGACATAAGTTAATAGAAAAATTGAGTTGCTCAACGTAATTAAAAATTAAGGTCGTTTATATACTTATTCACAAATTTCATGGTTATTTAACATAATATTTAAGGTCAATCCAATATGTATATATTTGTAGGCTTATAATTAAGATCGATATGCTCCGATCGATACTATTTTAAAAGTTTATAATGTGTCTAACTCTTCCTTACAAAACAAATTACCAATATAAGTTGATGTGTGCTGCTCATATTTTATCTCAATTTTATGAGATAAAAAAATAAAACTCAACAAATTTTTAAAGACATATACCCCATTTATAATGAATTTGACAAGTAAAATATAAAGAAAAAGAGTAATACTACTTGTTATTCAAACAAACTCATGATTTTTTATTATATATAATGCAATATCTACTTTTTATTTGTTAATCAATTATTCATTATACTTTACTTTCCAAAGTTATAAGATTTTTTTAGTTTACCCTTTAATGATTTGAGGGTATTTACTTTTCAACCAATGAAAACAAGCCATATAGGTAGAGAAAACGCTCAACTAGCAAGATTGACCTGTCACTAAAGAGGGAAAAGTGATTGTTTCAAATTTTACCGAGAAAATGGCGCATTCACATTGAAGATAATCAGCTGGTGGCGGTGGGTTTGAAGGAAGAGATGAATTCAAGAATAGCTTTGGTAACTATTTTTCCCACAATGCTCCAGTTGGATTGAAAATTTGCATGTGGTCACACAAGTTTGTTATAAATTAATTGTGGGGACCACATACAAATCTACTTATATGGTTTGTTCTCATTGGTTAAAGGGTATATACTTTCAAATTATGAAAGGGTAGAGAAGTAGTCACCAATATCAATCGTTAGTTGGTTTAGTGGTGATTGGCGCTGAACTTGGTAGGGAGGATCACGGTTCGATTCCCCGTAACTGCGATCCGGAGGGGGCTGAAACCACTTGATGTCAGAACAGACTCCCGAACCAGATTAAACTGGTGGTGAAAACAAAAAAAGAAAAGAGAAGTAGTCACCAATAAACAATTTTATAGCCTAATATGTATTTATATAAAATTCAAATCAAAATTTAGTAATTTTTAAAATATACTTGTATTTGTATCGACATTAAAAAAGTCTCATTATAAAGTTCATCTTATTAGACCTCCTAATATGTTGGGTTGGGTCGACACCCAATATACTCCTATATATAGTAATATACTCCTATATATAGTATGACATTGAATTTGTACTCTATATAAATATTTATAGTGTGTATGCTTGCTAGCTAACAATAGCTAAGGTAGCAAACTATATATATGTAAAACTTTGAAGTTGCTACCAAGAAACGTGGTGCATGCTTCTCCATATGTAGCTAGTATAGTGTTCATCTTTGGCATGAAGGAAAGTCACCTCAAAGGTAATTAATATATTGCTTTTAGGCATTGGGATAAAATTGAGTTTGAATTTGACATTCTCCCACTATGTTTTTCAATGAAGATAAGTCCCTATATATGTTGTCAAATATTTTCCATAAATTTTCTATATTTGCTGTATTCCCTCATGAAAAATTGTGCATAGATGTCGTCTTTTTTTGTTGTACCTAAGTGCTTTTAAGAAGCCACGCTATCATAGATGATCATGAGAAAATAAAGCACCTTGACATTTTCCCAATAATTTAGAAGACAAATTGATTTGGTTCAAGTTCAAAATCAAACCATCATTATTTTTCCAAAAAAATCTTCTATATATGTTAAGCCATGCTCACTAGTGTTCTCGGGGTACTAGTTAAGGATACTAAAAAAAAGCAAATTTAGCATTGATAATTGTATTCTTTATATTTTAAAAAGGTAAAGTGCACAAGTTCCAAAATATTTTTTACTATATGTAGTTTCTTAACTAGTGCCGCACTAGTTAGCATTTTCCTTTTTCAAAAGATGATTAAGTCAAAAAGTGGTGGTTATAAATAATCGTTAATTGCTAATGCTATCATTAAATTTTAACCTTATAATTCCACTATCACCCCCACTAAGTTATTGGGCCAAACAAATCTATGACATGCACTAGATTTATGGTTCTCATGGTAAACACGTGGAAATTTTTTCCTTCCATCCTTACATTAATTACCTTCACTCTTATAAATAATGTAATATTTTAATTTTATCCTTTAGTCATTTAATTTTGCTCACACCTCATATATATTAAGTGTTCTGGTATTCTAAATGTGTTCTGATTTTATAAAAGTTATTGAAAAACTTTTTAAAAAAATTCAGTTTATTTTTTTTGTGAATTTCAATTATATTATACACTAGAACACTCAATATAAATTTTCCAAAATTTTTACTGAAATATTTATATAAAGTGTTCCTGTTTAGTTGTTCTTAAAAGAAACAATTTTACTATTAAACAAAAAATTGCACCTTGTCACTGCCACAACATTGCACCCTACAAAATAAAAATTACAAAAATTGCAATTTTCCAGTAACTTTTATAAAACTCAAACACTTATATCGGAACATTTAATGTGTGGTGAACAAAAGTAAAGGACAAAAGGGATAAAATTAAAATATTACACTATCGATCTGGTAAGAGTACTGAAGGTATGAATGTGGGGTGGGTGGCAAATTTTTCATACACATGCATAGCAGGACTTTCACCATGTAAAGATAATCATATATCGATTGAATTATATTAAGTCGAACGTTATAATTGAGATTCGAAACTTAATTTTTTCACTTATTGTAAATTTATAATAATTTTGTCATTTCGTGTCTATCTAAAAAAATCATATATCATCTGTTGGGTTTTGGGCTCCCTTCCTATGTGGATAAAAGTCCAAGATTGATAGCCTATTAGGTCTCACTTATGTAAGTGGAGAGTGGTCATACTAGGGTTACTAAGTGAGTAAATTTTGTAAGAGAACAACCTTTCAAAAGTGAGAAAAGAAGAGAGAAAGAAAATCTCGTATTCCACACAGCAGCCTCACTAAAACGCAGTTTCCCGATTCGTTAACCGTTGGATTTTGCCGAAATTTGGAGGGCAGGTTCGCAGCTCCAGGGGCTACAGTTTCACCGTTCGGATCGTCGAAATCAGTTCTAGTTTGGGAGAAATCGTGTCTTCAGTGCATCGGGTTTTAGGGGGAGAATTTTCAACTTCTTGTTCTTGGTTTGTAAGCTTTAGTGCTTTGTTGTTTAATTAGTTGTTAGCACTTGTTTGTGCATCACTTTGAGACTCTCTTGTACCCATATTTGATTATAGTGGAGCTATTTCTTTGGTCTGGACGACCCGTGGTTTTTTACACTCACATCGAGGGTTTTCCACGTTAAAATTTCGGTGTCTTTATTTTGCTTTATTAACTGCCTTTTTATTTGTGTGTTGGTCCTCAAAGGTTCTTACAAGTTTGGGGAATTTTATTTCCGCTGCATATTGCTCTGTTATTATTATTGTGTGTCAACTCCCCATCAGAGTGGTACCAGAGTTCTTGGTTAAGGGCATTATTACTTGTTTGAATGATGGAGTCAATTACAAATATGAAGATGATGTTGTTGAGTGGTTCTAATTACCATTTGTGGAAGGGAAAGATGAAAGACTTACTATTTGTGAAGAAATTGCATCTACCGGTATTTAGTTCCACAAAGCCGGATTCTATGTCTGATGAAGAATGAGAGTTTGAACATCTACAGGTATGTGGTTTTATTAGGCAATATGTAGAAGATAATGTTTACAATCATATTGCTAATGAGACTCATGCAAAAACTTTGTGGGAGAAGATAGAGTCCTTGTATGCCTCTAAATCAGGGAATAATAAATTGTTCTTGTTGAATAGCTTCATAAGTTTGAAGTATAAGGAGGGTAATTCTATTTCAGACCACTTGAGTGAATTTCAAGGGCTCCTTGATCAGATGTCAGGAATGGGTATCAAATTTGAGGATGAACTGTTGGGACTGTTTTTATTGCTATCTTTACCAGAGTCTTGGGAGACGTTTCGCGTTTCTATTACAAGTTCTGCTCCTAAAGGTGTTGTTTCTTTGGAAACAACTAAGGGTGGTATTCTTAATGAGGAGATGAGAAGGAAGGCACAAGGTACTTCATCTCAATCCGAGGTACTTGTCACTGAAAATAGGGGGAGAAGTCAGAAAAAAGAACCGAAGGGTGGTAGAGAGAATAGCAGAAGCAAGTCCAAAGGGCGATACAAGAATGTGGATTGTCATTATTGTCATATGACAGGACATATACAGAAGAATTGTTTTAAGTGGAAAAGAGATAACAAAGGCAAGAAGAATAAGAATAAACAAAGAGATCATGATGATGATGACCGTGTTACTACTGCTACCAATGATGATCTTGTTCTTCTTCGTGACCATGAGTCTGTTAATCTTGTATCAGATGAGAGCATGTGGGTTGTTGACAGTGGTGCTACATTGCATGTTACACCGAAGAAGGAGTTCTTCACATCTTATACTCCTGGTGATTTTGGAGTGTTGAAGATGGGTAATGATGGTCTATCTAAGATAGTTGGTGTTGGTAATGTTTGCTTGCAAACCAACATGGGAATGCAATTGTTGCTTAGAGATGTCAAACATGCTCCCGATGTTCGTTTTAATTTGATTTCTGTGCATATGCTTGTTGATTGTGGTTATGATAATCACTTTGGTTCTGGAAAGTGGAAACTCAGCAAAGGTAACTTGGTTGTGGCTAGAGGGGAGAAAAATTCTAAATTGTATTGGACAAAAGCTTTGGTTGCTAGAGACAGTGTGAATGCTATCGACATGGAAGCATCTTTGTGGCACCGAAGGCTTAGTCATATCAGTGAAAAAGGGCTGAATGTTTTAGCCAAAAAGGATGTGCTTCCAGGATTAAAGAATGTAGATTTGGAGAAATGTTCTCATTGCATGGCTGGTAAACAGACCAGAGTATCCTTCAAGAAGCATCATCCCTCAAGGAAGTCAGAGTTACTTCAATTGGTACATTCTGATGTTTGTGGTCCATTAAAGGTAAAATCTTTAGTGGTGCACTTTATTTTGTTACTTTTATTGATGACTGTTCCAGGAAACTATGGGTATATGCTTTGAAGACGAAAGACCAAGTGTTGGAGAAGTTCAAAGAATTCCATGCTTTGGTTGAGAGACAGACAGACAAGAAGCTGAAATGTGTTCGTTCTGACAATGGTGGTGAGTATTGTGGTCCATTTGATGTCTATTGCAAGCAGCATGGTATTTCACATGAAAAGACTCCTCCTTAAACTCCTCAGTTGAATGGTTTAGCAGAGAGGATGAATCGAACACTTCTTGAGAGAGTTAGATGTATGCTCTCTGAAGCTAAGTTGCCTAAACATTATTGGGGTGAGGCACTGTACACAGTGGTGCATGTTCTTAATCTCACTCCTACTATTGCTTTGAACAGTGAAGTTCCAGACAAAATTTGGTTTGGAAAGAATGTCAACTATGATCATTTGAGAGTCTTTGGTTGTAAGGCTTTTGTGCATGTTCCAAGGGATGAAAGATCCAAGTTGGATGCAAAGTCAAAACAATGTATCTTCATCGGCTATGGGCAGGATGAGTTTGGTTACAAGTTGTATGATCATATAGGGAAGAAACTTATCAGAAGCCGCGATGTGGTGTTTATGGAAGACCAAACTATTGAAGACATTGATAAGGTGGAGAAGACTACACCCGAGAAAGATATCAGTTTGTCTAATATTGATCCGGTTCGGTTGCCTGTTCGTAATCTAGATACTACTGGTGGTGATGTTCAGAATGATGAGCCACATGATTATGTTGATAATCAACAACTTGGAGAAGAGATAAATATTCCAGCTGATAATGATGAGGAGAATGATATGTCTGAGAATCTTGGTGAAGCTCCAGAATCATCTCAAGTTCAACTTAGGAGGTCCAACAGACAGAGACAACCTTCTACAAGGTATAATTCTGATGAGTTTGTGACTTTGACTGATGAGGGTGAACCTGAGTGTTTTCAAGAGGCCATGGAAAGTGATGAAAATCAAAAGTGGTTGGATGCAATGAATGATGAGATGAAATCATTGCATGATAATCACACTTATGATTTAGTGAAGTTGCCTGAAGGCAAAAGGGCTTTGGAAAATAGATGGATATATAGAGTCAAACATGAGAGTAACTCTGAGTCTCCAAGGTACAAAGCCAGATTAGTGGTGAAAGGTTTCCGTCAAAGAAAGGGTGTTGATTTTAATGAGATTTTCTCACCTGTTGTAAAGATGTCATCAATTAGAACCGTGTTGGGTTTGACTGGTACTCTTGATTTAGAGGTTGAGCAAATGGATGTGAAAACGGCTTTCCTTCATGGTGATTTGGAGGAAGAGATCTACATGAAGCAACCCGATGGTTTTCAAGTTAAAGGTCAAGAAGACTATGTGTGTAGATTGAGAAAGAGTCTGTATGGGTTGAAGCAAGCTCCAAGGCAGTGGTACAAGAAGTTTGAGTCTGTTATGTCTGATCAAGGGTACAAGAAGACTACTTCAGATCATTGCGTCTTTGTTAGAAAATTTTCTAACAATGATTTCATTATCCTGTTGTTATATGTTGATGATATGCTTATTGTAGGGAAAAATATTTCTAACATTGACAGGTTAAAGAAACAGTTGGGCGAGTCATTTGCCATGAAAGACATGGGAGCAGCTAAACAGATTCTTGGCATAAGAATCATACGTGACAGAAAAGAGAGGAAACTTTGGATGTCACAAGAGCACTATATTGAAAGAGTGTTGCAGAGATTCCAGATGGAAAATTCTAAGGCGGTAAGCACTCCTCTTGCTACTCATTTCAAGTTGAGTTCTAAACAAAGTCCTTCAAGTGAAGATGAAACATTTGATATGAAACGTGTTCCTTATGCGTCTGCTGTGGGTAGTTTGATGTATGCAATGGTGTGTACAAGACCAGATATAGCACATGCTGTTGGTACAGTCAGTAGATTTTTGTCAAATCCAGGTAGAGAGCATTGGAATGCTGTAAAATGAATTTTAAGGTATCTTCGTGGTACTACTTGTATGAGGCTTTGCTTTGGAGGAGATAAGCCTACTTTAGAAGGATACTCTGACTCAGATATGGGTGGTGACATTGATTCCAGGAAGTCCACTTCGGGCTACATGATTAAATTTGCAGGTGGAGCTGTCGCTTGGCAATCCAGATTGCAAAAGTGTGTAGCATTGTCTACTACAGAGGCAGAGTTCATTGCCATTACCGAAGCATGCAAAGAGTTGCTATGGTTGAAGAAATTTTTGCATGAACTTGGTTTTGTTCAAGACAAATATGTGTTATTTGTTGATAGTCAAAGTGCTATTCATCTTGGTAAGAATTCAACTTTTCATAATAGGTCCAAACATATTGATGTGAGGTATCATTGGATACGTGATGTTTTGGATGCTAAGTTGTTGGAGCTAGCTAAGGTTCATACGGATGATAATGGTTCGGATATGATGACCAAAGCGTTACCAAGAGGGAAATTTGAAGCATGTTGTGATATCGCCGGTTTGGCGATTTCCTCCACATAGTTGTGAGGGGGAGATTTGTTGGGTTTTGGGCTCCCTTCCTATGTGGATAAAAGTCCAAGATTGATAGCCCATTAGGTCTCACTTATGTAAGTGGAGAGTGGTCATACTAGGGTTACTAAGTGAGTAAATTTTCTGAGAGAACAACCTTTCAAAAGTGAGAAAAGAAGAGAGAAAGAAAATCATGTATTCCACACAGCAGCCTCACTAAAATGCAGTTTCCCGATTCGTTAACCGTTAGATTTTGCCGAAATTTGGAGGGCAGGTTCGCAGCTCCAGGGGATACAGTTTCACCGTTCGGATCGTCGAAATCAGTTCTAGTTTGGGAGAAATCGTGTCTGCAGTGCATCGGGTTTTAGGGGGAGAATTTTCAACTTCTTGTTCTTGGTTTGTAAGCTTTAGTGCTTTGTTGTTTAATTGGTTGTTAGCACTTGTTTGTGCATCACTTTGAGACTCTCTTGTACCCATATTTGATTATAGTTGAGCTATTTCTTTGGTCTGGACGACCCGTGATTTTTTACTCTCACATCGAGGGTTTTCCACGTTAAAATTTCGGTGTCTTTATTTTGCTTTATTAACTGCCTTTTTATTTGTGTGTTGGTCCTCAAAGGTTCTTACAAGTTTGGGGAATTTTATTTCCGCTGCATATTGCTCTGTTATTATTATTGTGTGTCAATTCCCCATCATCATCAAGGGTTTTTTTTGAACAATATATCATCAAGGGTTAAATTACCGACTTACCATATTTATTTTAATGACTCTAAAAATATTATTTAATTTGATTAAAAGCACTTGCACCATCACTATGTATGATATTTTCCCCCTCTACAGTATAGTCTCTACATGATTGTGGGGGAATTGATAAGCTACTTGTCACCGTTGTGGAGTGATAGTGAATACCACCATTAGCTAGTGATGATGGTCCAAAATTCTGTAGCTCACACATGTGCTAGCATGAAATATCTAATTTACTGAATTCCATGTTATCTATGAACACCTAATTATGCTTCTTTCAAGCTAAAGTAAAGACAATAAATAGAAACTATATACCTATAAAGAGATACATGTTGTTGTGGTATCGTTCATGTCTGAAAGATAACTATCTAATTTCTCATTCAAATATCGCAATAATTAATTTAGGACCGAGCATCAATCGGGTTCGGATAAAAAATTGTCAAATCAATAAAAATTACAACCTTTTAATTTGGACTCAATTCTGTCAATTTACATCTTCAGTTTATTTGGGTGTCGGGTCAAACTGGTGATAGGTATAACATGTCGGTTTTAATAGGTTAGATTGAAACTTTATTGTTATATCCAAAACTTCATTGATAAGAAAATTATTATTCTTCAAATAGTTCAATATTTCGTACACAATACAACAAATGATACAATAAAAAGAATGAGACTCGGTTACTTTGTTTCAAATTTGTAGAGACAATAATAGATAGTGGATGATAAGTAGAAAGTAAGATAAATCTAAAATATTATTTTTTACATATCTTTTATCAACATATTACAAGTTTAAGCTTCTACTAAAATATAACATTTTTTTCTTTTATAAAAGATAGATAAAATTAACAAAGCAAAGAGTATATGAGATTAAGAGAGAAAAGAGATGCTCGAAATTGGGAAAAAAATTGTATTTTAATAATATTTCGGCCGATTTTGGTTATGAATAGATGAATTTTTAAAGACTTGCACCCGTCCGTATACAATCATTCATGACTGATTTTTTTAAAATTGTTGACCTGAAATCCGATCCGCATCCAAGCGAGTACTTTCATATATTGACGATTATGTAAACGTAGTGTTAGAGTATACTATGTAAAGTCTCTATTAGATAGAGTCAAGGGTGAAGTCACCCTTTAGGGATAAGGTCAAGCTTATAGTTAGTAAGTGTGTTAGTCACTATGTTAGACTAACACACCCTTAGCCCTATAAATACATGTACTGTACTCATTTCTATAATCAATAAAATAAGAGATTCAATAAACAAGTTAGTTACAATCTAACAGAATCCAAAACAGAAAATCATAACTGAATTCCAATATGGTATCAGATTAGCTCTGGTACGCATCCATGGAACCTCCGAGCCCTCCACTGTCACCTGATCATCATTCAGACGACGGTATCCTCCGTCCACCGCCGCTGCACTCGTTCAGAGAGGATGAACATTCCGGCCGTTCCAATCTCAATTTTACGCTTCGTATTACAGAGAAGCTAACAGAAAAGAACTTCCATCTTTGGAAGCAACAAGTCCAACCGTATATTTTTGCTCACGATCTTGATGAGTTCCTTCTTCTGTCATCAGCGCCGCCACGATTCCTTAACGGAACCGATCGCGCCACCGCTACTCTCAACCCAGCGTATCGCAAATGGCGACAACGAGATCAAATGCTCCTTTCTTGGTTACAATCGACACTTTCTAGCGATATTCTTGCTCGCTTTCTTGGTGCGACAGAGACGCACGAACTTTGGGGAAGAATCGTCTCGTATTTTGAAAAGCAACTTCGTGCTAAAGCACGACAACTTCGCGTTGAGCTACGCGCCACCACGTTAGAGAATTGCACCGTTCAAGAATATCTCCTCCGTATTCGTCTATTGATTGATAACCTAGCCTCCATAGGTGATCCTATTCCTCTCAATCAGCATCTTGATGTTATCTTGGAAGGTCTTCCTTCAGATTTCAATTCCGTTATCTCCGTTATTGAAAGTCATTTTGACTCCATTGAAATTAATGAAGTAGAAGCTATACTTCTTGCTCATGAAGCACGTCTTCAAAAGTCCAAGAAACGAACCTTAGATGAAGCTGCGTCTATCAACATTGCTCAGCAATCATCCACTGAGCAATCTCCTCCAGATCAACAGGTAGCACCCTCACCATCTGTTAACACCTCTCAAGGTCCTAATCCCAATTATCATCCCTATTATGGCTCTAGTCGTGGCAGATCTATGAATGGAAGGACCAATTCAAACAATAACACTCAGTGTCAGATTTGTTATAAACCAAATCACACTGCTATTGACTGTTGGCACAGAACTAATCCTCAATTTCAGGCTCAGAATCAGCAATTCCAAGCCCCCAATCCGGTGGCACCTCAAGCTCCTCCACCAGGGTATTTTCAAGAAGCATATGGACTTTTTTCTGGGCAAAATTTTCCTCCTGGCTTTGGTAGAAGTTATGGTTATGGTGCTGCAAATTTCAACCCTTGGTTAGTCTCTAATCCTGCCTTTAGACTTCCAGCACAGTTCAATGCTCCACCAGCAGCTATGATGGCACAGGGATCCACTTCAAATCAGAATAATGCTTGGTACCCTGATTCTGGAGCATCATATCATGTTACTGCTGATGCTAGAAATATTCAAGAACAAGCCCTTCTCAACACTACTGACCAAATATTCATGGGTAATGGCCAAGGTTTAGCTATTATGTCTAATGGTTCTAGTGTTTTTACCTCACCTAATCACACACAAACCAATTTAATCCTAAATAATCTACTACATGTACCAGCTATTACCAAAAACTTGATTAGTGTTAGCCAATTTGCCAGAGACAATGCTGTATACTTTGAATTTCACCCTGATCATTGTGTTGTTAAATCTCAGGTCACTAAGGAGATCTTGCTTCAAGGAGCTGTTGGTGGTGATGGTCTATATTCCTTCCCTAACATCACCATTCCTCCTGCTAAGTCCACTAGTCCATCTACTATTTCTAAACCTTCTATCTGCAGTGTTACTTCTTTAGATAATAAATGTAACACTAGTTTGTCTTCAAATTCTCAATATCTGTGGCATTTGAGGCTTGGCCATCCTAATGGTCAAACCCTTAAAACTGCTTTAAAACTGTGTAATATTCCTGTTTCTAATAATGAACAAGATATTTCAAATTTTTGAGCTGCTTGTTGCATGGGTAAAGCTCATAGGTTACATTCCACACAGTCTCAAACCATATATTCTCATCCTTTAGAACTTGTTTTTAGTGATCTTTGGGGTCCTGCTCCCACCACATCTTCATTAAGATATCATTATTATATATCCTTTATTGATGCCTACTCTAGGTATACTTGGATCTACTTGCTAAAATCCAAGAGTGATGCCCTCAATATATTCAAACAGTTTAAAAACATGGCTGAATTACAGCTAGGACACCCACTAAAAACCCTACAAACTGATTGGGGGGGTGAGTTCAGATCTTTTACTAAATACCTTGCTGACTTGGGTGTTGTTCACAGATTGATATGTCCCCACACACATCATCAAAATGGTGTGGTTGAAAGAAAACATAGGCACATTGTTGACATGGGTCTCACTCTTTTAAGTCATTCTAACATGCCCCTTACTTACTGGGACCATGCTTTTCTTACAGCTGTTCATTTAATAAATAGACTACCTACAACATCCTTGAATTTCAAAATTCCTTACAATGTTCTGTTTCAAAAGCTACCTGACTATACTACCTTTAAACCCTTTGGTTGTGTCTGTTTTCCTTTACTAAGACCATACAATGCCTACAAATTTGATTTTAGATCTCATCAGTGTATTTTTCTTGGGTACTCTAATACCCACAAGGGTTACAAATGTTTATCTCCTACATGGAAAATTTATATCTCCAAAGATTTGTTGTTCAATGAAACTAGCTTCCCCTACCCCTCCTTATTTTCTGATTCTGATAACACTTTACCCTCTAGTACACAAGATATACCACTATCCAACTTACCTATTAACAGTTACAATATTCAACAAAATATTACTCCAAATTCTGCACCTATCAACATTGAAACAAATGTTTCCCCTACTTCCATCATTCCCATTACAAATTCTGACACAACTAAGAATCCACCAACATCCTCATCTACTCAAACTAGACCTGTCAACAGCCATTCCATGCAAACCAGATCCAAAAATGGTATTACATTACCCAAATTAAATCCCAAATTGCTACTAACCCACACTGAACCTAAGACAGCTAAACAGGCCTTGGCTGATCCTAAATGGCATGAATCTATGAGAGAAGAGTTTGAAGCTTTACACAAAAATCAAACTTGGACTTTGATGCCTTTACCTCCTGACAGACAGGCAATAGGTTGTAAATGGGTCTTTAGAACCAAAGAGAATCCTGATGGCTCTATAAACAAGTACAAAGCAAGGTTAGTTGCTAAGGGATTTCATCAACAACATGGATTTGACTTCAATGAAACATTTTCCCCTGTTATAAAACCAATTACTATCAGGTTAATTCTATCCCAAGCTATATCTTATAAATGGCCTCTCAAGCAACTTGACATCAACAATGCTTTTCTAAATGGTTCTTTAGAAGAAGAGGTGTACATGGTACAACCCCAAGGTTTTGAAGCATCTGATTCTTCACTAGTTTGCAAATTTAATAAAGCCCTTTATGGTCTCAAATAGGCCCCCAGGCAATGGTTTGATAAGCTCACCAACACTCTCATTCAGTTTGGATTTAGAGCAAGTAAATGTGACCCATCTTTGTTTATTTACACAAGAGATAAGCAGGTTGTGTATATGTTGGTATATGTGGATGATATCATCATCACAGGTAGCTCCACCAAATTAGTCCAAAGTCTTGTTAATAAATTAGATTCTGTGTTTAGTCTCAAGCAACTGGGTGATCTAGACTATTTTCTAGGAATTGAGGTAAAGCACCTATCTGACAACTCTCTTTTTCTCAGTCAAGGAAAATATATCAGAGACTTACTCACCAAGACTAACATGCTGGAATGTAAGCCTATTGCCACTCCAATGATGTCTAGCTGCAAACTATCTAAAACAGGCTCTGACAATGTCACTGATTCAACTCTGTATAGATCTGTAGTAGGTTCACTACAATATGCAACAATAACTAGACCTGAAATTTCATTTGCAGTCAACAAAGTTTGCCAATTTATGTCTGCACCTCTTGAATCTCACTGGATTGCAGTCAAAAGAATCCTAAGATATCTAAAGGGTACTATTCACTCTGGCCTCAAGATATTTCCTACAGATATTCATCATCCACTCTCATTAAAAGTGTTTTGTGATGCTGACTGGGCATCTGACCCAGATGATAGAAGATCTACCTCAGGAGCTGCTATCTATTTTGGACCAAATCTCATATCTTGGTGGTCAAGGAAGCAACAAGTAGTTGCTAGGTCAAGTACTGAGGCTGAATACAGAAGCTTAGCACAAGCAACAGCAGATGTTTTATGGGTTCAGACTATTCTCACAGAGTTAACTGTTCCTTTTATTGCTCCAAAGGTCTACTGTGATAATCAATCTGCTGTACTTCTAGCACATAATCTTATTCTTCACTCTAGGACAAAGCATATGGAGATAGACCTTTTCTTTGTCAGAGAAAAAGTATTAGCAAAGCAAATCTCTGTGGTGTACATCCCTGGCACAGATCAGCTGGCAGACATTCTCACCAAGCCTATCTCTACAGACAAGTTTCTCTTCATAAGGAACAAACTTAATGTCAGAGATTGCCACTACGTTTGAGGGGGGTGTGTTAGAGTATACTATGTAAAGTCTCTATTAGATAGAGTCAAGGGTGAAGTCACCCTATAGGGATAAGGTCAAGCTTATAGTTAGTAAGTGTGTTAGTCACTATGTTAGACTAACACACCCTTAGCCCTATAAATACATGTATTGTACTCATTTCTATAATCAATAAAATAAGAGATTCAATAAACAAGTTAGTTACAATCTAACAGAATCCAAAACAGAAAATCATAACTGAATTCCAATACGTAGAACATATGTTTTTTAGTTTAAAAAGGAAAACATAAAACACATGACACATACATTTAAATTTTAGAAGTAATGCACCAAAAAGCAAAATGGGCTCTTGCACCATCTACAAATCTTGTTTTCACGGCAATTCAAGCATATTGATATTCGATTTTATGTGGTTTAATGTGGTTTTTAATGGAATTGGATCACCTTCAGCCACAACGCTGCAACTGTGTGATTTTATGTGTGTGAAAAGAGAGAAATAAAAAATTTAAAAATAAACAAGTAATAATGTGACAGAAAATATGATGAAAGAAGTAGACACATAAAAGATACTTTAAAAGTTTTATGGCACATACTATGGCACATAAATTTTGAATTATATATTATAGAAAGGAAAGAAAATTAAAGTTTTGAATTCTATTTGGTGATTACCATTAATGAATTCAAATGTATGTACACCAGAGGATTGAACTCATTAGAATCACTGTCATGCATTCTCATTAGTTTTATAGCACATGTATGTCATTCTATGCTTATTCTATTTGGTGATTAGCATTTATACATATGCAATCCAGATCAACAAGAATAACTGAGAGTCTCTTACTTAATCTTTAGCCATTCATTCATGGATCATGATAACAACTCCCTAGCTGCACCTAAAAAGGATCTCAACTTGCTTTAAAGGACTGACTTGAGATATTTGAAATGGTTATCACATAATCAATTTTATGGCCAACAGTTCATCTCCATTGACATTTGCAAAAAACTTCATATTGGTCATAGAATTGCTAAAACTTCAGGAAATCAAGTATATATTGGCATAAAGCAAAAATATCTATTGGCATAAAGCTCTCATTTGTGAAACTTGCTATGCACTTGGAATGGAATTTAAATATATGCGAGATATATGTTGTCTTCGAAGCAAAAGGAATGTTAATATGCACTTTCATTTTGTAATTTAGCTACAACAGATTAGAAATCGCCCATCCCAGAACTCGTGAGTATTGGTAAGGTTGAATTCGAGCAATGAGACCGTCCATGAAGATAATGAAAGGCATATTAAGAGACAAATCCTATCCTCTACCTGCTTATGAGATTTTCATGTCCTAATCCACAGAAACAACTTAAATACTGGGCATCTCCAATCATGACAAACAAACATAATATTACCTTTGAAGAAAGAATCGGCAAAAAATTGAATTTTTGTGATAAATCTCGTATCTATATATACAAATACACTATCAAACACATAATAGCCAAATTAGGATGATACAGATAAAAATTTGTCCATCAATAGAATTCAGAATAAGAGCTGGTTCATATAAAGAATCAACAAGTTCAGAGTACATTTAGGAAAATAACTCATAATTTCTTTTTAGCAAAATAACTCATCTAAGCAAATTTAGTCCACATTTAGGACCTTTGGAACTTTAATGTAAGGCTCCTCATAGCTTGGAACAGAAGCGATGATGGCATCCCTGTCACGAATATACAACTCAATCAGGCACCGTTAGTTGGTTATCAAATATGCTCAAAGTTACAAATAATGAATAAACAACTCACCGTTGATCAAATGTTTCAGGAGTATTGTCACGCAAATTGTTTTCAGTATCTGCAGATAACATGGAGAAAAATAATTAGAAACTAAAACTATAAAGCCAAGCCAACAAGCAAAGACGGTTTCATAAATTAAACAAGCACCCCTAAGCTTAAGACCTGTTAGATAGTGCACGCAAAATATAATGCTAGAGTTCATAACACAATTAAAAAGAAACCCCGTAGAGCTAAACTAGCCACCAGTCCACCACATCAATACATAAGATTCCTAGCACACTCCATTAAGGCATAACTACAACAATGAAGCAGATACAAAAGCCGAACCCAAACCGAGAGCTCAACAAAACAATAAGAACGGCAATAACATCAACGTTTCTCTATGAATACTGACTAGATACTAACTATGCATTTTCAATTCATGAATGAAGGTTACACAATCACAACTTACAATAGAATTGGACAACATAAAAAGATCATCATCATGAAAACATGACAGAACTTTTTTGAAATGTCGACGAGAGCTAACTCGCTAACTTGCAGATCCATTCAGTTATTTATTTCTAGGTTGGGTTTTGGGTTGAAATCTAATTATTTGGACTTCTACCCAATCCAACGCACTCATATTCGGGTATTTCAAAATCTAGTGCATCTCAAAGCTTTCAGTGAATGACTAATCACTGTAGGTCTGTAGCAGTGTGTGGCTGCTGTTGGCCAAACATTATTTTAACACTGCCGGGAACTGAATTTAGGAGCACCAGGTCGACTTCAGAGTATCCTAAGGTTGGTATTACAATCACTTGGCCAAGAATCTTGGTTGCTCTCACATGTAGGTGATATACCTTATTAAGGACGTCAATTGAACGCTTATGACTAAACACAAACAATTTCATCTCATTTCTGATATTTCTCTCTATTCAGTTTTTCTCTCTCGCTCCATAACAATGGCTGACGTAGTTGCTGAAATCCCCACCAAGAAATCAAGAGTAACCAGAAAGGCTCTCAAGGAGAAAACCTCATCAACCAACGATGTCAACATCGTCTCGAACGAGTCAACAATTTCACCCCTTTCTGAGAATCTTTCTCAGCCCAAGAAGGGAAAAGCTGCATCAAAGAAACAACAGCAGCAGCCAAAACAACAATCTTTCGAGCAAGATTTGCTCGAGATGCAGGAAAAGACAGAGGAGTTGTTGAAAGCCAAAGATGAGATCTTGAAGCAAAAAGATGAAGAACTCGAAAATCGGGGGAAGGAGCAGGAGAAACTTCAAGTTGAGCTTAAGAAATTGCAGAAGTTGAAGGAATTCAAACCCACCATGAATTTGCCTATGGTGAAAGACAAGAAGAAGAATGCATGCCCTGAGAAAAAGAGGCCTACTCCAGCCTACATGTTATGGGTCAAAGACCAATGGCATGAGGTTGAGAAGGAAAATCCAGAAGCAGAATTTAAGGACATTTCAAACATGTTTGGTGCTAAATGGAAGACAGTTAGTGCAGAAGAGAAAAAGCCTTATGAGGAGAAATACCATGCTGAAAAAGAAGCTTATTTGCAAGTAATTACAAAGGAAAAACGTGAGATTGAGGCAATGAAACTCTTGGAAGAAGAGCAGAAGCAGAAGACTATGCAAGGGTATCATGGAGGTTTCCAAGATCACCTCTGAAGAGTGGAAAAACATGACTGAAAAACAAAAGAGGCCCTATGAAGAGATGGCAAAGAAGAACAAAGAGAAATATGCTGAAGAAATGGAAGCTTACAAACAGAAAAAAGAAGAGGAGGCTGCAAATCTGATGAAGGAAGAGGAAGAACATATGAAACTTCAGAAACATGAAGCCTTGCAATTACTCAAGAAGAAGGAAAAAACTGAAAACATGATCAAGGAAACAAAATTGAATCGTCAGAAGAAGAAACAACATATATTCTATTCAGCAAGGAAGAACATATTGGAGGAACGTCCAGGAGTTAGTGCAAACATGCTGAATACACTTGTTTCATTGAAGTGGAAAGATATGAGTGAGGAAGATAAACAAGTGTGGAATGGAAAAGCATCTGAAGCAATGGATGCATACAAGAAGAAAATGGAGGAATACAACAAATCAATTGTTGCAAAGCAGGAGCAGAAAACAGATGAAGAATAAATTGAATTTGGTGTGTTCAAAATTTCAAATCTGTATTGAACACTATGCTTTCCTTTAATTTTCTAGCTGTAATAATTTCGTCAAGATTCAAGTGATAAATTTTCAGTCCATTTTTACTGATTCAAAAAAAAAAAAATTTGAACGCTTATGACTCATGTACCTTAATACCCATGATATGCATATTATACCTACATTAACCCTGATTAACTTCTGTCACCCCTTCATATTTCAATAGTCGGAGTGTTTTTTTTCGAATACATTCCTCATTAAAGAATTCGATAAACTTCAATCCTAAATCATAGCAACAACACTAGAGTTCAGCTGCTGCTACAAACAAAACAACTACAGCATCCGAATTCGATACATAACATGTCAAACAAAGACAATATTCTAATATGCAGAAAAGTTCAATACTACCACAAGCTTAATGATAACACAATATGATCAGTGGCAAGGTAAACCCTTTTTTTTCTTGTATATCAAAAGTATGGCTCACGTCGAAGTTTATGCAAACAAACATTAGAGAAAATCCAAAGCAAGGATATGAAATAATTAATAACTGAAAATTATAATATTGGTTTTGAGAGCACCTGCTCTTATGGAGGGCTCAATGCTTTGCAGATCAACACCCTGCAACTGTCCAAACCTGTCACACAAGTCAAATATGAGAAAGCGTACTCTGACAATCAACACATTTTTATACTATTTGTATTTGACACATTTGACTCTCTAGCACCAGAGGTTGTAGACCTTCTGAAAAGAGTTCAAAACGTCATGCATAGTAATATTGTGTCGCTTAGGTCTATATAGTTTTTCAAAGATTGAGTTTTGCTATACAAGAAAGGTTTTAGCGGCGAAACTCGTTGTTTCTCTATCTTTTGTTCATGTGTAATTATCTTATATATAATTTTAAACGAATCTAAATTAGAAACAAAATAATAATCTTCATAACATCAATCAAATAACC
Organism: Trifolium repens; assembly: GCA_030408175.1. Lineage (NCBI taxonomy): Eukaryota > Viridiplantae > Streptophyta > Magnoliopsida > Fabales > Fabaceae > Trifolium > Trifolium repens. The sequence goes on along the minus strand of CP125836.1, from coordinate 56,868,433 downwards.
AAATTTATGAAACCTCATAACAATAAATTATAAAAATAGGCAAATAAAATTTTATTTTATTTTTATTCCACTTACCATCCTATCACCTGCTGAATCTTAGGACCAAATTCTTCAACCTGAAATAAGATAAATCACAATCATTGTTTGAATTAATAAAAAAAAAAGGGGATATTTATGATGAAAAAAAGAAAAAAGAAGAAAGAATAACCTCAGTTGGGGTAAGAGAGATATGAGCAGTTTTTGCTAAATGAGAAACATTTGGAGGTTGAAGAGAACAACAATTTGTTGTTTTTGAAGACAGCCTTCGAAATTGTTGGATTTTTGGGTTCCACAATGTTGTTAATGGTGTTCCTCTAAAGTACAATACTTTGCTACTCATCTTCAATTTTACAAAACCCTTATCCCTCTCTCAATAACAGAAACTCTATTTTTGCTTTATCAGCAAAAAGTTTTTTATTTTCAATTTAGTCCCTAAACAAATTCAAAATTCTCGTAAAAGTCCTTCTATAAATAAGATAATTTTCTTTTTTTCTCTTTTTTTTTTACTTCCCTTTTTTTGCAATAGTACGCAGAGAAACTTCATCATCATGTCGCGGCAGAGATCCAAAAGATTCGATCTTCCTCCAGCTCAAGAGGTACCCAAAATCTACGATTCATCAATTTTTTCTCTTCTTAATTCATAATCATAGAAAAAAAGTACTCTTTTCAATTAAAAATATGATTTTTATTTTTTATTTTCGATGTAATGCTTTTTTTTTGTGGCATTTAATGTTGTATTGAATTTTTTTGAGGAATTATGTGTTTTTGTTTCTGGGTTTTTTTGGGTGAGGTTTTTTGATGAAATATGGTGTGAATTGCAGAATGTTGATAAATTGGAGAAAGTTGTGAAAGATGGAAATTATTATGGAGCTCAACAGATGTATAAATCTCTTAGTGCAAGGTTCAAACAATTTCTTGCTTTTATTTATCATCAAGCTTATGATATGTGCTTTAATCTTCAACATAAATGTATATTGTTTATCTTTAATGTGAAAATTTTAAAATTGTAAGTAATTTAGTTTTCTCTAGTTATTTTCATTCATCTGCAAGTGCATGGTTTGATAGATTAACTCGGAATAAAGTTACAAACTAGGGGAGGCAGATTAATAAAATGTGAACCGATAGTAGTTTATCATTGGCTGTCATGCAGAAGAACGACAAGTTCAAAGGATTTAGTGTAGAAGAGAATAGATGTACCCTAGATCCTTATAATATTTATATTTATATTCTTTTTGGAGCTGGAAAGTGCAATTTCAGGTTTTGTAAAGTTTTGAAAATTTTAACCAAGTGATTGGACTCAGGTGGTTAATGAACCTGAGTTCAATCCTTGGTCCGGATTACCAGGGCCCCCTTCCCGTGGGAACTGGAGGGTTAACGCCAAAAAATAAGTTTTGGATATTTTGGTGAATGCTGAGTTTTATGAGGTATTTTCTTATGAACGGAGTTAGGACTTTGGAGTATTTTCTGATGAACCAGTTTAGAGTTTTAGGAGGAGTGAAGAATGCAGGGTTTTTTGCGGTATTTGGTCCTTATAATTGGAGAGTACTACTATTTAATTAGAGTGTGCTTGTTGAAGTTCTATGAACCTCGGACAAAATATGTTGACATGCTTTAATATTTTGGTTGATTACTGAATCAAAAAAATGTTTTTCTGCAGATATGTATCTGCTGAGAGGTACTCTGAAGCATTAGATCTCTTACATTCAGGAGCATGCCTTCAATTGGCAAATGGGCAGGTTCTACAACTTTCTATTTTGCTATCTTTCAAGATATACTTTAATCATCTTTATTTCCCGTGGTTGAGAAATTGCTCAATTTTTCATTGTTTCCGGTTGACTTGGTTGCACAAAGCTACTTGCATATACTAGATCGTTATGATAATATATGCAAATAGTTTAACAGTTGACAAACATCAAAGTTTATGTTGTATCTTCTCTTTATCTAAGGTTACATGTGGATCAGAGCTTGCTTTATTGTTTGTGGAGACACTAGGAAAAGGGAAAATTCCTTATGACGATGAAACTTTTGGTGCGTTCTTATCCTTCCTTTAACCCTTCAATTTTTTATCAGCAGTTTATTTTTTGAGCCAGTCATGCAATGTAAATTATTTTCAGTTTGTCCTATAATCAGTTTGGAACAATTGTTTTTATTAGATCTCGTTCTTACTCAGTAACTTGATTCCATGGAATTTTTAAACATGCATTTGCATAAATTCCATTCTTGTTATTTAGATTATATAGTAATAAATTTCAATGGCAGATCGTCTCAAAAAAATATATGAAGGATTTCCTCGGGTTCCTCTGCCACAACACCTGTGGGATGTCGATGACATGCAGAAACTTTCGGAAAATATTGGAAGTGCAAAAACGCATGTTGAGGGATGCTCGTCATTCTTAAAGGCTGCTATCAAGTGAGACTTTGCAAAATTTCATATATTATAGATTATACTTCTCTTTTACTGGTCCCCTCTTTTTCATGCAAGTGAAAGTGAAATACAGTGTTCAGTTCAAATAAAAGTATCAAACATGTTTAATGTTGTTTTGGCTATAGAAGCTATAAATTACATCCATAATAGCGTATCTATTCTATCATAGAAGCTTCAAGTATATAGAATTTGCAATTTAGGATTTGTGACAGTTGGAATTACAAGTGAGTGGTGTGCTTTTGTATTTGTGCCCGAGATTCTACACTTCTTCGCATTTAAAATGTGCAAGTCTAACCATTAGACTACTCGAAGAAAAAAATGATTCAAAAAGGAGTTCATTGAATGCGATTGTATATTGCCTTAAAAACATACTTTAGTTGTAATATGGTTTCTCAAATTGGTTAGGTGTTGTGAAAAATTATCTATTTAGCATTTGCTAATTACATGATTTGTTCTACCAGAAAACACTTTGCATCTCAATTTTACTGAAGAACATAATGTCAAAGTTTATTAGTATAGTATATATTTGATATAGATTGAAATATTAGTGGTGGTACATGACGTCACCGTCACACTTATATGAATGGCTCTGTCCCTGGTGACTTTACATTACAAGATTAATTATATGAATATATGTGTCGGCATATTTATTTGTGCTTCTTTATGTTGTAATCGTTTGTTCACTTAGCAATATTTCTGGCTTTTCTGCTATTTATTCAGGTGGTCTGCTGAATTTGGAACATGTAAAACTGGAGCTCCAGAACTGCACATTTTGCTGGCTGAATACATATTTTCTGAAAGTCCTGAGGTGGTACGTTTCATTATATTGCTTCTACGGAATCTTCGTTGTTGCTTCTCTTGAATTCATAATATGTATAGATTGAAAAACCTTAAACCTATTATGACATTTGTTTGTGTAAACAAATGACAATGTGCTTTTTACATGCAGGATATGAATAGAGTGACATATCATTTTGTGAGAGGAAATAATCCGAAGAAGTTCGCTACTACACTAGTGAACTTTTTGGGCAAGGTCAGCCTCCTAACTTTCTTATCCTTGTTATTTGGTCCAACGTTACAAATACGTTATATTTTTAACGTTTATTATACTATGATTCGTATGTTATGTTACTAGGTGTTTCTTAAACTAAATTCTGGAATTAACTGTTGCATTCATTTTGTATTTTTGACTTGGTTTAAGGAAGGTTCGCTGATATGCTTTTCAAATATTGTAGTGTTATCCTGGTGAAGATGATTTGGCCATTGCTCGGGCTGTTTTAAGGTAAAAGTGTAAGAGCATTTGAGAGCATAATTTTCACTTTGGGATTCCCTACCAATGAGGCTTTATGCTTATGATACATAAATAACCGTTTATCCAAAGATGGCATTTTATTTTTGCTTATTTCAACAAGGTTTCAAACTAAGCAATTGCCGATTTCTTGCATGATAGGTATTTATCTTTAGGTAATTTGAGGGATGCAAACATAATAGTGGACGAGATAAAGGCGCAAACTCAATCTGGTGAGGTTGAGTTTCCAAAGACAGACTTGATGCAGTTCATCAATTATCTTTTGCAAACGTGAGTCGACTATATTGTTAAATCGATAAATTGATTAACCTGTTTATAATGAAACAGGAAACGGACATTTTTCCCCTGTATTTCATCTATTACCGGATACAATACAAGAACTTTTCTTCACACTTAACGCCTTTTTAACTATATTTTTCTTTGATGCAGGATGGAGAGAGACGCTTTTCCGCTTTTTAATATGTTGAGATCAAATTTCAAGCCATGTATTGAGAGGGAACCTGCCTTCAATGAGGTCAGCTACCTTACCTTACCATTCCAAGTTGTATGCTTTATACATCCACAAAGTTATGGTATATTTGTATGCTTCTGTGTAAATTGTGACCATCTTGTGTTATTATATTGTGATTATTTTTCTCTTAGCTTGAAGTTCTGTATTTAACATGTAAACTGTGATTTAGTTGCTAGACGATATTGCGGAGAAGTTTTATGGCGTACAGCGAAGGAATCCTATGGGGATGTTTGGAGATATATTCAAGGTAAGACTATTCTTACAATAGCACACACTTTTGAATGCACAAAAACTCATAATTAATTAAGATTCTATGGTATTGTTATTATGCAGATGATGGGGGGTGAGTAGTGGCATTCATGATTGAACAGCAACTTCTACAGAAGATTCCAATAATTTATAGCACCTTTTTTCATAGATAGGGCGCATTCATGCCGCGAACAAAATCGCTGTGTAATTTATTGATAATGTTTATTTTGATGATGATGAATATGTTATGATTTGTAAATGCTAGTTTCACAATTTTGAAAAGTCTTGTGTTTCAAAATTACTAGATTATGAATGTTACTGACAAAAGAGGTTCATAATGCCATCAAATCATCAAACTTATTTTCCAACACAAAGTGTTTACATTCATGTAGTTATGTATTCTGTCATTTATTGTACACAATTTGCAGAATCAGTTGAAATGCTGAAAACTACATGAACATCAAATTACTCATCAATTGAAAAAGTCACTCCATTATGCTTCTTAAAGTTGTGTGTGGTAAAATCAATTGCCTGTACACAGAATAAAAAAAACATATATAATTTATAAGCCACAACAAAAAATTCACTAAACCATAAAAAAGAGAAATATAATTCGAAATGAATTTTTCGGGTGGAAAACTTACATTTGTATTGGTGAGTTCTAGATTATAAAAGTTCATCGCGTCGGTTGTAAATAGAGGACCAGCATGCCATGTCCCACGGTTAAGCTTAAGAAACTTGGGACCTGAAACCTTAAAAACTTGGACATCCTCAATAGCAGGAGGGACATAAAAATGACCACTGCGCGACTTCACAATTGTCTTGCCTGAGTCATTCTCGATTTCATTTGAATCAACAACAGATGGCTTAGCCACTGCAAGATACCAAACATTACTGTCAATGGCGGCGCCGAGGCACTGAGTCACATTTGCATGATGTGTGATACTAGAAAACTTAAGTGGGCAATTTTGAAGATGCATAATAGATAACCTACAAAACACAAATTAATTTTTCAATAAGTTATGGCATAGTTGGAGGACTTGGAGCTCAATGTCAAACTCAATTGAAGAATCTAATACCAACTAAATTGAGTTGATGGAATATGTATAGAAAATACAGATTTTAAAGTTTTTTTTTTTAAAGTTTCTTCAATGGTATATACTTGTTTGCTAGGTTAATGCTGAGACCTGAGATATTATTAGGGTACTTTATAACTCAAAATGTATCCATCATAACGTCAAATATGAAACAAAAAATAGGACTTTGTGCACTCAATATCAAAGATAATACAACTCCAAATAGCATAAAATTAGTACTCTAGTCTCGCAATAAGGGCTCGTTTGGATTAACTCATTTTTGAGCTAATGTAAACAGCTTATGCAATATAAATTAGGTTTTATGCTATTTTACAAGTTCACATTAGTGAAAATTGTATTTTTATAAGTTATTTTATCATAAACTATTTTGACAAACTTATAATAATACATAAAAAATTTATAAGTTATTTGCATAAGTTCAAAAATAAGCTAATCCAAAGAGGCCCTAATTATCACATTTACAAATATATTGTTCTAAAATGAATGTCATTTTCAATTTTTAATATATTTTCTTTTTCAATTATAACCTCAAATTAATATTATCTGTACCACTAACAAGTCATTATTTTTATTTATTTTTACCACCGATATTCGGTCCACTGGACCGCTTAATCTGGTTCAGGTCAGTTCTGGCATAGAGTTGTTCCAAACCTCTCTCGATTGCAGTTGCGGAGATCGAACTGTGATTATCACTACCAAATCCAGCGTCAATCACCACCCGACTAACTAACGATCGGTGACTAACAAGTCATTATATTTAACACAAATAGTGGATTATATTTATGATAAAGTAATGGTTAAACTTTAGTATCTTGATAAACAGTTACATCAGAGATGCAAGTGACGTGAGGTAAAAATCTGAAAATTAGAATTGACAAGAGGCAAAAGGGTAATTTGAGAAAAAGCTGAAAACGTTGATAAAAATTGAAGGTTGAAATAAAAATGACCTGGGAATTCCTTGAGTGAGGTCAAGTTGAGCATCATGGGGACCAAATATGTGATTGTCTGGTGTAGGCTCGATAACCTGACCGTAGTCTTTGAAACTTGACGGAGTTGCTTCGATTGCTTTCACTGTCACCACCTTCACACTCTCCATTTCCGATCAGATTATTGTCTCGTGCAACTCGTGCTTCGATTGGTTTCCTTTTTCTGTTTTTCTTTTCTTTACATTATTGCCATTAAAATATCTCATTATTGCCATTTTCCTAATTTAGCTCAATTGGTGGGGACATTCCATTATATATATATATATAAAATGGAGGTTTCAATTTCGTTCATATTATTTATCCACTTTAATGATATGTTTGGTTGTGAAGAGAAAGTGAGAAGAGAGAAAGAGGTGAGAGTGAATATAAGAAGAGAGAAATATATGAAAAATAGAGTAGATTTGAGGTATAGTTTGGTATAAGAGAAAGATGAGAGAAATAGAGAAGAGAGAAATGTGATGGTTTAATGAAATGACAAAATAGTCCCTATCTAAAAAATGTCATCTTTATCTTATAAAAAAAATATTGCATATTTATAAAATAACAAAAAGTATAATTTTTTTTTTGCTCTTAGATGATGTGGTAATCCGCTAAAAATAAACTAACATAATTGTGAGATATCCCGAGTTCGAATCCGAGTCATGATGTCCGGCTTAACAATTTCGGCATATTTTGTCAGTTGAGCTAGGACTTGTGAGACAAAATAATTACAATTTCTCAAAAACAAAATGCTAGTGTGTCAAAAACAATGCTAGTTAGTACTTAATTATTTAATTTGTCGGTTACAATTTTGTTTGGCTCATTTACAATTAATTGCTATTTGAGTCAAAAAATCTATTCATAGCTATCCTAATTTTTCCTTATTTCTCAGAACAACTCCCCTACTTTTTCCTTATTTTTTCGTATCAACCTATGCTTGGTCTGTGACATTGTGAGCAAGACGACTCATTTTCCATTTAAAATTGCATCGGTCAGAACCAAAATTCCATGGCTTTAAGCTAAATGGAAAGCAAGATCTTAGATGGGTTTTCAATTCATCTAAAACAAAACAAAAAAATTTGAAGCTTTGATTGCAGTAAAATAGTGGAACAACAGTCAAACACATTGACAGTGCAGTAGTGAAGATTGAAGAATTGAAAGAGAAAAAAAAAACGAAGGCGTATGAACAGTAGTGCAGTAGTGTATTATAAACAGTGATAACTAAAGGGTAGAATTGGAAACAAAAAATGAGATCACGTTTCTTCCCTCTTTCTTCGCAGTTGAGCGAAGAAACTAAAAACCGATGGGACCCACATAAAAGTAATCTCTCTCTTCCATTTCTTTCCAAACCAAATGAGAAAAGTATGGCATCTCTCTTCAATTTCTCTCTCACCAACTTCTCTCTTTCCTATTTCACCTAAAACAAACATAGTGTAAGGGTGGAACTATTAGCATACTTGACAAAAAAAACATGTAATTAGAGACTAAAAATAAATTTTTCCTCCGTTCCTTTTTATAAATGACAATTTACATTTCTAGATTCATTGAATAATTGATGTATTTAGTCTATATGGACTAAATACATTAATTATTCAATAAATCTAAAAAGGTGAATTGTCTGTTATAAAAAAGAACGGAGGAAATATCTTTTTTGGAGATTGTTAATTGTTATACAACTGGTTACCAACTAAAGACAACATAGTGCGTCGTGAAATGCTTTATTTGAGCTCATTATTGTGTGTTGGTTATTGTGGAATTTGAGAAATCTCCAATCACTTGCTTCTTGATTGTGATTATTCTAGAGTGTTTTGGTGTAAAATTTTTTTAGTAAAGATATAAAGTTTGATCTTCAAACAATATGGTTGACATGTTGTTGGCACATTTAAAAGGAAAGAAATAATATGGTCTAGGTCTTCTATCAGGAATGAGTATCAATTGATGTTTTATTTGATAAAATCGAAACCCTTGTTAACCTTTCACTTATTTAGGGTGTGGGATTTGACTAAAATAGTGTATTATTTTTTTACTTTTGACTTGTGCTATGTTAGTATGCTCATATAAACTTTTTTTATTGTTAGGTAATTGTGTTTAACTATTTTTAATATATTCAGTTGACTTATTAAAAAAATAATTAAAAGGTTGTAATTTTGTAAGGACTAAAACATATTTAATTCTATATTTTTTATTTTTTTTGATATAATTGAGGGCTAAAGCCCAAAAAAAACTAAACAGCAATCATCCTAGGGGTAGTGATCCCCATAAAATCAGCTAGCATTATATCGCTAATTAAATCCGGACAAGAATCATAAAAAATGACATTATGATCTAACGAACAACCAATATTGGCCAGCGCATCAGCACATCTGTTAGCTTCTCGATAAACATGCGAAATTTGAACTTCCCAATTATTCAAAGCCAACAAGCCTTTAATTCTTTTAATCAAGGCATTGCCAACCGTTCCTTTTATTTTCCCTGTAGAAATAACTTGTATAACTGCCTGGGAGTCTATACACAACTCTATCTTTGTGAGAGCTAGTCTTTGAGCGAGACATAAACCTTCCACCACTCCCCAAAGCTCAGCAGTAAACGCATTACACATACCGACGTTCCTCGCAAACCCTCCAAGCCATTCACCTTGATCTCCTCTTATGACACCCCCACATCCAGCTTTCAATCCTTATTGTTCAATTTATAAATACATCAATATTTATCAAAGTTGCATAGTAAAAATATTATTATCAAAGTTGTTGTGCTAGTTGCCAATCCTGCAATGTTTCTCGTGATCTTCTAATCACTTCAAAAGTTGTTGGGAGCTTTTCATTCCAACATTTTTTATTCCTCCTCCACCATAGTGTCCAAAGAAGCATTGCTATTTTTGACATGGTGTTGTTGTCGAACTTTTCAATCATCTCGAAAACCATCGGGACAAACCCTGTTGCATTCAATATGAGATTGTGCACCAACGACCATAATTCTGTATTCTTCCATACCTCTTCAGCAGCCATATAACCAAAGAAGCAATGCCATTCATTTTCCTCATTTGTGTCGCAACAAGGGCATATATTATTGCATTGCACTCCCTTTAGAACCAACCTTCCTCGCACCGGCAGACATCCTCTGAGCACTCGCCACAAAAATATTTTTATCTTATTTGGAACTTGCAACTTCCATAGTCGCTGCCAATGACCTTCCACCTTGAGGTGGTTGTTGTCTATAATGACTTCCATAAGGTGGAAATAGGCTGAACGTACTGAATATATTCCATTCTTGCTCAGGTTCCAGATCGGTACATCAGGACTTTGGGTTAAGTTCAGTGGTAATTTGAGTATTTCAGAGCTGTCACGTGCGTTGAAAGTTTGGTATATTACCTCATGGTTCCATATGCCAGTGTTATGGTCAGTGAGGTCTGATACCTTCATATTTTCCTTTCCTTCTGCCATCGTGGTCGTTATATACGGTTGATTGTTCTGAAGCCATGGATCTCTCCATACATTGATATTCGTACCATTTCCCACCCGCCATCGTAGTCCTCGTCTGACGATTACCTGAGAAGCGTGGATACTACGCCATACATAGCTTGGGTTATGACCCAATTTTGCATCAAGAAATCCCTCTTTCGGATAGTATTTAGCTTTGAAGACTCTAAATAAAATAGTATCATGGTTGGTTAGTAATTTCCAACCTTGCTTCCCTAGCATCGCCAAATTGAAGCCATACAGATGTCGAAAACCCATTCCCCCGTATTCTTTTCTCCTAGCTAATTTCTCCCAGCGCAACTAATTAATTCCCCTTCCTGTTGACTTGTTCGATCCCCACCAGAACGAGTTAATCATTTTTTCCAATTCCTCACTTAATGATTCCGGTAGAAGAAGAGAACTCATGCAGTATGAAGGTATGGCTTGTGCAACGGATTTTACTAACACTTCTCTTCCAGCCTTTGATAGATGTTTACCTGACCAGCTTTGAATTTTCTTCCACGTTTTGTCTTTAAGATAACCAAACAGTGCCTTTTTGTTGCGCCCTATCATGGATGGCATACCAAGATGTCTACCTGTTCCCATGACTTCAGTTACTCCGAGGGTCTCAGACATAGTTCCTTTGATGTCATTGGGAGTGTTCCTGCTGAAGTATACCTCAGATTTTGAGTAGTTTATTGCTTGTCCTGACGCCTTCTCATAATCATTTAGAATTCTCTTCATGCATTGAGCTTCTCTAATGTCTGCCCTGAAAAAAAGAAAACAATCATCTGCGAAAAGTAGGTGTGAGAGGCTAGGAGCTCCTCTGCACACTTTCACTCCATGAATGTCGCCTTTGTTTTCATACTTTTTAATGAGTGAAGTAAGACCTTCCGCACAAAGAATAAATAGGTAAGGTGATAGAGGATCACCCTGCCTAAGGCCTCTCTCTGGCGTAATAGGTCCAACGCTCTCCCCATTTACCATAACTGAATACTGGATAGATCCTAAATACATCTGTATCCACTTCACCCATTTGTCACAGAACCCCATTCTATGCATAATTTTCACAAGATATTGCCATTTTACTCTATCATAAGCTTTGCTAATATCTATTTTGAGAGCCACTTCACCAACCTTCCCTTTAACTTTGCACTTCATATGATGAATAGTTTCCATCGCTATCATAACATTATCAAGAATAGATCTATCGGCAATGAAAGTAGATTGTTCAATAGAGATATACCTGTTAAGGAAAGGCTTCAGTCGATTGGCAAGCACTTTAGACATTATCTTGTAGATAACGTTGCAAAGGGATATTGGTCGAAGATCTTTCATGGAAGTAGGATTCTCAACTTTAGGGATCAACACGATATTAGTGTCATTCAGATTCTCTGGGAATCGTCCTCTTTTCAACCATTGTGTGCACGTTTGGAAGATTTCGGTACCACAAAGGTCCCAAAATCTTTTGTAAAATGCCGGATTTAAATCATCTGGTCCTGGTGCCTTATCGGAATGCATGCTGAACAACGCGTCTTTGAATTCGTCAACTGTAAAGTCTTCAGTAAGACTTTGGTTATCCTCATTTGTAACACATGTATGCACAAGAGAGGATACATTATCTTCATCACAAGTGTCTTGCTGGAATAATGTATCAAAATAATCTTTAGCTATCACACACAGTTCCTTCTGATCTTGTTTCATGACCCCTTCGTTATTGCACAACTGTGTAATCTTATTTCTTTTCTTCCTTGCTGAAGCCATGGCATGAAAAAATTTAGTATTAGAGTCCCCATCTCTAAGCCAGTGAGCTTTGGATCTTTGCTTCCAATAAGCCTCTTCTTGTTTGAGGACTAATCGCAGTTTTTCTCTAGCTTCATGATACTTTTGAACACATAACTCATTACTGATATCTTGATTTTGTTTCATTTCCTCTCGATATTCAGATATAGCCCATCTGAATCTGGTTCTAAGACGTGATCCCCAAGCTTCCAGGTCCTCTGTGCATCTCTGGATCTTGGATAATAACGGGTCACTAGTCTCTTTATTCCAGGCTCCACTAACCACATCATTAATATCTTTCTCCTCCAACCAAGCATTCTCAAATTTAAAGATTCTAGCTTTGTATTCTATAGTCTTATTAATGAGAGTAAGCAGAATTGGTGAGTGATCCGACCTGTCGGCGATGGCATTAGTGAATTTGAATTGATGGAATTCGTCAAGCCAACTCTGAGTAGCCAAAGCACGGTCTAATCTTTCTTCCGTTGGATTCGCAGCTCGACGACCCTTCGTCCATGTATATGGGTATCCGTCCATCGGTAAGTCAATTAACCTGCTATCTTGCACTGCTTCTCTGAACCCTCGGATGAGCCATTGTGGTTGTGTTGTGCCTCCTCTCTTGTCTTCTGTTGATAGCATGTCATTAAAATCTCCCATCACACACCAAGGAAGGGATACATCATGAGCCAGCGAACGAAGGAGGTCCCATGAATCTCGTCGTCTTTCCTGTTCCGGATGTCCATAAAACCCTGTAAAGCGCCAAGCACTCCATTTGTCTGAAGTGACTTCAACATTGATAAAATTATGAGAACTAGTAGAATACCCGTGCTGCCGCCCGGGGCGCGCGTTCCGCGCATCTTGTTATGCGGGGTGCACGGTCGTCGCGGACAATTTTATTTTTCCTGTATTATTTGATTTTTTTATCATCTTCCCCGTGTACAATAGATAGTTAAAAAATTTTTAGCAACAACTTTTTTTCATATTAGTTTTTTTTATCAGTTTCCCCGTGTACAACAGTTAATTAAAATTTTTCATCAACAACAATTTGTTCTTCGTATATAAAATTTGATTAAAAATTATCTTTAGAAACAACTTGGTCCCCGTATTATTTGATTTTTGTGTCAGCTTCCCCGTGTACAAAAGTTAATTAAAAACTTTCATCAACAACAACTTGTTTTTTCGTGTATAAAATTTGGTTACAAATTTTCATCAGTAACAACTTATTCCTATATTATTTGATTTTTTTACCAGCTTTCCCGTGTACAATAGATAGTTAAAATTTCTTTAGCAACAACTGTTTTCCATATTAGTTTTTTTTTATCAGCTTCCCCGTATACAATAGTTAATTAAAATAAAATTTTTCATCAACAACAATTTGTTTTTCGTATATAAAATTTGATTAAAAATTATCTTTAGAAACAACTTGGTCCCCGTATTATTTTATTTTTGTGTCAGCTTCAACGTGTACAAAATTAAAAACTTTGATCAACAACAACTTGTTTTTTCGTGTATAAAAACTGGCTACAAATTTTTATCAGTAACAACTTACTCCTGTATTATTTGTTTTTTTATCAGCTTCAACGTGTACAATAGTTAGTTAGAATTTTTTATCAACAACTTATTCTTCGAGTATGATATTTGATTAAAATAATTCATTAGCAACAACTTGTTCCTTGTATTAGTTGATTTTTTATCAGCTTCCCCGTGTACAACAGTTAATTAAAAATTTTCATTAACAACGATTTATTCTTCGTGTATAAAATTTGATTAAAATTTATCATTAGAAATAACTTGTTTCTCGTATTATTTGATTTTTGTATTAGCTTCTCCGTGTACAATAGTTAATTAACATTTTTCATCAACAACAACTTGTTCTTCGTGTAAAATAGTTGATTACAAATTTTCATCAGCAACAATTTGTACCTTGTATTATTTGATTTTTTATATCAGCTTCCTCGTGTACAATAGTTAATTAAAATTTTTCATCAACAACAACCTGTTCTTCGTGTTTAATATTTGATTAAAAAATTTCATCAACAACTTGTTCCGCATCTTCATTGCTTGCAACCACTGTGTCTAAAATTTAATTATCCCGTGTATGATTTTAAATCAAAGACATTGTCAAAAAATAAAAATATTTTAAGTTTAAAATTTTATTATTTTTATTATCCCGTGTATGATATTAAGTCTTTTTGAGAAAATAAAAATATTTAGCATTGTCCCGTGGATGTGTGTCTAACATTTAATATTTAGTATCGTGCCGAACCAAATATTTCTAAAAAATATGTATACATATATTTTCCTAAGAGCACATGCTAATATTTCACAATGGATGTTCTTGATTCATTTTATGTTTTGAGTAAGGTTTTCTTGATTTATTTTAAAAAAATACATTGTTACTATTATATTTGATATTTGATTTGTTACGGAAGTCTCTGGCTCTCTATATGTCTCTCTCACTATAGAATTATTATAAAGCAATTTAATTAAATGAAAATAAATTGAAATGAATTTTGGTTTGAAGTCCATAGGCTGCATTGAAATTTATTTGGAGTCCATAAATCATTTATTTCCCTTTCCGGAACTCTCACCCTTCTCTTTTGTTCTGATTTTCTTTTTTTACTTTCTTATTATTTTCACTTCCCAATTTATTTCTATCTCTCTTCACCAAAGAACAGGATTTTGAGAAGTTCTCTTCCATAGACAAACCCTAGCCGCCACATCTTCATTCACAACCACCATAAGTCTGCTTCTACTACCTTCACATCTTCATCTTCTAACTTTCTATTTCCCAAATTTATATTTAGATCCAACATATTTTTAAATATTCCAACCACCACACTCTATGTTAGATCTCGTCCAACATAGACTCACTTGAAAAATCATCACCATAATATGACTCACCTCTATGTTCTCTACAAAACTCACAAAAGTAAAACAAAGATCGGAATGCATTTGCCAGTGACCACCACACCGGAAATTGAAGCAACCACGCCGGAAAACTTGTTTGCCTTTGTTTTTGCGTTTTCTTCATTGTCTTGTTTGATTTGGTTAGTAAGCTTTCTACTGTGTTTTTTTTTGTTTCCAAATCTAGTGTGGTTTCTTCTTCTTCTTCTTCTTCTTCTTCTTCTTCTCCTCTTCTGTTATACATGCACCAACAAAATTAAAGACAAAAAAGAAAGAAATGGATAAGATCTTGCTAGTTTTTTTTAGTAGTTTATACATATGTTTGTAGATCAATGTTGGTGTTTGATCTATTTATATTTTTCACAATTTTCTATCATATTAGATCTATTTGTATTTTCTTTTAGTCCTTTTGATTCATGAACCGATTTTTTTTTCTTTCCCATTTTGCTGGTTTTATGAAAATTGTTTTTCACAAATACTTGTGGTTGTATTTTTATTTTTTCTAAATTTTAGATACTACAAAAAAACTTGAAATAAAATCTATTTTGTTTGTTATTGACTTTTTTTTTTATTTTGGAAATCTGTTTATGATGTTTTCAGAATTATTATTTTATTCCATGTATTATTCTTCTTATTTAATATTAATTACTCTTTTATTTATATTTATTTACTTTTTTCCTCATTTTTTTTTGTTGAATCCAGTTTGTGCTTGTTTTAGAATCATTTTATTTCATCTATTTTTTATTTTTTTTTTGCATTTTCCTTTGTAAATAAGATTAGTATTTTCATGAATTTTGCATAACAAATAAAGAAATAGAACTAATTTTTCTGATAAACCAAAATAATGATATACTTTTGTACTTCAACCTGCAAGTTTACTGTATTGTACTATGACTAAACATATCATATATATTATACTAATTGACACCGTAAAACAAAACAACTCATTGTATCTCATTACTGCATCATCACTTTAACCAATACTATCTCTTTTTTTTTTCTCTGTACCCTTCATTTTAATTTTAGATCTGGCTGTATTTTTTTAATCAATGTTCTTATCTTTATTCACTTTATTTTCTTACAAACCAAAACTCATTTGTCTTCTTTCATCTTATATTCATCTTGATTTTTTACTTTTTATTTCTATATTGAAAAAGTTGATAGAAAAAGTATCTATTCATAATAAAGTGTTTTTGGGGTCTAGAGATCAAAAAGGATATTTTTATTTGCTCTTCCAGTGAAAACTACTATTAAAAGGGACAAAATCCAAAAAGATGTTTGTATTTTTTTAGATCTGTTTGTATTTTTATTTCTATATTTTTTCTTAAAACTGAAAATAATGTTGGAAAAATTTAATTGTAATTTAAAATGAGATTGAAAGATGAAATAAGGGAAAAAAAGAAAGAAAAGGCGACAAATAATAATTTTTATCATTATTTTATTATCTTGGAAAAATGCAAAAAATAATGTTGTCTCCATAGTTTACCATTATCTTTTGTTAGTACTTTCTGTAAAACAAAAATAGAAAGAAGGAATACAAGTGAAAGTAACCAAAATATAAAGAATGAAATGAAGAAAAAATAATAAGTAAGGAAACAACATAGAGAAGATGAAAGAATGAAATATATTTACCCCGTGTGAAGAGAAGTATAACTTTCCTGAAGAAAAAAAAAGAGAAGAATTTTCATTAGAGAAAATAGTGTTGAAAAGATTGACAGAGAGGAGAGAAAGAAAGAACAAAATGAGAGAGATGAGCAAGGATAAAAATATTCAGTTTAAAATGAGGGAGGAGTATGGTCAAAATGTTGTATATAAAAAGAAAATGGTGGGAATGAATTTGAAATTCAAATCAAAAGTAAACAAAGTGTGGGAATTTTAAAAGGAGTAAAAAGAACCAAGTTGTGGGACACGTGTCAGCATACTAACTCTGAGGGTATTGAGGTCTTTTCCAGATCATCTATCTTTCTTATATTAGTATTTGATAATTAATGACGCGACAATTGATGTGATTTCTCCATAACAGCGCAAGACCACCGCTTCTGCCCATTCTGTCTACCGCAAAGGCTGCATCAAAACCTAGTTTAGTACGAATCTCCGTTATTTTGTTCACATGTACCAAAGTCTCGCAAAGAAACATAACGTCCGGTTGGTACGTCCGAACGAGGTCACGTATGGTGGGAATTGCACTCGGGTTGCCCAGGCCCCGTCAATTCCAGCTGATAATACTCATAATCCCTGGCGGGCCCCGCCAGGGCCGGCCAATAAAAAATTCTTGTTTGTATTGTTGTTCTCCACCTTTTCATGTGTCTCAGCTTGTTCACTTGGAACGTGTTTTCCATGTGGTACATAGGACTTTGTTTCTTGGCTCCTGGATCTTTTACGGTCGCCCTCGACAACTAGTTCCACCAACTCATCTTCATCCATTTGTTCCTCGCAGCCCTTGTCTTTATTGTTCTCCTTTGGTTTTTTAGGGAATAAAATATGTGGTGTCCGGAAAATTTCTGCTAGCTGATTCTTTCCCATGCCCTCGTTCGGCTTGACTGTGTTGTTGTTGTTGTTGTTGTTATTGTTGCTTTTTTCTTCTGCTTGGTTGTTGTCATTATGATTGCACGTCATTATTGGATTCGGAGCCACCCAATTCGGGTCTCTACCGTGTCTGAGCCACCGTGATTCTCCCCCTTGTTTCCGCCCCATATCTCTGCTCGCAGCTCCGGGCTCCATTCTCGCTTAACATCACTATCTCCCAGCTCAAACAGTTTTGGACAACGAGAGTCAGAGTGTCCCATTAATCCACATATATAGCAAAATGTTCCCAATCTTTCATATTTGAATTGGACAACCTTGCTTTCACCTCCAGGTTTCTTTATTTTCTTTGTTCTTTTTAATGGCAAACGAACGTCCACTAGAACACGTATCCTCATATATTTCCTCCATGGTAAATTGTCATTCTTCTCATCATAATCAAGGTATTCTCCGATATAGTCAGCTATATTCTTTCCAACCTTTTGTGACATAAACCCGGCCGGTAAATTGTGGACTTGTATCCAGAATGGCACCTTAGTTAATTGTACCTCTCTTGGGTCTTCATCTTCAGCAAGGGTATTCAACACTAGCATGTGGTTATCAAAAGACCAAGGTCCCTGTTTTAAGATATGTTGCACGTCTAGTGGGTGAAAGAAGCGAAAAACAAACAGTCCTGGTTGTGCTTCTTCAACGTCCATCCCTTTTCCAGGTTGCCAGATATCACCCATCTTTTCAATCATCATCCTAACTCTGACAGGTCGATTGGTTAGAAATTTACCAACAAGGCAGTACGACGGTTGCTGCAATTTTGAAACATCATCATCGAGAGCAATTTCCAATTCGTCTTCCTCGTTGTTCAGAGATAGATTTTCGACGTTGAAGGTTTCATTGGTTCTGTTTCTGTCGTTGTGATGTCGGTTATGTTCTGCCATGGCTGTTCGCGGTATCGCAGTTGCAGGTAGCCGAGGTCTTGAATACGGGGTAGTAGAAACTCTCACCAGAGAGAAGCACTCACATACGGAGAGACGGGAACGTTAAAAGGCTGAATCTTGAGTTCAATTAATAACTTTGGTTTGCCGCTGCCGTGAAGGTTGAACTTTGTTGTATTCAAATCGCAACCCTAGCAGAGCTCCACCGCTTCACTTTCATTTATACATCTTAATATTTATAAAATGGTCAATAAAATCACCGACGTAGTAAGAAATAAATGAGTTTCCCATCAAAGTCTAGACGTTAGACACCTTAACATGTAACATTAAAGTGTTTGTCCATATCGCCTTCTAAGAAGAGGTAGGAATAGGTTAGGTCAACTATGCTTTGTCAAACATGAGTTTGACCTATCAAAAAATTGAAGGTTTGACTTGTGGCCTATCATAGGTTTATCTTTTAGGTCAGAGTCTGACCTTTTGAAAGCTTAATGTGACATGTTAGTCTGTTTAAAAACCTATTTCACATGAAGATATTTAAATAAATAATTATATTTATTTTTAAAATACTTATAAACTAATAAAAAATCAATAATTAATATAACCAGTTTATCATTTTGGAATTTTATAAAAAAAAACAGCAAAACATGTTTTATCATTGCTTAAAATTCCCAAACAACATTTTTCTAATAAAAAAACATAAAATTCATTGAAAGTGCATTATCCTTCCTATAAAACACCCACTCCACTGTATAAATCCAAAACCTCCACTTTAACTGATTGATTGATTGATTAATTCATTGATTTGTTAATGTATGACTACATTGAATTTACAATTTTGTTCTTGGTTATCGAAGTTGCACAAGCAGCAGGCTATGTTTGATATATAATGCAGTAAATGGCATTGCCTGAAAAACTTGGATCTGATTATCTTTCATAAAATTGTAGAAGATTGTAAGCATGATTTAACTACTCTTTGATCAACCTTGGGACTGTGCTAAATTATCTCCAATTACTTTAACATATGTATATACAATAATATCTGTCATTGGATTATATCATGTGCAGAAACACTTGAAAAGCTGGAAACTACATAAAGCTCAAATTACTCATTGATTGAAAAAACCACTCCATTGTCCTTCTTAAAGTTGTGTGTGGTGTGATCAATAACCTGTACAAATAACAAACCATATATAAATCACTACAACATCCACTAAGCTATAAAAAAGCATTGCAAATTAATTCAGGTGGATGTAAGTTGCAACACTTCATTGAAAGGAAAAAAAAAGAAAAACTTACATTTGTATTGCTCAGCTCAAGATTGTAAAAGTCCATTTTATCAGACTTAAATAGAGGACCAGCATGCCATGTCCCTCGATTAAGCTTGAGAAATTTAGAACCTGAAATCTTGAAAACTTGGACATCCTCAATGGCAGGTGGTGCATAAAAATGACCACTGCATGACTGCACCGCCGTCTTGCCTGTGTCATCCTTGATTACGTTTGAATCAACAATCGATGGTTTAGCCACTCCAAGATACCAAACATCACCACCAATGGACCCAAGGCACTGAGTCACACTTGCATGATGTGTGATATTAGAAAACTCAAGCGGGCGATTTTCAAGATGCATAATATAGAACCTACCAAACACATTAATAAATACCAACAAGTTGGAGGACTTAGAACTCAATGACAAACAAAATTGAAGAATCTAATACCAGCTAAATTGAGCTGATGGAATATATGCAGAGAAAACATATTTTGAAGTGTCTTTTGCAAAGTTTCTTTCTTTAATTTTCTTAAATTGCTTGTATATATTGTGCATTAACTCTTTGTATATATTCAAGATAACTACACTTGCATGAAAGACAAACGGGCAGCAAGTTAATTTCTCTAATGGATTCCAATAGCCTCTCAAATTTGATATAGCCTATGCCTCTAAAGCATGGACACAGACACCACCAGACACACGCAGATAATAACATGTCGACACCGATAATAATTTGTGAAAATAACATAATTCAATGTAATCATAAGTGTTGGTGTCTGACACCGGGACACGCCTAATCCGAGGAGTGTCCCTCCTTCGTGTATAGCTACAATATAGGAAACCAAAAAAGGGGCAAGTTTGTGCACTTAATCTCAAGATAATACAACCCATACAACAAAAAAATTACTATAACCAACATCAAATAAAACAATAAATTCATCTGTATGAACTAAACCAATGATTGCAACTAAAAGTGGAACTGAAAATTTGACCCCAAATTCAAGCTTTAAACTTTACAATATTTAATGGTGATTTTGCATTATGTATTTGGAATTTTGAATTCATATTCTAAACTAGAGGCAAAAGGGTGTTTGAGAAAAAAGGTGAAAACATTGATAAGTTGATAAAAATTGAGGCTTGAATGAAAACCTGGGAATTCCTTGAGTGAGGTCAAGTTGAGCATCATGGGGACCAAATCCTTGGTGGTCCGGTGAAGGTTCGATGACCTGACCGTAGTCTTTGAAGGTAGACGGAGTTGCTTCGATTGGCTTCACCGTCACCACCTTCACGCTCTCCATTTCCGATCAGATTATTTTGCTATCACAAACTGTTTCAACAAAACATTTGGGCCACGAGATTGCAATATAAATACAATTCCTTAATTTATTTTTTATTTTTTTTATATTAACCTCTAACTTTTATTTTTCTTTTTAATAATATTAACCTCTGATTTTCATGAGAATGAGTGAGACATTTTCATGAGAAGGAGTGAGACATAACAAAAAAATTAGATGATATAAATACAAAATTTTTTATTTTTTTGAATCAATGATATAAATACAAATTTAATCATAAAATTGAGGGTAATATTATTTTGTTTTTAGTCCTTATAAAAATGGCCCCTTAAATATTTTCTAACACAACTTTTGATTCCTACTAATAATCAAACTCTTGTATATTTTCATAATTTTGAATTATATTTTGTTTTGATGTTTATAATATTATAAGAATATGTCCCACAAAAAATTATAATTTTTTAACATAAAATGAATTATTTATGAATTTTTATATGTAAAAAACAGAAAAAAAAATTATATTTAATTCATCTCTTGTTAAAAAAATTAAAATTTTTCAAGAGAGATTCATATAATGTATTAAACATGATTGCGAAAAAAAATTAAAATTTTCGAATGATATACACAAGTTGACTGAAAAGCAAAGACCAAAAATCATGACAAAAAGTATTTAAGGACTAAAACTTGCTGGAATTTTTTATAGAGATTAAAAATGAAATTTGAGATTTCTAACTTTTTTTTTTGACAAATGGATTTCTAACTACTTATTCACCTTCAAAGTTAAATTTTTTTCCCTCCAAGAGCATATTCAATAGAATTATCATAAAAAAGGTATATAATCCAATAAGGGGAGGCGGCTTCGTGTTTGGCTTGTTCGGAGGCGAGGGAGTCGAAAAATCATTTGTTGGCCTCATGTCTATTGGCTTGGAAGGTGTGGGCATTGGTCCATAAATGGTTTGATTTCTCTACGGTGTTGCCGGATTCCATTCCCTCCTTATTGGAAGGCTTCCTTTCAATATATAGGAAAGACAAGCAAGATTTCCAAGACGTTTTGTTGGTTTGATATTCGGTCATATGGGTTCTTTGGAGTGCGCAGAATGAAAGGATTTTTGAGGCAAGGATTCGAAAGCGGGAATAGATTTTTGAAAAGATATAATTAGTTATCTGGAAATGGCTTTTATCGAAAAAAGATTAATTCATTATGCTTATTCTATGAATGATGTGTTTACTCTTTCGACTGTATAGTTAGGTAATGCATTTTGGTGGGTATAGAGACTCTTGCAGCTTTAGTTTTTTCTTGTATCAACTGAGTGTAGTAGTATTTATACTTATCTCCGGATATGAGTTTAGTACCTCTTTATTTATTAATATACTTCTTTGTTGTTAAAAAAAATCATAGAAATTCTTTAACAATAAAATATTGACTTGACATTTCATGTAAGATTTTGGGTTCCATAAATTTAATCAAAGTTCCTTAATTTTTTTTTTACTCAATCAAAGTTGCTTAATTAAGGTAACTCAAAAGTGACTACCACAGAATTAAAATATATTAATTTCATGCTATTGAAAATGTAAAATTAAGAGAGAATATAAATAATATTTGCGTGTTAAGCAACTTGGAGATGAAATTACTTATTAGAGTAAAAAAATATAAGAGTATCATAAAATTGAGTTGACATAATGAATCCACTTAAAATTTTACCATTGAAGATACCCTAAGCCAGTGTTTTAAAAACTAAACAGGTAATTGAACCGGTGAAGGAATTGAATCACTGGTTCATTGGTCAAACTATTGGGTCGAACCGTGTGGATTCTCACCGGTCTAACCAATTAATGACCGATTCAATTACATGGACAATCCAATACCCTGACCGGACTGGTTAGGGGTCCAATTCCCCGTCCGACTGGTCAAATCGGCCGATCCAATCCAATTTTTAAAACACTGCTCTAGGCTACTTACAAAAATAAATTGGATTTTGTTAACATAAAATTAATCAAATTTGAGTTTTTTAAAATGTGAAAAGTTCAAAATAAAATTAATAAATATTTGAATTTTTTGCATTCAAATTTTTAAATTCATCATCTCATTGTTTCGGTGTTCATTATTTACAATTACATCCTCAAATGAAAATTATTTTCGCCACCCTATGAGTTACTCGCGCGCCATATGAAATGACCAAAATATTCTTCTATGGCTTAAGTAATGAATATAGGAAAAATGATAAATTTTAAAAAATATCATCTGCTATTTAAGTTGCGGACGTTATAATTATAGAGTATTTTTAGGAGTGTCCGCTACTTAAATACTAACTGACAGGAGTATTTTAGTTATTTCGTAGGACGCACCACAATTCAGATGGCAAAAGGACATGTCATCAAATTAGTAAAGCGCTATGTTGGGCCTAACTAAGGGGTAGGAGCAATGTGCTGCTGAAGATTTCTCTTCCCACCCAATTTTTTTAAAGGTATAAATGGAAATTCAGGAGGTGAAAAAGAAAAGCAGGGGTGGGAAGAGAAATCTTCTGTGCTGCTGACTAGTGACTACTACTAGCTATTAGTTCGTCACCGTCACTGTGCATCGCCGCCACGTCTCACACCGTTATTCATCGTCGTTTTCGCCGCAAGAAAGAGAAATAATTCAATAAAGGTGCAGCCACAAAAACACAGACCTACCATTGTTGACCTGTTTAATAAAGAGAAAGAAGAGTAACATACATTTGCAGTGTGTGTGTACTTACACGGTGGTGACTATAACGGTGCGGTGAAGCAAAGAAGAAGATGATGAACCCAAACATCGGCACCGACGGAAAAGAACATAAACTAATCCAAACCATAACAACAATGCTATTAACCAATCACAATAATCCCTCACCCAATCTTCAACCTTTTATCCCTCAAATCACTCTTCCAATCATAATCTCAATCCTTTCATTCAAACCACTTCATTCTCATCCCAAAACCCTAATTTCATTCTTCAAATGGTTCCAAACAAACGCACCTTCTTCTCTCTCGCATTCCCCTAAACCACTTCTCACTCTCCTCCCTCCACTCCTCTCTCGCCGTCATTTCTCAGCCGCTAAATCAATTCTCCTTGATTTCATCTCCTCCGATCACCCTCATCATACTCTTCATCACCATCTTATTCGCGCCGATCATTCTATCCCGAAACCACTTCTTGATACTTCAGTATCTGCTTATGTTGTTTCTCAACACCCTGAACTCGCTTATCAGATATTTAATAAGATGAAGCGGCTTCGTTTTCGACCGAATTTGCTTACTTGTAATACTTTGCTAAATGCTCTTGTTAGGTCTAATTCTTCTCACTCTGTTAATTTGTCAAGACAGGTTTTAAAGGATGCAGTTAAGCTTGGTGTTCAACCTAATATTAATACTTTTAATATTTTGATTTATGGTTATTGTTCTGATAATAACTTCGATGAAGCGTTTCGGTTGATTGATCAAATGGGGGAATATGGTTGTTGTCCTGATAATGTTACTTATAATACTGTTTTGAATGTTTTGTGTAAGAGAAGTCAGTTGAGTAAAGTTAGGGAGTTGTTGCATCAAATGAAGAGTAATGGTCTTGTTCCTAATAGGAATACTTATAATATTTTGGTTCATGGGTATTGTAAGATGAAATGGTTGAAAGAAGCTGCTGAGGTTATTGAATTGATGACTGCGAGCAATATGTTGCCTGATGTTTGGACTTATAATACTATGGTTAGGGGTTTGTGTGATGAGGGTAGGATTGATGAGGCTGTTAAGCTTAGAGATGAGATGGAGAATTTGGGATTGGTTCCTGATGTTGTTACTTATAATACTTTGATTGATGGGTGTTTTGAGCATCGGGGTTCTGCTGCGGCGTTTAAGTTGGTAGATGAAATGAAGTTGAGGGGAGTCAAGGAGAATGCTGTGACTTGTAATATAATGGTTAAGTGGTTTTGTAAGGAAGGTAAGATTGATGAGGCGGGCAATGTAATGGTGAAGATGGCGGAAAGTGGGTTTTCTCCGGATTGTTTTACTTATAACACGATGATTAATGGTTATTGTAAAGCTGGAAAGATGGGAGAGGCTTTTAAGATGATGGATGAAATGGGAAGGAAGGGATTGAAAACGGATACTTTTACTCTTAACACCATATTGCACACTTTGTGCTTGGAGAAGAAGCTAGATGATGCATACGATTTGATCCTGAAGGCAAGGAGGAGAGGTTATATTCTTGATGAGGTAACGTACGGAACTCTAATGATGGGGTATTTCAAGGATGAAAAAGAAGATAGGGCAATGAAGCTTTGGGATGAGATGAAAGAAAAAGGGATTCTTCCCACTATTGTCACTTATAACACTGTAATCAGAGGGTTGTGTCTGTCTGGGAAAACTGATCAAGCTGTAGATAAATTGAACGAGCTTTTAGAGAAGGGTTTGGTCCCCGATGAAGCTACTAGTAACATAATTATTCATGGTTACTGCTGGGAGGGAGCGGTAGAGAAAGCATTTCAGTTCCATAACAAAATGGTAGAGCACTCTTTGAAACCAGATATTTTCACGTGCAATATTCTTCTCCGAGGACTTTGTAGAGAGGGTATGTTGGAGAAAGGTCTTACCCTATTTAACGCATGGGTATCTAAAGGGAAGCCCATTGACACTGTTACCTATAACATTATAATATCCTCGTTTTGCAAAGAAGGCAGACTTGAGGATGCTTTTGACCTTATGACTGAAATGGAGGAGAAAAATTTAGAGCCTGACCGGTATACCTATAATGCTATTGTGAGTGGGCTTACTAATGCTGGTAGAACCGAGGAAGCAGAGAAATTCGTGTCGGAACTTGCAGAGAAAGGGCAAGATGTGATAACTCCAAACATTTCTCCAGAGGTTGGTACAAGTGATATGATGTACTCAGAGCAAATAAGTAGTTTGTGTACTCAGAAGAAGTACAAAGAAGCAATGAAACTGTTTCAACAGGCAGAGCAGAAAGGAGTTAGTTTAAGTAAATATACATATATCAAGCTGATGGATGGACTTTTGAAGAGGCGAAAAAGCATATCAAAGGCTGCTAGATGAGATTGGCACAATAATTGTCACGGTACGTATTTTGGCATTTTGATTTATGTTGTCCATAATGTTGTATCATGATGGAAAGACAATGTTGTGATAGCACCAATGATGTCATGCAAGTTTCCATTTTCCAATATAATAGTATATAGTTAGTTTCTTTCAGCTATGTTGACTATTTAGCCTTTTGCCTCCATATGCATTTGTGTTATTTTGTTGGTTTCTAGAATTAACCATCGTTATAATATATAAGTTAAGTTTTCTGCTGTTTGCTGAAAGAATTTTACTGTTGTTGCATTCCTGCTCACTGCTGGACTTGTTTTGCTCTGTTGCTATGCTGTTTGTTGACCTGTTTCAGTGTTCTGTAGCTACAGTGGTGTAGTGAAGAGATATAGTTGTTGGTCTTTATTTACCTGGATGTATGTTTAGGAGTATCTCTTTTTATTTTGTACAATTGAATTGGAGTTGTTTTTATAGTTTTTTGGGTGTAGGAGTTGTTCTTAGTGTGGTGCTCTTTGGTTCTATTTTTTCCTTGTTGCGTTTTATAGGCAATCTATGTACTTTTTTAATAACCCAGGTATTTCTTGTGCCTTCAGTTGTGTAGTAATTCTAATTAAATTTGCTGTAAAAAAAAAAAATTTATCAGGACTTTTTGTGCATGTTCGGAGTATAAAATTCTGCAACATAAGTAGAGATTCTAATATGGCCAGGCTATATATCACATCAGCGTTCACTTGAAATTGAAACTTGTTCATTCAGTCCCTAGATTTATTTGTACTAATAAGACTAAGGTGCTTGTACTGAACTTTAATGGAGTGTGTATAAGCTTGACTGGCTGATCAAACATAGCTGGACTATTTTAGGGTTGTTCAAAACACTGAAGTAAATCGTACTGCAACATGTTTGTGTTCTTTATCCTCAATCTTCCATTTTTTTCTCCATGTGTGATTTTTGCTTGTTATTGATGATAGATTAGGAATTTTGTAGAAATTTGGTGTTCAGAATCTTTTTGATTTTTATTTCAGCTCTCGCTCACAACTCTCATTCCAAAGCACTCGATCTGCAACGCTCGCCTCTCGTCCTCTCCTGTGTGGATATTCAACTCGGGTATTCTTCATCCTTCTTTATGAACAAGTTCTTTCTAATTCAGTGAAGCATATATTCTGCATAGGTTGTTATTTACTATGGTATCAATTGAGTTTTATACATATTTTGCTTGTCTATAGGTGAACTTACCTGATTAATCGATGTATGCATGTAGTTGTTATTGTGGTACTGATTGAATTTAATTGTTGAAGTTCTTTAATTCTTCTCTTGTTAGAATTGAGTTTTCCCCCTTTCTTCATGTTGGAATTCATAGAAGTCAATGTTGTTGAGAGTTGTTTGAAATGAGGTTTTTGTGATTATTGTGCTTGATATTGCTCCTTATTAAGTTGTGGCTCCAATTGTTATAGAATTCTTTAATCAAACATTTACCATGCTGTAGGCTTCTTTACCATTTGATTTTTCCTTTTGTTTGTTTATGGACCGTGTATCTTGAAAATTTATTCGACATATTTTATGATCCTAAGGTTCTAGGCTTCCTCACAAACCGTATATATATGAGAGAGAATGCATTTGCAAGGGCTTGTCTCACTACTAGAATATTGAATCAAACTCTATTGATGCCCAGTTGCTTCTTATCAGTTTTTTATGTTTGTTAAACTTAAAGTGAGCTATGGATTATTTATAGGCCAGCTGCTTATTAGTTTTTATATGTTTGTTAAACTTTTAGGTCAAGATAATATATGGGTTCTATGGTTATAGTTTCAACTGTAGTTATTTGTTGTACATGTAGAGAGGGTGTTCGCGGTTCGGTTTGGTTCGGTTGGTTTTTAAAAGATCATCTAAACCAAACCAAACCAATGCGGTTATGATCGGTTCGGTGCGATAATTAAATAATTAATAAATGTATTAAAATAAAACTAAACACCTTCATGTTTGTCCTAATAAAAGGAAAGTGATATATTGTCAAAATAATATATGATATTGTACCATGAACATGCAATCTTTCTAACTATGAAGTTTTTGATTTCATTCTCCATACAAAAGAACATTACATTACAATATCAAAATGAGTGTCTCACCACATGCAATATGGGTGACAATATTACAGTACCAAACCAAACACTGTGAGTGATATTGTTTAAATACCAAAATGAGTTTTTCACCAAAGTTAAATTGATTACAATACCAAAAAGAACATTACATCAAAAGACCATTACACCAAAAATTAGAAATAATGACATGAAATTTTGGAATATAATAAAAATTAAAAATTTTAGTTAAATGTTGCGGTTCGGTTTGGTTCGGTTTTCAGAAATGAAAACCGCGAACCTAACCAAACCGCGCGGTTCACCTAAAAAATCATCCAAATCCATCCAAACCAAATGCGGTTTTTGCGGTTTTCGGTTTGGATTGGTTCGGTTTGCGGTTTTACTTTTGGTTTGGTTCGGATACGATCACCTCTATGTAGAGCTAAGGCTGCTTCCTGGTGTTTGATTTTCTCTTTATTTATACTAGTATACTTTGACACACATATGTAGTGTCTAATAGAAACTTGCCTTTTGGTTTTTGTGTTTCCCTAAATGTTGTGTTTTGCATAGTTGTGCTTCTCAACACTCAATTTGTTTTTGTTTTTTGAGGTTTGCTCCTCTGAGAAGATAGGAAAATTGGTTTATTAACAGTTAACCTTCTGATGTGAAGTTTTTTGCTTAATTAATTGCTTTTATAATGTTGGTTCTGATGTGTGTCAAATGCTAGATTCATTTTCTCTTGTGTTTTTGAGGGGATAGGAATAATGGAAATAAAGTAAAAGAATCAGGTTTTGATTATACCTAGTTTTTGATTGAGGAGTAGGAGTGAAAAATTGGCAAAGAAATGTAAGAGACACAATGCTAGTGGTGGGGGTTAATTGTAGTTATTAACATTGCTAAAGTGCTCTATTTTGAAAAGAAGTTACCAAGGCAAATAGTATTGCATCTCAACACAGAAATGCCTTAGAAAAGAATATTATACTGTAATTGTTACTCTTCAAAGTCTTAAAGAGCACTTTTCTACTACTGAGAAGCACGGCAATATTAAGTTTGCAGCTGATAACTATAGAACAAGATACAATTTCAAGACCAAACTATTATTAAGTAACAGAAATTGTATAAAAATATCAGAGCAAATTAAGTAGTTAGTTCACCACCAAAAAAAAAATAAAAAAATTAAGTAGTTAGTTTCCTTTTATGTTGGAGAGCTTCATTTACTGATTGAAGTTGATTTCCTTATCCTAAATGAAATTTACCTTCAAATCTAAGTTAATTGTTGCTTTTCCCTTTCCTAATCTTGGTGTCACCATTTTACATCATCTCATATTCTTGTTACTTTCTTTCTATATGTACAGGTTTGATTGTGACTGAAAAAATATTGAAGCATTTGTTGGATAAAAAACAGTTATCCAGGTAATTTCAAATGTAATAGCCATATGTTGTTATTTTTGGGTGGCCTTGGCCATAAATGTTCTGGATTGAAGTAGTTTTCTTACTGTTTTTTAAATGTATTTGATTGACTACATTACATTAAGGATTTCATCCTTTCCCAAAAAACCTATACTCCTATAGGATGTAGGAAATGAAATAGCAAAAAAATGGTATTTTCCTTTCTGTCCCTTAAAAATTTTACTTTTTTTGCTGAGACAAAAAATGTGAAGCTTAATAACCACAAAATCCAAGTGTTCATTTGAGGAAAGTTCCAATGACATTCACTCAAGACTTAAGAGTCATTTGAACTATGATGTGAGTTTCATGTGCATCTTACACAAATGAAACTCCCACCAAGGAATGACAGTTATCACCCTTAATCTAGTGGCTTAAAATCCACAGATGAATTGCTTTATGATCGTGGTCGTGGTCCATGTACGTATGGGACTTGTTCTAAATTGTGTTGATGAAGGTCTTGATCTCATGATGCTGTTTGAATTATATGTAAAGAGTCAAATGCTTTATTTCTGTACCATTTTTTACTGCATGAGTATTTTGAGCCTAACCATCTAATTTGTTGTCAAAATTTGTGTTAAAAAATCATTTCTCTAATTAGTAATTCTTACAAATTTCGTAATTATGTACTAGTTACTAAACCCAATTGACCCTGAATATGCACCCTCCTTTTCAAACCTTATCTTTGATATTGTCAATCCATGTAACCTTGGTGAACTCGAGTTTAATAGCTATACTACATAGTGCTTATATGGTTGATATGCTGCTGATTACTTGTTTCTTGTGTATTTTTCTACATCATATATCTACAGTTCCTACATGTATAGAGGATAGAGATAGGTCTGGATATGCTAAGGGCCCATTTGTTATAGATTAAAAAAAGTGATTTTTACTTTGTATTTTTAAAAATGATTTTCATGAGAACTATATCAAAAATAGTAAAAGTTATTTTGAACTCATTTTGTTGTAAATTAGAAGAGTGGGTTGGGGGTGGGGGTGTTGGGTAGCTCAACTGGTTTAAGCTAAGAGTTAAAGGACCAGGGTGTTCAAGTCCTGGTGAAGGAGAAAAATGCTAACATTAACAACCAGTTTCAAGGTTAGTGCTAAATACGAGGATAGTGCTGTATATTTCCAATCTTATTTATAGAGTTGTATTGGGTTGATTGTTAGAAATTTAATTTAATTTATATTATTAAATGTTTAATTTTCTCTTCTAATACTTGTTCACGAAATAACAAAATTAGCGTTCTATCTTAATTTTAGTGTGTGCAACAGATGTTGATATCTTTTTTTGTCGTTTTCCAACTCTGTTGAACTTATTGAAATGGAATTGGTTGTGATGCCTTAAATTTGTGAGAATGCAATGTGATTAGATTCCCTACATGAACTCTATTAATATATTCTTTAATACTGTCTTGCAGAAACTTAATTGGAGCCTAAACCAAGACTAAGTCGTTTTGATCCCAGGATAAGTTTGTATTGCTTGTATATTTTAATCAGGAGAAGTACTGTAACTGAACTTGGACTTCTGAAATCACTGAAAAACATACTTAGTATGTCAAAAAGAGGATTAAGAAGTAATGTTACTATTATTCTATGCCTTAATAGACTTAGAGTGTTAAAGAATGACAAAAATCCGGGGTTAGAGCCACCTGTCAATGGCAAAAGATTGTGGTTCTCTTAAATTTCTTACAATACTAATTTGTAGTTGGTACTATTTTTCCTCTAACAAGTATCAACATGAATGCACAGGGGGTCTAAATGTAGTTGTTTGGTAGGTTGTCAAATAGCGGCTATACTAGTGGCGGTGTAATCTACAACATTGCAGAATTTGAACAAACCGCTATTCTTCCCCTAAACGCTATTTAGTACAAAGTGTTGTCAAATAGTAGTTGTGGTAGCACTATAGCATTGTAGCATGGAATAATATGAACAAATTGCTATTTTCCGCGACCCTTTATTGATAACATTGTTGTAGTTGCAGAACTTGATTGGCTGCCAATAGTAGTTGTTGTAGTTGTGGTAGCACTATAGCACTAATTTTGTTGAATCTCTTGCATAGAATAAGAATAGTTGGATATAGTATGTAATGTGTGCTCCTGTTTTGATTGGAGCTCTATATACTGGTTCTTGATTTGCTGTGTGATTATAGCTTGAGTAGGAAATTATTGTGATGTGAGTTTACGAATATTTCATATGTTTTTAATTATCTTTTTAATCTTAATAATTAAATAAAGATTTTATGATCTAGCGCCTCTTTTGGATGTTATGAATTTAAAACAATCCCACTAGATTTCATCCCTAATCTAGCGCCTCTTTTGGATGTTATGAATTTAAATATAAGTTACATTTTTTTTTTGGTTCAAAAATATAAGTTACATCTATGACTAATAGATTGATTCATTGGAAATAAAAGAGTTAAATTAAATAAAGGGTAATTTAAAGACATTATTTTTAAAAACTAGAGAAGTAATTCATATTTGTTAATATCTTATTCCAAAGAGTAAGTTTAAAAAAAATAGAGGCAAGTGTTCTTTACACTTTGTTTGGGAGTTTAGAGGGGAATTGAGTTGAGGACAATAGAGATATCTTTCACCTTCTTTTAGAGTATTTTTTGAAGGGAATAATAAATGAATGTTTATAATTAATATGTTTTTAATATTAAGAGTATTACAACGTCATATATTGAATTTGGAGAATTTACCCAAGTCTCCCAATACCCACAAAAATCCCACTCTAATACAATTTTAAGCTCCCCTAATTAGGAGAATTTTGTATCATGAAGAAACATGAACACCCAAAGCTCTTCCCTCCCAAAACCCTTCATTCTTTCCAATTTATCCATTTGTTTTAAAGCTCTCTTGTCCTAAACTTTCAAACAGACCCTTAAAGAAGAATTCAGTTGGGACAATGAGTAGTCTCCAGAGGATAGGGGAGGTGATAGGGATATTTTGAATGGAGGGTGTGTGTGCATATTGGGTATGGGTTAAGATACTTTATACAATACCTACTATTTTAAGGGGGAAAGGGATGGATGGTGTATGTGCATATTGGGTGGGGGTTAAGATACTTTATATAATACTTACTATTTTAAGGGGAAAGGGGGTGCGGTTGTCAAGAGATAGAGATGGGGTCCATGGCCTCTAGTAGAATAGCCCAAGTTGTTTTTTTTTAATTAATTTTTCCTCTTCTCTTTTGGTGAAAGTGCTCACTGCTCATGATGAATGGGCTAACATAGTCATTTACGGTTTACCCCCTAAATTTGGAAATTTACAAAGATCTATAGAAGCCCATAAATTTATAAAATGTGAGCGGAACAATATCTTGAAAATAAAGAATAATCTATACCTATATTTAGGAGATATATCAAATTTTGGTGTAGTTTTTTCCTTTCATTTTTACTCTATTTTTTTAGATAAGTTTTTACTCTTGGGTCCTCTTTATTAGGTTTTTTTTTTTGGCTAGAATCTTTATTAGGTTATTTAAACTATTATCTATTACTATATATACTATATATAAAAAGGATACAAATTTTTGGGATGACTTTTCATTATTCTTATTTTACCCTAAAAAAAATAAATTCCATATAAAAATAGATTTTCAATTTTTTTAGTAAATAATATATTTTTTCTTCTTAATAACTAAGCACAACTTCCACATAAAAGTAGACTTTCAGTTTTTTTATAGTATAAAAAAATATATTTTTTCTTCTTAATAACTAACCACAACAAAAAAGGATGTTACAAAGTTATCAATTGACTAAGTCCAATAAAAAAGGAGATTAAGTAGTTATTTATATTTGCACAATAGAGAATATTGATCACAAAAAAAAGAATATCGATCATACAAACGGGCACGGCGTGCCCGTTTGACGGCTAGTATTTTTAATTTTATTATTCTTTATCCAATAAAATTTCTATACACATATAAATTGACATAAAAAAAAAAGTTTGCAACAGGTCTTTTGTAACATTTTTTTTTCTAGTTATAGCATTTACTTTAAAGTATTTCATTTGTAATTTTATCCTTATTTATTCGGTGAAACAACAGGTCTTTTTAAATAATCATATAAAACTTTGCAACTTGAATGATTTTTGTCGAAGAAAAGGGACAAATAGACACTAATGTGACCATTAACATGCCATTAATAATAATAATCAACAATTGTGACTTAAAATGTTGTGTGTAATTTCTTCAATTATTACTTACTATGTTTTTTTTTCTTTCTGAATTCAAATTGCTGATTAACGACCATTTGGGTGCAATATTCACACATCATTTTCCTCGAAACTTAACCGGGTGAGCATTGGAAAGTGTATTCCTCCTTGCATTGAGATGGACTCAAGATTGTTGGATTGTGAAATGGAATCAAAATAGATATTATTGATAGTTTGAAGAGAAAAAAGATAAATTTCATTGAATTTGATGATATTGTTAATAATTGTAGACATTTTTTTATACACATTTTAGAAACTCTCGTGTTGAATTTGTTACGAGACAAACCAACAAGATTATTCATGCTCTTATTGTAAATTGTAAGAATAACCACATGTCTTACTAATATTCATATTTTTGTTAATATTCTAATATGTATTTGATCAATTATTATGAGTGAAATGCTATAAGCATATTTTGTTCTTCCAAAACATAAGATTCCATGAGTCACAAAACGTATCATGTGATTGCTTTTTGAAGTAACTATCATTATTCTCTTGTGAGAAAAGTTGTTTGTCTGTTGTTAAATGGAGCTATATATGTGAAAAATGGTAGCTAAGACGTGATATTGTTGCATGTATGATGAAACCATAAAGTGCTACTGCTAATATAGTATATGTGCATGTGTAGACCTAATTTTAGTTATAACCACAGTTCATTTAAAAAAAAAAAGGTCTAAGCAAACACAATTTAAATTTTATTTATGATCCAAATATTCACATTTCGATAAGCACATTCCGATAAGCACGAAAGGTAGAAAAACATACGCAATAGGTCCAAAATTTACATAATTAGCAAAAACATTTTTTATTGGTAAACACTCCGGTATCCAGTGTTTAATTGAGTACGAGTATCTTTTAAATAAAATTTAATATGCATTTATAATAAAATAAATTAAGTTTTAAATAAATTTAGTTTACAGTGTTTGTACCCAAAAAAAATAAATTTAGTTTACGGTGTACAAGTAATCAACGAAACACTTACAAAAAAAAAATCAACGAAACACTTGAGTACTTAAGAATTTAGGTTATTTGTTTTATTTTTTATTTTTTTATAAAAGCAAGGTGTGCCTAGCAAGCTAAGGCAGCACCAAAAAATAGATATATAAAGAAAGAAGTCAAAATACAAAGAGGGGGGACATAAACCGAACCCTCAAACTAGCAAAATCTAAAACAAAGAAGACCTAACCTATTACTAGAATAGTCTTCCCTAATTACATGAGGAATATCAATCCACCAAACAAAGTTTTGCAACGAAAGACCAAAATTAGCTAATTTGTCCGCATAATGATTACCCTTCCGAAACACACGAGTGATCGTAAAATTCATACTTAAAGTCTCGAACAAACAGTTTTTCTAACGGTTTCTTAAAGACCAAGGCACCATATTAGGAGACTTAAAAGCTAAAACCGCAAGCTTTGAGTCACATTCCACCCACAAAGAATGCCAACCTCTATCAAAGGCAGCTTCGATGGCACACATGACACCATAAAGCTCTGTAGCAAAAGCATTAGAATTCCCAAACAAGCAGAAGGACCCGGACTACCATGTGTTGCACCATTAGTATTACATTTAATCCAAAGAAGCAAAGGAATTGAATTAACATTCCATGTACCTTAAAGTTTTGTTAGATATTTATTGGAGTATCATCCAATCATTTAATGACATCTATTTTTTATATTTAATTTGTTAATTTTATTTTGTTATATAATATTGGTCTCAACTTTCTGAATTTAGTATTTTAATTTTTCATATTAAGTCTTTGTTATTGTTATTTCTCAAATATTCGAGGTTAAATTTATTAAGTGTCAAACAAATAGTATGATTGTTCACACTTTAGCTTTGTTCACACTCTAGCTACGGTATGTTTTAAGACTATCATTGTTTTTTATTTGATTATTCTTTGTATTGATAATTATTTGATTAATGAAATGAGTTAAGTTTGTTATTATTTTCAAAAAGAAAAACTAAACTCTCGGGTCAGCACTACATTTCCAAGATATTGTCCATTTTAGGCGTTGTGCGAGTCCTCACGGCTTTGTCCTGTGTAAAAAGTGTTTCATTGAATTGAAAAGTGTGAATATTATATAGGGAAAATGCATCTATAGGTCCTTTAAGTTTTACGTTTATAACATCTAGGTCCTTCCATTTATTTAAAAATGATGACATGAATGTTACAAATTACAAACTTAAAGGACCAATTTGTTACTTTTAAAAACGTAAAAGACTTATTTTTTACTTAAAAATTTAAATGACCTATCTGTTACAAATGTAAAACTTAAAGACCTGTGTATACATTTTGCCTATTATATATAAACTACTCTTAACCTCGACTCTCTCGTAAAATGTACCGTAACAATTATATTTTCAAATAAAACAGATTGTGGCTCTATTTGGTAAGCCAAATAAGCTAGCTTATAGCTTATAAGCTAAAAGCTTTGTTTGGTAATCGTTTTTAAAAAATAGCTTATAGATTATTTTTCAAACACTCTTTCAATTAACTTATGAGCTTATAGCTTATTATCTTTTCTTCCAATTTTATCCCTATCATTTTTTATGTCATTTTAAAGGACATAAAAGTAAATTAGCGGTTGGACTAACTTATTATCATTTTTATGCCATTTCATACTTAAAAGTTAGTCCAACCACTAATTTTACCAAAAACTACAAATTCAATCAGCTAACTTATTCGCTATAAGCTAAACACTAGTTTATAAATTATCCGCTATAATTAGCTCATCCGCTATAAAATAATTTATCAGTTTTCCGGTATTTTTTACCAATCAGAGCCTGTGTATGATTTGATTTCACACCCAAGTTATGCATACTTGCTACACGACCATATAAAAATTGGGTAGACTAGGGAGCTTTTATGCTTTTTTGATTCTTTTTAACTCTAAAATTTCCCTTATTTATGCAAGGACGCTGCATTTGGAATCTTAACTTTCTTGCTCTTTATGATATATATACCTAAGTGTTTTTTTTTTTTTAATTTGATGTGACAAAAATTAGTTATTAAGACCTAGCATCTCCATAATAACATGTTAATTGTTAAAGTCCATTGGCATCCAAAAAGCTAGACTTTGTTTATTTTTTTAAAAAAAAATCATTTGTCTTAATGATTTTTATTACAGAGAAAAGGTGAATTAATTTGGTTCTTGATGATGTTTGGTAAGCTTTAATGGGAAAAGTGGTTAATATTTATGTACGATGCCTCTTTTAGAGGCTCACATTACTATTTTTTGATTCCCTTAGAATATTATTTTTGGACCCAGAAATCTAACACAAATCTTGAATCATTTTGATTCTCGAAGCAATCACAAACCCAGAATATTGGGCTTTCTAGCTAGTAAATTTATATAATCTTTAACCCTCTTTTTATAACCATCAATGATTTAGGTTCACTTCCTTTGCAAGAAAAAAAAAAGGTACTTAATGAAATGTCGGCAATCATTTTGTAAAATTGTGGTTGAAATTAGATATATGTCTCTATTTGGTTTATTATGATGACATAAACCTTGAGACACACTTTGTTTATACGTACTATACTATCTTTTGTGAATCTTTGTGTACTATATAGGGAAGGGAAGGGAGGGACACTTAAAGTTTGAGGACAAAATATAATTTGGGAATCTCATGCTTCACATTATCTTAAGAAATTTTCCTAATTGGGAAATGATCATAACTAGCTAACAATACAATGTATGTGCCTTGCTTTATATCATTTATCTTAAGATATTATCTGTTTTTTTATACTTTTGATATAACTTTTTCTATAACCATATCATAGGTAAAAATAAAAATTGTATATCCTCATTTAATAATGATTCATATCTCTATTTAAAAATTATGTTAGACACAAAAAGTGAATTTTTCATTCCCAAAAAAATTTTCTCTTGTAAAAATAAAATAAAAAAGTCTCTTTATGTATAAAAATGGAAGATTGAGAACCTCTAATCATATGTATACTTAAAGTGTCAATGTTCACTATTATCCGAAGCAACTGCATATCAATTTTGATATAACTATTTTACAAGAAGAAAGCCAAAGTATGTTATAAATCACTTTCAAAGCATAAGAAATACTAAAAAAATAATGAATGATATGATATTGCATTTTCAATACCATATTATTTTAATTTTTTTAGATAGAACACATACAAAACAAACTAAATGACACACTTAACATATCATGTACGAAATTTGATATAAAAATTTATAGTATGTATGTATGTTTGTTGTGACATTCTACAATAGAATTAAAATTAATATTAATAAAAATACATAAATTTGTGCATATAACATTAATTAAATGATTTACTGTAAAAAAGTTAATTAATTAATGATTTATTAATCAATAGTTGAAATTTGCTTCACAGAAGTGAATTGTTCAATTTAAAATATCTAATCCAATAAATAAATAATTTAATTGTTGCTACAATTTTAAAAGAAAAAATACAACTGGTACTTCCATTTCATTTATTAAGGTCCTATTTGGAATAGTTTCATGTTTTGAAATTTTCAAAAATTAAAATTAATTTTTATTTTGAGCTTTAAAATTTCAAAAATCAAAATTAGTTTTGAGTTTTGAAATTTTGAATATCAAAATCAATTTCAAACATAAAATTAATATTCGTCATAAAGATAGCTTAACCTAAACAGTTTATAGCACTCATTTGAAAACATAATTAAAATATTACAAATATATAAGTAACGAATTTATTTAATAGCAATTTTAATTATAGTGGTTGAAAGTGGTAGATCTCGACACATGTTTATCAGAGTGGTGACCAATGGTTTTCAAAAGTGTTGTGGTTGATTGTGGTTGTGGCGGTAGTGGTGGTAGTCGATGGTGGTGCAGATGGAGCGGTGGTTTTCAATGGTCATATTGGTTTGGAGTCATGATTGGTGGTTGAAGTGGTGACTGGGATTAGTCAAAGTGGTAGTCGATGGTGGTCAGATTGGTGATTAAGGTGGATGAAGTGGTGATTGATAATTAGAGTGGTGGTTGACAATGGTCGAAAGTGATGGATGATGGTGGTCGAAGTGGTGATCATATTGGAAATCAAATGTGGATAAAGTGGAGATCAAATGTGATCATATAATAAGGGTTAGTGGTAGTCGAAGTGGTGATTGACGATGGTCTAACTGATGGTCAAAATGGTGATTAAAATTCTAAAACTTAACTATTATTTTTTTAAAAAAAAATTAGTTGAAAATTATTTTGTAATTAAATAAAAAATCAAGACAATTCCACTTTAGCCAAACATATTTTGATTTTGAAATCCCCTTTCAAATTAAAAACCAAAAACTCACTATACCATCCCAAACTAGGCCTAAACTTACTCATTAATGTTTACAAATAGATACTCAGCTAATGACAAGAGTTTAACATTATAATCTAATAAAAATAATCTTCATTGCCAATTTTTTTTTTTTTTCACCACTGGTTTAATCTGATTGGGGATCAGTTCTTG
The DNA here is from genome assembly GCA_030408175.1 of Trifolium repens. NCBI lineage: Eukaryota > Viridiplantae > Streptophyta > Magnoliopsida > Fabales > Fabaceae > Trifolium > Trifolium repens. The sequence goes on along the minus strand of CP125836.1, from coordinate 56,829,415 downwards.
TAGCAAGTGGTTCCAGCTTCCTTTCGATTGAAGTTGCGGGGATCGAATTGTGATTCTCCCTACCAAATTCATGACCAATCACCACTAAACCAACTAACTATTGGTATCTTTATTGCCACTTTTATTAATTATATAATTTTAAAATATAATATGAATGATGTCTTTGATTATTACTTGCACAATGACATTATGTTAGATTCTGCCTTCTACCCCACTGCAAGCTTTATTACCATGATATTTTGATCTTATCATTTTTCATGTGGTCAGGGAGAGATTGTCAATCAGAACAACATGCACTATCTCAACCAAGAGAATCTAGAGTTTGTCAAACTAGGGACACCAACACCAACCTTTATTTGTTTTAGTTGCCAAATTACTCCCACTTTCAAGTCCTTTCTCACAAAGCTTTCTAAATAATTTTAAAGTGTTCATAAGTGTCTCCAATATGCTCTAACATTTAAACCCTACCTTTCAGCTCATATATCCAATTCCAATTCCTTTGCTTGCAAAACAGCACTATTTAATATTCCCTCAAGCATATATATAAATATAATCTTAGTTTTTATTATAATTTTAAATATTCATTTTAAGGTACAATGTCTTATTAATTGACCTGGTGCTGAAAACATGAAAATTCCAATCATTTTTCTACTTTAAACAAGGTGAATCTTTTTATCAAGAGTTCTACATTAATCATAGCTGAGACTATAGAAGTCATGACATCACTATCATTATAGGAAGAAAAAAACAAATAATGATAATGATTAATCATGTGAGTAAAATATATAACTCAATAATGAAAGAATTTAATTACTAAAGCTGCATGTTTATATTTAAAAGCTGCCATATATGCAGTGGTCACAAGCTGCTTATTATGTATTGGCCTTTTATTAATTATGTGCTTAAAACTTTATTGTAGTGTGTCCTTGTTCTTTAAAAGAGTGATAAAGATGGAACTTTCATCTTAGACTTTTTGGAGAAACATGCAATATATGTATGTGGATGAAAAGAAACATATGGTATGAAAATAGAAAGAGATAATGGCAACATGAGATGTCATCCTCATATGAACAACTATGGTAGTTGATCGGTTGAAATGGGGCAGGAAAGTTGTACTATGATGTTTACATAAGTGCTATCCAACCATATTCTGGCTGAAATGCTACATATATAGTACATACTTCCAACTTCCAAGCATTTTCCACATAATATCACAATCTAAGAGAGTTTATTGTTAGAATAGAAAATATTTATTAAGATATGCATAACTTTTATTATATTTGTTGAGAAAATATCTCATTAGGTTAGTTTTATTCTAAGCCATTTAATTTAGGGATTTAGTTTAGATTTAAATATATTCACTTGGCTATAAATACCAAGGTAGTATCATAATATTGAGTATGTAAATATTACATGTAAATATTCTATGTAAATATTCTATTAAGTTCATTATCAATAATATTCATATTTTCTTATTATTTTCTCCAATTCTTCCCCCTAAATACCACAAATTCAACATGGTATCACAACCATGGTATCCACCTTGAAACATAATTCTGCTGCAACTTCTTTCCGAGAAAAATTAACTCTCAGTTATTCTTCGCTTTACCTTTTTTCTTCATATAAACCCTAGCCGTCATTAGGATTTCTTTATATTTTGTTCCACCTTTGTGGTTCTTGTTTACCTTCTTTGTTTTCTATTCTAACCTTATTTATGTTACCCTGACACCTTCAGTACGTGCCACTTTTACATGAATCCTTTAACTTTACCCACCGTTCAAGATTGATCGTTAGTCTCTCTTGTTCTTTGTTTTGGTGGTCTTAATTTCCCGTTTGTGATACTTTAATCCGCGGTTCCCGTTTGTAATGCTTTAATCTGCGGGTACCGTTTGTGATGCTTTAATCCGCGGGCTTCCCGTTTGTGATGCTTTTATCCGCGGGATTCCCGTTTGTGATGCTTTAATCCGCGGGTATTTTTACATAATTTGATACGGATTCATTACTTCGGCCGCTGCTCTACTACTTCTTTGGTTGCTGCTCTTCATTGGATATGCTATCAAAGGATTTGGTTTATTTTCAGGGTTAATTTTGTAATAAGCTTAAAGCTTAGTAAGCTTTAGCTTGAGGGGAGTGTTAGAATAGAAAATATTTATTAAGATATGCATAAGTTTTATTATATTTGTTGAGAAAATATCTCATTAGGTTAGTTTTATTCTAAGCCATTTAATTTAGGGATTTAGTTTAGATTTAAATATATTTACTTGGCTATAAATACCAAGGTAGTATCATAATATTGAGTATGTAAATATTACATGTAAATATTCTATGTAAATATTCTATTAAGTTCATTATCAATAATATTCATATTTTCTTATTATTTTCTCCTATTCTTCCCCCTAAATACCACAAATTCAACATTTATAATTATGAGGTAATATGGTATGGAATGAATACCATTAGTTGCATGTATTTTTAATTATCATTTCTAGTAATAATTTAAGTGGAAATTGTATGTTTTGCTTGAGAAATCTACAAGCTCCAATACAACCTTTTTTGTTTGTTTTTGTGTCTATGCTATCATATTATGATAAATGAGAAAGTCAGTTCGTTTAAATTTTCTTATGTGTTGGACTATCAATTGAATCCCATTTTGGACATTTTTTAGGCCCAAAAATTAGAAATTCATTTTTTAAAAAGTAACTGCGTGACATGGTTAATCATTTTGATCGGTTCAATATCAAATTAATAACAAATAGACAAATGTTATTATATTATTTCCGAGAGTATTTTCTTCTTTATTAGTTTTTAAACCTGGGTTATATTATCAACAACAACAAAAAATTGAACCTCGATCATTTAACTTCTTTTAACTTTAATTCAAACAAGTTGATTTGCCCATCTCGATCTATGTCAACCCAACTAATATTGAAAGTTGTATATGTTGCTAGTAGTAATAAATAAGTTTTTTCTTGAAATTGCTCAATTTGTTTTACGTTTACGAAATATAAAGAACTATTCCTACTGTTCCACTACAAGAAAATACAGTATTTGCTACCAAAATTTTGCTACAAACAGAGTTCCTAGTTAATCTCAATTAAAAATCCCTCCATTTTACTAACCAAATCATTTTTTAATTAATATTTATTTTTTTCTCTTCCGTTAGTTATTATTTTCTTTTTCAATTATTTTTAGAGGATTAGTATTTTCATTTCATTTTCAATTACTTTTTTTTTTTCTGTTTCAATTCAATACACTTCCTCACAAAAATCAATTCCACACAAATCGCTTAATCTCATAATCACTTCTACACAAATCGCATCTCAAAATCACTTCCACACAAATCGCTTAATCTCATAATCACTTCTTCCTCACAAATGGCTTGAATCGTGACGCTTTTTCCTCACAAATTGATCTCAGAATCGCTTCCTCACAAATCGCTTCATCACAGAATCGCGACGCCGTTTCCTCACAAATCAATCTCGAATCGCAACTTGCTTCATCTCAGAATCGTGATATCGATCTCAGAATTGTAATTCGATCTCAATCACTACTTCGCGCTTTCGCTCTTTCGCGCTTTCGTTCTCGTTGAAGATCTATAGGTACTGCTGCTACTTCCGAGTTTCAAAACCTTCTAGGATTCTTCATGTATTTGATTTGATATGATAATATTGTAATGATTCAATTTTCTGAAACACCAAACTTCTGGTTTCTTAAATCTAAACATGTGATGTGTGAATTAATTTTATTGCATAATTGCATCATGAGTTGTGGAACATATTGAGTATGATTTTGTTTCGATTACTCTGATTTGTTATGGTAATTGATTCCGATTTGTCATCGATTCTGTTTTCAATTGAATTGTATTGAATTTTGGATGGATTTGGTGTTAGTTAGGGTTTGAATATTTGATTATATGTGCTTATTACATTTCAACACTTGTTAGGTTCTTTACGAGATTTTTCAAGGTTGAAAATCTAGGAAGTGTAGTCGATTGATTGATTAATTGATTGATGCTACAACGAATTGGGTGAATTTTTCTATTGATATTATATGTTTATGCTTTTGTTAATTGTTGATATTGGTTTTATGATGCATTTTAAGAGTTTGTTGTTTGTGCTTTGTTGTTAGATTTAGAGTGAATTGGCATATGGTACTGTGATAGTTTCTTTTTGGAATTAGAGGAATGTTTGAGATTTTGAACATGAGCTGTTTTTACTATTTAGAGTGAACATGAGCTGTTTGAGATTATACACTTTTTTGGAATTAGAGGTCTGCAACTAGTTCTTATAACACAACATGCTACTTTATTCTATTGCAATTATAAGTGTGTTGTGTTAAGTAGAAAGCAAAAATACTTGTAGCAATCCACTAAGGATTTTTGTGATTCAAATGAGAAAGATATACTAGTTCTGTTAGCTGCAAAAATTGTTGTACTGCTATTAAACTAGTGAACAAGAAAATTATGTAAATGTCTTGAATACTTATGGAGAATGCAGTACTTTCTGCACTTATAAAAGCTACCTGGATTTGCCCTACAGCTTTGTTTTGTTTTTGGTAGTAAATGATGTAGATTGTGTTATTTTATTATGTATTTTGGGTTTTGATTTGAAATTGTTTATTGTTTTAATTGGTTTTGATTTATTATGAACCATTTTCTTGTAGTTTGGAATAGAAATAACCGTTAATATTTGTTTAGCTTTATTGAGTAATTAATGCTATATAACCATAGATTGATTTGAAATTATAGGGTTGTATAAACTAGTGACAAAAAACTAACAAGTGGTAACACTTCCCTCCCTCAAACTATAATCATGAGACCTGACCGAAGTTGGATGATGCGAAGAAAGGATTATAATGGTCAAGTAACTGAAGAATTTAAGAAGAGTTACGAAATGCTGCAAATGACTTTGATATTGACAATAATCATATAGGTTAGACTTGTTATAAGGTGAATATTCTGTCTCTATGTTAGAAATAATTGGCTATGCAAAATTTATGCAAGGTTATATAATTAAATATACATATTCATGTAATACTCTTGCAAATGTTATTGATAAATATAATTATATCTCATTGCATCGTCCCTGAGATATATGTCATCTATGAGATCCTTGACAATCTGCAATGTCTCCGATCTTAGCCACCTCTGAGATCTTAGTCGAATTGTGTATATGTGGAGCACTATTCACTTTGAATTGGTTTTTTGCTAATTGTGATTTTGAATTGCTATGGTTTAGATTGAATCAATTGGTTGCCTGTGATTTTTTCTTTTTGTACTAGCAGGTTGGATAATTTGAGTCGGTGCTTAAGGTGTCCAACTGTCTCCGATTTAGGCTGTATATGCTGAATGTGGATGGTCTCCTTACTGGAATTAATTATATATTTGTTATGCCATGGAAGAAGATGATAAGAGCAAGGAAACAGAAAAGGAAAAACAACTTCGATGAGGATGGGAATATTTCTCACTGAGTCAACCACCAACAGGAACATGGTAAAGCTTTGTTGATCCAATCTAAGCTCTTTCTTAGATTGTAGTCTTTTATCTTGATTGCATCTCATGTAGCAGTTTGAAGGGAACACTCTACTTTATATTTATTTATCTGTACATACATGTCTACGTTTCATGATCTTTGCTTGGTCAATTTTCATGACTAATTTGCAGGTTATATCTCATGTCAAAATTTCATTTGAAATGTGAGTGTTCCAATGATAGTAGTGTTGTGGACTGCGATGTCATGTAGCGATTTTTTTTTTCTTGATTTATCATTCTTCATTGCTCGAATGTTACTTACTGCTCTATAGTTTGTTGGTATTAGAATTTATGGGAGATCCCATCTTTAATTCTTTACATGTGTGTGCGAAATGTCATATAATGTGAAGTAATACACTTCTTTGGTTGGCTATTATTGACATGTATCATTGCTCCTGAGTGGAATCTGGCCTCTCCTGGCAGTAATCTTTCTGTCGTGGTCCACTCCATTGTCATGGTGAATTAATTTTGACTGTGACACTCCATTGTCATGAACATGACTCTTTTGCCATATCCAACACTTCAATGCTATTTCCCTTTGTTTAAGCATCAGAGAATGTGAATTTGAAAGACTTGTTACTCATTGGTTTCAGGTTTTGCGGCCTGTATAGACGATTTTTGAAGACTTGTCGACAGAACACAATCTGAAGTAAATATGATTATAGTTGTTTTCTCTAAATCACATCCAATAAAAGGTGATGTGACTATTGATCTGAAACTCTCATTTGATGACAGACATACGCTATGACAGTGGTTGGATCAAGTCCATCAGAAGTTAACCGAAGAGATATATGAATTTATAGGTTCCTGAATTTATTGGTTCCATATTATCCTTATTGGTTCCATAATTGATTTCTAGTCGAACTAGTATGATGTATGAATTTATTGGTTCATGTATTCTAACCATACTGCGTTATGAACTTTATTTATAGGGACATGCTTGGATTAGTAGAGCATCAAGATGGTGAAATTCAGTTGGGAAAGTAAGCGAAAACCATCCAGGTAAAGCTTCTCCATCTTATGTTCAGTTACTGAAATGTGTTTTAAATGTCCTCATTTTTATTATTTTGTTTATACATATAGGTTACAGAGGAAGTGATTCAAATTGATGTGAACTAGAGAACAAATCTACTCCTTAGTCTGCAAGTATGAAGGTAATGGATAGACTTAATCTGCAGGTTATATGACTATGATATGAATATTATACCTTATACTTGTTTCGTAGTTATCAGTGCTAAATTGCAAGTTACATTTATTTGAGTAGTTACACTTCCATGATATGTAAAGACTGCTTTTGTAGTTGCCATTTTGATGCAATTTAGACTAGCTTGTTCCTATGATCAAATACACGACATTATTTTAGTTCATTTTTTACTAGCTTGTTATTTTGGTTTGACACAACCTTGATTTACATAATTTTGTTGAATAAATATGATTTCCCAGCTCTGTGGTTTTGTGGGGAATTATTAAATAGGTGAAGTAATTAGTTCATTGAAGTGTGCAGCAGAAATCAAAACTTTTTACAGGTAGTATTTAAATATGATTTATATAGCTTGTTATTTTTTACTGGCAGTATTTAGAAAAAGTTTGATCATATCCCTTATATTAGTATATTAATTAGCTCAAGTAAATGGTGTGGTGAGGAAAACAAGTGCAGGCTTGCTGAAGTTAATGGAACTTTGATATTTTAATAACTGGTTGCAATTCATAGAGTGATAATCATTTGAGTTAGAAAACCAACATATTTGAGTCTATTTGCATTATGATTTTGCAGTATTAGCATTTATATAGGAATGATGATGAATGATTCAAGCTTTACAATCTAGCCTTGTCTGTTTCGAATAGAAAGGCATTTTATAATTATAAAAATAATCTTAAAAGCTTGGATTTTGCTGCGAAATAACTAGGAATATGTAGCTAGAGATTAATTGCAAAATAGTTGGAACAATATCCTAGCGATTTAGTTAGGAAACATAAATTTTGAACAATATTTAACTAGGTATTAATTGGGAACTAGCTAGGATTTTCATTATATTAGTTGCAAATTAGCTAGGAAATTTTTTTGTGGATAATTTGCCGCCCAATCCATGCTACGGCCCATACGACAGCTAATTCACAACAAATTCGTAGCTAATGCTGTTTTACTAGCGATTTGCTACGAATTAGCTACAACTGGTGTCGTAGCAAATCCCTGATTTTCTTGTAGTGTTCATTAGTCACAACTTAACTAGAAATTATACCGAAATTGTTAGGTCAAACAATTTTACGCGAATTTGAATTTGGGACCTACAATAATATTGCCTATGAAAAAGAAAAAAATTAAAGGAGCTGCATCCAAAAATGGATAATGGTGTGTTTTACAATAATTTGATTAATTATATCCTGATCAGGTATATAAAGATCACTAATCAATAATTTCTCATCTGATTTGGGCCATGTCTCTTACTAATTTGATTCAAATTTACTCCAAACTTTACAACTATATCCTTTATTAATTTAAAAAATCTTTGATTTGTTCCCTAGTGACTTTAATTTGCCTTTTATTTGTAGAAATTTGTACTATTCTTCGTATTTAGAAACATGATCATTAACTAATTAAAGTGTAACTATCTAAGAAAAGATGAAGAAAAAAAATAGTGTGATTATTTTGTGAACAAGTCAAGAAATAAGTCCAACTAAGCAACAACGTGTGGACCTTTGTTTCTCCTTAATCCACAAATATTGGAATCCAGTTTTCTTGCAATAATATTAATGTTAGTCCACTAAAAATGTTTCTAATTCAACTTCAATGGAAAAATGGAATCATATCACATTGTTTCTTATGAAGGTGACTAAATCAGTTATGGTTGCACCAATAGTTGAACAACACTTAAGAATCATGAGCTGCTTATTATTGTTGTTAATTAAATACGCGTATGATCTTGCTGATTTAATAATTATTTGTTGAATTTGGATCATTTTCAGCAATGATCAATGATAAGGAATATTTTGTTAGTTTGTCTTAATTTATTGTTAATTGTCATTCTGCATGGTACACATGATGTTGAAATGCTACATTAAGTGGCATTGATTTCTTTATTATAATCAGTTTTTGCTAAATAACACTTTTTTCTAGAACTCTTTTGTAATGTTTTCTATTTTCTTAATCCTATTAAGGTATTGTTGTAGAAGATTTAGCATGTAGTATTTGACATATGGGGCATATAATTTTCTAACTAGATTTGTTCAAATTTTTTCTTCTAACTAGCTATAGGCTTTAATTGACTCGTTCGTTAGGAAGCTAGGGATATATATAAATTCTTGAATTTCATACAAATTTTCCATTTTTTAAAAAATAATAAATCTTCCATCTTATAGATTGATAATATATATAACACATGAGGAAGGATCCTCAAGTGAGAGAAAAATTTGAACAAATAATATGGATATTTAGACCATTAAATTATAAATATCGAATAATATTTATATTTAAAAGAAATAGAAATTGATTAAAGATTAGCGGTGCAACTTTGTTGCCTGGTTGTCTTTTTTTTTTTTTAGTTTTTATCATTAGTTTAATCTGGTTCGGGGGTCAGTTCTGATATCAAGTAATTTCAGCCTCTTTTCGATCATAGTTGCAGGGGATCGAACCGTGATCATCCCTATCAAGTTCAACGCTAATCACCACTGAACCAACTAACGATTGGTCACCTGTTTGTCTTTCAATCATGTGTAATTATTTTATATATTTATAAGGAATATTAAAGATAAGATGTAAAAATTGAGAATTTTTTTAGAGTAGCTCAATTGGTAGTAGTGATTGCATTGAACATGTATTTATCCCCAGGGTGCATGGTTCGAATCACTACGGAGGCAAAAACACTACAAGGGGGGTAGTGATTAAGCTGGTAACGAGCAGCGGGGCTTCAGCATCTGTGTGGCTGGTCGCCGGGCTGTTACATTCATTCTCAACACATATGTGCTAGAATGTGTAATTCATTAGTATGAGTTGAGACCTTAAATGAGTACTTAAGAATGAGGTTGAGATTGATTCATGCTAGTAACAAATTTTCTAACAAATTACCTCAAACATTTCAATTTTGTTAATAGTAATTAGTTAATAACCATTTCTTCATTGTGTCAATTTTTTATTACTATTTATTCCTTTTGCCAGGGTGGGTCCTGAGCATAAGTATTGGGGCCAACAGCTCAAGGCCCATGTATGTAGGAGTTCAATTTTTTTATATAGCTTATTGTATTATAAAATAAATTATATTAACTTGTTAATTTGATTATCCCACGAAGATAAATTACTCGAAGTTTTACAATTTTTTGCTGTAAAACTTCTCTTTCGTCCATTTATGTTTTGCAAAACGATCAATTTCTATTCGGCAAAACTATCAATTTCAAGTGCTATGTACTTCTATAGTTATTATTTTTTCTATTCAGCAATGAGTAGCATTATTATTTTTGCTTGACTAATGACGATCAATTTCTATTTATATGTTATTACTTTTTTGTATTATATTAAATAAAATAAATTATTTTTTCACATTTTGTGTAAGTCCTACAAAATAAAATGTAGTAACGAGACTACATTTTGTTAATGTCTTTAATTCACACTATACCCCTCTAAAAACGTGCACACAACATGACTTGTCTCTATTTCATTTTCCAGTCTAGGCTTTAGTTTTGGGGTGTCTAATCGAGTTTTGTAAGGATAAAATAAAAAAATCTAGATGACGTATTTAAAAGTTCGGTGTAGTGATAAATTCCTCATAAAACAAATTAATCTTCCATGGTAGATTGAGAATCGTTGACCATTTTCCATAGCAATATTTATAGTCCATAATTATATTGCCATAAGGTTAGTAGTGATTATTTAGCATAATGTCATGTGAAAGTATTCAAGTTTTCATGTGTAAATTTTAAAAATAAATAAATAATAGAGTTTTCCATAAATAAAATAAAGTTTTAAGCTTAACTCTATCATACTTTTTCTAACAATATTATGAAAATAAAACTTTATGTTTATTATTAATTACACTAGTCAGTCAACATTGGAGTACTATTTTTTTTCAAGTAGTTTAGTGATTAGAAATTCACCCTTAAATTGAATAAATGAAAATTCTCAAGTTCGAACTCCAGACTATATATATATATTTCTACCAATTGGGTTATACTCAAAGGGATAGAACACTAATATTTTAGTCGATTATTTTAGATGCAACCAAAATTATGTTTTTAGAAAGAAAAATGAAGATATAAAGAAAGAAAGCAAAGTGTTGATGAATGATTATATTGGAAAAAAAAACTAATGATGATGACTAAAATAGATCCACTTGTTTATTTTCTTTAAAATAATTTTTAATGAAACTTAGGTAGTGTTTGTCTAACAGGAGACAGTTTCATGTCCAGGTATTTAGAAATTGATTAAAATTAATCCATATAGTAATCTAGTTAGTTAGATTGGTGAATTGGCCCCATTTAAATGTACTGCTCACAACTTTTTCACTTTTTTTTCAAATTATTTGAACTTTAGAAGGGGTTGAGTTGAGGTCGTCCATATGAGGATGACCCCCACATTCACTTGTTTAGTTCATTTTTTTGTCCTTCATTATGCCATAGTTCTGCTTTTGAAAGCTACAACTTAAGACCCTGTACTGAGAAAAAACAAGTTACCAGTTCAATATTGAAAACTCATTAAAATACCTTCATTACCCTAAATAAAATGGCACATGGATTAATATCATTCTCAATATTCTTTTAAGGTTTAAATATCATTTTCGTCCCTATATATTTGTGAATTTTTTGTTTTAATCTCTGTATCTTTTTTTATTGCAAATAAATTCCTAAATATACAAAATTTGTTGATTTTAGTTCATGCTATCTTCTACTATTAGCAAAACACTGATTTGTCAAACGTTTGCACACGTGGCTGCTATGATATGTCAAGTTAAATTGATCCTTTTATAAATGAAGGACCGAAATTACACTTAGGATAGAAAGAAAATGCATGCTTACACCATAATTTTGTTTCAATTTTCAGCATTTTTTTGTAACGATAGCAGACGGCAGAGACTAAAACCAATAAATTTTGTACATTCAGGGACTTATTTGCAATAAAAAAATATACAGAGACTAAAATAAAAAATTCGCGAACATACAAGTTTTTTTAATTATTTCTTGTGTAATTTATTTACAATGTCAACATAGCAGAGCAGGGGCGGTAAGTTCTCTCCATCTCACAATCTCCCCAATTCAAAATATTCCCTATTTCCACTCTTGTTTCTCTTCTCTGCCTCAAGATGTCTTTTTTCATTTCTACGGATCCTCTATAGTTTATGTAGAGACTCCATCATCGTAAAAAAAAAAGGTAAAGAGATTTCTATTATTTTCAATTAAATATGGAGGGTAAAAATTAAAATTGAATTATAAATTAAACAAGTGTATATAAATGCTAAGCCATATTATTGTGAGTCTTTTCTCACTTTTTACCCTTTGGGAGAATTTTCTCGCCAATCCTCATCCAAATGGAATTAAAAGCACCACCCGCAGGGTTATAAATGTGGTAGTCGCCACAAATAATCCAACTTACAAATTCAGATTAACACTCTACGAACGGAGTTTGGGTTTCCTCCATTTATTATCCCTCTATTTTCCATTTGCAGAGAGATAGACACATTAAATAATAGTGGGGCCCATTAAAAGTGGGTTTCACTAATTTGTGTGGATCCCAGTAATCTTGATGTGTCCATCTCTCTCTAAATGGAAAATAAATGGAGGGATGATAAATGGAGGAAACCCAAACTCCTAAGAATGTATATATTAAAATCAATGTTTTAAAACATTAGCATGAATGACCAATTTAACTAGTTGAATTGAGAACTAACTAGTTTGTCAATTAAGTTGGATTGTGTTGGGTAGAAGTTCAGAATCATTCAAATTAGACTTATTTAGAGCGTCCATACAAGTAAGTTGCACACTACATTTTTACTAAAATTTTGAGACATTATAAAATGACCAACCTCCATTTTTTTTAAACAATATGCCTAGGTGTGGATACGGTACCGGTATCAAGTACGGGTACTGGTACGGAATACGATATTTTTAGAAAATTTAAAGTACGGGTATGTTAATAAAATATTAGAAAAATTATTTTTCAAGTGAATGATTATCCCCATCCTTTGGAGATTTACTTCTTTCGATCCACCGTCCCAACTATTTTCATTAAAAGTGAGAGATATAATTGATATATAATTAAAAAATCAAAATATTTTAAGAAGAGTTTTCAACTGCCAATAAATTTTTTTCTTCCATATTCATCATCTCAAATCATCCAAATACACATGAGTACGGATCGATGCATAGCATACGAGTACCGTACGCGTACCCGGTACTGGTATGTACCCAGTACGGATACTTCACCTTTTTGAAATACCCATACATCATAGTATGACACTCTACACAACAGTTTGATCCTAATTATATTGAAGTTTGGTTGAATTATGAACGGTGGTGCTGCAGTTGGTTCAACTATTGTTAAATCATAATCCTATATCTCAAGGATTCAATATTTAGTCCAGTATTTAGAACATCAATTTTTAAAACAAATACTATGTATACAAATGCTAGTATGTTTGATAAGAAGTTGAGATATCGGACTATTTCGTTTGAAAAAGCAATATTGCTTGCTGCTTGCGGCAGGGAATTGTGAGTACTAGGTCGTATCTGTGTTGACGGTCGATTCATTCGACTCGATTTATTTTCCACTTTTATTTCTTTCTTTGGAGTAAGGTCTAGTCCCTCTTATTTAATTATTTATTTTCTCTTTTCTATTTAATAATATGAGATATAAATAGAAGATGGGAAAAGATGAGGATACCAACATGGTTGGTATGTTTATCTCTACCTTAATATCTAGACGCTCTTAATTTATAAAAAATAAATCAAGAATTTGATATTTTTTTTCCTGCCGTAAAACTCTAAATTTAATTAGTAAATTGTGAGTATAAGTTTTGCACCAATGTTAATGACACATAAAAATATTGATAAAAAAAAATGACACATATAAATATTGATAAAAAAATGACAAATATAAATAATAAGGCATGATTGAAGTCCATATAAGGTAAAAGGTAAAATACCAATAATTAAAAACAAATGATTACACAATTTATCTAATTAAACATCCATATCATCACTTTTAAAATATCAACATCGACCCCTCAAAAAAAGAAAATCAACATCGATATGTATGTATTATATCCTTATTGAAGCACGAGTTAAAGGTTTTGATGGGCCAGTTGCAGTAGTTTATATGGAGAGTAGAAACTACGTTTGAGGATGGACCAAACCAATTGTGTGGAAAGACTTATCATAAAGCATAATAATAATGCCAAGAATGATTGTGGAATAACAACATAAATACTTGCTATTTTTCAAATACTTTCCCTACAAACCCATGTTACAAATTTGTGTATTTTCCAACTTTAGGGGAGAAAAACTTAGGAGGAATAAAAGTAAAATACTAGTGTGGAAACCATAGAAACTAAGAAAAAATTATTTCAAATGTCACATTCCTTGGAATTTTTCCATATAATTTGAGTTATCAATTTTAGGACTTTGACGATTTTATTATTTGTTTGTGTAACTATTACTTAGTAAAAAATATTAACTATTACATTACATATATTAATTATTGCAAAATCATATTAAATTTTACCTAACTAAGTTTTAAAATGAACACATCTTATTTTCTTTGTGCTCCTCATTACACAAAAATTGGTAAAATTACACATGGGTGCTTTAAATTGACTTTTTTTAGATTGGTCTTTTAAAATTTTGTTTTTTTTATTGGTCATTTGAGTCTTAAAATATGCACAACCGAATTGATAGTTTTTAAAATTTGTGTTTAGCATCGAAAAGAAACTAAATATTATATACTAGAGTTTTCACATAGCAAAGCAAAATGGTCTCAATGAAATATGTAACATCCGTATTTATTTATTTTATTTTTAATTAGAGTTGATTAGCCTTTTTATAGTATTTTATAGTGAGTTAGTAATTAATTAAGAATTATGGCTATTTTGGGAAAGAGTAGTGCTTTGAGTAGGATAAGTTTTATTAGAGTTATAATGATAAGAGTTGGGCTTGAGTGTTATTGGGCCTAAGTTAATAGGAGGGACATTATGGTCTTTAATTAAGCTAGGATTAGGTTAGAGTTATGAGAATAGTGAGAGAGTGCTCATAACTTAAGAAAATAGAAAAGAGGTAGAAAGAGAAATTTGAAGAGAAGGAAGTAGATGAGAAGATTAGAGAAAGCTCAAGAGAAGGAGAAGAATTAGAATTTCATCAATTCTAAGGTTAGAGAGTAGTTACCATTCATGTGAGATGATCAAAGAGGGGGGAGATGACTATTCTCCACACCCAAACCCTCTCATCTCTTTTGGTGGGGAAGAGAATCAAGGGAATATGATTTAATGATTTTCTGTGTTATTGAATGATGTTAATATGTTATTACATGATTATATCTTCTATTTCAATCATCAATTTTGTGTGTTATATGAGAATTGTTGTTGTTGATGTTTGAAAATGGGTTTTAAGTAAAATAAGGAAAAATCTCTACTTTCTACTTGAAATGATGTTTGATGATGTTAGAACTTGTACTTCTAGGTCTATATATCATATGTATGCTTAAATGTGATAGCTTTAAGAGTTTATAACATGAAATTCGTGATTTTTATGAGAATTTTATGTGAACCCGTGAGCAGAGCATGAAAATCTGGGTTTGCTCGCTAAGCCACCAATCCGTCGCTGGAGCGAGAATTCATGTGTTCTTCGTTGAACCCAGAATGCTGAGTTGGTCGCTCAGCGACCACCAGCGACCAAGACCTGATTTTCGTCGCCAGGTCTCGCTCTGAGCGATGAACGCTCTGCCTCTTCTCGCTTTTTCTTCGCTAGCTGTCGCCCAGCGACCAAGACCTGTTTTTGAGGAATTTCTTCATGTTGTATGATGATTATGAGTGTATAACATGTTTAGATTTGGTCTTATAATATGTTATATGTATGGATTAATCGAACCTTGAGTTGGTATGATGATAACATGTTGTATGAACCTTGTTGATTGAGAATGAGCTATGATTAGCTAAGATAACATGTGTTATTATGTAATGCTTGGATGTATACCTTAATGATGATATGATGATGTGTTGAGATAAGTTAATAATAACTTAAAGAAGGAATAATAGGAATGAGTGGCCTATTATTCATGAGTAGAGTATAGCATTATCATCACTATTTGGTATGTGGACATTTATGCATTCATTCTTTGAGTCGGATATTAGAATCACGTGGATTCTAATAAAGAGGATATCAAATGATAATATTTGATAAAGACGGATATTAGAGGTGAGATACTCTAATAAAGACGATGGTACCACATGCATTAGATATGTCTAGGGTGACATACATTGTGTATTTTCAATAGTTTGCATTAGGGAATTATGTGATCTAATTGATAATTGGTAATTGTGATTGCATTCCATTATGATTTTATGAATGTTTGGATTGTGTGGATTTGATTAGATGATCTAATTCTTGTTAATAAGTGTGATATTGCTATATTGTTGGAAATTGCTAATACAATGTGGTATATGCATGATTTAAGTTATTATATTTGTTTATATAATATAAGTATATACTATGCTTATTATTATAGCCTTGAATCGTAGCTAACTCTCTATTTTTGTGTATGTGTAATGGTTTGGGTTCAGATTCTCCACTTGAGGAGTGATCCCGTTGCTTTGGAGTTTAGCTCGTGAGGACTAGCATAGCTTGGTAAGGAGAAAGATAGGAGGATCCTAGAAGCTTAAAGTTTTAGGATATGCTCTGATACTTGTAACCTTGCTTAGACTAGTGTTCGGTTCTTCGTTTGTTTGAGATTTTATGTATGACCTTGCTACTTTTATTATCCTATCTCTAATTACTTGTTGGATTATCTTGGATTGTATGATGGTTCTTCATTGTGGGAGTACCTAGTTGGAGTTGTAATATGATTTATGACTTGCATGCCTGGATTTAATTTCTATAACTTATTTAGTATAGTAGTTTTGATGCTTCCGTTGACTTAAGTAAATTAAATGCATGCTATTAGTTACTTTGTGTTAAGTAATGTTTCTTGATGATTTGTATGTTGAATGATTTAAATTAATTATTGCATGCGAATCGATTAGGAGCGTTACAAAATAAAAATTGGTATGTGGAATTCAAAACTGACTACGTGCGAAAACAACAATTTTTTGCTCTCAAGTTTCGGATTTTGATTATGTGCAGTTACTGACAACCTACAATTGCATGTGTCATGGCTTTTGACTGTCCGATCTCACATTAGCTAAATATATGATATTCAACTAAGAGTTGGCAGTCAAAACATTGTGATTAAAGACTAAAACTTCACATTTTATAAAATCAAAATATCACTTTACTATGGGTCATCCAACTAAGATCTAACGGTTAGAACGTTGTGATTAAAGACTACTGCATACACACTACACAGCTAGTGACTACATAAAATCCAAATCCCAAGATTTTGAAGGGATGGAATTGGTTTTTCTAGATTTAAAGAACCCTACTTTAGATGTTTATAGTTTACTTTTCGATAAAATTAAGTGGTTAACAAATGTAATTTGTTTATTTGAATCTGACATCTAACGGCTATGTGACATTTTAATAATGAATTAAATAGAAATAAAAAAAAAAATCAAATTGTGCATTATAATCAAATTATGCATTGTTTTGAGACTCAAACTATCATCAATGGTTAATTATATGATACACATTACACAATTGTGATTAGGTCAGCAATTGGATTATGAAAGAAATTTGGAGATATCACATTTAGATCAATCATATAAGTGAGTTTTTATCCAAAATTTTAATTGTAATTTTACTTTTATAGATAGACGGAATAGCAAGCCATTATAAATTCGCACACAAAGTAAAAGGACCAGATGTTGAACTCCGAACATGATGTCCAACACTAACAATTTCAGCATCATTTCGAAATTTTAAAATTTTAGATATACATAAGTTTTAATATTTATATGATTATCAATAAAATTTTACATATGTATATTTTTTTCTATTGAATCATTAAGTCTTATCATTTAGTCTAATAAAATATGATGTGACTTATTCTAAATTCTAAATCTAATAATGAAAATTAAATTTATGCATAGTACAAATCTAAAGTGCACATTACTCAAAATTTGATTTCCTAAAATGAATCTTAATGAACCGGGTTTGCCCAAAAAATTTGAAGATTATATTCCCCATGATCATAGGCACGAGTAATTTTTATTGCAAATCCACGTAAACTAGTAGTTGAGGATGGTGGTTGTTAAAGAATATTAGTGTCTTTTTGTCAAAAAAAGAATATTAGTGTCTTTTATGCGGTAGCATGAGTAGATTGGCAAATAGGCATCCTATGTTTTAAGCATTTTACTATTTTACAAAATTGTTATTTTGACAAAAGTTGATATATATATATATATATATATATATATATATATATATATATATATATATATATAAACAATTTCATCTAATTCTTTCACTCAAATCAACTAGAATTTTATTTAATTTTATAATAAAATAAATAAAACAGGGCTAATCCATTTAATTAAGAATCAACTAATCAATATGAGTTGGTATGCCAAAAAAAATTAGGGTGTGTTTGATCTATTAAATAATAAGGGACTGAACATGACAATTTCAGTTGTACTGTGTTTATTTTTTAAAATGTTCCTGGTACTGGACAAACTGGAGGTCAAGAGACATGCCAAAAACTGAAATTCTTGTCTCCAATTGAACCACGGGAAAACATTTAGTCCTCTGCACAAGTTGTCTAAAATACCAAAATAACATTTTGTTCACCAAACATCGTACAATATAAAATTTATTTGATACCATAAATGTTTGTCATATATTGTTTTGTCTTGTATTGTTCTGTCCAATACTTACATTTTGCAGATCAAACGGACCATATAGGGTTAAATAAGTTTTTTATCCCTATAAATATCTTGAATTTTGTGTTTAATTAGTCCCTATAAAAAATTTAAGCAATTTTTAGTCCTCCAAATATTTTTATCACAATTTTTTATCCTTACTTTTACTCTAACTCTTGTTGACTTTCAAATTTTTTAATTATTTTTTATACATGTATATAATATTATAAAAACCTAAAAAATTAGAATTTTTTACATAAGATGAATTATTTACTAATTTTTTAGCGCAAATAGCTTTAAAATTCATATTTAATTAATAATTTTTATAAGAGAGATTTCAATAATTTATTAAACATGATCGCGAAAATATTCAAAATTTCGAATGATATACATAAGTTGAGTGAAAAGCGAAGACAAAAAAAATAATAAAAAATATTTTAGAGACTAAAACTTGCTGAAATTTTTATAGAGAATAAAAATAAAATTTGAAATATTTATATCAACCAAAAATATATTTAACCCAAAACTATATTTTTAATATGTCAAAAGTAAAGTAAGTCAACTTTAGAATTGAATATATTAAAATGGATGTTAATTTGAACATCCATTTTAGATAACTTTAGGACAACTTTGGTTTTTCCCATTTCTTAATTGGACAAAAACAATAGAGGGAGAAAAGGGGAGAGAGATAGAATAAGAATACAATGTGATTATGAGAAAAAGTTGTCAAAAATAAATGTTCAAATTAAATAACATTTCTCTATATTTTATATAGTGTCAATTTATTTTTTAAATATGATTGCTCTTTATTTTATGTTAAGAAAATTTAGCTAGGTGAGCATGTTCTCAATAGAATGACTTTATTTTCACAATAGGATAATATATGATTTTATGTGCAGAATCAAAGTCATTAGGTTTGATCTAATAGTCGGAAGTTTGGGTAATATACTAGAGGTTTTGGGTTAGATTCTCAGCTTTATTGTATAAAAATAGAGAATTTTTCGTTGGTGAGAAGAGAAAGAATGGTGATATCAATTTGAAATTTTAGAGATTATGTTTTCTGCAAAGTTTGTATTTTGGTCTTGGTCCCTCATTTATCTCCCTCTTTTGATTTTGATGCCTCATTAATCTACTCAACATTTTGGTTTTGTCACATCATATTTGCCACGTGCGTAAACGTTTGTCAGATCGGTGTTTTTGAAACGAAATTAGACGACAGAGATTAAAACCAACACAATTTGTACATTCATTAATATATTTACAACAAAAAATAATACAAGAACTAAAATAAAAAATTCGCGTACTTTCAGGGACGAAAATGTTATTTAAACATAGAATATAAGTCATATGATCAAGATTAATGTGGGACCTTTTAAAGGATTAGGCTAGATTGTGGGACCCTTTAAAGGATTAGGCTTGACTCGACTTGCTTAACTTCATACATGGCATTAACATATGGTTTCGTCCCCAAGTTTGTCTTGCAACATTAATTTCAAAGTAAAAAAGCACAAATATAATTCAACACATGAAAATTAAGCATGCATGAAACGTTCAATGTGGCTATAATAGTAGCTATTGTATCTACATATATCTAAATAGTAGCAGTACAACATACAAATTAAGTTGGAAACGGATTCTTAATTTGCACATTAAAAAATTGTATACCATATGATGGGAACCAAATTAACTATTACTGCATCTGATTTTTGAAATGAACATTACTGTTGTGGTAAGTCAAGACCAAAATAAACCGATCATTTTTTAACTATGAATTACATGAACCATGATTGAAAGCTGCCTAGCTAAATATTATATATATATATATATATATATATATATATATATCCAATATTACAGTTTATATATGTTTTGCTGACTATGAAATTGATGTTCTACAGTAATTATTAGAAGAATTGAGAGTTTCTTCAATTTTAGAAAAAAATATGTTTGGCACAAATACAATACAAGAGGTGACATAATTCATGTTTTTTTTAACGGCTAAATTTTATTAATAACGTAAATGAGCTCAAGACAAGCACAGTCCGTAAAAACAACTCATACATAATTCTTCACAAAGGAAGAATTCCATCAACACCAATAGCAAATCCTAAAAATCCATACAATCACCATAACGTGAACACCTAAATCAGCAAACTAGAACAATAACAGAAAAACGCCCCAGAATTCAAATAAAGGTAATTACACAAACTACCATCCCCGCCCATCCTACACTCCATCGAAACCAAAACAACGGCCTTAATGCCAAACCTATTCAAAAAGAACCTCCATCCAACGGCATCACAAATCTCATCCCGAAACCAAAGCGCAAATTCAACCACGCAATCACAACGGACCGAGATTAAACAAGACACAGAAACATACATCAACCTCTCAAATCCAAAACTAACAACACAAGCGGCGGCGTAAAGGGCTAAATATGATGTGTCTTATGTTGATTTATTGCGTAAGCCTTAAGGTACTGTGTTCTTGTATATATGCATGGCTGTTTCGTAGCTAGCTAGATTATCCACACGCAATTACAATTTACACATGCCATTACATTAACTACACCATGCAGATCTTAATTTGCACTTATTTTCGCCATAATTTTTAAAGATTAAATATGTTTTTAAGTCTCATTAATATATTAAATTTAATTTTAAGTTTTCATAAAAAAATTTAGCAGCTTTTGGTCCTTCAAATATTTTTTTTAATAATTTTTTGTCTCTATTTATCAGACAAATCATATATATCATCTGAAATTTTGAATTTTTTCATACTAATATTTAGTACATTATCGTAAGCTTTTTTAAAAAAATTTAAATATTTTTAACAAGGGGGATGAATTAAATACGAATTTTTAAGCTTTTTGCGCTAAAAGATTCATAAAAAATTCATTTTATGTTAAAAAATTCTAATTTTTTATTGGAGATTTTCTTATAATATTACAAATATTACTACAAAAAACCATTAAAAAAATGAAAGTACACAAGAGTTGACTGAAAAGCAGGGAACAAAAATTGTGATTAAAATATATATTTTTTGAATCAGTGATTGAAAATATTTGAGGGACCAAAAATTATAGGGACAAAAAACAAAATTTTAGATAATTATAGGGACCAAAAACTTAATTAACCCAATTTTTAATAAAAAAATGAGGTATAAATCAAGTTTTATATTAATAATATATTTTAATAAATTGGGAAACTATACAGATACTTTGAGGCATTTAACTGCCAGCAATGTCATAAAAAATGAGACTTGAAGCTCTTTGGGAGGTGTCCCCAAAACATGCAAATCAAAAGAGTTTAACATTAGATTAAAATTTGCTAAACAATCAAAATATTTGTTTTCATTCACGTCTAATCAAAGTATAGACATTTCCTTTGACATTGCAGTTTCATGTTACTCTTTCAACTAACACTTTCAAATCAATGTAGATTTGCTGTTGTGGCTTTTCACACTGTTTTAAATTTTGACTGTTGATTGCAGACCAGACGGTTCAGATCAACGTACGTAGTTATAAAATCACTTAAAATAATCTTGATCATACATTTCAGATCGGACGGCTGTGATGTAAAATAGCGTCAAAATTGTGGGGAAAAATACTTTAGGAAATCTATTTTCCCTTCAAATCACTTTTCACTTGAAGATGAGTACGTAATTCTGCATTTCCTTGTCTTCAGCCAAGTCCATTTCGATGTACATGCCCTAAATCTCAACGTGGAGGGCATTACATGAGCCAAATTTACGGGCAAAACTACTCAGACAAATATCATTATTGTTTCGAAGAAGACCGCCACACCCTGAAAGGTTAATTGAACTTTTATGAACGCTATAACAATTAAATTTGATCCATCCTCCTCGAGACTATTTTCAACCAATGAAAACAATATCTTTTTGTTGAGGCCAACCATTTAAACGAGTCTGCTCGCATCTATCAATTTTCATTGTCATCTTGAGAATCACATGATGACAAATCTAGAAAAAAAAGTTTAGGTTATGCTGTAAATATTATTGGCTATTTTAGAGGAGAATAAAAATAAACTAACGAATTAACAATGAATTGATTTAATTGGTAAGAAATTTGAGTATCGTCAAAAATTCAATCTCTTACTTCTGTGTATAGAAACAATTATGTTAGGCCCATATATTCTTTGTCGAAAATTAGTCAATACTAAACACTAAACAGAGGTAGAAACTTTGTATTAATAACATGATTACAAAAAACTCCCAAAGAAAATAACATACCAACAGGTAAAAAAGAATTATAAGCCATATCAAATTACAAGTCCTTGGTCCCCTGTTTTTGCTGATGCAGCAGGGGTTTCTGTTCTTTAATGTTTCCTTTCTTTCATTGGCCTTTGTTTCTTTGGCCTCTAATTTACAAGAAGATGAAATTAAAAGAGTATTTCATCAATTCAAGTTTTATATGTTTGTTGATCATATACAAGTTATCCTTGTCGGTGGATAGAAAAATCCACATACATAATTTTATAGACTTATTTAAATATTGGAAAGATAACCAAGTATATATAATCCCATTAAAATCTAAGAATGTTATTCAACTATGAAGGTGCCATTTAACAAAATAAGTTTCATAAATTTGGATAGACTTTTGGGGTTTAAAAAATGTATTGAATAATGTGATCAAATCATGCTAGCTAGGCAAGTTTGATTATTTGAAACAACTGCACAAAATGACAATAAACTGAGGCAATATTTCTTGAACATTTTGGTCAAAAGTAGTAAGCCAAATTAAATTAACTTGAATAAATAACCACCCAAATTGATTTTAAAGTTGAGTAAATGAATTTTTTTTATTAATAATAGAACTGATTAGATTTTTATAGGCAAAGTGAATTGAATTAAAGAAAGCAGAAGAACACGATTAATAGTTGAATGGTACATTGGTACTCCTTCGGATATCTTTATAAGAAATATTTTGACTTTTACGTTCATTGAATAATTAATGTATTTGACTGTTTTTTATAAAACAGATTAGAGATAGTATTTTGTAAATGTGTAGTTCACCAACAATAAATTCGTCCAGGTGGTAAGGGAATCAAACCCCTTAAACAAATAATTAGGAATTCGATATTTAACTCTTGCATATAGAAACAGTTCAGCCGAGAAAAGAGAATTTACACTGTGTGTTCAACTGACAATGAAAATACACTCGAATAACGCAATCTATAATATATTTATCATTTGCGTAAAAAAATTTATCATAAATTGATTAGTCAAAAATATTAGCACAATTCTTCATGTATTATAAGCAGGGACAGAACTAGAAAAAATTATTGAGGGTGGCGGAAATATAATGTCTGATAAAAAAATTCTACTCTTTAATAATTGCATACACCTTAGTTTAATGGCAAATAAATTTGAGACCAAAATTTAGGTACTGTTTGACCTAATTTATTTTAGATTTTTTATTGAATAAAAGGATAAATTAAACTAGGCCAAACATATTTTAATAGGCTCTTGATAGAAAAAAAAAACTTAATTTTTATGAGTAAAATACATATATAAAAGACCTTTGAAGCTAAAATAAGCTCTTATTTTTACTTTTAACTTTCAAATAGCTTTTAAGACTTAAAAAGCCAGATCAAACGGACCCTTAATACGAATATCGGACTAGCTAGACATAGACATGACACATCAACACCAATAATAATTTGAGAAAATAAAATAATTCAATATAATTGTAAGTGTCGGTATGGTGTCAGGTGTGATACTAACACACGTCTAATCCAAAGAGTATCCGTATTTTTCATAGATTATAACATATTAAAATAATCATGCTTAGAAAATAAAATTTACAAACATTGCACATAATAGTTAGTACTCCCTCCGATTCTAAATATAAGCAAACTTTTACTTTTTAAATACATTGAAAAAGTAATGTATCTAGATTATATTATTAACCAAATATATTATTACTTTTTCATATTATTGACTAAATATATTACTTTTTCAGTTAATCTAAAACGTTAAAATTTGTTTATAAATAAAAGCAAAGAAATTATAATATTATGACAAATTAAAGTATATATAGCCTTGTGAAAAAGAAAGAAAATATCACTAGATTGAGAGACAAAGGGTGGCAGACTATCAATTTATTTTTAAAGGTAGGGGTGGCAGTGATATGTATACATAGGGATAGTAAAGTAGTGCTATACATATGAAGGGTGGCGGCTGCCCTTTTTCAGCACTACTTGGTTCTGTCCCTGATCATAAGATGATAATCCAATTTCCTTTTCAAATATACATGTCTGGAAATATTTAATAATAAAGCATACTAAGAGTATGTTTGATCCGTTCAAAAATAAAGGACTGAACATGATAAATTCAATTGTACTATGTCTGAAAAATGAAACAAATTAATATCTATATAGTTGGGGAGACATATCAAAGATCTTAAATCTAATTTAGGTGTTCAAACAATTAAAAGAGGGATACGATATTATTCCTTCAAAATTTATGTACTAGCTATATAACTTTTTATTTTCTCATCATAATTTATTGTTCTAATAATATTGTACATCTATAAATATCCTATATTCCTATTTTAAAATGTAGTCATGGTACGTATTAGAATTGAATAATTCATATCCTTCCATAAAAAATAAATAAATTCATACAAAATTTTATACTATTGCCCATGTGGATCAAACTAACTCAAATTATACACTGAACAGGAAATTAAAGCAGTTTGAACAAAATCAACTTGATGATAATATAGATTTAAGTCGCCCGTATTTTTAATATATATGATCTTTTTATAGGCTCTTTTTCTTATTTTAGAAGAAAAATATTATAGGATAATGATACATGTCCCAGTCTATCATAATAAAGAATATAATTAAATAAATGTAAGTATAAGGAGTACCTACATAACAGAATTAAAATACAACAAAAAGTTAAGATTAAAGTTATCATGTGTTGAACCATATACAGGTTTTTGGATTTAACATTCAATGATCTAGATTGAACCAAAAACCTTTTTTCCTTGCCTTAAACCACCACCAGGCATGAACTTTGATGAAAAAAAATTAACCTGTCAACAGTAATTGTTGTGCCATTAAAAACTCTATCATTTCTAACTTTCTAAATAGACCAGATTGAGACTAACCAAATTGCTTGTAAATTGGTCCTAATATTTTTGCAAAAGCCATGAGCCCCACAAAATTGAGATGCTACCGAAATTGCATTATCAGGAGAAACTCACGTGATCCCCAACTAGGAAATGATGTCACTCCAAACTGCTCCAAAGATGGGACAGTTCAGAAACAGATGATGGATATCCTCAATAGCGTCGCATCCAACGGAACATAATAAGGAATCGTTACGTAAGCAACCACGAGCAAAAAGATTAAGCTTTATGGGTAACCGGTCATTGATAAACCGCCAAGCAAAAATGGAAACCTTTGATGGTACAAGCTTATTCCAGATAAGATCGTTGTGAATAGACGTCTTTCTTGAATACACGTGAGTCAATAAATGATAAGCTCCTCCTACTATGTATTATAACATGATCGGGTAACCACTCCCACTTATCAGGGGAAGTAACCTGCAAAACAATATTAGCCACAATAGTACAACACTAAAAAATACTTATAAAAAATATTTACATTTATGAATCTCGAATTTTGAATCCAAAACCAGTTTTTTACCATTATTATAATTAATATAAGATCTTCTATGCCATTTTGAAAGAAAAAAAATCTAATAGAAAGATAATTCCTATCAAGATTAAGAACTAGGATTCTACACTAAAATTGAAAAAAAAAAAAAAAACATTAAAAACTAAATAAGAAATAAAAAGATAAACCTCATTTTCATTCATTAATTTCCAATGTCACAAATACTATATTATATTTTATTATATTATCTATACTAATATATAAAGGGGATACAAATTTTTGGGATGACTTTTTCATTATTCCTATTTTACCCTTAAAAAATAACTTCCGCATAAAAATATATTTTCAGTTTTTTTTAGTAAATAATATTTTTTTTCTTCTTAATAACTAAGCACAACTTCCACATAAAAGTAGGTTTTCAGTTTTTTTTATAGTAAAAAAAAATATTTTTCTTCTTAATAACTAACCACAACAAAAAAGGATGTTACGTAGTTATCAATTAACTAAGTCCAATAAAAAAAGGAGATTAAGTAGTTATTTATATTTGCAAAATAGAGAATATCGATCACAAAAAAAGAAGAAGAGAATATCGATCAGACGGGCACTGCCCGTTTGGCGGCTAGTATATATAGTACTATTAGTTGATAATAGAATAAAGGGTTTAAAAGCCCAACAAATAGGCAACAATTAAAATAAACACCAATTAACAATGTAAATATTATTATTATTATTATATATTATTATTAATGTTTAAATTACTTAGTTAATTACTACCTAATAATTACTATTAATTAATCCTCTATCATTGTTGTCAGATTCACTTAAACTTTATCCTCAAGGTTCATATATAAATGAGAAGGTTTATGGGTCGGGAAAGTGTGAGGTGGCCTAACTAAATTGTTTGTTTTTTTTACCACCAGTTTAATCTGGTTCGGAGATCAGTTCTGGCATCAAGTGGTTCCAGCCCCCTCTTGATTGCAGTTGCGGGAGTTGCCTAACTAAATTGTGCTGTAATTCTTGCCTTTTTTTTTTGTGCAAAGTAACTCTTGCCTTTTATATGTATCTCTATAAGCATTCCTTCTTCATATTTTCATGCAAGTTCCACCTCATTGTTTTCACCACCACATTATTTGTGTGAAATGTAGTACTGGTTAATTAAAAAATGAATATAAAAATATTTTTATATTTTTCTGGAATGATGAATACACAAATTTTTAATTTGCAACAATTCATCATCATCATAACGAGAAAATTTCAAACTTGAATTACCTTATTTGTCAGTTAAGGTGTCACTATAAACGTTACTTTGCTAATTATTCTTGCCATTCTATAATTATTACCGTCATTGTTTTACGCCTATACTATGATTATTATGGAACTAAACATAATGATAACATCCAACTATAAATATGATTCCTTATGCATGTTTCATCTTGTGATATACAAAAATCACGTAAGCAATGTAATAAAATTTTAAAAGAAAGGGTTACCAAATTGACATCATAATGAATTTATTCTCCTTATAATGAATTTACCATGTCTCTTGCTGTTGTCATTGATGTAGTTTATGAACATCATACGCGTTGGATGTGTATTATTCTCTTCTAAATTGTAATAGTAATCCTCCTAATTAAATAAAAAATAATAATCATCCTCCAATAAAACAATTCTATTGTAAGAAAAGTACATTAAAAAATGTTGTTTTATTCTCCTTCCTCCGATCCTAATCACACCCTAGACCAAAAACAGAGACATATGGTAAATTTGTTGACCATTGTTTGACTGTGTCATGATTAATTAACTATATAATCCCATCCTTCTCGATGTTTTTTTTTTTCATTTTACTAAATCAACCTTTAAATTGAACATGTCAAAAAGAAACTATTGCACTGTGAATATACACTTTTTTTTACACATTTTTTTATGTACTTATATTTAAAAAAGTTGAGATCTAAATTTAAACATCGAGTACAAAGGGTCTAAACCTGAGATCCTTTATAATTTGGGTCATACTAAACAGTGCTTCGGGACACTTGTTAAGTATACTAAAAAAGGAAATAAAAAATAAAATTAATATTGAAAAGACAACTTTTTATACTTTTGAGGTATTGAATGCATGCAATTTGAGACAGAATTTCTATTTTAATATGCTTAACCAATGTCCCGGGGGCATTGTTTAACATTTTCCTTATAATTTATATTAATTTATTTCTAATATTTTTCATCAAGATTTTAACACATAGTTTGGATCTTCTCTTGCCTTAATCTAATGGTTGAGATTGCAAAGAAAAATAAAGTGGTCTGAAAGAGAAAAACAACAACATAGTCAATAATTATAATTAGTGCAGAATAGACAGCAGGAGAGTAATAACAGGAGAGAATTCATATTCTTGTTTTCATTTCATTTAAACATATATTTTCACAACCAATAACTATTTTTAGGTAATTAGCTCAAGTATTTTTCCACTTGCATTATCTTTGAGTATGAAAATTTATTTTGAGGTTATTTTTTTTAAGACTCGCTTAAAAATTGATTAAAATTTTTATTTGAAAGGTTGATATTTGTCCCGTGAGCTTTATTCAGTAGACAAAACATTGCATTATATATATATATATATATATATATATATATATATATATGGATTGATATCTTTCACCCTCTATTAATATTTCATAGGTACCAATTTATAGTAAAAAGTAAAACACTTTTTCTACTCTATAGTCAAATGTCTAGCTACATAAATTTCTTTTTCTAGTAGTAATTATCTAGCAAGTGTGTATGCCATATCTATAATTATGGAGTACTAACTTTTTTTTAAGCAGATGATATTGTATCAGGGACGGATTTACTTGTAACAAAATGGGGTCAGCTGACCCCATATGTTTAATTTATTTTTAACCAATAACCAAGCATTTTAATCTTATGACCCCACTAAAAATATACCAATGTCTCCATATTACGTTAGTTTTATCATTACATTTGTTTTATCACTACATTAGCACACTAAAACCTTTATTGATTCTTTACAAAATCACTTGTACATTACATACAAACTTATTATATTCGGTATATATTAATGTAATATATTTTTTTCCGTCTTAAATATAGGTACTGTTTGGTCTAACTTATTTCAAATTTTTTTATTTAATAAAAGGAAAAATTAGACCAAATAGATTTTGAATAAGTTCTTGATACAAAAAAATCGTTTAATTTCTATGAGTAAAATACATATATAAAAGACTATTGAAGTTAAAAAAATAACAATTACCAAATAACTTTAACTTTTTTTAAAAAAAGCTATTATTTTCACGTTTAACTTTTAAGTAGTTTATAGCCTAAAAAATAACTTATACAAATAAATAAGTTTTTATGTATTATTATAAGTTTGTATCAAGATAATTTTTGAAATAATAGCTTATAAAAATACAGTTTTTGATAGTGAAAACTTTTAAATCAACATAAAAACTTATTTTTTGATGTCATTTTATCGCTTATGTACTTTATATACATTTTTCATATGCATTTATAGTAATTGACTTTGACCCCACTTGACAAAATTCCTGGATCCGTCCCTGTATTGTATACGGCTTTTTTGAAGACTAAAATACATCATAATTGCTTCTATAGTACGTTGAGATGAAGTCACCAACTCTGACCCAACATGCTTCCCCATTTGGTCTATATATATAGCCAAACACACCCTTTAGTTTCCATACCATGTTACAAAGTAAGAGAAAAATTTAAGCATAATCTATATTCAATATATTTAATCAATCTCTCTGTTTTCCTCTGTCTCTCACATAACACAATGGAACAAAAAATGAAAACCACAACTTCTCCTCCTCAATTACCAATTCATATTCCTATTCACACCATGCTATCAAACTCTACACCATCTTCATCTTCTTCACCTCCTTTACAATCTCCCAAACCTTTCCCTTCACCGGCTTCTCAATATTCTCCTCCGTCTTCCGCTCTTCAACCACCATCTCCTCCACCACCAATTGTGGTTAGCCCTTGTGCTGCCTGTAAGATCCTTCGTAGAAGGTGTGTTGAGAAGTGTGTGTTAGCTCCTTATTTTCCTCCGACCGATCCACTCAAGTTCACAATTGCTCATAGAGTATTTGGAGCTAGCAACATTATTAAGTTTTTACAGGTAACATATATTCATTATTCACCAATAAAAAATTAACGCCGTCATCATTGTTTTTGACTGGTTCTAATTCAATCTTACAAAATCAGTTATGATTATGACTGGTTCGTTCACACAGTCATGGCATGACATTTTCTTGAAAAAATAAAATAAAATAAGTTAAATTTTCTCATAACATTTTGTAAGAAACAAAATCATGGGTTTTGGTCAAAAAGTGGATGGAAAAGCTATCAAAAGGAGCATACCTAATTGATAGGCATGCTTGATGTGTTGTTTTCTAACTTCCTAACACATCAAAGCTATGCATAATTCTCTCTTCTTCACATTCTATAGCAACAACCAACCATTACTTTTTTTTTTATCTTTTTCATGAAAAAAGTAAAAAGAAAAAAACATAGAAAAGTCAAATAACATTAATTTGCATATTAATTGTTCATCATCATTTCTTTTCTCTTTAATCCCCCTTGCCATAGTGTATAACCACCACATCTTATCACAAGTCAACATTAATTAGGTGCCCACATTTTGGAATCTTTCTATTTTGTCTAATAATTATGGTCAATGAGGCATTAAGTACCATTTTTCCAAATTATAATACTTGCGAAAATTTCTTTATGTGTTTTTTTTAGTATTTTTCAACTTCAAATACAATTTTTTTTACGTTTATAACAAACTTTGAGAAAATTGCAGTAATTATAAAAAAATTTAAGTTAAGAGCAGTACGAAAAGTAGTAAGCAAATTCACGTAAATTTGCAGTCGAACTCTGAATTATCGAAAGCTCGTTTTTTTGTGAACCAGAGTTAATACCAAAAAGAAAATGCACATAAATTTTGTCGCTTTCCAAATCATCACTCCAATTATGATTAAGAGTTTATGTTTTGTAATTAACAACATAAAATTGGATTAATTTTTCAGGAATTACCTGAACCTCAAAGAGCAGATGCTGTAAGTAGCATGGTTTATGAAGCAAATGCTAGGATAAGGGACCCAGTTTATGGTTGTGCAGGTGCAATATGTCAACTTCAAAAACAAGTTAGTGAGCTACAAACACAGCTAGCTAAAGCACAAGCTGAGATAGTGAACATGCATTGCCAACAAGCAAATTTAGTGGCACTAATTTGCATGGAAATGAGTAATCAATCATCACCACAAGACCATAACATGATAATGAATCAGCCACAACCTCATGTTGATATGAGTTGTTTCTTAGAAGACAACAATTTTGGGTCTGCTTGGGAGCCTCTTTGGACATGAAATTAATTAATATGAATTATTAATTTATTATCATGCATTTTTAATTTAGTTATATGACTTATATCTCTTAATTAATTATAGAATATTAGTCTTTCCGTTGTAATTGTAAAACTTAATTTCCAAACTTCAAAGTGGGGAAGACTAGAGCTAATGAAAATCTTACTTGAGGGAATATTTCAATAAAAGTCATATTAATTAGTTATATGGTAGATATGGGTCATGGTGTATTTGATACTTCATTAGTCATTTCATGAGCCAAACCTTTTGACAATGGAAAAAATTAAAAAGGAAAAAATTAAAAAGCAAAAAAACAAGAAGAAAAAATACACTTGAATCATGACAATCTTTACTAAACTAATGATTATTACGCTTAAACCAAGAGTGTTTAGATGAGATAACATAGATCTCTTCTAATTTAACTATTGTTTTGGGTTCAATCTTTGGCTTATACATGTAGCAACGTTAAATTTCTTATGGGAGAATTTGCTGATTATTTATATCCCACAAAATTTGAAGAATTAAATATGTAGTTGCACGCTGAAGATACCTGATTAATAAAAAAAAATTGTTATCTAGCAAAAAGGGTTTTATTTTTTATTTTTTTGAAAAATGTAGATTTGACTCATCTAAGTGAGTAACATCTATCTTTTTTTTCTTCAAATCAAACAATATATATAAAAGATAATTACACATGAATAAAAGGAAGACGGGCAACAAGCTGCGCCGCTAAACATTTTTGTATCGCAAAACTCAATCTTTAAAATACTACATTCATAGACCTAGACGACATAATATTACTATGCATAACTTTTTAAATCCTTTTTAGAAGGTCTACCGCCTCTGGTGTTAAAAAATCAAAAGGATTTTATTATATTGAAGAGGAAAATTAGTACCAGAGATAGCAATGTTTGAGTCAGTATAGTCTTGAAACATGTCTTCTACTTTTTGGGACCACCTAAACCAATTTTTCTTTTTCTTTAAAAAAAAATTAGAAAACAAAGTTTTTAAGCTTTTCTTATCAAACCGTGGACAATGTGAAAGTTGCTTCTTCATTTTTTGACAAAAGAAAATTCTTTCATTATCATCTAATAACATCACAAAACTACAAATTTAGCTTTTTGCCTGCAATAACATAGCATTACTAATCTCCTTTGCCTCTTTTTTCTTTAATAAATGAAAAGTCTACATAGGTTTGAGGTACATACCAAGGACAAAGTAGATGTTTTAGGCTCAAACATCCCTTAATAAACTATCAAAATTCTTGCATCTATATTGAAATTTAAACTCACATCTTAATGATATAAATTTCATATTGTTTCACTCTTTCTTTTATATTACATTAACCCATGTTTTAAAATTTGAATAAAACTTGTCTCTTAAACCTACCAAATATCAAAAGAATAAAATAAAATTCTTTAAAAAACTATGGAGAAAATATTATTTAAAAAGATTAGACAAATAAGAAAAGGGAATCTACCCAAATTGTATCATATCATTGTGTTTGAATTCCATTAAGACAGGCTTTCCCTTTGTGGAAAGACCCCTTTGACTATTATGCCATTCCTTCAATCTAATATCTTATCCATGTCCTTCCTATTAATAAAAAGAACCAAAAGTTGTCTTTTTTACCTCGTTATTGAAGTTATTTTGTCATCTATACAAATTACAACAATGGAGATTACCCTTTCCCTTTTGTACAATATTAGTGATCCATCTTCTATCTAAAGATATTTATTTGAACTTACTTAATACTTCTGTCTAAAAATAAAATAATATAAATATTTATTTTTTCGACCGTAATTAGAATATTTGATATCTATTAAACTCTCCAAAGTAACTCCACTACTTAGGTCATTTGGACATGCTATTCTTTTTTACTGAAATTGAACGTACTACCTTTTAAATGAGAGGTTCTGATATAAATATTTTTACATATTATTATAAAGATATATTTATAAAAACAACTTATTATCTCTATGAAAATATTTAAGTATGAGTTACGACTCCAGAAAGGAAAAATAATTGGACCAATTATAATTAAATAAATAACTTATAAAAAACAATTACATTTGCCAAAAACCATCTCTTATTGAACATTTTATTTATTGATTTTGATGAAAAATCCTCTAAACATGTGTAAATATGTAATATGCATGCAATCTAGTTTTAGTTCAAAGGAGGGAGGGACTCTAAACTCATATGCCCCTCCCTAGATTTATCCCTCATTAATAGTTTTTTTCTTAATTATTTTTATTCATTGAATTATTTATTTTTATAAGTGGGTAAAGATAAAAGGAAAAAATAATCTTATGATGTTAGTTTTTAAAGGTGAGCAAGGGTCGGGTTGGATTGAGTTACAATTGTTCATAATTCAACTGAAAATTTGATTAGGTCAACGTCAATTCTTTAAAATGTAACTTGGATTTTAATCCGAACACATCCAATATATTTTATGTTTTCGATTAAGTCTTGATCTATTTAAGACGAAACCAAGTTGGTTCAATGCACAATTAAAAAAAAATTATAAAGTGATTATCCAATTAATTATGACTAATAAGCTAAAAGTATATTATTATGTTAGATATTTTATATGTATCCTGATCTTAACAAGAATCAGAGTCGACCAACGTCCGTTGAACAGAGCTCCGCCCCTAGTAACGGTGGAATGAGAGGGGGTTGTGTACCTGTTTACACTCCGACGCTCAAGTTAGTGAGGGTAGAGTATAGGTTTTCAGAAGTTAGAGAATGTACCTGAGCTCCTTCAAATGAGGAGTATATATAGCCCCCAGCGCTGGGCTAAGGCCAATGATGGCAATAAATGTCCATCAATTGGCTGCCGGAAAACGGCTGAAAAGCCATGATGAGCCTTAAATGATCATCATTCCGGTGTCGGCCGTTACGATACGCTTGGTATCGACGACCGTCAGAATGCTCGCGGTGCATTTGGTGCTCGAACGCGTTCTTGTCTTGCTCGAGCCTTATTGGGCTTTAGGCCCAGTCCAGAACAGGAGCCCCCCAAGTCGTTATGCTCGAGTATGAGCGTAATGACTTAGTGTTGAGCAAATGTCGATCATGTTTTTAGACTTTATCTATATCAATTAGATTTTGTCGACGAGCGATGCATTTTCGTTGTATGTTTATTCGAGCAAGAGCGCGTTGTTGAGCACCTTGTAATTCTTTTCGAAGGTTTCGAGGACCGTAATCTCGTAGATTCGATCCGGAATCTTCGTATTCACTGTTGAGGACCTTAAAGATCCGTTCATTATTGCGAGCATTAGTTACAAGCCTTTATTGCGTATCTTAACATTAATGTGAGGATCGCAATTGGCGGATTATAGTTGAGGGTTTTTCGAGAGATTTTCTCGATTTAACCGAGATTTCCGCGAGCAGAGGATGGGACGTTTGAAGGGACAAGTCGTTCCGTCTTCTGCTGCCACGTGTAAAGGCTATTAAGAGTACTTGAGTGCCTATTTACACAGTTGGGTTTTCGAGGTTTGAATCTTTACCGTTGGATTTACGCGCCTTTTGGGTTACCTTGAGATCTGATCTGAAGCGTTGAATCCCTTTGAATTGTTACCCTTGGATCAAAGTAACGGTTTAGATTTATGAGGCGCTGCGCTGCTCCGTATAGATGCAACTGTTGAGGATTCCTCTATATATAGGGAAAGGAGGGATTTTTGAAGTTTTTACTTCATTTATCAAAGCCTCTTAACTTTCAAACTTCCAAACTTCCGTTTCTCTGAACTTCTCCAAGTGCTTCGAATCTTTTGCCTCTGTTCCATCACTGCAATCGTTTTCCACCGCATCCTTTTCTCTAAATCAAGTAGGTAACTTACTCTAATCTTTGTTTACGATTGTTTGTTTGTTGATTCTGTTGATTCTGCTTCGGTTTGATGCTATAGTGATGAAACTTTATTTTGATTGACGAAACGGCGGTAGAGGGTTTGTAAGTGGTGGTTAGCACCCTTTTCCCTCCCACAAATGGTAGTTTTTAGGGAAAAACTATAGTTTTTTGGTTTATTTACCCTTTCTAAGTGGCGGTTGTTGGCGGTTTTTGCCTTTACAACTGCCTTTTTTAGTGGGTTTTTTACCAGAAGTGTCGAGTATTCATCGTAAACATTCGAGCACTCAAGGGATGATGAGTGCTCGTTTTACAAGTACATTTGATCCTCGAGTGGTTACTCGTCCCATTGCGCGAGCAATTTCAGGGATTTGTTAACTTAGGATTTTTCGTTTTGTTTTAATGGGAGTCTATTCCTCGCCCTTTCACTTGATCGGCGGTGGAAGGGTGGATTTGATGCTTGAATGTCGAATTCATGTTTCCTTCCTCGGCTTTTCAGGTGTAAATGGCGGAACAGCACCAAAACGAAATTATTGAGGACGAAATGGTAGTTGGCCCCTCGGATCCTGATCCTTACACTTGGGTGGCGGATGAGCCTAGGCACACACGCTCAAAATACTCCGGGCTAGCTGAAAGGCCTTCGTATCTGTTTTCGACGATCGAGGACCCCGGGCGTGACAATTGGGAGATCATGATCCCCGGAAGGCGTAGCCGGGTATGTCAGCGTTTTGAGAGGTGGGGGGTATTCTCGATGTACCAGATAGCATTCGAGGAGCTTGGCTATCGGTTGCCCTTCAATGATTTCGAGGTAGGCGTTTTCAACCATCTTCATTTGGCGCCTTCGCAGCTCCATCCCAACTCCTTGGCATTTCTTCGCGCCTTTGAGATAGTCGCGGCCTATCTCCGGATAGTTCCCACCCTCGACTTGTTCTTCTTTATTTTCCGGCTACAACGGACGAAGCCCAAGGGGGATGCAGAAAAATATGGATGGGTTTCGTTCTCCCAAAGGCGCAGACTCTTCGAAATGTTCGAGGAATCTATTCACGGATTTAAGGACAACTGGTACGGGGTTTTCCCAAAGGGTGAAGAAGGTCTCAGGACCATTGTTTCGAGGTCTCCGAAGGTTGACGCTAACGGGCATCCTGTATTACACCCTAATGGAACGCCAGTCATTGTCGAGCGCAACCGTTTCCCCTTTAAATGGTTGAAGAGCCACTATCTCCTTCCGGCCAGTAGTTTTAGCCGTTCTCAGAAGGAAATGGATTCGACCACCCTTGCTGATTACAAAAGGATGTGCGACTTCGTGGACGGGTTTGTTCCTGTCGTTCGGACGGACAAGGAGGGGAATCCCGTAATGGACGAACAGGGAAACGTTTTGACTTCGAAACG
This sequence comes from Trifolium repens, assembly GCA_030408175.1. Lineage (NCBI taxonomy): Eukaryota > Viridiplantae > Streptophyta > Magnoliopsida > Fabales > Fabaceae > Trifolium > Trifolium repens. The sequence continues at coordinate 56,792,611 of CP125836.1, read as the reverse complement.
TTTTATAGACACCAAGGCTTTGCTTGCCTGCTCGACTCGTGTCGAGGCTGAAGCTTTGCTCAGTATGTCTTGATGTAATCTCTATTCCTTACTCTCTTTACAATAGTTTTATCTTTAGCGATTTTACTAAGTTATTTGTCTTTGTTTCTTGTGCAGATATGATGAGCAACCAAGAAAAATTTAAGAGGATGCAGGAGGTTACTAGGGCTCGCAAGGCAAAGGATGCGGGGAATGCCTTAGTTTCTAGCTCTTCGGGCCTCACTAGCTCCTTCATTCCTCCTACAGCTCATGGGGGTTCCTCGGCTGCTGCAACTCCTACTCCTTCAGCGACAAATTCGGCGGTTGCATCCCCTCATCGGGACGTTGTTGGCGAAAAGAGAGGGCCAAGCTCCTCGGATGACAACGTGAGGCCCGAGAAGAACCCTCGTATTGAAGGTGCTTCGAATCAGACAGAGGGTTTCCATCGTCTGCAACCTGGGATCCCGGCGGGGAAGTTTGTTCTGCCCGCAGTTTTTGCTCATGGAGGGGAAGTGTTCGACAAGAACACTGAAGTCATCATCCCTGAAGCCGACCAAGCTATCATGACGGACATGGGTCCGGAGTCATTGAAGGGTGTGATTGCTGAGTCTTCCATGCATTGCATGAAGCTGATGGAAGTTGCGAACTTCCTCAATGCTCGGGAGCGCCATTTCGTGGATGAAAGGTCGAAGATGGAGAAGAGGATGCAGAGTTTGGAGAAAACCCATAAGAAGATGGATGCCGAGCTGAAGAAGGTTCGTCAGGAGTACGAGGAGCTGGGGGCTACTTATGATGCTTATAAAGATAAGTATCAGCTTCAAGTCGAGCTCACCCAAACTCTCCAGATGAAGGAGGAAGAATCTGAGCGTCTGGCTAAAGAGAAGGAGGACTTGTTGGCGAGGGTTGCTGATCTTGAAGGGCAGCTCCAAAAGCTAACCATTTCTGACGAGGAGGAAAAGAAAGAGGACCCGATCGGGGAATTTACTAGCATTTCTCGTGGGTCTCTGATCAGGCAGCTAATGGATGCTCAAAACTCGGCAGTCGAAATGGCCACTTCAAGCTTCCGCAATGCTGTTGCCCAAGTCCAGGTCCTCAATGCTGATGTCGAGCTAAAGTTGGATGGTCTCGACGAATGCAAGGAGGTACTTGATGGTGCTATTCGGACTCCTCCCTATTCTGATCCTGCCGACCAGTGACCTCTTATATTTTTCCTATGGTTAATGTGTATTTTTGTTGGCGCTATGCTCGCCTTTTTCTTGAAGTATTTTGGCGCTTTGTTCGCCATATTTTGTAATGACAATTAATGCAGTCCTCGTGACTGTTTTATGATATGTACTTTGTTTTATAATTTGCGTTTTATCCTTTCGCTATTTGAATGATTTTACGCTCGTGAATGTTGTCTTATATTTGTTCGAATATTTAATACCTGTATGCTTAAGTATTTACTTTCCAAACTTTAAGTACAACAACGAATGGTCGCTGCTCGGATAGCATGTATCCTTGAGCGCCGTACTCGAAGAGTTTGTGGAACTTCAACGAGTGTCCGGGCGTAGTACCCGAACCTTTCTGCGGTAGGAATAATCTTATAATGATCATTTAACCACGGCGACGGCTTCCCATCGCGAGCTGGGATTCGCGGCCTAACGTGTACTAAAACGATGGTGCTCGCTTGGAGTCATTCCTCGTCAAGACGAGGTGTAAACCTCTTGTCTTTCTTGATGCTTTAGAATCATGCCCGTACCTAAGCATTCATCTTTTAACTGAGTTTAATCTCTAGCTGTAGTATTGCTTAAGTTTTTCTGCGTTCCATGGTCTAGGGATTTCCTCGCCATGCAGAGTTTCGAGGAAGTAAGCTCCGATCCCTGTTTTTGCTCGAACTCGATAGGGGCCTTCCCAGTTTGGGGCGAGCTTGCCTTCGCTCGAATCTTTAAGATTTCGACGCAAGACTAAGCTTCCAACGTCGAACTCTCTTTTTACCACTCTTTTGTCATGTCGAGCGGCTATCTTTTGTTTGAGGGACGCTTCGCGAATAGCGGCGTTTTCGCGAAGCTCCTCGAACAGGTCCAACTCTTCTCGAATTAGTTCGTCGTTGAGATCTTGATCGTTGGGTGTTTCGGTTCGCCTTGTTGGTTCTCCTATTTCCACGGGGATCACTGCCTCTGTTCCGTATGTTAATCGAAAAGGGGTTTCCCCTGTGGTGGAGTGTGGAGTGGTTCTATAAGACCACAATACATTGTGCAACTCCTCGACCCACTGTCCCTTTACCTCGCCCAATCTCCTTTTTAGGCCTCGCAGAATTACTCTGTTCGCGGCTTCAGCTTGCCCGTTAGTTTGTGGATGCTCGACAGAAGTAAAGTGTTGGGTTATTCCCAACGCGGCGAGGAATTCTCTGAACTTTTTACCAGTGAATTGTGTGTCGTTGTCCGTTACTACCGAATGTGGAATGCCAAATCTGGCGAGGATATTCCTTTTGAAGAAGCGGAGAATGTTAAAGGCTGTGATTTTTGCGAGTGGTTCTGCTTCTATCCATTTGGTGAAGTAGTCCACTCCCACGATCAGGAATTTGTTTTGTCCAGCAGCGACGGGGAATGGTCCTAGTAGATCCATTCCCCACCATGCGAAGGGCCATGGAGAAGACAATGACTTTAGCTCGTTTGGAGGGGCTATGTGCATGTCTCCATGTTTCTGGCATTTGTCACACTTTTTGACGTGTTCTCTAGCGTCCGCCTGCATCGTCGGCCAATAGTATCCCGCTCGAAGGGCTTTCCTGGCTAAAGAACGCCCGCCAATATGTTGACCGTTGATTCCTTCGTGGATCTCGGCCAAAACATATTCCACTTTATCCTCCTCGACACATTTCAGCAGGGGAATGGCAAATCCTCGTCGATACAATTGATTGTCGAGAGCCACATAGGAGCAGGCCCGTCGTTTGACTTTTGCTGCCTCCTTTGGGTCGTTGGGAACTTCCCCGCTTTCCAGAAAGCGTAATATTGGGAAAATCCAACTGTTCGTATTTATCTCGCAAACGAGCATGACATCTTGGGTTTTATCGATGCTAGGTCTGGATAGAGTTTCTTGAATCAGGGATTGATTTCTTCCCTTTTTTCGCTTGGTGCTCGCCAATTTTGAGAGAACATCTGCTCGTCTGTTGTGTTCGCGGGGAACATGTCGCACTTCGGCTACTTTGAATTGGTCTAGTGTTTCCTTTATCAGGGTCAGGTATTCTGCCAATCGTTCGTCTTTTGCTTGATATTCCCCGGATATTTGCGAAGCTACTAATTGCGAATCCGTAAAGATTTTGACTTCCTCGGCCTCTATGTCTTTGGCGAGCCGTAATCCTGCCAGGAAGGCCTCGTATTCGGCTTGGTTATTCGTCGTCGGAAAAGACAGCTCGAGCGAGACTTCGTTAAGAGTCCCATCCTCGCTCTCTAATATAATGCCCGCGCTGCTTCCTTTTGAATTGGAAGATCCATCGACAAATATGGTCCATTTGTTCTTACTTTGAGTGGTCGTTGGGGTCATTTCGGCGATAAAATCTGCTAGGACTTGAGCTTTCAAAGCTTGTCTGCTTTCGTAGCTTATGTCAAATTCTGACAACTCCAACGACCATTTGAGCATTCGACCAGCCATGTCGGGTCTTCCGAGGAGGCGTTTGATGGGTTGGTCTGTACGAACAACAATTGAATGGGCGAGGAACTAGTGTCATAACTTTCTTGCTGCATTAACGATGGCTAGGGCCATTTTCTATATTTGCAAGTATCTTAGTTCTGGGACTTGGAGTGCTTTGCTTACAAAGTACACTGGTTTTTGGCCTTGCTCGGTTTCTCTAATGAGAACGGCGCTGACAGCCTCGTGGGCTACTGCTAGGTAGAGATATAAAATTTCCCCTTGCACTGGTCGCGTGAGGACTGGAGGCTCGAATAATGCTCGCTTTAAATGTTGTAGTGCGTTTTCGCACTCCTCTGTCCACTCGAATGTAGATTCCTTTCTCAGAAGTTTGAAGAGTGGCAGAGCGTGTTGAGCAGATTTAGCAACGAATCGTGACAAGGAAGTTAACATTCCGTTTAACGTTTGAATAGACTTTTTCGAGTCGGGCGTAGGGTATTCGAAGAATGCTCTACATTTATCGGGGTTAGCTTCAATTCCTCGCTCTGTTAAATAGAATCCGAGGAATTTTCCCGCCTTTACGCCGAATGTACATTTTTCCGGATTGAATCTCATGTTATACTTTCTTGCTTGTTCGAAAACTTTTCTTAAGTGCATGGTATGATCGTTTTCCTCTTCGGATTTAACTATCATGTCGTCCATATACACTTCGAGCATATCACCAATTTGATTTCGGAAAACATTGTTCATCATTCTTTGGTATGTGGCGCCCGCGTTTTTGAGCCCGAAAGGCATTACGTTATAGTAATAATTTCCTGATTCGGTCATAAAAGCTGTTTTCTTTTTATCGATTTCAGCCATTTTAATTTGATTATATCCTGAATAAGCATCCATAAACGATAGTAATTTAAATCCTGAAGAATTATCTACTAGTTTATCTATGCTAGGTAAAGGATAAGCATCTTTAGGGCAAGCCCTATTAAGATCGGTATAATCAACACACATACGCCATTTTCCATTAGATTTTTTGACAAGTACAACGTTGGACAACCAAGTAGTATACTTGGCTTCCGAAATGAAATTTGCCTCTAGGAGGTCTTTTACAGCTTTTTCTGCAGCCTCCGCTTTTTCGGGAGACTGCTTCCTACGACGCTGTGCAACAGCTCTAGCCTTAGGATCTATAGTCAGCTGGTGACAAGCAACCTCTGGATCTATGCCGGGCATTTCAGCAGCGCTCCAAGCGAAGAGTTCAGCATTCTCCTTCAAGCAAGCTTCCAATTGCCTTTTCACCAAGTCGGGGAGATCAGCTCCAATCTTGATTCCCTTCGAGGGGTCTTCACCAAGGGGGATTATTTCGAACTCTCCATCAGGGATTGGGCGAAATATTTCCTGCAGCTCCTTCTTTTCTTCTCTACGCTCCTTCTTTGAAGTTCGAGCGTCCAGCTCAACCATACTTTGTCCCCCGACAGCATTAATGGCGGGTATCTTGTGCTCAGTTTTCATTTTCTTTGGCGTGGCCAAGGTGTTCATATTTTTTGCTGCAGCATCAAAACATCTCCGAGCAGCAGCTATGTCTCCGTTCAGTGTGGCGACCTTTCCATCGACAGTGTAATACTTCATTTTGAGATGAATGGTCGAAGATACGGCGAACAAGTCAGCGAGCGCTGTTCTTCCAATGATGCAGTTGTACAGCGATGGACACTCGACAACTAAGAACTGAACATTGATGGACTTGGTAGCTTCACCTTCGCCAAATGTGACGATTAAGTCTGTATATCCCCAAGGTTTTGTAGTAGCTCCATTGAACCCTTGAAGATCAGCACCAACATATGGCTTCAGGTTTTTCTCTGTGAGCTGGAGAGTTTTGAACAATCCAGAGTACATTATGTCGCAGGAGCTTCCTTGGTCGACCAAGATTCTCCGAACGTCAAAGTTCGCCATCCTAGCTTGCACCAACAGAGGAATCTGGAAATTTGGGGATCCTCTGGGGATCTCTTCTTTGTAGAAGGCCAAAGGGACTGACCCTTCCTTGATCTCAGCAATTGATACTGGATTCAACGATCACACGCTTTCAAGCTCCTCGGACTTTCTTTTTATTGTTCCGAGGGTCTTGTCGTTGAATCCTCCTCCAGATATCACCAACGTTTTGGGGAAGTTTTCCCAAGATCCGTTCAGGTGGGAGGTCAAGTGATCGAGCACTTCCTCTCCTTGAGCGAAGTCCTCGGGTCTTGTAATAGCATAAGCGACGGGTAGGCTTGCCCGTGCCTCTTCCTCAACAAGTGGATCCTCGGCCTCTTGCCTTCTATCGTTGTTTTCCCTGGGTCGATCCTTCCTGTACTTTTGGAGCAGATTTTGTTGAATGAGTATTTCGATTGCATCCTTCAGGTGGACGCAATCCTCGGTCACGTGACCGTAACTTCTCTGGAATCGACAATATTTGCCTTTGTCCACGTCTGGTTTTGCAGGAATTTGTTTGGGGAATCTTATCCCGTGCTTCTTGAACTCCGCCGCTGAGACTTCAGCTAAAATTCTCTCTCTAGGGGCATTCAGCGGAGTGTAGTTAGTAAACTTGCTTGGCGGGGCTTTGGGTTCCCGCACCTTCTCATTTCCACTGCCCGTCCCTCGTTTCGAGGGTCCGGACTCATCTTGATGCCTTGGCTTTCTAGCATCCACAGCCATTTGCCTTTCCTCGTAAGCAATATATTTTTGTGCCTTTTCGAGGAAGGCGTCCAAAGTTCGAATCTCCTCGATTCCAACAGCTTTGGCGAAATCACTGTTCGCACGTAATCCTCGATCCATGAGGTAAAGCTTCATCTTGTCCTCGACTCTTACTTGCACTGCAATTTTGTTGAACCTGTCGATGTAGTCCCGCAGTGGCTCGTCATCCCTTTGAACTATCGCCTCGAGGGCGGATACTGTCAGCGGATGTTTCCTTGACGCAGTAAAGTGAGCTGTGAATTGACGGCACAGCTCGGTCCATGAGTCGATGGATTGAGGTGGGAGTCCCTTGTACCATGTCAGCGCTCCTTTCCTCAAAGTAGTAGAAAAAATCTTACACTTGACAGATCCTCGAACTCTTCTCCATTCGAGCACCGCTTCAATATTCTCCAAATGATCGTCCGGATCAGTGGAGCCATCATAAGTGTCCATTACCGGAAGCTTTTCCAAGCCTGGGGGTAATGGTACTCTCATGATCCTCTCGGACAGGGGTCCGAGATATCTGTCCTCGTCACTTTCTGGTGTTCGGTGGCGACGATACCTTTCAGGAGACCTTGGTGGCGACCTGTGTCTTCGAGGCCTTCCGCCTTCGTTCCTCACATGCACAGCTGCGTTCCTCCGAGGGCTCAGAGATCTTCGGTTCCTCCGAGGGCTCAGACGCCTCGGGGACCTTGATCTTGACACTGAACAATCCTTCCTCTGCGGTGAGTGTTGCGGGGATCGCCTTGGGTGCGACGATCGCGTTGCACGCGATTCTTCGACCGCTGCTAGCCTGCGATTCTGATCGCGAATGATGGTGCCCTGCCTGTTGATGACATTAATCAATGTTGTCATCATTTCCTCAATGGGGGTCCCCACGGCTAGTGGTGGGACGTTCAATGGCTCCCCTTGGGGTTGAATGGTAGGGCCAGCAGAGGCTTCAGTTGGGGTTACGGCGGTGAAGTGTCCATCCTCTTGGTGGTTTGGACCCACGTTGTGGTTTGGGTGGTTTTCACCGGTGCTATCGTTACCGTTTCCGGCCATTGGTCGTGAAAGATGATGTTTTTAGGTAGTTTTGTTCTTTTTCTAGGTGAAAAGAAGGGGAAACTAAAGAGTTCCCACAGACGGCGCCACTGATCTTAACAAGAATCAGAGTCGACCAACGTCCGTTGAACAGAGCTCTGCCCCTAGTAACGGTGGAATGAGAGGGGGTTGTGTACCTGTTTACACTCCGACGCTCAAGTTAGTGAGGGTAGAGTATAGGTTTTCAGAAGTTAGAGAATGTACCTGAGCTCCTTCAAATGAGGAGTATATATAGCCCCCAGCGCTGGGCTAAGGCCAATGATGGCAATAAATGTCCATCAATTGGCTGCCGGAAAACAGCTGAAAAGCCATGATGAGCCTTAAATGCTCATCATTCCGGTGTCGGCCGTTACGATACGCTTGGTATCGACGACCGTCAGAATGCTCGCGGTGCATTTGGTGCTCGAACGCGTTCTTGTCTTGCTCGAGCCTTATTGGGCTTTAGGCCCAGTCCAGAACATATCCAAACTTAAGCAAAATTCTTAAATTAATACTTTGCTATAAGATTACTACATAGAAATGTGGATTTTACGTTCAATGTTTAGTTTATAAAAGGGTCATCACAAACAAAAAAGAATATATCTATAATTTGGGATGAGTAAGAGACGGTTGAATGGTTGATACATATTTTACTTGACCCTAATTAAGTCCTTAGATTTTGCCCAGGTCAATTTGTAAGCCAAAATCGGTTTATAAATTAAGTTGAACAAACACGATCCTAACAAGTCAAATAGAATTAGGACAAGACTAACTTTCAAATTGGGTTGAGTATGTGCTCGAATTGTTATTTGTTAGTTCAACATCTATCTAGTGCATGATTAAAAAAAATTGATTTCTTGTATGTTTTCATTAAAGATAATTTTATTCCAAACATATTGGAAATTAAATGTGAAGAAGATACGGCAGCATTGGCTTATAAAAATCTAATATATTTCATGTTGATTATGAGTCCGTTTAGAATAGCTTATTTTTGAGTTTATGCAAAACAATTTAGGCAAATAAAAAAGTTTTTATATATTTTTATAAGTTTGTCAAACTAGTTTATGAAAAAATAGCTTATAAAAAAACAGATTTTTTTAATGGAAACTTATAAATTAACATAAAAACTTATTTATTTCAATAAATTATTTTGTATAAGTTAAAAAATAAGTTATTTCAAAGGAGCAAGATTCTTAAGTTTATTTATGAGTGGCTTGTATCAAGCTATAAATTTTTACTTCATAATCTGACTTAATATATGAGTGAGAATAGTTCTTTAGATTCGGAGGACTTAAACAAATGATTAGGTAGATGGAACATTTTCATTGCATCATTTGGTTAAGTAATTAAAACGCGCTTTTGTTTAACATTTTGTTATTCAGATTCTTGTCGTTGCCCAAAAAAACGCGTTACAAACTCTTGCTACATTGTGGTTTGGTTTTAATCACCTTATTATTATGTCATCTCACGTGCAAGCTGCAATCCTCATTCATTTGTGCATGCCACGGGTGAAAAACAAACACAACACAATCTAATACTAGCTTTTAATAATGCTTTATTTCATTGTTTACAACTTACGCTAAAAAGGAATATATGTTTTTGACAACCATGTGCTCTGTTCGATTACTACTCTCATGTCTCATCATATACAATCCACCAAACAATTGTGACATTGAAATTTAAAGCCCATAAATTTAAAGCCCATGTATAGTCAATTTTCAATACTTTTGTAATATTACGGCCGCTGAATCATGATACCAAACGTGTATTTTTTTTCTTGTTTTTTTGAGAATGATGTGCTATGTTGATGGAGAGCTTTTTTTGGTGTTCTTGTTTTTTTTGTTGCGCGTTCTAGTTTTCTATTTAACCCTTATGCTATTTAAACAGCTCGTGTCATAAAATTGAGAAATTTGAAGAAAATATTACCCTTTAATTTTAATATAGAAATTTTTAAGTGGCATGAAAAAAAAACTCAGGGGACGTCAAAAGAAATTCTTCTATTGAGATATTCTCATGTCACATTATATAATATTGTTACTGAGATACTCCCATTAAATTAACTAGGTCATTCAATTTGCAGAGCTTATTTGCACTATTATTCCTAATCTCCAATTTTTCTTCAAATATTAAAATATTGATAATGATTTATTCTTAGTTTTAGTACCCAATAACAAATTGTTACAAATGGTAAATGTTTTCGACTGTTATAACTTATAAGTGAGTGGTTATAAGTTTTATTGATTCTGGCTCTTTTATATGAAGAAAATTTATTTGAAAGAAGATTCCAACTTATTGTTCGACAGAGATTAATCACTATTAAACGATAATAAATGCCGGTTATAACTCTTCATGTTAATCTATATAAAATAATTTTTGTTGTGAAAATGAACATTTGTTGTTCATTTAATGTGTGGAAGTTGAAATATTGTGATTGAAAATGAAAAAAAATTAATAAACACATTGGACTTGAAGGACTTGGAACTAAGGAGTGTGAATTGAAAAAAATGAAGTGGGAACAAGTCTCACATTGGATAGCTCTTTAGTAGTGTTTATATAGAGCAAAGTGGCTACTTGGGGTGTGCCCCAAGGGGTACCCCGTTTGGTAAATGGTGGACCACGCACTATCCTTGACCATCACCACATACGCACGCTGCCTCCGTCCGCCCGACTTGGATTGGGCTTGGTTCTAGCCCCTAGGTGATGTGTTATTTTTTAGTCACGGAATTAATTAATTTAAAAGAAGATATGGTTTGACCGATGCTTACTCAGCGCCAGCTTTTCCAATCGGTTTCTGATTCCAAAACGGATTTTCATTAATCCACTTAATTACTCGATAATCCTTTGTCCCACAATTAATTCCTTTGTCTGATCCGTTTTGGTATTTGTTATGCCTTCTTCTTCATTTGCGTCGGACTTAAAAAAAATCAACAGAACACCGAAAAAACATCTCTTCATTTTTTTTCTTTATCGAAAATATTCTCTATTTCATTTTGTGATTCATTGGTTGGAGATTGATATTGTTGTATCAGTTAGATTGGTATTATCGTATCAATTTTTGAGTGGTAATTTTGTCGAGTCATTCAAGAAGGTGTTTCTTGTCTATCGCTACAATGCAAGTACTTGATCGAAACAACTATTTTATCCTGGAGGCGGCGTGGTTGATTGTCTGCTTTGAACAATTTTAGCAGTCTCGCTAAATGTCTTGAAGAGAGCGACTTAGTCCGCGACTTAGCCACTAATTTCTTCGGTTCTATTTATTTTCAAAAATTATTTTTTTTAATATCAAAAACAACAATTTTTAAAAGAAAAATGTTTATTATAGCCCTTCATGTCAATTCTAATTTTTCTTTTTCTTTTACTCTTCTTGACATTGTTAATGACTTGTATCTTTCTAAATAACTCATCAGTTACGTATAAAGGTTGTGCTTGATATTTTGAAATGGATTTCAAAGTCATGACACAAATGACTTGAATTTGTAGTGAATCAATGAACCCAGTCTTAATTTGAACCATATGTGTGTTTGATTCTACAATTTCATGATTACTATACCTACATACATACATTCACTAAACACATTCATTCATGATACTAACAAAACAAATTATTTATTAATGTGAATATCATCAAATGGATAGAATCAGAAATTTCTTCCTACAATGTTAGTAATATGTATAATTTATATTATATAGTTGCTTGGCTAGCTTGTGAAACGTGACAAGTGTACACATACCTCTAATTGGTTAATCAACTTCTTGAATGTTAATCTCATGCTTCCCGAAGCTGTCCAAATTATACTAAGTTTATTTGTCGCTTTCTTGGTCTTAAGATCATATACTAAGTTAGAAAATGAGTCTCTTATAAGCAATACTATAAACAGGTGAAAGCATACTTTGACTTAATTACAAGACAAAACATGACTTGTAGTAATGCATGATTTTTCTATGTATTGATCGGTTATAGCAGCCCTCACGACCAATACTAGACTTTTCTTTCCATATAATTACTTTATTTTTATTTTTTTTGTTGCGAGGCTTCATAGACAACTGCAAAGACTAACCTCTTAAGTCTTGTAGATCAATAGGACGGAAAATTCTCTCTAAGAATTTGAAGTTATTATATATCCAAACCAAAAATCTGACTAATAACTTTAGTTACGATAGAAGAAATCTGCATTATTTCGTCTAAATATTATTGGGTTGATTTATTTCTAACTAACTAACCAACTAACTAACCGGTATTACGGAGCTTTTGTGTGAAACCCTTGAATTTAAGTAAAAAGGATTAGTGTGAATTTAATGTTTTTAACTTTTCCAAAAGGGCTCTAATGCTTATATTTGTAGAACTAAAGTAAAGGTGCAGCCCTAAAGCAGCATACATATATTATTGACCAAAATGCCAGAAAATTAATTTTATTACTAGATGAATATTTTGTGCACACATTGTTAGTTATATCCCCACTATGTGTCACTATCTAACCCGTCAAATAAGTACGATTAGTAATGGTGTACTTATTTGAGTTGGTTACATATGAAGTCAAGACTTAAGGCTAAATTAATTATTCAACCATCTAATCTTAATTATGTTGTATAACTAATGGGAAACTATGCACATATATGACATGTTGTACATTGTGAGTGGAAAGCATCAAATATGAAAGAAACTACCAAATATAAGATTTTATTTTTTACTAGACTTTTTACCCGTGCTCGCACGGGTTCAATCATTCAATTCAATTATATAATAGAAATGTTGATAATGTGTGATTATTTATAGTAATAAGCATTTAGGGCCCGTTTGGATAAATAACTTATACAGGTGCTTATAACATTAGAGCTTATAGTATGAGACCTTACATCATAAGCTCTTATACTCAATAAGTCTTTTGTGTTTGGATATGTACACTAAAAAGTACTTATATAAATTAAAAAGTACTTATATAGAATGTTAATATGATTTTAATTTCAAAAAACAAAATTAAAAAATGAAACCATGATTAAAAATATATTATATATATATATATATATATATATATATATATATATACACACTAATATATAAAGGGGATACAATTTTTTGGGATGACTTTTTTGTTATTCCAATTTTACCCTTAAAAAATAACTTCCACATAAAAATAGATTTTCCGTTTTTTTAGTAAATAATTTTTTTTTTCTTTTTAATAACTAACCACAACAAAAAAAAGAGGTTACGTAGTTATCAATTAACTAAGTCCAATAAAAAAGAAGATTAAGTAGTTATTTATATTTGCACAATAGAGAATATCGATCACAACAAACAAAAAAAAATATCGATCACACAAACGTGCCCGTTTGGCGGCTAGTATATATAAAGGGGATACAAATTTTTGGGATGGCTTTTTCAATATTCCAATTTTACCCTTAAAAAAATTTTAAAAAAAAAACTAAGCACAACTTCCACATAAAAGTAGGTTTTCAGTATTTTGTATAGTAAAAAAATATATATATTTTTTTCTTCTTAATAAGTAGCCACAAAAAAAAGGAGGTTAAGTAGTTATCAATTAACTAAGTCCAATAAAAAAGAAGATTAAGTAGTTATTTATATTTGCACAATAGAGAATATCGATCACAACAAACAAAAAAAAATATCGATCACACAAACGTGCCCGTTTGGCGGCTAGTATATATAAAGGAAAAAAAATCCATTAAGCTATGTTACCAAAAAAAAAAAAAAAAAACTTAAATGAAAAACAGAAAGTTTCTGTCAAAAAAGAAAAAAAAAATAGAAGTGTGTAGATAAGATGCATAAACATAAAAAGACAAAAATAAAAGTTTAAAAACCATTATCTTCAGGTGGTGTGTAATAGAGATTATTAGACATGGATAACACTTCAATTCCATTGATGAAAGCACATTTATTAGAATTTCCATTACTTGGAATGAAACTCAAATCAAGCCTTTGATTCTCACCAACGTTAATAACATATTCTTTCAACAAAGTATCAACACCTTCAACATCAGCGTTTAATGAAGCATTAAAATCCTTAAGAAGTGTGAATCCGTTGGAAATAACAGTGAAAGAAGCATCGTGACGGTTAAAACCGTTGGTATAAGTAGAAAGGTAGAAAAAAAGACGGAGAAATTTAGGACCTGTAGCAACGGGAAAAGAGTAATTGAATATTGTGTGTGATAAACGTGCTGATGAATAAAGAATTTTGCATCTATACATAATTTTCATAACTGATTATTAGTAATTTTTGTTTTATTAATGTTTATCCATTTTCTCTTTTTTGACAGATCTCAATTTTTTTTTAAACACATGACGTGTCACATTCATTAATTGATGTGGCAACATAATATTGGTTTAAAAATTGATTATTTAAGTTTTTATCATAGCCGTTGATATAATTTTTTTTCCAAGTGTCAAAATCTAGACCATTCATATTAGGGTTAAGGTTTAGAGTGCCTCTAGTTACTCTCGTTTTATTATATTAAGATTAAGATTAAGATGCATGGTGAGGGAAAGTACCGAGAAATATCTTGTCATAAATCTTTTTTTAACTCTTTCCTAATTCAAAATTTTACATTCATCTCAAATTTTACAAATAATTTTAATAAGATTTGTGTGATGTTGTGATTAATTCACATCGCGACGACCGTAATCCGTAACGCAACAGCCGTAATAGCCGAAATTGTGAAATCTTTGACGCGACTGCGATAGTGACCGCTATTTAAAATCTACGTTGTTCAATTTAAAAATTAATATTAAAATCAACATATAACAATCAACGGATAACTCTCGTCAATTTTCAAAGTAAAATTTTATTTAAATGATTACGTTGAAGGAGTAACTTTGTCTTTCAGTTGTGAGTTCTTTAACTACTATAAAGAACATTAAGTACGGAAATATTTCACTATTAACCTAAAGAATGAATAAAAAATAAAATAAAGTTTTGGGATTTTGTTTTTGGCCTCCTTGACGGGTTTCCCTATAGTAATTTAATTTTAACATGATAATAGGAAAATGCTATCTTATGTTAAATTGTTAATCCATAGAGATAATTTGTAGTCTTGAAAAGTAAGGTCTTATGTATTACTGTTGTTTTAATTTATGAAAAAAACTTTTAGATGCAATTTGATTTATGAGAAAATTAAAATTAATTTAAGTTTGAGTACTCTTTAAGTTTGGTTCCTTAGTTTTTTTTTTGTTACAAGTTTGGTTCCTTAGTTTGAACAAAAGTAATTTTTAGTTTCTCCATTTCTAAAACAGAGATTTTCTTATATGCTTAAATTGATAAAAATAATTTGACACAAAATAGAAATTATCATATATTATTGTCAAAAAATAGTACTATTTTTTTTTTGAGTCCTGCTATTTGTTACGGGAGCATTAGCAAACGAATTGCAAGAATAACACTATTAGAGTCCGTTTGGTTCGAAGTTTTTGGAGGGGAGGGGAGGGGAGGTGAGGGAATATTTTAAATTTTGGAGAAGTAATTTACTTTTTTACTCTTAACCTTATAAACTCAAAATAAGGATTAAATTATAATGGATATATTACATCAAAAAAAAAATTTAATGGATATATAACAAAAAAAAAATTCTAATGAGTAGAAAACCTAAATTTTTTTTGTTGTAAAAAAAAATAAAACCTAGAATTTTAATATTTCAACAAGGATAATTTTGAATTTTAATAAAAAAATGAGGGTAATTTTGTCAACATAATAAATCCCTCCCCTCCCCTCCCCTCCTTCTCAATTGAACCAAACAGACCCTTAATGTGCTAAATAAACTGACCATGCAGTTAATATTTGTTGTTTGTACACAATCATGGGGGTGGTGGTTTATAATGAAGGGTTGAGATTGCTTCTTGCCTTTCTTATTTTGATTATTCGTAAACATTAGCATTTCTCTTTTTTTTTTTACAGTAAAAAAATACAGTATATTTTATTAATATTTGCTCAAGTAGACCAGTCTCGTAGGTCTAGAATATTTTAATTGTGGCATTAAAGCTCGACCACTTTAGCTAAACAAATTAAGAAGTTTTTCTCTTGTCTATCTATTAGAGAAAAAGATTTGTTTAGTTTGTGCTAACATATAATCCTATACTAAGTCATAAGCCCTCATTGATGGGTTTAACTGATTTCCACACCTAGTGGCGACCCTAATTTTTTTTGGAAAACCTTATTTAATTTAGGTGTTAACACCATCTCTTTGCTTCGCACAACATACGATTTCGTCCCGTAGTTATTGAAATGCTCATTTTTTTAAAATTTTGTCACCTAGGATACAAAATTATGTTAAAACATAGTATGTTTGCCTTGTCTCGCACATCTGGACACAAAACATACAATTTCGTCTCGTAGTTATCGAAACATCCATTTTTAAAAATTTTGTCATTTAGGATATAAAATTGTAGATTTTGTCGCCTATGATACGAAATTGTGGTTTTCTGCAAAAATTGAATGCCAAGGCCTACGCTTGTTCTTTTTTCTTGTGCATTCTCACAATTTCGTATCCTACGAAATGAAAATATTTAGGTTTCGTTTCATAGAAACCAAACTATCCTGGATGCAAAAGTGAGGGTATTTTGGGATTTTTGGGGAGCCTGGAAGCATAAGGAGGGCCTAAATAGAAATTTTCCCTTCCATTTACAAGGCTTAAAAGCCCAACCAATTTTTATGGTCCGGCCCACAATGAACCCGGCCCGCTCTCCAAGCGTAACAATGGTAGTGATAGTGGCAATTTTCGAAGGCGAGTTCAGAGAGCATAAGCAATATCGAGAATCATAATCGCGTTTGAGAAGAGAAAGCGAAAATGAGCGGAACAACCAAAAAAGTGGCGGATGTAGCCTTCAAAGCCGGACGGAACATCGATTGGGAAGGGATGGCTAAGCTTCTCGTCTCCGATGAAGCTCGCCGTGAATTCTACAATCTCCGTCGTGCTTTCGATGAGGTTAACACTCAGCTTCAAACAAAATTCAGTCAGGTAGATAGATTTCTAAACAGATCTCGTTAATTTCATTATCGTTTATTGCGTTTTCATCGTTTTGTTGAAATTTGGATTCCGATTTATATCTGTTTTATTGGTAGATGCTAGATCGATTGACTTTTAGGGTTAGATTTGAAAAATGAGAACAAATTTGGATCCGTTTATGTTGAATTTTGATTTTTCCATCATCAATGTTGAATTGGTTGATAATTGATGTTGACATGTTTTGGTGCATTTTAGGTTTTTATTAATTTTATTGAGATATTTTGCTTGTTTTTTTCATCTTTTTCAGCTTTCTCGTTTGATCTCTGTTTCTAACTTATTGATGCTGGAGAAATGTTTAAGAAATTATTTTCAGATTTTTTTTAATTTACGGACACTATTAAAAAAATTTAAAATCAATTAAGTGTGATTGAAGTATCATATGATCATTTATCCTGTTGTTCATTGTAATCATTTAAAATATCAAATATATTTTAAAATATATACTTGGCCCTCCAAAAAACCCTCCCAAACAGACCTATAGTTGAGCACTTCTACAGAGTGATTATGTACTTAGAGATGTTTTCAATATATTTATATATCTTATATAGCAGAGGTTGCTTACTTTAACTCTTACATTTATCACTGCTTACTAATTTCTCAAATTCTGCAGGAGCCTGAGCCCATAGACTGGGAATATTATAGAAAAGGGATTGGAACTCGTTTGGTGGATATGTACAAGGAGCATTATGAGAGTATGTTTTGAACTCTATGGTGAATACCCCTTATATATATTTTAGATTTCTTGATGGTATTAGTCTGAGATAGTTAGCCTGGCCCATTTGATGGCAATAATATGATTGAATTAAGGCTGGTGTAATTGATTATTGTCATGCGCTTCCTTTTGTTGTGAGCTGAGAGTCATACATTTTTTCTGTGAATCCCTTTGATGTGCTAGTCAGTGGATATATCATATCTTGAAATAAATTGGTGGGTTAGAAGCATAGGGGAATAGGTTTACAAGCATAATGATAAATTCAACTTGGTATGGTAGGTTGTTGTAGTCAATGTATGATATTATTTTGATAGGGAAAAATATTGTAGAATGCACAAAAAGAAAGTCACAAGGCATCCTCCAAAATTGATATTTCATTAATAGACATTTTTTGCTTTGTTTGTTAATTGATGTCCTTGTGTTGTAATCTATATGTTACAATAAAGTACAAAGTTTACTCTGGGGATTTTGGCAATGTTTCGTCGTTATTCAATTATTTCCCCAATTGAAAAGGAAATACATAAGAAACCTGTCAGGCCATGACAATATTTTCCTGTCTCCTTGTTGCTTTCAAAATATACCTTTATGATCTATTCACTTGGGACTAAAATTTGGAAATTGTGTGTGGTTTCTTGCAAGCTTAATTTTCTACAATGCAAATGCATAATAGTGCCCAGCCTTGTGCTTGGCTTCCAATTATCATATCACTTGTTAATGTGGAACTAATCATGCACTTTGGTTCCTGTTAGGAAGATTGGTTATTATTGAAATTTATGCTCGAAATCACCACGTGTGTATCAGTTTGTATTGAAAATTTTATGTAAAACCATACGAAGTGAGAAAATTGAGAGTTGAGGAGTTTATATTGACCATTCAAATTCTACATACTGTTAAATCAACTTTTGATTTTGTGTGATGCTTCTTTTGCAGGCATTGAGATCCCCAAGTTTGTTGACACCGTAACTCCTCAATATAAGCCTAAATTTGAGGCACTGGTAAGAACTTTGTTAACATATAGTCCTTATTTTGTCCAATTTCTCTCTTTCAATCAAATTGCATATTAAGTGCTATATATATGTGTGTTTTCTTGTTGAAGTTGGTTGAGCTTAAAGAAGCAGAAGAGAAATCTCTGAAAGAATCTGAGCGTTTGGAAAAGGAAATTGCTGATGTGCAAGAGTTAAAGGTAATAGAAATCACCACATGGATTTTTCAGTTTTATGAAATTGAAAAATCTCTAATACCCCGTTGTGTATTTTCACAGAAAAAGCTTAGCACCATGACAGCAGATGAGTACTTTGCCAAGCATCCTGAACTGAAGAAGAAATTTGATGATGAGATTAGGAACGATTACTGGGGCTATTGATTTTCAGAACTTCAAAGTGTAGCGAAACATCCGAAGTCGATGTTTTCCTTGCTTGTTTAATAAATAATAACTACATTAATTTTTTGTAACTTGGTTCTCCTCATCAGTTTAAAAGGTTCTTTGCATTTCCATTTTTGAAGCTGTCAAAATTTTATGGTGTTGCAGTCGTTTTAGAAACTGCTATCGCATGGTTTCATTTCAGGAAAATGTTTTGCGGTTTTGTTTATAAGTTATTGTGTGTATTTGGTAAATATATATAATTGTTTTGATTCCGTGTGATGGTAAGCCTGATAATTATATAACAATAATAATAACAGTAAAAAAGTTGATACAGGTCACACAAAGCCCTGTATTTGACTCTCTTCTCATCTATTTTGTAAAGGTGGTGGATGCTGCTCCTGCATTGATATGACCTTAGTTTCTAGCTATCTTCTCTTGTAGAATAGCATCCTCCTTTTACTCTTTGACACCATTCTTAGTGCTAGTCTTTCTTCATCCTTTGGTTTCTCTGTTGTCTTCTTGCCTATTGTGCTTTCTTGCGGGCAGTTTAGTCCTTAGGTTAGGGTTCATCCCACCCTTTTTTTTCCCTATTGAAATTTCCTTTGCATTTTCTTCCTCTTTTTTTTCCTAATTTAGGACAGTATCCATGAAGATGAAAAATTCTGCAAAGTAAGATCTGTATTGCGAGGAAGATAATCTAGTTGAGACAGTTTTGTCCTCAGTGGGACTTTAATTATGTTTGATGTAAGAGCAATTCTTATTTAGCCACAACCCCAAATAAAATACATTTAGGCACACACACATAAAAGAGAAAAAATAAATATTAAATAATTTAGTCACATCATCTAACATTAATTAATCATTTTATCTTTAAATTTTTTAAAATTTTGAGTGTGTGCCCAACACCTCATATTTGGTGTTGTGCCTAACTAAGTCGTCCTCTTGATGTAGATTATGTTAAAGAACGTATAGAAGATGGGACTTTAATTATGTTTGATGTAGATTATGTTAAAAGAACGTATAGAAGAATGCAAAATTAGCTTCTTGAGAAAGCTTGTGACAGAAGCCTATACCCAATGGATCTCTACACAATACATGTCTTAACAATTTGGTGTATCCCCTCAAAGAGGGACAAAGATTGACCTGAAAATAAAAAAACATTACACAAGAATCAAACATGGGAAAACAATCCCCAAAATATTAGTTAACAATAAATGACCAAATTGAGTCGGACAAAAGTCATAAACCATTATATTAGAATTCCAACGAGCATTTGTCTTGTAAGGTTAGCTCATGTGGTAGTTACTAGGGAAATTATTGGAAGGGCTAAGATTCAAACCCTAGATTCTCACTTCTTTACACTTTATAGTGTGAGTTTAGCCACTATGCTCTAAACCAAAAATAAAAAATCCAACGAGCAACCAATATTTGTTAAAGTGTATATGAACGTTGATTTGCTTCACGATAAGAACGAGAAACCTCCACATGATCTCAATCCAAACCTAACAAGCGACGAGTTTTCCTCACCAAAGAGCAACCCATAGGACTATCAGTCAAATCTGCTTTAATCAATCGAGATATAGTTAAAGATTCAACATAATAGAAGAAAAAGTGGTCATACGAGTTTGAGACTTTTCAAAGAAGGGCCATAACTATATCAATAGTCTATGACATAATCGAAGATGGGGATGATTTTAAAGATATGAAAGTTCGAAAGAAATTTGTAAAAGAACTAAAAGTGAACGGAGATTAAAAATATATTTAACCCTAATTTTATTGACCTTCCTAGCTTGATAATACAAGACTAAATTTCAAAACATGTTGAACTAGCTGAGTTGGTCTATGAAAATTATCTTCATGCAACTCCTTATTTTGCGTTGTCCACACACAATAGCATGTTGCTCAATAATCCACGAGAACCACGTTCTCTAGCGCGAGAGAACAATCTCTTAACATATGCAAACCAATTTCTTCAATAATCCCATTTTACTCTTTTTGTGATTAGTGAGTAATCTATCATATTTCTCATAAGCCAAATGAGATGCCTTACTCTCTAGAACATTTAATTTCCAAATTCTAAACCAATCCGAGTCTCCAACAGCTTCATTAAAGTTGCACAAAATTCTGTTCAAATGCTTTAGAATTGAAGAAGTTGAAGGTTAGTTATTTCCTTTCTTTTTAGGATGGTAATGATATTAATATAGGGTCTGTTTGTTTCAGTTTTAAGAAGAATGGATTTTTTCTTTATATTTTAGAAAATAGATTTTGTAAAATCGTTTTTTAAAATGTTACAAGATTTTTTAGATTCGTTTTTTCTAAATTAAAACACTAATTTTAACATCATATAACATAAACATATATTTATTGAAGATCAAAACATAGACAAAATCGTAATTTTTTCAAAAATAATTTTTATGAAAATCTATTTGAAATAGCTTTAAAATTAAGTGATTCTTTTGAAATTTTGATATCCAAAAAAAGTTTCGATAAAATGATGAAATACCTAAAATAACATTTTAAGAATAACTATTGTAAAAAAAAAGACTAAATTTTTATTTGAAACTTTTATAAGAAGTTTCTTTGTAAATTTGTTTTACACAAAATTATGTAACACTATAAAATCCATTTAAAAAAACAAAAACAAACGGACCCATAATCTTACATGAAAATACTTCGATTTTTAAAAACTCTTGGTTAGTAGTTAAAGAATGGAATAAACAAATTGACCAGAACTGTATTGATTTTCAGAATATCCTCTTTTGAGCCATATGGGGTGGTGGGGGTCTACAATAGTAGAACAAACCAAATTGAAAGGAAGTTAAGTGATTGCTTGATTATTTTTCTATGGCTGAACTTGAATTCTAAAATATGGATATTATTAAAGCATGGTTTCAACCACAAGAACTATATTCTAAATTTCTAATAATAAGTTGATTGTAAATGACATCATCAAACAAAAAATAAGCAGACTTGGAACCAACTCAAAATGGAATGACAATTAAATGAACCAAGAAAGAAAATGATGAAAGCTGAAAGATACAGAAGATTAACAAAATCTGTACATCAGATGAAGAAAATAAATTGCACCTTTTTAGTTTGCAAAGTAAAACATGAATATTTTCTTTAAAAAGAAAAACCTGCTGCTACAAATGGCAGACTCAGAAAGTATGAAATGAAGCAAAATGTGTATTTCAGAGCAGCATCAATGGCCTCACTGATAGAAACTCAAAAATTCCATGAGACATTGCTGACTATGTGACATATTAGTCTAAATTTCCAGTCTTGGCCTCATCATTTTTATTCATGGCCTTCCTTGCTAACTCATAACCTGCAAAGTTCATGGCTCCTAAAGGAGCAATCCAAAAGAATCTAGGAACTGCTCCTTTGAATAAGCCAAGGGGTCCCTCATGGCGGAGTATAGAGACGGCTACTAAGGTCATTGACACAGACCGACCCTGCGCAGTCATCATTCTAGTTTTCATGACATCAAACGGTGTCGTAACAACAGCCGCCAAGCCACCAGATAAGGCTCCAACTGCAATTGTTTCCCAGGCTTCGAGTTCTCGTCCAAGTAGCTTTTGGACACCCTGTAGCATTCATGAAAATATATATTTCATAGTTAAAATATATAGAGAGAGAGAGAGAGATTTCTCAGGTGGGATAATCCAGGAATGGTATTGTGATTTCTCAAAGGAAGTATTAATGGAAATATTCACATTCATTGAGTTACAATGAATTTACAATGCATAAATCTAAGAAAATTCCATAGACAAATCCAAAACCAAGAAGCAAAACGGAGCACAAAATTTACGCACCTTTTTAGATTCAGCATAAAGCCCCATGCCAGCAACATAAAATGGAACCTCTCGACAAAGTGTTGCTCCGGTTCCACGAAAAAAACCCTTAAGACCATCTTGCTGCCATGTCCCAACCAAAGCCTCGCCCACATTGTTGAAAAGACCAGCCTGCAATCTCTGCTTCAATACCTCGCAGGGTATCCGCACAGCTGTTCCCAAAAATGTGCTACAGAATGATGCTATAGATTGTACCTATAGAAATGCTTATCTGTGAGACAAGGTTTTAGAAAAGTACCAACAAACCAGACCCTTTCAAACAATATGATGAACCTATGTCAACCACAGACGTTGTATCGAGTGGGGATAATTTTAAGAATGAAAGGAATAATAAATCTTGACTATACAACCATACATGTGTGATCACACCTAAAAGTTACTAAATGTTCACAGGATGACTGCTTAAAAATAAAAAGTCATATTTTAATCTTAACACTCAGAAACAATCTTCAATATTAATATTTACCCCCCTCGCTATCATAGAATAATATCCCTCTTATTTGATATATCTCCATCATTTGCATAATATATACTCCTTTGAAGTTTACTAAAAGTGCATAAATTTTCAAGTATTAATAAATTTAAATTTATATTAGAGTAATAAAAGTAAAATAATATAATAGAGAAACCGCTAGATGAAATGGGAAATAGTTTAAAACCAAACAAGGCCTTATGATTGTAACTAACTTGTGCTGACTAAACACAAGTCTCGACTGATTGAGAATCGGTTCTGATTGGTATAAATACCAATATGTGGATTGTTGTAACTAAGAATTACAATGATGGAGAAGGACTGGGTTAAGTGTTTGAGGGGAGAGCACGGAGGCATAGGGTATAGAGCAGGAGGAAGTGGCTTGAATTGAGGAAGCAGTGCTGGAATTGAGGCAGTGTTGATGGGATGGGAAAAGGAGTTGATCTGATTTCATTGAAGATGACATCTTGGGAGATGTAGGTTCTTCATCAGCGGTGAGGCATTTGTAGCCTTTGTGATTGGAGATAATCAAGGAAGACAGTCCTTAAAATGATAGGCAAATTTGTGAGGATTATAAGGTCTCAGGTTAGGATAGAAAGCACATCCAAAAAATCTTTAGGCTTTGTTTGGGAATTTGGAAGGGAGGACAAAAGAATATAGAGAAATCATCAACTCTATTTAAGATAGTGTTATTTTAGAGAGTGAGAAGAAATGCTTATGACAATTTTAAATTTTGACAGTATTATAAAAATATTTAATGGATTTGAAGATTTTATCTAAGCCCTCTATTGAAGTAGGCATGCATGCAGTTGATAAAAAATGTAGCTACTGGAAAAGCATGATCCCAATATTGAAGTAGCAAGTTCGTCTGAGCCAACAGTGTGAGCCCCGTTTTAACTACATTCTGTGTTTCTTTTGCACTGAGCTGTTTGTGTGTGAACACGTGAGTTTGTGAGTTATACCACAGAGCAGTAAAGAAAACAAGGCTTTAAATTCACCTCCACCATCAGTTGAGACTTCTGCTGAATCAGCACAAGTTAGTTACAGTCATAAGGACTTGTTTGGCTTTTAGCTATTTTCTTATTTCATCTAGCTATTTCTCTATTATAATAGCCCTCAATTGAAAGAATTTGAATCATTTTAATAAGGATTTTTAATTTTGTTCCCTCGTGTTATGTAATATGTATTGCTCTTCTTTTTAATTCATCCTTAATAACTACAGCAGTTTGATTATATTGTCGACCACTTTTCTCGATAATGCAACAAGTTTAACTAATACCTAATTATATAATGCAGAAAACCTGAAAATATATGGCACAAAAGGAAGGCGCCAGGGAAATGAGGCAATTCATTTTATGTTCTCTGCATTCCAAACAATGTGCAAGGATGAAGAAAGAGAAAGGAATGCATAACAGCGGTAGCTAAAAATATAGATAATAGAAAGCAGGATGTACAAATTACCTGGAGTTCATGTAGATTCGGAGCAACATTTACCAACACCAATTTACTCGCTTCAAATATCCCAGTTCGCAAGCCATGGCTACATTTTCAAAAGCTATTGTGAGATTGGAAGAAAACTGATACTACTCAATGATTGAGAGGTTAAAGTACTACTGAAGCTAGCGTCTTACTTTCCTGCTTATTATATTCTCAAGATAAAGGAAAGTGGCAAAGAAGAAATGAAGAGATATTTAATAAGCAACCTTGAAAACTGTCCAAGAATTGCAGGGATCGAACCCCTGTATAAACCACGCGTTCCGATCTCTGGCAGCTTAGCAATTATTTCAGGGAAGGACATGGTTGATGCTTGTACTCGAGTCTAACATAACACAACAAATAAGACAATGATGAGGGAGCCAAAAATCATGAAATGGGTAATTATAGAAATCATAAGTTCAAGAAAATACCTTGATTGAATCAACTGGATGCAGTAATGCACAAGACAGAGCACAAGAAAGGCCACCTGCCAATGCAGATCTTAGAACACTTCCAGCAGGAATTTCGACGGATGGAGGAACAGCAACTACAGTTGCAGCTTCAAACCAAATACTCCTGAAGGTCCAAGCAAATTAGTAATGGGCTTGGTATATAATACATAAAAGAGTAAGAAAAAAAAGAAAGAAAATCAATCAAATGATATTATTCCTCTTACCTAGGATCCTCTTGAAGACGATCTGAGGGAAGCAGAAGCATGAAATTGCGGAAATGTCCATATGAAATAGATTCTTCTGTGTCGGCATTTAGAAATCGCATCATTGCGACAGCATTGTCTTCATTTGCAGGCAGTCCTGAATTCTTTAGTGACTCCAATATTTCACTTTTCTTCAACGTCCCTGACTTGGTTAAACACAAAGAAGTGTATGCACGAAGAATCGTTGGCTCCTTTTGTTCCATGAATGATAAGAATTGTTTCCAACCAAAAGACCTAGAAAATAAGTGACTTCTAGTGCGGCTCATGAACTCTTTAGCATATCTTCGTGGAAGCTTTCTCCTTCTCATTGCAATTTCTAGATCTTCTAAAGTTACTTGGCCATCGCCATCTCTGTCTAACTCCTCAAAGAATCTTCTCCCTGTATGATGATAATGCAATGAATCAGTGTCTCATTCCAGAAAACAAATAATATAGACAACAAATAAATGGGGAGTCAGCAAGCAAAAATGAGGTTTTGAATACTGCAAGCAAAGATGACAGAAATAGTTCAGCAAAAAAAATATCGTAGAACTAATACCGTCTATCAAGTACTATATAGATAACCGGGACTCCAGTTGACAGATTTCCCGATTAACAAGGCAGCTCTGAATTCTGATATTATCATGAAAGATTCATGGTACAGAATTAGATTTTTATATAAAATTTTGATATGTACTATGTAGGATGTATGATAGAACAATACCTATGCCCCTCTTTCTTAATACTTTGATACTTGCATCATATCTCAAAACATCTCCAGAGAATCTCATCAGTTTTTTAGTTAAATCAGTTCAAAAACCATAATTCTAATTCTAACTCTGAAATAAACATGAGCAGAGCTCGGTACCCTAAAAAAATAATCCTCTTTATTTGTTGTGTTTACTTTCTCTTTCTTTTTATTATTTCGTTTATGTTTTTCATAAGACTGAGACACCTTTTATGAAGATATTCAATAGTATAGAATAAAGATATATTTATAGAAAGATTAATCATACACTAATCTGTTAAAAAAAAATCATATACACTAACAGATAGTAAAGTAAAATAAGCAAAATTGCTTCTCTTTGGTCACTAATCAACCCATTACTGACACATTTGCAGCATATTAAATTAGAGGTTCATGCGCGACATACCATTATTTAAAGTACTAATATTGATCAGTACTCTAAATAGGAAATAGTAGATATGAAAATATGATATGTGAAAAGATGCAAAAGGAAAGAAGACATCAGAATATACTTAACTATATTTGAACTTCGCTAAATAAATAAAAAACAATATTTGAACTTGAGACTATGTCAACAAGACCATAGTTGTTGTAAATGTGATTAGTCACAACACAATTAAATTTGACTAATAATCCAAATTCTTTTTATATTTGGTTGCTGTTGTGTGTTGTAACATCGTATAACTTCATCCCTCAACTTTCATATATGCTCATGTGATGGTAGTACATGAGATGCCATGAAGGTATCATATCTAATAATAAGATTATTCTTTGCAATCTGGTGGTTACAAGTTGTAGCAATTGACACAGCCTCAACAAAAGATTCAGGAAAAAGCCACTTTATATTCTGTCATTCTTACATAGGTAACTTTTAAGCAACAACTCTAGTAATGAAAAAGAAAAATATGCAATTATTTCTCTCGCCCCTTAAAATTAAACAGCCTGCTTAATTTTAAGAGGCAGATCAAGTGTCCAAGAATGAGTAACTTTTCTGTTTGCTTATTGACATTTCCAAAACCACATTCTACAAAACAAAATTGTGTTCCCAGGGCATTAGAACCCTGAATTATGAAGATTTATTAAACTAACCTAAATTACTATTAACTCATTATTTTTTAACCCACGATAAAATTAAACAAATTATAAGCTAATAGCCAATATCATTGTATGACGTAGATCTTACCCTATCCACGAATACAACGACAATCAATGTCTTTTCCCACCAAATGGGGTTGGCCATGTGGATCAAATGACGCCATAATATCCTATCATTAATCATATCTACAGATGGACCATTTAACTCCAAATCTTTTGCAATAATTTGACTTATAGTTTTTCCTGATTTTCCTTTATATCTAACCAATGAGCTATCCCTTAGCCAATCCGTCTTTCTTACAGGTGCTTCTATAGGTCTTCTCCACCAATGTCCAAACTCCAAACCACCTAAGAATATAAGATTATATTTTATCATCTTGTACAATAGGAGCTATCTTATTTTTTTCCTCTAACGGTTTGATTCCGAATCTCATCACTGCTTGTGTGACCGCTAATCTATCACAGCAAAATATCATCTCTCCAACACTGATCTTATTTTCAGATTGACTTTTTACTACCCGACATTCAGCTTCGAATTCCACATTATGCATACCTAGATATTATATTGTATTCCTATGACACATGTGTATACTAATAAATGCACAATTTTAAAAATTCGACCATAATTCAAGGGTTATATGTTATTATACTAAACAATAACCTAAGTTGCAAGTAAAAAATAAAACTTTTTGCAATAATATGTAAGATGTCACACCTTCGGACTCTGTGTATCTAAAGAAATCCTGTACAGAGAATAGCTTCTTCTTATCAGGATGGTCTTTTGATGTTTTCCCAAGCTGCGGTAGCAGTTCAATCAACTCGGTCAATGAAACGGTAGAAAGTGTAGTCTTTAGACGTTCCACATTTGTTAAAGGAATGCTGAATATGTTCGATGCAACCCTCTGCGCCGAAATTCCCACACTTTCTTCCTTATTTTCATCACTACCACTATCTCCCATTTCCTTTTGTGAAGCTATTTCTTCCCCAGCTGCACTTGATGGCACACCACCCACCTTTGCAAAATTCAAATTCCCTAAGAAACCATTCACATCCACTTTGTGCCCTTCCAAGAAACTTGTAAATGCATTCACATGACCAAAAGGAGCTGAATGCAATGAAATTTTCTCACACTCAATGTCATTATTATTCCCTTTCATTCCATTGATTCCATGATCTATATTCTGAAGTGTATGAGATAACTGATCAAAGATAAAACCTATAAGACATTCAAGTGAAACATGTTGTTTTCCATCTTTTCTCTTCACAACCTTTTCCTTAATTGTCCTAACAAATTGACCCTTAGACTCATTATGCTTCACTTCACATGATGAAAAAGTTTGTTTCATGCATGAACACTTATCCTTATTATTATCTTCATCACACACTTTCTGAAACCTCTTTTTACCAGATTTAAAAGGAATTGGCAATGACTGAAAAAAACCACTAACCAACAAAGACCAAGTCACAGAAAATTTCAAACAATTAGTGCAAGAAGAATCATTTTCTTTAACAAGTTGATTTTTATTACCATTTCCTGAATTCTGTGAAAACATACCCAAAAAAGACTTCAAAGGAACCTTCATTGATAACCCTTTTTTCTTCTTAACATCACAGATCTGAAATTGACCACCATCTTTCACTTGAGCAATTAAACAAACACCATGAATGCGATTATTCTTTACACCTGAAAAACAATGTTCAAAATCCTTCGCCGCCTTACGAAAACCCAGTTCAAGTGGTGAAAGCGATTCCTTCATAACTTGAATGGAATTGAAAAAAGACTCAACTGGGTCATTAGCTGATACCATTTCTGATCAACCCTTTGAAAAAGTAACAGTCTTTTATCGATTTTCAGTGTGTTGTAAGAAACTAGACACGAAATTGCTACGAAAAAGAAAAGAAAAGAAAAGATATAAGATTGTTATGAAAATGGGATTGAAAGGATTGAGATGAAAGAAGAGAATTTGGATAAGATAATGAAAGAGTGAAGCGGTGGTTTTGGACAGAGTTTTATGTTAAAGAGTGATGATATGAATGGCAGAGGAAGAAGAACAATGAGTTCCAAGAGAGAGCGATAGAAGAGTAAATCAAATAACCAAATATATTTTTACCAAAATTATCTTATAATATAAACTTTTTTTGTGTGTTTTAATTAATTTCAAGTCTATCCACCACCTTTCTTTTATGAGTAAATCTTTTTATATTTTTTTTTTTGGTAAGGAGTAAATCTTTTTATATGAAGATAAAAGAAAAAGATAGATGAAAAAAAATTACGAAAATTCAATATTTTATCTTCATTTTTCTTTCCATTAAACTAAACGGACTTTAAAAAATCAATATTCACACTTCTTTTAAGATATTATCCATTATAAGTGTAAGTTTTTCACGATTAATAATTTATAAAATGTGTCTTATTGAATTGAAAAATGTGGCTATTATTTATAAATTGTTCTTCTTTTCTTAAACGGGAATTAGTATTATTTTTTTCAAATAATGTAGATTCTTAGGTGTATGTATGATTTTCAAATAGTAATTTTCACTTTACATATATGAAATGCAAATTAACTAATAAGATTACTTTGGTTTATTAATATTATTTTATTTTTAAGGTGCTATTTATTTATTTCGTTTATGATAACTTTCAAAGGAGAGATGGATTTATTTTCTGCAAAAATTCTCAATAACATTGTCTATGTAAATTTCTTTTATATTTTAACTATAAAAAATGCTAACTAGTATCTCGGGGACACTAGTTAAGGAACTTAATATAATAATTTAACATTGGAATTTGTGCAATCATTCTTTTTAAAATATCTAATGTGTGTTTTTTCAATACAAAATTTATTTTTTTAAGTATCCTTAACTAATGCTGTGGAGGCATTAGTTAGGATGACCTTTTAACTATTTCACATTAAAAGTATAGTCATAGGACTACTTGTAAAAAGGTAAAAATAAAATGTTGAAGAAATGTCTTAGTTACTTACATCCGTGGACTTGAAAGATTTATCCTTCCTTTCTACGAAAAATTTACTATTGCCGATAATTACAAAGAAAATATATTTTTATAATAAATAAATGTTATGGATAAATATATGCTGACTGGATAGTAGGTGACGCAGCAACATGTAGGACGCCGATTGGGGACACCGGGGGCCGGTACTGCCAAACTGCCAGTGCATTCTCATTGCCCTTCTTTGTTATTCACGATTCTATTCTAGGACTATTATTTTCTACTAGTAATAATTTATTAACAACTTCAATTCAATCAAAATAATGAAGTGTTCCCACAGAAAGAATAAATATATCTAATCAAATACTACTCTTTGTATTATTTTTAAGTGTAACGATTGACCTGCATATTTTTCTTATAGGTTAATCATTGCATATGTGTCAATGTATATTATTTTATTGCTAATACTTTTAATTATGTATTATAACAAATTATAAAAAAAGTTATATTTTAAAAATATGTGTCAAGATAAATTGAATAACTTATATACTAATATATTCTTTATATTAATAAAAATATATAGTCAAAATAGATTATATAAATTGCACATATTCTCAAACGACATTTAAAAAGAAACAATTGTAGTATAAAAAGCGAAAATGTATAAAGCTTATCCATATTCACCTTACACCTATAACTTGTTTTTAAATGAAGGAAAAATAAAATGCATTATTAGTATATATGGTAGTAGCATGCAGTGGTTACCTAAAGAAACACAACAAAAGAAAAAACAGAATACGCTTGATTACATAAAAGTGCAACTTGTATGGACATATTATTGTTCGATATATATCTCATTGTTTATTATTTATATTTATTAGACAATGAGTTGCCTATGTTTTTGAATGGCTTGATTATTGCCAAGTGGTTATATATTTGCCAATAGCTACTATTCATTCCTTGGTTTGAACTTTGAAGACCTATATTTTTTATGTTTATTTTTGGCTTTTCTCCTCTGCACTTAACCACACATTATTATGCTAGCTATTGGAACTTTTATTCTAAGGTTGTGTTATGTGCATGGATGAAAAAATTTAGAAGTTTTTTAAATCAAAAATATAAAACCATTAATTGTAAAAAAAAAATTGTCTTTGAAAGTCTTATTCATTTACGGCCCGTTTAGATTACTTTATTTTAATTTTGAGTTTATGCAAACAGCTTATGCAATTTTTATGTATTATTATAATTTATAAGTTTGTCAAGGTTCGTAGTTTATGATAAAATAGCTTATAAAAATACATTTTTTACTAGTTTAAACTTATAAAATAGTATAAAACCTAATTTATATTGCATAAAATGTTTGTATAAATTCAAAAATACGTTAATTTAAAAGGACTTTTAGTGTAGATGAATATGGTTGATAGTGATTGTTTCTCCTAGAACTAGAATCCTACCGAGTCCACTAAAAAAGTGGGCACATCATGCCAATGCTCCATGGCCATTAATCTCCCTCTTGAGACTTTATCATTAGGTTATCGTTCAATGTGATTTTTGTAACTATTGGTGCTCTCAAAATCCTCAAGTTGATGAGTTTTGTCCTGGGTTTTAACTTTTATAAGTTTATGTTATGTTCAAAGTTTTAACACACATAATATATACACAATTGTAAGTCTGTAGCTTAAATCTCGCATAAATGGTGAGATTCGTTGGCATCATATATCCAGGGAAGCAAACTAAGTGGCGGATATTCTAGCTAAGCATGGATTTTGAAATTTTCCTACATTTCCATTGTTTTGATGCAATTCCTTTTTTTTTTTTTACCCTTGATGACTAACGTTGTACGCTACTACGATCAGCTTCCCTAAAAGTTTTCAGTGTTTTTTTCTTCTTGGGCTTGAATCCCTCTTTTGTTCATTAAGAAAAAGTTAAACACAAAAAATAATTCTAGCTCATAAATTGAGAAATACTTCCATAGAAGTGCACCTAACAGGCTGACACCTCTTTTTTTAACACAACCAAATGAATGCATAACGATGTTCAGGGCCGTCTTTGAACCCATGCAAGGAGGGCTATAACACGGGGCCTCCAAAAAAACGGGGCCTCAAAAAAATATATAATTAGGTAATAGGTAGTTATATTGGAGATTTAAGTAGCAGTAATAATGGTCCAGCAATAATAATGGTCCAGCAGAGCAAAATTATATCAATCAAATTATATCAATAATGGTCCAGCAGAGTAAAATTATACTAATAATAACCTCTGTGCTTATGTCTTGTTGTTGTTCTACTACTTTTTGAGTTTTTTGTGTTATAAATATTTGTTCGTTCACAGAAATAAATATTAAGTTCTTTTAAAAAACATATTTATTTTTATTAGGGAGTTCATTTTTATTATTAGCTCGGGACCTCTAAATACTCGGAGACGGCCCTGACGATGTTTACATAACATTAAATAATAATAAAATAAATAAAATTGAAAAATAAAAAATCAAGTTTTCTTTCTTTTTTCCGTTGAACATTTTCTTTGATGCGCTCTCTTTCCCAAAAGGTCACGACCACCATAGGCCTTATGGCAGAACCACAACATAATTATTTTTCTGTTTATTATTTTATTTTGTTCGGGTTAGTTCAACATAATTTGAGGCCTAAAATGAATATTAAAATGAAGCCTAACATAAAAATGAGACTTTTTCAATAAAATAATGCAAAAAAGAACACCATAAAAGTTATGTTACAAAAACTAATTAAACTAATTTTTTGTAAGAGGATCTAAAGTGTATCGATTATACATGTATTAAAATTTAATATTATTTGTAGAAAATAAAATACGTTAACATAAAACTCTGCTATAATATGAACAAACGAAAAGACAAATATGATTTTTATTGTATATATTTGTTTTATTCATTTGAATTTAATTTTCTAGTTTCAGTTTTATTATTTCTATTTATTTAAACTTATATAAATCTAATTTGAATATTTGTTAATATGTTATTAAATTTAATAAAATTTGTGAAAAATTTATTGATAACAAATTTATACCAAAAAATTCAAACAAATCTGCTAGCTCTGTTTGATATTCCCTTTTTATATTATGGTATGATAATTGATAATAATTTTGTTTGAAGTTAATAATATTATTCTCTAAATAATTAGAATAGTTTTGTTCAATAAACAATAAAAAGGAGCCTAAGAAAAATAAGAAAAAGAAAGTATGGGCCTACAAATTTCATTCAATTAATGAAAGCAAAAAGTAAATGGGGAATGCGAACCATAAATTTTTTTGAAGCAGAATGCGAACCTTAATGATTTGGGTCCGTTTGGTTCGAAGTTTTTAGAGGGGAAAGAAGGGGAGGTGAGGGAATATTTTAAATTTTGGAGAAGTAATTTACTTTTTTACTCTTAACCTTATAAACTCAAAATAAGGATTAAATTATAATGGATATATTACGTCAAAAAAAAATTTAATGGATATATAACAAAAAAAAATCTAATGAGTAGAAAACCTAAATTTTTTTTGTTGTAAAAAAAAAATAAAACCTAGAATTTTAATATTCCAACAAGGATAATTTTGAATTTTAATAAAAAAATGAGGGTAATTTTGTCAACATAATAAATCTCTCCCCTCACCTCCCCTCCCCTCCTTCTCAATTGAACCAAACAGACCCAGTATTACTATATATCAAAAAAAAAAAAGAGTATTACTGCAAAATAATATAGCAATGGTAAGAAAAAGGAAATAAATCAAAAAGTGCACAGGGAAAAAACTTGCGTACAACCAGCTGAGCTATGAGGAAATTTTCTCTTCCCAACTCCATGACTCTTTTTAACCCCTCAATATTCTAATTTTACCCGTGCACAAAAACTTCGGAACGTGTTTTCCGAAGTTTTTTTAGTTCAAATTCATTGAAAACTTCGGAAAATACATTCTGAAGTTCGTATTCAAGATAAAAAAAACTTCGGAAAACGCGTTCCGAAGTTTAAAACTAGGGGCAAAAACGGAAATCTGAGGGGGAAAAAGAGTCACGGGGGTGGGAAGAGAAAATTTCAGCTATGAGTACGTACATTATGTTTTGGAGGCCTACAACTCTTTATGAAAAAATTTGATCTTTTCAGGGCTTAAAAATAGGGCTTGAGCCGCTTTATGTTTGGATCGACCCTAATTTTGGGTTTTGTGTTATATTTTTTGTTTGTATTATGTTTTCTTTTACTATTTATAGAATGTGTATTTGGTTGAACAAAACTGATTTACTAGAGTGAGAATTAAAGATAAATATGAACTAAATATAAAAAATTGTAATGGTAAGATACTAAGGCTCCGTTTGGCCCGACTTATTTTTTACTTTTTATTTTAGCTTAAACGATATAAAGAAGTATAAAATTATATTTGACATTATTTCTTCTTAAAAGTATTAGAGAAATAAAGTAAAGAAGTAAAAAATAAAAAAATAAAGTCAAACACAATTTTTTCCTTATTTACTATTTTTAAGGAGAATAAAAAAAGAGGAAAATAAGCCGGGCCAAACCAGACCTAAACAAATACAGTAATTATTAACAAGATTAATTTTTAGAATCATCGAATAACCGATATATATATATATTTTTTAAGGATATATATTCTTAATTATATAAGTTTATTATGTTATGCAAACCTAAACTTAATTTACTTATCCTAATTTTTTCCTCTCATTATTGAGCGGCCCATATTCTTAATTTAATTTTGTCAATCAACCTTAATTTATGCATATCAATTAATTAATGTTTGGCTATTAAAAAAAATGATTTGCGCCTATCATAAGCCACATTTTTCATCACACATGTTGAAAAAAAAATGGTTTTAACCACCGGTTGAATCTGGTTCGGGGGCTAGTTCTGGCATCAAGTGGTTTCAGCCCCCCTTGATTGCAGTTGTGGGGGATCGAATCGTGGTCCTCCCTACCAAGTTCAGCGACAATCACCATTACACTAGAAAATTCTTAATTAACTAATTCATCCATAGTTTAAAAAATTCGTTTATATCTTCCTTCGATTAAAAGGAAACTCTGTTTATTAGTTTTGCTATTCTTTTACAATATAATTATTAGTTTTAATATTTTTTTCGATCCTATGTCTAATTTTCACCCCTAATTCTTATTTTCCCTCTAATTTTTCACACTAAATTAAATTATTTTTTACTAGAACCTACCACTATTTAATTCAATTCTAAATATATAATTCCAAATTAAATTGAAAAAGATGCTTTAATATTTTCATTTAAGTTATGCCTAACTAGCCGCCAAACGGGCACGTTCCGTGCCCATTTGTGTGATACATATTCTTTTTTATTTTTTTTGCGATCGATATTCTCTACTTTGCAAATATAAATAACAACTTAATCTCCTTTTTATTGGACTTAGTTAATTGATAACTATGTAACCTCCATTTTTGTTGTGGCTAGTTATTAAGAAGGAAAAATAATATTTTTTTTTACAATAAAAAAACTGAAAACCTACTTTTATGTGGAAGTTGTGTTTAGTTATTAAGAAGAAAAATAAATTATTTACTAAAAGAAACTGAAAATCTATTTTTATGTGGAAGTTATTTTTTAAGGGTAAAATAGGAATAATTAAAAAGCTATCCCAAAAATTTGTATCCCCTTTATATATAGTAATAGATATATAGTAATGTCTTCCCTTGATTGTTATTCAATGTAATCATCTCAAAAATTGATTTCTGTTGCACCTAAACTCTTTCATTCATGTACCTTTTTTTTCTTACAAATTTTAACCATGTCTCACCGTTTAATTGAAACCAATCCTGCTATTCATTGTTTGAGAGGTGCCGTTCTCTCATATGCTTTTTCTTATATTTTTGTACCGTTCTTCATTTAGTAATTAGTAATTATTTTCTTTATGGTATAATAGGATTATGCAATATAGAACAAGACTTATTATTACAAGAATGAGAAAATATGTTCATGAAGGAAAAATTATTTCAGGAAGTAATATTGGTGATAAAGTTTTATATCTAGATTGTCTCTAGCTAACACCGTCTGACGTAAGGATTCCTTTTAAATTTCAATAGAGACAATTTCCTTTAATAATTTCTTTTGCATTGACTATTAATAAGATTTAGGGACAAACTCTTAAGCAAGTTGGGATATATCTTTCGTTGCAAATGTCTTCACATGGTAAGTTATATGTTGAGAAGGATTAAAAATATTGATCATCGACGAAGGCAGTGAAGATACGAATAAAATGTCCAATGTAGTCTATCTATAAGTAAATATTTCATAATATAGGATAATTTTTATTGTATGAACATTTATTCAAATTTATTGTTAAACTAATATTTAATGTTATTCGATTTATTTAATATTAAATTTTTTATATCTTATTTCTTTATTGTTACATATTACGGCTAATTAAATGATGCACCGTAACGGTTGAAGTTCTATTTAAAGAGAAAACCATCACAACCAAAAAGCACAAGTGGGCTAAGGAACCAAATTCATAAAAATATCAAAGACTACTCCTATATTGACATATATACATACATGCTTGATTAACAAACAGTCCCTTTCATTATTTTGGTATCCAATGAAATGCGGCAAGAATTCAAGATCAGTGTAATATTGAACGATCCACCCTAAAATAATCTTGACCTTTTTTCGTTGTTCTATTAACCATTTTTGGATCATCTATTTGTGAAGGCTGAAGATCCAGACAATGAGTTCCTGAAAAATAAATATTCTTCTTAGCATATAAATATTATTTAGTTACCAAAAAAAAAAATATATAAATTAACCACTAGCAAAACATACCATTGATTGTAGGGATGACATCAAGACTCTTCCGCATAATCTGCAAGTGCTTGAGTTGAGTTAAAATACCCAACTACACTTGCATTTTTGAATGCTTCTTCCCTCGATTCAAATGGTATTGGCATCTCATCGTACCGATGCATACTTATGTGAAATTATTTAGAGTATTTAAAAGTGTTAAATTCAAATCAAATAGGCAAATTCTACGGTACAATAGACTAATCCTAATGTACCGGTACAATAGGTTTTCAAATTAATAGAAAAATGAGTATATTTTAGAAGAATTTTTTTTTTCTATCTTATAAAATATTATAATAACTAATATTATTCATCAAAGTTGTCAAAAAAATAAAATAATTTTTTTTTTTTAACTTTTATTATTCATAATAGTGAGTATTGAATTTTTTATTAAAAAAATATTAAAAAATTAGTATTATGTTTATAAAAAAATGAAATTGTGATTTTTCTTATGAAATTATGTTTTCTAAAATATAATGGTCAATAAAAAACTTTTTAATTTATAAAAATTATTGTTTAGTTATTATTTTCAAAATTTAGTGTACCGGTACATTAGAATTTTACTAATGTACCGTAGAAGCTCCCAATCAAATATTGTATTAAGATAGATATTTAATAAATCAAACCATGATATCAAGAATGAAGAAACACACACGTCAGAACGGCCAGTGCACCACATGCTTCAATGTTCAATTCTTCAGCATGATCAGTCTGCACTGTCGATATATTTTGGACAAACTCGTTTGTGCATATCGCTTTTCTACCATCTTTTAAGAACTTGCTATTTCATACAAAGGTTTTTTATTGAGTTGGCGCATAATTAAAATTACATTCACATCAACGATAGTATTTCCATAATAGCCTATAGATGGAGGGTTCTCCATGTTGCCCCGCATGCCAACTAACATGTTTAACATTGTTTTCCCATTCTCATCCAGTTTCAATGCTTTGGATCTTGCTCTCCATATGTAAGCCCCAAGTGACTCATAAGTAGTGAATTGTATATATTTAGGTTCATTCATCAAACTACTTTTGAGACTTTTAATGACTTTACCGGCAATCTTAAAACAAAATGTATTAATATTAGATTCAAATTGAAGTAACGGTAAAATTGTTGCAGATGTTTTGTCCATGTGACATTGGAATGATTGTCCAATATATGTGGAAGGGGAACTAACACATTTCTCTCTTTCGAAGACAGGTTTCACTAACAAGTTCAATTTATATACATCCTTTGTTAGTGAGTCCTGTATGGGAAAGAGAAAAATTTGTTAGTTCTCCTTCCACATATATTGGACAATCATTCCAATGTCACATAGACAAAGCATCCACAGCAAATTCACCGTTACTTCAACCTGAATCTATAATATTAAAACATATTGTTTTAAGATTGGCGGTTAAGTTATTAAAAGTCTCAAAAGTAGTTTGATGAAGGAACATAAATCTACACAATTCACTACTCATGAGTCACTTGGGGTTTACATATCGAGAGCAAAATCCAGAGCATTGAAATTGGATGAGAATGGGAAAACAATGCTAAACATGTTAGTTGGCATGCGGGGCAACATGGAGAACCCTTCACCTACAGGCTATTATGGAAATACTATCGTTGATGCGAATGTAATCTTAAATGTGCACCAACTCAATGAAAAACTTTTGTATGAAACAACTCAACTTTTTAAAGACGGTAGAAAAGCGGTTTACACAAACGAGTTTGTCCAAAAGTATATTGACAATGCTTTGCAGACTAATCATGCTGAAGACTTGACTTGAGCATTGAAGCATATGGTGCACTGGCCATTCTGTCGTGTGTGTTTTTTCATTTTTGATATCATGGTTTGATTTATTAAATTGTATGAAGATAAACATTTAATAAATCAAACCATGATATCAAGAATGAAGAAACACACGTAAAAAAAAAAAGTCAGATCAACAAAATTATAACAAGAACATAAGTAACATCATGCAGACTATAAATTCAATTAATACACTATATATTCCCAATCCTTCATAATATGTTTCCCAAGCATTTGCTGGAAAAGTAAAATTAAAAAAACAAATAAAAAATGGTACCATTCATGGCACCTCTTGCACACAAAATGATTTGAATGAGATAAATAACAATTAAAACCTTAAAAAGACACATACACTTTACTGTTTTCATTACCTGATATTTTCCAATTCCACCCATTCCTACGGTTGCTTCACAAACATATGTTTTTGTTTGTTTCCAAGGGATTGAATGAGAAGAGGTGGCCAGATGGGTGGAAGGGCTTTTCTACTATGGGCGCTCTCTGTTGTTAGGTTGGGTGAGGATTTGTGATTGTTTGGCTGGCTGGGGGTATGTATAGGTCTGAATCTTGTAAAGGACTGTTTGGTGGGAACTTTATTGACAATACTTACTTCTTGAGGTCATTTCAATCTGTTTGGTGGGGATTGTTTGGTGGTGGGAAGTTTGGTTTGAATGTTAGATTTGAATGTTAGATGTAAATGTTTGATGGTGAAAAGTGTCTCAGTATAAAGATAAGAATTTATGTAGAAAAACTTTGAAAAAGTTAAACTACATTTGATAAAATAAATAAATATTTTTCAAGAATTAATTCATTTGAAATAATCTATCGAAATATAAACCAACATTGAATTTTACTATGGTTTCCGACTCATGAAATATAAAGTTATAAACCACATGTTTAACGGTAATTAATCTGTCTCATTATGTAAGCATATGTATGCATTCGATCGGTTGTTTTAGAATTATGAGTTGAACTTAATTCAATTTTACAAAATCGACTTGTAAAGTGATGATTGTTTTTTACTTATAAATTCAGGCCAACTCACATTGGATGTGAGACCAGGGCCAATCTTTACAATTTGGAGACTCTGCA
The DNA here is from genome assembly GCA_030408175.1 of Trifolium repens. Lineage (NCBI taxonomy): Eukaryota > Viridiplantae > Streptophyta > Magnoliopsida > Fabales > Fabaceae > Trifolium > Trifolium repens. The sequence continues at coordinate 56,753,148 of CP125836.1, read as the reverse complement.
CCAAATATTAAAAATGGGTGGCTTCTAGGGTGAGACATCAAACAAGTGCCTCACCGGTAGACCACTATGACCAGCAATTTTAAGCCATCGAATTAATCAATCTCATAAATCTTATCATACATAGTACACACTATATCCCACTTAACACTTTTTTTTTCTTTCCCTCGCCTCTTCTTCCCCGTCTCTAGTCTGTAACCAACCTTTCCCAAACCACCATTTCTACTGCAACCCATTTTCTTAAGCCTGATTAATTTACTGTTAGGGTTGAATCAATATTTGTTGCAATATTTTCCATCTTATTGAGGGTGCCTTATTTTTCAATGTCCCTTATTTAAACTAGTCCCACCAATGTTCTCTATGGATGAGGAAAAAAATCCTCAATCTTTGGCTCCGTTGAAAATACCAAATTACCCCATTCAAGCCATTAAAGCCCCTTTGTCTCAAAGCCAAAAGTTATAAGTTTTAAGATCAGATCTAAAACTACTGATATATGTCTAGTATTTTATGAAACTACCACTCGATAGATCTCACTCTCATCATTCTTCGAAATAAAATAATTTACGATATAAGTTAGAATTAACTTAAAAAATATGCAAGTTCAGAAGCTTTGTAATAGAAAAGTTAAACAAAGTTACTAAAGTGGAAGAGAGAAAGAGGGGTAGGAAGGAGTGGATATTCAAAAAAATTCCAACGATAAGGGGAAGTGGGAGAAGATGCAAATTGTTAAAGTTATCATTTGGGATTTCATGGCCATTTCAATTAGAGCATAACTGGTTCATCAAACTAATCAATCTGAACCAACCATTTGCTGGTTTTTGTGCTCAAGCAAAGTCTGAATTTTGTGTCTTTTTATGGTGGATGTTTACTATTTATGCGTTGAAGTATTCATGAATTGTGAGAGAATACGTGCAAGAGATAGAAAGAACATAAATCCAGTGTTGTGATGACTAATAACATCATATAGACTTTTTTGATCTAACGGTCAAATTAAATGATACACCGGTGAGGCACTTAGTTGAACCCTCACCTTAGAATCCACCTTAAAAATGAATTCTTTAATTAAAAAAAAGAAGATAAAATCCAAATATAAAATAATCATATTCTTATTAGTTGCAGAGAGAGGGAGAAGATACGTGAGTTTCTATTTGTGTTTGAGACATGACAAACTTTTTTTTTTGTTCATTTTATTTTATTTTTCTGAAACATGAACCTAGACACTTTAAATTGGGGCAACAAATATATATTAAAAAAATTAAGATATTTTATTTTTATTTTTTGAATTATCCTTTTTTTAAGAGGTCTACTAAAAATTGGAGGTCCGGCACGCTAGGGCACTCTGAATCCCCTTAGGGCCGTCTTTGTGTGAGACATCTTAACATACTCCTTCACGCTCAATATTATTGAACTTGGTACGTGAATATAAATTGTGTGTAACCCAATAACTAGTGACCCAACATATTTTGGAAAGACTCTAATATATATTAAGACTGATTTTATGTCATTAGTTTTAATACATACATAATTTTGTCCTAATACATATCTCAAGCTAAAACCACACATAGTTCTAATTTAACCGATAAATATTAAATATTGATATTGTTATATTAAACACTTTTATCCAAATTTAATTATGAAATCTCACAATTATACACAAAATTCAGTTGTACTTACTTTTGTCTACAAATATAAAAAGAAGGAAATATTGCTTAAAAGGTGTGAAATTGCAGCTAATGAGTTGGAGCAATATTTGTAGAGCCAAAAGATCGATATGGGCTGGGATTGAGATCAAAAGAGATACCAATAAGGCTTTTACATGTTCTTAAATTAGAAATCTTTAAAATTGTAAAAAAAATAAAATTAAACAAATTCTAGATTTTTTTTTTTTTTTAGACTATTACATTCATATTTTAAAGTCGAGTATTAAACAATTTGTTTTTTCTATTTATTTTCTTTGTATAAATATTATTGAAAAAAAAATAGTTTTCTACTTTTAACTCTTTTTTTTAATAAAAGAAATGGCAAAATGCAACTCAAATTTATATGAAAGTATAGTTAAATGGGATACCGGAACGGCCGAACCCCACAGGAATACCCGAACCCCGTTGAGCATGGGTTTGAGTTCTTGATTTTCATCCCATTGAAAATTGGGACGGGTATAAGGATACCCGAACTTTATGAATTTAGGAGGGCAAAATTTGTCCCCGACCCTCCCATTGCCATGTCTAACTATGTTTACTTTTAAAATTGTTTTCGAAATTGAACAAAGTAAGGGCAATAGATTGGAAAAAAACTGAAATTATAGTCTCTCGTTAAACCACAACACAACTTTTGTCTCAAGTACAACTTGTTTAAAATACGAACAAAATATTTTGTCCACCAAATATTGTACAAAGCGACAAATTATTTAATATTGTTTTCTCATATTGTATTTTGCCCATGTTTCACCTCTTGCAGATCAAACGAATCCATAAATAAAATAGTCGAGTAGTAGTATTCAACCAAACATATAGAAATACTCAATGTCATAGAAACTATATACACCCCCAAAATTCGTTGTGTTACATAACAACACAAATAACATTTGTACATACAGTTAATAAGTGAAATAATACTCCTTTCATTTTTTGCATTTCATCATGAAAACAATTGTATGAATAAATTGATCACTTGATTAACCAACATTCATATAACTTATATATGAAGAATAAGTTGATATAATTATACACATTTTTATTGATTCTTTTTTCATCCATATATAATATATACCTCTATTCTATAGAACTTAATTATGCACCAATTTTGATCTCTATCTGCTCCCTCCATTTTTCACTTTCCCTTTCACTTCAGAGAGATTAGTAGCAACATTCTTAGTAGAATTTATTCCAATTTTAGGTGGAACAGAATGCCTTCTAGAATCAGATGGAGAAGCTGCTGCTGGGAAAGAAAGTTGTTTCTTTGTAGAAGGACTTTGCACTTTGGATTTAGCTTTTAAAGGTGAGTTTACAATACTTTCATCGTCTTTCAATAGCGATACCGCAATGCTATGTCTTCGATTAGTTTCGGATTTTTTATTGTTGAAAATAGTTTTTGAGTCATCATCACCACCCCATGAACCACCCTTTGAACTCAATGTCTTGGTTTTTCCTTTAGGTGTTGAAGGTATAGCCCTTGAAGCTAGATTTGAATTATTTGGTTTTTGGCTTCTAGGGGAATTTTTATTATCTTGATGACTTTGATCTCTTTGAGCATATAATTTGGAAATTTCTCCAACTGACATAGTATGGCTTGCAGCACCTTTTGCTGATCTATGATTCTTTTGATCCTTATTGGTTTGACCTTCCCATGGCCTTGAAGCCATCCATCTATCAAGCCAATTCCATCCCCAATGAGGATTGTTTGGATCCATAATTGTTGCGTCTGTAGGTTTTGAAGAGTTCCTCCATGTTTGCTGTCATAGAAATTAAGTTAAGGTTATTGTTTGTTATAATCTATGAAGCACGGACACAGACACCGGACACGGACAATGACACTGATAATAATTTGAGAAAAGAACACAATTCAATGTAATGTAAGTGTCGGTGTCCGATACCAATGCATGTCTTGACACTGGTGTCCGACAGCGGGACACGCCTAATCTGAGAAGTGTACGTGCTAAAATACGATGTGGAAAATTGAAGAGTTATAATTGAATATCAGGATAAAATAATTTTACACTGACAGACGGTGCATATCTCTTAATCTCAAATTATACCTGATGTGTTGATGCATAGGCCAAAGCCTTTTCTCTTCTCATAGCAGCTATTTGTCTGTTCAACAATTTTGCTTGGATTTGCTCCTTTGATTGTGAACTATAATCCCATTCTTCTCCAATAGGTTGCTGCAAATTTATTTGCCATAGTAGTACAAATTTTTAAAAATTCATCATTCATTTTTCTAGCCTTTGGTTTAAGAAAACAAAATCAAAATGTGTATATTGTAGTAGTTGGACTAAACAAAATTAAACAAATTAGCCGAAAGAAAAAAAGAACATGAAGTGTAATCGTAATTCATAAAAAAGCGATTAATATTCATAAAGCACTTACGGCAGCTTGTAACTTTCCCATTTCCTTTTCGCGTTTATGCTGAAGTTGGCGTTGGAAAGATTGATTCTCCTCTGACATTCTTATCTTCCTCGCACTAACTTGTGATTGCAATCGCGAAAGAGTTTGCATGCATTGTAATGTAGTAGCCGCTTGTCGTTGAACAGATTGTCCTTTCACCAATGCTTTCAACCTCGCCAAGCCTCTCAATCCACGCAACGTTCTCCTTGCCTAAAAAAAAACAAATTAAGAAAATTTCGGCCAGAAGATAAATAAAATCTGAATAATAAAATTAAAAAGTCCATACCAAATATCCGCGGTAGGCGGTTTGAATTTTGATAGCCGCTATTTCTTCATCTGATTTTCCAATATAACAACGAGGAATACTTTTGAGACGAGCGGTCCCTGCAGCAGCCTGAGCAGCAGCAACTGCAGCACCGGTAGCAACGGCCGTGGCTAAAATCAACGAAAAAGCTTGTTTGTTCTGTTCATCCTCTGCCTTAATTTTTTTCGGTTTTTTGACATCTTTTTTTGCCGGAAGTGATGGAACAGGAACAACAGTTATTGGTGCTACTCCTCCAGTTTTCCACTCAGCATCATCATAATGATGATGTCCAAAACATGTTAACTTTGATGGCTTATGATTATGATTATGAGGTTTCTGTTTGAAATAAAAAAAATATATTAATTAATTTTTTTTCTAAAATTTTCTTATAATCTAATCTAGTATTAATAATGTTAGAGATAATTAATGTAGAATTAAAACCTGATCTTTTTTGGAATCAGAAATGAAGAAAAGTTTCTTCACAGAAGAAAACCAACTTCCTTTCCTCCCCATGTGCAATTCCTTTATGATCTTGATAATGAAAAAAAAATATTAAATTAATTAAATCAATAATAACAATTCATGATATTGGTGACAAAAATAATACATAAAACACAATTGATAATGAAACTTAAGAAACAAGAAACAGAAGAGAGGGAAGAATATAATATAATAATAAATAAAGAGACCAAAATTGAATTGAAGTGTTTTCAAATTTCAAAGACCTTTGCATGAGAATTGAAAATCTCTTCTGCAAATGAAGGTAATGTGCCCTTGTGAGATGAGAAGGAAAGGACAAAAGGAGGGAAGGAAAAGAAAAAAAAAACTGAAACAAACACAATTATTACAGCAAGGATTAGGTGTCAAAATATGTGGGGATTGTTTGTAGTAACTGCTAATTTTAACGTTAATGAAATAACAAAACATAAAAAATTATCTAACAAAATAACAACTTTACCTCAACAAAACAAAAACTACAATCTGACCTTTTAATTTAATTTATTTTAATTTTGGTAAAAAAAATCATTTAAATAAATATCAATTGGCATTGTTTATACTTATTCCTATTTTTAATTTTATTTTTTGGTCCAACTTATTCCTATTTTTCTAAATAATGAAAAGAGTTACTTATTTGACTAGTATAAACCATTGGTAGAATAGTTTAGTTTGACTACAATTATGATGGTCAGAACTAAATAAAAGTTGGTCGTGTATATCAAATTTATTTACAATATTTGATTAGAAGTTGACACATAGTATTATATTTTTAGAAGAATTGTACTAAAAAAGAAGAAAATTTATACTCACACCCCTAAAAAAATATTTGTGTTAATCTTCATCTACACTTCTAAAACTCAATTTAAAAGGTAAGTTTACCAATTTATGATTTCAGTTTTGAGTTGTGTTTTGATTTTCTGGGTTTGAAGTGGTTAACGGGAATTCTTTCACGTATACTGAGAATCAACGTAAACTCTTTAAACTGCGGAATGTAAGTGTGAACTAAGTTTACATAAGATTATGCGAACTGAGTTTACATAACTTTTTGTAAATTTAGTTTACATAACTTATGTAGATGGACAATTAAGATAAATCTCTTAAACCGCTGAATGTAAGTGTAAACTAGTTTACATAATCTTATGTAAATTCAGTTTACATAACCGATGTAGGCTAAGTTTATTTAAGTTTATGTAAACTGACAATTAACGTAAATTCCTAAAACTGCAGAATGTAAGTGTAAACTAAGTTTACATACTATAGTTTGCAAATCTATTTCCACTACGTGAATTTAGATTTGCGGTTCGGTAAACATTTTACATTCAACCTATGCAATCGTGCAAGAAAACATAATAATCTCATGAAAAATAAATAGAGAATGTCATAGAATTGAATTAGTATAAATTCAGTATAATATGCAATAAAGTACCTTCAAATTTAATCTTTAATTGAAATTAATGATAAAGTTAATGAGTTTGAGATAAAACACATTAATGGAATTTATGAGAAAGGGAACAGTGAAGCAGAAACACTAGAAATAGTATAGAAGATGAAAAACTATTTTTAAAAAATTATATAAAGAAGGACAATTTTGATATTAGGATTAAATTTTTACGAAATTTGGGTGTAACTAGGGTGTGAGTATTGCCCCGCACAGACCTGATGCCCCAAACACGCACAGCATTGCACGCCACACAAGAAGAGGCTGCGCCCCGCGCCAGCAACAGATCCAAACCTTGTTTCCTGCAACATTGATTTTCAAGGCAATTCCAACACATCAAATATGCACATACTCTTCTTCCTTTTTGCCTATTTTGATCAAACATTAGTTCATTTACATTGACTTCTTTTTATTTTGTTATTTTGTACTAACAAATAAGGACACGTGACTTGATTTGTTATCTTTGACTTGTTGTGCAAGATTATATAGATTATTATATTCATTTATGTGTAGCTGTAAATTAAAAAAATTGAAACTTAAGCAAAATATGCTGAAAGAGTTAATATATGATTTCATAAACAATTTAATTAGTTCTTTATATTTATGCTTTTCTAGAGCATTAGTTAATAATTTGTTAGTTGATTATTAGGTGGTTGTTTGATCATGGCTTTAATTTAAAAGAAACAAGATGAAAAATAGAAGATACTGTAGTACAGAAATGGGTATAAAAGAAATCAACTAAATCGAGATGAATACATAGTAAGTACATCTAATTTTTCTTGGAACAACTAATTATAACCTCATACAGAGTTATATTTTAAGGGTTCGTTTGCTCTTATAAAAATAAAAGACCAGGTAGAATAATTTTTGTGTTTGAATTTAAAACTATTTTTGAAATTGGGCGAATTGGAGTCTAATAGTCTGAATAAAACTTCGTATAAGATAAAAGTGTGTCTGATACCTTAAGATTTATCACATTCTATTATGTCTTGTGTTATTATGTTCAATACTTTATCTTTATAAATCAAAAGACGCTAAGACTTTATTTACGCCGCAATCGCGGTCCGATGGGATTGCAATGCCACCACACACATCCACAATATTGCGGTGCGGCCGCATCAAGTGATGTTTTCCGCAGTTTAAAATCTTGGCATCTTTAAAGTGTTCAAGCTAAGCTCCTCCTATTTTATTTATGTTTTCTGAATTATAAGAAATTTTTTTGTCAAGTAACATAGTGACTTGAAATTTCACCTTTAAGATAGATAAGTGGAGTGTCCGAGATTCGATTCGAACTCCAACCTCTATCTATGAAATGTAATACTCCTAGCAACTGATCTAAGCTCATGGAGACGAATTATAAAGATTTTATCAAGACAATTATTAAATATGTAATTTATAATTATTACTTATTAGGAAGTTAATTAGTAGTATTTAGCAACCGAAAGAATCCTATATTTCATACCTATATGTGACAAACATTGAAATTAAGCACAACAATTTTGATCTCTCCTTTTTGTTTGATGACTACAATAATGGATTTGGATTTGGTGCTGTGAAATTATCACGCAGTTTCACACTGTGCTGCATCTCGACCGTTAATTTATAATTAGATGGATTAGATCAAATACAGTAAAAAATAACAATTTTAAATCTAATCTGTTGGATTGTGATTGGAGGATTTGAATACAGTACAACATGAAACTGCGTGATAATTTCACAGCACCAAATCCCTACCATAGCCAACAAACAAAAACTATCTAACCGAAGTCAATATCTATCTATAATCAAATTTGAGGAGCATATTCAATATTGATTAAAGATATGCAAAAAAAATCACACAAAAGTAGCCTTTGCTACATCATTAGCAAGTTTACTACTACTGCACCCTAAAACAAATGACATTGACTTCAACATCTTCCACATTCCTTTACCATTCCCATTCTTCTTGCTCTTAACAACCTCTTTCCCATTCTCCGGTGCCGCCGGAAACATTATCGTCGGTTCCCTCCGACTTTGTCGATTTCTAATGTCACTAAGTTGCATCTCCTTGGAAGAAGACGACCTCGAATTGGACGACAACCCAAACAAAAACAAAAACCATCTAGATTTTGTAGAACACCTCACCAATGAAACTTTCCCCCCCATTGTTGTGTAGTCACAAGCAAAACTCTTTACATTCAAACTACCCTTTACTTCTTGATCTTCTTTTCCTTTAATAACATCATCCCTATATTTCAAAGACTTTGAATTGAGTTTTGCTTTTGGAACAAGAGCACTTTGTTTTTGGTTATGATAAGGAACTTGTTGATGATCTTTGAATGGAATGAGTTTGCCACAGAAGATTATGTTGTCATGAGTTGTTGAAGTATTGAATTCTTCACTGAAAAATTCAAACAAGTTATCATCATCATTATTGTAATTGGATATTGAGTTTTCTCCATCTTCTATGGAGAAATCACCCCATTGAGGTGAAATTGTAGAATTTGGAAGGTCACTAAGAGATAGAGTTTCATCATCATCATCATCATCATATTGATCTTGTAGCAAAGTGCTTTCTTCATTCCCTACTTCTTGATCTAAGTATAATTCTTTAGCCACCATATTGATACAAACAAAAAGGAATTTGTGAAGAATATTTTTTTTTCTTGCTAAAGGTTTAGTTGCTTATTATGGTGTGTCTTATTAATCAAGTTTTTCCAATATATATATGATCAAAAAATGATTAAATTAATTATTGATATCGATGCCTTCTAGATAAATAGGAATAAAATAAACAAGGTACTCAAATATAACATTGCAGTGTGTTTCATCTAGAAGAGCAGGCGCCAAAGGGACAAAATTTAATGAGGTCATGTATCCTTTCTCAAAAAAGGGATTCTAGATGGAACTTTACATGGAGAGCTACTTTTTTCTTTTTTGAATATATAGGAGCTACTTTTCTTCCTTTCTAAAAATTAAGTTCAATTGTGAGGTATAGAGTTTTAAAATTTATGAAACAGACATTTTCTAAAAATTTATTGTCACAATTTTAAATGTTTACAAATACATATGTAATTATTTAGTTTTGATGAATAAACACAAGAGATATTTTAGTGAAAGAGACTAAATTATTAACTCTCTAATACTCATTTTCTAATCAATTAGAGATTAGACATTAGAGAGAGTGTTAAAAAATAAATGATCCCTCCGTTTCTATAAATTTAAAAGATTAACGAATCGTTAATTGGTTCAGTGATGATTGACATTGAATTTGATAGGGAGGATCACGGTTCGATCCATCTCAACTACGATTGGGAGGGGGCTGAAATCACTTGATGTCAAAACTGACCTCCAAACCAGATTAAACTAGTGGTAAAAAAAATATTAAAATATTAGATGAATGCATGAACGAGCGGTAAATTTGACAAATTCACAATAAAACTATAATTTTATTCAAAATTAAAGTGACTTGTTGTAATTGTTCCATAAGTATAGCTTAAATGGTAGCTACCAAAGACATCTTTATCTTTATTATCTTAATCTTAATCTTAATCTTAATATAATAAAACGAGAGTAACTAGAGGCACTATAAACCTTAACCCTAATATGAATGGTCTAGATTTTGACACTTGGAAAAAAAATTATATCAACGGCTATGATAAAAACTTAAATAATCAATTTTTAAACCAATATTATGTTGCCACATCGATTAATGAATGTGACACGTCATGTGTTTAAAAAAAAAATTGAGATCTGTCAAAAAAGAGAAAATGGATAAACATTAATAAAACAAAAATAACTAATAATCAGTTACGAAAATTATGTATAGATGCAAAATTCTTTATTCATCAGCACGTTTATAACACACAATATTCAATTACTCTTTTCCCGTTGCTACAGGTCCTAAATTCCTCCGTCTTTTTTTCTACCTTTCTACTTATACCAACGGTTTTAACCGCCACGATGCTTCTTTCACTGTTATTTCCAACGGATTCACACTTCTTAAGGATTTTAATGCTTCATTAAACGCTGATGTTGAAGGTGTTGATACTTTGTTGAAAGAATATGTTATTAACGTTGGTGAGGATCAAAGGCTTGATTTGAGTTTCATTCCAAGTAATAGAAATTCTAATAACTATGATTTCATCAATGGAATTGAAGTGTTATCCATGCCTAATGATCTCTATTACACACCACCTGAAGATAATGGTTTTTAAACTTTTATTTTAACTAATTTTTATTTTATTTTTGTCTTTTTATGTTTATGCATCTTATCTACACACTTCTATTTTTCTTTTTCTTTTTTGACAGAAACTTTCTGTTTTTCATTTAAGTTTTTTTTTTGTAACATAGCTTAATGGATTTTTTTTTTACTTTATATATACTAGCCGCCATTGTGTGATCGATATTTTTTTTGTTTGTTGTGATCGATATTCTCTATTGTGCAAATATAAATAACTACTTAATCTCCTTTTTTATTGGACTTAGTTAATTGATAACTACTTAACCTCCTTTTTTGTTGTGGCTACTTATTAAGAAGAAAAAAAAAAAATATATTTTTTTACTATACAAAATACTGAAAAGCTACTTTTATGTGGAAGTTGTGCTTAGTTTTTTTTTTGTAGTTTTTTTTAAGGGTAAAATAGGAATATTGAAAAAGTCATCCCAAAAATTTGTATCCCCTTTATATATTAGTGTATATATATATATATATATATATATATATATATATATATATATATATATATATATATATATATATATATTATATTTTTAATCATGGTTTGATTTTTTAATTTTGTTTTTTGAAATTAAAATCATATCAACATTCTATATAAGTACTTTTAATTTATATAAGTACTTTTTAGTGTACATATCCAAACACAAAAGGCTTATTGAGTATAAGAGCTTATGATGTAAGGTCTCATACTATAAGCTCTAATATTATAAGCACCTGTATAAGTTATTTATCCAAACGGGCCCTAAATGCTTATTACTAAAAATAATCACACATTATCAACATTTTTATTATATAATTGAATTGAATGATTGAACCCGTGCGAGCACGGGTAAAAAGTCTAGTTATTATATAATAAAACGAGAGTAATTAGAGGCACCCTAAACCCTAACCCTAATATGAATGGTCTAGATTTTGACACGTGAAAAAAAATAATTATATCAACGGCTACGATAAAAACTTAATATGAACCTAATTTTAAACCAATATTATGTTGCCACATCAATTAATGAATGTGACACGTGTTTAACAACATAATATGTGAATTTTAAACCAATACTATGTTGCCACATCAATTAATGAATGTGACACGTCATGTGTTTAAAAACATAATATGTGGCAAAATATTATTGGATGCATTTAACCTAATAAGTTACGTTTGGCATAAAATCCAATTAAAATTAATAATGAAGAAGAGAAATTTGACCTTCACAAGAGAAAAACACAAAAAAGGAGAAAAGTTTGCTAATTTGAATCTCATGTCAATCCCCAAAAATATGATAAAGTGATAATCTCGTTTTGTTTTTTTTACACAGAATCCTAATAAAATTAAAATAAATATATATTTACTCATGTCGACAATTATCTGAGTTGCTTAACAACTAATATCTGCGAAAATTGTGCTTGGATTGCTTGGAAATAGCATGAAACAATTTTTTTAAAAGCAATAAACACGGTTTTCTATTTTCAAATGATAGTATGTTATTATCTCTTCTATTCATATTTTCATAAACTCAGTATTTTAGTTTCCAATTTTTTCGTGATCATAGACATGAATTTTAATCATAATTTTATATTATACTTTCAGACGTTATTGAACATGTAGTTGAGAAAGATCGAATCAAGGAAACTTTCAAGAACGGTAAAAATATGCAACTTATTGACCTGACTCTAAAAGATCCAGAGTAAGTGTAATTTATTTTGGGAACATATTCGTTAATTGTATTTTAATATAAATAAATAATATTGAAGGTTATTATATATGGCCAGCATGTGTCTGCAGAGGAAACAAAATTCATGTCATTAATTCTTTGGAATCAATTTGCAGATCAATTGCAAAAATTTCTTGCAAGCTATATATCAATTATCATCTTCAATAATTGTGATATTGCAACTTGGAAAGACTTCAAAGTTTTATAGTAGAAATTAATCAATTATAGTTACTTTTTTTTTATTAAGAATATGTCCAAAATTATGAGGTTATATTAATATTGATTACAATGTTTTAATTTATACATGTAGATGCTATGAGGGTGTCGAATGCCTTTATTTGGAACACAACTAATTATAAATCATGATTTGCCTGTTCAGACTATATAACTAGGTAAGCATATGTAAAACTTATATTATCAATTAATTAGCATTTTTACTATTTTTTTTTTACTATTTTTTTGTATCGAGTTGAGGTCTCATTTGTTTCAATTTGTACTTAGAATTGCTGACAAGAGGTTTAGGTTTTAAAGGTGTTAGTCATACTGTTGGATCACATGTTGGGTGTACCTTCCGCGAATAGTATTTTCACACGATCAGTTATGTGTTGTTGTACCAAGAGTCACGTCGAAAAATGAGTTGAAGATTTTGATCATTGATGATGCCGATAACGTTACAAATATCACTTCAAATGTATCTTTTAAAGAAATTTTAGTTTCTAAACCTATGAATTATATTCTTATAACATATGAATTACTTCTTTTTATATATGTTTATTGTTTGTTCGCCCCCATTGAATTTTTTTTTAATTATGGTATTTGTGTTATACATAAACGTAGGTGATTAAGAGGTATAATAACATTGATGCATCATTTTTGGTTTGGAAATGCTATATTCTTAATATCATATATCATATAATTTAACTTTATCACATATTATAATATACATATTATGTAATTGAATGAGTGTGCCCCATGAATCCCGTGCGAGCACGGGTAAAAAGTCTAGTTATTGAAATAGTCGGGTTCAAATCTCGTTTCAACATTTCTCCACATTTAAATGTATAAGTCCAATGACTAGACTATAGTTTAAAAAAATGACTCTCGTAATTATAAAAAAGTTTTGAGTTAATCCAAAATTACACTACGGCTCTATTTGGTAAAAAATAGCGGATAGATGATAAGCTAGCTTTTAGTTTATAACGAATAAGCCAACTAATTAAATTTGTAGTGTTTGATAAAATTAACAGTTGAACTAGCTTATAAGCGTGAAATGGTATAAAAAAAATGTTTAATTAATATTTAATTTTTTTCAAGTAAAATGATAGGGGTAAAATTAGAAGAAAATATAATAAGCTATAATAAGCTCACAAACTTACTTGAAATAATAACGTTTGAAAAATAAGTTATAAGCTAATAAAATAAATTATAAGCTTTTTTTTAAAAATCATTACCAAATTAAACTTTTAACTTATAAACTAAAAACCCTAAACCATAAACTAGCTTATTTATCGTCCAAACATAGTCTAACTATGTTAAACTTTTATTATTATTACAATTTGAATGAGAAAAATGCTAATTTACTTTTCTAAATTTTAATATATATTTTTCTTTAATTGGAGGCTTTATGGGTTTGTTTCCACATGTCTAAGCTACGTTATATGTTTGGCTCCTAGCCTTTATAGTCAATACCAATGTCCCACACCAGCTCCTAGAAACACTTAATTAATGTATTGTTGTCATGGTTGACATATTTGTGGAGCCGGCATGTTAAGCAAATATGCATACACTACTCTTCTTCCTTTATGCCTAAAATGCTCAACATTAGTACATTTACATTGACTTGTTTTTTGTTATTTTGTGTTAACAAATGAGGACACGAGAATTTGATTTGTCTTCTTTGACTTGCTGTACAAGACTACATAGATTTTTAATCATTAAAGTAACAAACAAACTTGAAACTTAAGCAAAACATGCTAGCTGAAAGAGTCTCAATAAACAATTAAAATACTACTTCTTTAATGCATTTCTAGAGCATTAATTAATTCTTTAGTTGATTAGGTGGTTGTTGATCAATGATCATGGCCTTAACAAAAACAACGTGAAAACTAAAAGATAGTACGAACAATTAAAGCTGAATACATAGTAAGTACAGCTAATTTGCTTGGAACATCTAATTACCTCATACAAAGTTCGAAAGGATTTGTATTTTCTTCTGCTTATATACTTTTATGTTGTCAATTATGTCTTAATTTCTACCATTTGATTCACTTTATTTTATCTCTTTTGAACTGTTCATTTTCTTTTTTACTTGTGGGTTAATTACCGTCGGGTTAAAAAAATGAAAGATGACAAAAAAGAGTAGGAGAAGAACCAAATTTATTCGAAAAAAAATTTAGAAGACTTTATTTGAGAGTTTGGTTTTGGTTGCATTGGTATGTGTAAAACAAAATGGAGAGAGTATTTTATTTTATTTTTATAAGCAAAAAAGAGTTTATTAATAGAAATACAAGGGACACTTCAACCCAAATATAATGAGAGATGTCCGAGCCCAATATTAAGCAAGATAAATTATCCACCTTCTATGAGAGTATTTGATCTTTTAATTTTTTTGAAAGAACAATATAATAAAGAGAAATGTTATTTTAACATCCACTAAGTTGTCCAACAATTATATATTTACACTATCCAACAATAATTTATTTTTTATTATTTAATTAATTCACTTCTATGTGAAATGGTTGTCTAATTGACAACTATTTTGGGTTGTACAAATATCAAAACTCTATAATAAATGACCAGATAAATTTCAATTGTACTTAATTCATTTTAAAAAAGTTGTATAGTTTCTTTAATTTTTTTTAAAAATACTCTTCAAAACTTAATTCGCAAACAAATTCTAAAATAGTTTTCGACCAAAAAAGATTTAGAACTTAGCTAATTTAGTATAGGAAATATCTATGGTACACTCGAATGTGTGTGTGAGAGAGAAAGAGAGAGAGTTTGAAATTGGAGAAAGGATTTTAAGATTAAATGAAAAATTTGTAATTAAACTGTGCCTGGGTGTACTAAGATGATGGAGGGTGTAGCTAGCATTAATCCTTGAAAAAATGTTGTTTGCATGGTGACAATGGAGTTCAATGTTGTTCTGGTCAATAGAGAATAAGATGATTTTGATGGTGAGATATAAGACAGTTATGGTGGTGATATGCTTCAAATATGGTGGATTACAATGGGGAAGATACTTGCAAAATACGTTAGCATTTGAACGTTTAAGTCATTATATGATCGAGGTGAAGCGAAAGTGGAGAATGAGTGAATTATGTACATTGATGTCAAAACTTGCCTTTGTATAGGAAGAGACAATTATAACTGCGACAACTGGCAACAACCAGCATTAGAGATGATCAATGAGATTCGTTGAGATTGATCTAATGGTCTCATGAACGTGTTTGGTTGCAGGAGATGTACAATAGTTATCATATTTGTTACCATTGACTTGCATGAAAAATTCTTCGTGAAGGAGCGGTATTGGACTGGGTCTGAAGTTTGGGCCATGTGGATTGGGTCTTGGCCTAGTTTGAAACAATTACAATTTATGTTATGTTTTGAGAAATATCCTCTTCTCACCCCCATGACTCTTTTTAACCCCCCAATATTCCAATTTTACCCCTGTACAAAAACTTCGGAACGTGTTTTCCGAAGTTTTTCTAGTTCAAATTCGTCGAAAACTTCGGAAAATACATTCTGAAGTTCGTCTTCAAAGCAAAAAAAAACTTTGAAAAACGCGTTCTGAAGTTTAAAACTAGGGGCAAAAATGGAAATGGGGGGGAAGAGTCATGGGGGGTGGGAAGAGAAAATTTCATGTTTTGACATATGTTACGATTTAAGTTACGATTTAAGTTATTATAACTTTCAAAACATTTTCGTCTTAAATTCTATAATATTTAAGCTAAAGACCCAAGCTTCTCAATTTGGAACGTTAGAAGGGATGTTAACTAGGGCTGAAAATGAATCGAGTCGAATTTGTCTGAGTTCGACTCGATAAAAATTGGTTCGGCTCGAAATTTGACTCGAGTTTGACACGAACTCTTTTTTCAGCTCAAGTTCGGCTCGTTTAAAGTTCGCAAACAGTTCGGTTCGGCTCGTTAAGTTCAGTTCATTTTCAAATCGATACTCAACTCTTTTTTCAGCTCGAGTTCGGCTTGTTTGTCTTAATTTATTAAAACTATTATATATTATTATTTAACTAAAGGTATAAAATCAATTATATATCTGCAAAGAAATCAATTATTCAATTATATAAATATAAATGTATAATATCAAATATATAAATTTTAAATTATTTTTGAAGTGTTATTTAAAAATATATTTTGAAATGCTATATATATAATCGGGTTAGCTCATGAACCAAACTAGCCGAACTATATATATCTCAAGTTTAACTCATTTAATTAATGAACTTAATACTTAGTTCAAGTTCAGCTCATTTGGTTCATGAACCAAATTCAACAAATCAATTATCGAATCGATTCTCAAACTTTGTTCGAGTTAATTCGATTCATTGTCATCCCTAATTCCAACTATACTTCCCAAAACTTGCTAACAAGGAGGTGTGTTAGTATATTTTTTTTTTGTAAAAAAAATAATAATTGCTAGACCAAACTACAACAAAACACGACCAGACCACTAAAATAAACACACATCACATCATTCCCAGAAGTTAGCATAACCTGTCGAGGATAGTTAAAAACTTAAAATGGTGGATGTGGTATGAATAACAATAAAGTGTAACATACAAATGATCAACTGGAATGAATATTTTACAAAAGAATTAGGGCTGTTTGAAATAGTTTTAATTTTTAGTTTTTAAAATGTGTTTTTTAAAAGTGTTTTAGAGAACTATTTTTAAGAAAAGAAAAAAAAAATGTATTTGGTAACGTAATTTTCAAAACTATTTTACAAATGAAAAAATGAGAAAATCTGTTTGATTACCTAATTTTTAAAAACAGTTTTAGAGACAATAAAAGTTTGGAAAAAAAGTTACAGATTTTTTCGTGAAAAAAAGTTTCGATTTCAAATAAAAGTAATTTCGGTGTTTTTTTCGGTAAAAAAAAAAAGTTTCTGATCTTTTTTCGCGAAAAACTTTCTGATCCTTTCCCGAATGCCCGCAAAAAATTTATATCTTTATATGGATTTGAAGGCATGCTTATTAAAATTGTATTATTTTTCAAATGTTTAATTAACCAAAAAATTTACCGTATATCTTTATTTTTAGCAACCATTTTTTTTATTTTATTTTATAAAACTAGATGATGACAATACCACTAAATATTAGTACATGGATAGTATGATTCCAATTAGATCAGTATCTCCGTTTTCTTATTATAAGATGTTTTTGGATTCGTCTCGAAGAATATTTTTAAGATATTATTTTTTTATAATTTTTATTATCATACAATTAAGGATATTAATCGTTAAAGTTATGTATTTGAATTAGATCAGTATCTCTATTTTCTTATTATAAAATGTTTTTGGATTCGTATCCGAGAGTATTTTAAAATATCATTTTTTTTATAATTTTTATTATCATACAATTAAAGATATTAATCGTTAAAGTTATATATTTGAATTAGATCGGTATATCCATTTTCTTATTATAAGATGTTTTTGGATTCGCCTCGAAGAGTATTTTCAAGATATCATTTTGTTTATAATTTTTATTATCATAAAATTAAAGATATTAATCGTTAAAGTTATATGTATTTGAATTAGATCAGTATCTCCATTTTCTTATTATAAGATGTTTTTATATTCGTATCGGAGACTATTTTAAAATATCATTTTTTTAATAATTTTTATTATTATACAATTAAAGATATTAATCGTCAAAGATATTATCTTACAATTGAATGATCTCAAAATCTCAATTTCTTTATTATAAAATGTTTTTGGATTCGTCTCGAAAAGTATTTTCAAAATATTATTTTTTTATAATTTTTATTATCATACAAATAAAGATATTTATCATCAAAGTTATATATTAAAAAGTGAAAAGCAAAATTGGAAACCAAAACATGTAAAACCTGTTTTGGTTTTTTAGTTTTAAAAACTAGAAAATTGAAAACAGTTTTTAGAAATTGTTTTTAAAAACAACCTTTCCAAGCAGATTTTTTGTTTTGAAATTTTTAAAAACTAAAAAAGAGTTTTTAAGAAGTGTTTCAAACAAGCCCTTAGAATCAAATATTAGTAGTCTTCTTTTGTAAAAAAAAAATATTATTAATCTTCGTGAGCTTAATTCAATTGGTATGAACATTTTATATGTAAAATTTGAGGTTCTAACTTCAGATACTCGATTTTTCATCTTAAAAAATCAAATTATAACCATTAAAATACTTGATAAAAAAATAAATCAAATAGCAATAACTGTAATATTTTTATACAAACTGAAAAAATTAAAAGTATTCTGTATATATTTTATGTCAACTTAGTATCATCTACACGTAATTGTAAGAACTTATTTCTTAAACTCTGTGAAACTCAAATGGACAGTAAACTCTCTCTGAAAATTCCAATATTGTTACATGTTAAAGTTAAAAATTAAATCCAAAAATTTAATTGAAGTACAAGAGACTCATGTCATATATGAACAACCACCCAAAAAAATCTTATTTTATTTTTTGAATGTTTTTTTATTAATTAATTAATTAATTAATGACTTTATTATTAGGTCAATTGACTAGGTTAACCTATTATAGACCGAACCCTAAATTTTCCCTCTACAATTCTTATGCCGCCTTATGAATTAACGGCAGATACGATTATTGTGGCGAGAGAGTGGAGTCTAATTAGCGCCACGCAAGAAAACAAAGGGCAATTCCGTCAAAACATTAAAAACAAATTGCACTATATAAACCATGTAACCCTGTTACTCGGTCGCTATCGCCGCTAGGGTTTTGTCACAGCTTTCTCTATCAAAGGTAAAATCTCTCCCATTTCGCTTCTAATTGATGTATTATTTTCATATTAATCAACGAATTATAGTTTTTTCGCAGAAATTACTCTGAATCTGTGATTACGTAACAACATTAGATATTTGATTGTTTTTATTTCTGATTTTCTTTTATCTTTTGCATTTGGTATTCAATTATTATAATCATGATGTGTTTTATGTGTCTGTTTGATTCTAATTTTGAATTCAGATCGTATGATAATAGTCTATGTTTTATAATCTCTAGTTTTTATTTGTTATGTAAGTATTGATATTTTCACCGATAGTTTTTCTGATATGATACTTGATGTATGTAATAATATTAACAGAATAGACTTAGACTTGTGAATATAAAGATAGATGCTAGATGTTTCAATTGTGTACATGTTAGATTTAATTTCATGCCCGATTTATATTGTATTGTTAATTGTTGATGTCGTCATTGGATTTTGCATATTATGATTTGTCAGTGTTGTTGTTTCTAGAGTTTTGTTATTTGTTGAATACTGAGGTTTATTTTACTTATGTGACAGATCTTGTGATTTTAAGAGTAAGAAATAATGGGCAAGGAAAAGGTTCATATTAACATTGTGGTTATTGGCCATGTCGACTCTGGGAAATCAACTACCACTGGTCACTTGATCTACAAGCTTGGTGGTATTGACAAGCGTGTGATTGAGAGGTTTGAGAAAGAAGCTGCTGAGATGAACAAGCGTTCATTCAAGTATGCTTGGGTTCTTGACAAGCTTAAGGCTGAGCGTGAAAGAGGTATCACTATTGACATTGCATTGTGGAAGTTTGAGACAACTAAGTACTACTGCACTGTCATTGATGCCCCCGGACACAGGGATTTCATTAAGAACATGATTACTGGAACATCCCAAGCTGATTGTGCTGTTCTTATCATTGATTCCACTACTGGTGGTTTTGAAGCTGGTATTTCCAAGGATGGTCAGACCCGTGAACATGCTCTCCTTGCTTTCACTCTTGGTGTCAAGCAAATGATCTGCTGCTGCAACAAGGTATCAAATGTTTATAAGATTTACTGCCCTTATGAAATTGTATTTGATTATATTACAAATAACTTATAATAACCTATACGAGTACTAATTTTGTGCTATCCTGAACAACAGATGGATGCCACTACACCCAAGTACTCTAAGGGTAGGTATGATGAAATTGTGAAGGAAGTTTCATCCTATTTGAAAAAGGTTGGCTATAATCCAGACAAAATTCCATTTGTTCCCATCTCTGGTTTTGAGGGAGACAACATGATTGAGCGCTCTACCAATCTTGACTGGTACAAGGGTCCAACCCTTCTTGAGGCCCTTGACCAAATCAATGAGCCTAAGAGGCCATCAGACAAGCCCCTCCGATTACCACTACAGGATGTCTACAAGATTGGAGGAATTGGAACTGTGCCTGTGGGACGTGTTGAGACTGGTGTCTTGAAACCCTCAACTGTGGTAACTTTTGCCCCAACTGGATTGACTACTGAAGTCAAGTCCGTGGAGATGCACCATGAAGCTCTCCAAGAGGCCCTTCCCGGAGACAATGTGGGATTTAATGTTAAGAATGTTTCCGTTAAGGATCTCAAGCGTGGTTATGTTGCCTCTAACTCCAAGGATGACCCAGCCAAGGAGGCTGCTAACTTTACATCTCAAGTGATCATCATGAATCACCCTGGTCAGATTGGAAATGGTTATGCTCCTGTTCTTGACTGCCACACCTCCCACATTGCTGTCAAGTTTGCTGAGCTTGTTACCAAGATTGACAGGCGTTCTGGTAAGGAAATTGAGAAGGAGCCCAAATTCTTGAAGAACGGTGATGCTGGTATTATTAAGATGGTTCCTACCAAGCCCATGGTTGTTGAGACTTTCTCGGAATACCCTCCACTCGGCCGTTTCGCTGTCAGAGATATGCGTCAAACTGTGGCTGTTGGAGTCATCAAGGCTGTGGAGAAGAAGGAAGCTGGTGCAGGTAAGGTCACCAAGTCAGCATTGAAGAAGAAGTGAACCGTGCAGGATGTTCTATCTAGAGAAGTCTATTATTACAATAAATGGTCATTGATCCTGAATATTTCTATTTCTCGTCTAGTTAACTTGTTTATCAGATTATGTGTGAAGTCTGCACCGTCATCTCCTAGCTCTTGTTCTCAGAACTGGGTTCTAGATCGACGGTGGCAGGACTGTTTTGTTTGTGTTTTTATTATGCTTTAACTGTGGTGTCTGGTTTGAACACTTAATGTTTGTAAGCAGCAAGTTTCAGGACCTGCTGAATTTGGTTTTTAATATCAACTCTTTTTATTTGTGTTAAGTTTATTCCTTTAGGTTGTTAAATTTGTTTATCTAACCGTCAGCTGGTTGACCGCGTGGCTTCTAACCATGTGGTTGTGGGTTCGATTCCCACAGACGGCCGTCAACATTGAAATCTGTTTTCAAGCAGATAACACTAAGTGAAACGGGGCTTGTTTGTTGTAGTCTGAATGTTTTGAGCATTATAGTTTAGGTTAGTTGCCTCTCTTCATTCTTAGTCTTTTGGAATGAGATAGAGATGGTCCAAGCAGACAAAAGACCCTCGTTTCCTTATCTTATGAGATTTAATTTTTATGAGGAAAAAACCTCTATATCCAAATCTATTTTAAAATTTTATTATAATATTGAATTTGACCTTGTTACTACGGTGTTTTTTTAAAGCTCTTTTCATCTCAGTCTAAATCGTAATCTCTCACAGTTCACAAACAAAATGAAAATGTGTTTTAATTTCATGAAATTGGTATAATAAAGTACAATATCTAATAAAAGTGATTTCCATTGATGTACTCAATGATACAAGCGTAAGCATCACCATTGATGTTCTCAATGAACCAAAAATTACTTTATAGATGCTAAACCTAAGTATGAATATTCTACTTGGCTCGTAGATTTATAGGAATAGGAATTTAAATCCAGAATTCCAGATTGGATATGCTCACCATTGAAGTTCTTAACCCATTTCTCCTTCACCATCTCTATGGTTAATCATTTGAATGCCGAAATTCAACGACAATAAAACCATCGATTATGAGAATATATGGTACATGAAGAGTTTTTTTTTTTTTTTTTTTTCAAAAAGAAAATGAGGCAAAAGAAAAGAACCCACATTGTTGGTATATAGAGCTACATAATTAAGCTTTATTTTGGTATATAGCTACGATTAAGCAGGTGAATTAAGTTGCACAAAAATGCTTGTGTTTTTCTTCACGGAAAAAATGCGGTTAGTTTCTCCTTCTGGCACCACAAAATGCTCTCACCCACATGACCTCCATTCTATTTTCTATTGTTCCAATCACAAAGAACTATAACTTTGACTATTAGGATACCAACTTGTGAGTTACTATCAAATTACCAATGATTTCGAAAACAGATTTCCTGCTGTTACAGCAGGACGCTGTAACAATTTAGGACCGTTCGATCAAGATCGTGTGGCTGAGAGTGTTTTGAGTATATTTATAAATGAATCATTGTAATTCGTCCGATCTAATATTGAATGGCCGAGATGAGAGACTGTGGGAAACTGTGTGGTTTCCCTACAACAGGGAACCTAGATCCAATGATTTCTACCTATATACCAGTATACTTACTATCAAACTAGAATTGTATATATGTTAAAATCGATTAAAAAGTACTGTAAAAGAAAAAGAACGTGAACTCCAATTCTGCCTGCAAAACATAGTCTTTGGAAGAAAAGAAAAGTCTTGAGGGTTTGAGTGAGATTGTTAGATGTTTAAAGTATTTATATTTTCAACTAAAAAGTTTCTCAAAATCCATTCCACAAACGAATCGATCAAAATCAGTATATTTTTGGATACCCAGAGACATTTTTAAAATTGTAAGAAATCTCAATTGAATACCTACATATTTATTGGCCTGAAGAAAAAAAAACATTAATTGTTGTAATTGAAAACCACAAAATTTGATTATATTTTATAAAAGTCATTCATGATCCAATACCACAAAACAAATTTCCAAAAAAAAACTTTTTAAATGTTTTGAAATTTGAACCCAATACCTTAGCCGGATCCAATAAATTTTGTTATTTTCGCCCCCTTAAAACAGACAGATCCAATAATCAAGGCCTCAAGGGTGTCTATATAAAGAGTGGAGTATGACTCACAAATCAGTGAAATCACACATAGAAGAGAAAGTATATTGTTGAGGTTTAAGCGTATGAATCAATGGTCGGTGGACAAGGGTTTCTAACGTTGATAGTAGGGTTTCTCATGTTTATAGTGGTTCTACTCAAATTGATTAAAACTCGTAAATCTTGTATGTATACATGTGCAATCTCAGATTTACATTTTTTTTCTCTGGTTTGTCCGTTTTTTGCATATTTGCTGCTGATTTATTTTAGTGTGAGTGATGTTCTGAATTGTATATTTTTGCTTAATTACTATAGTAATTTTTCTTTTATGGGTACTATAGTATTATTTATAGAAAAAATGTATATGTATAGACATTGTAAACTAATTTTACACTGTGAATCAATACCAACCGTGTATTCTTTAATTTGAAGTATTTGATATGTATTTGGTAAAATATCTATGAGTATCTGCCTATATGATACATCTCCAATTTTTGAGTATTGACACATCAATTAGATTTAGTCTTTTATATTAAAATAAACTTATAGTTCATTTGTGCAGTGGCTCATGAGAAGTACGAGATGGAAGAACACAACATATTGACAAATCTACCAATTGATGTGTTAGAGCTGATTACGAAACGTTTGTCCCTGAATGATTGCCTTGAATTGAGAGCAATATGTCGTTCTTGCAGGAAAACAATTTCTTATGGCATTGAAAACAAGCGTTGCTGCCATTTACCTGAAATGCCACAAGTTTTCCTACTATCCAAATATTCAAGTTTCTTTTACAACTTGACTAAAAAAAGTGTACATCGCAACCTTCGAACCCCAACGAGGAGGCAGAGGCTTGATAGATGTATTGGCTGAGTTGAAGGATGGTTGATTATGAGTGACAATTCTGAAAAAGGTTTTGAGAAATGTTTCTTCTGGAATTCAGTGACCGATGTTAGAATCATGATACCATCAAAGTTGTCCTTGCCCACATATTCTTCCGTCCGAGGTGATAGAATACCACGTTTAAGAAAAATGGTGGCCTCTTCCAAACCAAATTGTGATGGTTCTTCTGATTGTTATTTAGTGGGTCTTTTCAATGATAGTTGTCACATTGCAATTTATAAACTCTTTGATAAGTCATGGACTATAGTTAAGTCAGATAAGGATTCAGGATCTTATTTTAAGAACGTTGAAATTATTGGTACAAAATTATATGTAAATAACTCCTCAGAATCTATACTTATTTATTGTCTCAAGGACTCCACTAATGGACCTCCAAAGGCTAAAGTGTTGGCTAAGTGGCCAACTTTTTCTAAATCACGTATAATGGGCAACCGTTATTTTGCTTTTCTAGGCAAAGATGAAGCACTAAGAGAGTTATACTTCATTTTTATGTTCTTCAATGGTGAGCCAGAGTATGAAAATCCACATGTAATTCCTGCCCATTTGAAAAAAATCTCAGCATTTCCTGAACCACCTCAGGTTACCAACTTTGAAGTGTTCAAGCTGGACACAAACAAAGATCCTATTGGGTGGCAGAATGTACAGCTCGAAGATAGAGTGGCTTTTGTTAGTAATTTGAACATGAAGGTAATGTCTAGGGATGAACTTAATAGAAAAAAAGAGTTAATTAGAGGGAATTGCATCTATTTTGCTATTTATTCTGCATGTCCTACAAGTCCATGGTCAGGTTTACAGTTGGGAATGTTTTGTTTGACTGATAGCAGCATCAACTACTTTCCTGTGGCGACATCAAGGCATGGAGATGTTCCTTTTCCTATGTGGTTTGTACCAAGTTTATAGTAACTCCATTGTCTTGGCACTTACATATATATGTTAGATTTGCATGCCAATGGTGTCTTCATTAGTCTCAATTTGCTTACTATGTGTTCACTTAAATTGCTCGAAACATTATTCCAT
The DNA here is from genome assembly GCA_030408175.1 of Trifolium repens. NCBI lineage: Eukaryota > Viridiplantae > Streptophyta > Magnoliopsida > Fabales > Fabaceae > Trifolium > Trifolium repens. The sequence continues at coordinate 56,727,853 of CP125836.1, read as the reverse complement.
AAAGGATAATCTATGATGATGCATAAATGAGTGGTAATACTGTTATATCCAAACTCAAGTAATGTAGACAATGTTCATCTACAGTAATCCAATCCAATCCAATCCAATCTAATCTAAAACTAATATATGAACATATTATTCCCCCTTAAAGAAATACAATACTCTTTAGCTATTACCCATTTTAATTTAATAAAAACTAGTATAATACCTGTTGTGACTTCATAAATCTCACACCAATAACCTTTAGTGTGTGGAGCAAACGATTAAAGCAACCACAAATTGAGAACAGACAATAATAATCACGAAACAAGAATAAACTCTGAAAGAGATAAAGAACATCAACTATTGTTTACCCAGTTCGGTGTTAATGAACCTACGTCTGGGGGAGAGAGCAACCTCTCCGTTCCAGTATGAATAGAAACATTGATTACAATGAGATTCTCCACAAAAGTTACAAGAATTAAAGTTTTCCTAATTCTACCCTAATCCCGAATCTCTCCCCGTGACCAAGAGATTCAATCAACAAGTGTTTCCAAGGTGATAGAATGTTTATCTCAACCCTAGAATCTTCCTAAAATGTTCTCTATTAACCCGAAACCCTAAAAAACACCTTCTGACCCCTGAAAACCCAAAACAACATCATATATACGCGTACCCGCGCCTGGCGCCAGCAGCCGAGGCCACTGCGCCTGGCACCCGCAGGTAGAGCTGTCAAATGGGCCGGCCCAGCTCGGCCCGGCCCGGGCCCATTGGGCCAAGACATCTATTGGGCTTAAGTGGCCCGGCCCATTAAGGCTCGGCCCGCTTAGCCCGGCCCAATAAAATGGGCCGATGGGCCGGCCCGCAACATTTTTTCAAATTTTTTTATCTCAATTTTTTGTAAAAAAAAATTTAATGGACAATAAAACTATATATGCATCGCACACAAATTAATATCCATAAAAAAGTGAGTGTCATGATTTCATGAAATAATAAATATTTCAAAATATCCATGCAAAAGTCGAGAGATTTGTGGATGATGATTCATAAAGTGCATCCTCAAAGCTAATAAATTTCAAACTTACATCAGACACTAAACTTTTAACATAACCATTCAAAATACATAAATTAAATTATAAATTATAAAAAAAAAGTAAATTATAAATCACATCTTTTTCCTTAAAAAAAAACAAATCTCATCTTTTGTTACTTATTTTATCTAAAGATTTTATGCTAGCTAAAATTCCTTATTTTTAGGTAAAATTATATTTAGATTTTTTTTTTAATTCTTTTATGGGCCGGCCCAAAAGCCCGTTGGCCCAGCCCATGATGGCCCATAGGCCCGACAGCCCAGCCCAATAAGGCCCAATAATATTTTTGGGAAGCTCGGCCCAGCCCATATAAAGCTATAGGGCTACTGGGCCGGCCCGATAGCCCGGCCCATTTTTACAGCTCTACCCGCAGGTGCCCGCCCAAAGCCCTCACCATAGCACACCCTGCACATGCTGCCTGCTACCCGCTGAGCCCTCACCAGGGCACACCAGCTTCCTGCAACAACATCATTTTCAAGGCAATATCCAACAATACCTGTGCATGAACACGGGTAACGGTGTTGCCGCGATTTTTTTATTATAGTGCGAATATTGTATAGTATGAAGTTAGTTATATTACAAAATTATAACTCGTTTCTCATGAAATTTGTTCTCCGTGTATAATAACTATTTAAATTTTTTATGAGCAGCAACTTGTGTCTCCGTGTATAATAGTTAATTTAAATTTTATCAACCGATAATATGATTGAAAATTATTTTTCTATCATTTTGAAATGACGGAGTAGCAATATAGATTCATACTACATGGTATAACTTGCAGTTATTTTAGGCATCATTGATAAATATATATCTTTTTTATTATTGCGCGTTTATTTGAATTATAAGTATTATAGTTTCTGTAAAATAAAAAAAGTATTATAGTTGACAAATTTGATTAAGAAATATCTGTGTTTATAACTAAAAAATTGATATATTAATTACTTAAATTTTCATCACCAACAACTTATTCTCCATATACAGTAGGTATTTAAATTTTTTATTAGCAAAATCTTATTCGTCGTGTACAGTAGTGTTCCTAATAGAACACTAGGGGGTGTATATTTGCCTAATGCTATGATTATGCAATGGTGTAAAAATGGTGATATTGCTTGATTTTTCCTTTTGCCTTTGGGGGTTGTATTTATAGAGCTAGGAAAGGTAGTTTCCACCTATCCCATGATCCCATGATCTCTTCCAAGGTAGTGGGGTGTGTGACGGTTATCCTTAGGTTCCATGACCCCTCGTGGGGGAGAGTGGGGGGAGTAGTTGAGAGATTATGTAGAGTAGTGGGGTGATGGTGGAGTTGTGGAGTAATGGAATAGTGGGGCTAGTTTTATGACATAGTATTTCTTGGGCCCCTATGACTTGAGCGAGTGGCACAATTGAGCGTGTTGGGCTTAGGTGAATGGTACCCCGGTATTTTGTCCGGTACAAGTAGCTATTTAAAATTTTCATTAGCAACTACTTATTTAATTTAAATTTTTATCATCAATATTTTATCCGTGTATCCCTAAGCATTGAAATAGTCACATGAGAAACATGAGTTAAAAAATAGTATACTCCTCTAACTGAATAGCTTTCAACAAGATCAAAGTTCCACTTCTAAGTATTGGAAACACCAACATGCAAAACACAATTTTCCAACTAATATAGAGTAGTACTTTGTAACATAAATATTGAGTTGGGTCATTAATCAATTTCAATACTTTATTAACCTCAAAAACATATGCTATTAATCACTTTTTTAATATATATCTCATTAACTATTTTGACTACTTCATTAATCTCAAAAATCCAAGTCATTAAGCACCTATTTTACCTAGTTTCAAAATGATAGAATTAATTGATAGGGATATTGCATATAATTTGCATGATCACTCATTCACTTTAAAAAGTGAAATTCTAACTTATAGACTACTTAATAAAAAAAATATGATAGAACTACATCAGTAAAGTAACTAAAAAATGATAGAATAGTAAAGTAACTAAAATAGTTAATCAGATAGGAGTATGGGTCATGTTAAACAGTGTCCCCGGAGCACTTGTTAAGCATACTAAACATAGAAATAAAAAATAAAATTAATATTGATAAAATAACTTTTTACATTCCCGATACATTGAATGTACAAGTTCTGAGACAGAATTTCCATATTTATATGTTTAACTAGTGTCCCACACTGTTTAGCATTTTCCTTTAAATAAATAGTCAAAAAGCATAGAAAAGAGAGAAAAATACGGATTTCAATGAATGAATTTGGACTAAAATTAGACCAAATTCATTCATTAGAATCTGTATTTTTTTTCTCTTCTCAATTTCTTTCTCTTGAACCAAACACACCCAATAAAGTAATAAAATTTACTCCTTTATATTAAAAAGAAAAGGTCTTGCTAAAGCATGTCTTTAGAGCACATATTAAGAATTTTAAAAGTAAAATTTTTATATTGAAAAATATAGTATATTTTGACACTTAAAAAGTTGAATACACATTTTTTTAAAACAATATTTCTATATTTAATTCTTTATTTCCTTAAAAAAAAAGTGTTTTTTTTGTTACCATGATATTGGTACGAAGTTTCCACCGCCGTTAGCGATGACTAATCTCCGTCGGGGAACCTGTGGAGCGCACAAGGTGAGTTCTCCCCTCCAAACCGAATTTTCTCCATACGCATGAGTCAGGAATTGAACCCCTGACAACATGCTTAAGGGGACCACCCTTACCACTTGAACCAATTTGTTGTTGGTACAAAAAAAAAAAATTAATGTTCTTTTTTTTTTGTTTTTTGGATTGGTACAAAATTTCAATAATGATTAATCTTTACAGAAACACAAGATAAGTTATGCACTGCTTGCTAACCTAATTTTTTTTTCATAAACATATCTTGAAATCTCTTAAATAAATAAAGGTTGAATCATCATTTTCGTTCATATAAGTTCATGATTTTTCCGTTGTAGTCCCTGTATCTTTTTTTGTTACAAATTAGTCTTTGTATGTTCAAATCTTTTGATTTTAATCCTTTAAAACTAAAATCCGCAGGAAACCAACAATTTTTTAAGCAGATTTTCCTGCGAAGTTTAGCTTTAGGGACTAAAATAAAAAGATTTGTGCATGAGTAATTTGCAAAATTGCAATAAAAAAAAATACGGTAACTAAAACAAAAAATTTATGAACGGGACAAAAATAATATTTAAATCATAAATAAATAAATAAATAATAAAAATTGTGTGCATCTGTGTTTTTCGTTAACAAACCAAATACTTGCTGCATTACTTAACAGCTATAAAGCCCCAATACGCGACACGATACGGATACGATACTGATACGCAGATACGTGAAAATTTTAAAAAATTCATATCCGATACTGGCGCGATACGTTAACTAAAAATTAATTTTAAAACTAAATATATAAATGCACAATATATAAACATGACTAAAATCAATAATATTAATAATGATAATTTTTTTGAAAGACAAAAAATTATTATAATTATTATTATTATTATAAACGTCAATAGTTCATTGTACAAAGAGTAAACATAAACCAATTAGCTTGCACAAAAGCAAAACAGTTTGATGTTCAACATACAAGGGCTCCACAGTCTTAACTAAAGACATATAATAGTTATGACATCAAGTCTCTTCAACTCGTCCATCTTGTAGCAATATCAGACAATTATATAGGTCCTGCAGCTGACCAATTAAAAGCATAAAGCATCCATTCTTATACTGGAATTTTGGGACAAGCCCAAATACTTAACAACTTGTTATATAGTATGACACCATAGTGACTTCAGAATAGTGACAAAGACGAAAAATACTAATTATAATAAATTAAAATCATTAATACTAAGTTAAGTAATTGTGTTTCATTAATATTGTCCTAAAAAATAATGATCACCAGTACATTTTAAGTTATACATTTTAAGTTAAGTATTATACAAAAAGAGCATCATTAGTACTATCCAAAAAAAGATATAGTTAGTTACCTGTGTAACAAACATAATAGTTTGACATTTACTAGGAAACACAGATTGTATCAGTTTTTTTTTATTTAGAAATAAATATTTAACCGATACTTTTCCGATACTAGTATCAGGAAGTATCGGACGCGTATCGGATATTATTTTTTTATTTAAAAATAAATATTTAACCGATACTCTTCCGATTCCGATACGAGTATCGGGACGTATCGAAAGAGTATCGGTATCAGGTGCGTATCGGACACGATACTTCAGCAATTTTAGAGTATCGGGGCTTCGTAGCTTAACAGTCATACCTAGGCAACTCTACAGAAGAAACCAACCAAGTTCCACATTCATTCATTCACTATTCGATCTTCTTCTCTTCACTTCCCCTTTAACCCATTCTTCCCGCTAGGTATTTTTTCCAATTTTCCGAATTAAACTTATCATTTTTACTTTCATTCTTAATTAATCACCCAGATCACCGAATTCTTCCAAATAAGCTATTTAATTTTGCACTGCACTCCTTCCGTTTCTTCAATTTTTAAATTGTTATTCAACAACGAATTAACGTGTTTTTTTTTTATCCATTTTATTTATCTCATGCATTTTTATTTATTTTTTGGATGTTTAGGTTGTGCATTGTAGAGATATGTTATAACCTTAGTTTTAATTTTGTTTTCATGTAATTTCTCATTATACTTGTTCATTTTTGTTTTGAAGATTTATACAAATCATGTTGTTACAAGTTAAAACCCTTGATGAAGTTTGAAAATAGTTGTTTACGTGGTTTCGTTGTTTTCCCGATTTTATTTTAGTTTTATGATAAAGTGAGCATTAAATTGAAGTTGAATAATTCTAAGAAGGGATTATTTTTTTGAGATGTAGGAAAAATGGAGAATCCAGAAGCAAACCAGCTTCCTGAAGTTGATTCATTGCCAGATGGGTTTGTTGAGGGGACTGCAGAACCGGTTGCGCCTTCAACTCCAATTCCCGAACAAGAGAAGCCACTCAGTGAATCTGATTACAAGGAGGGTGTTATCGTTGATTGCAGTCATCCTAATGACATATCAAATGTGTTGGGAGAAAAAGAGTTTCAAAACAATCACGGTACGCACGCAATATTAGTTAACTAAAATAATTTGTCATGTTATGTTATCTTAAGCATGTATTTTTGACTCCTCAGACGGCTCGGTGGAGGTTCCTTCTAATAGCTGTATGCAACATACTGAAGGTACAGATGTTGCAGCAACTCTAGCTAGTTCGGTTTCTGAGTCTCCATTATCCATAAGTTGCGAGGTAAAAGAGCAACAACAAGGAGATTCTCAAAGTTCAGATAAATGTAATTATCCTAACCCTCAATTCCCCCTTTTTTTCTTTGTTCACTCTACAATATTGTGTTACCCTTGATCATGTACTTGTGGAGGCTATTTGAATATGTTCTGCTATGGCTTCGGTTCTTTATTAAGTGGATTATGTATCCTGCAAGACGAATGTGTTGTGTCCAATTTTTTTAGGAGCCCCTGGGTGCAATAGGTCCCTTTTTGATGAATGCCTATCATTTCTGATTATGTGTTTCTCATCATGTTAATTTATATTATTACATATGCTACTGTCAAATTTGAGACCGTCCTTAGTTCTTACTGATATGTGTATGTCTAGTTCAAACAGTTTCCATATTGTGTGGAATTAGGTATACACGCCTTTGTTATGAGCCCCAAATTTTATGTTGATCTAATGGCCAATCGCCTCTCTCTGAATTATTAATTTTTTCTAACTCTGTATATCAAACAAGAAACCACTTTTCTATAAATCTTACCCTTCCTGAAGCAAATTGAATGTGCATGATTTTAAGAGCAATTCTGTTGGAAAGATGATAAGGATCTTTTTACTTAACATTCTTATACTCTCTTATTGATGTCTTCCGGTTCTTCCTTTTTTACTATCTGGCGTGGTTTTATTACTATTACTAATTTTGGTTGCAGCTAAACAACCTTTGGAGACAAAAGCAGTGCCTCTAAAGGAAAGTGCTTCGGAGACTGTTGATTCTTCAAAAAACAAAAAATCAGTAAGTAAATTATATTAATTTCTGTATATCTCCATATTGGAAATATAAATATACATATGTTCTGCTATATAATTTGCTCTCTTCCATTCTTTTGGACTATTTCTGAGTTCCTTTGCCTCTCATTTATATTTCAACTATTTATTTTGAATCGTTCATTATCTCCTTGGTAGTTCAACCCATCAACTGTCACATTTTATTTGAATACCAACAAGTGCTTTTGTTTTGCACTCAATAAAATTATAGAAAATAAATAGCAAACTCTCCTTTTTGTTCAAGTCATAAAAGTTAAATAATTTGGACATCTTTTTAGATTGGTAGTTCTATTTCTAGCATACTTCTTTACCTTGAAGAATAGTTATGAGGATGTGTTGATTGATTCTAGAATTGTTAGATCATATCTGTGGGGGTGATATGGATTATGGTTTTGGAATTCTTTGTCGAGGTATAGTAACTTTGAATTCATAAAGAGCACACATCAGGGCTATTGAACGATATGGCAATTCTACAAGGCTTTAGTTATTTGCTTTGTTTATAGTAGTTTCTTTACATGTTTAATACATAAACGACTCAGAGAGGGTTTGATTAGGTTCTATTGAGTAGGGAGTTCATTCGGAAGGCTTAGATTAGCTGATTTAATAATGTCCCAAGTGGGTTAGATTAGTTGACAAAATAATGACTCAGTGGATTAGATTAGTTTCAATGAGAATGTTATATTTGTTCTTTTTTCTTTCTCTCTTTTGGTCAATGTCAAATTTTTTTCTCCTTTTTGCATGTCATATACGACTACATTCAGGAGAGACTTAATCGTTGAACTTCTAAATTTCTCAGGAACCTAGCGAAAAGCGCAAGGTTTCAAAGCGTACACTTAAAGCAGAAAAGGAGCTATTAGAGTTTTCGCTCAAGTATCAACAAGTATTGGCTGAAAGAGATTCAGGTATGTTGCATTGAATATATCTGATTTTGAATAACGTGTTCTGATGAGATATTCCCTCGAAAGCATTTGTGAAGTTTCTTATTATGATAAAGGAAGATAAACCAAGAGAAAGTGAAAGGATGAGAGAAAATAGAAACACTGTTTGAATCTTAAAACTCAAGAAACGAATCAATCAACCATTTGTCACTGCACACTGATATTTATAGATAATGAGCTAAGATAGATTTCTAGAAGATCCTGCTCACATTGGTTTATAACATGATAACCGAATGTGCTGAGTCAATTAACTGATTAACTGTCATTACAGTCATCTAATTCTCCTGATGACTAAGATATTAGTTCATTTTATACTGGCAGTACTTCCATATTTATAATCAAATTACTGGACTTCATAATTTGTACCACTGTAATTTAATGCTGTAATGTAATTGAGCAATTGAATGGTGTCTTCTAAATTCTAATGGGATTGTATTGCTCTTTTGGTTTCCTTCTAAATGTATTGCTTCTCTCTTATATATTAGTAATTTTTTTTAAATGATCATTTAAACATGGTAACAAATCTGTTTCCTTTTATTAATTTGGGCTAGGCTGGAGTGATGGGTAAGCTTTTGTGTTGTTTGAGAAACACTGTTTAAGAAAATGGTATATTTTTAGATTTTAGACAGAGACCTTTTTTGGAATCTTAAATAAATGGTATATCTTTAGACAGAAACACTTAATCTGTAACTAATTTTTGTTCATCGACTGTTTTCTTTCTTTTTGTAGCTCTTGCTGTCAGAGATAAGCTTGAGTCACTATGCAGGGAGTTGCAGCGTCAAAATAAAGTGTTGATGGTATTCTTCTGTTACATTACACCTCTGAAACTAATTGTGTAGTATATAAGAAATAGTAGATGTCGAATACCTCAAAATATTGTCTTTCTTATATGCAGTTAAGATCTGTTTTCATTAGTTAACATGGAAATATGTATTTGTTTCCATGCTTTGCTGCTTGAAAATGAGTCCTTGATGTGGCACTCTTGTACAGAGTTGCTGGTGTCTAAATTCTAAAGTAGGGTAGCTTGTCCTGGCCAATTCTCATGTTTAGCTTATAACCACCTCTTGTGCAAAACTAACATCCTACTCGCATAAGCACATAAACTCAAGGCCGTGCAGAAGTGAAATACTAATAACTAGAAATAGAATTATACTTCAGGTCGCTTGACTGAAGCATTTGATTTTTATTTTCAGCCCATTATTACCCATCCTGCCAAATTATTTGAGTTTGATTTTCCCCTCCTAAAGTACTCTCACCATTCCATATCTTTGGTAGTTTATGGTTTTTGCACACATTAAATTATTTACTTGATGTATATTTGTGTTAAAATATTCTTCATCATTAATTATTTTATAAATTTCCATTTTTCATTGGAAATAGTATAAATACTCCACTATAAACAAGCTTGCAAATGCAAACATTAATCATTGTAATTATATCTAGAGTTATAGTTAGAATTCAAAAACCAAGGTTAACAATATCTTGGTTTTCTAAAAACACCTGTTGTTTTGAAACAAAATGAAATGTTAAAACTACCAAAGATTTGGAATGGAGAGAAGAATACTATATTTTCACAACTTTTTAGTTTCTAATTCACTTTCCTAATCGTGCAAAAGGTTCCTTCTTGCAAAACTATTTGGACGTCCAATGCCCTCTCTAAGGTCAATTATTTCGTCCGAATAGCTGCACTTCAACTGGATTAACAAATGAATTTTTGGCAATTTATAGGCCTCACATTTGCATTTAAGGCACTTACTTTCCTCTAGAGCAATCTTTTTGTGATTCCTGGTAGTCATTTGGTGTGGTCTTTCCCTTTCCTTTGGGAAATTCTTGTTGATTTGCTATGAAGGTTTTGGCATCGAGGATCAATTTCATGTCACTGTGCAGTATATGTAGTTATGTTTACCTGGTTATCAGAATGCTTTAATTCATCTTCAAAAATGTCTTATTTCTCCTAATCTCTCAATTGTACTTTTTTCTTCTTGATTTTTTATGGTTCTGTTCATGGTTGTTACATGGGGATTGTTGTTTCTTATATGTGGAGTGATGGAGCAGATTTTTGCATTGAAGTTTATCATTTTCCATGTTGTATCTCCTCTTTATCATAATGAGTTATTACGCAAATGTGACTTCTACCTGTTTTATGTTTTTGAGGATATCTAATTCCTGCTCATGTTGTATGTCCCCTCTCTTCTTCCTAATAATATTTCATTTCCTTGGTATAAAAAATGTCATCTCGATAGAAAGGGCTCTGCTGTGATATTTTCTTCCAGTTTGTTTTATTATTGTGGTTGGTTCCAAAATTATAATGGTAGTGTGATCAGATTCTTATTCATTTTACTTTAAGATCAACAATTTGACTTTGTTAATGAAAAAACTAAGATTCACTCTTTATTATTTTCAGGAAGAATGCAAACGTGTATCAACTGAGGGACAAAATTTGAGGCTGGACTTGTCAGCCAAGTTCCAAGATGCAATTAAGGTTTGATCATTATCTCTAGTTTAGATTATATGATATTTTGGACATAGTATACATTTGGTATGCTTCCAAGTTTAACTGATGTTAGTGAATGCAAATACATGTATCAGGGTTGAATAGTAGCGTGATTTGATGCACATTTTTGTTTAGGCCTTTTCTTTTCCTTTTCTTTTTGCTACCTTATCCTCCTTTTTTTCTTCATCTTTCCCTTATCGTTTTCTATATATAAAAATCTTAATACTAAATGGTGCCTAGTAGTTGGACCTAATATAGGACTTTATGATGCTGACTAATTCGTATAGCAAACTCAATCTAGTGGGAAAAGGTTTGGTTGTTGAAAAATGTCTTGCATACTAAATGGTGCCTAGAAGATGGAAACATGTATGACTGGGATTCTAAATCTACAGTTGTTATAAAAAAAGCAAGTGATACTTAGGATATAAAATACATGGGAATTAGAGTAGTAAGTTGGAGGAATATTTGTATAAATAGGAGGATAGGGTATTCATCAAGAAACGTTTAGTGGTTAAAGTTATATAGCAGTGACTTTATTGTAGAAGGGGGAAAACCCTTGGAGGAGAGATCTCTCTTCTATTTTTTCAATAAGATAGTTATTTCTTTTCAGTACAAATTCTTGGTTCTTAACAGATACCTTGAATTCCTGCTCCCAAATCAACGACAAAGTTAACACATTTGTTATGGTTCTTCCTTTTAACAATCGATAGTTATTTACACCGCAATAATTCTCAAATTCAGATGACGTTTCAATATATTTTTTCCATCAAATGAAACTTGAGTTTTTTTCCCACCCTCCTGTGAGACAATTGGCATTGTTAACTTCTCCATGCTACAGGATGTGAGCAGCAGGCTTGAAGAACGAAAGGATGATTGTCTTTCTCAGCTAAAGGAGAACGACATGTAAGATCTTGAAAAATTATGAAGATATAAATTTTTGCATTACAATATTTTACGATCGGATAATATTGCCTGCATTTGTTCTTGGGCATATATTTTCCTGCACCAGACAGTGGCTCTTTTTTAAAAGGAATAAAGGCCAAGTGTTTGTATATTTAAGGATCCCATGATTGTTTCATGCCGAGTCTACTATAATTCAACTTGCTTTCAATACAGGTTAAGAAACAATCTAAAGCAGCTTGCTGAGCAATATGAACTATCTGAGCAGCAATATGCACAGAAGGTGCCGTGTATTATTTTTCTTGTGATTGACATCTGTTGTGGTCATATTTATTAACTTTTGATACTGATTTACTTAGCGATTTTGTGTATCAATTCACAGTTAAAGCAAAAGTCATTGGAACTACAGATTGCTGAATTAAAAATTAAGCAACATGAGGAAAAATTGGCTCAGGAACAGTCACAGATGAAATTATATGCAGAACAAGTATCACAGTTATTGGCAACCGAGAAGAGTTTGCGTTTGCAGCTGACAACTGATGGAGAGAAATTCCAACAATTCCAGGTGTTTTTGTTGTTCTCTTTTTCATTTCTGTCACAAATTTGACTATCTTACTATAATCTGTGTTGTTAAATATCCGGTATAGCGCCGGTATACCGGTATTGCGTATCGGAATTTTGGCTATCCGATACGAAAGCCGGTACGGCATCTTGACTCCGCTATGCTCAAAATAGCGCCGATTTTCTCATAAACCGGTATAGCCGCTATGTATAGATATCGGAATTGGTTAATGTTTTAGGCTTTTAGCAGTGGAACTAAAACAATGCGAAGTGGTGGAGTGAGTGCTGAGTTGGTGTGGGTGGGTTAATGTATAGATAATACTATAATATTACCCTAAAACCACTACCTAGGTAAACAAACTCACTACTGACTCGCATATCTCATAACCGCTGCCTCCACCACCTTCACTTCTCTTCTCCTTCACACTTTGTTGCTCTTCTCCTTCACCATTTCACTAGTTAGAGCTAGAACTACCGATTATTAGTTGTTTTGAAGTTTGAACTACTTAGCTTTCGAGTTTTAAGTTGTTTTTAATTTCTGTTTTTTGCTTTATTAGTTGTTTGACATTTTCAGATTAATGTCGGTCAATTTTTTTTTAATATCATGTAGCTTTATTTGTGTTTTATACCTAGGAGTATGTTTTATTTTATATATAATTATTTATTTTAACCACTTTGTGGCTTCCGCTATTTGCCCGTAGGGTTGGGAATAGGCTAGGCCGAGCTAGGCTTTGCCAAGCCTGAGCCTGGCCTGCCAAAAAATTGAAGGCCTAAGCCTGGCCTATGGCCTGTCATAGGCTTATTTTTTAGGCCTGGGCCTGGCCTTTTGAAAGTCTGGTATGACCTATTAGCCTGTTTAAAAGCTTATTTCATATAAATATATTTATTTTTAAATATACTAATGAACTAATAAATCAATGATATTAAACTTCCTTTTGATATTTAACATGATATTTTAGAAAATTTGACTATATATGATATTTCAATTTTAGTTTATAATAATACATTTATATATGTGAAAAGTTAATGTAGATCAATAAACTTAAACTACTGAAAAAATTTAATAGATTTATAATTTAATCAATGTACAAGTTTTAATATATAATAATAATAAATGTAAAAATATTATTCATATTTACTTAAATAGGCCGGCCTAGTAGGCTTAAAAGGCTTTCTTCATGGCCTGAAGCCTGGTCTTTTTAGCTAAATAGGCTTATAGCAAAGCCTTGACCTGCGCTATTTAAATAAATAGACCGGCCTGACCTGAGCCTATGTAGGCTAGGCCATAGGCCCCTGTAGGCCGGCCTGGCCTATTCCCAACCCTATTTGCCCGCTACGCTATCCGATATTTCTCATATCGGTTTTTTGGCAATCCGCTATTTTCCACGATTCGCTATTAACAACACTTATCTGCTATATTATTTGGATAATAGTCTTATTTATATTTTTAACACTGGTTTTTAAATGGATTCATATATGTTTATTCTTTACTATTACTGTATGTTCTTATACATGTGTTGAATTTCAGGAAGCATTGACAAAGAGTAATGATGTATTTGAAACATTTAAACAAGAGGTTGAGAAGGTAAACTTAATTTCTCTTAAATATTTCATTTGTTCAAGTCATCTTTGCTTACCTTGGTGAGTAGAATTCTCAAGTCTCTGTCTTTTTTTTTTCCATTGTGGTTAAACTCAGATGGCAAAATCAATAAAGGAACTCAAGAAAGAGAATCAATTCTTGAAGAGTAAATCAGAGAAATCTGATATTACTCTTATAGAGTTAGTTGATGAGGTACATAGCTTGTGTTTCCTGTTTTGTTCTTGACCATTTACTATTCCATAAAGCAATGTGTTAGGCTCTATAATATAGGCTTAAATGCGTTTTTTCATCTCTCAAATGTTAATTTTCACTTTTGATCTTACAAAATAGTCCATCTCATATCTCATTTTGGTCCCTTATTTCTGAAAACGAGTCAACAATGAATATGAATTTTTGTTTTTGATTGTGTGAACAGCGTGAACGCATGAAGAAACAATTGGAAAAAACAAAAAATCAGAAGGAAAAACTGGAATCATTATGCCGGTCACTTCAGGCAGAGAGGAAGCAGAGTTTATCCGAAAACAAGAATAATAATAACAACTCAGTTCCGATATGAAGAAGTAGATGAAGAGGTGGTTCCTAACATTTTCTGGAAGGAAGGAAGGAAATGTATCTTTCTAATACCTTATTTATATCTGGCATAGTGGTATCCCTTGGTTTGTTAAGGAAACTTGCATGCAATTGCATAATTTATTTAAACTGGTTAATAGAACATCCTTCTATTATCTGTTCTTTTCCTTTTCATGAACTTTATAACTGACAATTTTGGTATAAACTTTTTAGTTTGAGTTTCTCAATGACCATCCAAAACATGTACTCAGTGATTTGTGTCTGTTTTTGGTGTTTTGGGGATTACGATAAAAGTACTCATATGTTAAAGTTTAATTGGATTAGTAAAAAAATTTACATTTTAGAGAATTGAGTATTTAGATTTTAGAAAATATTGCAACATTAGGGCTTAATTTCTAGACATCATTCCATATCAGGTATGGTGACGAATGCCTCTAAACTTGAGGTATTTTTAGCAAGTGAACTAAAATGTTGTCAAGTAGTAAAAAGTTTTGTGGAACCACAAAGATTGTGTTTAACTCGAAACAAAGCATATGAACATTTTTCTTAGGTAAAATTGTAACGGTTGAGGGGTTTTCACAAAGGAATTCGTACCAATTGTATCGGAAAATTGAAAGTATAAGTGGTTAAAAGAGCGATTTACAGAAAGTGTTATGATATGTTAACAAGTTGATTATTATCAATTTCTTGGCTAATAATCCTCTTCTTTAACCATGAATCCCCAAATCTCTTTAGATACATTCATGATTAATAGAGGTTTTTCCAAACGTTAACCTCTTTATCACAACTAACGACCTAATATCTCTAAATAAGTTGCTAATTGCACAATTAACCTGGATCCACAATCAATTACCATTTTCATAGCAAATTGATTCATTCAAAATGCATGGCTCACATTACATGGAATTGAAATCCTCTAAAATCTAATCAGTATGGAGTTCGACTTTTGGTTAGAAGAAGACTCATATCACCATCGTTAGAGCTTGGAAACTGAAGAGCAGCCATCTTCAGCATTTGAATGAAACATTTTCTGTCGTAGATGCATCAGTTGATCCACCCGAACAACCAATTGTTATGACTTATGACTATGTCTTTTATTAGACAACAGGTTGACATGGGGATACATGAAACCATGTATCAGAATAAACAATCAACTTTCTGAATGTTACAGAATCAGCTTGCCAATAAGTAGGCAATGGCACATGAATTAAAATGGTCCAACACTATCCTATATAAAGTGTAAAAAGTAAAGTAAAATTAAACAGGTCTTTGATTCAAGAATCAGTGGCAGAAATGGCTCAAATCTTTAGTAAAAAGTAAGCCACAGTTTCATAATCTTGATTCAGTCAAATATAAAATATCTTGCCACTATGAAGAAAATAAGCTCCTTAATTTCACAGTATTGTATATGAGAATCTTGTTGAAATTGTGATCCTAAGCAGGGAACAAAATAGTCTGCATAATTTAGGTGGTTGAATTACAAGTGGAAAAGTGTCAATAATAATAACCAAAATGAATCTTGAGAAGAGAATAAAGTACAAAAGCCGAACTAATAATCGTGCATTATTCGTAGAATTAAAGGTTCTAAGTACGAAACTAGCGGACCACAGAAAAAGTGCCTTGAGAAAGTTGGTACAAACCTGCCACTAAGCATGATTTGAACCATTTATGTTGCTCCTTACCACTGCTTTATCAGATTCTTAATTTTTACACTGTTTAAAACTAAGAATAAGCCAAGACATTAATCACTTCTAGTTCTATCTAAAAAACTTAACCAACAAAATTCATTAATCATCATGGGAGGTGTTAAGAAAAAATCTTCTTCGGGCTGCTTCTCTATTTTCAATATCTTCTCATCTAAGAATAAGTCTGCAGGAGGGTACTATGATTATGATTATGGGCGCAAGACATGGCCTAGCGATGAAGACAAAGGTAACTGGGGTGTCGCTGAGCCTAAAATTAACAGGAGTGCTGAAGACTGCAAATACAAGAATCGCATTTCAGAATCCGGAAGTTATCAACTAGATCCGGCTTCCTAGCTAGAATGCATAATATCAGTTACCCTGCCATATGTATATATATTTCATTGTTTATTTCTCTAGACTATCCTTTATTATATGTTATTATTGATCAATGCTTCTACTAATTTGTTGTTCCTTTCTTATTAATGTAATATAATACTATGCTTTCAATAAATTGCAATGTACTTAGCATTTTTTTTATGGTTACTATTACATAAATTATGCCTCTTAATTGTTGTCTTTCTGCTCAATATAAGTCTGTTTAATTTGGGTGAAGTTAATTAGTTTGTTTCTCTACAGCTTGTTCCAATTCCCAGATTATTTGTTAAGATATATAGATGATTTAAATCATATTCTCTTGAGAAAATGTTTGTCAGTTCTTATCCCTATAATCTAGGAACTCAGTTACCAAATAATTCAAAGTTTAGTTGTGACTTGTGAAACAAGTAAAATATGATTAAGGATTATTCCAGTTACAGATCAAACTCAAGTACATTTAATCGATTCAACCTCCACTGGTTTAAGCTACATACCATTAGAAAATATCTTATAATATAAGTATATGATTTAAATTATATTTAGTTGAGAAAATATCTCTATGATTAAGTTTGTTATATTTATTTTTTAAATCAATAAGTTTGTTATATATATATATTTTGACAGATTATATATATATATATATTTTAAAATCATTAAGTTGTAGATTTGAATATATATGAAAAGATAAGATATAACAAATACCAAATAAAACAGTTATAATAAAAAGATAATCAAGTTATTATATAATAAAAGATAAGATATATTAAATTTGTTGGTTTGATCTATAATCAAGGATTCAGGAACAAACTACTTGCTTATAAATATGAAGTATCTCGATACTGTCAAGTATTAACAAATACTATTCACACTTCATATTATTTTCTCTCATTCTTTCATCTAAAATCCCACAAATTCAACAATTAACAATGGCTACCAACGATGAAACAGTGATGATATCGATAGAGGAACATGAACCGGAGGAGGAGGCTTCAATTGAGAAAGGTTTTGAAGGAGTATCAGTGCCTGCATGGCAGAAACAGATTACGGTTAGGGCTATAATCGTGAGTTTCTTGTTATCCGTGCTTTTCACGTTCATCGTGATGAAGCTTAATCTTACAACTGGTATTATTCCTTCTCTCAATGTTTCGGCCGGGTTGTTAGGGTTCTTCTTTGTAAAGACATGGACTAAATTGCTTTCGAAATCGGGTTTGCTTAATCAACCGTTTACAAGACAGGAGAATACTGTTATTCAGACTTGTGTTGTTGCTGCAAGTGGTATTGCATTTAGCGGTGGCTTTGGTAGTTACTTGTTTGCAATGAGTCCAACTGTTGCAAAAGAAAGCGGCGGCAATATGATGATGGATGTTAAGATTCCTGGTTTAGCATGGATGATTGCTTTTCTATTTGTTGTTAGCTTTCTTGGTATATTTTCAGTGGTTCCACTCCGAAAGATTATGATTGTTGACTTCAGATTGACATATCCAAGTGGTACTGCAACAGCTACTCTTATCAATAGTTTCCATACAACAGAAGGTGCCAAACTAGCAAAGAAGCAAGTACAAGCACTTGGAAAGTTCTTTTCCTTTAGTTTCTTGTGGGGTTTCTTCCAATGGTTTTTCACCTCTGGCGATTCTTGTGGATTTGCAAGCTTCCCCACATTTGGTCTAGAAGCCTATCAAAGGATGTTCTACTTTGATTTTTCAGCTACATATGTCGGGGTTGGGATGATATGTCCATATATAATCAATATATCACTACTCATTGGTGGAATTCTTTCTTGGGGTGTCATGTGGCCTCTCATTGAAGATAAGAAAGGAGATTGGTACCCTTCTGATCTCAAACAAAGCAGTTTACATGGTCTTCAAGGATACAAAGTTTTCATAGCGATATCAATGATTCTTGGTGATGGTCTCTACAGTTTTGTCAAAGTTCTTGCCCGCACTCTTTACGGTTTGTATAACCAATTTATTAACTCTAAAACACACAACATTGTAGCACCATCCCATGATGCTCTTCCATCTACAGTTTCGTTCGATGACAAGCGTAGAACCGAGATGTTCCTCAAAGATCAAATTCCCTCCTGGTTTGCTATCACGGGCTATGTCATAATTGCAATAATCTCAACCATCACTATCCCCTACATTTTCCACCAGCTAAAGTGGTACCACATACTTTGCATTTACATCATTGGACCGGCACTAGCCTTTTGCAATGCCTACGGTTGTGGACTGACAGATTGGTCCCTTGCATCTACCTATGGAAAATTAGCGATCTTCATTATATGTGCTTGGGCAGGCTCAGCTAACGGTGGTGTCATAGCTGGTTTAGCAGCATGTGGTGTCATGATGAACATTGTTTCAACCGCTTCGGACCGACTTTAAAACAGGTTACACGACATTGGCTTCCCCGAAATCCATGTTTGTGAGCCAAGTTATTGGAACTGCTATGGGATGTATTATATCACCATGTGTTTTCTGGCTATTCTACCACGCTTTCGGTACTCTTGGTCAACCCGGTTCAGCGTACCCTGCACCTTTTGCCCTTGTTTATCGAAACATCGCTATACTAGGTGTGGACGGTGTCTCCGCTCTACCAAAAAATTGTCTTGTACTTTGTTGTGTGTTCTTTGCTGGAGCAATAATTATTAATCTTGTTCGGGATTTGGCCGGAGAGAAATATGCCAAGTTTATTCCTGTTCCTATGGCTATGGCTATACCTTTCTACATCGGAAGCTACTTTGCTATTGATATGTGTGTTGGAAGCTTGATATTGTTTGTTTGGAAGAAGGTTGATAGGGCTAAGGCTGATGCATTTGGATCGGCAGTTGCTTCCGGTTTGATTTGTGGAGATGGCATTTGGTCACTTCCTAGCTCCTTTCTTGCTCTTGCTGGAGTGCAACCACCTATTTGTATGAAATTCTTGTCTAGAGCAGCAAATGCAAAGGATCTTGAATTTTAATTATTATCATGTTGCTCATTTTGATCCTTTTATTGAAATCTTTTGTACACTTACTTATTTTATTGCAGCTGTTATTGGATAATCACTATGCTCCTCTTTAAGTTTTATATATAAATATCTTTATTCCTTCCTTATATTATGTATCAGTTTCATCTTCTTTTTTTTTTGTATTTCAAGCTTTGAAATGTTAATGGAAGTAGGAAAAAAATCTCCAGAAGGCATAAACTGAAAATATTCAAAAAATGGAGATAGTGATTGATACTACCAAGACATGATGTCTTGTGAAAATTAGTCAATAATAGAATAACAGAGTGGAGATAAATTAATGTACAAGTTAATTTTGATCAATTTATTTTATAATGCCATATACAAGTGTCTGGTTGTCTACCCAAATATCATATATGTTGTGTTATGCAATTATGAACATGAAACAGGAAAATCTATAAGCGAAAATTTGAAATGCGAGTTTTAAGTTTTTTAGATTTAAATGTCATTTTGGTCTCCCTGTATTGTCTATGTTAAGTTTTAGTTCATATATGCTGGATTGAGACCGCGCATAAGGTTCATGAGTAAACTTCCCGCTCATAAGGTTCATTGCCTTAAAAGTTACAGCATCACTCGGCTCTCAAAGTGTTAGGCATAATTAGCCGAACTCTATGATCAATATTTTTTTATGTATATTTATTTGTTCTCTATAGTGATTTTAATTTTAAGCTGATTATTGTCTCTTATATTCTTCAAAAAATTTATCTCAGATTTTACATAATTAAATTTTGGAATCAATTTTAGTTGGTGTTACTTATGGCCATATTGTATTAATATCAACTATTAGGCTGTATACATACTGTTGTGACTTGTGACACAAGGAACAGTCAATGACTTGAATGATATTCATTCACTAATTCACTTATCTGTTTATCCATTTTTAATTTGTTTGTACCTCTCTGTTGTAATTAGTTATTGATTATCATCTGTAAAGCATGACAAGTAATGTTAAATATATATGAATAATAATATTTCATGTTTCATTAGAGTATTGAATTATTGATTCCAATATAGTGAACAAGTGCAAAGTATGCAGATAAAATGTTTCTTTAGTAAGTTACTTATTTTGGCTAAAGAATTTCAATAAGAAAAATCAATGAAATTAGGGGCTTAACCATTTCAATCACTATGCATGACATTGTTTATCCCTTTTTCAATCAAGGTAATTGTTGAAACTTGAAATCTTGTCTGATTCATATCAATGCACAACTCTAAGTTTGATTTGTCAAAACAAAAATTGTGGCTGCAGTCACGGATGTAGTCACAGCAGCAACTGTTGCGATTGTAGACATTGCAGCTGTTGTAATGCGTATTGTGGTCCCTGCGTGTCAAATCATATATCCCTCTGGACATTCTTAACTCTTCAAAATTTCCTCTAATCTATGAAATAAAACAAGATGAAGATCAAAAAACCGATTTATATGGAGACTATGAAGCCTATTGCAACTTGAAACACAATGCAGTAGTTGCTCACCGTTGCATATCTTAACACAATGTAGTTACAATATTATTTCAATAAATTACCAAGAGCAATTGAATGAGATAGTTCAAGGCTTTCAATTTAACCGGAGGTCGCGAGTTCAAATCCAGTTTCAAAATGAAACAATATTAAAAACTTTTGAGAGAGTACTTTACCGCCCATTGTAATCTTACCGGTTTGAGAGATTCGTCTCTGCAATTGATTGCGCGTAAATGATACCGGTTTACTAAAGGCACTTCAACCGTTTCATGACTAGGTTTAGTTCATCCCTTTTTCAAGCAAGCTATACTTTTGAAACTTTCTCAGTCACACAACGCATCCATGAAAGTGGGTTTGTAGTTTCTTTAAGACACACTGCGTATGTTTTGCATGTTATCTTGTTAACCTGTTTTTAATGAATTTCAATACCATATTTTTACACAGTGGCGTCGCCACATACACCCGAGGGGGTTCAACTGAACCCCCTGGACTTAAAAAAAATACACGTATAATCCTATATAATTTATATTTTGAACCCCCTCATTTTTTCTATATTGAACCACTGACCCAATTAAACTCAAAACAATTTTAACTTACTTATTTTCAAATTATATTCTATCTTTATTAGGGCTGACAATGAACCTAAATAAGTCGAATAAAGTTTGAGATTGATTTGACAATTAATTCGTTTAACTTGCTTGGTTCATGAACTAAATGAGTCAAACTTAAGCTAAATATTAAGTTGAAAATTAATTGAACCTAATGAGCTGAACCGAACTGCTCATAAACTATAAACGAGTCGAACTCGAGATGAAAAAAGAGTTTATGTCAAACTCAAGTTTCTAATCGAACCAATTC
Source organism: Trifolium repens (assembly GCA_030408175.1). Lineage (NCBI taxonomy): Eukaryota > Viridiplantae > Streptophyta > Magnoliopsida > Fabales > Fabaceae > Trifolium > Trifolium repens. The sequence continues at coordinate 56,706,279 of CP125836.1, read as the reverse complement.
TTATCGAGTCTAGTTTTGATGTATTGACTTATGATGTTTTATGTTTTATATAGTATGAAATTATAAATATTATCTAATTTTATTTATTATTATTTTATATAGTATTTAAAAATGTAAAAAAATATATATATTTAATTAAAAATAGTTCGATTTGTTGACCTCCGGTCCGACCTATTGAACTTTGAACCGGTATATACATCCGTTCAATAATCGATCCGATTCTGATTTGCTTGGTTAACTAACCCGACTATTAATTTTGATAGAACATTTTTTTGGATGAATTTAACCTTAGGATAATCTTTTTTTAAAATATTTTCTATTTTTTTGTAAACTATTTTTTAATTTTAAGCCGTTTTCAATAAAAATTTTCCATTTAGAAAAACAATTGCTAACTAGAATATAAAAAATATTTTGAAGCAAAAATTTTCTTAAAGGAAAATAGTCTGAACCCCCTGCTCCAGGTTCCTGGAGACGCCAGTGTTTTTACATGTTTCTTTTTTTCAGCCTCACCTTTAATCCTTCTTTGCTGCTACTTGCTCTGTTCTTAAATATATCAATTAACCAAATTACCAAAATAAAACAAAGTTACGAGTACAACTTAGATGATAAAATGTTGAGTGAAATTTGATACGTTTTTTTTTTTAAGGGAGTGAAATTTGATACGTTGGAATGCATGCTCAAACCCACGAATAATTACAGATATTATATATAAGAAAGAAATGAATAAAAATAAATAAATAAATAAATAAATAAAATGATTAGTTCTAGTGTTAAGAAATCTCACATCTGTTGTGAGATGACATGAAAACATATGATGACATGAAAATATCTATACTAATATATAAAGTAGATACAAATTTTTGGATGACTTTTTCATTATTCCTATTTTACCCTTAAAAAAAACTAAGCACAACTTCCACATAAAAATAGGTTTTTCAGTTTTTTTATAGTAAAATGCAAATATATATTTTTCTTCTTAATAACTAGCCAAAAAAAAAAGAGGTTAAGTAGTTATCTATACTAATATATAAAGGGGATTCAAATTTTTGGGATGACTTTTTCATTATTCCTATTTTATCCTTAAAAACTAACTTCCACATAAAAATAGATTTTCAGTTTTTTTTAGTAAATAATTTTTTTTCCTTCTTAATAACTAAGCACAACTTCCACATAAAAGTAGGTTTTCAGTTTTTTTTATAGTAAAAAAATATAAAACATTTCTTCTTAATAACTAACCATAACAAAAAAATGAGGTTACGTAGTTATCAATTAACAAAGTCTAATAAAAAAATAGATTAAATAGTTATTTATATTTGCACAATATAGAATATCGATCACACAAAAAAGATAAAAAAATATCGATTACACAAACGGGCACGGTGGCGGCTAGTATTTATAAAATAGAAGCAATTCTCACTTTACTTGATTCAGCGCGGTGTAACTCTTGAGTCATAGGCGAAGATAGAGCCCGGCCAGCCTAGGCACGTGCCCGGGCTCGGCCCGATTGAATTTTTTTTTTTGGAATAAAAAAACAAACACGCGTTTCAGAAAACAAAACACGCGTTGCTGGAAAACTCTCTCTCTCGCATCACATCTCTCTCTTTTACTCTTCCAAAATCCAAATCCGCCGCCGCCGGAGCTCTCACTCACCGTCTCACGCGTTTCTCTCTCTCTCTCTCTCTCTCTCACACGCAGCACAGGTAAGTAAGTAAAAGTCAGTGTATGATTTGATTTTTAAGGCTTTTGATTTTGTTTGTGATTTTGATCTTTTTGCCCTTTGTTGATTGTGTTTGTGTTTGTTTGTTGATGAGGCATGAATGAGTTGATTTTGATTCTGTTTGTTGAAAGAGTTGATACATACAATGTTAGGGTTTTGATTTTGTTTGTGAGTTTCTGTTTGGAACCTTGATTATGTTATTTGTGTTGATTTTGACAATTTGAGTTGATTTTGAGCCTGTTTATACATTAATTCATTATATATGTTTGTTTTGTCTTTAATTTTTGGGACGGTTTGTTCTTTAATTTTGGGATTGTTCTTATGGTTAATTTGCTTCATTTAATCTATGTGAATTGATTATTACTTATGCATTATTTAATTTCAGAGATGAGGAGGTTTTTGGTTCGTAGAGCAAGCATTGAGAATGTGAATGTTGTAAAACTATTGGGTTGGGTTTAATTTTAGAGAGTGTGAGAGAGATAGCCTTGTTTGGAAGGAGGGGCATTTGCGGTTGTATATGGTAAAGTCACTTGATTTTACAGAGAAACATTGTTGGAGGAGGAGCATTTGGAGTTTAGTCAAAATATTTTGCATAGTTTCCTTCGATTGAAGGTAGTGTTTGTCAAGAAATTGATTTAAAATTGAATGCCAACAAAAGACAATCTAGTTAAGCGGAGGATTCACAGTAATGTTGTGCAGGTTGCAGCTCAATTGAATTGGTGAGTCACTTGTTTTTGAGTGCTCGACTTTCTCACAAGTCTGGTTTGAAGTAGCAAAATGGTTGAGAGAGGGGGTTGTATTGTCAAACGAGGCTAGTAGTCACTTATGTGATTTAACAGGTTTATTGCAAGGTGGTAGAGTGTTGGAGAAAGATTTAGATCACTTTAGTTTGCTTGTATAGTTGTATATGGGAAATTAGGAAGATTAGAAATCTAATGATTTTTTCAAGATAAATCTGTTTTGATTGAAGACATACTAGAACATTAAAAAATGATGTTTTCTTGGAATTGGTTGCACTCAAACGAGCTGCTGGGTTAAATTAATCCATTTCTCAATGGTTCTCATACCCTCGTACGTGCACATTCTCGGCGTTATCATTTGGAGATTTTGCCAGCCTTTTTTATGACTATTTATATAATTTATATCGCATGTGAATTTGTCGCTTGCGGTTAAAATTGTGTCCAGGCTCCGTAACTTTCCTGGCTCCGCCAATGTCTTGAGTTCAAAGCTTTTGGAGCAATTTGTAATTTGGCTAGTTGTGGCCCTCTCCCTATTGTAGTCAGAGAGCATGCAGTTCAATTTGGTGATATTTTTCTTTTTGGTAAAGAAGTGGGAATTATAAGTAATTTGGTCGGCCAACTGTTGGTATATTTGGAAAATACGAAACAACAGAGTATTCACTCTTAAAAACATTTCATGATGCACTTATAGATAAAAGTAAAAGTGTGGCTAACTAATCTTTTGGCTTGTTTAGAAATTACCAATAGATATCTTGTTTTGTAACACCTTGTGCTTAATTTTTAATTTTTAATATAATTCAATTGGCTTATTAAAAAAAAAAGATTGAAATATTTTCCATTTTAATTTTAAATAAATAATAAGAGTTGAATATTATTATTAGAAAAAGTGCATATCGAAATATGAATGTTGCGTGTCTGTCTTCATCACTTTATTTACAGAGAAACCAAAAATGAGCACCGATAATAACTCAAACCGGGTCGGGTTAGTAATATCCAACACCGATTCCATTCGGGTTTTCCTCTCCGGAGCCTCCAACGACACCGCTCTCACCCCAGAACTCCGGCAAAGATCCTCCGATCTGCTCATCCAATCCGATGTACCGTACGAGCCACTTCGTGCTATATGGATCGCCTCTGATCCATCCACCAGACCCAAATTCACCCAACTCTTCTCGGGTACCAGCTTCATCTTCTCCAGCCCTAAACCCAGAGAAAAGGTCAAACCCTAATTCCATAATTCATTTTATTCGATGTTGAATATATATGATTGATAATGTATATTATTACTGCTACTGTAATTTTGTTTATGAAGTTCTGAAAAAATAACTTTTATGTTGACCCTTTTTTGGTGTGAAGAGTGAAGAATTGAAAGCAAGGTTAAAAAAGTTACAAGATTTAGCAGAGAGGAAAGCATATCAAGAGCTTGTTAAGGATATTGCACCAAAGGAAGTTGTTCAAGAGCCATTCTCTTCTTACAAGGATCAATTAGGATTTGGTAATTTCTTGTTCACTTTTATCTGCTATTAGGGTTTATCATATCAATCAAGTTTTTTGTGTAGTTTGTAGTTCTAGAGCTTTCTATGTTCATTATTAATTGCTATGAAGCACGGACACAGACACTAACATGTCGACACCGATAGTAATTTGAGAGAATGACACAATTCAATGTAATTATAAGTGTCAGTGTCCGACACTGGGACACACCTAATCCGAGGAGTGTCTATGCTTCACAGATTAATTGATAAAGAAGTTCTGCGGTGCGCTAATTAAAAAAAATCAATAATTCGAGTTTCCTCATTGAAATCAGTGCTGTCAAATATCAGTTATAGAGGAACTATAGTGTAGCAGAATTTAAAGAAATAACTATTGTTTTACGATATGTTATTTAGTACAAAATGTTGTCAGATAGCTACTTTGGTTGTGCTATAGCATTATATTGTAGTGGAATTTGAACAACCTGCTATTTTCCGTGATCAGCGATTGACAATACTGATTGAGCTTGAACATTATTGGATTGAGTAGCTTTTTTGTCTCAATGATCTCATTTTTTAGTACCTTCTTGGTTACTGAACCAAGTATGCATTCATTGTAATGCAGTTTATCCATAAGTTTTTTTTTTTGTTGTCAAAAGCTATTAGTATGCTGCAAAAGTGTAATTCAAATGTTGTCAATTGTTTTATTGGGGCGTTTTATGTGCTGTCATGGTAATGGAGTTTATTTATTTTTTATATGAAAGTATTAATTGAACTTAATGACATGAAAACATGATATTTATAGTAAAAAAGAAAAGAAAAAACATGTGTTTGGATGTGAAAAGGGGACATTGCATTTTATTGAGTTTCATCCTTCATAATCATGCATTGAGTGTATGACACTTCGTGCATGACACTGTTAATGAGACTTTTCTGTTTACAAACATTTTATGTTAATATATTGGTGGTACTAGTGGATTATGTTAGTTATCTTTGCGTGATAACAGATTTACTGATTTACAGTACTTGTTATATATAGGAACAACATGTTCAAACACTTGAATATCGTTAAAATTCACAGCTACAATTTTGCTTCCTCTAGTTCACTTTTGATATTTATACCTCTCATGTGATAGTTTATCAAGTTTAACAAATGTTTGTATTGTTAGTATTGTGTTCGGGTGGGAATCAAATCTTCAGCCTTCTTATTACTTAACTTCTTAACTCCTCTACCCCAACCACCAAGCCAGCCTTATAACTGAAAAACCGTCCCATTAATATTCTTTATAATAACGTAGTTATTTTCATATGACAAAAACTATGTAGTTATTTTTTTTATTTTCTAGACATGTCACTTGCCAGTTGCGACAGTGGGTTTTATTTAATAAAGACACGGTTTATCGTTTATGCCTATATATCTTTGAAGTATCTTGATTTGATTTCTTTTTCTTGTAAATTTTTTCAGGTTTGCATGTTTTGGTTACAATGTTTACCGGCTATCTTGTTGGATTTGCAGCATTTAGAGCTTTGTTTGATCACAGTCCTGCCATGGTAATGTCTAAACTCTATTTTCCACTATTTTTTTATAAGCTAAAATTTTTGTTGACAAAAGCTAGATTTGGCATCAGAGGAGCCAAACCAACCTGAGAGGAAGCCTACCGGCCAACTCCCAAATCCCAACAAACTACCCAGGAAAACACCACAGAACAAAATAATACCTAACATATTAAACTATATGCCGAAATTGACAGAAACATCCAAACATGAAGCAGGGGTTTGTTAACCAAGATGAAACAACGCATCTAAAACCAGATAATCTTGCAGTGAACCAATTCTATAAGCTTTTAGTTTCGCCACTTCAACAATCTTTTTCGCATCCAAGGAAACGAGACATCAAACACCTTTTGAATATGAGACCACCAAATAGTGCAAATTATCGCAAACTATATAGATTGCCAAGCATCCCCTCTTTACATATTTATCATCCATTTATTATCGAGTAATTTAGTTGAGTTCTCATCTCCTTTTTGTATCCTTTCCTTCCTTCTTATCTATGTTTTCAGAATGCTGCTGGAGGAATTCTTGGGTTGGTGGGTGCCATGCTTGTTGAAACTTTCCTTTTCATTATTAGAAGTTCCAATCCAGATGGTGATATAACAAGAAAGTCCAATAAAAAACCAACATCATCCTTTGCCACATCCAGTCTCAAGAAAAACCTGTAGACATGATCAACATGCTTGTTTTTTTATTTATGCATATAGTACCAATAATACAAAATTATATAGTGTAGTCCATTGTAATTGTAAACACTGTTTTCAGTTATATATAACTTAGAAGCGGCCGTTGCATTGTTTATCATTGAGGAGCGCCTTCCTTGAAGGGCGTGAATATTGTCTTTGAAAATAGCATCTACCTTGTACTCCAAGAAAGTATTTTGGCCTATTGATATCATCACAATGCTTTAACCTCAACCAGACATGACTTGAAGAACACCAAAATGTATCAAATAGTCATTTTCCCCTTGCATAAGTCTGCAATATAATATGCCATAGCATATCACATTTTAGTGTCCCTTTTCCTCCATCTTCTTCTCTTCCTTCCCCTCCTTTTTCCTCTTCACTGTGCAACAAGGTAAAAACCCATTTCCCTCTTGGTTCAGCCACTTCCATATCTGTCAGAAAATAAGTTTTTATTTCTGAGAATCAGTCTTATTGAAGAATGATTCTACATGGTGACTGCCACATCAAACAACTCTAATAAAGAGAAAAGGAAAAACCAAGACTCGTTCTTATGGATTATTGTGATTTAAGAATGGGTCATGATAACATTTTTTTTTTTTTTTTTTTGATATATATAACATGTTTTTTTTTAGAGCAAGAGCAAAGATACATGCTAGCATTTTCATTTTCTTTTAAGAATTTACTATTATTTTTTTATATATTATTTTTAGTGGACTGTTCATGCCTCATAGTAAGACGTAAGAAACAGGACACGACTTTCAAATTTCAAAAAGGTTGAATGTCATAATTTTTCAAATCAAAATTTTAATATTTAACTTTTTAACAAGTGCCTCAAAAACATTTTTTTATACATTTTTAATGGTAAGGGTCATATTAATTAGTTCCTCGTATACTAGTTAAAAATACAAAATAAATAATTACATTAAAACATTAATTTTTTTTATTTTACAAATATTAATTACTATAAGTATTGAATTTTTTTTAACCCTTATCTCAAAACACTAATGATCAAGTAGTAGTCTAATGTTTTGTCGAAAAAAAGAAAAAGTAGTAGTCTAATGAGAACTTGAGCAGTCGAGCACCACGTGGTATCCATTTGCAAAAAATAATTATGGACGTCAATTATTATTGTACAAATTAAAGAGGCACGTGAATCACACTATATTTTAATTTTATTTTTTTTGGTACAAACACTAGTTTATCTTTATTTTATCGGATCATCCTACGACACTAATTTTATTTTATTTTTTGACGGGATCCTATGACACTAATTAAAAAAATAAAGAAGGTAAATCTTAAAGTAAAAACATCAATTTTTATATTTTACATTTTTTTTTGAACAAATAAAAATCAAATATATTAATACTAAAGAAGAGTCCGTGCTAGCATAAGGTATATCAGTATGAGCCTCTAGAATATTTATACATTTAATATTTTAAAAATATTAATCATATAAATTCTAAACTATTATTAACATATTTGATTTTCTTACCTAGCATTTGGTGAAAATACTATTTAGTATTTTTTCCTATTTTATATATGTTTGTTTAAAATTTAGAAGGACATGTTAGCCTACACTCAGAGATATTATTTAGTATATTACGTACTTTACTTGACTAAAAATAGAAATACTATTTATTGTTTTCTTATTTTATTTATGTTCGAGAAGAACATGTTAGTAGCCCGCTACACTTTTTGTTTTGACAAAAACTATTTTTCACTATTTTAAACTAGCTAAAAGTATAGATGACAAAATAATTAAAAGTAAATAATGCAACAATAACAACCAAATTTCTGAAGGCACACAATAATAATAAAAAGGAAATATATAATGGCGATTTAGTGAAGGAGAGAACTCAAACCCACATAATAATATAATATATTTATATCTGAAATAGCATATGGTAAAAATGAAACGACGATCTATATTTTTATAATTTTTTATCTTGATGTTGATAAATTTACCTTTCATGAGATGAACAAAGAAATAATTAATAATTCATTCACTTAATTGTCAACCCAAAAAAGTATTTCACTTAATTAATCTCCCTTAAACATCAGGTAAGGACGGCAACAATTTATATTTATGAAATAAAATGAAAGTCATAATAATAAGAGGTGTGAATGGAATATTCTTCAAAGTTCTCTAAAATAATGAAAAGCATGGCCAGGTCGCCAAAACAACTGCCAAACCATATACTATTTTAAAATATAAAAAAGTAAATCCACCACCAACTAACAACTCCATTGACCAAACCATACACTATAAAGCAATATTCACGAAACAAATATTAATATACAGTACATATTTTTAGACTTACTTTCTTCATTTTAAAATATAAGCAAAAACAAATTAAAAAAACTTAATGTATTTGTTTTAAAATTTGAACCAGATACACTCACTTTTGTTAACAAACTTTTGCTTATATTTTAGGATGGATGGAGTACATCAAGAATATCTTGTTTGTATGTGAATTTCACTTATAATAATAATTTTTTTTCTATGCAATGAATTTCATGCACATTTTATACAATATGGTAAAAGTATATACGGTTAAAAGTAAAAATTTGGTCAAAATAATAAACTTAATATGATAATTATATTATATTATGTCTGAAATAATAAACTCAATTTAGTGTTTTTTTTTTTTTTTTTTTTTTAAGCAAATGGGGCGCAGATGAGACTGCGACACCCTAAGTAGATTAAAATAAAAAGATACAAAACAACTGGGGGGACATAAAACCAAACCCAGTGCGATATAAAAAGACAAACAACCATAAAAGGTTAAAGATACACAAATCCTAATCTAGAGCAGTCAACCACACACCCCTTGCACAATCCAGCGAGCCCGCGCACGAGCCCGAAACCAAATTGCAAAAAAAAGAGGCTTAGTAGTTGAATACCACCAAAGAGGATCGTCTCTGACGAATCAAGTCTAGTTGGTAGCAACCCAAACCCAATCAAAAGCCAGATCGTGGGATGGACAATCAACCGAGCTGAGCACCACGAGCACCAGAAACACCAAAACCAGTCAACTCGGTGGCACGACAAACGACTGCTACCGCCAACACGGAGAGTCTACGTACCCAGTCCTTTCGAACAAACGAGCTAACGCAAGACGTGATGAGACGAGTGCGTAGAAAGCTTCCAACAAAAATGATTCCTCCAACAGCCAATTAAAATAATCTGCAATTAAAATATGCTGCAACAAAAACACTGGCACGGCGGACACAAATCCGAAAGCATTGGAACCTGCAAATCTCAGCAGATTTGAAACGGAACCAGAGGACCAAGACCATCAAAAAAGCAAACCACCAGCCAAACCAACAATGGGTTAGACCACCCACTGTTAAGAAGAACAGCGAAGATCTCAAGAGCCGAAATGAACACATCTGACATCTGAGAAATCTCCGTTGACAGAGCCCACCTGAAACAAAACGCGAACAGGTTTATCACAACAAGACAGTGCAGCGGTGAACCACCACCTGCCAAAAACGACGACCACCGCGGCGGAGCCGACGGCGGTTTAACGACCCAAGACGGGTTAATCAAGCAGCAGCCTAAAGCGCACACAGAGCACAACTCCGGCGAACCCACAGACCATCGCAGAACCTCAGAACCTCCGGCGAACCACCACAGCTTCCGAACGGCGACAAACCAAGAACCTAACTTCAACTCCGGGAACAAAACCGCCGGTAAGAAGAAAGGACAGAGCACACATCAACCCGCCATTGAAGCACTAGAAAAGCTTTGAGACCAAACCAGCAACAAAAACAGAGGGTTGTGTAAATGAGCCGACAAACACCCACCACCGCGCCGGAGGCGGTGCTTGTTAACCAAATCCGAACCAAAGAATACAAACCCAGAACGAAACTGATTCATACTCCGCGTTACAGATCTGGAAACGGGTGGTGCAGAGGGCCAACGCCGCTCCTTGCACCACCACCGGTAGCAACTACATGATGAAGAAAAGGTGATTGGATGTTAAGGAAAAGAAGGGCGGCGGTAGGCTTTCTAAATGCTAACAGTAGATAAGATATTTTGATTTTGAAGGCTATTCTAATTTAGTGTTTGATAAAACAATAAAATATAATAAGTTTTTTTAACAGAAAAATATGATAAGTTAAATTATGAAACTTATCAGATTGTATATCTTTAACTAAAATTCTTGTCCTTAATATGAGGTGAGTTAAAAACAAACAGGTTAGATAATAAATAAAAAAATTATTGATTTATCTATAAAATAAAATTTAAAATATAAAATTGAAATATAATAAAGTCTTGATATAAATTTAAAATAAACAAAAATTAATTTGATATTACAATAAATAATAAAAATATTACAATAATTAACTTTTTAAAACTAGAAATAAAATTATTATTAAAAATTACAAAAATATGGATATTTTTTAACAACTATTTTTTAAAAAAAATATTGTTTATTTAGTAGTGCCAAATAGAATTTAGCTTTTTTTTAATAAAAATAAAAACAACAAAATTTAGAATTTTTTTGCTAATTTGTAAACAAACATACTCATTTTATCTTTATATTATTATTATAAGATACAATTCGCTTATTAATACTTTGATGTAGAATTTGACCTAATCTTTAATGAATAAAAAATCATGATATAACAAGATAGAATAATTCCAATTACAAAAACTCGTGCATAGCACAAACCATTCAACTTTGGTTGTATCAACTTTTTTTGGCGTGTGCACGTCACAGCCATAATTGACTTTTATTCAATTTTTCTTTCTCTCTTAAACTCTTCCATAAAATAAACATCACTATTATTCAATTCAACATTTATTTATTTTTTGAGAAGAAAATTAAAGAGAAATAAAAAAAAACAAAAAATTCTTCAATTTTTTTCCTCAGCTGTTAGATTAGAGTTAGCATCTCTCTCTCTCTCTCTCTTTCACCTAACCACGTTCTCTCTCTCTCTCTCTCTCTCTCTCTCTCTCTCTCTCATCACTTTCTCTCTCTACATTGGCGTGTGTCTCTTGCATTCTCCGAAAGGTATCTATCTCAACTCTTTCATTATTTGTTTTTCTTTATAATTTCGTTATTTTTTTGTTAAAGCTCATTGATTCTATGTTTCTATGGTGAAGCAATTTGGATCCATGTTTTGATTTTTTCTTTTGGGTGATTTTTCCCAACCCCTTTTGTTTTTTTTGTGATAATTTGTTTTTAGTTTTGGGATTTGAGTTATTATTGTTGAAAAGTTTTGATTTTTTAATCTGATTTGAACTTAATTGATGAATTTGTGAATTGGGTTTTGGTATGCTTCAATTGTTGTAAATTGGGTTGAATGTTGAAATTGAATTGGTATTTGCTCTTGAGTTGACTTTTGGACATGCAAAAATTCAGATATGTTAGAACCTTTAGTGGTGTAAATTAATGCAATCTGGGAACTGAGATTGCGCTTAACTTGCTTAATTGTGTGTTTAGTTATGCGGTGATAAAAATTGATTTTGAATGAATTGAGTATTTAAAATTGATTGTGATTAAAAGTGAGCTGAATCGAACAATAAATTTGAGTCTAAAAATCAATTCTAGAATTAAAAGATCCAAATTATAGCTTCAAGTTAGAATCAATTCTGGAGGCAAAATCTATAATACTGGAAAACATCCAAACATGTTGAAATTAATTCTACAATACTAGAATCAATTTTGGCTCCTCTAAAAGTGGAACTAAACATACATTAAATATGACGTTACTAATTGGTAATTTTGAATGCTATAGCCTTGTTGATTTGATTCAATAACAACTCTTTCCCGGTTTCTTGTTAATGACAAGAGATAGGGAAGGAAGGAGGGGTAGGATTCGAGGTTGAAGTTTGGACCGTAAAATAAGAGAATTTTATTTTAATGTTGCTCTTTTATATTATATGGGTTCAGTATTAGCCATCGTTAGGTATTGAATCTTGATGTGAATTTCACATGTTTGTTTATCTGTGTGTGCATGCAAATTACTCGATGTGTTTCTTTCTTATTTATGATTCCCCTTTTTTCAGGTTTGTTAGATTTGAAGCAGAAGAATGGACTTCTTTACTAGAGATATAAATGAGGACTCTATCCTTAGGTGTCCTTTCTTGAGGAACATTAATGAACCCACTAACTTCTCATTTGTTTCACCTTTGGCTTTTCCAATGCCGGTAAGTTTTCCTTTTGGCTGACATAATTCTCATTTCATCTTTTACTTTAGTCTGCATATGTAAATTTTGCTGCCACCGAGCCGTTATTTGAGAATGTGCCCATTATATCATGCTCTTCTTATATCCATGTACTGAGTCTGGTAAAAAATATGTGTATAGCTAGCTACCGAGTCAAAGCCAAAAAGTAGTGTACTGTAAATTAAAGTTTCTGTTCCAGGAAACAAATTGTGTTTTTTTCTTATCTCCGTGCGCTCATTACTTTTAGGTTATAATGCTATGAAATAATTTGTAATATGTGGTGCTATCTTGCTATGTCGTTATGGTGCAAGCACAACATTTTTTATTTTTTCTGTTATTAATCTCAAATAGAAACTGATATACTTACAAAATATCTCTTACACAGGTGCGTGCAGCTAAAGGTCCAATTTTTGAAGACGGTCCCAATTTTGATTTGGCATTTAGGCTTTTCCATGGGAGCGATGGTGTAGTTCCCTTATCTGAGAGATCTTTTCAGCGTTTAGACAAAGTGAACCATGAGCCTCCAAAAGCTCAATTCAATCCTTTGGCTGCAAAGGCAGCAACTATAAGTCTATCATCATTTGGATTTGGCGGCCCTTTCGGTTTTGACGCATTTAATGAGAAGTTTAATAACAAGAATAAAAAATCCAAGTCCTCAAAAAAAGAACCTTCCTCAAAGGTATGCAGTACATTCAATCTGCTTTTCTTACCACTGCCAAGTCCTTTCCTATGAAAGGATTCTCTAGTCAAGGTTTTAAATTTATAAATAACATGTTTAAGCCTAGTAACTTGATTTTTCTTTTTCCATTTCTAGAGGGTGTGGTGGAAATTAAGAAATTGCTTAGTTGGGTAGCTCAAATGGTTTGATGTAGGAAATACTAACATAACAACTAATGTGCTAATATTTGCCGATAAAAAGAAAAGACTTACTGAGATATTTCTTTCAAAACATTTTAGGATTGTAAAACTTTCAGTCATGATTTGCGTTACTTTTTCACTGTCCCTGATGTGTGTATTTAACTGATATTCAGGATGGTTCGAAGCATGAGGCAGGCAATGACTGGCTGCAAAATGGGAACTGCCCAATTGCAAAGTCATATCAGGCTGTTAGTAAAGTCCTTCCACTTGTAGCAAAGGTTATTCAGCCTCCTCCCGGCATGAAGTACAGGTGCCCTCAGGTAATAGTCGATGCCCGAGCAGCTATAGCACGTACCGCATTTGCAAAGAATCTCCGCCCTCAGGCCTTGCCGACAAAAGTTCTTGTGATCGGAATGATGGGGATGGCAGCAAATGTTCCCTTGGGTATATGGAGAGAACATACTGAGAAATTTTCACCATCATGGTTTGCTGCAGTCCATGCAGCTGTTCCATTCATAGCAATGCTTAGGAAGTCTGTGTTAATGCCTAAATCAGCCATGGCATTTACTATCGCAGCATCGATATTGGGCCAAGTAATCGGGTCAAGAGCTGAGAGGTACCGTCTGAAGGCAGTTGCTGCAAAAAAGTTGTCTGCAGTAGAGACTTCTGATGTTGGTTCGGCTCAGTTACCGGTGGTTAAATCTAAAGACAGGCACTGTGGTGATGATGCTATGAAGTGGAATGCAACTTCCCTTCAGCTGGCAGGAACTTCACCAACTGATGTATTCTGTTGATGATTGATTTGTTGTATGTTTGTGTTCTGCTGCAGTGTAATTGTCTCTGTACTCTGAGTGTGTAATTTGTTCGGTTCTCCCATTTCAAACTGAATGCCTCAGTTGGCAAAATGTTTTCTTATTTACATTTTTAATCTTCGCCTTTTCTTTTATGCTCAAGTAATAATGCAAAAACATATAAGTAATAAATAAATAAAAGGCCAATACAATATCATTGTATTGGCTTTATTTGAGTGACTCATTACTTCATTCTCAAGGCTTGTACTAATATTATTCTGCAATGGCAAAAGGGAACGTTTTGCAATGCTATTTTTCTTTTGTGATTAATTTTATACAAATATAATATGTTCTACATTCTCATTTGTGGCCTTGATTTACAGTAAAAATTGCTTTATCTACTTTATCTCATTAGTCTTTTCATAATTGTCTGTTGTCTTTTCCCTTCCCTTGCATAAAAAAAAAAAGAAAAAAAAAGAAAGATAATTGGCTAAAACAAAACTATCATGATTGAAGATTATTCAATTGATTTCCATTTTTATTTATATAATAAAAGACATATTATTGCATTGAAAAGGGGTACTCTAATCCAACAAATAGAATGAAATCCTTTAAAAAAATCAAATAGAATGATACCACATTACAGGCATTCAAAACAACCCTTTGGACAAACACACAAGTTAGAAGTATTTCAAGCATATGATGTAAACTTTTACTATGATGATTTAACTAGGCTTAATTATCTTGTTGACCCCTTAATTCATTTTTTATATTAAAGTTGGTCCTTCAAGTATAAAAGTATCAATTTAGTCTTCAACTTTAATACTCCTATGTTAACTTTATATATAGACCAAAAACTTTACCCTATTAACTTATGTTGGTCCTCGACGTCCAAACTCTTAAACCAATTTATCCTAACTCCTCCTTATATGGTTAAACATTGTGAGTATTCCATTATTTATTAGTATTATTGATATTAAAGTTGGTCCTTCAACATTAAAGTTGTCAATTTAATTAGCTTTATACACAAATCTTAGCTTAAATGCTTAATCAATAAAGATGTTGAAATTGTTAGGTTGTGCGTTGTGATTGAGGTTCGGACTTATATGCAAGAGTTTTTAATGATCATTTCGTCTATATAAAAAAAGTTATGATCCCCTAACTCGATATATGGCTTTGTCATTGTAAATAAACACCGTAAACTCATAATATATCGTCATGGTTAACATCAACATTAGTGCATAATATCCATTTATAACCATAGCACGATAATGTCATTAAATATTAACAAAACTAGAGGCGCGTCCATGGCCACCAGAAGGAAGCAACCAATCTTTCTCATTATCTTTTGTCGGCTTCATCAATTCTTTAACCACTAAAATAAACGACAATATTAATCTTTGGAGCACTTGTTTAGGAGATAACCGTTAGAGTCTCCTCTCGTATTAATCTTACAATGCTACAATCAACAGTAATTCTATAACACCGTTATAGCGGACACAAATAACGTTAATAATTGTTTATATGCAACTGTGATGTTCTAAATAAGATTTTCTGAGTGAATCCCAACTCTTGAATTTAAGATGAATGAAAGTCACATCAAATATCATATTATGCCGAAGTAGTTTATATACATTTATTAAAAATGATTGTAGTAGTTATCGCACTAAAAATATTTTGAGTTAACTCTTGGATTTTCAAAAAAATGAATTTTGTATTTATCAAATCATGTAAAATTTGGCCAAAAATTACCTGTGAAACTTAAAAAAAAAAAATCGCAAACGTAAAACTTAAATTAATCACTTGAATTAGACCAAACAAAGTTAAAGTATGAAATGAAACTCATTGCTACACTTTTTAAAATTGGGAATGGGTCGTTCAAAGAAAATTGGAATTCCTTGGCCGGAATTGAATGACGGCCTTTCCTATGACGACGTCGTTCGACCCTCCGATGCTGGTTCGTTCCCTAAATCCCCCTCTCTTCTTCTTCTTATTCATATTTGAATTTGAATTTATACTGATCCATTCATTGATTGATTGATTCAGGGTTGACACTGATTCAGTTTTACTCAACCAAATACAAAAGTTCAGCTCCCTTACAAGGGTACTTACTACTACTTACCTTTTTAGTTTTTCTAAATTTTCTCATAATCACAAATTAATTAAGCTATGACTACTACTTATTGTAACAGTTGGTTGCAGCGTATAAAAAGTCATCAGGTTTGAGTTTCATCATCAACTAGTTACTACTTAGTTATATTTTACTACATAATAGTAATAATAATATGGAATTTAATCATAGAATATTAGAATGTAATGATTAATTAAAATGTTATCTACAGATAACAGTTGATGCAACAGTTGTTACTGATCCAAACACATTACTCAGGTTTTTTTTTTATTGAGAAAGAAAAATCATTCTGGTTTTATTATAATATAAGGTGTTTTATTTTATTTTATTCCATTATATCATGTTTTCTGAATTTTCATACTAGAGTCGGCAAAAAGCTAGTTTATCATAGACTTCCATGGAAAGAACCCGATGCACCGCACACAATAAAAGTCTTGTACGAAGATGATGACATTGTAAGTTTTACTTTGTACTATAACTGATTTCTATAACTGTTTTCGCATGATCAATTATGTTGAATTGAAACTTTCAAATTAATTAATTTCATTGTAAGTTTTACTTTGGATTATGAGGAGGGGAACAGTAGATAGAGAGTTGTCTCTTGGCTAGATTTATATATTTTTATCTATTAAGAAGTCTCACATCGGTTGCGAAATGGCGTAAATAAGTGTTTATAAGTAAGAGGCAATCTTCACCTTACAAGCCGGTTTTGTAAGGATGAGTTGGGCCCAATACTAAATTCTAAGATTATCATTCTCATTGATTGCTTTCAGTGGTTCCTTAACACGAGTATTGATTATCTTCAAACTAAGATATCAACAATATTTCTTTCTCTCAACTAATATATATATTGTTGCATGTACTGAACAATTAGAATGTCTTTAATACTTGTTTTCTTAAATGTGATGTTGATTGTGAATTCAGATTGCTCTAAACAAGCCTTCTGGCTTGCAAGTTCTGCCTGGTGGTCTCTTTCAGCAAAGAACAGTTTTAACGCAGCTTCAATGGGAAGCCAACAATAATAAGAGCACATTTGAAGCCCACCAAAAGCCTCACCCTGTTCCAGTACATCGTCTAGGGAGGGGAACTTCAGGTTGTGCTGACTGTTTCTTTTGGAAATGAGAAAGTGTTGTATTATATTTGTTGCTTAATCTTATTTGAAATTGTTTCCTGCATAAAACTATTAGTGGTTGTGCCTATAAAAAAGTTAAAGCCCTATGATAATCACTATTTTCACGGTTCATTGTTTAACTTAAAAGTGGTAATAAATCAGGGATGGTTTACTATAAGTAGAACCTTTTCTTTTGATACCCTTCTAAATTCTAATGTGTATATAAACAAACAACAAATTAGCCACGACACTCAATGTTTTCATGAATGATTTTGTTGCATCACAGGAATTTTATTATGTGCAAAGACAAAACTAGCAAGAGCTCGTCTTGCATCTTATTTTGCTGATGGAACATCTCGCGTAGGAAGAAAAAGGTTAGGAAAGAACCATCTTTTTGGTTTATTGCATCTGCTTAATTTACTCTTCCATTTGTATCCTGTTGTTTATCTATTCTGTTATTTACGGAAGCAAAGATGCAAACCAGGAGGTTGGGAAGATTGCAAAGATATACCGAGCACTTGCGAGCGGGATAATTGATAATGATAAGGTAATGCACCGACATTTTTTTTCTTTTTTTCATCGGTATTGTGTATTAAGGATTTTTTACTGCATCCACCTCCAAATAAAAATATGAATAAAAGAAATAGTATAAGATATAAGAAAGCGCGAGTGTTTCATGTCACCTATTCATAATGGAAAATGACAAGAAAAATGCAAGAACTTCTCTAAATTCAATAAATTATATTTTGCCGTCACGTATGCTTGTATACATAGAAGTTTATTTTTCCAATTATTTGGCATGGCTGCTTCTATTGACACTTCTTGTATTACTAAAAGATTATGTTTCTTCACAGGTGACAGTTAATCAACCGATTGGAATGGTAAAATATCCTGGTGTTGCTAAAGGGTTATATGTTGCTTCTCAATCAGGTTATTTTAATCATTAATTTTTTTTCCACTCATCTTCTTTTGTTAAAGTGTTCCCTTTTCATCATAAAATTGCTCTTTATTTTTGTCTTAATTGTTCAGTCATGAATAGTTGTTTCAATTGAATCAGGGAAACCAGCGCTCAGTGTAGTGGACATTCTAGAAAGAAATGTTCAAGAAAATACCACATTGGTCCAGGTTGCCAATTTTTTTCAAGACTGTAAACTTGTGATCCTAGAAATTCATTAGATTTGATAGGGTGATAAAAAATAATTGAACTATCTACTTCCTAGTACCTACCAGTCTACCACAATTTATGAATAAAAACATCAATGAAATTAGTCATCATTTTTTTTTTTGACAGATTCTTTTTAAACATCAATGAAATTAGTCATTATTAAATTCGTAAAATAGCATAAAACTTCATATGAACCGTTGTTTTACTTAAACACTGAAACATTTTTCTGTATCTAATAAAAAAAACTATGTGTGTGGTTTGCAGAAAATAGGATTTTAATGATTGTAACATCCTTATTAATTTTTCTATTGGCCTGTTTTAACAGGTTAAGATTCAATCTGGACGACCACATCAAATCCGCATTCATCTCTCGTTCATAGGGCATCCTTTGTTAGGTAAATATTTAATGCTGGATTATTTATGTTGCTTCACGTAAATAGAAATGAAGTGAGATTCCTTGTAAGGTTGTCAATATTGACTTGTGCATATCCTTTAAGCTTCAATGGCTAAAAATCTTTGAAGTAAATATTAACTTTATCCCTTGAAATATTTTGTTTGCTTCAACTTTGTCTTCTTTTTTCTAACACAACAAAACAAAATTGAAATTGTTATGATCATTTAACCATACAATGTCGGTATAGGAAACATGTTGTGCTTCAAATCAAAATCATCTAATCTCCAAGCCAAAACATAACAACAGCTTAACGCTTCCTTGAGACGCATATAGTCTTTCCCCTATGGCCGGTAGTCTTGGTATGCTGACCACAAACATGAATGCCCCAGCAGTGCCTCAAACCACGATGGTTTCTGATTTCCTTGAGTCTCTTGAAATCATACCTCAACTTCATGTCAAGAGCATTGGAGACAAATTGAGAGCCTTTTCCATCCTTCAAATCCTCCCTGTTCAAAAACCAATATGGGACCTTGAATTGACGAGGCTTCGCAACCACTGTCATCAAATTGTCCAATTCCGCAGCACTTGATTCACCAGCCCTCTTGTCCATGTCAACATCAGCTTTCTTACAGCAAATGTTAGCAAACCGCCTTCCAATACCCTTGATGGAAGTCATTGCGAACATGATCTACTTTCGATCAACGTAAGTTCAACACACCCAAAATGTGCTGAAATTTTTCAATTTTGTCTTCGAACATCAAGTTTATCAAAATTAGTAATGTTATTTACGGAGATTGAAATGGATATTTATTAGCGTCTCAATTTAGAAATTAACATTTACGCTTTGTGAATTTTTTAAGTTTGTCAGTTGGTGATTTTATCCTTTGTTTTGCTAGGGTCTTAGGGATATGATTCTTCTAGCTTGTTACATGTTTGGTTCTTACTTTATTGAAATCGAATTTCTTCGTACAAATACTTCTCCCAAAAAAATCTTTCCTCTATTTTTATTGGCAGGTGATCCTCTTTATGCTGTTGGTGGACAGCCAAAATGCTTGGATTGTGACTTTCTGGATGAGAGTTTTGCTGAAGATGGGTAGGTGTTTGTCTTTATCTTTTACAAGCACACTTCCATTCATTTAACAATATATATTCTCCTTTTTAGTCAGACTTTGTTCAAATTCTCTATGCAATGATATTTTCCACATCTTAAAATCAACAGTAATCGTGTACATTAGAGAGAATCCAAGCAAACTTGTAAGTACCATGTTCTGGAGTGAAAAGCATGTCATACTTCCCAACCGTTAAACTTTCATAGAATTTGAGATGAGCTTAACTCAATCCCATAAAGCCGATTAGTAAGATGAGGAATATCTCATGTTTATAACCACTATTCAGGCCATATCGTAATCCAATGTGAGAAACGTAAATAGAAGTGTGCTATGTTAGTGGGCAAACAACCCTATATTAGAAATATGTTTTCAAATGAAACTTTTTTTTTATTGATATTCAATTCTTGTAATTCAATGTTAGTTTTAGATGGCATTTAAAGACAAAAGATGATGGTTAATTTGAGCATCAATTTTTCATATACAGTGTTGGATTTTCTCTTCACTCTTTTATATTCCTTTTGGCAGAACAATATTTTGTAATTAATTAGTATTTTAGAGAGAAAAAAAATAATACTTAATGGCAATTTAATATAAATTTTCACATTGCTGCTCATTGTATAGGGGTTATCCAAGGCCTGCTAAACCAGTTCCTGGAGATTGTGGGTATTATCTGCATGCACATAATTTGTCTCTCTCCCATCCAATAACTAATGAGGTACTTAAAAAGTATTGGTATCATTATGATAAGTCAAAGATCATATAATCTGTCATTGTGGTAATGAAGAAGATCCCATGGCCAGAGCCAATGCATATGACTTGCTTCATACCGACGTTACTTGTGTGAGTTTGGTTTCGAAATAAAAATAGTTTCAGGTGTATTTGCAGATAATCGAAATTGTGGCACCCCTTCCTTCCATCCTCCAAACAAATGAAGAGGCTAAAGAAATTGTTATAGAGCAGCAGACAAATGCTTAGGCTTTGCTTATTGAAAGATACTATGCTGATGCAGGGAGATGTATTTTAAGATGCTACAGGCTTAGAGGGCAAGTGACTTTTTCCTCTACAACACAAATACCCTTTATATGATTTCTTCTTCTCATTGTTCAACAAACCCTGAAGTCTCCACCTTTCCAAATATGTTGGTTTTTTTTTTCCTACCCAATTTGAGAGGCTTGACATGGGTTTTACTAAAAAAGAGGATCTAGTAGCTTGAATCAAATCTGGGTTTGGTGTTCAATGGTGAGAAGGGGAAGGACAAAATGTGGTTGTTTTTGTGGAGGTAGGTTTTGTGTGCTCCGACGAGACACAGTGGCGAATATATGGCCAGAGAAGCTAAGTTTTTTGTTTATATTTGATTGATGAATCTAATATGTGATAAAAAAAAATTAAAAATTATATTGTTGTGTGGGCGTTATCTCATCCAAGCTAATCATGTGCATGCAGTTTTCATTGGTTTGATTCTGTTTCTTTTACCCAAATTAACTTGCAGGTAATTTTCAGGTTGATTTGGATTAATTTTTCGGATTAATTGGATTTATCAGTTTCCAATGATACTTATTACTTACACGTTTGACAGCTTGAGCAAACATTGAAATCTAGTTAATGGAGCAAAATTAGTAATGTAAACGAACTTTGCCTTTTCACAATGTGTGATTGATTAACCTACTTTTTACTTATTTTGTGTTTTTACAAACACATTGAAATAAAATCCTCACTTATCCCTAAAAAAAATGCAAAATTGATGAATAATAAATTTTTCCTCGTTTATTTAAATTTATTAATAAGGTTATTAGGTAGTGAGTTGCTATCATCATTTTGACTTTGGTAAAAGGGGTCCATCATGATGACCTTTTGCACGTTAAATCAGTGTTGAAAGAGATAAATAATTAAAGAAAAATTGGTCCTGCCTGCCACCAGCGAAAATAGAGGAAGACAACGTGAAAGTCATTTTCCACTCCACTCTCTTCGGCATGCCTCACGCCTAACTTTAATACAGATTTGTTTTTTCTTATGAAAAAAATAAATTATTTTTAAATCATTCTATGTTTCTCTTCAACCTCTTCCTCCTAAAAGGTCTTCCCTTCTAAAATCTATTCATTCAGCTGTGGAAATCTCTACAGTATTCCAGCAAATTAATCCCAAATTCCGTTGCCTTATTCCATTCAAATTATTTCTACAAAGATAAAAGAGTATCAGTTCACTTTTAAATTGTTGCAACAAATCTTAATTGGCAACGTTGTAAAAAATATAAGCAATTCCTATCCAAATCACAAGTCACTAAAAAACAGATACTGCTCGGTCTCAAATTGCCGAATCTAAATTAAATTATACCACTGATTCTATTTCCATAGTTCACTAACAGATAAAATAAGAGGAAATTATAAAAGCTAAAGGAGTTTTGAAACACATACCAAAGCCCTCTATTATTCTCATAGGGAATTAGTACCTTGAAATGAATAGCAAAACTTCAATCCAAGTAACCCGGATGATTTCATGAATGAGAAGTAATTGGGGGCAAATGAAAATGGTAATGGCAATCGCCCCTCCTAACTTTTTCCAAAGATTATTTCTGTATTTTCATCAAATACAACAAATACAAAGCTGCTGCCACATAACAAGAACCTAATATTTTACCAAAAAGACGGGCTTGAGAACCATTAAATCGCCCCACTGTATTGAGCAGTAAACAAAAACTATTATACATGAGGCGGCAAAGAGAAAAGTTTGCCGCTGAGCACATCTACTACCTGCCTAAGTCCCCCTTCCCTCCCCAAGATTCATCTTCTCTTACAATACTCCCATTCTGACTACCATACTTGTTGTCAGAATTGGAATAATGCATTTTGATTGCAGCCACGGGATCTGAGACACCACTGCACGACCCTCCCACTAGAATACCAGGTCTTCCAACACCATTCATTCCCATCATTCCCCTCCCCTGCTGTTGCAAACTAGAGATTGCTTCAAAACTGTTTCTTCTCTGCATCTCAGAGAATACATCTTGGCGGTGTTTGACATCTACTATAAATGGCTGCATTTGTGGACCATCCCTACTTCTAAACATCTGATAATCAAGCATAGCATTGCTGCCATTGTTGTCTCTAGCTATAAAACTAGATGAACTGGACGCACCTGTCAAATGCCGTTCACTATTCTTGGCAAATGCCTGCAATGGTTGTTGCTCCAATTTGGAGGATGGTATAGGATAATTACTAAAGGCAGCGGGATATTTAGCTAACAAGAACGAAGAATCGGGCACTGATGAGAGACCAGGCTGTCTACTCTGTATTCCATTCCCCTCCCAATAAGCATAACTCATCACTGGAACATTTTCAAGGCCAACATAATCACTACGGTCAAACTTCAAAATTTTCAAATTTCCATCCGAATTTTGATGACCAGTAAATTTCAGATTAGAAGTCTTGTTGCTTAACTTTGGATGACTGGTACCGTTTTCTTCACTTCGCTTTGTAATCAAATTAGGTTTCTGAGTGGAAGAAGGATTTGTCAGTATCTTTCCAAACAGTTTCAGTTTCACATCACCATTTCCGGAAGTTTTTTCTGAATCTGAAGAATGCCATAATGTTTTGAAATGATCATCAGTCTGTTTAACTTTTTGGGGCAGAAGAGGCAAATCAGTCGCAGAACTACAGCGAATCACATCCCCATCCACTTCTTTCTTGATGGGCACTTGCATGGGATAGCCCTGGAGGACGCTGACAGTCTCGACATGGCTCCCTGGAAGAGGAAGCTGATGTTCACCATTGCTACCAGAGCTATGACATCGCATATCTCTACCTCCCTGAACATCACAAGTTGAGGACAGTCTATCCTGGTTAACTGTTTTTTCACACTGAGAAGCAGAAGCTTTTAGAAACAATGAATTTACGGTTGACCGAGGATCATTTGTAGATAATGCTGAGGTATGAGGCTTTCCAAAGGACACGTGCTTATTTTCAGAACCAAAACTCAATCCTGAATATGAATTGACCACTGGTGAGAATGAAACATTTGCTGCAGTGCTCGACTCTAACACACCGTTTTTCAACTCAACTACAATACCTGCATCAGCTTCATGTTTATCATCTCTGTCATCAACACATTGAGGTGCTGACTCTATTTGCCTGTCCACTCCATTTCCAAAAACCCCAGAAGAACCCTCATAAACCAGTCTATCCACAGCAACAGAACCATGCTCCCATGGTTCAATTACTCCCGAAGCAGAAATTGATTCTCCAACTGCGTCTCCCAAACCAACTCCATTGACTGAACCAGACTTGTCAGTTTTGCCCAAGTCAACCCCACTACCATCAGATCCCAGCTTAGATTCAACCTTAATTGCACAAACATTGGAAGCCACGTCTACATTTTCAAGACGAACTTCTGTCTCATTGATTTCTCTTGATTCATTTAATTCAGCTGACGGGCTCCTAGCTTCCATAGGATTGGATTCGTCATGGAATGTATTCAAGGCATCAGAAGGCAGGTCCTCGTCTGTTTTATTTCCAGACTTATCAGCATCAACCACTGAGCCTGCCTCAACAACACATGCATCATCTGTGTCACTCTCACCACCATTTGCATCATCATGCAGCGGGGATTCGACAATTCCAGGAATGGGGTGTGCAAGATTCAATCCAAGGACTTTCCGAGTCTTGCTGAAGAAAACTTTGCAATGTTCTCGGGACCTTGTACCTACACACCGTGCTATCTTCGCGAAATCCTTACCAAACGATGATACAGCCTGAAGAAAAGCTGCCTTCTCATCGTCTGTCCACTCAGAAACATCCACTTCACCACAGCTCTCATCTGAACAAGTCTCATCATCAGCATTCTGAGAAATATCATGCACCAAGGGTTGTTTGCATAGAGGGTTCCCTCTCAAGAACTTCCTTTCCTTGTTACCATCCACAGGATCAAATGAACTTGTTATGCAGGAACTCATAGCTTCAGATGAAAGTGAACCACATATACCAGCCAATACATCAGCTGCAGCAGCAGTCTCCATTTCATCCCCAAGAATGTCAAAACTGTTTGGTCTCTCAATATTGCTGTCCTCTGCTCTTGATGCTTTAACATTACCATATCCCCCTAAAAGGAATCTTCCTGACCGCATCCTTTTATTACCTGCAATGCCATCTGCCATCAATGAAGCTGCACTCAAAATATCAAGCGAAGAAACATTAACTTCATGATTCCATTTTTTACCTGATGCCATCAAGTTAGTTTTCGCTGAAAATGACTTCCCTAGCTTACCAACATCTTTCCTCTTCAGTTTCTCAAAACATTCAGATTTGTGATTCTTGTAGTAGAACTCAACACAGTCCGCAGTTGTCTTGTGATCAAGGAAAGAAGCAATTTTCCGGAAATCTTTTCCAAATACAGCAAATTTCTCCAAGAAAATTTCTTTTTCTTCTGATATCCAAGGATTGATCATATCCCTTTCTTTCTCAATAGCCAATGGATCTTCAACCAGCCCATTACTAGATATGAACTTTGTAACCATCTTCTCCTTCTCATCCAATATTAATGCTGGCATCCTTAGGTTGTTCCTCTGACGTTGAGGTTGGGATTCTGAAAGAAGTTTGCTTGTGAAATTAAGGATCTCTGTTGTTGGAACCAAGCTTAGATGATTTCCAGCTGCATTTTGAAAAACACGTGGTTATCATCACATCAAAAAGATTAAATAAATTAGAATTCAACAAACAACAATAAAATAAAATAGTGTCAACATCAAACATCACAGAAAAACCCACTCATAATTGAAGATAACTGTGTAGTAGCAAAACAAACAAATAAGACACACATAATAGTTATATATGATAAACCAGAATAAGATCCTCAAATTAGTCATATTTTATTCTATAAGTTTGATGTGTTGAAATTGAGTACCAGATAAACATTACTTCAGCTTCAAAACACTACGAAGTAACAACTACTCTACATGTCAAGTCAGTATGTGCCAAGCATACAACTACCAAATGAAATTGAACGGGAATGAAACGTACTCAGATCAAATTCATTACAAGAAACTAGTCAAGGAGAAAAGGTCGGCGATTACAAAATTGTCCAACAAAGTTAAGTAACAACAGCACAACGAAGCAGCTATTTATTGTAGTAGGCAACACAATATCAAAACATAAATATAGTAGATATAGAGATATATCCCCACACAAATTATATTATATATGGTCATCTTGTACAGGCCCAAGTAAAATATTAAACAATGCATGCTACACATGTATGTACGTCATCAACATTAGGTAAAACCACAGAAGAAACATTAACCTAAAGTAATTCAATATAAAGAGGGAGGGTTGTT
The DNA here is from genome assembly GCA_030408175.1 of Trifolium repens. NCBI lineage: Eukaryota > Viridiplantae > Streptophyta > Magnoliopsida > Fabales > Fabaceae > Trifolium > Trifolium repens. Next base: position 56,680,048 of record CP125836.1, on the reverse strand, counting down.
TTGAATCTCTACCATAAGATAGAACGATGGACCATTTGATTCACTGCAGTACAGTGTCATATGCCAGTAAATCCCTATATTCTAAATTTGACGACAAAACATTGCATTCACTAGAAAATGTTTTTAATCTAATTAAAAAAAAGGAATCACCATAATTATGAAATTAACTGATTTTCCTTGTATGTGTTTACCTTGTTTATTAGCCACATAGCTACAATGGCAGATTAAAGGTGCCAATAACCCTAACCAAAAAAAAAGGTGCCTAACCATGACTAACACCAACAAATTCCTCCTAGCAATGTTAATAAAACCGGACCGGCCAATTAAACTGGTTTAACTGGGACTCATACCCATGGTCGTTCCGGTCATTGGATTGGTTGTCCATATGAACCGGCTAAATTCGGTTAGGCCACCTGAAATCACCCAACCCGTAAGATCCAAGCGGTTTGGTTCATTGAAAATGAGGGTATTCTAAAAATAATGCCGAAGTTGCACAAACAGGCATTGAAGCCATGTTTAATGAAAACATGGAAATATCTAACACATCCACTGCACCACTAGTTGCTTACTGCTTAGGTGTTGATTCTGAAATATATATATAGATATTTTAAAATATTTGATTTAAGAACAGCAGCAAATCGTAAATTGAACCACATAGTTGAATATGCTATCAGCACAGTTGTTGCTAAGAATGTTACAAATTTGAAGCTAAAACCAAATTCTCAATATTTAAACAGTATATGGATATTTTAGGTATAAAAGAGGCATGTTATGATTTTTATTAAATAAAGACAGGATGTGGTTCAACTAGTGACCCAGAAACACTAGTTAGACAAGCAACCTAACTTCCCAACCAAATTGATCTCTAGACCAAGCTTAATAACACTGCCTCCTAGTAAGGAAGAATAGGAGTAACTTCCGGATTGGTTTAAAGTGTAGGCACAAACCAAAGAGAAAGAGAGACTGGTTGAAACCAAAATTATTAGGAACAAACCAAACCCGAAAAATTTAGAAAAGCTGCTACTAATCCAAACAAAACTTTAGAAGAGATTAAAACCAAAAAATTCCTTTTCATGGCAGAGAAACTAATCCGTTGTTCTATCCTTATAGTAGAAAATCAAAATAACACCCTTCATATTTGAATCACTATCTGAGACCAGGGTTCCATTTTGTCATATATCAGTTTACCATTCACATGCTTCTGTTTTTGTTGCAACAAAGTATGTTCCTTCAATGAATCAATTTTGTTAAGTGTCTACACTATATATTAAGTTAAGAAGGTATAAATAGCATTAAAATGAACATTAGAATTGAAAGAAGCTTTTTTGGTACCAAAAATAAAACCTGGATGCTAAAAAGTAATAGACTGTCGTGATAGGGGATGTCTACCTCACAGAGCACTTAATTTTATTTATTTTAAAAGAATTTATCAACAAAAATGAAACTGCAAACTCAGAGAACCTTATCGCATCAAACAGGAAGTCTTTACCAAAAAGTTATTGACTCTCAAGGGTTCTAATATCAAATTAATCAGGTTTCACAAAGCTCCTATACTCTTAGACAGAGTAATCAAGTAAACATAAACAAACATAATTTTCTTTTATTCTCATTGGTAAACTACATGAGATATCAGAACAGCATCAAATGGAAAGAATGTATAATCACTGGCATAAGGTAAGCAAAAGAACTGGCGGAAAGATTCATACCAGGGAAAGGAAACCGTGAACGTATGGAAGATCGGTTCTTCATATTACTGCTACAGGTAGTTCGCACACCTAGTTCGTTTTTCTTATGAGATTTTGGGCGGCATTTCCTAACAGACAGTAGGCGCATATCTTCTTTCCACAGGTGGTGCAAGGCTTTGAACTTGAGTGCAATAACTCTCTCCTTAAATTTTTCAAACCGTTTTTTCTCAGCAAATTTTTCCATAATGAATGTATGAGAGGACATATCACTACTGACTCCCATATTACCAAGCTTTTTGCATTCATTTGGGACTAACTTAGCAAATACTCCATGCGCTCTGTTAGCAGATTCTTTATTTGAAGCAATAATTGAGTTATAAGTATCCTCATAGCTAGAACATAAGTTTGGTCCGTGAGTAGCATCATCCAAGCTTTCCTTTACTTCTGTAGGTGTATTGACATCATTACAAGCAGATACACTAGCATCTTTCCTAGTAGTACAGCGAACTAGGCATTTCATCAAAGTCGATCGAATAGTATCCATGTTCCTTGAAAAGTTCCCAAATCCCCCAGTATCACATGAAGAAACTGCTTTTACCAAAGGCGGCTCAACAAATTTAGAAGTTGCTGATCCAGGACTATCAATATCCTCTTCCTTGTCATTTTCATGAATACTACATAAATTAGGCGGCATCTTCTCTGCATTGGGTTCATCAGAAGAAATTATTTCCAACGGTACTGGCCGAATGACCTTCTGAGATACTTTATGTTCTTCTGAGCCTAATGCCACTGGACACTGATATATATCCACAGATTCAGATTTTAGAGACTTTTGTTCGTTTTCAAGCAAATCAATTTCAGATTCCATCATCTCCAACACCTTCGAAATGTCCGCTTTCCATAGCAGCAACTTATTAATTGCATCGGACCTAACTAGACCAGAATCTTCAGAACTTGGATCATCAGACTGTACTAACTCGGCAATTGAAGAGCCCAAATTATTCAAGGAGTCCATATCCAGTCTATCAAGGTTGAGATAAAACTTCTGCAGGTGATTCTGGAACCCAGGAGCTGGTGAATCAGTCAAATTACTAACATCATTGCCTGCATCTGCTGTCTTTCCCAATAACTTATCATCCACGCCTGCAACAAAGTTGAAGTTAGGTTTTGGCATAAAAAAATTATGCAAGGTAAATACAAGCAGTAAACATAACATGGCAATTACTATGACAAGAAAATTGAAGGAGAAATCATAATTAACATTTGCCATCTAAACGCGGAAAATTATCTTGCCAAAATAAGAGTATAAAGAGACCAAAACAATAGATTTAATAAATATAAGATATCTTGTCAAAACATATTTACAATTGAGAACAGATAGTCCAATGACTGTTAGTAGATTGACTTTATTAACCATTCTATAGGGCAAGTAATCTTGTAATAGAAGTAAGTTTGTGAAAGATATCTTCAAGTTAAATTTTCCTACAACATTATCCTATTCAAGCTGCCTGTTTTTAAAAGCAGAGGTAGGCACACAATGCATGTTCAAGGATCAGTATCTCAATATCACTTGAAAACTGAAGGCAAACAAGTGTTCAAATGTCAATTCTAGTGAACACCATAAAACAATGATATATACCCAAAACAGATTTCCACTCAATTTCAATTTAGTCCTTAGTGTTTTTTTCTTTTTAAATAAATATCATACATATAAAACATTTTCATACAAAAGATTATAGCAAACTTGTTCTTCGATAAAAGAAGAAATTCATTAAGACAAAGAAATGATGCATACAAGGAGTAAGAATGTCGAGAGACCATATCATCCTTAAAGTGTAAAGGAACGAAAACAAAAATCAAAGAGAATTGGACAACAAAAACCTCACTTAAAGAAATTTTTATCAACAGGAAAAACTCATTAGGACAAGATTATTATAAATAGATAGATAGGAGGGTAAGAGAATATCATTAAAGTGGAAGGAAAACATAGGGAGAACAAAGAAAACATCAATGAAGCAAATGGTACCCAATCCAATCTAAAAATTGCATATAAAAAAGTAGTAGTGAAGACTAAAAAGTATTGAAACGTTTACAAAATTGCATCGGCTGATATCTGCCTACTATTTCAGGCAACTGTTCATGAATCACCAAGTTAAACAGCACAATGTCACAACAGGATTAACTACAAGCCTATATGTGATACAACAAGATGTTGACCATGCAGGATTAGATGTTATAAGTAAACTCTTCTACAAGTTAAAAATTGCCATTTTCCTCTTATATACCCCTATAACAGAAAGATCCAAGACAATAGCAAAGAAAGATTCGCAACATACCTGGTGAGGAACTGCAAGCAACAGACGACGGAGTTGCAGGAGATGCACAATCCGAAAATCCTGTACCTTTCGGGCTTTTATCTAACACGTTGGGGCTGGTCATATTACAAGGTTCCATATTACCAGCAGATGAGACCGAGCCATCTTTGTTGGCTCCTGGATCAGGTATGTCAACTTTTTTCTTCTCATACTTTGCGAGTCCTTCACCCCAATTTAGTCTAGGCTTCTTCCTAGACGTTGTATCTTCAGAAGGCATAGAAGATGTCACACATGCAGTGGCTTCCCCTGAATGCGACTCGATAGCAGTGACATTTTTGGGTTGCAAATCAGGCTTTACTTCATAGGAATCTCCCCCAGCCATGCTCCTTGAGCTGCTTGAGTGACTAAAACCTGAGCCTCGAGAGGACAAGCTTCCAGATCGGGTCCACTTAAGTGGCTTCCAGTCAATCGAACCCAATGAATTCTCCCTATCACATCTCGGGCCTGTTCCCAACCCATTAACACCACCCATCTTATCATGCTGGTCATTCAATTGATGTTGTTCCCAAGTGTTTACAAAATCAGAATGCGGTTGAGAGGAATATGTTAGGGAATCATCAACTGACCTCTGATCATTATTCATATCTTGTGGCCTCCTCGATAAATTTGGAGTGCCATTGGTGGCTTCCCACGAATGACCTCTCCAATCTCTCTGACCAAAGGGACCTCCTCTATTGTCCCTACTACTCCTGCCATATTTTCCATCACCCCGTGAAACTGACGGCCGACTATCTTCCTCCAACATCTTGTCACCAGACCGAGAAACCCCATAACCATGACCAGGCTCTTCAGAAAACATGTGCCAACCACCCTGCTTACCATGACCTTCAGAAAATATTCAAAAAAGAAGAAAAAAACAAAAAAAATCAACACAAGCAAAGTATATATTCCTACCCACAAAAAAAGAGAAGAAAAGTGGAAAAAAACACATAATAGAACAAACAAATCTTGCAAAAAAATCCACCCCTCTTAAATCTAAAAGAAAACAACTACAGGCACAGATCTTCACCAATATATCAAATACGCAAAGAATAACGATCCAACCCAAATCATAAACCGCTCAAAAAACAATAAAAAAATCCAGAAACTCAAAACCTAATAACAAATCTTCGAGTCTTTTTTTCATGTAAAAACTAAACAGCCATAGATAATAACAAATCAAAAGGGCAAAGGCATAGAAACTCACCCGGTGGTCTGCGAAAATCGGCGGATCCCCATCGATTGAAGTCTCTATGATGAGACGAGTCTCTCCATCTCGCCACCGACCCAAGAGACTCCGACCTCTCGTGCTTCCTCTCCTTGAAGAAGTCCTTCCGATCCCAAGGCAATGGTTCCGGCGGCATCAATATCAACCCAATAGCATGGGCAGCAGCAGCAACTAATAAACAAAAACCGTATTCACCGCACAATAACGCACGTAACCAAAAACAAACAAAACTGCACCACCACCGCCAAAAAAAATCAACCAGATCCCTTTTCACACAGAAATTAGGGTTCGTAGAGCTAAACACACCAACGCCGTTCAATAACGTTCCCCGCCCACAGATCGAACAAGAAACCACAACCGGAAACAATATCCACCGCGCCGCAAACCAATCTAGGGCTTCACCGTAGCTCGAAAACGAAAATCCACAATAAAAAAAGCGAGATACAAAAAAAACCCTAGGGATTTCAATTTCAATTTCAATTTCAGAAACAGAATGAAAATAAAAGGAATAATAATAAATATATATATATATAAAATATATATTTAACGGTGGCGTTTCAGATCGATAAAGGTCGCCATGAACAGTGTGAGAATAAGAAGAAGGTATGAAGTATTGATTTGAATATGGAGGTGATTTTGGTGTGTCTATAGCTTAGACTGTGTGTGTGTCTCAAAGGTGTGAAAATTTTCTCGCGTTTTCTGTTGGCTGGTGGAAAATCTGTATGGGGCAAGAAAGAGCGAGAAAGTGAGATGATAAGGAACAAAGAAGTTAGAGAGAGAGAATGAAAGAGATAGAGAGAGAAATTGTAGTAGTGGATCTCAATGTATTTGTAAAATCATATTTCAACTTTTTTCGAATCCGCTATTTTATTGTTTGTTTTTTAATTTATTTTTTATGGATTATTTTATTCTTTTTTTCTTTCTTCTCTTTTACTCTATATATTTTAACGAAATCTTTTTACAATATTTTGATGTGTTTAATTTTTATACGTGGATTGGTCAAAAAAAAAAATTAATAATTATGTCAAGTTAATATAAAAATATTTATTGTATTTATTAATTTTTATTTTATTTTTGACAAATTATTTTAGTTTTTGTGTTTCGTATATTTTATTTCATATTTCAACCAAAAAAATTTACAATATTGATGAGTTTAATTTTTATTCAGGTCAAAATAATATAAACAATTATGTTTGGTCCAGGTAAAAATATTTATTGTATTTATTATTTTAATTTTATTTTTGATGGATTTTTTTTGTTTTGTATATTTTAATTCATATTTTGACTAAATTTTTTTAGGATATTGATGAGTTTAATTTTCATACACAGTTTGGTCAAAAGACAATTATATTCAATCCTTAGTAAAAAAACAATTATATTCGGTTTATGTAAAACTATTTACTAAATTTATCTTTTTTATTTTATTTTTGATAGATTATTTTATTTTATTTTTATTCTGTATCTTTTAATTTATATTTTAACAAAATATTTTTATACATATTGATGATGACTTCAATTTTTATACACATGGTCAAAAAAGTTATACTTGGTCACATCAAAAAAAATTATGTATACATTTAATGGTAGAGAAATAATATTTGTAGAACTAATTTTAAACAACTTTTTTATCGTCTGAAATTGTTTGTACAAATATTATTACTCTTAATAATATATTGATACATTCTTTAATGGCTTAAACATCATTTTCGTCCTTGTAAGTTTATAAATTTTTGGTTTTAGTCTCTGTATCTTTTTTTGTTACAAATTGGTCTCTGCATGTGCAAATCTTTTTTAGTTTAGTCCCTGTAGCTAAAATCTGCAGGAAAATTTGTTGGTTTCATGTGGATTTTCCTGCGGATTTTAGTTTTAAGGGACAAAAACCAAAAGATTTGAACATACAGGGACTAATTTGCAACAAAAAAAGATACATAGACTAAAACAAAAAAATCGCGAATTTACAGGGACGAAAATGATGATTAAACCTTCTTTAATGAATTGAATCTTATATCGAAATTGCAAGTTATTCATCTTAAGGTGTAAAATTGCACTAGACTATCTAACAAAAAATAAAAAACCACATGAAATAATCAAATCAAATTATGATGTTATTTTTTGAGGTTGCTTTTTTAAATATTTTTACAAATATCTATTTTGTGTTATCTATTACTATATATAAAAAGGATACAAAATTTTGGGATAGCTTTTTTATTATTCTTATTTTACCCTTAAAAAATAACTTCCACGTAAAAATAGAGTTTCAGTTTCTTTTAGTAAATAATATTTTTTTTCTTCTTAATAATTAATAAATAAGCACAACTTCTACATAAAAGTAGGTTTTCAATTTTTTTATAGTAAATTTTTTTTTCTTCTTAATAACTAGCCATAACAAAAAAAAATGTTACGTAGTTATCAATTAACTAAGTCAAATAAAAAATGAGATTAAGTAGTTATTTATATTTGCACAATATAGAATATCAATAAATAAAAAAAATATCGATCGTACAAAATATCAATTTGAATTAGAGCAGCAGTTTAAAATTATTTTACACAATCATCCAATAACAATTGTGGTTTCCATTAAACTAATCCACTGCATCCACTTAAATGGTATGACATGAAGAAACATGGATCATCATATTTCCAAACTTACCTTGTATGCTAGGAATAAATCTCATACATTCAATTTCTAATGATATTTGTTGAAGGTTTTTTGATGTTATTGTGACTTAAAATATGACTATTTTTTATATTATTGATGTTTTTTTAACTTATTATATTATTGATGTTATTTATATTATAAATAATTGTGTTTTTCATAACAATAAAAAAATTGTGTATTTTGAATAAAAAATATATTAATTTTACAAAAGGGGACAAAACAGAACCGATAAAAGGAAAAATAAATTGAATGGTGTTTTTTTTTCCGGTAAATATATGATGTTCTTTTTAATAAAATAAATTATATTTTTTATTAAGGGTCCATTTTTATTATTTGCCTTGGACATCCAAAAAGTCTGGATCAGCACTGTTATTAGCTCTCGGAACAAATGATGGAAAAGTTCTTGCTATTGATGTTTCTACTGGTGAGAAGAAGTGGCCTACTAGTCATCCAATTCCCGGGTATTGTTGTCATTTGAATTTATTTATTTTCAATGAAAAAATTCTACATAATTATCTTTTTGAGTGTCAAAACATTATCTATACTAATATATAAAGGGGATATAAATTTTTGGATGACTTTTTCATTATTTCTATTTTACCCTTAACAAATAACTTCCACATTAAAATAGATTTTCAGTTTTTTTATAGTAAAAAAAATATATTTTTTTCTTCTTAATAACTAGCCACAACAAAAAAAGAAGGTTACATAGTTATCAATTAACTAAGTCCAATAAAAAAAGAGATTAAATAATTATTTATATTTGCACAATAGAGAATATCGATCACAAAAAAAAAAAGAATATCGATCACACAAACGGGCACGGAACGGGGCGGCTAGTTGTAATATTGAAAAAATGTAAATTCGTTTTGATGTCAGTCTGATGGGTTCAGTCCTTGCGATGCCAGGGAAACGTAAATTCGTTTTTTTTTTTAAATAATTAAACCATATTTCAAAAATTAATACAATAATATTCAGAATATTGAAAATCATATATATATTTTTTAAATAATAATTATTAATAAAATAATATTAAAAATCCACCAAAATTAAATTATGCAATAATATTTAAAATTAAACCCAAAATAAATTCATCCAAAATTCTAAATTAAATTATATCTAATCATATAGTTTAGATCCAACATATTACAAAGCATCAATAAAATTATCCAAAATATTACAAACCACAAATAAAGTTGTCAAATATTACAAATCATCAAATAACTACTCTTCTTCCTCTTTGTCTTCATCTTCCTCTTCCTCCTCTTCTTTAAAATTATATAAAAGATACTGATACTTTAAAAAAATTGAAAATTAGCATATATAGCATTAATATATTTTCTACAAAAAAAAAACACAATATAAACATTTCACAAAATATTTCTCTAAAAAAAAAGAAGCACAATAGCATAACCATCACTTTAAAAACAACACATATAAACATTACAACAAAATTTTAAAGAATAAAAATTACTAACTTGTTTGATTTTCAATGGTAGTGAAGAATAAAACTGGAGCAGTGACAAGCTGTAGAGGAGGTGGTTCACATGACTGTAATTTTTCCGGTTGAATGGTCCTACAAATTAAAAAAAAAAAAATGTTAATAAGAGATTACAAAAAGAAAGCAACAAGAGATTGTAAAATAAAACACAATTTAAAATAACCAAAAAAATAAATTAATAACCTTTTTAAACATTGGAGGAATATGGAATAGGAGTAGATAAAAATAGGTGGAAATTTTATGAATGATTTTGAATGTGAAAGGTTTATCTGCTTTTTGGTGGCGTTGTAGAGAATGGGAGAAAATGGTTTATGGTAGTGAAGAGAAGTGAGAAATTGTTCTTTCCAATGGTTACATAGCGTGTAGTCATTGTATTAAAGTTTCCCAACCCCTGGCATAGCATCTTTGGCAAAACGGTCAAATATGCCCCTGGCATAACACGTTTCTCAGGGGTTATAGCCCTGGTACACGCAAAAATTGCAGACAACCCACGTGATGTACCAACATCTATATTTTTTCCCTCTCAACTATATTTTATTTCCCGGCTACACTTTTCCCAAGGGTATAACCCTTGGCAAAGCATCAAATTATCAAAATCCTTGTATTCCACTTTCCCAGGGGAAAACTCCTGGCAAAAAGCGTTCATTTCCCAGGGGTGTGTGGCCCTGTCAAATAACCCCTGGCAAGTGACCACATTTCTTGTAGTGGTTATCCATTCAAGCGAATGTGTTTTGGTTCCCTTTAATCACCATATATGCATGGTATATTTAAGGCTTAAATAATGTTTTAGCCCCTGTAATTGTCCCTTATTTTGAAAAGAGTCCTTGTTAAAAAAAAATTGATTTTAGTCCCTGCAAAATTTAAAAGTTTTGAAAAGAACCCCCGAAGAGGAATCCTTGATTCCATGTCACCATTTTAATGACTTTTGCAGGGACTAAAATCAAATTATTTTTTAACATGGGCTCTTTTCAAAACGAGGGACAATTGCATGGACTAAAACACTATTTTTTTTGACACGTGTACTACTCAGCACAGTCAGCAACTGCCACGTCAATAAAATTGTGACATGACATCAAAGATTCCTGTTCAGGGGCTCTTTTCAAAACTTTTACATTTTGCAGGGACTAAAATCAATTTTTTTTAACAGGGGCTCTTTTCAAAACAAATGACAATTGCAGGGACTAAAACACTATTTAAGCCTATATTTAATAAAAGCAATTATTGTTTGATTATGTAAAAGTGTTGTTTTACCTTGGTTATCTTGGACAAACTTGTGTTACCGGCTTAGAAAAGATTCTTTGGTATATCAAATGAACAATATTAAATTTGTCACTTAACCTAAAAGACTTACGGGGTGCGTTTCTTTTAACTTTAAAAAAATGGATTTTTTCTTTGTATTTTTGAAAATGAATTTTGTAAAACTGTTTTTTAAAATATTATACGTTTTTTTTATATTCATTTTTTCTAAATTGAAATACTAATTTTGACATCATATAACATAAACTTACATTATTGAAGAACAAAACATAGTCAAAATCATTTTTTTTGAAAAAGTTGTATTTCAAAAATGATTTTTATGAAAATCTATTTAAAATAGTTTCAAACTAAATGATTTTTTTGAAATTTTGATATCCAAAAAAAAATTCAATAAAATGATGAAATAACTAAAATGACATTTTAAGAATAACTATTCAAACCAAATTTTCATTTGAAGCTTTTATAAAAAGTTTCTTTGTAATTTTTTTTTAAAAAAATAATGTAACACTGTAAAATCTATTTTCAAAAAAAGGCAAAACAAACATACCCATAGTTGGTTGGAAAAAATCGCATGGGTGGGACCAAATATAAAAGTATCATCCTATTTTACTTTTATGTCTTAACAGGAAAATATACATCGTGTTTCTATATCCAATGATGCAAAGTATATAATTACATCAGATTATAAGACTAAACATCTTCAAGTTTGTTGCGTCAAAAAAAAACATCTTCAAGTTTGGAGGTGTGACTTAAGTTTAGGACATACTTTGGGGAGAGAACAACCCCTCCATTCCACTATAATCATAGAATCCGTTACACAAAGAAATTCCCTTCACAAGGGTTACAAGATATAGTCTTCAAACCTAACTTTACCCAAGTCATGAATCTTTTTCCGTAACCAAGAGACTCAATTTGATATAGTCTACCCAAGGTGAAACCCTAACAACCTTTTGCACACCCTAGAATTATACCAAGAGCAACCCCAATGTTACCCTCTAAAACCCTAACCTTTTGTGGTGGTGGCAAATCCTTGTCACTCTTAGAGCTACATGGCTCCCTCTCATGTTTTTTTATGAATAAATCGCTCTCTATTTAAAGAAAAATATATGCCTATAAAATAAGAACAAATCCCATAAAAATTTGGAACCAGGTCCGGCCGGGATTGATTATTATGCATAAGCCATCTTTATGCACCATGCATAAGTTACTTAGTGCACCTCTCCAAATTACTCGTGCACCTCTCAAATTACTTATGCACCCTCCAAATTACTTGTGCACCCGCCAAATTACGCACCTCCAAAATTTCTCATGCACCCCCCAAATTTCTCATGCACCCCTCAAATTTCTCGCACACCCCATATGACTTTTGCCCCCCAATTTTATTTTTTTTGTCCCCTCCACATTTCTATCCTAAACCATTTTGCTGTGAGAATGGTTTCAGAGATATGCACTCAAAAATCATTAAGTGCATAAGATTGTTTTGGAGTACAACCCTATAATTAAAATAGAAACAATAATTGTGATTTAATGATTTTGATTGTCTTATATGAGAAACCAAAATTATTGTTAAATGGTTTTAAATAATGATTATAATTGTACCAAAAAAACTAAAAAATAATGATTATAATAAAAAATCATTAAACCATTTTGCTGTGAGAATGGTTTCATATGGTTGTAATAAAAAAACCATTAGGTGCATAAAATGGTTTTGGAGTACAACCCTATAATTAGATTAAAAACAATAATTGTGATTTAATGGTTTAGATTGTCTTATATAAGAAACCAAAATTATTGTTAAATGATTTTAAATAATGATTATAATTGTACCCAAAAAAATAAAAAATAATGATTCTAATTATAAGTTGTACTTCAAAACATTCTTATGCACTTAATGATTTTGGAGTGTATATATGTGAAACCATTCTCACAGCAAAATGGTTTAGACTAGAAATGTGCGGGGACAAAAAAAAATTTTGGGGGCACAAGTCATCCGGGAGGTGCGTGAGAAATTTGGGGGGTGTACAAGAAATTTAGGGGGTGCACGAGAAATTTGGGGGGTGCACGAAAAATTTGGGAGGTGCATTAGAAATTTGGGGGGGTGCAAGAGAGAATTTGGGGGGTGCGCGAGAAATTTGTGGGGTGCGCGAAAAATTTGAGGGGTGTGAAATTAGGTGTGAGTGTGTGAGTTGAGATTGACTAGGATTATTACATGTGGATGCTCAATCTAATGAGTGTTATTGACTTATGTACCATGCATAAGGATTAACCTTATGCATAATAACTTCACCCGGCCCGGCCCTGTGGGGTGTGCCGGGTGAGCCACCGTGCAGGGCCTCGAAAAATAAAGGGCCTCTAAATATTTATATATGTACATTAAAATTTAAATATATGTATAAAAAAATTAATTATTTTATTTTTGACAGTAAAATTAATTATTTTGTTATTACGTAAAAATAGTGTTTTTTTGCTAAAAAAAATGGATTTAGTAGACACATTTTTAATTTGATAAGTAACTTTGCGGTCTATTGTAAAAAGAAGTAACATCACTTAAAAAAAAAATGTAAACTAACAGTATTTTATACTATAGGTTCATTTTTAAGGTCATTGCAAACTCGGTGTTGCAACTTGCAAGGTCATTGCAAAATCGGATTGTCAAAGGTTAATCAGGGAGTTGAATACGTATGATGATAAGCATAAGAATATCACTTGTTAAGAGGATATTGTAAAGGGTATTAAGAGTAAAATAAAATGTTTCAAATCAGAGGAATACTTGGTTGGGCACAAACCCAAGAATAAATTACTTAGGCACACACTCATCAATGAAAAAAAATTAAAACAAAATTAATATTGTCACATCATTTAATCATTTTCAATTTAATTTTTTTTACTCATATATGTGTGCCTAAGTAATTTTTTCTTGGGTTTGTGCCCAAGCCCAACCAAATATTGCTCTTCAAATCATGTCAATTTAGTCATGTGAGTTGGGCTAGAAATTGGACGACCTATTTACTGGCCCAATATGATCTTACTCACTCTGATTCCATATGGTTAGAGGACCCCCCCCTCCCCTAATATAATGTTTCAGTCCATTTTAGACATTCGGTAATAATATGAGTTTTTTAGTCAAAAAATGTATATATTAGCAATTTAGTTTTACATGTATCTTATCAAATCATATTATGATATTATTTCTTTAGGCCATTTCACTACCAAAATTTAGCTCATTTACCACAAGAACACTACCACAATAAAGGAAATTAAAATTGACACGGTCATGTGTGAAGTTGTGGCTAAACAAGGTGGAATATATTCAATTTTCACTTTAGCCAAAATACCTCATGCACTCCTATTCTGCTATATGGGATGTTAACTAAATAAAAAAGTAATAATTAAAATTAATATATATTATTTATAATAATGGAATTGGTCCCAAAAAAATTAATATATATTATCGAACGTGTTCAAAATAACGTCTACGTGTCTAAATTTTCAACCACGTGTAAGATTCAAACGGCGTTAGTCAAAATTTTGACGGAAGAGACTAACTAATATAAACGTTGATAACGTGAGAGACCAAATTGAAACTTTTAAAACGTAAGAGATCTGATTGAAATCTAAAATAAACGTAAGAGATCAAATGCGCAGTTTAGCCTTATATAATCACTATTTCCAACAAACGCAAGAAAACAAAGAAATAGTTAGACCGTTAAAGGGAGAAAAACAAAAAGGGCGAGGAAAAAGTAAAACCAATATGATTTTATTTACTCTTGTTGACTATGAGATCACTTGGGTAGGTCTATCTACCTTTTTATAAATATTTCTACGTGCAATTGCAGAAATTGATGTTTAAGGTAAATTAAAATTATATGATAAAAATTACCCGAAGAAAGTATGCAATTATCGATACAAGAAGAAGAATAAAAGAATGAAATATTAACATTGTAGGTGATCACGAGCAAGAGGAACTAATATTTGGAGTGTTAGATTTGACAACCAAAAAACTCTCAAAAGAATGACTTATTAACAATGGTTGTATGACTTATAATTGAGACCTTTTAAAAGAGCTCAATAAAACTATTATTTTCAAAGTCATAATTGGGAATGGAGCACAAATTACACTAGAAGACACTGAAAAAATTGCACTTAAAAGTGGTTTGAGTTTGAAACAAATTTGTAGTGTTTTATATGTTCCTAAAATTAATCAAAATCTTTTAAGTGTTGCTCAGTTATTGGAGAAAGATTACAAAGTGTTATTTGAACATAAAATTTATTTGATTAAAGATTAAAATAATAAAAAAGTGATCACAACTGAGATGGGAAAGAAGAGAAATGATTTAAATTTGACGAAGAATGCACATACTCAGTGGCGGATCCAGAAATTTTTTGCTTGTGGGGGCTAAAAAATATATTCTTAATTTTTATAAAATACACAACTATAATGACAAAAAAAACTCAAAATACATAAAAATTTATGTAAATTACAATTGTTCTCTACAAGGTCTCATATTTCAAAAATGTTAGATGATATATTTCCTATCAACATTATAAAAAATATTTACTCTCCATATATATGTAATTAAATGATCATAGACGGAAAGTAAAAGTAAGAGACAAAAAATGGTTGGGAGAGAAGAAGTTGATGCTTTGATGAATTGAGAGAAGAGTAAAATCAAGAGAGAAAGTTTATAAAAAAAGAAAAGTTTAAGTAATAAAAGTTAAAATAAGAAGAAACATTTATGGTGAGTGTGGATTATAGAACTAGTCATGGGGGCTTAGAAAATATAATAACACTATTATTAAAGGAAAAATATATATTTGGGTGGGGGCTTGAGCCCCCAATTACCATAGCCTGCATCCGCCCCTGCACATACTATTGCCAGAGTAAAAAGAAAAGTTTAAATTAAAAAAAAAACCATGAGCATGCAGGTGCTTTGAAGAAATTTGATGATAAGGAGGAGAATAAATAATGATGTGAAAACCTACTTAACAGCCATAAGAAAATACGATGTGTGACATGTGTCTACCATGAAGTCCACAAGATACAAAAATATTAAAGCATGCCAAAAAATAAATAAATTCAAAAATAGAAAAATTCAAGTCACATTAAAGAACGATAAATTTTATTTAATAAAAATTGCAATAAAAGTAATAAGAAGAAAGTTAAATTTCAAACTTGGTTCTCGAATTAGATCCACAATGATTTTCGGTTCAAAAAGAGTGCTAATATTAAGATATTGATATGATTTTTTTTAGGTAAATTAAGAGCATCTAGGCATCAAAGTGTGAATAGACATCCCAACTATGTTGCCACCCCTAGAAACACCCATCCTATACCTATATCTCATAATAAATATAAATAAAGAAAAAAAAATATGTACAAGGAAAGGGGGGGACTAAACCTTACCTCTAAGAAAAAGCGATAACATCCAACTTTAATCAAAACGATAACAAGACATTCCTAACTTGTCAAAGCGATATCAATATGATTTATATTTTATATTTTTGTTTAAAATATTTTTCGGATTTGTTCCTTACCTAAAGACATATATAGAGCCATTGGATGTAAAACAAGTTGTATAATACTACTATGTAAGTGAGATTATCATAAAGTTACTTAAGATTTTGAACAATATATAAAGTTGTTTATTGGATAAAAAATAGATGTTGAAATATGATGTCTAAATCACTTATATGATTACTCAAATGTCAGTACAATTATACGAGAACCTTTTATGATCTAGTTGTTAAAGAGTCTAATATTAGATCATGTAAGATTATTTGAATACAAGAACCTTTCATGATCTAATCGTTAAATTTTATTCGATTCCTAATCCCAACAAACATGCCTCTATTGAGGATACACACTTAATTTGATGTTTGATATTGAGTTTATTTCAAATGACAACAATTATTAATAAAAAAAAAATAAGAGAAAAGAGAGCCGAAGTAGTAGAACTATGTAGAAACTTTTGTTTGCAAGGGACGTTAGGTACGTTGTAGTGCGGTGATCCTTCTTCTATTTTTACTTATTTGATTCATCCATCAAAGTAAATGAATACAAGAATTTTATTAATGTAAAAAATTTGGCTAAAACTAATTTTAAAGGTATACTATCAATATTATTATTTTTTACAATAAAATATATAATTGACTTTGATATGTTTAGTTTTTTTATATAGTACAATTAAATTTTTTCACCTCAGAGTAAAAAAATACACAGTCAATCGTTAAACTCATTCAATTTTATTTGAATCTTTACCATTCATGCTTGTCATTTTCTCTACAATGGTTGTCATAAAATTTTAATACTCTGTCTCCAATCTCACCAAACAGCAAAAGGGTAGTAAAAACCTTGTGGCCTACAAAGTCGACAAACATAGTCAAAAGGCCAAGTGGCCAACCAATCAAATTTGATATCATGAAACATATGGATATTCCAAAAATATCCCCTTTATCTGGACCATTAATCACTCAAAACTCTTTCTGTAATTTCAATTTTAGTGGCATATTACTCCAATCTCAATAATAGAAATTTACTTTTCAATTTCATTAAATAATTTATGCATTTTATTTATAATAGAACATGCACAATACAAATATTTCGTCAAATCACTCTACATTAATTCAGTTTAGTAATATGGTATGGAAGAATAGTTAATTTCTATTAGACGGTTATGTAAAAATATTTTATATAGATACAATATGTCCATTAAACTCCTTATAATATAGACAAATATATAAGTTTTTTTTTTAAATTTTAAATTTAATATAATTGAAACCGGAGAAAGTATCAATTTTCGTCTTTTAACATGGATCTCTAAGTATAATAATAACCTACTCCCGAGTTACAATTTTGATGAGAAAAACAACATAGAAAATTAATTATCATTGTAAATAACATAAAAAAATATTTTGATCAATAATGTTAAAATACATCTTAAAATTAATATCATTGTCAAAAAGAGTCATTTTTCCAACACTTACAGTTAACTCATTACTTTTTCTTAGGCTTCGCAAATCCATATTCAAACTTTATACTTAGGAGGTACAAAGGAAGAATGAAAATAAATTGAATCTACTGAGTGTTGTCTAGTGGCGGTGCGACCCTTTAAGTTTTTTATGTTTTGTATTCCATTTACTAATACTACCACCATATAATTTATCTTTTTGAGGTCATCTGCAATGACACATGCACAAGGCCAACTCTAATCACTCGCAGCTACCAATCTAACCATCGTTCATCACCACTTCATCCATTCTACCCGTTAATCTAACCACCACCAATTCTCGGTTCAATCATGACATCGGTCCGACCCTGCGAAACACCACAATGAGATCTACTAAAAAACATTTATAAATTTGTTTTTACTTATAGAGATGTGTTTATTTGTGTCACTTTCACATATGAATTGTTGATGTAAATTAGTCATATTATACATGGTTGCAACTGCATAATCTAGCATTGACCATGATGATGACACAATAATAATATTTATTAATTAATATTATAGTCTCAAAAATAAAAAGATCTATAACTACCTTAGCCTCAAAGATGGAAAGTTTGATAAATCCCATGTGCACCACTCAATAGCTCAGTCAACTTGCCTGCTAATATACAATGCATTATATGCAACAATCAATCTAAAAACAACAAAAACAAAATTCAAAACATCATCATTGGTTTCAAAGACCAAATTCATTGTTCTAATTTGGTAACAACTCATTACAACAACTATAACATTTGTATTTACATGTTTATGTTTATAAAAACCAAACATTTATGTCTCACACTTTCTCACACACACTCTCTCTCTTACCTACCCTCTTTCATAGTTTCTTTAGATTAGATTGAAGTTTAGATCTTTTAGTTTTATGTAAAAAAAACCTGTATTGGGATGTGTGTTTTTTGATTTGTCTTTGTTTCTTTCTAGTACTTCAATAAATTCCATTGGTATAGAATAATGGGTTATTCCATATTCTATGTTGTTTTGTTTTTATCAATTTTTTGTGTTGGAATTTCATTGGCTTTTAACATAGAAGATCAAAAGAGAGACAAGATTGGTTTTTTACCAGGACAACCAAAGAATGTTGGATTTGAACAGTATTCAGGTTATGTTACTGTGAATGAAGAGAGTGGTAGAGCATTGTTTTATTGGTTGATTGAAGCACCATTGAATCGTGGACCTAAGTCTAGGCCACTAGTTTTATGGCTCAATGGTGGTCCTGGTTGTTCTTCTATTGCTTATGGTGCTTCTGAAGAAATTGGTCCTTTTCATATTAAGTCTGATGGCAAAACACTTTTCTTGAATCCTTATGCTTGGAACAATTGTAAGTTAATTCTATGAGATTCAGAACTTTGTCGCTTCGATTCGTTAAAAAAAAAAACCAAATTCACAACATTTTTGTTTTACTAATTTTTAGTATTAATTTGGATGTTGCAGTGGCAAATACATTGTTCCTTGATTCTCCTGCTGGTGTTGGTTTTTCTTATTGTAACAAATCAACAGATCTGTATACATTTGGTGACAAGAAAACAGGTAATGCAAGTTTGTAACTATGAAGCACCGACACATGACACTGACACGTTCACACTAGTAATAATTTGAGAAAATTGGATAATTGAATTTATCCGCATAATTTGAGAAGATTTGACTTGTTAATATGTATCTGAGATCTGAGTTTTCTGAATTTGCAGCTGAGGATGCATATATTTTTCTAGTTAATTGGTTTGAAAGATTTCCTCAGTATAAGCATAGAGAATTCTACATTGCTGGGGAAAGTTATGCAGGTGAATCTATATTTGACAATGGAATATTGGTTTGTGCAATGAATAATTATTCAATTTCTTAAAAATTAAGTTAACTGGTTTTCAGGTCATTATGTTCCTCAGTTAGCTCAACTTGTTTACTGGAGAAATAAAGGAATCAATAATCCAGATATCAATTTTAAGGGATTTATGGTAAGATTCTTAGGTTCATGCTTTAATCTTTTATGTTAACATAGACAAAACTAGGATCGTTCATGATTCGGTTCAGGAAGAAAACTGAAGCGAACCGAACTGAACTGCGAAAAATCCTCTATGCTTATCAGTTATCACACAACAAAACTACCTTATGATAATCATATATATTCTGTGATTGGTGGCACAGGTTGGAAATGGCGTTACCGATGATTATCATGATTATGTTGGGACATTTGAGTACTGGTGGACACATGGTTTGATTTCAGATTCAACATATAGGAATCTAAGAATTGCACGTGACTTTGGATCATCTCAGCATCCATCAGTGCAATGTATGCAGGCTCTTAGACTTGCAGTTGCTGAGCAAGGAAACATTGATCCATATAGCATTTATACACTGCCTTGTAACAATACCGGATCGCTCAAACGCGGATTGAACGGTCGTTATGTAAGCCTATAAGCTATTAGCTCATTGAACGATTTATCTATTTTGTGAATGCAATCGATTGCGTCTAACTCCTTTTGATCTTCTAAAATGACACAGCCATGGATGTCTAGAGCGTATGATCCATGTACCGAAAGGTATTCTGATTTGTATTACAATCTCCCGGAAGTTCAGAAGGCGCTTCATGCCAATGTAACCGGGATTCCATATGCATGGAAGACATGCAGGTATATTAATATTTATAATGTTCTATTGAGGTCTATAATCCTTTAAGAATTTGGATTTAAGAGATGTTTTTTTTCCTTGACAGTGATGTTGTTGGGAATTATTGGACTGATTCTCCACTGTCTATGCTTCCTATATATCGAGAACTTATTAACGCCGGTCTAAAGATATGGGTTTTCAGGTACCAACCTTAACTAGATACTTCATCTAGTCTTAAAAGGCACATTTATTTGCTCCAAATATACATGTATCTTTTTGCTTATTTGCTCCAAGTACACACACACACACACATACACACACACATGACAATAATTCAACAGTTGACATTTTGATTAATAGTACATCCATGGTGCAAGTGATATCAACTATTGGTTGATTTGATTGACATGTCTTACATTGTCCTCTAATGTTAATTGCTTACTTTAAAAGAGTCAAATCCCATTACTTTTGTTGTGTTTATTCTTAATTCTTAAATAATATACTTATCTTTATTTCAACTTTTCAATCATTGTGCCAAAATAAAGTGAGAATATCTTTGTTCCTTTTAATCATTCATGTTTTCTTAACATGTTTTCTACATGCTCAAATGTGATTAGATGCACATGTAAATTTCTATTACACTGACGGTGCATACAAATTAAATCCTATTCTGTAATATAGAATTGAAACTCTTCTTAACTTTGATATTTTGTCTGCAGTGGAGACACCGATAGTGTAGTTCCACTCACCGCAACTCGATATTCTATTGATGCCTTGAAGCTTCCGACCATCATCAACTGGTACCCTTGGTATGATAGTGGCAAGGTTAGTAGTCCTAACTTCTACGAATACCAACTTCTCAACAGACACTCACTGTTGTGTTTTTTCTATCATCTCTTTATCTGATTAGTGTTAGCTGATACAATTTGTTCTTGTGTGAAGGTTGGTGGATGGAGTCAAGTTTATAAAGGACTCACATTGGTTACAGTAAGAGGTGCAGGACACGAGGTTCCTCTTCATAAGCCTCGCGAAGCATTTATTCTTTTTAGATCATTCTTGGAGAACAAGTACATGCCATCAAGCTAATGGGAAGCATTTGTTCTTTTTTACTTCAAGTATAGAACCAAAAAAGTACCTCACATTCTTAAGAAGAATATAACTTCAATATTCATATACACGGAACAGGCCGAGACAGAATAAGGAATGCATTCCTCATGAGTTCCATCTTGCCTCTTTGCCTGGAAATTTAATTCGATAAATGTACCAATAGCAGTGGTAGCTCTTCTATTTTTATTTGTTATTGAAAATGTGATTATTTTTATGAAAAGTGTTATTCTTTAGTATATAATATTCACTATGCAAGATTAATGTGATATCTTGTGTAAAGAACTGTTCTCATAATGAAAATTTCAAACATTAGTACCCACCTTTCTCTTAATCTGATATTACTTCACACATTGACATAGCTCCTGATTTTGTTCTATTCATGTTTTATAGATTTATCTTTCTGCCTTATAATTAAAATTTGCATAGAAATGGAAATTATTACTGATATGACTCCTTTTGAGAACGTATAATAGTATAAAGTGTATCAAAGGGATTAAACAAGAGTGAATATCAATTTTAGTCAATGAGAAAAATTGCGAGACTTAATTTGATTTCTGAAAGAAAAAAAACTGGAAAACATACAAAATCCATTACTAACATTATTTGTCTGCTCCTACCCTGCCTGCTGCACAGGGATCTGTCATTTATTAATCTGAGCCACACCTCTAACTTACATCAGTTGGTAATGATGCTCTAATATGGCAGCAAAGCCATATCACGGGGATTATTCGGTAATGACTCATTTGTCATTTGTGATACTGTTGCGACTGAAACCGCACCTGCTGTGAAAATAGAAGATAGTAGTCATGGACAAACAAAAAGAATGAAGCAAGCACTGCAACAATGTGTTGACAGTGATGAAGAAAAGGAAGAAAGTATTATTGATCACAAAATCTGAAGTTACAATGTGGAGTTATTCTTACTTATATACAATGTGATTCTAAGAATCAATCTACACAAAAATGTAACTGCAAGTAACAGTCACTAAGGCTTTGTTTGCGAGTTTGGAGGGGAAGGGAAGGGAAGGGAAGGGAAGGAAAGGCTAAAAAGGAAGAAACAAGTGGAAGGAGTAGAGAAGTTTGGGAGGGAAGAAGTTTGAAAGGTTATTTTTTTCTTCATAACACAAAAACCCCCCAATTTGGGGGAACTCAAAAATTGTATTAGATGGGGGTTTGGAGGGTTTATATGAATTCTTCAAATTTAATTAATGTTGTTATAATATTTTTAAATTCATAATATATTAATCATAAGTATTTATTTGTCATTCTCTATAAAAAATTCTTTCTCAAAAAATGTAAAAGATTTCTCTAATTTTCTCTCTATTTCCCTCCCTCCAAAGCCCTCCCTTCCCCTCCCCTCCAAACTCGCAAACAAAGCCTAACTGTTTTCTAACTGACTTGCCTTGTGTAACAAGTTATCTTCCTTAGATGATGAGTCACTGGATTTCACACCCCCCCCCCCCTCAAGCTGGAATGGATATCTATCATACCAAGCTTGTCTTGTAGAGTAGTGAAAGGACCAGGATGTAGGGATTTGGTTAGAATGTCTGCAACTTGGTCTTTGGATGACACAGGAAGTAGGTGAAGAATGCCAGCTTGAATTTTATCTCTTACAACTTGACAATCAATTTCAATATGTTTGGTTCTTTCGTGGAACACGGGATTAGCAGGTATATGCAAAGTTGACTAATTGTCACAATATATAATGAAAGGAGATTTGTGAGATATGCAGGTCTTGAAGTAAATACAAAATCCATTGCCCTTCACATGCAGCTTGAGCCAAAGCACGATACTCAGCCTCTGAAGAGGATCGAGATACAACTTGTTGCTTTTTACTCTTCCAACTACTGAGAGAATTTCCAATAAAAAAGCAAAAATCTGTAGTAGATCTTCATAACCCTTTGAGACAAAATGACAAATGTCATGGAATATTGTTGGAATAGAAAATCAAAAAGGCAAAATCTCAAATTTCAGCTTCAATTAGTTTAATGATAGAAATAATTTGTGCAGAAGTAATGAAAAATAAGGTAGATAAAATATAGAAGTGTGAAATCTTGGATGTTTTCAATTATAGACAATGAAATATTTGATATTTCGTTGCCTCTGCAACACAAAATTTGGTACTGTAATTTGTTGAACAGAACCAAATTAAATTAAAATAGCTAATGGAGGTAAGTGTAATTACATTTTGCATTCTTTATGCTCTTCCATTGCAAAAATTTCACTCTTCATGTACCTTATTATTCTGCAGAACTACCTTCTCATCGCCACTTTGATCAGCACGAGTCTTGTATTTGGTTGCTATGTACTTGTTCAGGTACTTTATTATCATTAGAAAAGTATATAAAAAATATTTAAAATGTTCAAGAATTTTACATATTTGAACCATAAATATAGTACCTTGTGTTAAAAGAAAGTTATTTCTGATTGAAGTGCTTTAGATTTAGGTACTAGTGCCTGGATTTATGAATTGAACAAAGATTTAGGTTCAAGAATTTGACACACTTGAACCATAAATATACATTCCATCTTAATTCTAAAAATTTGAGATTCTAAAAGCTTAATAACAAAATTAGCAAAGTGTTAGATCAATATAAGTGCTTATGCATAAACTGTTCCTATACAAGAAAAAATGAAGTGAAATTCTATTCATATAAGCTAAAAGCTGTTTTCGTATTCTATCTTGGAGAGCTTATGAAAATAAGTTGAAAACATGTCATAAGCTGTTTCCATAAATTTTTTCAAACAGTCTCACTAGTATTTATGACAGTAGGTAAGCTCAAAAAGCCAATCAAAACAGACCATAAGTCTGATATCACAAATTGGCACTTAGTTGTGTTTTAGAATTCTTGTTGCAAGGGAGTCATATAGTCATTCATATTTTTATTTCAAATTCTTGAGTTATGAGTATGTTTATGCAATATGACTATTTAAAATTTCAGAACTAATTCCCTACACTTATCACTTACAAGTTAACTAGTTTATGTCAATTCATTAGCTAATCCATGATCAATTTTTTATTTTTTTTTATTTTGTTTCCTATATGAAACAATTTGTAACAGATTGGGGAAACATGCTCCCACGACATCAATGACTGTGGTACGGGGCTGCAGTGTTGGAATGCAACTCGCAAAGCCGGTGTACACGAGTCTGAACTTCAAGTCCTATTTCACAAGTCCATAGTCCTCACCATACATTTATTTTATATATTTTTATTCCATAGTTGCTAAAATAAAACTTTGTATAAGATTAATTATTGTGCATGATTTGTATGTGTAGGTGATGGAGCTTCCATTCAATCATTACTCATGGCTTACAACTCACAATTCTTTCACTTCGAGGGCAGCAAATTTGAGTTTAAACTCTCAAATTTCGTCGGTCACAAACCAGGAAGGCTCCATCATAGATCGGTCTGTTTTATTTTGATACTTGTTTTATGGTCGTGGATTTATTTTGAGACTTATTCAATACTGTTTGAAACAGATGCACTTGAGGTAATCAATGGATTGAACTCGACAAATAATTGATTTATCAGAATTTGGTGCTTTATTAAAAAGTGCAAAGGCAATTCTCACCCAAAATACAAACTATGATATTAGTTTTATCCGGAGACAAGCGTAGTTGCTCGTTCTATAGCAAGAGTGGCTACATCTTTGTTTGCAATGATTTTAAAACCATTTTTTTTTCAAAGTTGACTTGAGTCAAGTGAATATATTCATGTTAGGTGAAATGAAATATACTATAGAGAGGTGTTTGTCTCACTTTCATATATGGATTGTTAATTGTTAATGTATATTAATCATTTTATATACTATAAGGTTGGTTGCAATTGCATAAAGTGGCATTGAGCATGATGACGACACAATCACAATCACATTTTGAAACCTCAATTATGATGTTATTAATATTATACTCCAAAAAGTAGTAAAAGAAGATCTATCTTTGCCTCAAAGATGGAAACTTTGAGACACCCCATTCCCATGTGTGCCACTCTGCTAATATAAAATGCATAAGCAACAAAGAAAATTCAAAGCATTGATCATTAGACCAATTGCATGGTGCTATTTGATTTTGAAGCACAAACACAAACATCATATACGACACTAACGCGAACACATCAACATCAGTTATAATTTATGTAATTAAATGTGTCAGTGCCGTATCGGTGAAGAGTCGGTCCTACACACATAGTGCTAACTAACAACCCACTATGACAAATATTTGTACTTTCTTGATTACAAATACCACATTTTTAAGTACCTCACTTCCTCACTTTCTTTATTACTTTGTTTTGGTTTTTGCAACACTATTGGTTGATATGAGTTATTCCATTTCCATATTCTATGTTGTTTTGTTTTTGTCCATTTCCTATTTGGAAATTTCATTGGCTTCTAACATAGAAGATCAAAAGAGAGATAAAATTAGTTGGTTACCAGGGCAACCAAAGAATGTTGGATTTGAACAGTATTCAGGTTATGTGACTGTGAATGAGAAGAGAGGTAGAGCATTGTTTTATTGGTTGATTGAAGCACCGCTGAATCGTGGACCCGATTCAAGGCCACTGGTTTTATGGCTTAATGGTGGTCCTGGTTGTTCTTCTATAGCTTATGGTGCTTCCGAAGAAATTGGCCCTTTTCGTATTAGGCCTGATGGCAAGTCCCTTTACTTGAATCCTTATGCTTGGAATAATTGTAAGTCAAATTTTTATTAAGTGATATTTAGTTCGGTTCTTGTTACTTCGATTCGTTTAAATAGAAAATAATATTTTAAATATTTTATTATTTTGGCCGTTGCAGTAGCAAACTTACTATTCCTTGATTCTCCTGTTGGTGTTGGTTTTTCTTATTGTAATAAATCAGAAGATATGCACACATTTGGTGACCAGAAAACAGGTAATGTAATTTGTTACTACGAGGCACAAACACAGACACCTGATACGACAGTGACACGTCTACACTTGTAATAATTGAATGTAACCACATGTGTCGGTGCTAAATAGGTACCAATTTATGGTAAATAGTTTTATAGCAATGAGATTTATCATGTTAATATGTATCCGGGGTCTCGAATTTTTTGACTTTGCAGCTGAGGATGCATATATTTTTCTAGTTAATTGGTTTGAAAGATTTCCTCAGTATAAGCATAGAGAATTCTACATTGCCGGGGAAAGTTATGCAGGTGAATCTATATATTTGATAATTGATATATCAGTTTTTCATTTATCAATGGAATATTTGTTTGTACAATGAAGAATTACTCAATTTCTTTAAAACCTAATGATTTTCTCAGGTCATTATGTTCTTCAGTTAGCTCAAATTGTTAACCAGAGAAATAAGGGAATCAATAATCCAGTTATAAATTTTAAGGGATTTATGGTAAGTTTTTTAGGTTCATGTTTTGATCTTTTATATTATAACATGAACACAAGTCACAACACAACTACTTATAGTAATCATATTCTGCGATCGGTGGTACAGGTTGGAAATGGTATGATCGATGATTATCATGATTATGTTGGGACATTTGAGTACTGGTGGACACATGGTTTGATTTCAGATTCAACATATAGGATGCTAAACATTGACTGTGATTTTACATCCATTCAGCGTCCATCAGCACAATGTTGGCATGCTCTTACAGTTGCAGATACTGAGCAAGGAGACATTGATGATTACAGCATTAATACACCACTTTGTAACTATACTGCGTCGCTCAAACGTGGCTTCAATGGTCGTTATGTAAGCCTAATATATATGCTTTCAACTGATTCACCTTGCTCACAAAAACCATAACATATATTAGTAAAAGTGTTTTTAATGATTATTTTTTCTTGTTTTCTTTTCCTCTCCATTCAGCCATGGATGTATAGAGCATATGATCCTTGTGCTACAAGGTATTCTGATGTGTATTTCAATCGACCAGAAGTTCAAAAGGCACTTCATGCCAATGTAACTGGAATTTCATATGACTGGAAGGCATGCAGGTATATTATTTTACTTTAATAAATAAATTGATATTTAAAATGTTCTATATAATTCTATCATAATTTTGAATTGAAAGGTTTTTTTTTTCTTCTTGTCAGTAATATTGTTTTGAAGTATTGGACTGATTCACCATCGTCTATGCTTCCTATATATCAAGAACTTATTAATGCCGGTCTACGGATATGGGTATACAGGTACCAACTTTAACCTTTAAAAAGGTACATGTATTTGATCTAAATTATCCTCATGTGAATTGCACGAGTCTTGTCTTCTTTAACTTTCATATTTTGGCTGCAGTGGAGACACTGATGCTGTAATTCCACTGACCGCAACTCGATATTCAATTGGTGCGTTGAAGCTACAAACCATAATCAATTGGTACCCTTGGTATGATAATGGCAAGGTTGGTGCTAACTAAACTATCACATGTAGTTGTTTTCTCAATCATGTCAAAGGCGATTAAGCCACAAACGAGTTTATAAAGAGGGATGCCCCTTACATTACAAACAAATTTTGTAAGAATAAGTTACGCGAATATAAAAAGCTTATATTGTACCATAACTTATCCATTCAAGCCCCCAACCAAATTATCTATGCACAAAAAGAAATAAGGCCTAAATTGTTTTTTATAAAGAGCGACACATTTCACCCGACATGTAGATTTTGTAAGGATTAGTTAGACTAACTATATGATAATTTGGTCTTTTGCGAAGGTTTGTGGATGGAGTCAAGTTTATAAAGGGTTAACATTGGTGACAGTAAGAGATGCCGGACATGAAGTTCCTCTTCATAAGCCTCGCGAGGCATTTATTCTTTTTAGATCATTCTTGGAGAACAAGTATATGCCATCAGAAGAATAAAAAATGTACCTCACATTCTTAAGAAGTATATAACTTCAATATTCATATACATGGAACATATTGAGACAGAATAAGGAATGATGCATTCCTCATGATTTCCATCTTGAATCTCTGCATGCAAATTAAATTAGTATTTGATAAATGTACCAATAGCAATAGTAGTGGCTCTTCTTTATATAGGAGTAGTTTTCAGTTTTCACAATGCAAGATAACTTGTGTAATAAACTGTTCTCATAAATGAAACTGAAAAGTTTAAGCTTTGCATTTTGTTCCTTGATTTCAATCATTACTAGTAGTCATATTTTTTTAATGTGATATTATTATAATGACGAATATATTGGAACTTTGGAAGATCTACTTTGATGGTTTCTCAATCCACCCTGTGAAATGTGGCGATTTACCGGAAGCACATTTACGTATACTTCCGATAATAACATACTTTTATAGATTTGAATCTATAAAAAAAGACCAGTTGAAAAATTGTCATATTATTCAATAGAAAAATGTTCATGTTACAAAGGCCAATTCACAAAGTGAGTTGTGCTAATAATAAAATTTGCATGGGTTTTGTCCATGTTATAAATGTGAGCCATTACTTATTATTTTTTCATGAATTATTTCATTCCCCCTAACAACATGAATCTATTCCCTTTGACTCAAGTCAACTTCGAATAAATTCGATTTTAACATAAGCAAACACATTTCACTCTAAGATGACAAAACATCAACCTACTTAAAAATGATCATGAATCGTTAACATACTATTAAATTAAACACTTTTATTTAAATTCGAATTCAGAATCTTACAGTTGTGTGCATAAATTTTTATGATTGTCATTTCGTAAAAAAAAAAAGAAGATAATCACAAATCACTTTATCTTGCTCTCTAATTCAATATTATGCACATGCGTGTCTATGTGCAGTACCATGTATTTTTTACTCTCAAAATTGGGTAATATATGTATGTGGGAAAAGGGTTGGTGGAATGCTTTTACAAAATAGCTTTTTTATTTTTGAATTTTAAATTCCAAATGGTAAAAGACAATACATCAACAACACAAGGTGCTTTCTAAAGTATATTTGTCATGGAACTCCTTATGGATGGAGCCTAGAATACACATCACACATGGTATATAATATCACATTAAGATTAGATGAGACAGGATAAGAAAGAAAGAGAGTCCATATTATTCCATATACTATTTTCTATTCTATATATAATAACCAAATCAGATTCATGATCTTGCTTCACAAAGAAGTCCAATTGGGGTCCATATATAACCCAAAAACTAATATGATAGTTACCAAAATGACCATCAATGGTTCTTAATTCTTTGCTTGCCTTGCCTAAATGCATATGGAATTTATGCCTTTGCAAATTGTTCTATAACTCAAGACAAGATATATATGGATAAATAATACGTCAATCAAAACATTTAGCCTGGAAAATTAGTTAAGAGTCGCACATTAGATGAGATAAAATCTAAATATTTACTTCGTCACAGTATAAGTCAATTTTGCCAGCATTAAGTTAGACTTAATCTAAATTTGAAGACGGTACCAGAGTGATATATTTCAAAACTGATTTTGTAACTTTGACCAAATGGAAATTCTAAAAAGACATAAAGAAGGGCAAAATTGTCATTATGAAAGAAACAATCACTTCCTTAACAACTAAGAAGTACAATGTCATGATCATTCACTCATTTACACATATACTTCAACTAAAGTTTCTGAATACACCCCCTTTTAAATAGACATAAAGAAGACATTGTAGAGATCATAAACTAAGAGTGAGAGACATGTATAGGTTCAGCAACACAGTGATAGGGTTCTTAAACTTGTTAACACTATTAGCATCCATACCAATAATTGGAGCAGGATTATGGATGGCAAGAAGTAGCACAACTTGTGCAAATTTTCTCCAAACACCACTTCTTATAATAGGTTTTATTGTACTTGTGATATCATTAGCTGGTTTCATTGGTGCTTGTTTTCATGTGGCATGTGCACTATGGTTGTACTTGGTGATTATGATGATCATAATAGTAGCATTATTTGGTTTAACTATATTTGGTTTTGGTGTGACTAGTAAAGGTGGGGGTGTGGAAGTGCCTGGTAGATCTTATAGTGAATATCATCTTATGGATTATTCACCTTGGTTGAAGAAAAGAATAGAAAATCCTAAGTATTGGAATACTTTAAAGAATTGCATTTTGGGGTCTAAAACTTGTGACAAACTTGCTTCTTGGACACCTTTGGATTATATGCAGAATGATATGTCTCCAATACAGGTACAAATTACAATTAATTTAAGTAAATAACTAGCTTAATCTCTTGCTTATTTTTTTGTGTTAATCTCCTGTTTTATTTTGTTCTAATTGTTTTTGGCATGTGTGTAAAGAAGAATAATTTTTGTGTTGGTATATGTGTAAGCAAAATAAAATTCTCAAAGAAAGTTTGTGTTAAAAAATTACAAAGGTAAATTAAAAAAATGTTTAGAGATTTACAATGAAAGTTTCCGAACCTAAATCTTTTACGACCGTTGTATGGTGCAATAGTACGTTCTCTAGTTCTAACGGTTCTTACTGATGCACCGTAGATCTAGGTGATACAAATTCTAAATTTTTTCCTATTTTTTTTACTAGCTACTTATTCTAAATTTAAAAGGACTAAAGATTAGAGACAGACAGAATAATTAATGAGAAATTTTGCACGTAGTAATTTTTTAGAAATATGTTACTACGACTAACTATTCAAAAAAAAATGTTACGAACAACTAAGGTTTTCCAACTTTACAATAAATTTTTAAAAGCCTAACTAGGTGCAACAAAATAACAAAAATAAGTTGTTTTTTTTAATGTGATAAGTTGTTTTTATTATTAATGTGAAATTGATTAATCATGGTTGTGTTGGATTAATGTAGTCAGGATGTTGTAAGCCACCAACTGCTTGCAATTACAACATGGATTCAGTGATGCTAACACAAGATTCAGATTGTTACAAATGGAACAATGCACCAACATTGTTATGTTATGAGTGTGATTCATGCAAAGCTGGTGTACTTGAAGACATAAGAAGAAATTGGCATAAGCTATCAGTTCTCATTGTTTCCATGCTTGTTCTTCTTATAGGAATTTATTCAATTGGATGTTGTGCTTTTAGAAATGCAAGAAGAGCTGAAACTGATTATCCATATGGTGAAAACCGGATGACCAAAGTCCGACCCAGATGGGATTACCATTGGTAAGTACAATATATGGTTCATATTAGATCCTTAAAGGTATAATTATAAATTATTCAAAAGTTAGGGGTAAAATTACAAAAAAAATAAATTAGTTCAAGTATCTAATTACAAGTTATTATTGACTATTTTGTGGACAAAATTGCAAAATTAGTTTAAGGCTTAATTGCACTTTTAATTTTCTTTTGTGATGCGATAGTCCCTCCAATATTTTCGTCCAAATTTTTATAGACGTGGCTTATCTCTTATATCCAACATGACTTTTCTTTAAAATTAAAAACGCTAAAAAATTTGTAATACTAGGAATTTTATTCACTCTCAGTCTCTCACATATACAAAGCTGATTTTAGGCGTTTTCATTTTTTTTTAAAGAAAAGTCTCACTTGTTATAAGAGAATTGATTGTTACCTGCTAGCTCATTAAATGATGTTACATTAATGTATTTTGGAGAAAAATGAGACGTACTACCAAATCACAAATGAGAAAAAACATAACAGGTCAAACTTGTTAAAAAGAAGCGGCGGGTGAAAATCGCAAAATCCCAATAGTTAGGGACCAAAGTGCAATTAAGAAAATAAACACATTAGGCTAAAAATTTATTGGCAATTTGGGATGAGTATAACTTTTTTGTTTTCCACGTCAGACATTACTATTTCAAATGCTTTAGGTTGAATTATTGAACATTGTAAATTGTAATCTGATAAGTTTATACTTTTTTGTACATGGAATTGTGGGAAAGATGCCTAATATGACTGTTAAGTGCTTTTTACCACAGGTGGAGATGGTTGCATGACAGGAAAGAACAACTTTATTAGCTGATAAGCTCTCTACCATCCATGCTTAGGTTAGGTTGGTGGGTGCTCTCCATGGATTGTGACAATTCACTAATTTCACAGTGTATGGTATTGGACATAGAGGAGGTCTCAAGGCCATTGTTTTGTTTCTACTTTTCTAGTAACAACTTACTAGTTGGCTGCTTTTTTGTACAAAACTTAATTTTGCTTTATCTCAAATATCATATCATAGCAGACAATTGCTTTATTTTGCCTTTTCTCATTTAAAGTTAGTACTTAGTAGGTTGAATTATGCAATGAAATTGGAAAAGAATAGAATACTAATGCAACATGTACTAGGTGTATCTTTGGTTTCAATTCTCATGCCAGAATTGATTATGGACGTGTAGAATTGATTCTGGCTTGTTTGATTTCTTAAAAGTATATAATTGATTCTGCCTCCAAAATTGATTCTACTTGAAGCTAGAAATCGTAACTTCTGATTCTAGAATTGATTTTTATACTCAAAATTGTTGTTCAATTCACTTTTGCATAAAAATATTCAAATATAAATCACTTTAATTTAAAATCAATTTTGGCCAGAATCAATTTTACAAATCAATTCTGTCAAAATTAATTTTTCTCATTACAAAACCAAACATACACTAAAAAAAGCAATTCACGACCAATTTCAAGTGAAAATTGAGATGGTAAGATAAATATATGACTTTGTATTTTTAATTTTACCGTAAACTAATGAGAAAGTGACAATTTTTTCGCAGGTAAGATAAACACGCCACAAATTATAAGTTATAACCCATTATTATTAAGTTCATTCATTTTAAGATAATCTGTACACCTTTAATGCTTAGTCATCTAATCACTTTCACCTCCACAAATACACATTGACGTTGGCCGCTCGTGGACCCTCTAACATGGATAATGTTGAAAAGGTTGTTATCCACAATTTTGTCCATTTCTGATTAACTTTAAAATTTAAGTACTCTTTTCACTTTAAGGGTCTGTTTGGTTCAATTGAGAAGGAGGGGAGGAGAGGGGAGGTGAGAGATTTATTATGTTGACAAAATTACCCTCATTTTTTTATTAAAATTCAAAATTATCCTTGTTGAAATATTAAAATTCTAGGTTTTATTTTTTTTTACAACAAAAAAAATTTAGGTTTTCTACTCATTAGATTTTTTTTTTGGTTATATATCCATTAAATTTTTTTTTTGATGTAATATATCCATTATAATTTAATCCTTATTTTGAGTTTATAAGGTTAAGAGTAAAAAAGTAAATTACTTCTCCAAAATTTAAAATATTCCCTCACCTCCCCTCCCCTCCAAAAACTTCGAACCAAACGGACCCTAAAATATACTCCTCCGTCCAAAATGTAAACAAAAGTTTGTTAACAAAAGTAAATGTATTTGGTCTAAATCTTTAACCAAATATTTCTTTGACCTATTTTTACTTATATTTTGGGACGGAGGGAGTAAGTAAAAATAAATAATAAAAAATTAATATATTTGGTCTAAATTTTATACCAAATATTAATTTTTGTTGACCAATTTTTACTTATATTTTATTATAGAGAGTATCTCTCGTATGAGTTATTTGTTGGAACTTTTATTTATGAACGGAAACAAATTATATAACCGTCATTTAAGTGATAGATCATGACCTTGATAGTTATTTTGTTGAACTAAATCTCATTAGGTTATCATAGAGAAAGGATCCTCTCAATTGAATCGAGGAATATAGTAAATTTGTGACCCTTGATTAGACAAGTGAGAGAGAAGAAATAAAAGAAAAATGTGGATTTAAGAGTAAGATCTAACAATTGAGAAAATTGAGGAAACGTTCAATGGAGAGAATCTTTTCGAGTTATCATGTGTTTAACTTCGACATACTTTTAAAAATTACTCTCAGTTGACTACTAATTTTTTTTTTTTGTAGTCACTTGGCTACTATTCTGTCGAAGTTGGACCTTCATACAACACATGCTTGAAAGGTCCTTAAAAATAGGTGTACGGTCGAATTTATCTTTTCATGTGAATAACATTAACCAACAACTTCGAATCACTTTCAAATTGAACTCGATCCAAAACTCTATATCAAGCTTCTTTCATGGTTAAAAATAAAGCTCATGCTTCTCCCTCTAAAGTTGAAATCACATATTGTGGCCATTGTGTCATTCTGGCCATTAACCATTCATTACTACCACGAAAACACAATCCCAATGAGATTTTCCTAGAGCCAATAACGAAAGCAACATCAACGTTGCATTTTACCCAGCCCAGAGTTAGTTTTTTCCCACCGTAACAACCCTGGTTCTGCAACCATACTCACATTGTTGCACTGTACTTTATGAACCAAATATCAATTATTTCAAGCATCGAATGTCTGTCTTCCAATTTGGGTCGACATTTGGACATTGTCATTCCAAATTTATCATTACGATTATGCCAAATGCACCATAGTAACATATCCACTCTTCCAACCGTACCACTATTCTCGTTGCTGCACAAAGCGAAAATACGATCCATAGCAACAATTTGCTAGTACTTAAATCCAACGTCTTAATTTGGTTCTTTATAAACTCGGTCACATTTTTAGAGTCTGTTTGAATTTGACTTATTTATGAGCTTATGAAAATAATTTATACAAATAAATAAACTTTTATGTTAATTCACTAGTTTTCACTTTTTACTAACAAAAATTATATTTTTATAAGTTGTTTCTTACAAAACTTATAATAATACTTAAAAAACTATTTATTTGCACACGATATTTTCCACAAACTCAAGAATAAGTCAATCAAACGGATACTTAGGACTCGTTTATATTAACTTATTTTTGAACTTATGCAAAATAGCTTATACAAATAAATAAAGTTTTATGTTAATTTATAAATTCTCACTAATAAAAATTATATTTTTATAAGTTATTTTTTCACAAACTACCTTAACAAACTTATAAAATATATAAAAACTTATTTATTTGCATAATCCATTTTAATAAACCATTTTAATAAGTTTAAAAATAAACCGATCCATACGGAGCCTAAGATTTGATTAGGCTTAAGAAAGATAATAGCGAAATTACTTTTTTTTTTTTTTGTGTGGAGTGAAGTTACATAACGCACACAGAGGCCACACCAAAATCTGGAAACTCATCGTTTCATAATCATTTTTCTTGAAAATTCTAAAACAGAAAAAAAATAAAAAATAAATCTCTCTCTCTCTCTCTCTCTCTCTCTCTCTCTCTCTTCGTTCAGTTGATTAAAATCTGAGCCGTTGATCTTTTTTCCTCTTCTGATTAGGCCTCCGTTTTGATCTTGATCCCCATCATGGAGGTCCGATCAAACCCCACCGCCGAAAATTCCTCCGACCAATCTCCGGCCACTCGCCACCGTCGATCATCCCCCGTCTCATCCAAGAAGCCTCTCGCTTCTCCTCTTCCTGTTGACACAACATCCGTTACTCAGAGGTTAACTTAATCTCTCTCTGTTCCCTTCAATTCAAACTCCCTCAATTATTTCTAAATTTGTTTTGATTTTTGTGTTTCATTCTTTTTTGGCTTTATGTGTGACTTTAATTTACGGATTCTGATTAGAATTTTCCTGATTCATGTATGAAATTTGATTCCTTTGTGTTTATTTTTACTCTTTTTGTTTTAAGTTTTTGATATGGTTGAACTTGCAGTTTATATATTGAGCTTTTTCATATGTATAGCTTTTGATGGTTTTATTCATCTATGATTGCAGATTACAGAAGGAATTAATGGCTCTCATGGTATGTATCTCTTTGCTTTTAAGCTTCATCAATATTATTAGTAGTATTGTTATAATTAGGATTTAATTAATATACACTGTCGGTGTAGAGATGTTTTACACTGTCGATCAATCATAATAGTCTGACACTAAAAATGTTTGACTTTAATCATAGTTACTTTTAAAGTCACACACATAATTTGTTGTGAATTGTTGATAGTGTAAAACATTTTACAGCAATAGTGTATCAAAATTAAACTTTATTTAGCATTATTAATGAGCAACTTGAAAATTATGATCATTTTCATTTTTTGTAAAATTCTGTAGAGTGGATAGTGGTATCATATTTTAAGTTTCATAAGTGCAATTGCATTGGCTTACCTATTGTGAACTTATGATGTTTGTATAAATTTCTTGTATTTGAATGCCAAACTTTATGCTTTTAAGCATAACACCGTTGCGGAAATTAAAGACTTGAGAATTGAGACCAATATAGATAGATGTAGCTTTCTGTTACTTTGTGGTCGATGTCTGCTAAACCCATGGAATATACTATGTTTAATGGTACCCTATCGGCTATATACTTCAGCACTTACATTTTTTCCCAGTAGAAGTGTAGAACATTGAATTCATTGTCAAATTTATAATGTTGCGTCTGTTTTGTAAAACATTAGCTTGTGACTGCAGATGTGTGTACTCGTGAAGCAGATATTTATACTCGGGAAGCTTTACAATAATGAATAATAGTTAGCTTGATTGTAATAAAATGTGTTAGTTATAGTATTATCAGGACTAACTGGATTTATTACTGCTTTGTTGAGTAAAAGTTATGCTCATTACAGTATAAATGGAAATGGCTGTATTAGACAACTCACCCTTATTATATCAAATTTAGGGCCAACATCCTTGAGTTTTGTGAACCCACATGTACGTTTTTAAATCAGCTTCTATATTGGGTTGGGAAATCATGCGAAATATGATTTGTTGGGTATCCTTATAAAAGAAACTAAGGTTATAGTTGCTTTCTTTATATTCACATTATAATTCGTTATCTTGTTCTCACAGAGATGACCACTCTTTCTAAATGTTGATATTTACTTTTTCTGCAGATGAGTGGGGGCGATCTTGGAGTATCTGCCTTTCCCGTTGGTGAGAATATTTTTACATGGGTTGGCACAATTGAAGGTGGTAAAGGAACTCTGTATGAGGGTTTATCTTATAAACTCTCCTTACGTTTTCCCAATGACTATCCTTTTAAACCACCGCAAGTGAAGTTTGAGACAACATGCTTTCATCCAAATGTTGACCAGTTTGGCAACATATGTCTGGACATCTTTCAGGTATTCATGAACTTAGAGAACAAACGAGCCTAGTATTAGCACATGTAGATGAAATATTCAATTTTTCCATTACCCGTGCATTTACTGCTGTGGATCTACCATCTACCAATTTTTGTACCATGGATGCCTAGTATTAGCACATGTAGATGAAATATTCATTTCTTTCATACTGTGTTTTTGTAGGACAAGTGGTCTTCAGCATATGACTGCAGAACGATTCTTCTGTCTATTCAAAGTCTATTGGAAGGTCTGTTCTTCATTTATTTTACGACTTCCACAGCCACCTTTTTGTGCTTGTCTGATCAATTATTTCTAACAACAGAGCCTAATCTGGAGAGTCCTCTAAACAGCTATGCTGCAGAGCTTTGGAATGATAAGGAAGGTAAAAAATATTTTTCCACTGTACAACACATATGTTTTCTGATTTAATTATCTAAACTTCCAACTATTTTTATTATCGCTTAGTTGCTCCAAAGTTTATTTCATTCCATCGCTATTTCAATTACTCTGTTTCCGGAGGGTTCTAAAACCCTTATTACCTTATCAGCTTCCTTATTAACATATCTAGTGCTCTAGTAGAAGATTGTAGGTTTAAACTTTGTAGAGTTTGTTGAACGTGCATATTTTAATTGGCATATATCATGCAGATTTCAAGAAAATGGTGCACAAACAGTATTTAGCTGGAGAAGCACCTGAAAGTTGATTGATACAATTCCAAAAAGCTGACGACTGTCAAAAGAAAATTTCTGTAGCCTATAAATTTGCCCATTTTTTTGTATGATGCTTTGGTATTGTAATATGAAACTACATAAATCTTATGAAAGTCTTCTGATGACTTTGTGTATAATAGTTGTAAAAAAATCCTTTGCAAAGGTGCAGAATGACTCGATAGCCATGATTATGTGGCTTACATCAATATATTCATTTTACATAATACAATTACTACATTATACCTCGCTTTTTAAAGCTGATGCACGGATTTCATCTGCATACATTATACCTCTCCTTCCAATTTGTCTACATCTCTCTTAATTTCACTCTCTCATGATCATTTAATGAAGTCTATTCATCAAGTTGTGTCTATTTTAATATCATTTTTCTTGATGAATTTTGTGCATATAACAAAACATATCGATTCGAAAAGCAGGTTTGAAAACTTGCAAACATGCGGTGTGTTCTGTTTGTTGGATGCTACAAACAGAGGCCAGAAAAAAATAAAATGGAGATGCGGGGTATCGATCCCCGTACCTCTCGCATGCTAAGCGAGCGCTCTACCATCTGAGCTACATCCCCATGACGTTTCCAATTGCTTTATTATCCTATTTATTCATACATACATCAGGAAACTGGTGAAACAGCAATTTATATTTTTAAATTAAAGAATGTCAATAATTAGTCTCTCCATCCGAATATCACTTTCCTTCAAAAAATCTGAATATCACTTTAAAAATAAAATTTAATGTAAAACATGAATATTACCTTCAATAGTTTCTTGTTGCATAAAAAAAGGTGAAAATTTTAATTGACTTTCTTTAATTTAAATTACATCGTAACAAATTATAAAGGTTAAGGCCACTCCCAAGCAATATCTCAGTGCAGTACTTATCCTCAGAACAGACTTGCTTGGAATTACTTTGAATTGTCTCGCCTTTGTTGCTCACCTCCAATTTCCGGTGCTGCAAACCGCTAGCAAGGAGAGGAGAATGCTTCGGTACTACATTGGAGTGATTGGGTTTTTGGTTTTGAAAGGTGTAGGTGTAATTCAATCCAACTTTAGTCGAGGTACCAATCAATCAACTAACTATAGATGTAATCTTTACCTGCCCACAGTAGTTTGGAATCTCGACTAAAGTTGGATTGAATTACACCTAAAAATGCCTCATTTTAATTGTTATTTGGTTTTAATGATTCTGAATGAGCATGTTGAAGGCCAAATATTTGGAATGCTTCCACAAAAGATGTTTTTAATTGTCCCAATTGAGTCACTTCCCTTCTCTTTCCCCCATCCCCTTCTCTCTTGTTAATTAGCCAAAGAGTTCGTTGACCGAAACGACATGCAAAAACATAAGACGGCATGGTACAGGTAATCATGCAAAAATATCTTTAGGGTCTATAAATTTTCTTTTGAGTAACCACTAAAAAAAACTAATCATGTTTATTTGTAGAGACCAACAAGGGATGATTTATAACATGTTATAAACCTACCATGCAGTTGTATAATCAATATATGTGATAAGTACACAAGACAGCTCAATTATCTGAAACAAGGAAGAGAAACTTCATCCTCATGAAGATCACAGTCCAAAGACAAATGCAAATTAAAATCTTTCTTTAGACAAACAAAAAAATTTCTCATTTCTGTACCAACTGTGATAATGTCGCTCATGATAGTTTCATTTTGGCTGAACTTATCTGAATTTACAAAATCTAGGGCATTATACAACTCCTGCAGCATTTGTTTGCAACTCCCCTGCACTCTGTGAAGTAGCCAACCTCTCATTAGCCAGCCTTTCTTCCAGTGCTCGGGCACCTCTTTCACTGCAAGAGAAAATCAGTCACAGTGGTGAGTTGCTTTATGCATTATACTTATTACAACAATGCTATGACAGGTGTTGTTTTTTCAGTTTATGAAAATAAAGATCAATTAAATAAGAAACGAAGGCAAAAACATGCAACATTTGTCAACAACTTTTTCTCCTTTCTTTAGCTCAAACCATTTACCATCATGATGGAAAAAAATTTCGGACCTGTAGCTTCTATTGTTTATCTATCGAATTGTCTCTCGTTATGAATTGCGACATGGTAGTAATTTCTAATTTACTACATATACTCAACTAGGTGAATTAAAAGCACAGAAAAGGGAAATTACCGTCTCCTAGATGCCTCAATGGGGTCAGAACCTGGCAAAGGTTCACTTCCAAGATTGTAATCTTCAGCATCATTAGAAGCATCAGATCTTCCACAGAGCATTCGATGAAATATTGATGCAATAGGATCTATTACCGGTCTACAAGGCAGCACATATAAGAAAGTAGAAGTTGCTCAGAAAGACTAAAAGGAATTTCTAGTCATAATGTATGACAAGCAAACCAAAATCGTAACTTACCTTAAAACCTCTGGGAAAAAGGTAGAGAATGCAAAATCCTCACTTGGGTCACCTTTATGCTTTGTTTCTGGCTTCCTTTGCCAGTATCTCAGGTAAATCCAGCTCATATATGTACCAAATATTACAGTTGGGAGATATGTTGTTGCCTCTATTATCCAGAAACTCATAGCAATACAACACAATAAAGCGATAGATGGTAGCCACTGAACAGAAAATAAAAGTGGCACAATTTTTAGGGCCTCCTCATACACCGATTGTTGCAGGCAAGTAAATTAAGTAATTAGAAGTTAAAGAACAAGGTGAGAACATCAAACCTTCATTTTTATCTTGAGGAAAGGAATCTCTTGATCTGGTATAATTTGCTTGATGCTAACCAAGAAGCCTGATATAACTCCATGAAATCCAGAAAGTGGCGTATAGCTAGAACATTGTAAAAGTATAAGATAACAAATAGTTGGACTAATGTGCAAATGGCACACATAGAATTCTAATATGATTTTAAAAGATATAATACAATAAAACTATCATCAACACCTATTTAAAATTTTCAATATTTAAGTTTAGTGTTGAAGTAAAAAGAGACCAAGTAGTCAATCTTCTGCACAGGCTTCCATTAAGTTTCTAAGAGAAACATAGAGTTTCAAAGTGCAGTGCAAGGTCGAGGAAAGAGGGTAATTTAATAAATGACGGAAGAAGATACAATAGAAAACAATACAAGCAACACAAAAAATCTCATAAGGTAATGGATTTCAAACACTTACAGATAAATCTCCTGCCTTGTAATGTAGTATAAAGAAATGGCAGTGATGAAAATGCACGCAGAAGTTAATGTGTTAACAATAAAGATGAACTTTAGAAATTCCCTGGGACCCCATACTGGTTCAAGTAGCTTGCCAATGAACAGAAGACAAACTATGCTGATAACTACCTATAAAAACATATAACTGTCAATTGAGAAGTTTTCCTCGAAGCAACAGATACATTTCAGGAAATGCAATGAATGAAACATTGTAACATAGTTCAATAAAAGAGCAAGTCATACATACCCCATGTACAGTTTGTTCAACGTAACCGGCTGTAATGAG
Source organism: Trifolium repens (assembly GCA_030408175.1). Lineage (NCBI taxonomy): Eukaryota > Viridiplantae > Streptophyta > Magnoliopsida > Fabales > Fabaceae > Trifolium > Trifolium repens. The sequence goes on along the minus strand of CP125836.1, from coordinate 56,638,480 downwards.
GTTCCACGCAAATGGTATAGTCCTGCAAAATGAAACCAACAAGAAAATAACTTCCAAAGCAACTGAACTTATACTTGGTAGGAGTGTATTCTTAAGCAATGAAAGCACCACACCATACATTGATGAAAATAAATGTTATGAAGACAAATTGTATTAAGCAATGCTTTAACACCAAACCAGAACTCAAACTGACGAGACTTCAGAGTCATGGCTCAATTATTTTAACCCACTCAAAAAATTACGGTCGAACTGCTCAAATAACCTAACAATAGATATCACGGCCCATGGTTCAATCGGTTGAACCATCGAGTTCGGTTTAAAAACATCGGTGTTAAATAGGGAGTACCAGGGTAGTTCAACCCTGAGACTCCACACAGTTGTGCTGTATGTAATGCTAATGCTTATACTTGTAGATAGATGAAATGACAAGCCATTGATAACTCACGCACACAAAGTGGATGGACCAGTGTTCGAACCCATGTCATGACGTCTGACACTAACAATTTCAGCATTTTTGCCAGTTGAGGCTAATGCTTATACTTAAGTTAACCATAGTGAATTTGAATAGCACTTGATATTTATGAGAGTTTGTGAAATAAATTTATGAATTATTGAGGATATATTATTATATAGAATAATAAAGGAAATGAAAGTGATTAAACATTTGAATTGAAATTAGAAGGTGAGAAAGAAGGGGTAAATAGGTACCTAGCGGGAATAAGGGCGAGATAGTTGATAGCGGGAGGGAAGAAGTTAAGGAGAAGATGCGCTGCAACGAGGATGAGGGAGAGACCTTTGCAGAGACGAGTGAATCCAGACACCGACACAGACGATAACGTTCTTGTGCCCTGCAATTCCAATCATGAATTGTGATGATGATGATGATGATGATGATGATGATGATGATGATGATATTGGAATGAATGAATGAATGACATTGATTGATAGAGAAATAGAGAGATACATACCTGTGACTGTGAGACAGGAAGCGAAAGAGGAGGAGGCGAGCTCATCGAATCCAGATCGACAATGCGTTCTTGCGATCTCAAATCTCGAATCGGAATCGGAACCGGATAATGATGATGATGATGAGATTCAGTTCAGTTCACCGAGATCTGAATCCACACATACGCTACGCTTAGTTAGTTCTCTGTTTCTATGCACTGCTATACTATAAGGTAAATATGTCTCAAAATAGCAATAAATATTAATTATTATTAGTACAATAACTTCAACATACATAGAAAAATATAGAATACAATAGCTTGAGGGAGAAATAGCGTGTGATGATGTATATAATATGAAAAAGTTAGAGAAAGTGAGTCAATCCTCTCCTTCCATTTTCTCATTCATTTTCTTACCTCCCTGCCTAGCTGAATTGAGATTCCTTGCGGTAAAAAATGTAGACAATTTTACCAATAGTGGTCGGAGTACCGCAGTTTAATCTCCCCACATCTGCCATCAGTAAATGATGAAAACAATTAATACTAGAACTGATTCTGAATCATATTAAGCGGTCCAATAGACCAAATACTGATGGTGGGGGAAAAAATGTAGACAATTTTTAATCAAGTCTCTCTAATTTAAAAGATATTGTTTTTAGTAATTTTATAACTACATTAATTTATACTGTTTAACTTATAATTAATAGATTTGTCAAAAAAAAAAAAAACTTATAATTAATAGATGAGATGTAAAACTGTGTAAAATTTTTTATCTTTCACTTGTTTTCCTGCATGGCAGTTTTAATAGCTAAACTCACTTTTTTTTTTTATATAAATAGCTAAATTCACATTTTAAATATGAAGAAATGTTAAATTTGGAATTTATATTTAGATTATTGCACAACTATCAGCTCTATTGTATTTATAACTTATGTTCACTTTTTTTTGACGGAAACTTATGTTCACTTTTATTCCCTTGTATAAGGGAAAAATGTATTTTCCATTACCGGAAGCAAACCCAAAAATAATAATAATTCCAAATCAGTGTGTTTAAAAAGTAGAATCTTGTATTGCAAAAAAAAAAAGAAGTAGAATCTTGTATGTCATTATTTTCGTGACCCACTCACAGAATCTTGTCTTGTACATAAAAAAAACTTCTAGAGGCCTAGCAAGCAACACATTAATTAATAGATGATCAACACAAGCACTTTGTAATTGTATGTATTCACCCACACGAATATGTGCATTTTGAAATACTCATCTTAATATGTGACATGTGATGCATTCCCCTCCATTTGGCTCTAATAGACATGTGATTGATCACACCAAGTTAATACGTGAAATCCACAAAACTTATCACTTAGTGTACTTGATTCAAAATACCCAAAATCTAATTAAAATGATTCAATTAATGCCCTTTTAATATAGTAACAGAGTTTGTTTCAAGATTCCCTAACCTACTCGCTATCAAGTCACTTGGATTGTGCTTCATAATTCATATACTAAGTCTTGAGCGTGAGAGTGTGTGTTGAGAGAGACAGAGCCTGAAAAATGTTTATAAGCAGAAGATATTCCTCACTTTATAAGCCGATTTTACATGAATTGAGTTAAGTCTAATATAAATATTTTATTTTTAATTATGGTTAGTTTGAAGTAGTGGATAATGCATTCTATTTCGGTCGAGGTTAGTTCAAAATCCATTTTGTTATCATAATTCAATTACTATTCATTTTTTTTAATTTCGCTAAAAAATAAGGGACTGGACATGACAACTTCAGTTTTATTGTGTTTAATTTCAAAATTGTTCCTGGGACTGGCAAACTGGATGCCAAAGGACTGGACAAAAACCTAAATTTTTGTCTCCCACTAAATCACGGGGCAACTTTTTGTCCTCTGTACAAATTGTCTAAAATACCAAAATAACATTTTATCCACCAAACATCGTACAAATACAAAATTTGTTCAACACCTTAAATTATATCTTGTACCGTTTTGTCTTGTATTGTCATGTACTGTTCTGTCAAATATTTATATTTTGCATATCAAACGGTGAGCCATGGCTACACCAAAGATATATATAAAAATGAGAATTAAAAAAACCGAACCCTCCAAGAAAAGGAAAATCTAAAATAAGACATGTCCAACCTATATATTAGACTTAATTCAATTCTTCAAGAATGAAGATTTAGAATGTTGTGTCAACCACGGTCTCTTGGACTCAATTTCGACCGTTTATATCTTCGGTTTGTTCGGGTGCGGGTCTTACGGGTGACGGGTATAACGCGTCGGTTTTAATATATTAGATTGAAACTTTGTTGTTACATCTAAAACTTCATTGATCAAAAAATTATTATTTTCAATAATAGTTTAATATTTCGTACACACTGCAACAAATGATACAATAAAAATGATGAGATGCAGTTATTTTGTTTCAAATTTGTAAATCCAACGACAATAATATATAGTTGATAAGAAGTAAAAATTAAGATAAATCTATAATATTATCTTTCACATCTCATTTATCAACATATTACAAGCATAAACTTGTAAAATATAACATTTTTCTCCTCTATCAAAAATAGATAAAATTAACAAAGCGAATAGTACTACCTCTGTCCCAAAATATAAGACCCTTTTCACTTTTTTACTTGTCCCATTATATAAGAACTTTTTCCAATTTTCAAGTACATTTATTATTTCTTTTCCTCAATACCCCTAATCATGATACATCATTTTCTGCAATTGGTAATAAATACTTTGTAAAATTATCAACTAATTCTCTTTCATAAATGGTAAATTTGTAAAAATAATACTAATAGTCAATACATTTAATATCACAATCAACTTTCTTAATTCTCGTGATTTACCCAAAATGGTCTTTTATTTTGGGACAAATGTAGTATAAGAGATTAAGAGAGAGAAGAGATGCTCGAAACTGAAAACAAATTAATTTGTAATTTTGTAATTGTTCGGTCGGTTTCGGTTATGAGGAGATAAATTTTTAGAGACTCGCACCCGCCCGTATGCAACCGTTCATGAGGTCATATCGATTTAGAGTCGGGTTGCGGGTTCGTGCTCACCTCTAGTGTGAACATAAATTTCAGAAGGAGACGGTGAATACAACAAAAAATGTTAAAGAATGTTATTATTTGATTCAATTATTCATGGTATCAAAACCAATATTCTCATAATCTAATTTTTACATCAACTCTCTTTTTGATAAAGTTGGAACCGAAACAAAATATAGATTCAACTCGTAGAGTTTACTTTATATTAAAATAAAGAATATATAATATATATTTTAACTTATTTAATTTTGAATGTAATCAGAAATTAATAATTTTATTTTTAATTTAGAAATTTAAATTGTGAATAATAGTTAAATAAAATATGAAAAAAATTAATATATTATTAATTTTAAATTAAAAATATTACATAATTCACACTTAATTGATTTTCTCTCATTCTCATTAGGTAAATATGAATATAGTCATACATTTCAATAACAAATAACACAACAACTATATGTCCATCTATATATCTTGTTGTGTCAAAAATCAATATATCTTGTTGTGAAATAATATTGTCTAATTTTATTCATGTATTAAATATGACTATTTGAATCATGTAATTTGAGATTGAATATTATATATAATTGAAATATACAGTGATTGTATTATAAAAAAAATACACATAGTGATTGTATATTTTAACCCCGGTATATTGTTTTATGTTAATTTTACAAAACCCCTATTAGTCTTCTTCTTCTTCTTCTCTCTTTCTTTCTTTTTATAATATTTATTTATATATCTATTATTTATCAAATTGGTTAAACTGTATTTTTGGTCCCTTATGTTTATTTTAGCTTTGAATCAGGTCCCTTACGTTTTAAAAGTTTCAATTTGGTCCCTCATGTTATCAATGTTTGCATTAGTTAGTCCCTTCCGTCAAATTTTTCACTAACTCCGTTTGATCCTTACACGTGACTGACGATTTGGACATGTGGACACTATTTTGGACACGTTTAATGTCATGTGGGGTGCTGACTAAGTAAAAAAAAAAGTTAAAAATAATACATAATACTTATAATAATGAAATTGCCCCCAAAAAAAGTGTCCAAGGTAGTGTCCACGTGTCCAAAATAACTTCCACGTGTCAAAACCGCCAGCCACGTGTAATGAAAAAATTTCATGTGTGTGATGAAAAAATGAACATGAAAACCTAAACTGAAAACTAGTCAGACAGATTGTTGGATGTTGTCTAGTGCTCGCTCGCAGTGTCGTTCCTTTGAGTGACCGCCAAACGTGTAGCCAATTGTTTTTCTGCCGTTTCCTTGACTACATGAGAGACCTTAAGCATGATTTCAGACTGTAGTTTAAGGAATTTGGTTCTCACATTTGTACCAATGTGCAGGATCTAAAGGAGAGTAGAGAATTGGCAAGAGGTGAAGTGGACCTACGAGTTGGCAATGGAGCAAGAGTTGCTGCTTTAGCTGTAGGGACTTATGATTTAGCTTTACCTAGTGGTTTAATAATTCAGTTAAAGAACTGCTATTATGTACCTGCCATTAGCAGGAATATTATTTCCGTTTCTTGTTTGGACAAGTTTGGTTTTTCATTTATAATAAAGAACAATTGTTGCTCTATTTATTTAAATGATATATTCTATGCTAGTGCTCAAATGTATAATGGACTATATGTCCTTGATCTTGAAACGCCAGTCTATAATATTAATACTAAAAGGATGAAACCTAATGAGTTGAATCCAAGTTACATTTGGCATTGTCGTTTAGGCCATATAAATGAGAGACGCATCTCCAAACTCCACAAAGATGGACTTTTGGATTATTTTGATTATGAATCATATGATACATGTAGATCTTGTTTAATTGGAAAGATGACAAAAACCCCATTCACAGGAAAAGGTAAAAGGGCTAATGATCTTTTGGCACTCATACATACTGATGTGTGTGGACCATTGAACATACCTGCTAGAGGTGGTTTTTCATACTTCATAACATTTACTGATGATTTTAGTAGATATGGATATGTGTATCTAATGAAACACAAATCTGAATCCTTTGAAAAGTTCAAAGAATTTAAGAATGAAGTGCAAAACCAATTAGGTAAGAATATTAAAACTCTTCGATCAGATCGAGGTGGTGAATATTTAAGCCTAGAATTTAATGACCATCTTAAAGAATGTGGTATAGTATCACAACTAACTCCTCCCGGAACACCACAATGGAATGGTGTATCTGAGAGAAGAAATCGAACCTTGTTAGATATGGTGCGATCCATGATGAGTCATGCGGATCTTCCAAACTCCTTTTGGGGACATGCCCTATTGACAGCAGCTTATACACTTAACCACGTTCCATCCAAAAAGGTTGAAAAGACACCATATGAGATATGGAGTGGAAAGAAACCACATCTGTCTTTCATGAAGGTTTGGGGTTGTGAAGTCTATGTAAAGCGACAAATTACAACTAAACTTGAACCCAAATCTGACAAATGTCTATTTGTAGGATATCCTAAAGAAACAAGAGGATACTACTTTTATAATCCTTCCGAGGGCAAAGTGTTTGTCGCTCGAACTGGAGTCTTCTTGGAAAAGGAATTTATTTCCAAAGGAATCAGTGGGAGGAATGTGGAACTTGAAGAAACTCAAGAACCACCAAATATTGGGCAAACTATGGAGGAACATGAGCATCAACCACAAGATGTTGTGGAAGAACAACCTGCTCAAGTAGAACAAATCCAGCGTAGGTCAACCAGGATACGTCACGAACCTGAAAGATATGGGTATCTCATAACTGAACAAGGTGACGTATTACTCATGGATCAAGATGAGCCTGTAACCTACCAAGAGGCCATAACTGGTCCTGAATCTGAGAAGTGGCTAGAAGCCATGAAATCTGAAATGGATTCCATGTACACAAACCAAGTTTGGAACTTGGTAGAACCTCCTGTAGGAATTCGTCCTATAGGATGCAAGTGGGTCTTCAAAAAGAAGACTGACATGGATGGTAAAGTACATACCTACAAAGCAAGACTGGTTGCTAAAGGATATAAACAAATTCATGGCGTTGACTATGATGAAACCTTTTCACCAGTTGCAATGCTTAAATCTGTTCGGATTTTACTTGCTATCGCTGCATATCACGATTATGAAATATGGCAAATGGATGTCAAAACTGCTTTCCTTAATGGAAATCTCCTCGAGGATGTGTACATGACACAACCTAGAGGATTTGACATACCAAATGAAGCTCATAAGATATGCAAGTTACAACGATCAATCTATGGATTGAAGCAAGCTTCCAGAAGCTGGAATCTTCGTTTTGATGAAACTGTAACAAAATATGGATTTGTTAAAAATGAAGATGAACATTGTGTCTACAAGAAGGTTAGTGGGAGCATGATTGTTTTCCTAGTGTTATATGTAGATGACATATTACTAATAGGAAACGATGTCCATACCTTACAACAAGTAAAGACTTGGTTAGGGAAATGCTTTTCTATGAAAGATCTTGGTGATGCAGCCTATATATTAGGAATAAGAATCTATAGAGATAGATCACGAAAAATGCTTGGCCTAAGTCAGAGTACATATATAGATAAAGTGTTAAGACGCTTTAGCATGCATGATTCCAAGAAGGGATTCATATCAATGCAACATGGAATATGTCTTTCGAAGACACAATCCCCTTCATCTAAAGAAGAAAGGGAACACATGAATGAGACTCCGTATGCATCAGCAATCGAATCTATTATGTATGCCATGTTATGTACTCGACCAGATGTCTCGTATGCTTTAAGCACAACGAGTAAGTACCAATCTGATCCCGGTGAAGCTCATTGGATAGCTGTCAAGAATATCCTTAAGTACTCGAGAAGAACTAAGGAAACATTCTTGGTATATGGAGGTGAGGAAGAACTTGCGGTTGTAGGGTACACCGATGCTAGCTTCCAAACCGACAAGGATGATTTTAAATCGCAATCTGGTTTTGTTTTTTGCCTAAATGGTGGCGCTGTAAGCTGGAAGAGTTCAAAGCAAGAGACAGTTGCTGATTCTACAACCGAAGTCGAGTATATTGCAGCCTCAAGTGTTGCAAAGGAAGCTGTTTGGATCAAGAAGTTCATAACTGAACTTGAAGTAGTCCCTAGCATTGTTGATCCCATTAGTCTGTATTGTGATAACAATGATGCAATTGCACAAGCTAAGGAACCTAGATCTCACCAACGATCCAAACACATACTTAGGCGATTTCATCTTATTCGTGAGATAATAGATAGAGGAGATGTGAAAATATGCAAAGTACCTACACTTAACAATATTGCTGACCCGCTAACAAAGCCTCTTGCGCATTTGAAGCATGATGGGCATACTAGGTCTGTGGGTATTAAAGTAATGCCAGATTGGCTCTAGTGCTAGTGGGAGATTGTTGGTGTAAGCCCTAGAGGCCAATGACTTTAGTACTTGTATCGAATTAATTATTAATAATATATTGTTTCTTTTATTAATAATCAAAGGCGTTTTCTTTATTATGTTTGTAACGTTCAAAATAATGAAGTCCCTAGAATAGAAAGTCCGTTTAATATTAAGTGTGACTTAATCATGAGATTACATTAAACATAAAGACGCTATTCTTAAAGTATCCATAGTCAAGCTTTAAGGTGAAAAGGGATAACCTTAAAGCATAAAGACTATTATGAAGATAGACTGATGATCGCATCTCATGGATCATGGGATAAGGAGTTATCAAGTCTTGACATAGGTATAAGAAATATTAGGAGTAATATTTATACCGGATTGACCCGCTATGAGAGTACTACATGCAAAGATATGCAAAGTGTCATAAGTTACTCTCATGGTGATAATGGTGTAAACCGTCCTTAGACCTGAAACCACTTTGTACCCTAGATGTGGAGTCAAGTACTTTGTTGCTGATCTAACGTTGTCCGTAACAGGATAACCATAAAGGCAGTTGATGGGTACTTCACAAAGCATGCTGAGGGAAAGTAGTGACCTAGATGGAATTTTCCAATCCTGCATAACAGGATAAATGTCATGGGCCCAATATTGAACTGGACAAAGATGACACTAAGTATGCTTTGTGTTCAATATAGACATAAAGGGCAAATGGGTAATTATACACGCATATATTATCACTAAAGGTTATGTTTTGATCACATGTTAATTTCTCATAACTTGGGTAGCAATGATGTGTTGCTAGATACCGCTCATTGTTTATTACATTAAATAAAGGATTTAATATAATTGCCAACGTTATGGAAACCTACAAGGGTCACACACATAAGGACAATCTAATATTGAGATAATTAAAGGAACACCGTAAGGTACGATGTATGTGCAATGTGATAAGGGTATTACGGTAATTTAAACGAGCAAGAACACCATAGGTTATGGTGGGAGGGCGCGCACATGAGTACTACCACTTATGGTGGGAGGGCGCGCCCTAGCCTTTGTTTCTTGTTGGGCTTTGCCCAATAAGAGTTGTCTTGGTGCACAAGACAAGAGTTGTCTTGATGCATAAGACAAGAAATATCTATAAATAGAGACCTCTTGTCATAGCTCAAAACACACCAAAAAGCACAAGAATATTTTAGAGTTGAAAACCCTGAAATAATCCTCTCTCTCAATATTCTTGCATAGCCTTCAAACATAAAAGGGCTAGCACTCTATTGAAGGTGACTGTTCGTGTGGTCGGTGATCTTCATCAACGCTCGTGATCATCTTGTTCGTGATTCAAAGGTTCTTCCCTTCAAGAGATAAAAACCCTAAAACACATATCATGCTCATTCGTAAGGATCAAACTAAGGAAAATTTTTGAATTCCGCTGCTTAAAATAACTCTATTTTCCTACACTCTCAACTTTGCAATGATTCTAGAAATCTCACGGAATTTTTTGTCACATTCCACCATCTGCCTAAGACCGAGCTCATCAGTGAGCCGAATAAACTCACCAAGATAAAAGAAGGCATATGTGACAGTTCCACCACTCTCTAGACCACCGAGAGTGTCGCGCACAGGAAAACGAATGTTCATACCATCCTTCTTAAGAAATGAGTGAACCTTAGTAGCCATGTCGGGATCTTTGTAGAGTGTACAGTGTTGTTCAATACTTGGAATTTGGGCCTTAGAAAATTCATTACTAGGTGATCTTGGATCAAGAATTACAACATGCTGACCATTATCGGCACCCTTTTTGTTAGCTGATGCTTTAGTCTTGGTCTTGCCATCGACAACAACCGAAGACCGCCGTTGTTGAACCACTCTCTCACCTGGAAATTCACCAAGACTCAGTATTTTTTGTTGAGACCTGCGTCGTTCACCTCCACCGTGGAATCTGGTTCAAGACTCGGACCTTGAATACCCTGTGTACGTTCGGAACGATCAGAACGCCGCAGTCTCTCACCGGAAAAATCAATAAGCTCCTTGTATTGATTCAAATGAAAACACTGTGTGTTTTTTGTTTGAGAAGTAGGTAAATTGAGTTTCCCTGACGAAGAAGTGATTCCGGGTTTCTCAAGATTCTGATGCTTGTGTCGCTCCACCGTCGAATAGGTGAGTTGAATACCTTTTCCGCGACCCTCCACTGTCGACGAAGACCGGTGCTTCTTGGAAGGTTGTTGATGCTCGTCGGTTTCCAATGCAGGACCCTTTGTACGATTCCACTCCGCCGCCACCGTCGGAAACCGTTGAGTTTGTTTTTTGGGTTTCCCCGGAGAAGCCATGGTTTCTTGATGCTCGCCTGAGAAAATTTAACTGTTTATTTAGATTTTAACCGTTTGTAATTGTTGAGCATACTGTAGTGACGATGATAGTGAAGATTAAATAGGAGATTAAAATATGAATAAAAAAATATAGGAGATTTAAATGAAGATTTGTTTTTGTTAAGGACTTAGTTAGTTTACTTGGGCCTATTGAACCTAGTTTAGCCCAATAGTAGTCATTGTGATCCATTAGTGCATGTAAGCCTATATAAGGCATTTGTTGGTGGTGTTAATAATAATGAGGATCACTTTTACTTCACAATTGGTATTAGTGGGTCCCACATCCAACGGCCTGTGAAATTGGTTACTGTTACTGACAGTTACGATCGTTGCAACAGTTTTTCGCATCCACATTCATCTTTCTTGATCGTTTCTGAAGCTCTCTTCATCGTGATCCATGGCGGAATCCTCAAATTTCTTACAACCGGCTATTTCTCGGTTTGATGGATATTATGAACATTGGTCAATGCTCATGGAAAATCTCCTCAAATTTCGCATCCATATTGTTTGCATAAGCTCATAAATAAGCTAATCCAAACGGGACCTTGATATACTATTTTTAATTTTTAGTTTGGAACATTATTCTACTATCCATAGTCTAGGCTTGAAAATAAAATTTACTAAGAATTTTTTTTTTAAAAAATAATCTTTACTTTTGGAAAAACAAAATAAAAAGAATCTTTTAAAAAAACTAAACTTTTTTTTGAAAAAAAAAAAAAATTCTACATGTTTAATGACATGGCAGTAAAAAATAATTATAGTCCACATGTCAGTGTCACATAAGCATACTTGCACAGTTATCAATCTTGTTTTGTCCACAAAGTCCAAAACCAAGGAATTTAAAGGTTAAAGGGGGTATTACAAAAAAAATATTTTATAGGGAGTAAAACAAATTTCGCTCACTTTACAGGGTGGAAAAACACTATTAGTTAGGAAGGAATGCTACAAGTACACTTATGTCTTATAGCTTATAAGATAAAAGATCTGTTTGATAACAGTCTTTTCATCACGAGCATATAGCTTATTTTACTAACTTATAGCTTATTTTTCAAACGTTATTTCAATTAGCTTATAGTTTATAGCTTATTGTTTTTTCTTCTATTTCTACCCTTTACATTTTTTTAAAATCTATTTTTACCCTTTTAAATTTATTATAATTTATACTAAAAAAGTTATGTTTCAATTACACTGTTTTATTCTTCATTGACGAGATGGAGCTTCGTTATCATTTTACAAATTGAAGGAAAGAGAATTATCCCTCCCACTAGAGTTGTCAAAATGGGCAGCCCGGACGGGCTTCGGGTTTCACGGGCCGAGCTAAATTAGAGCCCGGACCAGAACGGGCGGTCCGGCTTTCGGGCCGGCCCATTTTACTTTTTTAAAATATTTTTTTTAGCTATTAATGCCCAATTAAAATAAATGATGTTTTTCTTTTATTCCATAAATCCAACATATTTAAGTTACGAAAAAAAGCACATCGAAAACCAAAGAAATAGAGTTACTCATATTTAAGTTCAGATATAAATTCAACACAAGAGAACTTAGAAATACTAATTCACATAGAAAAACAAATCGACAACGTATTAGATTGAGTTTGCCCAAATAAAAAAAAATATTAACGCTTAAAATGTGACAAACTAACTCATATTTATTTTTATAATTTTGAGCAAACACACATTTAAGTCCACTTAGGATAATAAGCCCAACAAGAAGATTTTACTTTTTGCCAAACATAACCCAATATAAATAAAGGTTGTCAAAACCAAACCGGTTGGTCGAACCGTGAACTGGTCATATATCCAGTCAGGCCTGAAAACCGAGCAGCAAACAAACTGGTAAAAAACCGGTCGAACCGGCTCAAAACCGGAAAAAATCGGCCGGTTTAAACGGTTCGGTGGTTCAGTTTTTTTTTTTAAAAGAAATTTTTAAAAAGGTCAAAACTTTTTAATATTGAGTCAGTATTCTAATTAAGGTATGAAAACTAATATTGAGTCAATATTCTAATTAGTGTGATGGTAAGAAAATAAGCAAAACTTCACAATATATTACAATTATCATTTATACAATAAATAACAAATATTTTGATTTGAATGGACAATATTCTAATTAAGGTAGCAAAACTTCAATATATTACAATTATCATTAATACAATGAATAGCAAATATTCTCACTTGAATGATCAATATTCACCACAATTTTTTTTTCTAATATTTTGTAATTTCTAATTTCTAATTTGGTTTGAATTAAAAAAATAATGTTTAATGTATTAAAGTTTTAATTTTATATTGATTTATGACATTTCATCTTTTTAATATGTGAAACTAAAGAATATTAAGTCATTATTTATTTATTTTTATTTATATATTAATTAAAATTTATATTTAATATATATTTAATTAAAAACGGTTCGACCCGATCGGACCCCAATCCAACTATTTAAACCTTGAACCGATAATACTACCCACCATAGAACAAATTTCCTCTAAGTCGTGTGATTCCAAAAGTAAAATGATTAATATAACTATTATTGAACAAATCAATAGTTGATATTTCATGCATACACAAATAAATTATGGATTATTGTAATATCAATTTTTTATTATTCCACTTTACGGGGCCGAATAAAAAATTAATAACTAAATACATCTATCTTCTTTATTATTCTAAAAAATAGATATAAAAAATATGTAGCACTTTACATGAAACTGTACATACTTGTAGGGTACCCGAATCTGGACTGCAACAATATCAACCCACAGAATAGAGTACTCCCCATATTATATATACCGCAATTGTAACCAAAACACTGCTATCCTATACCCATATTTCACCTTCCTCACACTAAGTTGCCTCCAAAGGTAAAACATTTATCTTCTCTTTGAAAATTGTCTGATAATAATGTTCTAAGAATATATCATGCATTGACCGCATATCTCGTACGCTTAGGTGCATCGAATATCGGGCCTAAGTAAGCCTCAGACAGAGACAGAACAACGCGGTGGCAAGCCAGAGTTGAAGCTGTAATCATTATAACAAGGGAAGACCAACAGAACCGCAGCATCAGTACTTTATCACTGCTTGCAGATTTCAAAACCTTAGAAAATATCACCCGAAGTCGCCGATCTCTAAAGATGGAATTATAATCATACGCAGCTGAGGATGATCGACCAGATTCTTTGTTGCTAGGTCCATTGGCCAACATCACCCTTGGATACTGAGTATCTGTAGCTCCTTGTCCAAATAATTTAATCATCCATTGGCACAGTGCATCGGCTATGACCTTGCAAAGTTGTTGGCGGATGACCTTTCCCTCCTTCGAGACCATTGCTCTGATTAGCGAAGCTCCGTTCTGTTCATTCCATACAAATTAAGCTTCTTGCATAAGATAAATATTTCAGCTAAGTATAGAAAATCTCCAAGATTTCCAGTTTTCCTTAACCATTAAAAATTGAAAATATTCAGTAGCAGTCTTACTGATAATGCAAGACCAAGTATAATAAATAAAATAATAGACTGATAACCAAATGTTAGTTGGTCCAGTGGTGATTGGCGCTGGACTTGGTAGGGAGGACCATGGTTCGATCCCCCACAACTGCATTTGGGAGGGGACTGGAACCACTTGATGCGAGAACTCGCCCCGAACTCTGGACTACTAGGGCCCCCTTCCCCTAGGAACCAGAGGGTGAAAATCAAAAAACAAAAAAAGAATAATAGACTGAAAAAAAATAAAATTCAAGTAATAGAGAACTACTACTTTAGGCCCTAAATATAAACCTTTTTCAAAGAAAGAAGTGTCCTCCTCCTCCCTATTTCAAATTACTCTCAAAGTCAGGAAGTTAACAAATACAGTACAACCACATGCAACAAATAAACAAACCATGTATGTATCCATCACTAGTTTTGAAAAAAGCATAAAGTAAAAAAAATAAGGGTGATGCTAACATATGCCCTAAGGAGTAAGGGCGCATGTTAAGGTATCTAAATAAAGAAATTTTGTATTAAATAATTCTAAAAATTTAATTTTAAAATAGTTGATTACAAAAGTTCTAAATGAATATGCCTATATTTGGTTCCTTAAGGGCACATGTTAGCATTTTCCAAAAAATAAAAGAAGCAAGATATAGAGCTTGTAGGAACTCACAGCAGTCATGAGAAGCCTTCTTAAAGAGGCACCGTCTTTGGATGGTAAAACCCTCAAGATCAAGTATGCAAAATCAAATGTATTAGCGGCCTTCTTTGGTGAATGATCCGCCGAAGTCTCACTATTTGAAGCTACTAGTTGCAAGGCTTTCCTGACACAAGGTATCAGAAGTATGAGATGATGTATTTACAGAATAAAAGAAAAAGCAATTCATCAAGTAACTAAAAGAGGCCAGCCTAATGCATAAATGACAGATGAGGAAAGGAAGGTCAAGCTAAAAGCAAATCCTACCCAGAGGTTCAATGTTTGTAGAAACTGCGTTACTTAATGATGGTTAGAGAACTTTCATGATAAAATATCATAAAGTTTATTAAAATGGCCCTCAAAATGTTTCAGTATATTTTGGTGCAATAGAAATTTGAATTTTTGGCATGTTTCTGAATTGAGTTCCACATAATTGTGAGAGTTAAGAAGAAGCTTTTGAGATGAGTAGTAATATCAACAATGATATGAAATAAAACTAGCTATTTCCTGGAGAGCATACTCCTTGACATACAATTTTGACATACCTAGTTGCTCCTACCCTCAAGAACATGGAAAGCCTTTGCCATTGAAACTCCTTCTTTCGATTTAGAAGCACCTGAAGAGGAGAAAACAAAGTAAAAAAAAAAGAAGTGAAAAATGTATGACACTTCAGCTAGCAGTACATGTTTACGTATGAATATTGAATCTTGATGGTTTAAGATATTGATAAATATGCAAAACTACAAGATTGGTGTGATGAAAATGTTAAAAAAAGAAAAAGTGACTATAGAGTTTTGTATACAAACATTATTTAATTTGTTTTATAAAAAAAAAATTATAGTTTTTCTTCTCATTTTTGTGTGGAAAAGGACTCAGAATCTATTCCCAGTGTTTTATCGCCAACAGGCAACAACAGCAAATAGATTACAATGTGTTACAGTTCGGTGGACTATCATCATAAAGCACACTGTTATGGGTAATATACAATACCGAATGCAATATTTTCCTTGTTGCGGCTGAGTTTTCTGTTAGAAGTTTCCGAACAACATAAGGGTAGGCAGCTTCAAAAGTTTTAAAGTTTCTATCTGCAGCTATAGCCAAACCTGCAATTTTTCCAAAGCAAACTATGAGTGGAAGACAAGGAAACAGGAACATGGCAATTTAATATAAATAATTCAAATTACTAGATGTTGAACATACATAATGAATTTAAGTTAAAGTAAGAAAATATATATGAGCATCCAAGAAATAATTCAGATGTTGTATTGACAGTTTACCTTCGAAGGAGGCTAAGGATCGTAAAACAAGTGTATAATATGCTGGCATACGGAAATGATACTTGAATGCTACTGACCAAATCTTTCCCAGAACCTAGAGGAAAATTTATAGAAAAATTCAGCAACTAAAGAGAAGAATAAGACAATCATCTATCTATTCTTATTATCCAGGAGCAAACATGAAAAATTTATGGATACTCATACCCAATTACTCAAATGTATCCATAGACATGTGCTATCAGATTGGTTTCATATATTTCACTTCAGACATAGGTTATGTTGGTTTCAGTTTAGAAATTTCTGAGTTTCTCACATTGGATGAGATAGGGTCTAAAAGGTGTTTATATGTTGCAAACCTCCCTCAACTTACAAGCTTGTTTTGTAAGGGTTGAGTTAGGCCTAAAAATCTAATATGGTATCAGAGTTTGGTTCAAGATCCACTGAGCTACTCGCTATCAGGTCACTTGGGTCATGCTTCATATATCCAGTCTTGGGCGTGACTCGTGAGAGTGTGTTGGGAGTCTTACTTTGGATGAGATAGAGCGAGAAAAGTGTTTATAAGTAGAAGACATCCCTACTTTATAAGCCGGTTTTATAAGGATTAAGTTAAGTCTAATATAAAAACCTAATATGAATATTTTATTTTTTAATTATGGTTAGTTTCAGGTAGTGGATAATGCATTCTATTTCAGTCAAGGTTAGTTCAAAATCAGTTAAAGAGTCCTATTCATCCACCTCTTCACACTCACAGACAGTGATTTGCACTTCCATCTAACATTATAATTCAATTACTATCCATTTTGTTAAAGATGAGGACTCTCACCCTGCTGAACTTCACATCAGGAATTCCATTCTTAAATTCTACTTCCCCCAAAGCCTGTTCCAGTTCCTGAAAATAAAATAGAGAATGGAGATTTAGAATGTTATGTGAACATAAGTTTCAGAAGGACACAATCCATACAACAAAAAATGTTTGATGAATGTTATTATTTGATTCAATTATTCATTGTATGAAAACCAAATCCTGAGATACGAGTATTATACCATGGTAACAAGCCGAACATTTGTCCCTGGTCTCACAACATCCATATCAATAAGAGCGTTGACAAGGGATGCCCAGTCGCCGTTTACTATATGAACTATTGAAGCTAGCATAGCAAACTGATGCCTTTTTTCCATTTGACAGAGCAAACCAAAATCCAGAAACCTATCCCCCAAATAAGTTTTAAAAGATCCTTTATATATTGTTGACTAAGGAAAGCTGCAATTTATTCGGATCGGAAAAGGAAAGACACATACCCTATTTCTCCTGATGAAGTGTAGCGCAAGTTACCAGGATGTGGATCTGCATGTAATAAGCCCGTTTCAAGAAGTTGCACCAATGTTGCTTCAACACCTTTACTGACCTGAATTAACCAATGTGTAATAGAAGTAAACATTCGTCAAATATGATGCTCTCATCATAGTGAAGCACTCAGATTATCATACACTATTTGACTAAACAGAGTGGTGATTTAGTAGAATAATTTTCAGTTGAATAATAACTAATTAAGGGTTAAACAAGGTAATGGAAGATTGGTGAAGAAATTTTATCACTACCTCAATCAAAACCCAGAGTCATATTGTTTTGTAATAGAAACTCTTTAGTATCAGAAAGTCAAAAGTGTGCTACTACTTTTTACTCATACTTGTAATTATTATATTGGAAAAATAACAATTATCTATAATAATCCAAGATATTCAAGATTTTTGCACAGCGTGAAGACAAAAACGGTTAAATGCATATCTGTTTATGTACCAGATCAAGAAGACGCCTTTTTGCATCTACATTTTGCCTATCTGAATATTCAGAGACCATACAGAGAGCAAATCGGTTGGACTTTCACCAACCATCCACTCCATGGTAAGAACCCTCTTTCGACTTAAATGTAAAAATATTTTTGGCACACGCATGAAAGGAAATGACGAGTGAACTTCCTGCGTGCAGCAATAACAAGTCCATTGAAAGAACAAAATGTTAATCACTATTGTCAAGCACCAATTCAACCAAGGTTTACAATATAAGTTAAAACACTAACTAAAAATTTCAATAATGCACCAAATTTTCCAATTTCTAGAACCCATCAAAATGTAAATGTAATTATGCTCCAACAGAGATGTCAGCAATTACCCGAAACTTCAATGCATTTGCAGCCTCTAACGTGTAATCCAATTCACCAACAAAACCTCTCCCAAGCTCATCAGCATAAAGGCGAGGGTCACTCTTTCTCTTGGCAATATTTTGCAGCAGCCCTAACTGAGATGGTTAATATACACTCATTTAAGGATTCCAAGTAGGATAGAATAATGCACCCAAAAATCCAATAGATATTAGACAATACAAACCCCGAGGCGAAGAATGTAGATATCCCGCACCACCACGTGCCGTAAATTAGGACGCTGAACTTTAACAGCAACATTAACACCATCAATAGTGCGGGCAAAGTATACCTAGAAAATGTAATCAAATAAGTGAGCAAGACATAAACCAACATACCAACACTTACAGATAAATGTAGCCACGTGCATCCAATAACACTTAATTGTATTATCATAACAAAAAATTACCTGACCGAATGATGCAGCGGCTATAGGTTCCTCAGAAATGTAACTGAAAAATGATTCCAGAGGAGATCCTAATTCTTCCTCAAGAATTTTCATAGCAACATTCCTGGGAAAAGGAGGGATTTGATCATGCAATTCTGATAATGCCTACAAGAAAGCACAATCAAAATATATAGACACACATTACCAAGCTAGTTATTCAAACTTTAGCAGCATAACATTACAATCAACGTACATTCGGGACACCGAAAGTTTCATTTGAAAGACAAATATAGAAGCCATATGAAAGGAACACAATATTTTTCCATGCAAATCAGTATTAAAGCTAAAGAACATATTTGAAGGGCAGTTATCAATAAATTTGATATATAGCCACATATTATCATCCTCTAAAAAGACATCGCATTGCCCATGAAAGATAACAGTCGATGCCTTTCCAAGTTCATTGCAAGAAAGAAATGTTCAGCACTACAGAAGTGGCAATTAAGATACTGTTTTTAATCTAACCTTGGACATCTCAACACCAATGATATCTGGCCTTGTGGAAAGCGACTGACCAACTGCATCGTCAATCAAATGAATGTAAAAAGGATATTGGAAATCTTTTTACTGCAGAAGAGATAGGCATTACAAAAAAAAAAAAAAAAAAGTAAAATAAAGAATGGTAGTGAAATGATGATAATAAATTAACTTAACATTTATACTACTATGTCAAATAGATCAGACTTCTTACCTTTTATAAATGTGGGGCCAAGATTAAGCATTGTTTCCTTTAACACCAACCCAAAATTATATTCAGATGTTTTATCGTCCACATCTCCTTCTGCATTTATCGGTAGAAACTTTCTTAACCCTGCAGTCCGAATACTGACCGTGGCAGAAGCAAAGGAGGAAAATACCTTCCAAAATGAAAAGCTAACACAATAAGGATATATTTCACGGAAGAGTCAAGAAAGCATCCTATCACCAGTTTCAAATGCATCTATCAGAAATCTAATATAGGCTCAATTTTGCATCTATCTATTCTATCCTACATGGAATTCTTAAAAAAGTATTAAATGTTACATGTATTCCAATAAGATAGAAGTCATATAGATGAAGCACATGTTAGAAAACCATGTATATAATACATAGATGCAATTGAATTCAATAAATCCGAAAACATTCAAACTTCAATTGAGCGTATCCTAGAGCATCCACAATGGAGCTTTCCCTTTTGGGTGCCTAAGTGGATGATGCAGGTACACATCACTTATTTATAATTTTTTAAACAATAACTCTATGAGTCACACATTCAAATAAATGAGTGATGTTGTGACTTGAGCTAAGTAGGTTACATAGAATATAAGTTTTGTGACTGAAGCTAAAAGGAAAGGTCGAGAAAGGATCATTTTCACAACTTAACCTAATTATTTATGACGGAAGAGGACAGATTCATACATGGAAATGTAGCATGTTTATGTTCAACTACCTCAAGCATACGAAGGGCCACAACATGGGGCCTGGCACTGAAATAGTGAGCAACATCCTGAGGATCATAAGTTTCAGGCAGTGGCTTTGACCAAATCTGAGACAAATTATAGAAGTAACTAGCATATGCTTCCAAGGCCTTGAGATCATACATAAGCAAATCCACTCCAGACAGTCCTAGAAGACAAGGAACGAATAAGTAAACCATATCTCTGATTATGATGCTATGATGCTACCAGAGTGCAATAGATGTCTACAAATGTAATTCTATTTAGGTTGACCAAATCATTAAGACTTAGCTATTCCCTTCCAAATCCAAGTTCATTTTCCAAATGTTCAAAAGAAATTATAAGATCTTCCAATCAATTGACAGCAAAATATGACAAAGCAACACCCACATAATAGCAAAACTCGGTGTTTTCCAATAAAATGCACGGCAAACCAGCAGAATGGGTTGAAATCAATTTTCAAATTACAAAAGAAAAATAAAATCAGATCAATTCACACAACAGCATCACATTCTCACAGGAATCATCATCATTAACTTCCACCAAGTAACCTACAATATGCATAAGGCCCTATTTGGATAAATTGTTCAATTAAGCGCTTATATCACATAAGTGCTTGTATAAACTATTTCTATAATAAAAGTTAAAACAAAGTTAACTGTTTACATACAAGTTGTAAGCTGTTATTATAAGCTTATAGACATGTCATAAGTTGTTTCCATAAGATATCCCAAATAGTCTCACAAATGCTTATGCTAATAGATAAGCTCAAACTGTTTATATATAAGCTGTTTTCGTAACGTATCCTTGAATGATTATAGAAATAAGTTGGAAACAACCTATGGACATGTCATTAGTTGTTTCCATACGATCTCCCAAAAAGTCTCACAAGTGCTTATGCTAATAAATAAACTCAAATAAGCTAATCCAAAGAGGCAATGAATCAAAGTAGCAAGTAAAGAAGACTCAAAAAAAAAAAAAAGTAGCAAGTAAAGAAACACCATACAAAATTCTCCCCCCATCAACTGGAAAAACAGCTTTCACTTTACAGCCATGTAATTAATACAAAAACACTGCACCTTCTTACTCCCGTTATCATCATCAACGAACCAAACAGACCCAATAACACACTGAAGTTTGAAGCCACAAAGCAATATCCAATACCCAACTCATATTTCAAGTCAATTATACATTACCCATTAGCATCTACCACAAATATATCCAATACCCATTTCACTAAACCCAATTTCACAACAAATTAAGCATATATAACCACAACCCATAAGCAAAAAACCAATTTTTTTGTTCCTATTTTACCTGGGTACCAAGGTTCCGGCCATGTAGGAGTAGAAAAAGAAGTAGCAACAGGGTCTTCGAGATTGCGAAGCCAAACGAGATCATCAATTTTCTTAGCAATTTGAGGAATGCGGAAAGCGTTGTTGGCCCAAGCAACACCATTGTTAAATCCTCTTTTGAGAAAATCCATGTCTTTACGAACCACTTGACCAAAATGACCGAAATTTCCCAGTGCTCGTTGTTTCTGATGATTCTTCTTCTTCTTCTTGCTCGACGACGTCGTTGCGGCCCTTATGAAAGGGAGTGACGACGGAGCTGTCACAGTCGCCATGGGCGGTGAGAGAAGAAGTTCGGAGACTCAAGAAGCAAATTGAAGACTATGCATTAATTGTTGTTGTTGTTGTTGTTGTTGCTGCATGTGAAATTGGTGATTTTGAAAATAAGAGATTGTGTGTTGATGTGTGGCTGTGTGGTAAAGTTAAGATATGATGATGATTGATGATGACGATGACGATGTTGATTGCCGTTCACAATGTCATCAACTTACCACACACACTCATCAAGTCAAAACTCATTTTTTTAATCTCTTTTTGAGTATGTTTGTTTTATCTTTAAAAAAAATAAATCTTTTCTTTGTATTTTTTGAAAATGGTTGTAAAATCGTTTTTCAAAATATTATCAGTTTTTTTATATTTATTTTTTTTAAATTGAAAACTAATTTTGATATCATATAACATAAACATATATTATTGAAGAACAAAACATAGTCAAAATCACAATTTTTTGAAAAAGTTGTATTTCAAAAATGATTTTTAAGAAAATCTATTTGAAATAGATTCAAATTAAGTGATTTTTTTGATATTAAAAAAAATCAATAATTTTTTTTTTGAAGAAACCAAATGCAATATAAATGTAAATAAACGAGATCAGTCAAGTAATCTCCTCAGCACAAGATGTGCCAAGATAGATTATGAGAGATTACAAAAGAAAGAGAAAGACCGTTAAAATAAATTATACAAGGCTCAAACAAAGCATAGGACTAGACCATCAACTATGGTAGTTAGAAGCTAAAGTAGCACTTGTCACATGCAACGACCTAAAGGAGAAAGTCTTGATCTTGTCCAATAGTTGTTGTAAGGAATTTGATGAACCTCTGAATAGTCGGTAATTTCTCTCACTCCACACAACCCAAACGCAGGCAAGCCAGATGAGCTGCAAAAAGGATTAGCGCGCACGAAGACCACCCGCTGAGTAGGTAAACTGGACAAAGTGATCTGAAAGAGTATGAGCGTCCACCGAAGAAAAGTCAATCCAAGAGCGAACCAGAGGACACAAAGAACCAAAAGTGCCGCAAGAGAGGAACAAATGTTGGGCCAGTTCGACCTATCCACATCCAGACACGCAGCGATGAGTTTCTGATGATAAGATGCCTCAAGAAACCAGGTTTGTTTTGGCTTGTAACCTGTCGCGCAGAAGAGCCACGCAAAAATAGAGACCTTCAAGGGAACCTGAGTATGCCAAATGAGATCTTCCGCCACGTCCATAGTAACCGAGTCCTAAGTAGTCAGGAGCTGGTAAGCTTCGCGGACAGAGTAGCCGTTGTCAGGATCTGGCTGCCACTACCACCTATCTGAAGATTGCACCTGAGGAGAACAAGTTAGAAGTAAAGTCTGACACTCCCTCAACATCTCCTCCTCACACGCCCTCAACTACCTTCGCCACACCCACGCCACTGGCCCCCATCCTAAAGAAAACATCTTCACCACAGAATGTGATTTGGTCTCCGCCAAATCAAACATACAATCAAACTGCTCACTCAAAAGAATCTCTTCCATCCAAGGATGAATCCAGAACCACCCTCCCCCGAGTCCCCCGACACCGTACCTAATCCTCACCATCTCCCTCTACCGCGATGACCCTCTCCGACCCCCATCCCTCAATCTGACCCTCTCCACCCAATAACGAGCTGCCAACACTCTAAACCACATACCTTCTTTATCCACTAACATCCTCCAACACCACTTTCTTAAAAGGGTCAAGTTAAACTCCCTCAACTATCGAACCCCCAGCCCTCCATACTCCTTGCGCAGGCAAATCGTTTCCCAATTAATTCAAAAGATTTTCCTAGAGTCCCCCCCCCCCCCCCCCCCACCATTTTTTTTTTAATGAAATGCCTAAAATGACATTTTAAGAATAATAATTCAAACCAAATTTTCATTTGAAGCTTTTATAAAAAGTTTCTTTGTATTACACAAAATTATGTAACACTATAAAATATATTTTCTTTATAGATTTTCTAAACTAGTTTTACACAAGTGATTTTCATACATATTAAATATTATATGTGATAGTTGAGTGAATTATTTTTCATTAATATAGAACATAACAATTTAGTAAGTTTAACTTACATTTTTTACATGAAATCAATAAAATTAATTGTGTCTAACTAAATTTTTTAATCACTATCAATATACTATTTTTAATTATAATAGTGACCAATGTAGAATTTGTTTTTTTGGAAGACACCGTATGTATTTTTCAAAGGGAGACATGTTTGGTGGGGGGTGGGAAAAGAATTAGTTATTTTCTTTATGGGCTTGTACGTTTTATTTGATAAAGTTGGTCCGGGATCATGGTATGGATTATAAGCCCAATATTGGATTAGAATTTAGAACTGGTTAGTTCCAATGTTATGTGAAAAAAAATTGGAAATATTTTTTTATTAAAATAAAAGAAGGAAATATTTTATATAAATATCAAGATACAAGTGAGGAGAACAAGAAGTAGTTACGAACAATACAAGCAACACAATTTTTAACACACATTTTTACAACACATTTTTATTGGTTTAAATTTATGAGTTCCATCAAATGTATGAATTCTAATTAATACAGAAGAGTGATGAGTATTGTTATAACTTTCCCACCATGCACAAATTACTTTTAACCATTTGATTAACTAAGGAGCACACTTTTATTATAGACACTCAAACACTAATTTTTTTTTTAAACCGTCTCCCACAATCACTCTCTCTCCAAAACCCCACTCAACCCATGAACATTGATTGAGCAACAAAATACAAACTCGCCCACAAACCCACCGAGTCAACTCGCTCATAACATATTCTCCAACAACAACTGTCAGCTAACACATGCTTGAGTCAACTCGCGTTACTCGCCCACCAACCCACTTGTTCTCTGCTCCTAGTAATCATTTGTGTCATCTTATTCCACAAAGGGTGAGAGTCGGTTGTTGCAAATCAACAAAGTTTGGTACTAAAATTGGATTTTTAGTTGAGGATGGAAGTAGGAATGCTGGTGAGAAAAATATCTAAAAGTAAAAATGTTGGGAAGAAGATGATGAAGTTCTTCAATATAAATTGTAATTTTTTTTTTATTTGAGATTTTTTTTTTGTTATTTTAATTTCACAAAAAAAGGCTTCAAATGAAGACATTTTCCGGTCCTATTTATTTTTTAAAAAATTGGTCAGTTTGTTTATAAAATGAGAAGCTGTGTTTTTGGTATAAATGGAGAAAATTTTACAGCACCAAAGGTTAACCATTGTGTTGTTGCTCACGTAGAGAGAGAGAGTGGTGTTGGGAGATGGTTTAAAAAATATCCAGTGTTTAAGTGTCTATAATAAAGATGTGCTCCTTAGTTAATCAAATGATCAAAAGTAATTTGTGCATGGTGGGAAAGTTTATAACATTCCCATGTTAAAGGTCACCTGTTAGAAATAGAATTGAGCCTTACTTTATTATTCACACACTACCTATATATAGGATGGTCATAGTACAATACAAGGATGAATTGAATTCAAATAATTAATGAATTTTCTTTAGGATGAATTGTTCAAGAGAACTCAAGTTCAATTTTTGTATAAAAATAATTTTTTTCAAATTTTACTTACTTCGCTGTCGAACTCTGCATTATATCCTTAGTTACTTCACTTTGTGTGTGTGAGTTTATGATGGCTTTGTCATTTCATCTATGTAAAAAAAAAAAAACCTTCCTCTAAGGACCAAAAAGGGTTAAAAACAAAACAAAAAGTGTGTAAGAATTTGCTAATTGTGTTCAATCTCTTGAATCACAATTTTCTCAATTAGTCACAATTTCCTAATCTCTTAGGTAAATTAGTGATTAATTGAGGTTTTCTAAACTATGATCCTCTTAATCACAACATACAACCCTAAATCTCTAACGTGATCATACATTGTTCAACTGTTTCTAGATCTACCACTAATTCCTATTTTCATAGTGAAATTAATCATTGAAATCGTCACATAACTGGCCTAATCATGCAAAGCATTAAGAACAAGAAACAATTGATTAAGATGAAAGTTCTAATTCATTAACGAATAAGCCAAAATTACAATTCCTTAAAGTAATTAAAATCCCCTACAAGAGTTTTAGCCACTTATAGTAATGATGAAGACTACACTTAGAATGAGAGAAGGATTCATCTTCAATGGAGATCTTGATGAAACTTCACTTCAACTTTGTGTTCAGATCTGGAGAGAAAAGAAGAGCTTCAAAACTTCTAACTTGTGCCAAAATTCGGAACCTTTCAACAGTCTTCCAACAGCCTATTTATAGAACAAGAAAAGCATAAAGGCAAAAGCGCCCAGCTATTTTCCCATGCACACGTGTCAGCTGCTGCTTTGCTCCAAAAGCGCCCAGCGATTTGCCTAAATCGCCCAACGATTTGGGCAGACTTTGGTCCAGAAATTCCTCCTCAAAAGCGCCCAACGCTTTTGCATAATAGTCCAAGGATATGGGCAGATTTTCCACTATTTTCCTGCTTTCTTCAACTTCAAGCTACCTCCATTCCAACTCCCATTTCTCACTTTCTAAGGGTAAAATACTCACTTATTCTCCAAAATATCCTTGAATTAGTTGCCTTTTGCATGTAATAACCAAGAGGGTTATCAGTCGTCGACAAAAATTTGTCAAGAATTTGAGACTTATGACATTGACAGACCTGCACCAGTGCACCATACAACTTTATATATGATTCTAGCCGGTTTAAATAATCTTCTGTACTTCAGTTTAAAAAAAAAACTTTTGTACTCCAAATTTTCACCGTCTTCTCGATAACCAATACTTTTGAAGTGCGCCTCTTCTGATTGAAAGATAGACTGAAGGGATAGAATAAAAAATCCAAATTCAAGTTCAAAAGCATCAATACTCCCATGTTTGTGGAATCATATTTGCAGAACAACAAAAACTGGTTCCTTAATCCTTAACATGAAGCTACACAGGAAAATATATCAGTCAGTAATATTTTCAAGTTCAATCAAGTTACCTTTCTGTAAACCAGATGCATTGGAATGGTGTATATGCAAACCCTATGAAGCTCAGCCAGCAAAATATCTATTGCATGTAGGACCTGTCTTGCAAATTACAAACAAACATTCATATTCAGTCTATGCTTCCTTGAAGGCTTAATTATATATTCCATTCCCCCTAGCTCCTAATTAAGCCGAGAATCGAGATTAAATGTACAGAGGCAACGCAGAGACAACAGAATTATAGAAAGAAATAAACCGCCGCACAACCGCTAGCACTGAAGCCTTAGACTCGTATCGACTACTGTCTCTCAAAGCAATCCACCAGGTTCCAACGCTATTCATATAACAGACACGGATCACGCATAATTCTATCATAACAATCAACTACAGTAACATAATTCTATCACTTCATGCTAGCATGCTAGTTTTTTTTCATCATATGGAACATTTGAAGCCATTTAAAAAAAAATTAAATTACCTTTTGTAACAAATATCTCAACACTGAATGATTGAGAAAATAGAGGATGGTTCAAAAGTTTAATGAGTTCACTTGCTTTTGATCCGCAGAATGACCAAAAGAGTAAATATACAAGTAAGAATGATAACATATTAACAGTTGCATTATTCAACAATTCTGAAATTTAAATATTTACTTATATTAATTTGGTGCTTAAATTAATTGGTTTATGCTTATAATTAAGGATGGAGTAGTACGATAATATAAATATCAAAGAAATATTTTTTTATTGAATTACTACCGTTATTGTTGTGTAAACATATGTTGAGACAAATTCAATTATTATAGAAAAATAACATAAACTATTTGTGTATTGAACATGTGCTTAACCACGCTTCTCTAATCATGCATCAAAGATATATTCCTAGAATCCTAGCTGATGGAAGATGAATTTCATTTCATGCTTAAGAAAACAACAGCATTTCTCATACAAATGTTTTTAGTCCTATATTTATTAATGAATATGTTAGGATTTTAGTCCTTAATTGCTCAAATAAGACCTTATCATTACATCAAGCAACTCAATCTAACCCATTCAAAAGACCTAAGCACATAACAAACACTGCTAAGCTAACTCAACATACACAACTCATGAAATGAAATAAGAAAAGACTAAAACATCATAATAATGTTGTTAAACCTTAAGCAAAAGTAAGTAACAATAATGCTTAAAATGTAGAACATACATTAAACACCAGAAATGATAAATCCATAACATATTCAAATACTTACACCAGTGTTTGAGATACAACATGATCAAACCAGGAACCGAAAAATAACAAGATCTTGGGATTGCAATTTCCATCAAGAAAAAAAGAAGGGAAAATGAAAAAAAAAAAAAAAAAAAAGGAAAAAAGAAAATGAAATCCCAATTAATACAGAAACCAGTTTTCCCCCATTTACACAGAAATTAAGAATCCCTTCAGAGAAGAGGCAAAAAAGACATACCTTAAAGAAAAATATTCCAAACATGTTTTCTACGTTTTTTGTTTTCATTGTCTTCCTATTCTTATTCCTAAGGTTTTGTATTTTTAGTATAAGAGTCTTCCAATGATTGTAAATCCTGCAGCCACGGATCTATTTCGGTTAGATTCTCAAGTTTGTTAATTTGTTTATCATTCTTTTCATTTTCAGATTGCAGCGACAGAGAATGACAGTGGTTCGAAATTGATGCAAAGTCACCAATATCTCTTAGAGCTGCAACAAAATTCAACATAATTAACACTCAGACCTACACCCGTTGGGTTCGAGTTTTTTCACCCAAAACATGAACACACAAAATTCAACAACATTAATTAATATTGAAACACAAATTTTCACAAGCATTCCAGCAAGGTTTTCAAAGAAATTAAATTACAACTTTTCATCAAGTTTTGTAACATTACAATTAAAATTAAGGTCTTCAACATGGTAACATTATAATTAAAATTAAGTTCTACAATAGTACAATTAAATTACAACTTTCCGAAAGCAACATGGTAACTTATATAATTTTACACTTATATATACTTAGGGGTACTTATGTAATTTCATGTATAAGCGGGTGTGATTTCGGGTTTCGGGTACGGGTTTGAGTAATCCCAAACCCGCACCCGAAATATCGGGTGTCACCCGAACCCAAACTCAGTCAACTCGGGTTTCACCCGTTGACTCGGGTTCGGGTGGGCCCCGCGGGTTTGGGTTTGGCTGCCATCCCCGTATGCATCGTGCATAAATACCCAAAATTACTTAGCGTACCCCCAGATTTCTAGTGCACCCCCATATTGCTTAGCGCACCCCTAAAAATGCGCTAAGCAACATGGGGGGTGCGCTAAACAATCTGAAGGGTGCATTAAGTAATTTTCATTAGTTATGCACGGTGCATGAAGAAAAAACTTATGCACCATAACCACTCCATGTTTGGTGGGGGTGGGAAAAGAAACAGTTCTTTTCTTTATGATGGGCTTTTACGTTTTATTTGATAAAGTTGGTATGGGCTTGTGGTATGGATTATAAGTCCAATATTTGATTAGGGAATTTTCTCTTCCCACCCCCCCTCTGATTTTCCTTTTTTGCCCTTGAACTAAAAGTTTAGGATCTATTTTTTGAACTATTTCTAGTGTAAATTCGGAAAAAATTTCGGGAAACACGTTTCAAAGTTCGTATTCAAGGAAAAAATGTTCAAAAAATAGATCACAAACTTTTCAACCAAGGGCAAAATCGGAATATTTGGTGGGAATAAAGAGTCCCGGGGTTGGGGGGGAGAGAAAGCTTCTTGGATTAGAATTTACAACTAGTTAGTTCCAATGTTAATATGTTATGTGAACAAAAATTGGAAATATTTTATAAAAATGTTAAGCTACAACTACAAGTGAGGAAAACAAGGAGTTTACTAATATTAACCCAGTTTATACTTATTTGATGAACGATACAGGCAACACAAATTTTTACTACACTCGTTTTTATTGGTTTAAATTTATGAGTTCCATCAAATTTATATATAGGACCTATATAATTTGGTAGGATCCATGTGAATTCTAATTAATAAAGAAGAGTGTGTTTGAAAATGTGTTGATATTCGGTAACACTTCTCTAATTTAAACTGTATTTATTTTGAGGTTATGGATTCAAACTCATTTCCTTTTGCAATGTGAAGATCTAGTTTGTTTAATACGTAAGTAAATCAATTTTTAAAACTCTCAATGTTTTTATTGACCTAGTGAATACTTGAGAACTAACACTACAAGAAAACCCTCATTTACAAACATATTTTCAAATCATTTTGTGGTGGAATTTTCCCTCAGGAAGTTATTGGCGGAAATATTTGCCACAAAATAAAAGATTCCGCCACAATGTTTATCAAAAATATAAAAAATTAAAAGCAAAACATACTGGCGGAATATGCTGCCAGGAACTTTTGTGGCGGAAAATTATAAGTCTAGTCATCTAATTTTATTTTATAAACTATGTTTTTGATAATATTTTTTTTATTGAAATATTAATAAGAAACTATTTTCAAAAAATATTAGGCCCCATTTACTTTGTCATGAAAACACTTTCAATTTTTTTGTCAAATCAATACTAATTATCTAATTAATGTTTGAAACTCGTCTTATATTCTTTTTCTCTAGCGTTTTTTTGTCAAATCAAAACTTATATAATCTGTAATTAAAAAAATAAAAATTACTTGACCAAAAAAAGAATAATAATAATAAAAATTATATAATCACTTTCTTACTTTTAAAGAAGTGAAAGCCATTAAATTTCTACTTAAAGATGACAATATAAACCGGTGTAAAAGTGTTCAATATGATTTTCAAGCATTAATACCATAAATTACATATATATAAGACGTTTATCTTAGCAATTACCAATTACCTTGATTATGAGCAAAGTGTGACACACATATTCATTCTTTTTGCTCATAAAAGAATGAATGGAAAGGATCACAATAATAACAACAAGTGATATTTGGGATTTTAGCCAAGACTAGATTATTAATCAATGTAAGACTTGACCAGTATCCAAGAATTAAAGAAAGCATATATATAGTATATAGTATGAAATGTGAATGAGACTTGCAATTGGCAAATAAAGCTCTATTCCAAAAATTGGCCCCGGCAACCTGTGAGCTTTGACAGATTGCATATGCATATGGTACTTTGTTGCTCTTGATGGTTTTGGATTAATTGAAACTATATACTATGCCCCTCCACTTCTTTTTTGGCCACATCAAAATCAAAAGGAACAAAATTCATATATGTTATGTTTCTACAGTAGTGTACACTACAATTGACTAGACTAAACTGTATATAAAAGGCACGTCCTTCAAAGTTTAAGAAATGATATTTACCCAACAGCTTCATGCATTCATAAATATTTAATGTGTCACATTATGATAAAAAACTATATACTGCTTTATGTTATGTCAAACATAAAGTCCAAAATTATTTTTGAATCTTTATTAGTATGACGTTTCTTTTTCTTGTGGTTTGGTCTCTTATTATTGATTTGATCACCACATGCACGATTTCTTTAGAGTTTAATGGAGATGCACTGACGGTGTAAAATAGTTTTACACGATCAGCTAATAAAAAACCATCATCTTGCCATGTCATATTAAGAAGGTGGGGTGTAGTGGGGTGACGTGGCAGAAAACATGGTTGGTATTGGTTGACTGTGTAAAATTATTTTACACTGTCAGTGCATATACATTTTTCTCATTTCTTTATTGTTGTTTGACTTTTTTTAATGGAATTTGCAAGCAATATGTTAAAGACAAACATGTTAAAACTTAAAGAATAATAAAAAGTAAAATTATATAGGAAAATAATAACTTTTATATTTGGTTCTTTATGTCTTAAAGGCATCTATTAGTTAGAGTTTAACACAGATCCGCAATCCGACTTATGAAAGCATTTGATCGGATGTGGGTCGGATTTTGAATTAATAATTGTGAAAAGCCAATACAAATAAGAGTAAGGTGAAAATAATTTAAGTCCATCGAGTTAAGTATTATAAAATTTATTAAATATTTAATTTATCTCATCTATGATATATAGGCATTGATCTTAACCAAAAACCACATTCCTCTCTCTCTAGTAGTGTGAGATAACGAGACCGAAAGAGAGGGAGTGATGCACAAGAACATGGCACATGCATGTCTGCATTACCCTCACCATCCATGTACCCAAAACCAATAGTTGTGTGTTTAGATAATTTATGTGCTATTTGAGGCTTAATTTGCGAGCAACACTTGTTTAGGCACACACACAAATTAAAATAATTAAAAGAAAAATAAAATTGTCGTATCAATTATCATTTTAATCATTTTTTTATTATTTTTTATTTGTTTTTTATGATTGTGCCTAACAAATATTATTTGAACTTATGTCTATATAAATATTTTTCTTAATTTGCTAATACTAGCATACACATATCAAACTTTAAACAAAGCTTTACTCCAAATACATTTGCTACTAGTTGCCATCAGACTATAATTATTTAAGACAAAGTCTACTCATTCCCGTAATAATTTATAAGTATTTATCCAGCAACTATGTAAATAAGTGATATAAGTAGATTCACATCTGATATTCATAATAAATTTATTGGTCATGCTAATTAGTACCCCCGGAACACTAGTTAAAAAAGTAAAAAAAGGAAATTTTATATTAAAAATGATGTTATTCATATTTTAAATATATTGACTACACAAATTCAAATATTATTATATTATAATCCTTAATTAGTGTCTAGAGGCACTATTTAACATTTTCCTAAATTTATAGAAAAAACCCTTAATATAATTAGTTTATTTTATAAATTGGATATTAGTATCAATTAGTACGTTATAAATTATTTTTTTTATATTATGGATTAAAGGAAGTGTGATAGTAAAAAGGAAAGTTGCAAAAAAATTAGAGAAGTTGGAGTAGAATCTTACCGTGAGAGAGAGTTTAGTTAGAAAAAAACAGAAAGAAAGCAAGAAGTACATACAAAGACTGCAAGACAGACAAGGAGAGTGCAGAGAGAAAAACCAATAAAAATGAATTATCTGACAACATGATTCCCACACTTGTTCCTTCCAAACACTCTGAACGATAAAGCTTATTCTCTTACCATTTTTAATCACCTGTTTTTCTCTTTATCTTCTTAATCCTTACCAATTTCGACTCTTACCCAACCACATTCATCCAACAATAATTCTGCACCCTTTCCTATAACCACTCTTAAGTCTTAAGTCTACTCTTCCTTTTTTCACTCTCATTTCATTTCTTCACATCATATGCATAATAAAATATTCTTTGTTTAAAGCATAAACTGATTAAAAAAAATTAAGTAATTACACAAAATTGATTATTATTATTATTATTATTATTATTATTATTATTATGTAATTGGATGTTCATTCCCATATATCAAAATCATTCATTTGATTAAATCAAATTTTAATTATTTTTTTAAACCGAAGCAAACTATATTAAAAGTTTAATATTTGGTACACTTTTCACTAAAATATGCACATTACTCGTTATTAGTGGTGTTTAATTTTATATGTGTATGTATGTATTATCATCTATATTCATTAATTTATTCATTACTTTATTCTATAGATGGAATGATAAATACCACATAAAATTCACACACATAATGAGAGATTCCAAATTTAAACTTAGGACATTACTGATATCCGGTCGAACAATTTCAACAATTGTCATTTGAACTTTGACTTACTAATACTACTTATTATGCATTATTCTTGTTGTGAATTTGTCTAAAATATTACACCAATGAAAATTTGATGTATGGAACAAAAGAACAACAACCAATAATATGTGGAATAACAATAATAATCAAAGTGATTAAAACGATAAAGAGAACACACGATATTTGTTTATCCAGTTCGGTCAAACAATGACTTACTCTGGAGGAAAGATCAGTTCTCTGTTCCACTAGAATCAAACGAGTGACTTTACGATAAGATCCCAATTGAGTTACAAGAATTAGCCTTCAACCCTAACTCTACCCAAATCCCGAATCCCTTCCTGTTGTCAAGAGACTCAATTTGATCTAGAATACCCAAGATGAACCCAAGAATAATTTATCCAACCTCTAGGATTATGCTTAGAGACAACCTCTTTATTTCTCTCTAAAACTCTAGCCTTGTGTGGTGTCAAATCCTAATCGCCTATATCTTGTTTATCTCCTATTTTTCTATGAATAAATCAATCTATATTTTTAGAAAAATATATGCCTAAATAACATAAACAAATCTGCTTTAAAACAAAACAAAATTCAAATCAGATATCCTCATGAAGCTATTTTTTCCAAAAAATCAGCAAACACATGCGCGTTTTCGCTCCATGCGAAAACGACGGACAACAACTATTTCCTGGACATGTTTTTTCTCCCCAAGCGAAAACACCTTGTGCTCCAAACGAAAATGACAGAACATGTACCTAGAATTTACTAACTTCAGAAACTGAGATTTCAAGTCATATTCAACAATTATTTCTATTAGTATAACAAAATATAATATTTGTCTAAACTAACTTAGTGTCCTTAGTTCAAAGCTCTGTTTGTCTTTACTGTCCATTCCTCATTCAATAGTACTTTCTAGGGTTAAATAATGCCATGCTGATCTTTGACTCTTTGTAATCGGTTTTGGTTTTAAGTGCTTTCCGTCGCCTTTTACCAGCACATTTCATCACATTGCAATTATTTAATTCAAAGCACAATCTTCACCCAATAATATGCAGGACTCAACATGCTACTAGCTAGCTAGCACTTTTGAAGTCAGATTTTGTCACTCCTCATTATAAAAATGTAGCATGCACATATAACATTCTTCGAACATGCTTAATTTTTATTTTCAAAATATTAACTTTATTTTTAAGGGTCATGCTAATTAGTGTCTCGTGGTACTAGTTAAGGATACAAAAATTGAAAATTTTTCATAGAAAACAACACTTTTAATATTTTATCAATGTTGACTGCACATTTTTCAATGCGGCTTTACTATAATAGGTATCCTTAACTAGTGCCCCGGGACACTAGTTAGATTTTTTTATTTTTAAACCTTCATTAGTTGAAAATGTATGATGTAATACATATACACGGTGATGATCCGTGCTCATGTTATTAAATAAACTTTCAATTGAGCTCATAAACTATAGATTTCTCTCCAATTTTGATCAGTAAACAATAGAAATATATTAAATAGTCCATAAATTATTAATAATTCATCAATTTATTCTATAAACTATCACTATCTCTCTTATGTTTTAAAGAGATTGAAGGACTAAATTGATGTATTAATTAATACTAATAGTTTATGGACTATTTAGTAGTATATTTTAATGACTAATTTGGAGAGAGATTGTTAGTTTATGAACCAACTTGATAGTTTATTCCAATATTATTATATTTTGTAACCAAAATGTTACAAACGAAAGATAAAAGACCAAAATATTATAAAAAAATAAGATAAATGACCAAACATGTAATTTTGCCAAAAAAAAAATTATCCGAAAAAAAGGGGAACTTTTTTTCCTGAAAAAACCCGGAATTGAAAACTAAAATTTTAAAAAAACAATTTTTAAAACTGATTTTTTACTCAAAAACCGGTTTTGAAAAAAAAAAACAGTTAATAAACCAAGAACCGATTTTTTAAACCAAAAACCGGTTATAAAAGTGGTTATGGATATAACCGATTTTATAACTAGTTTTGTGATGTCGAAACCGATTTTATGAAGTGGTTATATATCTGGTTATGTCAAGTGGATAAAATATGATTTTAGATTAGTTATGATTATTATCCGACCATGATCAACCCTAATTTTAAACCTTTTTTTAAGTGATGTTTTACCCCTTATATTTTTCTCCTTTGTGATTTTGTAGTCTCCTTTCTATTTCCTCTAAAATTGAGGATACGTTGACATATCATTTTTTTTTTAAAGAAATGTTGACATATGATTTATTAGCGTGACTATCAACTCAAAGGCTCCGTTTGGATTGATGAAATGTAATGGAATGGAGCGGAGCGGAATAGAGTGTAGTGGAATAGGATGGAGCGGAATGGAATAAATATTCTGTTCCATTGTTTGGATATTGTAAAAAGGAGATAAACAAAATTGAAGGTAAGTGGTGGTATGATATTAAATTCATTACATCATATTCCATTCCATTCCGTTCCGCTCCATTCCATTATTATTTTTCAAATCCAAACAATGAAACATTATTATATTTCATTCCGTTCCGCTCTATTCCATTATATTCCATCAATCCAGAGCCTAATAGTGGGTGTGCCTTTTATAAAAGTTGAAAATTGCCAAAAAAAATAGTACATACACGTGAAAGCCGATGAGACTCTAATTATAAGGTTTCAAATTTTGCATTTTTTGCCCTTTATAATGTTGAATTTGGAATACAAGTTACACTAATGATAGAACTGAGTTCTACGTGATAACATCTTCGGATATATTGAGAGAAAAATTGGGACGAGAATTACCTACGAACTATGAAGCACGGACATAGACACCAGGGGTGATTATGCCCTACAATATGCCTGGACACGTGCCCGGACTGCCCCTTTTTTATTTTAAATCTTTTTGCATATAGTAATAATTAATTAGGAGTATTCATATTATTGAGGAAGTTTATTTCAGAAATGAGAAAGTTTTTGGTTCTTGAAGCAAGTATTGAGAATGTGAATGTTTTGCAATCTGAAGCCGGAGTAGAAGAACCACCACCTAATGTGGCCAACGAGTTTAATTCAAATGAAATTGTGATCCGGGTCTTAGGAAACGAATTAATGAGTATGTTCCGGATATTCAAGACCAAGTAAGGATGTTCCCTTCAAAATTTTGCCCAAACTCCCTAACATTCCTAGAGTCGCCATTGACAGACACGGACACGAGACACGATACAGACACTGATAATAATTTGGAAAAATGACATAATTCAATGTAATCATAAGTGTCATGTCGGTATCGAACATGGACACGAACACGTCTAATCCGAGAAGTATCCGTGCTTCATAGCCTATCAAATTACAAAGGAGAAAAATATAAGAGACCAAATGAAGTAGCTAGTAATTAGTCTTATGGTTATCTTTTCCTACATATATTCAAAATGTTATAAACTTTATAAATATAAGAGTAGATTATTTCACTAATCCAACAACAAACTATAACATGTTAAAACCACCACCACGAGAAGATGTAATATCTATGAGAAAGAGACAAGGATTAACCGACAAATCACATAACTGGTTACAAATTCATATCATAAAGCTAACACAATGTTCAACATATATACTTTTGCTTATAAATTAAAAACTGATTGAATAATGTTGAAATCAAGAATTATCCTGAAAACCATTATCTCCGATTTTTATTTTGAAACCTAGCTGATCAAAGCATAATTTCAATTATAATTAGTATTAAATTCAACTTAGGAGTAGTAATCTTTTTAATTAGTTTTTGCTTATGAAAAACTTAATTGGTACAGTACTAGTAGTCCAACATGACGAGGACAAAAAACTGAATCAGCACTAATTGCTATGTCCCATAAAAGAAGAAAAACGATCAAAGCTGTGAACAATGTCTTTGCCCTTCTTTTGAGTTCTTTTATCATTGTGCTGAAGTGACATTAGGAGTATATGTATATCTTACACTCAAGAGTCAAGAGGCAGTGGAGTATTTATTTTAAAAAGTTAATTTAAACTATTGTGAGAGACTGAATTTCAACTATTGGATGGGTTAAACGGTTGTGATGTTGTACTTGGAGAGAGGAAAATTCCCGATCTTTGAATTTATTTTAGAAAGATATATTAAATATTGAACAAGTGCGGGTGTGCTTGTATTTGGAACAAGAAAGATGATTCTGGAAAATGGAAGGGTTTTCTTTCTTCTTTTTTTTTTTGACTAAATCTTTCTTTTCTTTTTTTAATATTTGTAAATAAATCAAAGATTAAAAAAGTATAAATAATAATAGTATTATTCACTGCTATAACTGCAGGAATTTTTTTTTTATTTTCAGGTAGTGGTTATGGTGCACAAGCTTTTTCCTTATGCACCATGAATAAAAAATAAAAATTTCTTAATGTATCTCTCAGATTGCTTAGCGGATCCTTCAAATTTCTAACGCACCCCCCAAATTAGCACCCCCCAATTTCTAGTGCACCCCCTAGAAATCTGGGGGGTGCGCTACGCAATTAGGGGTATTTAAGCATGATGCATAAGTATGACTTATGCACTATAACTTGTGCCCAGCATCACATCCATTTAACTCATCAAATGGTTGAAATTCAGTCTCTCACAGGTGAGAGATACGAATGGCTTGCTCACGCTAGCTATTAAACCATTCATCAATTGACCAAGCTTCAGCACTACATTACTTGAATTACAAGTTATTGATGTAATGGAAGTAAGGAACACCATAGTTAGCTTGTTAGCACTGCAGAATATCTTAGGCTCAGTAATAGTTAGTTATGATGAGCTGGCATAGTTTGTTATGGCAGTTACAGTAGTCAGAGGTTCCCTCCATGTATATATAGTTTTCTTCCATTGTAAGCAACTTAGAGATTATCATTTTAATAAAATTCTCTCTTGATTTTTCTATTCTCACACATTGTGTGTTTAATTTCTTCTTCTTCAATCATCACAATCAATAACTCCATGATGTGTCACTATTTGTCAAAGGAAACACAGGCTTGCATGGAGCTAAACCAGCTAAAACACCTCTTGACAACTCTGTTAAACTACATCAAGATGATACTCCACCTTATGAGGATATAGCTGGTTACAGAAGATTAGTGGGTAAATTGCTGTACTTGACCACCACAAGACCTGACATAACATTTGTCACACAGCAATTAAGCCAGTTTCTCTCTACACCAACTTAAACCCACTATGATACTGCATGTAGAGTGGTCAGATATTTCAAAGGATCTCCTGGTAGAGGATTGTTATTCAGAAGAGATGCACAACTCCAATTGCTAGGCTTCACAGATGCAAATTGGGCAGGTTGTTTGGATTCTAGAAGATCCACTTCTGGATATTGTTTCTTTCTTGGAAGCTCCTTAATATCATGGAGAGCTAAGAAACAACACACAGTTTCAAGGAGTTCCTCAGAAGCTGAGTATAGAGCTCTCTCATTTGCCTCTTGTGAACTACAATGGCTAGTCTATTTGCTGACAGATTTGAATGTGCAATGTGTGAAGCCACCAGTTTTGTATTGTGACAATCAAAGTGCATTACATATTGCAGCTAACCCTGTCTTCCATGAAAGAACAAAGCACCTCGAGATAGACTGCCATTTTGTAAGGGAGAAGCTACAACAAGGAGTTTTCAAGCTTCTACCTATTCACACAAAATCTCAGCTAGCAGATTTCTTTACTAAAGCACTACCTCCAAAGGCTTTCTCATCTTTCATTTCCAAGCTAAACATGTTAGACATATACCATGCTTAGCTTGAGGGAGGCTGTTAAACCATTCATCAATTGACCAAGCTTCAACACTACATTACTTGAGTTACAAGTTATTGATGTAATGGAAGTAAGGAACACCATAGTTAGCTTGTTAGCACTGCAGAATATCTTAGGCTCACTAATAGTTAGTTATGATGAGCTGGCATAGTTTGTTATGCCAGTTACAGTAGTCAGAGGTTCCCTCCATGTATATATAGTTTTCTTCCATTGTAAGCAACTTTGAGATTATCATTTCAATAAAATTCTCTCTTGATTTTTCTATTCTCACACATTGTGTGTGCAATTTCTTCTTCTTCAATCATCACAATCAATAACTCCATGACTAGCCCCCGCCGGCATCAAGACTATGTATATACTCCTCATTCACAGGTATTAGATACATTCTTAAAATATTTCCTTCACGTTTTACTAACTTGAGTGTCGAAGAATCTGCATGTACAAAATCTCTTTTCCATTTATCCAAACGGAGAGGAGCATCGTCCCGCGTTAACTAACAAAGCCGACTCTTATCATGGTAAAATCAAAAGATAAAATAAATAAAAAATGTCATGCCAAAACTTATAGAGTACTGCTATAATTTTTCTGATTTATATAATATAATAAATGTGTACAAATAAAATAGTATACACTTCACTTAAGTATGTTTATTTATTTGATATAAGTGCTATGATTTATTGATCTAATAACCAATTTTTACGTAATACAAGGTTTATTTCACAAGTCCTACGTTGTTTTAAAAAAAATTCTATTTAGTTGTTGACCTTAGCTTTAAAAAATGTGAAATTGGTTGTTAAATCGATGGTTAATATTAGTGACTTAGATAGTGATCTTTTGAAAATTGATTTTAGATAGGTGTCAAATTCATTTAGTGCCCAATTTTCTTAAGATTAAATACATTATTAATCTTTAATTTTGTTTTTAATTCATATATATATATATATATATATATATATATATATATATATATATATATATATATATATAATTTCAGCTACTTTTTTATCCTTTAAATATTCTTTCGCAACTTTTAATTCTTACTTTTAAATTAATTGAGCTATTTTACGGAATGCGTTATGATATTTTCTACCATAGACTTGATTATTATAAGATGTATCACTGAAAATCAAATGAGTAAAAGGTGAAAAAGACAACACAAGGGGTTGATATATAGAAAGGAAAAAATACGATGCGAAGGACGATATGGTGAAATTCGAGTTTGAACTCTGGATTTCATATTTCTTTTTATAGTGCGAGTTTAGTCACTAGCTACACTACTGACTTAAAAAATAGAGCCAATAATGTAAATTTATTTTTGTTATGAATAATTATAGTTAGTAGATGTCCATTAGATTTTGGCCCACATCATTGGCCCAATGTATTCTCCTATATATATGACCTATGTTACAATGTAAAACACACTTGTGAATATACAATACAAAGTTCTATTCTTCTCTCTTTGACTCTTTTACTCCTTCATCTCCTTTCTTCTCTATTCATCCTTATGTTTAGATATAGTTTTATAACAATTTTCTATTTGTTTTTCTATTATACTTCATTTGTACCAAAATATAAGTCATTTTGACCATATTACATGAATTAAGAAATATAATTAATGATATATAGAAAAAAGAAATTATGAATTAATTTGCATGCTTAAAGAAACTAAAACTCTTACCACTTGAATCAATTCATTGTTGGTCATCCAAATTGTATTTAACTCTATATACTGTAGTATTTTTAGATGTTCAAATATATATGATATCTATTA
Source organism: Trifolium repens (assembly GCA_030408175.1). Lineage (NCBI taxonomy): Eukaryota > Viridiplantae > Streptophyta > Magnoliopsida > Fabales > Fabaceae > Trifolium > Trifolium repens. The sequence goes on along the minus strand of CP125836.1, from coordinate 56,597,366 downwards.
ACCATTAATTAGTTGTGTTCAAAATTATGGTAGATTTGTTTAATTCATCCATTAATTCATGAATTGTGACAATTTTATTATATTTGTTAATCATTCACAAAATATAATTAACCACGTATTTAAATTGTGTTAACTATTAAAATTATTGTCGAAATTCAAATCTATCTTTCAAAATAGTATTTCTCTAAAAACTATATGTCATAACTAATAAACAAAATGTTTTGTACTATATTCTCCCTACCCCATCACCAAGAAAAATCACATCACATTTGTTTTTATTCTTGAGAATTTAGAAATTTACATATTATTAAAACCCCTTGTACCCGTTTTGAAAGGTATGCATGCATGCTTGCTACCTTTGAATTTGAAAGCGATTTCATGTTTTAGTGAAAACCTTTAGCATTTGAAGACAACAAATGTATACAAAGACAGATAGGGAAGAAAAGGAAAGGAAATATATAACTAGTTTGGGATTCACAATCTAATGTCATATATATAATGTCACATCCTAATATTCGTTCCTTTAATTGTTTGAACAATAAATTCAAATCTAAAATCTTAAGTAGAAACAAAATTCAAGATTTGCTATGCATTGTTCTAATTTATATGTACACCTAAACTATGCTAATTAATTCTAAGTTGTGTAATGTTTGAGAAATAAACAAAAAAGGTTAAAAATGGAAGATGAACCTGACACCTATTGTTTTCATTGTCAACCATAACATTCTATTGGTGGCCATATTTTGACAGGCAAAGATTCTCTTAAGATGTCGACCATTCGTTGATCAATCACACATGGTAGTAATTTTGTCCACAAAACCGCCACCCTAGTTCTTATTATAAGAAAAAAAAAATTGCTTTATAAATTTGTAGAATGTTGAATGTATCTAGCTAGTTGATAATATGGTCTAGATACATAAAACATTCTTTGAATTTAAAATATAAATTTTTTCTTATAATAAAAATCGGAGAGAGGAAGTACATCAATTACTGTATTATTATTATTAACCATTTAGTGGCAAATTTTTTTTACTCATTCCTTTCCTTGAGAAAAATAAAGGTACATTTTAATCTATGGAAAAAATTAATACCAAAACAAAAATATGCTTGTAAGTTTCTCATGGACTAAATTGAATCTTTACTTTTAGTATTAAATTAGATATTGTATTTTGTTTAATATAAAAGGTGCTATAAGAAGACTTTTATAGCAAATAGATTATAATTAGATTAATGCTTGCAAGCTAAGAATTTGCAATTACTCAAGAAGACACTTGAACCCACATTTCAAACCATAGGTGCAGCGTACATGTGCAGAGACAAATTGATTGAAAGAATAGGAATTTATGGCCCATGATCTGATATGGAGTAGGAAAATAATATTGTTGATGGCCCATTTACTGATAATATTCAAATATAAGAGGTAGAAAAGGAATCATTTATTTCTTTTAACAACTTTTTTACCATAGGTGCGGAGTATTTATTTTTTTTTATAAAGTTAGGTACAAAGTTTATGTTTAACAGTGGTTAATTTATGTTGAAAAAATTATGACGTACATAAGATAGATTTTCACATTCTAAACCATTTTTTTCTATATGTATGAGCCAAAAATCGACCATTCGGTCATCTGCTTAATGAGTCCAAATTTTTTATCATTGAAATCAATTTAGTGTGGTAAGTTTCCTCTTTTACGTCATATTTTTTAGATAAGACAAGAGCGTCTAGGCATCAAGGATTGGTTAGACATCTCAACTATGTTGACACCCCTAAACAAGCCCATCATATACCTATAGCCCAAAATTCATTAATAAGAGGAAAAAATATGTACAAAAGGGAGGGGGGGGGGGGGGGGGGGGGGGGGGGGGGGACTATGCCTAACCCCAAAAAGGAACAATGAAATGAAAAGCATTAGACAACAAACTAGCAAATCCGAAAGCAAGGAATTTCTAGTCGATCTCGTAAAAAGTATCTCTAATAAAAGGAGGAATTGAATTCCACCAATGAATATTGTCTAGCAGGTGACCGTGGTTCGCAATCTTGTCCGCACAAGTGTTACCTTCACGATAAATATGAGAGGTCGCTATGTGAAGGCCGAGATGTAAGCAATTACTCCGACGATTCCTCTGATCCCAAGGCACAACATTACCATTAGAGAATGTGCTAAGTGCAGCAGTAGAGTCACTTTCAATCCAAAGATTGTGCCAACTATATTCTGATGAGCGAATTTCATGGCGTGTATCATGGCTAGAAGTTCAACATGTAAAACAGGCACGTTACCAAGTTTAAAAGCAAAGCTCCCCTGTAGTTACCAATAAAGTCACGAAAAAGGCCTCCACAAGCAGCCAGAGGAGGCGTACCAACAACTGACCCAACAACTAACCCATCTGTGTTCACTTTCACCCATCTATTAAGCATTTATTATATATGAAAAAAATTTATTATTGTTAATATCAATGACATAAATGATCATTTTATAATTGCATAAGTTATGATTTAAACTCCGTTTCGTCAAAAGATAAAAATATTAAACTCCATTGAGATTATAAAAGCGTATTCTTACCACTTATAGTGTCTGTTTGAATTAGCTTATTTTTGAGTTTATGCAAAATAATTCATGCAAATAAATAAGGTTTTATGTTAATTTATAAGTTTCTATTAACAAAAATTGTATTTTTATAAATTATTTTTATCATAAAGCACCTTGACAAACTTATAATAATACATAAAAATATATTTATTCATATAAGTTATTTTAAATAAGCTAAAAAATAAGTTAATTCAAACTGACCCTTAGTTAACAAACACCTTGGAGTATATGGTATGTTTTACTAGACATATCAATCTTGTATTATGTAGAATTGTAGGGAATAATTCAGATTGTTGAAACATCTTCTGGTTTAATTTTGTTTTCCATTGATAAGAGTGAAAACAATTATTTTAAAATTTTTAATCGATAATTATTTTTATTGTTCATATATTAATTTTTTTCAAAAACGAAATATAAAACATCATCAATATTTATAGTTATTTTAAAAAAAAAATACATGTATTTCCATCAAAACCACCTCCGCAAAATTCTTTCCAAATTGCGTTCGACATCAACGATTTTTTTGAAGTTCTTCTTTCTTAATTGGGGGCAACCATGCATAGAAAAGAGACATGATTTTAAATTCAGTAATCAATTGCTAATGTTAATTTTTTCGTATTGATTGAGAAGTAAATTCGGATCCTTTTACACCCTAACCCTATCCAACTCATTCCTATAATTGAGATTTATAATTTTCTATTTGAAGTTTCTTATGGAATTGGTACTCCTATTTTATTAGATGTTCTTACTTGGCCATTTTGCGAATTTTAGTTGATGTTGGCCTCACAGAAATGCTTTATGAATTATGATTTTATTTGATGTTGGCCTCACAAAAATGTTATAAGAGAAAAGGTTTTCCATTTTAGGTTGGTGTGTGATTTATGAGTATCAATTTCTGTAATTTTTATTTTTTGGGTTACTATGATATTGATACGAAATTTTCACCACCAATAATTTTCGTAATATAATCATGGTTAAACTATTAATTGGCCATCGTGTGACTTTTTTTTTTTTAAAGCAAATGGGGAGCAGAAGGTGAAACCTACTGCAACACCCTAAATATATAAATAAAAAACAAATAACAACAAAAAGAGAAGGGGGGCATAAACCAAAAACTTCTCCAACAAAAAAGCAAAATAGATAGGGATCAAACCCATAAAAGAGAAAGAAAAAAAAAAGCAAAATAAAAATAAAAAGCAAACCAAATAAAAATAAAATAAAACAAGAGTAAGAGAAAACTCAATCTGGATGTCTACCCCTAGATCGGGTATTATGAACCTGAAAACCCTTCTGCATATTCTTTTTCTTGGCCTTAGACACCACCACAGTGAAAGGTTCTTCGCTAGTAGCAGCACGATTCTTCAAAAAATTAATTGCTTAATATAAGTAAGTAAGATTAATTTAAAATCAAATTCCAAAGTACCAAAAAAAAAATGAAAAAAATTATGAGTAGTGTGGAAAAGGTATTTGTAATTGACTATTGAATGGGAGATTTAAATATCATAATATAAGTGAAAAGGTATTTGTAATTTAAATTTAATCCATGTATACCTCTATTTAATTACTTTTAATTCAACTGACTTATTTATTATTAATATTCTCTCTCATAATATAAGTGAAATTAAACATTTAAATTATTTGAAAATTGGTCAAAATTTCTTATAAAAAAAAAAAATTTACTTTTGTTTTTTTAAAAATAGATCGGAGGGAGTCGCAAACAATAACTACACACCATAATACTAACGCTTAATCATAAGAGTATGTTTAATCTGCTAAAAAAATAAGGTATTGGAAAGAATAACTTCAGCTGTCCTATGTATGATTTCAAAACTGTTTTTGAGACCAGACAAACTGGGAGTCAAAGGATTGGACAAAAACCTAAATTCTTATCCCCACTAAACCACAAAACAACTTTTTGTCTCCTGCACAAGTTGTCTAAAAGACTAAAATAACTTTTTTGTTCACCAAAGTCGTACAAACACAAAATTTGTTAGACACTTTAAACTTTGTCATGTGATATTTTATCTTGTATTGTCTTATACAGTGCTGTCAAATATTTATATTTTGCGGAACAAATGTACACTAAGAGAAAGTTTTGCACACGTTTTATTTGAGGGTACATAATAAAATACATATCAATTTATGAGTTATTTCTTTATCACACACTTAAAGAGTGAAACTAATGTGTAGAATTCTTTGCTAAATTTGGAGTCTTCTCAGATGTCGATTTTTTAACTCATATTTCTCTTCCATAAAAATTTTGTAATCTTCTTAGAAACCCCACAAAAAGATCCCTCTTCCTTCATAAATACCATAATTTCTTTTAATTTTATTTTTCTTCTTTTATTTTTTAGCTTCCTAACAAAAAAAAAATTAATATGCTAAAATAAAATTACCAAATGCTTGCGCTCAACTAATATTTTCTGAACCATTGTTTATAATTTATAACCTTTGAGAACTAGAACTCCTATATTATAAAAATATATTTGAGAATTATGAATCCTCAAAAGAATATAGGATTAGGCACATACGGAGTAACATTTTTTCTGATTGCTTTTTACCGTAATTTTAGTTGTTATCAACTGTGCATGCAAACTCAAGCTATATAACTCATGTTAGTAGAGTCTAAGACCACCATGTTTTTTTGTATACAACTACTACTAATTAAGGATCTCGTAAAAAAAAACTACTACTCGTACTACTAAGGAGTATTCATATCATATTACTCCCTCCGGTCACAAATATAAGTAAAATACACTTTTTAAATTCATTGTATAATTAATGTATTTGGACTATCATATAGATCAGATATATCTGTTATTTAATAAATCTAAAAAATGCAGTTTTAATTATATTTATGGTCGGAGGAAATACTCTTTTTTGTATTTATTTTTTTCAACACAAAATTCGTCGTATTCTACGGAGGCCAGGGAGTGATATGATTGCGCTCATGCGTTGAATGTTTTACTTTTCCGTAACAAAAGTTAGTCAAAGTGATTATTTGTCAAAAAATGTAGAATTTGTGTCCATCAACGTTTTCTGCAAACATGCACACATCTTTTATTTATTTGTAAAGATGTTAATTGCATAATTCAATTTCTAAATCACATCCTAAAGTCCTGGACCGTTTTCTTCCTTTTTCTTTCTCCCAACTCATAAAGCTTTTCATTCCACTTTCCCTCAAATACAAATTCTTTATTTGGTTTTTTATTTATTTATTAAAATAACCTTTATTTTTTTAAAAAATTGAATATGACACCTTTAATCTCTCCCTCAATTATCTATCAACTAGGGAACAACTCTTCTTAACTAAACAATTCACTTTAAAATATAAAGTAAATAATATATTTAATTATTGATTAAAAAATTAAAGATAAATATTCTAAATATATATGCTATATTAATAAATTTTAAACATTTTTTTTTTCTTTTTTCAAACTAAGTAAAAAAAACAACAGTTAAAATTTTTACTTTATATTTTAGTCATGGTTGAAGATCAAAGTCTACAACTTCTCTTAACATTTTTAATAATTTTATTTAGTTAAAAATCACAAATTTTTTATAAAATTATTTTGGTGATTAATTATGTTATTTACCATGCTAACTAATATAAGTATACAAAACATATTAATAAAAGTATACAACACAATAAAAATATAATAAATTTCATAAGTGATATAGTACTACAATTATCTTAATAAAAAAAGCACTACAATTATCCTAAATAATTTAAATATTATTCTTTACATAAATTTTTATTAAATTATTAATTTTAAACAAAAATGTTGTGCACTATTACATATTTAGAATCACAATTTTGCCAAATCATGATTACATCGTGATTGTTTAATATTTTTTAAAGTATAATTTATAAATATGATAAGATTGATGTTTAATATTTTTTAATGTATAATTTTTTTTGGTACAATTTTAATGTATCATTTATATATACTATAAGATTATAATAACAGGTGGCAGAATCAGAAAATATGATTTAGGGGGGCCATGAATTTTTTATATATATAAATTAAATAAAAAATTATATTATATATGAAAATATAAATTGTAAAAAGAAAAAAATATTATTTTGCAATTCCAAATTTTAAACTTATAGCTTATAATAAGTTCATATTAAGAAAACAAAAATATATATGATAAATTTTTGACAAAGTGTATCGATATGTCCTTTAAGTTTTTTTAAATTACAAATAAGTTATTTAAGTTTTACGTTTGTAATAGACATGTCTTTAAATTTTTTAAGTAACAAATAGGTTCTTTAAGGCTTTGTTTGCGAATTTGGAGGGGAGGGGAGGGGAGGGAATGGTTTTGAAAAAAAGGAAGAAACAAGTGGAAGAAATAGAGAAGTTTGAGAGGGAAGGAGTTTGGAAGGTTATTTTTTCTTCATAACACAAACCCCCCCTAATTTGGTGGAACTCAAAAATTGTATTGGATGGGGGTTTGGAGGATTTATAGGAATTCTTCAAATTTAATTAAAGTTGTTATAATATTCTTAAATTCATAATATATTAATCATAAGTATTTATTTATACACTACAAGAAATATGATCTTTGACAACAACTTTTTTTGTTAGAGGTCGCTGGCAAAACTATCTTGAGTACTTTTGCCAGCGACTTGTAACAACTTTTAACAAAAAAAGTTGTTACAAAAAATTATATTTCTTGTAGTGTATCATTCTCTATGAAAAATACTTTCTCAAAAAATGTAAAAGATTTCTCCAATTTTCTCTCCATTTCCCTCCCTCCAAAACCCTCATCTCCCCTCCCCTTCAAACTCACAAACAAAGCCTAAGTTTGTAATTTGTAACAAATAGGTCATAATTAATATTAAGTTTTTAAGTTTTCTCTACATATATATATATATATATATATCGAGTGACTTGAAATCATTAATAATAGACTAAAAACTAATATTTGCACTAATACTTGAACTAATATTTATGCTGAGTTCCTTATAGTCATTAATAATAAACTTTAAATTAATATTTACATTAATATTTGTACAAATACGTATACAAAATTACTTAAAATTATTAATACTATATTTGCATTAATACTCTACCTATAAAAAAATTATTATTTTGGGGTGGGGGAGGGCCGTGGCCACCCTCAGCCCCACCCCAGTACCGCCTCTGATAATAAGGGCGTCTCTGACTATTTAGAGGCACTACTCAAATATTAATAATAGACCCTATTTTAAAACAATTTTTAAATGAAAAATATTAAATTTAATTATCAGACAAAAATGAATCGTATGTAATAAAAATAAAGCTTCATGCACTATTATATATATGCACTATAGCAGATTAAAACTTCAAATGATATAGTAACAATAAAACATTATTATACAAAAACTATATTAATAAAACATTGCGTAGGTGTATTTATAAAACGGGTTGACCATAACCTGTTTAGAAGGTAAATGATTGTGGTAATAATCTTTGATAATTTAGAAGGTAAATGATGAAGTGTAAATTTTTTGTCTCTCCATCATAAACTATCTAAATAATGAAATGGTATATTTATTCAATTCTATTTTACTCCGCTCTTATTCGTTTTATCGTATTCCATCAATTTAGACAGAACCTTAATTACATTGATTTTTTTTTTTTAAATATCCTAAGCTTAAGATCTAAGTAGTTATATTATTTTATTACCAAGCAAAAGAAGGGAAAAACAAAAGTTAACATTTGAAGTTTTCCAAGGGGCATACCTTATGTACCCAACAACTCCCCTATAACAGATGTATATACAAATGTAGCATGTTAGAGTAAAAAAGAAAAAAGAAAAACACAATTAAAGTTGCTAATATGAGTTGCGATCTGAGTGGACAGAAATAAAAGTGGTGAATTAGGTTTGAAGGGTTGGGGTTAGATTAATCTAATCTTAAAATATAAACACAAAAAGGGTTAGTGCTAAGCTGTCCCAGGATCGAAGTGGTAGTAAATATCAATTGGTACTAATAAAATAGATTTTGTTAATGAACGTCTCATGACACTTGTCAAAGTTGTTTTTAATAATATATATATATAAGATAATTATACATGAATAAAAGGAATACGGATAACAAACTGTGCTGTTAAACCTTTTTGTATGACAAAACTCAATCTTTAAAAAAATATATTCATAGATCTAGACGACATTACTATGCATAATATTTTGAATCTTTTTAAAATGTCTATCGCCTATGTAAATTTCACTTTTTAAAGTGAAATAAATTGCAATGATTCAACCTTGGATATAATATCCAACGAGTTTCTTTATGATTATGCCTATAAGAACACTTTTTAAGAATTTTTTTAAGGAAGTTATTTATTTAAAAGTTAAATATTTTAGTTTTTAATGTTATATCAATTTCACTATTTTTATAAAATTTATTATTTAAATTTTTTAAAGGATGTCCAGAAAACACTCGATAACACTTTTTAATAAAATATGATGATTATTGTTCCGTCGGTGTGGTTCAAATTATTAAAAAAAATGAAAATGCTAACTAGTGTCTCAGGGGCACTAGTTAAGGAACCAAATCTGGTAAATTAATCTTGGAACTTGTGTAATTGACGTTTTACAAAGATAAAGAACACTATTTTCAATACAAAAGTTGCCTATTTTGGTATCCTTAACTAGTGTCCCGGGGCACTAGTTAGTATGACCCTTTATTACTATAGTATATGCTTTGAGGCATGTTCGAATTTGCAATTCTCTACTTCTTTGCACCTATGAAGCACAGACTCTGACACGGACACCGCAACACGACACGGACACTCCGACACCAATAATATAAAAAACATAGGACACTGACACCGCTACATATATGATAAAATTTGATTTTATTTATCGATTTATTATTAAAAAAATTAAAAATATTCCAATCAAAATTAATATTTTTAATTCTTCATTGATAACATTGTTTCAATACATGTTTAACTTTTTTAGAGTGTTAAAGTAAATAAAATAAATTATTTTTTTGGTGAAAACTTGTTTGACTATTCCGACAAATGTCGTACGAGTGTCATACAAGTGTCGGACACTGCACACGCCATCTCCTAGAAGTGTCTGTGCTTCATAGTTTGCACTAACTTGCCGATTTTGTACTATATATTATTTGGAACCAAAAAATTTTTAAAAAAAAGAAAAAGTGGATGATTTATTATTTTTCATAAAAAGCAATAATATAAAACATATTTTGACCAATAATATAAAAGTAGAGAGAGGGTGATGGAAGAAAAAGAAAAAAAGAAGGCACATATTGTTTATGGTAATAGTTGGGTTCCTTTTAGGGTGTGTTAGCTTTATTTTGATATAAAGAAAGTGTTTTAGTGATAGGAATCCATGTCGTCCAAACACTTGAGACAAAAATAAGGTTGTGAGAGAGAATAGAAAAGCAGTGTTAGCTTTACGACCCAGAAAAGGAGTTTTCAAAACACAACATAAGGCTAGCTTAGGAAATTGCGTGGTTACTCTAACCCAAACCCCAACCTTAGTTCTCTCTCCTAGTATATGTGTTTGTTTTGTGTCTATATTTTTTTTAATTAAGATTTTGTGTTATGTCTATATTTAGTGTTTGAATTTGGGTTCAGGGTGCAACCTCAACCCCACAATATTCTTCCCTTCTTTTCCTCTTGTAACTATTATTAGCCACACCTTAATCTTTTCTACACTAGTTTTATGCCAATTCAGTAGGGTTTTTTTTGTGGGGCTTTCAAAATTTCATTTGATTATGACCTAGCTCTATTTCCATTCCTCCATCCATGTATCTCTATAGAGATCTCTCTTTTCTCTCTCTCTCTCTCTCTCTTTCTCTCAACCACAATATATACCTCATTCTCTTCTCTCCATATCTCTCATTCACTCTCTCACTCTCTAACTAGTACTATTACTACTACTACTATACAATTCTCTCCCTTAATTCATTTCTCTCTAGCTAGCTAACACTCTTTTTGTCCCTTTCTTTCTCTCTATCCTCTCTACCAATTTCACCTTCATCTTCCTCATATCTCAATCATCACAACTCAACAAATAAAATAAAAAAAAAAGTCATATTCATTTGTTTTGTTATCTTAGATCTTTTGATTCACACACACATACAAATTCTATCACCTTAGGATGAAATTGAATAGAGATTTGTTGAGTCTAATTAGGATTAATGAAGAAACACAAAATCTTATATTGTTTTAATTAGTTAATTTGTTGATATTATGATGAAACATCATCATCATCATCATCTTCTTCATGCATATTCATATGATGAGTATGTGCCTGGCTCCCTGTATGCCATATACGAAGCGCATCGAAAAATCAATGACCTTTGTGGATGGCGTATGAGGAGCCAAGCATATGAACATGTCCATACATGGAGTAGATCATCATCAAATTATTTTTATATTTTATTATTATTATTTCTCTTTAAATTGTTCTAGAAATTATAATGAATATTGTTTGTAGTACATATATACAGAGTCTATGTATATAGGTTAATTATTATTCAACAAAGAAGAAAGAAGTCATGGCATTGTCATTTTCAAAGTTACAGGGTTTGTGCTTCCTCACATCTGAACAAAGGTACAATTTCTTATCTTCCTTTTTTCATCATTGCCTAAAAAACCTTATTTGAATGATTTTTTTTTTTCTCAATGAAAATCTTTTATTTCAAAGTTTCTTTGATTTGTTGTTATGCATGATATTCGATTTGCAGATCATTAACCTTGGGAACATATTCCTTTTTTCACATGATATTGTACTAGTAATTGTAATTTTATTTTTTTTAACATTGGTAAATTTAAATTGAAAAAATCACAAAAAAAAAAAATATTGATTTTGGTTTTGATTTGATTTATGTTTGGGGCCTACAAGTGTAATGATTTGATTTGTATTAAAAAAAAAAGGAGAGTGTAATGATTTGATTAGAGAGTTGAAAGGAGGGCACGCACGAGAAAAGCGCAAGGAGAGGAAGTTACGGTAAAAAAAAAAAGTACTGTTGGTGACAGTCAATCAATTGGTTAAATACATGAAAGTTATGAAAATTAATTATTACATATGCTTCTTCACAGACACCATGCTAGCTTGATATATGCTTGTCTGCATCTATCTCATGGACATTTCATATGACTATAATTTCAATGCTATCAACAATAACCTAAAAACAACCAATATACTCCTACTCTCTACAGTTACTTACTGCTAATACAGTACAGTATCATTCAATTAAATATCTTTATGAGACGTTACTATTGTTGATTTTCATCTTGTACTAGTACTAAATTTTTTTTTGAAAAGATCTTGTACTAATTTATTACACAATTGTTAATTTGGAATTTATTTATTGGTTAATAATGGTTTTTGATTTAGGGGTTATTCTCATTGCATTTCCTTATATAAATCCATTTAGGACTTAGGAGTATATATGATATGACCAATCAATATTATCCTTGGTACTAACAATATCGTGGAAAGAATAATTTCTTAGTTTGTACCCAAAAAATTGCATTAAAAAAAAGTTTGTACCCAAAAAAAAAAGTGAATACTTATTTTGATCTCACAAATTTTTACGGATTAATTTAGTCCGTAACAAAAATAAAACTCAAATTAACTCTTGAGATTTTCATATTATGAACAAATTAGTTCATGATTCTTTATAATAAAGGAATTAGTTTGTCTCTAATGTAAAAATATCAAATTGGAGTAATCTTTTTTTGTTAAAAACTGAATTGTTTTGTAAAAAAAACATGAGAGAGTAAAATGAATCTTCACTCAAATTTCTATTAATAATTTTTTTTACTCTAGTTCTAAAGAAAATGGGGCCCTAATGGTGAGAGTTCGGCCACGCGGCAAGTAAAATATGGTCTAAAAATTTATGTTAATAATTTAATTTATACGACTTATAACTAACATTCGGTTATGTGTCAAGAAAAACAACCAACATTTGGCTAAAATGAAGCAACATATGGTACCATAAAATATCACCAACATTCTTTAATAGCAATATAAAAAAGGAAGCTTCAAAAATAAAAAAGGAATATAGTACTCATTATTTGCAATTAGTTATACCGTTTCAGTAAAAAAAAGTTTGAGCATTTTTATTCACAAAAATAATATTAGTAGTCACATTTTCTATTAACATTGTGTTGTCTTTTTTTCCCTTATTGATAATGTATGAATTAATTAATACTGTCTCTAAATATGAGATTGTTTTGATTAAATCATAGGAATTAAAAAAGTTTATTGTGATATTTAAATTTGTTGATAAATGAAATTGTTCTTACAACTTTTTTTATTTTATTTTTTTTGGTCAAGGCAACTTTACTTTTTAATGGAGTAAATAAAATAATGTTTATATTAGAATACAGACTTTAAGGGAGTAGTAAATAAATGCTTAATGCAATTTAAAGAGTTTTTTTTTTTTGGCAATAATTTAAAGAGTATCTTATAAAATGACAAATACCACAAATTCAAGAGTCTTATATTTAACAATTGATATATTAATCGACTTTATTGTTTCGAATTAACAATAATTTCTTAGTTCTCTAACTGCGATCCCCTCAAATTGTAAGCTTATGTTCTTATTGATTTGGTGAAAAAAAAAAGAAGTTCATCCTCTTTAGAAAATAAGAAAATACTTGTATATAGTAGTACTAGTGGAAAATATATTTTGATAAAAATATTATAACCAAAATATGTTGTAACATTTTTACGAAGATGTGGCAGCTAATTAAAATTTAAGAAATAATAACATGTGTCCTTAGAATAATTGTTAGTGTTTGAAAGAAATTTTGTATTGTAACCGGTACATTTCATGTTTTTAGAAGTTTAAAACTGTTTCTTTCAAGATAAAATTATGATCATAAGTGTATGTTTCATTTCAATTCCGGTACTGTCAAAATTGATTCTAGACATGGAGAATTGATTCTAACTTGTTTGGTTTCTCAAAATTAGAATTGATTCTGCTTCCAGAATTGTTTCTACTTTTATAATTGATTCTACTTGAAGCTAAAAATTGTAGTTTCTGGTTCTAGAATTGATTTTTACACTTAAATTTTTTGTTCAACTCATTTTTGTATAAATATATCTAAACATAAATCACTTTAGTTTTAAATTAATTATAGCCAGAACCAATTTTACAGAATCAATTCTATAAAAATCAATTTTTCTCGCCATAAAACCAAACATACACTAAATTAACAATTTTGTTTTGTTTCATAAATGCAAGCTAATTTAAATTTTTAACCATATGATATATTTGATTATTTGTGTGTCCTAGACTAGTTGCACAAAGTAAGTCTTTATTATTAATAGAGTAATTGAAAAACCATGAATGAATATAGAGTAATTGTGTTACTTGAAGCAAAAGTGATTATGAAGCTAGGAGTACTATAGTAATCTTGAAAGTCACTCAAAACACTATTTTAGGGGTGTTATGTGTCTGTGATACAAACACACACGCATGTCTGTGAAAGGTCAGGGTTTGAATTGAAGAAATAAATTTTAAAAAAAAGGATCATGGGAAAAGCAAAAGCATGATTGTAGTAATTTGTAGGTGCAGCAGAGAAGAGAGGAGGATTATGATGAATGATCATATGCCCACAGGCAGGCTGGGGAATCTCATATGCAAAAAGCAATGGACCACTTTATCTCTCTCTCTCTCTCTCTCTATTTTCAATTGGTTTTGAGGGAATATGTTATACGGTCAAAGCAGCTCTAAGGCTTACAAAAGGACATTATGCCCTTCAGCCTTTTCCTTTTCTCAATGGGACCACCACCCCCTAACACCTCTTTCTTTCTTATGCTCCCCTCCCCTCCTCTCATATCAATTCTATGATTTTCTTGTAGTATTTCTCTTTTCCTTCTTCCAATTCTTGCAATGTTAATTTTTGTACTAGTACTAGTATACTCCAAATACTATGTTATATTTATTGTAATCAAAATAATGTAATTTTTGTGTTTATCAAAAGTCTAGCGGCCATATTCACCCAATAAATGCGGATAAGTGAAATGTTGTGGCATTTGGGCCTCAACATATTAATTGTTATTGGTACTTGTACCGTATAAATTGTAAATTCGAGGCAGTAAAATGTAATTATAAATTCAAAGAGAAGCAACATTTGTTTTTTTCGTATATTGAAATTTTAATTTGAATGTATCTTTTTTACTTCTCAATTTGTGTTTCACAAATCAAAAAATATGTGCAGATATTCGTATTTCTTTCAGCTTAATCGTTTGTCTTGGATTTCGAATTTTTAATTTACCGACTTCAAATTCAGTTTTTAAAAAATTGTATGTTATATTGTTTGGAAGAAATTTTTTTTATTTTTTTTTATACATCAGAAAAGCAAACTAGGGCTCTGTTTGGTAAAAATAGCGGTTGGCTGATAAGGTAGCTTATGGCTGATGACTTATGACTGATGACTTATAGCTGATGACTGATGACTTATAGCTGATAAGCTAATTGAAGTGTTTGGTAAAATTAGCGGTTCAAGTAGCTGATAATGTAAAATGACATAAAAGGGTATTGTTAATTTATAATAAATTTTATATTAAATTAATATTTAACATACTTTGATTTAAAAAAAAAAATTATAATAGAATTTTAAAATTCAATTTACTAATATAATATTTTTTAATATTATTAAACTAATTTTTAAGTCCTTGCAAGTTTATTTTCTAACGTCATTGAAGTTGTATATACACATTAATACATATAAAATTAAAGTATGTTGCATTGTGTAAATCTACGTATATTTTTAGAGTGTATATATAAGTACATGAAACCACGGAAGTTGTATATACACATTAATTAATACATATAAAAATAAAGTACGTTGTACTGTGAATATACGTATATGAAAATGAAACCACGAAAATTATATATATACACATTAATACATATAAGAAACATTGGCTTTTTTTATTAGCAAGAAATGGTTTAGTGTTTAAGTACATAATTATTTTATTTTAAATTAAAATAAATTAGAAAGGATAAAAATGGATTTTAGTTAAAATAATAGGGGTAAAATTGGAAGAAAAAATGATAAGCTATAAGCTCATAAGCTACTTGAAATAGCGTTTGAAAAATAAGCTATAAGTCAGTAAAATAAGCTATAAGCTCGTGACAGAAAACTATTACCAAACAGGTCTTTTAGCTTATAAGCTATAAGACATAAGCTATAAGCTAATTTTCTGGCCTTACCAAACAGAGCCTAGGTCTAAAGCATCAACTATCACTATGTCAAATCTTCGGAGAGACATATGAGGTATCGTCTTTCTTGGTCAGTCAATCTGCACTCTTGTTGACTTCTTAAAAATACGATGGAATTGGAAAACAATAATCCAAATCATGTTGTAAAATTGAGAAAATTTCAATTCATAGCTTTATTCGACTCGAAAACTTAGTCTATTGTTAATTTATATAATAAATCACATATTAAATCAAATGAAATATATTGTACATATTAATTAAACAGTGAAAAACACATTTATGTAAGTACAAAATAATTTTGCTTGTACAAATATTAGAGAAAGGTGAAAACAAATATTGCAATTGTGTGGAAGCAAGCAATGTATTGTTAAGGCAACTGGGGATGCTTTCGGCTGATGCAAAATTCTACCCTGCAGTCACATACTCACATAGGTGAAAGAAAGAAAAAGAGAGAGAGAGAGAGAGAGAGAGAATAAAATAATTAATCATATGATCATATTCATATGTAAGGTGTTGGCTAGGCCCCGGTTCCTCAGTGTTTGATGCCTCTCTCTCTCTCTCTCTCTCTCTCTCTCTCTCTCTCTCTCTGTGGTTGCATTGCATGACAGATTAATTGTACTACCAACAAGTCTGTCAAAGTAGATTCTATACTATTCCTGTCTCACTTTGCCAACGCCAAAATATCTTTTTCCTTTTTTAAAATTTTATGAGAAATATGTAATTCACTTTCCATCTAATATCTCCATCATTCTTCCAACTTTCTTTCTTTCTTTCTTTCCCTAATGGTGAAAATCTGTAATCTATCTTTTTTTGTTCATCTTCTGGGAGAGGGGCCCTTCATCACTTCATTTCAACTATTCAAATGCATTACGTATACATGCTTTCCTTTTCTACCCTTTTCTTTTCTATCTCTAGATCTAATTATGTCTTTTCGTGTAATTCAAGTTCCTTTGTTTCGATATATAAGATCATGCATTGCACTATATATATATTCCTTCAAAAAAAAATTACACTATACTATTATATATATATATATATATATATATATATATATAAATTGTGGTTTAAGTTAATTTTAATTTCATTTTTCATAAAAAAAAGAAGATCATTTACATTTCATATTTTTTTATAGTAGTACGTTATTTTATTAATTATGAATTATTTTTGTTTGGTCAAGTAGGTTAGTGGCTAGAAATTTCGCCCTTAAATGGATAAATAAGATGACCAGAATTGGTACTTCGGTCTTCTGCATATATATAATACAATGTCGTACCAATTGAGTTAAGTTCACGGAGTATTAATTATAAAATTTAGGGTGAGCAGATGTTGCCAAAGTCTAATATATTTACAAAATTACAACTATACTTCCCTCAAACTAATGGACCAAATGTTAGAGTTCTATAGTAGTACTTTCTTGTCTTTGAAGAGTTTGCAGAAACATTTTGCTAGTTACTTGAATGTCTGAAGAATAAGGATTCTGCAGATTATTCAACTAGTTAGTAAAAATTAATTTCAATGATGCTAAAAAAAAAAAAACTCTCCAGATATGTCTAATTTTGTAAGATTCCTCACTGCTATATTAAAACTGCAGTGTCCTTCTGTCTAGTAAGTAACAGTGTGTAGTGTATGTTATTATGTTACAAGCTTAACAAAACACAATGTACACTATGGGCTATTACTTATTAGTTATACGTCAAAGTCTACGATAGACAAATGAAATAAGTCTTTCACCATGTACAAATTTGTTTTCACAGATAAATCAAAGAAGTATAATGTGATATTTTAATTTTTAATCCAATGTGAGATTAAATAATCAAATGGTAAAAATAAGCTTGAGCATGGTAAAAAAAAATTGCACACTTGTGAATGTTAGACAATCTTGGGCTATACTTTATAACTCATTTTTTAGGAAAACACAAGGCGTACAAAAATTAAGGGGGGGGGGGGTGTATTGGATTGGAGTTTTAGAGACTAGGTATCTTGAGAAAACAAATTTTAAAATTTTAGTAATAAATCTTTGCAAGATTTTTTTGATTTTTAAGTTTTCCTTTTTGGTTAAACTTTGCTTGAAATTCAAGTTTTTTTTATCTATATACATTTGCATTTGTTGGGGATAACCCACAAAGATGAACAACAAAGAACACTTAGAACACTAAGAAAGAATAGAGAGAACTATGAATAAAATTGAAGAGAATGAATTAAGGGAAAAAGTTATCTTTATTAATCACCAAAATCACCTATATATAGGTGTATGTACAATAGGTGGGAGATGTAGCTTGTAACAAGCCAACTAACAAACCTAAACCTCTCTAACTAACTAACTAACTGGAAAAAAAATACAACTGTACAAACAAACTATCCTAACTAACTAAACAGACAAACTAATTGAACCAGAGGTTCAGAGCCTGAGAAGCATCAGAGGCTGATTGCTTCAGAACTTGTTAGTTGTAAAAGTCTGAGACAGAGTCTTATAGTCATCAGAGGCTAAGTGAGTACAAGAGCCTGTATCCTCTCAGAAGCTGAAGTGTCCAAGACTGCTTCAGAGGCTGCACCCTTCAGAAGCTATTCTCGTCAGCAGCTTGAATTACAAAGAAAACTAACACTCCTCCTTAATTCAAGCTGTCAAAACTTACAACTCTCATTTCTCTTCTGAGCTTGAGAAATTGGTCTCTTTTCACAGCTTTAGTTAGAATATCAGCTTGTTGATTGTCAGTAGAGCAATATTCAAGTTTCAACTTTCTTTTAGTGACTTGGTCTCTGAGGAAGTGAAATCTTGTCTCAATGTGTTTGCTCTTCCCATGGCTAACAGGGTTCTTAGCCAGGTTGATTGCTGACTTGTTGTCGATCTTCAGCACCACTGTAGTGTCAGCAATAATGTTCATCTCACTGAGAAGTGATTGCATCCAATTTGCCTGACATGCAGCTAGGGACCCTGCTACATACTCTGTCTCACAGCTGGAGAGTGCTATGACTGACTGCTTCTTAGAGCACCAAGACACTTGTGCATTTTGAAATTTAAACAAATAACCACTGGTACTCCTCCTGTCCACCTTATCACCACACCAATCTGCATCAGAAAATCCACTTAACTCAAGTTTTCCATTGTCCTTAGAGTATCGAAATACAACACCATAGTGGATTGTGCCATTGATGTATCTAAGTATCCTCTTAGCTGCCAATAGGTGACACTTCAGTGGTTTACTCATAAACCTGCTTACATAGTCAACTGCATAACTGATATCAGGTCTAGTTTGACACAAATACCTCAGTGAACCTATCAATTGCCTGAACATCGTAGAGTCCACTGGATCACTGCCTGTATCTTCTTCAATCTTGGCTCTTGTATCTGCAGGTGTGACTGATGAATTGCAATCAAGCATTTCAAACTTTCTCAGAATCTCAGTGGCATACTTAGCTTGATGCAATATCATCCCTTTTGGAGTTTCTAAGAGCTCCATTCCTAGGAAGTAAGTTAACTTTCCTAGGTCAGTCATTTCAAACTCACACTTCATCTGTGATTTGAAATTCTCTATCTCTATAGATGAGCTACCTGTTACTAACAGATCATCAACATACAAACATATGATTAACATGTGTTTGTCATCACTGCATTTCACATAAACACCATACTCTACACTGCACTTTCTGAAGCCTTGCATAACAAAGAATTGATCAATTTTTTTGTTCCACGCTCTTGGTGCTTGCTTCAGACCATACAAGGCATTATTCAGTTTCAGAACTTTGCCTTCCTTGCCCTTCAGTTCAAACCCTGGAGGCTGCTTCACATACACATCTTCCTCTAAGGGTCCATTTAGAAATGCTGACTTCACATCTAAATGAAATAAGGGTCACCTTCTACTACAAGCTAATGCAATTACTAGCCTTATAGTTTCATGTCTTGCCACTGGAGAGAATACCTCATCATAGTCCAAACCTTGCTTCTGAAGGAATCCTTTGGCCACAAGTCTTGCCTTATATTTTATCACCTTGCCTTCAGGATTTTGCTTGACTTTGTACACCCATTTCACACCAATTGCCTTTTTATCAGAGGGCAATTCACACAAGTCCCATGTCTTGTTCTTCTCTATAGACTTCAACTCATCAATCATTGCCTCCATCCAAACTTTAATCTTCAGTGCAGCTTTGGTATCTAAAGGTTCAGTATCTGCAAGCATTGCATAATGCACAATTTCTCCTTCATTGTCTACTGCATTGTCTGATACAATCTCACAGTCAACTAACCTTCTTGGCAATTGAGTGTTTCTCTGAGGTCTTGGTGGTACATTAGTATCCTCATCATCACTTGAAGTATGCATGTCTTCATCACTTACATTACTTTGATGCTGATTCACAAAAGTGGGAGTGTCATTAGCAGTGCTTGCTTCACCACCTAAGTCCACTGCACAAGTTTTCTTAGATGAGAGCTTCTGACCCCAATCCCAACTTTCATTCTCTAGTACCTTCACATCTCTGCTAATCTCTACTTTATCACTTGTAGGATTATACAATCTATAGGCACCAGTTCTATGATATCCAACAAATATCATAGGAACACTCTTGTCTTCCAGCTTCTTTCTCTTAGCATCAGGTACATGTTTGTAGCACAAGCTGCCAAACACCTTTAAGTGACTTACACTTGGCTTACTCTTGTACCACACCTCTTCAGGTACCTTATCCTTCAGCTTCTTAGTAGGACTTCTATTCAGAATGTAAACAGCTGTAGCAACAGCTTCACCCCAGAACCTCTTGGGTAGATTCTTCTGCTTCACCATGCTTCTGGCCATATCTAGAATACTTCTATTCCTCCTTTCTGCAAGACCATTGTGCTGAGGAGTATATGGTGCAGTAACTTCATGAATTATGCCTTGTTCCTTGCAATAATTTTCAAATTCTATAGAGGTATACTCACCTCTACCATCTGTTCTCAGAACCTTCAATGACTTGTCACTTTGCTTCTCAACCAGTGTTTTGAACTTCTTAAACACTTCAAAAGCATCACTCTTAGCTTTTATATGGTATAACCATATCATTCTAGAGTACTCATCAACAAACGTCATGAAGTATTTGTTTCCACCAGTTGATAACACATCAAATGGTCCACAAATGTCAGAATGCACAACATTTAACACATCACTAGATCTCATAGGAAGATGACTATTAAATGATGATCTATGATGTTTTCCTAACAGGCAAATAGTGCATGTATCAACTGGAGTTATGACACTAGGCAATCCTAACACCATGCACTTTGAATTAAGCATTGACAAGCTCTTAAAATTCAAATGCCCATACATCTTGTGCCATAGAGCACTATCTTTCTCTTCAGCAGTTGCAGACAAGCATGTAGCTTCAATAGCTTTGATTTGAGTCTTGTAGATCATGTTCTTGCTTTGGGCTATTTTGAAAATCAGTCTCTTCTTGGAATCAAAGAGTTGCAGAGTCTCATCCTCAATTACTATCTTGAAACCCTTTGAGATTAATTGCCCTATGCTCATCAAGTTACACTTCATACCAGGGACATAGAGAACCTTTTCAATCACAGCTTTCTTCCCATTTGATCTTTGGATCACCACATTACCCATACCTTCTGCCTTAATGGAATCATTGTTGGCCAATCTGATCTTTGTGTTGAGACATTCATCAAAGTCAGTCAAGATGCTTCTATTACCAGTCATATGGTTAGAACACCCTGAATCAAAGTACCAAACCATGGAATCTGCTGCTTCATCAGCAATTGTCACCATGAAACTGGTTTCATCCTCAGAACCTGAGCTATCATGTGCTACCTTGGCCTCTTCTTCATTGTCTTGACCTTTCTTTTTCTTTGGATTTTTGCATTCATTGGCATAATGCCCATATTTGTCACAGTTGTAGCACTGAATCTTGCTCTTGTCCTTCTTCTTTGACTTATCTTTCTGTTTCCCTCCTCCTCCACTAGAGGATTCAGGCATTGTCTCAGCATTCTCCTTGCTTTTCTTGGAGTCTTTCTTGTTCTGCCATTTCTTCTTCTCACTTTGATACTTCTTGAATTTTGAGAAAAAGAGCTTGCTCATCTTCTTTGCCATGGCTCCTCTCACCATGCTTCAACTCATGAGCTTCAAGAGTGCTTTGCAGATCCTCTATCTTGATCTCACTCAAATCTTTAGTCTCTTCTATAGTCACCACTATATGCTCAAATTTAGAAGTCAAAGTTCTTAGTACCTTTTCCACCGTTTCTTGCTCATTAAGATTACCTCCACAATTCTTCATCTGATTGGTGAGAGTCACCAATCTTGTGAACTAATCAGCAATTGATTCATCACTCTTCATCTGCAATAGTTCATACTGTCTCTTCAAGGCCTGAAGCTTTACTTTCTTCACTTTTGCATCACCACCATAACTCTTTTGCAAGATATCCCATGCATCTTTGGAGTTCTCAGCATCTGCAATCTTCTCAAACACCTTTGAATCAACACATTGATGAATGAGAAACAGGGCCTTGTTATCTTTCTTCTTTGCTTCTCTGAATGTTGTTCTTTGTTCTTCATTTGCATTTTCTGGTAGAGGAGTGATTGCTGCATTCACTTGTTCATACACTTCTTGAACATTGAATATCACCTTCATCTGCTTCACCCATCTATCCCAATTCTTTCCATCGAAAACTGGCAAATTCGCATGGAAATTGTTGTTCCCAGCCATGGTTGATTCACTTTCAACCTGATTCTTCTTTCAAGAACGAATCAAGATCCCTTTGGATCATACGAGCTCTAGATACCACTTTGTTGGGGATAACCCACAAAGATGAACAACAAAGAACACTTAGAACACTAAGAAAGAATAGAGAGAACTATGAATAAAATTGAAGAGAATGAATTAAGGGAAAAAGTTATCTTTATTAATCACCAAAATCACCTATATATAGGTGTATGTACAATAGGTGGGAGAGGTAGCTTGTAACAAGCCAACTAACAAACCTAAACCTCTCTAACTAACTAACTAACTGAAAAAAAAATACAACTGTACAAACAAATTATCCTAACTAACTAAACAGACAAACTAACTGAACCAGAGGTTCAGAGCCTGAGAAGCATCAGAGGCTGATTGCTTCAGAACTTGTTAGTTGTAAGAGTCTGAGACAGAGTCTTGTAGTCATCAGAGGCTAAGTGAGTACAAGAGCATGTATCCTCTCAGAAGCTGAAGTGTCCAAGACTGCTTCAGAGGCTGCACCCTTCAGAAGCTATTCTCGTCAGCAGCTTGAATTACAAAGAAAACTAACAGCATTGCGGTTGTTGTTGCACCAAATGAGACATATTTGACCATTTTCGTTGCAAGGAACTAATTTATTTAATCTGCCACACAAGCGAGTTAACATCACATTGAGTTTATAGATTATTTTACTTATATTTTGTTAGACCTTTGCTTTTTTAAACAATATAGCATTTCTAACCTCGCATTTGCTGCACAACGATTGTCTCGCAGCCAATTTCCACATTTTCTTATTTTGTTTGAAGCGGAACAATCTATCAACATTCTCATTTGAGGTAGAAAATGAGATAATGGTTGATGTATATAAAGCAAAATTTCAAGAGTGATTTTTTTTTTTTAATGTAGAAGCACCTCGATCCTCATCAACTGTAGAAGCACCTCCTACATCAACCATTATCTCAATTTCTAAGACCTTTTTGGCCTCATTCCATATAAAAATTTGGTAGCCTATTGAACTTTGGATCAGTCCATCTAATTTTTTAAAAGTTATCATTCGACTTAAAAAATTATAAATAAAGATGCATTTGAATTTGCAAATTTAATAAAATGATATGCATACACCACTCAATAACGCTTTAAGAATACAAATTTTATAAAGTCCACCATTGGATTGAAAGTTTATATCGTATAGATCATTTATGTTAAATTTTACAAAAATCTAAAATCGTTTGACATGTTTTTGAGACACATGAAGATTAACGGTATTCAATAAAAACGAATAAACCGTTAATCTTTATGGGTTTCAATGACAAATCAAACGATTTTAGATTTTTATAAAACTCGACATAGATGATCTATATGATATAAACTTTCGATCCAATGGTAGATTTTGTAAAATTTGTATTTGTTAAAGTGTTATTAAGCGGTGTAACATTGCTCAAAAGTTACACCGATGTAATTTTTAATGTGGCGAAAAACAATTAAACGAGTGAATAAACCAGCAAGTGAGTTTATCTTGAGGTGATGGTTGATGGAGTTTAAAAAATGTAACGAAGAGGTGCATATAATAATGTAGGAGGTGATTTCTTGAGATTGGAAGTGTCTACTACGTGGAACATGACATATATGATGCTTAAAACTTGAAAGTGTTTTAGGTATCAACGTCCATTTCCTTTCGATCAAAATTTTGCATGAAAGCCACCTTTTTTGAGGAATTCATTACGGGTTATAAAGATTGCACTATTTGAAACAAGGCGAAGGCTAGCATGCACAAGGGACTTAGGTCTTCCATGGTGCACAAGTTGTATTATACATTAGATTATTATAGACCATTATGAACTTCTCACATTGTATAATTTTTAAGGGAAAATTGCACTTTTAATCTTTATCTTATTTTTTTTAACCTTTTAATCTTTTATCTTTTATTTGTAATAATTCGGTCATTTTTTTTTTTTGTAACACTTTGGTCTTTTATATTTTATTTATAACACTTTGGTCCTTTAAAGAAGATAAAAATATGAAATAATTGATAAAGATGATGAACATATTGATCAAAATTATGAATTTTAATTAATTTTAATATAAAGGTAATTTAAAAAATAAAATTCAACATTTTTTTAGTAAAAAAAATATGAGAAACGGGGTTTATATGTGAATGTTATAAAAGATAAAGGATCAAAGTGTTAGAAATAAAAATATAAATGACTAAAATGTTACAAATAAAAGATAAATGACCAAAATGTTATAAAAAATTAAAATAAAGCACAAAAAATGTAATTTTGCTAATTTTTAATTATATTCATCTATATTAATCTCTCTCTTTATTTCTATCTCTCTATTCTCTCTCCATAGTGATGACCTTTCACCACCACCTACAGTCTCCATTTTCATTCACGCCCAAATTCGGGTTTCCATTAGATTTTTTCTTTGTAGGTTATTCAGAATTTTATCTACATCTAGAGTCCACAATCTTTTTTTTTTCTTTGTAGGTTGTTCAGATTTTTTCTTTGTAGTTCACAATCTCTATTTTTTTATTTTTCTTTTTAAATCTCTATTATATACATTACGAGATTCTCACGGAGCTTTCTTATGCATTCTCAATAGTAATTGCTTATGTGACATTCAATTAGACATTTTCTTGCTTATGTGTCATTCAGAGTTTTTACCTTAATGTCTGCTGTTCGAATCTCACTTGCAACAATAATTGAATTTTTATAATATTTTATGGAAAACTACCTTTCTTTTTGTATAGAACATTACTTTATAATTACTAACAAAAGTACGTTGTTCGAATTTCATTGGCAACAATAATTGAATCTTTATAATATTTTTTTAAAAAAAACTATGCCAAATATTTTTTTTCTGTTTTCTTTTTGTATAAACTTTTTCAAATATTATATTTTTTTTAAACTCTCAATTTTATTTTATTTTGAAAACTCTCTCAAATATTATATACTATATTTTTTTTGTAGAAACACTTTTTTTTTCTTCAGAAACTCTCACAAATATTATATTTTTTAATAGAAGCTCTCAAATATTATATATATATACACTTTTTTTAACCAAAAGTATCATCTGGGTTTGTTAAATTGTTCTTCATGAATTCATGCTGTCGGTAGCAAATTAAGGGACCGACATTGATGTTTTGATTAGGACGAAAGAATTTAAAGGAAGATAGGAATTGAAATCTAAGGTTCCGTTTGGCCCAACTTTTTTTAGCTTTTTGTTCTCTTAAGAATGAGAAGTTGGACCAAACACATTTTTAATAAAGTTCTTAGTAAAAAAAAACAACTTTTTTTCAATGTGCAAAATTGAATAAAAAGAGTTTTTAAGAGAAGAGGATGAAACTTACTTTTGAGAAAAAATTTGAAACTTTTTTGGTTTGTTATTATCTTTAGTAAATTTAATTTAATCTAGTTTGTCATCATCTTTTTTTAAGTTTGTTATTAATCTTTAGTTTGCTATTATCTTTGTTTTTTTTAGTTCGCTATTAATCTTTAGTTTAATTAGGACTGATATATGTTTAAATTTTTTTTTTTAAAAAAAATATTTTACCAAACAACTTTTAGCCTAAAAATAACTTTGAAGCTAAAAAACAACAATTACCAAACAACTTTAACTTGTTTCTGAAAGCTCTTATTATCACTTTTAGATTTCAGATAGCTTCTAAGACTTAAAAAAGCCGGACCAAACGGACTCTAAGTGTGGGAATGATGAAACATCTACAAATTTTGAGAAATAGGAAAATTTTGAATCCCCCGTTTGAACAAAATTGTGAAATTTTATGGTTGTAACCTGCAAAACAAAATTGCATGAGAAACCCTCCAAAATAAAAATAAAATAAAAAAAACAAAAATAGATTTATTGAAAAAATATATAGTAGAGGAAAATTTAAAAGAGTGCAATGCAAATGTATCGATGTCTTGGCTCACAGTGGCAAAGTCTGACACTGAAAATGGGCAAAGAGAGATAGTGAGAGAAAAAAGAAAAATTAAAATAATAGTGTTCATGTGTGTATAGAACAATGTAAAATTTGTGGACTATCATAATCTAACCATTAAACAAACTTGTGCATCATGGGAGACCTAACTCCCTTGTGCATGCTAGCCTTAGCCTTGAAACAAACAAAATGAAGCAAGTTACTTTCAAGTGGTGTAACACTGTAGACAAGCTCAACTTAATAATTTTTTTTAGATTACCATATTATTTGTAAAAAGATTCCATTGCCATATAGTAGCAAATTAGCAATAAGTAATAGGATCCTTTAGCAATAATTAATTTATGTTTGGAAATTTGTGGAACGTATAAGATGGATATTTCCCTTTTAATTGAACAAGCATGAAACGAAATCTCCAACCACTTACTCAAGGAACCCAAAATCCTTACCATTTGACCAATTCATTATTGGCAAGTCAACCAAATACTTATTGAGGTATGAAATGAAATTTAAAGAAATGTTTTGACCACTCTTGATAAAAAAACACTATTTTTTTTTATATTAGCAATAATATTTTATTAAAAGTTAACCATTGGTTTTTGGAATATAAAATATTTTAACTAAAAATATCAATTTGTGTATTTTTTTTAATGGCAAATTGTTAGTATGTTAAATATTATGTTAATTTCTTTTACACTTTGTCAGGACTTGAACCTCCAGGTCCATTAACTCTTAACTCAACTAGTTTATCCAGTTGAACTACTCGTCCCACCCTAATTAGTATATCTTTTAACACTTGTGTTGTGTGATCTTTTGTTGCGTCTAAAATTTGCTTAGGTTTAAATATAATGGAATATGCAAATCCTTTTCAGAAGCACTCACTAAACTCCTTGCTTTACTAGCTTGGGCCTCAGGCCTACCGCCAGGTGCTAACCCTGCCTGTAGAGCCCACTGTGTACTAAGTGATTTTCTTTTTTTTACCATATTAGTGTGTGATTTTATTTCTTATTTTAGAAAATGCAGTTGAAAAGTTTTTTTTTTTTTTTTGGTAGTGTTTTTTTTTTTGGTAGTGTGAAAAGTTTAACTGTACCATTAAATTTTTATTTTTTAGTTTATAATAGAATAGTTTATAACAGAATAGATGATCAAACTCAGAACCTCATGCATACCTAAATCCCTCACTACTAAGAGCAACAATAGCGCAAGTGCTCTAACACTAAAGTTGTTAATAGCCAACATACAATATAAGGAACTTGCAATGTGAATGTATGACATGGCAAAGTAGGTGCACTAATTTTTCTACACATGAACTAAATAGCTAACGGCAACTAAAGCCAAATAATTATTATTTATTCGGTCAAATTGAACAAAATGCAGCAATGATATTTATTCAAATGGTTATTTAATATTGTAGTACTAGAAAATGAATATGGGACATGAAAAACTTATTTGTGAATGAACATTTCGTTTAAAATGTAATTGTTGTTTATTATTATGTATTATTTTAAATTCCTATGAAAATGTAATTTTTTATTTATTTATTATTTTTGTATGTATTATTTTAATATTTATTTTTTGTCAAATTTTTCTTTAAATATTTTTATGCATATTAAATTAATATTAACTTTGAATCAAAACTAATTACAAATAAAAAATATATAAATATGTGGGGTCAAAATTTGGTTCTTTATAACCAACCACCATTAAATTAAAAACTATTCAAATCAACTATAAATTTCTTAAATCCTACACATCACTTTGGACCCACAAAAAATAACTTAATTTACTTACTTAGTTGACTCCCACTAAAGATGCTCTAAACCAAATCTAAAGGCTTAACCGTACCATAATTAATACAATTAATGCATTACTCTTTTCTTACTAAAATAAATGACATCGTACTACTTATCTAATCTACTTTAATTTTTTTTTTACTAATATATAAATGCAAACATTAGCATATAAAATATTTATTTTGTCTCAATAAATATTTTCAAATATACAAATTTTATAAATTTTAATAATAGATACTAACGATCAAAGTTCAACATTAGTAAATGTGAAGTGGACATGAGTGAATACTTAGGAATTTTAATATTTCATTTTGTTTTTATAATAACCGTAGAAAACGTACACTATAGATATTAGATAATAAAGATACTTTGGTGAATCACTACTATATTTTTTAAAAAATGTGTAAAAACCTTCCCTTGGAACTATGTTTTGAGTTAGAATACTAGTACATTGGTATGGCCAAAGCACCTGAAGTCACACACAACATATTTTCAGTGTGTTAAGTGTGCTGTCTCACTGAATTCTTAAACCATGTCAGACTCCACTCACTAACAAACGAGAATGGCATGTTTCTGAAGTGTTTTTCACCTGCCAAAATTGCTGCGGCCACTGTATCTTTTTCCTACGTGCTTTTGTCTAACAAACTGGAAGTGATCATGGTATATCAGGTTGATCTTAAAATATATATCACCATAGCTTCCTCATTTTTCTGCCGCTATTGTCACACTGGCAAACACACTTGATCTTTTTACCATCCCCGGTGAATTCAGCATGCCAGTGTTTCAGAAGATAGGATGTCTTGTTAGGATATTTCTCCTATTCTACTTCCAGGCAATGATGATTTCACTTTCATCTCAAATACTCAGCTGTCTAAACAAAAATGGACATCTCAATAAGGCAGCAACACATTGCAGAAACCATGTGAAAAGAAGAGCATCAATGATTTCAACAATTTCAAAAGGAAACTAATAAGTACTACAAATTACAATGAAATTATTGAGAATTCATTCAACACAAATTACAGTATAGAAAAACCAGAAACAACCCAGCAAGCCAAAATTACAGCCAAGTATATGAATAAATATTATCATATATTACATATCAAATCAACCTCCTAAGCACACTATAAAATTAAAAAACAAATCTTCCTGTTAGAAAAGGAAACCTAACCCCAAAACAATTGATCCTCGCCGTACCACAATATTCTTTTGCATGTAAAGGGAAACTGCTACTATGAAGCTTCGGTCGTAATGGATCCAGGAAGAAAGTACCCATATTAATTCTGTATGTGTAAATAAATATAAAATGATTAGGACAAAAATGCATCAAATCATTGGTGTCTGACCATGGGTCAAAATGAAAAAAATAATAATAATTGTTTGATTTATTGATCTCTATTCAAAATCTATCACAGTGCTTGCTGGTGCTTTTGTTTTCAAGATCATCTCTTCATATTCGTCTTCCGGGTTTGACAGAGCAACAATTGCCCCTCCAGCTCCTATAGAAGCTTCACCCTTGTGCATAATAACTGTTCTTATGACAATATTTAGATCAAATGTCTGATTATATGAGAAAAATCCAATACAGCCTGAGTAGATGCCTCGAGAACAACTCTCAAGAGAATCAAGAAGTTCCATTGATCTCAACTTTGGTGCACCTGTCATTGAACCACCAGGAAATGCAGCTTTGACACAGTCTACAGCACTTACATCTGACCGCTTTTTCCCACGAATCGTACTCACCATTGTGTGAACAGTTGCATATGATTGTATATCCATGAGATGCGGCACATTAACAGATCCAGGATCACATACACGACCAAGGTCATTTCTTAGGAGGTCAACAATCATCAAGTTTTCAGCCTGATCCTTTTCACTGAAATAGAGAAACAAGTTAGTTCATAACAGGTTCACCAAACTGAATCTCATTTGATTACTTTGCGCCCATTTAGGTTTTCAACGAGTCCTGATTCTAACCAAATTACTGAATAATCAAATATACTTATAAATTTAATGTCATGACAAAAAATGTGGTAAGGTAAATAATTCCAATATGTAAACTGAAGTCATAATATCTCTTGTTAAAATCACAATGGCTAGACTCAAAAGTTTCCAGAAATAAATGTTACCTGAGCTGTAATTTCAATTTGAGTTGCTCGTCTTCCTCTTCAGTAGCACCACGAGTTATAGTACCCTTAATGGGCTTTGCTTCTAGCATATCATTCCTGTCCAACTGTAGGAACCTCTCAGGGGAAGAACAACAAATACACAGATCTTCCTTTGGAAAATTAAGCCAAGCAGCATAAGGTGCTGGATTCCTTTCTCTTAAATGCAGGTAAAGTCCAAGAGAATTTAAGACCTCAATTGGTTTCCTTATCTGGGTTGTAAGGCACAATTCGTAGCTCTCTCCATCTTTAATGTAGTTTAAACACTTCTTAACATCTTTAATATACTGCTCTCTAGATTTTTCAGCTGCGAAACCAACCTTATGTGAGGAAAACGTTGAAGGATGAGAATACTGTCTTTCAAAATCCATCGTCACAGAGCCAGTTAAGCTCAGAAGCTTCTCCTCAGTATCATCCAACCAATGTGAAGTACTTGAATTTTCTTCGTGTATAGCCAATAAATAAACATCATCATTTTTGTGATCAATAGCTACAAGATTATCAGCAAAGAAAAAACATGCATCTGGAGTTTTAGATTTGTGATGGTTACATGTCACAGCACATTCAACTTTGAGGTCATACCTGCAACATAAGAAACTAATTATTAGTTAGTTCACTAGAGAGGTCTTGTAAATGTGGAACCGGTGCAATGCTCCGGGACTGCTTTTCTGTTGTTATTTTATTAGCTTCAACAAAATATGCTTTGCATTTCTAGCTGATGCTTTTTAGGCAGTGTTAGATTTAAAGCTTAGTTCCTTTTGTTGTTTTCTTGTTGATAAAAATACATACACATTAAGCTTGATTCAATGTAGGCATATATTTGCTCGAGTTTACCACCTACCCGATGTAACCAACATATCCACCGTGAAAATCAAATGGTAGACCTTCATATTCATCCTTATCGTAATGATATGATTGAAGCTCCTGTGACATTATTAAGGCAACATGTTTATGAGGGAGACAGTAACAAAGGAAAAAGAACTAATGTTTCATTATGCTTGTACAGAAGGAAAAACATATTATTATTGGGAATATCCAAGTATGTCACAAAAATATTTAAATATGCACCAAGAAAATACATAGACGCTGATGATTCATTACCCAGAAATTTCGACTTTCCTTATGTCTTTGTCCTGTTTACCTTTCATCTATCCTATCCCACCCCTTTCTTCATTTCTTAACCGCATTGCATATCTGATGAAAGTGAAAAACATTCAAAGCAATACATGGGCATTTATTGGTCTAAATCACAGGAGAATGGCAACAAGGATTTTTTTAAAATTTTTTTTAGAACACCACTTCATGCTAGAGCATAATAGATATACAAAGCATGGGCTCAATTTTATCTAGTGAAGACTCAACTTAAATATGAAGAATGGGGGTAACAAGGACCAAAGTTTAATAGCATGTCATATCTCTAACAATATGGCATGTCCTAGGTGAGAAGTCCCATGTGCAAGAATAAAACATTAAATGGCCAACATAGCTCTAGTATATACCTTGTTCAAATAATCAAGAAAACCTCCTTCCAAGAATATTGTTTCGGCAGAACCATCAGAATCTTCCATTGACAAATAGCCACCACCATTTGAACACCCGTCACTGGAAAAAGAATGGATTATATTTTATTTAACATTATATATTATTATCAATACCAAAGGGTAAGAAGGTTACACTGGTGCAATTGAAATATTTTTTCCCAGGTCAAAGCATCGTAAAAGAAGATAATCTAATATATGAAAGAGAATTTAAGACATGCAAGAAACACTTAAGATTAACAGTTAAGAGAATTAATATCAAACCTTTGATCAGACAATCTGAAAGTTAACTGCTTCCAAAGTGATCCACCTTTTCCTCCCATGAACGAAAAGCGTGCTCTTCCCTATTGGGATGAAAATAATATTGAGATGATGGAAAATATAGTATATAATAAAGTATATTTCCAAAATATGAAGAAATCCTATGTTTATCGATAATTCTTGTTTAAGGATCCAAATGTAAGAATATATGTGCACTGTATTAAAAACAGAGTGGGGGAATGGCTTGGTTATGACAACGGTATTTTCAGCATCATATCTATAGAATCGAAGATATACTGACATAAGTCATATAAATACCATCTCTGTTGAGGAACTATCCAACCAGAAGGTGTTTTCAGCTTCATGTCCAAACAATTGACAGAAAATACTTTTTGCTCCACCAACTTGACCAGCCAAATGATTAAATTTCCTCCATTTCAACTTCAAACATTTGTAGTTCATCTCAGTATTATTATGCAGTACACTTTCATCGCCATGATTTACTTTTCTTGGAAGATCAACTGTATTATTCTCAGAATTGTTACTTTTGCAAAAGTCTCTGTAGAGTCTACTAGCACTTGAAACCTGCACGTGTGCTAAAGAAAGTTTACTGCTCAGGTAAATTACGTTGAACTACCATATTAAGCTGAAGGTCAATTGAAATTTATAACTGAACTAAGCAGCATGACAAGATACAATGTAATATTTGTATCAGACCATTTTCTCATTTAAAAGCAATCTAAAAATAGAAATCAAGTAAACTCGCAAAACATTTTAGTGCAAATAATTTGATAAGCACATATGAAAGACAGAGTGAATTGTAATAAAAGAGATTTCAGTTTTTTCTGTGCGTGTGTGAAGCACAGTGCTTCAGTTTACCATCAGAATTAACACGCTTTTCCTTGTTGTAAGATGACCTAAATCTCAGCCAATAATCAACTGTAATCTCTCTAAAATTCTTGAATATTTGACTTCCATGGCGGGTTGCAACACTCTCTGGATGAAACTGCAGGTCAAATTTGTTGAGTTGAACATGGTTAATAAATAAATAGAAACACAAAGCTAAAACTATAGTCAGATTATTTCAGTACTTAACACCTGCACACCATAGTGTGGCCTAGTAGAATGCTTGACTCCCATAAGAACCCTTGCATTTCTAGTTTGTCCATAATCAATAAGGTTTGAACTTCCATTTCCTGCTTCAGGTAAAAATGAATCAACGAAAATGCTTTGATCAGTCTGAACTTCATGAACATTGTACTTGTCAGAAACCTTGGATCCAACAAACGGAAGTGTGCTTGTGGAAGTCCATGCTATTGGAATGAGCACTTCAGGAAGTGATTCAGAATCTATTACCAGTGAATGATATCGAACCACCTGAAATGAACAAACAATAATTCCGATTGGCGGTGGTAGAAGATAGATTTTAATTGAAATTTGACAAAAGAAGAAACATAGCTAAAAAAATATAAACAAAGGAAGTAGTTTGCATCTGTGCATAGTACATGTTATACATGAATGATGGCACTGCTGAATCTGTGGCATAGTATGTCATTTTTTTGGTTTTTGTCAACTAATCATTTTTGTTGAAACACATTGAAATGCATACTATGTAAAGAGATACAAAAGAGGTATTTTGTTTGGATAAGTTCTAAAATTCCTAGAAATGTCTCTCTCTTCTGATTAAAATTAAATTGATCAAGGGTGAGAATCTGCAAGACTGCAATTGACCAAACACGTGAATCAAACTTTCCTAAGAATTTTAACAAACATCTTGAGTATACCAAGCAAACCAAAAATACTTTTGGCGGCACTCATGAATTCAACGCCATGCGTTGCATCCTTTCCTCACTCACCCAGCCACCCAACATCTCCCTTTCGCCTGGAAAAAATAAGAAACAAGAGTAGAAAAACCCCACCAACTAGAAGAAAGATGTCTTCCTTATCTTCTATCATCATTAATAGTTGAATAAGAAAACCAAAATAACATATTAGGGGAGAAGAACAAGAAGATGAGGGATCCTCCTAAGACAAAGGACATGGGAAAAAAAACGAAGATGAAAACATCAGTTGAAAAAGCACTGTAATCCTTCATATTTGACAGAAAACCCCCATTAAAGAATCCCCAAGAATAAAACCGAAAGATGTTTCAGTTTAACCAAATGCGCCACTTGTTTGCAAAATGAACACAACACAGGAAAGCACTTAATTGTGCTCAATTTCTTAGGTGGAGATTCCGCCAAGATCTCTTCATTAGTTGGGGCAAGAATCTGGGAAAATCAGATATTTTGAGGAATATATCATATATTTTCCTCTCCTAAACCAATAAGATATAAAAAAATCCCAGGTCAAAGAAAGTTCAGAATTCACCAAGATTCCTAAAAAAAAGATTTGGTCCATAATTGCTGAGCAACGTCAGCGCTTAAGAAAAATTAAAATTTAAAATTTTGAGTTTCTCTTGGAATTGGAAGTTGGGCCTAACTCAACCCTACAAAACCGGCTTGTAAGGTGAGGATTGCCTCTATTTATAACTCCATGTCAAGGCCATCTCACATCCGATGTGGGACTTCTTAACAGCTTCCTAGCATCTGAATGCCTTTTATCGTATGTCTCAAATATGAATATGATAAGCTAAAAAATGAATTCTATATAAAGATTCAAATTCAAACACTCTAAAATTGTTTCACTGATTTAAATTCACAATCTTTGGCAACCCACCTTGAAACCAGAATTTCTACCAGAAGGTATGCCATGAAAAAGCTGGCTTCCATTGTGCTCGACTTCACTGTACAGAACAAAGAAATAATTAAAAATAGAGGGGATCCAACAGATAAGAGTACTTTTAAATGACAATTATGTTTTAGGTACATTCATTTTCCTAAGTGTGGCAATTACATGATGTTTTTGAAATGTTCAAGCATACCTCAGACGCCCATGAACCGGTTCAGAGGCATGGACAATTTGAGCTCCATGCACATAACCCAATGCCTACCAAATCACAGAAAGAGATTAAGCTAAGGAAAAAATAAAATGTACACAATGCATTGACCAACATCAGGCATAATAAAGCTTATATATTGTGAACTACTTTTTCATATATACAGAAAATCCAAGTCAAAGGGAATTTTTCTTGGAAAATTTACAGCAATTCCATATTATTCTTCAGAAATAACTTTAAGCAAATATTACGGAAACCGCATATAAATGAGTTTTATGTCTTAACCTTCATATATGTTTTTTACTGGGCTTCAATCAAAGTAAACATTGTTCGTAAAAATGGGAGATTTCTTAATAATGAAGAATTAAATCCACTCTTTGTGTTGAAAATGGGAATTTAAGCATATTGACTTCAAAATTGTACATTAAACTTTGAATACACCAATTTTCACTGAAGCAAACAACAGTATTATGCCTCTATTTAAAAGGTCAACACGTTCTCCATGTTCATAAATTGCATTAAAAGAAAATTTGCTAACCAAAGAAAAATGAACTAGAGAGAAAGAGAGCTAGCAAAGGAGATATGACAAAGACAAAAATCAACATATTATTTCACTAATTACTCAGAATATTAAATACATTTAATAATACATAAGCAGGCCAAATATTTCTATTGATGCTAGATTGTGACTACACAAACACCCCATTACTTTGACTGCGCTACAAGTGATTAATTATTTAATTCCATAGAACTGTTGTTCCAATAATTTTTTTATAGAACTAACCTATTGTTCTAGAGTGCGTTCAAGTAAATAGTTTAACCAAATGCTTATTTCATAAGCTATTCTTGAGAGCTTATTGACAAAGGTGAAAATAGCTTATGAACATGTCACAAGGTATTCTTAAGTACATCAAAAACAGAAATTTAAGAGTTTATATCATGAGATTAGCCCAAGTAAGTTCTACCAAATGACCCTAATATGGATGGTAAAACAGAAATTAGACAGATCAAGTTCTTGTTAAGTTAACATGACCTAAATTCAAGAAATATAGTTTACTCTATTGAAACTTGTGCATGTTATTAACAACATAAGTTGCAAAGTTGAAGGTTTATGAAGTCTTCTAGAATAGAAGAAAGTGCAATACAATGAAGGTTTGCTCAGCCAGAGAGTGGTTAAATTAGATTAGGCAAAAAAGGGTACAATTCTGTATAAAGAAGAGGGAAATACCTGATGTCCTAGGCAAACACCCAGAACAGGAATATCCCTGCATTCAAGCAATATTTGAAGACAAATGCCTGAAGCATATAAAACCATTTAAAGAAAAAAAAGGTTAAAATAAAGAATCTTCCACATCTCAATAAACAACAATCAAGATAACATTAAAATAAATCATAGATATAAAATTCTTCAAAATATATCTTGTGTCCTCTCAAAATACAAATAGGCATAGTTTTACTTACAATTTATGTGGTTTGAGAATGTTTCGCTTACATGGTTATACCCCCTTTGAGTGTGATAGAGATGAGAATATTGAGGAATATGAGCTGATACTTGACTTTAAGAAACTATAAAATTAGGAACAATTGTATTTAGGGGAAAGTCGGAATAACACCTTTTGATAAGAAAAAACAAGCCTTATATATTTTGTTCATGCGAGAAGAAGACTAGTCAAGCCTCTAGTGAGACAAGTGAACCAGGAGATAGACAAATAAAAAGGGGATAGATCATAGACCAAGTATACTTAATGAGAAGCCATTAAAAACAACCAGACTCTATATGAATTTGTAGAAAAAATTTGTTTTGGAGGAGCCTAAAATATTGATTGGTTTGTGTGTAACTAGTCCCATCTAGTGCAAAGTTTTCGTTGTTGTTTTAAGATCATATATCTGGATAACTACATATGATGTTGAAGATCAAATTTGATCAATAGAGTTAACAGAGGTAGTCAGTAAACTCTAACGATAATTTTTATTGGCAAGGTTACACTTTGACCTATTTCTCTAGCCACACACTACCACCATGTGTATCAGGGCACCAATGTACCTCACATTTGTAAGTGAAACATCATAATTCATAATGGCCACAGACGTAGATTCACAATCAATGTGATGAAAACATTGACTACATATCCACTCAAACAAACATTTACAGACGATTGAATCAATTAATTTTTCTATTGCTTCGTCAGGAGCAGTATATAAATGTTAGGAAATTATCAGGCCACAAGGTTTCATGATTTTCACCTATATCTTCTGGGCATGCTGGAGAACCAGGTCCAGGAGATATTACGATGTTATCAAATGCATTTTCTTCGTACAAGTAATAGCAAAGTTCTTCCCACGTCCAATCATCATTTTGAATCACCACAGGAGGGACTGGAAAAATGAAAACCAAAACCAGCCGTTAAAAGGGACATAAAACCCTTATATCAATTTCTTAAACTTTCCAGGAATAGAGTATTCTGTACAAGAATTTAGCATAATAATAAAAAATGTTTATTATTCTTGCATAATAATCCCATCTTGATTCTTACAATTTGAAAAATAGGGAGGATAATTATACACCGCAAACAAACATATTTGGCAACAGTATTTTATTTTTAACAAGGAGAAAAGTTCTATTTGAATATAGATACATATTATGTGATATTAGCTCTAAGGTGTCAACCCAGTGATTGGCCATTACAACTCCACTTTAGAAGCTACATGTGGAAGTCATATTAGAATGAACACCTGGTTTTATGAATAGCAGATGTTCTACATCTAAAAGTATAATATCATGTATATCGATAAGAAAATAATTGGACATGATATACCTTCAATCAACCATGTCTTCTAGTGAAATTGCTCTGTGATAAATTATATAATTCTATATCCTTTTCAATTGATTGCTATAAGCAAGTTGCCAATTGCAATATTAAACAGTTTAAACCATCATATAAAATAAACTTCCACAGATAGGTATTCTTGATGTGTTTTCATCATTTTTTCATTATTTCGTTTAACTTGATGACAATTTGCCATTTTGTACTAGATTCACTTTTGAGGAAAGTTGACGAAAAATAAATTGTTTTTCATTGGAAGCTATTTTAAACACAATAAATTAATCCAAAATGCTAACTATGATTCAACACTTTCCAATTGTTACCACCCACATACATTCAGATGAGAAACAAAACAAGAGCATAGTAAGTTGAACTTACCACCATTAATAATAGATAGCTCCTGGTATATATTGTATGTGTAACTGTCATAGTTATCAATCAACAAAGTCCTCACAAAGTCCGGCTTCTGTAGAGGCACTTGTAGCCTTTTCTTTCTTTTATATGATTCTTCTAAATGGTCATGCACCAATTTGCAAGATACCCTCATGTTTCTTCCATCGCGGTTACACACATCTTTATTAATGAAACAAGAAACCCTTACCGAGGGTTTAGACAAAAGAAAATTCACATTTTTGTACTGCATGGCTTCACTTGTAGGACATGTTAGCTCAGAAGACAACAAACGCGTAGACACATTCATTTTGTTTATTACAGGAAAAATGTCCAACCGCTGCAGATAAATATGCATACACTTATTAGTCTATACTCTATACCATCTATGTTATTTGAAAATTGATTGTTAAGCTTATATATCTGAGTATGGCTCTGTTTGGATAAACAACTTAATTTACCACTTATAGCATAAGCGCTTATGTCTAAACTATGGACCTATTTAGATTGGCTTATTTGAGGCATAAGTTTTGTGAGACTGTTCGGAGGAACTTATGACAATTTTCATAAGATTTTGTCAGCTTATTTTCATAAGTTCTCCAATATAACTTATGAAAACAGTTTGTAGCATATATGAAAAGAATTCATCAATTCATCTTTATTTTATCTTTTGCTATAAAAATAGTTTATGTAAGCTTTTAAATAATAAGCACTTGTGGTATGAGCTACCATTAAATTGTTTTCATATAAGCTATAAATTGTGTTGGTAAGTTATCCCGAAAAGTACAACAAGTGCTCATGCAAGTTCAAGTTCAAAAATAATCCAATCCAAACAGGGCATATATATGAATCAATATAAGAAAATAAAGCTGCAGTTTGTAATTATGTGCAAACAATAACTAAATTACACACTATAGAATAAATCATTTGGCCAACGTATTCATGTATACTTAAACAGAGGGAACAAAAATCAAAAGTAGAAATATAAATTTAAGATGAAAACAGAGACGTAGATTAAGAACTTACACGTTTTCTAGGAGTTGCAGATTCAATAGATCATAAAGAGATGTGAAGAAAGATCCATGAGAAAATGACGAGAGATTTGAAAAATGAAATGATAAGAAAGAAAGGAGTTAAGAAGGTGTTATGGATCAGAGAAACGAGTGCAAAAGATGGAAGAGAATGAATGCGAGAAAAGGTGGATAGAGAAGAAGGGTGTCGGTTGGTTTGTGGCGGTGTAGATTCGAAGCGGGTGGTGGTGGAGAACTGGCGGCTTTTCGAGGAATAGGATGATGGGACACAAAATTCAATTGAAAATAGTTTTAATTATTAGTATTATTTTGTCAAGAACTATTATTATTATTATAATCAGTCAAAAAACAATTATTATTATTATAATCAGTCAAAAACAACTATTATTATTATAATCAGTCAAAAAACAATTATTATTATAATCAGTCAAAAAAACAATTTGTTATGAATATTAGTGGATGTCAAAAAAAACAATTATAAATATGTATTGAAGGGCCTGAAGTTCCTTCATTCTAGTAATTTTTATGTATTATTAGTTCCCAAAAGAAGTTGATAAATTAAGTAAATGAGCATATTTTATTTTAGAATAATAGAAAGGTGATATTTGTAAATCAATACATTATCATGATCATGTGGACCAATTAGATCTTTATAATTTTAATTGATGCATCAATTAAATGGTCACATGTACGTTTGTTTTCAACTCACAACCAGAAGTTTGTGATGTATTGATTTGGTTAAGAGCTAATTTTTGTATAAAGCATTTGAGAAGTATCGTATTTCAAATCAAAATTGATATTGAACATCTTGAAGTATATGTTCATAAAAAAATGGACTTGAAGATCCATTCTTTACGCGTCTAAAGTTAATTATATGAACGATACTTATGAAATCAAAGCTTCTAATTTATATTTTGGGAACACTCAAACGTGTAAGTTGAGATATTGTTTTACATCAATGTCAATAAGTTATAATATGAAAGTCCTCCCCTTAATTTACAATTAAATTTAGGTTTATAACCTAATATTTTTCATATAAGCATTTTTTGATGTGTTGGTATGTTCCAATTGCTTCAATATAATGCACTAAAATAAATTCTTAAAGAATATTGGGAAATTAGATTT
Source organism: Trifolium repens (assembly GCA_030408175.1). Classification (NCBI taxonomy): domain Eukaryota; kingdom Viridiplantae; phylum Streptophyta; class Magnoliopsida; order Fabales; family Fabaceae; genus Trifolium; species Trifolium repens. Next base: position 56,556,884 of record CP125836.1, on the reverse strand, counting down.
ATAGCCCCGAAGGCTAATTATCAAGTGATGAATTAATTTTCTCAATATTAGGGGGAGAGAATAAGCGGCTGAAATTGTGAACCAGAAGTTCATATGAATCACTTGATATAAATTATTGTTATTATATCATCTTGATCCTCTTAGAAATCAGTATGAACCAGAAGTTCATAAGATAAATCATTTGCAAAGTTTATGAAATAAACTATATGCTGCTAATGCTCCAAAAAAAATGGATGTCCCTGTTGGACAATCTTATATTGCAAATGAGTTTTTACCACCCTGAAGTGTGGTAGGTCAATCGGTTCCAATGATAAAAATCCTCAAATAAGAAAATGAGCTAAAAAGAAAGATGACCCAAGTGAGGATATGAAAATTTTGAAAAGAACATTTGACATAATTGATTTATAGTTCCAGAAGAACTTATCAAGTACTTGAAAGTTATGAAAATAACGAGATCTCGACGAATTATGTCATGAATGAAAATTATGTCATGAATGAAATACGATTGAACCGAAAGGAAGTCAACGTTGACAATATTTTTGCACATAATATAGCGCTATATGTGATAAGAAATAATGAGGATCATGAACTAAAGTCTATTGAAGATTATAGACAAGACATTGATTGTCTAAATGAAATGATGCAATTGCTACGTAATTAAAGTAACTTTGCGAAGTGAAAGAGTTTTTGGGTCAGCAGTCCATACACCTGAAGTATAAAAATGATGAGATACGAATCAATTTTTGTGTGAATAGGAAATCTTGAAATACAAATATTAAAAGTTTGCCATTGAATGTGAAGAGAAATATTCACCTGAAGTGAAATCAAAATATTTCTCTTACTTAAATATATGTTTAGTAACACATGAAAAGTTTAAAGTGTAACAATGTATTTGTATGGCTTACTTGTTAGTGGTGATTAATTAAACTCCCTGAAGGATTTAATCTCCATGAGAATTATATTTCCAAATATTGAATAGATGACTTAATAAAATGGATAAGTCTATTTGTATACACATATGAGAATGACAACATTTGTCCATTTTTAGAGAAAATATTTGGAAATGAGTTTGTTATATCATGATGATAAAAATTTGATCAAAACTCCTGAAGAGCTTTTGAAATATGTTGATCAAAGAAAAATTTGAAATGAAATATGTTGGATGATCAAAGTTTGCTTGAAATTGCAAACTTAGTATTTCAATGAGGTTTTGTGTATGATGTCACTTGATGTGAACAAAGTTCATTTCATGTATCAAAAAAATGATGAGTTACTTGAATTGGTCTTGAAGTACCATATTTTAATTAGTTAAATTGATGACACCATTGCATTTTGCAAAATTTGCACGTAGTGATATTTTATCTTTGTCAATATCAATAAACTCAAGATATTGGAACAAAGTCAACAAGTATATAATTTGTATCTTGGAGATACAGCAATATCATCCCATCATGTGGAAGTTTTAGCACTACATCCAGAAAGTTCATAATGTGGTTATGTTGAAGTTTGTAATTCTACATACAAGAAATTTGAAGAAGATAGTATCGCATCCACGACTAATTCAAAGAAGAATATCTTAAAGGAGAAGAATTAGATCCCTCTACAAAGTCATCGTCAAGCAAAGCATCTAATCAACTATATTGAAGAATAATTGAGGTTCTTCGTCTCAGATATAATTGTCCTTATGAGGGGGAGATATAATTGTGTTCTGCACTCTTTTTCCCTTAACCATGGTTTTATCCCATTGGGTTTTCATGGTAAGGTTTTTAACGAGGTAGTTTAAACACAAAGGATGTTGTACTCTTTTTCCTTCACTATAATTTTTTTCCACTGGGTTTTTTCTAATAAAGGTTTTAACGAGGCACATCATCGATGGACATCCAAGGGGGAGTGTTATGAATATTAGTGGATGTCCATATAAGTCATCGGCCCATATAATTGGCCCATTATGTTTACCTATAAATAGGAGCTATTTATCATTGTAATGTAACCCTAATCCTAATAGTGAATAATAGAGACTATTCTTTCTCTCCTTTATATCTTCTTTTCTATATTATTGCTCTTATTTACATCAGTTTATAACACAATTATTATTATTGTTAGTAAGTTTAGTAAAAAAAGATTATTATTAGTATTTTAAGGCAAATGTTAATGAGTATTCTTTGGAATAAGTTTTTTACAGATTTTTCATGTTAATGCGTAAAGTCAATGCATTCGAAATTGTAGAGTTTCAGTTTTTTGAATAAAAAGTTTCTTTAAATGGAATGTTTAAAGTGTGTCCCGGAGGCACTCGTTAGCAAGACCCTTATTTTAATTATAAAAAGTGTTAAAAAAAAATTCAAGAAAAATGAACACTAACGGTGTAAAATAATTTAACACTATTATCAATCAAAATCATCCATGTTTTCCGTTATGTCACCCTACTTTCTGATATGACATGGCTACTTTCTGATATGACATAGCAGATTAGTTTTTTATTGGATAACTATGTAAAACTATTTTACGCAGTCAGTACATCTCCATTAAACTCTTTTTTGTCTTTATAAAATAACATTATTAAATTTTATTTTTAATTCCTATAAAAAAATTGGTATATTTTGGTTCTAGAAATTTTTTATGCATGAATTTTTAGTCTACTAATTTTCAAAATTGTTAAATTATCTTTAAATTTTTAAATAATTTTTTTCGGGTATGTTTAACTTTTTATAGGGACCAAAAACGTATTTAACATTTATAAAAATAAAATAAAAAATATATAGATGTTTGAAAAATATAGATAGATTAAATAACAAGCCATTGAAAATTCAATACACACAAAATGGAAGGACTTGGGTTTGAATCCCGATCAGAACGTTCGACCTAACAATTTTGACATTTCTAATAGTTAAATTAGAATATATGGAAAAAATGCATATGCATTGTAGGATCGTAAATGTAAAGAGTTTGTTCATAGTTTTATGCCTGTAAATATTTTTATTGTAATTATTACGTCTAAAATTATACATATATTTTGATGTGTTTTTGTAAATTTTTTACACTATTTGTGCGTGAAAATTAAACTCTATTTTTATTGAAGCAGTTTAATAAAGATAAATTTGACATTAATTTAACTTTAAAAACTTCTAATACTTTAGTTGCGAGAAAGAAAACATTTGACTTTATATATGAAAGGTTTTGTGTAGGAGTTTAAATAAATATAGAGGGCATGGTCTTGAATTCAAAAAGTCTCGGGTTCTTTAAACAATAAATTCCTCCCTATCTTAGATTGTGACACTATCTCTTCGCCTTAAAATTTTTATTATAAAAAAAAAAAGAGGCAAGGACTCTGAGAATAAAAGAATATGAAATGGAAAATAATAATAAAAAAAGATAACTATATTTTGATCATTTATCTTGTTTGTTTATTTATAACACTTTAGCCTATTATTTTATTTTTTCTGTTGAAGTTCTTTATCTTTTGCGATTCACACATTGGGTTATTATTAAAAATAAAATAGTAAAACTTGAAAAATTCATCATTATTTTCATATGTTCATCATCTTTAAACCAAAATCTATTTCTATTCAAATACACCTTCAAATAACATTATCTTTATGTTATGTTCTCCTCAATTTCCTTCTAAACTCAAATTCTCATTCTCCCATATTGGGTTATTAATACTATTTATCTCCTGGCCTTTCAACCTTCTTTATGGTTGTCCCTACAAGTATGCAACCATACTCCATTATATATTATTTTTTAGACATTTTGAAAGGTTTTCTAAAATATAGGAAAAAAAATCCATTTTTATAAGTAAAGAAAATAGCAGCTAAGGTGCTGCTACCAAAAGACTATATTTTTTTCTTTCTCTTTTTACCAAAAAGGATGCAAGGCATCCATGATATATTGATAATCAGAGAAAAGGATAAACAAAGGGAGGGAAATTAGGTCAAAACCTCCGCACAAACAAACTTATGAGAACCTAAAAGAAAGAAGACCAAGCATATTACGAATATAGTCGTTTCTAACTTGTATAAGATAATAAGACAATCCTTCCAACACCGAAAAAGAATGAATGGATAAACCAATATTTACTAACTTATAAGCACAATGATTTCCCTCTCTGAAAATACGAGAAACAATTACATTTATGGACCTATCACTCGCTATACAATTAACCACGTATTTTCCAACTTTCAGAGGATAATGGATGAGTTTTTAAAAGCTAAAATAGTCACTCTCAATCCATAAATTTATCCAATTCTTAATTATAGTAATCTCTATAGCAAACATTATACCATTCAACTCAGCATTTAAATAAGAATTAACCCTCAAGTTGACAGCAAAACACCAAGCCATGAGGCTAGTCTCTGAACATGCATCCACAAGAAGAGAGGTCAAAGGAACCATAATACGCATCATTTGTGTTCCACTTAATTCGAGAAGAAATAAGAGGTTGCCAAATGACCTTTTCAAAAAGTAATCACTTACTATGGCCCCGTTTGAATTAGCTTATTTTTGAGCTCATGCAAACAACTTATGCAATTTTTATGTATTATTATAAATTTGTCAAGGTAATTTATGATAAAATAACGTATAAAAATAAAATTTTCATTAGTTTGAACTTGTAAAATAGCATAAAACCCAACTTATATTGCATAAGCTCAAAAATAATCATTATTTTGTGAGTTTTAGATCCATAAATTGCTCGGAAGATAAAAGTGAAAAACTAAGCCCGTTCTAGTGCGTCTTTTTTTAATAATACATATTCCATTTGTTTTAATTTATAAGCAAAAAAAGTTAACTTTCTTATCCCAAAGTATAAGAAAAAAATAACTTTATCATTTATAAATTTTTTTCTTTACTTACTCTCAAAACGTTAAATGCAAACTACATTTAATTTATTTTCTCTTTCATTTTCTCCATAATTGATAACCAAATAAAAACTATTATTATATCTCTTTTTATAAAATTTATTTTAAGGAAAACATAAAAAATTATACTTCAATTTTTTATATTTTACTTTTCTAATTTTTGTTTCCTTATAATTTAATTGAGAGAGGAAGGAATGCATTTTATTTTGACCTAAAAACTAATACAGTAAAAAAAAACTAATTTATTACATACATCCAACTTAAACATTACACACACGATGTATTTTGACTAAAAAAAGAAAATAGACAAGTGTTTTGCCTAATTTAAACCAAAGTTTTGTCGCCACTATTTTTTACTATTCTAACATAAATGACTTAGTTTTATTACGTGCATTCTTCGTACAATTTACTTTGATCATATTTTATCACCTATATATAAATGCAGATATCTATATCTATATATATATATATTATTTATGAGCCTTTTCTCAAATGCAATTGTACATGTGGCATTCTCACAATCATCCTCTTCTCATATTGTTTTAGCATTTAATGATTTAATGATTCAATGATTTATCTTACAAAAAAAAAAGTGATATTATTTGGCAAGTTGACCACGTTTTAATGCTATTTATTTATGTAGATTCCATTGACATAAAGAAAAAACGATTTTAATCTAAAACAAAAAACATAAGAAATTTTTGTCATTGAAGAGTAATAAAACGTATCTAAAAATAATTTTTATGATTGACGTTTAAAAAAATTGATGAAAAAATTTATCATGTATAATATAAAATCCTTTTTTTAATAAAAAATCCTGTAAAAAATTGCAAAACGAAAACAAATAAAAAAACTGTATTTTACAAATAATATATTTTACTATTCATTTCAATTAATGTTTGTAATCATAATTGATGTTTATAATAAAAAGAATATTTCTTAATAGAGTTCGGTTGATTCTTTTAATGGTATATAAGTAATTGTAAAAATAATATTCCTTTTTTAGTGAAAGATCATGTAAAAAAATTGTAAAACGAATATAAATAAAAAAAACTAAAATTATATCTTTTACTACTCATTTCAATTGATGTTTGTAATAAAAAGAATATTCCTTAATGTAATTATTAATTTTCGGATATTTCATCCATAAATAAGGAAAAATAATTAATGTAATTATTTGATTTCTTTGCCTATAAATAATATTTTTTAGACTTACATTTTTTACACCATTTTGAAATCCTTCTCTAGACCTCTATTTTCTTTGTTCTTTATATTGTTCTTTGTTTTCTTATTTTTTATTTTTATATATTATGTTTGTTGCAAATATAAATTTTCAAATCATTTCTTTATATCCTTAGGTGAATATATGCCATATATTTTTTATCAGTAATTACTCCCAAATTTTTCATTATTATTATGATTTTGTGAATATGATGTTTTATATTGGATATTTAATTATTTGGTATATTTCATTTGCAGATGTGTAGAAAGACGTAAGTACTATGAAATGATTGAATTAAGAACAAGATGGCTGCAATTAAACATGTTGGATCAATGATATTATTCTAAGAGTGGACAAAATTGATTTAATTTGATTAGGTTATATATATTTCCCAAAAACTTAGATTTTTTTTCTATTCAGTTGTTTATGTCAACATTAGTATCATACCATTTAACGTTTCTCTTAAAAATTAGCATATTATGATATTTCTATTTTTTATATACAGAATAAATAACATAGATCAGAAAATTGTGATCATGATAGTGCAAATTATTTGCTATTCATAAATGTTTGATTATCTCCTAGAAAAAAAATAATAGATGGTTACCAATAATAGATGAAATGATAAATTATTGAAAACTCACACACATAAAGTAGAGAATTGAGGTTCGAACTTCGATCATGGCGTCCAACTTAGAAATTTTGACATTTTTGTCGATTGAATGAGCATAAAATGTGATCTTATGAATACTATTAATTGTTAATATTCTTTCAATCGTGAATTAATTGTGGACTTCTTCCTATGAAAATTGTTTTTACATTCAATATTCTTCACACTATTTTGATATTCATTTATAAAATTCAAAATTCATTCAAAAATCTTTATTTTTTCGTGTCCATCAATCTAAACTTGATTATTTGTGCATTGACTTATTAAATTAGCTTCCTTTTAATCAATATATAATTAATTTTAATCGTTACATATATATTCTCAATATCAATAGCATCATTTTTAAAAATATCATCAATATATAATTAATTTTAATTGTTACATATATATTCTCAACATCAATAGCATCCATTTGATACACGAGTTATAGAATACGTAATGATTAACATTTATTTAAAAATATTATTTTATATGAATTATATATTTTTGTATGATATCACCCATATTTTTTTCTACATGATCTATATTTCATCAATACGGATGCCTATTTTTTATTAAAAATGTTTATTGGTACATATATTTCTACTAACATGAATACAAATGACTATTTTTTTTTTAATCTAGAACTTAATTATATTTCTATTAATACATATTAATATGAAGACCTATATTTTTTTTTGCAATTTATACGAAATCTATATTCTTACTTATATTAATACGGTTATACGGGTACAATTTTTTTAATTACTACATAAACTTATATTTTGTTTCATATATTAATACGAGATCTATTTTATTTTTTAATTTATATTATAGTTTGTATTTCTACTTTTATATTAATCTGAAAGCCAACTTTTTTAAAATTTTTATGTCGCCTATATTTTAACTCATACATCAATTCGGGTCCCTGTTTTTTATTGTAATTTCTACGAGAAGATATATTTCTACTTATGCATTAATACAAATGACTTTTTTTCTTATATTTTCTACTTATATCTATATTTTTACTCATATATTAATATGAAGATCTATTATTTTATAATTTTTATGAAATCTATATTTTTAGTAATATATTAATGGGGAGACTTTTTTATAATTCAACAGGAACATGTATATATGCTTAAATATTAATACAATTTTGTTATTTATATTATAGCCTACATTTCTACTCATCTATCCACCTCAAAGCCTTTTGTCGAAATCCCAAAGTCTCTTTGATATATCTCATAGAGAAATTATTTTCCATAAACTTTATAATTCTTTTAGTGGAGAATAATAGAAACAACAACTATAATACATTTTTAATTTGATAAAACAGTGCATAAACTTATATTTCTTTTCATATATTAATACGGGATCTATTTTATTTTTATATTTTATACTGTAGTTTATATTTCTACTCATATTTTAATACGGAAGTCTATTTTTTAAAGTTTTTTATTTTATTTCAAGTCATACATAATACAAACCCCTCTTTTTATATTTCTACTTATGCATTAATTCATATGACCTTTTTTTTCAAAAATTTCTACTTAAATCTATGTTTTTACTCATATATTAATACAAAGATTTATTATTTTATTATTTTAATGAAATCTATATTTATAGTCATATATTAATAGGGAAACTATTTTTTTTTAATTTCAACAGGAACATGCATTTCTGCTTAAATATTAATACGGGAATATAAGTTTTTGTTATTTATGTTGTAGCCTAAATTTCTACTCATATATCCACCTCAAAGCCTTTTTATGAAACCTCAAATTTTCTTTGATATATCTCATGTTCTCATAGAGATATTATTTTCCATAATTAAACTTTATAATCCTGTTAGTAGAGAGTAATAGAAACAACAACTATGACACAATTTTAATTTGATAAAACAGTGCATAAACTTATCTTTCTTCTCATGTATTAATATGTGGTCTATTTTATTTTTGTACTTTATACAGTAGTTTATATTTCTACTCACATATTAATACAAAAGTCTATTTTTTAAAGTTTTTTACGTTGCCTATATTTCAACTCATATATACATCAATACAAGGGCCTATTTTTTATTGTAATTTCTACAGGAACATATATTTCTACTTATGCATTAATATAGATGATTTTTTTTATAATTTCTATTTAAAACTAAATTTTTACTCATATATTAATACGAAGACCTATTTATTTTATAATTTTTATGGAATCTATATTTTTAATCATATATTAATAGAGAATTTTTAAAAATTTCATCAGGAACCTGTATTTCTTCTTAAATATTAATATGAGAATCAATTTTTTTTATTTATTTATATTGTAGCCTATATTTCTACTAATATATTGATACACAAACATTTTTTTTTTTATAATTCATATCACCTAAAAGTCTTTTTACGCCACCTCAAACTCTTTTCCATATATATATTTTATAGAGAAATTATTTTCCATCAATTTTATAATTCTTTTAATTGAGAATAATAGAAACAAAAAAAGGATACAAATTATAAGAATCTTTCCTAAGAAAATTCATGGCAATATTATACATAAATTTTACAGTTAATTTTTACTTCAGTGTTATTTTATATTATTAAATTATAGAAGATTGTAAATATTGACGTAGTTGTCATTAATTGTCTTCCATTAGCAATTAGAATTTTAATCTTATAGTTTAAAGTAAAATATACAAATGCATTTATAAGTTAATAAATCTATAAATGCATTTTTACCCGTGCTTGGCACGGGTCTGGATACTAGTTAAAATATAAAATATCATTTGATTTGTTTTGGTAAATATTTTCGAAATATACCATTTTTATAATTTTTAATAATAAATAATTAAAAATATTAATAATTAACATTCTGAATTACTAATATAAACTGGTCAACTATGTTATTTATTTTGAAAAAAGGAAAAAATAATACTTATTGAGAATTTTATAAAATAAAAAGAAATTGCATACAATGCCAAAAAAGAAAAAGAAATTGCATACATTGAATTATCTAAATCTAAATTTGTGCTCCCTCCGGTCTCATATATAAACAACAAAACAAAAAAAATTGAAAATCTCAAATATAAGCAAAACTAACATCTAATCATTACAATAAATATCACTTTTCCAAATATATCTCTACTTTTTCCACATTCCCATGTTTTTATTGGGAGTGGTTATGGTTAGGGTTGGGAACAGGCCAGACCAGGCTTTGACATGCCTGAGCTTGGCCTATGATTTTTCTTCAAGCCTAAGCCTGACCCAGGCCTATCAAATGCTTTTTTTTTGCATGGCCTGTGCCTGTTTAAAGCCTGCTCTGGCCTTGTAGCCTATTTAAAAGTCTGTGTTACATAAAGGCCTATATATAGTTTTTTAAATAGACTAATTATTAACTAGGCCTTAAAGCCTATTTCATATTTAATTTTTTATAATTTCTACAATATTAAGAAAAAACTAATAAAATGATTAGCACAAAAATTAAAAGCTAATAAAATAACAAATACGATTACGACAAAGTCTATAATTTGTACTATAAAAGCATATAATTTGTCTTTGTCAAAAAAAATAAACAAATAATTTCTAATTTGTCTAAAAAATATAATTTGTCTTTGTCAAAATATAATTTGTCTTTGTCTATAATTTGTAATATATATATATATATATATATATATATATATATATATATATATATCTTTTGTCTACTAAATATTGTATTTATATAAATAATATTTATTTTTTATACAAGATATAAATAATAGTATTATCTTCTATACTAATATATAAAGGGGATTCAAATTTTTGGGATGGCTTTTTTGTTATTCCAATTTTACCCTTAAAAAATAACTTTTCACATAAAAATAGATTTTCAGTTTTTTTAGTAAATAATTTTTTTTCTTCTTAATAACTAAGCACAACTTCTACATAAAAGTAGGTTTTCAGTTTTTTATAATAAAAATAAAATATATTTTTTCTTCTTAATAATTAACCATAACAAAAAAAGGAGGTTACGTAGTTATCAATTAACAAAGTCTAATAAAAAGGAGATTAAGTAATTATTTATATTTGCACAATACAGAATATCGATCACACACGAAGAAAAAAAAGAATATTGATTACACAAACGGGCACGGGCGGCTAGTATAAATAATAATATTAAATATAATCAGGCAGACCTATCATGCTTCGTAGGCTTTTTTAAAAGCCTAAGCCTGACATATTTAGATAAACAGACTTTTTTCAAGGCTGATATTTTTAATAAACAGGCCAGGCCTAAGACAGGCCAAGGCGAAGGCCCCTGGAGGCCGTCTGGCCTATTCCCAACCCTTATGGTGCATAAGTTTTTTTCTTATACATCATGCAATAATAATGAAAATTACTTAATGCACCCTAGATTGTTTAGCGCACCCCTCAAATTGCTTAGCACACCCCTAGATTTCTAGCGCACCAACAAATTTCTAGTGCACCTCCTAAAAATATGGGGTGCACTAGAAATTTGGGGTTGCGCTAAGCAATTTTGGGTATTTATGCACGGTGCATAAAATGGCTTATGCACCATAACTTGTGTCGTTTTTAATGGTTTTCAAATCAAAAGATAGATGTAAAATTAGAAAAATGTATAACCTAAATGCATTTAGACACTTTATTTAAATGAAAAGCTTTTTTGTAAATTTGTTTATATGTGGTGAGACCGGAGGAAGTATTAACATGCAGCAATAGAGTGAATCCGTTATAAAAAAATGGGTCATGCTAACTAGTGCCCCGTGACACTAGTTAAGAATACAAAAGTAGTAATTTTTACATTAAAAACAATAATTTTCTTACTTTTCAAACATTAATTGCACGCACTTTAATGTATTATTATTATTTGAAGTATCCCGGGGTACTAGTTAGCATTTTCCTAAAAAAATAATAAGAAGAAATGCAGTGAATCGAGTACACGAATACTCCATCTTTCCAATTCTCATTCCATCTATCATCAATGACCTACAAAGATAGATGCCACGTGGCATAACAGTGGAAGGAAATTTTTTTTTCTACCCGAACATTTGTCATTTTACCCCAACATATTTTAAAAAATTCCCATTTTACCCTTATTTAACTTTAATATATTTTATTATTATTTTTTTGTCTTATTATAACTTCTCCGGTACACTGTTTACCCACTCAAAAAACTGTTCCGGTAAGTATGTAAGTGTACCGGTATGTTAATTGTACCGGTACACTTTTAAACAAGTGCACCGATATTGAAATCTGGAATGAATTTTTTTTTACTTCACCGGTACACTTTTCACAAGCGTACCGATATAGAAATATTTCCAGACAATACCGATACACTTTTCACAAGTGTACCGGTACAGCAATATGGAAACTGTTGGAGCTGGATGTGCCAAAGCTTACTGTAAACAGTGCAAAAAATTCAAAAGTAGCTGGCACAAGTAATTTTTTTTTTTTTTTTTTGATAAACATGAGGGCAAAAACGCCCAAAAGAAACTAAACAACAATCATTCTAGGGGTAGTGATCCCCAACACATCAGCTGACATAATGTCTCTAATCTCAACTGGACAATCAACATAAAATAAAATGTTGTGATTCAACGAGCATCCTATATTTGCCAGTGCATCAGCACATCTATTGGACTCCCTATAGACATGAGATATCTTCACTTCCCACTCCAAAGCCAAAAGTCCGCGAATCTTTTTGAGCAGTGCATACTCAGTAGTTCCTCTAGTCCTCCCTGATTCAATTACTTGAACCACAGCCTTGGAATCTATGCACAATTCAACTTTGGAGAAAGCTAGTCTTTGAGCAAGACAAAGACCTTCCACCACACCCCAAAGTTCAGCAGTAAAAGCACTACAACTACCAATATGCTTAGCAAATCCTCCTAACCATTCACCTTGGTTTCCTCTAATAACACCACCACAACCTGCAATCTTCCCCTCTTTGCTAGCTCCATCGGTGTTAAGCTTTACGAAATTACTCACCGGCACCGTCCAACCAATCTCCGAAGCAACTCGAACATTTTGAGAAACCAATTGATTCACGTGCATGGCTTCTCTATATGACCCACCCAATTTAAAAACATGTTGGATGGCATTCACAGGTCTTATAAAGTGAGGATCATGAGCTTCCTTATTTTTCCAACTCCAAAAACAATAACAAGTTAAAGCCCAAAAATCACACCATAATGCTCCATTGGTATTATTGTCAGTATTGTTCAAATTAATACCAATCCAATCCTTCAAATCACTCATAAAGAACTCACCTCTTCTATTTATAGGAACAACACGCATCCACACATGAAGCACCAAAGGGCAGTCACGCAAAACATGGAGTATTGTTTCTTCAGTACTTCCACAGTAGGCACACATAGGATTACCCAATCCCATTTTATGTTTCATAGAATTTGTAAGAATTCTATTCCACTTAACCATCCAAATAAAGCTTCGAACACGTTCGTGAACACGCAGTTTCCAAATCTTATTCCAGTCAAACTCAATATCATGCAGATTAAAAGAACACAATTTCTCATACATACTAGCAACAGAGAAATCAGTGTGGCAACCTCCAGCTCCCACCTGCTCATCCCTTCCATAAGTGCTGCTAGGAGGTAAGATTGCTGCTATTTTATCTTGCATATCAGTCGGCATCCAATTTTGAAAAACTTCCCACTTCCAATTACCCGATTCATCGACTAAGTCACAAACTCTAGCTCCATGAAGCTCTTGAGGGATATTAACTTGTTGCGCTACACACAAGCCATCATCAATCCAAACATGATTCCATGCATCAATACTGCTTCCATCACCTATAACCCAAGGACAATGCTTCACAATATAGCTCTTCATATTGAATAGCACCTTCCATAAACTAGAGTCAGAGGCTTTAACTGCGTCCTGAGCATATTTACCTCGCAAAACGTCACACCAATATTCATTTGCACCAGAAAATAATTTCCAGCCAAGTTTAGTAAGGCACGCTTGATTCATAACATCTAACTTACGCATTCCTAAACCACCCATCTCTTTCGGAGTAGTGATTTTATCCCAGCTGACGGCATGAAATCTTCTCTCATTCGCCGTATCTCCCCAGATGAAATTTCTTTGAAGTTTTTGGATATCATCTAGGCAAGATTTAGGAATTTTGGATGACATCATGGGATAAATAGGCACAGCTTCAAGTACACTCTTGGCTAGCGTAACTCGACCGGCAAAAGATAACTGCTTAGCCTTCCAATTCGACAATTTAGTCTCAACTTGATCAACCAGATACTGGAAGTCTCTCTTTTTAGGTGCTCTACCAATAAGAGGAACCCCTAGATATCTTCCCAGATCAGTAGTTTCGCGAAATCCAGACACTCTCAAAAGCTTATCTCTTAAACTTCTACTCACATTTTTAGAGAAGAAGGCACTGGTTTTTTCATAACTAATTTCTTGTCCAGATAAACCACAAAAAACATTAAGAGTATCAACGACACATCTCATCTGAGCTTCATGGGCTTCACCAAATAACAATAAGTCATCCGCAAACATAAGATGTGACACTATAGGACCCTGTCTACCAACTCTAATCCCATGCCATTCACCTTTGTTCACAGCATGAAGAATTAAATGGGATAATTTGTCCATACATAACACAAATAAATAGGGTGAAATTGGATCACCTTGTCGAATTCCCCGTTGAGGTCTAAAGTACTCCGCTCTCGCTCCATTCCATTTGACATTCGATTCCACACTTGTCACCGCATGCATAATAATATTGATCAAATTATGAGGTAACTTGATCTCAGTCAGCACCCTCCATATGAATTCCCAACTTAATTTATCATAAGCCTTAGCGAGATCAACTTTAATAACAAAGGCACCCTTTTTTCCATTCATCTTGTTGATAGAGTGCATCATTTCTTTGGCTATAATAATATTCTCATGGATGTTTCTCCCAGGAACGAAACCTGTTTGAAAAGGAGATACCAACTGCGGGATACACTCTTTCAAGCGCTCCACAATCACCTTACTCACTAACTTGTAAATAGTATTACACAAAGAGATAGGCCGAAATTGGGTCACATAAACTGGTTGCGCCACTTTAGGAATTAAGCAGATATCGGTCTTGTTCACAGTTGCCACAACACTCGGATTGTTCCACGTACTACAGACAAAATCACACACATTACTACCCACCACCTCCCATGCTTTTTGGTAGAAGCCAGCAGGGAATCCATCCGGACCTGGGGCCTTCCATGGATTCATAGAAAATAAAGCTTCTCTCACTTCATTGTTATGAAATGGGGTTGACAATTTGGTTAATGTATCCCTATCAAGAGCCGGATACGTAATGGCAGTTTGAAACCATTCCTTAATATCATGATTTGCTAAAAATAACTTCTGATAATACGCATTAACCATTCCCTGCAATTGCTCAATCTCTTCAATCCACTGTCCTTGCTCGTCTTTAAGCATAAGGATATTATTTTTTCGTCGCCGACTCACAGTTTTAGTGTGATAGTAACGAGTGTTTCGATCTCCGTCAATTAACCATTTTGCCCGAGATCTTTGAAACCACA
The DNA here is from genome assembly GCA_030408175.1 of Trifolium repens. Classification (NCBI taxonomy): domain Eukaryota; kingdom Viridiplantae; phylum Streptophyta; class Magnoliopsida; order Fabales; family Fabaceae; genus Trifolium; species Trifolium repens. The sequence goes on along the minus strand of CP125836.1, from coordinate 56,541,597 downwards.
TCAACTCTTCTTTTTTAAGGATTGTACTCAACTCATTTTGCAATTTATTTTCAAGTCTAGCGAGTCTTCCATCCCTATTACCATTCTGCAGACACGCCTGAATACCGGCTAGTCTCGCCATGAGCTCGTTCTTCCTCATAATAACTTGATCAAAGGTTTCAAATTTCCACTGTTTAATACCTTGTTGGACATTAGTTAGATTGTTCAAAACCGACTCATCATTCCTCCAACTAGCAGTCAACATTGAATGATAAGAAGAGTCCAGTAGCCAGGCACTCTCAAAGCGAAACTGTCTCGGAGCTCTTATAAAAGGAGCATCCTTGGGAGATATTAATAAAGGGTGGTGGTCTGAGAACTCCACCCTTGTCAATACTTTCACAAATCCATCTGGAAAATTAACGCGCCACTGCTCATTACAAAGAGCTCTATCTAACCTTTCATAGATGCGCTGACCACCGTGATACAGAGGCCCTCGCCAAGTAAATTTAGGCCCCATGGCCCCCAAATCAATAAGGTTAGCTACATTCATACGTTCTCTGAATTTAGAGCATCTTCTATTCGATGCCAATACACCACCCTTCTTCTCTGACTCGCATGCTATATCATTAAAGTCTCCCGCAACTAGCCATGCCTTATTCATATTATGGCCTATTGTACATAAATCAGTCCACAACAGTCTTCTATTATCCTCAATGGGGCTAGCATAAATAGGAGTGAAAAACCATTGTTCACCATTAGGATAATGGATTTTGAGATGCATAAATTGAAATTTCTTAATGCACACCTCAACACTAATATTATCCTTCTGCCAAGCAACAGCAATACCACCAGAATAACCATGCACCTCTGAAGCAACTAAACCATCATAACCCAGTAACTTGAAAGTACGTTCCAACTTAAAGGGATCACATCTTGTCTCAACTATCACAAGCAAAGCAGGTTTGTGCATTGTGACATATTGCCTACAATATCTATAAAAGGAAGTGTTGGATGCCCCACGACAATTCCACACAAAAAATTTGCTATTTGTACTCATCATAAAGACAATGATTATAAATAGTAACTCTCCAACACAATTGACCTATTAATCCAGATCAATTGATTCTGCCACAAATTCCATATCTGATTCTGAAGTTCCCACTGAACCTTGATCATTGGCGTCTACAAAAATTTCTGCTTCCACCCCCATGGGATCAACCTGCGTATCAGTGCTGTAATTTTCAATGGGAGGAGTATTCTGCAAGTCTGGAGGGCGTGTCACAATTGGGTTTTCAGCATCAGCCCGTCCCAACAGGGTATTAGCTCCTGGTCTGCCAATTATCACCTTCTCACTATCTATCACTTTACACACCTCCAAATTACTAGAGTTATCACCTTTAGTGATCTTGGGCCTTTGGTATTGGGCCTTCAGACTCTCCATCATATTAATACCCATCATTTCAGCCAAATTATCTACTCCTTTTTTAATTGATGACCCATTTTTTCCTTTAAAGTTGCCACCTCCACGTGGGGCCAACTTAGCTTCCCTATTTATTTTCTCTTGATTGCCTTCCCCTTTTTTCATGCTTCCTCCATTACTACCCTTTTTATTTCTCACTAGAAATAAACCCGTGCGTTGCACGGGTTCGATTAAATCTGTTGCGTTAAAATATTTCGATAAAAAAAATTAATAATTATGATAAGTATAATCTTATATAGTTAAATGATAAATATTTTTTAATAAGAGTTAGAGGCATACATACTTATACTTGCTGACAATATTGTTCATAGGAAATGTTGAAATAAGTTTGTCTATAAAATATGATTATATATGGTGGCTTTATCTCTTTATCACGTGTTCCCATTCTTTGAAAATTGTATATTAAATAGCGTATATATTCACTTTCACATTTTTACTTTGTGGAATCTTATTCTGACTTTATTAGTCCAGATTGTTTTAGTCTATTGTTTAGTTTAATTTTTTTTAATTTTCGTGGTCTTTTTTTTTTGTTTTTTTTTAATTACTTTTTCTTAGTTAAAAAGGATCCAACTTATTCCCTTTGAGTGAATAACACTATATTTAATCTTTATTAATAAGGGGTCCCTTAGCTTGACCTTCGTAATTATCATCACAATGACGTTTTTGAAAGCATGTACTAAATAGCATAATTACTTAATCTCCTTCATGCAATTTAAGGTCTTTTCCCAACTTAATTTATTCGTCTTTAGTTTTTTAGTATTTTGGTTGATTTACCTTTTTTTCATGTGCTTAATTCTTTCTTGTTTGATTTGTTTTTCTTTGTTGTGAGGTTTATGTCCCCATAATTTTTTGTTTTAGATGTTTGTATCTCTTAGTTATCTAATAATATTTACTTTAAGTTTTATAGTTTGATTGCGCATTGGGATGACGGATCATCGTCTTTGAGATTACATTTTTTGTTTAAAAAACAATATAATAATTTTTAAAGAGCAAAAAGCCTTTTAGTCAAATGAAATTCATAAAGTATTACTCAACCAATTCTGTTATTAGATATGTACATGTGTTAAAAGTATTGAATAATCTATAAATTCAACATCGTCAATATTTTCCTTATATGTTATAATTACAAATCACATACTTATACGCACAATAGTTAGGGATAGAAAAAAAATAGTAATTCAATGTTTGATATGATAAAGTTATTTTTAAATATAATAATAGGACAGTAGAAATTTATAAAAATTGTAACAAACTAATTAATAAAATTTTGCATTAATACTATAAGCAAATGAATGGTCATAGAACTAAATAATAGTAGTTTAAAGGTTGTTGTGACCATTTTTTTAAAAAATAATTGCAGAATGGTAATTAATAAAAAATATAGCTAATCAATTTATTGTTAAAATTTATTTTAATTTGATATAATAGTTATGTAACAACCTTATTATGCTATAAATGAAATTACATAGAAAACTCTTGGTAACTAATTTGTGGAATAAGTGATGGTGCAATTTGATTATGCTTCCTTTCACATAATCAAAATTTGGGGCCAACTTTTGAGTTCCTTGTGTTTAATTTTATTTTGTACCTAAAATCAAATATATAGATGATGTTAGCCAACAATGAATGAAAAATCATGAATTTCGCCAAATTTAATAAAATAATTATGTAACAACCTTCGTCATAAAATATTTTTATGTAACAACAATATAATTCTGTAAATGAAATTAAATCCAAAAAATATTAATTGTTCAAAATTTGTGGAATGAGTGATAGAGCAATTTAATTATGCTTGCTTTGACATAATCAAAATTATGAGATGTTGCTAGCAATGAGTAAAAAATTTTATAAAATTAGCTATATATATATATATATATATATATATATATATATATGGTTTAGGTTATTTGTCCCTTTAGTGCCTTACATTTCTTGATCTTTGTACATTCTTTTTAATTGGTGATTTCAGTTGTCGTATTTATTTATTGTTCTTTTATATGAAATTAGTTGTTTGTTATAAAATTTTAAGGAGAGATCTAAATCTCATAATAGTAGTGATTACACTTTGTGTGTGTGTAGAGTACAAAATTGTAGAAAAATAATTATTTAAATTGAAATTACAATGGAGAGACAAAACTCACCTAAGTTCTCTTTCAAATCTTCCCCACCTTCTGAACATGAGCAATCAATCATGTTTTTCTTTTATGACATCAAAGAATATACAATAATTCAGTAAAAAAAAAAAGAACAAAAGAACAAATCAATATAAAAAACAAAAGAATGTACAATAATTAAGTTTAACATAAAAGAAAAAAATAAACAATAGTACAAAAGTATTGAAAAAAGTCAATATATTTTGATGAGATTGCTATCAATAGTAGATATAGTACACAACTTGAAGATATATATGATATCATGAGTACTATTGCAAGTGTCAAATGTGTAGAACAAAAATGAAAACAAATGTGATAAGGGGTGTTTATAAAGGTTATATTGAAACTAAAAATTAAGCAATAATTTATTAATTATAATGGTTACATTTTCATGAAGTTGTAAGGTTATGGAAGTGTGATAGTGGAAAACTTTTCCATGGTAAGTTATGATAATTGAATTTTTTAAAGAAACTTTTCAACTTAACATATTACTTTATAATAATAATGCAATAATTTTTTTTAAGATTTAATAATAATAACTTAAAGGAGGTAATATCATCAAAGTTTTAATATAGATTATAAACATTTTCTTAGAGTGCCACATCATCACAATGGAGGCCTAGGAGCTATGTAGGAGCTTCCTTTTATTAGTAAAAAAATTTAAGGAGAGATCTAAATCTCATAATAGTAGTGATTACACTTTGTGTGTGTGTAGAGTACAAAATTGTAGAAAAATAATTATTTAAATTGAAATTACAATGGAGAGACAAAACTCACCTAAGTTCTCTTTCAAATCTTCCCCACCTTCTGAACATGAGCAATCAATCATGTTTTTCTTTTATGACATCAAAGAATATACAATAATTCAGTAAAAAAAAAAAGAACAAAAGAACAAATCAATATAAAAAACAAAAGAATGTACAATAATTAAGTTTAACATAAAAGAAAAAAATAAACAATAGTACAAAAGTATTGAAAAAAGTCAACATATTTTGATGAGATTGCTATCAATAGTAGGTATAGTACACAACTTGAAGATATATATGATATCATGAGTACTATTGCAAGTGTCAAATGTGTAGAACAAAGATGAAAACAAATGTGATAAGGGGTGTTTATAAAGGTTATATTGAAACTAAAAATTAAGCAATAATTTATTAATTATAATGGTTACATTTTCATGAAGTTGTAAGGTTATGGAAGTGTGATAGTGGAAAACTTTTCCATGGTAAGTTATGATAATTGATTTTTTTAAAGAAACTTTTCAACTTAACATATTACTTTATAATAATAATGCAATAATTTTTTTTAAGATTTAATAATAATAAATTAAAGGAGGTAATATCATCAAAGTTTTAATATAGATTATAAACATTTTCTTAGAGTGCCACATCATCACAATGGAGGCCTAGGAGCTATGTAGGAGCTTCCTTTTATTAGTAAAAGATATTATGTTTTTGTTGACTAATCACAATTTGAGGAATCTCCTCAACATCCTCAACTTCCTTAATAATTTCGCTACTAATATTCTTTTTCTCTCTCCCCATATCAGACTCATTTATGTCAATATTTTCATCACTCAAAGTAACAAACCTTGATCCCGTAATTTTAGGACCTCCATTAACAACTGCAGAATCTGAATTTATTTTCACCGAAGTGTTGTTACCTCGTCCTTCCTCCGGCGAAGCATTTTTGTTCGGCGCCGATTTTCTATTCCTCCTTGTTTTCTTCACAACCCGCCAAGGACCGTCAGTTTCACTACCGCCAATTCCAGCACTATCAATACCTCCATTAACCCCTCCATTACCACCCTGCTGTTGAGAAGCTTGCTTGGTACTTTTGTCTTGGCAGCCTTCTTTATAGTGGCCAAATTTGCCACATGTAAGACATAGCATATGCAAACCTTCATACTCAACGTTATACTTCCTTCCTTTAATCGTAAACATTGCAAGTAGAGGTTTGGTTAAGTCGACCTGGACGCATAGCCGTGCATATTTCCCACGTTCTTGCAGCAAGGTATTTTTGTCCACTTTAACTGTCTTTCCAACACGGTTACCTATAAAATTCAGGATTCTTGCATCATAGTATTCTATAGGTAATCCCGTAATTCTCATCCACACAGCCACCTTCTCAATTGTATCAGTCTCTGGATGAAAATTCGGGCTCCACTCCTTCACAGTCAAGTAGTGGTCATAGATAAACCAAGGTCCATCCATTAATGCCGCGTATTGATCATCTTCGTGCGTAAAAGCCACTAAATAGTAGTCATTGCTTAGATCAATGATACTTATCACCCCTTTCCGAACCCACATCTGCTTCAATCTCGTCTCCAAGGCTTTATAACCAATCCTCCTTCCTAGAAGTTTGACAATAACTCCTCTACGCCATGGTCTATAAATTCGCTTTTCCTTCAAAACAAATTCTGGACACTCAAAATCACCAACAGTTCTCTCCTCCACCTTCATTCCTTCTCCAGCCTCATCACCATCTCGTTCCATCTCCTCAGTTTCACTTTCAGACTCATCAGCAGTAATCCCATCCCTACCAAGAACCTTATCGCGATATGATTTGCCCACACCATCTCCTGCATTTCGATTCTTGGCCATTTTTTCTAGATCCTTAGTCTTGAAAGGATCCGTCTCATCAGCATGACTAGATCCCTTCATCTTTTTTGTGCTCCGTTCTTTCAAATCCTCTTCATCTTTGGATTCTTCATGACTTGCATTAAGAGTTCCATTTGTTTGCCCTAGCATAGTGCTAGAACTCATTGCTTCAACAGTCGATCTCCTCGCCAACACCGGTCCCTAACCGATAGGCCCTCTGTTACCAGAGAAACCGTGCTAGGACTTTAAACTCTCGGTTGGTTAGGTTATCAATGGAAGAAGCAGTTGAAACACGTAAGAAAAAAGAAGAGCCTGTAACTCAAGTAATTTGAAGTAGCTTAAGCAACAACTACAGTCTACAAGTACCTAGTTTGGTGAACCTTTGGATAGATGATCATTATATATGGGATTCAACATTCCATATGCTTGTAGCTGCCTGTGAATTAAGGGATTCAACTTTCACATTATAGATTTACAGGTGATGTAAGCATCCCACGTAGCAAGATAAACATGCAGAGATGTTTGTCAAAAAAATTAGATTTTGTTTTTACTTGGGATGGGAGATGGTATGCATGCAGAAGAGATGACAAGTGTCTGAACATCAAGCGTGTCACTGATGAGTGTATCGGTATACTTGTGAAAAGTGTACCGGTATTGTATGGAAATATTGTTATACCGGTACATTTATGAAAAGTGTACCGGTATTGTCTGGAAATATTTTTATACCGGTACATTTGTGAAAAGTGTACTGGTGAAGTAAAAATTTTTTCATTCCAAATTTCAATACTGGTGCACTTGTTTAAAAGTGTACCGGTACAATTAACATACCGGTACACTTACATACTTACCGGAACAGTTTTTTGGGTGGGTGAACAGTGTACCGGAGAAGTTATAATAAGACAAAAAAAAAAATATATTAAAGTTAAATAAGGGTAAAACGAGAATTTTTTAAAATATGTTGGGTTAAAATGGCAAATGTTGGGGGTAGAAAAAAAAATTTCCACAGCGGAATAGTGGGTTGGTAGGTAAGTGACAACAACTTGACACAGATCTGGATTCTCTCCTTCTCCACTTGTCTCCTTCTCTCTTCTTCTCCAAATCTCAACCACTAGATTAATCCAATGGATGAGAAACTAAAAAACAAAAACACCACCACTGGAGCACACAAACATCATCACCACCACAAACGTCACTAGCACGGCAGCACAACAACCACAAAAATCATAAAATCAAAAGAAAACGGAACACACAAACATCATCCAACCACCACCACCAGTCCACCACCACAAACAACTAGTACCCATCACCAAAGCAAATGGAAACATAAGAATGAAGAAGAAAGAAGAGTGAAAGAACAGAACACCACCGCTGCCATCATCTTCTCCCCCTCGACGCCGCCGTTATCTCTCCCCACGCCGCTGCTGTTCTCTCTCTCACGCGACACTCTTCTCTGAATCGGTCGTCTCTTTTCTTTTTCTCTCACTCATGGCTGCGCTGCTGGTTCTGTTTTAACCTTCTTCATTTTTTTTGTTTTTGTTTTTTAATTTCTCATCCATTGGATTGATTTAGTGGTTGATATTTGGAGAAGGAGAGAGAAGGAGACAGGTGGGGAAGGAGAGGATCCAGTTCCATTGACACATGGTAATTACACATTTAGCCTTTGCCACCAACCAATTCAATTTTCTTTTTCCTCTTCAACTTTTCTCAACTCAACAACTACCAATTTTTTTATTTTTATTTTTGAAATAGAACGCAACTACCAAACCTGAAAACAGTATTTCATTGCTCTAAACATCACAATTCTCTTCTACTTACTACTACATTCTCAATCAATACCCATGGCTTCTTCTCTCTCCACCAATCCCTTCCTAACCGTTTCCAGAACCGATTCTTTATCCGCTTTCGCTTCTCCTAATTCCGATCTCCGATCTCTCTCCTCCGTCTACCTCCGCCCTCGCTTCCCCAAGAAACTCCGTAAGTTCTCTATCTATGCGTTAATTGTTTGATTTTTCTGTTTATTTTATAGCTGAATCGAATTTTTCATCTAAACGTTGCTAATTGTTTGCTGAATTTAGCTTCTTATTTTCTGCTGCTTTGATCAATGCTTGCGCAAACTGAAATTTTCAGTAACTAGGTTTCTTGCTTTGATTGAATGCATTGTAACATTATTATTCTTATTATTATGGAATTCATGTCATGTAACAATTTCTGAAATTGCATACAGCATTAGATCATGTGAAATTAGATTTCAACTTGAATTGAAGTTGAACTGCTTATTTTGTGTGCTTAATTTAACTTTTAATCTCACAAGCTGATGTAGGAAGAGTCTAGAATTATTTAACTAGTGAGAATTGAAAAACATAAAGAAACTTTAGACAAGTGCGTTTTTGAACTTATTTTTTAACTTCAAATTCCAATTAGTTTGGTTTGAGACTATGTTAAACACAATGAATTAATGGAAATAGTTACTACTAGTTTTCATGCCGGCTGCGTTTTAGGAATTTTAAACTAATAATGGTACAGTGATGGCTGGGTTGGGTATTAAAGTTTTTGAAACCATTGCGTATTACAGAGATTCGGGCAGCTGGGAGTTCCTATGGAAACCACTTTCGGGTTACAACATATGGAGAATCTCATGGAGGAGGTGTTGGCTGTATCATTGATGGATGTCCTCCTCGCATCCCTCTCTCTGAAGCTGACATGCAAGAGGATCTTGACAGAAGGTACTGGCCTTTGAAATTATCTTACTGTCTTAACATAACTACTTGCATTCTGAACTGCTAGTTTTTAAAGATAGCTTATAGGCAATGATTGCTTCGGACACATCGTGGTTTTAAAGAATAACAGTGTAAGGTTATTGTGTATAGGAGGCCAGGTCAGAGCCGAATTACAACTCCCAGAAAGGAAACTGATACATGTAGAATATTTTCAGGAGTTTCGGAAGGTTAATATTTTTTCTACTACTATTAACTGGGAAGTTATATGTTTCTTGACAAAAGGTCTTAAAAAGTACAATCTATTAATTGCAGGAGTTACTACAGGAACTCCAATCCACGTATCTGTGCCCAATACTGATCAAAGAGGAAATGTGAGTATAGTTTCATGTTCAGAAATATTCAATAAAGACAAGCAACCATGGACCTTGATTTATAGGCTGTTAAAACTTTGTACTTTTGGTGATTTTCAGGACTATAATGAGATGTCATTAGCGTATAGGCCTTCCCATGCGGATGCAACCTATGACATGAAGTATGGTGTCAGATCAATTCAGGTATTGACCTTTACAATATAATAAGTTAAATACTTTCATTCGATGAGATATGTATTAAGCTCATACATCTAAACTCCTATATTTAGGGTGGTGGTAGATCTTCTGCTAGAGAAACCATTGGAAGGGTTGCTTCTGGTGCTGTTGCTAAGAAAATCCTTAAACAATTTGCTGGAACTGAGGTGTGTTACTTGTCTAATGAGTTTAGGCTATAATTGTCTGAGCCTCCTTTAACATGTTTTATTTGTCTTGTAAAAAAAAAAGTTTTATTTGCCAATTTCTTCAGAAATATCCTTGCCTAATTCTTTAATTTTCAGATTCTTGCCTATGTCTCTCAAGTTCACAAGATTATTCTTCCAGAGGACTTAATTGACAATGAGACACTTACACTTGATCAGGTATAATAGTTATCTTTTCATATTTATATATGCTAGAATGTACCTTTTATAAAACAGTTTGAATAGATTTTGTGTTGTCATGTATACTAAACATGGAGATGAGATGACTATCTCATGTATATGTTGCTACTTTTTTATGGATATTTGGATGCTGATAAGTAACAAATTTTTAGTCAAGCCTGCTTATTGGCAACTAGCAAGACTACTTACAATTCCATTTATTGGGATACATTTTCAAATCATGCTTACAAGTTACAACTAATGATTTTGTCAGAAGAAATTTTGGCATTCATATATGAAGTGAACTATATTTGTCCTTGTTTAATTTAAACCCAGTAAATAAATTTTATTTTCCACACTTCAAATGAATTCACTCTAGAATATCAAATTGAAAAGAATAAGTTTCAACTCACATATTCTTATGAAACACACATTTGTAAAGATAAAACTGATTTTGCCAAATAGACAAAAGTGATTCTCATGGAGGGAGAAATCTCATTGCGATCTTAAACTGAGACAGTGAGACTTGACTTTATTTTTACATGACTGGCGAGTATTATCAAGGAAGTGACTTTAACATTATTAATAAAATGGGTGATGGAATTTTTACCATCCCAACTGGTAAATGTGCATATTAGTGTCAACTTATTCTCTTGATTTGATATAACAAATTGTACAGACTACAAATGTATAATTAGTGCATAAATAAACATCTCAAAGGGGGAAAATTTATACAATTTGCTTTTTACTGATGATGGATAAAATTTCATTCTCACCAAAACATGGGCAATTCATATAACTAGAATATTAAATGAGTTTAATCTTTAATATACTTTCTCCTGTATTTTGACCAAATAACTGTATTTTCTGATAAATTTGCATAGAATTCTTACAGTGCTCTCTTCTGTTCAGGCATTTACTTGCTGCAGTCTTCCAAATTGGCTCGTTATTGTTTTGACTTGTATTAATAATAATTACTGTTGCTTTTATAATTTTTTTGGATTACAAGAGGGACTAAGCCCATAAAATTTTAATCTTGCATCTCTGAAGCCAAATTCCTGATTTGCCACTATTTTTTGCAATTCGTTCAGATTGAGAGTAACATTGTTCGATGTCCAGACCCTGAATATGCAGAGAAGATGATAGCTGCTATTGATGCTGTCCGAGTGAAAGGTGATTCTGTTGGTGGTGTTGTAACATGCATTGTGAGGAACTGTCCACGTGTAAGTCTTTTCACTTTTCTGTCATGTAAAAATAGTTCTGCAAAATATTAGGGTTCAGTGTACAAATTAACTTCTAAAAGTCATAACAACCACAGGAGTTAATGGGAAAACTATATTTGCTTGCTGCATTTCAATGGAAACATAACGGTGCCAATGCAGTGAATCAGATTGAAAGAACATAAACTGTAAACCAAAAATTGAAAAAAAAAAAGATCTTTGCATATTTTTTATATGTGTGTCTATATATATTTCCTCAAAGAATATCTTTCAGCTCCGCCCCCGACTGTAACGTTGCTCGATGATTGATCCAGAAATTAACTTAGTAGTATGTGATATAGAATCTTGTGAAAACTCTAGAAAAATCAGTGGAAATTCAATAAACTCAGACAAGCTGTGCGTTTTAGTCATCCGTGATTCCATGAGTTTGTAAGCTTATTTTCTAGGTATTTGATGTATCCATCCATATACCCCTAGAACTAGAAGTATTGAATTTGAAGCCTATCAATATAAGATTTCTATTTGAGGTATGATGGTGTTATTTGATATTTAAATAATAAGAATGGGATAAAAAAGGAAGAAAATATCACTGCTTTGAAAAAACCCATGTTGATTTGTCGCTTTGTGTCTCCCTTTATATGTCTACTTGCATTGCTGTATCATACAGGCACTTCCAATCCTTACATAGTTTTGCAATAGTTTTCCAACCAAGTACTTTATGCTTGAATTGTTCATATTTTTCATATTGTTTTTCAATTAGAAAAGAAAATGACTTTATTATTTCTCAGGGTCTTGGTTCGCCAGTTTTTGACAAACTTGAAGCTGAGCTGGCTAAAGCTGCCATGTCATTGCCTGCAACTAAGGGTTTTCAATTTGGTAGTGGGTTTGCAGGTATTGAAACTTGCTTATGCTGTTATGCATATGACACTGTGTGTTTTGTCATATACATGGATAATTGAACAATGTAATTTTCTTTGATCACTTGTGTCTGGGGTATCTTCTGATGGCTTAGTGAAATCATTATAGGTACCTTTTTGACTGGGAGTGAACACAATGATGAATTTTATATAGATCAAAATGGAAATATGAGGACAAGAACAAACCGGTCTGGTGGGATACAGGTAAATTAGTTGTTTTGTTCTATAGTAAATTAGTTGTTTCTAGATGCTGTTTGAGTTATGACAGTTGTGTTCTATATTTGTTTTATTTTATATTGAATATCAGGGTGGAATTTCCAATGGAGAAATAATTAACATGAAAATAGCTTTCAAGCCGACATCAACTATTTCAGTAAGTTCAGTAACCTCTTTCTCTCAATCCGACATCATATAAAAAATCAGCGCCAGGGGAGTCCTTGAGCTGATCCAAGTACTCAAGTTCTAACTTGGCTTGTAAAAATAAAGCTTGATTGATAACTGAAAAACTTGTACAGTATTTTATGATACATATCTTTCCCTCTGCTTCATAAATCACCTAATTGCAACAATTTTAATTGCTCAATGTCAACACTGCATATTTGACTGGCATAGAGTGACTGCAAAATTATATGCATTTAAAATTTCTTTATCTACTCATTTATGAAAGATATAACATTTCATGTTAATTCTTTATTTTATTTGTCTCATCTCAACCCTCTGGGCTCTGGTTCTCAGAGGAAAGGGGCCCGCCTTATCATCTTCTGTCAAAACATTACACCCGCTCCCACACCTTTTTCACCCTTGAATTGAGGTGTGTTTACCAAAGCATAGATTGTGTAGTGGAATCAATATATGATATAGAGAATAAAATAGGTATAAGATGTATTAGATAATTTTAGGTGATTAATCATGTTTTTAGAAAGACCTAGAAGAATGATGAGTTTGTTAGGATTAACCAATACTATATATAATGTCATTGGATGAATGTAATAGAAAGGAAAATGAATCAAAGAAGTTAGTTTGTTAGTTTAGTGTAGTTTTTAAAGTAGTTTAGCAATTATCTCTTCAATTTATGAACAACTAAAAAGTTGTTCATAACAGATTGGCTGTGTAGGAAATAAGATAACTAACTACTACTAGCTGCTACTTTGATTTCCATTTTCTCTAGTTGAATGAAACAATTGTATAGGTATGTATATGAATATGAATTATTACCAATTGAGGCAACCTTTTATTCACGTCATCCTACTGACTCCAGTTCCTTGGCATATAGATGTTCACTTTCTCCCCATTTTTAGTTGATTTAGGTTGTTCGTTGCATGCTTTTTGCACATAACAACGTCTTTTCACTATTTGATATGAATTGAACATGATGTTATACATGTGCAGAGGAAGCAATCTACAGTGACTCGGGATAAGAAAGAAACAGAGCTCATAGCCCGTGGTCGTCATGATCCTTGTGTCGTCCCTAGAGGTTACTATCTTAGCCTTTTTTGAAGTACTATCTATCTTATTTTCATCCCACTATTTAGAGTTTTATGTTGTCTCTGAACAATTCTTCTAAATTACTTAGAAAATCCTTTAGAACTGAGTCAACATTGATCTGAAAGGGAAAGATATAATTTTTTAAATGATAGCTTTTCCATAAAGATATGTAGCCAATCCAATGTACTGGTAGATATTTAGATCTCTAAAGTGAGAAAATCAAGGGTTGTGATTGTAACAACCCATGATTTGGTATACCTTGAATTTATTAATTTACGGTTGATATCACTTACCTTATACTCTAAAGTGAATCACTCACTTTAGAGGAGCCAGATCCATGGGAGATGACATGGTTTTTTTATTTAAAAAAATATCCATAAAGACATCTATCTATATCTAATGTTAGGAAGATGTATGTATACATGTTATTGAGCATGATTTTCTATTAAATTTCATCCCACTTTCTCGTCCTACCATTTCATCACTAGAAAAGAAAATTTATTAAATTTTTATTTGGACTGGGCTTGCAGCTGTACCCATGGTAGAGGCCATGGTAGCTTTGGTACTTGTGGACCAATTGATGGCACAATATGCACAGTGTAATCTATTTCCTGTGAACTTCGATTTGCAAGAATCCTTGTCAACCAAATTGGAAACAGAAGAAGTGCATATCTGAAAATGAAGTGGGTGCATAAATCAGTAATGACCTCAGATAGAATCTTCATTCTGGCTTAAGGATCCAGCTCTTGCTCTGCATGTCGTATTCAGGCAAGATATATGTTTTTGGTGCGATCTATCTGTTTGTATTAATATAAAGGTTAAAACTATTTTTTCACTTCATTTTTCTTGTCAACATTTTTTCTAGAGTGCCATGCTGCAAAAGCACATATAGATGTATTTTATAGTGAATTGGTATTTGTTGTAAGAAATTTTGTAGTTTTTTAAGCCTGATTTCTCATAAATGCTGCTCTGCACTGCATTTCACAATAAATCAAGCTTTGGCAAATTTATCATGTTTGTGTTCCCCTTACAGTGATGAAGATAAACTTGTACCTATGTTTTATCTTATTACTTATTTATATGTATAAATTGGGGTGCAGTCTAAGGTGAGGCAGTCAATAGGTGCCTCACCAGTGAGGGACTAAAGGAAAATCATTTTCAACCATCGGATATAATTAGTGGTCAAGATTTACTAAAATTAAAAAGAAGAACATGTAAAATTGTCGACGGAAAATCTCATTGTATCTCTTCTTCATGCCTCGGTAACTTAACATTTTCATTCTGCGGCGGACACAAACTCTGGTGAAGACTCGAACCACTGCCACCGACCAAAATGGTTGGATCTGTAATCAGTTTTTTACTTCCTTTCGTTTTCCACCATTTTTCATCTATACTTCTTTTACTAAAATAAAAAATTATTGGATCTGTAGTTTCAATAAAAATGGTTGAATATTTTCAAAATTACTTGGTGTGTATTTTAGTTGATTTTGGTATAAATTAAAGTATGAATTTGCATAATACACATTAGGGGTTTTGAATTTTATTTTGCAGCCAAGAATAACAACTCTTGACCCATTTCAAGCACATTCATGACAACATCCATAGCAATATCTTCATCGATTTTGTTTTGCATCCATGATTATGAATCTGAATTTTATTTTAATAATTTACAAATCCAAAACTCATTTCCCAGATCTTGACCCGCTGCCTTGAACCACCATCGTTCTGCAAACCGCCGCCGTTCCTATCACTGCCATTTTGAAAAATGCACTATAATAGATCTTTACAGATTAATGAAAATTTGTGTTTACTGATATATGAAAAAAAAATCCCATCGGTTCGGTTGTTGTTGAATTGAAGTGGAGACTTTTTTGAAATTCAATGGAGTTGGTTATGGAGTTGGTTATGGTGAAGAGGAATGTTGCGGTGAAGACCGAAGCAGAAGATGGGCTTTAGAGATGGTTTGTGTGTGAACAATTGCACATATTCTCTTTTTTAATTTTAATAAATCTTGGCTCTTGATTATATCTAATGGTTGTAAACAATTTTGTTTTACTCTCTCATCGGTGAGGCACTTATTTGCTACCTCACCCTAGCATTCACCATAAATTGGCATATAATAATTGGAGCAGATCTACATTCATAAGCTTGTATGTAGAGTTTGGTGTTCGAAAAACAATGAAGGCCACTCTAATTTTTTGCTCCATTCGTACTTAAATGGTTCTCATTTACCCATTCCTGTACATCGTCTCGAGTAAGGCGGAGACGAGCTACCTGCAAGATCTATGATGTTAAAAATTAGTTATTTCAAATTCTAATAGCTTAGGCAATTGAGAAAAATGTGTACTTATTTAAGGGGTAAACAGAGTTACTGAACAACTATCATAATACGGTGAGTGATACGATGACATCTTAACATGTGGTTCACTGTATAACGGTATTTTAAATTGTCAAAAGTTTAACAGAGTTGACAATATTTTTTAAAATAAAAATTATGACTTATCATTACGACTAAAGTAATGACATGATTAACGTCAGTTTAATGAGTAATATCTATTTTTCTTTGTTTTAATCAAATCGGTATAAAGTTATTATTTTAATTATAAAAATGATGATCATTAATTTATACTTACAAATAATGACGCATAAAAGTGGTTCATATTAAAAATTTACTTCATAATAAATAGGCAAAACTGTTCTTGATGTCTTTAACTTAATTTAAAGTTTCAAATAGTTACACCATTCAAAAATGTAAATTATAGCATTTCAATTTATCAAGACAAGATAACATCTAAATTATATCATAATAATTGTTACAATATCTAATTCGTCAAAATTAATTTTTTAAACTAACATTATGACATTGTCAACCAAAGTCAAATTATGGTGCTAAACAGACTTTTTACACATATGGGTCACACAATTGGATGTATAAAAATTCTTAAAAAGTACTAGCTTAGGTTCTCTATATATTAGAAAAAGTTGACTTTTTAGATTCATTGTAAAATTAATGTATTTAAACTATAATGTTGTCTAGATACATCAACTTTATAATAAATCTAAAAAGTGAATGTTTTTTTATATATAGGATCGGAGATAATATTTGACCATTGTTCTTCCATCACTAATTTAAACGTGACTAATGAATTTTTGTTTCTGAATTTTAAATTTCGAACAAGAGTAATTTTTTAAAATATCTAAAAAATAAATAGGTCCGAATTTTAAATTTTGAATAAAAGAGTACTAATTATTTAAAATTTCAGGCAGCACAAGATAGTGTGAGTAGTGTGTGGGGGTGTGAGAATTCCTTAATACACTATACAAGAAATGGGCTTAATTTGGCTAGGGAGGAATACATGCCAATATCAAAATTACATGAGATAAATATTTACAGAAAATTATCTTATGTACAGAAATGATTTATCTAAGTAATAAAAGATGGAAAAATACTCTTTAGGCCCCCTTATTTGCTACTCAGGCCCTCCGTGTTGACGAAAATGCCCTAAAGACAAGTTTTGGAACTTAAATTCCAAAATTAATTAGTTTTGGAACCTATATTCCAAAATACACTATTTTGTATTATTTTCAATCAAAATAGCTATACAAGTTGAATTTGGAACTTACAAACTGAATTGTTTTATTTTTGAAATTTTTTGACGCTTTAGTTTAGAACTTACTATCCAAAGTATTTTTTTTAAATGTTTTTTTTCTTCGGAATTTAACATCCGAATTGTGTTTTTTTATTTATTTAAAAGTTACACTTCAAAATTATGAACCAAAAACGGACACTGACATTTCCTCATTGTTGTGTCTTCGGAACTTAAATTCCAAAATTAATTAGTTTTGGAACCTATATTCCAAAATACACTAATTTGTATTATTTTTGATCAAAATAGCTATACAAGTTGAATTTGGAACTTACAAACTGAATTGTTTTATTTTTGAAGTTTTTTTACGCTTTAGAACTTACTATCCAAAGTATTTTTTTTTAAAATTTTTACACTTCGAAATTATGAATCGAAAACGGACACTGACATTTCCTCGTTGTTGTGTCTTCTTTCTTTAACTTTGTTTTCATTTCTTTGTACTCGCCGCCTCTTTCACAACCCAATACAATTTTTTTCCTTCGGCTAGAACCGTTATCTGGACAATGCCGGATTCATCAATGTTTGGTTTCAATTCAACCGAAGGTTCCGCCATCCTAACACGTACCTATATAAACCAATACAATAACTACATATCAGAAACATGCACTACAAAGCTGAAAAACCAAAATTCTGCCAAGTTTGGATTTTATCTTCCAAAATAATTTCAGAATGCACATTCCAAAATTTACGTTTATAGATAACACTTGAAAACTCAAAAAATAAACCGATTAAAGCATACATTACATGTTGGATGACACCAAATAAATGTAGGAACCCTCTATGAGTGAATAAACGTTGATTTCAAGGCTTCAAAATGTGAAAAAATCAACTTGTATAGCCATTGATCGAAAATAATACATATTAGTGTATTTTGGAATATAGATTCCAAAACTAATTAGTTTTGCAATTTAAGTTCTAAAACCTATCTCCAGGGCAATTTCGTCAACACGAGGGGCCTGGGTAGCAAATAAGGGGGCTAAAGAGCATTTTTCTAAAAGATGTGACCTTTTTAAGTAAAAAATCATGAGTTGGTAATTGATATGTTTCACAAATTTTTTAAAAGAGATTTTTTGTTTGACGGAATTTTTTTAAAAAGAGATTAGTCACCGCTAATATGGTAAAAAAATAATATAAAAATCCACTATTATATATCTTTTGGAGGTTCGGATGCATGAGCATGAGATTCTTTACAAATATTTTTTTAAATAAAATGTTAACTAGTTGATCTGCGAGTTTATATATACTTTAAAATTTAAATAATTTTATGTTAACTAAAAAATACAGATAATTTATTAATTGCATATTTTACTTCTAAACCCCTATTATATTTAATGGAATGTATATAAGAATGGTCTCTCTCACTATGCCAATATCATTAAACATAGTCCTGTAATTGGAATAAATCTATCAACATATTAATAGCATCAAATGATTGCATTGTTATTTATAATTTTTGTTTTTTATATAGGACCAAAGTATATTATAGTAATTTTATAGGCTCCGACTATCTTGTAATCCAAATATATATAATTTTTAAAGTTTTTTAAAATTGTGCATGTCTCTCCGCCTTTAATAATATTTGAGTAAACTTAAAAGTTTTGATAAGTTGGACTCCAAAAATTTACCAAAACTATAGAGTAAACATCAAACTCTCGTTTTACAAAACATGAATCAACTATGCCAACAGTTATTAACTTAGGCCCCATTTGAATTAGCTTATTTTTGAACTTATGCAAACAATTTATGTAATTTTTATTATTATAAGTTTGTCAAAGTAGTTTATGATAAAATAACGTATAAAAATACAATTTTCACTAGTTTGAACATATAAAATAGTATAAAATCTAATTTATATTACATAAGCTGTTTCTATAAGCTTAAAAATAAATTAATTCAAACGGGGTGTTAGTGTACACATATATTTTGACTAAACCGATAGCATACATACAATGACCTATATTTTTTTTTTTTTAAAGAAACAATGACCTATAATTATAATTTGTAGTTTTTCATCACTATAATCATATAATCTTTCTTAATGACTCATTGAGACGACAACTTGTGATTGTCGTTTGGTACGAGTTGTCATTTTAACGTACACACTATGTCTATGAGTTATGACATAAGTATATATCTTTTATAGATTTGTATATTTTATCGTTTTCATATAACAATACCACACAATTCATAATTTTTCTCTTTGTGACTAAACAATTCACAAACTTTATTTCGTTACTAAACTTATTACCTTATGGTATTCATTTCTTTTAATAATACCATATAATCATTTTGGCCGGTTTCAGATAATTATATTCATCAACATATGACGTTTAATGGAAGCTTAATTATCAAATATATCAAAAAAACGGAAGCTTATCAAAATTTTCACAATTATAAAAAAAATCACTTGAAATACATGTTAAAATAATAAATAGGAAAAAAATTAAGGTGCATTTCTTTATGTATTTTTCGTATGGTTCATACCATAACAAATTATGATTTCTTCAAATCTATGATTTTCTCCAAATTTATTATATCCACAAAAATGAATTTTACTTTACAAAATATACGAAAAGCACCTGAAGAAATAAACATAAGTATTATTCTAATAAATAGAGTAACAAAAATCAAATAAAGTTGTTTTT
Organism: Trifolium repens; assembly: GCA_030408175.1. Taxonomy (NCBI): domain Eukaryota; kingdom Viridiplantae; phylum Streptophyta; class Magnoliopsida; order Fabales; family Fabaceae; genus Trifolium; species Trifolium repens. The sequence continues at coordinate 56,521,802 of CP125836.1, read as the reverse complement.
TTTTTAATCTGGTATAATCTTCCAATCTTCAATTTTTTTTTTTATAATTAGTTCAATCGTAAGATAAATAAAAATTTAAATAATAATTATTTTTTAAAAAATATTAAACATGAATTATTTCGAACAATTTAAAATTAGATGAGATGCTGATCATAATTAGCACATAAATCCAAGTCAATTATTAATATAGTAGTATTTATCTTAAACATGTGTACAATGGCAAAAGTTATTGTCCATAAGCCAAATTCTTATGAATGATGCATAAGCCAATGAAAACACAACAGCTTTACACACGCGCCCCCCATTTTACTCGTACGCCCCCATATTACTCATACACCCCCACATTTCTCGCGCGCCCCCAACTGACTAGCGCGCCCCCATATTTCTAGTCCACCCCCAAATTTCTTATGCACCCCCCAAAATTACTCGCGCGCCCCCAACTGTCTAGCGCGCCCCCCAAATCATGCTAAAACCATTTTGGATTGGGAATGATTTCAGATATTTACACTCTAAAACCATTAAGCGCATAAAATGGTTTTAGAGTACAATGCTATAATTATGCACTTAACATTTTTTTTCCCTCCCCACAAATTTCTAGCCAAAACCATTTTATGCACTTAACACTTACAATACTAGCCTTGACCCTTTCCAATAATTTTCAACATGACAAAATTATGAAAGTAGTTATAATTTATGAGTTGAGTTATGACCCAATCATAGAAGACAATCAACGATCCTTACCTAATGCATTTAATGGTTTTGGAGTACAACTCCTGGAAACCATTCCAACAACAAAATGATTTTGGCTAGAAATTTGGGGAGGAAGGAACAAAAACCATTTTATGCACTTAATGGTTTTGGAGTACAACTCCTGGAAACTATTCTAACAACAAAATGGTTTTGGCTAGAAAGTTGGAGAGGAAGGAACAAAAAAATTAAAAATAAAAAAAAAATTGGGGGCGCACGACATTTAGGGGGCGCGCGAGAAATTTGGGGGGCGTGCGAGAAATTGGAAGGCACACGAGTTACTTGAGGGGTGTGTGAGAAATTTTCCCTCAATTATGGATGGTGCATAAGCTTATGGACAATAATCACAACCGCGTGTACAATATATTAACATTTAGTACAATATAGTACATAAATCCAATTTTTTTTTTACGGATGTACATAAATCCAATTTAACTATAGTAAGGGAGTAATTTATAAAGAATTAGATAGAGTATAATACGAGTAATTTAACTTTAGGACGAGTATAATATTAAAAATAATATTATCCTATCATATATTCTAGTACTAATTACTAATTAGACTAGAGTATATATATATTGGTTGCTTTTGTCTTTCAAAAATATTCTCGAATGCTATCTGCTTAGTTAAAACAACCGATTCCATGTTTTATGGTGACTCATGTTTTATAGTGATTTGTGAAAGCGAAATATCACTAGGTCATGTTTGTTGAAATCTTAATTTTTTTTTATAGTGTGCAGTGTTAACGGCAATTTAGTTGAACTAATCTTAGGTCTCTAATTAAACACAAAGAAGTTGTTGCATGCACGGCACCTAAATAGTGACTTTATAAATCTCAAATATTATGATATTATTATCATATCATTTGTTAGTGTCATTATCTCCATTCTTCTAATCTAAATAACAACCATAGCCATAAATATTTGCCTTTCATATTTCAGCTCGTGTATGATATTGATTGAAGAGAGAAAAAAGTTAATGAACCATTAGTGATGCAAAATGAATTATTATTTTGGAATTATATTTTGAAGGGGATAGAACTCATGAAGAGTACCTTTTGTCATTATGATAATTGTCATCTTTGTCACCCTTATTATAAGTTAAAATGAGTTTAGTAGGAAGTCATGTTTGGGGGCCCAATAAGCATTCTAATCCCAATTAACATTCATAATGGGTGGGAATGGACAACTCATTGGGTTTAAACATAGCCAAAATGGCCAAGTGGTAGAAGGGATAAGCCAATAATTTTGATTAGTTAAAGAAAGATTCCAGTTATGAAGTTTGGTCACATCCATATAAAGACCATACTACTTTTAATTAATTGTATGATCGTTAGTGAAGGGAGGCTAAGGGTGGAGCTATTTGACAAATCAATTAGATAATGAGCACTATAGTCTATAGAGGTTGTTGGAATATGCCTTGAAATCTCAGAATATATCTTTTGCTGATTTTGTGAAAAATATTAGTTTTTTGAAAGATATCTAATTTGGATTCGATTTGTTTTTAAATTGGATATATTTAGAAACAATATAAGATTTGGTTTTATTTTAAAAGATTTGTTTTAAAATAATAGGCATATATTTTTCTATAAATAGAGGTTGTTTATTCATAGAAAAATTGTGAGAGCAAAGAGAGCAAACATGTAAGGGGTTTGTGATACACCTTGGGTAGACTAGGTCAAATTGAGTCTCTTGGCCACGGGAAGAGATTCGGGATTTTGGGTAGAATTAGGATTAATTCTTGTAACCCAATTGAGAACTCTTGTAAAGTGACTTATTTGATTCTAGTGGAACGGAGAGTTGCTCTCTCCCCCAGACGTAGGTTCATTAACACCGAACTGGGTAAACAAATGATTGTGTTCTTTTTCTTCCGCCGTTATTGTTTGAATTCTAGCATCATCATCTCTATCGTCCTTATATTTGGTTGCTTGTTTCGCTTGCCCCACACATCAGTTTATTATTGGTGTGAGTTATTAATCGAATTCGCAACAATTGGCGCCCACCGTGGGGCAAGGGGATCAGTCGATTCAAGTACCATGGGTTTGAAGGGGGATATTGAGAGGTTCACCGGGAGTAACGACTACGGGTTGTGGAAGGTGAAGATTAGGGCGGTGTTAATTCAAAACATGTTGAGGCGTTGAAGGAAGAAACACGGTTTGAATGGTTTTGCAAATTGCAAGGTGGAGTTCATAGTGAACAATACCAATTTGTGACTTTGGTGAAGGAATCTCGGTTTGAGGTGGAGTTTGTTACTAGTTGGACTAGAGGAAGACAAACATTCAACAATGGCTCTTGGCTATTTAATGAGAGGTAGAGAGAAGAGTGGAATTGTTGCACCAAAGTGGTATGACTATGAAGACTTTGTGGGTTATGTTTCAATTGTGGCTGAAGAAGTACAAAACTTGGAAGATCTTCAGGGAGGCAATTGAAAGCAACAGTGATCAGACTTGGTAACTTGTGAGACTGCTGGAGGTAGTTGGATACAAGGAGAGTATGATGTTGCAGCTTGTGGAACCGCCTAAAATTCCAAGGTTGGTTCGGAGCCAAGCAATACTTCGAGAGGACGGAGGGCACTCCGGGGGTCGAAGGGTGGTGAAGCTTGTTGAGCTATCCAAAAAGGCCGGTGATAGCGGGGCACAAGCGTTACTTCAGGAGGGTACGGAATTAGCTACTCCGGAGTCTGAAGAGGAGGCGGTGAATCTTGTGGGTGCTACCAAACATCCTATGATAGTGGAAGACAAGATCTTCATGAGGGCGGAAGACATTCCGAGGGATGAAGGGGAGGTACAGCTTGCGGGAAGCAAGTGGAGGATGGTGCCTATGTCGATTTAAAGGCAAGGTGGAGAATTGTTGGAATTTGCCTTGAAATCTCAGAATATATCTTTTGCTGATTTTGTGAAAAAATTAGTTTTTTGAAAGATATCTAATTTGGATTCGGTTTGTTTTTAAATTGGATATATTTAGAAACAATATGAGATTTGGTTTTATTTTAAAAGATTTGTTTTAAAATAATAGGCATATATTTTTCTATAAATAGAGGTTGTTTATTCATAGAAAAATTGTGAGAGCAAAGAGAGCAAACATGTAAGGGGTTTGTGATACACATTGGGTAGACTAGGTTAAATTGAGTCTCTTGGCCACGGGAAGAGATTCGGGATTTTGGGTAGAATTAGGATTAATTCTTGTAACCCAATTGGGAACTCTTGTAAAGTGACTTATTTGATTCTAGTGGAACGGAGAGTTGCTCTCTCCCCCAGACGTAGGTTCATTAACACCGAACTGGGTAAACAAACGATTGTGTTCTTTTTCTTCCGCCGTTATTGTTTGAATTATTGCATCATCATCTCTATCGTCCTTATATTTGGTTGCTTGTTTCGCTTGCCCCACACATCAGTTTATTATTGGTGTGAGTTATTAGTCGAATTCACAACACAGGTTATAGACAAAAGAACACCAAATTAATAATTAAGAAAATATCATATAGTATGGTATGTAGACAAAATGGGCATTAACATATACATTGAAAAAAGATTAATAACCCCAAATAAACATGACAAAATTAAACACTTCAATTTTTCTTCAAAACAAGGACTTAGCAACCAGCTAGTGACTGATTTAAGGACAGATATATCGTCCTATTATCTCAAAAAACTTAAGGTCCATATTAACTTCATTATCTCTTTAATATGATATGATACCCCCAGTTAAAAGAGAAAAAAACTTACATTATAAACAGCAAAGTAATTAACAACATGTTTTTATTTTTTTCAAAAACAAAACTTTACAGCTCTCCATCATGACTCAAAAGTAATATCCAAGTGATTTCAGTTCAATGAGGGAACGGAAAAATTTATTGTTGTTGGATCATGATGCAAAGAGTACATTTAAACTAATTCAAAATAGGGGATCAAAAGTATATTTAAACTAATGATATGGAAAATAACATTTCTTAGTCAACCTTGCTATGTCAATGCCACATCATTAAAATGAGAGGTGAACCATAAAAAAATGTTGACTTTTAAAATAGGGGACCAAAAAATTGAGTTTTAGAATAGGGGACTAAAAGTCCAAAATTATCAAAATAGGGGGACCAAAAATGCATTTAAGTTTAAAGGAAAATGCTAACTAGTGCCTCGGGGGCATTAGTTAAGGAACTACAAATAGTAAAAAATGTTTTGGAATTTGTGCACTTCACTTTTTAAAGTATAAAGAATACTATTATCAATGCAAAACTTGTTTTTTTTAGTATCCTTAACTAGTGCCCCGAGGACACTAGTTAGCATGACCCAAGTTTAAATTGTAAGACTATGACATAACTATTTTAAAAAAATTATATAAATGTGAAAGACAATCTTGTCTGTCCTATTCTCTATTCTATGCAATTATATTGAAATAAAAATAAATGCAACAGCAATGACCAAACTTTATCCCACGAAGTTGGGTTTATGTTAAAGTAAATAGTGATTTTTTTTTATAATAAATTACTATTACAACATCTAATAAAAAACAAAAAATAGTTTATTTAATCATGCTACAATATGTGATGACTTCGGTTACCTGAGGAAAGCAGAAGTTTCTGACATGTCCCTTATGCTTAGTTTATTAAATGCTGATGTAGAATAATCTAGCATTATGGAAACAGTTTAAGTTGGTTGTAAGCAAGATCTTGAATATTTTAGCCTTGTTGTTTGGCTTGTCATGTTCCATCCAAGCTGCAACAATCATTTTTGTTATGGAACAAGGTTGGATCGAAGCCAGGGTTAGCTCCTGCGTAGCGTATTGATCACTTCATTGATGTGAAAAAGTTGGCTCAATCAATTTCCCTCATGTGACTGGCCAGAAGGGTAGGTTGAAAGCCACGGGTAAAACACATGAAAAGTTGAGGTAAGAAGCTATTTAGGTCGGAAATTTCTTGATGTATGGCAACATGTGGTTGCATGCGGCACCAGAGAGGGACTTAGACAACATACTAGCTTTGAATTCAGTTTCATCGATGAACAATTGTTATCCAAATATCCTTAGAGAACCCCATTTCAAATTTAAGTTTCGAAGACCATTTTTATTGTTAACTAGGCCTGTGTACGAAAATTGAGCTAGCATAGGCTTTGCCTCGGCGTAGAGACATGAAAGAAATGAGAACTGTGTTGTAATTTTTGTCTTTCAAAATCTGAAAATTATCCTTTGATTATTGTCTGCATTGTGCATTATTTTTTTGCATCATGCTTCTCCTTTTTACATAACTTTAAAATACCATCGAAGTGTGACACATTCGACAGATAACTGAGTCGTTTAACCATGCTATTCTGAGTTTGATCTAAAACCTTATGTATGAAAAATTAGTTAACAAGAATTAAGGGACCTACTTATTTGATCTATATGTTTATGGAATGATTAGTAGGATTAGTCTATAACATACACACCCATTTGAGGTTTCCAGCCTTTAATCATCAACAAGGCTCTAACCATTAAATCCTTAACTTTATTTTTGAATTATTCATGAGCATGGCTGCTAGTGCATTGTCTGTATGTGGATGAGTAGGGTTAAGATGGAATAAAAGGGGAAAATGACCCATTTACATGGATGATTGTGTTATCAATAGTAATTTATATATCGAAGTATTTTTTTCAATATTAAAACTATATTGTGTAAGTAATTGAAATATGGCTGAAATATTGGAATCAAAGTACATTGAGATTTTTTTAAACAAATTAAAGATGACAAAAATATTTGTCATTTGACAATGAGATTTTCATAATTTTTTGTTCCCTCCAAATCAATTAAACTTGAACGGAACACATTATCTCACACACAAACTCCCTGTCCCAAAACTCAAATTCAAATCATGTATTTTTCTAACTTATTTTTTGTTTCATTTTGGTTATTTAACTTTTTTTTTTGTTTCATTTTGGTCCCTTAATAAAAAATAAGTTAAGGGACCAAAATAAAACCAAAAAATGAGTTAAGGGACCAAAACGAAACTTTTAATAGTTAAGAGACCAAAATGAAATCAAAAATAAGTTAAAGGAGCAAAAGGAAACTTTTAATAATTAAGGGACCAAAATAAAATCAAAAAATAAGTTAAGGGACCAAAAGAGTAATTATACCCAGCCAAAAACCTACTTTCCTTCCATTGACTTCACTATGGACATGATATGTGATGTTAAAAAAAATAGATTTTGAAAAAAGCTATTGAGAATAGCTTTTATTTTGAAGGAAAAAATGATTTTTTTTTTTTTACTAAAATGATTTTTAGAAAAATCTAAAACAAACACAAGTGAAATAAAAAAAATTGATTTTGTTTAAAAAAAAATAGATTTTTTTGTTAACAAATCTGAAACAAAAAAGTGATTTTTTTATTAGTTGGAATTTTTGACGTAAACTGTGAGGAAGAAAAAGTGATTTTGTTGGTACAGAAACAAACAGGCGTTTGTTTGGGATTTTCCACTAAAAAAATCTATTTTTTTGAAAAAAAAATCACTTTTTTTATTTTTCTTTTGTTTGTTTCCATTTTTTTTTTAAATCCATTTTGTATAAAAATTATTTTTTCCTTGAAAATGAAAAGCTATTTTCAACCGCTTTTCTCAAAATCCATTTTCTGAAAATCAGTCAATGGAAGCACAGTTACCGGATTATCCTTATAATTATTTTAAAATACCAATTTTACCCCTGCTTCTCTCTCACCTCTTCTATCTCTCTCTCTCTCTCTCTCTCTCTCTCTCTCTCTCTCTCTCTCCCCCCACTTCATCTCTCTCTCGCCACTTTTTCTCTCTCGTTCTTTCCGATTCCGGCAACATTGATTAAGGAAAGTGGTGATTCCGACAAGTTCATAGCTTTGAAGGTAAGTGGTGATGTTAAAGTTGGTGATTTTTTTTCTTATTGTTGATTTTTTGTTTTTGTTAAAGTTGGTGATTTTTGTTTCTTGTTCAAACCCAGCATAGATTTTTGTTTTTTTGGTGATGTTAATTTGTATTTGTTTTGTTTTCTGTTATTTTGGTGATTTTTGTTTTTGTTCAAACCCAACTTTGATTTTTGTTTTGTTTTGTGCTGATGAGTGGCCTTTTTTAGTAAATTGTGTTTAGAGATGAGGTTACTATGGTTGTCAAGTAATATTTGTTTCTTAATCAAGTAAATGGTGTGTGGTTTTATGTTATTGTTATTGTTTTGAAGAGTGAATTATTGAAGCAGTAGCTAGTTAGAATGACACCTGAAGATGTGAAAAGTTCTGAGAGTGATGAAAAAATTGCTGCAAAATGGGCAGAGGAAATGCGTTGTTGTTGCTAGTCAGTTCCAAGTCCTTAAATGGTCATTTAACACTAAAAAAATCCATTTTGCACAATTGTAACCAAACAAGAAAAAAATCATTTTCTAAAAAAATAGATTTTTATGATTGTAAACAAACACAAAATAGCTTTAGATTTTCTTCAAAATCTATTCTAAAAAATCTCTAGATTTTTTTAAAGCTCAAACAAACGCACCCAAAATTTGTTGTAGTTGTGATTGTGTGTGATTGTGTGTGATAGATATGTTTGTGTTCCCGTTTTCTATTATAACATATCCCATCCAATGATTATATCTAACGGTAATATTTGACTTAAGTTAAACAGAAATCTTAAACACTTGTCACATGTTTGAAATCTTAAACACCTGCCTTCATTTCCTTTGCCTTATTTTCCTTTGACTTTAGAAGTTTTTCCCTTTTTTCTTTCAATTTAGTAAAATCTTCCGTGGTTTTTCCAAATAGGTCATTAGCCTCGGCAAGTTCTTTCATAAGCCTCTCATTCGCCTTTTGAAGTTTTAATCTTTCAGCTTTCATCTCTCTTCTCCCATCTTTATATCTAGTTTCAGTTTTCTTCCATTCCTCTTCGTTCTTTTTACTCTGTTTTTGTAGTTCCGTAGTCGATTTTGTCATTGTATCTACTACTGAGTGATAATACTGAAGCTCTTTTTTTTTTTTGTCATCAATTTTGTCATTGTATCTACTACTGAGTGATAATACTGAAGCTCGATTTTGTCATCAATTTCTTCTACTTTTTTTGCAATCTACTATTTAAGCTGGTTATGATGTTTCAACAAATAATCTATTAGTAATTGTATAAACCAAAAACTAAGAACAAAACCAACACACAGCAGCAACAACAACAGATAAGGAACTTTGTTTCAAATAGAACTAGATAATAACACGCGCGATACGCGGTTGAAAGTGTCTGTATAAAATAAAATAACAGATAAAACATTTTTTATGTTCCAAACATAAACATGTTAGTACTTAGTATATAAATATATTCAATTCAAGTATGTAGACTATGTAAAGTTGAATTCACATGTTAACAGAACACTAAAAAAGAACATTGTCGCCCATGTAATCGTAGTTATGTGTGTGTGCTGAGTTTATGCCAAAAAAAATCTTCGAACTCTTTCCTATATAGTAGTATAATTTACTTTTTAACATTTTTTTTCTATAGAGAATATAAAATTACAAAAAGTAAACACAAACAAATGAGGGGGATCAATTGACTACAAGAGTAAGTTTTTATACTTACTCCAAATCTTGACCTTTAATTTTTATATCAATCAATGACCATGATTAATTACTTATAATTCTTATTATGGTGAGGTATATTCTATCTACTCTTTTTTTTTTGGTCAATCTACCCCATCTGCTCTAAATAAACTCACATGAATGTCCTTCCAAAAATAAAATAAAAAACAACACTCTACTACTTTTACTCCTCTCAATCTTCCATTGATATATACCATAAAAACCTTCAATTGCAAAGAGTTTTCTTAACAAAAATGTATTCCAAATTGATTGATTTGTTCATATTTTTATATAAAAATAATCGGTGATTGATATACCTCTTGTATGAATAATCCCCTTTCACTACCTCTCTTAAAACAATGTTCTTTTGGGGTATATGTAAAATAAGAATCACCATAATATAGATTCTCATGTCAAGATGCGGGTTATTTCTTCAAAATAGGTATTAAACACTGCTAATCACATTTGCCAATTTCTTCTGACCTAATTCTTTGATATGGAAGGTATCTAGGTTTTCTATAAGTGTTTTGCGGTCAAATATTTTGTGAAAAATTCCACCATAAGAATTATTAGTAATTGATCAAGGCCATTCATTAAAATTAAAATTAAAGGTCTAGATTTGGAGTAAGTTTAAAAACTTACTCTTGGAGTCAATTGATCCCTCCTCCAAACAAATTATTAAAAAATTGAAAACTATTAAAATATATACATATATACATATGTCGTTCAATTTTGTCCTACTTGGAGGGAGGATAATCGATTTTGTCATTGTATCTGCTACTGAGTGATAATACTGAAGCTCTTTTTTTTTCTTTGCACTATCATGCTCATGTGACCTTCTTACTTGTTCTATTTCCTCTTTTTTTTTTTAATCTCTTGCTCAAATAACTTTTTTACTTCATCAATTTCTTCTACTTTTTTTGCAATCTACTGTTTAAGCTGGTTATGCTGTTTCAACAAATAACCTATTAGTAATTGTATAAACCAAAAACTAAGAACAACACCAACACACACAGCAGCAACAACAACAAATAAGGAACCTTGTTTCAAATAGAACTAGATAATAACCCGCGCGATACGCGGTTGAAAGTGTCTGTATAAAACAAAATAACAGATAAAACATTTTTTATGTTCCAAACATAAACATGTTAGTATTTAGTATATAAATATATTCAGTTCAAGTATGTAGACTATGTAAAGTTGAATTCACATGTTAACAGAACACTAAAAAAGAACATTGTCGCCCATGTAATCGTAGTTATATGTGTGTGCTGAGTTTATGCCAAAAAAAATCTTCGAACTCTTTCCTATATAGTAGTATAATTTACTTCTTAACATTTTTTTTCTTTAGAGAATATAAAATTACAAAAAGTAAACACAAACAAATTATTAAAAAATTGAAAACTATTAAAATATATACATATGTCGTTCAATTTTGTCCTACTTGGAGGGAGGATAATCGTTGTGTTAATTTGCTAACTTTGATCTTTTTTTAAATTCTTTTGTTTGTATTAGAATAGAGACTCTTCCTAGTTAGCTCTGTAAGCTTCTTTTCGGTGATATCTTGCATGCTTAGAAATATTCTGTTAGTTTTTTAGTTTCTTATTGGGCCCTCGGCCCTTTTATTTTACAAAAAAAAAAAAAACGATTTGTGTCGAAGGTGAAGAACATATATTAATCTTCCAATTTTTAGAAAAAAAAATATTGATAATTAATTCGACCATGAGATAAATAAAATCTAAATAATCATTGTTCTTTAAAATATTAAACACGAATTCTTCCAAGAGATTTAAAATTATGATGCTGATCATAATTAGCAACATAAACCCAAGTCAATTATTAATAGAGCATTGCTATTTAGCATGAAATTTTTACACAAGAAATGCAAGAATTAACACATGGCAAAATCTTAAAGGATGATGTCATTTAATCTTCTTTTTTAGTGGAAAACATGGGTGGTTATGGATGTAATCAAGGGTGAGAATTTATTCTTCTCTTTCTTGTATCAAAAAATTCTTGCTAAATAGCATTTTCCTTATTAATATAGTAGTACTTATCTTGAACAAGGGCACAATACATTAGCATTTCGTACAATATTGTACATAAATCCAAGGAGTAAAAGGCACGAGAAAACTCAAATCCCACATAAGAAACGAGAGAATATTTGAAAATAAATTTATAAACAGTAACATTTTTCATCTTATAGGTTTTGGTTGTCTAAAAATAAATTAAATACAATACAAAATCTAATACTAATAATTTAGAAAGAATAACATTCTTCACCGTATAAGACTAATACATATGATATAAATTATAATTAGTATAATATTAAAAATAATATTATCCTATCATATTCTAGTAGTTACTAATAATAATTCGTTGCTTTTGTCTTTAATTTTTTTTTCTCGAATGTTGTCTGCAAGTTTATTACCGTTAAAAACAACCAATTCCATGTTTCATGGTGACTCATGTGTTTTATAGTGACAATTGTGAAAGCGAAATATCACTAGGTCAAATTTTTTCAAATCTTAATTTTTTTTGATAGTATGTAGTGTTGTTTTAGTTGAACTACTACAATCAAACACAAAGAAGTTGTTGCAAGCACGGCACCTATATAGTCATAATATCCATTCTTCTAGTCTAAACAACAACCATATAGCCATAAATATTGATTGAAAAGAGAAAAAAGTGAGTGAACCATTAGTGATGAATTATTATTTTGGAATTATTTTTTGAAGGGGATAGAACTTATAAAGAGTACCTTTTGTCATTATCATTGTCATCTTTGTCACCTTATTATAATTTATTTTGAGTTTAGTAGGAAGTCATGTTTGGGGGCCCAATAAGCCTTCTAATCCCAATTAACAATCATAATGAGTGGGAATGGACGACTCATTGGGTTTGAACATAGCCAAAATGGCCAAGTGGTAGAAGGGATAAGCCAATAATTTTGATTAGTTAAAGAAAGATTCCATTATGAATTAAGTTTGGTCACATCCATATAAAGACCATAATACTACTATATATTTAATTAATTATATGATCGTTGTGAAGGGAGGGTAAGGGTACGGTGGAGCTATTTGGCAAATCAAAGATAATGATCACAATAGTCTATAGAGGTTATAGACAAAACACCACCAAATTAATAATTAAGAAGATATAATTTAAGTATGTGTGGTATGAAGACAAAATGGGAATTAACATATACATTGAAAAAAGATGAATAACCCCAAACAAACATGACAAAATTATACACTTTCAATTTTTCTTCAAACAAGGACTTAGCAACCAGCTAGTGACTGATTTAAGGACATCATCTCTTTAATATGATACCCTAATTCAAAGAGAGAAAAAAAAATCCATTATAAATAGCAAAGTAATTAACTGCTTTCAATATTCAATATATGTACACACTGTAGAGATATGGGCATGGTTTAGTTTTTGAAGGAAAATTGAACAGAACTGAACCAAACTATTTTTAAAATTTGTAATATTCGAATCGAACCGTTAATCATGAACCGAACCGTTTCAGTTTGGTTTCAAAATTGTTGGTTATGGTTCAATTTATTTTCTAGTTCGATTTAGTTTGGCGGTTCGATTTATTTTTTGGTTTTTTTACCTACCCCTACTGAACATGCACAGGAATGCTAAGCATGCCCAATCTTTTTTATAAAGGTATATATTAACTACATGCATCTTAATAGGATATCTATTACAAAATATAAAAAGAATACAAATTTTTGGGATGACTTTTTTATTATTCCTATTTTACCCTTAAAAAATAACTTCCACATAAAAATAGATTTTCAGTTTTTTTTAGTAAATAATTTTTTCTTCTTCTTAATAACTAAGCACAACTTCCACATAAAAGTAAGTTTTTAGTTTTTTTATAGTAAATTTTTTTTTTCTTCTTAATAACTAGCCACAACAAAAAAAGGTTACGTAGTTATCAATTAACTAAGTCCAATAAAAAAAGATATTAAGTAGTTATTTATATTTGCACAATAGAGAATATCGATCACAAAAAAAAAGAATATTGATCATACAAACGAACGTGCCCGTTTGGCGACTAGTATTTAATTATTTTTTAGCTATTATTTGTTAAACACCTTTTAAATAATAAGTGGTTGTATTATAACAAATGTTTATAGAAATTGTTAATTTACACCCATTCAAGTTTTAAAATGAATGTTTTAACAACATGCATCTCAAGATGTATTTTACTACCTTTTAATTATAACTTATGACTTGAACTGCCCACACCTGAAAAATAGTAAATGAATGTGTAACCAATTCACTTATGTCTTTAGAAATACTTGCAAACATCTTGGGTAACTCATAATCATTGGAGGAAGAATCTAAACTTTCTCTAGTGAGTAATACATGTTCATTATAGTGTGTGATATCAGTTGCTAGTGTGATAAGCAACTAGTCTAGGTGTAATGCTTGATAACCTGTTGTAAAAGTAACTGATAAGTAGTTACTTATTTGTTGGTTATCAAGTTTGTTAGTAGTTAGGAAAAATAGGTTGTTAGAGTTAGTTTTAGAAAGTTAGTTAGAAACTAACTATGGTTATTTTGCATGTGAAGTAACCAAGTGAGTTAGTGCTAAAACTAGGTCTATAAATTGTAATCATTTGATTTTTTGGCCCAGTAGTGGATGAATACATTTCTATTTTTCTTATCTCATTTTCTATCCTCTCTCAATTCATTTTGATAAATTCTGTTACTCTTCATCTTCTTCCTTCTTCCTTAAATCAATTCTTCCATTAATCCTTTCACAAGATATCAAAGAGTGAGTGTGTGTAGTGAATCTTGTGAGCCAAGAAACTGTGATTGTGACATTGTTGAGTGTGTGTGAAAGTTTCTGCTGCACCAACATATGGCATCAAGAGCCTGGTTCTTGATCAACCATGGCAACATTCAATAATGGTCAATTTCCTGCAAATCTACCAGTTTTGGATGGAAAGAATTATGATAGATGGAGCAAGCAAATGAAGGTCGTATTTGGGTATCAAGATGTGATGGATCAAGTGACCAATGGTGTTGTACCCATAACTGAATCTTCAACTGATGCAGAGAAAGCAACTCATAAGGAATTGAAGAAGAAAGACTTCAAGGCTCTATTCATCATTCATCAAAGTGTTAGCCCAGATATTTTTGAGAAGGTTAGTGATGCACAATCTTCAAAAGAAGCCTGGGATTTGTTGAATACTGCTTATGGAGGTGATGAGAAAGTCAAGAAGGTGAGGTTACAAACTCACAAGAGGCAGTATGAATTGATTCAAATGGAAGACAAGGAAACTGTAAGTGATTTCTTTACTAGAATATCAAAGATTGTAAATGCTATGAAGAGTTGTGGTGAAACTATATCTGCTCATAATATAGTTGAGAAAATCTTGAGATCTTTATCTCCAAGATTTGATCATATTGTGGTAGCCATAGAAGAGTCTAAGGATCTTGCTAGCATGAAGATTGATGAACTGCAAGGATCATTAGAAGCACATGAACAAAGAATGAATGAAAGAAATTCTGACAAGACAAAGAAAGAAGTAGCATTGCAGGCTCAGCAGAATAGTAAAGATAAAAAGGGAAAAGGAAAATGGACTGGTAACAAGAGTAAGGGTGGAAACAGTCAAGAAACAGTCAAGAAACAAGCAGTTCAAGTTCAAAGAATAACAGTAACAATGGTGGAAAAGGTAGCTACCATGCAAATCAGAAATCTGGTGGTAATAATGGAGGCAAGGGTGGCAAGAAGAAATTTGATAAAAGAAATGTGCAGTGCTATAATTGCCAAAAGTTTGGTCATTTTGCAGATGAATGTAGGGCTAAAGATGATTCAAACAATACTGAGGCAAAGCTAGCTAGAGGAAATGATGATGATGATTCTGTCATGCTTCTTGTAACCACTAGAGATGAAAGTGACAACAAAGATAAGTGGTATCTTGACACTGGCTGTTCTACTCATATGACAGGAAGGAAAGACTGGTTTGTTAATCTCACAAGCACTAAGAACAACAATGTGAGATTTGCTGATGATAGTACTGTAGCAGTGAAAGGTGTTGGTGATGTTTCCATCAAGAGAAAGGATGGTAAGCTCTCTCTAATTTCTAATGTGCTGTATATACCTGGAATGAAGTGCAATCTTCTAAGCATAGGGCAACTGCTTGAGAAAGATTATAAGATAGTAATGGAGAAGAAGTTACTAAATGTGTTTGACACAAAAGGTAACTTGTTGCTGAAGGCACCCATGTCAAAGAACAGAACTTTCAAAGTGGAGTTGAAAGTATTGAATCATAAGTGTTTGATGACTGCATCTAATAAAGAAGAGTGGATATGGCACTACAGAATGGGGCATTTGAATTTCAAGGACCTAAGTTCAATGCATCAGAAAAACATGGTGACTGGTTTGCCTAGAATTCATATACCAGAAGAAATTTGTGAAGAGTGTGTGAAGTCTAAGCAACATAGAGGAAGTTTCAGTAAAGATGCAGTGAGTAAGACAAAATCAACACTTGAAGTTGTATACTCTGATGTGTGTGGCCCAATGCAAGTAGATTCTTATGGAGGTAACAAGTACTTTGTCAGTTTCATAGATGATTTTAGTAGAAAAATGTGGACTTACTTGTTACATAAGAAAAGTGAAGTGCTGGGTGTATTCAAAAGGTTCAAACTGATTGTAAAGAGACAAAGTGGTAATAAACTCAAAACCTTAAGAACAGATGGAGGTGGAGAGTATGTATCACATGACTTTGCTGAATTTTGTGAAAGTGAAGGAATAATTCATGAAGTAATTCCACCTTACACTCCTCAACAAAATGGGAGTGCAGAAAGGAGAAATAGAACTATCATGAATATGGTGAGGTGTATGCTGAAGGGTAAAAATTTACCTAAGGAGCTATGGGGTGAAGCTGTGTCTAAAGCTACATATACTTTGAATATGTGTCCAACTAAGAGGTTGAATGGAGTTACACCAGAAGAAATTTGGTCTGGAAACAAGCCAAATGTAAGTCATATGAGGGTGTTTGGTTCATTAGCTTATAGACATGTGCCAGATCAGTTAAGGAAGAAGTTAGATGATAAATCAACAATGATGATTCTAGTTGGTTATCATCAAACAGGAGGGTACAAACTCTATGATCCTTTGAATAAGTGTATTGTGATCAGTAGAGATGTTGTAGTAGATGAACTAAGAGAATGAGACTGGCACAAGCATGATAAGAAGGACTCAGTTAGTGTTATGATTGAAGAATTAGAAGAACAACAATCAACACCAACTGTGACTGAAGTGAGAAGATCAACAAGGCAAAGAGAAATGCCTGCAAGATTACTTGACTATGAGCTCAATACAGATAATGAAGTGACAAATGATGGTGACTTGGTTCATTTAGCTTTCATGGCTGAATCTGAACCAATTGATGTAAGCACTGCATTGAAGGATGAGAAATGGGTGAGTGCTATGAAAGAAGAACTGGACTCAATTGAAAGTAATCAAACATGGGATTTAGTTGATCTCCCTCACAAGAAGAAAGCAATAGATGTAAAGTGGGTATATAAGCTGAAAGTAAACTCCAAAGGTGATGTGACAAGACACAAAGCAAGACTAGTAGCAAGGGGATTTCTTCAGAAAGAAGGAATTGATTATGGTGAAGTCTTTGCTCCTGTAACCAGAATGGAGACTATCAGGTTAGTAACTTCGATTGCCAACTTGAATGAATGGAACATGTATCAAATGGATGTAAAATCAGCATTTTTGAATGGCCCTATAGAAGAAGAGGTTTATGTGACACAACCACCTGGTTTTGTTATAAAGAATCAGGAATCTAAGGTGTATAAATTGAATAAGGCTCTATATGGATTGAAACAAGCCCCAAGAGCCTGGAATAAGAGGATTGACAAGTTTTTATGTGATATAGGCTTTGTCAAATGTGTCACTGAATATGGAGTATATGTGAAGAAAGATGTGGATAAAGGCATTATAGTGTTGTGTCTTTATGTTGATGATTTGCTGATAACTGGTAGCAATGATAGCTACATCAGTGATTTCAAAAATGATTTGAGAAGAGAGTTTGAAATGACAGATCTTGGCCTTATGTCTTATTTTCTAGGCATTGAATTCTTAAAAATAGAAAATGGAATTGTAATGCACCAATCTAGATATGCAGGAGAGATACTCAAGAAGTTTGAAATGGATAAATGCAATAGTGCTTTATCACCTTCTGAACCAAGGCTACAATTGTCAAGTGATGTAGTTGAAAAGGAAGTTGATTCAACTTATTATAGAAAGTTAATTGGTTCATTAAGGTATTTGTGCAATACAAGGCCAGATCTTGCTTATAGTGTTGGAATAGTAAGTAGATTCATGGAAAAGCCTAAGACATCACACTTAATTGCAGTTAAGAGAATATTAAGGTATGTCAGAGGCACCATTGATTGTGGAATACTATTTCCAGCATCAGATAGAGGAAAGGAAATCAAGCTTGTTGGTTATACTGATTCAAACTGGTGTGGAGACATTGAAGACAGAAAATCAACAGCTGGTTATGTGTTTTACTATGGAGGAGCTCCAATCTCTTGGTGCTCAAAGAAAGAACCAGTGGTTGCCTTGTCATCATGTGAGGCAGAGTACATTGCTGCATCTCTTAGCACTTGTCAGGCAATTTGGTTGAAGAATCTAATTGAAGAAATCAGTCAAGCAAAGATTGAAAGTGTGAAGCTCAGGGTTGATAATGTATCTGCAATTAATCTAGCTAAGAATCCCATTGCACATGGGAGGAGTAAGCACATTGAGTTGAGGTTCCATTACCTTAGAGAACAAGTTAATAATGGCAACCTAACCTTAGAGCATTGCAGGAGTGAAGATCAATTTGCAGATCTGTTTACAAAGGCTGTGACTGTAAAGGTATTTCAGAAGCTAAGAGATCAAATGTGAATTGAATGTGTTAAGAACATGTATTAAGGGAGGGTGTTGAGGCAATGTAGTAATACATGTTCATTATAGTGTGTGATATCAGTTGCTAGTGTGATAAGCAACTAGTCTAGGTGTAATGCTTGATAACCTGTTGTAAAAGTAACTGATAAGTAGTTACTTATTTGTTGGTTATCAAGTTTGTTAGTAGTTAGGAAAAATAGGTTGTTAGAGTTAGTTTTAGAAAGTTAGTTAGAAACTAACTATGGTTATTTTGCATGTGAAGTAACCAAGTGAGTTAGTGCTAAAACTAGGTCTATAAATTGTAATCATTTGATTTTTTGGCCCAGTAGTGGATGAATACATTTCTATTTTTCTTATCTCATTTTCTATCCTCTCTCAATTCATTTTGATAAGTTCTGTTACTCTTCATCTTCTTCCTTCTTCCTTAAATCAATTCTTCCATTAATCCTTTCACAAGATATCAAAGAGTGAGTGTGTGTAGTGAATCTTGTGAGCCAAGAAAATGTGATTGTGACATTGTTTAGTGTGTGTGAAAGTTTCTGCTGCACCAACAAGGTTTTGAGTGAAAACTATGCACATAAGGTGTTAAAAGGATAAAGAAGAGAAATTACAAATTACTTTTGTTGAGCAACTACGAATAATTTCTTGGTTAATTTTGTAACTCTTGAAAAAAGGAAATACTAGTTGAAATTAAAGTTTACTTTTTTTTTGGGTAAAAAATTAAGGTTTACTTGTAGTAATAGTATTTTGTTAAAAAATCCAGAAGTGATTAATTCCTAATATCCGTGAAACAATGAATTTCGTGAGACTTGTTTAATCTTGCTCAAAGACAAGTATGGCCACATTTTTTTAAGGTAACCTACCATCTAAAAAGTTTATTTGGAACAGGGAAAAACCTTTGCAATAGAAAGAAAAAAATTTACAAATTATTTTTCAGAAACAAAAAAAAAAAAAATAGTAGGACAGAAGAATGTAATCCAATTTGCCACCCTCTGAATTCTCATTATCTTTTTTTTTTCAAATAAAAAAATAGCACTTGGTTCATGTTTGACCCTAAAAAGCTTCAACTCAAGACACTTTGCTTTTCTTTGTTGGTCTCTTTACCCTAATAGCTAGAAAGGTGGAGTGGACACCATAATGTCTGCCCTCCGGTGAGCAAAGTATCCCACACAGATCTTCTCTTCCTTTTTATAATTAATTACACCATTTGTCCTTTTCACTCAACACCTCTAAACCCTTGTCTATCTTCAAAAGTAAAGCTGCTATACTACTACTGCTGTTTGCACTCTTCTTTTACTTTTCCTTCCTCCATCTTCTTGTTTTTCATTTTTTTTTTGCTTTGCCTCCTTTCCTATATATCAGTCTTTACCCTGCAACATTTTATTGCATGTAAATTCAATGAGAAATAGTAACAAGGGTTTAGCCATTCATAAGATGTAATAAATGTAAACTTCAAGTTTAAGTACCAAATTAAGATATTAAAATACAAGATCTAAGAAGTGCTAACACATATACATGAACACCACACCGATAATAACTTGAGAAAATAAAAATAATTGAGCGAGACTACATGTGTCAATGTTGG
The DNA here is from genome assembly GCA_030408175.1 of Trifolium repens. Lineage (NCBI taxonomy): Eukaryota > Viridiplantae > Streptophyta > Magnoliopsida > Fabales > Fabaceae > Trifolium > Trifolium repens. The sequence goes on along the minus strand of CP125836.1, from coordinate 56,502,000 downwards.
ACATCAGATACGCTTGGATGTGCCACAAGTTAGTGCTGCATACGATAAGATTTGATTTGGAATAATCAAATTGTGGTTGGTAAATATAATATGTTTGGAATGATCTGGTAATATTTCTGTCTTTTTTTTTTTTATGAGCATGTGGCTACTGTGACATAACTTTTTTGTTATTTTCTTCATAAAATTATTCTGTCCTGTCTTGCCATGTTGACCCCATATCATCATTTCCTTGCAAAATAAACAGAGGTCCAAATCCTGCTGACGAATTTCAAATCCTATTCCAACTGCCCAAATTTACTTTATTTAGTTAAAATTATGTAAAGTTAATCTCCCACGTGACCACTATTCAAAAATATGAAAATTGTCTCTATGAAATCTAAGTCATCCATGCAAGGGGATGGATAATTTTCATCTTGGTTGCTAAAGAGATTAGAGAAATATGCAACCAAATTAGCTAATTAGGAAACAATACTACATAAAACATACAAAGAACCTAATTAACCAGTTCAAATTACCTAAATACCCTCAGCAATACCTTTTTTTGTACAATAAAGAACATTGTTAGTACTGGTAGATATTAGATAGTCAACTACTCCCCTCCACACCCCATAATTAGAACAAAAAAAGAAACAAACAAATTGGCCATAGCTTTATGGCATGAGAAGCACTTTTCAGGACTACGGAAAAAACTTTGGAGGGGTGCCCCGCCATGATCTGATTCTTTATGATCAAAATAAAATACTAGTACTCTCTTAATAACATATTTCAAGTTCCCACCTTGCCCTTTTCCCCTTTGAACTAAATGACCATAATGTCCTTTCCTAATACTACTAACAATGAGTGTCGGTGACCCGACATAACTAATGTTCTTTCATTCTATAAGACCATATATTACAACAATTGCTTGCCTACCATATTATATAATTCTATGTTGTACTGATGAGGAGGAGACAATTTACATAATTTCACGTCCATGAGACCATGACCATGTATGTGTACACAAGCTGACAAATTCATTCAATTCAATGTTTTTCTAGTGAATGATTAAAATTAAATGCTGTAGTTATTATGATGAACCTGTATGCAATTTCAACTTTTATAGACATCCACAAGTTAGGGTGTTGAATGTTGATCCCCCCCACCCCACCCCATTAAAAATTACTACTGTACTACCAAAAGACTGTGCTTGTGCTTATTTTTACCTGTCAAGTGTTGATAAAAGTTATTCCTGTGGGTCTGATACTGATAAGTGCTTTTGAATAATTTTAGAGGTGAAAACAATAGGTCAAATGTACAATGTGTTCCCCATTTCACCTCATCAACAAAGTTTCCACAGACAACATGAAAGTTTGTTATCTGATTTACATGGAGTACTAGTTAGGCAATTTTGGTCGTGTTATTTTTTCTTAAGAAAAAAAATATCTGAATAGTATTTATACTGTTTTATCCACTGTACTAGTAGTAATTTTAATGAAGATGCTTTCACTAATTAACTAAAGGGGTCCACTAAAAAGCATTAATTGAAAGGATATGTCTGTAAATTATTGAGGTAAGAAAAATGAAACAACAAATGAGTGCTTACCATTTTCTTTAGGTTGTTGATTCTTTAGAGGGTTGACTATGGAATCTTAAGTGGCTTTTGGGGTAGCTTGTTTGAAAGCAACAGTGGGAGCTATTCTGCAGCTCCTCCTCTGATGCTCTTGAACAAGTTCTCCGGCAAGCCAATCAAGTTTCTGAAAGTTACTTTGCTCCCCAATCTTCTTCCCTCCAAAGAGTACTGACTCCACATTCTCCTGCTTCAACATCTCTTCTGCTATTCCCATCAGCATCTTTACATTGCTAGGACTTGCATCTGTATCCACATTGGCTCCACATTGCCCCATACTTGACCCATTTGCCTGTAATGTTCATGTAACAATTGATTCGCTTAGATGAAACTACATTCATATATTGATACATTGAAGAACAAAATCACAAATTAAAGATACAACAACTTTATCTAATCACAATTCCCCACCAATTTAGAATGGGGTGTTTGTTAGTTAACAAAAAAGGTAATTTAGTACACATAACTCTACTAAAGGGATATGGGACTAAATGAATTTCAATACTTTGGAATTAAATCTTCATTGATTCCTATGATGGTCCCTTATACAAACATATCTATTTCATTTCTTGGCTGCACAAAACCATGGTGATGGTCCAATAAAAATAGCAAAGTTTCCTAAAACTGAAACACATTCTTTTGGACAAAAAATAGACAACATTAATTAACATCAAGAGATATTCCCCAAACAAAGCCAAATCCAGCTATATCACCCCATACATTTCCTTCAACTTGCTACATACAAACAAAGGCAAAAGATATCCCTATGATGCAAACCCCACACGGCCTTTACTCTCCTGCTGGTATGAAATTGACTCTATTTAATTCCTCTTAACTTCTATCAATTCAACATCACCTGTTTCTCACCTCAGTATTCTCAAACTCAACCAAAATACTGTAACTAAAGTAAACTGTATTATTTTTGCTTGTTTGGATCAGCCATGCCACTTTGAAATCCGGGTCTCAAGGCACGGTTGTATGGAAGCTACAATTTCTAACTTCTAATGGACACACGATGCCGATGGGATCACTTGGTTCCCAAACATAGACTTAATCAATTCCCCAAATTTACGGGCATTTTTGGTAATTCTGATAAACTACCGTAATACCAAACATGCACTACAGTCCACAACACTACAAAACAACGCTTACAGACACTACGCGCCAAACTATTGCGCTAAAACCCTAGTGATAAAATGCATTAAACAATTAAATAAAAACATTAACATTGTAAATTGAATTTTAACTACATTCATCGACAAACATACCTGAACACGAACATAATTGGTACTCCGGCAATGCCCAAACGCCATGGCAACGGCCTGATCAACAAGGTCAGCCGAGGCATCACTAGAAATTCGCGCCATGGGACGAGCCCAATCCTTTGCTTTCCAACGAGTAACTTGATCATAATCATAGTTGACCTCCAAAAGTTGACCAGTTCCAAGAGAAAGAACAAGTAAATCCTCCACACCTCGAACGAACGGAAACTCCTGTTTGTTATGAAGCACGTGTGTGATCGCCGCGCCGGTTGGATTACTCATGGCTAAACCACCATCAACCGCCACACACTTAGTTTGTCCATCAATAGACCGCATTTGAACCGGTTCTAATAAACCCGGTTCAGCTGAAGTTGCTCTACACACCTCCCATAAACGAAAATCAAAGCTATCCGTTTCCAATGCGTCCGCACGTGAGAACAAAAACGGCGCCGTACTGGATAAATCATAACACGGTATCAGAACCGGTTTCAGTGTATCTTTCAACGTTAAACAACGACCGTTCTCCGCCGTAAAAGCTTCTTTAACCGTTTTCTCCATACCAGCCGTCGCCGTTTCAACTGAACTCGAACCTCCGCTTCCGAATAGTCTCTTGAGAAATCCACGGCCACCGGAGCTTCCGTTACCGTTCCCCTGCCGGTAGAATTTCTTCCCCTGTTCCGCTAAAAACCGCCACGTGTCATCCGCAGAATAAATCGGCCGGCGTTGATCCTTCGTTGCGAATAGCATCGCCGTGAAAATACCTCCGACACCGGCGCCGGTTGCGACGTCGAAATAATCCGCGATTCTAGCATTCTGATCACCGGATTTTTTCTTCAGCGCGTTTTCGAGATAAGCAAGAGCTTTTCCGGCGAGAATACCTCGCATGCCTCCGCCGTCGATTGAGAGTACACATATCTTTCCACGCTGATTCTTGACGGCTGAGACTCCGTCAACAGCGGAGGTAACAGTTGGTGGTTGTTGAGAATCAATTGCAGTTGTGGTAGGTATTTGCTTAGGAAACCAGAGTTTCTGTTCATCGTAACCAAACAGAAACTTACTTTCAAGAATAGAGAAGATTTCATAACTGAGCTTATCTGTTTCAATACTCGGTTCTTGCATTTCGAATTGATCACTAGAATCCATTTTTTTCGTTTTGTTTTTCAATTCTCCAAACGCTCCTTTTCTTGAAACGCGATTATTGTGCGTTTGTTTGTTTGTTTGTTTGTTGCATGAGAGGTTTTAGAGAAAAATGAAAAATCACCACCACCTCGTAAGTGACGCCTATAGAAAAAATAGAAACATTTCTTCAGAAAAACGTGTTCGTTTTTTCTTTTGCTTTTTATTCGCCTTTTAAAGTTTGAAAAATTCAATTCAAAGATACATACACATAGACATGGATTAGCTCAAATTGAAATATGAAATATGAAATAATTATTATTATATATATATATATAAAGAGAAGAACAAAGAGTGAAAAATGAAATATGAAAATAAGAATTCGCTTTCAGAGTGTTGTAGTTGAACAGTGAAAAACTAATTGTGAGACAATAGTAATTGGATTAGATGATACAAAAAGAGCAGAGAGAAACAGAGTAAAAAAATGTACCCTAAAATAATCGCACACTAGTTTCTCTCTTTATCTGTGAGTGTCTGTTGCTTTAGCTCAAAATAGGAAAGCTAGTTCTTTCTCTATGTATGAATGAATGTATGTTGTAAACATCGAAGGCAACCAACCAACAAACAAGCACCGAACAGAACCAGAAAATGCCAAATCAAAACAGCTAGCTATACTATACTATACCATATCATATCATATATTTATGTTTATAGTTTATAGATAGATACTGATACACACAACAATTATTCTTCTATTTTTATTTTTTTACTATTATAGCCATGATTCACTTATTATTATTCGGCAGGCTTCTACGGTCCATTTATATTTATATTTAATAACTTGGTTAAGTGCATTAATTTTTAAAATTTCATCTAAACTATATTCTAAAATTACTACATTGTCCTTTTAGAATTTTGATTCTCTATATTTAAAATTCCAACATTCACCTACATTCAGTTACATTTAAAGTAAAAATATTAACAAATCGTTAGTTGGTTCAGTGGTGATTGGCGCTGAACTTAGTAGCGAGGACCACGATTCGATTACCGGCAACTATAATCGGGAGGGGCTGGAACTACTTGATGTCAGAACTGACCCCCGAACCAAATTCAACTGGTGGTGAAAAAAAAAAGTAAAAATACTATGTGAGAGAATGAAGAGAGATAGTATAGAAAGTTGTAATGACAAAATTATCCTTGAAAACAACTAAATGTAGGTGAATGTAGGATTTTTAAATGTAGATAATCCAAGTCCGATTTTCATGAAATGAAATGTTTAGTCATCAAATTAATTGATAAAAAGAACCATTCAATTATCTATATTAAATGTATGTTTTTGAATTAAAAGAAGGATATGTTTAAAATTATGATATTTTCTACCAAAGAAAGATGATATTAAACTGCTTAAAATTAGATACTTCTTACTTGTAATAATGAACAAAATTTGACTATCTATTTTACTTACTATAGTAATTGAAGTTCTATAGTATACTACATCAAAAAAAGAAAAAACTATGACCATGTACAACCAGAGCTCTTCAAAGTAGGGGTGATCATATCCGAATCAAACCAAAAGTAAAACCGCAAATCGAATCAATTCAAACCGAAAATCGCAAAAACCGCATTTGGTTTGGATGTATTTGGATGAGTTTTTTATTGAGCCGCGAACCGCAAAACCGCGAGCCGCAAAAACCGCAAACACTGCAGTTAACCGCTAAAACCGCATTAAGCTTCTATTATATTCCAATACCACATTAAGTTTATATTATATTCAAATATACATAGCCTAATTACCAAGTCAGTCCACCAAATTAATGGAACTTCAAGTTGTAGTTATTTTTTGTACTGTAATGTTATTTTTGTGTTGTAATATTATTTTCGATCAACAACTTTTATCTATACTATAATGTTATTATGGAATTTTAAATTCTTTTTTTGTATAATTAAAATTGTAACGTATTGTAATGTTATTTTTGATAAACAATTTTTATTGGTACTTTAATATTACTTAGGAAATTCAAGTTTTTTTTTGCCATGTTTAAAATTGTTTGGTACCGAAATATTACGTCATAAACCGCAACCACCGAACCGATCTTAACCGCATTGGTTTGGTTTGGTTTAGATGACTTTTTAAAACCAACCGAACCAAACCGAACCGTATGTATTTTTATCTCGCAATTAGAATGACTTTTATGTTGAAAACCGAACCAATCCGCACCACGATGACACCTACTTCAAAGTCGGACTTCCAATTCATGGAGCCAGGATGTCTCAAAATATAATTATTACTAGGCTCACTAAGAGAAATTAAAAATTAAAAATAAAAAGTCAAAGTCAAAAAACTACTTTTTTTTTATGTAAATTGTTTTAATAGTATTAGTTATAAATATGATTTTTTTTATGCTATTCATGTTATTTTACAATTTAAGCAAAGAATAGATTTTATTTGAATTTGTTTTTTTAAGAGTCCATTTTTAATATTCAAGCATGACATTTGAAAAGGTGAGATCGATTCTAGCCCACTCCAGTGGAAATAACTAATATGCAGCATTACACATCACCTCTGGGCATGGGGAATCCAAAAACACATGACTGATTAACCTCAATATAGACAATCTCTCAGAGATATAAATTTGAGATCGAATCGAAACAACTAGGATTGAGTGCAATTATAAAATCTCTATTATTCATGAGCGAGATCAAAATTGAAATATACAGTCAATGAAAAATGATATTTTTAAAATTATTAAATAAATATAAAATCAAACTATCATGATTTAAAAACAACTTTTTCAAAATTATTAAATAAGTATTTGATCTTAGTGTATGTTTGGTTCTGCGGTGACAAGAATTGATTTTGACAGAATTAATTCTGTAAAATTGATTTTTGGCAAAATTGATTTTAAGTTAAAGTGATTTATGTTTGGATATATTCATGTAAAAGTGATCAGTTGAACAAAAATTTTGATTGTAAAAATCAATTCTAGAATCTGAAGTTACGATTTCTAGCTTTATGTAGAATCAATTCTGGAGGCAGAATCAATTATACTTTTGAAAAATCAAACAAATCAGAATCAATTATACACGTCTAGAATCAATTCTGGCTGCTCCAGAAGTGAAACTAAACGTACACTTAATGTGGATTGAATGGTCCCACAACAGAAATTGTGTTTTTTGCAATTGAGTATTGCCAATCAATCACCGACACTTGTATACCGTTAATCTTTCTATTCGTAGCGTGATTCATGGCTCAGATTGCATCAATATTTCCCCTCTTCATCAACGTTCGAATTTTGCATTTTCTCCAACCTATAGATAGACTTACATAATCAACACCTATCATTGCACCTAACTCAACTTAAATTTTAATTTAGTCGTCTTTTAGATATTAAACTTGATGCTTTGCATGTCGACTTGGAATCGAGTTTTTTTATTTGTGTGTGAGACAAACATAGAATCGGATTTATTTAAGATGAAATTATGAATATTCTAATTTCTAATTACACAATTGAAATAAAATTATGATGTAATAATTTTTTTTTTTTGACAAATATGATGTAAATTTATTTTTTTGTTGCAATATGATGTAATAATTTAATTACGACTAAAAGATGAAAAATAAAAATTGGATTTTAGCATTATTATTATTTATTGAAAAATATAGCATTTTTGTCCGAATATTATTTCACGCTTGTATAAGTTCTGAACAAATATTTTGTTTATAAAAGTCTCTTTACCATAATAGCCGAATGTCATAAAAGTCCTCACTTCTATAATAGCCGACATTTGAATAACTGATTTTTAATATCAACTATAGCATCTAGACTGTTATTATGATATCCATCAATGTCGAGGACGTCAAGCTCGTACTCGCATTGATTGACTCCATGTTTAATTTCACTTGTGTTCTCCTTATTTTATTAAACTCATAAATATGACCCCCTTATATATTTCAACTGTTGGGCTCTATTTATAAATTTGTTGTAAATTTGATCTTACCGAATATTTTGCCAACTAAAAAAGGTATTTGTTTTGTAGAAAAAAAAAAGTTTTTTTTTTTTTGGTTAGAAAAAAAAAAGATGATTTATTGTCCCAATAATGGTTTTAATGATAAAATATGTCTTTTGAGAAATTTCACATTTTTTTTTATGCAAGAAGTTGCAATTTTTATGTCACAATGTATGAGTTGAGATTAAAATTACAATAAATATAGAGGTAACAAAGTTAATTTTTTGCATATATTATACTTTCAAAATTAATTTTTTATTTACTAAATTGTAACTTTAAAGTTCGGTCTCCCCTAAATTGGATTCATGCCTCCGTCTCTACTTGAGGGTATATAACCAATTCATTCAACGGGCTCAAGTATATTATTTTCTACTTTTAAACCGTTCATTTTGCACAAATATTACTTTGATGTTGTAGTATTTTGCAAGTACCACACTCACAAACCATCATTCACACATGGCGTTTTATCAGTCAAACTCTTCCGATCAGATAATATCAATTTTTCAACAGTTGAATATATACTAGTATAACATAATACAGTAATATATATAGTGATAATTTTTAAATTTTAAGCAATGAAATTATAATACAAATAATTAAATCACAATTTAGATTTATATAAATCATCACACAAGATTAGATTAGAATAAAATGTTGGTGGTGATAGCGTGTAGGGCCAAAGGCTTGATAGTGGGTCGGCAAGAGAAGTTAAGAGGGAAAGCACTATGTACTTAAAAAATTACTATTGAACTATTACTGCAATAGTGAAGTGTATAATCAGCATTGCTGTAACTAAATTGGTTGTTTTTTTTCTTCAGAAGTTTCAGTGTTGTGTTGTGTTGTGTTGTGTTGTGGAGGGTAATGGTGGATTTGACTAGTTTGGCCTTCAAATCAGATAGGGGGGGGGGGTTAGCTTGGCGCTTGGGGGTATTGCCAATTTGCCAAAGGTAGTGGGGACCACTGTGTTTTGTTTTGTGCATAAAAGGGGAAGATGGAAGAAAATAAGACAATGAACAAAAGACAACAGGACATGACAGGGGGACAATTTCTGGTCATCAGGTGCAAATATAAAACTTGGAAAAATAAATAGATAATAATGTCTTATTCTTAGTTCGTTCTAACTCTCTTCGTTTTAAAATGAATTGTTTAAAAAATTTACACATATATTAACAAAATATATTAGAGAGAATATAATATATTTACAAAATATTAATAATATTTTAAAGGGGCTTGTTAACGAGTGTTTCTGAGACACTCTTTAAACATATCACTTAAACACCACAATTTTCAATGTATTGACTTTACAAATTTTCATAAATAATTTATAAAAACTTGCTATTTAAGTTCTTAAAGAGTGTCCAACATTGTTTACGCTTAAAAAGAAGTTTAAATAAAATGTGTATGTGGAATAGAGAAGCACAATTTTGGATATTTAAATGTGTCTTTTATGTACATAATGATATTAGAGCATTTTCAATAAGATTATTAAAGAGAGCTCTTTATTATTTTTTACTATTGAAGTTACTTACGGGACATAGAGAGTATCAAAGTTGACGATACAGTATCTTATTTAAGGTATTTTGTCATCAATTTAATATTACTTCTTTGTGTATTAAATTAAATAGAATATATCACTTGTTAATAATGTATGATACACAAAGTAGTATCACTATTGAAGTAAAATATGTATGAGTTGCATAAGTATTACATACATTGTAAGAATCACTTATTATTGATGTATGATATCCAAAATAATATCATCATTGAAGATACTCTTACTCATTTATAAGACCATGAGCAATGGGGTAGTTGAGAGGGGGTGTTGAAGCTGTTCAACACAGCAAATCAGTGCAATGGGGTAGTTGAAGGTGAGTTGGAGGAGTGAGGAGTTGAAGATTTTCAACACAGTTGAAGCTGCTGAAGGGGGACGCGTGGCGCGATGCTGTTGGCTCGGTCAGGCGCGTGTGACACACGCAGGGACAGGGCGCGTTGCCCAGGAGAAACACGGAGAGAGAAATTAAATTCGGACAGGTGGCAGCTAACGATTGGCTGGGCGGATTTTTATCCCATTTTATCTTTAAACTCAATTATTTCATTGTAAATTATTTTTTTATTTTTTTATTTTTATACCAAAATTCATGATTTTTTTTTCTCTATAAATAGAGACTTGGTTCATTTGATTTGGACACAGAAAAAAAAACCACATTTTTCACTCTCTTAATCTTATTATTATACTTCTATTAGTGTTTATTTTTAAGTTTTAGTCTCTGTTTAGTGAAATGGATCCCAATAATAATTTCAACACCCAAAATTCTTCTAATAATCCAAACAATTATCAAAATCCCAACAATTTCCAAAATCCCAACAATTATCAAAATCCAAATTATTATCAAAATCCCAACTATTATCAAAATCCCAACTATTATCAAAATCCAAATCAATTTTCCAACCAACATCCTCCAAACTTTCATCCATATTATGGATCTATGACGGGAAATTCATCTCAAGCACCCCCTTTTCATGGTTATATGCCGATGGTTAATGAAAATTTTCCGAGTGGTGGTGCACCTGAATTTCCCGGGTTTTCAACACAAATGACCATTGGTGGAATGACATCTGCTAATGAAGTCACTCCAAGTTCAGAGGAATCAACTCCTAAGAGCCGAAGAAACCCGCAACCAGCATGGAACACTGAACAAAATTTGGTGTTAATTAGTGGGTGGATTAAATTTGGAAGTGACAGTATTGTCGGTAACAACCAGAAAGGTGAAACATTTTGGGGTAAAATTGCTGAGTATTGTAATGAGCATTGCTCATTCGATCCTCCGCGTGATGCATCTGCATGCCGAAACCGTTTTAATTATATGAACAAAATGATTGGTAAATGGGTTGGTGATTATGATAAAGCTATGCGTTTGAAAGGAAGTGGTTGGTCGGACAATGATGTTTTGTTAAAAGCACAGGAAATATACGCGGATGGGAAGAAGGTTAAATTTAATTTAATGGCAGAATGGGACGCTCTCCGTGATCAACCACGTTATTCAAGTCAAGTAGGACAAACTATTGGGTCGGGAAGTAGTGGATCTAAGAGATCTCACGATGATGCTTCTGGCTCAAGCACTGTAGGATCTAGTGTTCGTCCTATAGGTAGAGAGGCAGCCAAAAAGAAGGGTAAAAAGAAATCTGGCATGGAGGGGGTGGAGAAAGATTGGGATAAATACCAAATAATGAGGGAAAAAGAGGTGGAACATTTGGCAAGGATAGCTTCCAATCAAGAAGAGAAAATCAGAGTTAAGAAAATGAGTTTGTATGTGAAGTTATGTTCCGATGAGAATCTGGATGACCGGAAGAAAGCCCTCTTGGACTCGTTGGCCCAAGAACTGTTTCCTTAATTTCAATTAATTATTGTGTTGAATATGTCAGTCTACTATTTGCTTTAAGTATTTGTTTGTAGTGTTTGCTTGAATTATTGTGTTGAATATGTCAGTCTACTATTTGCTTTAAGTATTTGTCTGTAGTGTTTGTAGTGTTTGCTTGAATTATTGTGATTGAATAAATCAGTGTAGTTTTTGCTACATGTTTGTTTTGATTATTGTGTCCAATTCTTATCTGATAATTAACTTTATACAATTATTATTTGAAATCCGCAAGCTGTCCACCATCCAATTCGAATATGTCAGTGTTGTGCTTTAATAATTTGTGTGATATAATGCATTTTAAATTAATAATATAATAAAAAAAATTATTTAAATTTTTTTTTGTTAAGTGTTTATTATTTTAATTTATTTTTAATCGATAATTATAATTTTATTTAATCATAAAAAATAAATATAAAAATTTAAATAAGAATATGAAATAAAAAGTGGTGGGGTAGAGAATGTGGTGGGGTAGGGTGTTGAATGAAAAAACTATTGGAGAGGTAAAAGTTGAATGGAGTGTTGAATGATTAGGTGGAAGAGAGAGAAGATGATGTGGAGTGTAAAAAGTGGGTGTTGAGGGTGTTGAGGGATGTTGACCATTGTACATGGTCTAATACTTAATAATCATGCATAAACATCATTCATTTATAATATTAACTAAGTAATCCATTTAACCCAACATGAAAAATTATTTTTGCTTATATTTATTGAATTGAAACATTTGTATCGTAAACATTAGTTTAATTGATAGAATATTACATTATATATATAGGGGGATCATGGTTCGAACCTATATCATCCTATCTATCCATTTTAAGGGTGAAATTTCAAGTCACTGGACTACTTGACAAAAAAAACAACACAATGAGGGAGTAATATTGCATTGAAAATTACATTTATTTTAAGGTATTTTTTTATACTAAAATGAAGAATATTCCAAAAAGTCCATGTTAAAAAATCCCACATCGATTAGGAGAAGGCCTGAATATGTGTTTATAAACTAGAGGCAGTCCTCACCTTACAAGCCGGTTTTGTAAGGATGAGTTAGGCCTAAAATCTAAGAGTACAAAACAAGTAGAATACTTGCAGTCAAAATAGTCAAAATATCTTTAACGGAGTTCTCCCATAAACGACACTAATCATGTGTTTGGTATGATAAAAAGAAAGATGGAAGAAAGAAAATTACGGAAATCAATGAATGAACTTGAACTATAATTGTTTCCGTAATTTTTTCCCCTATTTTCTTTTCATAAAACCAAACAAACTTTAAATATTCCTTAAAAAATAGGGGAGAGGAGAGGGGGATCAGATCTCCATATTGTTTTAGTAGTTTTGTGTTTATAGTAAAAAGAAGAGTTCGGATCCTTTCATTCATCTATTTTTCTCACACTCTCTCATTTACCCATTTGTATCTATATTTCTCTTACTTTTTCTCACACTTCTTTTCTTTATTATATTTTTATTAATTTTTTCTTTGAGGAGGAGAAGAAGAGTATTCGGCCTCTAAAAAGAATCATCCAAGTTTTCTTTCTTATAGGAGCTCCAAAACTTTTTAGTTAGTCTATATACACTTACAATTCAATTTTACGCCAAAAAAAAGACCGCATCTATCAAAAAATAAAATAAAAGACAACAATAATATTGATATGATAATTTTTTCATACTTTTAAGATATTAAATACATAAATTTTAAAATAAATTTTTTTAATTAATATATTTAACTAGTGTGGTTAATATTTCGATATCATAATTGATGCACGAAATATTTATATCTGTTATCTACATTTAAATTGTTAGAAAAGTTTTGGGGTGCCATTACATCACCTTAACATGTAGAATATCTGCCCGTGACTAAAACTCTTCAATTATTCAAGACAAGATATTATAAAAACCTCCCTCTTTTAATTGCATTTTAGTATTGGTATAAGTTGACAAGCTGGTTTTTGACACAGACGACAGTTTTAGTTTGAATATAAGATTAAATTAGTATATGTTGGCTTTTTTTGACACGGTTTTTATCTTAATTGGTAGATAAAGTCAAACTTTATTTTTGTTGATAGTTGAAAACAAATATTACTTTGTAGTTTTTTTTAGCATACTTTATACTGAAGAAACTAATTTGGTTGATTAATATATATTTCATTTTATCTCGTTAAAAAAATATTATATGTTTGACTCCATTTTTAAAGGAGTTAGAAATTATTGTAGAATTATTTTTGATGTCCAGCATTGTGGTTAGAACTTCACTCTTTCAGCTTCTATATATATAATGTAAAGTTCCTATATATATTAGAAAATAATTGATTTTATTTCTAGAATTGATTCTTACTAACTAAAAGATTATATTTGTAGTTTTTCATTTAACTCACTTTTACATGAATATATTCAAAACATAAATCATATTATATTCTTTTCACTTAAACATAATCAATTTTAAAAATCAACGTAACTCATTCAAAATAACTTTTATTACCGTAAAACAAAACTCACACTTAATGGTTGGGATAGATAGAGAAGTTAAGAAGTTGAGTGATAGAGAAGTTTTTTTTTTTTTTTTATAATGTTAGCAGTACAAAATTCTTGTTGTCGTGTTTAGTCGTGAATCTCAAGATTATTCTCTATCAAATAACATGTTGGATACATGTGAATTCTCTTCTCGTAATTAAATTTTTTCGATATGTAATTGTCAATAATCAAACTTTTAACTATCTATTTAAAATTTTCAAATCTTGTACCATTTAAATCGATCTATTATTGTAAAAAAAAATCGATCTATTATTGTAAATGATGAAGAAGTTGAAGATTCTCATATATAAGTAAATAAATAAAACACAGAAGTTGAAGATTCAATAATCTCTTTGCAAATTACACTCATCATAATAATACCAACTGTATTTGTCATCTCAAAAATAGATGACAACTTATGGTTAGAATTCTAATTATATTTCAAAGGAGGATAAAAAGAATTCATATTAAAAAATTAAATTATCTTATTTGTCATATGAGATTTTTACTTATGTTTCTTTTTACACAATATTGATAAAATTCTAAATGAAATTGACATATAAATATTCATTGAAAAATAAATAATATAAGAGTAAAGATACATTTTAGTCCTTCATAATTTTCTGACGACCCAATTCAATTTCCAACAAAAATAATACTCAAGTTAGTCCATTATATTTTTATATTGTATGCAAATTAGTCTTTTATTACAACGAATCAAAAACTAATTTATTTCAAGTATAAAAATATTAAAAACTAGTTGAAATTTTATACTTACCATATCAAAAAATTGTGGAGTAACTGAAGTGGAATTTTATTCTAAGTATAAACATTTCGGACCTACTTGGTGTGTAGGATAAAAGACACAATAGAATAATTGTATGATATCATTTTCTCAATCTAGTGTTTGGTGAAACATCATAATAAGATAAGTTAATCCTAAAATTTATCATATTTTGTTTCTCTAGTTAAAATTCTTATCATCAATCTAAGCTGGGGGTTACCAGCAAGATATGATAAGACACAACAAGGAAAGGGGCAAGCGGCGGCAGTTGTGGAAAAGCATTAGCGTCGGTTCAAACCGTCGCTACTTGCTTGCTGCGGCGGTTGGCCAACCGTCGCAAATGACGGCGTCGCTAGGTAAAGCGGCGGCAGTTCTGGCAAACCGTCGGAATAACCGCCGCTAGGTTTTTAGCGTCGGTTATTTTGATTCCTGTGGCAGTTGTCAACCGTCGCTATTTGCAATTATTTTTCATACTTTACTGGGCTAGTAGCGTCGGCTGAAACCGCCGCTAAAAGCTTTTTTTTATAAAAAAAAAAAATTCTGCAAATATTTTTACTTTTTTTTTTGTTTCCCACAAAATTTTTTAACTTTTTTTTGTTTCCCACACTTATATAAACAAATGAATCTAAAGACTTGGCAATTAATAATAGCATAAGATCAATTAATCTACATCTAAAATTTGAGTGATTATTGTATGTGAAGCATTGGGGAATCAAATTTCAGTATTATGATTAGTCAATTTAAACAAGTCATGTCCAATACCAAAAAAAAATTGATCATGAAAGAAATACATTTTATCAAACATAAATTTCAGAAAAGTTATCCAAATTCATTTTAATCAAACTTAATTCTGCAAAATAGAACTTTCTGAACAGACTTTATATTGAATCTAAACTATTTCTACAAATGTAAGACCCTACTTGGATGAAAGGGTAACAGTTTCATAAAACTCTTGTGCTAAGCAGTTGAAATTGGCTTTGGTCCCAATTATCAAAATATCAGCCCTGTATTTACATACACAGAATATATCAAAACATGTTGAAGTTACAAAACAATATCATTTGGGACTTGATTCTTCACTATGTTGGAGTCTGACATGTGGGCAGAATCTTTCTGGTTTGCCATTCTCCAAAAAATCTTAAGCTCTCCTCGCTTTCGCCCCAATGCTAGAATGGTCCCTACATTGATGCATAAAAACCATGAGCACCCAACTATCATCGATATACCACCTTAGTCCCTAAAAGTATAAGACCCTTTTGATCTGTAATAAATATTATGATGAAACAAACTAATTCTCTCCCTAAACACTACTATAAACATTTTTAAATTCTTGTGATTTAGTCAACAACAGGTCTTATATTTGAGGACATAGGTTGTAACTACCAAGCTGTTTAGCAAATCCTAAATGGCTTCAATATTTTTCCTTGATAAAAAAATGATTATAAAATAATGATCTTTTTCATAAAAACTACCGAGAGTAAATGGAACAATATATAGTAGTGCTGGTTGTCCGTGTCTATCCATCAAGTTTAGCGCCACATACGTGATCAAAAGACCTACCAAAATTAGGAAAAAGTCAAGTCAATCAACCATCATGCATATGTATCTTAACTTTTTGGTTACGACATAGTTTGTTTGAAAAAACACAACTATTGAGTCAATAAGTTGATTCTCACCAAAGCCATAGGCAAACATTGCCCACAAAAAGTATCCGCTTACAAGGCTCTTCTTTGCCAGCCAATCATACCTGCAATAGTGTACTGCTGATCAGAAAAGCTTTTCATAAAAACTGACAATTAGTAACATTGGAATACCATCTTCTCCACTTCTATCGCCTCGAGCTACCTACAGCATGTATTGTAAACAAAAATTAAAATTAGCATTGACATCGCAAGTTAATGATTGTCGCAATGAGGTGTAACACTAACCACAATCATCACGCTTTCGTTGAAAAACCTCTTCGAGACAAACACCCAAAATAAGTCATAAATTAGGGAACAACTGAGAAGAACTGTGCCGACCTGTTTTGTAAAATAATCAAAACATAATATTAGTATCTTAATTTTTCATAATGGAATATTTAATATCTCGTAACAGACTCTAATGTGCCATATTGTAGATGTGAGTATTTCCTGAAACAAACAGGAACGAAAAGTAGAAGCAATGCAACATACAAGTTGGACGTTTCATAAGGTCAGTTATTCCGTACAAGAGATGTATAAAATTAAATATCAAAACAGCAAGTGCATATCAAAATGCTTCATACACTGGTTACTACTGAAAAGTAACAGAACTTTTAAAGAAAATAATAACCGGACTCAGCAATCAAAAACGTGTTTGAAATATATACCTTGAGATTAGGCACATGGACAATCTTCAGAACTGTAATTATCAATGCAATTCCCTGTTAGAATCATCGACATAAAAGAAATGACCATTTGTTAGGAACCCAAGAATTGAATTGAAAAGAATGAACAATTTTATTGGAAGGTTGAGAAAAGATAAAAGAGAATAGGAGAGAAATCTCTCCTCGGCAGATTTCCCCTTCACAATACAGTCAGCCCTCTCTAATCACAATGTTTACAATATTCACTAATGACCTTCATCCTTGTATTCTCCGATTTACACAAATACTCTTTTACTAATCAATCAACTAACTAGTCTAACAACTCTTAACTACTCTAATTTCCCTTTATTCTATATTATTATTAAATGTACAATTGTCAAAAGAAATATTAAGAAATAGACATTCAAGAAAAATGGATCCGGGACACATGTCATAATTTAATATACAAAGCGCAACTATAACCCTCTCCCTCTTTGAAAAGTTAAAATAAATATAGAAACAATTTATCCTTACAAGTATACCTTGACCAATCCAGGCAAATGATTTGTCACGATAAACTGCCCAAAAAACGGCAAATGTTATACAGAATGGAGTAACGGCCAAAGTCAGATAGGAGACAGCTCCTATGAAAGGTAATTTAATGTATGATTCGCTAGCATTCTTGAACCACTTGCACGGAGAACAAAATCAGTTTCTTCTACATGTGGAATAAACCTAACATCAAGGATAATGGATGACATATTAACAACTTCCATTTAAAACGATATAAAAGAATGCATGCATGTAACTCAAATATTCTAGAGCATATCATTCCCAATCTTTCATGTTTAAAAATTACACTCTAAAATCTAATGAAAAAAGAGATTAATTGCCTTTAGATGTGACTTTTAGGAGTAAAATAAAGTATTACAGCACCCTTGACAAAACTGCAACCAAGCAAGTTTGTAAGCCCTGCAGATACATGAAAACAGATGGTTAGACATAGCTTGACAGAAGATGACACGAGGAAAACGTAAGAAAGAAAACAGACGTTAATCTACTGCCTTCTTCTGAATAAATAAATAAATATCATGTTCAAATAGAATTTTTAATAGATGTATCCATTTAAAATTTTAAACTCATGTAATGGTAGTCAATACCTCTATTCCACCAATACAGAAGAGAACAACTAAAAGCTCAAGGAACCACGACAGCATCAATTTATAAAGCATAAACAAGAAGCACGAAGCAACAAGAACAAAAAGGACTGCAGCTTTTGCATTCATATTTACAATTCCACTAACGCCCTCATCTTTAATGTTTGGGATATCATCCAAAGCATCCTATAAATCAAGATGACAGTTAGAACTAGGATCAACAAAATAATTTTAAGGGAACAAAAGTGAGTCCAGCTTAAGGAAATGCGATAAGAATTATAGAAACTGACCTTTGGAGCTTCTGAGAGACTTAAGAACAGTTTTATACCCCAGAGTATACTTCCCACTCTTCATCACAAGAATGAGTCTGTTGTTAATAGACTCATGGGTCTTCTTCTGCAAAATCAAAATTCCAAATCAAAACAAAAATTAACGGAAACAATGAAACCATAGAGATGAATCACGTGAGAGAGAGAGAGAGAGAATAAGTACGGTTTTCTCTGCGGCAACCATGGTCGAGATGAAATTAAGGTTGCAATTAGGAGAAAAGATTCGTGAAATTCAATAAGAAGCCCTAAATTTTGCAAGGATGAAAGAAAATATGTGTATAAACAACAGTGATAACAGTGTCAAATTAGGGTTGATTTTGACGAGAATAGGGAAAACGATAGAGGAGAGAATCTCAATCATAAGAGGGAAAACAATAGAAGAGAGAAGAGTGAAAAAATAGGGTTATGAATTGAAAGAGAAGAGGGAAAAGCTTGAAATTGGAAGCAAGGGTTCCAGTTGTGAGAGGGTGAGAGTGAGATGAGCGAGAGTCAAAAACGTTATAAAAAAAACAGTTCTCCTCAAAAACAAAACAAAACAAAAAAACGTAAACAGCGGCTGTTTGAACCGCCGGTAAACATGGAAGTGGTGGCGATTCTAGATCAACTGTCCCTATTTGACCGTCGCTATGCAAACAGCAGCGGTTTAAACCGCCGGAAATACACTGAGAGGCAGCGGCAGTTTGAAACCGCCGGTAACCGTGAGAGCGGCGGCAGTTCTTGACCAACTGCCGCTATTTGACCGTCGCTGTTTTCTTTTTTCCTTGTAGTGAGAAAATAATTTATTGATTTATTCAATAAAATATATTTTTAAATAAAAAATGAAAATTAAATTTTATATAAATGATAAAATAATTTGATAGTAAACTAAATAAAATATTTAATTTTAAAATATATACACGATTTTCTCATAAAGGTAATTTTGTAATTTATATAATTTGAAAAATCAAAATTCTAATAAAATTACAAATTTTTAAAGTAAAATGATTATTAAAAATTGCAAAATAGGGATATATTACTTTAAATTTGATAACAAATTAAATATAATTCTCTTGCAATGGTAGTTTTATTATTTACATATTTTGTCCAAAAAATTTATTTACATATAAGATATATCATATATATATATATATATATATTTTGAAGCAACTAAGTGTTGCCTCCACCAAAATATATTAAGAAAGAGATATACAAAAGAGAGGGGGACCAAACACTACAAGAAATATGATTTTTTGCAACAACTTTTTTTGTTAAAAGTTGTTGCAAGTCGTTGGTAAAACTACCCAAGATAGTTTTGCCAGCGACCTGTAACAAAAAAAGTTGTTGCCAATAATCATATTTCTTATAGTGAAACCAAACCCTCCTAGAGAGTAAACCTTAAATTAGGCAAACCAGATTTATCCCTAGCAAAACTATTACATACACGTAACGGAGATATATTCCAAAAAGTAAACTCTAAGAGACCTAAACCCAAGTTTGCCAAAACATCCGCACAAACATTACCTTCTCTATAAATTGTGAAAGAAAAAAAATTCATTCTTCTGGTTATCAATAAACAGTTCATCCACCTATTGCTAAGAGACCAAGGGATTAAAGAGAGATTGCTAAAGGCCTTGACCACTAACACTGAATCAGTTTCAAAGCAAAAATTTAACTAGTGGTTTTGATGTGCTATCTCAATAGTTTTAATAGCCTCTGATATCTCAGCAAAGAAAACAGACTTGTTACCTATATTTTCAGCAAAACCTCCCATGAAATCACTAGATGATTTCAGAAAAGTCCACCATAAGCAGTTGTGCTAGAATTAGCTGCACCATCAGTGTTGCCTTTTATCCAGTTAATCAAAGGAGGCTGCCAAATGACCTCTTTAATTATAGGAGCTTTAGGAGGATGAATATTAATTCTAAATTTTTTCAAAATAAATAGAATAATTATTATTCTACTTATATCTTATTCAGCTTTAAATTTATCCTATTTATATCTATTGTCACTTTAATTATAGGAGCTTTAGGAGGATGAATATTTAGCTTATCTAACATATACAATTAAGTTATTTATTTGGTCATGTTTCAGATAAAAATTTAAACGTGTTTATTTGCTCATGATTTTTACTTAAAACTATATAAAATTATTTAAGTGTATCTTATCATATTATTATGAGCGAGGTATGTATGAAAAATATGATATGATAGTTATCATGTTTGTTATCATATGTACATCAAACACACATAGGATAATCAAAAATAATAATTATTCTACTTATATCTTATTCAGCTTTATCCTATTTATATTTATTGTCACTTTTATATCATGCACACCAAACAAGTAATTCAAATTATAAAATCGCATAATCTTCTCGTGTTTATAGTTTGGTGTCGACATTAACCTAAATTCATGCCTAATCCGGTGGTACATAAGTAGGGGTAGACAATGGGTTAGGTACGGCGGATTTGGGCCAAAAAATACCATATATCCTAACCCGCGGTTGTAATAATGACACCCAATACGACCCTTTTAAAAGTTCGGTTTTTACGGGTTCGGTTTGTGCGGATTGGCGGTTTGATGGATCGGTTAATTCAGTTTTGAACCAACGAATGAAAAATTATCTAAAAAAAACATTCAATTGTGTGGTGTGAAGACACCATGAGTGCAAGTGAAATAAAATGAAATATAACATAAAATAAAATAGTAACAACAAATGTATAGTGATATTAGTATTTGAGTGAGAGAAAACTAGTGTTTTTCAACTACTAGTTAGTTGTTCCTTGTTTCCACCATCCAAGGAAACAAACTGTAACAAGTTTTGAGATTGTGTGTATCGAAATATGTTCAGTCACTTTATTATGTTTTATATATTGAATAAAAAAAGTTTACAATTTATGTAACTCAGGCGAGTTCGATTACCGTTGGGTTGATTTTAAAAAACTGAACCCGCTTATTTCAATCCGTCTAAAACTAAAAAACGTATGATTGGCAATCTGATGACCTACAACAACTTATCCGCTTAACCATTTTTTGATTCAAATTGTTCAGTTTGAATCGATTTACGGATTTTTGCCCACCTCTATACATAAGTACATAATTACAATGTACAATATCAACTTTTGACCGATAAGCAACAAGGATAAGTTAGACGGATATTATAGGATATACGATATCTTGATTTGCCTTACAAACGATTTGGTCAATAATAGCAACAAGGATAAGATGTTATCTTTAACTTTACCTAATTTTTTAGTTTATACATAATTTGAACAAGGATTATAATATGAGTCAGGATCCGTTGACACCAACAAGTTTGACATCAAATGTTACACCTCTCAATAACGTTTTAACTGATATAAATTTTATAAAATCCACCGTTGGATTGAAAGTTTATATCATATAGATCATTTATGTAAAGTTTCAAAAAAATCCAAAACCATTTGATATGTTATTGAGATACATCAAAGTTAACGGTTTGCGTCTTTTTTTAAATGCCGTTGATCTTTCTGTGTCTCAATAGCATATCAAATGATTTTGGATTTTCCTGAAACTTTACATAAATGATCTATATGATATAAACTTTCAATCAAACGGTGGATTTTATAAAATTTATATCGGTTAAAACGTTATTGAGAGGTGTAACATTTTGTGTCAAACTTGTTGGTGTCAACGGATCCTGACTCTTATAATATATTCTAACTAATGTTTCTGGATGCTTCCGAAATAAATTCTAAATTCATGAAGTATTCATTGTTAGGCTCTGTTTGATTGGTAAGACTTAATTTGAGCTTATAACTTATAAGATCATATGATAAAAAATGTTCAGTTTAATAACTGTTTTTTACTATGAGCTTATAACTTATTTGATTAACTTATAACTTATTTTTTATATGCTATTTTAATTAGCTTTAGAGCTTATAGCATATCATATTTTCTTCCATTTTTACCCCTATCATCCTACATGAAAAATTTAAATATTAATTAAATATTTTTTTATGTCATTTCATATTTATAAACTAGTTTAACAACTAATTTTACCAAACGCTATAAACTCAATCAGCTAGTTTATCATCTATAGCCTATAAGCAATAAACTAACTTATCCACCATAAGCTCATCCGATATATTTTACCAAACAGATCCATAGTAGATAGTTGATAAACTAGTTAATAACCGATAATTTATAGCTTATGACTAATAATTGTTGGCTGATAGGTAATAAATTAATTGAAGTGTTTGACAATATTAACGGTTCAATTAACTGATAGATGTAAAATGTAACACCCAAACCCATAATTATATAAATATACCTTTATAAAATATTACTCGAGAATATGCAACGGAAATAAAATTTGATTTATAAAAGGTTTGGTTCGAGTATTACATCGTACACATAAAAGCTTACTAATAACTTAATTAGTAAAACAATTATTGTACAAGATAAATTTCTAGGAAAATACATCTTTATATACATTACAAATAAGAAGCAAGACTCTAAATATACATTATAGAAATAATCCCTATCCCCGTGTCATGATCAGAGCAGAGCTTCACCAACGACTGGAGCACAAACATAACCTGAGGATCTGGATCCCAAATCCAGCACATACACAAAACAGAGGGTTAGATAATATAACCATAAGAAGAATCTAAGTGTACGAACATACTTAACACTTAAGATATAGTATAAACAACTCAATTTATAAACATATATTGGTTCCAAGTTATTCATATCTCATAACCACAAAAGGGTACATCATGTCACAATAATATCACATTCTCAATCGATTGACAAAGTAAACACGTCATCAATTATCAATCACTTACTACACATCTTATAACACACTTAATCACTTGATCATATTATTAAGAGATATCAATCAATGTCATATACCAATTAACACATTTAATCACATATCCCTAATGCAACTAATGTCAATTACTCATGTCATGTCACCCTAGACACGACCAATGCATGTGGTACCATTTCATCAAGTTATTGGAAAACTTATTCCAAATATATCTTAGTCAACCGCAGCTACTAAGATATCTGCCATACTTTAGGATCCCCTCTAAAGTATCTGCTAAGCATACAAAATGAATGCATGAATGTACAATTACCAAACATATGGTTTACATATTTTAGTCAACCGCAGCTACTAAAATATCTGCTATACTTTAGGGCTCATCTAAAGTATCTGCTCAACATACAAAAAGGATAACACAATCCACATATATATATCAACAAGATAGTTAGAAATACATCTTCTCTATCAATCAATCAATCACATTAATTAATCTTCTCAAGTTATCTCACATATACGAGAATATTATAATCATAATTCATTATCATAATTCATTATCATAATTCATTCCCCTATAGGATATCATGAATCATCACTTCATTTCAATAAATCTCACAAGTAATCAAGCATACATATTCAATCACAATCACTAATTCATAATTCAATACTAACTCAAGTATCCAATCATGTTATTTTCAATAAGACATTCGTGTAAAAGCTATCATGCCATTCTATAATCAAAAGACCATAATAAAGACATGTTACAAGCCAAGATCAAAAGGAGAGGAAAGTCAAAATATATATGTTGAACAATGTTGACTTTCGCGCAGGCGAAGTCATGTCTCGCGTGCGCTAAAAACGTCTCGCGTGCGCGAAGACTCAGGTCGCGTGCGCGAAGAACGCGACTGAAAAGAGGTGAGCTTCTGCCAATTTCGCGTGCGCGGAACAGGGTCCTCGCGTGCGCGAACGTGCCCAGAAATTCATCCCTTTTCGCGGGTTTCATACCACAACCCATAAAAATATCATTTTTCTTGTTTTCAAAGATTAAAGGTTACAACTTAAAGTGTTTATGATCAATTACAACATGAAAGTAGATTCTAAAACATGATCAAACATCAAGATATGAGAATCCATAGATTTTTGCATAACATTTCAAAAACTCATATCAACACATAAATTCCTTACAAACATCTACACATTCCCATTATTTCTCCCAAAATTCATATTTCATATTGCAATAAACTCAATAATCATTAAATCATGCAAAGATATCATTTTTATTCAATGAACATACCCACCCAAAATAAAAGAGTGTAGAGAGTTTGGGAATGGAGAAATAGACATTCTCCCCTCTCTATGCTCACTCTAATTATATTATCTAAACCTCATACCTTAATAAAGTTGGAATCTCTACTCCACCACTTGATTTCCTTTAATCTACCATGGCTTATTCTTTATTTGATCTTCTCCTTCATCTCTTTCTCTTTCTCTACTCTCTCAACTTTCTCTTTCTCTTAACTTCTTTTTTTCTCATTTTTATGATAAATAACAAGAACACTACATATCATAAAAATCCCTCCTTTATATATATCCCTCTTCTAGGTTATAGTCAAATCCCCATACTACCCTTAATTCCACTACTAAATCCACTCATAATTCCCCACTTTACTATTACCACAAATTCTTGTATTATTTACACCATTGCCACTACTTTATCCCCAAGACACTCTATCCTTTTTAAGATAATAACAAAAGTGCCACTATTATCTCTACACAATCCACTAACTCACTAGATTACCATATTACCCTTAATCCTACCATAAACTCTTATTCTTCCTAATTAGGCCCAATTACTCATAAAAGCCCATCATCAACCAATATAAATGCAACAATTAATTAATACATATAAAACATATCAATTAACATATACAATTAATTAAATAACATCAATTAATCAAATATAATAAAATATAAGATTTTGGGTGTTACAACTCTACCCCCCTTAAAGAATTTTCGCCCTCGAAAATTTCACGCAAAAGTTACAACTAACAAGTTCAAGAATCAAAGATCAATCAATAATAATTAACGGTTATAACCATACCAATTAAATGCAATATTCATCACCAATTACATACAATACCAAAATGGACAAGACCTAATCATGGCACTACCTCATATTGTTACAAATTATATACACATAATGATATGGTATTTCAATCAACAAAGTAACATGCATGCATCACATTCCAAGTTACGACTTCAACATAATTCAAACTAAGATTAACTCCACAAAATACAAACTCACATGTCATTGATGCGTACATGATAAAGTCATGTAAAATTACGAAACTAGCATACCCTAAACATGGATTACCAAATAACTCAATCTCACAAAATCATTTATAATCATCACATATACATATTCATCTCAAAATTTCAAGTTCACAAAACACGGTCAATACATTCTATATAAAAAAAAAATCATTCTAGGCAAACTCTAGGCGCTACCAAAGTTTGACAAGATTAGTATCATCCAATCAACACAATCATGTCTATCCATTAACAAGAGATCAAGGACGGCCAATTCCTTAATTTGTTAATAAATGGACAACAATCATGATGGTGGTTCAAACCATCCTTACCAAGCTACGATAGTGTTTTCTTAAGCACGAAACACATAAGTATACAAAAGCATATCACATCGTCTAGCATAAACATTTAATTAACATACATTGCCTCTAAACTTAAAAATCAATAATCAACTTAAAACAAGAAGATAGATATTCCACAACAATAAATCTTACGAATTCAACCATTCTTACCAAACAAGAACACTTCCACCAAAACATCAAATTTAAAATCATGTAATGACTAATAAGAGAAACAATTATGGAGACATAGATTATCCACACATAGATTCATACATTTCAAAATTTATCAAAAGAAGAAATCACAATTTGACCAATCCGTAAAGCCATGAAAACATGTTTATGAAAATAACACATTTGAAAGATTCATTCACAATGCACAATTCATGTAGTTACTCACATAGGAATCATGGTAAAGGATATTCAAATAATCTACAATAAATCTATCATGGTATATTCATCTAATATCTCAATAATTCAAAAATAACACATTGTCAACATATGCATAATTTACACAAGGATACACAGACAAATACCTACATGAAATCTCTCATTCTTAAATCATCAATCTAAGAGTTTAGTCATGGTAAAAGAACAAACATTTCATAACATCGAATTCTAAGTAACTCAAGAATTCACATTCATATAAATAAATCATGTAAGGAAACAATTAACTTAGCATGGTAATCAATCTAATCAAATAAGATCATCAAATTTCGCATCATATTGAATTCATTCATTTTCAAAATCTCTTAAAAAAAAGAATGATACAACATTTCACATAAGCATATCATACAAGATAAATAATTAACTTAACACGACACTCAATCATTTACACAAGATCATGAAAGCATTTAAGGAACATACACATCTTCTCTAAATCTTTGAAAGTTAAAATCACATCAAAACAAGAAGGGTAAATATTCCATAGCAACAAATTCCAAAACTCAACAAATCATACTCACGTAAGTATATTCATGCAAGAGAAATGTCTAGCTTAATCATATAAGGCAAAACATACGTCAACATATCCTAGAATTCATTAATATTCTACTCTTTCCATTTTCATGAAAAACTAGTTTCATTCACTCAAAGAAAATAATATGGATTTTCAACATCATTCACATCATAAGGAATAGCTACTAGTTTTAGAATCACCATATGTCATAAAACATAATGCACAATAATACAAATAAGAGCATGTTCAAAAATACACATAAACTCCACTATAATAGTCTAATTAAACTATAAAACATACTCAGGTACTATGTTGTATAAAAATAAATTGTTATTACCCTATACAAGTTCAAATATCAAAACCATTACTATCTTTGCATTTAATCTACTCACGATAACATACAAGGAAAATAAATGGTCTCATTTCACGCAACTAAAGCAAAACATCATGTACTAATTTAGGCATATGAAGTTATAAGCTAACATAGAAGCATACTAATAATCATGAATTAACTTTCAAACATGAAGTAAAAATTATAGATGCTATAGTTATTGCCAAATTAAAACACAAGTTCCAAAAATCAAGTAAGACAACATTCTAACGAGGAACTAACAATAACATTCATGAAATCAACCTCACACATAATCAATAAGTTATTCGAACACATAGAATTCACCAATACATGTTCAACTTAATAGATCACAATATTTTCGTGAATATTCACCAATAATCGGAAAGTCAAAACATTCAAATAATTTCACTATTGCATTCATATATAAATTTTCAAATAATTTCATGGATACATACATACAAACATACATACATATATACATACATAACATCATTTAATTAATTCAATCATACTACGCAAGCAATCATCATAAATAAATCATCACAACATTCATTTACGACGCATGCATAAACAATCATACTTAACTACATATAGCATAGATTTTTATCAACAAAGAAATTTATACTCATGTACGAACATAATCATTTTAAATAGAGAAATAACAATAAGACATTATCATGTAAGTCATTATCTTGAAATAAAACAACAATCATATTCTCAAGTTTCAAGAGTAAACACAAATGATGACAATAATAATATTCACTCATTATATCGAATGAAAATATCAACAACAACAAATATCATCATTAAGTCACATTTCAAAACAATAATGATGAATGTATATTCATTATCAATTACGCACAATTATATCATGTTATCATCACTTACTTATTATGGAATCATAACCAAATAAAATCATGTCAAAACTACACAAAGATTATAGCTTTAAGCACATACAACTATTATAATCATAAAGGAATAACATTCATCGTAAATCAACATCAAAGAATACATAATCATTACTAGATAACTTACAACTAAGATAATTATCAATCTCATCAAATACTCACCAAAGAATGAATAACATAATCCAATTCATATTACTCATAGTTCATGAATAAACAATCACCAAGTATATTCATAAAATAAATACATCACAACTTATCAACATTTATGAAACAATAGATTCATAAGTCAACACCAATTAAAACACAAATTTTAAGGATCAAGTAAATCAACATGCGAATAAGCAATAAAACGAGATTCAATAAACTCATCATAAATCCACAAAATGGTTAATAGTGACTAATGTGCAAGTGTAACTATGACATTTAAATCACAAAAGACACAAGAATTACACAAGACACTATGCCCACTTAGTCTGAACGCACAGACTTGCTCTGATCGACACACGACACACACATAGCTCACTATGTCCGAGGACAACCGGAGCTCTGATACCAAATTGTAACACCCAAACCCATAATTATATAAATATACCTTTATAAAATATTACTCGAGAATATGCAACGGAAATAAAATTTGATTTATAAAAGGTTTGGTTCGAGTATTACATCGTACACATAAAAGCTTACTAATAACTTAATTAGTAAAACAATTATTGTACAAGATAAATTTCTAGGAAAATACATCTTTATATACATTACAAATAAGAAGCAAGACTCTAAATATACATTATAGAAATAATCCCTATCCCCGTGTCATGATCAGAGCAGAGCTTCACCAACGACTGGAGCACAAACATAACCTGAGGATCTGGATCCCAAATCCAGCACATACACAAAACAGAGGGTTAGATAATATAACCATAAGAAGAATCTAAGTGTACGAACATACTTAACACTTAAGATATAGTATAAACAACTCAATTTATAAACATATATTGGTTCCAAGTTATTCATATCTCATAACCACAAAAGGGTACATCATGTCACAATAATATCACATTCTCAATCGATTGACAAAGTAAACACGTCATCAATTATCAATCACTTACTACACATCTTATAACACACTTAATCACTTGATCATATTATTAAGAGATATCAATCAATGTCATATACCAATTAACACATTTAATCACATATCCCTAATGCAACTAATGTCAATTACTCATGTCATGTCACCCTAGACACGACCAATGCATGTGGTACCATTTCATCAAGTTATTGGAAAACTTATTCCAAATATATCTTAGTCAACCGCAGCTACTAAGATATCTGCCATACTTTAGGATCCCCTCTAAAGTATCTGCTAAGCATACAAAATGAATGCATGAATGTACAATTACCAAACATATGGTTTACATATTTTAGTCAACCGCAGCTACTAAAATATCTGCTATACTTTAGGGCTCATCTAAAGTATCTGCTCAACATACAAAAAGGATAACACAATCCACATATATATATCAACAAGATAGTTAGAAATACATCTTCTCTATCAATCAATCAATCACATTAATTAATCTTCTCAAGTTATCTCACATATACGAGAATATTATAATCATAATTCATTATCATAATTCATTATCATAATTCATTCCCCTATAGGATATCATGAATCATCACTTCATTTCAATAAATCTCACAAGTAATCAAGCATACATATTCAATCACAATCACTAATTCATAATTCAATACTAACTCAAGTATCCAATCATGTTATTTTCAATAAGACATTCGTGTAAAAGCTATCATGCCATTCTATAATCAAAAGACCATAATAAAGACATGTTACAAGCCAAGATCAAAAGGAGAGGAAAGTCAAAATATATATGTTGAACAATGTTGACTTTCGCGCAGGCGAAGTCATGTCTCGCGTGCGCTAAAAACGTCTCGCGTGCGCGAAGACTCAGGTCGCGTGCGCGAAGAACGCGACTGAAAAGAGGTGAGCTTCTGCCAATTTCGCGTGCGCGGAACAGGGTCCTCGCGTGCGCGAACGTGCCCAGAAATTCATCCCTTTTCGCGGGTTTCATACCACAACCCATAAAAATATCATTTTTCTTGTTTTCAAAGATTAAAGGTTACAACTTAAAGTGTTTATGATCAATTACAACATGAAAGTAGATTCTAAAACATGATCAAACATCACAAGATATGAGAATCCATAGATTTTTGCATAACATTTCAAAAACTCATATCAACACATAAATTCCTTACAAACATCTACACATTCCCATTATTTCTCCCAAAATTCATATTTCATATTGCAATAAACTCAATAATCATTAAATCATGCAAAGATATCATTTTTATTCAATGAACATACCCACCCAAAATAAAAGAGTGTAGAGAGTTTGGGAATGGAGAAATAGACATTCTCCCCTCTCTATGCTCACTCTAATTATATTATCTAAACCTCATACCTTAATAAAGTTGGAATCTCTACTCCACCACTTGATTTCCTTTAATCTACCATGGCTTATTCTTTATTTGATCTTCTCCTTCATCTCTTTCTCTTTCTCTACTCTCTCAACTTTCTCTTTCTCTTAACTTCTTTTTTTCTCATTTTTATGATAAATAACAAGAACACTACATATCATAAAAATCCCTCCTTTATATATATCCCTCTTCTAGGTTATAGTCAAATCCCCATACTACCCTTAATTCCACTACTAAATCCACTCATAATTCCCCACTTTACTATTACCACAAATTCTTGTATTATTTACACCATTGCCACTACTTTATCCCCAAGACACTCTATCCTTTTTAAGATAATAACAAAAGTGCCACTATTATCTCTACACAATCCACTAACTCACTAGATTACCATATTACCCTTAATCCTACCATAAACTCTTATTCTTCCTAATTAGGCCCAATTACTCATAAAAGCCCATCATCAACCAATATAAATGCAACAATTAATTAATACATATAAAACATATCAATTAACATATACAATTAATTAAATAACATCAATTAATCAAATATAATAAAATATAAGATTTTGGGTGTTACATAAAATAATTTTCTTAATTCATAATAAAATTTATATCAAATTTATTAAAATAATTTTATTAGGTGAAATTTTATTTTAAGGAGGCAAACCATCCTATACACATTGCACGTTTAGGAGCTAATGAATTGTATTCAACCCAATTGCTAAAAATTACAATTTTCTTTATTTTTCTTACTATAATAATGTATAAAGGATAAAAAGGGATTAATCTAGATAAAATAATCAAGGTAGAATTTTATATATATATATATATATATATATATATATATATATATATATATATATATATATATATACTTGATATTTTGCTAAATAAATTATAAATTATAGTAAATCATAAAGGGTAAAATTGGATTTTAGTAAAAATAATAGGGAGATATACAAAAACGAGAGGGGGGGCCAAACCAAACCCTCTAAATGGGAGAACCTAAAGCAGGGCAAACCCATTTTGTTCCTAGCAAGACTATCAAATACAGGCTGAGGAACGTCATTCCAAAAAACAAAATTCAAAAGGCCTAAACCCAAATTAGCTAAGACATCAACACATTCATTACCCTCTCTGTAAATATGAGAAACCAAGAGATTCATGTTTGTAGATACCAGTAAACAATTCATCCATCGATTTTTTAACGGCCAAGGAATTAAAGTGTGATTCTTGAAGGCCTTGACCACTAACTCAGAATCAGTCTCAAGCCAGAGATTATGCCAATTATTTTGATAAGCAATCTCAATAGCCCTGATAGCACCTCCATAGGCTGCTGTGGTTGTGGTTGCTGCGCCATCCGTATTGCATTTCATCCAATTCGATTTGGGGGGACACCACAAGACTTCTTTAATTGTTGGAGCTTTGGGAGGGTGAATATTAATCTTGAATTTCTTCAAAATTGTGAAATCTCTCATGGAGGAATTGTAAACTTTGCTAGTATTGTTACCTTGAATAAAGTCAGCAACTTTAGCCTGTAAATTTCTTTGCAATGAGTTTGGAATGATCAAGATATCAGCAATAGAAACTTCATCACACCATCTGTCACACTAGATTGAGGAAAAAATGTGATGATTGATACACTTTTGACCTCTAATCACTCTACTTTTAAGTAAAATAGCCCAATCGTCTTGTGAATTAAGAAGATCCCAGCAAAGCTTTAAATTAGAGGCTTCATTAAGGCTATGTTTGGATTGGTGGTATATGGTGGAATGGAGTGGAATGAAATGGTATGAAATAAGGTTCCATTGTTTGGGTATTTAAAAAATGAGTGGAATGGAGTGGAATATGATGGTATCAATTCCATCTCATTCCATCACATCTCTTCATTTTTCTTCCCCTCCAATTTGGGGTGTATGGGATGGAATCCATCCTTTTAAATAATTAATTACCAAACTGTCCTTATTTTAATTTTACATGAAAACACACTTATTATCACTGTTTTGTGAAATCCCAGCTTTATGACTCGTTTTTTTTTCTTCTTCTTTTCATCTTCTTCTTGAAGTATCATTTGTGTGATATATTCACCAGCTTTCATCTCTTTCTCTTTTCGTAGCATCAGTGCAACACGTTATTATTTACTTTTTTTTTACTTATTGGAATGTGGTTATTTTAATTGTTAGTGATGCAACTAATAAAAAGTTTATAAGCTATAGGCATTCTCGATTATTTTTCTTGATACAAACAGGTTCACTATTTTGAATGTTGGAATGTGTAGTTATTGTAATTTCATGTTAATAATTAAATAAATTAAAAGTGGAAGCAGAATAACATATTTATATAAGTTATAAAACTTTAAAAAGATAGGTTGTGCTAAGTATAATTTATCTTGGTGTTTTTTTATTTACTTTTTTAAAGGAATAAGATTTTAGTAATAATTTTCTCAAAAAAGATTTTAGTAATAATATTTTGTAAAAAAAACAAAATAGTAATAATATATTTTTAAATAAGGGTAAAAATGGAATGAAAAAATTATAACTTGTTCCGCTCCATCCATATTCCAAATAATAGTTCATACAATATCCAAACAATGGAATGGAGTCATTGTTCCATTACGTTCCATTCCACTCCATTCCATTTTATTTCATTCCGCTCCGTTCCGTTCTGTTCCATCAATCCAAACATAGCCTAAGAGTTCTAAGAGATCTGATACCAAGGCCACCTTCAGATATTTTTATTTATAAACTATAAGACATAAGTTATAAATAACTTTTTTCCTTACCAAACAAACTCTTAATTTGTTTTTCCCCGACCATATCTACTAATATTTTATTTTTGGAAGACTATAATTCCAATTTTAATGAATTATATTTAGAATCACGGTAGAATCTATTAAAAAGAAGGGAAAAAAATATAGAAATGTTGATTTTAAAATTGGTAGTATAAATAAGTTGACTTTTATTTCTTAACTTTTTTTTTAATCATATTTTATTTCTTAACTATCAATTGTAAAAGTAGCTTTGATATCATTTTATTTTTCTCTTTTGGAGAAAGTCAATTACAAATAAATTTAACTGGTGAATCATGCAGATAAGAACTAAATTTTACTAATTTACACTTCTTTTTTTCTTTCACCACAAGTTTAATTTAGTTTAGAAGTCGATTTTGGCATCAAGTTGTTTCAGTCTTCTTCCGATCGTAGTTGTAGGGGATCAAACTGTGGTCATCTCTATCAAGTTTAGCGCCAATTGCCACTAAACTAACTAAATGATTGACAACTTGGCGCCGTGTTTAGTTTGAGTGATTTTGTGAAGAGAGAAATTAGTGAAGGAGAAGTTGAAGAGAAATATATTTTTTTTGGTTTACCATGATATTGATACGAAGTTTCCACCATTCGTTAGTGATGACTAATCTCTGTCGGAGAACTTATGGGGCACAGAAGGTGAGTTCTCTCCTCCCAACCAAATTTTTTCCATACGCATGAGCCAATAATCGAACCCCCGATCACATACTTAAGGGGACCAAATTCCTTATCATTTGAACCAATTCATTATTGTCGAAGAGAAATACTTAATTTATCATCTTTGGTGGAAAAATGAAATAGGAAAGAAAGACGGACAAAAATATGTAGATCTAAGTATTTTTTTTCTACTCAAAGATGTAAATAAAATAAGTAAGACAGACAAGTGATATTTTTCCTTTTTTTTCATTATTACCTCGCTCTCTTTGATGAGAGTAGATTATCAAAACAATTGAAAGCATAATGTATAATATAGGCCATCCATTTTATAAAAAGAGGATAAAGTTGAAATTAGAAAGAAAAAAAAGAAGGAAAGTTGATTAAGGGGTAAAATGTTAAAATTGAAGAAAATTGAGGAAAAAAATGGAAAGAATCCATTCTCCTCTTTGATGAAAGATTTGGTAAATAGGAACATTGTTGTCTTTCATCAACACTTATTAGTTATCATTTCCATATTTCTTTTATTTTTCTCTTAACCAATCAATACCTCAAATTTATTTTATTTCTCATCTCATTCTCTCTTCTAAGACTCTCTTACCTGTTTCTCTATTCACAAATTCTTTTCCAAATCATTTGTCAAAAAAAAAAAAATTCTTTTCCAAATCATAGACACCATAAATAATCCAACCATATCTAACAAAGCATCTAATCTGAGATTTATTTATTTATTTTGGACTAATCTTAATCTAATCCATAGCATGACTCTGTTTACACAATTTTTCAATAAAAATTTATTATGTTAAGGGTCACACTAGGGTGCTCAAATCCAAACCAATCCAAATAAAAACCGCAAACCGATAAAAAAACCGAAAATCGCAAAAAACCGAATATTTTTGGATGTGTTTGGATGTTCTTTTTGTGAAAACCGCTGGACCGAATCTGATTTTAGATTGATTTTTCAAAACCGATCCAAACCAAACCAAACCGCATATATATTTTTTAATACTTATTTAACTTTTCAGTAGTATAATATATTGCATTAATATATTAATGGTTTGATTTTTATTTTCTCAATAATACTTATTAGTTCAATTTAATATATTTCTTTTTACTATTTCATAGATTTCAAATATAATTGATAATTTTCATTGCAAAATATTAATTTTTAACATATTATATATTGTGTTTACATCAAATATATTATTTTACATCAAATACATCAAATATTGGAAATCCAAAAACCGATCCAAATTAAACCGCAAAAAATTGGATCGGATTGGATCAGATTTTTTTTAATTAGTCATCCAAAATCAACCAAAACTGCAAGTAATAATAACTTTGAATCGGATTGATTTTTACCTCAAAACCAATCCAAACCGAACCGCGACACCCATTGTGTCAGTGTGATTAATATCATTGCCTAATTTTGACCGGAAAGCCCATCAATATTCAAATCTTTAATGGCCAACAAGCTCCACTAATCACAAGTTTGGTCATTAACCACAAAACTTATGTCAAAAAAAACCACAAAAATAAAAGTATAGAATTGTACTATAATCTTAAGTCTTAACCTTATGGTTAAAGAAGAAATCAGAATAGTACTTGATGGGATAAGTGGAATTAGTCAATTTACTTTAGAAAGCTGATTAGTCAAATCATCAATTTAGAAAATGAAATGCTAAGCTGAGTCTTGATCATAGATTGAAGGACCTATGGCTATGAGTGACCACTCACACTCTCAATTTTGTCCTTTAGAAGTGCATCCCTCTATCCAATCTTATATATAGTAGATCTTATACATGAGAAATACTTTCTCCATTATAAAATAAAAATAAACAAATTAATTTTGACTTAGTATATTATTCATATAATTTGCTTTGATTATATTTTTTTAGTAATATATACATACAAATATTAGTATAAAAAATGTTATTTAATTTGTCTCCATGACTATTTTCAAAATATAAAACTTTTATATTTTTAATACTACCTCCATCCCTAAACATAAGATCCTCTTTAGATTTTACTTTGTCTCTTTTCATAAGACCGATTTTAAATTTCTAAGAGCATTAATTATTTCTTTACCAACACACATCTAACTAAAGTGCATATTTTTCTACAAACCGTAGTAAATACTATATAAACAATATTAACCCATTCTCTTTCTTGAATAATAAAATTGTAAAAATAATATAAATTATCAACAAATTTAATTCAACAATCCACTTTTTTAATCTCCACAATTTTTCCAATGGGGTCTTATGTTTAAAAATAAATGTAGTAATAGAAAACTAATGATGTCAATGATCAATGTACAAAATGTTGTACATTGACAAATGTAAATATGGTCAAACACGTCATTTATTTTGGTATAGATGGAGTAATTCACTTTTTAAAATTATTGAATAATCAATTAAATATATGAATTATTCAATAAATTTAATTATTAAATAATTATAAGATACATCAATTATTAATAAATTTAAAAATAAAATTATCACTTATATATAAGATTGAAAGAGTAATTTATGAAACACTTCTTTTACACAAATCATAACGTTTTGTTTATGGAGTTCTTTCGACTTGAGTTAGTTCATGTCATTTAGCAATTTTATGCATGCGTGACTGCTATGGCAGAGTATCTCTTTAAGCCATCAATGATCAATGTGTGACTTTATTTCTTTATCTTGTGATAGTAAGTACTTATTCTCGTCGGTTGTTTAGTAAATTTAAAAAGCGATTTGTTTTTTTTTTTATATTTAGGATTACAATATAAATTCTAATATTGCAATATAGTTTATTGTTGATTAATATTTTAAAAAATATTTTAAATTTTAACAACATAAATTAATGGTCATTTTTATTTTAATTAATATTAATTTTATTAGAATAATAAGAAATAAAAATATATTTCATATTAAATTGACGTCAATTATGTTACTATTTTAAGTTTTAACCATAAAAACGAAGAGAGTCATATTTTTACATTTAAAAAATATTGTTCACTGTCATTTAAATTTAAAATAATTTTAAAATAGACGACTTGTGAAGATAATTCATCGTAGCAATCAGCCAATAACAATATTAAAAACTACAATTATTCATTTTGATATTTCGTTCTTTTTTTTTTTGGTATTGGGAAGGAGCCTCAATAATCTCGAGTTCAGCTGTGAGGTAGATAAAATTTAATAAAAAATTGTTTCAATAAAATTAAATTTGAGTTATTCCAAATAATATGTTGTAATAGAAATTCATTAATCACTTAATCTTTATTACATTTTTGTTTGGTTGGTGGTCATGGACCATGATGAATGATATTGATCGCAAATATAGTTATGTGAGCATGTGAATGTGGCTTTAAACTTATGCCTAAAATTAGCTTGGGCAGGACCATGTGGAAGTATGAAACCATACTCCTCGATTAATCATACCAATCAAAGTTGTGATACCAATCAAAATTATGATTAATAAAATCGTGCGGTATGTTTTTCCATTATACTACCTCAGTCCCACAATAAAAGAATTAATTTGACTACTGCATGTATGCCAACACATAATTTTGATCACTAATATCTTTAATTCTCTATTAGTAAAAATTATAAAAATTGGATATTTTGAAAATATTCATCAAAACAAATCAAACAAGATCTTATATGCTTATATTTATATATAATAATATATTATTAAGAAAATATGGTCAAAACATGATAAATGAATAGTGTAATTTAATCAAAAGAGGTCTAATAAAATGGGACAGATGTAATAGTTCGGAAGATGACGAAAATATTACAAATAAGCAATCTTAATCATACATTTAAATTTTTTAATGTTTGATATGTTAAGTCTTTAAATTAATAATTTAGTAAGTGTTTTTTGAACTTTTTCTTATCATTTTAAAAACATAATAATTAAATATTATTTGTCAAATTGGTCAATAAAATATTTTTAGGAATTTTTATTAATTATAATAGTGAAAATTGATTATTGTTATAAAACAATTAGTATAATACTTATAAATAATCAAATTATATTTCTTTTTAAATAATCAAATTGTATTTCTTTTTATGATAATTATTTTTTTCAAAATACAATAATTGACAAATAACTTTTTTATTCATAAAAAATGATCCATAATTCATTAAATTAGAAGTTCAATGTACCGATATACTTTAATTTATCAATGTACCATAATAGATGCTCCCTTGCATCCTATAAAATTTTCTTACATGCAATTTTAATCCCTACAAAATTTAAATTTGTTTAATTATCTTTAAATTTTTAATATGATTATTTTCCAGATATATTTAGAACATTATAAAAAGTTCTTCTATAAATAATGAGTTCAAAATTTGGTTTTGGACTTTTCGCATTTTGAAATGTTCATATTTAATTAATTTCATGTTAAAAAATTATTCTAATTTTTGTATAAAAACTTTTTATAATATTCTAAACATTACTGTAAAAAATTTGTTATTTAGAAAATCTATCTGTTACAAACGTAAAACTTAAATGACTTATTTGTAACTTAAAAAACTTAAAGGACCTATATGTTACAAACGTAAAACTTAAAGGCAAGGCCGACTCTGACTATTTGGAGGCCCTGTTAAATATTAAAAATAGGCTTCTAATAAAATATGTAAAAAATAAAATAAAAATTGCCATCTATTTAAATTGTAAATAACATAAGAAACACATCAAAAAGAGATATTCTAATCAAAGATTAAATTTGAAGCTAAGATTAAAATGACCTAGTGGTTGAGTTTGTGAATGAGTTCAACATGTAATAGTTTCAATTCTTAGATTTTCCGAAAAAAGTTATCGGTTTTAATTTCATTTAAAATGATTAGGTAGAACTAAAATTATGCCAAGGATTTTTCAAAAAATATTTATCAGTTTTAATTTAATTTAAAATGACTATAACTAAAATTATGTAGAAAAAATGTCAATTTCGGGATTTGTTGAACAATGATCTTCCACATAAAGATCTACCATTAATCTATTGATATACATCTAAGTATTTTATGAATATTGTATAACTATTATTATTAGGTCTCAAAATTAATCTATTGATATACATCTGATATTTTACTTATATTAGGAGTATATAACTATTATTATAGGATGTCAAAATTTTGACTCGAGGCCCAATGTCATCGCACACTTTGCACTTTTGTGGAGGTCGGACCTGTTTAAAGATCTTGTAGATGCATTTTACTACACCCTTTAACTCTTTAAACGCCGACATCCACAAATTTTTTTCATTTTAGTAACATTGACTTGATGATAACCATTTTCTTTTTGCCAACCTCACTTACCTATCAGTACTCGACTGTGAGCACCTTAATTTGGCCTTTAGATAGCCCCTTCCGCGAGCTCAACTATTAACAATATCATAGTTTGTTAGGACTTAAGGATACGAGAAGTCCATGTAAATGACTAATTTATATGATGAGAGAGTCTTATAACAACTTAAGTACCACATTAATTATTATTTTTAATGCATAACTCCTAACATATGACAAACATGCATGTAATTTAGGTTTTTAGTTTTTCTCTATAGGGTAGCAAGTAATAACTCTCATCTCCCTTGGCCAAATGTTTGTCTTTTTAATGGCGTCCCTTGATGTCCATAAGACCATAACTTCAAGTCCTTTTCACATTAATCTCTTGGACATTTACCCATTCTTTCAGTCCCATTCACTATCCCAACCATGTCAATTTGTTACAAGTCTATATTAATCTATCCCTAGTACCCTCACCCAGAAAATGACATATTCATTGGAATGATGCAATACATATATCATATATACATGGAAAATGCAACATAGACGGGCAAGTCTTTGGTCCTTACATGAAGGACTTGTGTAAAATTTTATTTCCTAATAGAGGAAGAACCAATGTTAAAAAACAATTTTAATTTGTTTTAAAATGTAAACATTTATGATGAAGAATAAGAAATTTTACTCCAATCACTTTGTATCAAAATCTAACATGCAATTGCATCTAAAATGCTTGCTTAAAAAAAGTCAAGGAAAAAATGGATAAACATGAAATTGGTAAACTAAGATCAAACAAGAAGAAACAACTTTCATATTAAGGCACAGCTTATCTCTTGCTTAACTAACATAGAAAATGTAATATTTTCAAAAGTACATATTTGGAATGCACAGATTATTTGAAAATACGCACCTGAATTCATAAAATTTCGTGGTGCTTTTTAGATACATACTTCTAAAATGATGCTGGAGGTAGGAAAAAATTAGTACTACTATCTATGCTCAAATGGGGCACGAGGCAGTATTATGATGTCCGCAACACAACCTAATCTAGAGTGTACGTGAGCCAGATTGAGTTGGGTTTGGTCAAAACCAAAATCCGAACCATATAGGGTACTTCGGATTGAGTTAATAAAATAACCACCCGTTATAATATTGAGTCAGATTGGGTAAATCTACTATTTTTCGGGTTGGGTTGGATTGGATAAGGGTTACCCAAATTATTTTTTGTTTTCTAAAATTAAATAACAAATTATCATATTTTTTCTTAAATATAACTCAACCATTGTATTTTCTTAAAAAATGGTGTAACTTATTTGCGCTATGAAAAATAACTATCCATTTTGGCCGAATAAACCCACTAATTTTCGGATTGGATAGTGAATTATACGAATAATCTTTTCGATTTTTTTACGATTAAATGACTAAACGATAAATCATCATATTTGTTTTATAAAATTATTTAACTTTTTATTTTATTAAAACAAGGTGTAACTTATTTTCACTATGAAAAATATTTAACTATCAAACGACAAAATCTTTATTATTTTTATAAAAAATATTTCAAAAACCTGTGACACTATTGGGTTAGTGAATTTTTTGGGTTGAGTCTGATTTTACCCGAAACTCAATTTTGTGTGGGGTTTTATCCTTTTTCAAACCCGTATTCACACAATTATCCGACCTGACCCATTTTTTGGGGTTGGATTGAGTGGATTAGACCCAGGGACGGAACTAGGTGTATCCATTTAGGGGCAGTCGCCACCCCCAAGGTATATAAGTTTCTTATACATGTACATTGAAGTTACATAACCGCCCCCTTAGACAAAGATAGAAGAACTCTTTATTTGTCTTGTCGGTGGGAGAATTTGTACCATTTGTAGGTGAGTGAAGAATTATTTGAGTAATTAGTAATTTGAATAAAATTAAATAATTCTCTCACTGCATATCATTTAATTCCAGTCACTTTTTTTAAATTTTTTTTGGCAGCCCCTATATTCAAATTAGTTGCAATTGAATAAAATTAAGTAATTCTATTTTAAAGTTTTGGTTTGCGCTTACGATTAACCGAGTCAATTCGAATAATTTAAAAACCGAATAAATAATTAACTCGTTGAACTTAGTTCATAAACTAAATGAGTTGAACGTGACTCATCTCGAACAAATTTGACCTCGACATGAACTAAATGCGCTATTCTCTTTTTTCCTTCACCATAACTTTTATCTCTGGGGATTTTTCCAGTAAAATTTTAAGTGAATCAATTGCTTTTTGTCTCTGACAATTACTTTGAATTATGGCTCAGTCATGCAGTTGTATTTTCCTATTTTCGCCACCCTTAGTAAAATTTTCTAGTTCCGTCCCTGATTAGACCGGATCGACCAGATTTGCCCAATCAATGTACACTCTAATCATTAGTGGGATTGTGATTCACCTCTGTAATAGAATCCCACTATTATATGTAGTAGTAAATTCCGTCCATCTATTTTAAATCGGGCGGCTCATATTGCATTTTAACAAAATCAATACAAAACAATCTAAACCATTAATTTTAGATCAGATTTCTATA
Source organism: Trifolium repens (assembly GCA_030408175.1). Taxonomy (NCBI): domain Eukaryota; kingdom Viridiplantae; phylum Streptophyta; class Magnoliopsida; order Fabales; family Fabaceae; genus Trifolium; species Trifolium repens. Next base: position 56,460,032 of record CP125836.1, on the reverse strand, counting down.
ATTAAAAATTGCGTTAAAATTGTGTGAATTTTTACCGCATAAAATCCTAATCTCATTAGTGGCCTCACAATTTTTCCCTTGACAATATCACTGCTAGTAAAACCACAATAATTGACCCGTTTTTGTAGGGCCCGCAGTAATGTAGTGCGTTCATGTTCTATGTTTTCCTAGCCTTCACCATTAAAAGGGATCGATAATTACTTTTTGCGCCCCCTATACTTTCTGTGCCTTGTGAAATTATAAATTTTTTCCACTCGCACTTTAATTTGCAAAAACATTTCACACCTTAACTAGCAAACGTCAAATTATTTTCACAACCCTTGACGTCTGAGTCCGTCATGCCACCTAGGTAAAAGTGTTTTAACATAATACACGTTCACTATATAGAATGTAAAACTTAACCCACTAGTTTGCATTTTAATGTGTGGTCCAAAACTTGAAAACAAAGATGATGAGAGCCATGTTCTCCATTTTCTATCAATATAGTACCAATGGACCAATCGAGCTAGACGCGGTATTGGTGAAATCGGGGTGTACATGGTTGAATCCGAGAGAGATGAAGTAATTAATTTAGCTCTTCTATAGTCTCATTTGTGTTGAATTGATGTTTCTAATTCATTTTTATTTATTGATCTTCATTTTAATGCACTATTGATGTTATTGAAAATTCTTATTTTTCTAACACCGATTTCTGTGTAAGACAGGTTCACATCTTAAAATGTGAACAATATTCGCATGATCAGTTACGAGCAATGTTTTTTTCCCTCAAAATTTTCATTTTACAACGCTCACTACTTAGAAGTAACGGAGATAAAAATAAAAATAAAAATGTAGGAGGTGCGCTAGAGGGGAGTAGGGGGCGTAAAAATAAATTCTCTAAAGAGGTTATGTTCTTGGGCCCAAACTATTTTGGGTTCTACATAATTGAGGATCCAGGTAGAATCCTAGCTGGCTTCATGAGTTTCCTTTTAGCACACCGTTGTTTTTTTATTCCAACCCAACACCGGTCATTTATTATGGTTGATTATGTACTCCACGGTCACATATATAAGCAACAGAGTAAAAAAATTTAAAGTCTCAAATATAAATAAAAGTAACTTCTAATCATTACAATAAGGCAAATTCTACGGTACAATAGACTAATCCTTATGTACCGGTACAATAGGTTTTCAAATTAATAGAAAAATGAGTATATTTTAGAAGATTTTTGTTTCCCTATCTTATAAAATATTATAATAACTAATATTATTCATCAAAGTTGTCAAAAAAATAAAATTTAATTTTTTTAATTTTTGTTTGAACTTTTATTATTCATAATAGTGAATATTGAATTTTTTATTAAAAAAATATTAAAAAAATTAGTATCATGTTTATAAAAAATGAAAATGTGATTTTTCTTATGAAATTATGTTTTCTAAAATATAATGGTCAATAAATAACTTTTTAATTTATAAAAATTATTGTTTATTTATATTTTAAAAATTTAGTGTACCGGTACATTAGAATTTTACTAATGTACCGTAGAAGCTCCCTTACAATAAATGTCTTTTTTCCAAATATATCCCTACTTTTTTCACATTATCATGTTGTTAACGGTTTCAAAGTCAAAAAATATGGGTAAAACTAGAAAAATGTATTACTTAAATGCATTTAGACATTTTTCTTAAATAAAGATTTTTTTTTATAAATTTGCTTATATAAGACCGGTGTGAGTAATTTAATACTTTTAGTTGCGTTTAATGGATGAGTAATGAGTTACAACATTTTATTATATTTGTTAATTATCCACTCGATTTAACTAATCAGGTGTTTCTTAACAGTGTTAAGTGAATATTTAATGTAATGAATAAAATTGTTGTAAAAATAATTCCCATCCGTATTCTACTAAACACAATCAATCGTGTATTGGAAATGTGTTAATCATGTAAATTGTAATAAAGTGTGAATAATGCATATGGTTGGTATCATTGTTAACCTTGGTAGTATTATTTTTCTTCGGACAACATATCTTTATGGAGCTTCTATGATACATGTGAAAAATTTCAATGTACCAGTACATTAGATCGATTAATTAATAAATTAAAGATTATTTTATAAATTAAAAAACTATTTATTGATTATTGTATTTTAGAGATAATTATTTTATAAGAAAAAAATACAATTTCAATATTTTATAAGCCTTACACTAACGTTTTTTACATTTTTCATAAAAAAATCAATATTAACTATTATGAGTGATTAAAATTCAAAAAAAAAATATAATTTTTTTTTTTTTACAATTTTGATAAATAATATTTAGTTATTATAATATTATAAATGGACTCCGTGTTGTGTGTTGGTGATTGTGGAGTCGTTGAAACCTCCGATCACTTGTTTTTTAGTTGTAAATTGGCTACTCCCTTTGGTGTAACATTATGCTTTGGTTGGGTATATCTTGCCCCGTGTCAAATTCAGCAAATGAGCATGCTATGCAATTTTGTAATACTTATTTGTTTAGAAAAGAAGTTCGTCAAGGTATTCGTGTGATTTGGTTGACTTGTTGTTGGACTATTTGGAAGGAAAGAAATAACAGAGTTTTCTCGAATCAAGGAGTCTCGGCCGATGTGTTGCTCGATAAGGTAAAAACTCTTGGTGGTGGTTGATGACTCGATAAAATAATTTTAATTATGCCTTGAATTGTTGGTGGGTTCATCCGCTAGCTTGTTTAGGGATTTGTCATGGTTAATGGGTTGCTTTGCTTTAATTTAAGCTTGAACACTTCTAATTTGTAATTTTTTCTTGTTAGGCACACCTTGTGCTTAACTTGTTATTTTATTATATTTATTTGGCTTCTTCAAAAAAAATATTATAAATGATAGAAAAATAATTTCTTTCAAAAAAATATTCATTTACCTAGTAATTTAATGATCTAAAAATACCGGTACATTGAAATTTTTGTCATATACTATAAAATTTCTCCTTTTAGTAACCTTAACTCTTCGTATAATTATTTTCCATCAAAAGTAGATAGCTTGTTATGTTTCGGTGCCTTTCACTCTTTCTAATGGCTACAACAAGATTCCAAACTCTTCACATAATTCTTTTCAATCAATTTTGAATTTTACAAAATTGCGTTACTTGCCTTTATTCATGATCATGAGTCATGACTACTATTTATACATTGCATATGACTAGTTACCTGGGCTTATACAACTTAACTAGACCCAAGATTAACCGTCCTATTCGAGGTGATATGATGATTATTGATTAGGTGATTATTTCTAGAAAAATGAATTCAATTGACTTATGTCCCACATTATTGGATAACATTATATATTTATATTTTTTTTAAAAAGAGGAAATATATTAAATAAAAATAACGTGATACAGAGACTAGGGGACATAAAACCTTAACCAGTTACAACCCATATGGGAATACATCGTGATCAAACAAATAAAGCGGACAACCCTAATCAATCCTTACAAAATTATCATTCATCATGAGCATAACCCAGCGAACCTGCGGACGGGCGCGAAACCAAGTTACAAAAAAAGGTGAAGAGTGACCATCAACAAGGATAAAAAAGGGTTCGATAATGGCGAATGGATGAACCGCCAACACAGAACAAAATCCACGTACCAACAACCCCCTGAACAAGCAGCAGGCATAAAAGCTCTTTCGAACAAAATAGTCCAAACACAATCACGGGGACCATGATGGATAAGAAGACGGTGCCGGAGAGGAGGTAGACCAAACGTCTTGAGACCTGCAAATTTCAACAGACCTGAAACAAATATTTACATCGTACAAGTAGGTAGCAACTAGCAAGTGATGAATTATGTTTTTCTTTTCCAAAACATTAGATTCTAACATATTTAAAGGAGTTTTTGTTTTTGCATCCTCATCATTTTTCATGTTTTCTTGAAATGATCAAAATACTTCTATTGTTATTAAGATAGCGAATTCAGTTCGCATCCTACATAGCAAGTGACAATTTTTTCTTCTCAACTCCAACATTTGCATCCTTCACGCCCCCATGAATGAAAATATTATAAAACAATCCAATTCGCTACTTATAGTGTGAAATCAGCTTGCACTTAACTAGTTAACCTTATAAAAATTTGACCATCATCCAATACCATATTTTGATTTGATATGATGAGAGCTTGGTGAAGAGGACAAAAAAATGATTTATATAAGGTTTGTATCCTAGATAGCGAACTCAGTACGCACTCTAGAATAAAAGCTATTTTTTTCCTAGATTTTTTTATTTACACACTCGGTATCTAAATTACAAGAGGATAAAATTGGAATTTCGGAGGAGCTTGAGAAGTTCACCAGACGTGAAAAATAATACTCTATTTTTTTTTTTGAAACAAAAAGTAATACTCCATTTAAAATGAAAACTAACAAGCTTAAATAAGAAGGCCCGACAACTCTATAATAGGCCATTGCCCATTGGAGGCCCATTTGTACAATATGACTTTGTATAGGGGTGTAATTGGACCAATTTGGATCGGTTTTGAGTGAATCCGATGTCCGAATCAATGAATACTCGATTGGTTTGATTTGGTTCGGTTTTTAGTGTTTTTCCAAAATGAATCCGAACCAAACTCATCGGTTTGGTTCGGTTTGGTTTGGATACTTTAATCAGTTTTTCCCGATGTATTTCATGCTATTATTTTTTTTTCAATATATTTTTTTCCCATAAGCTCATCAAATACAAATTACAATTCTTTTCCCATAAATTCATCGAATACATATACATAATACAACCATAGTGAAAACAAATACAAAATACATTTTTTTCGCTTAAGTTCATCAAATACATAATACAACCATATTGAAATTAAGTTCATAAGTTCATCAAATACAAAATACAAACATATTGAAATTAAGTTCATAAGTTCTTCAAATAATAAAGTGCAATAAAAATAAAACTTCAAGTCTATTCCCACTTAAATCGTAAAATAAAATAAAACAATGCTTAAAAAGTTATCGTTCTGAGGGTTTGAGATGAGAGCAGGAGCGTGACATGAGAGTGTTGTTTGCATAGTGTTGAGAGAAACTTTAGGATGAAGGTGAGGTGAGATGAGAGCAGCGTTTCTGAGTTTTCGTTTGTATCTGTGAGTGTTTCTAAGTTTGCGTTTTTAAGTTAGAGTTTCTAATTGAGAGATTTTATTTTTTAGAAGTAGTTGGACCAGTTGTAGTTTTTGATGGATATGAGCTACCTAAAAAAATAATTTAACATATATACTATATATTGGTTTGGTTCGGTTTTTCCATTGGATCTGAAAATTGGAACCGAGAACCGAACCAAACCACTTCGGTTTTCTATTGGTTCGGTTTGATTTTTGATCCGAACCATAAAAATCGGTTTTCTTTCGGTTTGGATTGGTTTGAATCATCGGTTTTATTGGATTTTTCTGATCCGCTTACACCCTAACTTTGTAAGCTCGGTGTGCTAACTATAGTATATTTATGCATCAAGATCAAAGAGAAAGAGGATAGTATTACATTTCTTTTTTAAATATTTTTTTATATATATAAAAAAGGGATATTATAAAATTTCATTATAGTATGATTTTTTTTTATAAGTTTCATTATAGTATGATTATCATCAGAACAAAACATGTCCGGATCTAAATTATAATAAAACTTTTGACGGGAACTTCACGGTATTAACAGCGTGGGTAGTTTGTGTCCTATGAGAAAATAAATGGAGTGTTAGTATAGAGTTGTGTATTATTTTTTTTGACAATAGTAGAGTTGTGTATTTAAAAGTAAAAAAAATAAATAGATACTACGGAATATAATAGAATGAAGACCACATAATCATCTGCATTTTGAGAGATTACATGCAATCTAAATCTGTATCAGACTAGTGATCCTTAATTACATTACTAATTTTTTTTCTTTGATTTGTAGGGACTGAATTTTTTATAATATGACTAAGATGGTGCTCATAAAAGTTCAATTAACTTTACAGGATGTGACAGTCTTCTTTGAGACAACGGTGGTATTTGTTAGAGTAGTTTTGCCTGTAAAATTGGCTCCTATGATGCCTTCCACGCTTAGATGTGGGGCATGTACATCATAATGAATTTGGCTAGACGACAAAGAATTACTCATCTTCAAGCTAGAAGTGATTTGAATGTGTTAGTTGAAATGATAACAGGAAACTGCAACGTTAATGCGAATTTTTTTTGCCCTGATTAGACGTATTCATGATTTTACCAACATAAATTGACATGTTCATATTAATCACACTTGGGGTGAAGAAAACAAATCAGCGGATTAGTTAGCTAATTACATAAAGTTGAACTCTTTTAATTTGCATGTTTTGGAGATATTTTTTAATAAGCTTCAAAAAATCCTTTTTATGATATTTCCAATACTTGCATACCTCGGAGTGTTAGGCTCTGTTTGGTAAGGCCAAAAAATTAGCTTATAGCTTATGTCTTATAGCTTATAAGCTAAAAGACCTGTTTGGTAACTGTTTTCTGTCACGAGCTTATAGTTTATTTTACTGACTTATAGCTTATTTTTCAAACGCTATTTCAAGTAGCTTATGAGCTTATAGCTTATAGCTTATCATTTTTTCTTCCAATTTTACCCCTATTATTTTAACTAAAATCCATTTTTATCCTTTCTAATTTATTTTAATTTAAAATAAAATAATTATGTACTTAAACACTAAACCATTTCTTGCTAATAAAAAAAGCCAATGTTTCTTATATGTATTAATGTGTATATATACAATTTCCGTGGTTTCATTTTCATATACGTATATACACAGTACAACGTACTTTATTTTTATATGTATTAATGTGTATATATACAACTTCCGTGGTTTCATATACTTATATATACACTCTAAAAATATATGTAGATATACACAGTACAACGTACTTTATTTTTATATGTATTAATGTGTATTATACAACTTCCATGAAGTTAGAAAATAAACTTCCAAGGACTTAAAAATTAGTTTAATAATATTAAAAAATATTATATTAGTATATTTAATTTTTAAATTCTATTTTAATTTTAAAAAAAAAATCAAAGTATGTTAAATATCAATTTAATATAAAATTTATTATAAATTAACAATACCCTTTTATGTCATTTTACATTATCAGCTACTTGAACCGCTAATTTTACCAAACACTTCAATTAGCTTATCAGCCATAAGTCATCAGCCATCAGCTATCAGCTATAAGTCATAAGTCATCAGCCATCAGCTAGCTTATCAGTCAACCGCTATTTTTACCAAACAGAGCCTTAGTTTAATTTTCTAGTTTAATCTAACTACAATCACTCACTTGATCAAGTAGTTAGATTTTCTAGTTCCTTTTTATGATATTTCCAATACTTGCTTCCTCGGAGTGTTAGTTCAAATCCTTTTTATGATCATGTTAGTTTAAATTTGTATATTTAACTACAATGTACACTTGTTTAAGGAAAACTTTTGATCATTCTTTATACCATAAACAAAATTGAAAATTCATAAATTGTCCAAATCTAACGGAGACCATCAGTACTCTCCTTTTCTTTTAACAAAGGAACTATTTTTATATTAGAATTTATGCTTTCAAGTTTTTGAAAATTAAATATTTTGTGCTATTAATGCAACATTTCTATGTTCAGATAGATTAACATGTGTCATAATAAAAAAAAATTAGGGGGTTTTTGTAGCGACATCACAACTATATAGGGATTGAGATTTGCTACACTAAAAAAAAAATCATAATTTTAACACAGTTTCAATCTCGATTATTAATTATTGATCAGACGGTTCAAATTAGTAAAATTATAAAATTATTTAAAATAATCTAAATTGCACGTATTAGATTGAACGGTCCTAAACTCAAATTGTGTGAAAACTGTGAAAAATCTCACAATAAGAAATCTGCTTCGCAACTATAGTTGGTTGTAGTCGATCAATTTTGAGACCTCAATTTTATGTGGTTCTAATTGTACACAATAATAGATCTCAATCTTTAATTTAAAATCGGACTATTTAAATTACACCATCAGTTTTAAATTTTTAACCGTAAAACAATCTCAATAGCTTATTTAAATTCAACAACAGATCGAGATAGTTATAATCGTGTCGCACAATTATAATGGCAAATTTATTTCCTCAATTTTTATCTGTATTTTACTGCAATATAAAGATGTATCCGGAGTCTCTACTCCACGTCTAATTACTATGTAATTTTTTCTTTTGGGCTTCGGCCCTCTTCTATTCCAAAAAAAAAAAAGTACACTTAATAAAGTGGGCCAAGGGCCCAACCCGCCAATATTATTATTTTATTTTATTGTTTACATCAGAAAATATATATCATAATTAAACGAGTACAACAATGGCATAGTTTCTAAGTTTCACCGTCCACAGTGGCGCGTTGAGCGCGTTTGATAAGCCATTCCAAAATATCCCCAAACACCAATTCCACATTTTCTTCAGATTCCCCAATTAACTGATGCCACATCCCATCATATATCTTCAGCGTCTTATCTTTACTCCCGGCGCGTGAGTACAACTCCTCAACACACGCCGGATCACAAACCACATCGCCGCCTCCATGCACAACCAGAAACGGCACTTCCACTTCCTCATACCTTCCCTGCAGCTCACGACAAATCCTCAACAATTCCAGCGCCGTCGAGGCGCGTGGACGATCCATTGTCCTCTTTGGACTCGCAATCGCAAGCTTCCTCTTCCACTCCTCTTTAAACGAAACATCAGGAATCGAGCCACGCGTTGGTACCACGCGCCACGTAGGAATTATCGCCGCAGCAATTGAGAGAAAATGTTCCAACGGCCACGGCGGTTTGAATTTATCACTAATTCCACACATAGCACCATTCAGAATAAGACCGTTCCACGGCGATCCACTTCGACGGAGAGTAATAAGAAGCGCGATAGCTCCGCCGAGAGATTCCGAATACAGAAAAGACGGCAACGAAGAATCGAAGCGAGAACGGAACGATTCAAAGAAACTGATGCAGTCATCAACAACGGGATTAATATCAGGAATATGAGCGATTAAACCGTCGGAGAAACCGTGACCTTGGTGATCGATAGCGCATGTGGCGAATCCGGCTTTGGCGAAGTAGACAGAGGTAAGTTGGATCATCCAGCTGGACTCGCCGGTGTATCCGTGAACAACAGCGAGGATTCCGATGATTTTAGTTGGAGGTTTAGGGATCCACCATTGTGTGAAGAGTTTGAGGCCTCTAGAGTTAGTTATGAACTCGGAGTCGTGAGTGACTGAGTGGCGAGTGTAGAACTCGTCAGGAGTTAGTGTTCCGAAGGGGCTGTGATCGTTAGCCTCTGCTACTGGATGCACCATTGTGATTTGTGACCGTAACAAACTCTCTCACTGAATAGTGCACTCTGTTTTCTCTCTATCAGTTATGTGTGGATATCGTCATAGAGATATTTCTTCAGTTATAAAGAGCGTGTGCCAACTAATTCTTCAGCTTTTTTTCACCCTCATTTCTCTACTTGCTTTTCAATTTTTATTTATTTCCTTTTCTGTCAATTTATCATAAAAAATTAAGTTGTTTTCAATTGATACTGCTACTATTTTTTTTATTAGTGAAAATAGGAAATGTACAGTTAACATGAATTAATTTCACATTGATGTCCAATAAAAATTGAATATTTGATATTTATTTTTTAGAATAAATTATTTATAATTTTGGCTTACATGTGTTTTTTGACAAGAATTTTGGCTTACATGTTGATATTTTATTTTGGTGTTGACTTACAAGATAATATGATGAAATTTTATTGAATAACAGTGTAAAATTATTATATATTAAAATATTAGATATAACTTTGAATGTGAGGAGAAAGACTTAAAATGAGGGTGAATAGGTCGAAGGTGTGCTCAGGGGATAAAGGTAGAAATGACAACGATAAATAAGATATAACTTGCTAATATTCGAATACTAAAGTCAATATAAATATAAATATGAGTAAGAGAAATTAGAAATAAAATATATATTATGAAATTGTAAATGATCGTTTATATAAGCCAACAAATAATCAAATATAATATTGAACTAGTAAATGTTGTATCGTACTTGATCAAGCCCAAAAGTCCAACCAAACCAACAATTAATACTCTTTTTATTGAAATAATAATATAGGAAAGAAAATCACATTCTACAAAAAAAATTTCAATATAAATATACATAAAAACAACTTTTAAGTTTTTTCACTCTAAAATGTGTGATTTAATATGCAATGTTTTACGGATTAATTATATCGACTTTTTTCTTAGAATGTTAATTATGTACTAGTAAATTTAATGTATTTTTTTAAAAAATATCTTTATGAATTAGTCAATATTATTAATTGTTTGTTGTAATGAATTAATATAGATCCAAGAAAATAAAATATTCCCAAATTGCATTAGAAATTTTTTAAGTTATGACTCATGTTTTTTAGAAGATTCTAATAGAATATCAATGCTATAAATAATAGCATTGTGGATAGCAATGAGCAAAAACAAAAGAGTGCTCTTATTATATATCCCAAGAAAATACATCCGGAATTCATCACGAACTGTTCCATCCGTTGGATGTTCAACCTCATGGAATACATGGGTGGGTTTGATATATGGAGGTGGGCTATCGCCAGTGGCGATTATAAGGTCCAGCATGCCTGGGCACGTGCCCGGGCTGCTGCCATATTATTTTTTTATAGAGTCTGGAATGTAAGGATTGTCGTTCCAACGGTATTTTATTGAGTCGAAAATAAATGTTTATAATGAGAATTGTTTAAGGCCTGAATTAATTTTGTTTTTAGAACTCATAGTTTACTGCGAAAGTAGAAACACAGAGATACCGATTTCAATTTGAAAGAAAGAAAACTTTATGTGACCATAGAAAAATTCAGTTTTTGATTCTAAACACTACGAAAGCAATTTTTTATCAATTAGGAAAAATTCAGTTTTCAAAAAGGTAATTTTAAGAGTGTAAACGGACACGCAAGAGCGGGCGTTTATACGCTTAAAATTCGGTACCGAACATGCGACAGCTGACAGTACCTTTAAATTAATTTTTCTACCTTAAGCAACTTTTTGAGTAATTAAAAGTAATTATTTTCATAAATAAGATTTTGTGTCGTAACACGTTGGACACGCGAAAGCGGGGCAGTTAGATTACGCAGTTAAAATCTATTTTAAAACTTAACCTTTTATTTACAAGAAAATATTTTCTCATTATAAATATAAACGACGACTCAGTGAATACCAACCGTCGATGAAAGTTTCATTCCGGCCTTTAAAATATCAAAAAGCCTATTAACCCTTTAAAATATTACTGTACTCGGAAGTTGGGTTGATAGAATTCCCTCCAAAGTTTTGCCCAGACTCTCTAACATTCCTAGAGTCGCCACTGGCTATCGCTTTTGTTGAAACAAGGTTGTGATTTTTTCGTGATACTCATTCTGGCTGTAACTAGCATTAGTAGTGAAAATAAAATGAATGAAAATAATTTGTTTGTTAGTTTAGTGTAGTTTTTAGCGTCCTTTAAAAACATCATCCTCCATTAATGAACACCTAAAAAAGGGTGATCATTACATTTATTTTCTAATAATTAAACCATTTCATTTTGTTTAGTAAAAAAAAGTATGTTGGAGGTCACATCACTGATTAAAAGAATGCATGATCATTTATGGATGTCAATTTTATCTGTAAATGAGAATTTCCATAGGTATTGTCCCGTTTGGGGACTCAAAGATGGAGAATTTTTCTCCGTGTGTATACATTTTATTTGTTTTAGAATTAAGCTTTTTTTTTTAAAAAAAAAACTAGTTAATTGAAAATATTAGAAATTTGGTACATTTTTAAGGTTGGTGGATTTCTGCAAAAATTGTGGGGATCCACAGGGATGAGGATGAATGAAGGATACTCCCCGAAGTGGGGAATAAAGATGAGAATGGAGAACGTTTTAGATGGTGGGGCAAGAAATGGTAAAGTATCATCCACTCATTCCCCCCCGTTGACAGTAAACATCGAACATGAACTTAAAAAAAAATAATGAATACAAATAGAAGAATATAGCACATGTTAAAAAACTTAATATAAAATTATTTATATTAAAATTTGTGTGTTTAAATTTTTAAAAATCAAAATGTTATTATTTGAATGTAAATTTTTTACTTTTAACCAATAATGAATTGATTTAAGTAATAATAATTTTGTTCCTTTTAATGAGATGAACATAAATTCGATTTATGACTTCTCCTATATATGAAAAAGTTCAATTCGAAGGAAATAATTCATCTTGTATATCTCACACGTTTTCCAACATAAATTAATCACAGGTGAAAACTTTATACCTATAATAGGACCAAAATAATTTGAATAACATATGTCATATTATTGCACATATAGCAATACTCATCAAAATCAGTTAAGAAGTTTTATTTGAAGATGCGGCATGTTGGGGGAAGCGGTAATTTGGTTTTTTATTTTTAAAATGGACCAGTTTAACCTCGAAGAATTCATACTAATTTATTTAACAACTAATAAAAAAAAACATATAAAAAGATTATAAGTAAAGTAAAGATTAGTTTTTGTAAATTTTTTCACGTGTCTAATTTTTATTGGTTATTTAATAATTTACCCACAACTGTTCAAAGAGTAGCATATGCCCCACTAATGAAGTAATAGGATATTTTTTAATATCATGTTATTATTACTATTTTAAAAATTTAATTACTCTATCAGGCCCTCATTATAAAATTCTCTAACACTATATGTCAAAATATAATCTCTTAACAAAAATTACAAATATAAAGAGAAAAACTATTGTAAGAATAAATTTGTATAAAATGTGTTAGTTTTTTTGTCGAATAATCTAGTAGCTAACATTTTATTTTTAAGGTGAATAAGTAGAGTCTTCGGGATTCGAACTTCGGCTACTATATATAAAATATAACACCTCTACTGACTGATCTAAATTCACAAGGACAAATATGTGTTAGTTTTAGGACTTGGATTTCCCGCTGTAGAAATTTCACACAGCTTCACGCAATACTAGATCGTAGTCATTCATTTTAAATCGAACAGTTATGATTTAACACACAATTTACTGAGAGTGAAATGTGTTTTAGTTAAAGATGAATTACTAACAAGTATTGAAATCAAATACTGTAGTTAATAATGCGTTCTAGTTAAAGATGAATTACTAACGAGTACTGAGCTCAAATTTTGACCGAAAAAATATTTATCAAATTTTATTTATATATCTCTCGAACAAACATCCGCGATTAACATAACTTCATTCTCTAAAAATCAAAGTGGACAGTTTAGACAAAATAAAATATGGAAAATGCTAAACAGTGCACCCAGTGAATTAGTTAAACATATTAATATAGAAATATTTTCTTGGAACTTGTGCATTTAATGTAAAATGTTATTTTTTAGCATTAACTTTATCTTTTTATTTCCTTTTTGAGTATGCTTAATTAGTACACTGGGTACATTGTTTAGCATGACCCAATAAATATACTATATTATGAGTTTGGATGATAGATTAATGATACCCATTTTACCATGTATATTTTTTAACCACCGGTATCCAGACCACTAAACCGCTTAATTTGATTCAGGGATCAATTCTATTATCAATTTCTCCCTATCCTAATTGCAGGAGATCGAACTACTATCATCCCTACTAAATCTAATGTCAACCACTACTTAACCAAGTAAATGTTGGTCAAGAATATACAATTGATAATTTGAATGTAGATGAATGAACCAAATTAAAACTCAAGAAGTACTCCCTCCGGCCACTATTATAAGTAAATTTGATTTTTTTGATACATTGAAAAAGTAATGTATTTGGTCCAAATTATGAACAAAATACATCACTTTTTTAATGTATCAAAAAAGTCAAATTTGCTTATAATAGTGGCCGGAGAGAGTACATCAATAAACGGTTATCACATTAAATGAAACGGCAGAGGCATCCCCTATTCAAGTCATAGTGCTGCTGCAGGTGGAAATTCAATTTCACATCGCGCAATTTAATGAGGAATGTATAAGTAGTTGGAACTTGGAACATGTATAAAGTGACTCATTAAAGCATATACTCCCTCTCGTCTTATATATAAGAAAAGAGTCATGCTAACTAGTGCTCCTGAAATACTAGTTAAGAAGCTAAAAGTAGTAGGTTTTGCATTGAAAACATCATTGCTCATATTTTAAATATGTTGACTATACTAATTTCTAGATTACTATACTATAATTAGTGCCCCGGGGGCACTAGTTAGCATTTTCCATAAGAAAAAATAAAAAAACACATTTTTTTAAAAAATGAACAAAGTGTATTATTTGAGTTTGTTTATATTCTGGATACACCAAAATAGTTCCATGGTACTCGAGGCAAAAAGTAGTTTTTATACAACATCCACACTTTTCAAACCAACCGAGGCGCCTTTTCTACAAAAAACAAAACCGTGACGGGTCAACCCCAAAGCGGACAATTTCTCGGAGATGTGAACTTGAGGTCGGATCTGAACAGTGGCGCCGTCTGTGGGGAACGTCTCGTGGGTCGACACCCTAAAATTATGTTGGGAACCGCACAAAACACTGTAATCATTATAGGTTTATAATAAATGTAGTAACTTTTGCTTATATTTAAGACTTTCAATTTTATTTTTTTTGTTGCTTATATTCAAGACCGGAGGGAGTATGTATCTTCAATTTCATTTCTAGAATTTGCTAACAAATCTAAGGATTAAGATTCATTGCTGTATAATTTCTCTGCCCAAAGTTAGTATACAAAGTTATCACTATTTTATTTTTGTTGAGAATACTATTTCTATCTCCTGTCAAAAAAAAAAAATTCCTCTCTCACAAGAAAGACAACTGAATCCTACTGCAGAATTTCATGACAACAGTAAATCCAATCACGATCACCAATTCTAAACTATATAAAAATAGTAAGTAGTCCTTCCAGATATGAAATTTATGTAGTTCTAACTTCTAAGTATGGTTGAGATGAAGTATCTACCACTTATGGTCTTATTTTTGGAAGGGCAACAATATATTAAATTATAAATATTAAAATAAATTGTAGTATTATATATATGGGTCGGGATTAAATGACATTAAGATGTCAAACTTTGTATATAACACTTCTGATAGTTTTTTACCGAATAATCGTATTGCAAAATTCACTGTTGAATTGAAAGATACTATAACATAGATCATATATATAAAATATACCATCAATCATAAATTATTTAATATGTCAATGACATACATCAAAATTAACGTTTTTTTTTTTTTAACGTCTTAGGAACATTCAAAAAAGAGTTAATTTTGATATATCTCATTTACACATCAAATGATTTTCAATCAACCAAAATTGTTTAGCAATAACGTTAAAGATATTGACATCAAAATTGACATATCAAATTATTCAAAAAACAATTTTGCGTCAAAGATATTGCTAACCAATGTTAATGAATAAGATACGAAGGTAAATTCAAATGTGGTGTATAAATAAAAAAATTTAAATGTATAACCACATATTTTATATTAGAATGATTCCATTGGATCCATCTGTCAGTCTGAACATCGGAATTGTTAGAGGGAAAACATGTATGTTGAAGCAGGTAGCGAACCTCCTCCATTTTAAGGCAATAAATTGAAAGAATTATATTGGATAGACTGATAGACATAACAAATTTCTATTCCGCCAAGACACCAAAAGCCTGCAGCAAAATGATAAACTAACCCGTTTAAATTATAAAAATGCAAAAGAAAATTGAAATTAAAATCACCATCTAATTATCTAATTATAAAAATGTTGCAGGCCTTGGTGGTCTTTTGTTCCATTAGAGTTTGTTCACGCATTAGAGTTGACTAAAAAAATTAACTACCGTGTCTAATTATAAAAATGCACCAATCGTTAGTTGGTTCAGTGATGATTGGCGTTGAACTTAGTAGGAAGGACTCCGGTTCGATCCCCTACAACTGCGATTGGGAGGGGGCTGGAACTATTGATGCCATAACTGACCCCCGAATTAGATTTAACTGGTGGTGAAAACAAAAACAAAAAAATTATAAAAATGCAAAAGAAAATTGAAGAATGAAGATGAAAAATATTAGACCATTAGAGTTTGTTCACGCCTTATACTAGTTGGAACTTTTCTTGTAATGTTGCATTCGTCATTTGTCAAGATGCAAGATAATGAACTTGGAAGATTTATGTTATTAAAGTGGTTGAAAGATTATTATTTATCTTAATGATTGATATAAAAAGGTAAAACAAAATTTAAACCGACTCAATAAAAAAAATTGACACAAAAATATTTAAACCTAAATCATAGAGAGAAACACTCTGAAATTGGAAGCCTTCACCTCTTGTTAACCCCTAAAGTTAGGTTCTTCCCAAATTAACCGAGAGAGAGGGCCTAATTAGGCTCACCTGGAATATTAAGGTGCAACATTGAACGCAAGTTTTTTTTTCCTAGTTAAGTTGAATCGGATGTGTATTCAAAATAAACAAGGATGTTTTGTGTTTGTTTTTTTAATAAGCAAAAATTGAATTATAAGGAGGATAAAGTATAACCAACTCTTATAAATCAAAGGAAAAAATTTATAAGTCAACGAAAACAATCTAAGGAATTTTCACACTAATCGGAGAAAGTGATATTAACATCAATCCCTCCCCACCTATAAATCAAAACCAAGCAATATAAATAATTTAGTCTACAAGAGAGACAACATTAACTAAATCTCCTCTAAAAATGATGTAAAAAATGTGTTGTCTCTTTGATTGGTTGATGAAGGTTAAGTCAGATGCTCTAAGATGCTATAAATAAAAATAGGTATGTGATTACCAACCAGGGCAGACCATTATTATTTCGAGCTTGATTTCAAAAGGGTGGTAATAATCTTTGGGTTTTACTAACCGGTGCCCTCGGGACACTGATTAAGGACCTAAAATAAGCAATTTTGTATTGAAATCAATAATTTTTTTACTTTTAAAAAGTTAAATATACGTTTTCCAACAATATATTTCTATTTTTGTTATTTTAACTAGTGCCCCAAGGGCACTAGTTAGCATTTGCCATAATCTTTAACCATTATTATGAAAACATGTCTTTGAGTCGACTGCTATAATAACATAGTATTTATATGTTTGATTTTGCGGTGAAAAAAAAAAAAGATTTTGATAGAATGAATTGATTTTAACAAATATTGAGTTGAAGATGAAATAATTTATGTTTGAATATATTCATATAAAAGTGAGTTGAATAAAATATTTGAGTATAAAAATCTGTTGGATATGCCTTAAAATCTCATAGTCAGAATTTGGAGTTCATAATCTGCCTCCTGCGTGAGGCGCAGAACTCTTGAGTTGGCTCCTGCCTCCTGCGCGAGGCGCAGGATAGGCGACGCGAGGCGCAACTCGCTGAAGCCAGATTTGATTTTGTGCAGATTTTGTGGAAAATTAGTTTTCGGGGATATCTGACTTGGATTGTGTTTGATTTTAAATTGGATATATTTAAAAATAATATGAGATTTGGTTTTATTTTAAAAGATTGCATTTAAAATAATAGACATATATTTTTCTATAAATAGAAGTTGTTTATTCATAGAAAAATTGGGGATAGCTAAGAGAGTAACAAGATGTAGGGAATTGATGTTTGCCACCACACAAGGCTAGGATTCTAGGATTGTAGAGAGAACATTGTTTCTTGGTATAATCCTAGGGGTTTGAGCAAACCATTCTTGGGATCATTTTGTGGGATCACCAATATCACTTTGGGTAGACTAGGTCAAATTGAGTCTCTTGGCTACGGAAAGAGATTGAGGATTTTGGGTAGAATTAAGATTAATTCTTGTAACCCAATTACTCTTTGATCATAGTGGAACGGAGCGATGCTCTCTCCCTCAGAGTAGGTTGGTTAACATCGAACTGGGAAAACAAATTGCTATTGTGTTCTTTTTCTTCCGCTGTAAATTATAATTTCTAACTTCAAGTAGAATCAATTCTAGATGCAGAATCAATTCTACTTTTGAAAAACCAAACAAGTCAGAATTAATTCTACATCTTTAGAATCAATTTTGGCCACTCTAAAAGTGGAACTAGACATATCCTATATCTCTGAAATAATGAAAGTTGATGTGCACTATTTGGTGAAGAAAAATGATGATTTACGTTGTGGAGACAAAATACAAGAATAAATGTGAGCCGTTAATTTAAACAACCACCTCCCCATGATTTCCTATAAATCCTGACTTAACACTTTTAATTATGTTGTTCAACTATGCACATACACTACTTCTTCTCATTCTTATGCCACTCCTTCGTAATATTCAGCAAGACTCAATTGGTGAATAATCTCTTGTACCAATAATATAATTATTTAAAAATATTTAATGAAATGAAATTTGGTTTATAGAAAGTTCATAAAACATATATATATATAGATGTGTGTACAAAGCCTCAATATTTTATTCCATTCTTAATACTTTATTCTCCAAGTTTGAATCAATTGTTGCAATCCCAGAACAGAGATGATGGCCCATGTTGGTCAGGAAAAAAATTGGCTTCGTGGTCCAGTACTATTTAATAAAATTATGATGGTCCATATAAGTTTCTTCAAATTGCTGCTGAGTTTGCCAAACATTTACTCTTTCCATGTGGTACACTTCTTTTTCTTGAGGTATTCCATCATCACATATTTCACATGTGTTATCAAGGCCGTAGTAATTCTGGCCTTAATTTCCTTAACAAAAAAGTAACATCGAGATGGGAGCATAAAAGTTTGAGGAATAAAAAGAATTGCGTTTGGCGTGGGGGTGGGTGTTGAAGTGTGTTTTAAGTCCCACATTGCTTAAGTTTTTGGACTGTTGAGTATATAAATATGTGAGGGCAACTTCACTCTATGAGTTAACTTTTGGGGTTGAGATCCAATCATATTTAACGGTGGAAAGAGTGAAAACTTTATTAACTCCATATTCGGCAAAAACACGTATTTCGTTAGTGTATTGCTCGTAACATTGAGCATTTCTCAAACAAAAAATCACAAAAATGATGTTCAATAATTTGCCACGATTGCATGATATTCCTAGACACGCTTGCACGTCATGTTTCACTCAAGTGTTATGGGCACTTATTCCTTAACAAGCAAACTTTGATTATGGCTGACGTTCACTGAAAGCTATATATACCTCTTAATTAAAAAACTAAGAAGTAAAAGCTTCTAAGTTCATACGAAAAACCCAGCAACCAAACCACAACTATAGAGGCGGAGCCAGAAAAGTTATAAAGTCTAAATAAAATGTCAATTTAATCCAAATTAACTTTTAAAAATGTCAGATTTGTTCTAAATTAGCCCATAAAAATACCATCAATTTTGGAGAATCTGGACAAGTGTCTGGACTTGCTGGGTGGTGGAATCGCCCCTAGCAGTACTATGTTCTAAATTTGATACTCGTATATTTTTTATATTTTTCAAATAAGATAAGTTAAATTAGAGTTGAATATAAACTTTGAGCATCAATATCTATCTCAAACGTTGTAAAAATGTATATTAATATTAATATATACAAGATATATTAATTACGCAAAATCTGAAAAGTAAATTTTGAGTATATATTTAGTCTAAATTTGAATCAAATTCATGTACTTTTCTTGACCAATAAACAAAAGCAACAAAATTGTGATTATGCAACAAAAACAAAAAATGAAAACTTGATGCTTCAAAGATAAACCACAATCAAATACACTACAGCTATAGCTATTAGTACATCTACAGAATTCACTTCAATTATACCATTCAATCTGCAGGATTATTAATAATAATAATAACTCATTTTGCAAAAACAATGAATGTAAATTACCTTCTGCAATTAACAATAAACCTGTCCATACTCAATAACAAAAGTACATTAGAAAAATTAACACGCCATCGCCACAAAATTAATCAACTTTTATGTCCCAAACGGACAATTCAGTTGGTGAGCTGAGAGACATCGAATAGTAACAACCACGAGTTTCATGTTGCAAACTAATTAAAATTAAGATAACTCACTAATTAATGTACTAAAATAGTAACATTTCTCTATTAAAAAAAAAAAACTCATGATCAACAATTGAAACTGGATAATATGCATGCAGCTAGCTATATGGAAATTACATGATGATCGGAACATCGAGGTGGCTGATGGAGTAAGCGAATGAAGACAATGGAAAATCAAGACGATCCCGATGAGCAGCATAATCTTCTAGCATAACTCTAGCATCCCAGAAAACATAGAAAACTGAGGAGATGAATAACAAGAAGTAGGTGGTTATTGGTACCATATTTTCTTAGTACTTGAAAACTTTAGCCTATAATTTGATGTGAATAATAATAATAATAATGTGAGAGTGAAATGGTTTATATGGTTCAAAAATTAGAAATTAAATCTCACTTGGGCAAGTGAGTTGGTAGTACTAACAAGAGGACGATATAGGAAATTTCGAGCAAATAGAGATGATGTGTGTGATTGTGATGGCTTGGCCAAAATTCTCAAAAACGGTCAAAAAGGAAGAAAATCCAAAGGTGCAAAGAAAAAGTAACGCAGGTACTACTTTGGTTATAGAGAAGTTTCGGTTATGAATGCACTTTAAGATCACCGTTGTGCTTCGTTTTCTTTAACTTTACTCTATCTTTTAATTTAATTTTTTATGAAATAAATTTGGTAAATTATTCGGCACACATTTTTATGACGGTCTAAAAATGACTAATTGCTATTGTGAGGCGCACAAAATGAATGAATTTCTCTTCTTCCACCTTAATTTTTAAGACGCTTTAGAGATTAAAGTCCTAACTAATTTAAGCGGTTCAAATCTCGTTACTATATCAATGAGTTATTTTCTAAATTACTTGTTTGTTAGACTTTTTTTTCCACCACTAGTTTAATCTGGTTCGAAAGTCAGTTATGACATCAAATGATTTCAGCCCCCTCTTGATCGCAGTTGCGGGGGATCGAACTGTGGTCCTCCCTACTAAATTTAGCATTAATCGTCACTGAATCAACTAACGATTGGTTTGTTAGACTTTGAACACTAGTAATATAGCTATACTTTTAAAATTCTTGAGGTACAATAACTATAAGTTGGTGAATTTGGTGTGACATATGGGCTCCATGTTTAATATGATGACCCTATACATGGTCCACCTGAAGTGACTCTTATCTTTGGAATGATCATGTTGAGTCCTCTCTGCGGCCAAGTTAAAATGGCATTGTCTTGCAAAAAATTAGGTTCAATTAAGGTCCTATATTGTAATTTTTTTTCTTCAAGTAGGCTAGTGATTAAAATTTTACCTAGTGGATAAGTGAGATAATCGGAATCCGAACTTCAATCCCTACATATGAAGGTGTGAAAAAACACAAGAAGGGGGGGGGTTGAATTGTGTTTTGGGTAGTTTAAAAATTCTTCTAAGTTATGAAAAACTTATCAGAGTTTGCAGCGGTTTAGAAAAGCCAAAACACAATTTGATCAGAACGTTAAAGATAGAGAGAAAGAGAGAAAAGTAGAGACAGAGATTTTATACTGGTTCCCCTCACAAACCAAGGGTACGTCCAGTCCTCTTGTACTACCAAGAGAGTTCACTATAATCACCAAAGATTACAAATGCTCAAGCAACCTTGCAAGAGACTTCCAATGCTCAAGTATACAAACAAGAGACTTCCTAATGCTCAAGCACGCAGGCAAGAGACTTCCAAAACAAATATAAGAAAACAGAGTCTGAACAATTGATATGAAGATCAATGTTCAGTTACAAATAAATACAACTTTTGATACAAGACTTAACTTAAAATCTTAATACAAAAATTCTAAGGTTCAACTAATGAATTAACAGAAGCTGAAGCTGGAGTCTTGGATTTGAATATGAGTTCAAGTTGTATTTGAAGTTCTTAGTGCTCTAGGATGATTTTGACAGAATAACAGCTCTTTCAAATTGTTCAAGTGTCATATCCTAGAACTTCAAACTTGCTCCAATTTATAGACGAAGGTGGAACGTGTTTGATTCGAATTTGATGCGGTGAGATTGTGTCAGCTGTAGATAGTACAATTCTTAACCAAATCAGGTAACCTTGTATACGATCAATCTTGGGGATAACGTTTTAGCCAAATCAGGTAATGAGTTCGTACAATAGTACTAACGTCTGACGAATAAGATTGATTCCATCAGCTTTTGGAATGTCAGAAGATGATGATGATTTCCAATCATTGTTGCAGAGAATGTTCTTCTGACAAAACGGCTCCCACTGCTCTTATCAGAGTCTGATACTAGCTTCTGACGAATATAACTTGCATCTTCTGATGCCTTAAAAACTGGTCAGAATTTGCTTTGACATATCAGAGCTTCCAATGTGCTTCTAGAAAATTTAAAGAGTTAACTTGTATATCTGCACACTTGGATTAAATAATTAGTATACCCTATTGTATATTAATACCTTTGTTATCATCAAAACTTAATTGGATCATGTCAGAACCTATTTTGTTCCAACAATCTCCCCCTTTTTTATTGATGACAAACCAAGTATTAATTTACAATGGTTGTTGATAAAATTTATCAAGCATCTCTTAGGTTGATGAGTTTTGCAAGCTCCCCCTAAGTTCAGCAATGATTAATTAAATCAGTTTAAAAATAATTATTTGAATTTTGAACTAAACTAATACACTAGACTCTCAGAGGCTAGGTTTGCAAGCTCTCCCCCTAAGTCTGATACCCATGAAAGAAAATTGCACTTTTCTTTTATGCGTACCATGTATCAGAAGTTCAAATTTCAACTAATATTTTCCTCCAAATCATATCATACAAAGACATAATTTTAATAAAAAAAATGGAATTTGGTTTCAGTTTAGCATATCATAAATTAATTACGACTCTTACTCCCCTTTTTGTCATTAAGCAAAAAGATAAAACTGACAAAAGAAATTAAATGACAAGTTTGAAAAAAATGGTCAAGAGTAGAGTTTCAATGCAGTCAAGGTGGTTACAACTATACCAATTAAATGATTTGTCGTAAAACCATGAACTTGTCTGGTTTGAATCCACTATATAAGGACCATCACTTTGTCATTTCACTCAACACTTCCATTTCATTGTAAAACATAACAATGGATAAGGATAGAAGAGTGATCAAAAGTAAGAAAGCACAGGAGAAGAAGAAGAAGAAAGCGAAGATTCAACAAGACTCAGAGTCTAAGAAGAAACCTCAGAAGATGAAGGCATCAACTTCTGCTCATGTCAGAGCCAATTATCAAACAAGATCCAAGACTAAACAACAAGAGTCCTTATCCGAGTCAGAATCTGAATGGGATTTTGATTGGAAGGAATTCTTGAGTACATATGTTCCTCCTAGGGAAGAATACCCCTCTTCATAATCAATGAGATCACTTCTCATTGACCTCCCAAAAGGAAGCAAAGAGAATGTTGTGAATTCTTCCATTTCTCTTTGATTCTAATAAGCTAGATTTAGAACTAGCTGTTTATGATGTAGAATCTAAGTGAAAAGTTGGATAAGAACTTATGTAATCAACAATTTTCAATGGAATAAACTCTTTATTTAGCTTTGAAATCTTTGTGTTGATATTTGTCTAAAAAACATTTATGAAAGCATAAAATAGACGCAAAAAGTAAATAAATTATAACCAAACACAAGAGATTAACCACAAATAACAGAGTACTTAAATAAGTAAGGATTCAATTAAAGTTACACAGCAAAACATCAAAAGATAATATTTGAAATTAAAGACAAAGTGCATAGAATCCTAGGTTTTAAGGTTGAGGTGGTAATCTGGCATTGATGCTCTGGAGAGTGGTCATAATTGCAGCCAGCATAGATGAATGCTCATCAATCCTTCTCTGAATATTCTCTTGATTTTCTCTGATGTGTTGAGCATATTCTGGTGCATTTCTGGCAATGTTCTCAAGTCTTGCTTGTTCAGCAGCTCTTCTAGCCTCTTCAGCTAGTCTAGCTTCCTCTCTAGCTTGAGCTTCTTGCCTTTCCTTTTCAATACGCTCATCTTCCAACCTCTTCCTTTCCCTTTCCTCAGCTTCTAACTTTTCTCTTAACAACATCTCTTCCTCTTCCTTTTTAGCAATCTCATTCCTGAAGTTTAAATCCTTGGTGTAAGCTTCTCTCACTGATCTGATCATGTACACCAGATTCTGTTCCATAAGGTCACACTCTTTGTTGATATGTGCCGTTTCAATAGACCTGTGAGGAATAGCGCTGGACAGTCTTCTAATGTTCTTGTCAACAGCTTGCAGAAAATTAGTGATATCATCATGGGTTTGCTCTAGTGGTTCATTGATAATTCTGGAAGGTAAGTGAGGTGGAACATAAATGCAGTCCATAGACAGATCCTGCATTAGGGTCTTGAGATGATTGGTTTGGTGAGGAGGGGTTTTCTGAATAACTTCTTGATTCAGAGACTCATCAATTTGTTGGAATTGTTTCTTGAGTGGTGTGGGTAAAGTACATGAGTTGTCCATATCCACATGATGTGGGGATTGCTCATCAGCATGTGCTTTAGGGTTAACCACTTCAGTCACTGTAAGTTTTGGTGATTTTGGGTTTTCATTTTCTGGTTGAGTATGTTCTGGTGGAGGTGATTGTGGGTGTGGTTCATTTTCTGGTGGAGGTGATTTTTCTTGGGTTGACTCTGGTTCAACATTCTCAGAGTTTGGGGTAGGTTTGAGAATTTGGTTATCATGGTGTGTGGGAGATTTTTCAGGAGGTGGTGAGGGTGTACGGTCAGAATCTTCATCCAGAGTATGAATGAGAGGTGCAGTACTAGTGGAAGCTTGTGCATTTTCATTTCCATACAGAGTCTGTTGTTCCAGCAGATTATGAGGATCATTCCTTTTAGGAAGCTTCTTATGCATCTCATCAAATGTTGATTCCTCAATACCACATTCATATCCATCCTTCAGTTCTT
Organism: Trifolium repens; assembly: GCA_030408175.1. NCBI lineage: Eukaryota > Viridiplantae > Streptophyta > Magnoliopsida > Fabales > Fabaceae > Trifolium > Trifolium repens. Next base: position 56,435,059 of record CP125836.1, on the reverse strand, counting down.
CTTGCTTCTTGTTGAACTTATTAATCTTTTCCAAAGCTGCCTGTAACGCAGCACTTTCCTTCTCTTCTTCTGTAAGATCCTCCAAAACCATCTTCCTAGCCCTAGATTTCTTTGAAGATCTAGGATCTGTAGTCTTCTGGGTTTTAGCAACCTTCTTCTCAGCAGGACTCTTAACAGCTTTCCTTTTGACAGGTTGAACTCTGGTTGGTTGCTCCAGAATCCTAGATTGTCTGATGGTCAATTTTGTAGGTTGTCCATCTCCTACCTCAGCACCTAGCTTTTTCAACAGATCAGCATGTGCCTCTATAACTCTCTTAGCAGCACTATCACAACATCTACAAAATTTCCTTTACCAACGTGAAAGGTAAACAACTTCTGAAGATTTGAAATTTGATCAGTGCCTCCCAACTTAGACAAAATACAGTCAATCAGAATCTTGTAGATGACTTTGCAGTTGTTGGTCCATTCAAACTTTTCCTTGGGGTCAGCCTTAGGTTTGAATATAAATTCCTCTACATCAGGACCAACCTCATCAGAGTTTCTGAGGACAAGACCACCACGGTCTATCTTCAGAGCCTCACAAATATTACATACTCTGATAGAGATTCTGAATCCAGCCACAAACGATTCAATCTCTGTTATAGTGAAAGGTTTCAAACCCATTTGTTCTGGAGTTTTACCTTGAAGTTCAGGCTTTTCTTCAACCATGTCTTTGATTCTCTGAATATACACATCTTTGTTGATAATTGTTGCTTTCATCCAGAATTCTTTCACCAGTTCAGTATACGTTGGCCCATTCAGTAAATCAAAATAGTATTCCAAGCCTTGTCTCTTGAACAGATTGACTACATTAGCGAAACCGTTTACTCTTATTCCTTCTAGATCAACCGGATTTTCAATCGCAAGATTTAGGTCATCATACTTATACGGACGTTGATCTTTAGCAAACTTAGTAGGTTTGGAGTTAGCAATGTCGATTATACAGTCTCTTGGAATGATTGAAGCCATTGATGGAGTTTGGGGGTTAGGGTTTCTAATGAGGGAGAAAGAAATTGCTCTGAGTTTTAGAAGATGAAAGTGTAAGTTGTGAGAGTGCAAAAGTGTGAATGTGAACAGTTAGTGTGTTTAAATAGAAAGTTTCGCGCAAAAACAAGTACAAACACATAGGGGTAGTGGAGTATTTTACCACAAATGGGAATTAGAAATGCTAATCATCATTAACCAACTTCTTTATCCTCTTGCACTAAGACACGTGTATCAAAGGATTATTTAAATAACTGACACGTAAGTGAGGGAAAACGAAAGGGTTTTTATAAAAGATTTTAACTTACGCGCCAGAACTATTTACCTTCTAATCAGATTCTGATAGTTTGTCAGAAGATGTCCTCATCACAACTTCTGATACAGAAGGTTCTGATGACTTCAGCTTCTGATTACTATTAGATTCTTACAAACTCAAATTTTTCATCAGAGTCTAAGTTAATTAGAGATTTCCATCATGTTCAGATTCTTTTTGATAAAATCAAAATGTTCAACAGCTAAAGATTTTGTAAAGATATCAGCCCATTGATTTTCAGTTTCAATGAACTTGAGATCAATTACTCCTTTTTGAACATAGTCTCTGATAAAATGATGTTTAATCTCAATATGCTTAGCTCTAGAATGTAAAATATGGTTTTTAGAGAGGTGAATAGCTGCAGTATTATCACAATATAAAGGAATATTGTTACTGCTTATTTGATAATCTTCCAATTGATATTTCATCCAAAGTAGTTGTGTACAACATTTAGCTGCTGATATGTATTCAGCTTCTGCTGTTGACATAGCTATGGTGGTTTGCCTTTTACTAGCCCATGAAATTAAATTCTCACCAATGAACTGACAGTTACCACTGGTGGATTTTCTTTCAATTCTATCACCAGCATAGTCAGCATCACAGAATCCAATCAGCTTGTAATCATTGGATTTCTGATACAGTAATCCAATGTTACAAGTAACTTTCAAATACTTGAAAATCCTTTTCACTGCTGTGAAGTGGGATTCTCTAGGATCTGATTGAAATCTTGCACACAAGCATACGCTGAATAAAATATCAGGTCTTGATGCAGTTAGATAAAGAAGAGATCCAATCATACCTCGGTAGAGCTTCTGATCAACTTTGCCTTCAGATTCTTCTTTGCTTAAGCTTGATGTAGGATGCATTGGAGTGTTCATGGGTTTGCAATCTTCCAAATTGAATTTCTTCAGAAGATCTTTTATATATTTTGATTGATGAATGAATGTTCCTTTCTTTGTTTAATTTATCTGAATTCCAAGAAAGAACTTCAATTCTCCCATCATGCTCATCTCGAATTCATCCTGCATAAGCTTAGAAAAATTCTTGCTCAGAGTGGCATTAGTTGATCCAAAAATGATATCATCAACATAAATTTGAATGATCAAAATGTCTTTCTTTAGTGTTTTTCTAAATAATGTATTGTCAACTTGTCCTTTTTCAAAACCATTGTTGACTAAGAAAGTACTCAGTCTCTCATACCAAGCTCTGGGAGCTTGTTTGAGTCCATAGAGTGATTTCTTTAGTCTAAACACATGATCTGGATTTGCTAAATCCTCAAATCCAGGTGGTTGTTTGACATATACTTCTTCAGAAATAACACCATTAAGAAATGCACTTTTAACATCCATTTGATAAAGAGTGATATCACTATTAACTGCATAAGATAAAAGTAACCTGATTGCTTCCAGCCTTGCTACTGGAGCATAGGTTTCAGTGAAGTCAATTCCTTCTTGTTGACTATATACTTGTGCAACAAGTCTTGCTTTATTTCTTGTAACTTCACCTTGCTCATTCAATTTGTTTCTGTATACCCATTTTGTTCCAATAATGTTCTTGTGCTCAGGTTTGGGTACCAGATCCCATACATCATTTCTCTTGAATTAGTTTAACTCTTCTTCCATAGCAACTATCCAAGCATCATCTGAGAGAGCTTCATTTGTTGTCTTTGGTTCAATCAAGGATACTAATCCAAACAATGATTCTTCTTCTCTGAAGTTTGATCTTGTTTTTCTTGGACTATTCTTGTTTCCTAGGATAAGCTCTTCAGGATGTGATGATTTGTACTTGAACGTATTTCTTGGAATCTCTGTTGCTTCAGAGTTATCATCATTTGTTTGATGTTCTTGAGCAGCATCAGAAGGTGTAGCTTCTTGCACTTCAGAGTCTTCTACAGGTTCTATGTAGTTGTCATACTCTGGAGCTTCATCTTCCGATTCATCAGAACCTGACAAATCTTTAACAGGCTCTGACTTTTTATCATCAGGCTCCTTATCATCAAATTTTACGTGCATTGATTCTTCCACCGTATTAGTTTCAGAATTATACACTCTGTATGACTTAGAGCGTTCAGAGTATCCAATGAAGATACCCTTACAGGCTTTAGAGTCAAATTTCTTAAGATGGACTTTGTTATTCATAATGTAACATGTACAACCAAATTGATGAAAATAAGAAATATTGGGTTTTCTTCCCTTAAAGAGTTCATATGTTGTTTTGTTCAAAATAGGTCTTATATAGATTCTATTCTGAATATAACAAGCAGTGTTAACAGCTTCTGCCCAAAAGAATTTTGCTAAATTATTTTCATGCATCATGGTGCGTGCCATTTCTTGTAAAGATCTATTCTTTCTTTCTACAACTCCATTTTGTTGTGGAGTTCTAGGAGAAGAGAATTCATGGAGAATTCCATGTTCTTCACAAAATTTTTCTAAAGGTTCATTTTCAAACTCACCACCATGATCACTTCTTACTTTTAAAATTTTGGAATCTTTTTCATTTTGAATTTGGGTACAGAAGATGCTAAACACTTCATATGTGTCATCTTTATTTCTCAGAAATTTAACCCAAGTCCATCTACTATAATCATCTACAATGACTAATCCATATTTCTTACCATTGATTGAAGAAGTGCTAACTGGTCCAAAAAGATCAATGTGTAAGAGTTCTAAGGGTCTTGTAAAAGAGACAATGTTCTTGTTCTTAAAAGAGCTTTTTACAATTTTTCCTTTTTGACAGGAACCACAAAGTGAGTCTGAGTGATATTTTATTTTTGGAAGACCTCTGACAAGATTGTCCTTACTAAGCTTAGAGATTAATCTCCAGTTAGCATGACCCAATCTTTTGTGCCAGACCCACTTTTCATCACTCAGTGTCAAGAGACAAAGCACTTGTTGTTCCTTTAAATCAGAAAAATTTACTTTGTAAACATTGCCTTTTCTATTTCCCTTAAAGACAACAGATTGATCAGAGTTTCTGATTACAGTACATGAATCCTTATTAAACATAACATCATAATTACTATCACACGATTGACTTATGCTAAGTAAATTGTGATGTAGTCCATCTACTAACCAAACATCAGAAATTGACAAAGAAGAATTACCAACTGTACCTATACCAATGATCTTTCCCTTCTGGTTGCCACCAAACCCTACTGTTCCTCCCTCTTGCTGATTCAGGGTGTGGAATAAGAGCTTGTCTCCTGTCATGTGACGTGAGCAGCCAGAGTCCAGATACCATGAGCTTTCTTTTCTTCTTTGGGTGCATACCTGCAGCATACACTATTTCAGATTTTGGTACCCATACTCTGATGGGTCCTTTTTGGTTAGTTTTGAGAGTCTTATTCTGCTTGTTAGAATACTCAGAAGATCTGGAGTCAACAGAGCCTTTAGAAAAAGGTTTAGGCTTATGTTGTCTCTGAGACTTTCCTCTTGAGTGTGTCAGAGAACCAGTTACCAAGTTTGCTTTAGAAGTACTAGTGCCCCGCTTATCAACAGGCTTTGGTATTCTGACAGCTTTAACTTGAGTAGACATGGGTACTGATGTGAGGGAAACCTGGGTTTTAGAAGACTTAGGTTCAGAAGATGAGTCATCTTCTGATACCTTATCTTGTGGTTCCAAGTTCACAAGAGTACCAGACACAGTCAGAGGTTCTGATGTACCCTTAGTAAAGTTTGAATAAGATTCTGATGGTGACTTGCTCAACAAGACAGGTTTGTTTGATTTTCCCACATCAGGAGATGTAAGAGAACCAAGTCCTTGTCTTTTATAATAATTGCTAAGTCCACCATGAATTACGGAAGTTACCCTAGTTTTGTCTATGTTATGGTGAACAAACTCTTGAAGAGAAATTTCATACTCATCATAGTGTTTGTGACATGTTCTACATCCAGTCTCAAGCACTTTAATTGTTTTAAGAGATTTTTGATAGTTTGCTTGAGTCTGGGTGAGATTTTCATTGAGTAGCTTCATTTTTTGTTTACAAAAATCTAGCTCACTCAACTTTTCCATGTACTTCACCATTACATCTTTCAAAGCTTTGGTCATTTAAGTACTAGACATTTTAGATATTACCTCATCAATATCGTCCGTGTCAGACTCTGAATCACTGTCATGGTCTGATTCACCAGTGGCCATAAGCGCTAGGTTTGCTTCCTCAGAGTCTTCATCCTCAGATAGTTCATTGATATCCTCCCATGTTGCCATCAGACTCTTCTTGGCTTTGTTCTTGATTGTACTCTTTCTTCCTTTACCCTTGGAGTTGAGTTCAGGACAATCAGCCATGAAGTGTCCAGGCTTATGACAATTGAAACAATTTTTTGTGTCATCCTTCTTCTCTCTGCTGGTGTTGTTTCTTGATCCAGATCCTCTGCCTTGAAAATTTTTGCCCTTCCTTAGTGACCACTTTTGAAATTTTTTGGACAAGAGTGCAAAGAAGTCATCGTCTGATCCTTCTTCTTGATTATCTACGAAAGATTCCTCTGCTTCAGATTCTACGACTTTGGCTTTCAGAGCCTTAGATGAAACTGAAATAGATGGCAAGGCCAAAGATTTTAGTTTCTTCTGAGGCTCATCAGAAGATAATTCAATCTCATGACTCATGAGTGAACTTATCAATTCCTCCAAGCCAAGTCTGTCCAAATCCTTAGCTTCTTGAATAGCTGTTACCTTAGGCCTCCACCTTGAAGGTAAGCTTCTCAAAATCTTTCTTACATGATCAGAAGTTGTATAACTTCTCTTTAGAACTTGGAGACCAACCACTAGAATTTTGAACCTCGAATACAAGGATTCAATATTCTCATCATCCTTCATTCTAAAGAGTTCATACTGTTGGATCAGAAGAGTAGCCTTTGCCTCTTGAACCTGTTTATTTCCTTCATATGTGGAACACAAGAAGTCATAGATGCTCTTGGCAGTAGATTTGTCTGTGATCTTGAGGTATTCATCATGAGTTATACATCCAATGAGAAGATCCTTGACCTTGTGATGTTTCTTGTATAGCTTCTTGTCTGTAGGAGTGAACTTCTTTCTTTCTTCAATAGATAACCTTCCCTTTTCATCAAGTCCTTGGAAGGTTACCCCTTCTTCAACTAAGTCTCAAAGCTCATCATCTAAACCAATAAGATGACTGTAGATTCTATCTTTCCACCAGGAAAAGTTAGATGCATCCCCATTGAACTTTGGTGCTTTGTTGCTTGTCTTATTGTCTTCAACATCATAGTCATGAGGAACTGCTTTCATGCTACCACTTGGAGTTTCAGTCATAGTGTTTTTCAACAGGAAACTGTCTCACTGTTAGGTGATTAAAAACAGAACCGGGCTCTTGATGCCAATTGAAGGTGTGAAAAAACACAAGAAGGGGGGGTTGAATTGTGTTTTGGGTAATTTAAAAATTCTTCTAAGTTATGAAAAACTTATCAGAGTTTGCAGCGGTTTAGAAAAGCCAAAACACAATTTGATCAGAACGTTGAAGATAGAGAGAAAGAGAGAAAAGTAGAGACAGAGATTTTATACTGGTTCCCCTCACAAACCAAGGGTACGTCCAGTCCTCTTGTACTACCAAGAGAGTTCACTATAATCACCAAAGATTACAAATGCTCAAGCAACCTTGCAAGAGACTTCCAATGCTCAAGTATACAAACAAGAGACTTCCTAATGCTCAAGCACGCAGGCAAGAGACTTCCAAAACAAATATAAGAAAACAGAGTCTGAACAATTGATATTGAAAAACTGGCACACCAGTATACGATGTTGTACACGATGTTACAACACTGTTAGCCGCTTTAGTGAACAGATAATACAAAAATTAAATAGTGCAGAAATAAACAAACACAGTGATTTGTTAACCCAGTTCGGAGCGCAACGCAACCTACATCTGGGGGATACCAATCCAGGAGGAAATCCACTAATAGCCCTAGTTCAAAGTCTTACAGCAAACTCCTCGTTTACAACTTATCACCTAGCAACTATTCTTGATGTCTTTCTACCTAGGAACTCCTAGGTATGAGTTCCCAACTCACTCCTTAAGAGCAATAGTACAGACAGCACTATTGTAAAGTCAAACACTGTGATGGAGACACTCTCCTAGACACTAGATCACTTTTACCTAAAGGCTTCAAGTGATACACAACGCACTAAGATCCAAACTCCTTGCTTAAAAGCTTTGGAGAGGACACACACACAACAACGATCTCCTTGCTTAAAAGCTTCAGAGACAATTGTTATTACAACTCAATAGAACACTCAGTCCTAAGCTTGCATCAAAGAGATACAAGAAAGGCTCACAAAACACAAGCACACACACGAATCCTAATACGGCTAGACTCAACAATTACGCTTGAACAACTGCCTTCATTAGGTTTTCGTCCTTTAATTTATAGCTGGTTGAATGGGCTTCAGAAGCTCTGTCCTTGAGAAAGATCCAGCTCACAAATATAAAATAAAACCATATCTTTAAAGATTTGATATGTTTATAAAATATGTCTTCACAAATAATTCCATAAACAATCTTTGAGCAAAGATCTGTTTAAGAAATAAAACTTCCTTGATGCACAAGCAAAGAACTGATATATCAGAGAAAAGATATTCTCTAAAAATAAAATACGCGCGCATTAAATGCAGCCGCCAGCTGGCGCGCTTACGTCAGGTCATGATGTTGTAACATTACATACCACATCCTGCTTAACATAGTTTTACCAAAATGCAGCCAACATCAAATAGTCAACAAACTCCCCCTTTGGCAAATTTTTGGCTAAAACAACTTGGGATCACACAGAAAAGCTACAAAGATACATGCATCACTACAACTTCTTCACATCAACATAAACACACAAAAGAGCAGAAGCGTAGCACATCTTCAAAAATAATTTCCAAACAAACTCCTCCAAGGAAAACATTATATCAGAATTCAGTCGTATCTTTAGAGCACATCAGAGGCATACAACAGCAGAAGCACATAAAACTACATCGCCTTAAGTGATCACAAACATAAGCATGGATGACACAAACAGAATGTTTCAACATCTCATACAACATCTCCCCCTGCATCACATACATAGTACTCCCCCTGAAATGATGCATAGTAGACTAACACATAGGATCATGCATATTAATCAGGTACTAACACATATGCATATCATAACAGATCATTTCAGCACAGAACAACTACCACTACCAGAGTACCATACATCTACCAGCTACCACATACCAAACTACTACCAGAGAACATGTGGAAACAAATGCTGTAACTTTTCTACTCCCCCTTTTTACCACAAATTTGACAAGGATGCTTTTGGGAGCCAAAGTAGAGTAGCAGTAGCACAGAGTACCAGGAACAATTACAACCAAATGCACTAGGGAGTGCTTAAAATATCCAGGGCATAGCCCAACAGAACAGCAGTACCAGAATTACAACCAGAAACACATAAACAACTTTTAAGAAAGTACACATGAAAAGTGGAATACAACCACTTAAGAATCAGCACTAGCATCTGAGAGCTCCAGCTCCTCAGTGCCTCCATCATCACTTTGATCACCTCCTTCTTGTCCAACCTGCACCTGCTCACCCTCTTCAGCAGCTTCTTCTTGCCTAAGGGCCACAATTACTTGTTCAAGTCTCTTCTTCTTCTCATCAAGAGCTTTGCAATCTGCTTCCAAAGAAGCTATCATTTCCTTTCTACTCATAGAGCCAGAACCAGAAAACACACCAGAAGGATCAACACTAGAGGGACCAGCAAATTCAATATCTGCAGCATGCTTCCCTTCAAACAATCTAGGGTGAATGTCAAGAGGAGATTCCCTCTTACTTACCTCATCATCAGCAGTTAAAATAGTAGGGTGTTGTGAAATTATAATGCTACAAATAAGGGATGGAAAGGCAATCGGCATTCTGATAGCCCATGACTTAGCATGTTGAACAGTTTCCTCAAAAATATAAGCTCCATAATCAGAGATAGTACCAGTGCCAACAGAATAGATAAACCTAGCTAAACCTGTAGCTATATCTGAGGTATGGGTAGTGGGAACCCAATTAGCAGTACCAATCCTATTCAAGATGGCATATTTTACAGAGAGCATGACAGAGGAGACTTTACCTTTCAATGGCCAAGCCTTGACTTGATTAGCAGTAATGGTCTTGCAGACCTGATTGTTTGTCACCTCCAATTCAGCATAGCCATCTTCCTTATTCCCCAAAAACTTGTTGATAATAGCTGGAGAAAAATGAACACATTTACCATCATTGCCTTGTTTATCGTGCAGCACAAGGATTGGAGAGAGAAAAATAATAACTGCTGCATATCTCCCTCCACATAGCTGTAATTGCTACAGATCTTCAAATAGGCAAATCCCTAATTTGCCCCTCAAATTTTCAAATTGAACTGCATCAAGTGCTTTGGTGAAGATATCAGCAACTTGATCTTTAGTTCCTACATGCTCCAGTGTTACAACTTTATTTTCCACTAGATCTCTGATGAAGTGATGACGAATATCAATGTGCTTGGTTTTGCTGTGTTGAACAGGATTTTTTGAAATGTTTATGGCGCTCAAATTATCACAGTACAAGGTTATAACATCTTGTTCCACATCATATTCCTTTAGCATCTGCTTCATCCAAACAAGTTGAGTACAACTACTTCCAGCAGCTACATACTCTGCCTCAGCTGTAGATAGAGCCACACAATTTTGCTTCTTGCTGAACCAAGATATAAGATTACTTCCTAGGAAGAAGCACCCACCAGATGTGCTTTTCCTATCATTAGCACTACCAGCCCAATCAGCATCACAATATCCACTCAATTTTGAATCTTCACAATGTGAATACATCATCCCATAGTCACATGTACCATTGACATACTTCAAAATTCTCTTGACTTGATTGAGATGACTTACCTTTGGTTCTGACTGGTACCTAGCACAAACCCCTACAGCAAAAGTGATATCTGGCCTACTTGCAGTCAAGTACAATAGGCTTCCTATCATGCTTCTATACACACTTTGGTCAACACCCACACCTTGTTCATCTTTGGTTAGCTTCAGATGAGTTGGAGCAGGAGTTCTTTTGTGCGTGGCGTTATCCAATCCAAACTTCCTGACAATGTTTCTAGCATACTTGCTTTGACAAATGAAGATAGTATCCTCCATTTGCTTGATCTGTAGTCCCAAGAAGTAGGTCAATTCTCCCACTAAACTCATTTCAAATTCTGATTGCATTTGTTGAACAAAATGTTGTGCCATTGTATTCGACATTCCCCCGAAGACAATGTCATCCACATAAATTTGTGCAATCATGAACTTACCTTTCACTTGCTTCACAAACAAGGTTTGATCAGATCCACCTTTTCTATAGCCTTGACCTACTAGGAATTGAGTAAGTCTTTCATACCAGGCCCTAGGTGCCTGTTTTAGGCCATAGAGAGCCTTCTTCAGTTTGTAGACATGGTTAGGATACACAGGATCAGTGAACCCTTTTGGTTGCTCCACATAGACTTCTTCATGAAGATAACCATTCAGAAACGCACTCTTGACATCCATTTGATAGAGTTTAAATTTCAGGATGCAAGCAACCCCCAATAGTAGTCTAATTGATTCCAATCTAGCTACAGGGGCAAAGGTCTCCTCAAAGTCAAGCCCTTCTACTTGAGTGTAGCCTTGAGCAACCAGCCTAGCCTTGTTTCTGGTAATGACCCCTTTCTCATCAGATTTATTCTTAAAGATCCACTTCGTGCCTATGACATTAACTTTATTAGGTCTTGGAACCAGATCCCACACTTCACTTCTCTTGAATTGATTCAATTCTTCTTGCATTGCCTCAATCCAGAATTCATCAGTGAGAGCTTCTTTCACATTTTTAGGTTCAAACATGGAAACAAAGCAGGAATTTGCTATCACATCATTGGATCTTCTAGTGGTGATTCCTTGTTCAGGATTTCCAATGACAAGATCCAAGGGGTGATTCTTCTGGACCCTCACAGATGGTCCTTTGTTCTGAGTGGGTTGATCAGTGGTGTCACATGTAGTATTCTCAATATTCTCTTCTTGTTTTTCATCAGATTGTTCTTCTAGATCATGTTCTTCTAGGACAGGACCTGATGTTCCAACATCATATTCCACATTGTCAACCTTCTCAGTCTCCACATCATTTACCACCACATTGTAGGATTCCATAACAACCTTAGTTCTTGAGTTGTACACTCTGTAAGCTCTGCTGTTGATAGAGTATCTAAGGAAGATCCCTTCATCACTCTTGGGATCAAGCTTCCTTCTTTGCTCTCTGTCTGCCAGGATGTAACATTTGCTACCAAAAACATGGAAATGCTTGACAGTTGGTTTTCTTTCCCTCCATAGCTCATATAGAGTAGCGGATGTCCCCTTTCTTATAGTCACCCTGTTATGTATGTAGCAGGCTGTATTCATAGCTTCAGCCCAGAAATGATAGGGTAGGGATTTTGCATGTAACATCACTCTAGCTGATTCTTGAATGGTTCTGTTCTTTCTTTCCACCACACCATTTTGTTGAGGAGTTATGAGTGATGAGAACTCATGCTTAATTCCTTCACTTGCACAATACTCACTGAATTTTTCATTTTCAAACTCTCTTCCATGGTCACTTCTGATTCTCACAATTCCACAGTTATTTTCTCTTTGGACTTGAGTGGATAGAGTCTTGAAGATGTCAAATGAGTCAGATTTGTCTCTAATGAAATTGACCCAGGTGTACCTGGAGAAATCATCTACTACCACAAATGCATACCTCTTACCTCCTAAGCTTTCAACTTGCATAGGCCCCATGAGGTCCATGTGTAGGAGTTCTAGAGTTCTTGATGTTACCTGATGTTCCAACATTGGGTGCGACATCCTGGTTTGTTTACCAATTTGGCATTTACCACATATACTTCCCTCAGTGATCTTTAATTTGGGAAGTCCCCTGATAGCCTCAGCAGCAACAACTTTCTTCATTCCACTTAGGCTTAGATGACCAAGTTTTTTGTGCCACAGTTGAACTTCATCCTCTTTACCAAGTAGACATTTTCCCAGTTGTGCTTCTTCATGAGATACCCACAAGTAGCAATTATCTTTGGATCTGCCACCTTTCATCAGAATTTCTCCTTGATCATTGCTTACAAGACATTCTTCTTTTGTAAAGTTCACCTTCAGTCCTTGATCACATAGTTGACTTATACTGATCAGATTTGCAGTGAGTCCCTTTACAAGCAACACATTTTCTAGGTTAGGCAGCTCTTTGTTGACAAGTTTGCCTATCCCCAGAATTTCACCTTTGGCTCCATCTCCAAATGTTACCGAACTAGAGGCATATCCTTTCAAGTCCTTCAGATACGTCTCAACCCCTGTCATGTGTCTAGAACAGCCACTATCAAAATACCAGTCTTCTCTGGATGATGCTCTGAGAGAAGTGTGTGCAATCAGCCCTTTGTTCTCAGCTTTTGGTTGCCACACCTTTCTGACCGGTTCCTCTCTAGGAGCAGTTTTTGGTTGTTGCCAATGTCTTGGATATCCATACAATTTGTAGCAAAAAGGCCTTATGTGGCCCTTCATTCCACAATGATGACAAACCCATTTTCTTGAATGACCATGGTGTCCTGGGGCACGACGACGGTTAGCAAAAGTCCTGGGACCTTGACCAAGCTTAAAATATGGATAGGTTTTAGGATGTGGTGCAGGAGGTTGTAACATCTTTTCCCCAGTGTATGGATTAATTACTTCATCAGCTGGAAGGAACTTGGTGTCTTTGTCCTGTTGATGCTGATTGAGAGCAGTGTAGTTGTATCCTATAGCTTTCATTCTTGTACTAGGGACACCATCCAAAATTTCCTCAAGTAGATTAGCTCCACAGTTTAGTTGATTGACTCTTTTCTTCAACTCTTCCATGTCTGTATTTGCTTGAGTCAGCTCCTTCTCAACTTTCAGCACTTGGCCAATTTGGAAATCTTTTTCTGTATGTAGTTGATTTATAGTTTTCTTCTGTTTCTCCAGAATTCTACATACCTCTTTATAGCGAACAAGAAGATCATTGTAGAGACCAAGCAGTTCCTCATAGGTGTCATTTTCCTCATCCTCAGAATGTTCTTCATAAACTACCTCCACATCATCATCTGAATCATCCACAGTATCACACACCCCAGTCATGGCAGAGACATGTCTAGCAGATTCCTCTCCCTCTTCTGAATCTTCATCAGTCCATGAAACAAACATACCTTTCTTTTGTTTCTTCAGAAAGGTTCCACATTCAGTTCTTACATGTCCATATCCTTCACATTCATGACATTGTACTTCTTTGACTGGTTCACTTTTCTCCTCAGGTCTAGTTTTCCTCACAATGTTTTGCTGTTTGTTGATGTCGAATCTAATGTTCTGCCCATTCTGCCTGGCTCTTCTGTCAACGCGCCTTAGTACTCTTCCAAATTGCTTTCCAATTAGAGCAAGAGCATCAGAGATATTTTCATCTTCTTCAACAGCAGTCTGGGATTCCTCTTCATCATCATTTGAGATGAACGCCACACTTTTACTCTTTTTATCTCCTCGTTCATTAAGAGTCAATTCAAATGTCTGAAGAGAACCAACCAGTTCATCTACCTTCATGTTGGCTATATCCTGAGCTTCCTCTATGGCAGTCACTTTCATGTCAAACCTTTTAGGAAGTGATCTGAGCATCTTTCTTGACAGCTTCTCATCAGAAACTTTCTCACCCAGAGCTTCAAAAGCATTAGCAATGTCAACCAAACTCATGTGAAAGTCTTGTATACTTTCCTCCTCTTTCATCCTCAGACTTTCAAATTTGGTAGTAAGAATTTGAAGCTTTGACATTTTTACCTTAGAGGTGCCTTCATAGCGTGTCATCAATATCTCCCAAGCTTCCTTAGCAGAAAGGCATTTTTTGATGAGCTTGAACATGTTTTCATCCACTCCATTGAAGAGGGCATTTACTGCTTTGTTGTTGCTGAGAGCTGCTTCATCTTCTTCCTTTGTCCAATCTGCCTCTGGCTTTAGTTCACCAGTGGAAGTACCTTCTTTAGTCATAATCAAAGGATGATCCCAACCTTTCAAAACTGCCTTCCAAGTCCTATTGTCAATGGACTTCAAGAATGCAATCATCTTTGGCTTCCAATGATCATAATTGGAACCAGTCAGCATTGGGGGTCTGTTCACGAATCCTCCTTCTTTGTCCATTTTGCCAGTTAAAACTTCCTGAATCTCACCCTAAACAGGCAGGGTGCCTGCTCTGATGCCAATTGAAAAACTGGCACACCAGTATACGATGTTGTACACGATGTTACAACACTGTTAGCCGCTTTAGTGAACAGATAATACAAAAATTAAATAGTGCAGAAATAAACAAACACAGTGATTTGTTAACCCAGTTCGGAGCGCAACGCAACCTACATCTGGGGGATACCAATCCAGGAGGAAATCCACTAATAGCCCTAGTTCAAAGTCTTACAGCAAACTCCTCGTTTACAACTTATCACCTAGCAACTATTCTTGATGTCTTTCTACCTAGGAACTCCTAGGTATGAGTTCCCAACTCACTCCTTAAGAGCAATAGTACAGACAGCACTATTGTAAAGTCAAACACTGTGATGGAGACACTCTCCTAGACACTAGATCACTTTTACCTAAAGGCTTCAAGTGATACACAACGCACTAAGATCCAAACTCCTTGCTTAAAAGCTTTGGAGAGGACACACACACAACAACGATCTCCTTGCTTAAAAGCTTCAGAGACAATTGTTATTACAACTCAATAGAACACTCAGTCCTAAGCTTGCATCAAAGAGATACAAGAAAGGCTCACAAAACACAAGCACACACACGAATCCTAATACGGCTAGACTCAACAATTACGCTTGAACAACTGCCTTCATTAGGTTTTCGTCCTTTAATTTATAGCTGGTTGAATGGGCTTCAGAAGCTCTGTCCTTGAGAAAGATCCAGCTCACAAATATAAAATAAAACCATATCTTTAAAGATTTGATATGTTTATAAAATATGTCTTCACAAATAATTCCATAAACAATCTTTGAGCAAAGATCTGTTTAAGAAATAAAACTTCCTTGATGCACAAGCAAAGAACTGATATATCAGAGAAAAGATATTCTCTAAAAATAAAATACGCGCGCATTAAATGCAGCCGCCAGCTGGCGCGCTTACGTCAGGTCATGATGTTGTAACATTACATACCACATCCTGCTTAACATAGTTTTACCAAAATGCAGCCAACATCAAATAGTCAACAGATATGAAGATCAATGTTCAGTTACAAATAAATACAACTTTTGATACAAGACTTAACTTAGAATCTTAATACAAAAATTCTAAGGTTCAACTAATTAATTAACAGAAGCTGAAGCTGGAGTCTTGGATTTGAATATGAGTTCAAGTTGTATTTGAAGTTCTTAGTGCTCTAGGATGATTTTGACAGAATAACAGCTCTTTCAAATTGTTCAAGTGTCGTATCCTAGAACTTCAAACTTGCTCCAATTTATAGACGAAGGTGGAGCGTGTTTGATTCGAATTTGATGCGGTGAGATTGTGCCAGCTGTAGATAGTACAATTCTTAACCAAATCAGGTAACCTTGTATACGATCAATCTTGGGGATAACGTTTTAGCCAAATCAGGTAATGAGTTCGTACAATAGTACTAACGTCACTATCTTGTGGATAAGATTGATTCCATCATCTTTTGGAATGTCAGAGGATGATGATGATTTCCAATCATTGTTGTAGAGAATGTTCTTCTGACAAAACGGCTCTCACTGCTCTTATCAGAGTCTGATGCTAGCTTCTGACGAATATAACTTGCATCTTCTGATGCCTTAAAAACTGGTCAGAATTTGCTTTGACATATCAGAGCTTCCAATGTGCTTCTAGAAAATTTAAAGAGTTAACTTGTATATCTGCACACTTGGATTAAATAATTAGTATACCCTATTGTATATTAATACCTTTGTTATCATCAAAACTTAATTGGATCATGTCAGAACCTATTTTGTTCCAACAACATATATAATACAATGTCTCTGACAACTGAACTAAATTCACGAGACTATATTAAAATGGTGATTTAGTATATTTTAAAAGACATGAAATATGATATGATCAAGTTGATTCAACCTGAGTTTTGTTGTAATTTTATTGTTCCTTAAATATCATCATGATGCATTTCATATAATTTAAAGTATTTAAATCACTATTTTTTTAGTACAAAAATCTAATGGAGGGACCAAAAGTGAGTAATTTTAATATAGGAAAACCAATTTCATAGGGCATGAGTAGGGTTGGACAGCGGGCAGGTTCGGGTCTAAAGTTGTCATCAACCCAAACTGTAAAATAAAAAAATAAGGTCCAATTTGCTTAAAAAAATGGAGAACGGTTTTCACTGGTTTGGGTTTGTGGTCTACACGGGTTAGGCGGTTTGATTCAGTTAGAAATAAAAAAAAAAAATATTAAAACAATAACAAACCCCAACTATTAGAGTTTAGATCCAAAAAATATGGAACCAGAGATGAGAGAATGATAAAACAAACACAAAAGGAAAATGTTAGACAAACACGATGAAGAAGGATCAAGTTCTAAGTTTCAAAATATTTCATAATTGTTTTTAGTCTCTATGAATCTGAGGTGAAGTGATAAAATGTGAAGGAAAGGTGGGAGAAAGAGCTTAGAGTGTGTACATCGCAAACTCTAGTGCAAAATGCGGGGTCTTATTTCCTCCGCCCGGACTTGCCCATACCAACCCAATCCAAACTAATTTTTTCAACTCGCTAACTTGTGCCCCGTTATAAACCGCCCAAATTTTTCTTTTCAGTTTTTTTAAGGTTGGGATGGACATCGTTTTTTGTCGAGCCCTAGGCATGAGTAAGCCTTTCCTTTGTCTATTTTGTTTTCTTCTCTTTTTTTTTTTTTAACATTATTGGGTTGGGCCGTTTGCTAGGGTTGCAATTAAGAGATGGATATAGTTAGTGGAAATAGGAGGGGGGAGGGGAGAAAAAGAGAAAACTCTATAAACTGATGACAGGAAAAAGTTAACACAATAAATTTGATTCTTTGTTTTAGGTGTGAAAAAGTGCTATACTTATACCAAATTATATAGTATAATTTTGGCTTGTTTGGGCTTGTAGTTTATATATTTTATGTTGTATTTTTTGGTTGTGCCAGTCAGCGATATAGTTGAAAATTGAAATCATACGCCTACATGAACTCAGTTGACATAGCCATACGCAAACTCAATTTACATACGATCACAAAATAAATAAGTTTTATGTGAATTGAGTTCATGTACACATGTGTGATCCAAATTCACACATAGTGTTCTTTCTCTGCATAATCATGTCATTTTGAATGTCTTTCGTTGTTGATTTTTATGCAAGCATGATGCATACTATGTTTACTGACAATGACGGTTGTATTAGGACGGCTGCTTATATGCTAACACGGTGGCATGGTGACCGATGTGCTACTTCAAAACCAGACCCATGTCAAGTTGGACCAGCCCTGCAGTTAAATGTGGAGAAGCCTATAAGCAATAACACGGGGAACAACCCCGGTGGCAATGTGTGAAACAAAATATCTTTCACAGCCGCGCAACAGTTTAGGTTTCCCCAATAGTCCTATGGGGAAACAGTCATTTTAGTCCCTCAATGTACAAGTCGCTGTCATTTTGGTCCCTCACTGAGCAAAAACTACAAAATAGTCCCTGATTGAGCACTCCGTTAGTCAATTTAGTCCAATCCGTTAACTTTGGCCGTTAAGTCAACAAAAACGCTGATTCAATATGATGACGTGGCATGAGGGACCAAAGTGAAGAATTAGACATCAAGACCAAAATGACAGTTTAAAAAAAAAACACTTTTGAACATAAGAAAACTTTTGAACAAAGACAGGTTATATCATATATCATGGAACCAAATTTTTTTTAAAAAAGCAAAGAAATTTATTAATATGTAACAGCACAAGATATGCTACCACACAATACAGAACAGGCCTGATACTTAGAGAGCCTCCAATACTAAAACAAGATCCATCCCCCTCCCCTTTACATTTATACAAGCAGAGTGATTTCAAAATCCAACGCCTACACAACACTGCTATTCCCCATGATGCAACATATACATGAACCAAAATGCATATTCTGTCATGGAACCAAAATTAATCCACATATACATGATATATGGAACCAAAGTACTCAACAAAAGCAGAGGAAAAATCAACATATCAGTAATTGATATATGAAGAAAGCTTTTGAACTGCACCAGTTTAAGTTCAATGTATTTTTAATGTAATTTTGGTTCCATGATATATGATATAACCTGTCTGCTTTGTTCAAAAGTTTTCTTATGTTCAAAAGTGTTTTTTTTTAAACTGTCATTTTGGTCCCTGATGTCTAATTCTTCACTTTGGTCCCTCATGCCACGTCATCATGCTGAATCGGCGTTTTTGTTGACTTAACGGCCAAAGTTAACGGATTGGATTAAATTGACTAACGGAGTGCTCAGTCAGGGACTATTTTGTAGTTTTTGCTCAGTGAGGGACCAAAATAACAGCGACTTGTACATTGAGGGACTAAAATGACTGTTTCCCCTAGTCCTATTGATAAATGTCCTTAGGACATTACATACCGTGTGGGCGCTCGACTATGCAATGGAGCGGTAATGTGCACGAATCAGTTCACTTACCTATGCAATGAAATGTTAATGACAGACCTTGTGCAAATTCATTTACATCTTTTATCAACGTTTTTCTTTCCACATATTGGATTAGAGTGATAAAGAGAAAGATTGAAAAAGAGTTCTGAAAAATAAAATGAGACAAAGGGAGTTTTGGGTACTCAAATTGTTAATTAGTGTGTAATGAAAATAAAGGGGGTGCAACTAGCACAAAGTATACACAATTATGTAACTTTGAAAGCAAAGTTCAACCACTTCCCAAACAAATAATGAAAAAAATAAGATTATAGTAAAATTAGTCATTATTCTGTCAATTTGGTTTCTGTAAGTGTACACTAGAAAAATGTTACACTCAAAGAAAATTGTCAAAATTACTTAATAATTGATATTGGTTGTGTGTGAGTGAAACCATTAACTAATAGATTGAAAAGTTATGTTTAAAGATATAAAAAGAAACTACTATATTTGTTGAAAACCAAAATAACAATTTCCAACCACTTAGAACACCATAAAAAGTAGGTTAAAAAGTAATCACCTTAACATAATCACACATATTATATGTAGCAATCAATTTCATAACCTTATCCTAAGAATCTTTTATCAACAGGACTTTTTCTTATTCAAGCAACACGTATAAATAACTTTTTTTGTTTGTTCCAAATACTAAAAAGTGTTGCCAAGAAAGTATGGTTAGTGTTACAGTAAGATGACTAGACTATACATTATACTGAAGTGTTCACTACTTTTCAAGAAATAATGTACTTGTCACTTTGATGCAATATACTACTATAGACTATATTGGAATATTGGATAAATAAATGTCACTTTATTAACAAAGACAAAATTATCAACACATTAAAAGGAGCAGATCTTCATTAGTAAGTGAGCACCAATAAATAATTCTACTAATCACAAAATACTTAACATCTGCCATGTTTAATGTGCATATTACTCATTCTTTTCTTATAGTTTAATGTTGGTGATTCTTTTGCATTATTTATTTATATTTATCTTGAATGAAATCATGAGAATGAGAAGAGAAGATAATTTAAACTTAGAATATTTTACCATAAATATTTAGTGATGAGTACAAAGGATAACATAAGAGAATAACTTAAAGAAAAAAGATGACACACTAAAGAGAGAGGATACAGAGGAAAGTGTAAAAAGGCTCCCCTGTAAAGAAAGAGACTTTAATCTACACTTATCCACAATCTTGAAGATACAATTGAGAGGAAGGAGGGGGGTGCAAATATCAATTAATACATTTTCTTCAATTATCTTCTTTTCCATTAAAACCATGATGAAGAGGAAGAACATACACATAGCACTTAAACAGTAGGGTTACTTCTGAATGATCCTAGAGCTTTAATTGCACCTGCTCTTAAGATGAATTGATGGTAGAATGCAGCAATGGCTGCCCCAATAAATGGTCCAACCCAAAAGATCCACTGGTCACACACAAAAAAACAAAAACATTACAAAAAGTTTTTATATTCTTTATTTTTTTTTAGTTCACAACTTGACAATGCCAGTTCATTTAATACAAATAATTTATATGGCCTACATGCACTAAAAGTATAAACTTAGTATTTTTTAAATAACAAATTATATATGTAAAGCCTATTTTTGGTTCCATGGTCAAACATATAGTTTGACCACTAAACAGTGAGTTTTGACAAAATCACGAGCTACATTATAAAGTGTAAATTTGGTATCACATTGAGTATGTCAGAATCACGATGGTCCATTGTGATTTTACAGAAACAACAGAGTTAAGTTTTGGAAAATCATGGTGAATCACTGTAATTCTGACATATGCACCGTGATATCAAACATAGGCGGTCGCTACATAACAACAAAACTAGGAAGAAGTTAAAAACATGGAAAAGAACACTCACATGGTCATCCCAGGGCTTATCTTTGTTGTAGATAACAGCAGAACCAAGACTTCTAGCAGGATTAATGCCAGTTCCAGTAACAGGGATGGTTGCCAAATGAACCATGAATACAGCAAATCCAATAGGAAGTGGTGCCAAAACCTTCACATACAAAAAACCAAAAAAACATTACATCCATTGAATTAAAAGCATATATAAAGTTATTCCAAACACATGAATCCAATAATTAGGAAAAAATAATAAAGTTACAACAAATACAAATGGAGGATGGATTGATGGGACATGCATGCATGTGAAGCCCATGATTTTATTCTTTTATTTATTAGAACTATCTAGTAAAAGTATTTGAAGATATGATGAACCAAAATTGATATTG
This sequence comes from Trifolium repens, assembly GCA_030408175.1. Classification (NCBI taxonomy): domain Eukaryota; kingdom Viridiplantae; phylum Streptophyta; class Magnoliopsida; order Fabales; family Fabaceae; genus Trifolium; species Trifolium repens. The sequence continues at coordinate 56,413,765 of CP125836.1, read as the reverse complement.
ACAAATCATGAATAAAGGATGAAGCTGGAAATTCCAATTAGATTTTACCAACTTAGGACAATGACATAAAACTATAAAACTATAGAAGTCATGGACACAATAATGAGACTTAAATCTCAAACTTATGACAATTTAAATCCTTTATTAGTAAGATAACTCAGAAAAAAATTAGAATACACTTTTTGCAAGTTTGGATATGAAATTCAACCACTTCCACAAACTCATACACAAGGTATGATGAGGACCCCATGTGGCACAAACGCATGCTGATGTTATATGTCATTAACAACATCATTTCATTTGGAAATTATGGTGGTGAAGGGAAAATATAGCTTTACCACCCTAGCATGCCTAGGTGAACCAAAAAGATGTAAGTAACCACTCAGAAATTAATTATGGCATTTAGTTTTTGGAGGACTATTTTATCAAAGATGTTGACTAAATGAAGCCTAGCAAAAGATTAGGTAAAAAATCATAAACACTACCTACTATTTTTTTTGCTTTTATTCAGAAAAACACTGCGCCCCGGCTTAAAATATACGTAAAAATTGGTCAATACAAAATGATGTATTTAGTGTAAAATTTAAATCAGATACATTAATTTATGTTGACCAATTTTTATTTATATTTTAGGACGAGGAGTATTTTATAATTTTATTTTCTTTGCCAATAAGTTATTTGAGATCATTTCTTAAAAAACAACCAAAGGTTAACCAAAGCACAAAGAAAAAACCCGATCAAACTTATTACTAATATAATCCTATATACTTTGAGTTCATTTTCTTGAACACTAAATATTATTAAATTTAAAGATATCCATGATTTATCACATGTTTATATATGATATCAACAGCTGGTTTGATTTTCTCATTAATAATTGAACATTACTTTACTCTCTAAATTGATACTTTAAAAAACAACAAAAACTATGAGAGATTCAATATCAACAAAAGTACTAAAAAAAATACAGTAGCAGATCAAACTTGTTAATTTCTAACATTTCATTTAATAGCCACTTGCAATAGTTTATTTCTCCTTCCACATTTATTCACATACATTCCCTTCAATCAATATTTAAATTAACCACACCTCAAACAACTAGTACATCATATATTCTACACAGATCATAAATTATTCATATCATATTCATATACATAAACTCACATGAAAACAAGGCAAAATCAAAACTAAAAAAAAAAGTTTAAAAACATACCGGAACATGGGAATCTCTAGCACTTCTTTTAGGATCAGTAGCAGAGAAAACAGTGTATACCAAAACAAAGGTACCAATAATCTCAGCACCTAATCCAACACCAGTACTGTAACCGTCATGAAGAAAATTAGCACCACCACCATATCTAACAAAGTAAGACTTTTGAAAAGCCTTAACCAACCCAACACCAGCAATAGCCCCTAAACATTGAGCTACCATGTACATAATTGCTCTGATCAAAGACACCTTACGAGCCAAAAATAGCCCAAATGTCACTGCTGGGTTAATGTGACCCCCTACAATAGATCCAATTCAAAACCATAAATTTTCATACTTTATAAATCATACATTCAAATAAGCAAGAAAGCATTTTCAAGTTTACATTTTTTTTAAAAATTTTTTTTTGGTTTTCACCACCCGTTTAATGTGGTTCGGGGGTCAGTTCTGTCATCAAGTGGTTACAACCCCTCCCGATCGCAGTTGCGGGGATCGAACCGTGGTATTCCCTAACAAGTTCAGCGTGAATCACCATTAAACCAACTAACGATCGGTAAGCTTACATTTTTTTAGACACCCAAAATTTTAAATTTAAAGTATGAACCATGACCAAAAAAATAGAAAAATTACCAAAATATTAAGCAAAAAAATGAAAAGTGTTACATTGAAGTAAAACCAAATGGATCTGAAGAAAAACAAAAACAAACCTGAGATTCCAGCAGTGCAGTAAACAAGGACAAAGATCATGCCACCAAATGCCCAAGCAATACCAAGAATACCAACACCACCACAAACATCACCACCAGCTTTAACATCAGTTTGAATACTGTAACCAATAACAGTTAAAACAGTAACATAAAGGAAAAGTAAAGTTGCAATGAACTCAGCAATAAGTGCTCTGTAAAAGGACCATTTTGTGAGTTCTTCAGCATCAAAGAGTGGTGCTGGTGGAGGGTCATGGTAGTCTTTGTTAGAGAAAGAGCCACGTTCAGTAACTTCAACGTCCTTTGCCATTTGGATTACCCTTTTGAAACAACACACTCAAACAAGAATGGAAGTGGTTTGAGAAGACAAAGAACAGAGAAAGGAAGAAAATTTGTTGATGGGGAAGTGTGGAAGATAGTGAGAAGAGAAGGGGTATATATGGTTGTGGTGGTGACTGAGTGTAGAACAAATTTTTATTTTTTTATTTTCTCTTTCTTAAAAGTAAATCATGGTTTTTAAAATTGTAATTTACTATAAAAGGAAAATGTTTGTGTAAACCTAGAGAGACAAAGAGACAAGAGAGATCATCCCTTCTTTATCTTACCTTAATTATTAAAAATACATATTTATTATTTAAATTTATTGAATAACTGATGTATAAAGTTTATATTAAATGTCAGATACATTAAAAAATTAATGAAAAGAGAATATTTACTTATAATTGAGGGGAGGAGAGAAATGTGAAAAGTTGGTAATGTGATGATAAAAAATAAAGATAAACGGAAGTGTTGAATGAGTGTATAAAAATTTGATGTGCTCAAATGTATTGTTTATTAAATTATCTTGTACATTAAAAAAATTAATTAAGTTTCTCGATTATAATTCATCACTTTCGAGACTAATATGAGGTGATCATAAAAGTGTTATAAAGTTGGTTGAACGTCGAGCAATATATGACTAAGGTTGAAGTTGATGGTGTATTTGCAAACATTTTGACACTTAAGTCGGTAAGAGAAAGGAAAAAAATAGTATATGTACCTTGTGGCATTGGTGGATAACAACTTTTATAGAGATTTGATTCTTCTATTCTCCTTCTTATCTCTCTCTCATGATTATATTTAAACTTACTAATATGTGCCGTAATGACAAATGTTAAAGAAATCAAAAATAGAATTTGATATTGAAGAATGCAATAATTTGACCTTTAAAAACTTGAATGCATAATTTTTTAATGTAAATATTTCTTTATTAAGTTGATTAACATGTGCACATGTTAGCATTTGCTTATTGAAATTAAGTGGATAGGGAGAGATGTAAAGAAAAATGGAGATGAGAATCCAAATTCCTTTTGTAGGTGGAGGACGGAGACGGTGTAACATTCAATAGTGTCCGTTACAAGACATGCTCATCCACATCGAATTTCTACACAATTGAATGTTGCGGGAGTGTTACCGTATGAGAATGAAATGATAGCCGTTGAGACTCGGGAGTCGGAGAGTATTTGGATTAGACCAATTGGGTGTATGATATGTATATTTAAAATTATTATGTATTTTATTTGTAATATAACTTATTAATTATATTTTTTCGTCATTAAAAAAACTTATTAATTATATTTTTATATGTAATAGGAAGGAAGTTATGAATCAAAAAAAAGGAAGGAAATTATTGGTGTATTATATTTAAATATTGTAAAATGTTAATGATTTAAAAAGAAAAAACACAGCCTTTCTCTGTGAGCTCTATTCGTTCTCAAACTAAAATAATTATCTTTGCTTATTTATCACTTTCCATCATTGTTGTTTTCATCTTCGATATTCATTTCATCCATGAACTCCCTTTCTCTAATTCATTATTCATTTAAAGAAATTGATTGGCTTATTGATAAATTAAACAGTAAAATCATAGAGGTGCTTATAACAATATTTTATAATATGAAGTTAGTATAAAAAGGTAGTTATAGGAAGAAAGTTATTGGTGTATTATATTTTAAATATTGTAAAATATTAATGAGAAATAATAAATAATTCAAATCTATTCCGTCAATAATAAATAGGAATCAAAAAAACTTATTAATTATATTTTTCGTCATTGTTATGTATTGTTTTCTTCATGTGTGTCATTTTACATCATAAGAGTTCTATTTATATAACACAAATAAGGAAGTGAAGAAACAAAGGTAATTAAGTTCCATTCACTAATGAGAGGTTATAGGATATGGACATCCAATGTGCCTTATTTTTAATTATTCATAACATATTGTGTTAAAAAAGAAAAAATAACATATTGTTAGTTTTAACCGAATGTGAGAATCAAATTTTTTTTTATCACTCTACTTTCTAGCATATCTATCAACCACAGAAACATTCTTATAACTCCCGAGACCTATTCCTTTTTTAATTGAAATAATTAACTTTATTGATTTATATATAATACAAAGTTAGTATAGAAATGTAGTTATAGGAAGAAAGTTATTGGTGTATTCATTTTGAATATTGTAAAATGTTAATGATGAAATAATAAATAATTTAAACATGTTTTTTTTAAACAACCAATATTACTAATAAGTGCTATTATTCTAACTTGAAAAATTAGTCTCAGCAGAAACGCGTATAAATTTTTTAAGATAATATACACACAAAAATTCTAAACTATTATGGAATGACGAATCTAAAACAATTAGTAGTAATATATTCATTTGTTTGCATACACACCACAACTAAGGGTGCGTTTGTTTTGGATTTTTTTAAGAAAAAATCTATTTTTTTTTTAAAAAAAATTCATTTTGTAGTTTTGGTAGTGTTTGTTATAGATTTTTTTAAAAATTATTTTTTAAAAAAAAATATTTTTAACCCAAAAATGAAAATCTATTTCTAATAGCTTTTCAAAAATCTATTTTTTTTAAAAACTAAGACTCCGTTTGGCCCGACTTATTTTTTACTTTTTATTTTAGCTTAAACGAAATAAAGAAGTATACAATTATATTTGACACTATTTTTCCTTAAAAATATTAGAGAAATAAAGTAAAGAAATAAAAAATAAAAAAAGTAAAGTCAAACAAAATTTTTTTCTTCTTTACTATTTTTAAGGAGAAGAAAAAAAAGAGGAAAATAAACCGGGCCAAACGGGGCCTAAGAATCTAAGTGTAGGAACTTCCTATTTTAAAAAAATAGATTTGTATGATTGTAAACAAACACAAAGTAGCTTTAAATTTTTTTCAAAATCTCTACATAAAAATTTCTTAGATTTTTTATAAAAATCATTTTTTAAAAATCTTAAACAAACGCACCCTAAATTGATTCAGAATTTTCTAATAGATGATTTTGTGTATGTTAATTTGATAAGTCTAATTTGGCACTGAGCAACAGAGCACTATTTTCTTTTGTCAAAAATAAAAACAGAGCACTATTTTTCTTTATATTTATAAAAAAGTATATTTGGGTTTGATTTTGATATTTGCTTTCACCGACCCTTGACATCCACCACAAATTGTCACACACAGCACCACCTCCCCACCCACACTCCCTTCTTTTTCAATTGCATGTTTCAACTTTTTGTCATTTTGTTGTGTCTTCAGATTCTATATGAGTTGGTTGGCTACTTTGCCTTTCACTCACGGGTTTGATCTATAGGAGTTTTTCTTTAAACTTCTACAAGTTGTAGAATTTTCTACCATATGAATCTTTTTACTTTAGGGTTTTTGGGTTTTTAATTGTCCTTATGTGTTTGTTAAGACATGTTTAGATGTTGTTTGGAATCTTTCAAACTAGTTGCAATGCCCGTTTTGTAAAAAAAAAAAAAGTTATATGAAATTTAATAATATGGTTTTAATATTTTTGTATTATTTAGCATGTATAATACAGTATTCATAAAATAAACAATCAAATTGGTTTCTGATTTTGTAAAACATTTTTAAATAAGTCATTGACTTTATGAAAAATTCATAATTGATAGTAAATGGATAAAGTAAGAGACTAAAGTAGTAAGTTATTAAAATACATGAACTTATTAAACTGTAAGTGACTAAATATAAAGATCAATTTGATTAGATTAATAAAATCAAATATCTTTCATAAAAAAAAAAAAGTTATATACTTTCAAATAATCGATTATCCCAAAAACTTAAAATGTTAGGATAGGGCATATCAATAGTTTTATATTATTCTAACATATACTCTTTTGAGATATTCGTGAAGTTATGAACATATTTAAAAGTAGGCAAATGCTAACGAGTGCCCTTGGGACACTCTTTAAGACCTTAAATAATAAAAATTTTACATGATTTTTAAGGGAATGCGTTAAGTCAATGCATTGGAAATTGTATTGTTTAATTTTGTGAATTTTTTTTCCTATAAATGAAATGCTTAAAGAGAACCCCGGGGGCACTCATTAGCAAGACCCTTAAAAGTATCTTAGGGCATCTCCAATGGGGAGAGCTTAAATATGTGGCTTAAGTTACTTTCTGTGGATCCAAATTGCCATGTATGATCTAAGCAATTGATAAGCAACTTTAACCAATTTTACTCTAATGGGATTAAAATAAACAAACTCATATTTGACCCCATCAATTTTTATATATTTTTTATTTTCACTTAATTTTGATTCAAATAATAAGTATGGCCCCACTAATCCCTATTAAAATAATGAATTTTATTGCTAAGTCACCCAAAGTAAGAGTTGCAACATAAAGTTTCATCCCTTATTTCTAAGCAATTTTGAATGTTATGTCATCCAACTCCAATGGTAAAATAAAATAAAATGTGGTGGCTAAGCTTTAAGAACTCAATAAAATACTTGCATTGGAGATGCCCTTATAAGTTAGGAACAAATTTGTTATTTATTTATGTGAAAAAGCAAGCCAACGTGACAAAGTAATTACTTGGCGGATGATTGGGTCAATTAAACATGTGATCATCAGTTTAAATTTTTGGCGGTGCGTGTGATAAAACATTTATTAAAAAAAGTCAATATTTAATTTTAAACAATCTTTATAATTTTCTTTTAATATTTAATATCTAACTGTGTCAATTAGGAAAATTTTAATAAACACCAAAACTAAAATTTAAATCTCATTCATTTTTATGCTAAAAAAGTCGTGTGAGGCTTTTCTTCAATTTCAACCCTAGCTTCTCTTCTCATTAATTACATCTATCTACTACTATAAGTAGCAAGTTGTAAAGACTTATTCTAATAATATATCTCAGTTTTCATTAAAAAAAAAATAAGTAGCAAGTTGTAATAGTGTAGGATGACAATTGATCTTAGGTCTAATAGGTATTCGTAAAAAATACTTACAAAAAATAAGATAAAAACTCATATTATTATGACTATGAGCACAAATAATTATCTGTAAAAATTAGTAGGTATAATTATAAATACAAATACATATATCTTAGTACAACCCACCTCCATCCATTGCCATCTCTATAATGGTCTACTGGACATGTTTATAGTGTTTATTTTGGAAAAAATAGTTTTGTATGTAATAAGTTCGTGTAAGTTTAATACTTCATTCGTCCTAAAATAATGACTTAAATATAATTTCAGTTTCTGCAATTATGTCTCATTTTGAAAATAGCATCTGTAAAAAAAAGTTTCATTTTAGTTTCTTCAAAATTTCAAAACTTTTAAAATAGCCCATGAGCAGGATTTTTCGATGACATGTCACAATTTTTTTGACGTGGCAGATGCTTACTAGGATTTAGAGTTCACATGTCCAATTACTATCATCTATGTGCTTCATTACGGTGAAAAGAGTAAGTATTTTTCTAAAACTAGGAAAAAGTAATTTTAATTTTATAAATTTAAAGAAAAATGACTATATTAGTCCACGTCAGCAAAAAATGGACACGTCAACTCTAAATCCTAGTCAGCATCTGCCACGTCAAAAAATGGTGATATGTCATCAGATATTCCTGTTCAGAGGCTATTTTAAAAGTTTTAAGATTTTGCAGGGACTAAAATCAAACTTTTATTTACAAGAGTTGTTTTCAAAATGAGGCATACTTGCAGGGACTGAAAACATATTTAAGCCTAAAATAATTGTTGTATTTGACTACTGCATATTTATCTATGCACAAATTTTATCGTTAATATCTTTAGTTGTGTATTATTAAAAATTAATATTTTGATGGTATTCATTGAAACAAATTAAACTATATCTTATATGTTAATATTTATTTTCGTACGATCAAATTGTGATAATTATTTTCTGACGGAGAGAATACATACATGACTTATATACAAAGGAAGAAAAATTTCTTCCCGTGACGTAAATTGAAGAGCTTAGTGACATTTAGGTTTGGAAATCTTGCCAAATCAATTAAGTACTTTGTACTCCTAGCTAGAGTCTATTCTTTCAAATTCAAATAATCATTAATGAACACGCATGGTGGTGGTAGATTTGGATTTTATGTATCATATTGATCATATCACTTATCCCTTAACTGTTGAGTGAAAATCCCTCATGTTGTTGCATTGTGATGGATCAACCAAATACTTATTTTAGATGCTTTGAATCAAAATCAACAAAAAGGATCAGAACAAGATTGAGTAGCCATTTTTAGAATGCATTGAATCAAAACCAAGAAAAATTTACATAGATACAAAAATTACAAAGTTCGATTGAATCACATGTAATTTTTGAATACTCTAAATCAAAGTTGGATTTATAGACTAGGTCAAGACTCAATCCTACTTGGACTCCTTGCCCATCTCCACTAGAAATTTGCCCCATGAACCTCAATAGTCAACAATTTTCAACAATTTAAACTTATCGTCTCTCATGGCTTAGTTGAGCTCCTTAACGGCCATGTCCATACACCATAAATACTCTCTCATTACGAAACAGGATACATGATTCCAATCCCAAAAAATCTCTTATTAACTCGAGTTTCAGAATATTTACAAATATCATCCATCATCATTTTGTTAGAATTGTGTAATCCATAGTTGTTAGAAGTTTGTTAGGTGGTTAAAAGGGTTGTTATATGTGATTTGTTAGTTAGTTAGTTACTACGGTTGTACATGTAACTTATTTAGCAAGCAATCATGTAACCACTATAAGTCAGACCTTGTAATGTTCTTTTCAATAATCTCAATGAAAGTTACATTACCAACATTCTCTCTTTCTCTTAATTCTCTTCAACTTTAGTTTTGTGTGAGTTCTTGTTATTCATTTTGTTCCTTAGCCTTTCCCTCGCGAAGGCATTAAGCCTTTCCTCCGTGAAGGCATGATTTGAGCCTATTTGCTGCGCATTTATGTTCAACACATTTGACATTTGCTATTATAGCTAAGCTATCACTCCCATTCATCAACTTGATTTTTAATAAATGTAAATATTTTCATTAAGGTGATAAAATTAAGGAACTAAAAATATTTAAAATTAGGTATAGAATAAATTATTAAATATTCCCTCCAATTTATTTTTATAAGAATCAAAAGTGATAATTTTTTTATCATTTTTATAAGAAATTTTGACAAATTTTCAAAGTATTAGTTGTTTAATTTCATTTGCATTATTATTTATTATGAGAGCAAAATGAAATTGGATGGAATGAATTTAATATCATATCACAACTTACCTTCAATTTTGTTCATCTCCTTTTTAAAATATCCAAACAATGGAACGGAATATTTATTTCATTCTGCTTCATCCTATTCCATTCCACTCTATTTCACTCCGCTTCATTCAATTACATTTCATCAATCCAAACGGAGCCTTAGTGATTTATATATTTTATTTCTTATAAAAATATTACAAAGAGTAAATAATTGTACATTGTCTACATGTGTAATCAATCACTATTATGAATTTATGACCCGATTGAGTTCAAGGCTAAATTCTTCTTAATTGAATCGAATTGTTGCATTATCCACTTAATATTATTTATGTTATCCATCATGGTAAACTCTTTCGGCAAATGAATCCAAATCCACTTACACACACCACAATTATGTTGCATTAGTGGAGTATTTTTTTTTTTAGAATATAAGGATACATATTAACATGATAAATATGGAAATAATTATTTAACTTATGATGTATTCAATTGTCTAAATATAAAATTATTTTTATTATTAAATGTTATATTTTTATTTTTATATATCTTAACATGTGACTTTAGGATAGACACAGGTTAACACGACTTTTTTTTAGTGGAAATAAGCTAAACATTTTTAGTTAGAGATATGTTGTGGTAAAAATATATTTAATACTCTTAAAAAAAATTAAAATTTTTTTTTTTTAAAAATGTCTTTTAATTTAGAAGTAATAACGGTAGTATATGCACTCACATTGTCCTAATCACATAGCACTTGTATATGATGTCTGTCCAATCACAAAACTCACCAATTATGATTATGATTATTAAATTAAAATTACTGTAAAACGAAAAATAAATGAACTGGTGACAGAAATAATACAATGCCCATGTCCAGTGCGGTTTTGACTGATGAACTGGTTATGACACTGGGTGCTCCCTTTAAAACAGTGGTTTATTTTCTGCTCCAAATACAGAAACGTGCATTTCACGGAGTTAAATAATCGCCGGAAATAAACTCAGATTAAGCCAAGAGTTAATGACACCATACACACGTGTCTTACTATTATTGGGCCTAATTGATACTTTTTGGAAAAAACACGTACCTCGAGCCTCGAGGATTAAGACAACGCATAAGTTACAGTGGTTGATACGTGGTGGACAAACAGCCACAAAAAAAAAAGACACGCAAATCGGCGGAGTGAAAAATTTATGGTTCGAAATGACTTGACGGTTCCACCGTGAACGTTGGGGAGTGGGTCCCACCATACTTTGTTCCCACGTGGGACCCGTTATTCAATGTGTAACGGTTTTCTTTTTCTTCAATCATCATCATCAAACGGGTACTAGACGATATGATCCACGTCATCATCCTGAAAATTCTAGAACCGTAATACTAGGGGTGGGAAATGAGCGGGTATGGGTGGGTTCGGGCTCAAAGTCGTCACCCGGTCTAAATCGCAGAGTCAAAAAGTAAGGCCCAATTGACCCGAAAATGAAGAGCGGTTTCCACGGGTTCGGGCTTGCGGTTTAAGCGGGTTATTGGGCGGTTTGAAGCGGTTAAACATAAAATAAAAAAAATAATAAATCCAAAATTTGGAGTTTAGATCAAGAAAATATGCAACCAAGATGAGAGAATCATAAATCAAACACAAAAGGAAAGTCTTCGAAAGACTAAATTGACATAAAAAGTAAGAAAAAATTAAAATCTCAAATAAAATTAAAAATATATAATTTGATTTCAACGAAGTTAGACAAATAAGATGAAGAATGACCAAGTTTTGCGTTTTAAAATGTTTCATGATTGTTTCAGTTTACATGGGTTTGAGGTGAAGTGAAAAAGTGTGAAATGAGACGTGAGAAGAATTTAGATTCAGCGTTTTAATTTACTCGTGCGGGCGGGTTCGGGCACCGTCGGTCCAATTTCCTCTATCCGGACTTATCCGTACCAACCCAATTCAAACCGAGTTTTTCAACCCGCGACCCATTATAAACGGCCCAAATATCTAATTTTTGGGCGGATTTTGTTGGGTTCAGACGGGCTTCGGTTTTTTACCCACCCCTACGTAATACAAAGGGACTCTATTTGTTATATTTTACAAACAAAATTTTATCTTTTGTTGTATAATCAATGTATTTGAACTATAATAAATGAATTTAAAAAGGTGAAATTTACTTATAAAATATATTAAAAAAATAGTTTTCATTTGGTAAGTGTGAGAAGAAAGAAATAAACAATTAAAAAGTGATTATGAGAGAGAAAAAATGTTAAGAAAGAAAGACATATAAAAGTAACATGAGCGAAAAAATACTATGGGCCATCACGGTAGTTGTAATGAAAAATATGAGTGTCCCAAGACATTTTTTAAGTTTAGGATTTGGAGGAAAATTATGAAAAATATGGTTGTGTAAACTTCTTAATTGAAAAAGTTTACACATTTTTCTCATTTTTGTACTCTCAAACTTTGTATCTCTTCCATTTAAACACATTGTATACTTAAAAGAGGAAATAAAGGACAAAATTAATAGTGATAAAACAATTTTTTATACTTTTAATGTATTGAATGCACAATTTTTAAAACAAATTTCTCATATTAATATGCTTAACTAGTGCTCCGGAGGCACCATTTATCATTTTCCTTAATATATTAGAAAATGTTAAAAAAGTGACTAATATATATTATCTGGCTTCTTAAAAAATACAGTTGAATAATTGGGTTTGCAATGAAATGATTGCCAGCCAGCAATAAGAAGATTACTCTGTTCTACGGATAATTAATTGTTTATAAGATAAGATTGTCCCATTTAAACATAGCATTTAGCATAACATTTGATTGCTAAATCAAAAGAAAATTATATTAAATACTGACGCCAATCATAGCATGTTTTATATGGCCAAGCGATGTCGTCCGTGTTATAGTATGTGCTTCATAGATAATTATCATTTGTACCGTGCAGAAAATAGCGATGTTAATGGGGTGGAGATTGAGCGAAGGATTATCATCTCCTTCTCTTATCATCTAAAAATATTCTCCACCACCGTCCCTATTTTCCGCTTCGGTGAGTATTCCTTCCTCCATCATCATCCCATGGATCCTCACAATTTCTATGGAGATCTATCAATCTTGAAAAAAATATCAAATTTCTATTTTTTTCAATCAAAATAGTTGTAAAAAAATAGTATATAGTTTCATTATAAAACAAATAAAAAAGTAAAATATTATTGTGAGTTTTGTGACAGTGATAAACATCATATATAAACTATTGTATACACATATTATGTGAAAATGTAATTAAAAATAATTTAAAAAGTACTTAAATGTACATTATAAATGTTATTATAATAAAGTTTTGTGTAATTGAGTCTCCACGGAGCGGAGGATAAAATCTCGTCCTCATCCCTAAACCTCTTTCGGGGTGACTTTCTCCTCCATCCCCACGGAAACAAATTCTCCATCTTTATGTCACCAAATAGGATATTTCCCACGGGAATCCCCAATTACAAATGAAATTGACATTCTTAGCAGAAAATAGTTTACTCATATTTTATTTATTCCAAAGAAAAAGAGAAGAGATGCTTAATGCTCTATACCTCCTCTCTTTATTTTGTCACATGAATTATTAAGTCTTTCATTTTGGTTTTATAATATGATGATAACTTTTTTGTCTCTGGATTAATTAGTTTAGTTAGTAGGTATACAATATATTTGCATGAGAAAGTGTTTGAATCACGGACATTTTACTTATTTATTTTTAAGTGAAATTTTGAATAATTAAAATATTTGAAGAAAAAGAAAATAATGTTTCTGTTTGGGGGAAAATTACATTATTATTTATTTTTATGGAGCCAAAACATTTTATTATCATAGAAGAAAAAGAAAACTAACACCTCAAAAAGAAGGGAAAAAAACTATGCACACAATCGACTCCACCTCAAGCCAACCAGTTACAGCAAACAAACCCTCAAACTTTGACGTTACATAAGATTTGCATCTCTATGTTTTTCTAATATTATTCTTTAATTTCGTTTTTCGTGATAGTGATTGATTTATGTAGATATTACAAGAATATGAACGTGCAAAGATTCTTTATTTTGCTCAACACAAAGGTATGTATGATTTGTCAATATGCATGTATTTTGCAATATTCCAAACGTAGACTTCATACATCCATTTTCTACTCCATTTTTAAACTAGGAGATATTATAAAAAAGAAAGAAAGAGAGAGAACAGAATAAAATAAATGGAATGTATGAAATTAATAAATAGATATAGAAAATGAATTAAATAATGTAAAAAAATATATGACATATACGTATTTTAATCCCACGTCAAATAGGGTAATACTGTATATTGAGCTTTGTTAAAAAAAAGAAAAAAAAAGTAATATTAATACTATGTGCATTCAATTATTTAAAAGTTTATTTGAGAAGGTGAAGGATGCTCAGAAAATTCAATCTCTTTTTTCAGCATTAGTGGCAAAGAGTATAATATATTAGGATATCTTTATTTGAGGAGGAGAATGAAGACTATTTGCCATTTGGTGTGGCAATTTGAGAACAATGAGAATTATAAAGTGAAATCCGGTTACAAACATTACATCAAGAGTATAACAATTGATCAAAACTACAATCTAGAAGGGGTTTGAGGTTCTATATGCCGCTTTTGCTAATTCATGAGCAACTATGTTAGCTTGTTTCTTAGAAAATTCAACCAACGAGTTTGGACAAAAATTATTAAAAGTACTAAAACAATCTTTAATAATAAAACCAAAGTAAGAAATGTTTTTATATAATCCATGTTTTATATAAATTCAACTTTTAAAATGTTGAGTGCATCATTATTAAGATGAAATTTTATTTTAAATTTTGTACTCATAGGACATTTGTTAATATTTTTCAATACTAATAACCAAAACATTAGTTTTGTGAGCTTAATTTAGTTGGCATAAATATTGTATTATATATGTAGGAGGTCGGAGTTTGAACCCCACCTTTAAAATGAGATAAGTGAGATGCAATGTCCAACTAATTGAGCTAAGCTCACGGGACGATGATCATCACAACTTATTCACTTTAAAAGTGAAATTTCTAACCATTGGATTACTTGACAAAAAATAACCAAAACATTATTGCCACTTTTAAGTCTTTCCCATCAAAATCATTGTTTTTAAAAACATGACCGTAGAGTTGTTTTTTTTTAAATGATAAATTGTTAGTATGTTAATTATTATATTAGTTTTTTTTTTTTTAAACTTTGCAAGTTCTTGGACCATGGACCTCCAGCTTCTTTAACACTTGGCTCAATTATTTTTATCGGTTGAGCTACTCACCTCTTTAATAGTAGAATTGTTACCAAATAGATTCGATTTATACAATGCGTATTTGACATATTAACACAATATTCAATCTTAATCAAACAACATTATTTATTTTATCTAACGGGCCAACCACAAGATGAAATCCAAATCCTTTTTGCTCCAAATTCTTTTCAACTCCTATGTGCAATCGTAGTCCTAGTGCTATTCGCATGAGTTAGTATGCCATACGTTTGCATTCAGTCCTATATTTATGACTATTTTGTTTTTTTTTTTTTTAAAGTTGTCACTTTCACCATATCAATTCAATGGACTGCTGATCTGTATATTTTAGTCGGTTTGAAATCCTTGAGTAGATCATCTTCTTTAATTATGATTGGTTACATACTAACATGAGTTTAATGTGTTTTATTTTCTCCAACATTCAATAGTAGAAAACAAAGAGAGACACGGAAAATGCAAAGAATACGGCCTTATGGCTGGGGTCAGTGTTGTCGTTGACTTGGGTTAAGTACTCTTTAACTTTGGGTTATTTGTATCATATGTGTTACGTGCATATGTTAAAAGATAAGGCAAATATTAAACATTGCACTAGTTAAGGAATTAAAAGTGGTAAAATTATTTTGAAACTTGTATAGTTAATTTTTTTAAAATGTAAATGATGTTTTTTTAAATGTAAAATTTACTACTTTTGGATTCCCTAACTAGTGCACTGCAAGACCCAAAAAATAATATAAGGCAACGGATCCTAATGCCCGCGCGGCATCTAAACACGACATTAATGCACCATGTTCCAACAACCTTAATACTCGATCTATGTATGGTGTTTACCGCGAAAATTTCGAAGTATGCAATTTTAATCTTGAAAACATTTCATTCTATCATTTTAGTGTGTGTTTGGTTCCACTTCTGAAGCAGCCAGAATTGATTCTAGACGTGTTGAATTGATTCTGACTTGTTTGGTTTCTCAAAAGTAGACTTGATTCTGCCTCCATAATTGGTTCTACTTGAAGCTAGAAATCGTAGCTTCTGATTCTATAATTGATTTTTACACTCAAATTTTTTGTTCAACTCACTTTTACATGAATATATCCAAACATAAACCACTTTAACTTAAAATTAATTTTGGCCAGAATCAATTCTCGTCACCGCAGAACCAAACATACACTTATATTGACTTGAGCGTCACAATGGCTACAAATCCTTCTACCAACTTCGACCTTGATAGCTCACTATTCAACATTGGTCACTTTTTTTATCATAATTTTTTTTAAAGAAGCTAAATTAGTTCATCCAAATTGATATAGACAAAATTTTCCGATCATAATTACGAACGTGGGCATGAATAGTATGATTGAGTATTGTAGTTGTGGGACAGCACCACTAGGCCCACCCCAAACAAAAGACCTCCTTGGCTTTCATCACCACCACCCAGCCAATTTCTCCTGCCATTGTTTGTCCGCACTAGCCGTGGTCCGTACCCACCATCAATTATCTGGATTCACCCAACCTGAGCCACAAAGGTCCCATTAAACAGATTATTTAGCACCGTCCAAGTTATAAGTCATTCATGTTTGGTGATTGAATATGCAATTTCAGGTTGCATGACCACACCCACCACCCTTGCATTCCAACTCCACTTTAGTTTCTCAATCTAGTCTAGGAAAGGACAAACCTAAAAAAAGAAAAAGAAAATTAGTAGTTAAAATAAGAAATTTTGAGGATGATAATTTTCTTTAATTATTTAATTATATAATTGCATTATCATCATCATGTATATCATTGTAACAATTTCATAAAATTGAAGAAAAAATGTAAAATAAATCTGGAGTATATGTAAAACGTCGACCAAGGGTCCGTTTAGATTGACTTATTTTCGAGCTTATGCGAAATAACTTATGTAA
Organism: Trifolium repens; assembly: GCA_030408175.1. Taxonomy (NCBI): domain Eukaryota; kingdom Viridiplantae; phylum Streptophyta; class Magnoliopsida; order Fabales; family Fabaceae; genus Trifolium; species Trifolium repens. Next base: position 56,397,088 of record CP125836.1, on the reverse strand, counting down.
ACAAATAAGTTTTTTTATATATTATTATAAATTTATAACTTTTTTAAGGTAGTTTATGAGAAAAGAGCTTATAAAGATACAATTTTTGTTAGTCAAACTTATGAATTAACATAAAAGTTTATTTATTTGCATAAACTATTTTCATAAGCTCAAAAATAAGTCAAATCCAAACAAACTCCAATTTGTATTCAACACGGTTAATATATGACACACACACACCTATCATTAGTACCCTTGCTTCTTTTATCATTGAATAGCAAAATCTGCCATGATCAACTAGAATGCTAGCTAGTTACCCTTGCATGCAATCTGGTCAAGAATGTTGGTTTTTTTATAGTTCTACTTTTGGAGGTGTTAAAATTAATTTTAAAGGTGTATGATTGATTTTGGGTTTGTTTAGATAAACAAATTATTTATGGTTTATAGCACAAACACTTAAACACTCATGTAATAACTTACATAAACTACAAAAAACAAATTATGAAAATTATCATAAACTATTTTAGAAAACTTATGAAAATAAACTAAAAAAAGTTTATGAAAATTATCATAAGCTATTTTTATAAATTCTTTCAAACAGACCTTATCCAACTAACATTGTTGAATGTTTTTTGGTCGAATTTATGCGAGTAAATAAACTCCAATAAGATGGACTTTTGCCCTCTTTTGTATAAAAAAGAAAAGAAGATAAACTCAAATAAGCTAATCCTTATCCAGCTATAAAACTTGGTTTTTATTCTCACATTTTTGTTTAACTCACTTTTAACTAAAATTAATTTATCTAAAATCAAATATTGTTGCCGTAAACATGAGACAAATTATTTATGAAATTTTAAGCACAAAAAGCTTCAAAATTCATATTTAATTCATCCATCTTAAAGAAATTTAAACTTTTGTAAGAAAGGTTTTTAAAATGTACTAAATATGAATGCGAAAAAAATTCAAAATTTCGAATGATACACACGAGTTGACTAAAAAAAAAGAGACCAAACATAGTTACAACAAATATTTCAGGGACTAAAACTTGGCGAAGTTTTTAATAACGACTAAAAACTAAATTGAAGATTGTTTAAAAAAAAAACTAAATTTAAGATATTTATAAGAAACAAAAGCATATTTAACCATTTTTCTTAATTATTCTTAGTTAATTAGGTCTGGGCCTTCTCCGATACACTTTGTTTTGTACGTTTTGGGCCTTATGTTTTTAAGCCTTTCAGTTTTTTTTCTTTTCTGCCTTTTAGCCTTTTCTGGTGCTTCGATTTTGATTTTAATCCATTGACCTCTGGGCAAATTCAATATACAGGAAATCTAAGACGAATTTAGAGAAGATATATTTTTTTACCAAAAAAATGGATGGTGCATTTTTAAAAGTCTTTTAATAAGATTAATAATTAGTATTTTTTTAATATAATTAAGAGGGCCAATGGCTCCAGAGAAACAAACTAAAAAAAGACTCATTCACTACAAGAAATATCGTTTTTGGCAGCGACAAGTGTTTTTCGCAGCGAAAAAATTGTTGCTGCATGTCGCTGCCAAAAGTGCCGTTGCGAAAAGTTTTGCAAGGACAATTAATGTCGCTGCCATAACTAATATTTCGCAGCAACAATTAATGTCGCTGTCATAACTAATGTTTTTAGCAACAACTATTGTCGCTGCCATAACTAGTGTTTTTGCGACAACTGTCATTGTCGCTGGCAAAAAATGTGTTTTTTGCAGCAAAAAAATTGTTGCTGCATGTCGTTGGAATAAGTGCCGTTGCGAAAAAATTTACAAGGACAATTAATGTCGCTGCCATAACTAGTATTTTGCATCAACAATTATTGTCGTTGCAAAAGATATATTTTTGTCAAAGATATAAATTGTTGTTATATCTTTTATACATCAACAACAGAAATTGTTGGAATAAATTAGATTTTCCAACTATAAATATATTTATATAATTTTGTTATCTTTTATATAAAATTAGCATCAATCACCTAATTTAAATTGCCACATCTATACAAAAATAAATTCTTTTACATCGTAATATTTTTAATCAAGAAACATAAACACAAATTATTATAACATTAAAATATAAAATGTCATAAATTATCATTGCCAACATCAAAAATTAAAAAATATTATAAATTATCTTTTTCTAATAAAAACAACTACAAATTAACACCAAAACAAAGGCCTTAGAGGCAACAAGATCCATTCTTCTTTTTAATTTTGCTTCAAACCTTTCTTTGTCAACTAGTTGAAACACTCTTACTTGAGCTGCAATTTCAACACAATTAAAAGATATTAGTTTAATATGAGTAAAATTATAGGTCCCCATAGAAATTACAAATAAATAGTTTCGGATACGTAGAAATATAGACATTCCAATTTTATTCAACCTTCCTATCTTTGCAACCCGTAGTTAATGCCAATCTTGACCACCGCCTGAATTAACATAAATGATGAATGATTACTAAACACATAATTAGTCTTCCAGTAAAAAATCAATATATCAGATCAAAAGTGGATTCTAAACACTCTCTCTCTCTCTCTCTCTATATATATATATATATCAAAGCAAAAGTTTTACGATTGAAAGAAATTATATATTAAAATAAACTCAAACATAGGATAATGAATGAGAAGATTCACAAACATAACACTATTAACATGCTCTATAAAGAAAAACGGAGAGAAACATAAGATTACTATGAATGTTGTCAGTTTTTAAATAATATAAAGTCTTTCAAGAATAATTAAAACAATCATGAATATTTGAGTAAAAAAAGCACAAATAAAAAAAATGTTCTATACTCATTCACCTTAGCCAACAAAATTATTTATCGTTTCGTGTATCTCCACTTCTACCGTGATATTATCCTATCAAAATTGAAAAGAACAAATAAACATAAGAGCAAAACCATAAATTATAGAAAAGTAGAAGAAACAGATTTTTGATGCACGATTATAAGGAATAAAGAATAAATTTAACAATTGTGAAAGTGAGAGTTGAAAGTTTAATATATTGGTTTTAAAAATAATTGAAATTTGTACCAAAAAAAAAAATTGAAATTAAATGAACATTAAAAATTAGGTTAAGAACAACAGTTTCTATTCTATAAACTTATATAGATCATATTTCAAAAAAAATTATATATATCCGATTAATTTAGTTATTAATAGAACAAAGAACGTATATTTGTTGTGTAAGTTTATATATATCCAATTAATTTAGTTGTTAATATATATCTGATTAACGAAGTGGTGTAGAGTTTTTTTTAATAATGGGTTAGAGATGATCTTTTTTCAGAAGATTTTTTTTTTAATAATGGGTTAGAGAGGATTTTTTTTAAAAGATCTTTTTTTTAATAATGTGTCACAGAAGATTTAATTCGCGTAAGCAACCTCTCTAATTGAATGTCACTTAAGCAATTTCCAACTCTTAGAATCTCGTAATATATATATATATATATATATATATATATATATAAATGATACAAATTTTTGGGATGACTTTTTCATTATTCCTATTTTATCCTTAAAAAAAACTACAAAAAAAAATAAAGTAACCACATTTCCAAATTATTAGCACAATTGATGAATAAAATCACCAAATTAATAAAGATGATTTGTTATCTATTATCTATTACTATTATCTATACCAATATATAAAGAATACCCCCTTTCGCACAGACTTTTCTTATTGTCATTTTTGCCCTTCACTCTATTTAATTATTTTTATATGTTGAAAAATAACTTCCACATAAAAATAGATTAAGTAATTATTTATATTTGCACAATAGAGAATATTGATCACACAACGTGCCCGTTTAGCGGCTAGTATATCGGTATGAACTGATGCTGATTAATTTAATTTTAGTTTAATTACTCATTTAGTCCCTTATCTTTAATTTAATTCTCAATTTGGTCCCTTATTTTTTAAACGTCTCAATTTAGTCCTTTATCTTTTAAATGTCTCAATTTGGTCCCTTATCTTTTCTGTAGGTCTCAATTTGGTCCCTTATCTTTTCTGCAGTTCTCAATTTAGTCCCTTGTCTTTTAAAATTTTTGACACGTGGCACACTTGGACATATGACACGTGTCCAAATTTAATGGTAATAGTGAAAAATTTGACAGGAGGGACCAAATTGAGAACTTCATAAAAAATAAGGGACCAAATTGAGACGTTTAAAATATAAGGGACCAAATTGAGACGTTTAAAATATAAGGGACCAAATTAGTATTTAAGCCTTTAATTTTTATAAAAGACAAATGAAGATCCCTTTTTTTTGGGATACAAAGATTTTGTTTTAATTTTTGTTATAGATTAAATTAGTTTTTAAATGACAAACAAATATTTTTTTTAGATACAAAGATCTTATTTTGTTCTCTAGTTGTTTGTTACAGCTTATGAGCTTAATTTAGTTTTTAAATAACAAACGAAGATTTTTATTTTGGGATACAATTTTTTTTTTTTTAAACAATAAAAGATCCTTTATTTTTGGATATGAAGATCTGTTTTTTTTTTTTTAATAATGGTTAGAGAATTTTTTTTTATAGAAATCTTTGAAGATCCAATTGAATGCCATGTAAGCAAATTTTCGAATTAAATGACACATAAACAATTTTTATTGAGAATGTACGAGAGAACTCGATGGGAATTTCGTAATGTATATAAAGTAACTACTATTAAAAAGAAACTACCGTTAAAAAACCTTAATTTGTCCTTATCAAGTATAATAATATTTCAAATTTTCTATCCTTAAAAGTAATTTTACCTCTAAAAGATTAAAATAAATATACAAAATATAAAAATAGGAAAAAAAATAAATTTTTAGCTATAAGAAATCTACGCATAAAAATAGGAATAGAAACCACGATAAAAAATACCCATAAAAAAATACTAGTAATTATGTGATTTCCCAGCGACTTTACAAGGTTGTTGCAAAAAAATTATACTATTAGCGGCAACAATAATTATTGTTGTGATAAGTAATTTTTCTCAGGGATAATATAACTGTTGAGAAAAAAACAAACTTATAACAACAGCTTAAATTAGTTGTTGCTATATGTATATTTTTGAAAACAATTTGAATGTCGCTGCGAAAAAGTCGCTGCGAAAAATGATATTTCTTGTAGTGATTGGGGAGTTGATACTCTCATTATTGGCCCGTTTGGACTGATTTATATTAGAGTTTATGAAAATAACCTGTGCAAATAAATATTTATATTAATTTATCTGTTTTTTTCATAAACTACCTTGAAAATATATCATGGTCATGAAACAATTTTCTATATTTTAGTAGCTATGTTAGCTTTTAGAGTTTGAAATTAAAATCTTCTGGTTAAAAATTCTTTAGCATATCTCAGCTCACGAATACAAATATGTTGCAGTTACTGCGCCGAGTAGTAATTGTTATCCGATCATAATCAACGGTTGAGATTGATTTTTAAAATTTCATTTAAACTGTCCAATATCAAATCAACGGATATTATTCAATACAATGTGTAACTGTGGCATTTCCCTACAACAGGGAATTCACATCCACCAACTCATATTTTAGTGACAAATATTTATCTCATTTTTTGTATAAAAATAAAAGAAAAACTTAAATGCAATTTTACCCCCTATTTTAAAATTTGGAATTTTACCTCTCTCTCCCCTATTTTATAATTCTTTGGATTTTCCCCATATACACTAGAAGAAAATCCAAAGAATTATAAAATGGAGGGAGGAGGTAAAATTCCGAATTTTAAAATATGGGGATAAAATTCCAATTTATTTAAAATAGAAGGGTAAAAATGCATTTAAGCCTAAAAAAAATAGAGTAAAAGTGAGTGAAAAAATAAAATGAATAAAAGAGTATAAATAGAATTATTGAAAGAGAGAACATGAGAGTTGGAGAGAGAGAGAGAGAGAGAAAGATATTATATTTTCAATAAAGAAAAAGTTTACATAGTGAAAAAATATGTAAGAATAAAAATGAGAGAGAAAAACAGAAAAGAAAAAAGTGAAAGAGGGGACATGATTTCACCTTGTCCTACTATAACAAATATGGATCGTCGGATTTTAAATCGGTGGTTAAATTGTTTTAAAGTGTGAAACTGTGTAAATAGTTTGAATTGTTCGATCTTAAGTAAATGACTAAGATTCGTTAATGTAGGAAATTTCTACAGCAGCAAATCTTAGTTCGTAAAAGAGATAGTGAGTCTGAGTCGGGCCGCTCCCGACTTTTTGAAGGTCTTGTTTGAATATTAAAAATGTATCTTTAATAAAAAAACAAAACAAAAAATTTCCTCTATTTAAATTATAAGTAACATAAAAAAACATACCTCTTTTTATAAGTCACGTTTTAAATTTTCAAGTAAATTAGTTATTTTTTATCAACATACAGTAGAAACTCTTTAAATTAATACTCGGTAAATTAATAAACTCTCTAAAATAATAAATTTGTCCGGTCCCGACTTAGGCCAATGTAAAAAATTGAAAAACTCGATAAAATAATAAGATAATAATTTTTCGGGAGATCCCTTTATAATTTTCGGTCCCAAGAAAATCATAAATTAATAATTCATAGAAAGATCCTTTTGTAATACATTGAACACATTTGTTCCTCTTGTTTATATTTATTGTACTTCAAAAGTCATTTTTGATTTCCAATGCATATGAACACAGTAGTTACTAATTTACGTTGAGTCCAAGGTTCGCTGCAACGTAATTCTAAGAAACAAAGACTAATTTGCCTTTTTGTTTGGTATGTACAGTATAATTACTTAAAAACTCTTTAAATTAATAATTATTAATTTATCGATAAATTAATAACTCTATAAATTAATAAATTTCTTCGGTCCTAACATTATTAATTTATAGAGTTTTAACTGTACATCTAATTAAAGAAGAAAAAACATTTTATCAATTCTCTTTTTTTGTAAAATAAAATTATAAAAATAATATCAATTGTCAATAAATTTAATATTATTATTCATTTCTCTAATCTCTGTAATTTTTTTAAAAAATTATATTTGTGGACGAAACTGGTTGTTATTTAATAGTTTAAGCTAGTATTGCAAAGTGCATCATGAAATTTTGCATGTCATTTCGATGACTTATATGTGTGGGTTGTGGAAAGCTCAAACCTCAACACATTTTCAACATAAACTTGTCATAGGTAATATCTATCGTCATTGTATTGCTGAAAAATAAATAAAATTAAAGGATTCAAATTTGAGTTGCATAACTTGCATTACGTTTAATCATTTTGTAGGACCAGCCCAATATAAAGTGGGACCTAAAACGAACATTAATATAAAGCCTAATATAATTTTTGGTCCAACATAAAGTCCATTAAATTGTAAGAAATATTTTTTTAGTAAAATATAATGCAAGAAAAAAAAATGTAAAATTTATATTTACAAAAAGCTATTTTTTTTTTTGGTAAAATGTATCACTTATATTTGTAATAAAATTAAAATTTATTACTTGTAAAAAATAAAATATATTATTAAAAAAAACTTCTATAATATGAACAAAATATAAAAATAAATAAATTATTCTATAATATTTTCTTTTAGAATTTCGTTAATAGTCAAAAACAAAAATTCAACTAAAGTTTGTGGTTGAATTTTGTATTTTTTATATTATGTATAGCCTAATAATTTTTGTTAGAAATAAATAATATTCTCTAAACAGTTTATCTTTTTGAATAATTATTATTAACAATTAGAAGATTATGAAACATAAATGAGAAAAACCTCTAAAGGAAAACAACATTCCCCGGAAGGGCTCAAACCGCCATCCTCCCCTTACCACCGCTAGTGCGCGATCAACTAGACCAGACAACTTATTATGATTAAATCTGAGACCTAAATTTATATATATATATATATATATATATATATATATATATATATATATATATAATTTTCAAAGATTTTTCTTTAGGGCCTTAATCCTTTATAAAAAAGGTATTTTTGGTGAGCCTAAAGCAAGGGCATGGGCTGCCTTACCTTAGGGTCGGCCCAGTCATATTGTGATTGAGTTCCATGGGTTCGGTGTTTTGCTCTATTTATTTTGATAGTAGATTTTGCATTTGTTTGGTGTTAGTATAGTTGTAAAAAAAGTAGGGCTATTAGACCGGTGCATTAGCAATATATTTTTACGTGGGTCGGACTTTAAAAAAAATGATCGGGCATTATCGGGTTGGGCCTTTTGGGCCTATTTTTTTCATAGGTCATCGTGGGCTGGTCCCACGGGCTTTTGGGTCGACTCCTTAAAAAATATATATATAAAAAGGGGAGGGATCAAATTACACCGGTGTAACATTTCAATAATGCTTTAAAGAATACAAATTTACAAAATCCACCGTTGGATTGAGAGTTTATATCATATAGATCATCTATGTTGAGTTTTACAAAAATCTAAAATCGTTTGACATGTTTTTGAGACACAAAAAGATTAACGGTATTCAATAAAAATGCATAACCCGTTAATCTTGATGTGTTTCAATAACATATTAAATGATTTTAGATTTTTGTAAAACTCGATATAAATGATCTATATGATGTAAAATTGGTATTCGTTAAAGCGTTATTAAGCGGTGTAACATTACTCAAATGTTACATCGGTGTAATTTGATCTTTCCCCATATAAAAAAATTCTAATAATAGTTTTAGCTGACAAAAGATGAGATTTATTAGCAAAAGATGGGTATGCACTTCAAATTTGCATAGAAGGTGATTAGTAATAAGTATTTTTTTTTTTGAATCTTTCACAAATAAATAAGGGCAAAATTATTGTCCATAAACCAATCAAAACACAACAACTTTACTCATGCGCGCCCTATTTTACTTGCGCGCCCCCATATTACCCACGCACCCCCCAAATTTCTCGCGCGCCCCCAACTGACTAGCGCCCCCATATTTCTCATGCACCCCCCAAATTACTTATGCACCCCTCAAATTTCTCACGCACCCCAAAAATTTCTCATGCACCCCCCCCCAAATTTCTCTTGCACCCCCCAAAATTCTCAGGCACCCCCCAAATTTCTCGCACACCCCATATGACTTTTGCCCCCCAATTTTTTTTGGTCCCCTCCACATTTCTAACTTAAACCATTTTGCTGTGGGAATGATTTCAGAGAAATGCACTCAAGTCTCAAAAACCATTAAGTGCATAAGATTGTTTTAGATTAAAACCCTATAATTAAAATAGAAACAATAATTGTGATTTAATGGTTTCGATTGTCTTATATGAGAAAACAAAATTATTGTTAAATGGTTTTAAATACTTTAATGATTATAATTGTACCAAAAAAACTAAAAAATAATGATTATAATAAAAAACCATTAAACCATTTTGCTGTGGGAATGGTTTCAGATGATTGTAATAAAAAACCATTAGGTGCATAAAATGGTTTTGGAGTACAACCTTATAATTAGAATAAAAACAATAATTGTGATTAAATGGTTTAGATTGTCTTATAAAAGAAACCAAAATTATTGTTAAATGATTTTAAATAATGATTATAATTGTACAAAAAATAAATAAATAATGATTCTAATTATAGGTTGTACTTCAAAACCATCTTATGCACTTAATGATTTTGGAGTGTATATATGTGAAACCATTCCCACAACAAAATGGTTTAGCCTAGAAATGTGTGGGGACAAAAAAAAAATTTGGGGGCACAAGTCATCTGGGGGATGCGTGAGAAATTTGAGGGTGCACGAAAAATTTAGGGGGGTGCATTAGAAATTTGGGGGGGTGCGCGAGAAATTTGGGGGTACACAAGAAATTTAGGGGGTGCACGAAAAATTTGGGGTGTGGATGAAAAATTTTGAGGGGTGCATTAGAAATTTGGGGGGTGCGTGAGAAATTTGGGGGGTGCGCGAGAAATTTTTCTCATTTATGGGGGGTGTATGAAGAAAAAGTATGGTGTGGATAGCAATTTATGGACGGTCCATAAAGACCCTTTATGGACAATAATCAGTCCCAATAAATAAATCTTTTATGAATCTATTTTTTAATAAAAAATATAAAAATTAGTCCGGTCGACCCATCAGATCATGTAGCCCTTTGGTTATCGAATGGGCCTAAGTTTCCAATTCATAAAATTTAATGGACCGACCCACTTAAGCCACTTTATATGTTCTAGCCCCTAGGCCGAGGCAGATTGGGCCGACTGTAACAGCCCGAACCTTCGGCGATCCCAGCACTGCTACCTCACGATCTTCTCCACCCCCCTCTCTAGTGAAGTTTTTGCCTTCCATGATAATCGAACCATGTACCATGAGGATAGGTACATGTTCAATTCATTCCTACTACCAATTGAGCTTGACAACTTTAGATGATAGCATGTTTTTTTGAAAGTTTCTCTTCCCATCCCTAATGTTTCTTTTTCACCCCTCTAGCGCGTAATTTTTTTTTTGAAAAATACGTTTTGAAATTCTTTTCTAATGTAAAATTGTCTTTATGGTTTGACATTGGTCTTATTATATTTTTTAAGTTTTTCAAAATATATCAATTTTTATTTTCGGTCTTTGTAATTTTTTTTTCTTTCAAATTTTAGTTCTTCTAAAACTTTCGTTTTTATTTTTAGTCCATATATTTTTACAAAAATTCGCATAACATGTTTCAAATGTCTTTTTTTCTAATGACATATTATTATTTTAATAATTTAACAATTTAACAATTTAATATTTTTTACATTATATTTTATATAGTTTGTAACTTTACTTTGTATTTTTAACATATTGAGTGTTTTTGATATTTTATGTTACTTTAATTTTTTATTTTTTAGAATGACGATCTTTTGAATTTAAGTACCGTTTTGTCTAACTTATTTTAAATTTTTTTACTCGATAAAAGGATAAGCTAGGCCAAATAAATTTTCAAGAAGCTTTTGATAGAAAAAAAAAGTTGTTTAATTTTTATGAGTAAAATATATAGATAAACTTAAAAGACTTTTGAAGTTAAAAAAAATAACAATTACCAAACAACTTTATTTTTTTTTTAAAGTTCTTATTTTCACTTTTAACTTTTGGATAACTTTTTGATATTTTAGACTTTTTTATTCAATAAATAGAGAAGCTAGACCAAACAGATTTTCAAGAAGCTTTTGATAGAAATAAAGGCGGTTTAATTTTTATGAATAAAATATATATATAAAAGATTTTTTAAGCTAAAAAAACAACAATTACCAATCAAATTTAGCCTTTTTCTAAAAGTACTTATTTTCACTTTTAGCTTTGAGATATATTTTAAGAGCTAAAAAAGCCAAACCAAACAATATCTAATCTCTACAAAAAAACTTATTTAGTTATAGTCCCTAGTTTTACCATTTTTTACAAAAAAAAAAATAAAAACATTGAGTCCCTAAATTTAATCCATATAAAAGTAACTACATTTAAAAAATACTTTTAGTCCCTAAATTTAATCATAGGAACTACATTAGAAAATACTTTTAGTCCCTAAATTTAATCTATATAAAAGTAACTTTTATGAAGAAACTACATTAAAACTTTTATGAAGGGGCTACAATAAAAAAGTTAAAATTTTTTAAAATTAAAAACATATTTTAGAAAAACATATTTAATCCTTTATTAATAAATCTCTTTGATTTTTTGAAAAGGAAAAGAACTATCATCTTAACTTAATACTCCTTGTCCTTACCAAAAAAAACTTAATACTCCTAGTTATATCTTCATCCACTAATAGCAATATTATCTCCCATAAACCACTTTTTACTAAAATATCTTCATCTACTGTTAGCAATAGCAATATTATCTCCTATAAACTAGTTTTTACTAAACAAAGCCCACAGGTGATAATAATTTTGAATTTAATTAGCTAAATTATTATTTTTTATTTTTTTTATGAGAATTAGCTAAATTATTTGCTACATCACTAGTTTTATTTGAATATTTCAACTATTTTTTTTCACCATCAATATCCAATCTACTGGATTATGAAAAAAAAAATCGATCCATTAAATATATTATTTATTTTTTGGTTTGTTTCAATTAACTAATTTATCTCAATTATAAAAAAAATAATAACAAACTTTTATAAAAAACAAAAATAATAATAACAAACTAATTTATCTCCAAGAAATCACAGCTCGATTTGTTTTTATTTTATAAAGATAAAGATAAAGATGTTTCAATTTGTTTTTATCTTCTTTTTTTTTTTTTAATAAATTTGTTTTTATCTTCTCTTATCGATTTTCACCACTAATATTATCAAAATATATTTACATATAATTAGGTATTTATTATCGTTTATCTCTTTATCTTTTTTGACGCAATCCCTCATCAACTATATTAATCATTAATCATAAACACACACATATAAATATATGGTTAAATTATTAGTAAAATTTTAACAATTGTTCCAAAATAACTACCAGTTCAAGTCTGAGGTACTTGTAGCAAATCTCGTCATCTCCGAAGACAAGACACGCAGTGTTTCTTGTTTTTCCTATATCATCACTCTATTATTCACTTACACTCACACACAGGTTCTCTCTCTTTCATTCTTACAATTTTTTTTCTTGATTTATCTCCTTTTTCATGTCACTCTATTTTTATAATTCGTTGGAAAATCATGGGTATAATTCAGTTTTAGAGATCAACATATATATGAGATCAAGTTTCTTTTTTTAATAAAAGAATTATAAAAGATTCGTTTTTTTTTCTTCTTTTTGTGTTATCTTATTCATGTCAAAGTCAACTTTGCATTCTGGGTGTTTGTTAAAAGTCAAAACTTGTTTATTTTGTGTAGTTTAGCTTAATTTGTTAACCCCATTTGAGATTTTACTGTCCTTTCTAATTCATTGATCAGTGAATAAGTATTTGGCATCTTAATTTTCTTTATGTGAAGCTGTTGCATTGTAATTGAATTTGTAACAATGCATTGTTGATTTGGAGCTTATTTTTCACTCTCTTGAGTAGGTAATTGGTGAGTAGAATTTGATTACAATGCGGAAGAGACGCGAAACTGCGTCAGTAGCATCGAAAGGGTCGAACAGTGATGGTGATGGAAGTGAAAAACAGTCTAGTAATGATGCTGGAATTAGAACCGTTGTTAGTGTTGGAAACTCGAAGAGATCTTCAATTTCATGGCTGGCATTGTTCTTTATTATCAGTTATTCATGTTCAGCTATTTATCAGTATCAGTTCCAGAATATGCCTGTGCCTCTTACTGCAGAACAGGCTGGAAAGAGAGGTTTTTCTGAGGTTGAAGCATTTAGTCATGTTAAGGCTTTGACTGAGGTTGGTCCTCATCCTGTTGGTTCTGAAGCACTTCATCAAGCCCTGCAGGTTGGATTCTCCACTTTGTTAATTTTTACTTTCCAAAAGTTTTGTTGCATTCTTTGTGACTCTAAGTGTATGTTTGGTTTCACTTCTGGAGCAGCCAGAATTGATTCTGGACGTGTAGAATTGATTCTGACTTGTTTGGTTTCTCAAAAGTAGAATTGATTCTGCCTCCAGAATTGATTCTATAATTGATTTTTACACTCAAAATTTTTGTTCAACTCACTTTTACATGAATATATCCAAACATAAACCACTTTAACTTAAAATCAATTTTGGCCAGAATCAATTTTACAGAATCAATTCTATCAAAATCAATTTTCGTCACCGCAGAACCAAGTGAACTTGAACTTATTAAGTGTTATAGATGGTTTGGCTTTTAACTGATTCCTTTGATCTCATGAAACATGAGTAAGATGCATGCAATTTTGTGATCATGATATTAGTTTATTATATGTGTGAACTAGTGCAAGGATATCAACAATTTAGATAATTATGCTCATATTATATGTGGATGAATAAGAAAATAACTTGTGGATCCTGTTTATTCGTTATCCAACAACTATCAGGTTTAGATAAAAAGATATGATTTAGGAATCTATTAAGAACTTGAAAGTTTGATAATGAAATCTATATCATGTCATTTCAAATGGGATTTATCTGTTTTCATTACTTAAGTTACTGATTTTATTCAATGATCAAGTGTAGTAACAATAAGCTGTTCAACTGATTGTGGTCATTTCTTAGTCCATTGTCTGTTAATAATAATATACATTTATTTTAACATGTTTCCGACTGCAGTATGTTTTGACAGCTTGCGAAACTATTAAGAAAACAGCCCATTGGGAGGTGGACGTCGAAGTGGATCTTTTTCATGTTGAGTCTGGTTCAAATCGTCTGGTCAGTGGCTTATTTGCGGGGAAATCACTTGTTTATTCAGATCTGGATCATGTCGTAGTAAGAATCTTGCCGAAATATACATCTGAAGCAAGAGAAGAATCCATTCTGGTTTCATCTCATATTGATACTGTTTTTTCGACGTATGTTTTCTTCATCTATTATCTCCCTTATTTCTGCTTTAGAAAATCACTGTTGTATTTGTTTCTAATATGATGATTTTAGATTTCGGGGATGCATTTCACATGTGTTATTTGCTGCTAACCTTATAGCATTAATTTAACAGGGAAGGAGCGGGAGATTGCAGTTCATGTGTAGGCGTTATGCTTGAACTTGCTCGTGGAGTTTCTCAGTGGGCTCATGGATTGAAGAAAGGTGTTATATTCTTATTTAATACTGGTGAGGAGGAGGGTCTTAATGGTGCTCATAGCTTCATAACGCAGGTATGGAATTACTCGTTAATGCATCCTTTAGTAGTTTTCCTATTTGCTTCTCAGCTGATTGAAAAGCATGAATCTTGTTACTTATTATAAGACTGATGATGTTGAGATTAGAAGAAATCTTAAGCATAAGGTTTAAGGCTTAAAATCTATTACTGAGACGTTAACAGACTATATATCTAAATTATAAAAAGTTTATGGAAAATAACTTTGAGTTGTTCACATATTATCTATCTCACTCATTGATAAAGCACAATGATGCCTGAATGAAATTTGTTATTTTTTGTTCTTTTTTCATTATCTTTTAGTGTGGGAATTTCTCTCAAACTGTTCTAAATGTTAGAGTGGTTTACTTATTGGTATCTAAAACACAACTATTAAGTAAAAATTCTCATCTTACCATATTTTTAATGCAGCACCCATGGAGTAAAACTGTTCGTATGGCTATTGATCTAGAGGCCATGGGCATTGGAGGGAAGTCTAGTATTTTTCAGGTGTGTAAACTCAATTTTTTTCCAACGATTAGTTGTTTTAGTTATTCAACTTCCAAATCTTATCCTTTCTAGAGTTTGTTAAATTCTAACAATAATTTCGCGCCACTTGCATTTAGTAGGCTGGTCCTCATCCAGGGGCTATTGAGAGCTTTGCTTCAGTAGCAAAATATCCATCTGGTCAAACTATTGCACAGGTTTGCAAGTTTCCTTCATTATTCTTTTGCTCTATAGCAATTTATTTTTTTTCAATTTTTTTAACCTTCGCTCAAATTAACCAAGATTTATTATGCAGGATCTTTTTACTTCGGGGGTCATAAAATCTGCAACAGATTTTCAAGTGTACAAAGAGGTTGCTGGACTCTCTGGGCTTGATTTTGCATATGTAGATAATACTGCTGTATATCATACCAA
The DNA here is from genome assembly GCA_030408175.1 of Trifolium repens. Classification (NCBI taxonomy): domain Eukaryota; kingdom Viridiplantae; phylum Streptophyta; class Magnoliopsida; order Fabales; family Fabaceae; genus Trifolium; species Trifolium repens. The sequence goes on along the minus strand of CP125836.1, from coordinate 56,381,550 downwards.
GGTTTCCTTCTCTCCTTTCTGTTCTATTTTTTGGTTCTCCTTTCTCCTTTCTGATTTTGACCACTTCACGTTTGCCAATACACATCTTTCATATCTAATGACTGTAATAAAATGTTACCTTTTTCGTATTGCAGAATGACAAATTAGAGCTTTTAACGAAAGGATCTCTTCAACATCTGGGGGAGAATATGCTTGCTTTCCTGCTTCATGTTGGTGCATCTTCTCAATTTCCAGAAGACAGCTCAACAGAATCAAAGGAAGACATTAGCAATAACAAAGCCATATATTTTGACATTTTGGTAATTCTCGGTTTTCCATTTCTGTGCTTGTTATGCTGCCTTCATATCATTAGGCTCTAATGTATGGTAATTGTCTGATCTTTTCAGGGAACATATATGGTTGTATACCGTCAAAAGTTCGCTAATATGCTCCATAATTCAGTGATAATGCAGTCACTTTTAATATGGGTTACATCATTGGCTATGGGCGGTATACCAGCCGCAGCTTCATTGGCTTTATCGTGTTTGGGTGTTCTCCTCATGTGGCTGTTTTCCTTGGGGTTCTCCGTTCTTGTTGCCTTTCTTCTACCTTTGATATCTTCGTCACCAGTGCCATATGTTTCTAGTCCGTGGTTGGTGGTTGGATTATTTGGTGCACCAGCTATTTTGGGAGCATTGACGGGTCAACACTTGGGTTATCTTTTATTTCGAAAATATCTCTTGAATCTACATTCTAAGAGAGGACAATTTCCCACCATTATTCAGGCTGAACTTGTAAAGCTGGAGGCTGAAAGATGGCTCTATAAAGCCGGATCCTTTCAGTGGCTCATCCTTCTCATTTTGGGGAACTATTTTAAAATTGGGTCTTCTTACTTGGCTCTTGTTTGGTTAGTTTCTCCGGCATTTGCATGTAACTATCACTAACTCATCTTTGTCGTTGTTAGAACAACTTTTTTTTTACCTGCTACTAAATTTTGGTTGAAATTTCCAGATGGATTTTTTGAAGCAACACTAGCCCCAACCAGGTTACCAAAGCCACTCAAACTGGCAACCCTAGTTCTAGGGTTAGCCACACCAATTTTAATCTCTGCTGGAATTTTTATTCGGCTTGCTGCTACACTCATAGGGGGCATGGTTCGGCTCGATAGGTAAATAAAATTAGTGTTTTGATATTACTTCCGTACAATTTTTAGTTGTATTACAAATGTGTTATAACCCTGTGTTGGTGTGATAGCATGTGTCCTATGTCGTATTTAGGTTATGTCCCTATTACCATGCTATTATTATCGCCATAGCCATTTTTTCTATCTTCACTCTGCTTCCACTATCATCACCACCTTTACTCAGATGTATTCACATCCATTTTGTAACATAAAGGTAAATTTAAGTATAGTCGGCATCTAAATTACATTCATTACTGTGCAGGAATCCTGGCGGTACTCCTGAATGGCTGGGAAATGTTGTGATTGCCGCATATATTTCTGCTCTCTTGTCTTTGACTTTGGTGTATCTTCTTTCATACGTCCATCTTTCAGGTTTGTATGCTGTACTATATACATCGATCATTTGCAAGTAACATTGAAAATTTGAAATCTTACATTTGGTAACTTTGGTTTTCAGGTGCGAAAAGGACAATCACCCTAGCTAGTTTGTTGCTGTTTAGTTTATCACTTGCAGCTGTATTATCCGGTGTTGTTCCACCATTTTCTGAAGACACCGCTAGAGCTGTGAATGTAAGTTTGCATTTGTGTATATATTGTACCACCTCTGAGCCGCTGAACCGACAATAATATTTTTCACTTCATTTTTGTTTTCCAAATAAACATTTTACTATTGTTATGTACTTACAGGTCGTACATGTTGTGGATGCAACGGGAAAACTTGATGAAAGACATGCTACTGTATCATATGTATCTTTATTTTCTACGACGCCTGGAAATTTGAATAAGGAGGTAGAACAGATTGATGAAAGTTTTGTATGTGGTAAAGACAAACCGATTGATTTTGTTACTTTCTCGGTTAAATATGGTTGTCGGACATATAATGACGCCACGAGTGGTTGGAGTGAGGCTGATATTCCTACAATGCATGTCGAAAGTGATACCAAGGAGAATGAAAGAATTACACAAGTTTCAATCAACACAAAAGAGTCCGTTCGTTGGGTTCTTGCGATTAATACAAAAGAAATAGAAGATTTCAAGCTTACAGGTACCAACTGATTCTTCTTGTTAACAATAATATTTGTAGTTCGTGTTTGTCAATGTGTCCGTCACAAAAATAACTGTATCACAAAAATTTCATAATGGAAATGGATTTTCGTGCATCAATTAGAACGACAATACTTTTTAGTCGTTGTGTTGCTAGTTTTTTACTATATTTTAAGTCTTAATTTTAGCGTCTTTGATTGAACCTCAGATGCAAGGAGTTCTCAAGAGTTAATTTCAGAAGACGAAAAGAGCAGTGTGGATGGTTGGCATATAATTCAGTTTTCCGGAGGAAAGAATGCACCAAGATTGTTTGATCTGACTCTTTATTGGAAGTCGGGTTCGACACAAAGCACTGATAATGGTTCTCTCTTGAAACTTAGGACCGATGTGGATAGATTAACATCGATAACTGAACGAGTTCTTGAAAAGCTCCCACGCTGGTGTTCCTTGTTTGGCAAGTCTACCTCTCCCCATACCTTGACATTTTTGAGAAATCTTCCTGTTAACTTTTAAGAGTATTCTTCAGATTTAGTTGTACATGGCCAAAACAGATACGTGTTAATTTAATTTTTGCAATCATATCATAGGTTTTCTAATTCTTTTTAGTATACAATTTTCGTCTTACTTCTAAAAGGCAATAATGTTTTATTTTGAATAATGATGTGTTTGACATGCCTTTAATTATGGGTTAGAAACCAAGATCAAATGGTTAATGAGCTCAGAGCTCCCCTTAGGAACGAATTGTTCAGAAGAATCCGAATTCGATTTTTAATGGAAACAATTCTTTGTCTGACTTTACTTACCTCACGGCTGAATTCTGGATTACCAGGACTCATTCCCTGGTGTATTATTGTTTTAATTGCATACATGTTTAGTTCAAATGTGAATGATTAAATCTTACATCGATTATAAATCGTAAATTATAAATGCTTTCAATATTAGAGATATACCAAAAAAGATTTATATATCTAATGTTTTAAAACTTTATCTAATGTTTTAAAACTTTTATGCTTAATGTTTTAGTGGCTCATATACCTAATTTATTGCTCTTAGAACACGATGTATATGTGCTGCATTGTAGTAGTAGGCACTTGGAGAAGGTTTGTCACCATTCAAATGAGGTGGAAAATGCTAGGTCTTTCTACGTCCACGCTACACATGGATTGTTGTTTCTGATTTTTTCTTCTTCTTCTTATGTTTCTGATCACCATAAGAAAAAACCACACAAAAATCAGAAAACCACACAAAAATCAGAAAACCATATTGAAACACATGGTTTATACTTTGAACTTTGAAGTAACTTGCTTTTTTTAATAGTATAACTCTAAAAAATTTGTGATGGATCTCTTAATTTATCTCACATATTAATATTTTATTTCATTTATCAAGTAAAAAATTCCATCCTCTCTAAAAAACAATCAAAAGACTGCATCCTTTTCAAATTTAGCAAAGTTATTATCATCTTTCTTTTATTTATGAGTATATATTTTTTGAATAGTATTAATTTATCAAATCAACAATTATTTTAAAATGGAGAAAAATCTCTAAAAAAAATGGAGAAAAATTGTCTAATTTAATTTAAGAGTACATGACTATTTCACATACAAATTAGTGAGGGGAAACAGTCATTTTGGTCCCCGGTTCTGCAGCTCGCTGTCACATTGGTCCCTGACTTATGTAAAAATGCAAAATAGTCCCTGACTCTGCAGTCCGTTAGTCATTTTGGTCACTGACTCTGCAGCTCGCTGTCATTTTGGTCCCTGACTCTGCAGTCCTTTAGTCATTTTGATCCCTGCAGTCCGTAAAAATACTAACTGATTTCAGAGTCAGGGACTATTTTGTGTTTTTCCTTAAATCAGGGACCAATATGACAGCGAGCTGCAGAGTCAGGGATCAAAATGACTGTTTCCCCAATTAGTGAGTTGGGATAGTCTCAATTTCTCAAAAGAAATTTAGTTCCATGGTGCCTAAGTAACAGATGGTCCAATTGTTTGTATCTTACTAGAACAATAAATTTTATAGTGTCTCACATCTTTAGAGAGGGAAACTCGTGTGCGGATAGTCAGACAAATGTTGGCCTTGCTTTGGATACTCTTACATTTTGGAACGAAATTCCACATGTGATTAGAGATAGTTTTGAAGCCAATAGGCTTGGCAGACCCTTCTTTAGGGTGGTAAATATTTAGGGAGGTTTTGGTATAGTCCCCCTGCTATTTTTTGTATACATCTCTCACTATTTTCATATATATATATATATCTATCTGGTTTGGGGTAGTAGCTCTTTGCTACTCCTCTTTTTTCGGGAAAAAAAAATTTCTCAAAAGAAATTTAAGAATATATATAAGAAGAGAAAGACACAAAAATTGAATACTTCGTTAAATTTAAATTTTCTTTTTATCTCTCCAATGACTATTATTTTTCTTCTTTTTAAAAAATGGAGCTGATTCAACCCAAAATTAGAGAGTTTTTTTTTTTCTTTTCTTTTTTAACTATATGGTTTTTAATAAAAACCTCATGGTAATTTGAAATTTGACCGAGTGGTAAGTAAAATTTGATAAATATAATTGTTTATCTTTAAAATCGAATTTAAATTCTTTTGAATTTTTTTAGACGGAACTCATTAAACACTTAAACTAATCATTTAATTAGTTAGTTATTTTTTTTAATCTAAATCAAATATATAAATATCTTTTTGATGAAATTATGATAAATATTACCTTTTTTAATTAAAACTGTTTATATAACATGATTAAATTATTAATTTATAAGTACAAAGTTTATTTTTTGACAAAAATTTATAGTAACAAAGTTGCTAAGACACTATTGACTATTGAGGAAGATTAATATCACAAAATTAGATATTTATCTAATCATCACATTTCCAACAAAAACAAGAATGGGAAACAAAACAAAAATAAGAAGGCAAGGTTGCAGATTCAAGGAATCTATCTATCTAGTAACTCCTGTCTCTGATGAAGCTGTCAATGTCAAAGTGACCCCACAATTTTGGAAACTTGATAACTTAACCAACCAATTTGTTAACCAAACTTCTAATCTAAACCCTTCTCAAAGTGTTATGACTTTCTCTACTATTCTTTGTAACCTCCAACATTCTTTCTTTCAGCTCAAAGACAACCCCTCCACGAAATGCGGTCAATTCCACTTGGAACCTCAGTATCTCCAAAACCTATAAACACTTCAAAAATTTCATCTTTTAATATTAATTTTAAGAAATCAAATACTTCCCCATCTTGGGTTTCACCTTCATCTCATGAAGTCTCTATTTTCTCTCTATCTCAATCAGGTACCTTTTTTTCAATTTTTTTTAGTAGTATAATTTGCTCAAAATTTAGCTCTTTTCTATGAATTCAGTAGATGGGTTTGTTGAATTTGTTGTCAAATTATTAAATTGTTATGATTATGAATTTATGATGAAGATGTGAATATGTGAAATTCTTTAATTGTTTAAGGAATTCAAGGACTAATGGTTGAACATGTGAAATTTATCCAATTTCTTGCTAGCTGATGATGATGTCTGTGAAAATTGAAAGCATTGATTGGTCAACTTGTCTTATGAGAAATGTGAGAAAAATGAATTGAAGTGGAAGATTTTCAATTAGTGTTGTCAAGGGAGGTAGGTAGGTTTGATTGAAAAATGAAATATTGGAACACTATTACTACTACTGCAATAAAGGCTATTTTCACCGTGAGTATATCTCGGTTGGCAGGAACATTGCATGTAATATGCAGAGACCAGAGTTCAAATCCTGATACTCCCACTTATTCTTTAAAAGGTGAAATTCTTGCCACTAGATAATTTGACACACAAAAAATGTCAATGCTATTATTGGGTATATCACTCATGGTTACGTACAAGTTGTAAACTCTAAGTTCGATTAATAGAAAAGTACCGCAGCCACACTGCGGTTGGAGATATAGACACAATTGACTGAACTCTGTGATAGAATAGAACAAACATCTTGTGTTCTTTGTTTGTGTTTTCCACGTATCTTTTTACTTTTAAACGAGATCAGATGTTCTAACAACTATTCCCAAAATTATTTAAGAACACACAACTCTAACTAACTCCTCTTAATTTTACCTTAGCCATCTATGTGAGTTAAGGAGTAAAATCGATATATAGGGTTCTAGAAAATTTCCTACTTTGTGATGTTAACTTTGGTAAGAATTTAAAGTTATGGTGTTTGGATGTAGGAATATGCAGAGCCAGTCAAGTTGTTGATTTGTTTCCGACCGTGTCTCCCGACATTACTGTGAGAGAGGCGCGATTAGAGGACTGTTGGGAAGTGGCAGAGACTCACTGCAGCTCCTTCTTTCCTGAATATTCCTTTCCGTTAGATTTTGTGTTGAGGATGGATAGATTGGTGGCTATGTTAGCAGGATTCTCTTTACCGAATGGTTGCAAAAGAACCTGTTTGGTTGCTGTTATTGGAAATTCACTTGATCAAACATTTTTATTTGGAAGTGAAGATTTTAAAATTGCGGGTTTTGATGGAAAAGTAAGCCTCAACAAGGGTTATGTGGCTGGCATATTAACAGTGGATACTGTTGCAGATTTTCTACCTAAAAAGGGGCCGCTTCGACAGAGAAGGTGAGTTAAAACGAAAAAAATCTTATTCGATGTTTTATATTACCCTTCAAAATTATTAACTACTAATGTTTCTAATTATGTATTAGTCCATGTTAGATTATGTATTCATGTTACTAGTGAATCTTTGCTTATGCTGCATAAAAAATATTGTAGGACTGGAATTGCATACATATCAAATGTTGCAGTAAGAGAAAAATTTAGAAAGAAAGGAATAGCGAAACAATTGGTGGCTAAGGCAGAATCACAAGCAAGAAATTGGGGATGTCGCTCCATTGCATTACACTGTGATTTACGAAATCCTGCTGCGACGAAGTTATATGAAGGCCAAGGTTTCAAATCTATAAAGGTTCCGGATGGAGCTAACTGGCCTCAACCTAAAACTTCACCAGATGTTAAGTTCAACTTCATGATGAAGCTTCTCAACAGATCAGCAGTTTCTAAAACTAACTAAATACTTCCTAGGTAGATTTTTAAGGTTGTACAATGTAATGTATTTATGGGAAAAAAATGTAGTAAGACGGAACCGTCTATTTGGCATGTGTAAGTAAATTAAGTTATTAGAGAAAAAATCATTTTAAAACCTTTGGAATTGCACAGGTAGCAAGCATTTGTATAGTTAGTTATTTTGGCATTCATTCACAGACACAGTCCCAAGTTTATAAAGGCTACATCCTATACCCTACCATGATCATGAGTTATGCTGATTTTGTATTGAACTTCAATAGCAGCCAGGGTTGTCATTGCAATTTTAGTTTTTGTTTGTCAAGATAGAGAAGTTGAAAACCAATACATGATTCTTTCCGCAAATACCTAGTCCAAATGCGTATCAGACGAAAAGCATAACAAAATTATACCAGATAGATACTGATGACAAAGATGCGCGTTTTTATAGTGCAAAAAATAGAATCAAAAGTATTCCCAACACCTGAAAGAATCAAATTATGATCTTCAAATTTGTTTAATGCTAGTGTGTCCAAACCTGCAAACTCCGTCACAGCTGCAAGCGCAGCAAGTCCAACCTTCACAGCAACGCCATTACTAGGCGGCTGCAATAGTGAGTATGCTTATTTTGAATTAGTTGCAAACTCTTCATGTTTTTGTCCTGCTCCGATCTTAATCGTCCATCCATCATTACAATAAATTGAAATCAATTGCTGAGTTTTGAGCAGGACCCTCTAGTGGTTGGAAAGGAACCAATTCCCCTAAAATGCAGTAGCAATAAGCTGAGGAGGATTTCTAACTTATATAAGCTGAGATAAGCATGCACCTTAATACTTTTTTTTTGGTCAAATAGCTTAGTGGCTAGAAATTTCATTTTTAGGTGGATAAGTGGGATGACCGGGGCTCGAACTCCGACTCCCGCATATATAATGCAATGTCCAACCAATTAAGCTAAACTTATGGCACTAATAAGGGTAATGCTTCTGATTAAAAAAAAACTATATTGGTGAATTCACGAGAAAATTGTATCACAACATATAGCATTGCAATATTGAAAATAAAGAGAGGTAAAAATTGATTTCGGCAAGTTTTGAAGGAAGCTGCAATAAATCAGGAATATATGAAGATTTTTCAATTAGGGGTGTGCAAAATATCCGGTTAGAAGGCCCAAACTCATAACCTGATCCAAATCCGTTTTAAAAAATCCGGATTTTGGTATATGGTTATTAATCAAACCATTTTCACCTGGTCGGTTATCCATTCAAATTAAATTTTCGGATTTGGTTTAAATTGGTTATTATATCCTTTTCAAATTTGTTTTTGTCAAATAAAAAAAACAAACAAATATCTTCTTTTTTTTTTTTTTGACAAAACAAACAAATATCTTTTTTTTTACAATAAACAAATATCCTTTTATTAAAATTAATTGACGCACAAACCATCACCATGTGCGTGTGATCTCTACGATTATGATTTGCGATGAACCCTAAATCTCAAATCTACAATAATCTCTCCAATTGAACCCTAATCGACGATATTCTCTTTCAATCGAACCACACTCATTCTCTTCAATTGCTTCCAACCGCTAATCATGCATTCTTTCTTTCTCCATTCTTCACAATTAGTTAATTCAATGTGGAATCAATTTTTCTCATCTCTGTTCTTATTTCAGTAATGTGACGTTGCAGAAAAAAACTTTGTAATTTGTATTGCTTAATTGATTATAATGCGATGCATAAATACAAATATATACAGCTATAGTAAGTCACGATCCTAGAATCATGATGGTTGTGCACTATTTTTAGTAACAAAAGAAATCTAGAAGAAGGAATGAGAATGATCTTCTTCATATGTTTTTTTTTTCCATCTCTTTCAAGTTTCAAACACATATCAAAAGCAATTTGGCTTGAAATTGATTATTACTGCAAGAATAAAAAAGAAAAGTTTTTTTTCTTTTACAGTTTTTAATATGTTTTTCGTCTGCGTAAAAAAATCTCAGACCAAATTAACCGTTTATTAATCCAATTTTAAAAATAACCAGTTTAAAATTGGATTTAAAAAATAACCGCTTTTAAACCGATTTTATAAAAAATATCTGGTTATGTATCTGTATCCAAATTTACAACCGGTTATATAACCGGTTTATAAAAAATAATGGTTATGGTCATGTATCCAAATCCATATATCTGGTTTTGGTTTGGATATTGTTTGGTTTGACAAAATAACCGATCATGCACACCCCTATTTTCAATCACACAAATAGAATCATGTGAGATTTTATTTGAGTGTGACAATTTTAATCTGATACGTCAATTAAATCTAATGGTTATTATTTATAGTTCTCATTTTTGACAATAATTATCAGTTCTCATCGGATATACACTCCTATGATGCAGGGGTATTCCATTTGAGGGAGAGTACCGGTACCGAATACGTACCCGTATTTATGCCCATATATATACATTAGTTTTTCTAAAAATGCTGTACTCCGTACCGATCCGTACCCGCACCTAGGCAACACTCTTATGTTCTAAATAATAAAAAACATTGTGGGCCAAAATAAATATTTATTTACAATGTTAGGGTAAACGCATGAACCAAATTAAAAAGGTGTTAATTTTATAGAGTAAACCGCCAAATTAGTCCCTGACTCTGTAAAACAATCCTAAATAGGTCCTCGACTTTACAAATATTTTAAAAAGGTCCCTGACTTTGTTAAACTGTCAAATTGGTCCCTATGTTTAACCATTTATTATCAATTAAGTCCTTACATTTTACAACTTACAATCAATTTGGTCCTTAAGTTTATCCACTTATTCTCGATTTAGTCCCTAACTTATTTTTTGAAGGATTAATATGAATAAAATTTATCAGAGTCAGGGACCTTTTTAAAATATTCATAAAGTCAGGGACCTATTTGAGAGTGTCTTACAGAGTCGGGACTAATTTGGTGGTTTTATATTTAACGTTTTTATTATTTTTCGACACAATCTTAAAAGATTTGATTTGAATCCATAATTCTTGCGTACCACGTTACGTATTCTACAGTACTATATATAAACCCTCTAAGTAACCCTTATTTCTATAATCCTACTCTCGTTCTCTTCTCTGAGTTGTTGCGCACCTTCCTCCTTCACAAGGTAACCCTTTCATCAACGATTCATATCTCTTTCGTGCTCTTTTGATTACATAACATTATTATTAGATTTTTTTTTTTTTCTTTTTTTTTTTCTTTTTCTGATTTTGTTTTCAATTTGACCTAATTTGTTAGAATTTGTGTGCATATGTTAAATCCATATTCTGATATACACACTGTGTGATGATTGTTTTTTGGTTATGAATAAGTACTTTTATTTGTTATTAAGGAATAGGGTTTTGTATACATAACAGACATGAACATGTGATTATACTATAAAGATGTTCTTTTTTAGTTATATGTTTATGAATCAGTACTTTTTGAGTTATATGTTTTGAGTTATACTATAAAGATACTCATTCTGCTGTAACACTAGTTGTCTTTAACCATTGAATTGATATTGACTTATTGACTTGGATTGGGTATTCTGTTGTTGGTATGTTACTGATAGTATTTTGTTTTTTCTTTAGATTCATACTTATGCATTGCTTTCTTTGTTGAATCGGCTAATCTATTTTTCATGCGTTGTAGATAGTAATATTTTTGTGATTTCTTTTTCCTTTTATTCTTTGTGAGATCATACTTATGTACTGTTTTCGTTGTTGAATTGGCAGATCTTTTTGTTGTTTTAAGCTCTTTTAAGAACAAATGGGTAAGGAAAAGGTTCACATTAACATTGTTGTCATTGGCCATGTCGACTCTGGGAAGTCAACTACCACCGGTCACTTGATCTACAAGCTTGGTGGTATTGACAAGCGTGTGATTGAGAGGTTTGAGAAAGAAGCTGCTGAGATGAACAAGCGTTCATTCAAGTATGCTTGGGTTCTTGACAAGCTCAAGGCTGAGCGTGAAAGAGGTATCACTATTGACATTGCATTGTGGAAGTTTGAGACGACTAAGTACTACTGCACTGTCATTGATGCACCTGGACACAGGGATTTCATTAAGAACATGATTACTGGTACATCCCAAGCTGATTGTGCTGTTCTCATCATTGATTCCACTACTGGTGGTTTTGAAGCTGGTATTTCTAAAGACGGACAGACCCGTGAACATGCTCTCCTTGCTTTCACTCTTGGTGTCAAGCAAATGATCTGCTGCTGCAACAAGGTATTTAATTTTTAAGTATGAAGTTGCAAATTTGAAATTGTTTTTATAACTAACTTATGCAAGTACTAATTTTTTGTTCTATCTTGAACAGATGGATGCAACTACACCCAAGTACTCTAAGAGTAGGTATGATGAAATTGTGAAGGAAGTTTCATCCTATTTGAAGAAGGTTGGCTATAATCCAGACAAAATTCCATTTGTTCCCATCTCCGGTTTTGAGGGAGACAACATGATTGAGCGCTCTACAAATCTTGACTGGTACAAGGGTCCAACCCTTCTTGAGGCCCTTGACCAAATTAACGAGCCCAAGAGGCCATCTGACAAGCCCCTCCGATTACCACTTCAGGATGTCTACAAGATTGGAGGAATTGGAACTGTGCCTGTGGGACGTGTTGAGACTGGTTTCTTGAAACCTGGAATGGTGGTGACTTTTGCACCAACTGGACTGACTACTGAAGTCAAGTCCGTGGAGATGCACCATGAAGCTCTCCAAGAGGCCCTTCCCGGTGACAATGTAGGATTCAATGTTAAGAATGTTGCTGTTAAGGATCTCAAGCGTGGTTATGTTGCCTCAAACTCCAAGGATAACCCAGCTAAGGAGGCTGCTAACTTTACATCTCAAGTGATCATCATGAATCACCCTGGCCAGATTGGAAATGGTTATGCCCCTGTTCTTGACTGCCACACCTCCCACATTGCTGTCAAGTTTGCTGAGCTTGTTACCAAGATCGATAGGCGTTCTGGTAAGGAAATTGAGAAGGAGCCTAAATTCTTGAAGAATGGTGATGCTGGTATCATTAAGATGGTTCCCACCAAGCCGATGGTTGCTGAGACTTTCTCTGAGTATCCTCCACTTGGCCGTTTTGCTGTCAGAGACATGCGTCAAACTGTGGCTGTTGGAGTCATCAAGGCTGTGGAGAAGAAGGAACCCAGTGGAGGACCCAAGCCCAAGAAGAAGTGAACCGTGCAGGATCATTTATCTAGGGAAGTCTATTATTACAATAAATGGTCTTTGGGCCTTAATATTTCTGTTTCTTGTCTAGTTATAGTGTTTTTCAGATTTAGTGTGAAGTCTGCACCGTCATCTCGCAGCTGGTTTTCCCAGAACTGGGTTCTAGATCGACGGTGGCAGGACTATTTCCTTTTTGTTTTTATGCTTTGACTACAGTGAACACTTTAATTTTGTGAGCTGCTGAAATTTTTCTTTGAATATCAACTATTTATATTTGTGTTTATTCCTTGCGCATGATACGATTTTTATCTAGCTGTCAGCTGGTAGACCGCATGGCTTTTACCCATTTGGTCGTGGGTTCGATTCCCACAGACAGCAGCCAACATTGAATTCTTTTTTCAAGCCGATCACACTTAGTGAGACAGCTTGGTTGTTATTGTCTTATTGATGTGTCTGAATGCTTAGGCAAATATAGTTGCTGAAAATGTCAGGATCATTTTTTGAATCTCATTGTTTAGATCGTGATATTGTTTATCACTTGTATAATGCTCAGATTATTTGTTATTCTGGTTTTCCAAATTTTTAGAGAACATCATTTTAAAACCTTTGGATTTGCACAGGTAGAAAGCATTTGTATAGTTAGTTATTTTGGCATTTATTCACAGTCCCAAGTTTATAAAGGATACACCCTATATCCTACCATGATCATGAGTTATGCTGATTTTGTGTTGAACTTCAATAGCAGCAAGGGTTGTCATTGCAATTTTCATTTTTGTTTGTCATGACAGAAGTTGAAAATCAATATGTGATTCTTTCCGCAAAGACCTAGTCCAAACGCGTATCAGACGAAAAGCATAACAAAATTACACCAGATACTGATGATAATATGCTACTGATGCACGTTTTTTATAGTGAAAAAAGTAGAAGCAAAAGTATTCCCAACACCTGAAAGCATCAAATTATGATCTTCAAATTTGTTTAATGCTAGTGTGTCCAAACCTGCAAACTCCGTCACAGCTGCAATAGTGAGTATGCTCATTTTGAATTAGTTCCCAACTCTTCAAGTTTTTGTCCTGCACTGATCTTAATCCAAGAAGCTGAGATAAGCATGCACCTTCATACTTTACAAGGGCCTTATACATTCCAGGATTAGGGCTAATAGAATACATTCAATCAAATGTTTTATCATACACTTTAATCTTATATTTAGCGATCAGTTCAATCACTTATTTTATCAAACACTTTAGTTTAACTTTTCATCTATAAACTAAGGTCAATTATGAGTAATAAGATAAGTTTTCAACTATAAACTAACTTATGAACCATTTTCCAAAAAAAAGAATAAATCCATTTTATAATTTTTATAAGGTTTGTTATAGATTTTCTAAAAAATTATTTGTAACCCCAAATGAAAAGCTATTTCTAATAGCTTTTAGAATATTGGGTCCGTTTGAATTTGGCTAATTTTTAAACTTAAGAAAATAGTTTATGTTATATATAAATAAGCTTTTATGTGAATTCATAAAAAAATAATTTATGTTTGTTAATTCATAAGTTTTCACTAAAAAATTTTTATATCTTCAATTGTTTTCATAAACTATCTTGAAAAACTTATAATAATACATAAAAATTTATTTATTAGCATAAATTATTTCGCATAAACTCATAAATAAGTTAATCCAAACGGGCCCATTGTGTTTTTGTTTCTATTTTTATGTTCTTAATCTTTTATTGTAGACAAAGTCTTTTAAAGATCTCTAGAATTTTTTTTTAAAAAAAAACCACTTTCAAACACACCCTATGTCTAAACATACCAATGATATATTGGTTCAAGCGGCAAAAGTCTTGGTCCCATTAACTATGTGACTAAGAGTTTGATTCATGGATCATGCCTATGTAGAAAATTCGGTTGAGTGGGAAGAACCACTTTGTGTGGCCATAGGTTTCTCGATAGAGATTAATTATTGCTAACAGCAGTGAAAATTTCGCACTAATATCAGGGTAATCTAAAAATAATTTACTTTACATTCAACTCACTTTTAACCAAAATTAATATACCGAATCCATTCATTGAAAATCAATTTTTGCTTTGCTACTGCACAATCAAACATGCACTAACATTTTACTTTTTACTTTTTTTTCTTCTTTTCATACAATCTCAACAATCTTATGATGAGTCTCTTTCTCATACTCTTGAAATTGTTGGAACACAAATCCAAGATCAAGCCTTCACTAGCTAAGATCTTCTCTGTCAAATGCTTGACAGATACAGTTTTGCTAAACTATGTTCACACAATCACAATGTGTTTTGCTTCATACACACACACACACTGAATCTAAGAGAGAATGGGAGTATTTTGAAGAAAAGAGATTAAGAAAGAGAGGTAATTTTTGTGTGCACATTATGGCAAAACAGTCACAATACAACACTTTATACTAGTGTAGCTTGCACTCTAAGCAAGCCAAAAACTAACTCAACTAATCACTAACCTCTTTCTCTAATTGTAACTGAAACTAAAAACAGAAACTAACTACCAATAACAACCTAACTAACTTTTACAGAGCTGGTTAGGCAGTTACTTGGAACACAAGTAACAGCTTTTGGCTAAATTGAATTATTCACAACAGAAATTGCAGGATATGTTAGAGGATTTTCAAGTGCCAGTTGGAGTTTTAACGGAAGGAATCAAAGTGAGAACGTGAATGCAAATGCAAATGCAAATGCAAGTGGTCGTCTGGATTTTCTGCGTGATAGGGAGAATATCAACTCTAGAAGTGTGAATAATGTCGAGATTGGTGGGAATTCGAGACAGATGGATTTTGTGAGAGGACCTATAGATGAAGAGGAAAAGCGTGTTATGGGAGGTTATCTATACAAACAGTATCAATATCAGCATGATGCTGATATTGTTCATATAAAGATGCTAGGCAACAATACATTTGTTACAGTAACCGATTCTAAAGGAAATGTTAAACTAAGTGGCTCTGCTGGTTCATTGAAAGACTTGAAATCAGGGCAAAAGCTTTCTAGGTATGCTGCTGAAGCAACTGCTGAAGTGGTTGGACGAAGAGCTAGGGGTTTAGGTTTGAAATCTTCTGTTGTCATGAAAGTGAATGGATTTACTCATTTTGGGAGGAAAAAAAATGCAATATTGAGCTGGAGGGAGGGGTTTACGGATTCGAAAGGTGATAAAAATCCCATTGCATACATTGAAGATACAACTCGCCGTGCCCATAACGGCTGCAGACTGCCAAAGAGCCGACGAATCAAGTGAGTTTTATTTATATAGTTTATTTGACTTCGATGAAGACATAGTTTAGATGCAGATTTGGCATATGCTGTTTTTTTCGCTTCAGTTGATCATATTTTCATTACAACTTTGTTTCATATCTGTGTGTTTACATTTTGTACAATAACCAGAATTTTGGCAGAAACATCTACTGATAGGCTATGTAGTTTCAATTTGAATGTTTTGGAATTACAATAATCATCTAATCTTCTAATAACAACTTAGGAAAGAAAGATACCGAGGAATTCTCTTTACTAACCCACTCATTTAGCCTTCCATATCAGCTTTTCTTAGGGCATTTTTGACAAAGCACACTTATTTACTTTCACTTAAAAAATTCTGATTTCAAGTACACATTTTAACTTTCCAATGTGTTACTACTTTGCTACTACTAGATCATTTTGCATTGGTTAAATACACACTTATTTTATTTTATTTTACTAAACACTTTCATTTTCTCCAGAGGAAAGAAGAAAAAAGCAAACAAGTAAGTGCTCTTATCTTCTTTGTTCTCTCACTTTTGTTACATACATTTTTTTATTTGTACTATTAATCTTCATCATTTTTAATTTCCAGAAGGGGCTGATTGGCCTCAACCAAAAACCTCACCAGGTGTTAAGTTCAACTTCATGATGAAGCTTCTCAACAAATCAGTAGTTTCTAAACTAACTAGACACTTCCTAGGTAGATTTTTAAGGTCGTAGGGTGCGTTTGTTTTGGATTTTTTTGAAAATAGATTTTGTAGTATTACATAATTTTGTGTAAAAAAAATTTACAAAGAAACTTTTTATAAAAGCTTCAAATGAAAATTTGGTTTGAATAGTTATTCTTAAAATGTGATTTTAAGCATTTCATTGTTTTATTGAAAATTTTTTTTGATATCAAAATTTCGAAAAAATCATTTAATTTGAAGCTATTTCAAATGGATTTCCATAAAAATCATTTTTGAAATACAACTTTTTCAAAAAATTATGATTTTGACTATGTTTTGTTCTTCAATAATGTATGTTTATGTTATATGATGTCAAAATTAGTATTTCAATTTAGAAAAAATGAATATAAAAAAACTTATAATATTTTGAAAAACGATTTTACAAAATTCATTTTCAAAAATACAAAGAAAAAATCTATTTTTTTAAATCTAAAACAAACGCACCCGTAATGTATTTACAGGAAAAAATCATTTAAAAATCTTTGGAATTGCACAAGTAGCAAACATTTATATAGTTTGTAAACTTCAATAGTAGCAAGGGGTTGCCATTGCAATTTTAATTTTTGTTTGTCAAGACAGAGAAGTTGAAACTTAAAATGTAGTGTGACAATTAGCAGAGACAAGCATGCGCTTCATACTTAATAAGTGTCTTTTCCAATTTTGGATTAGAGTTAGTAGAATACATTCCGTCAATTATTTTATCAAACACTTTTTTTTTTACAAGTTTTATCGACCATTTTAATCTTATACTATTTAACAACGAGTTCAATCAATTATTTTATCAAATACTTTAATTTATAACCGATTAATTAACTTTTTTTTCTATTAATTGTCAATAGATCAATTATGAGCAATGATCTAATTTTTCGACATTTATGAACCATTTTCGAAAAAAAGAATAAAATAAAACTAGCTTGTAAACCATAAGAAAGCTAATTTTAGCCTATGTTTGTCACATTTTGTTCCCATAACTCAATTGATGAGATATTCGCATATTATATGTAGAGACGTAAATTTGAACTAAGAATCTTCTATTTATTTACCTCCGAAGTTAATTTTCTTTTTTTGACTCAACCGAAGTTAAATTTTTAATCACTAGGCTATTTGGAAAAAAAAAACATTATATTTATAGAGAAAAAAGAATATGCATAGACATTGAAAAATAGTTTTATACTATCAACCAATAACAACTATGTTTTCTACGACATCAACCCACTTAACCCACTTTTTTTTTATATGACACGGAATGTTAAAAATTTAAAGGACATGCATTGTCGATGTAAATTAACTTTATACTGACAACCAATAAAAATGTTTTAACTTTTCAAAAAAAAAAAAGATTAAGTTGGGTGATTTGACGGAAACTATAGTCATGACTGGTTTACGATGTAAAATTATTTTATACTACTTATATTTTTTATTTATTCTCTATTTAAAAACAAAAGTAAAAATAATTAAGAATATACCTTATTATTGTTCTTGTCTTACTTGTGTTACTGTATTGTGGAAGGTTAGAGAAGAAGTTAGGCACATCCATCCATCATCTACTACCTCAGTTTCTCCGCTCTGCAACTTAATTTCATCACATCACCTCACATGGCAGGTCAATTTTTACTCCATTTCATTCCTTTCTCTCTATTTCCATTTTTTCATCCAATTCAATTTCTTACCATGATTGTTGAAAAAACATGTTTTTCTTTTGCCCCAATATTCTATGATTAGAGGGTAGGCTTTAATATTTGAATTTCATTTTTAATTTCAGCAGAATTTAAAAGACTATTGATTTTGGAATTCAAAGTGTTCATTTGGGTGTTTCTAGAAACTTCATGAAATTCTTGTTTTTCTCTATACTTTAACAGCAATAATAACAACTTCAACTTGAGATGATGTCTCATTAATGAGGCTATAAAACTGAGAGAGGTTGAAAGATTTAATTAAATTTGAGTCCAAAAATCTGATAAAGGTGTAAATTTTTATATGCAGCAATATCAGGGAAGATTGTCCAAAATGTTTTTGTGTCACAGTGCTGCCAACAGAATAGACAGTCGTCGAGTCGAAGGGACTATTGTGCCCCTTATATGCGCAACTCGCTTCCCTCTCCTCAAGGGAAGTTGACATGGAGTAGCTTCTCTTCCATGCAATTGCGCACATTATCGAAACCTCAGAATGATTTTACTTTCCGGAGAAATATTCTCTGCAATGGTCTGTTCTAGATTCTTATTATCATACAGGTTCACATTAAGCGAAAAACTTATATATATTATCTGCAATGGTCTATTTTAAAATTAAAATATGGCTTATATTTCAATCTTCCTTCCGAAGCTGTTTATATATGTGTGTGTGTGCGCTAATGTATCCTTATTGGTACTTTTGTTGCAGCTTCTGCATCTTCTACTGTAGTGCCATATCTTGACAAGACTGATTTTCTAAAGCTTCAAAATGGCAGGTCAGTACCACTTGACTACAAGCATGGCGCATGCTATTAAGTTTACGTTGCTAAAAATTCTGCTTCTCTAGTGGCATATCTTTTTCACTTATGCATTACTTATAAATGATGTTAATTTAAATAGTGACATACGTGGTGTGGCTCTTGATGGTGTTGAGGGAGAGGATGTTAACCTCACTGAACCTGTTGCTGAAGCAATAGGAGCTGCTTTCGCTGGATGGTTAGTGGAGAAAAAGAAAGCAGATGCTTCTCAGCATTTGAGAGTTTCTATTGGCCATGATTCCCGGATATCGGCCAAACTACTGCAGGTCTAGATTGTTCCTCATATCATTGGTTAAGTTTTTGCAATCTTGAAACTCTAAAGAGGCTTTGTTGATGACTTGATTGTGTCAAATTTTATAATGGTTTTGAATAGAATTCCAATGTCTCAATTAATTGCATATTTTTCTATACATGAAAGATGGAATGAACTATAATAATTTGAAAACCTATTCCTTTTATATCGTTGTTGTCACTTGCATCATCGGAGACTTTCATAATGCAGAATCTTTCATTTTGTAAATTTGATTTTGCCATTATTTAGTAGTTTGAACTTTGAAGTGAATTGAAAGTATTGTTATAAAAAATACTTCTGTTTACACGTTTCCTTGTGTGAGAGCATGTATATGTTTGAATAGTTTGATATTTTTTATTTTAAAACTGATTATATATATGATTATCAACTTATCCAATTTCAGAATGCAATTTCTCGTGGTCTTGCTGGTGCTGGCCTAGAAGTTGTCCTTTATGGGTGGGTGACATTTACTTTTTTGCATCCATTATTTTATTTATATCCTTTTTTGTTTTTGCACTAGGACTGATATCGGCAGTTGTTGTGAACTCTAATGACTGCAGTCACCTGGCCAAGTAGATTTCTATTCATCGATACTGTTTTTTAGGATATACTACTCCATCCACAATTATAAGCAAAAGTCTTCTTCTTACATCCAGTTATTCAATGAATCTGAAAATTGGATTTTTGCTAGTGTTGAATCTATTTTCTGTTAATCCTGTTAGTGTCTGTTTAAACTTTAAAGTCGTCATTAGCTTTTAACTGTTGTCAGCAGTTACAGTTAAGTCTAACGGTGTTTTATTTCTGCCCTCTATAAATAGAGGTGCAGAATGTGTTTTTCATTCTGAAGAAAGTTCACAATGTACCACTCAAATTTTCTCTCAGAAACCCTTTATTCTCATACTTTGTTTCTCTTTCTCACTTTTTCTCGACAATATCAAAATCTATTAGAATCTGTCAACACTTAACCATTCAATAAGTTCAGGGGGTCCGAGTCCGACATACTACTTGTTTTTCAATTTTGATAAATCATAAATGTGACTTTCATTTGATGATTTTCGTTGTGGTAGCTATTATTATTGTTATTGTTATAATTATTATTCTAACTATTTTAGTGGTCTAATGAATTTATACTATTGTTTTCTTTGTAGATTAGCATCAACGCCAGCTATGTTCAATAGCACACTCACAAAGGATGAAGCATTTTTATGTCCTGTTGATGGGTCCATTATGATAACAGGTACATTTCAAAGTTGTAGTCAATTGACATCTTGCTAGTGCCTTGTTGAAGACCTTAACTTACTTTCATCCATGATGTTTAGCTTGTGTCTCTGAACATTTCCTTCTATGTAAACGCCCTTTTTACTGGAACTGTGATAATGAATTTTTTAGAATATCTCCGGTGGGGATCATAATGTGAAGGAACAATTAATACCAAAAGCATGAATAGTTTTCACTTTTAGGGGTTGCAAATGGCAATTTTTAGTGAACTTTGATATGAAGTCGTGTATTAATTATTAAATGTCCGTGTCTGTGAACAGCAAGTCATCTGCCTTTCAACAGAAATGGATTCAAATTTTTCACAAATGGTGGTGGTCTTGGGAAGCCTGACATCAAAGATATCTTAGAGCGGGCTGCAAACATATACAATCAATTTACAGAAGAAAGTTTGAGGCTTTCCGAGAGTGTGGCTTCATTATCTACTAAGACAGTTGATTACATGACTGTGTATACATCTGATCTAGTAAAAGCAGTTCGCAAAGCAGCTGGAAACATAGGTATGACTTTGCTAAAGTAAAAATTAATAATCAATATGTTTGGACATATAATTACTACTAGATTGTTCTTTAAATAAAGTGGAGGTATAATGTATGTAACTCTTAATTGATAGACATATTTTCTTTATGATTCAGTTTGTTATTGTAGAAGTTAAAGTTCTCTGGTTTTATCGATTTTCCGAATATTTTGATCTCATTCGTTGTTCTTTTTTCTGGCATTATCTGCCCACAGAGAAACCATTGGAGGGTTTCCATATAGTTGTTGATGCAGGCAATGGAGCAGGTGGTTTTTTTGCGGTAAGTTGCCTTTAAAATCTCTTTGCATTTCCTGGTTACGGTTTTTGACTCTTGGATTGAATTTGATATTTAATTTTATTTTTTGGTGAATAATAGGCAAAGGTGCTGGAACCTCTTGGGGCAATAACTTCTGGCAGTCAATTTTTGGAGCCTGATGGTAATAACTTTATTTACGGGAATAATTTTGGCTGTGTATGGTATTAGGATTTTGAATAACAATGCCTTCTTTATTCAGGCTTGTTTCCGAACCATATCCCTAATCCTGAGGACAAGACAGCAATGAAAGCTATAACTAAGGCTGTCCTTGATAACAAAGCTGATCTTGGAATTATCTTTGATACTGATGTGGACAGGTACATATCTTCTTATTAATCGGTTTCACTGCCTTTGAATTTGCTTAACATCAATGACTTTCATCTAGATCTGCTGCTGTGGATTCTACTGGTCGTGAATTCAACCGGAATCGTTTGATTGCCTTAATGGCAGCTATTGTTCTTGAGGAAGTAAGGCTTTTATTGTTATTTGTATCTGGTAGTTTGTTTTAACCTTACACTTCTCTGTATATCTTAACCTGTTTCCTTCTATCGTTTTTGCGTAGCATCCTGGAACAACCATTGTCACAGACAGTGTGACTTCTGATGGCCTGACCACATTTATTGAAAAAAAACTTGGTATGTATAAATTTAAATTGGCACGAAATTTATTCTATCTCTCCCTCCTCTCTTAAAGAATTTATCATAAGCCTTTATTCTCTTTCTTCAATTCAATTTGAACTGTAAATTACTTTCAACTCAGAAATAATTTTTTTACACGTTAATGCTATTTTTTATCAGGTGGCAAACATCACCGGTTCAAGAGAGGCTACAAAAATGTGATTGATGAAGCTATTCGTTTGGTAAAAATGCTATTTCAAATTTGAACCTTTTGTATTTTCTTTCTAAATTTATCCTAAATGGGTCCTTACTCCTTACAGTAGAAGTCGGATAAATTGCAAAATAGAAGCAATCTGACAAAAACTATGCACGCTAAGATACTTGGCTTATTTGGTTTCAAAAAATGTTTTTAAGAATTTGCACAAAAATTATGTACTAATCGGCTAAATTTAGTGTGAGTATTGTTTTCACTATTTTCTGTACAAATGTTTGAATACAGTGAACAAAGTAAAAACAATGTAGCATTTTTGTAACTAAAAGTAATCAAAATATGAAACGAAAACTGAAAGAGCTTCTATAATGTATTTTTCGTCTTGTTTCTTTTTATACTGTGTTAGCATTTGAATTTCTTATTTTCGTTACATACGCTAAATATTTAACTATGGAGGCAATATTGCTTACAGAACTCTACTGGTGAGGAGTCACATCTGGCAATTGAAACCAGTGGACATGGAGCTCTTAAGGAGAATAATTGGCTTGATGATGGTGCGTACCTAATGGTAAGCGTTTATTGTAGACTTATCGTGTAAAAGTTACCAAATTAAACTGTTAAAGAACCACTCAACTATAAGTTTAAGCTATTAAAAAAGAGCCCCGAGACTTGTTTTTACAATTAGAACTACAACACATTGTGCAGGTCAAGATCTTAAATAAACTTGCTTCTGCAAGAGCTTCTGGCGTAGGTGGAGGTAGCAAAGTTTTAACTGGTCTAATAGAAGGGCTCCATGAACCAGGTTTTTCTGTAGAACTGAGATTAAAGATAAACCAAAACCATCCTGATCTTAAAGGAGGGTAAGTTGTCGTGTAACGGTTCTCTGTTAGCATTGATCCATATGTTAGTTTTGAGTTCACTAACATAGTGACATGCCATATCTATCTTTTAGATCTTTTCGTGAGTATGGTGAAACTGTGCTGAAACATTTGGAGAATTCTATTGGCTCAGATCCCAACCTGCAAAAGGCTCCTGTAAACTTTGAAGGGGTATGCTTATATCTGTGTTTTATGCTTGTTTAACTAATTAACACTAATCATAACTTTTTCATCGAGAAAATATACTATGACTATAACATGTTCCGGAGTTGGAAGTAGCACACAATATGATGTATGCAAATTTCTAATATGCAATAATTGTTATGATGATTTTGTATTTCTATTATAAATTATTATAGCTTGTCTGTTCTAATATTCAATCAGATCCGAGTTTCTGGCTATGGTGGATGGTTCCTTCTTAGACTATCACTCCATGATCCTGTACTTCCCCTTAACATTGAGGTAAAAAATAAAAATACCTTTGTGTTGGAATTTTTATATGCAATATTTGAACATTGCAACTAATTAAAAATGAACATACTTGTTACTGTAGGCACCTAGTAACGAAGGTGCTGTTAAGCTTGGACTTGTTGTGCTTGCAGCTGTAAAGGAATTTGCAGGTTTAGATACATCAGCCTTTAACAAATTTTTAGGATCATAATTTAACACTTTCAGGTGATAGGAATGTTTTTGCTTCTTATTTCTGCATCATACAAAGAGGCTCTATTTGCTTATAGCAGCAAGTTTATGGTTTCTAATCTTGATTAATATTTTATAAAAAAAGTCATAATCTACAACCATATGGGATATGACTCTTTTAAGAGAGTGGTCAGTGTTGTTCAGCATTAGGCATATTAGAGGTTTCTATGATGGAATTTTGTGATATATTCGATTTTGAGAGTAGTGTCGTCGATATTTGTGGTGTAATTTTGCTGTTCTTTGCGTCGGATGTTATTGAAGTCTCATACATGTCTGGACTCGAAGTTTCAATCAACAGGATATTGTTTTTTATTTGAGTAAAGAAGCATCTATTAGTTTTCAATTTCTATGTTTTGACAAGGAAAAAAAATGGAATTGCAAACCCTACTAACGTGAAGTTCAATCCAAAATCAGCAGACCTCGTGATATTGGTAGGGAGTAGTGGTTTGTAAACTTTTTGGATAGAAGTTATACATTTTGTAGGGAATGGTGGTTTCTAGGGTTTGTCTTATACAGGGGCGGTTTTATAACTGTTGCAATATATGCTACTAGCTTGCGCTTGGAAAACATATAAGGTCGATTTCTAACTGTCGCAAAGGCAACTGCAATTGTTGCATCGACGGTTTTAGCACTTCACAAATTGTTGTTGCGACACACAAATCGTTGACCATTCAAGAACAGTCACAAATTAGAATGAAATTAGATGGCCGATTGTTCTATTTTTTTGTTTAGAATTCTTTTATTTTCTGTATTAAAGGGATTCTATTTTTGCTAAAGTGAAACTCTTCCCAATTTTAGGAACAAAACACCGCGACAGTTGTCAAAACTACCGCGTAAACCATCACAAATGTAAACTAGTTTTGAGATTCATGCATTCGCTAGGGTCTATTGACTTTTATTCGATATTTAAATTCGCCATTATAAAAATTTATTTAGAATAAAATACTTGTGAATAAAATATTTGTGATCCGTGATAGACTTTTTCATAGTTGCGAATGATCATATTACTTGTCATCTCATGAACAAGTTTACTCTCATTCTTGCTTTAGACGTTCTGCATAAAGATGCCTTTGTATTTTACGTCATCTTGTGATTGTGTTCTCGCACAAATGGTATGCATTCATACTCCACAACATAATAGATAACTCCTCAAATTTTATGGACTCTCACACTTCTTGGATTTGAATCTTGATGCCTTGACGTTTAAACTTCTTGTAGTCTTTGTTTACACCACCTCATTCACATTCTAATACAAGAAATTGTTTTCTTCTATTCCCCTAAGATCTGACTTTCTAATAACAATAGAAAAATCTAACTTCACTGCTTCATATCGAGTCCATGTCAACAATTCAATTATTTATGAAGTAAATTTATTAAGTGGTGAATTGTTTAACAAAATCAATTGACTCTGCAAATGGATGTGCAATTTCAGGTTTCAGAACATGAACCAATTAATATGGTTTTGAGGTGTTGTTTAAGTGGTTTTGAGTGACACAGGTTGAAGAAGGTGATGAGTTTCAAAATGTTCTAGGAGTCTCACATCGAGTATATCAAAGTGCTTATTGTGGTATTTAAGTCATGAGACTTCTCCCACCTATTTAACTAGTATGTCTTTTTAGTTGGGCTCTTCACATGTGGTTAAATCCTAACAATTGATACTTTTAGTGAAAGTTGGACCATGAAAAAGACTACCTATAGATTGGATTAAAGTGCTCCACAGAATACTATCATAGATTTAGTGAAGCTGTCGAAAAGGAAAGGGCTATCCTTGGGTTAGTGCCGATAAAGTGAAAATCGACGTGGACACCGGTTCTTAAAGAGTGTGGCCATTTTAGAAGTCTCACGTCGAGTATATCAAAGTGCGCAATGTGGTACTTAAACCATTACACTCTTCCATCTATTGGATTAATCTTTTAGATTGAGCTCTCCTAATGTGCTTAAGTCCTAATAATTGATAATTTTATTAAAAGCAGGAACATGAAAATGACTACATATAGATTGGATTAAAGTGCTCCACTGGAGTATAATGGATGAGTGAAGCTGTCGAAAAGGAAAGGGTTATCGTTGGGTTAGTGCTGATGGAGTGAAAGCCGGCGTGGACGTCAGTTAAAGAGTGTGGTAATATTAGGAGTCTCATATCAAGTATATCAAAGTGCGCAATGTGATACTTAAACCGCTTTCACCTATTGGATGAGCTCTCCTTATGTGTTTAAGTCCTAGCAAAATGGAGAGCACATATTAAAGCCGGACAAATTTCATCTAAATTTTGAAAGGGGATAAATTTGATAAAATTGTATATTTTGGGGGCGTTGAAGCACAGAGGGGAGGAGAAATTCTCATAGTATAGATGTGTATAGATAGATAGATAGTATGTGCCCTATATTTAAAAAGTGTTGGGCCATTTATTTTTCAAATGGTGATTTATTATTAGCGCCTTGCTTTTGCTTTTGCTTATACACCCTCTAGTGAGTTTTATTTTTTATCATGATTTTTCTCTTAAAGGTCATCCACAGCTGTATCAAATCACTCATTAGGGCATCGTTTCCTATGTAATTGTTTTTTTGTAAGGATGATTTTTTAACGGTAAATATGTTTCTTTTATTTTAAACATGAAAAGTGTACGAAGATAATACATTACATCTAAAATAAGCATAACGTCCCTTTTGTAAGTTTATTTTCAATTTATTTATCACTTTTCGAAGTAAACTCCCATAAACTATGTTTTATAAGCTTTGAGTGTTAACTTCTAAAAATTATAAACAATTATAGAGTTTACTTTCAGTTTCAAGAATAGGAAATATAGATTTGGAAAGTTAATTTTCAAAAAGAGCTTGGAGAAGAAAATAAAATTAGCTCATTGGACAAGGTGTACATAATATTATATATGTTAGCTGATAAATATTTGTTCTTCACTGATTTTATTGTAGTTTTCTTTTTTCCGAGTTTTTAACCATCTTTGCAATTAAAAGTGTGTTGATTCATTGAATAATTGATGTATTTGTTTTATATTATATGTCAGATATATCAATTATTTAAAAAAAATTAAAAAATTAACCGTCTCTTATAAAAAGGACTTGAATCGAATAATATACTGTATAGCATATAAGTTATATTCACATTTTAATAGGTATACAAAATCAATCAAATAATAATTGTGTAGACTCGGTCAACCTCATTCATATATGGACTGATGACAACCCAAAGCAAATTCACATTCATGTTTGAAAAATGGTGCTATTTATTGACTTATTTTTGGGTACCAACTTTGAGTCAACCAATATGAACAAGCTTGTTCACTTCAATGTTATCTTGTTTTATTTTTATTTTTACCAATTAAAAAATGAATAATTGAAACAAAATATCAAACCAGCTGAATTTGACAATCCCCATGCAAGTGGGAAATCTTGATACTTACATTTTTAGTTGACTTATGAAGATGTCATTGAAACCACTTGGGATCTGTGTTTGATCCTTAAAAATAACATGGCAGAGTTAGCCAACTAATTCCAACCTCTTATAATAAACCAACATTAATTAACATTTCACGTGCAACACTTATAACTTAGGATTAAATTAAACTAATGTGTGCATAGTAATCTTAATTTTGTCCAACACTAAAACACAAATTGTGGCGATGTTGGGGGCATGAAGTAGTTGAATTGAGCTGTGTTTTTTGACCCGTGTATAGAAGAAATTTGTATAGAAACAACATTACACTCATACACATATAATAATATTCAATTATTCACACACATATATACACAATCACACACATTGATTATTTATGTTAAAAATGAAGTTCATGTGACAAGGGAATTAATTGAGGAGTATACTTATTAAGCTATAACTGAGATCCCAAGCGATCATTTACTTTTGCTTTTCCTCCAACTGCGCCATACTTGGGGATCCAAACGTGTATTTCAAAGCTACGTACTAGTATTTCTTTGCTTTAAAAATGAAAATGAAAAGCACTTAAGTATAGAGATTAATTGAAAAAAGAGACATTTTAATTTTACAACAAGAAACATTACGTAAGAAAATAAATTTTACAATTATTACTTGTGCCAAAAAAACTTACAATTACTAAATATTATTGTAAATAAAAAGTTAAAAACTATGTACGTTTTATCTTCTTTTTAATTAGCTAGTACTAGTACTAGCTAGGTTTTTTTTTTGCTCAATACTAGCTTGCTAGACTAAAAAGAGTTTAGGTCTTTTGTTCAATACATTAGTATACACTTACTACAAGAAATATGATTTTTTGCAACAACTTTTTTTGTTAAAAGTTGTTACAAGTCGCTGGCAAAACTATCCAAAATAGTTTTGCCAACGACCTGTAACAAAAAAAATTGTTGGCAAAAATCATATTTCTTGTAATGTGCTCGTTTTTTGATACAACTATTTGACAATGCTAAATTTTAAACTTATAATTTATATAGGTTTATATTAAAAAAAAAAGGCAAATGTTAACTAGTGCCCCTAGGGCACTAGTTAAGATAACAAAAGTAGAAAATTATTATTGGAGAATGTGCAGTTAACTTTTCCAAAGTAAAAAACTTGATAATTTCAATGCAAAATTGTTTCTTTTAGTATCCTTAACTAGTGCCCCGCCCCGGGGGCACTAGTTAGCAAGACCCAAAACAAAAACTACTATTGAATAACAATTTCTTCTAACGAGCTTATAGTTTATCATTTTTTCTTTCAATTTTATTCATGTTATGTTACCTGCAAAAAATAAAATATTGATAATCATATTTTTTTTATGCCATTTCATATTTATAATATAATTTAATTGTTAATTTTATTACCACAAATTCAATTAGTTAACTTATCTATTACTCCTATAAACTAATTATTCATAAATTATAAGTTATAAACTTATTCTTGGAAGTGGCTTTTGGCTAGGAAATCAAATTCGCCTTGCTTGTATTATGAGTGGTGTGTTAACCCTCTAGATTGTATTGGTAGGGGATTGTAAGGTGTGGTGTTATTTTTTCCTTTTGGCTGTCTCTTTTGTTTAGGCCTTTCTCTTAAGTTTGAGTATTTTCGTGTACTTTTCCCGAATGGGGTGAGTACGTCTTGTACTTTTTCCTCATGTTTCGCTATTTGTTTAATAAATAAATCCCTTTGCCGTTTTAAAAAAAAAAAAGTTCATCGTTATTTTTGCAATGCTCAATAATTTTCCATCGGTGGGCATTATTATTCAATAATAAAAAAAACATGTCCTACCTTTACAATTAAACAATTTTCCTTCCAACTAAACTTTTCATATAATTTTCTTGTCAAAAAGCAAAGTCACGTCCATGTGGTTTTCTCCAAATGCCATCGCCTGATTTATGTTGTAATAATATCACGCTGCATTTATTTTTATGTGATTAATTTTTTTTTAATAAGAAACACTAGCTATAATAGTAATTAACTACTAATAATCATTGGTTTTGTGAATACCCTGGTCCATCCCAAACAGCCTAGCTAATAGTACTAGTACTACAAACAAAAATTCACCATTGCAACTCTTTGAGTGAAACAATTCCACATTTTTTACTAATCAAACAAGTTCACATATTTTCTCTCAACAACCAAAAACAATTATTTTTTATATTTAATATATATCATCAAAATCCAACTCGTGATTTTTTTTTTCTTTTTTAGGATTAAATATACACATATAGGTCCTATCTTATTAATGAATAAATTTCATCATTCATAGGACATCTGTCTTTGCTTTTTAGTCGTACCTAACACAATTGATGTTGGAAATTTTTGGTTGTTGTTGTTATCACAATTATTTGATTATTATTATTATTATTATTATTTTTTCTTTTCTATAAATAAAAGATTCTTAAATTAGATACTCTTGCAACTAATGCACACGGTTTGTTGTCCAATTGTGAGGTAATGTTGAAAGCTTCATACGGAGTCTACAACAAGTTGTAGCTATAGCTTTCAAGCTAAAATCCTTAATAAGAGCTAAATTGGCTGATTTTGGCCTACATTGTGATTTTTAACTTTAACTCAATTAATTGAATAATTACCCAAAATATTGAAGTATTGATAATTTGATATATCATTGTCTTAATGCTACAAATATATGTCCTATTCCTCGACCATAACTGAGAGATCACTAATATGTGGGCCATGCTTTTCAGTGAAAATTAAAAAAAAAAAAAAACTTAAAAGAAATGAGTTAGTAGTACCATCACTGTTTGTTTTTTTATTTGGGACTGCAGTTGCTGATTAGTTGACTGTCTCCCAAAGTAACTACAAAACAAGTAAGTAATTAATTCACTATTTCTCCTTCATGCATAGTACTACGAGTAAAAACATAATCACTTGTTCAAAGAATGGTGAAAACTAGTAGTAAAAAGAAATGTATATTTGGTGTATGATTTGATATGTGGTTACAGTGAGTCATCGTATATAATTTTAGTAAAAATTATTTTTTAGAATTTAATAGCAAAATTACGGTGTTAGCATAATTTTCTTGTGTTTGATTTTGCAGGGTAAAAGTTGATTTTACAAAATAGTTTTTTTTTTTTAAAAAAATTTAAAAATGAGTTAAATGCGAAATATTTATGTACACTGCTGCAAAATTTAAACAACAAATAAATTTAATTTCAAATAAGAATTAATTTTTGAGACAAAATTGATTTTGAATTAATTAAAATATTGTAAAACTAACTTTGTTAAAAGCGAAAACCAAATATTTAAAATCAATTTTATGCTTTGAGAATCAATTTTACCTCCAATAAAATACACTTCAATTTTTTTCAATTTCTTCCTAAAAAGATATGGTGACCCTTCAACATACTCTTCTGATTCTTCATTATAAAATCAATTTACAAGTTTTATAGGTCTTAAGAAAAACAATTGTACGTAGTATTACATTTGTAAAAAAATGTGTTACCTAATAATTACCTTTAAATTATTGATATCTTAAGAAATAAATAAAAAATATGTTTCTCACATGTCATAGAGTATTTTTTAATGCACATAGAATTTAAAAAAGAGTCTTATATTAAGAGAAAATAAAATCTCAAAAGTAGATCTTATAACAAGGAAAAATGGGGGAGTATATATATATATATATATATAATTAGGGGTATAATTGAATCGGTTTGGATCGATTTTGAGTGAATCCAATGTCCGAACCAATGAACTCTTGATTGGTTCGGTTTGGTTCGGTTTTTAGTGTTTTTCAAAATTGAATCGAACCAAACTCATCGATAATTGGTTCGGTTTGGTTCGAATACTTTAATCGGTTTTTATCGCGCATTTTTTTCCGATATATTTCATGCTAGTATTTTTTTTTTCCGATATATTCTTTTCCCATAAGTTCATCAAATACAAAATATAATTCATCAAATAAGTTTATCAGATACAAAATACAATTTTTTCCTATAAGTTTATCAAATACAAAATATAATTCATTAAATACAATGTTATATAACCAATCAAATTAGCTCATGTGTTTGATTATATAACCAAAATAATGAACCAAGACCAAATTAGTATTAATCTAAAAAATGAGCTAAATTATAAAGTTGTAAAGTAAAAATAAAAAATAAAATGAGATGCGAGAGATGAGAGCAGAACAACTCTTGAGAGTACATCGGAAAAGAGATATCACATCACCAAAATGAAAATCAAAAGTCACAAACAAGTAGAGCAGAGTAATGCTTGAGAGTAAATATAAACTAAAAATCAAAACAACGCTTAATAGAAGGTTGTTTGCGGCTGTGAACATGAGGGAGAGATAGTTTGAGAGTTTCTGAGTTAGTATTTGTAATTTGATGTGAGTGAGGAAGATTATTTTCTTTTTTACAAGTAGTTGGCCTTGTTTTAATTTTTAATAGATGTGACTTGCCTAAAAAAATTATTAACTTAATAATATATATATATATATATTGGTTTGGTTCGGTTTGTTCATCGGTTCTTAACATTGGAACCGAGAATCGAACCAAACCACGTCGGTTTTCAATTGGTTTGGATCGGTTTTTGATCAAAACCATAAATATCTATTTTTTTTCGGTTTGGATTGGTTTGGATCGTCGGTTTAATTTGATTTTTCTGATCCGCTTACACCCCTATATAAAATAACCTTAATAAAAAGATAAAGAACCTTGAATATTTGATCAAGAAAACCAAAGACAATGTAGAATAAAAAATCCTTGAAATATAGAAATTCATTCATAGTTGCATAATCCCACAATTGGAAGAGGGATTCTCCCTCATTGCCTTAAACAAGTGCAAGTTAAAGAAAATATTACCCCTTTAGTTCATCAAAGGGTTTATTCAGTTGCAAAATAAATAAAATAAAACAAAATATTTTTCAGAACCAATTAAGGAATATTTTTGTTAACTTGCACCTTAATAGAAGAATTATGCCAAATTGAAAAGCAATAATATTCATTACAACAAAAGAAATCAATTTAAGAATTAATAATTAGCTAGCATATTCATGAAGCCATACACAATGTTGTAACATTTTCTGTTCCAACATGTTGTTGATCCTTATACCAAGGTGAACCACCATCAGAAGAATTCTCAACTGGATTCTCAGAAGAAGAAGAAACATTTGATGTTTTCAAAGAAGTTCCTTCTTCAGATAAAGAACTGTTCTGTTGTTGATCAGTGTGAATGAGTTTTCCAAATAACAAAATGTGATGTTTATGGGGTGATTTTGCTTCAATATTGGATAATTCCTTAAAACTTTGACCAGAATTTCCTACACTCAACAAACAAGACAAGTCAACATTGTTCTTATTATTACTATGACTCTTGTAAGGTCCACAAGGTGGTGGCCTAATAGGTTGTTTTTGATCAAATCTTGACAATGACAAATTACCAAGAAACATGTCTTGTTGTAACTTATTGAAAGGAATTAAATCATTATTTGATCCAAATTGACCATGCCTGGCTCCCTGTATGCAGCTTGATGATGAACTATAATTAGTACTATTTTCTTGAATGTTACAGAGAGAAGAAGAGTTTGTATAATTCACATGATTAATGTTGGAGAATGTTGATGTTGATGTTGGCATTGGAAGTTGATTTATGAGATGAAAATATGGATCTTGAATAAACCTTGGTTTTTTTCTTGGAGGTGTGAATGGTGAAAGATTGAAATTTGGCATGTTTGAGACTAATTCAACTAACCAAGGGTTTACACATTTCACATTTTGTAGTAAATCTGGTTCATCCCACACTACCTGAAAAAACATTACATCAAAAACAAAAATAAAAATATTTAGAACAACCTTAACATTATTATAATCAAATTAAGTAGGTACCAACTTTTAATAAATAAGTAAAAATAAAATCACAAGTGTCTTTATGTCAAGGAGAGGTACTAAATTCTAACAACTATGGTAGTTACAAGTTAGTACTACTAGTAGGAATAATTGTCACCAGCACCGACGAGACTAACTCACAGTAGTTTTCACTTCGTTAATAATAATTAATCTCAGTCGAGAGAATTCTATGAAAAATATAAGGTGGATTTTTCCCTCTCAACAGAGTTTTACCCCGTATGCGTAAGCCAATGATTACTAGTTATTAGTATTATTCTAAAAAAATTATTATCACTTATTAGTACTATTAATTTTTATTATTATTATTATTCATGAATGAAACAGACACTTAGTAAGAAATGTAAAATATTTTTAATTTAATTGTTGATAAATAGGTCATGCACCTGACACAGTAAGTCAAATTTTCATGCAGTAACTAGACAATAAGTAAAGGCAACAGAAATGACATTTTTTTTTATGTATCAGAAAAGTGATTTCAATCTGACAAACTGTAAACTGCTCAATCTTAATTTATACATTGAATTGAACAGTACAGTAACAGTGTATGATTGTATAATTTTAACATAGGAAAAAAAAATAGTCAAAGTAGCAATTAAACTATTACTCAGAAGAAAATTTTCACAGAATCAATCAAAGTAGCAAAATGAAAAATCTATAATCATATATTGTTAATTACCTGAAGAAGGCGCCAAGGAGAATCAGGCCAATGAATTGGATCTTGAACATGAACAGAAGAAATAGTTCCCATAAACCAACTAATCCTAGAAGAATCTTCAGTTTCAAATGGCATTTTAAATCTCATACCAGAACACCATTGAATTTGCATTGCAGATTTAACAGATGAAACTTTAACACAAAATTCAGGAGTACTAGCTCTTGGATAATATACAACTTCAAAAGATCTTCCATTCACAGCACAATTCACAGCTTCAACAACAGATTCAGAACCAACTCTTCTCATCAAATCATCATCACCACCACCAACACAACTTTTTCTGTTTTCATTTCCACACAAAAAACCAGAACCACCACCACCAACACCGCCGCTACCAAACATCGGCGAAACGCGGTTCCAATTAGCAGAAGAATTAGAAAACTGATCAATTATTCCACCACCAATTCCACCTTTCTTAGCTCTTCTTATACCAACACAAAGATCTCCATTTTCAGCTCTCAAAAAAACAATTGAATCACCAGCAACAAGTTTCTTATGATTCACAAAATTGCTCCAACCAGTTGTCAAAAGATGTCTCCTTGGTGTTCCTCTATAAATATGTCTAAATTTCCAACACTGTCCATGCATATCTTTAGCAATAATTGTTTGAACAGGTGGTTCTGCAGAATAATCCAATCTAGGAAAAATAGTCTCAGCACAGTATCTAGGAACAGAGAAACCACCACCATTGTTTGCATCAGATTGTGTCAATGTTTTAGCAAAAGAAGTTGGTTTTTCTTGACCCTCTAAACCATTGTTTCCAAAGAAACAATCTTCTTCTAAATCTAATTCTTTTTCTCTTAAAGGTGTTAATCTCATTTTGACATAAACTTCATCAGTTTCAGGATCAGCCATGTATTTCATAGCAGAGATTCTACAAGGAATGAGTGGTGGAACACGAGTTTTGTTGAAATCTACTTTGCCATGAGCATGTTCTGCATGACCTTGTGGAAAGTAAAAGACTTTTGTGTTTAGTGGTGGCATTTGAACCATGGCACCAGCACAAGCATGCCATAGTTGTGAATCTAAGCATTTTTCTGAGGTTTTTTCCATGGAATCCATGACTACAAACATATCTAATGAAAGATTGAATTTTGAGAAAAACCCAGAAGAGATTTGAAGAAAAAAGGATGTGGGATTTTTGTGAAGAGAGAGAGAGAGAGTGATGAATGGTTTTGTTGTGGAAGAGAGAAGAGTGGTGAGTGAGAAAGATTTGCAACCTTTTAAGTATAGATAGATGAATGAAGACACAAAGAGAGTTCTCTCTCTCTCTTACGTTAGTTGTTGTGTTGCCGACCAAAATGTGAATTCGACAGACATGAACTCTATGATGAAAATCGATGTCACAATTTACAACTCATATAGTCGTTTTAAATATTTGTGCAAAAATTTCTAGTCAAAAATATTTGTGCTAAAATTTCTAGTAAAAAATATTTGTGTAACTGAAGTTACTTGCAGCAGAATATATACAAGATTGTTATTTGTTGACTTTATAAAGTTTGTAGAAAGTCTTAGATAGGCACACACTATTTAGACACAAATTTAGACATACACATATAAATTAAACAAATTAAAAGAAAAATAAAATGATCACTTCAATCACTATTACTTTATTCAATTTTTCTTTAATTTTTACTCTTTGTTGTGAGTGTGCCTAAAAATGAGGTGTTGGGTTTGTGCCTATGTTAGACTTTTTCGAAGTTTGGTTGAGAAATTTGGAGGAGTATACAAAGTCAAACTATTAAAAAAAAATGAAATTTTAAAAACTAATCTTTTATTAAATGAGGAAAATAAATATAAAATGTGGGTATTATAATTGGGATTTAGATTTGTTGTTGTAATACTAATATGAGGTTACATGCATATATCATACTTCCTCCGTCCCATATTGTAAGAAAAAAACAAAAATTACACTTATTAAGAAAAATGAAATGTGATAATTTGAAGTATGACTTTTTGTGTTTTTCTTGAAATAAGTTTCATAGGAATATGTAAAAAGAAATTTTATTGGTTATTGATTATGGGGAAAAGAAGAGAGATAGTATATTAAATGCAATTTTTATTAAATTTTATGAGAGTAAGTAAAAGTAACTCTTGAAAATGATGAAAATGAGTTGCTTTTGCTTACAATTTGGGACAAAAAAAAGTGACGTTTTTTGCTTATAATATGAGAGGGATGGAGTATGTACTAAAACAATCTCAACATGCATGCATATTCGTTCACATCGGACGATTGAAGCTGTAATTGTGTTACTGCAATTATAATTGGTGATTTGTTTCTATTATGATTTTATAGAAAATGTTAACTATTGTCTCTAGAGCACAAATTAAAGATATTTAAAATAGTAAAATTATATTAAAATTTATGTATTCAATATTTGAAAAGCAGAAAAATATCATACACAAATTATTATTTTCGTATCTTAATTAGTGCTCTTGAGACACTAATTGTTTTTTTTGTCTAATAGACTAGTGGATCGAAATTCCACTCTTAAGGTGAATAAGTGGAATGATTGAAGTTTGAATCTCAGCCCCCTACATATATAATGTAATTGTCCTACCAATTGAGCTAAACTCTCGGGGACGAGACACTAGTTATCTGACCTTAATTTTATAGCTTAAATCTCTAAAAGACAGTTTTGAAACAAAACTACTAGTAGTAGTACTACTAATTAACATGCAATAAGTAAATCGTACGCTCCTATCACGAAAAGAAATCACATGCAAATTTATTTAGTAAACGAAAATATAACTTAAGTTGCAAATATTGATTGATACTTTGACACTCTCAATTTAATGCCAACACTAATCAAATTGATGAAACTTCCAATGTTATAGATCGTAGAAAGTTTTAATTTGTAATAATGAGTATTTATGGAGGTCAAAAGCTAGGGAAACACCTCATCTCACAGTGGTACCATAAAAAAATGAAATTCAATATTCCAATCCAAACAATCAGAGAACAGAAGCATCCAGGAATATGTGTGTATATACATGTACTCTTTCATAATAATCACCTTTTAGAAAAACAATTTATCCTTAAATATATAAATTATGTCCTTTTGTACTGTAGTATATTTTATTTTGAAGTACTCTGTATAATAATAAAATGATGAAATTAAGATACTCCATCCGTCTCAAATTGAGTGACACAGTTGATTGTTGTGCACTATTTATACATATTGATTTGACCATATTTTTTACTATAATAAACAAAACTAAATATTAACTTATGAGATGTTGTTGGATTCGTCTCGATGAATATTTTTTAAAATATCAAATTTTTATAATTTTAACTGTTATACAATTAAAAATATTAATCATCAAAGTTTTTTTTTTTTGAATAAGCTAAATTAACCCATCCAAATTGGCACCAGAGAGAATCGAACCTGAGACCTTAAGAGGAGCATACTACCAGGTCTCAAGCCAATACCACTAGACCAACCCAAATGAGTTTTATTAATCATCAAAGTTATACATCGATATATGTAAAAATATCAACTGTGTCACTCAATTTGGAACGAAGGAAATATATAATTTAATTTTTGAATACTACTACTACAATACAAGGCCCACCTTTACTATATGATTCAGTGCTGAAAATAAGGCAAACCATTAAGCATAGTCAACTTAATGGTGCCCCCTATCGAGGTTTGGCCCTACTCCAACCCCAAACATGGTTTGTTTCCCCAAACCCGTAAGATGAGGACCGCTGCTAGGTGGTGCTTCTTGTTCTTCTCGTCATGGTTAACCTGTCCACATTTTTTTAGTATAGGACAATATCAATCAGCTAGACCACAATATCAATCAAATAATATATATGTGTTGTGTATATAGGATAGGATAAGATCATAAGAAGATATTTACAATACAAGTAAATAAATACATTTGATTTTGTTTTCGGAGAAGTTTGTAAATCAATTGTTTTCACTTTAATCATGATCTTATATGTGGATGGATATGGGATTAGACAGTTTAAATGATTTGAAGATGAACAAAGTAATTTTTTAACAGCTCCCATGCATGAATATGACTATAAAGTTGAGTTTTGTGACTTTTTGTCCGTTGTTCAAAACAACTAAAATAGTCGTGTATACTATGAAGTCTTGATTATACAATGTAAAATAGTGAAATTGTTAAGTATTCGTGTCTATACTTATAAAACACTTACTCCCTCCGGCCACAAATATAAGCAAAAATATATTTTTTAGATTCATTAAATAACAGATATATCTGGTCTATATTATAGTCTAAATACATCAATTATTCAATGAATCTAAAAAGTGCATTTTTGCTTATATTTGTGGCCGGAGGAAGTATGTGTTTGATAATATAGTCTACGATAGTTGAATAACACAAATATGACATATGATATGGCAAACTTTTTTAAAAAATAAGTATTTTTTTTATATCAATAGCCATGATTTCAGGTTTTTATTTTTTAGAGAATGAAAAAAAACTAAAAACTTTAAAGGTCTGGTCTGGTGGTAAAAGACATGTCTTGAATTCGAGAGGTTCGGAGTTCGAGTCCTATTAGTATCTTTGGAGGGAGGTAATTAATGTAATTATCTTTGTAAGTGTTGTTTGTGCCCTAAGGTCCTAAGGTCTCTCTGCCTTGAACTGGGGCACCATCCCCTCACCCTAAATTTTACTCTACAAAAAAAAAAAAATCAGAGTTGGAAGCTACAATATTCTTTGATCTTCTTTTTTCTATATAATTGGTGAAGAAAATACATGTAAATTTTACTTATTTTGATCATTTTCAGCAATATTGATGATTTTTATTATTTTATTTTTATCTTAGTTGTGTTTATGTATTGTGCATTTATACATTTTTTTCTTCCTATATTTAATTTTTTTATTAAATTTCTTGGTCGTACCATCTTAATCTTAATATAATAAAACGAGAGTAACGAGAGACACTCTAAACCCTAACCCTAATATGAATGGTCTAGATTTTGACACTTGGGAAAAAAAATTATATCAACGGCTATGATAAAAACTTAAATAATCAATTTTTAAACCAATATTATGTTGCCACATCAATTAATGAATGTGACACGTCATGTGTTTAAAAAAAAATTGAGATCTGTCAAAAAAGAGAAAATGGATAAACATTAATAAAACAAAAATAATTAATAATCAGTTACGAAAATTATGTATATATGCAAAATTCTTTATTCATCAGCACGTTTATCACACAAAATATTCAATTACTCTTTTCCTGTTGCTACAGGTCCTAAATTCCCCCGTCTTTTTTTTACCTTTCTACTTATACCAACGGTTTTAACCGTCACGATGCTTCTTTCACTGTTATTTCCAACGGATTTACACTTCTTAAGGATTTTAATGCTTCATTAAACGCTGATGTTGAAGGTGTTGATACTTTGTTGAAAGAATATGTTATTAACATTGGTGAGGATCAAAGACTTGATTTGAGTTTCATTCCAAGTAATGGAAATTCTAATAATTATGCTTTCATCAATGAAATTGAAGTGTTATCCATGTCTAATGATCTCTATTACACACCACCTGAAGATAATGGTTTTTAAACTTTTATTTTAACTAATTTTTATTTTATTTTTGTCTTTTTATGTTTATGCATCTTATCTACACACTTCTATTTTTCTTTTTCTTTTTTGACACAAACTTTCTGGTTTTCATTTAAGTTTTTTTGTTTTTTTTTTTTGGTAACATAGCTTAATGGAATATTTTTTACTTTATATATACTAGCCGCCACGTGCCC
Source organism: Trifolium repens (assembly GCA_030408175.1). Lineage (NCBI taxonomy): Eukaryota > Viridiplantae > Streptophyta > Magnoliopsida > Fabales > Fabaceae > Trifolium > Trifolium repens. Next base: position 56,342,023 of record CP125836.1, on the reverse strand, counting down.
GTTTATGTGATCGATATTTTTTTGTTGTTGTTGTGATCGATATTCTCTATTGTGCAAATATAAATAACTACTTAATCTCCTTTTTTATTGGACTTAGTTAATTGATAACTACTTAACCTCCTTTTTTGTTGTGACTACTTATTAAGAAGAAAAAAATATATATATATTTTTTTACTATACAAAATACTGAAAACCTACTTTTATGTGGAAGTTGTGTTTAGTTTTTTTTTTTGTAGTTTTTTTTAAGGGTAAAATAGGAATATTGAAAAAGCCAGTATCCCCTTTATATATTAGTATATATATATATATATATATATATATATATATAATTATTATATTTTTAATCATGGTTTGATTTTTTAATTTTGTTTTTTGAAATTAAATCATATTAACATTCTATATAAGTACTTTTTAATTTATATAAGTACTTTTTAGTGTACATATCCAAACACAAAAGGCTTATTGAGTATAAGAGCTTATGATGTAAGGTCTCATATTATAAGCTCTAATGTTATAAACACCTGTATAAGTTATTTATCCAAACGGGCCCTAAATGCTTATTACTATAAATAATCACACATTATCAACATTTCTATTATATAATTGAATTGAATGATTGAACCCGTGCGAGCACGGATAAAAAGTCTAGTATATTAAAATTTTAAGGCTTTTTATTACCGTATCCTTATTGTGTTCGTATATATCATATCGCACGTCTAAGCTTCATATTTAAGTCTTGTATCATATATGCACTTTTGTATCATGCACAAGCATGTTTTTATTTTAGAATCAATAAGTTTTTTTCATATTATTTTTATCAATTGATAGTGAGATTTATTCATCAAATGATAAAAAGTTTTTTTTTTTAAAATGACAAATTGTTAGTTAGAATATTATTATATTATATTAGTTTTCTCCTTGTCAGGACTTGAACCTTGAACCTGCAACTTCTTAACCCTTAGTTCGTTTTTGTTTGTTGTTTGAGAAAAAAAGTCAAATTAAGAAAATGTATTTTTGCACTTTATTTTCCTATTATACCCTTTTATTTGGAATATATTATACCCTAATTTTAAATCACAAAAAAATCTTATTTTTTTGCATACACTTTCTCTTTCCAAAAAATTAGAACGACAAAAAAAATTAAAGGCGGATCGCAACAATAAAAAGAATATATGACAAAGTTTAGTAAAAAAAAAATACAATAAAAAGATTATATAAAATTTAGTCAATAAAAAAATTAGGAAAGAGGGTATAATAGACAAAATATAACCTTAAATTTTCAAAACAACAAATAATTTGAAACAATTTTTTTTTCTAAAACAACAAACAAAAAGGAACGGAGGGAGTAATTATTTGCTTAATTTTTTTGTATCAAGATATATAACCTTTCACTATTGGAAGTAGGAGTGGCAAAACAGCCCAACCCGCCGGACCGGCCCGTTTACCCTGTCATTTTTAGCAAGCTGAGCCTAAGTTTTGAGCTCGATCCCTTTACTTGGCCCGTCACGCCAAACTCGCTTAAAAAGTGGGGCGAGCACGGAGCGGACCGACCCGCGAGTTGCATAAAAATGTAAAATCTATTTTTTTAAGAACGAATAGTATAAGATGATCCAACCCAATAAAATACAACATTTATTCATACCTATGATGTCTAGGTGCGGGTACGATACCGGTATCTGGTACCGGTACTGGTACGGGGTACGGCAATTTTAGAAAAATTAAGGTATAGGTACGTATGTATAATTTTTTTAAATATAATTATATAAATAAAATAATGGAACTATATTGTTAAAACAAATAATTAAACAAGTAAAAAGCAATTAAAAAACAATTAGCTAAAAAAAGTCAATTTGTTTCCCTCTTCATCATCATCAAAAAAATGGCGTCTAACTCAGGTTCTTCGCGAGAAAGACTTGCAACTTCAAGAATATCATCTACATACCAATATCGCATGTTTTTGTTGTTCCTTCATTATAAGTATTACTATATTTCTCTCTCTCTCTCTCTCTCTCTCTCTCTCTCTCTCGATAGCAGATGAAGATTTGTTTGAATAAAATTAGATTGAGCATATTCCTTTTCAATGGATGAGTGAATAAATCCAGCTACTAGTTTGTTATTGCTTTAGTAGAGCTGCTATAAACAAATAGAAAACTAAATCTTCCTATAAATAAAAAAAAGCAAATAATTGTGTACCACACGCGTACCACAGGAGTACCAAACTAGGGATGACAATTTACCCATACCCAATGGGTACCCACAAAAAATACCCACAATGGGTAGAGTAAAAACCCGCATTGGGTATGGGCGTGGGTATGGGTAATTACCCATAAAATTGAGCGGGTATGAGTGCGGGTACGGGTACCTTAGTACCCACCCCATATACCCACATAATATATTTTTATTTATTTTAATTATATTATTATATAATAATATATATAAATCAATTTTAAAAAATACAATATTATTATACTATAATACATTTTTAATAAAAAAAATTATTTATAACATATATAATGCAAATATGTCAAAGAGAAATGAACTTTAGCATGACATTACTAATAATTTTGTTTATAATTTTCATGAATCAACATTAAAATCTTTAAAAAAAAATTAATTCTATTAAAATGATATGATATTTTATAATTGATCAATTTATTTTTAGCAAAAATGTGGGTAACGGGCACGGGTATGGGTACTTAGGTACCCATAGGGTATGGGCACGGGGACAAAGATTGTCACTCACACGAGTATGGGGATGGGTACAGGTATTTTTTCAAACTGCGGGTATGGGGATGAGCACTATAGTACCCTACTCATACCCTACCCATTGCCATAAACATGTACCCGTTGCAAAAAAATAAAAATAAAATAGGTACGCTTTCGGTGCGTACTCAAGGAGTACCATAAGAGTATCGGGTACCGGTACGTACCCGGTACCGGTACTCTCCCTAAAATGGAGTACCCATGCTTCATAGATTCATACAGTTGTCAAATTTAGATTACTTGTTACCGCTTTACTCTTTTATTGCATTGCTCGTTCTTGCTCATTTTTGTATCTTCATACTCGTTCTTCTTTTTCACCAGATTACTAGTGTAACTTACTTTTCTTATTCTATTACTTGAATCAACATCACATACGGTGTGATTCACATTTTTTCCGATTCATTACTTTAAACACATAGCCAAATACTTCCTCGACGATTAGAGTGACTACATATGTGTTTATAAGTATATAATTAATGGACTTTATAGTATACTTCCTTGATGATTTTGTCTCATAAGCTAGTTTTTTTCTCACAAACTTGTTTGTTTCTATTTTAAAAAAATGATATTAGTATTTTTTTTTGTAACAACACAAATGTCAAAATAAAAAATAAATATGTCACTTATGTCAAAGTAAAAGATTAGTGTGCTGGTTTGCAGTTTGCACGCAGAAATACTTTACTCCCTCCGTCCCATTTTAAATGATCTCTTTTTGACTTAGTATAATATTCATTTGACCTGCTTTGACCTTATTTTTCTATTAATATATACATGCAAATATTAGCATATGAGATGTTGTTTGATTTGTCTCGACGAGTACTTTCAAAATATACTTTTTTTATAATTTTTAATAATATATAATTAAAGATATTAACGATTAAAGTTGTGCATTGACAAACGTATCAGTGGTCAAACAGGTCATTTATTTTGGGACAGAGGGAGTAAAAAAGAAAAACTAAATATTGAGGTCACTATCACCTATATGATTGCAGGCATTGATCATATATTACTTTGATTATGTATTTGTTTATTATTAATATCTAGTACTAGTATTTATAAGGTAGCAGTGTAACACGACATAGGATTATATTGAAAGCGGAAAGACAAGGCTCGTAAAACACTGACTACAGTACCATCGAAAAGCCAAAATATACGGTGAGTTACTCGGGTGGGAGTAGGACTGTTTTATTTAAAGACAACGTTGCTGTTTGGTTTACCAAACACAATCAACTTTTTTATAATTGCTGCAACTTGTTTGTATATGTTCAACGATGTTAAGAGGGTAGGCACTAGGCACACGATTGCTATGTTAATTAATTTACCAAAGTTTATGTCTCATAATCTTACCAAATATCAAGTCCACATTGTAATGCGGTAAATATATCGTGGATTCACTTTTTAACTATTGTTGGATGAGTAGGTTGTTGGATTATAAGAACAGCTCAGAAATCATCTATATTGAGATAAAAATATAACCACAATTTGACACCACGTTTTAATTCAAATTTTGAACTTTTAAGTCATGAAGTTTATAGGTCATCTCATAATTATTTTGGAATTCAAATATAGAAACATACCTGTAAGAAAATTCACAAATCAAGCTGAAAAACAAAGATAAAGCAAGTTGAGAAACAAACACACCAAGATTGTTGACAAATTCGACCCAAATTGATATACGATAATGTTAATTAATGTGCTGATTGATTATGTTAAGATAGTGGAAATTATCTAGTGTAAGTGAAGAGTTACATGAGTAAATTGTCTTTGTTGTTAGTGGAAGCACTTAGTGCTTAGTGGAGTGTTTTAAGGACCTAGTAGTGGTGACTCTTTGATAGCTGTAACCATCACTACTCATGCTATATATATTCTGTGTATGAGATGCATTTGATAAGAAAAACACATGAATATTTAGCCTCAAATGTATTTCCTTACTCCAAATTCTGCAATACTATAATTTATCACATACCACCTCTAGAATACCACCAACAGAGTGGTATCAGAGCTGTAGATCCTTGCAGCTGCAGCAAAACCAAAAAAATATGGCTTCCACAAGCAACCCTGCCGCAGTTTATAGCAATGTTAAAGTTCCTTTGTTTGAAGGAGAGAATTATGATTTTTGGGCTGTTAAAATGGAGACTCTATTCACCTCTTTGGATGTCTTGGAGTTCGTCAAAAACGGGTATGAAGAACCAGCACCTAAAACAAATGAAAAGGCTGAAGAATCAAGCCAACAACTTGAAGAATTGAAGAAGATCACAGATGCTGGAGTTCTCGGGATGATTCAAAGAGGAGTCTCTCTATCCATTTTCCCAAGGATTATGAGAGCAAAAACATCAAAGGAAGCATGGAGTATTCTACAACAAGAGTTTGAAGGAGACTCAAAGGTGAGAACTGTGAAACTTCAATCTCTTAAGAGAGACTATGAAAATGAAAGAATGAAAGAGAATGAGAGTTTGAATGAATACTTTAATAGACTCTCTGAATTGGTGAATCAAATGAAGTCACATGGAGATACAATAGATGATCACAGAATTGTTGATAAAATTCTGATTAGTTTGACGGAAAAATTTGATCCTATGGTGGCTGTTATTGAAGAAACTAAAGACCTGTCAACTATGTCTGTTCAAGGGTTGATGGGGTCTTTGAGATCCTACGAACAAAGGTTGTTACGACTCTCTAAAAAATCAGTTGAGAGTGCCTTTCAATCTAAACTCAACATTCAGCCCAACAATGGTGAAAATAAGCCCCCAACACAAAATAGAGGTGAGTCTTCTAGAGGTGGCAGATTTGGAAGAGGCAGAGGTAGAGGAAGAAACTCACGAGGAAGAGGAAGAGGCGCGAATGGTGGAAGATGGCATGAAGGAGCATCAAATAAATGGTGCAATATTTGTAAGAGTAACACTCATGACGAGAAGGATTGTTGGAACAAGGGAAAATCACAATGTTACAATTGCAAGAGATTCGGGCACATTCAAAAAGATTGTCGTTTTGGCAATCAACAACATGCTTCATTTGCAGAAGGAGAAAATGATGAAGGTAATTTGTTTTTTGCTTGTCAAAAGGCATTTCAAGAAGATAAAAGTGTGTGGTATTTGGATAGCGGTTGTAGCAATCATATGACCGGAAAGAAAGAAGCTTTTATCAACATTGATTCTTCATTTGGCTCAAAAGTTAAATTGGGCAATGGAGAACATGTTGAAGTAAAAGGCAAAGACAGCATTGGAGTTACAACAAAGCAAGGAAGCAAAGTCATTCATGACACTCTTTATGTGCCAGAATTAGATGAGAACTTGCTAAGCATTGGACAGCTTTTGGAGCACGGCTATTCTCTAAATTTTGAGAATCGAGAGTGCAGAATTTTTGATTCAAATAGAAGAAACGTTGCTGTTGTAAAAATGACCAGCAATAGAAGCTTTCCACTTTCTCTTAATTATGAGAAAAATTTCAGTATGATGGCTAGAGAAGATAATGACTCTTGTTTGTGGCACAAGAGACTTGGGCACTTGAACTACAATAGTCTCAAGTTGCTTTATCAAAAGAAGATGGTGTATGAGCTGCCAATAATTGAAGAAAAATCAGGTGTGTGTGAAGGATGTATGCTTGGCAAACACCACCGCCAACCATTTCCAAAGGGAGGAGCATGGAGAGCCAAACAAGTGTTGGAACTTATACACACAGATGTGTGTGGCCCTATGAATACTTTGTCTCATGGAAAAAACAGGTACTTTATCTTGTTTATTGATGATTTTACCCGCATGACATGGGTATATTTTATGAGACAAAAATCTGAAGTTTTTGTAATTTTTAAGAAGTTTAAAGCTTTTGTTGAGAAACAAAGTGGTAGATTTATAAAAATGTTGAGAAGTGACAGGGGGAAGGAGTACACCTCAAATGAATTTCACAAATTTTGTGAAGATGAAGGTGTTGAAAGACAGCTCACTGTTGGTTATACACCTCAGCAAAATGGTGTATCTGAAAGAAAGAACCAAACCATGATGGAGATGGCGAAGTCTATGCTATTTGAGAAAGGTTTGCCTAAAACCTTTTGGCCCGAGGCTGTTAATACTGCTGTGTATTTGCTGAATAGATGTCCAACAAAGGCTGTATGGGATAAGACTCCATTCGAAGCTTGGAGTGGAAGAACACCGTCAGTTAACCACCTTAAAGTTTTTGGGTGTGTTTGCTATGCTCAAATTCCTAAACAAAAGAGGACAAAGCTGGAAGAAACAAGTGAAAGATGTGTCTTTATTGGCTATAGTTCCATGTCAAAGGGCTATAGACTTTACAACTTGAAGACAAACAAGGTGATCATTAGCCGGGATGTTGTATTTGATGAGAAGGCTTCTTGGAATTGGGAAGAAGACAAAATGAAGGAGAAAACAGTCCCTGCAATTTTATTACAACAAGATTCAGCAAGTGAAAATGAGCAACCAGCCCCATCCACACCAAGTTCTTCATCCTCTCCAAGTTCACCAATTTCAAGTTCATCTTCTCCTAGCTCAACTCCAATAAAATTGAAGGATTTGAGTGATATTTATGCAAGGTGCAACTATTGTGTTGTGGAACCAGAAAATTTTGATGAAGCAATCAAAGAAGATGTTTGGAGGAATGCGATGCAAGAAGAAATACATGCAATTGAGAAGAACAAAACATGGCAGCTAGTTGAAAAGCCAAATGACAAAGACGCTATTGGAGTAAAGTGGGTGTACAAATTGAAACATAATCCAGATGGTTCAATCCAAAGAGCCAAGGCTAGATTAGTAGTCAAAGGCTATGCACAACAGCCCGGAATTGACTATAGCGAGACTTTTGCTCCGGTTGCACGTTTGGACACCGTGAGAACAATCATTGCGGTAGCAGCTCAAAAAGGTTGGAATTTGTACCAACTTGATGTGAAGTCGGCTTTCTTGAATGGAGAATTAAAAGAAGAGGTGTATGTGCAGCAACCTCAAGGTTTTGTGATTAAAGGCCAAGAGGAAAAAGTTTACAAGTTGAAGAAAGCTCTCTATGGGTTGAAACAAGCCCCTAGAGCGTGGTATAGTGAAATTGACAGCTACTTCATTCAACAAGGATTTCAAAGAAGTCAAAGTGAGCCTGTATGTGAAGCATCAAGGCAAAGATGATATCCTTCTTGTTGCCCTTTATGTTGATGATTTGGTGTATACGGGTAACAACAAGAAAATGGTTGAAAATTTTAAAATAGAAATGATGAAAAAATATGAGATGAGTGATCTTGGCTTGCTGCATCATTTTCTCGGTATTGAGGTTTACCAAGATGAATATGGAGTTTTTTATTTGTCAAAAGAGATACGCTGAAAATATTTTGAAAAAGTTTGGCATGTATGGCTGCAAACCTGTTGATGTTCCTTTAGTGGTGAACGAAAAATTAAAGAAGGAAGATGGTGGAAGATTAGTAGATGCAAGCATGTATAGAAGCTTGGTAGGTAGCTTGTTTTACCTTACAGCTTCAAGGCCCGATTTAATGTTTGCTGCTAGTTTACTCTCAAGATTCATGAGTAAACCAAGTCATTTACATCTTGGGGCAGCAAAAGAGTTCTAAGGTATGTCATGGGAACCATGGAGCATGGAATCAGATTTGAGAAGAATTCTAAACTTGAAGCTAAAGGCTATTGTGATAGTGATTGGGCCGGAAGTGTTGATGACATGAAGAGCACTTCAGGTTATGTATTCAACCTTGGTTCAGGTGTGATCTCTTGGTGCTCAAAGAAGCAAGATACTGTGGCGCAATCTTCAGCAGAAGCTGAATATTTAGCAGCTGGTTTGGCTACACAACAATCACTTTGGTTGAGAAGAATTTTACAAGACATCGGAGAGAAGCAAGAGGGAAGTCTACAGCTTCATTGTGACAACAAATCAGCTATTGCCATGGCAAAGAATCCTGTTTTTCATAGCCGGACCAGACACATTAACATAAAGCATCACTTCATTCGAAGTGTGATTGAAGAAGGAGATGTGCAGTTGATTTTCTGCAGTTCACAAGAGCAGCTTGCAGACATTTTTACTAAAGCACTACCAAGAGGAAGATTTCAGCAACTTAGAGAAGCAATGGGAGTTAAAGAGCAGCACATTAACGGGGAGTATGTTAATTAATATGCTGATTGATTATGTTAAGATAGTGGAAATTATCTAGTGTAAGTGAAGAGTTACATGAGTAAATTGTCTTTGTTGTTAGTGGAAGCACTTAGTGCTTAGTGGAGTGTTTTAAGGACCTAGTAGTGGTGACTCTTTGATAGCTGTAACCATCACTACTCATGCTATATATATTCTGTGTATGAGATGCATTTGATAAGAAAAACACATGAATATTTAGCCTCAAATGTATTTCTTTAATCCAAATTCTGCAATACTATAATTTATCACATACCACCTCTAGAATACCACCAACAGATAAGGGGAGAAAGCAGTTTTCCAATCCTATTAATGAGTGTTTACAAAAGATATACAAAAGAATTAAAGGAAATCATCTTCAAAACCTCAACAAGAGCAAACCCTAATTCCTACCATTTTGTCTCTCTCTCTCTCTCTCAACCTCAAGCAAATCATCTTCGATGAATGATAAACCTCTTTACCCAAAGCATTTGTAATGTGTTTCCCCAATCTTAGAACCCAAAAAGCTCTCACCCTGTAAGCTTTGACTCCCTAATAAATCTTTGTTTTTGAAAATATTTACATTAAGTCAAAAACTGATGTTTTAGACCAATTATATGAAGAAAATCAACACAATTTGCATCATGACGTATGCCCGGTATTTTGACTAGATCTAGAGTTTCGTAACTAGGAATGAGGCAGGACTTGCAGCAAATGAAAGCTAAGATCGAGAGCTACAATTTTAGTCCTTGTTAGATGCGCCTCGCGCAAGGTAATGCTGCGCCTCGCGCAACCCCGCAACAGCACAACAGACTTTTCGTTTTTCTATAATTATGGTCGGGGTTCCATATTTGACCAAGGGGTCGATTTTTATTGCAAAAATACCAGAGAACACGTTTTTGAGAGTTCTAGGGCTGGAGACTTAACCGAAAGGAAGATTCAACACCTTTGTTCATCACTTTTAATGTATTCTTTCTCAAACTTCTTTGCTATGATTATTGTAAATATGAGTAGCTAAGTCTTTAATTGATTAGATTCGTAGATGATCTTCCTCACATCAATTTCGAACATGTGAACTTTTGAGGTGCTTATTATTTAAATTTTAATCTTGTCGTTATTCATATTATCTCCGTGTGTTAATGCTTTTCGTTGCTTAATCACTTTCGAACTGATTTTAGGAATCAATTGATTACCAATCCTAACTATTGAACTGGAACTGAGATAAAATGTTCGGTCAATAATCACTTTAGACATATTGGATTATTGACCGTGATAGAACAATTAATGTATGACAAAATTTCCTAAGATTTTGAATTCGCCTAAGACATTAGGGCGTTATTATTTTAGGAAAACGTTCTCACTAACCTTGGATTGAACGATTTTGTTAATTCATCGTGCCGACAAGAGAGAATTTGAAATATAAGTTTGGGTTCATACTAGATTAGGAAGAGGAAGAGATTCGAAGAATCTAATCAAGCTTTTCGTAATTTGAAAATCACCGTTATTTACTTTTCTCTTCAACAAACTTTGTCTAGCAAAACCCCCTGTTTTTACACCTTAAATTCAATTAAACTGCCTATTTGGATAATTGAAACAATCCCTGCGGATACGAACGTTATAAATTTTATCACTTAACGATACGATTAGTACACTTGCTAATTTTGTTATCAGACAACTCAAACAATTGAAATAAATCCAACTTCTAATTAATCCTAACATTCATTAATTAGAAGTCTATAATTTGATGAATAGACCAATTATCAACATGGAACTAAACCAAGAACCAACAACTCCCTGCAGCGAACAACAAGCAAAATAACTTTTTCATGTCAAATAGTTTGAATTCAATCACGAAGGATTAAAATGGATTTACTTATAAGTTTTATACAAATAATTAAAAACGTAATAAATATTTTATTTTTGGTGACAAAAAGAAGGTAAAAAAGATTGTAAACAAAAAGGCAGTTTTTAACTTGTAACTAAAAGTGGATAAAAAAATAAAGGCAGAATAGGATGAGGCCTTGGATAGGAAACGTGCAACAATTCCATAGGGCCCTTGAGACAATTACTTCATATATATCATACACAGCATGTTTGCCTGATGCTGCAGAATCTCACATCAGAAGGTTGGGAGGCTGTAAAAGTGGTTGCAGTTCAACATAGCATTTATAGCTAATTAGTTTGTTTGGTAAGAATTTAAAGGCAGATGCTACGGTGAGAGGGCAAGTTATGTCTCTCACCGGTGGGTTGATGCTATAAATTATTAGAACCGTTGGATTGATATCTTGCATGTGTTCTTTCATACACTTGATTTTTTTTCTCTAAAAAATCAATACGATCACACACCTAACTTTGGTCTCTTTTTACCGTTTGTTCTTTGTCAAAGAAACATAAATTTTTATTGTTCAACCAAATCAAATTTTTATGAAAAAAGATTGGAAATTTTTTTCCGGAAAATATCTGAAACTTTTATTTCGAATAAAATATCGAACATTTTTCTTGAAAAAAGATAGGAAACTTTCTTTCCAGAAAAAACTCCAGAATTGTTCTTATCTGAAGTCGAAACTTTTTTCCCCGAAATAATTGGGAAAATTTTTTTGATAAAAAATCGAAAAACTTTTTCCCAAAAATAATCCGAAACTTTTTCCGGAAAAATTGGGAAGTTTTTTCAAATAAAATATCAAAAATTTTTCCCGACAAAAGATCGGAAGTTTTTTTTGGGAAAAAATCAAGAACTTTTTTCCGAATAAAATATCAGATCTTTTTTCCCCAAAAAAGATCGGAAATTTTTTTTCGGAAAAAACACCAAAATTGTTTTTTATCCGAAATCAAAACTTTATTCCCAAAAATAATAGGAAACATTTTTTGAAAAAATTTTCGCAAAAAAAGATAAAAAAATATTTTTTCCGAAAAAACAAGAATTTTTTTCGGAATAAAATATCTTAGTTTTTTTCCAAAAAAAACCGAATACTTTTTTTCCATGATTAAAAAGAACTATGTATCTTCATTTAAATTGTGTGGTAATTTATCATAGAAAAATAATTTGGAAGAAAGCTGAAAGAGAAAAAGAACAAAAATTAGCAACAAAAAATAGTTATGTGTAGATAGCACATGATTTGATCAATGTAACCTCATCATCCAACGGTTGTAACTCCAACCCACCGGTGAGAGACATGACTTGGTCTCTCACCGTAGCATCCGCCGAATTTAAAACCATACTTTGAGGTATTATGTCATGTTCATTGGTTTATTATGTTGGTTTCAATGTCCTACATTAGGTGTGATGTCCATTTCAGATGTTGGATCTTCTAATTAAAATAAAAAAGAAGCAACATAAAAATAGTAATACTAACTAAAAGTAAAAAACCATAGTCTTACTCATTCTGCCAAGGTTGCCAGTAAAGTTAATCATCAACAAAACCATTATACTCTCATGGATTAAAAACATCCGGTAATTTTGTTTATGAAAAATAGCAATCAGGGAAAGAAAAAAAAAAAAATCTTAAAGTGAAAACTAGGAACCATTTGCATAAAGTAGCATATTTGAAATTACACTAAATTTTACAAAATCACAGTGTCACCATAATTTTATCAAATTTCCTCTGAATCTAAACATGCACTTAATTTCATTTAGTGGTAGCCATCTTTGAACAGTAAACAAGTAACATATAGTAGTAGTTTTCTTCCATGCCATTATTTGATTTTTGGAGTCAACTCATACAAAGATATAATTCAAGGAAATCAACCTTGAAATAGATTTTTCTTAGATAGATTTTTATTTCATATATTTATTAGAAAGCTATCCAGATATATTTATTTTGTTATACAAATAATAAATTTAATTTAAAAAGTTTGAGCCTTGAAACGGCCAAAATTAATAATTAATTGTTAGTGTTTGAACTTTAATTTTCGACCTTTACTCCTTAACTCATTTAATTTTTTGGTTTTCATCACTAATATCCGGCCTACTAGACCGCCAAATTTGGTTCGAGCAGTGACGGAGCCATAAATTTTTTAGAGTGGAGGCATTATATAATATATGTGTGTGTCTATATATATACATATACGTTCAAACTAATTTTTTTCATATAGATGATCCAATATTTTACTTTTACATTCATCAAATGATTGAGGATTATGAGTTGATGAGTGGAAAGCAAGAGGGACAAAAATGGAAGGGGTATGGAGACGAGATTGAGAGAGTAAATGTAGATTTGTTGATTTTAAAGTGTGGTGGAAAACGAGTGATCCACTAATTTTGTTTTAATTTTGTAGGGCGGTTTCAAGTATGATCTATGAAATTATTAATTATTTTTTTATAAAGAAGTTAAAAAAAATTCACGACTCTCTCAAACTTTGTTATTTTAGTACTCTTTCAAATAGTATATTAGAGACTAAATTATAGTAAGTGATTAAATATAAGGATCTATTTGACTATATAATATAGTCGAAGTTTTTTTTTTCTTGAAATATTAATAATCTCAAGAATATATTTAAGAGCGTCCTACAAAATCATAGACTAATTTAGTGATTTAATGAAAAAATTGTTCCTATTTTCATATAGAATTAAGATTGTAAGCGAGTTTGTTAACACTTAAAATTGAATGATAGACTAAATACATGCCTCTACACACAAGCAGTATTAGTTATCCATTTTTTGTGAATCGGAAACCGGTGCGAAAGCAAAAAAAAAAGTGTCAACGCTCAAAATAAAGAATTTTTTTTTTTGTTATGCAGTTTAATGCTTAGATTCACACATTTAAAATATGACAAAATGTGAAACTCCGAGTTGAAACTCCGATCTCTCTAATAATATTTGTTATAACTATCAATTGAATTATTATTATGAGACAAAATATACTATATATAAAAAAAATCTCAAAATATTGTGCAGGCAGACCTCCACAAGCTCCTACCTGCCTCCATTTCTGGGTTTGAGGGTCAGTTTTGATATCAAATGATTTCAGTTCATTCGATCGCAATTGCGGAGGATCAAACATTGGTCCTCCCTACTAAGTCTAGCACTAATCACAACCGAAACAACTAACAATTAATTCCTTAACTCATGTTACCCTTAATTCAAATAAGTTAAGCTACACCAAGCCTTCAAATATTTTATTTGGTGTATTGAGAATCCAAATCCCTACCTTTAATCTAACTTGGACATTTTATTCTGCTTAAGAATTACAAATTATAAATAAGAAATTTAGGATTGAGTCTTCCAATGTGTTAAAAGATTTTTATAGGATCGAGTAGCTAGGAATTACGTGAGAGCATATATATATTTGAAACTTTGGGACATTAAGCTTGCACATTAGTATCTATGATTGATTCACAGTAAGTAAAGCAACCATTAGTTGACCCTGGTTATAGTTTGATATTTCAACTCAATTATGGTTCATCAATTTGAGTCTTAATAACAAGTTGATTTACAGCTCAAACTTAGTTGTGATTTTAAATTATATGAATGTATGATTTGTTATGCATAATACTAGATCAATGAGATTGTGTGGGAGGTAGTAATTAGCCTATATATATATATATATATATATATTATGTGACACTGAATGAAATATTGATATAAGATGAAATTAATGGTGTGCACGTGGTAATACGCCGCCGGAGGCTCCTCTAGTGCTGATCCGTTGGCCGTGGCCGTGGCCGTAGCTATCGCTTCTTTGTTCATTCATATCGGGAATAGTAAACCCTTATATTATATTCTGCATGGGATTAAAACCTTTGCTTTATTATTAGCTTAATTAGTCCTCTTCCACCTTGTAAAGATATACTGCCATTATGGATTTCCTTATTTTAGCTTATACCAAACAACTTATTGAAATAAATAAATTTTTATGTATTTTTTTTTTGTCAAGTAATCTTGTGTCTAGAAATTACACCTTTAAGGTGGATAAGTGAGATGTCTGAGGTTCGAATCCCGGCCATTTTACATATATAATGCAACATTTCTACCAATTGAGTTAAGTTTACGAGATTTATTATAAACTCTTTAAGATAATTTATGATAAAACAACTTATAAAAATATAATTTTTATTAATAAAAACTTATGAATCAACGTAAAATTTTGTTTATTTGCATTAGCTATTTTCATAAACTAAAAACTAAGTCAAATGCAAATAGACCCTCTATCGAGTATACAAAGTAAAATTTATTATGTTGTAGCTTATTTAATTATTCTAATCTCGAGTGGACCGAAATGATAAATAGGAATAGAGTCGGGAATTCAACTTAGTAAAGGAAAAATAAATTTTAAATGCACAATATATAAAAAATAAAAATTAACAAACAAACAATTTCAACCAAATCAAAAGTTCCAGTTTCATACACAACTTGTAACTCATGAGTCATATAATGCACATTATAATTGATAATATGTTCTTTGACAAATCTATTCTTATCGACAAATCTAACAACTAGAGTTATATGTTCTCATGTAAATTCATCGTGAGTTTCATCAATAAGTAAACAAAACTTTTCATTATCACTCTCTTCTCTAATTATCCTCTCTAATTTTAGTTTGTACATTCTTACTAGATACATCTAAATTTCTTTCTACATAATTGTGAAAATGTAATTTGCATTTTGCGGGGCATTTTCTACGACTACATTCTCTATTTCCTTCTTATAGAAGCTTAAAGTTTTATCATTTAAAGAAAATTTCCTTGATTTCTATAATTCATGTGAATCAATAACTCATTTGGATTAGGCCTTGGCCCAATTTGAAAGTTATACTATTTTTAAACATAGTTGTCGTTTAAATTAATGAGAATTACTTTTCGCACCTCCCGAGTGGTCTTATTCACCCCTGAAATGACCATAGTACCCTTTTGAGTTCGCTCTCTAAGTAGCGAACTATATTTTAGTTCGCACTTGACTACGGTCTGACAAGTGAATCAGTCAGTCGTCGAGTAATAATTCACACTCTAGGTGTCTAGAATGAGTTCGTATCCATAGGGATCGTGCCAAGTACGAGTAGTTTTATTGAAGTTCGATAGATTGCATTCGTTTTGGTTTTTGAAAACGGTTTTAGTTGAAAATAGCGTAATGCGTTGCAGAAAAGTAAAGATAAATGATACATAAGCGTGAGGAAGACTAGTCGGATTGATTCCCTCCCCTAATACTGCTTGATATATGGCGCATATCCATAATGATTTCAGTAAATTCCAATTGTTCGGCGATTAATCATCTTTGTTGATAGCTATTAAACTACCCTAAATACTATAGATCGTTGTGGACTTCCGAATAACTAGGACACCCACGACTGCCTAATTTCATTTTGTCACGTATCTTAGCCATGCGTCGAGTCAATCTATAATAGTCATAATCGTACATTAATCTTAGCCACTAACGTCCTAGTGTCGGCTGTTCCAGTCTCTACAGGCTGTCGCGAGCAGTGTCTGGTGTTTCCGTCTCTGCAGGCTGTCGCGAGCAATTTCAGATGTTGTCGTCTCTCGGGGTCAGCCCTATCATTTATTGTTCGGGACTAAGTCCTAAGAATGTATTCTCTCCATCCGACCAGACATTAAAAATACGGAATTAAAGCGTAAATAAATAGAAAACAATTCATTCCAAAATCAGTGTCTAGTATAACTTTTATTGTACCAGATATATGTCTCAAGCATTCATTTGGGAGTTCATCTCTCCCCATACCCTAAGGTTTCTAAGCTATTACTTACATAATAAAATATTACAAGAATATAAGACTATGCATACCAATGGCGTAGATGTCTTGCTGAGGAAGTTGCATTTCCCGTTGAAGGGGAAAGTTCTTCCCGTAGAGAGCTCATTTGCTCTCCTTGCTCCTCCTCCTTAAGCACTAGTGAGTACTTTAGGTTTCTCAACTTATGAATGAATAATTGTGAAGGAGGAGAGCTCTATTTATAGTTTTTCTTAACGGGCCTCGTGTCACGATGAAGTCAGATTTGTTTCAGAAAAATGAAGATTTGCTCCTTTTCTTGGGCGCTAAGTAGGTTCTCATCGTGGCGCGATGGGAGTCATCGTGGCCACGATGGAGCGCATTTCTTGCAAATATGGTTTTAGCTCTTTTTTTTGGCATTTTCTTGTATTCTTGACTTCTTCTTCAAGTAGCTGGACCTTTTGGGTTTTTTGCTTGTTTCTGGTCTTCAAAGTACTAGACTACTGCTAATTACATACTAAATTACTACTAAAAATACATCATATATTTCTGCCATCAGCACTCTAAGTAGCGAGTGTCAATATTTTATACTCAAACTGGACGCTGACACCCCCCATGGTTGAAAAAATCATGAAAAAATTGAGTTCGCATCCTAGGGTGCAAGCATTATTCGCATCCTAGGGTGCGGGAGCAAACACTTTTTTTTATGATTTTTTTATCAAAGGGGAATGTCAACGTCAAGTTTGAGTATAAAATACTGACTTAAACTTTTGCAATGCAATATAATTTTGTTAACAATACCCAGTCAAAAAAATTTCTTTTTTATAGTATCCTAATTCTTTTTTGACACTATACGTATCCTAATTCTATGCCTCATCTACTAAGTGGAGGGATCTAATCTCTAATAATTAGACAATAGTATGGAGGTGTCAAAAGAATTAGGAATTGAATACAATAGTTAAAAAATTAGGCCCATCGCTGGGTTGCTTTTTCTTACGTTGGGTCTGATATCATTGGGCTAGATTGCCCATTGTTAAATTACACTTTAGACCACCTATATATATTTTCAGGCTGGCCAAAAATTTGAAAATACCATTGATATTATTGGTTTCAGTTAAGTGTAGGGCGTGATTCATATTATGATATTTGTCTTCAATTTGAAGAAGATTTACTATACATGTAATTTGTGACTGTCCAACAACAGCAGTACACATGTGGAATCATATGTTAGCTTTTACTTGTGAGTAACTTTAAAGATTGGATTGATTTAAGGAAAATGCTAACTAGTGCCCCCGGGCACTAGTTAAAGAAACCAAATATAGAAAAGTTGTCTTGATATTTGTGCAGTCATTATTTTTAAAGTATAACAAATATTGTTTTCAATACAAATATTTCCATTTTTAGTTCTTTAACTAGTGCCCGGGTGCACTAGTTAGCATGAACCTTAATTTAAACATGGGTAATCAACTAAGATAAGATCTAGGCCATAATTGGGAGACATATGGGCAACTACTTGTTTTCTCCTCTTAAAATAAATGATGACAATTTCATTGAACCAAGTCAACCTTGGAGTGTGGTGCAAGAGCATAAACTCTTACTTGGACAAAAGCCACACATGTCATTTAGGCGCATACACATAATTTTAAAAAAATTTAAATATAAAAAGATTGATTGATGATGGCTGATGTGACTTTATCATTTATGTTTAAATTTTTCTCTTTGATGTGTGTGTGCCCAAATATTATTAATTTGGGGTTTGTGCTTATGATAGAATTACTCATGCGAGAGTTTGTTGGTAGGTATTCCCTCCGGTCTGAATTATAAGAAGAAATCTACTTTTTAGATTCATAAAATGTTTGATGTATGCGGTCCATAATATGGTCCAAATACATCAAACACTCTATGAATCTAAAAAGTATATTTCTTCTTATAATTAGGACTAGAGGAACGAAGTAGTTTATTTTGAACGGTTGTTTCTTTCTTCAGGTTAATCGCTTTGTACTGGGTTTAGGCCTCCATGAATGCCCAAAAAAAAAACTTTATATTTTTTTCGTCACTGTAAGTTCGTGTTTTTTTTTATTTTAGTCTCTGCATATTTTTTTGTTGCAAATTAATCTCTGTATGTTCAAATCTTTTGGTTTTAGCCCCTTAAAACTAAAATCCGCAAGAAACCAACGAATTTTCCTGCAGATTTTCCTACGGAATTTAACTTTAGGGACTAAAATCAAAATGATTTGCATATGCAGAGACTAATTTACAACAAAAAAATATACAATAACTAAAACCAAAAAATTATAAACTTATAGAGACAAAAATGGTGTTTAAGCCAAAAAAAATATCTCCTTATCAGATAGTAGAGAATACTCGTATTTATGATTTCATTATCACCATCACCATGTTAATTATTATCGTATGCCATTAAAATTGAAATATATACTAAATGCTCTAAATTTATATGTATAATGCCTCCTCTTTTCAAAATTCACTAGTTAACATGAGGGTGTATTTCTATAATTAGTAATCAATAGAAAGTAGTTAATATGATCCTTTAATATTTATTTAACTCAAGAAATTAAACTGCAAAGCACACCCCCTTGAAAATTAGAGGGAAGGGATGTATGCTCTGAAGATGTATTTTCATAATTATAGGAGATTAGTGATCTTAGTATAAAGCTATTGAGAAAAGAAAAAATATTGTGGCAAGTGTAACAATTGAAAGAGTTTTTTCAGCTATGAAAATAATCAAGTATGTTTTTCGAAATTGCATGGGAGATAATTTGAGAGAGGTGTTTTTTTTATATCAAGTAGCTTAATGACTAGAATTTCACCCCTTAAGATAAATACATAATTGGAGGTATCCAGTGTTCGAATTATGGCCCTTGCATACTATAATGTTCCTACCAACTGAACTATGTTCGAAGTGACAAGAATTTTTTTTTTCCTTTGTCACATAGTCTAATGGCAAGAATTTCACCTTTAAGGTGTTTTAATGGAGTCTCAGGGGTTCAAACCTCGTCTCTTGCATATATAATATGACGTTCCTATTAGTTGAGCTAAACTCACAGAGACTGATATCGAGATGTTTTTATTGAGATTAAAAATGAGAAAATCATTTAATATTTCAAAAATATGGAAGTAGAGAATATTTGTAATGTATATTTATGCTCTAAAAATGAAATATATATTTAATGCTCCAAATATTTATAGAAGTTTTCCCATTTTCCCAACATTTATTGTTGCAAAATTTTAAGTTTTAGATTATAGAAGTTTTTATCATTTCAGCCTTTTGGGCTATTAAAGCCCATTTGCACATTAGTTCATTCTTCTCACATATGGACCTCAATTATTATTGTTTTTGTTTTGTATACGATGGCCACTGAAAATTCCGTTGTATGCTCGATTTGTTCTTCATTATAAACCAAAAGGTGACTATGATTCGATAGAAATCGGTTTCATAGTTTAACTCGGTTGGTCGGAATGTTGCATTATTTATGCAGGAGGCCGTAGTTTGAACCACGGCCATCCTTAAACGATGAAATTGCTAGTTACTTGACTACTTGACCAAAAAAAAAAAAAAGGAAATCTACAAAAATATACTACCTCTAGTCCTATATATAAAAAAAAGTTTGTTTTTTAGATTCATTAAGAAATTGATCTGTATGTAGATTATCCTTGTTGAATGTTGGTCACCTACACGCATAGACACAAATAATGTTGAAAACCTCCTATATTAATAACTTGTGAACACAAAGCCCGACTAGCACAACATTGTATTGTCCTCAAGGATTTATCTGTGAATCTATTGTTGGGTCACTATGAGGGGACAATATGAGATCATTCACATTGAGTTTAAGAGCAACGATACAAGTGAGTTGGATATCACATTTTTACTCAAAACTTTAAGACGTTAGGTAAGCTCAGTTGGTAGGAAAGTTGCATTCTCTAACTTATAAAATGTTCAACCTTCAATTTTATAAGTAATGTGTGACTTAATTCACCTCACACTTACCACAACACCTATGCAAACGCGAATACGACACAACTGGAAATCAAAAGCATAGGTAAATGTTAACTCACGAGAGATGAGAAGAGTTTTTTTGGTTGTTGAAGAGGTCAAAATGAATATATATTAATACAACCCGATCAAAACACACAACAAATAATAGGATTGAAGAAAAACAAAATCTTCAAATACATAAAGAAAAAATCTATCCAACCAATAGAAAATCAGGTAACACATGAGTAGTTGGTGGCTCTATTAATAGTAATTAGAAAAAATCCTTAACTTTGAACTTAATCCATAACCAAATCTAATAAAGACAGTCTTTAACTTGCTTTCTATGAGATATCAAACCTATAAATTGCATCACATGACAAAAATGAGAAGATTACGTTGTTTTGCTAAGTGATGATCGAATGTTGGCGTTAATTATAGGATTATAAATATAATTATGAAGATTATGATCGATTTAGTGTAGGCGCTCGCTCGATTGCAATGGAATTCCAACCATAATTTTCTCCACATCGGTCACATTTTTTTACATTTTCGTACAATATAAAAGTTTGCTGCGTAACTATATCCGCAACATTAAAACCATTGGACTTGCTTGTGCCTACCGTAGGACTCCACTTATTTTTGAATAATTGATTCTAAAGTCATCAATCAACTTTTATTAGAGATTTATGTTTTTTCACTGACTTGGAAACTTGTAATCCCAGGAATTGAAGAGCTAATATACAGCAACTTTTTAATAAATAAGTTCAATGATTATTCAGTCATCTTTTAATCAAAAGAGTTGGAAGAAGTTGCTCTCATACTTTGCATTATAATAGATTGGTTAGACCTAAAAGGTTGGTGATTAAATTGACCAAAATTTGTCACATTATTAACATGTAATACTGTGTGCACACATTGGCTGATTAAATTTAAATACAATTAAAAGTATAATGATGAAGAGGTAACTTGTCCTTTTATGATTTTATCAAAATAGTAATATGTCTTAAAAAAATACTATGTATATATGTAGGAAATAATATCATATCACCTGAAGAAATTGAAGCAACTGAAATTCATTTGAGAAATTAATTGAGCTTACCAGCAAAGTACTATTTAATTTATTGTTAGTTGTTAAGTTATGGAAGATCATGACATGTTGCCAAATCCTTTAAAAAGAACCTCAAATCATAATTAGATTTATATATTAAGCATTGTTCTTACCTTACAAGGCATGAATAAGTCTTACCAATAAGAATTCATCATTTCTTTCCCTCAACTTTTTTCTTTATGGTTTGTTAGGTGTCTCCCAATATAAGTAGTAGTTTGCATTATAAATGATAACTAACTAACATGTCTTTTTCTTTCCTGTACTCTCCACTTCCTAGTTAAGGACACAAATCCTTAATCCATTTAATAATTACTTCAATAGAAAATTGTTAAATGAACTCAAATATTTCTTCCGCATCACTATTTTTCACGTTTTGATTTATGGAAACAGCATATTCTTTTTGGACATTAAGCACTCAGAACCTAATGGCACAGTAGAAAAGTTTGGTATTGATGCAAAGAATCTAATACTTCTGCTCATTCATCAAAATATATACTCTCCAACTTTCAATGCACCACAAGTTTTACTCCAAAAATTAATATATTCGACAGATACGACGTATATATGTTAGTAAAGGTGCTTGGATCCTCTACAGCTGCAGTATAGCTGTTGCAGCAGTAGAGGATCCAAGTTCGTTAGTATAGGGTATTATGTATATGTATATGTACAATGAGAGTGATTGAAATGAAACAAAGCAAGTGCAAATCTTAAAGTCTCTTACTCAATTCAGAAGTTTTGCTACAAATAAACTGCAAAAAGAATTCCCATGGATAGGGATATTATAAAAAGATAGAAAAAATAAAAAGAATGCCAAGAAAAAAGAAAGAGACAACTGGGACACCAACTCTCTTAATGACCTAAGTTACCTAAAATTACTAGACCTAAGACCCTACCCTTTTTGACTTCCATATCTCTTCTAAACCCTTTTCTTCTGTTCTCATTAACAATCTTCTTCTAACTGCTAAAATATTGATCATCATCATCATCTAATGCTCCTATTCCCCCATTCCGACCCTGTACAAAAACCAATGACCAAAAGAAATAAAATTCAATAAGAAATAACATAAGACGCGACACTAGAGAAGGCAACGAAACAAATCTCTCCAACTAGGATCATTCTCCCTTCAAATGTACTCGAGGGCGAGAATGCTGTTAGTGTTTGGAATGAGTTCAGGTGAGGCAGCTGAATGTGATTCAAAACCGGGATTCTCGATATCCTTGCATCTCATTTCAAGGACCTTCTTGTGGGAATTGGAGTGCAAAGCTGGACAAAAAGTTGGACTAGCAGCAGGCCTGTATTCAGGGAAAAGACGGCCTGACTTGTAGCGAACACCGCAAGCATTGCAGAGTGTTTTTGGACCCATTGGTCCTGCCCTCCATTGTGGTGTCTTGGTTATCTCACAATGCATGCATTTCCTAACAGGGAGTGAACCATTCTGATCGCCGCTGTCAGATTGAGCAGCAGCAGGAAGTGTCATCTTGATTTTCTTTTTCTTCTTGGTCTCTCCAGAAGCTAGCTTTGGTTTCTTGGCAAGAATTCGAGACTCAGCAAAATTGTCAAAATCGGAAGATGCTGCCTTGGTGGAGATAACATTTGGCTGCACATTCTCCCCCGCAGAAGAAGTAGGGGAAATGAGCTGCATGGCGGAACGAGGGTTGAAAGTTGCAGGACGTGGACGTTTGGTGCGTGCACGTCCACAAGGCACAGGGATGTAAATCCCTGTAGCGGTCTTTCCACCGGAGCAGGAACTGCTGCTTTCGAGCACAGAAACTGGACTTGATGTCTGGAATTGACTATGCACAGAGTCCTCCTTGGGGACACATGATGATGGCTGCTGCTCCACTTTCTTCATTGTGAGACTCCCCTCACTAAATGAGTCCTCCACAAAATTGGACAGCCATTCCAATTGCACAATATCTTCATACTGTAATAATAAAAAATACAAGACATTGATCAAAATCACATTTTTACTAAAAAGACATAACTTCGGCAAATATGTAGTGTTTTACACTGTTAATCAATCATAATCGTTTGATGTACACAACCCGATTGTGTATGGAATAGTATAAAGTATAAACACAAGCATTTATTAAATGTCATTTACATGTTGACAATTGAAGCAAAGAAGGTATAATACTCTTCAAATTGAATAAAGAATATGAATTTGTGCTTTGTATAAAATAAAAATCAAACATCAAACATGGGTTGTTACTGGCTAGATTGACTACCATATTCAGGGCACATTATTTATTTAATATGTGGGTGCTCACATCACGTGATAATCACATGCAAAATCACATGACATCCAATAATGATGATCCAAATAATTGAGACAGCGCACCTCCAATTTGGAGAGTAGTAGGATGGAAGTGATGTGCCACATGTCACCGACACAATCAAGTGTCCATCTCAAGTGACCAAAATACCCTTTTCAACAAATTTTGTTATTTAATAATAATTTCTTCAAATTGAAGTAAAGAAATTTACAACTTTTTGGACCAACATCAGAAAATAAAATAGAATTAAATATATTTAAAATATTTAAAAACTATCTATTTTTTACTTTAACTTTTATAAAAAAAAATTATTAATTTTAGTCTCTATCTTTTATAAAAATGCATGTCTTTAGTCCAATAAAAAAATTTACAAAACTAAAAATGGTCAAAAAATGTACAGTACTAACCATGAAAAGATCTTGTAAATTTTTTAAGACTAAAATTATGATAATTCTCATAAAAATTCAAACTTCACAATTTAAAGTATTTTTGGACTATTATTATTATTCATTGATGAAATAAAGACAACACATAAAGCAATGTTCCCCAAGAAAATATTGATGATATCCGTTACGCATAGTGACAGGTTGGCAAATAGTAAAGTTTCAAAACAGACAATCAGGTCCGTACACGGAACTAGTATGATGTCATAATTAAACAATCAAACGGTTACAAATAAAGCCTATTTTGAAACCGTGGGCTTTGATTGATAATCACAGTTCACATAAATATCGTGAACCCGCCAAAATCATTTATCATTTACGTCATAATAAAAAACGAAACAAAAAATATTTTATACAGGTAGAAATAATAATTATTATTAAATTATTATACACGGTAGATAAAATCAAATGTTTCTTATATCACTTTTTTTTTTTAAATAAACGAGTTCGATTTCTGATGAAAATAATTGAATAGAAACAAATCAAATGTTAGAAAAACTAATTACTCACCGGAACGGAGAGTTCCGCGGAGAGGTCAGAAGCACTGTTGCCGGCTGAAAACACCGAGTCCGAAGTCGGAAATGACTCGGACTCATTAGGCCAGATACTTGCCAACGAGTTGCAGTTTCCGACGGAGGCGACGGATGGCAAGGAAGCGGCAGCGGTATCAACATCGTCGACAGGGAAATCAAGGAGGTCGTCGATGTGATCAAAGAAACTGCCACAGTCTAATTCGTCCATGAAGTTTGGTCCAACCATTTTCTCTGCAAGTCACAAATTTTCTTAGAAAATTGGAAAAGTAAAGAAAGATAATAATTGTATAAAATGTGATAAAGTGATGATGTTTTATAGAGTGGTAGTATAACATTGTTTATGGAAATTTTGGTCATAAAAGGAGAGAAAATTCAAATAAGGTAAAATAAAATTTATAGTAAGGTTTTTAAAGATAACTATGAATTCAATTAAAAAAAAAACATTGAATTCAATTAATTCAACAGAATTCCAAGGTATATTTTGCCACGGTTCCAATTTATTACAGCTGGAATGGTATATTTATTTTTTTCAATATCGCGTCGTAGCTTTTGTTTAAAAAAGGAAAATTGAATAAAATGTGAACATTGAGATGAAATTGAAGGATGAAATTGAAGAAGGCCAGCTAACCTTGTTGAATTTGAGTAAATACTTGGGCAGAGTGTATAATTTCACAATTCAAGTTCAAACCCTGCATAATTAAAAATAAATAAATAAGCTAAGAAGAAAATTAAACACAAATTCTGGTACAAAATTAATTCTATTTTAAAGAGTAATAATGAAAGAAAGAAAGCAAGGGTATAATTGGGAAGGAAAAAAATAGGTTGGACACAAAATTGAAGTTCAGCCGACACTAGTATAGAAGAAATGTGAAGGAAATTTGAGAAACAAACCTGAAATAAAAGAAATGATAGATAAATTGAGATGAAACTGAAATGAAGAAAAGAGAGTGAGAATAGTAGTGTTGAGTGAAGAGAGGGTTGGTTTGAAAGGAAAAAGAGGAGAGTGAAGAAGGTTTAAATGGTAAAGGGGGGGTGTTATGAAGAAGAAGGGGGAAAGAGAATGTGATGGATGGGCACTGGTAGGTAAGGCTCCTCCTTCATTGCTAGCTGTCTTTTACTATCCCCACTGTCGTGATGTTGAAGTCTTCTTTCTTTCTTTCTAGTTACCCTTACCCTTACCCTTACCATTACCCTTTTCTTTCTCTCTCTTCAATTTTCTCTCTCTTTCTTTAGGACATTACCCACAGGTCCCACACTTCCCACCCCTCCCTGTCCCCATCTTCTCACACCCAACACCCCTCCTTTCCTCCATTCACGGATTTAATTTTATTTTTTATTTTACTTTCATTTTTCATATCAACAAAATAAAAATCAAATCTCATTCATCCAATCAATAATTACAAAAAAATCACAAGAAACTAAGTACACAATAACCATGTATATAAAACACAAAAGAAAACATTTTTTTCACAATTGTAACAAAAAAACATAAATGGGTTCATAACCGATTACAAACCAGATTAAACTGGCGGTGCTAAAAGTAAAAAAAAAAAACACAGACGGGAAAGGAAATGGTCACATGATTTTGGTTATTACCTTTTTTTTCTTTGAGGGTTTAGACTTTAGATTGTGTGAACTGTGGAGTTAACAAGAGATTTTTGAAGAGGAAAAAAAAAAGGGAAAAGTGAGAAAGGAAGAAAAGGAAGGAGGTGGTATAAATAGAAGAAGGATCAATATTCTCTAACTTCCCATTAGAAAAGTTAGAGTAACTTTCAACAAATTTGGACCATATGATAAATCCAATGATTGAAAATTAAAAGACCACTAGTACACAAAACTAGATAATTATTTGGTAGCTAAATCCATGGAAGTAGAACGACACGGGAAGAAATTCTTAAGAAGTCCTGCTGGAAAATTACTTTATCCAGTAATTACCCTTAGACCAAATTTAAATAATTTTGGACCTTATAAAACTCAAATTAGATGGTTTAAACATCTAGAATATTGGTTTAGAAATATTGGAGATAATTTTTTATCCAAAGAATATAAAGAATTAGCTGAATATCTTCAGAAAAAACTACAGTCTATGGCAAGATGACTGAAGAAAGTATAACAAGTGTTCTACAAAAAGTTTTAGATAACTTAGAAAAACAAACATTATATTTAGAAAGCTTACAAGTTGAAGAAAGTAAGTATAAACCTCATGAAACTTGGAACTTTCATGAAGAAAACTTTGCCTGTTTTGAAAAGGATGAATTATATCCTCACATTTTTCATACAGCAAATCCCCAACTTAACAATATAGCATGTATGTTAACTTATATTCTAAAAAATGTAGAAAATATCTGCATTAAATTAGAAGTTCTAGATGAGTTATTTAAATTTCTTAAAGGAGGAGAAGATAAAGGAAAACAAATAGTTATACCACAAATCCAACCTCAAGAAAAGATTTCTAAACTCGAAAAAACTTCTGAGTCCACACAATTAAGAATTAAACCACCGTCTAATTACTTTTAGATATGGATGATACAGAAGAAGCCCTTAATAGGCAATTAGAAAATTTAGAAAGGCTAATGGTCTCTCTAGATATTAGTGGTAAAAGTCAGGAAACCTATGATGACAAATCAGAGGATAATAATCAAATTATTTATGACTTTAGCTCAGAAGAAGAGGCTAACGAAAATGAGAGAGAAAATCCTCATTATGTCAAAATAGAAGAACAAGGAGAAACTTCGGGAACTAAAAGACCTGCAGATTTCGAAAAAGAATTCACAAAACAAAAATTCCAGAAAGTACCTCACTACTATGTACCTACACAAAATCCATTCCAAGGACAAGGGATTTTAGATATAGACTGCAGTGTTGATGCAGCAAAAGATCTTAGGGATTGGTATAATATAAATAGCGTGTTAATCCAGTTAAACGAAGATCTTAAACATTTAGGAGCAGTTGAAGTTTTCAACTATCTTCAATATAAAACTAGAGGAAATGCTTACAAATACATTTCTACCTTACCATCAGAAGTTATGGGAGAATTGCCTTTAACAGGAACCTTAGTAGTAGACTGGGTTTATAGTTTGCTAATAAAAGAATTCAAAGGATGGAAAAATTCCATTCAATCAAAAATAGCATTTTCTGACCAAAACCTTTGGAAAATCACCAACCTAAAAATTTGCAACATGTGCTATGTAGATAATTTCATTTGTGAATTTCAGGATTATTACTATAATATAGATAATAGTACTAGAACCTCTAGGAACTTGTTAGAACTATTTTATGACAAGTTACCAGAAAAAGTATCGGCTCAAGTTAAGGTGTTCTTTACCTCAGCGTTAGCAGAAGGAAAGGTAGACGATACTTTAGGAGGAAGAATAACTTCCTTAAAAATTTGGCTTCAAGAAATGTGTAGCCAAAAGATAGCCAAAAGAGAAGCTCAAGTATCCCTTTGTTGTAACAAACTACAAGACAAAGTAGGAAACTATGGTTGTAACTCTAGAAAGAAAACTAGAAAAATAAGGTCACAAAAACCTTATAAAAGAAAGAGATTCAAGAAAGTCCCTTTTAGAAAATTCAGAAAAGGAGACAAAAAATTCTTTAGGAAAAAACAATCTTACCCTAAGAAGAAAACATGCCCACAGGGTAAAAAATCATGTACATGTTGGTTATGTCATGAAGAGGGTCACTATGCAAATGAGTGTCCTAAGAAGAATCCTAAGAAAAATGTTTTACATGCAATATATGCAATAGGATATGAACCTATAGAATCAGACATAGAATCTGATGAAGAAATTTATGAATACTGCACAGAAACAGATTCAGATGTCGAAGAAAGTACTTGGTAAAGGAAATCCAAGTGCTACATTTATTAAAATAGTACTAAAAAATAAAAATCTTTTAGCCTATATAGATACAGGTGCAACTCTTTGTTTTGGAAGAAAATCTATCTCTAGAAATTGGGAAAGATTAGTTAAACCAAAAGAAATAATAGTTGCAGATAAATCAAAACATCAGATATGGTTCAACCTTAGAGATGTATCTATAGAAATTGAAGGATATAAGTTTTTTATCCCAACAATATACCTCCATGATTCAGGATTAGACTTAATTATAGGAAATAACTTTTTAAAGTTATACGAACCTTTTACTCAAAGAAAGGATACTATATCACTTCACTGGAAGGACTTGGGAAATCCTAAGAATAGCAAAATGGTAACCACCAAAATAGTTACTAGAAATGAGATCTTAAATCTTATTAAGGGAAACCTTAGAGAATTAAGGATAATATGGGAAGAAAGAAGCTTCCATATTGATATAGAAGAAAGATTAGATGAAGTTTGTTCAGATAACCCTCTAGACAGTCTTAAAAACACTAATCATGAACTTATAGTTATTAAGCTCAAGAACCCAAATGACGAGATAAATGTTCCAAATAGGATTCCATATTCTATTAGGGATGTTGAAGAGTTTCAACAAGAGTGTAAAGATTTACTTGATAAGGAGCTTATTAGACCCTCATCAAGCCCACATTCTGCACCAGCTTTTTATGTCGAAAATCACAACGAAATAAAAAGAGGTAAAAGAAGAATGGTAATCAATTATAAGAAACTCAACCTAGCAACTATTGGAGATTCTTATAAATTGCCAAGAAAAGATTTTATTTTAGAAAAAATAAAAGGATGCAATTGGTTTTCTTCTTTAGACGCAAAGTCTGGATATTATCAGTTAAGACTAGCCGAAGAAACAAAACCATTAACAGCTTTTTCATGTCCACCTCAAAAACATTATGAATGGAATGTTTTGCCTTTTGGATTGAAACAGGCACCATCAATATACCAAAGATTTATGGATAAATCTCTTGAAGGTTTAAATCATATGTGTTTGGCATATATAGATGATATACTTATTTTCACAAAAGGAAACAAAGAACAACATCTTCAAGATGTAGAAACTGTTCTTTTAAGAATTAAAGAAAAAGGTATTGTAATTTCAAAAAAGAAATCAAAACTTTTACAGAAAGAAATAGAATACCTTGGTTTAATTCTAAAAGAAAATGGGGAACTAAGTCTAGCACCGCATACTCAAGAAAAAATACAAGCTTTTCCAAATGAGCTTTCTGATAGAAAACAAATCCAAAGATTTCTTGGATGTTTAAATTATATTGCTAATGAAGGATTTTTCAAAGATTTAGCAAAAGAAAGAAAACATTTGCAAAAGAAAATTTCAGAAAAAATTCCATGGTCTTGGACCAAAACAGATTCTGATATTGTTAAAACAATTAAAGAAAAAATTCAAGTTTTGCCTGAACTCTATAATCCAACAAAAGAAGATTTTTTAATTATAGAGACAGACGCATCACAAACAACCTGGGCAGGTTGTATGAGAGCCTTACCTAATGGTAAAGCAAAACTTTCTCTTAATGAGAAAGGATATAAAATTGAAGAATCTGGTGATCTTCAATCAAAAGAATCTGAAACTTCGAGGGAAGGGACAGATACTATAAAAAGCATTGATTACAGTGCTTCTAAAATCCTGATAAAGGATACTGAAAAATTACATTTATGTAAATATATTTCTGGTACATTTACAGATACAGAATCTAGATACCATATCCAGGAACTAGAAACTCTGGCATGTGTAAAGATATTAGAAAAATGGAAAATTGAATTATTACCATCAAGATTTCTTCTTCGTACAGACTCTAAATATCTTACAGGATTTTGGAGATATAAAATTAAAGCTGATCATAAACAAGGCAGACTAATAAGATGGCAGATGAAGTTACAACAATTCGAGCCATATATTCAATACACAAAGTCTGAACAAAACAGTTTTGCAGATACACTAACAAGAGAATGGAGCAAGCAATAAAGCTACTTCAAAACAACATAAAGCAGAAGGATGAGCAGCTCGCTGCCATTGATGCTAGAAGAAAAAAGATCTCCGACGAGAGGGGGGAGATGATTACAACACTCAAAAGTTTACAAAACATAACAACAAATACAGACCAGTCTTCAACAGCAAGCTTAGACAAAAATCTCAAAGATAAAGAAAATTGGGACTTGCTAGGACAACCTTCTGGAAAGTATGATTACTATGTAAAATATACAGCCCCAGAAAGTGCAGAAATTCCTATTGAAGCAGTAACATCTAACGGATGGAAAACAAATGAAGAACAGGAAGCCGAGTCCTCAGGAACAACTTCAAACAGCAAGAAATCATGGGCTGAAGAAGTTGAGAAAGAAGATGAAGCTAGAAAAAATGGTTTATTAACAACCATTCAAACAAGCGATCCCGTAGACAATGAAATGGGAAAGTTTGAAGCTTATGTCATTTTCGATGGACCCATGAAAGGAATCTATAGAAAATGGGCAATAGCTAAACAACATATCATTGGCAAGAACGTCAGGCACAAAGGTTACAAAACCATGGAAGAAGCAGAAACAGCTCTTTATGGTTCATACAGGGAAATTGCAACTGCAAAAAACCTCCAAAGATCTCCTACAATGGAGTCAAAAAAGAAATTGTCAATCGACAAAATTCGCCAGCTTGAACATCAGAAGAGTTTCCAGATAGCTGAACCAACCTACATGGAATTCAGTCTCAGATGGAAATGGTTAAACAACTATGTAGAAGAATTCACCACTGAATGCTTCTACCCAGTTAACAGAATTGGCTGCACCAAAGCAGTCGTACTACCAGGAATAGACAATACTTTATGTCTATCTTTCTTTCAAAATGGGTTGATCCATACTATATACTTGGAAGAACAAGCCGGAAAGACTTTTGGAGAACTTAAATTCCTTCCAAAGGAGTTACAAAATCTGGCACAAAAATTCAACAACTTGTTTGCCAAAGGAAGAGAAATTTTTATTCAAATTGAATCCACATATCCTTGGTACGATGAAATTACCCAGGAACTTACAACAAAACCATTATACCTCATCAAGATTGGAATTTCAAATAAAGAATATCCGGTGATAAACAGAGAAAAAACTGAATGGCACCCTGCTATTTATCTCAACCAAATTAAGCACTTTCACCAGAAAGTCACTAGATTGTCCTCCCAGACAAATTACAGAGTTGTTTACGAAGATTCATCAATGGTTGTATACAGCGACTCTAGAAAGCCTGCAAAGGACAAAGATATCAAGGCAATTAAGAACCTTGAAGAAAAAGTTGACCAATTGAAAGATGGTCATGAAAAATTACCAAAGATAATTCAAGAAGAATGCTGTCAATACTTTTCACAGTATTACAAAGGGCATAGTTGTAAAAACTGCCTAAGAAAATCGTCGGCACAAGAAGACAAGGAAGCTGCTAGCACAAATCCACACATCACAATGTAGACAATAATGTACAGTGGTATCTTATCACATCTGAGTCAGATGGGAACCACTTAGTGATTAGCTTTTCAATAATGTAAATTACTGTTTGTCCTTTTTCTTTAGTGTGTATTACTTTAAGTTAGTGCATGATGCTTTTCTAAGTGCATGTCACTATAGTATGCTGTCTTGGAAAGGGACGTCTTACCTATGTGAGCCCTTCTCCACTATAAATAAGAGCATTCAGCTCATTTGTAATCACAGTTGAAAGAAATACGAAACTACTATCTAGTTTTCTGAAGAATTATCTCTTCTGTCCTTAGAATTATTTCTAAGTAGTAGCTCTTGAGGTAATACTCTGGAGGAGCTAGATCCTTGAGGTAATACTCTGGAGGGATCACCTACAATAACAATATAATCAACAGATTATATCACAAAACACAAAAATATCTTCAATCCGGAGATTTCAACAAAATCAAAAACATCAAAAAGAAACTTCAGAAGAATCATATCAGGTACGATTATATCACTTTTTATTCAGAATCATTAGTTATGGAAAGTTCGAATTTTAAAGCTCAAAGAAAATCTTCAAATTATTTTGAGATAGAATACACAGAACCCAGTAATGATCATACAATTTTAGAATTAGTCTTTATAAAGGACTATGATAAAAAGGCAACTTATTTATTGAAAAAGTTTCCTCATCCAGATTTGGCTAAAATAATCTTAGACAAATTTAAATTTAATCATTACCAAGAAACAACTTTTCTTAAAAAACTTAAAGAAACAATTGAAACAAATTTTGAAGAACATGAATTACAATGTTTAGTTCATGATTTGTATGATTTTATTCAAGATTCAAGATATATAGCCGGTTTTGACGGACAGTTCTATGGAAGAGAGGCTAGTATATATTATAAAATGAGAAATTCTCGTTTTCATAAATTAATGCGAACTGAACCTAATAATTAAGATCTAGATCCAGATCTTAGTTTAAGATTAGGTGAAAAATGTCTGAAATTTCACTTTTTGAAGAAACATCTAGTTACTTTGCTGATAGCATACTAGATCATAAAATAGAAGAAGCAGATTTATCCTTAACTGCAGAAGAAAACTTTAAAAAGTTTAATAAATTCAAGGAATATTTCTCAAGAAAGAATATTTTGAAATTTGGAATAATGGTTGGAGAGGAAGCAATTCCAATTGATTCTACTTCTGGAAATATTTTTATATCTACCATAGATAGAACACAAATTCAAAAAAGAATTTCGAGTCTTTCTGAAAAAGAAAGAAATAAAATTGGTTATATTCACATATCAACCATTCAAGTTTTAATCAAAAGTACTTTCATGAAAGGTATTGATACACCGTTAAATATAATTCTAAGAGACTCTAGAATTACGAATGATAGACAATCTATAATTGCACAAGGAAGATGCAATTTAAAATATGGAAAAATTAAGTTTGATATAAACTTACAAATGGGATTATCCCTGAAAGATAAAGATCTTGACAGATCCATAATCTTTAATTACAAATTAGAAGATTCAAAATTTATGAAAAAAGGAAATCATCCCTTTACAATATGCTATAGAATTAATTATGCTTTAAGTAATTCACATCATAGCATAGAATTTACAGGAAAAGATGTAATTCATATTGATGAATTATTCACCCCTATAGTGACATTAGAGTCACCTATATTTAAAACTCTGGCAAGGAAGAGTTGTTCTTTAATAGAAGATGACAAAAATATGTTTGAAGAAACAGACGAAAAACTATTAAACAGAAGTCAAAGCCTTAGGGTAGCACCCCCAAAAAGAGATTTTGGAATCTCAGAACAAAAGGAGCTACATAAGCTACAAAGCTCAGTAGCAGGGTTGTCCTTACAGCTCGAAAAATTGGATCAAAGAATCTAGATTCATCTAGTAAAATTCACCATAATTCCGCCCTCAAAACTCTGGTATCAGAGCATAAACTCGATCTTAAATAAAATTTTGATCTTAAATAATATTTTAAAATAAAAATAATTACCTATCTGGTACATATAGATATACCGTAACTAATGTGTACTAAATATATTTTGATACATTAGATCAATCTAATGGATTATAAGAAACCAAAGTTAGGTAACTTTTCCACTTCAAAGTTAGACAAAAGTGATCCATAGAAGAACGGGTGCAAGTTGGAATTTGTCAGGGTTTAACCGCCGTTGTTTCAGACACGGTTTGTCTTGGTGTATGTTTTCTTAAATAAAAACAAATTTTTTTTACTGCATGAATTGAAGAAAAGTGGTACTACTACTGCTAGTAAACCTAAAACTGTTCAAAAAGTCAGAGTTTCCTCGAAGCGCGTGATATACACGGAAAGCGTTTAAATTTTGGATTCCGGTTCAGAAACCGATGATTCAATTGTTCTCCATCCTACGCAATCCATGGTAATTCGGTTTTAAAACAAATAAATGTCGTTTAAAAGAAATTTTTACGTACAAATTAAGAAATGATGATTCTAAATACTGTTTTTTGAAAAAAAATTAGGAAAATGAAAATTTTAAATAGAAAATATACCTTTTTAAAATTTCAAAACATTGAATACATTCATTTTAAAATTACAGTATACTTCCTCCATAAGTAAAAATAAGTTTTTTAGATTTATTAAATAAATGATGTACTTGATTTATAATTAAGAGTTTAAAGATGGTAGACAGACGGTGTAAAGGATGTTTACACGGACATCCAATAAGAAATTATCATTCTTCTATGTCATACACGTAGTTTCAAAATAACCATACATAAGTAAAGTGATGTGGCAAATTAGTGGATTTTCATTGGATGTCTGTGTAAAAATATTTTACACTGATTGTGCATATCCATTAAATCCTAATAAAAATAAGAGTTTAATTGTTATGCACTGTCAGTGTAAAGTTATTTTACACATGCAACCAATAAGAGTGATTTAAACTTCCATGTCATATAAAGATAGTGGGGTACAGTTGGGTGATGTGGCGGAATACACGGTTGTTATTGGTTGACGGTGTAAAATTATTTTACACTGTCAGTGCATACAAATTAAATCCTAAAAATAAATTAATTATTCAATAAATCTAAAAATTAAAATTTTACTTATAATTGAAAATTGAATGAGTATTATTATTTTTATATCCTTAATCATCACTCAAATGACACTCGAATTATTTTATTTGTAATTGTTTAACATTTTTCATTATGAAATACTCCCATATAGAAATACTTGGCACAATACTACCAAAACAATAAAACAGAAAGAAATACTCGACACAATTCACTTTCTAAAAAAATACGATTGGAAGGTGACAGGAACCACTTGATGCCAGAACTGACTCTTGAACCAGATTCAACTGATGGCGAAAACAAAACAAAAAAAATTCGAAATGTTAAAAAAAAAAAAGAATTGCAGTTTAAAATATATATTTTTAATTAAATAAATTAGCATATGTCCTTAATGTGTAAGTTATCATAGCCAGCTAATAAAAGGAAAAAAATATCACTTAATTTTTTTATAAAATATTTCAATTCACGATAATTTCCATAATTATATATATTTTTACTGAGTCTTAAGAAAATTACAAATTAAAGAAAACATATTTTTTCATAAAAATATGAAAACATATTTTTTTTTGACGAATTTTTTTTTAAATATATTGAGTACTTATTTCTTCTATAATAAAGAAAATATAAACAATGTATTTGATCCCAATTATGGATTAAATACAAATAATATTTTGTATAAATTTTGAACCGGTGGTGCAGAAATGATTCTCTTAATTCATGTTAATAAGCTGTATAGTGAAGGTGGTTGATGATGATCGATTGTTTTTTGGTTCCTTGAAGGGGAAGGGTACCTGCAAAATTGTTACCATTCCAACACTCAAATCAGTATTTGAATGAAGGATAAGGAGTAGTAAGTATTGGAGGCGCATGAATTTCATACTTATGCATTGATGTATGAATGTTTATATATAGGAGGATATTAGGGTTTATGACACAACGAGGTTCCCCAATATGGATGGATCGGTCATGTTCTCGACACCTGTATTGTCCTTTAAGAAGAATTGTCCTTGATATTTAGGTGGCACATTTGGGATATTGGAGACTCTTCGTCTCTACCCATGTTCGTTGTATTGGTCCGTGGTCACTAGCCACGCAGTTTATCTTCTTTCCATGGGAATGGATCTTGGTGTCTACTAGGCTTTTAATCGATCCAAAATACATTTGTTAATATATATATATATGACATAAAGAGTGTAGTATGACACATTCGATAATTTTTTACCGGATAATCATATTACAAAATCGACCATTGAAATGAAAGATGCTATGACATAAATCATGTCTTTAAAATATAACATTAATCGGAAATCATTTGATACATTAATGATAAATTCAAAAGTAACGCCTTACGAATGCATGTACTTGGACTAATATTAGTCCAAATACATGGATTGATTTCCGTGTTTTTATTTCTCTTTTCTCTTTTTCTCTCCTACCAAACAAGACATTAATGTTATATTTTATAGACATGATCTATGTCTTAATATCTTTCAATTCAGCGATCAATTTTGTAGTACGATTATTCGGTAAAGAATTATCGGAAATATTATTAAGTTTGATACTTTAATGTCATTTAATTCGGGCTCTATTAATATTAATTTCACATTCCCCTAATTTAACACACTCAGTCTCATAAGTCCTAACTCAACTGACAAAATATGCCGAAATTATTAGGTCTGACGTCGTATCCAAAGTTCGAACCTAGAATCTGACAATTATGTTAGTTTAATTTTTAGTAGATTACCACTTTATCTAAGATAAAAAAAAACACACTCAACACACATACCTTCTTCATTCATGAACATAGTTTGTTATAAAAACATACCAAGTAATATTAATTATTTATTAATAATTAATACTACCTCGGTCCCAAAATATAAGAACTAGATTGACTATTGCACGTACGTATGCCAACGCACAATTTTTATCACTAATATCTTTAATTTTCTATTAGTAAAAATTATAAAAATTCGATGTTTTGAAAATATTCATCAAAACAAATCAAACAAGATCTTATATACTTATATTTATTATATTTATATATTATGTAAAAAGTATCGTGAAAGCATGAAATGTGTATAGTATCATTTAATCAAAATAGCTCTAAAAAAATAGGACGGAGCAAATAGGTAGTTATTTTCTTAGCAATATTCCCATTATTTGTAGTGTACATTACAATTGTAATTATTTTGAAGACACCACTTCATTCCAAAGAAGCTGTCAAAGGAAATATGATGACAATTGACAAGAAGTAAAAGAAAAAAACGAAAATAATATTAAAATATGATATGTTATGCATACAAGGAGGGCTAATGCTACAGTGGACCACCTTCACAAGTAGTCCACCGTGGACAGGTGATCTACTGAATAACAATTTTACAAAATTTATTAGTAGATTGAAAGTTTATATCATATAGATCATTCATAAAAAAATTTAGAAAAATTGAAAATCATTTGATATTTTATTGAGATTTATCAAGATTTACAGTATTTAATAAATTGTTAATCTTGATGGATCTCAATAACATATCAAATGATTTTCAATTTTTCTAAAATTTTGTATATATAATGTATACGATATAAATTTTCAATCCAACGGTGGATTTTGTAAAATTTGTATTCGTTGTAATATTATTCATAATTCATCCGTCATGAACGATTTAATGAGATAGTCCATATTAAAATTTAGGTGTGAGAATTGGGAACCATTTACATTTTTTTGTTTTGGCATGGAAAAATAATGAGAATACGGTATAGTGGGAAAAACAGCTCCACTCTCACCTAAGTAGGAGAAAATTATTTTTTGTGAGTCCCACCCTTTTTTAGTGATAAAAAATTTCACATTTCAGATGAATAAGTGAGGTATTTGAGATTCGTATTTTAACACCCGCATATAAAATGTAAGGTCCCTTATAAATTGAACTAAGTTCATGTAAACGAGTGTCACCCCATTATATTCCGCCCATTTTTTTCCTATTCCAAATTATAGAAATATCTAATTTCAATTCCATCTTTCTATTCCTTTTCTCTCTCTATTATAAATCTACTGTGTTTGTGAAATTCACTCTTTGATTACAACTATTGGTGTTATTATTATCGGTTGCTTATGGAAAATGACCTTTTTTATTTTGTGGTTATGAAAAATTAGAAAAAAAAAACAATTTCGATTATTAGTCACTGTACAAATTTGAATACAAAAATAAGATTAAAAAAAAGAAAACTTATGTTTGAATTAAAACTAAAAAATTCCTCATTGTCAGCTTAAAACCAACAACAATGTTTTAGACATTATTCTTCTATTTTAAAACTAAATTTTAGTAAATAAACTTTATATGATATTTTAAATATGCTTTTAATAAATCATTCAAAAAACTGAGAGTGTAATGATAATTACATAAATTTTGTTTTGGTAAAAACTAACACATGCAAGAAAATTTCTATAGGGAATAAAATTCCTACATTATATTGTTTTAATTATATTTGATATTTCAAACCATAATTACTTATATTTCAAACCATAATTTGAACATGTAAACCTATCATAAAAGTCCTAAATTGATCGATAAATTCATCTGTTCAACGTGAAAGTTTACTGTCACCAAATGGCACGCCCTGTGAGACAAGGCAAATTTGTTGCAACATTTTGAAATGGTTAATCCGCCACAAAGGATAATCGCTAATCAAAGTAATGATAATAACTCTAAAGATGATGAATTAGAGGCTAATATATGCCCCAAAAACCAAAATGATCAAATTCCTCATACTGAATTGCCTTCAAATTCTATACTTACTCAAGTACAATCAAGTCTTTAGGAAATACACCCAACAAAAAGTTGAGTGTATGTTTGGTACGCAGGATAAGAGATATGATAGAATAACAATATTATACTATATTTTGTTTCAATCCAGTATTTGGTGAAGCAGTATTATATGATAAATTAATTCTGAAATTTATTCTATCCCATCTCCTTAGTTAGAAAATTATCCTGAATTTAAAGGTGAGTTATTAGTAGAATATGATAAGAAAATAATTTACTGATTTATTCTACAAAATATATTTTAAAATTAAAAATAAAATTAATGGAACATAAATAATAATATAATTTGATAGTAAGTTAAAAATAAATAATAAAATAATCTAAAAAGTAAAAAATTCTACTAAAATTACAATATTTTAAAGTAAATAATTATTAATAATTGCAAAATAGAGATATTAATTAAAATTTTATAGCAATCTTGCAATGGTAGTTTTATTAAATGCATATAAGATATATCATATAATTATTTAGCTTATCTAACATATATAATTAAATTATTTATTTGAGCGTGATTCATATAAAAAGTTTATTTAACATGTTTATTTGCTCATGACTTTTATTTAAAATTATTTGAATTTTTATTTATTAAATTTAAAGTATTACAAAATATTTTTTTAAAATAATTGTTTTACAAGGTTAATATTATCGTTTAAATATGATATATATCTTATCATATTATTATAAGCGATATATATGTCTTAAAAACACGATATGATAAGCCACTAAATTTAGTCTAGTAGTAATTTATGGATTAGCAGGGGGCTCATGCATTAGGTCATTATGTGTGCACCAAACACATGACAATATAATTGATAATAATTGTTATTCTATTTATATTTTATACAGTTTTATATTTTATCTTATCACTATTATATCATATGCACTAAATTGACAATGTTAATGTGTCTCTTATGGATTACCATCGGGGTTTAATAAAAAGGAGATTTTTTAATATAAAAAAAAGTAATTCTTCTAAAAATAAAGTAAAAGGTTCACAAATGTGACTGCACAACTGAAGTGTGTTTGGCTTTGGAGCAAAATAGAAATGATATGGGTTCCTCTCCATATATTATTGTATCATAAAATAAATAAAAAACCTATCTTGTTTTACACTCCTTGAGTCAATCCCTTAAAAAACACTCACCCTCTTCCTCTTTCTAAAAAAAAAAGAAAAATCTGTTGAAAAGGCACAGATGGAGACAGTGTGTGTAGTGCAGTGGTGCTACTTCCATTTATCCTTTACTTCTTTAACTAACTTGGGTTGCACTCTTTGAATCCCTTTCTTCTAAAAGACTTATCCTTCTTCAATTGAAAGAAAAAAGCTAATCATCATAATAATAATTTGGTTCAAAATCCAATAAAAAAATCTTTGAGTCAAGTGTTAGGCTTGATAGCAATCAATTCCCAAAATCGCCGCCTTCAAAGTTTGTTGAGAAAACAACTTAGAGATACATATACGGATGATATACATGTATGTATGAGTACACATACACATACACATATAAATACAAGTACAGAAGTACACGAACATAATTTATCTTATTTAAATGTGGGGTACAATATATTCAACAAACTTTTTTTATCATATTATTGCTACAAAAAGTTTTCACCGCTATTAGTGATGACTAATTTTTGTCGAAGAACATATTAGTATATAAAGTGAATTCTCTCTTTTCAACCGAATTTTCTCAATAGGCATGAGACAGAAATTGAACTTTTGATCACGTGACATACTTAAGAAGATCAAATCCTTATCACTTGAACTAATTTATTGTTGAAATATATTCAATAAATTTAACAATACTACAAAAATAAAGTCCGAAATAGCCTAACACTTACACACTATATATACCAAAAAGTCTACCTTTTCCTAACATGTTTTGTTATTCCACATTTGACATTATAATAATTTTTATCATATTAGTCTATTAGGTCCATGATTTAATTTATAAGTTCTTGTTTTTCCTTACTCACTATAATTATAATTATGATTTTTTGGATTTCTAGTGGGTGGTCCAAAATATCTCCACAAGCTTAAATTATTTTTTGACCTTGTTACGGACTAAGAGTCAACAACGAAATATTTAATTTTTTAAAAACAAAAATTAAATTATTTTTTAAATGAATAACTCTAGAAATCAAACTCATATTCATTTTTAGCTTCTACTTGATTGTGTGTCTGATACATAATTCTTGTGTCTCGAGATTATTTATTTGCAATTTTTAGAAGCTATATATTCAAGTTTATCTAAATGTTCATCCACATCCAACCCACATCGGTAAGGAACACGTTTAGAAAAAGAATCATTTTACTATCTCTCTTGTGGAACACCACATTTTCTTAAAATATATTTTTACTTTTAATCCTTACAATTTTTTTTAAGGTATCAATCTTTGCATATGAATTTTGGTCCTTCGTAGGTGTATGTTGTTGTGAATTCGATTAAAATTACACGAATAAAAATTTGATGTGGGGGTAAATGTATTAAGTAATCAATATCAAACGAAATTGAGATAATAGTAATAGTAACCCAAACAATAAAGACCAAGCAAATAAGTAGAAAAAAATAAAGTGTTTATTTATCTAATTCGGTTAAAAAAATCTTTGATACATCTTGGTAGTTCAATTGCGTTTTAATCCCACTTGAAACGGTTTAAAGTAGTTCCATGTCCGATTCTTTAAAAGATAATGCAATACACATGCAGGAATTTTGATATATATCTCAATGGAGCTGTTCAGTGCATGGTGCTGGCTACTGCAGGGATCTAATCTAAGCACATGTATGTAAACAATATATATACAAGTGAATGGATAAAAGTATACATAGATATAATTTAAATTAAACCTAAACATAACTATAGGTACATATGAAACCAATTTTAACGTTATATATAAATGGTAGAAAATTGCAAACTTTTTTTTTTGACAAAAATTGCAAATATTTTTTAATAGCTAATGGCTGGCATCTTCTTTAGATTTGATGGCTAGTATAATGATATATTCTATTAAGTAGAAAATAAAAGAAAATAATCAAAGTCACATAGAGAGGCTTGTTTTTATCTATGCTTTTTTCATATATTTTTCAACACGCTTATACGCATAAATACAACTATACAGTCTATATTTTTTGACTTCACATGGCAAATAGCAAAATACAGTTCACATCATTTATCAAAATTCACAAGCAACTTTCTCGTTTCTTTTCTTCTTTCTTTTTCTTTATTTTTAAACTACTCTTTTTCTATATACTCTACAATTTTATGTTATACAATAATATAATTTAAACTACTCTTTTTCTATAACGTGCTTGGTGATTGAAGGTGAATTCCCATGATCTGCTGGTGTATTTAACGTTGAATTTACATTACATTAATTTACATAAAAATAAAAATAAAAAATTGTAATCAAGTTGGTAGCTAAATTAATTATGTGTGTGTCGGTTACAAGAAGCAAATGCTCTCGTACATGTACGAAATGAAAATGTCACATGGGTTTGTATCCATACTGTGTGAGCATGCACATGATAAATACTCAATATCCATTGAACTAAAACATTAAAAAAAATACTCAATTGTCCAAATATCCCTAAAATTTGAACTCCTACATATTATTGTGCATAATTTATTCATTTTTTTTTATTAATTTCTTTAGTAAAACTAAGGATAAACTAAAATAACACTAACGGGCAACGGCCGATTTTGTAGTTCTTGAATTTTTATTTAATTTATTGTGAATATTCAATATTGTGACCAAATACATAAAAATTACTTAAAATTCGTGATAATTGATTAGATTTGCATTGAAAAAGTTAAATACTACTTAAACATATATGTAAGTTTCTAAAAAATATTATAAAAAACTATTAATTAAAAGTGATTTAAAGCGTAAAAAAGCGGTTAGTTTTATCTTGCTCTCGTTGATACGTTAACGTTAATACAATTCAAAACAAATAATGTAACATTACAAAAAAAAAAAAACTTGATAATTTTTTTTCTAATTTTAGTGTCTCACACATTCAAAAAACAAAATAATTGTTTATCAGTAATATTTAAAGAGATAACTTATCTGCAGAATTATTAGTTAAAAAATTTTAATTTGCTGCTCACTTCTCTCTCGGGGCTAGCTAAGAATAAGAATTAAGAATTCCATCTTAAAACAAGTAAGTGGAATATTTCAAATTCAAATATGAACTTCTATGTATAACAATTTCTATATTAATTAAAAGAATCTTGCTAACTAGTGCACCTGGTGTACTAGTTAAAAAATCCAAAAATAGTAAATTTTACATTAAAAAAATATAATTTACACTTTAAAAAAGTTAACTACACAAATTTCAAGACAATTTTTCCACATTTAATTCTTTAGCTAATGCAAGAGGCGTAATGTTTAGCCTTTGCCTAACTAAAATATGGTCACATTGATAAGAATAAGTTATTTATCTGATTCAATTCATATACCTTATTCAACTATTCATATTCACATTTTTTTCTTAGAGGATAAGTTTAAATAAGATTAAGCATGTTCATATATTTCAGAAAATAAAAAGTTAAATTTTCTTTATATATCACTGTGGGGTTATATTTTGGTTAAATAATTTTAATGGAAAATATTGGTCAAACGAAATTTCACCGTAAACAATCACACAATTTTAGATGGAACATAACATGGGAGTAACTATGGTGCATAAGTTTTTTCCTTATGCACCGTGCATAAATAATGAAAATTACTTAATGCACCCCCAAAATTTCTTAGCGCACCCCCAGATTGTTTAGCGCAACTCCCAAATTTCTAGCGCACCCCCTAAAAATCTGGGAAGTGCGCTAAGCAATCTGGGGGTGCACTAGAAATTTGGGAGGTTCGCTAAGTAATTTTGGGTATTTATGCACGGTACATAAACATGGCTTATGCACCATAACTCATGCTACATATCATGGTCTATAGACCTATGAAGCACGGACATCGACACAGACATCGGATACGACACGAATACTGACACGACAAGACCGATAATAATTTAAAAAAAATGACATAATTCAGCATAATTATAAGTATCGTGTCGGTATCGAATACTAACATGGACATGTGTCGGACACGCATAATTCGAGAAGTGTCCGTACTTATTAGATACATACTATATGGAGTATGGTGGCATTGTAATTGTATTCGTGTATGAATAAGTGTCTCCGAGATGAACGGGGTTGAAACTAAAACAGACCAAATGCGTGCAAGCAAGTAACAATAACAAACAAACCACATAATCATACTTAGTTTTTTTATTTTACTTTGAACATTTGATCTTAGTTCTTAAGTTGCCATGTTCCAGTGGGTCCTACATTGCATGTTCTAATAGTCGGTCCACACGTTGATCAACGTGGCGAATATGGACTATCCTCACTTACTATGGACCCCACTCAGTGAATCATTTCCAGCTTGTTAGTTCAGCACAAGCACGCGACGTGGGGGCATGCTCACGTGACTTTTACATCTCTACATTTTTCATCCATCGCTTCTTCTTATTCGTCACTTTGTTTCACTTTATCGTATCAGATCCAGCCACGTGTTATTGCTGACTTTTGCGTCAAACGGAATAGTAAGTGCTAACTAATTGCTACTACAAGTACAAAGGCCATGTTTCATTCTTTATTTTTGTTGATTTTTTATAAGGAAAGGAAAGTGATCATCAAGTCACTGAGTGTTAAGATATTTCTCCTTCATTCATTTTTAGCAAACCACATTCTTAAATGTGTAATTCATTATCACATTAATCCTCAAATATATCAAAATTATAAATAATTTGAAACAACTTGATG
Source organism: Trifolium repens (assembly GCA_030408175.1). Classification (NCBI taxonomy): domain Eukaryota; kingdom Viridiplantae; phylum Streptophyta; class Magnoliopsida; order Fabales; family Fabaceae; genus Trifolium; species Trifolium repens. The sequence goes on along the minus strand of CP125836.1, from coordinate 56,297,099 downwards.
TCAGAAATCGCCTCGAATTCTAGACTACTAAAGCCTCATTCCCCTAAGAACCAAAAGGTGAAAACAAAAAAATTATAAATAGTTTTTTTTGGTTAAAATATTATAAATAGTTTTAGTATCCAAATATGCAATTTGATATAATTTTTCGGAATCATTTTGATTCTTAAATTTATTTTTGGTAATAAAGTTTATCTTTACTAATATAGACACTCGTACCAAATACAAGTTAGAAAATTCATTTTATTTTTATAAATTTAAAAAATGCTTGTCATTATTTAATTATTTTTTTTGGTTACCATGATCAAACCGCTAACTACATATTTAAAAGGATCAAAAGGAACAAGTCTTTTACTATTTGGACCAATTCATTGTTAGTTTGTCATTACTCAATTTAATCTATGAAATTACTACTAAATAAGATATTGAGAATTATTTATAATTTTAATACAAAAAATTAATATAACACCGAGTTGCAATTTCTTGTGATTTGTCTTAAATTTATAATTTTTTTTTTTGTTATTATCACTATATCAAAATGGAAATATTTGGATGCATCATGTGATGGTGGGGTATAGTGGTGCTAATACCGTACCCTAAGCAAGGTCCCGACAAAATGTGATCTCAAGGGCCTTTGTGGGTCATGATGCGTCTACCCCACAAATCAGTGCTTAATTTAGGACAATAATTATGGCTTAAATTAAATTGAACCTTGAATTATCATTGTCTTTGTTTATTCTTTGGACATATTCAATTGTTCTTTGTTTTAAGTAATTTATTAATACAAGATTCTATATGAGGTATATAAATCAGTTTAATAGAACTGGTTTATCAATACATATTTAACAAATAAACACAACATTTTCAAGTTGTTGTTATAAAATCTATTTCCAATTGGATCAAAGGCCCAACCTAGTCTCACTAAAGGTTAAACAGGGCCGGTTATATTGATGAATGATTTTACTAAAACAACAATTGTTTCTATGTTTGTAAAAGTTTTATTAACCGATTTACAAAGTTAAAAATAATAGTAATGTAATTTTCTATTCTTGTATTTAAATTTAAATAAAAATATAAGAACAAAAAATTTTGATAAAATTAATTTCAATTAAATAATCGTGGAAAGTTAAATCTTTAATTTAATTTTTTTCAAAATAAATAGTGTTTTGGACTGGGCCCAAGGCCCAATCACCGAGTCAACGGGCGACAATCCCCATGTATCGTAACGTCCGTCATTGAATGATAATTATTTACTGTTCATCATAGTTCTCCGGCCGATTTTCGGCAGCCACTTAATGGCATTGATGCGCCATTAATTAAGAGTCTAGCTTGGCCCAGCATGTGGGGCTATATATAGTCATCTTGTGCAAAGGAGTCAAATACATTCTAATTCATTCTTAAAAGTTAAAACCTCTTGTTTCACGCACTTTACTAACTTGAGCGCTAGAACACCACCATGCTAATTAATATATTATTTATTTGTAGTTAAAAAAATGACATAAAGTTCGATTCTAAGAATATAACATAAACTTCCATCATTTCAACTTTTATCTCTCGATAATTTCATTTCACCTATAATTTATAATTCTGTTGTATGATTTTAATTTTATTTTAATTTTACATTAATTTTAATTTCTTATATTATATGTACAAAGTTTTCACCATTATTTAACAGGGATCAAAAATTTCTATCAAACAATTTAATAGGGTATAAAATGGATTATCTTCTCTTAACTAAATTTTCTCCATACATAAAAGTTATGAATAAAACGCATAATCGCATTCAACAGTTTAATTTAAGTCTAAGAAAATTAATGGACACAAGCTGCTTGGTTACGAGAAAAAATATACATACGTTGATAAGAATGTTTGATACATTCATGGTTGTACTTGTACGGTTGTACAACTCAAACATAATGTGGTGAGCTAATAACTTCAACAAAACGGGACGGAATATAGTTCTTACATATCAAAGCAAATGGGAACAGGATAGCAACAACTTGAGAAGAATAATGCCAGAAAATTAAGAAAACACTTTAGTAGTACATATCAAATAATACATGCATGGTTGTATATATATTGCCGTCCTTCTCACTTAAGAGAGAATGGTGTTTAGTGTACTTTGACTTATGATACTATCATTTTAATATTAAACAGTTGTACTTAAAATTTGAAACACAGTTAAACTATGGTATAAAAATGGGATTTTGGGATCCAAGACACAAATTTCATATAAAATCTCCATTAAAGCTCTTATCAGTTGAATACTTAAGTGGTCAAGACATATGATTAATTTTTATTTTTTTTTAAAACTCAATTATCGAATGTCCCATAGAATTTTTCAAATATTAATTTATAAATTGTTTCAAAATAAAAGTCAATTATATCTAAGGGAAGCGGTTTATTTTAAAGGAATAAATAATTTCATTTTATAAAAGAAAATAAACAAAAACCCGTTTTAGATACTATACATCAAAGCAAGAAATATTCATAAAAAAAATATCAAAGCAAGAAATAAAAAATAAATTAGAGTGGGTAGTTGTTTTCGATTGAGCTAATAAAAAATTCAAAAGACTCAATTCACCCAAAGATTGCCGAATCGATGGCTTTTTAATACTTATTAATTTTTTAAAAAGTAAAAAACCCAAAAATGACTGTTTAACCTTTTTTTTTTTTATTAAAATTGAAATCAGAATTCAAAGAGTGAGAATTGATACGAGATAAGAGATAAGTTGAATTTTAAAAAAAGTTGAATGACCGTTCTATGCTTTAAAAAAAATAAAAAAATTTAAGGAATGAAATTGTGTTAGAACTATAGAGCAATGAACAATGAAAAATGAATGATGATTATGAGAGAAAGAGTTGTGAGAGAGAAGGGAAAAAATCTTTATTGATCAAGTGTGTTGATTACAAGGCTAATCATGTGGTTTTATACAAACATATGATTGAGTAACTCTAACTAACTTTGGTTACTTCAACCACAAGTAACTAACCACACCTACAAGTAACTAACTACATCAAGCATAACTAACTATGGCAGTTACTTGTTGTACAAGTCATCTAACTAACATCATAGAATTGGAATTATCCTTTAACATGCCCCCTTAATTCAAATTCTCTAGACTTTGTACATTCAACATTTTCCTTAAGTCTTTGAATCTTTGAATCTTCAATGGCTTGGTGAATACATCTGCTACTTGTGCTTCAGTTTTGCAGTACACCAGCTTGATTTTTCCCTTAGTAACTTGGTCTCTCAAAAAATGAAACTTGGTTTCAATATGCTTGCTTCTCCCATGTGCAATGGGGTTCTTGGCCAGGTTTATGGCTGACTTGTTATCAACCCTTAGTTCAATTTCCTCATCAACATCAATCATCATCTCCTGCAGTAAAGACTGTAACCAAATTCCTTGACAAGCTGCATTGCAGGCAGATATATACTCAGCTTCACATGTAGACAAGGCAACTACATTTTGCTTTTTTGAACACCATGATATGGGACAATTGAACAATGTAAACACATAGCCCATGGTACTCTTCCTTTCAACCTTATCACCTGACCAATAAGAATCACAGTAGCCAACCAATCTCCTTTGATTTCCATCTGTGTTGGAGTACAAAACACCATAGTCAACTGTGCCCTGCAAGTATCTCAGAATTCTCTTCACAGCTTGCATATGAGATAGTTTAGGTGTCTGCATGAATCTACTAACAATCCCTACACTATGACATATATCTGACCTTCAGTTACATGTATATCTCAAGCTTCCCACCATCTGCTTATAGTGAGTGTTATTCACAGATTTACCTTCATCATCATTGTTCAAGCTTGAGCTAGTCTCCATTGGTGTGCTGGCTGGGTTACAATTCAACATATTGAACCTCTTCAATATATCTGAGACATATTTTTTCTGATGTATCAACAATCCACTACTTGTCTTAGTGAATTCCAATCCAAGGAAGTATCTTAAACCTCCTAAATTTGTCATATCAAACTTTGAGCTTAACTGGTTTATCAGTTTGACAATCTCAACCTTGCTGCTACGAGTTATAAGTAGATCATCTGTTGAGATTAATCCATAGTTGTTAGGTTGATTACTTGTGAGACAAGTTTGTTGCTTGTTACACAAGTTAGTTATGTTGTGAATGTCTTAGGTAGTTAAGAATTTGTTGTAATTCAGTTTTAAGAGTTAGTTAAGTGTTTAGAAGCTAGCTAGTTACAATTAGTTACTAAGTGATTAGGTAACTTGTTTAGTGTAGCAACATCTATATATGGAGTTGCTTTGTAACTTTCTTTTGTGTGGTGATTAATAAAACTTCTTATTTTCCCTATTCTTTCTCTTCTTCAACTCATTCTTCCTTTCATAATTTCATCATCTTCTTCATCATAAGTTCATCATTTCAAGTGATAATAGTGTGTATGTGTGTGTGAGATCATAACAGGCCCAGTGTTGTTGCCATATCCCTCACCAGGGCGTGGCTGTGTGTGTGTGTGTGTGTGCAAAGGGATTCAAGTGATCAAATCCCAACAAGTGGTATCCAGAGCTCCTGGTTCTGATCTCAGAAGAAGTTCTTGCAGTGATTCTTGATTTTTCAAGATGTCAAGCTCTCATTCAAATGGTCACTTTCCCATGAATCTCCCAATCTTGACAGGGAAAAACTATGATAATTGGTGCAAGCAGATGAAGGTGGTGTTCTGTTACCAAGATATGTGGAATCTTGTAACAGAAGGAATGTCAACAATTGCTGATAGTGCTTCAGATGAAGAAAAGACAGCTCATAAGGAATTGAAGAAAAGAGATTTCAAAGCCTTGTTCATAATCCATCAATGTGTGGATCCTGACAACTTTGAAAAGGTTGGTGACTGTGAAAGTGCTAAAGAAGCTTGGGATATTCTTGCTCAATCTTTTGGTGGTGCTGAGAAAGTGAAAGAGGTAAAACTTCAAACTTTCAAGAGGCAATATGAATTGTTACAAATGGAAGAAAGTGAGATTGTTGGTGATTATTTCACTAAAGTTACAAGATTAGTGAATCAGATCAAAGGGTGTGGAGAGGTGTTAACAACCAAGGTTGTGGTTGCAAAGATCTTAAGATCATTACTTCCAAAGTTTGATCATTTGGTGGTGGCAATAGAAGAATCAAAAGACTTGTCCACTTTGTCAAAGGAAGAGTTGCAGGGTACTCTTGAGTCACATGAACAGAGAATGAATGAAAGAGCTGCAGGCAAGGCTAAGGCAGATGTAGCACTGCAGGCTCAATCAAAGCAAGAAAAGAAGAACAAAGGGAAGTGGAACAAGAATGGAGGCAATCACCAACAACAAAACTCAAAAGAAAATCAAGAATCTCACAGCTCAAACAACAAAAATTCTAGCAACAGTTATGGTGGAAGAGGTGGAAGAGGTGGAAGAGGTGGAAGAGGAGGTAGAGGTGGTAGAGGTGGCTACAGAAAGTTTGATAAGAGTAACATTCAATGTTACAATTGTCAAAAATATGGTCACTTTGCAGATGAATGTACTGGTGAGAAGAAAGAAGCAGATAGTGATGCAAAACTTGCAAAGCAAGAGAATGAAGAAACATTGCTGATGGTAACTACAAAGGAAGAAGACAAGAGTAATGATCAATGGTACTTAGATTCTGGGTGTTCTCACATATGACTGGGAGAAAAGATTGGTTTATTAGCATCAACAAATCAATGAAGAGCAAAGTGAGATTTGCCAATGACAGTGCATTAGCTGCAGAAGGAATTGGTGATGTGCTGATCAAGAGAAATGATGGTAAGCAATCACTAATCTCAAATGTCTTATACATTCCTGGTATGAAGAGTAACTTGCTAAGCATAGGTCAGTTATCTGAAAAGAATTACAAGATAGTGATAGAAGATAAACTGATGAGGGTGACAGATAGTAATGGTAGATTAGTTTTAAAAGCTCCAATGTCTCAGAATAGGACTTTTAAAATTAAACTTGATGTGTTATAGCATAAATGCTTAGCAACTGCAGCTAGTAGAGATGAATGGTTATGGCACTACAGGCTTGGTCATTTGAATTTCAAAGATATGTGTAACTTGCAGCAGAAGCATATGGTAAATGGTCTACCAGAATTTGAAATTCCTAATGAAGTGTGTGAAGAGTGTGTGCAGGCCAAGCAACATAGAAATAGCTTTAGCAAAGATGCTGGTAGTAAAACTAAAGCTATTCTAGAAGTAGTGTACTCTGATGTATGTGGTCCAATACAGGTTGAATCCATTGGTGGAAACAGGTATTTTGTCTCATTTGTTGATGATTTCAGCAGAAAATTATGGGTTTACTTGATTAAGAAGAAAAGTGATGTGCTTGATATGTTTATCAAGTTTAAATCTATGATTGAGAGACAAAGTGGCCACAAGATCAAGGTGTTAAGAACAGATGGAGGAGGTGAATATGTATCAAGAGACTTTGGTGCATTATGTGAGAGGGATGGAATTGTTCATGATGTTGTACCACCCTACACACCTCAGCAAAATGGTACTGCAGAGAGAAGAAACAGGACCATAATGAACATGGTGAGAAGCATGTTGAAAGGTAAGCATCTTCCTAAAGAATTATGGGTTGAAGCTGTGTCTACTGCTGCTTATATTCTTAATAGATGCCCTACAAAGAGATTAAATGGATTAACTCCAGAAGAATGTTGGTCTAAGGTTAAGCCTAGCTTGAGTCACCTAAAAGTGTTTGGTTCTCTAGCTTATAAACATGTGCCAGATCAATTAAGAAGAAAGCTGGATGATAAGTCAGAACAAATGGTGCTAGTTGGTTATCATTCAACTGGTGGTTACAAATTGCTTGATCCAATAACAAAGCAAATTGTAATCAGCAGAGATGTGATAGTTGATGAACTAAAGGAATGGGATTGGAGCAATAGTGTGAAGAAGAACTCAGTGAGAGTCATGTTTGATGATCATGTAGATGAAAGTGATGCACCAGTTCAGACAAATGATCTTAGACAACAAAGACCACAAAGATCAAGGGTCATGCCTGCAAGACTACAAGATTGTGAAGTGATTTCTGATAATCAAGTGAATGATGAAGGTGAATTAGTGCATTATGCCTTCCTTGCAGATACTGAGCCAGTTAGCATGACTGAAGCACTCAACAATCCTAAATGGATTAGTGCTATGATTGAAGAGTTAAATTCAATAGAAAACAATGACACATGGTCATTGGTCAACCTGCCTCAGAATAAGAAAGCTATTGATGTAAAGTGGGTATTCAAAGTGAAAGTGAACCCACAAGGTGAAGTAACAAGGCATAAAGCCAGATTAGTAGCCAAATGGTTTCTTCAGAAAGAAGGTATTGACTTTGATGAAGTGTTTGCACCAGTGGCCAGAATTGAAACCATTAGATTAGTTGTTGGTTTAGCAAATATCAACAACTGGTCTATGTATCAAGTGGATGTTAAATGTGCCTTCTTGAATGGACCTTTAGAAGAGGAAGTGTATGTGAAGCAACCAGCTGGCTTTATTAATGAAGATCAGGTAGAGAAGGTATACAGGTTTCACAAAGCACTATATGGACTTAAACAAGCCCCAAGAGCTTGGAATAAGAGGATAGATGGTTTCTTAAGTGATATGGAGTTTGTGAAATGCACTACAGAACATGGAGTGTATGTGAAGAAATCAAGCAGTAAAAACTTGATTATCTTATGCCTGTATGTTGATGATCTATTGATCACAGGCAGTGATGAAAAAGAGATAAGTGATTTCAAAATTGAGCTGATGAGGGAATTTGAAATGACTGATCTTGGTCATATTTCATATTTCCTAGGGATTGAGTTTTATAAAAGTAATAGAGGCTTGCTAATGCATCAGAAGAGGTATGCTAGTGAAGTGCTTAAGAGATTTGATATGATCAAATGTAATCATGCAGTAACTCCAGCTGAAGTAAGATTACAATTAACTAAAGACTCTGATGATGCTGATGTTGATCCAACTCAATTTAGAAGGCTAATTGGATCATTGAGATACCTGTGCAACACTAGACCTGATCTAGCATATAGTGTAGGAGTGGTGAGTAGATTTATGCAAAAGCCAAAACTCTCACACTTAACTGCTGCAAAGAGAATTTTGAGGTACATTAGAGGAACATTGGACTATGGAATTCTATTTCCAAGTTCAGATCAAGGGAGAAAGTGTAAGTTGATGGCCTACACAGATTCTAGCTGGTGTGGTGATGTAGATGACAGAAAATCTACAGCTGGCTATGTGTTCTTATTAGGTGGTGCACCAATTGCTTGGTGTTCAAAGAAGGAAACTGTTGTAGCTCTATCATCATGTGAGGCTGAATACATTGCAGCTTCTCTTTGTGCATGTCAAGCTGCTTGGATGGAGAATCTATTAGGTGAAATCATGGGAGAAAGTCATGATACTATAGAGATGAAGATTGACAACATGTCTGCAATAAACTTAGCTAAAAATCCAGTGTCACATGGAAGAAGCAAACATATAGAAATGAGGTTCCATTATCTGAGGGAACAGGTGAGCAATGGCAAGCTAGTACTGAAGCATTGCAGGAGTGAAGATCAAATTGCAGACATAATGACTAAAGCTGTGCAAACTGATGTGTTTAAGAGGCTGAGAAACATGATTGGATTGTGTCCATTAGCAACTATGTCTTAGGTAGTGTGTTGAGATTAATCCATAGTTGTTAGGTTGATTACTTGTGAGACAAGTTTGTTGCTTGTTACACAAGTTAGTTATGTTGTGAATGTCTTAGGTAGTTAAGAATTTGTTGTAATTCAGTTTTAAGAGTTAGTTAAGTGTTTAGAAGCTAGTTAGTTACAATTAGTTACTAAGTGATTAGGTAACTTGTTTAGTGTAGCAACATCTATATATGGAGTTGCTTTGTAACTTTCTTTTGTGTGGTGATTAATAAAGCTTCTTATTTTCCCTATTCTTTCTCTTCTTCAACTCATTCTTCCTTTCATAATTTCATCATCTTCTTCATCATAAGTTCATCATTTCAAGTGATAAGAGTGTGTATGTGTGTGTGAGATCATAACAGGCCTAATGTTGTTGCCATATCTCTCACCAGGGCGTGGCTGTGTGTGTGTGTGTGCAAAGGGATTCAAGTGATCAAATCCCAACATCATCAACATATAGACACACCATGCAAATTATATTCTGTGATGTACCTTTAACATATATACCATGCTCAACAGTGCATTTTGTATATCCATTCTTGCTGAGAAAGTCATCCATTCTAATATTTCATGCTCTTGGTGCTTGTCTTAGACCATACAAAGCTTTATTCAGTTTCAGTACTTGCTCTTCTTTCCCTTCAGCTATGAAACCTTAAGGTTGTTCTACATACATTTCCTCCTCAAGTTTACCATTTAGAAAGGCAGACTTGACATCTAACTGAACAAACTCCCATTGAAAATGATTGGCAATAGCTACAACCAGTCTAACTATTTCAAGTCTTGCTACTGGTGCAAACACCTCAGTAAAATCAATGCCATGCTTTTGTAAGAAACCTTTTGCCACCAATCGTGCTTTGTACTTGGCTATAGTACCATCAGGCAGATGCTTCAACTTGTATATCCACTTAACTGCTATAGGTCTTTTGTTAGCAGGTAGATCAACTAGATCTCATGTATGATTTCTTTCTATGGATGCTATTTCTTCTTGCATAGCCTGTCTCCACTCTTCAAACTTAGCTGCTTGTGCATATGTGAGAGGCTCAGTGTCAACAAATAGAGCTAAGTGCACAATGTCACCATCTGGTGTGATCATGTTATCTGGTATTGTCTCATAGTCTTGCAGTGTTCTACTAGGAATGCTTGTTCTTTCTGATCTTCTAACTGCAACTTGGTTGTCTTGTTGAGGTGGAGGTGTTGGCATGGTGTCTAATTCAGTGACTTCTTCATCAAGTAACTGAAATGGAATGTATTGCTGAGATGTTTCACCATTGGTAGTCCAATTCCAACTCTTATCTTCTTCAAAGGTAACATCTCTATTGCTTGTTACTTTCTTGGTGATAGGATTGTAGAGTTTATAAGCTCATGCAGTGTGATATCCTATCATGATCATCAGCTCACTCCTGTCATCAAGTTTTTTTCTTTTCTGATCAGGAATGTGTTTGTAGCAAAGACAACCAAAGACCCTTAGATGTTTGACTGATGGTGTAGATCCTGACCATATGGCTTCTGGTACTTGATTCAGTTTCTTTGTAGGGCATTTATTTAGGACATAGCAAGCTGTAACTACAGCTTCACCCCATAAGCTATGTGGTAATTCCTTTTCTTTCAACATGCATCTTGTCATATTCATGATTGTTCTATTCCTCCTTTCAGCTATTCCATTATGTTGAGGTGTGTAAGGTGCTATAACTTCATGTTTAATGCCATTTGATTCACAGAATGACTTAAACTCATTTGATGTGTACTCACCGCCACCATCACTCCTTAGCACCTTAATCTTCTTACTAGACTGATTTTCAACCTCTAACTTGAAAGTTTTGAAATTCTGAAGCACTTCATCTTTGCTTTTCATTAAGTGAATCCACATCATCCTGCTGAACTCATCAATAAATGAAACAAAGTATCTACTTCCTCCTAATGACAATGTGTCAAAAGGTCCACACACATCAGTATACACAACAGCTAGTATCTGCTTTGCCCTCATAGCTACTTCTTTAACAAATGACTTTCTAGGTTGCTTGCCTAACAAGCAATGCTGACAGATATCTTTTGGAGTCTTAATTGCAGGCAAACCCTTCACTAACTCATTACTTTTCAGATAACTCAAACTTTTGAAATTTAAGTGACCATACCTCATATGCCATAACCATGCTTCATCACTAATCTTGATGCTAGCCAGACATTCATTTGCAGAAATTTGAACTTGAAATGTTCTATTTTGAGATAGTGGAGCTCTCAAAATAGTGTTTTTGTGTGAATCAAATACCTCCATGACATTGTTCTCTAGATGCATGACAAAACCCTTCTCCAACAATTGGCCCATACTAAGCAAATTTGTCTTCATGGCTGGTACATATAAAACACCTGTGATGAGTGCTTGATTCCCTTTCTTGCCTTTGATCAAAACATCACCTACACCTTCAGCTGGAATGGTTCTGTTGTCTGCAAATCTTATTTTTGTTTTTGATGAATCATTGAAATTCACCAGCCATTCTCTTTGACTTGTCATATGGTTACTATAGCCAGTGTCAAGATACAAACCGTCATGTTGATCTTCTTCATCAGTGACTGTGGCCATCAGCAGCATTGGATCAACTTCTGATTCACTATCTTCTTGTGCTAAGTGTGCATCAGAATCTTGCTTGTTGGAATATCTTGAAACCTTCTTGCCTCTACAATCTTTTGCAAAGTGGCCAAATTTCTGGCAATTGTAGCACAGAATACTCTTCAAGTTGAACTTCCCCTTTTTATCTTGATTTGAACTAGTGCTTTGTGATGAAGACTCACCTTGATCATTACTTTTCTTTGAGTTATCTTTATTGTTATTCTGTTTCTTTGACTTTTCTTTGCCCTTCCATTTTCCATTGCCTTTCTTAACTGCATGTGCCTGCAATGCTTGATCAGATGCTCTATCTTTTGTTCTCTCCATGATTCTCTGTTCATGTGACTCCAATGTGCATTGTAACTCATCCAGAGTGAGTGTTGTCAAATCTCTAGTTTCCATGATCGCAACAGTGATATAATCAAACTTAGGAGATAAAGTTCTCATAACCTTACCAACAATAGATTGATTATCACATGTCTCACCACAGCTTCTCATTTGATTGGTGATGTTGGTGATCTTATTGAAATAATCTGCAATGGTTTCATTTGCCTCTATTTGTAGCAGTTCAAACTTTCTCTTCCAAGTTTGTAAACGAACCTGCTTCAATTTTTCATTCCCAGAATGAGCCTTCTCAAGAATTTCGCAACACTCCTTAGCTGAGGTTGCATTCTCAATCTTATGGAAATTCACCAAATCAACACATTGGTGTATTAAAAACATTGCCTTGAAGTCTTTCTTCTTCAATGCACGATGTGCATTCCTTTGAACTTCTGTTGCATCAGCTGTTAGATCACCAATTGCAGTTTCAACCACTTCTTGCACTTCTTGGAATCCAAAGATCACCTTCATTTGTATATTCCAACGATCCCAATTGCTTGCATCAAGAATGGGGAGTTTTCCACCAAAACTGTTGCTGAGAGTTTCTAATTGACTTGCCATCTTCTTGCTGAGGTAATTGATCGAGTTTCAGTGAATCTTGATCAATTCTTGAATGCCACGAACCCTTGAGGCTCTAGATACCAGTTTGTTAGAACTATAGAGCAATGAACAATGAAAAATGATTGATGATTATGAGAGAAAGAGTTGTGAGAGAGAAGGGAAAAAATCTTTATTGATCAAGTGTGTTGATTACAAGGCTAATCATGTGGTTTTATACAAACATATGATTGAGTAACTCTAACTAACTTTGGTTACTTCAACCACAAGCAACTAACCACACCTACAAGTAACTAACTACATCAAGCATAACTAACTATGGCAGTTACTTGTTGTACAAGTCATCTAACTAACATCATAGAATTGGAATTATCCTTTAACAAATTGTACTACTGCTACAATTGACGGGCATTTGAGAACTGGTACTAGATCTCCACAAAAAAGAGATGCAATAACTGGACCCATGTGGATTAGGATTGTTGCAGTAAATAGAATGTATGTTTCACACAGTTTTATATTTCAGCAATCAATTATTAGATTAGATGGAAGAAATAAATTCATTTTCAAAATTACTGGAAATGATATCAGTTACACAATTATAATTGGATGGTCTTTATCTATTACAATGTCATGTTATAATAGCAGAAATCTTTTTTCGATCTACATATGTTTGTGAAACTAAGGTTAGCTTAATGTATTTTTGTGAAACTAAGGTTTGATAGTGTTTTTTTTATAAAAAAAAAGGTTTGAGAGTGTTATGTTACTAAGTTAGGCAAAAAATTTGACAATAAGTTGAACGAACTTTAGACATGAACTGTTGCGTGTTACTAATCTGAATTAAATATATGATTGGTAATACAATTATTGGTTCTGCTCATCAGTACTTTAGTTCTTAAATTGAATTTGAGAACCGAGGCAAAAATGACATTGGTTTTTTTTTGGTTCGGTTCAATTTTAAATTCGAACCATAAAAATTAATTTTTTTCAATTTAGATTTTATATTAATATATAATAATTACATATGTGTGAAAGGTAAACGAGCAATAAGCTACGCCACTAATTCTTTCTGAATGGCAAAACCAATCGTTTTGAAAACTATATCCTTTGGTTTAAGTGTATGTTTGGTTTCAATTCTGGAACAAGCAGAATTGATTCTGGACGTGTAGAATTAATTTTGGCTTGTTTGGTTTTTCAAAAGTATAATTGATTTTGTCTCCAGAATTAATTATACTTGAAGCTATAAATCGTAGCTTATAATTCTAAAATTGATTTTTACACTCAAATTTTTTGTTCAATTCACTTTTGCATGAATATATCCAAACATAAACCACTTTTGTCTAGAATCAATTTTACAGAATCAATCATATCAAATCATTTTTTTCTCACCGCACAACCAAACATACACTTTGGATTGAATCATCGGTTTAATCGAATTTTTCTGATCATTTAACCCCTAAAATAATATACCCCTTTGGTCTTCAAATTTGTTTTCCATTAACCAATTTAGTCTTAAACCTACTATTAACACTGCCTCCCACTACTCCACTAGGATCAAAATCACTGTTTAATCCACACCGTACTATTCTACTCCTCACAACAGATAGTTACTCCCTCCAACCAACCTGCCACGTAAGCTGACATTAAATTTGAAAGGCAAAAGAAACGCAGTGATAGTGAGAGCACGTAGAAAGGGACAAAGTGCACCGCTCCAGATATTAATTTTTCAATTTTACAAGATTATTATTGATTTGATTCAATTTATGATTTGCCAATGGACCATGATCACCTTATAAAAAGCATACTACTAAAATGAAAATGACCGGATTAATAAATCTGTCGTGTCGGTGCCGACGGTTATTGCACAGTTTGCACCGACGTGTTTACCTGAAAATAAGTAGTTGTTAACCGGTTAACGAAGGTTAACGAGCTGAATCCAATATGCATTTGCGTCGGTGGTGAATATTTTTGACCATCAGTTTTCCGTTTGTGGACATTCTCGCACAAAAACTTTAGACTGGTGGCCAAACGGCCACGTTTGTGATTTGCGTTTTTTATTTTACTAAGATATATAAATTGTAAATCGTGGTTCATTATAAATTTGATTTTTATTTAAATTAATGTGTGTATTTTTAGTTTTCCTATTTTTTAAGTATTTCATGTGGGCTCAATTAATAATCCAAATCATAATTTAATTTAGCAAACTTATGATAAATAAATCTTTTTGTTCTGTTTCATTTACTTCTATTAGCAAACTTACATAATTTATGTTGTTATCATAGAATCGTTCTTTTGGCCTAAACTAATTCATGTTGCTATCATTCATAATTCCAATTTGGGTTTTCCTATATTTTAATAATAATCAACTTAAAATGTTATGTATAATAGAATATTATTAATGTATTTAATTTATATAAAACATATATTGTGAATATTTTCGTTTTTTATCAAGAGTCTAGCATTGTTTTGTCACTAATGCTCCGGTTGTGCATGTGATGTTTTTTTTTCGATGTGATAAAATCATCATAAGGTTGTGGGGCCACCCAACAACAGTGTGTGACATGCCTATTATTGTTTTCAAAAAACTCGATAAAGTCTCGTCTTCTTTTTCCCTCGGATGTTTTCTTTTATCATTTGCAACAATAGTGAAATTAAGGTCTGAAATGATAAATAAAAAATTAAACAAAAAAATATGTAAAATCATCATATAATAAAAACAAACTTTGATTTTTTGTATACCTATGATTACAATGTAAGTACCGGCAAAATGAAAAATAGAGAAGGTTGTCTCTCACATCAAACATAATAGTTAAAACTTTTCCAACATCTCAACTTTAATAACTAAATGACATTATAAAAGATTAGATTAAATATTATAACAATAATTGAAAATTTTAAAATATATGGTTTAAGTCCTTTTGATATTTCTCTTTTATATGCTTCCTCTAGATTTTACGCTTCAAAGTATACCAAACACAAAAAAAAAGTAACAAAGAAAAATTTATATCCTTTTTATATATAGTTATAGATTGATGGTTACTTTTTTGTTGGTAGTTTTTTTAAGGATAAAATAGGAATAATGAAAAACTCATCCCAAAAATTTGTATCATTTTTATATATAGTTTTAGATATATGTAATTTAGTAAAAAAAAAATATAATAATATTGCATGGATTAATTTTTTTTTTACGGGAGTGTAGATTAATTGTTATGTACCGCGTAAAATATTACTACACTACAAAAAGTAAAAACCTGTCAAAAAAAACAAAAAGTAAAAACCATATCATAAAATCACGGTATGACTTTTATAGGTATATTTTTTGAGAAAAATTAATATGCTCAAATAGTGTATAATTACACTGTTTAATCCATATCAATCATATTTTTACATGTTACACTACTTTACTCCACTTTCTTGATATATATGACATGATAAAATAATAATTTTTTATTGGATAAAATATGTTTTTGGTCCCCAATTTTATAAGAAATTTTGGTTTTGGTCCCTATATTTTAAAATCACTCTTTTTAGCCCCCAATTAATTTTGTGTTTTGATTTTAGTCCCAGACGCCAGGTTAACTGTTAGTTTACTAACGAATGTCCACATGGAAATGATACAATGGACTTTTTTGACACGTGGCATCCTACACGGACTGGCATCCTACATGGAAATAATTTTATATTATTAGTATAAAAAAATTAAATTCATATACTAAACCTTTTTTTTAGAAGCTACTAAAAAGATTAATATATTAATGACAATAATAGTTTAGCATAAGAGATGCGCGCAAACTAAAGAAAATATAAATTACATAAATAGTTTGTCGCAATGAACCAAGAAGCACCCTACCAAAAAATGAACCAAGAAGCTTGTTAACTGCTAAAAAAATCACATCCACCTAAAAAAATAAAACAACATGTTTGCTGTTGTACAATAGCAACAATACACTGTAAACCACCGTCTAAAATTACAACAGTTAAATCACCCTCGCCTGCAAACAGACCAAAGGATCTAAATACCACAATGATAGGGCACACTCGAAAGCCTTAAGTCCTTAACCTCCACTTTAAACCACCATCAAACATTGAAGTTATTCGAAACAACACCCATCATTGTTAGTTTTCTTTGTAATTCAAGCTGCTGACGAGAATAGCTTCTGAAGGGTGCAGCCTCTGAAGCAGTCTTGGACACTTCAGCTTCTGAGAGGATACAGGCTCTTGTACTCACTTAGCCTCTGATGACTACAAGACTCTGTCTCAGACTCTTACAACTAACAAGTTCTGAAGCAATCAGCCTCTGATGCTTCTCAGGCTCTGAACCTCTGGTTCAGATAGTTTGTCTGTTTAGTTAGTTAGGATAGTTTGTTTGTACAGTTGTATTTTTTTTCAGTTAGTTAGTTAGAGAGGTTTAAGTTTGTTAGTTGGCTTGTTACAAGCTACCTCTCCCACCTATTGTACATACACCTATATATAGGTGATTTTGGTGATTAATAAAGATAACTTTTTCCCTTAATTCATTTTCTTCAATTTTATTCATAGTTTTCTCTATTCTTTCTTAGTGTTCTAAGTGTTCTTTGTTGTTCATCTTTGTGGGTTATCCCCAACAAAGTGGTATCTAGAGCTCGTACGATCCAAAGGGATCTTGATTCGTTCTTGAAAGAAGAATCAGGTTGAAAGTGAATCAACCATGGCTGGGAACAACAATTTCCATGCGAATTTGCCAGTTTTCGATGGAAAGAATTGGGATAGATGGGTGAAGCAGATGAAGGTGATATTCAATGTTCAAGAAGTGTATGAACAAGTGAATGCAGCAATTACTCCTCTACCAGAAAATGCAAATGAAGAACAAAGAACAACATTCAGAGAAGCAAAGAAGAAAGATAACAAGGCTCTGTTTCTCATTCATCAATGTGTTGATTCAAAGGTGTTTGAGAAGATTGCAGATGCTGAGAACTCCAAAGATGCATGGGATATCTTGCAAAAGAGTTATGGTGGTGATGCAAAAGTGAAGAAAGTAAAGCTTCAGGCCTTGAAGAGACAGTATGAACTGTTGCAGATGAAGAGTGATGAATCAATTGCTGATTACTTCACAAGATTGGTGACTCTCACCAATCAGATGAAGAATTGTGGAGGTAATCTTAATGAGCAAGAAACGGTGGAAAAGGTACTAAGAACTTTGACTTCTAAATTTGAGCATATAGTGGTGACTATAGAAGAGACTAAAGATTTGAGTGAGATCAAGATAGAGGATCTGCAAAGCACTCTTGAAGCTCATGAGTTGAAGCATGGTGAGAGGAGCCATGGCAAAGAAGATGAGCAAGCTATTTTCTCAAAATTCAAGAAGTATCAAAGTGAGAAGAAGAAATGGCAGAACAAGAAAGACTCCAAGAAAAGCAAGGAGAATGTTGAGACAGTGCCTGAATCCTCTAGTGGAGGAGGAGGGAAACAGAAAGATAAGTCAAAGAAGAAGGACAAGAGCAAGATTCAGTGCTACAACTGTGACAAATATGGGCATTATGTCAATGAATGCAAAAATCCAAAGAAAAAGAAAGGTCAAGACAATGAAGAGGAGGCCAATGTAGCATATGATAGCTCAGGTTCTGAGGATGAAACCAGTTTCATGGTGACAATTGCTGATGAAGCAGCAGATTCCATGGTTTGGTACTTTGATTCAGGGTGTTCTAATCATATGACTGGCAATAGAAGCATCTTGACTGACTTTGATGAATGTCTCAACACAAAGATCAGATTGGCCAACAGTGATTCCATTAAGGCAGAAGGTATGGGTAATGTGGTGATCCAAAGATCGAATGGGAAGAAAGCTGTGATTGAAAAGGTTCTCTATGTCCCTGGTATGAAGTGTAACTTGATGAGCATAGGGCAATTAATCTCAAAGGGTTTCAGGATAGTAATTGAAGATGAGACTCTGCAACTCTACGATTCTAAGAAGAGACTGATTTTCAAAACAGCACAAAGCAAGAATAGGATCTACAAGACTCAAATTAAAGATATTGAAGCTACATGCTTGTCTGCAACTGCTGAAGAGAAAGATAGTGATCTATGGCACAAGAGGTATGGGCATTTGAATTTTAAGAGCCTGTCAATGCTTAATTCAAAATGCATGGTGTTAGGTTTGCCTACTGTCATAACTCCAATTGATACATGCACTACTTGCCTGTTAGGAAAACATCATAGATCATCATTTAAAAGTCATCTTCCTATGAGATCTAGTGATGTGTTAAATGTTGTGCATTCTGACATTTGTGGACCATTTGATGTGTTATCAACTGGTGGAAACAAATACTTCATGACGTTTGTTGATGAGTACTCTAGAATGATATGGTTATACCATATAAAAGCTAAGAGTGATGCTTTTGAAGTGTTTAAGAGGTTCAAAACACTGGTTGAGAAGCAAAGTGACAAGTCATTGAAGGTTCTGAGAACAGATGGTGGAGGCGAGTATACCTCTACAGAGTTTGAGAATTATTGCAAGGAACAAGGCATAATTCATGAAGTTACTGCACCATATACTCCTCAGCACAATGGTCTTGCAGAAAGGAGGAATAGAAGTATTCTAGATATGGCCAGAAGCATGGTGAAGCAGAAGAATCTGCCCAAGAGGTTCTGGGGTGAAGTTGTTGCTACAGCTGTTTACATTCTGAATAGAAGTCCTACTAAGAAGCTGAAGGATAAGGTACCTGAAGAGGTGTGGTCCAAGAGTAAGCCAAGTGTAAGTCACTTAAAGGTGTTTGGCAGCTTGTGCTACAAACATGTACCTGATGCTAAGAGAAAGAAGCTGGAAGACAAGAGTGTTCCTATGATATTTGTTGGATATCATAGAACTGGTGCCTATAGACTGTATAATCCTACAAGTGACAAAGTAGAGATCAGCAGAGATGTGAAGGTACTAGAAAATGAAAGTTGGGATTGGGGTCAGAAGCTCTCATCTAAGAAAACTTGTGCAGTGGACTTAGGTGATGAAGCAAGCACTGCTAATGACACTCCCACTTTTGTGAATCAGCATCAAGGTAATGCAAGTGATGAAGACATGCATACTTCAAGTGATGATGAGGACACTACTGTACCACCAAGACCTCAGAGAAACACCCAATTACTAAGAAGGTTAGTTGACTGTGAGATTGTATCAGACAATGCAGTAGACAATGAAGGAGAAATTGTGCATTATGCAATGCTTGCAGATACTGAACCTTTAGATACCAAAGCTGCACTGAAGAGTAAAGTTTGGATGGAGGCAATGATTGATGAGTTGAAGTCTATAGAGAAGAACAAGACATGGGACTTG
This sequence comes from Trifolium repens, assembly GCA_030408175.1. Lineage (NCBI taxonomy): Eukaryota > Viridiplantae > Streptophyta > Magnoliopsida > Fabales > Fabaceae > Trifolium > Trifolium repens. The sequence continues at coordinate 56,277,591 of CP125836.1, read as the reverse complement.
TGTGAATTGCCCTCTGATAAAAAGGCAATTGGTGTGAAATGGGTGTACAAAGTCAAGCAAAATCCTGAAGGCAAGGTGATAAAATACAAGGCAAGACTTATGGCCAAAGGATTCCTTCAAAAGCAAGGTTTGGACTATGATGAGGTATTCTCTCCAGTGGCAAGACATGAAACTATAAGGCTAGTGATTGCATTGGCTTGTAGTAGAAGATGACCCTTATTTCATTTAGATGTGAAGTCAGCATTTCTAAATGGACCCTTAGAAGAAGATGTGTATGTGAAGCAGCCTCCAGGGTTTGAATTGAAGGGCAAGGAAGGCAAAGTTCTGAAGCTGAATAAGGCTCTGTATGGTCTGAAGCAAGCTCCAAGAGCTTGGAACAAAAGAATTGATCAATTCTTTGTTATGCAAGGCTTCAGAAAGTGCAGTGTAGAGTATGGTGTTTATGTGAAATGCAGTGATGACAAACACATGTTAATCATATGTTTGTATGTTGATGATCTGTTAGTAACAGGTAGCTCATCTATAGAGATAGAGAAATTCAAATCACAGATGAAGTGTGAGTTTGAAATGACTGACCTAGGAAAGTTAACTTACTTCCTAGGAATGGAGCTCTTAGAAACTCCAAAAGGGATGATATTGCATCAAGCTAAGTATGCCACTGAGATTTTGAGAAAGTTTGAAATGCTTGATTGCAATTCATCAGTCACACCTGCAGATACAAGAGCCAAGATTGAAGAAGATACAGGCAGTGATGCAGTGGACTCTACCATGTTCAGGCAATTGATAGGTTCACTGAGGTATTTGTGTCAAACTAGACCTGATATCAGTTATGCAGTTGGCTATGTAAGCAGGTTTATGAGTAAACCACTGAAGTGTCACCTATTGGCAGCTAAAAGGATACTTAGATATATCAATGGCACAATCCACTATGGTGTTGTATTTCAATACTCTAAGGACAATGGAAGATTTGAGTTAAGTGGTTTTTCTGATGCAGATTGGTGTGGTGATAAGGTGGACAAGAGGAGTACCAGTGGTTATTTGTTTAAATTTCAAAATGCACCAGTGTCTTGGTGCTCTAAGAAGCAGTCAGTCATAGCACTCTCCAGCTGTGAGGCAGAGTATGTGGCAGGGTCCCTAGCTGCATGTCAGGCAAATTGGCTGCAATCACTTCTCAGTGAGATGAACATTATTGCTGACACTACAGTGGTGCTGAAGATCGACAACAAGTCAGCAATCAACCTGGCTAAGAACCCTGTTAGCCATGGGAAGAGCAAACACATTGAGACAAGATTTCACTTCCTCAGAGACCAAGTCACTAAAGGAAAGTTGAAACTTGAATATTGCTCTACTGACAATCAACAAGCTGATATTCTAACTAAAGCTGTGAAAAGAGACCAATTTCTCAAGCTCAGAAGAGAAATGGGAGTTGTAAGTTTTGACAGCTTGAATTAAGGAGGAGTGTTAGTTTTCTTTGTAATTCAAGCTGCTGACGAGAATAGCTTCTGAAGGGTGCAGCCTCTGAAGCAGTCTTGGACACTTCAGCTTCTGAGAGGATACAGGCTCTTGTACTCACTTAGCCTCTGATGACTACAAGACTCTGTCTCAGACTCTTACAACTAACAAGTTCTGAAGCAATCAGCCTCTGATGCTTCTCAGGCTCTGAACCTCTGGTTCAGATAGTTTGTCTGTTTAGTTAGTTAGGATAGTTTGTTTGTACAGTTGTATTTTTTTTTTCAGTTAGTTAGTTAGAGAGGTTTAAGTTTGTTAGTTGGCTTGTTACAAGCTACCTCTCTCACCTATTGTACATACACCTGTATATAGGTGATTTTGGTGATTAATAAAGATAATTTTTTCCCTTAATTCATTCTCTTCAATTTTATTCATAGTTTTCTCTATTCTTTCTTAGTGTTCTAAGTGTTCTTTGTTGTTCATCTTTGTGGGTTATCCCCAACAATCATTGATTGATGAGAGACATTACAAACTAATTGGCCGTTATGCACCATTGTGAGCTGGAGAGAATCCGAGATTTTGAAGTCTCTCTCTATTGAATTAGTTCTTTATTGGTTTTCACCAGCAGTTGAATCTGGTTCGGGGGTCGGTTCTAGCATAAGTAGTTCCAGACTCCTCCCGATCGCAGTTGCGGGAATCGAACCGTGACCCTTCCTACCAAGTTCAGCGCCAATCACCACTGAACCAACTAACGATTGGTAGGGCCTTTATAAAAATGAGTTTTAAAATGAAGCTTGACTTAATAAATTGATCAAACCATGTAATATTTAGAAATGAAAACACTTTGTCTACATTCTTGCTTCAATAATACCCAAAGAAGAAGAAGACAGTACAACAACGTCATATTTGTACATAACTATAAACATGTAGCATTTTTTAGAGGAGTATGAAAATGTCTCTAACTACCTTAATTTAATAGTAAAAATTATTATTATTATTATTCTTAAATGTCATACTTTAGACACAAATTTTCTACGTTCTTGGTACTCTTTCGACATACATGAGTGTGCTGGAGTTGGACAACAAAGAAAAAATAAATAAAACACGTGATGGCTGCCACGTGGGTCATTATTTTTATTTTATTTTTAAAATATATTATTTGTGAAAATTGTTTTCAATATTAGAATTCCAATATTCACCGATTTAGACGCCGAGAATAGGGAAATGAAAACGATGGTTACATGTGAGTGAGGACTAATAAGGTCCTAATCATTTATTTATGTAAGAAATACTTTAAGTCAAGATTTATTTTCTCAAACATTTGCATAACACACATTAATAAAAAAAACATCGTCTTACACATTCAAGGAAAGAAGGGAGCAAATAAAAAAAATGGTGTTATGGAAGTGGCAACCCACTCCTTATCAAGAACATTAGGGGACACATCTCCAAAGGGCTCAGAACAGTGTATATTATCTATCAAAGCCCAATATTATAAGGAAAATACTAAACAGTACACCCGATGCATTTATTAAGCATATTATAATGGAATTGTTTTTTGGAAATTGTGCATTTAATGTTTTGAAAATGTAAAAAGATAGATATCACAATTATTTTTGTCTTTTATTTCCCTTTTTAGTATACTTAATAAGTGCACTCCGATACACTGTTTAACATACCCATATTATAATTACCAGGTCTCAAAAAGAAAAGTATATCAAAAGTAATGTAAGTTCTATTTTATACTTTTTAAGATATAATGTTTAAGATAATATCACATGTGTTGTAGTAAGATAATGACTTTTATTTTGAATGCCTCTAAGATAATATCACATGGTTTGGAAGATACAATCTAAAAACGTTTAATTTTAGAACTATATTTCAAAATTAGTTAATTTCGGATCCTACAATTTATAATTAGTTAATTTCATATTGTAACTTTCGTATTATAAAAAAAATTGAAAAAAAAGGTCACTTCGGAATTGGAACATACGTTCCAAATAGTTAATTTCGGATTCTACAATGTAAAATATCCTTCGAGATAATTTGGTCATAACAAAGGGTGTGAGAGCAATATAGGAGGGTCAGAAAAGCAATTTTTTAATTTGACAATAAGTATCAAACTTTTACTACTCACTAATTCATAAATTTGTAAAAGGCAAAAATTCAGCAACCTACTGTTAAATAATGTGATATTATCTTTAGAATCACATGAATCAAATTTTAACAATCTAGACTTTTTTTTTTTGGTACAATAGAGGGGCAAAGTCCCACAACAATCTAGACCTTGATGGTTATGCTATTTGGTAATTAGAGATGTCAACGGGGAGGGGAATGTGCGGAGGAAGCTATCCCCGTTCCCCGCCCCGAACTGCTTTCGGGGGAATTTTTGCCTCCATCCCCGTCCCCACGGGAAAATATTTATCTCCATCCCCATCCCCACAGATCTCCACGGTTCCCGCGGGGATCCACGGATATCGAATATTAACAAAAAATTATATTTTTTGGTCAAAATTATGATAGTAAATAGACATTATTTTTTTTTTATTTAAAAACAAATATTTTGCATCTTTATTTTATTTTTAAAAAGAAACAACACATAATTCATTCATAAGCAAAAACAAATGCAAAAGCATTTGACTACTAATAATCATCAAAAACCGATAGCCAAAATCTTATAGCAAAATATGCATAATCATACAAAAACTCATAACTATAATATCCCATAATACATAGCAAAATAGATACTTAAAATTGTCAAATGTATATGAAACTCATAACTATAATATCCCATAATACATAGCAAAATAGATACTATAATATCCCATAATATATAATAGTTAAGTATATGGGCGGATTCGGGGAATCCGCGGGGACATATGTGCCTTCCCCGATCCCCGCCCCGAATTTCCAACGGGGGAGATTTTGCCTCCATCCCCGTCCCCACGGGGAAAAAATCCCCATTTTCGGAGCTCCGAACGGGGCAATCTCCGCGGAGATCCCCACTAACGGATGCAAATTGACATCCCTATTGGTAATAAATATTTACTTTTGTATTAAATTTTCAATAACATACAATACATAAAAAAGCATAATGAAGAAATATCAAATAACTTTTGTTTTGTATGAAAATATTTTTATAAGAAATAGTTTACGTGAATTGGATTATAGAGACTCATTAGGGTTGAGACATACCTCAAGACTTTTTTTTTTTGAAAATAGACATACCTCAAGACTTAAGAAGCTGAACTTGTGTATTTGTGGGGTATAAATCAACTCCTTATCACCGAAACAATATGTATTTGGATTTATATGAAATTTTGTCAGAGTTTATAGGAACTTCTTAATTAGTACTATAAGTTTATGGTGATTCAAAATAGTAAAATCATTAATTCCCAAAGAAAATTCGATGAAAGAGCTTTTGCAAATTTGAGATGTAGAAGCTAATTAAATTTTAGAAATCAAGTTTTTTTTTTTATCAAATAGTCTAATGGCTAGAAACTCCACTCTTAAAATTGATAAATGGGATGACCAGAGTTCGAACTCCAATATCTTGTATATATAATGCAATTAATTTTCGTGGGCCAATTGAAGAACAACTTTGTCTAAAAGCCCAAACCATTTTTGGAGTTTATCTAGGAAATTAAGAAACAACCGGGTCCATGTATCCTACAGGCTACAACCAGAAAAATTGCAAAGCACCAAATTCTTTTATGATGATTATTGAATCAAACCACCGACATCTTTTGTTGATTTAATTTTAAATAAAAGATCAAATTGATCAGATTTTGAGCTTATAGTTTATAAGTTCATCTTTAAAAAAAAGTTTATAAGTTCATATAATAAAACAAAATTTGTTTGAGATTGTAGCTTAGCTTTATAATTTATTTTTCAAAAGCTATTTAAAGTAGCTTATGAATTTATATATTATAGCCTGTTATTTTTTCTTTCAATTTTACCCATGTCATCTTACTTTACAAAAATTAAATATTAAATAAATATATCATTTTATGCCATAACTATTTGAGACCCGTGCAAATTGACTTTTATTTATAAAATACTGTTAAAATATAAGTAACGTCATTGTCGTCTTTCTTATAAAATTTATGAAATTAATAATTTTTTTTTATTAAAGCAATTGTCCCGTGTATAATTTTTGTATAATACATTATCATTAACAAATAAAAAATGTTTATTATTCAATTTCTTTTTATTATAAAAGCAATTGTCCCGTGTATGAATTTTTGATTCAATTCCTTTTATGTATTAATAATAAATATTTTGTCTGTTTTTTTTATATATTTATTATTGATGAGAATCAATTCTTCTATTGTTTAAAAAAATTATTTGTGAAAGATCATGTCCATTGATTTATATTTTTTTTATATTTAAGATTGATCTTATACTAAAGTATAAAATTTATTTAGAATAAAATATTTAGAAATATATTATAAAATATTTTTAAAATATAAGTGACATCATTGTGCTCATTCTTGTAAAATTTATTAAATTAATATTTTATTTCTTCTATTTTTATTTTGGCTTAATTACATATTTTGTCCCTTATGTTTATTATTTTAGGTTTCAATTTGGTCCCTTTGGTTTAAAAAGGTTCAATTTTGTTCTTTTATTCAAATTTCCGTTTAAATCGTCCATGTAACTAACAAAGTTGCCTACGTGAACAACTTAGGAGAGCATCACGTGGAAGTTTTAGACGAAATTAACTGAAATTTTAATAAAAAATTGGAAAAAATTAACTCAAAATTTAATTAAAAGGGCGAACTTGTGTTGATGTTAGTAGTATAAGGGACCAAATTGAAACTTTTAAAACATATATAGAAGACCAACTTGAAATCTAAAATAAAGATAAGGGATCAAACATACAATTAAGCCTTTTATTTTTTATACATAAATTGTTTATATATAAGATTGAGTTACTATTTTTTCATTCCATTCATTCAAAAAAAAAAAGTTAGTACTATTTTTTATGCCGTATCTTTTATATTTACTTTTGTTCCTATTTTTATGCGTAAATTTCTTTTAATTAAATTTTTTTTGTTAAATATATTGGATTAATATCTTTTTTTAGAGGTGGTTTCCAATACTATTTTTATGGGAAGATTTCTTTTATGCTTATCTTTTTTTTCTTCCTATTTTTGTTTTGTATTTTTTTTTTTAGTTTAGAGTTAAAATTACATTTAAGGGCATAAACTCTGAAATATTATTAAATTTTATTGGACAAGTTTGGTATTTTAGTAGTAGTTTCTTTTAATATATTGTAAGTAGATTAGATAACATACTTATAAGTTAGTTCAATGCTAATTTTATCGAACACTACAAATTCAATCAACTAGCTTATTTGCTATAAGTTCATCCGATATAAACCAACTTATCAACTATCCGCTATTTTTTACCAAATAATGCCTAACTATATAAAGCGCTCTTAAATAGGTAATTGATTTTAGGAATATTTCAAAAATGTCTTCCACTTTATTAAATTTTACTCATATTAATCCTTTTAAATGTAGGTTAATGACTAAATTGATAATAAATGAAAAAAAATTGGGGACTAAACTTTGTTTCTTATTATAAGAGATATATCTAGTCTGCATTCTAGATTAGTCAATTAATCCTTTGCATTTTTCTGAGAGCAATGTGTTTCAATATAATGATTCTCACATATAACGATTCTCTCCTAAAGAAAAACATGCCTTGTACACTTCTGAAAATTTTAGCTATTTAATAACTCAAGTTTAGTTTTTGACATTTTATTGTAACAACAGTTAATGTGCAATTGTATTGATTGGCTAATTACATAATGACTCTAACACATACAATTGTGATCCAAAAATATAAAAAATAAATGAATGTATTTTGATGTCACATATTAGAATATACATCATATATCATGGTAATAGCATAAATTATAAACATAGTATATCATGTCATAGCTCTGAATCTAGCTGCATGAATTTATGATACCATATATAATAAGAAAACTTATCTCTTGAAGTTATCATGATCTTTAGATTGTTTTGATGTCTTCTGATGTCTCTCGTCAATGATTATTAAGATATGATCTTCCTCCCCTTCTTTCTCAAACCTCAATATGAAAGCTATTGTCCATATGTCCCAAAACATATATTTATAGAGAAAGTGGGGAGGAGACCTACCTTTTCATGATGGGTGACAATGGTTCTACCAATTCTTATATGAAAAGTCATAGGGTATAAAACCATACCCATTCACAAAGAGTTGAAATGGTTCTACCCAACATAGATTCATTCAATTATATGCTACACTATTCAAGCACACTCACCATGTGATGTCCAACATCCATTCACCATAATATGAATAGTCAACCAATTAATATTTAATAAATTAATGGAAGACCAAAACATAAAAATAAAATTTCTTAAAAAAAATTCTAACATGTAAATATGAGAGAGAGAGAGAGAAAATATACTACTTATCTTTTTTTTTTTTTGGACAGAAAATATACTACAAGCTATAAACTTAAAAGACAATTTAGAAGTATTATATATAAAAAATACCTACACAAAAACAAACTATAATTTACGGAAAAAGTACTATAAACGTGTAAGAGAATAGACTTTTACAAATAATCCTAAATTGTTGTTCATACGAAATAATATGATCTAAACCGACAATTTGTTGTTTACTTCGTAAAAAACAATTTGATATTTCACGTAGCATAAGAAAGAAGTAAGAGTTTTTAGTTTTTTTCCCCTTTTCGAATTATAGTATATATATGCAATTAAAGAAACATGGAAAAGAAATTAATAATTTGTACAGTATGAATTAGGAAAATGAACCACTAAATTTTATTATCATTGAAGGAAACAAAAAAAAGTAGCGTGCAAAAGAGACACTATGTGGTGTGATTTGATGAATTGGTTAAACATTATGGTACACTAACAAAAACACTTTTGCACAAATAAAGTACAAACATCTAATGCTAGTCATCATCCATGGTTGTTGATAATAATGGCAAAGATAATATGGAGCGGTTAGTCATGGCATCATGTGACTTGTCTTCAAGGTATGATGATTGTTCTTTTCTAATACTTTGTTGCTCATTTAAGTAAATTTTACTACTGAAAAATATATAGTACTTTGTTGCTCATTCAAGTAAATTTTACTACTGAAAAATATATAGGTAAAATGTGAGATTTTCGTCCTTGTAATATGGATGAATTTAGGTTTTAGTTCTTAAAAAAATAAAATTCATTTTTGGATCAGGCTAGCTCTCGGAAATTATTGGGCTAGCCGTAATGATGTCATTGGGTCGGCGAATCCAGCATTCGCCCACACCATTGACATTGGGCTCGCCCATAACCCTCAAAGGAATAAGGTTGGACCTAGTCTCCACGCCACAATAGGGACACATGTCTTCCGCCCGCGGCGAAGTCTCAACCGCCCGACTAATTATAAGGAGCATGTTTTCCCTCTTCCTAAGGGATAGGAACGAAGGCGCCAATCGCCAATCCGCCCTAGCAGGACTCATATATAAAGGAGCTCCCTAATACTAGTAAGTAATGGAGCTAATGGAGCTTTTGGTTTTTATGTCCTCTCCATTTGTAACTAGTTTTTTCTCTTAATATATATTTTGGGGTGTTGCCAAAAAAAAAAAAAGTAAGTAACCTAAGTTCTTGACCTAACATACAAGTTATACCTAGTTCAGCAATACTGTTGACAAGCAAATCACATCCAGCTAACTCACCACGATTAGTTCTAATCGCCGGTTCAAGAAGAGAACTACGTTGCTCTGATTCCCATCAAGCCAGAAGGATACGTAGGACCAGGAACAATCCTATCGAGCCCAATCCTAAAATGCATAGCCGCGGAAGAGCTCTGGGAAGCCCCAATACCGGAAAACTTCAAGATTCCGAGTCATGGCATCATGTGACTTATCTTCAATGTATGATGATTGTTCTTCTCTATTGTGTACGAGCAAAATATATTACTGAAAAATACATGCATAAATTGTGTTTTTTGTCCCGTAATATAGGTGAATTTATGATTTAGTTCTTGAAATTTTTTTATAAAAACTTCTCATTTTTATAACGTCCGCTAATTAAGTAGCGGAAGAATAAAATGGGAAATGCATAGCCGCCCAAATAACCGGTAGGCGCGCGAGTAACATGTACGGTGGCGAAAGTAAATTTTAAAATCAATGTATTGAGTGATCATCAGAAGCTAGGCCTGGTTGCTAACTAAAGTTTGTCCAAGCCCAAAATAAAACTCTAATTTATTTGAGAATTTTTTTCCACCCTACCAATTTCATATGTGCACTACAAAATTACCAAAATATTTCTGTCTATTACTTAAGTAGTGAATATGTTTTGCTACTTAAGTAGCAGACATATAAAATCTTGAAAATTTCATACTAGGGGGTGTTTTATTCTCAAATTTCTTATTTTTATAATGTCTGCTATTTAAGTAACACAAAATGCGCTACTTAAGTAGCTTTTGTGTAAAAAAAAAGTTAGCTTATGTTTAAAATCTTGAAATTTTTATGTCAGGGGTTTTTTTCCTCAAATTTCTCATTTTTATAATCCACTACTTAAATAGCGGAAGAGTAAAATAGAACACTAGAAGATCGCATGAAAAGTTGGTAGGATGCCAAATAACCTTCCCTCTAATTTATTTTGATAGAAAGTTTGTGTGAAGTATGAAATGAGAAATTACAACTCAAATGTGAGCACCAATAACAAGCTTTTAATGATTATACTTTATAATTCAAATGGATTCAGTTCTTAAGGGCTTATTTTCATGATATATTTTAATTACAAATTGCATTTTTTAACACATTAAAAATTTATTTTAATAATAATAATAAAATGAAATCTAAGACTACACTCCAATTCACAAAGGATTATTAGATCTAATACCAATATATAGTACAAATTAAGTAGATACTAAATGGAAACATGATATTATACTACATAACTGTAAATGAATGAATTTGTTAGAACAAAGGAAAATAAAGGAGAATCTGAAGGTAATTTAAATAAGGCTCATGGAGCTTTTTTTTTTATTTCATATCAGAGCTAAGCTAAGCGTGCGTGACTTTAAAAATAGTTATAATAAATGTTAAATATTTTTAATGATCTAATAAATATGATTTCATTGTTGGTGTAAAAAAATTTATGCTGACGGTATATATGAATTAAATTCTTATATCAATAGTCTCAAAAGAAAAATTTATTTCCAACAAATCACAAGAGATCAAATTAAAGAATAACTTCTTTGTAATTTGATTAGCCTCAGCAAAAATCCAAAGGAAAACTACTATACCACCAATATCAGTTTCACTGTATTGGATGGACAAAAAACATGAAGCTTTCAGGGTAACATGTTCTATAACATGTACCACTTGTCATCCTTAATTTTGTTTTTCCTTCTATTGCTGTTGTTAATACTATAGCCTCAAAGACATTAAAAAATTTCAAGTTAGAAGTTAAGAATTCACTGCAAATGCTTTAGATGCATCCATATGGTTGAGTCTACATGTTCCAATGAGAACTTCAGGAAGCTCATCTTGTGTGTTACCCTGCACGAGAGTTTAATTTTGATACATTGTCAGTATAAAAAGTTTTACACTGTCGGCAAATCACAATCGTACTTATTCATTATTGTTACCTGTATCAAAAATGCCATTTCTACTACCAAATTGTTGAGGTATCCAAGAACTAGGCTTGCCACTCCTCGTGCAACCGTCGAAGATCCAACGTCGATGTCAAGCTAAAAATACGATTGGCCCAATTTAAATGTCAGCTTATTACACAAATGAATCTTTAAACTATTAAGTATATGTTTTTGTGTTTATACCAAAAAGAGGAACAAAAATAACACATAAGGATTACAAAGAATTGGCAATGTTAGTAACCTCTAGATAATTCTTGCCGCGGAAGTAATGTATTTCTAGTGCTTGGCCTACCAAACATGCTTTCTTTCCAACACTTTGCTTGACTATCCATGATCCCTAAGAAAAAAAAGTTGATAAAGGAATGCAAACCGTTAGATCATATACACTCGGTATAAAGATTTTTTATATTGTCAATCAATCGTAATCGTCGGATCATAATTACTTTCTAAGTCACATATTAGATTGACATTGTAAAACTTATTGCATGACGGTATCAAAATTAAACTCTATCATGCAATTCTGTTATAAATTTATACTTATCATAAACTTTAGAAATGTAGCAGAAATCTTAGACATGTGATTAACCTTAGAAATATATGGTATAAGCTTAAATCTTGAGTTTCTGTAAGTATCATCTCCTTCAACAAAGCTGTGCAGTAATAGATTGTCTTCCAAAGGAGTTTTCAACATGTAATAGAGTGCAAGGTTATACATGGGACTTCCTGGCATCTGATTCATGATAATAGTACAAGTAAATTAACAATCTAATTCTTAAAGGTGATGAATATTGTAATAACTAAAAAATGGCTAAATTGCACTTTTGGCCCCCAAATTTTTACAAACTTGCAATATTGCCCCCTTAACTTTCAAAATAGCACTTTTGGCCCTATAACTTTCACAAACTTGCAATTTTAGCCCCCTAAATTTAGCTAAAATTGCAAGTTTGTGAAAGTTAGGGGGGCAAAAATGCAATTTAGCCTTAAAAAATATGAGACCATATACTCACTTGCATGTTGATAACAAAGAAGAATTCTGAACCACCTTTTGCTGCATATTGCTGAATAAATACAAATCCAAAGCACATTTGATAAGAAGTTTAAGCAGTAATATTTTGATAATGATAAGTATCTTGTCTAACTCAAGCAGCAAATGAAAGGAAAAAGGAAATACCTGAACTATGGAACCGGGACGACTACTTAAATCGTCTTCTCTTGCGTCGCTGCTGAGCCAATCTACACCAACCAATTGCATTAACGTGTCGTTCGCCTTGACCTGAAAATGACAAATTCAAAGTGTTATGTGTAAGTGCATGTAATTCTAAGACGGATTTGGCTCCTCTAAAGTGAACAGTTCACGGTAGAGCAGAATGTAAGTAATATCGATCATTGTTGATATGAAAATTAATGCTTGATATTCCGAAACACATGATTTGTTGTGTAACATTAATCATTAGTTTACGTTGAGATTACTTACTTTACTCTTAAAGGTTTAAAATTGGTAAAATACCTTTTGATGGTCTTGAAAATAAGTTTCTCCTCGAACCAAAAACAAAGATGGATCAGAAGCAGCCCAGGTGCAAGGTAAAGTACAATTTGGATCATTTTGAAGAGTGGATCCATAAGAGCATGATTCACTTTCCTCCCTAATTGCCTCTTGCAAGTCGATGTAACCCTTCTTTTGAACTGCAACATATGTTTTAAACATTAAACTATTTTCTCATAAAATCATTTAAAAAGTGGTCACATTCGATCCCGAAATATTCTCATTGAGAAATTAAAACAAACCTGCAAGATCATGTAACTTTTTTACCAAACCAGCAGCTGATGATAGTCTGTGTTGGGGCACGCCAAGTTGTTCTGAAGACAAGTCAGAGTGCCATTGATTATCATAGTGATCATAGTCTGTAGATTCAGGAACATCAAAAAACTCATCGGAATCATTCAATCCCATTAAACTGTTGCGACCACGCATTTCTCTGTCCTCTACTTCATCTGTCACTTCAACAAGTTCATCAATCGTCCTATTCTCTTGTGGAACATCAATCTTAACATCCTTTTGTACACTAACAGGCAATCCGATATCCTTTGTCATTGTAATAGGCTCAGAGGAAACTGCTTTGGTTCTATACAACTCTCTCAGCGCTACAAAAAAAAGATCATTCTAAAAACTCATAGAGAGTATCATATTCATATATGTATAAAAATATTTGACTAGATAAACTACATGGCAGTAACTTTATCTTAAAGTAACTACAGTAAAGATCGTGTGCAAGAGCAGTGTTTTATACAGTTACTTGCACAAGGAAATAGACGTGTGAAATTCTGTATCGTGTCATTAGGAAATATATTTTCCTTAGAATAGATAGATAGATACCTGCGACTCTCTCGAGCATACTAATGGTAATGGATCTAGAAGATGAAGGTCGCGAATATAGTCTCCATAACTTCCAGTCCATTGCAAGCATATGTCTCACAACTGACTGAGTTCCTTTGTTAACAGGAGTCACCACATATCCTCCACCTGCCAAGCATTACGATTAATATAGCATATAATGTAGTACAGAAAGTACACTATTATTATGTCCAGTATATACCTAATTTGACCAAACATAATGTCTTAATATAGAACATATTGTTAAAATTTCACTACGCAATGGTGCTATAGCGCCACAATAGTCTCTATTTGATAATATTTATTGCAGAACAATAGGAGTTAGTCCAAATTCCACTACACTATAGCTGCTACTTAGAAATTATTTAAGTTTAAATGAAGTTAAACAATGAATAACTATGTTAAAACTTAAAGCATACATTACTTTTAAGGGAAGCTCGGACATAGCCTCTCTTGGGCGGGCACTTGGAATGACACACGGAATGATATAGTAACACTGTTGATCGCAGAAGAAAAACAGCAAAATAAAAAAGGAGTTAATTGATGAATGAAGCACAACTTCGTAATATAAATACAAATATAGATATAGATATACCGTATGTTCCATCATCTTCTCTTCTCCAGTATCTCCGTAGCAATAAATCTCGTGGTTTCATACCCCTACACATATATGATGAGAAAATAATATATGTTAAAACATGTTTAGTGTGTGAATATGTGAATTAGTAGTGTGCATACCATGGTAGCCAATCATTGTCCAATTGAAGGTGAATGATATCTGTATGACCATCTAGGTGATCAACCACGCTGCCTCGGTTTATACAATAGTCCCATCTGCGCACAAACTTAATTTGTTAATCAGTGTCTTTACGAGCATATGATCATAGTGGCAAATTACATTGAGGGATCTTATAAGACTTACTCAGATCTTGAGGGATCAAGAGACATCAGAGTATTGAAAATAGCTTCTGAAGTTCCATCAATCACACCAACTGCCATTATCGCAGGTTGTTCACCCCAACGCTGAATCAATAATACATAACAACAATTTTCACCTTTAAAACAAATATGATCATAGTACAAAAACAAAACATTAGTACCAAATTAAGATTAACTTACCCTTCCATGTGAATCCCAATATTTGGCTTCTTTGAACATCCTTAGTCCTGCACAAGAAATCAATCAAGACAATGGCTATATATGTTTGTGTAATGTAAGAATCTAGCTAGGAGTTAAAGTTTCACCATTTTGACAACCAAAAATCTTCCATGTGGAAGCTGCAATAACATCAGTGGTCATTGCTTCAGAGTATACACATGATTGAAAACTCAAACTAGAGCTTCTCCTCCAATCTATGCTTTTTGTCCCTCCATATCTGTTTCAACAACACTTTAATTAGAAGAACAATGATTGTGTTCCTTTCAAAGCATTTTAAGAAGAACAAGTTGATATACCGCAACGATGAACGCCTTTTCTTGTGACAAGGTACAAAATTCTTAGCTGGATCTGGATACTCCTGAAAAATATACAAATAGAATAAGCTTCTTTTTTGGGAGGGGGCTGGAACCACTTGATGCCAGAACTAACCCCCGAACCAGATTAAACCGGTGGTGAAAGCCAAAAAAAAAGAATAAGTTTCTTTTTCATGAGACACTCATTTAAGGGAGAGAGTATAGAACCTTCAATGCAGCTTCCTGAAAAGAACGTATCCATTTCGCAGCTTCTTCTGAACTACTTGCTCCTAACTATAAAAATATGGAATTGAAAACCAAGAATCAATCTAGAGAAAATAAAATAAAATTCCACAAACAATTTGTTTTTGGATTTTAAGTTTTGTTACAAACCTTAAGCTTATCCTTTTGATTTGTAGCATTATATAAAGTGAAAATATAGAACACCTGTGAATTGCAAATAAATTTCTAAATTCAATTAAGTGCTCAAAAAAACAAATACTATAACACTGAAATTTGATGTATTCAAAACATCATTATAAGTTTCTTACTTTTCTATTGGTACTTTCCCTTCCATTGTCGGTAACCCGAATGTAAGAATCTATCATTGCACTTCTAAATGGCTCCTGAAAATTTCAATCCTTTCATTCATCTTTCACAATTAAGGATTATATGAAACCAATGCCTAGTAGTAGTTGTTAAATTAAGGAACAAAATTTTCAACCAAACAAGCATAGCAATGTATTAAGCAACTTGAAAAATAAGAAAAATATTTAATAACTAAATCACAACCATAGATGGCATTGGTAACATCATTACATAAATAAATCAAAAACATTCTTAAAATTCTTATGCACACAACATATTAAATATGGTAAAACCAAAACCTTAAAATAAAACCATTCATTCATTGCGATCAGGAGGAGGCTGAAAACACTTATGCCAGAATTGACCCCGAACCAGATTAAACCGGTAGTAAAAGACAAAAAAAAAAAAGTAAATCAAACAAAAGCCAAAACATGAAAATAAATTTTTCAACAAACAAAAGAACAAAACTTTTGAAATGATATGATAATTTACCTCCATTTGTGAAGTGGGTTTGTTCTTGAAACTTCTAAGAACATTTTCTTTAAGAATGAAGTACCTTTTACGTGAGTAATGCTGACCAAACCTATTAGAACGAATGAGATAAAGCCACCCTTCCATTGTTCCCTCAGAATTAGGACTACCCATTTCAAGAAGTTGTGAAAAAGAAATTCTTGGTTCTTCAAATTGCATTTTTGAGATGCCAATATGGAAAAAAATTCAGGGGCTCTTATATATAATGGAAAATGGAAAAGGAAAGATTTTCTAGAAGAAGAAGATAATGATGGCGATGATCCTCTGATCCCGACAATCGGAATCAGAGGAATCAATATTGAAATTGCAGTGACAAAGATCTTTTGCAGTTTTTGTTGTTAACTTTCTTCTTCTGTTTCCTAAGTTACCGGTTCAAGAACAACTATTTTGCGAATGTTTTGTTGTTGCTGTTGTTCATGGTACGAGAATATACTTGACTTTACAATATTACCCTTTTCTTTTTGGCTCCAAATTCAGTAATCCACTATTTTTTGTTTATTCTATTTAAACAGTTCTTTTTTTAATTAATCTGTCATTTTTATTTCTTTTGTAAAATTATATCGGCAATACATTTTTTTTTACTAAAATATGTATGCAATAATTTTTTTTTGCCGAGTAATAATTTCACCTTTTAAGAAGAATAAGAGTTAGTTTGGATTAGTTTGCTTTTATTGATTTTATTTTTTGCCATGGAATAAAAAATTGGATTTTGTTTTTCGAAGTTTTTATAAATTTGCACTAGAAAAACTTCAGAAAATTTTGGAAAATGCATTCTGAAGTTTTTATACAAGGGTAAAAATGGGTAAATTAACGAGGGTAGAAAAGAACATGCGGTGGGAAAAGAAAAATTTATTTGTGAGCTTATGTGAAACAGTTTGTGCAAATAAATAAATTTTTATGCATTACTATAAGTTTTGCAAGGTAGTTTATGAGAAAACAACTTATAAAAATACAATTTTTGTTAACGAAAATTTATGAATTAACATGAAACTTTAATTATTTGCATAAAGTATTTTCATAAGCTCAAATATAAGTCAAATTCAAACGAACCCTAAGTGCAGTGATTGCTACAAAAGAAGATTTGTTAATGTCGGTATATTTCTGACTAATTAGAGTTTCAATATTTGGGACTTTTAATAATTTGGCTTAGATACACTGGGGAAGTCTGTTCCCCTTAGCCGAGCACGGCCCAATTGGTGAGGCCCAACCACACAAATATTGTTAGTTGACCAAATCGCTTGAGAATGGTAATGCTCGACAACCAGAATGATGAGTATTTACTGCTCATTATAACTTTTCAGCCGTTTTACGGCATCCATTGATTGTTTTCTTCAATGGCATTGACCCAGCGTTGGGGCTATATATATTCTCTAAAAATCTTGCTTCACACTTTTACTAACTTGAGCATAGGAACACCTGCAGGTACACAACCTCCTCCCCGTTTACCGGAATATGGCGTAGCACAACCGCTGAATACTGGATAAGGTTGACTCTGATCAGGTAAGATCATTTTCTATGAATTTTAATTCAATTGGTAAAAATATCTAAATTATTAGCTCAAATGTTATAATCGGGATTTTGAACTAGAGAATTACAAGTACTATTTTTTATCTAAAAAAGATCTTTCCGTTGATAATCCATACTAAGTTAAATCGTTTTCATTTTAATGATTTAAAAAATGTTGAAATTTTTTTTTTTTACGGTAAAAAATGTTGAGAACTTAGAAAATGTTATTTTGTACATAAGAAAGGGTAGGATGGTAATTGAAGAAATGGTAATTTCGTCCTGGTTCAAATACTTAAATAGGAAGAAAATAACAGCTTCTTTTGTTTGTCCTGACCATGATTTGCATGGTAGTTAGGATCTACGGCATAATAATCCTTGAGAGAATAACTCTCGGTCATAAAAATTTATAGAGAAATAGTGGTTGTACAAAAAATAATAGGGATTCAATTTGTTCTATAATCTCTCCCAATGGCATCAGTTATATACCAAAAAAAAAAAAAAAAAGACTATTTACATAGATGTTATAAATGAATGAAAATCTCATCATATATCACAGTTATATCTCCAACTAATCAACAGTTGTTTATAGAGTACAGGTGTGTGACTGTGCATGACCAAAATCAATGTAACTTTAGGGAAAAACTGATTGCTAAGATACCGATGACAAAATTTCACAATTGCAAGAATGAATCGGTATCCCTTTAAGAAGAAAGAGACACACCAATTTTATATGAAGATGTACAAAAAATAGTTACCTCATTGACTTCAGATATACAAGGATGACCGATATTCCCCGGCAAATCATCAGGGAAGTAGCACTTTGTTGCCTTAACCCACTTCACCCCAGTTTTGGAATCCTCAGGGTTTTAAATAAAGGTCCGCGACCGCGAAAACGGCCACGACAAAACGGTTTTTTCAGGTGCCGATACCGTTACTGTGTATCACCGTTTTTGTATTAAAGAACAAATTGTGATTAATTCACACCGCGACGACCGCAATTAGTGTCGTAACACCTGTACCGACCGAAATCGCGAAAACCTTTACGTAACCGAGACGCGACCGCGACCGTTTTTTAAAACATCCTCCCACATAGACCGAAAATTAAATAGGAATTAGTCTTTTTGTTAAAGTTCTATAAATTTTATAATGACACAATTTTGCACAAGCGTACAAACCAATTATTAATTAATTAAATCACAATAGAAACTGTAAAGTGCACCTAAACAGGAAGCACGGCTTTTTTATATTCATATGCCCTTCGCAATTTGATAGATGAATTTATATAAGTATGATATAACCAACTGCTAAATTACAACAGAATGCATGATAATTTGCATTATTAGGACAGCTTCTTTTGTTTGTCCTCAAACATTATTAGGACTATATTTTGTTTTTAAAAAAACTCACGCTAATGAATGCTCTTAACTCTTAAGATATATTTACTTTATAATAAATTAATAATGACCATGTCTTGAGATAGAGTAGTAGTAGCAAAACAAAAAAATTGAAATTTTTTTTATTTTCACCACCAATTTAATTTGGTTCAGGGTTGATTTCAGTCCCCTCCCAATAAAAAATATGAATTGGTATTGTGAAGAGTATTTTTTAAATTAAAAAAACATCTCATAAAAATATTATATTACATTCCTATTTTCATAATTAAAAAAATAAAAACCTGTTTTTTAGATACGCAATCTATATTTAGTACGTTAAGATTGTAACCGTAATATATTTTGCATAAAGCCAATAATATTCTTTTAGAGAAAAGAGAATATGCACTAACAATGTAAAATAATTTATTAATTTGTATATCTTAAAGATGCTCTTTTCCGATAAGATAAAAAGAAATTTATGGTGAGGGGATGGTGTCCTAGTCCAAGGCAGGGAAGACCTTAGAATTCAAAGAGCACTTACAAAGATAATTACCCCTTCAACAGGGCTTCAACCCGAGACCTCTCGAATTTAAGACCTGTCAGATTTTCTTCTTATCACAATACTTGTTCCATTCAAATTATACTATGTTGTTGTTTTAGACAATTGCTATCTATAAGCTTCAATAGCTACATACTAAAAAATATTAACCAAAAACAATTAAAAGAAAACCCAAATCAACATCACAAAAAGAAAGAAAAAAACCATGAACAAAAGATCACAACTTGTATAGTTAATACTATTGCACTGTTCCTTAATTCATGGTTGTTTCAAATTTCTTCTCTATTCCACTTTAATTGCGTTCTGCAATTTAATTTCAATTCAAAATGCAATTATATTGTGTTGATTTGGAAGTAAAGGTGGATGAACCCAACAAAGGGAAAATTTCTTCTCAACCGGTATACTTTTTACAAATCATTGTGAGTATCGGAAAATCTTTTTCAAACCGGTACACTTTTACTAATACCGGAACACCTTTGCGTTTTTGCTCAACATACCAGTATACTCTTAGAAAGTGTTCCGGTAACATTTTGAAGAATTTTGGATTTTTCTATACCAGTACACTTGTGAAAAGTGTTCCGGTATTGTAATATAATTGAGTTTGCATATACCAGTTCATTTTTTAAAAAAGTGTTATGGTAAAATTAATATACCGGAAAAAAAACTTATCAGAACGGTGATTTGGGTGGTGTACAGTTGACCAAAAAAATGATAATTTTTTTTTAAAAAATATACTAGAATAAGATAAAGATAGAATATGAATATTTTAAAATATGTCGGGGTAGAATTTTTTTTCTTCCTTTTTGTATATTTATGCAGGCTTGGGTTTTGTATTCTTATCTATCGTTTGAACATTTTATGCTTGGATTAACTTTTATTTTAATTAATCTATGCCTTTTTTTAAAAAAAAAAGGTCTAAGAAAAAAAAAATTACTCAAGAAAACGAGATTTTTTTTTTGAACAAACGAGTTGAAACTAATGAGGCAAACCAAATTTTTTAAAACCTTAAACAAGTTGAACTTGAGCTAAAAAAGTGGTACGAGCTGAACTAATTGTTATCAAGTCGAATTTAGATGAATTTTATTCAACTCGACTAATTTTCAACCATATTTATGGTAGACCACATTAGAAGCTATCTGTGTGTAAATACAATTACAATAGAAAATAGAAAAGAAAAAAATAGATAAGTGTGAAATTGAGAACCCCTTATAGCTAATCGGTTTTGGATTGATACATGCAAATCCAATGAAGAACAAACATTTACGATTTAATAAGCATCCTTGACATTTAGTAGATTGTGGATTAGTACGGGTCGATGTGATGAAGAATAAATTACTACAATTTCATATGTTTTGATGCTTAGTCGACTGTTGACGGGTATATATTGTTAAAAGAATAATTTAAACTATTATGTTAGTTAGATACTTGTGTGACAAGTAACCGTTATAGTTAGTTACTTGTGGTTATAGCTCTTTGCTTGTGGTTAAAGTAACAAAATTAGTTAGAATTGTTTACTCATATTTATATATAACCGCATGTTAGTCCTTGTAATCATAACATTTGATCAATAAGAATTTTTCACTTCCTCTCTCAACTTTCTCTCAAACTTGTTCATCACTCAATTACTTTCATATTTCCACTTTAGTTTCCAACATAGATCACCATATACCATGTGGCCGCTATTACACATGCAATGTGTTTAGCTAAGCTTGAACATTTTGGTGATTATAAAAGACGACTCTTAGAAGGTAAATAGGATCAATTCATTTTAGAGCAAAATAAAGTGTATTTAATCTTAGTCAATTTCATAGCACTCTTGAATTTTCACCTAGAGGCACTTCAAATCAATAAATATAACATTTGTTGTATTTATCTTTGCTCCCACACGAAATGTTTAGAATAAAATATTTGACCTAAAAAAGTGACAATATTAAAATACAGTTGAAATATAAAAATGACATTGTTTTTTGGTCAAAAGTTGACATTTATAACGGGATTTGTTCAATGTATTTATAATGAACAAATCATCCATGCATGACATCTCCCAAATTTGAGAATATGTAAATGATGACTATTATACAAACAAAAATGAAGGGAAAATACATTCAACAAATGGAATCAAAGTTTGATATTTAAAAATAAAAAAGAAAAGAATAAATTGGCTCTTTAGTTGAATTGTCTACAAATTTATATACACATATAAACTATACTGTATATGATTAAATGAATAAAGCTTTAATGGAAAATGTTCCAAAATCCAAACTTTATATCTAAACTTGAAAGGGTGGTGGTGGTGGAATTGAATGATCAACATGACCGGCGACATTCATAACGGCTAAGGTGCAACTTCCCTCACTGCGGCCGGGAACGGTGGAGCACGGGTTTTTTTGGGAATCTTGCACAGGACCTCTTTGTAGTGATTGTATTGCTATATTCCTTTGCAAAAATAAGAATTCCTTCTCTATTAATAATGGCCTTATTGCCCCTATTTGTTGTGAACCAAATAGCATAATTAATGTTGTGAATACTAACATTTTCATGTAGTAACCCATTATTTATGATGAAGTAAGAAAAACAAAACAATAAAGAATATTGTCAAGATACAAAAGAATTAAGCCAAAATGCTAAAATTATATAAGGAAAATTAATGTGATATTTGAAGATATGTGAAGAAGAGTTTATATAGTATGTTGGATAAAGTAAGCTATGATTTAAGTTGTTGGATATTTGCTTGACTGAAAACTCACACGTCTTGAATATTGAGATTAAACACTCTTACGAAACTTCCTTTGAATTACTACTCATAAGTTGAATGAGTCTTTCAACTGTGATTGTTAATTTCATGTTCAAACATTTATACTTTCCAAAGTTTTTCATACGTTTTTATTTTGTCAAAGGGATAGACTATGTCAACCAAAGCTAATACATGTCACTATTGCCTGCAGTATAAGTTGCATAGTGTGAAAAAATTGAAAAGTTGATGTTATGTTAGACTTGGGCTTAGGACTTTCTATTTGATATAGCCCAATAGGTTTAATTATTGTCTAGGGAATGCTTCCCTCACCCCTCTTTCAGCTACAAATCACTCCACCTTCTTCAATTGTTTTCTTTCAATCCTTCATGATTTAAAATTGAAAAGTTGAGTTTATAAACAACAGATTTATATTGTATCCCGTGGAAATATCAATGGAGCGGGTGCAGTGCTATTTTTTCTTTTTTTTAGTTAAGTAGTCTAATGGTTAGAAATTTCACTTTTAAGGTAGATAAGTGGGATAATATGGGTTTGAACTCGATCTCTTACATATATAATGCAATGTCCTACCAATTGATCTAAACTCATTGGACGATGGGGTGAAGTGCTATCATCCATCTTTTATTTAATTATTTTATTATGTAAATCACTGTCCAAAAATAAAATGAACGACCGGGATTACACCAAAGAAAAAAGTGACTGGAAAAAACAAAGATCACATAATTTTGAACTCCTACCATCACTAGAGTCAAACTGATAACGTAATGCTTAAACTCTAATTCAACATGTACATCATCAAATTTAAATGCGCAGATCATCAAATTTACCTGGGAGCAAGGGTTAGGTTTGAGTTAAAAAATCTATCTTTTATTAAATTTAGGATTAGGATTAGGATAGGATTAGGATTAGGATTAGGATTAGGATAAAGCAAGTAAAAGGACCCCCCCAGCCCAGAACTGTAAATAAGAATAATATGAAATATGATTTTTTGTGTTTTTCTTAAAATAAGTTTTATGGAAAAATGTAAAAGAAATTTGTATTGGTCTTTTTTTTTAATATAAGTGTTTGTACTGGTCATTGATTATGGAGAAAAGAAAGAAAAAATAAATTAAATATAATTTGTATTAAATTTCATGAGAAGTAGTAAAAGTAAATCTTGAAAATAATACAAATTTGTTATTTTTATTTATAATTTGGGACAATAAAAATGATTTTTTCTATATAGTATGGGACGGAGGGAGTACCTCACTTTACCAACGAATTGAGCAACACAATAATTATAACAAGCCGTATCAATAAGTTCAAAGATAATACAAACGATGAAACACACAAGTTCAAGATCAAATAAATTAC
Organism: Trifolium repens; assembly: GCA_030408175.1. Classification (NCBI taxonomy): domain Eukaryota; kingdom Viridiplantae; phylum Streptophyta; class Magnoliopsida; order Fabales; family Fabaceae; genus Trifolium; species Trifolium repens. Next base: position 56,253,965 of record CP125836.1, on the reverse strand, counting down.
CAACAATGAAAAATATCATCACACTTGAAATTCGAAATATCTCAATTAGACAATAATTTGTGACAACTATCCAAAAGATTCTAATCAAATAATCAATAACAAACTAACTATAAAAAAGAAAAGAAATCAAACTATAGTAGAGATTTGATTGACATTGTTATACTTCTCATCACCAATAATCTTCATATTAACTTGATCCATGATATCTCCCAATGCCACCATGCACACATTCTTTAACATCATATCAAAGGGTGTAATTAGACCGGTTTGGATCGGTTTTGAGTGAATCCGATATCCGAACCAATGAATTCTCGGTTGGTTCGGTTTTTAGTGTTTTTCAAAAATGAATCCGAACCAAACTCATCGGTTTGGTTCGGATACTTTAATCGGTTTTTTCCGATGTATTTCATGCTATTATTTTTCTCCCAATATTTTTTTTTCCATAAGCTCATCAAATACAAAATACAATTCTTTTCCCATAAGTTCATCAAATACATATACAAAATACAATTTTTTTCGCTTAAGTTCATCAAATATATAATACAACCATATTAAAATTATGTTCATAAGTTCATCAAATACAAAATACAACCATATTGAAATTAAATTTATAAGTTCAACAAATAATAAAGTGCAATCGAAATAAAACTTCAAGTCTATTCTCACTTGAATCGAAAAAAAATAAAACAATGCTTGAGAAGTTATCGTTCTGAGGATTTAAGATGAGAGCAGCAGCGTGACGTGAGAGTGTTGTTTGCGTAGTGTTGAGAGCAGCTTTAGGATGAGTGTGAGGTGAAATGAGAGCAGCGTTTCTGAGTTTGCGTTTGCAGTTGTGAGTGTTTCTAAGTTTGCGTTTTTAAGTTAGAGTTTCTAAGTGAGACAAATTTTATTTTATTTTTTAGAAGTTGTTGGGCTAGTTGTAGTTTTTGATGGATGTGAACTACCTAACAAGATAATTTAACATATATACTAGTTTGGTTTGGTTTGTCCATTGGATCTGAAAATTGGAACCGAGAACCGAACCAAACTACTTCGGTTTTCTATTGGTTCGGTTTTTTATCCAAACCATAAAATTCGGTTTTTTTTCGGTTTGGATTGGTTTGGATCATCGGTTCTATTGGATTTTTCTGATCCGCTTACACCCCTAATCATATCCACTCCTTGTTTAGCCAAAACCTTAATTTCATATAACATTTTGAGAGATATTTCTTTGTCCATAAGGCAACACATTTGAGGAATGTCATCTTCATTAAATTCAAATGATGAATGTATCATATTTGTGTTGATACAGTTAAGACAAGTAACACCTTCATCTGCAAGTTCATTGATAATAGTATATGATGATGAAGAATATATCTTCTGAACCACATTACCATATCCAACCTCTTCCAACCATAACCACAATGCAAGAAGTTTCATTGACTCCATTGAATCTCTTGAAAGTTTGATCACCAAGATTTCATATAGTTCTCTTTCATTGGGGTAAAGGAACTCTATTCCACAATCCATTGTAATTTTATTTCGCAATAAAATTAAGGAAAATGCTATTTAGCAAGAATTTTTTGATGCAAGAAAGAGAAGAATAAATCCTCACCCTTAATTACATCCATAACCACCCATGTTTTCCACTAAAAAAGAAGATTAAATGACATCATCCTTTAAGATTTTGCCATGTGTTAATTCTTGCATTTCTTGTGTAAAAATTTCATGCTAAATAGCAATGCTCGATGGAAGATGACTGAATACAAATTATGAGTGTGTACTTGACTATTTATAACTAACAAGAGTCATAGTTGTAGTCAAATTCAACAAACTTTAGATAAATGATAGAGTTAATCTAAAAATTTTATTTTACCTTATCTTCTAATCATTTACTCCCTCCGTCCCAATTTAATTGACACAGTTGACTGTTGTGTACTAATCATGCTTTGGCCTTATTTTTCTACTAATAAACAAAAATAAATATTAGCATATAAGATGTTGTTTGATTCGTCTCGATGAGTATTTTCAAAATATCAAATTTTTATATTTTTTACTATTATGCAATTAAAAATATTAATCATCAAAATTATGCATTGTCGTGCGTGAAACAGTCAACTGTGTCAATTAAATTGGTACCAGATGGATAAGTGGCACATTCAAACTCTTCTATAAAATAAAGTTTACTCGGTCAAACCATTTAACAAAAATTAAACAAAACAGTTTTTTTTTTGAAAAAAAAAAACTGTGGGTATATATATACACACAGAAAAATTAAAAGACAACTCAAATTACTATTTTAACCAATGTGGGTAAATTTAGCTTAAAATAATCAAGAAGTGTAAGTTAAGTTTTTTTTTGTTGCGCGCAATTGAAGTTAGGCTATTTTTTTTTTTCAATAATGAAGTAATAGTGTTAGATACTATTTGGTCTAACTTATTTCAAAATTTTTTACTCAATAAAAAAAGAAATTAGGTCAAATAGATTCCCAACAAGTTCTTGTTAAAAAAAATTGTTTAATTTTTATGAGTATAATACAGTATATGAGAAATGCTATTCACACACTCTCTAACACACTTCCTTGAACACACCTTTGCTTATTGGGCCACGTCACCCATCTTTTCCTATTTCTTACCGGTTAACCTATTCAACAAGTTCAATAATTTTTTCTATTTTTTACGGTTATTATTGGTCACCACTAACCACAACCCATCTTTATGCTTCACTGTGAGTGTCAGTCAGAGCAAGTGATTGAGTTTTTACACGATTTCAACAATTTTTAAATCCTTCCTGTGATTGAGTGGTATATGTTGGAAGGAAATATCTGATCCAGTTATGAATTGTATTTTCTGGGTGATTGCTGTCAAGAAAATTAAATTAAAATTACAAGAATGTCTACTGAAATTTTTCTTTGTTAACTCCATGGAAATAAATATTAAAAATCGTGCTTTTTGTTTTCAAAACTGAACACAAACAAATTATAAAAGGGATGTGGGAATTAGAAAGGTAGTATTGGAAGATACTCTTGTAATGTTAACATATCAAAGGCTAAGGAGTAGAAATGGAAATGGAAAAAAATTAAAAGAGAGTCAAAGAAGCCATTGCAAGATTTTCTTTTGTTAAAGTCCTGGGTTGTTTTGTTTTGTTGAGAACGACGAGTGAGTTATTTCTTTTTCTTATTTTCTTAATTAGTATATTATTATTTATTAAAATAAAGGAAGTGGTGTGTTTCTGAACAGGCATAACCGGTTGCCAATTCCACTGTTTTAAAATAAAGGTGACGTGGTCCAATAAACAAGGGTGTGTCCAAGGGAGTGTGTTAGAGAGTGTGTACATAGCATTTCTCTACGGTATATAGATAAAAAACTTTTGAAGCTAAAAAAATAATTACCAAATAGTTTTAGTTTTTTTCTAAAAGTTCTTATTGATCAGTGTGGGCATATAACTTTCTGCAAATTTTGAGAGGAAGATGATTCATAATTTCATATGGAGAAGACATAGAGTCATATGTCTAGAAGTTCTTATTTCAATTTCTATCAAATCAAACCATTGATTAGATTTGATGGTGTTATTTTAGTGTCTCACCGGTGAGAGACTTAATTGAACCCTACCCTTAAAAGCCACCATCAATAATATAAAGAAAATACTAGTTTATAAAATTTGACGCGTTACAAAATCAATCCCACATCTGGAATACATTTCCATATTGTTGGTATTAAACGTGATACAATTTTCTGCTAGACTATGTTTTTCTCCTCTCCCTACTACATGTTAGTAGTAACATGTGCTTACATAACATTTTCTTGTATGTTCTCAATCTACTTGTTGATACCAAAATTTTATAGTTGTCCAAAAATGGTAGACCAAAAATAATCGCCAAATTAATGGGTTCAACTAATTACTAGTATTTAAGTAGGATTCCCAACCAAGTTTTTCTAACCTATCTCCTTTATTTAAGACGCTTTCTTTTTGGTCCTCTTGATATTGGCTCATCCTGCACGTTGTAAATGTCACGTCAACATAAGTGGAAAACGAGATAATTCTTCAATTTCTTTTTGTAAAGTATACAAATTTTACATCGCAAATTATAGAGGAAGAGAGGGGCAAACCTTGACAAGAGATTATCATCGGCAACACCTAACATTCTTACTGCCAACAGCCCAGCATTAGTTGCATTGTTAACTGCAACAGTGGCAACTGGGACACCTCTTGGCATCTGCACACACAACAATCATATTCGTTTGTAAGAAACGGCTACATGTAACTTAATGTATAAACTTAAGTAATTGGGAAGGTTCCTATTCGGCTATTCCTATAGTAGACATAATCAACATAATCATGATTAGTCTGTTAGAATATTTTATAAGTCTATCCGGCAATGAGGCAAAATAAGGGCAGTTTTGAAAATAAACAAGGAAACCTAAAGTATCTATATTATCCAATGAGGCTGATTCATAGAAGTGCAAGAGAATACTGTCATAAGAAATGTGAATATATATATATATATATATATATATGCACCATTGACTAGGGAAAAAACTGTGTACGAAAAGGGGTGCAAAGGAAACACGGAGATAAGTGTTGGCGGTCGGTTTTCAGCATTTAATAAGTCTTATGATTGAAAATCTGCCTTTGAAATGTAGGATAACTACCTTTCTCAAGTACTTCAGGAATCAGGCATTACCAAACTCATCAATAGCTAAATCCTTGAAACTATTTATGCTTTTTACAAACTGCATTTAAAAACACTGTTTTTGAAAACATGGCATGGAATTTTTCATAGAAAACATTTATGTCTTGTACAGAAAGGTATCTTTCATGTACATACAATATGTTCCAAAATATTAACATTCATAAAACTACCAAGACTCCTAACTTAGTGAGGCCAAGTTCTAGATAATGGAAGAGACTTTGAAATATAGATATAACTTTTAGAAGGAATCGTAATACAAATTTCATTTATAGTCCTTTTCTCAACCAACAAAAGACGGAAATAAAATCCTTCAGTCACAAGGATTCCCGATTCAAAACAATATTGATCGTAAAACTAAAAAGAAACAATAATATCAGATTCACAACAGAATACTTAATATTATCTACACTAGAAAAAGAAATCCTACATAACATAAAAAACAATTATGCAGAGCACACAAAATAAGTATCGAATATGTATATATCACTGTGAAAACTGTACCTGGACAATCGACAAGAGTGAATCAACTCCATCCAGGGAAGAACCACGCACAGGAACACCAACTACAGGTAACGGAGTCATAGCAGCCACCATACCTGAGATTTGAAAGCTTAATCAACAATTAATGCCAATAAGACTGGTGATCTTTGCAAAAATTATACCAAGCACAATTGAAGTAATTTACCAGGCAAGTGAGCTGCACCACCAGCACCAGCAATAATAACTTGTATGCCTCGTTCATGAGCAGACGAGGCATAAGAAAACATCAGTTCCGGAGTTCGATGTGCAGAAACTATTCTTACCTGAAATTTGATGTGTACATCTAGGTTAGGATAAACAAAATGTCACAGGACAGTCCCCACCCTATGGTAATTTCAACAATCTTACCTCATGAGGCACACCAAACATCTCCAAGATCTCAGCAGCACTTTTCATAACAGGCAGATCTGAATCAGAGCCCATTATGATCCCCACACGTGGAGCAACTACATTTCAATAAACAAAAGAAAAGATAATTACGCGTGGGAATAACAAGATTTTAACTACAAAAACTCTAGTAACATAAGTTGCATATAATCAATAACAACAAAGCTAAAATATGAGTGAATAGAAGAGAAGATTGTGTCAATAACCTGCAGTCTTGTCATCTGATGCTTTCTCTTCTATTATTGTAGCAAGATTGCTTTCAAGATTGCTTAGGGAAGACCCAACAATTGTTATATGGCCCATCTTCCGTTGTTTTCTCATCTCTGACACATTTTCATGACAATGATGTTATATAATTAGCATACAGGTTATCAAACAGCAACAAATCAAAGAGAACAAAGCAATCTAAAATTGCTGCTTAACCGGAAGTTTACCTGGCTTATCGTACCAATGAACAGAAGCACCAGGGATGGTCAATGCCCTCTTCATCAATTGATGAGCCAATTGAAAACCAAGCTCCCCCTAAAATCATTAAGAAGATTAGATGGACTAGAGTCTTAAATTACAACAGCATAGAATGATTTTATTCAAAGCACTCGATAGCTTTTCAGAATACAACTATCATCCACTATTAACGAAAAGAAAACAGGAAAGAAAGAAAACAGTCTACCATTTTCCTTTGGGTTCTTGCACGAAGATTTTACATCTAATTTGATGTTCATACATTCTAACAAGCACGTTTAATTGCCTACTGTGTTATCATCTTAACATGAATATAACAAAACTAACTAAACTACTATTCATTTATTTCTAACATTTTCAGCATATAATAATGATAATAAATAGTGTATTCATAATTGTAACACTCCCTTCCTATGATGCACCTAGTGATGATGATGAAACATAAATAATCCCAACTCCCAAGTTAACATAATAGCGTCACTTACAGGGATAGGAGAAATCCAAACCTTTATTAAATTTACAACAGTGAAGGTAAAACGGAAAGGAAACTGGATAAAATTTATATGCTAATAATACCTCTTCTTCACCTAATATATTGTACATGATAGCAGCTGGAGTTTTCATTGATGGATCGCCAAGAGGAAGACCAACAACAGCCCGCAAATGTTGCTCATATTGTGAGGTGTAGCAAGATTCAATAGTGTGGTGCCCACTATTGTGAGGTCTAGGTGCGACTTCATTTAATAAAATCTGTCGAGAAACACAAGCACAATCGATGTCATTGGTTGAATTAACAAACCACATAATGTATTTACGGGAGCAGAAAATTTATTGGTAAAAAATAAAGAAGCTAATGTAGAATTCTATAATAATAAAATAATGAGACAAGTCCAGAGTTGATGAAGAAATAAATCCACAACCTGTCCGTCCGCAGTCAAGAATAACTCAACAGCAAATACACCAGCACCTTCTAAAGAGTTAACAGCATTGAAAGCAACTTCAGTGGCACGCTCCCTAATCTTCCATTTTACATTTGCTGGAGCCTTAACTATGTGACATATGTTGTCCCTAGAATAAAAAAATAAATCCTTCAGCAGATGATAAGGAAGCTAAAATGGTACATTACCGATTAATTTACTCCAATCTAAGTTTTGAATTTGATTCTCTGTTTTTTTAGTGCTCCATGTTAATAACATGTACCTGTGAATAGTTTCAACTACTGGATAGCATGAAATTGTATTGTCTCTCCCTCTCGCCACAATGACAGCTAGTTCCTGCCATTAATTTAGGAGCAAAAATGCAAGAAAATACATCAAATCATTTAAGAACATGAACAAATTTGGATTTATTTTTTTTTAAGACAGGAAACATCTTTTTGAGTAAAAACGCATGCTTTAAAATAAGCAAGTTGCATGAAAGTACTAGGAAATGTAATTAAGATTCTTTGGGACCGAGGAAATTTAATCGTGAGAGCATTCAGCAAGTGGTGCAAGCATGGTATTATAGCATTTAAATAAGTTACATCCTAAAATAATTTACATCTATACTAATAAATAAAGGGAAAACTCACTTTTGGTGTAGCCTTTCTTTTAAATACCACAATACCCTTCTTAACTTCCAGAACCAACATAAAATACCACAATACCCTTCTTAATTTCACATATTGTAATTTTTCCTAAAGAACACAGTGTAACTGTACTGTAATGCCATAATTTATCTTGGAAAGTTTCATTATCCACAAACTTGCAGATGCTGCGCAATCGATTTTTCTCTTAAACATTGCTTCTAAAACACATCCTTTAGAAGTTGCACTCATATCTTCTACCATTTCTCCCCATTATTATCCACTTTTTCAATCCATTACCTTTAATAATTTTCTCATGATTCCCTCGGTCATCTACTTTTCAACATGGAATAAAGTTTGGAATTTACATTACTTCATTATCTTCTAATAATTTCTATTTCATTATTGATCATTATTTTTCATTTTCGATTCATAGATACACCAATGTATATCCGTAAGTGAAAGCACAAAGGATTTAAAATGCTTAAAAGTAAACCAATATATATATATATATATATATATATATATATATATATATATATATATATATATATATATATTTCTCTCTTTGCTTACAGTTTCTTGATATATATGTTTGTTTGGTCATCTTATATTTTATTATTTTTGTTGTTGAGTGTTGATTTCACACCCCATCAGCTTTTTGGTAGTTCAACTTTAGATTCATTGTTAGTTTGTTTAATCAAGAACAATGTGTTTTCCAATTTTGATCAAAGCAGCGTTTCCAACGTAGTTCTGGTCTTACTTCACTGCAAACCAAAGATGAGAAAAGGGAAGAAAGTGGTGGTAATCTTGAGCACATGTAAAAGGTTCTAATAGTCCTGAATTAAGGAGGGAATACATATCAGCCATACTTCATCTTTTAATTAGTTTTCTTATAAAAATTTGCACTTACATTGTGTAATGATTCCCAAGTTATTGATCAATTACTTATCCTTTTTCAATTATTTTTTTTCCTTTTCCCCCCCTATCACTTATATTTATAGTTTATGTCTCTAATTTTATGAATTTTTTAGTGTCTCTTAAAACCTATATGAAGCATTGAGACAGCAAGAGGACACCTAATACGACACTGCTCGACACAAATATGTCATTATCATTAAAAGTTTGAAAAAATGAAATCACACAAACGGGCACAAAACGCGCTCGTTTTGCCCGCTAGTTTGTTTAAAGACAAACTATAATAGGAGGCAAACACTAGAGCTTAAAGGATAAAAAAGAAGGCACGGTTATCTGAGAACTATAGTCATCACTAATTCACTATTAGTCTTTTAGTAGAAACAATTGTTTTACAAAACTCAATAAATTGGTCACAACACATAAATTCAAAATGTCTTGGCTTAACGGCAGAAATATTGTTTTACATCATACAATTTGTGAATCATGAACTAGAAAATCACCATCAGCAATCGACGATGTGATTTAGATACTGACCTTAACAAAAGGTGCCCATTTTTCAGCATATAAACCACGATCGAATCCTCCAAGAGCTGCATAGTTTGGGGGGAAGTTAAAGAAGAAAAAATTATAACTAACTTGCACATATCAAACAGACAGAAGGCCTTTTTTGCTACTTTGGGCTAATGAAAGACAACAAGAATGAACTTGAAGATAAGTTTTTCCGGTTCTCACTTTCTCAAAGAAAGAATAAACATACATTTGTTAAAAACTAATTACCATCCACAGCAGAAGGTAGTTCTTCTTCACTTTTTGCAACCGCATTTCCCCGTCCGTCATAAGCTAATCTCCTACTCTTGATCATAAGAGGATAGCCAAAACGTTCCCCTACTTTCTTAGCACCTTCAAGATCATCTATCTGTTCAACATATTTTTCAAGCATTCATTTAGAATCCTTAAGATGAATTTTCAAAATACATTATTGCAAATGAGAAAAACAATACAAACCCGCGTAAATTCAGGAAGTGGAATGTCATGCTGAGAGAAGTGAACCTTCTGCTGATACTTATCCTGTAATATGTTGAATAGTCATATATCAAGGAAATGATTCAGAGTCTGACATCTTAATTATTCTTACCTTAAAAAATATTAAAAGTACAAGCCTATGCACGGTGCAAATTGATTTCACTATAAAGGCTACATAAACAAACATCAAGTTGTTCATTTTCTCAGCTAACTCCGCAAGTAAAAAACCGAAAAAACTCCACCAATATAGTACCTGAATAATCCGTACAGTAGAGGCTTTTGGTTGGCAGTCAACTCCTTGTTTCTCAAGTCTTTCCAGTGTAGCAGCATCAACATGTTCAATTTCAAAGGTTAAAACTCCACACCTGAACACCATTTCGAACCAACACACACGCATTATTTCGAATAAGCGACACATACATAATTCAAAGTAACATGTATTACAAACAAAAAAAACATGAACCTCTTTGCAAATTCTTGTACTGTGGTGCTATCATCAAAGCTTCCAACCATATGTTGATAGGCCAAAGAACTAGCCGGACAATTCTCTTGAGGATCTAAAACAATAACCTTAATAGCCATCTCAGAAGCAGCTTGACAAAGCATGCGACCAAGTTGACCTCCACCCAAAACACCAACAATAGTTTCAGATGGTCCATGAACACATGATTCTTCATTCCTACACAAACAACATTAAGACTATAAATATCATTACATTGATATATGATAAGCAGAATAAAAAACCTGAAAAGGGTTGTTCTGAAAACAAGTTTTTTTAAACAAACCCCATTAATAAAAATGCAAAAAAAATTCAACCTTGAATACAAAAGCTAAAAAGGGTTGTTGCAAAAACAAGTATAAAACAAACCCAGTTAATAAAAATGCAAAATTGAAACCTTGGAGAAAGTGCATTTGCAGAGTGTTGTTGTGATGATGGTTGAGAAGTGAGGTGGGTTTGATGAGAGTGTTTTGGCTTGAAAGATAGAAGATGAGGTTGGTCCATGTGAAAGGCAATTGAAGAAGAAGAAGGTTTGAATTTGAAGAATGAAGTAGGTGTGTGCCCTGAAGACACAGTGTGTAGAGTGTGAAGCATAGGAAATAGGTGGTGAATGGCGTTTCTAGGGTTTAATGTTGAAACAGCAAAACCATAATCTGGATCCTCTCCTGTTTTCGTACCACCAGCACAAACCAAACCATCACCGCCTTCCACAATAAACCGCCACTATCAATCACAGCACCATCACACAAAACAAAAAACAGACAGAGCAAGTTGAGAAAGAAAGAAGGAGTAGATTGGAGATGAAAGCACTGATCTAAGCCGCCACCGTCTCCGCCGTCGCCGTTACCAAATCCGGTCGAAATACCACCACAAACTCCAGCCGAGACACCACCACTCGCACCACCGCACGCCGCCGCTGGGATCCCTCTCCCTCACACGCCGTCGATCTTCTCTCACTGTCACTTTCTTTCTCTCTCACGTGCTCTGCTTTTGTGTTGTTCTGTTTCTGTGTGATTCTATTTGTTTCTATCTTGTCTCTTCTTTCTCTATTTATTTGCTTATTCATTTTTTTGTTTATTTATTTGTTTTTGCTTTTTTGACACATTATTTGTTTTTGTTTATTCATTTATTTAGTTATTCGGTTATTTATATGCTTGATTAGTGAAGCTGTTGTTTGTATCATGGGTTCTAGATCCACTTAATTTATTTGCACTTTTTAATTTACTCTTAACAATAACAAATAAGCAATAACAAAAATAAGCACTTCTTTATGTAATTAATTTAATGTAAAGAGAAAAAAGAAGATCGACAAACTTGTGAATGAAGCAAATGTTGAAGTCAAGACTCAAGCTGAGAAATTTGAAAGACGGTGAAGGACTTATTTATATTTTTCATTATTTGTTCACTCAACACCAGATTAATCAAACGACTAAAAATAGGACATGAGAGGCAACATGAGACAGTAAACAGGAGAAGATCCAGATCCGATTCTGGCTGGTTTGTGTTATTGGATTGTCTAACTTTATGGCGGGAAAGGGTACAGTGTGTTTCAACTTTGTCACCGGTCAGATCAATCAAACGATGTAGAGCAAACAACGTGTCACTGTGACTACGGTAGTGAAGAAGAAGGAGGGGTGGCGGCTGTGGCAGAGTCGCGGCAGAGGTACTGACGCTTCTTTTGAAGAAAAAGAAAACAAAAAACCTATGGTCGATGTCGTCGCGTGGTGAGAAGAAAGGGTGCAGAGCGGCGCGGGTCGATGGTGGTGCGGTGGAGTTTGGTCGGCGGTGTGGGGTTTGAACTCGATTACTTATAATATTATAAGATAGGATTACTTATAGTACACCAGATTGATCGGATGGACCAAATCGACCAAAGGGACCTAACTTTCCCAATAGAAAGTCAGAGAATCTGGAACCTGCGTAACTAGTATTTTCTTCTTGCAGAAAGATAAGATTATTTTAATAAATAAAATAAAATTGAATTCTCTATTAGTATATATATTACGAGATTGCCTCGAAGCTTTCTCGTACATTTTCAATAGAAACTAATATGTTAGCTCATGTCGTGCATGGGATAATTTTTTTTTAATATTATTTATGTGTTTGTTTTAAAATATTATTTGAGTAATTTGGTTTAAAATTCTATGATAAAATTGAGATAATTTTTGAATTATATAGGTTTAAGGATGTTGGAGGAAAGAGCAGGATAAAGAATATTCATTCGCTTCCCGTTATACATTATTAGATGACTTTTTTCTCCCATCTTCATCCCCGAGACTATATAGGAGCTCTATAGATATAAAATAATTATAAACTTCATGACTTTAAGATTTTTTGGCAGCATATTTTTCTATAAAATTAAAATATGCCAAGATTCTTTGATTGCGATAAATTCCCTCAAGGATGTTTGTCTGCTAAATCATCTCCAACCGACTCTTTTTTCTTTTTCATTTTATATTATTTAGAATGTTGCCTATATTTTTTTTGCAAATGTCTATGAGATTAATTTTATTTAGTTTATTTGAGTATGAAAATACAATATATGTTTTAGAATGTTAGACGAGCATGGTAGGATGTGAAATACTCCCTCGTTCCCCATTCAACAATGCTGAGAGATTCTCTCTCTCCATCTCTCAAGAATTTGTAGGGACTTCATCAACATAAAATAATTGTAAATTATATATTATTTTTCAAATAAATATTACTCCCTCCGTTCCTTTTTGTTTCTCGTTTGAGAAAAAAATGTCAAATTAAGAAAGTGTATTTTTGCACCTTATTTTTTACTATACCCTTTTTTTTTAATATATTACTAGCCGCCTTGTGTGATAGATTTTTTTTTTTTTTTTTTGTGATCAATATTCTTTATTGTGCAAATATCAATAACTACTTAATCTCCTTTTTTATTGGACTTATTTAATTATAACTACTTAACCTTTTTTTTTTGTGGCTAGTTATTAAGAAGAAAAATATATATTTGTTTTTTACTATAAAAAAATTGAAAACCTACTTTTATGTGGAAGTTGTGTTTAATTTTTTTTTTTTTGTAGTTTTTTTTAAGGGTAAAATAGGAATAATGAAAAAGTCATCCCAAAAATTTGTATCCCCTTTATATATTAACTAGCCGCCAGTGCCCGTTTGTGTGATCGATATTCTCTTCTTTATTTTTTGTGATCGATATTCTTTACTGTGCAAATATAAATAACTATTTAATCTCTTTTTTTATTTGACTTAGTTAATTGATAACTACGTAACCTTTTTTTTTTTGTTAGTTAATAAGAAGAAAAAAATATATTTTTTTGCTATAAAAAAACTGAAAACCTACTTTTATGTGGAAGTTGTGCTTAGTTGTTAAGAAAAAAAAATTATTTACTAAAAACAACTGAAAATCTATTTTTATGTGGAAGTTATTTTTTAAGGGTAAAATAGGAATAACAAAAAAGTCATCCCAAAAATTTGTATCCCCTTTATATATTAGTATAGATATAGATATCTTATTTTTAATCAACCAAAAAGTTCTTATTTGTTTGTACACACTTTCTCTTTCCAAAAAATTAAAACCACCAAAAAATAATTTTTTTATCATGCCAAAAAAAGATTATATAAAGAAGTTTAGTAAAAAAAAGATACAATTAAAAGATTATATGAAGAAGTTTAGTGGAAAAAAAATATATTTCGTACAATAAAAAGATTATATAAAATTTAGTCAATAAAAAAATATTAAGGAGGGTATAATAGACAAAATATAACCTTATATTATCAAAACGACAAACAATTTGAAACATTTTTTTTAAAACGACAAACAAAAATGAACGGAGAGAGTAACATACTTTGACTCTAATCGTATTCTTAGACTTTTCTTATCACCGTAACATAAAGAAGTAATCTTCACGCGTGAGCGTCAAATGGAAAAAAATCTGTGTGTAAATCTCCACTCACATTGATAACTAACATCCCTGAAAATGCTTGAACAAAAGTTTATGGAAAGTGTAAAATTAGAATTATAAAAAAATTCAAAAGATTACAAAAAACTAAAATTATATTAAATTATTTTAGGTTTTCCATAGATTCATCAGCTGAAGGTAATTCAAATGTAAATGTGACATACACAAAATAAGGATAATTCTTGCAATCAAAATTCAAATTTAATTATTCAAGGTGCATTTTTAATATTAGGGGTGAAAAGTGCTACGTGTTTTGGATGTACTTTTTAAATCGGTTATTTTATTCAACAGATTTAAAAAGTGTGTTTTTTAAATCGGTTATTCTGTTTATTTTTTGCCTGCCACGTCAGCAAAAGGGGGTAAATCAAAAAAATAAATTTTGCAGGGGGGTAATCTAAAAAAAATAATTACAGGAGGGTAACGCAAAACTCGCCTACTTTGCAGGCGGTAAAAGCCTATTAACCCTATATTAAAAGGTATTACTACTAAAAATTCTAATTTGTCCTCATCAATTCTTAAAAATATTTCAAATCTTCTATTTCGTAAGAAACATTATAATTTTTAGTTTAATATATTTTTATATTAAATTCTACTCTATTTTTATTATAAAAAAATCTACTCTATTTTTGTTTACTCTTATATAAAAAATACAGAAGAAATGCATTAGTAATGAATATATATTATAATAATTACGGGGTAAATATTTGTCATTATACTTAAAACATCACGGGACAAGTGTTGATCAATAATTTTGACAAAAAGTAAAAGAAAGTGTTGATCACTAATATATAAAAAATCATACACGGGACAATTGTTCTAATAAAAAAAAATTAATCCTACACCACACAATTGCTTTAATAAAAAAAAATTAATCATACACGGGACAATTTCTTCAATAAAAAAATTTTAATCGTACACGGGACAATTGCTTTAATAAAAAAAAATCATACACGGGACATTTGCTTTAATAAAAAAAATTAATTATACACGGGACAATTGCTCTAATAAAAAAAATTTAATCATACACGGAACAATTGCTTTAATAAAAAAAATTAATCATACACGGGACAATTGTTTTAATAAAAAAAAATTAATCATACACGGGACAATTAATTTATTAAAAAAAATTAATCATACATGGGAAAATTGTTTTAATAAAAGAAAATTAATCATACACGGGGCAATTGCTTTAATAAAAAAAAATCATATACGGGACAATTATTTTATTTTTTTTCACCAAAATTCTTAATTTTTGTTTCTCTATAAATAGAGACTTGGTTCATTTGATTTGGACACAGAAAAAAAAACCAAGTTTTTCACTATCTTAATCTTGTTAAGTGATTATTATTTAAATTTAATTTTAATCGATTATTAGGTGGTGGGGTAGGGTGTTGAATGAAAAAACTATTGGATAGGGTAAAAATTGAATGGAGTGTTGAATTATTAGGTGGAAGAGAGAGAAGATGATGTGGAGTGTAAAAAGTGGAAAAGTAGGGTGTTGAATGTTTTTTGCAATTGTACATGGTCTTAGCACAATAGAGAATATCGATCGCCAAAAAAAAAAAAAAAATCGATCACACAAACGGGCACGGAAGTATCATTTTAAAAGTACTATTTTAATAAGAAATCGTATTTCGTTACAAAATTTGAATTAAATTAAAAATTTATAAACATAAATTTTATAAAAGTTTTAGTTAATTGCATACCTTTTTATTAGTTTACATATTTAAATATAGTTTTAATAATAACTTTTCAATTAGATTATATTTTTTTTACGTTTTTATTAATATTATATTGGGTTGATCTCTGTTTGGTAAAAAATAGCGGATAGCTTATAAGCTAGCTTATAGCGGATAGCTTATAGAGGTGGGTAAAATTTTGAGTCATAACTCCAAACATCTATAAATACAGAGGTGGGTAAAATTTTGAGTTAACAAGTTGGTGTGTGTTGGTACTTGGTATATAAGGTTCGTGAATTTTTCGTGAAGGCATTTTCGCTGAATGTAGCATTTCTCTATTTTTTTTTTATACTAATAAATTAAGGCAAATGATAACTAATGCTCCTGATGCACTAGTTAAGATAGCAAAAGTAGAAAATTATTGTTGGAGAATGTGCATTTAACCTTTTCAAACTCAAAAATTTGATAATTTCAATGCAAAGTTACTTCTTTTAGTATCTAGACCCATAAATTAATAATGCTTTTGTCTTGAGATAGAGTAGTAGAGTAGTTAATCTGGTTCGAGGGTCAGCTTTAAAATCAAGTAGTTTCAGTCATCTCCCGATAAAAAAAAAATGAATTGGTATTGTGAAGAGTATTTTTTAAATTAAAAAAACATCTCATAAAAATATTATATTATATTCCTATTTTCATAATTAAAAAGATAAAAAAACTTTTTTTTTTGAGATAGGCATATATTTAGCAGGTTAAGATTGTGACCGTTGTAGGAACAAAAGAGGTTCTGACATGACCCAATTAAGTTTTGATGATAACAAAAGTATTAATATACAATAGGGTATACTAATTATTTAATCCAAGTGTGCAGATATTTAAGTTAATTTTTATATTCATTTAAAGCACATTGGAAGCTCTGATATGGCAAAGCAAACTCTGATCTGAACTTGAAGACACCAGAAGATGCATATGTGTTTCATCAGAGGATGCAAATTTTATTCATCAGAAGATGCATATCAGACTCTGATAAGAGCAGTGAGAGCCGTTTTGTCAGAAGAACATTCTCTGCATCAATGATTATACTCTGACATTCCAAAAGCTGATGGAATCAATCTTATCCACAGAATTGTGACATTTGTACTATTGTACGAACTCTTTACCTGATTTGGATAAAACTTTCTCTCCAAGATTGATCGCATACAAGGTTACCTGATTTGGATATCAAAGGTACTATCTACAGCTGGCGCAATCTCACCGCACAAATTCAAATCAAACACGCTCCACCTTCATCTATAAATTGGAGCAAGTTTGAAGCTTTGGGATACGACACTTGAACAATTTGAAAAGAGCTGTTACTCTGCAAAAATCATCCTAAAGCACGAAACTGCAAATACAACTTGAACTCATATTCAAAATCCAAGACTCCAGTTTCAGCTTCTGTTAATTCATTAGTTGAACCTTAGAATTTTGTATTAAAATTCTAAGCTAAGTCTTGTATCAAAAGTTGTATTTATTTTGTAACTGAACATTGATCTTTATATCAATTGTTCAGACTCTATTTTTCTAATCTTGTGTATTGAAGTCTCTTGCCTGCGTGCTTGAGCATTAGGAAGTCTCTTGTTTGTATACTTGAGCATTGGAAGTCTCTTGCTTGTGAGCTTGAGCAATTGTAATCTTTGGTGATTATAGTGAACTCTCTTGGAAGTACAAGAGGACTGGACGTACTCTCGGTTTGTGAGGGGAACCAGTATAAAAATCTCTGTCTCTATCTTTCTCTCCTTCTCTCTACCTTCAAAGTTACTCTTAATTGTGTTTTGTTTTCTAAACCGCTGCAACCTCTGATAAGTTCTTTGTAACTTAAAAGAAATTTTTAAATTACCCAAAACACAATTCAACCCCCCTTCTTGTGTTTTCCACACCTTCAATTGGCATCAAGAGCCCGGTTCTGTTTTTTAATCACCTAACAGTGAGACAGTTTCCTGTTGAAAAACACTATGACTGAAACTCCAAGTGGTAGCTTGAAAGCAGTTCCTCATGACTATGATGTTGAAGATAAGTCAAGCAACAAAGCACAAAAGTTCAATGGAGATGCATCTACCTTTTCCTGGTGGAAAGATAGAATCTACAATCATCTTATTGGTTTAGATGATGAGCTTTGGGACTTGGTTGAAGAAGGGGTAACTTTCCAAGGGATAGATGAAAAGGGAAGGCTATCTGTTGAAGAAAGAAAGAAGTTTACTCCTACAGACAAGAAACTTTACAAGAAGCATCACAAGGTTAAGGATCTTCTCATTGGGTGTATAACTCATGATGAGTACCTCAAGATTACAGACAAATCCACTGCCAAGAGCATCTATGACTCCTTGTGTTCCACATATGAAGGGAACAAACAGGTTCAAGAGGCAAAGGCTACTCTTTTGATCCAACATTATGAACTCTTTAGAATGAAGGATGATGAGAATATTGAATCAATGTATTCTAGATTCAAAATCCTTGTGGCTGGTCTAAAAGTTCTAAAGAGAAGTTATACAACCTCTGATCATGTAAGGAAGATTTTGAGAAGCTTACCTTCAAGGTGGAGGCCTAAGGTAACAGCTATCCAAGAAGCTAAAGATTTGGACAAACTTGGCTTGGAAGAATTGATAAGTTCACTCATGAGTCATGAGATTGAACTATCTTCTGATGAGCCTCAGAAGAAGCTAAAATCTGTGGCTTTGCCATCTATTTCAGTTTCATCTAAGGCTCTGAAAGCCAAAGTTGTAGAATCTGAAGCAGAGGAATCTTCCATAGATAATCAAGAGGAAGGATCAGATGATGATTTCTTTGCACTCTTGTCAAAAAACTTTCAAAAGTGGTCACTAAGGAAAGACAAAAATTTTCAAGGCAGAGGATCTGGATCAAGAAACAACACCAGCAAAGAGAAGAAGGATGACACAAAAAATTGTTTCAATTGTCATAAGCCTGGACACTTCATGGCTGATTGTCCTGAACTCAACTCCAAGGGTAAAGGAAGAAAGAGTATGATCAAGAACAAAGCCAAGAAGAGTCTGATGGCAACATGGGAGGATATTAATGAACTATCTGAGGATGAAGACTCTGAGGAAGCAAACCTAGCGCTTATGGCCATTGGTGAGTCAGACAATGAAAATGATTCAGAGTCTGATACTGACGACATTGATGAGGTAATATCTAAAATGTCTAATACTCAAATGACCAAAGCTTTGAAAGATGTAATGGTGAAGTACATGGAAAAATTGAGTGAGCTAGATTTCTGCAAACAAAAAATGAAGCTCCTCAATGAAAATCTCACCCAGACTCAAGCAAACTATCAAAAATCTCTTAAAACAATTAAGGTGCTTGAGACTGGATGCAGAACATATCACAAACCTTATGACGAGTATGAAATCTCTCTACAAGAGTTTGTGCACCATAACATAGATAAGACTATGGTAACTTCTGTAATTCATGATGGACTTAGCAACTATTATAAAAGACAAGGACTTGGTTCTCTTACATGTCCTGATGTGGGAAAACTAAGTAAACATGTCTTGTTGAGCAAGTCACCATCAGAATCTCATTCAAACTTTACTAAGGGTACATCAGAACCTCTGACTGTGTCTGGTACTCTTGTGAGCTTGGAACCACAAGATAAGGTATCAGAAGATAACTCATCTTCTGAACCTAAGTCTTCTAAAACTAAGGTTCCCCTCACATCAGTACCCATGTCTACTCAAGTTAAAGCTGTCAAAGTACCAAATCCTGTTGATAAGCGGGGCACTAGTACTTCTAAGGCAAACTTGGTAACTGGTTCTCTGACACACTCAAGAGGAAAGTCTCAGAGACAACATAAGCCTAAACAATTTTCTAAAGGCTCAGTTGACTCCAGATCTTCTGATTATTCTAACAAGAAGGATAAGATTCTCAAAACTAACCAAAAAGGACCCATCAGAGTATGGGTACCAAAATCTGAAATAGTGTATGCTGCAGGTATGCACCCAAAGAAGAAAAGAAAGCTCATGGTATCTGGACTCTGGCTGCTCACGTCACATGACAGGAGACAAACTCTTATTCCACACCCTGAATCAGCAAGAGGGAGGAACAGTAGGGTTTGGTGGCAACCAGAAGGGAAGGATCATTGGTATAGGTACAGTTGGTAATTCTTCTTTGTCAATTTCTGATGTTTGGTTGGTAGATGGACTACATCATAACTTACTTAGCATAAGTCAATTGTGTGATAGTAATTATGATGTTATGTTTAATAAGGATTCATGTACTGTAATTAGAAACTCTGATCAATCCATTGTTTTCAAGGGAAATAGAAAAGGCAATGTGTACAAAGTCAATTTCTCTGATTTAAAGGAACAACAAGTGCTTTGTCTTTTGACACTGAGTGATGAAAAATGGATCTGACATAAAAGATTGGGTCATGCTAACTGGAGATTAATTTCTAAGCTTAGCAAGGACAATCTTGTCAGAGGCCTTCCAAAAATAAAATATCACTCAGACTCACTTTGTGGTTCCTGTCAAAAAGGAAAAATTGTCAAAAGTTCTTTTAAAAACAAGAACATTGTCTCTACTACTAGACCTTTGGAACTCTTACACATTGATCTCTTTGGACCAGTTAGCACTGCTTCAATCAATGGTAAGAAATATGGATTAGTCATTGTAGATGATTATAGTAGATGGACTTGGGTAAAATTCCAGAGAAATAAAGATGATACATATGAAGTGTTTAGCATCTTCTGCACCCAAATTCAAAATGAAAAGGATTCAAAAATTTTGAAAGTAAGAAGTGATCATGGTGGTGAATTTGAAAATGAACCTTTTGAAAAATTTTGTGAAGAACATGGAATCCTCCATGAATTTTCTTCTCCTAGAACTCCACAACAAAATGGAGTTGTAGAGAGAAAGAATAGATCTTTACAAGAAATGGCACGCACCATGATGCATGAAAATAATTTAGCAAAATTCTTTTGGGCAGAAGCTGTTAACACTGCTTGTTATATTCAGAATAGAATCTATATAAGACCTATTTTGAACAAAACAACATATGAACTCTTTAAAGGAAGAAAACCTAATATTTCTTATTTTCATCAATTTGGTTGTACATGTTACATTCTGAATAACAAAGTTCATCTTAAGAAATTTGACTCTAAAGCCTGTAAGGGTATCTTCATTGGATACTCTGAACGCTCTAAGTCATACAGGGTGTATAATTCTGAAACTAATATAGTGGAAGAATCAATGCACGTAAAGTTTGATGATAAAGAGCCTGATGATAAAAAGTCAGAGCCTGTTAAAGATTTGTCAGGATATGATGAGTCAGAAGATGAAGCTCCAGAGTATGATAACAACATAGAATCTATAGAAGACTCTGAAGCTCAAGAAGATGCACCTTCTGATGCTGCTCAAGAACATCAAACTATTGATGATAACCCTGAAGAATCTGATATTCCAAGGAACACATTCAAATATAAATCATCACATCCTGAAGAGCTCATTCTAGGAAACAAGAACAGTCCAAGAAAAACAAGGTCAAACTTCAGAGTTGAAGAATCATTATTTGGATTAGTTTCTTTGATTGAACCCAAGACAACAAATGAAGCTCTCTCTGATGATGCTTGGATAGTTGCAATGGAAGAAGAGTTAAATCAATTCAAGAGAAATGATGTGTGGGATCTGGTACCCAAACCCAAGCATAAGAACATTATTGGAACAAAATGGGTATACAGAAACAAATTGAATGAACAAGGTGAAGTCACAAGGAACAAAGCAAGACTTGTTGCACAAGGATACAGTCAACAAGAAGGAATTGACTTCACTGAAACATATGCTCCAGTTGCAAGACTGGAAGCAATCAGGTTACTTTTATCTTATGCAGTCAATAATGGTATTACTCTATATCAAATGGATGTGAAAAGTGCATTTCTAAATGGTGTCATATCTGAAGAAGTGTATGTCAAACAACCTCCTGGTTTTGAAGATTTGACAAATCCTGATCATGTGTTTAGACTAAAGAAGTCACTCTATGGACTCAAACAAGCTCCCAGAGCTTGGTATGAGAGATTGAGTACTTTTTTGGTTGACAATGGTTTTGAAAAAGGGCAAGTTGACAACACACTTTTCAAAAAGACCCTTAAGAAAGACATTTTAATCATTCAAAT
This sequence comes from Trifolium repens, assembly GCA_030408175.1. NCBI lineage: Eukaryota > Viridiplantae > Streptophyta > Magnoliopsida > Fabales > Fabaceae > Trifolium > Trifolium repens. The sequence goes on along the minus strand of CP125836.1, from coordinate 56,232,122 downwards.
ATATGTTGATGATATCATTTTTGGATCAACTAATGCCACTCTTTGCAAGAATTTTTCTAAGCTTATGCAGGATGAGTTTGAAATGAGTATGATGGGAGAATTGAAGTTCTTTCTTGGTATTCAAATAAATCAAACAGAGAAAGGAACATTCATTCATCAATCCAAATATATAAAGGATCTTCTGAAGAAGTTCAACTTAGAAGATTGCAAACCCATGAATACTCCAATGTATCCTACATCAAGTCTAGGCAAAGAAGAATCTGAAGGCAAGGTTGATCAGAAGCTGTATAGAGGTATGATTGGATCTCTTCTTTATCTAACTGCCTCAAGACCTGACATTTTATTCAGTGTCTGTTTGTGTGCAAGATTTCAATCAGATCCTAGAGAATCTCATCTCACTGCTGTGAAGAGAATCTTTATGTATTTGAAAGCTACTTGTAACATTGGATTACTGTATCAGAAATCCAATGACTACAAGCTGATTGGATTCTGTGATGCTGACTATGCTGGTGATAGAATTGAAAGAAAATCCACCAGTGGTAACTGCCAGTTTATTGGTGAGAATTTAATTTCATGGGCCAGTAAAAGGCAAACCACTATAGCTATGTCAACAGCAGAAGCTGAATATATATCAGCAGCTAAATGTTGTACACAACTACTTTGGATGAAATATCAATTGGAAGATTATCAAATCAGCAGTAACAATATTCCTTTATATTGTGACAATACTGCAGCTATTCATCTTTCTAAAAACCCTATTTTGCATTCAAGAGCTAAGCATATTGAGATTAAGCATCATTTTATCAGAGACTATGTTCAAAAAGGTGTAATTGATCTCAAGTTCATTGAAACTGAAAATCAATGGACTGGTATCTTTACAAAACCTTTAGCTGTTGAACGTTTTGATTTTATCAAAAAGAATCTGAACATGATGGAAATCTCTGATTAACTTAGACTCTGATTGAAAATTGAGTTTGTGAGAATCTAATAGTAATCAGAAGATGAAGTCATCAGAACCTTCTGTATCAGAAGTTGTGATGAAAGTATCTTCTGACATACTATCAGAATCTGATTAGAAGGTAAATGGTTCTGGCGCGTAAGTAAAAATCTCTTGTAAAAACCCTTTTGTTTTCTCAAACTTACGTGTCAGTTATTTAACAATCTTCTAATACACATGTCTTGTTGCAAGAGGATAAAGAAGTTGGTTAATGATGATTAGCATTTCTAATTTCCAATTATGGTAAAATACTCTACTACCCCTATGTATGTGTACTTGTTTTTTGCGCGTAAGTTTCTATTTAAACACACTAATTGTTCACATTCACACTCTTGCACTCTCACAACCTACACTTTCATTCTTCTAAAACACAGAGAAATTGCTTTCTCCCTCTCTAGAAACCCTAAATTTCAAATTTCTTCCATGGCATCCTCATCAACATTCCTGAATAGAACATGTATGATCCTACCAAATGAATCCAACCCTACAGAGTTCGCAAAGGATCAACGACCATATAAGTATGACGAACTAAATGTGGCGATTGAGAATCCAGTTGATCTTGAGAGCATTGGGGTAAACGGTTTTGCTGAAGTCGTTCATCTATACAAAAAGCAAGGTTTGGAATATTATTTTGATCTTCTCAATGGACCAACTTATACTGAGATGGTAAAGGAATTCTGGATGAAAGCCTCTGTTATTACAAGGGATGTTTATGACAGGAAGGTCAAGGAAAAGATGAAGGAAAATCCTGAATTCAAAGAGAGAACACCAGAAGAAATGGGATTAAGGTCTTTTATCTCTACAGAAATTGAATCCTTTGTGGCTGGATTCAGAATCTCTATCAGACTCTGCCACATTCTTGAGGCTCTGAAGCTCAAGCGTGATGGTGTGATAATCAAACACTCTAATGAAGCAGGTCCTGATGTGGATGAATATCTATTCAAACCTAAGACCAACCCTAAGGACAAGTTTGAATGGACAAACAATTGCAAGATCATCTACAGGATCTTGATTGAAAGTATTCTGTCCAAATTGGGAGGCACAGATCAAATATCTAGTGTTCAGAAGTTGTTTACGTTTAATGTTGCAAAAGGAAATATTGTGGATATTGGAAGGCTTATTTTTGATCATCTGTGCATGTCTATTATCTCTAGCAAAGCTATTGTCAGACATTCAAGACTACTGAGCCACATGTTTGCACAAAGTGGTTTGTTGGATGCTATTACACCATATCTTCCTGGCTTAGGTACTTTTTTGCTTAGTTCTAAGATTGTAAATAGTACTACATTAAGATACTTAAAGCTGGTGAAGAACAATGAGATAGTTCATCCAACACATCCTGTGTTACTCAGAGAATCTGAGAAAGGCATTGGTGAAAGTTGGCTTGTACATGTCAGAGATAGTGAAGCAAAGAGAGTGATAGAAGCACATGCTGAATTCATGAAAAAGCTAGGTGCTGATGTAGGAGATGGAGAACCTACAAAACTGACTGTAAGACAATTAAGGCTTTTGGAACAGCCTCTTAGACTTGAACCAGTCAAGAGGAAAGCTGCCAAAAGTCCTACTGTGAAGAAAGCTGCTAAGGTTCAAAAGACCACAAAGACTATAGCTCCAAGATCCTCTAAACCAAGAGCAAAGAAAATGATACTGGAGGATCTTACTGAGGAAGAAAAGGAAGAAGCTGTTGTACAGGCAGCATTGGCTAAGGTTGCAGAGTTTAATAGGAAGCAAGAAGCTCTGAAGGATGGCTATGACTGTGGTATTGATGAAGCTGCATTTGATGATATGCACAAGAAGCTCCCAAAAAGGAATGATCCTCACAATCTGCTGGAACAGCAGACTCTGTATGGTAATGAAACTGCGCAAGCTTCTACAAGCACTGCACCTGCTATTCAACTTTCTATTGATGATGATTCTGATAAAACCCCATCACCTCCACCTGCACAATCCCCTAATCATCAAGAAATACCTACCACAACACCACAAAAAGATGAACCACAAAATGATCCCCAACCAAACACTGAGATTGTTCATCATGTGAACCCTCAAGAACAACCAAAAACACCTCAATCAGAAAATACTGAACCAGAGACTACCCAACCAGAACATCAAATTCCACCAGAACATAACCCATCAGAACATGCTCACCAATCACCAGAATCTAATCAAAATCAAGCCTCAGAAACTCTTAATGCTGACGAACATGTTCATGAGAAATCCCCACAACATGTGGCTATGGACAACTCATGCAATTTACCTACACCTATCAAGACACATGTTCAACATATAAATGAGACTATGAATCTTGAAATCCTACAAAAAACCCCTCCTGACCAATCACAACATCTACAAGACCTTTTGCAGGATCTCTCTATGGACTGCATATTTTTCCCCCCTCACCTACCCTCAAGAATTATCAATGAACCTCTTGACCAAACTCAGGATGACATCATTAGCCTGCTGCAAGCTGTTGACAAGAATCTTAGGAGAATGTCCAGTGCCATTCCACACAGGTCTATTGACACAGCACACATTGACAAAGAGTGTGACCTTATGGAACAAAATCTGGTACTCATGATTCGCTCTGTCAGAAAAGCTTATACTACAGACTTGAGTTTGAGGAATGAAATAGCTAGGAAGGAAGAGGAAGAGAGGCGTGAAAGGGAAAGATTGGAAGCTGAGGAGAGGGAAAGAAAAAGATTGGAGGATGAGCGTATAGAAAGGGAAAGGCAAGCTGCTGAGCAAGCTAGGCTAGCAGAAGAAGCTAGAAGAGCTGCTGATCAAGCAAGGCTTGAGCAACTGGCTAGAAATGCACCAGAGTATGCTCAGCACGTATTGGAAAATCAGGATAATTTTCAAAGAAGGCTTGATGAGCATTCGTCTATGCTGGCTGCTATTATGGAAACTCTTCAGAGTATCAATGCAAGATTACCTCAGCAACCTGATCAACCTTAACCCCTAAGATTCTAAGCACATGTTCTGATTATTTGTTTAATGTTTTATCATGTTCTGATATCTGTTTTGTAACTTGCTGAATATTATTTTCTTATCAAGTATTCAGTTGCTTATTCAATTATCTTCTGTGTTCATTATTTATTTCTATGTTTATTATTTGTTGATTATTTTTTTTTGCTTTCATAAATGTTTTTGAGACAAAAATCAACACAAAGATTTCAAAGCTAAATAATGAGTTTATTCAATTGAAAATTGTTGATTACATAAGTTTCTATCCAACTTTTCACTTGGATTCTACATAACACAGCTAGTCCTAAATCTAGCTTATTTGAATCTAAGGGAAATGGAAGAGTTCACGACATTCTCTTCACTTCCTTATTGGGAAATCAATGAAAAGTGATCTCATTGATTATGAAGAGGGGTATTCTTCCTTGGGAGGAACATATGTACTCAAGAATTCCTTCCAATCAGAATCCCATTCAGATTCTGACTCAGATAAGGACTCTTGTTGTTTAGCCTTGGATCTTGTTTGATATTTGACTCTGACAGGAGCAGAAGTTGATGCCCTCATCTTCTGAAGGTTCTTCTTAGACTTTGAGTCGTGTTGAATCTTCACTTTCTTCTTCTTCTTCTCCTGCACTCTCTTACTTTTGATCACTTTTCTATCCTTCTCCATTGTTGATTTTTCACAATGAAATGGAAGTGTTGAGTGAAATGACAAAGTTCATGGTCCTTATATAGTAGTTTCAAAATAGACAAGTTCTTGGTTTTTACGACAAGCCATTTAATTGGAGTAGTTGTAACCACCTTGACTGCATTGAAACTCTACTTTTGACCATTTTTTTCAAAATTGTAATTTATTTCTTGTCAGTTTTATCTTTTTGTTTAATGACAAAGGGGGGAGTAAGAGTTGTTATTAATTTATGAGATGCTAAACTGAAACCAAATTTCAAAATTTTATTTTTCAGTTATGTCTATATACAATATAATTTTGAGGAAAATATTAGTTGAAATTTGAAATTCTGATACATGGTACGTATAAAAGAAAATTGCACTTTTCTTTCATATGTATCAGACTTAGGGGGAGAGCTTGCAAACCTAGCCTCTGAAAGTCTAGTGTATTAGTTTAAGTTCAAAATTCAAATGAATATTTTTAAACTGATTTAATTAATCATTGCTGAACTTTGGGGGAGCTTGCAAAACTCATCAACCTAAGAGATGCTTGATAAATTTTATCAACAACCATTGTAAATTAATACTTGGTTTGTCATCAATCAAAAAGGGGGAGATTGTTGGAACAAAAGAGGTTCTGACATGACCCAATTAAGTTTTGATGATAACAAAAGTATTAATATACAATAGGGTATACTAATTATTTAATCCAAGTGTGCAGATATTTAAGTTAATTTTTATATTCATTTAAAGCACATTGGAAGCTCTGATATGGCAAAGCAAACTCTGATCTGAACTTGAAGACACCAGAAGATGCATATGTGTTTCATCAGAGGATGCAAATTTTATTCATCAGAAGATGCATATCAGACTCTGATAAGAGCAGTGAGAGCCGTTTTGTCAGAAGAACATTCTCTGCATCAATGATTATACTCTGACATTCCAAAAGCTGATGGAATCAATCTTATCCACAGAATTGTGACATTTGTACTATTGTACGAACTCTTTACCTGATTTGGATAAAACTTTCTCTCCAAGATTGATCGCATACAAGGTTACCTGATTTGGATATCAAAGGTACTATCTACAGCTGGCGCAATCTCACCGCACAAATTCAAATCAAACACGCTCCACCTTCATCTATAAATTGGAGCAAGTTTGAAGCTTTGGGATACGACACTTGAACAATTTGAAAAGAGCTGTTACTCTGCAAAAATCATCCTAAAGCACGAAACTGCAAATACAACTTGAACTCATATTCAAAATCCAAGACTCCAGCTTCAGCTTCTGTTAATTCATTAGTTGAACCTTAGAATTTTGTATTAAAATTCTAAGTTAAGTCTTGTATCAAAAGTTGTATTTATTTTGTAACTGAACATTGATCTTTATATCAATTGTTCAGACTCTGTTTTTCTAATCTTGTGTATTGAAGTCTCTTGCCTGCGTGCTTGAGCATTAGGAAGTCTCTTGTTTGTATACTTGAGCATTGAAAGTCTCTTGCTTGTGAGCTTGAGCAATTGTAATCTTTGGTGATTATAGTGAACTCTCTTGGAAGTACAAGAGGACTGGACGTACTCTCGGTTTGTGAGGGGAACCAGTATAAAAATCTCTGTCTCTATCTTTCTCTCCTTCTCTCTACCTTCAAAGTTACTCTTAATTGTGTTTTGTTTTCTAAACCGCTGCAACCTCTGATAAGTTCTTTGTAACTTAGAAGAAATTTTTAAATTACCCAAAACACAATTCAACCCCCCCCCCCCCTTCTTGTGTTTTTCACACCTTCAACCGTAATATATCTATTACTATATATAAAGAGGATACAAATTTTGGGATGACTTTTTCATTATTCTTATTTTACCCCTTAAAAAAAACTACCAACAAAAAAAGTAACCAACTATATATAAAAAGATACAAAGTTTTTGGATGACTTTTTCAATATTCTTATTTTACTCTTAAAAAGAACTACCAACAAAAAAAGTAACCACCAAATGCTTATATAACAAAACAAGTTACAACAAAGATAATTTTACAATTTATATACCTCCGTAGAATATACCTCCGTTTGGCTGCTAGTTTTGCATAAAGCCAATAATATTCATTTAGAGAAAAGAGAATATGCACTAACAAATATAAAATAATTTATTAATTTGTATATCTTAAAGATACTCTTTTCGATTTTATATTTTTAAGAAACATTTGATTTTTTAATTTATTTAAAAACTAATGTATTAGATCAAATACATCAAATATGCAATGAACATAAAAGTAGGTTATCTATACTAATATATAAAAGGGATACAAATTTTTGGGATGGCTTTTTCATTATTCCTATTTTACCCTTAAAAAATAACTTTCACATAAAAATCGATTTTCAGTTTTTATAGTAAATATTTTTTTTTTCTTCTTAATAACTAATCACAACTTCCACATAAAAGTAGGTTTTCAGTTTTTTTATAATAATAAAAAATATTTTTTTTTCTTCTTAATAACTAGCTACAACAAAAAGAGATGTAACTAAGTCCAATCAAAAAAGGAGATTAAGTAGTTATTTATATTAGACCAAGTGCAATGAGGGTGTTTAACGGGTGTTGACTGGCTGTTGAATGAAAATGGACCATTGGAGTAACATGTTGAATTTAAAGAGAAGATGAATCCAGTTAACATGTTGAATGACGCGGAGAGAGAAGGCTGTGGGGGCAGGTGACAGCTTCTGATTGGCTCACGAGATTTTTACCTCATCTTATCTTTGAACTCAATTATTTCAATGCAAATTTATTTTATTTTATTTTTTTTCACCAAAATTCGTAATTTTTTTTCCTCTATAAATAGAGACTTGGTTCATTTGATTTGGACACAGAAAAAAAACCAAGTTTTTCACTATCTTAATCTTGTTAAGTGATTATTATTTAAATTTAATTTTAATCGATTATTAGGTGGTGGGGTAGGGTGTTGAATGAAAAAACTATTGGAGAGGGTAAAAATTGAATGGAGTGTTGAATTATTAGGTGGAAGAGAGAGAAGATGATGTGGAGTGTAAAAAGTGGAAAAGTAGGGTGTTGAATGTTTTTTGCAATTGTACATGGTCTTAGCACAATAGAGAATATCGATCGCAAAAAAAAAAAAAATATCGATCACACAAACGGGCACGGAAGTATCATTTTAAAAGTACTATTTTAATAAGAAATCGTATTTCGTTACAAAATTTGAATTAAATTAAAAATTTATAAACATAAATTTTATAAAAGTTTTAGTTAATTGCATACCTTTTTATTAGTTTACATATTTAGATATAGTTTTAATAATAACTTTTCAATTAGATTATATTTTTTTACGTTTTTATTAATATTATATTGGGTTGATCTCTGTTTGGTAAAAAATAGCGGATAGCTTATAAGCTAGCTTATAGCGGATAAGCTAGCTGATTGAATGTGTAGTGTTTGGTAAAATTAGCGGTTGGACTAGCTTATAAGTATGAAATGACATAAAAAAGATATGTTTAATTAATATTTAATTCTTTTCAAGTAAGACGATAGGGGTAAAATTGGAAGAAAAGATAATAAGCTATAAGCTATAAGCTCATAAGCTACTTGAAATAGCATTTGGAAAATAAGCTATAAGCTAGTAAAATAAGCTATAAGCTCTTTTTTAAAAACTGTTACCAAACAGAGCTTTTAGCTTATAAGCTAAAAGCTATAAGCTATAAGCTAGCTTATTTGGTTTACCAAACAGAGCCTAACTATACCAAATTTTATTTTTAATACCTTCAAAAAAATTCTTTGAACTTTGGCCGTTCTAAATTTTTTGTTTTCAATTTTACTCCCTGTTGTTGCGGATGGCTGGAAACTAATAACCGGAGGCGTGTCGTGACACTGAACTAAGGAATTATCCGCAATATTGCGCAACTCCCCCAGAGTACAATCGGTTCTTCTCGATGATAAACATACCGAGGCTATCAAGTCACGAGAACATCAACAAGGTAGTTAACTCAGGCACTCTCAAAGAATAAAAGCTTAAAAATTGAGACTTATAATAATATATGCTAATATTATCTCAAAACCTTTTGGTTTTCCCGAGTTGATCTTTTGATACATAATAGTTTGTATATATAACACAAAAACCTTTTCCTTGATGATACTGAATAAATAACATAACGGTTTCACTTTCATCGGCCATTATAATCTTATTAATGATAAAATAATTAAGCAATAATATTGGGGTTGTTGCTATTTAAAAGGCATGTTACAAAACTTTCTCTATTAAGGACTAAGTCAATAACCAACTAGAAAAAGGTTAAGTAATTTAATAGAATATGAATTATTTTCCAATAAAAAATATTTTATATTTCTTACTCAAAATTATGAGACATAACAAAAATTAAACTTTTGAAATATAATCAAAATTTACAACAATCCCCCACATATTTCAAAAGTTTAAATCAATGAATAAATAAAATTGTTTTTAAAACATTGCCTGAGTAAACATCGTAGATGTAATGCATCAGAACAGTGTAGCAAGCTATGGAACCTGTCCCTAGACTGATAGATTTAACACACAGTGAATTAGTTTTGCAAGCAATGGAACCCAAAACACTTGATGTGTGTTAGCGATCTACCAATCACATTACACCCCCACAATTCTCGTGTTACGCGGTGTGGCGCATTTAGGCCGTGCGCATGTCTGGTATTCATGAGTGCTCTAGAGACCCGCCACGGTCTCATGCAAGCGGCCCCACTCGACACTCATATAGGTGATTTCATCTAGTGTATGCTGCAACCATACACCACCCATAAGGGCTTATGGTAATCATTAAAAGTCATTAAAACTTACCCGTCAAATTTATTTTAATTTAGCACTTCTCATAGCCATTATCATAACTCTTAGGAAATGGACAAAATTTCAGTGCTAACATAACTAACAACTAACTTGTTTTTCCCATTGAACCTTATTCATGGGGTCTCCAATCACAAAGGTTGGGTTTCCATTAGTTGTCGTTTTTCAGTGGCATAGTCTATTCCTATCAATTTTCTTCCCAGGGGTTTAGTATACGGATCCGCTAAATTCACAAATATTGACTAAGACGTCTCAAAGTCAATTAATCTCATGTTTCTTGAGTCTATATAATAAACTCGATTTTCACAATAAGTTTATATCAGTCTACTTAGATGGCTACTAAGCGACAACTTATTCATCAATAAAATAAATCTACTTATAGATTTATCTCATTGGCTTATACCCAATAATATATCTGTTATACAAGTCTACTTGTAATACTTCCAAGTGACAAACTCCACATTGATCATAAATATAAATTTATGTGTCGATTTATTACATAAGTCTACTTGGATAATATTCAAATGACAACACCCCCACATTGGGTTAAACTTAAACCATTATAAATATTGATTTTCATATAATCAAGTTCATAAAACATCATTGTATTATTTTAATACAATGGCTAATCCACAACTTACCATATGATGTTTAATGACATCTCTCAAATATCTCACCGACTGATATCCATTTAACATCATCATTGTATTATTTTATACAATGACTCATATCCAATTATAAATTCATTATACAAGTCTACTTAGAATACTTTCTAAGCGACACCCCCACATTGAATAAATGTGACTTCATTTGTGAATTTATCACACAAGCTTACTTGAATAATTTTCAAGTGATAACACTCACAATAGAGAATTGAATCTCAAATATATATTTTTACGCAAACAATCTCATGATACATCATTGTATTGTTATGATACAATGACTAATCCACATTCTACCAAACAATTTTTTATGGTATTTATCAAATAACTTTACTCAAGTAGCATTAGGATCATAAGAGATACTCAATATTTTTAATTCCAAAATATTTGAACTTCTTAAGAAGCTTCTCAACATAATATAATTGTGATAGAACTATACTATCACGCATCCTTATGACTTTACCACAAATCACACTTGATAGTCTCATTTCTTATGCACTAATATAGCATCATAACATAAAATAGCTCAAAATTTATTCACAGTTAATAATAATTTCTATTAACGTTCAGGATTATACTATCCCATGATCCATACACAAATCATAAAATTATTCAATCACATCTTTAGATAATTTATCTAATGCCAGCATATTTGGAACAACATCAATTTCATATACTCATCATATTCAATTCTCAAATTGTAACACATACTCTCATGCTACCTATCTTCCAAAAGTACAAGAAACTATAACATGTACATTAAAATTTATCAAATCATCAACTCATACATGTTAAAAGGTGGTCTCAAAATACTAATGAGTATATGACTTCGAAACATATCAATAATTAACAAATAAATACTGCATAAAAGTTCACATGAAATTTGTATATCCAATAATCCAAACATTATCATTACCTTAGTTCTAATTGAACTTGTGCAAGTGCAAGTAGACAAGGCAGCAGACATCACATTAACTCAATTTCAAATACACAAATATCATATCAAAGATTTATTACAAATGATAAAATCATAATAAAAATAATTTCATAACTTAAATTAATATTACGCCAAATGATATTCCAACGAAGGTATACAGATTTTCACAATATTAAAATCAACACTCATTTGGTCAAGCCATGACAATAAATCCCTATAGAAACCAATAAAACATAATAATGCATATAATCTAATTCAAACATGAAATATTATATTCTCATCCGAAAGAAACAAATTAAAATTATCATTTTCAACTACAGCACTATATTTTTAAATAAACTCAACACAATCAAAATTTCAACTTAGAAATTAAGACTCGCAAGATTTAAAAGTTAAAATGTGTACCTGACCCCTTTTTGATGATTTCAAAGGGAAATAATGTAAACTTACAAAGAAGTCAACCACACATGCTCTGGATTCTTTAGTCGGCAAACACCCACAACACCGTTGGAGTGCCGGTAACTGAAGGAATAATGGAAACCATCAACCTTGTTTCGCTATAGTCCAAATAGTATCCAGCCATAATTCCTTATATTGTTGTTGCGGATGGCTGGAAACTAATAACCGGAGGCGTGTCGTGACACTGAACTAAGGAATTATCCGCAATATTGCGCAACTCCCCCAGAGTACAACCGGTTCTTCTCGGTGATAAACATACCGAGACTATCAAGTCACGAGAACATCAACAAGGTAGTTAACTCAGGCACTCTCAAAGAATAAAAGCTTAAAAATTGAGACTTATAATAATATATGCTAATATTATCTCAAAACCTTTTGGTTTTCCCGAGTTGATCTTTTGATACATAATAGTTTGTATATATAACACAAAAACCTTTTCCTTGATGATACTGAATAAATAACATAACGGTTTCACTTTCATCGGCCATTATAATCTTATTAATGATAAAATAATTAAGCAATAATATTGGGGTTGTTGCTATTTAAAAGGCATGTTACAAAACTTTCTCTATTAAGGACTAAGTCAATAACCAACTAGAAAAAGGTTAAGTAATTTAATAGAATATGAATTATTTTCCAATAAAAAATATTTTATATTTCTTACTCAAAATTATCAGACATAACAAAAATTAAACTTTTGAAATATAATCAAAATTTACAACACTCCCTACTTTGTTTTCAAATGTTCGCATATTATGTTTCAAATAAATTTTTTAAAAATATATCATTATTAAGACTTAGAAGTATCATTATATTAATTATTTAAATATTTAATCTTTTATTGTAATTGAACTACATGATGGGGGAGAAGCAAAACCATCCGCCGTAATATGTCTATCTGGAGCAAGAAGAGCACAAAGAATTTGACATGATTTTAATCCAATCGTTTAGGGGAATAGGGTTCAGTACAGTCAAAATATATTGACTGCACTGCAGTCGGCCATATGTATACCGTCTGATCAAGATCAAACAACTCAAATTTTAAGATCAAATTTTATAATTAAAATTGATCTTAAAATTTGAGTCGTCTGATCTTAATTGGACTAACTAGATTTGCCGACTACATGCAATCACACTACACATAATCCAAATTCAATTGTTTAGCCTCACTTCACACATGTTAACAAGTTGATTCATTTCCTTATTGACATCAAGCGGCGTCGGCAACAACGACTTTGCCGGTAGAGTTGACATATCGAACACGGTGACAATGAAATGCGAGAGATTGTACATGGTGTTGATGATGGAGTTGGAGAGTGAGAGGGGTGGAGGGCGGGGGGAGGGGTTATGAATCCGTCCGATAAAACAAACTAAACCATTGATTAAATTTTAGGGTAAATAGTCATTTACCCCTTGCAAAATAAGCGAATTTTAATTTATCCCCTACCTAATATTTTTTTTAAAACAAAACATGCAATATGAAGATTCCCTCATTTACCCCCCTTAGTGGACAACTTGGACTGAATCATTTAGATAATGTGGCTAATACACGTGGACAAATTGGATGACATGACGTGGCTTTTATTTTAATTTTTCTTTATTTAATTAAAAAAATCAAGAACTTGTACCAAAAAATAATCAATAACACATGAAGAACAGCAATAACTCAAACAAATCTGCAGAACACATGAAGAACTCAAACACAACATCAAACACATGAAAAATATCAACAACATCAATTCTGCAACATCAATCTCAAATATCTCTATAACAACAACAACATCTCATCTTCTACCTCCACCACTACCACAACAACCCAAAAAACTTCAAGAATCGAACACAAATCACCATAATCGAACAACATCCAGAATTTTAAAATAGAGATGAAGGAAAAAATCAAGTGAACTGTAACGAGATCTATGTATTCGTGCGTTTGGGAAAAATCAAGATTCATAATGCTTTTGTTGAAATGAGTTCTTTTGTGGATTCTAGATGTACCTTTCAAAAACCAATCGACCTGTACCTCTCTTTTGTTGATTCTTTGTGTACCTTTAAAAATGAGTTCTTTTGTTGATTTTCTTTTCTTACATAGAAGAAATCAGTTTAATTTTAATGGCTAATTCACTTATACATTGGCCTCCCTTAAATAACATGAAGAAAGGTACAAATTAGTTGCTGTTGATGTCGAATTTTGTGTGTTTAAGTGGAGTTTTGGACTTTGGTTGAATTGTTGTTGATGAACATGAAGAACATAGATGAATTTCTTAATTTTTATTTTATAAAAATAACTTTTTGTGATAAATTACATGTGGAGCAAAAAAAAAAAAAAATACCAAGTAGGCTGCCACGTAATCTATTATGTCCAGTCAACGGCTTACTTGACAAGTGAGGGGGTAAATGAGGGAATCTTCATATTGCAAGGTTTGTTTTACGGTTTATTAGGTGCACGTGCACCTAATAATACACTTCTACATGAGAAACGTTTCCCGGCCTTTAACTTATGAACAAGTGTAGAAGGTTTATGTCGTTTAGATGTGTATTTCTAGAATCAAATGTGGTAATTTAGAAATATGAAGGTTGGTGATTTACTAAGCCAATGCCATGGCATGGCATGACACTAAATTTCCCCTATATCCACAACCATTGAATGGCAAATCTTAACATCAACTAAAATATCCTATGTTTCTTACATGGAAGTCATGGTTTAATGCTTAGTTTATATGAATAACAACATAAGATTAAACTGCCTGGGGAAAATCATACAAAAAAGCAAAACTATAACTTCTCAACTCCATACAATATTGCCAAAATGATCGATCTGCTCAGTCCCTCGATGCCTGTTAAAGAAGCAAAAATATTTAAATTGCCACGAGGGATTGCTTTAATCATATAAAGTTAGTTTAAAGCAAAGATTTAACACATACCTTTCAGAAAACTAGCTAGACTTGCGTATGGAAAGATCCACATGTAAATATGCCACCGAAGCCGCAAAAAGCAGGAAAAATACAGATGCTAGCATCAATGGCTCAGCGAGCATGAATATGGGGTTGAAATTGTAGTATACCTACCCGACAACAAAAAGATGGTTAGAACTTAGAACATGGCCTAGGGCAAGAAATTATTTGTAGATAGATTATAAAAGAATAAACATAGACCTAGCTTTGACATTAGCAAATATATCTTGAAAAATAAATCCATGATTTCAAAGCATAAAAGCTAGGAAGTATGCTATATAGTAGTTGTGGATAGGAAAGTCTATACTTTAGTGTTTAACTAAATTCTAAATTTTTATTCAAACCGTTGTTCCAAAGTCGAGAACTAAAAATAACTGTACCCCTCAATAAAACATGTATCATTAAGAAACCGCTTATCAGTTTTATATGTACGTAACAGAGACGGCGAGAGGGAAAGCATGCAAGTTGAATATGGTTAACAGTGAGGAACATCATCATAATGATACAAGAATAAATGTTAGAATGCCACAATTGCAATTGCTATATGTTGGAAAGTAGAAAATACAGTTAAAATTTGTTTGAGATTACTTTAGAACTCTTGCGAAGCTTTGTTTCTCGGGATTTCAATTATCAAAGCAGTGTTGTCAATCATGGATCACAGAAAATAGCAGTTTGTTCAAATTTTATTACGCTACAGTGTTAGCTCGCTGCTATAGCCTATAGCTGTTATTTGACAATACTTGGATTAAGTAGTATATCACTGAGCAATAGTGATTTGTTCGAATTTCTCTACGGAACCAAAGCTTCAAAAAGTTTCAAATGGATAGATTTTCAACGGGGGAAATCCAATGAAAAGGAGAGAAAAATAGAGATTTTTTATGTTTTTGCTAAACATAATTTGTAAAGCTTTGCCTAAAATCACGAGCAAACAAAGCCATAATATTGTGAAACAGGATAAATAATAAATAAAAAAATCCATGCCCAACCAAATTTTCCATATGCAATTAGACCTCCATCCATTTGTATATTGCTTAAAGGTCTCATTTATTAACTGTCATCATTAAGAATTTACTCTTCATAATATAAGATTCAAAGGGCATAAGCACAGTAGAACTCAATGATTGCCATCGCCCATCGCATCAACACATAAAAATAAACAGCATTTTTGCGTGCATTCAAAACCGGTTTTAGAAAGTTATCCTAGAATTGAGTTTGGTGATACCTGGAAAGGGATGTTATGCTCAGGAACAACATTTTTCTTTTCTAGAACCACTACAGTCCTTCCCACAATGTCAAGGTATGAATACTTAGTCTGCAAAAATTCAAATATATAAAAATTTTAGCTGCCATACTATAAAGATAATAAATGAAATTTAGCACTAGCACTAGCACAAGCAACTATACCCGGATAAGAAAAATAAAACATCTCGGCAAAATTAAAAGTTGTCATAAACACATTTACAGAATGCGCAAACAAATAAGAGGCACCTTTTTTGTTTAAACTTTTAATAAGGTTATTTTAAAGTGGTATAAAAAAGTGATTTACCTCTTGGAGATTAAACAAAAACTATCATTCATTTAATTATATAAACCACTTTTAATTTTAAAATGTGTTGGATACAATTGAAGGTCATCTTTTAGAAGCTACACCTAAAAATAATCAAAAATCTTTTTTTCCAGTTCTAATTTTTTCAAGAAAAAGACTTGAACAAAACATTCTAAAAAATTAATTGATTTTTTCCAGATTCTAATTTTTATTTTATTTTTGTTGAGAAGTTACTCATCAAATTTTTAACTTTTCAATAGCTTAAACAAAACATTGTTTGTGCAGTTGAAACAAAGCCAGCGTTGAGTATGCAGTATTATCCCAAGAAAACATTACCTCTAGATGTTGATCTACTTGAAAAGGAATCACGGCTGCAGGATCTTTGGATCCCTCTGGAAGCACAACCTAAATTAAATAGTTCAAACAGGATAAACTTAAACTTCATTATTGCATGCAGATGCAGTTGAAACCAAACGGCTTAAATTTTACTTGAGAAGTACAGTAATAAATAACAATTGCAAAATCACACCTACTTTAATAATCAATTTGTCAACCACTGTGTCAGAAAGAGGGCAACCATAAGTGAAGTTGAGGTATCTTTTGCCATCCGGAGACTCAAAAAGGAAGTCTTGCAATGGTAGCCCATAACCGATGAGAAAGGTGGATTTCCAGCCTCCAAATAGAGGATACCGAGGTTCAAATTCAAGTTCTGACTGTGATTAATAAAAATGTAAAGAAGTCAGATTAAAAAGCCCGACAGAATAAAATATAGATTATGCAAAATAGATTCATCATTTTGTTGGCCAAGACTATTGTCCTACCAAGGTGAATTCTGGACTCTACAAAGCTAGTAGTGTGACAGAAACTACAAGAAATAATCACATCTATACATATGCCTTAATCGACTCAATATGGTGTCAATGGCATCCAATAATAGATAACCATAGATCAAATAATGAAGATTAATTACACTCATGTTAACCAGAATGACATTAATATTTACGAGTGCTATTGCTCCCAAAAGAAAAAAGGGAGAAATATAAAAGTAATGGTGCACGTGATGTTAAAGAAAGATATACAAGTGAATTTGAATAACTACTCTAAAGTCAGGTGAGAGGTGTGAGAAAATACATGTTATTTTATGACCCAAATGATATATCTCACCTTTAGAAAATCTTTACGTAAATGTGAAGAGGAAATATTGCCTATTTCATCCCGGTAGTATACTGAGTGAACCCTAGGGGGTAGTTTTGCAAGGAGATGCTTAAATGAAGAAACGCCGCTAACACCTGATCTAGTTTGATATTCAACCCTGTCAACAAAAATAACCACAATTATACATAATAAAAAAAATAATAAAAAAACTTCAAATGAATGGAGAAATATTACAAAGAATTCAGAAGAATGAAAAAGATAGCAAATATACCTTGAAAAGACACCTTTGTGTCTAGCACCAGCATGAGTCAGCCTATATCGTTCTATGACTTGTATGCTTCCCCAGTGAGATATTTCAATTTCACGTTCTAGCTCCTCAACAACAGCGAAGGGATTGTTATTCTCAAAATGAACAAGTACAGGAGAATATGAATAGGGAGCATGATTGTCGTATGGCCCGTATTTCAGCTCTGTACCAGCACGTTTAGTAGGCTCCACTACTGTGAATGATTCAACCCGGGCGCTTGGTGTCTTGATGAAAGTTGTTTGTTGCTTGACATGATAGGGAGACAATAATATTGCACTATCACGGAAATAGACCAACTGCGACTCTGACTGACTTATTTCTACTGGGAAAGGTTCCAGAGAATTTGTCAATATGTAAAGCACCTCAAGTGTTGTCGTTTCACCTTTACCAAGTGGATTTAACAAGGTTACAGAGAAAAATTTAGATCCATTTGGTCCATCGGGTGGCCCAGCAGATTTAACATCAAGAGGAACATAAGTCTTCTTCTTCCTCTTTCCAGTTGTTATGGCAGCTTTGACTACTGCTAGATGTTCGGCTTCAGCAGGTGAAAAAGCAAGACGTACTTCTGAAGTAGGAGAAGTGCCTGAGTTTTCAACCTGAAAGGAAAACTCTATGCACATTGGAACGAATGACAAATTTATTTATTTTTCATATCTAAATCGTTAGTTATAAATTATGATTCAGTTCTATGTTGGTTCCATATATAATTCCATTCCTGAACAAGCCAAATACTGGAAACGAAACGGTCTTTCCATTCCAAACCATTTTGATTCTACAAAAATCAGTTATGTGAATCAAACATGACTTGGATAAATCATAAAAGTGAGCAAAAAAAATTTTAAAAAAAATTACTATCATGCATGGGCTAATGCCATCACAGTATTTTGCACAAGCTTAAGCCAAATTGTTAAGAGTATCATGTATGTTAATAGTGACATTTTATCTAAATTGAGAATTCTATAGCTAGCCAGTCTGAAGTTTGTTAAGTCCGTGATTCCTAATGTTAGTTCCCAGGAAAAGTCTGTAATTCGTTAAGTCCGTGATTCCTAATGTTAGTTCCAAGGAAAAGTTTGTAATTCGTTATCAGAGAGTTGAGCTCTATGAGAACACTCTATCACAAACCACTTTTCAGATAAACTACATTTGAAATTTTGAATTAAAGTTCATCTGAACAATAACGATTACGAAATGTGATTCTCATATGCTGACAACTTAATCGAATAAAAGCGAGCATGACATTAAATTTAGACATAAAAAGATAAGTTGACTGCACTATGTAGAACACAATTTACAAATATGCAAATTGACAACAAAAAAAAATTGAGTTATTCTCAAAAGAGCAATAGTTTGGAGGTGTTACCTTCATTGTCAAGTACACCTTAATAATGTGAGAAGTCAGGTCAATCTGCATGAATCATTGGCAAATTAGTCATACAATATATAGATACACAAATTATTTAAATAATGCCCAAAATACCCTTTAAGGTACACAATGTCCTCAAAAAATAAAAAATAGAACAAGATCACAAAGTGACACAATTCACACAAACAAATACCAACATAAGCCAATGTTATGAAAATAATTCAGTAATCATTATCATTGAGATTAAAATACACATAGAAAGAATATAAATTCAATTGCATAGAAAATTCTCATATTGGATGCACAATTAACACGAGATTTATTCCCCCTAAAACAATTTCAGCACGAAATTAATATAACCCATTTCCCAAGTTCAAATTTTTTCGACAGTAGAAACAGATCTAAAGCTAAAAGAGTCGCATTTATTACGAAACAAAGAAATGCAAATTGATGTAAACAAATTCCGAATTATAGAAAAAGGAAAAAGGTTACTCTGCGTTCGGCATTGATGATCTGAAGATGTTGAGCAGGAGATGAGTTAACAAGAACGGAGAGGTAAAGGAAGAGAAAAACCACTGCGATTCTGAGCAGAGGTTCCATGGCCATTGTTACAGTTGACGAAGAGAAGACTGAGAACTCAATTCTCACTATATACACTTCATGGGCTCAATTTCATATTTTTCACTTTTCTATGAGAGTTGTTATTCTCACCTCCCATTTTTTCTAAATGGAAATTCCATAGAAACTAAAACAATTCTAATATGAAGTACTTCTAAATTATTGTTTGAAACTATAAATCGATAGTTATTCTCATTTTTATGATTTAATTAATACATATTTATTAAAATATTAGAAGATAAAGATGTAGTAATTTATATTGAGCTGACGTCAAACATGTCATTAATTTAATTATAAAGATAAGAGGAGACGTGTTTTTTAATGTTGAGTTTGTCTAACATGTGTAACATTGCATATGTTAAAATAATCAAAAGTACTAATTTTATTAAAATAAACAACAATTATTTATTGAAACTTTATACATTTAATATAAAATGCACAAGTTCCAATACATATTTACTATTTTGAATTTCTTAATATGTACAAATTTGCACATGATATAAAAATCTTTTAATGTTAAAAAATATTAATAAAAGTCATTAGAATTTATGATAATTTTAAATATTGACGCATGGTACCACTTATGAATGTGGTTCACTGTAATACTTGCCACAAAAACTATATCATGTGTGGTTATTTTGTGCAAATATTTCTATTTTTAATTCTTAAAATTTGTGTTAGTTTTATTTGTTAACAGAGAGAGAGAGAGAGAAAACTATTTAAGTGAATAATTGTATTGCATTTCTGAAAATAATAAAAATGTTAAAAGTGTTATTTTGTTATTATTTTGAAATCATCTTTCTTAAGTAGCATTTTATTTTCTTTTTGTCACCATGACATTTTATTTTGATGTCAGAACTGATCCTCGAACCAGATTAAACTAGTGGTGAAAGCCAAAAAAAAAACTTTTGGTTTGAATAGTCTTCATTCCTAATCTTTTTCATTTGAATGGTGTAATGAAGTTCAAATTCTTAAAACTTTTTTTTTTATAATGAAGAGGGCCTAAGCCCAAGAAAAGAAGATTACACGATAATTAACCTAGAGGTAGTAATCCAATCCCCATACAATCAACATCATATATCTCATGCATATGCGACGGACAATTATCAAATGTTGTAATCTCAAAGTTAAGAGAACAACCCAACGACGCTAGCGGCACAATGATTTGCCAAGCACTGTAGGTTCTATTTACCACAATGCTATTGTTCTGCATAGCTTGAGTATACTCTATCATCATCTTTCGAACCTGCTGAGCTGGTCTATTCGGACGCATGTATCCATCAATGTTTAGCTCCTTATTCCTCCAAGACCACAACAAGTAACAAGCCATGGTTAATTGAATTCTTATAACATTTAATATTAGTAATTGTGATTTTTTAGATGGATTGTAAATATGTAGTGGATGGTGCGCTCAATAAACTCTTTTAATAAAACTTAGTATGGTTATCTATTTTAGGAATGTAGGGCTGTTTTGACCTTCAACAGAAACTTAGTAGTGTTCATGTTCTAGAAAATACGTTCTCTGTAGTGATTTTTAATTTATTAAGTTCATGTATGCATTCTAGAATCTAGATGCCTCAATAACAACGCTAGCTACGTTCTATAGACTATATATGCATGCAATGATATAAGTTGACATGGTTTAATTAAGAAAATACAAACTATGAGCTACATTTGGAAATAGTATACTTTTTTGTTTATCCATAGACATTTAGAATTTGTTTTATTTTAAAGAATTTAACAGCAAAATTCACACACTATTAAGATGTGAATAATTGTAAGTTTGAATTCAGGTTTTAAAATATCAAATATCATCTCTTTCTAATACATCTTCTCTTTTAATTGATGGAGATGGTCCATTTCAAACTTGTGGTTGGTCTTTCTCTTCGAATTTCGAGTTTAATAGTTGAGTTTACTTAGTTGAATTTCGAGAGTTTACCAGAACCGAAACAAATTTCAATAATTGAGAATTGATAGAAATGCGTACAGATTACTCACTAAAAAAGTCTTCACGTTGGATGAAGGAGTTGAACAAAAAAAAATGTTTTTGTAATTTTTTTTTTTCAAGAGAAAATAGTTCGACAATATCAATAGTGATTGAAAAAAGTTTAATTTTTTACTTTTTATTAACTAAAACAATTATTAATTATTTTGTCAAAAAAAAAAACTAAAACAATTATTAGTCATTTTGTAAAAAAAATAAAATTAAAACAATTATTAATTAAAGTATGTGAAAGGAAATTGTGGTTACAACTTGACTGGAGAATCATTCTACACTACAGTAACAGAATTTGCCACATGTAAATAAAACAATTGCAACCTATTCTTCTTCCTAGATTTACCCTCCTTTAGACTCGGGATACTACTATTCATGTGTCTCATTCACACAACTCAAAATCTTGCATCTCAGTTTTGAGACAAAAAATCTCACAAGACAATAACACCATTTTGCAACATTTTGGTCACTCCCATTTTTTAACATACATTTTGTTGTTTGATGTTTTGATTTAATTTAGTAACAAAAATGGCTTGCATGAAACTTGGATCCAAGACAGAAATATTTTACCTCTATGGCCAAAGTTGGTTAGTTTTTTTTCTTTCTCAATGCATGTTTGGAATCCCAGTTACTTTGATGAAATACCGTGATTTTAGCTCTATATCGTACTTTTGTTAAAATCACGGTAAATGTATGTTTGAATTGACACTGAACCGGAGAATCAAACATGATGTTACTGTGATTTGAATTCTATATGTTGGTAAATTAAATTCACAATCTGATAATTATGAAATAATTTAATTACATTACTATTCTACACAAAATTTACCATTTTTTATGGAGTAAAATATCATTATGTTGTTTGATCATTAACATTGTTGTATGTTAAAATCTCCAGGCTTTGCTCTACCGGACTTCCAAGTGATGTTATTATTGAAATTGGTGACACATCCTTTCATCTCCACAAGGTATATATGTTTCCATTACTCACGCAAAATGTTAAATGCATATTTGAATTGACGGTGAACTTTTAAAAATCGCAGTAATAAATTTTGACAAAAGTTATATTTTGAAGCTTCGATAAAAACAAAATCACAATATGATTGTGATTTCGTCAAACTCGCAATAATTTCATAATTCCAAACTTGATCTTCAACAATTCTTAAACTTTAGGAGTCTTAGTTTTCATGATTCCTATTATTGAAAATTGTGCTATTGATTTATTTTCTTAAAGTTTTTCAAAATAGAGAAACAAATCTCGATACAAGCTTCTAAAAGGAAATATAGATATATTTGACACCTAGGAAAGCGTTCGGCACCAACACAATTTCAACGCATAAAGTTACATTCAATTACTTTTATTTTTTCAAATTACTACCAGAGCCGACAGGTAAGTGTCTGGTTTCCGTGTCTATGCTTCAGCATAATATCAAGACCGTATCGCTTATATGCTTTGTCCTTGCTTGTTATTGTTGTTACTCGTCGTATATGTTGCCTTTTTTGTTAATCCCTTTCACTTCTTGTTGTATTATTACCAGTTTCCACTGATATCAAGAAGTAAAGAACTAGAACGTTTCATGAAAGATTTACCAATTGACAATGAGAAGTCAATTTTGGAACTTCATGATCTACCAGGAGGAGCCAAAGCCTTTCTACTTATTGCTAGGTTCTGTTATGGTGTCAAAATGGAACTAACTTCATCAAATGTAGTTCCTCTAAGATGTGCAGCTGAGTATCTACAAATGACTGAAGACTATGGAGAAGGAAACCTAATCATACAAACTGAAAATTTCCTTAACCACATATTTGGTTATTGGTCAGACACACTTAAAGCTCTCAAAACATGTGAAGAGGTTTTACCTTTAGCTGAAGAGCTTCATATAACTTCAAGATGCATACATTCTTTGGTGATAAAAGCTGCAGATCCAACTTTGGCTATTTTACCTCTCTCTGGTTCGAATTCTGTTCAAAGTCCCGAGGATTCAGAAATGTGGAATGGAATATCTATGAGTTTAACATCAAAAGAAACTGGTGAAGATTGGTGGTTTGAAGATGTTTCTTCACTTAGTTTACCTTTGTACAAAAGATTCATGCAAGGTACTATTGCAAGACACGTGAAACCGAGGAGAGTTTCTGGTTCACTTGTTTACTATGCTAGAAAAAACATACCTTCTTTGTCAAGTTATCAAAATGGAAACTCATCAAAATCAAATATTTCTGAAGCTGATCAGAGGAATCTGATTGAAGAAATCGTTGACTTGCTTCCAAATGAAAAGGGTATAACACCAACAAAGTTTTTGCTTAGGTGTTTGAGAACAGCAATGGCTTTATATGCTAACTCTTCTTGCTGTGCAAGTTTGGAGAAAAAAATTGGTTTTCAATTAGATGAAGCTGATCTTGAAGATCTTTTGATTCCTAACATTGGTTACTCAATGGAGACAATTCATGATATTGATTGTGTTCAGAGAATGCTTGATCATTTTATGGTCGTTGATCATGAAGATGTTGATTCTACATGTAATGATATTATTGTTGAGGAAGAGAGACGCGTAGTTGCAAATTGTCAACGTCCTAGTCCGATGACAAAGGTTGCTGATTTGATGGATAGTTATTTAGCTGAAGTAGCACCTGATGTTAACTTGAAGTTGCCAAAGTTTCAGTCACTTGCTGCTGTTATTCCTGATTGTGCTAGGACCTTGGATGATGGTATTTACCGTGCAATTGATATCTACCTCAAGGTACACAAATAAACATTTCATTTGCTTACTTTCCCTACATGCCTAATAATATCTCTACAACCCGTTTTATGGTGTAGTCGGCCATAAACCGTTAGATCTAAGGGTCTACGGCCTGTGCTCGAAATCTAATGGTTTACAACCGGCTGAACCATATTAGAGAGACTAATTTTTGTTCCCATGAGCATAGCTCAATTAGTAGGAACATTGCATGTAATATGCAGGGACCGGAGTCCAGACCCTGATACACTCACTAATCCAAATAGCATCTAAATGGTTAGTTACGACGTGTTATTATGTTTAAAAGACACTAATGGATTATTATGAATTTCAGAGCCACGCATGGATGACAGAACCTGAGAAGGAACAAATTTGCAGGCTGATGAATTGCCAGAAACTCTCGTTGGAAGCAAGCACACACGCAGCTCAAAATGAGAGGCTACCACTTCGTGTAGTTGTCCAAGTTTTGTTCTTCGAACAACTCAAGCTCCGCACATCTGTTGCGGGTTGGTTCTTTGCTTCTGACACTCTTGAAAACCCAACAAACCTGAGTGGAAACCTTGCTCTAGTGAGAAACGATGGAAACACAACACATAATAACCCTGTTGTAGCTTTTGATCACATGAAAGGGAGGGTTGCTGAGCTTGAGAAAGAGTGTTTGAGCATGAAACAAGATTTGGAGAAAATGATGAAGTCTAAAGGAAGTTGGAATATGCTCTTAAAGAAATTGGGGTGTAGGTTAATTCCTAAGCCTTCTATTCCTAAGCCTTCTAATCCTAAGGTTTCAAAGCTATGCAGGAAGTCCAAAATAGCACCAGCTTCAGCAACTGAGTTGGAAGAAAATGCTGTGGTAGTTAACTGATGAAAGACTCGTAGGAATTATTTAAATGCTTTTTTTATTTTGAATTCTAAGTTTTATTTGGCTATTTTATCTGAGTAATAATGTAACTAAATAATTAATAGTTGCTTGTTTTATGCTACTTGGATTATGTTAGAATTGTGATGCAGTTCAAGATCAAGTTTTTGTTTGATGAAAGGATTTCTTGCATCATGTATCAAGAGTATGTTACGTTTTTGCCTCTAATATTTATAACTAGCCAGACAAATTTCCATGCTTACAAGTTACAATCTAATTTGGCTTAAGGCATTTAATTATATATCTATGATCTATGATCAGAGTAAAATGCCTCGTCAAGGTACAGTACGAAACTAGGAGCAAATGTGCAACCAAGATTGTTGTAATCCAATTTTGGTAAGTTCTACCATGCTACATCAATTTAAACAACTTAACATATTTCTACTCTAAATGGCACAACTAAGATCTTAAAATGGATAGAGAGATGCTATGTATCATGAAAATATTTTTTCACAAAACTTAAGAATTGTGACACGCTTCACGTCTTAAATAAGCGCGGAACGACTATCCTCCTAACTTAACAGTCCATATCAAACAAAACTTGTTCACAAATTCCACAGATACATAACATTAACACAAACACAAAGAGCATCATAATAGTTGAAAGAACACAAATAGTAAAAGTTCAACCAACAATCAAGTTTCATATTTTGAGCCAAGGTTTGAGGTCTCTATAACAAGATTTTCCAACATACCGATACTACAACAATATTACAACCATTAAAACATCATTCACAACATGTGCATTGCATATGTTCAGCAACATAATCTAATTAAAACATCACTAATAATAGTAGTTATCATATTGAAAACAAATACACAATGGCCACAAAATAACTACAAATCTAAGACAATAAAGTACCAAATTAGATTAGATTTACCAGCAAATGCATGCTTCCTGTCTACGACGATCCATCATCCATCTAATTCATTCAAGATCAACCTAGCATGATCTTTAACCAACTCAGCACGCATCACTAACACTTCCATTTCCTTAGCTTTCAACTTCTTCCACCTTGTTACCAACTCTTCCCTCTCTTCTTCACCAATCAATTCCAACCCCCTCTTCAACACATTCAAACCCATACACATTTCATCAAAAACCAAACTTTCACTCAAATTAAGATGACCCATTTTATCACTACTTTCACCCTTTTCAGATTCTTCCTTTGCAGGCTTCTTAGCAACTTTTTTCTTCTTGGGTGTTTTTTCTTTTTCTTCAACTCTTTCCTCTTGACCCCAAAATTTGTTAGAAAGTTCAAAAACTTCCTTCTCATGAGAGCTAGAAAAAGTAAGATCTTTTTCATTGTTTTCACGGATCTTCTCAAATTTCAGCTTCAAAACTCGAACCTTTTCTCTTAGCTTCCTAACAGTAGTTTTTATGCTAAGAGAATCCTTCAATGAGTCATGAAATTCTTCGGTGTGTTTGGTTGGATCGTTTCCAGTTTGAGATTTGAAATCTGAAAGAGCTTTGAGGATGAGGATTACATCGTTTTTGGAGAAAGGGGTAGGAGACTTCTTGGAGGATTTGGCGGCAGCTGCAGCGGCGGCGACGGGTGTTGGTTTTTTGGAACGGTTAGGACGGGAGGGGTTAGAAGAGGGAGGTGGTTGAGAAGGGGGTGAGGGTTTTGAAGGAGGGGGTGTTGTTAGTGATGAATCAACATCATCTTGAGTGGGTTTTTTTGCATGTGGGGTTTGTGATGAAGGTTGACGAGAAGAGTGAGTTTTCTTTGCCATGGAGAAGAGATTTTGGTAATGGTAGAGAATCAGAAAAGTCCACTTGTGAACATGGTTGAAGAAGAGAGAAATCACATTGACATTTAATTTATTTATCCAATATAAAGATTAATGAAAAATTGTAAATTATTGTTGTGAGATCTAAAATGTCCTCACTCCTCAATATTAATGAAAGTAGGGGTGGGTAATGGGCGGGTATGGGCGGGTTCGGGCTCAAAGTCGTCACCCGGTCTAAACCGTAGAGTCAAAAAGTAAGGCCCAATTGACCCGAAAATGAAGAGCGGTTTCCACGGGTTCGGGCTTGCGGTTTAAGCGGGTTATTGGGCGGTTTTAAGCGGTTAAACATAAAATAAATAAAAAAATAAATCCAAAATTTGGAGTTTAGATCAAGAAAATATACAACCAGAGATGAGAGAATCATAAATCAAACACAAAAGAAAAGTCTTCGAAAGACTAAATTGACATAAAAAGTAAGAAAAAATTAAAATCTCAAATAAAATTAAAAATATATCATTTGATTTTAACGAAGTTAGACAAATAAGATGAAGAATGACCAAGTTTTGCGTTTTAAAATGTTTCATGATTGTTTCAGTTTACATGGGTTTGAGGTGAAGTGAAAAAGTGTGAAATGAGACGTGGGAAGAATTTAGATTCAGCGTTTTAATTTACTCGTGCGGGCGGGTTCGGGCACCGTCGGTCCAATTTCCTCTATCCGGACTTATCCGTACCAACCCAATTCAAACCGAGTTTTTCAACCCGCTAACCCGCGACCCATTATAAACCGCCCAAATCTCTAATTTTTGGGTGGGTTTTGTTGGGTTCAGACGGGCTTCGGTTTTTTACCCACCCCTAAATGAAAGTATAAATTGCACATTGTCAACTTAGTTTTTTAGTTTGTAGTGCTTTGATATGAATATAGTATTATGAATGTGTTTATTATTGTATTTTATTTTTTTAATAAAGAGACAAACCCCTAAAAGAAAAAAACTACAAAGTTACATGAACATTTATATGTATGCAAGCCCTAAATATATCGTCAAAAAGTATAGTTTGAAGATTTTTTGAAGGAGTTTCCAAAACATGAATGTCAAAAAAATAAAGAGAGTAACTAAAATTAGCAAGTCAATATGTGCTTGCTTCGCGTCAAGTATGAGACAAAATGACTTACCAACTCAAAGTAAAGAGATGTCTAATGGGAAGCACCAAAGTGGGGGATGCTTCCATTGAGCTTAACTCTATCGGTCACCATATCTATCAACATTTTAGAATCACTTTCGATATGGAGATGAGTGATTCCTTACCTCCAAGAAAAGTTCATTTCTAAGTACATGCCCAACATATATGCATGAAGTGCAACACAAGATCTAATTTTTCGAGAGTAGCTCTTGATCTAGTTGTCATTTGAGTCCCTCAACAGACCTCCACACCCAGCAAAGCCCACCATATCATTTTGAGATCCATCACAGTAGAGCTTAATCCACCCAAGAATATGTTTATTTAAATTTAAAATAAAATATTTTGATTTAAAAATTCGAGATATTTATTTCAAGATTTTTTTAAAAAAATCAAAGATATTTTTCATTTGTTTATTATGATAAAAATCATTTTTTTAATGTGAAGCTCATTTTTTTCTATAACAAACATCGTTAAAATGGTAGTATTTTTTTTTGAGAAAAAGAATAGATTTTTTCTTTAAAAAATTTAAAACAAATGCACCTTATATTTGTAGAAGTTGAAGTTTGAATCTCAAACACTCAATTTATTTATTTTAAAGGTAAAATTATATCTAGTAAACTAGTTGACAAAAATTAATGAAAGTAAAAAAAGAGAAAATAAAACTTGAGAAAATAAACTTATTTAAAGGAGAAAATAATGTGAACTAGAAGGATGGGATGGTTTTGGAGATTATAACAAAGGAGAAAAGTTGGTTAATGATTGAGATTAATTAAAAAATTGAAAAAACATGAGAGAATAAAAATAAAGAAGATCCATTTTCATTATAACCATGTATTGTAAATATTTAAGGTGAAATTTAAAGTGTTTAAAAAAAATCAATTATTATTTGTCAAAAAAAAATTAATTATTATTTAACTAATTGAATTTTGAATCAACCCATTGAAGATTGAATGAACCCAATTAGGGAGAAAAACTAAGATATTATACTCTAATAATTAATGAATTCCTCTTAGAGCATGAATATGGGCATATTTTGTGAAGATCATTCACAATTTTCAAGTTGACTGTGTCAGAACCAATGGATAATCCGTTTTTAAGGAATTGCATTAAGTTTTACCGTTCCTCTGCACATAAGTACATGTTCCTAATTGCATTTGCTGGCAATGAAACAATAAAAATAAATAAAAAATAAATTAAACTATAATTTTCAAACACATTGTAGAAAAATGTGTGAGGTTCGGTGTGATCCATTTGAGAGTTTTTTTGTGAGTTGTATGAATATTTAAGAAATGTGGTCGAGTTATTTAAATAATTGAAAAATGTGAAATAATATAAAAAAAATTGAATAAGACCCACTTAAAGAACTAGTGTGAGTGCAATGAATAATGGTGCTCTTAGGATGGATCTTTCGTAAAAATCCGAGTTCGATTTTTAGTGAGAATATTTATTAGTCAGAATTTATACTTTGTGAGCGAGCTCTATACTATCAGAACCTCTTTCACGAAGAACCACAAGGTCAATAAAAAAACTTTTAATAGATTTATCTTAGTATATAAAATATTTTTACACTATCATCTAATAAAATATATCGTCTTTTAAAATAGGCTTCTAATGGAATGGACTTAAGAAGGCCAACCCAAAGAACGATTGGATCAACAAAGAATGGTCCACATTAACTAAACAAGTCTTACCTAAATAGCTAACCCAATAATAGTCCTTATTTTCACACCCCCGAGTCTCACGGGCACCCCCTGATATACCCAATTTACCCCTCTCGCTACTTAGGATGCGAGTGTGTAAATAGCAAAAGTTTGGGGGGGGGGGGGTGGAAAGTTCACATTCTAGGATGTAAATTATGAACTAAGTTCGTTTTCTAGGATGCAAACCTTATACAGATCAAAATCTTTTGTCCTCTTCACCCTTCTCTCATTTCCCATGAAATAATTTTGATTGAAACACAGTTCGCAAGTTAAAGTTATGAACCTTCATTCACCCTTAAAAAAAAAATTCAAATTGAACACTAGATGAACGTGTGATTAAAAAAAAATTTAAAAAAAAAGAAGAGATTTCAATTTATAGAATTGTACCGCATGCGTGTGTGTGATTGGTTGATACTGCAATAGCCGCTCCAGTGGCCAATTAAAATATGGTATTGGATTGTTGCCAAACTGAATTCACACTTTATATAGCGAACTGTGTTTTAATTCGCACTCTAAGTAGCGAGTGGCAATATTTTTACTCAAACTCAACATATGCGCCCCCCAAAATGAAAAAATTTATGGAAAAAAAAAGTTCACTTGCTACTTAAACTACGAACTGAGTTCGTATCCTAGAAAGTGAGGGGGTTGGTTTGATAATTTCAAGAGGTGCGTGAGGATTTTTAGGGGGTGCGAAAAGTAACAGTCGACCAATAAAGAGAGACTGAAGTAGAAACATGGTCAAAGAGGACCATGTGGCATGGAAGCAACTCTCAAAGTCATTCAAAGATGAAAAATTCTCTTCTCCCCTATGATTCTCTTTCCCCCATCCCCCCAAATTTCTATTTGAACTAGGAAATTTTTGAGAAACGCATTTCGAAGTTTTTTTTTACTAAATTCCGAAGTTTTTATTCAAGGAAAAAAATGGAAATTTAGGAGGGAAAAGAGAGTCATAGGAGGGGGAAGAGAAACTTTCTTCAAAGATTAACAAAGTTAAAAACATCGGAACACATACATGCAATATCTATCTCAACTTTGCTACAATAGCAATATGAGTGAACCGCCAATATCACAGCAAGTAACTACTATAAATATGGAGTTCATCGTTCACGCCCCAAGCATAAAACACACCCATAATCTCACTATAACGTTATTTTATATTATATCTTACTTTAACATAAAAGTGCCTTATAAGTGCACCTCATTTAGATAGAATACAAGATGACAAGTGGATGTTAAATTACCAACAAGACTCTCGGTTCTTGGTTACTTTGGTTCAACAAGACTTGTTTCGTCAGAGGTGATAGTGAGCTATTAGGTTTGTTTTAGGGTCCATATCATTCTTTGATTTTGGATAGTTTAGCTTGAAAGAGCATAATCGCTTGCTGCTTGTTGCAAGGAGTGGTGGGCACGTGGACAATTTCTGTGTTGACGGTCTGTTCATTCACCGCAAATTATTCGGACTTCTATTTTTCTTTTAGGAGTCGATGTAATTATTTTATTTTAGGACTTCTATTTTTCTATGGTGTAAGGCCTAGATTCCCCTTTGTAATTATTTTATTTTTCTTTTTTATTAATAATACGAACTATAAGTGGAGGACGAAGAGAATAGGGTGCTAACTGCGTTGGGATATCTATCCCTACCTTGATATCTAGATTCTCTTAATTTATAAAAAAAAAATAGTTTAGTTCAAAATTCATTTTAAATGTACAATTACTAAAATGAGTTTTACTATACGTGTCGACCAATATTTCATCTTTATTTAAGTTGATTAATTAAATTTCGATTATTGACAGATTTTACTTACTTTACGACCAAATTTCAAATTACCAAATTCTATCTTTAGGAAGATTAAAGAATTAAGTTAACAAACAAAAATAATTAAATTTCAATTAAATTGAATTAATTGATATTATGTATAAGATTTAAATTCAAGTTATTATAATTTCATTTAAGAAACAAAAATACTAACATTAGTAACATTTTGCAACAAGAGTAGAAAGAAATGAACATTTTATAAATAAATATTAAAAAAAAAAAAACGAACTTTACGTTAAAAAAATTCCAGAGGAAAACCAAACATTGCAGAAGAAGAAACATTCTCCGACTACCACCGATCTCTCTCACCCACAGAATCTCTCTG
The DNA here is from genome assembly GCA_030408175.1 of Trifolium repens. NCBI lineage: Eukaryota > Viridiplantae > Streptophyta > Magnoliopsida > Fabales > Fabaceae > Trifolium > Trifolium repens. Next base: position 56,200,269 of record CP125836.1, on the reverse strand, counting down.
CATAATTTACTTGGTGGGTGCTCTTAATTTTTCATTTTCCTTTTTTATTTTGCAGAAAGATTTAATCTAATAGGAACCAATCAATTTTGTTTTTTTTCCTCTAATCAGTAATCAAAGGGAGAATAATCTGTAGTAAACACACCTAAACTAATCTAATCGTGATTCTGTACTGTGATTGAAGTTTCTTATGTTTAATTCTATTTCAGATTTGTAAATACAGCTACTATTTTACTCTATCCATGTGTCTTGCACGTTACATGTTTGATAAAATGTGTCTGTGTGAAATGATGATAGTATTTTAATGAATTTCATGATTTCACTCCATCAGGTACTTTCCCTAATTCTGTAGTTGAAAGAAACCACTCTTGTGTGATCAATGACTACACTACACAGTCAGGCAGGAAAAGAAAATTCTACAGTTGTAAAATCAGCTTCATCTTTCAAAAGATGGGGCAGAAAAGGTCCTTTTCTTAGATATGGTCTTCCCATGATATCTCTCACTGTTTTTGGTGCTCTTGGGCTTGGCCATCTTTTACAAGGCAGGTTAGTTTATGCCTTTTCATCACTTTCTATGTGTTGTCACTCAGTTGCTACTTTTATTTTGATGATTACTTGTTTTGAAGCTTATGTTGTATCATAGGAGATTGATTTATGTTTTTGCGAATTCATGTTCTGGCAACCTCTACAGTAAGGATAATAAAGTGAGTAATATCAACCGATGAATAAATATGAACCTTTAGAGCAACTCTATAGCTTTGTTCTTTAATACCAAGAGCACATAAGAACCGTTTTTGTGCTGCATTGGAGTAATGTGAAGTGGATGGCACTATGAAGAACTGTTTGGAAGTAAAAATATGTTCTTATCTGAAAAGTAGGCCTATCAGTTCTTATTTGAAATTACCGTTGAAGTAAAATATGGTCTATGTTCTTAATTGTGACATGGCTCGATTTGACCCACTTAAATTTATCGAAGAATGTTAGGAACCTAATAATTGAAAATCAAAGAAATATACAATTTTGTTAAGAAATACTCCCTCTGGTTCTATATATAAGCAAAATTTGACTTTCTAGATTTATTATCTAGTCTATATTATTGACTAGACACATCACTTTTGTAATGAATCTAAAATGTTAAATTTTGCTTATAGAACCGGAGGGAGTAAGATGGAATAGGAGAGAACCTCTCCTCGAGGGTTTTCCCCTTCATAATAGAGTATTTTATTCACAATTACAATATTCAAAGATACTCTTTAACCTTTGTGTTCTTCAATTTATACACATACTCTCCATGTCCATTTTTCTACTGCAGTCACAAGTTTCCATGGCACTCACCATCAATCCCACATGTTGAACCAATTATTAGGAGCCCTATTATAGAACTCCAAAGAATAAAAATAAGTTTAATGGTTGGAGATGCTCTTATCTTCTTCACTTTACTATGTATCTAATTTAGAGGAGCTAAATACATGAATTAAACACAAATTACATGCAATATAGGGGAATAACAAACAAATTGAGTGAATGAAATGAATGATAAATGTGTAAGTATATTTATTTATAGTTACTTCAATTCCTTGTTTTGTTATTTATTTTCATAGTTGTTTTGGGAATTGAACAATAGGCAGATTGAATAGCAAATTACTCCCTCTATCCCAAAATAAATGACCTGTTTGACCACCGACACGTTTGCCAATGTACAACTTTAATCGTTAATATCTATAATTATATATTATTAAAAATTATAAAAATGGTATATTTTGAAAGTACTCGTCAAGACAAATCAAACAACATCCCATATGCTAATATTTGCATGTATATATTAGTAGAAAAATAAGGTCAAAGCAGGTCAAATGAATAGTATACTAAGTCAAAAAAAGGTCATTTAAAATGGGACGGAGGGAGTACAATAAGAGGGCCAAAGCTCAGCCCAAAGATCATGGAGTTTTGTTTTATCATGTTCTTGAACATGCAAGTTTTGTACATTTAGTTTGTTAATGAGTATTAATTTAAGCTCTTATGAGTGCGTTAGGAGGGGACATAGTCTAACTTGGCTTGTGAAATGTGAAACGATCTTTTTTTACTTTAGTGTTACAGGATTTATGTAGAGTAAATTTTATTAGTACTTTTTTTTTGCCAAATCCTTCATTTTTATCTTGTTTTTTACTCCATCCTTATTCTAAAGTGCGATGCATCTGTGATTCCGCGTCTGCCCAGCAAGGACATTGCAAGGGTAAAAGATGATCAAGAATGGGAAATAATTGAAGCAAGAAAAGCACTGTCTAGAACAGGACCAGTAAATGCATACAAGCCAAAGAAGATATCATTGGAGGATGAGCTAAAGGTTTGTTTTCCCTTTCATTAGCAATTAATTTAATTTAATCAGCATGATCCATTATTTAAATTTTATCTGGTTTGGATAGGATTTGCAACAAAAGGTGGACATTAATGAATATGAGTTCAAGAAAATTCCTAAACCAAATGAAGACAGGCGAGTATAGACTGGAGTCGTGGACTCGAAAACCTTGTAAAAAATTCTCAAATACTGAGCTCAAATCAATTCTTAAGAAGTTATGAGCCAGCTCATCTTGCAGATGAAGTTATTGTTGTGCAACTTTAGTGTTTTGACTTTTGAATTTGTGACTCTGACGTTATGGGTGAGGTAGTTGGGATAAATTGTCTCCATGTCTGTGGAATTTTTGGGTATCTAGGATTTTTAAGTACTACTGTAATGTGAACAGAAAAAGCTACTAGTACATGTTTGGTTCTACTTTAATAATGGTGAAAAAACCAGTAAATGTTTGTTCATTTTCTTGTCATGTTTTGGTTTGTCTTTTTACCCTTCTTGCAGTTATTCACATTGACTGTCATAACAATAACGATAGCGTAATGCTAAGGGTGCCACTTTTGCAGTCAGAACTACACGCATGGTTCATTTCAGTGTTATGTCAAGAAACATTTCTGGTAGTATCATTCGAAATTGTAATTGAAACAGTGTTTTTGCTGAGGGTTGTGTGTGTAAAAGGAACAGTTGTTTCTGTTGTCTTATTGCAAATTGTTAGTTGGGCTGGTTTGTAGATGGGGTAGTGATGATCAATTCATTTACATTTACCATTCATCTACAAAATACAGTAAAGACACATATAAACCATGTTTATTTACTGCATAATTTAATTGAAATCAAATTATACCTTTTCAGGCATCAGATTATTTAATTTTAAACCATCCCCTAATACTAGTTTTGCAAATTTTTACTCCTCAATTTATCAGTGAAAGCATCAACTACTGTATTTGGATCTGCTTTGACAAGACATATCTAGTCTACCAACCAGACAGATGTTTAACAGATGGTGTAAATACCATAAATAAATGGCAGTCAAAGGAGAAATTCTTTACTAGCATGGTGCAAGAGAACAAAGAACCCACCAACAAATGCCAGAAATGAGTAAAAGAGAATGGACCACGCTAACACAGAGGGGTTCCCTTCCCGGATTGGTCTTCTGTAATCTGTGCTTGTTCACGTGTGACTCACTTAATTGAGTGCAGTGCAGAAGACCAGTCACATGTGACTTGCATAATTTCCCTAATTAACATACAACCTATGAACCTATCTTATGACCACTGAGGTGAGGTTGTAAAGAAAGTTTTTCTGTATCATTATTGCTAGTAATTTTATGAAGTCAAAACTATGATCTACTCCCTCCGTCCCAAATAAGTGACCTAATTTTGACTTAGTGTAGTATTCATTTGACCTACTTTGACTTTATTTTTCTACTTATATATACTTGTAAATATTAGCATATGAGATATTGTTTGATTTGTCTCGACGAGTATTTTCAAAATATACAATTTTTATAATTTTTAATAATAGATAATTAAAGATATTAGCGATCAAAGTTTTATATTGGTAAGCGTAAACGAAGTCAAACATGTCATTTATTTTGGGACGGAGGGAGTATTTTACATTAATTTTAATTCATTTTGAATTAAATCAATAATTATCACATCTTAATATACTACCATTTGTGGAAACATGGTAGTATGCCTCTCAGTGTCAACTCTACAAAGTGTAGTTTCATATTCTTTAATATTTCAAGTGTATCAATCACAGTTTAGGTGAAAAGTGTTGTCTTTTTAGAGTGCAGTAAAGTGATGCTGCTTGTCTACAAATATAAGTTTCATATTGTGTAGTAGAGAAGTTGTAACTTTTTCAGATTGCTGCATTAATTTTGAAACATCAAAGTATGATCATTGAGTGTGTACAATGGTCCATGAGTTTTAGTCCATGATAGATCAATGGACATCTATGATCATTCATCTAACCATGGCACAGCTACCACATTACTCTGGCATGACAGAGAGAGTTTGTGGTGGAAAGCCCTGAAACTCAAGCATTTGGTGAATCAAAACACAAAATACTAAAAATAACTTGTTAAAGAATTGAAAACATATATTATACTGAAGAGATCATCCCAACCATTTGCACAATTACAAACTTTATACCCCAGGTGTCCCAGAATTAATAACAAAAAAAGAAGCATTCTTCTTTATGTACACCACCTCCCAAAAAAACAACATAATCAGAGAAGTGAAGACAGAAGAAAAACCTTAAACCCCTCAAAATAGAAGAAACATAATGTAGTAAATTCCTATCTACTCCACTTTTCTCCATTGGTTGTAACCCCCTCCACCCTTTCCTCACCTTTTATTCATTTATACATATATTAAACAACAAAATCACAGCTCAAAGTAATCTGTTTATCCCATCCGTTTACCGTTACCGTCCTTCTCCAAGTATTTTATACGCAAAAAAGAGAAAATCACTCTGCAAAGGTTAATTTGAAGATGATTTTCGCAAAATCCCTGGTGGATTACCTTGGGCTTGGTTGTGATCTGTATGATAAAAGTGGCTGGAGAAGCCTCTGACCCGATGGACTACCCAGTAACATGGCCTGAGATCGAGTAAGCATCTCAACCATCGATGGTGTCTGATACGCTTGAACAAGACTTGAACTATCGGTAGAATCGCCTCTTGCAGTTGCTCTTTGCCATGAGTGTGAACTCAAACCGGAGAGTATATACGCTCTCCCAGATGCTTCGTACACATGCCTACTTGCCATCCGCTCTTGCATTTCCTTGAGTTCAGCATCCAATGCAACACAAAGGCGGTCATGAGATTTAGCCGATACAGTCTCTGAAAGCATCTTCCGACAGTTTTCAAGGATTAATACTGCTCCAGTGAGGTCTCCACGTTCAGCTGATGTCCGTGCCTGTGCCATTGCCTCAGCTGCTTGGAGCCTGTTGCGTTGTCTGTCCACTTCAAGAGACATTATAACCTGCTCGGCTATTTCGGGCCTATCAATCTTTACTTCATCGCTTTCAATTGTTGCGGTTTCTTGAGTCAAGGGATCCTTGTAAACACATTCGACCTTTATCAATGATGTTTCATTGCCGGACGTAGCTGGAACATTAACCGTAACAAGAAAATCCCTCTCCTCATCAGCATACAAGTCGCCAACGTCGAGAACTCCTTTGCGTCCATCAGCCATCAAACGGCTTGGATAACTTCCGGCTTTAAGTGAAACAAGACCGAGATCTGGGTGCACACACTCAATTGCCACTTGCAACTCTTGAATAACAACACTAAGTAGTCCTCCGATACACTGTGCAAATGCATCCTGTAACACGGCTTCAGTTTCAATGAATGAAAATGTGCCACCAGAGATCTCTGAAATCGAATGCATTGATGAAGCATCATGGTCTGCACCAAACCCAAAAGCATGCACAGGAATTTGAAATCCAGAATTATCGCGACCACTGATGGAAGTAGGAAGAAGCAAATGGTAATTCGGTTGAGGTTGGACATTTACAGAGCCGCCGACAGTGTAATTATCCTGCCCATCTGACAAAAGAATAATACTCGCAACTGGATTCTTTTCTTTTCGATCTTCCATTATCTTAGCACCTTTTCTCAGCCCTTCGGCAATATTGGTACCACCATTTGCAACCAAAGAATTAACAGCTTGCAATGCCTGTTGCCGTCCGGAATCAGTCATCTTACACAATGGAAAGAGGCGGCGAGCTGTGGAAGAGAAAGCGATGACAGAAAGCCGGTCATTAGTGCCTAGGTTCTGTATAACAAACCCCATTGCCCTTTTTAGTAGTGCAAGCTTAGTTCCCGCCATGCTACCACTGACGTCAAGCACCGTGACCAAGTCAACTGGGGCACGTGGAGAGTGCGAAATCTGCGTCAAGCTAGCCTGGTTTCTGCTAAGGTTTTGTCTTTTGGCAGATGACGCTGCTGCAGCAGTCGCTTTGAGATGAACCAAAACTGTGAAGTTAGAATAAGTATTGGACCTTGGTGCGGAAGACACCTCCGGGTATGTTTTAATCTCCATTGCTCGAACAGCATCGGTAGTACTTCTCTCAGAAATTGCATGTTGGTGATTTAAGGATTCGTCATCATCAAATATGCCTGGCTCAGAAGCCTGATAAAGTGGCACAATATGCCGCCTATTCAAATCTCGGCGAGGATGGGGTAAAGGTAGGCGGTGGACCACAGCCATCAAAGCGTCATTTTGAGGCCAATTTATTGGACTTGGCGTTACTCTTCCTTGGATAGGAGTCAAGGTGGAACCCGACAATGGTATTTCCTTCCACTTTGCTCGGCACACTGGACATATTTGGTTCCCATGTTTCACATTTGAAGCAATGCAGTGGAAATGGAAGGAATGTGAACATTCAGCAGTGAATATAGCTTGACCGGATCCTTGCTTCATTTTGGCTAAGCATATCGCGCAGGTTTGCTGATCAGTTGAAAAACAAAAGCTTGTTAGAACATATACTTAAGTGCAAATTATTTTACAGTTGTTCTATAAGTGCTTAACCATCAATGAATAAGATCTCCAATAAACAATAAGCTTTTGAATATTATGTGTTATTATTCAACAAATCAGTATAATTTAAATTTGAATATTCAACAAATCAGTTCTATCATAGTCCTCAAAATCTATTAATATGACTTGGCTAAATAAACAAGCCAACTAATGTATCATACCAATATCATGATTGCTTATTATTATAATTAAAAATAAACAAATCTTATCTACAAATATGTGGGATTAAAAAATGATGGAAACAATAATATCAACAAGGCAAATTAAAAATCACGAAAACAAAATCATTAGATGAAATTAAAATAGTAAAACAGTGATTTTTTTGTCCTTGAAAACAACCCCACTTCCAACTCAGTCCCTGATTTGAAGATGACACTCCTTTCTTAAATATAGACAAAAAACAAAGGTTCAAATTAATTAGGAGTAATTAATTAAAAAAATAATCTAAGTTAATTGAAGGAGATTTTAGTAATAATATTTGTTCAAAACAGTTTACTATTATTTTAGACCACAAAACATAATTTTTTGTCTTGTATTCAAGGAAAATTCAGTCCTTGAATATTCAAACTCATTTTGTATTACTCCTAAACAAAGTCAAATAATTTTGTCAAAAGAAAAATAACAAAGTCAAATAATTTAACAACTAAATCACACAATAATTATAAACCAGGAACCAAATTCCACATGGGGTACATTTCCAAACGCCGCAATAAGAGTTCAATCACAATTTTTAAACAACTTTACCAAAAAAAAAAATCCAATTTTTCAAAATTCACAAAACAAAAAAAAAAACTTTAAGCAGAAACACAAACACAGTAATGTTTTCCATTTTGAAAATTCATACAAAGCAAAATTAATAAAAAGAAAAAAACATTGAAACAAATTGAGAGAAAGAAACAGAAACATCTTTAACAATAACAATGAATTAAAAAGTGAATAGACACAACACAACACAACAGAACACAAACCTTTGAAGATTTGCTACTACTTTTAGAGAGTTTCAAACCATGAAAAGATGACACCGGAGTAGTTGGCCGGGAAGAACCCTTCTGATAGTTGGCCGGTGAGAGAAGAGCAGCATCAGACAACCTCTCAGAAACCACCGTAGAAGGTGGAAAATCATCATCTAATGTTCTAGGAACAAACATGCAAAGATTAAGACCAAGAGCAACCTTTGCTTTTTTCCATTTACTTCCCATTTTGTTGTTTTTCAAAGATCTCAACGACCCAGAAAGTAAAACCCTCTTAAGAAAGCTCCAAATAGAAAACCCAGATCTCAAATGATGAAAAGTTTCGAGCTTTGCAAAGAGAAATTGGAATAAGATAGAGAGAGAAGAAATGGGGTTTTATGAAAAGTAGTAACAAAACACGAAAATCGAGGTAGAGAGATTTTTTTTTTAAATTTTTTTTTTCAACTTATGAAAATGGTTGTTGAGTTGAGAAAAGAACAGAACATTATTATTAGTAGATGGAAATTGTTTTTGTTGACATTGTTGTTGTTTGGTTTTTGGCGGCCATGGACTTGGACAATGGTTTGTGTGTGTGTGTGTTTGAGTGAGAAAGGATTTTGACCTGTTATTTTTGGGGTGTTTTTTTAAGACTTAATAAAGAGAGGGTAAAAGTTAAGTATAAAAATGATTTTGAAAAATGAATGAATAAAAAAAGTGTTATGAATAATATTGATTATTGAGTGAATGTCCATTAATGAGTTGTCTCCTACTCTTGTCCTATAAATAGGACCATCATCCTCTTGTATTTTATACACCTGAAAGTCATAATAAGAATATACTTTCATTCTCTCTATCTCTCATATCTTGCTATTCTATTTTATTCACAACACGTTATCAGCACGATAGTCTCTCATAAACAATTCTTTCTAAACTTTGTAAGTTTTCCCCTTCTCTTTATTTTTATGTATGAGTTTTATAATTCTAGTTTTTTTTTCAGATCTTTATTTTTTTTATATATTGATCTACAACTTATGGTCCAGAAGCACCATAATTAAATTTTTGAAATATGAATCATGAATATTCATAGTCTACGATCCAGAAGCATCGTGGTAAATTTTTTGAGATATGAATCCTGAAGATTCATAGCATGATGAAATTTTGAAATATGAATCCTGAAGATTCATGTCTTTATGTATTTGGATGTTCGATATTGTTCGAGTTTCGTGACCGACAACAGTATGGTGAAGCATGTTATGCTTCGTGACCGACACATGTATGGTGAAACATCGACACTTCGATCATCCAAAAGAACATAAACATGTTCATTTTTATTTATATGATATAGTTCCCGAAGAACTTAAAAACTCAATTTTATATATATATGCATCCCTGAAGGATTGCACAAAAAAAAAATATTCATATTTTTAGTCATCCCCGAAGGATAGACTAATCGATTTTATTGCAATTTATTATTATTGTGTATTATTTCAATAAACATAATATATTGTCGATTCTAATTCAATATTGATATAACTTTTATCATTATGTTACTATTATTGTTGTTAATATGAACAATCCTAACCAATTAATTCTGACCATATAATTCTATTAAGAAATTTGACTAATTGATTCCGCTGAATACAATTGAATGACTTTTATTACTAATATCACTCATATACTATAATTATAATTATTTCCGTTGAAATATTCTCATTATTAATGACTCATAACTAATATTGATATGTTATTGTTATAAAAAAAAAAATAAAAAAAAAAAAAATTTTGATATGACATTTATGTCAAAAACTAGTAATAATGAATTTTAATTCATGAAATTATGATAATGGTCAATTGGCAATTTTATCATTATGTTATTGTTTCCAATTTTAATAATGAAATTTTAATAGTGAAAATTTTATTGCAAATCTATAATCTTTATATTTTTTTTAGTTTGTCAAGTATATTTTTTTTCTTCGTATAATGATTACTAATCCATAATCATGTACTTTCTTATATTTTAATTTCATTTATAATTTTACATGTCATGAATTCTAGAATTTAATATTAAAGTATTATTGAAGGATTATAAAAGTGATTGTTATTATATTATAAATATATAAAAATTTGATTGCATATAGTTCCCGAAGAACATAGAAAATCAATTTTTATTCTCTATGAATTCCAGAAGAATTCAATAGCCCGATTCTTAAATAACATGGAAAATTTTCAATTTTTATTGTGAATTCCAGAAGAATTTTCAATTTTATTCTCTATGAATTTTAGAAGAATTCAATAATATAGTTCCGGAAGAACTGAAAAAAAATCTCAATTTTTATTATGAATTCCAGAAGAATTCAACTGTCACGTATCCTTAATGGATTTCTATACGGTTCTTGAAGAACTTAAAATAAATTAATAGATATATTTGATTCATGAATTCCAGAAGAATTCAATTATATGCATCCTTAAAGAATTACACAATATTATATTATAGAGATTTGTTAAATTTGTTATATAGTTCTCGAAGAACTTATAAAGATGTGATGATCATAATACAAGTAATATGAAGAGCTAATGTATTATTATATAGAGTAACAAAGTTACGAATTGCATAAAATATAGCTCCAGAAGAGCTAATATATTTTTACATGAAGGAAAATATAAGATCACACTGAGAATGCATTATATTATTTCAAATATCAAAGAATGAATTTTATCTGTTTTGAGCAATTTGACATAATTCTTGGAACTAGAAAGTTAATATGACGCATCCCTGAAGGATTGCGCAATGAATGAATTGCTCTTGAACACTATGAACATTATTTGTAATATAGTTCCTGAAGAACTAAAAGTTTAATATTAAAGCATCTCAAAAGGATTGTTCAAGTTCCCGAAGAACTAATTAAAAAGAAAGAAAAAAATCAATATTGAAGCATCTTGAAAGATTGCTCAAGGACTATTTTTCTAATCAATGTTTATGAATATTGGTGGTATAGTTCTTAAAGAACTAATAAATGTGAAAGGACCAAATAAAATTTATTTTATGTCCAATATGCAGTTGAAGTAGCAAAGTAAATTGAAAAACTACCTTGGACAAATCTTCCATGGCAATATTGGCACAAATACATGTGCAGCCCCTTGATATGTTACTCTAGCAACGATTACTCACTCAAATATTGCACAATTATTGTGTAATTAAACTAGTCATCATGGACGTCATCAGTTGCCTTATTTTTAGCTATTTTGTTGCCTTATTATTAGCTATTTATTTTGCTACATGCTATTAACTTTTATTTTTAATACTACTATAAATGTTAAAACGTGTATGCACGCATACACCCCTTTTTTTGTTTGAAACATAACTAAATTAACTAAGTTTAAGGCACGTTTTGGAAAAGGAGAAACAAATTTTCAGCTTTTCTTGATATTTTGCTAGTTAATTCTATTTGACTGTTTCAATTACACCTAATTACTAGGACCCATATTCATTTAAGTGAGATATGTTAATAGAAAAAGAAAAATGAATATTGTAATTAAATCATTTTAATGTATTAGTTATATTATCACTTCACGTTCCTGCTTATCGGTTACTAATATGATTTTACAATAAACTTCTTATTTGTCATGGTTTGTCTAACTTTATTGTTTCTATTGCCAATTTAATGCAATTTGAAAGAAAAAATCAGATTTTTATTGATATTTATATGATATGATTGATCTATATGAGTATAGTTTGCCCAGAATTTTAAAATGTTTTTGGCACTAAATAAGTTATCTAAAGCTCCGGAAGAGCAACTATTGTTATATAGAGGAACAAAGTTTATATTGAGAGTGCATTAGAGCTCATAGAAATTTATTGAGTTTTAAACTATGAGCCCAGAAGAGCCATAGTATGATGTACTTTAACTAAGAATCCAGAAGATTCATAGTAAAAATGAACATAGAACATGAATTATTTATTTATCTTTTCAATCAAATTATCATTGTAAAATGAGATACAATACCATGTGTATTCTACAACCATTATTCATTGTAAATTGGTTGATAAATTTATTTATTATTGAGATATTTCCTGAAGCAAATATTTCATCTAAGTTGTGATCTTTTATCAAAGTATGATTAAATTGTCCCAGAAGGACATGATGGAATATTTGAAATTGTATTCTCCGGCAGAGATCTCTGAAATCCCAAACAATGTTTATGATGATGTGGTGGAAATCACACGTGAGGGGAAGAATATTGAGAATTCAAGTGTGATTTAAAGTCTCTCTCTTATTTCCCCCAACTATTGGTATCAAAGTAGGACGATAAAATGAGGAAATATAAAAATCCCTGAAGGATTCAAATTGCGAGAAAATATTATCTGAAATACTAAAGTATCATTTTATCTAAGACAGTTCTACATTTGAAAAAGCGAATATAATTGGCATGACCGGTTAGACCATCCCGAGTCTTATGATGCAATCAAAAAGTATGAACATTCTTCAATATAATGAATTATCAGATGTTGTTCTCAAAGCCAATAAAAGGCGAAATAAAGGGTTTGAAATTCCCATTATTTGATATGATACATGTGCATAAATCCAATATTTTTGTTGGCCAATTGGATATGAGATAAGTTTATCGATGCATCGACTAAATGACCAAGTAAATGTGTCACCAACCTTGATCAAGTTGGTGTGTGACATTATTTTGAATGTCAAGTTGTGCATGTTCATATTTAGAATGGTCTCGGAAAGATATTTAGCTAAATGCTTTATATTTATAGCCGGACAATTATTATGAGAACAAATGTCCTTACTTGGACATGTTACTTTGCTAGTAGTAACATCTATGTGCATCAAGCCAATGAATTATTAAAATTCTCCCCATTACAATTTGTTCGTGGTCAGGAACTTAATATCTCTCATCTAAGAATTTTTTATGTGAACTATATGTTCTCCATTGTCCAGCAGACAATGTTAGAGGAAACTATAGAAAAATGAGATTATGTAATGAATTTGAGTCTTTGCCATAAGATATTTCATATCTTGTTATTAGTTATCGGCATTAGGGGGAGAAAAAATATAAGCAGCTCTGAAATATTTGTATAGAATGCATTCAAATACTCGCACACAACAATGTGAACTTGAAGTTCAAAATAGGCATTCTCTGACCTAAAAGAGGTTTCTAAATTCCTCTATGCTGCAAATGTCCTTTTCTATTGAAATTTTAATAGGCTAAAGCATGCCTAAAACTTGGTTCCAAAGATAAAACTTAGAGAAGGAAGATGGTCTTATTGGTGAGAAAAATAATCATGAAAAGTGTAGAGATTGCAAAATGTTTATACCTCCCGAAGAGGTTCAGGTACCTGTCATTTCTGATAATAAAGAGATCTCAATCAATTATATCTCTACAACTTAAAACAAAGAACCAAGAACTTGAAAAATTGTCGACAAATGAGATAGCGCTAATTAAATATTATATGTGCGAGAACATTGAACCCAAATTAAGGGTTGTGGTTAGCCAAAATATAAAGAAGCAATTCATTTGCAAAATATAATGGTTTTTGGATTTGAAGTCTATGCCCTGAAGGTATAAATCCAATAAGGCATATATGAGCCGTCATATTCAAGTGAAATGAGAAATATTCACTTGAATTGAAATCAAAATGTTTTCTTATTTTAGTAACACAAAAAAGACTCACTTTATTAGAAAATTGTGTTACAATATATTTACATGGCTCACTTGTTGTTAGTGAGGATTATATGAAATTCCTTAAAGGAATTAATTTGCATGAGGCATGCAATTAAAAATATTAAAGAGATGACTTAATAAAATGAATAAATCTCTTTGTATATGCATACAATCAAAATGCATGTTGTATAAGATTTTAGTGAATATTTCCAAATGAGAAATATGAGAATGACGTTTGTCCATCATTGAAAATGGATTTGTTATAATTGATTTTTTTATGATGATAATATAAACTTGACCCGTACTCCTGAAGAGTTTTCGAAATCCATTGATTAAAGAAAAGTTTGAAATGAAATATGTTGGATGGTCAAAGTTTATTTTGAATTGCAAATTTAGTATTTCAATGAGGTTTTATGCACCAAGACACTCATATGAAATATGTTAGAATGAAACAAACTAAACACATTTTATATGAAAATATATAATTTGTGTATCAATGTCACTTGATGTGAACAAATGTTATCATACGTCTCAAGAAAATGATGACTTACTTGAATTGGTCCTGAAGTACCAAATTTTAATTCAAAAGGAGACAAACACATTGTTGACGTATTATTTGTTATTATATATATTTTTTGTTATTTTGAGATATGCAGGTTATTTGTATAATACAAACTATATGTTTACATGAGTAAATACAGTCACTCATGAAGATCTGTGAAACTAACTACAATAACAATCTTATGAAATAAAATGACGAGGAAAGTTTTGAACTACATGAGATAATCAAGAATGTGATTTGGTTCAACTACGAGATCCATCAGATACAAGAGATTTGTGAATTTTCGTCAAAGGGCTCTTGCAACAATTCAGTATGAAGATAATGTCGCACAAAATGAAAATGTGGAGAAGCGTACGATAAAGAAGATATGATAGATTTTTCTATGAAGTCAACTTCAAGTAAAGCTTTTGAGAAACTAATATAGAAGATTATTCGGTTTTCTTCACCTCATATATAATTGTCTTTATGAGGGGGAGACACAAATATGTTCTGCACTCTTTTTCCCTTCACCATGGTTTTATCCCACTGGGTTTTCCTGGTAAGGTTTTTAATGAGGCAGTTCACACACAAAGGATAATGTACTCTTTTTCCTTCACTACGATTTTTTTCCAATGGGTTTTATCTAGTAAGGTTTTAATGAGGCATATCCTCAATGGACATTCAAGGGGGAGTGTTATGAATAATATTGATTATTGAGTGAATGTCCATTAATGAGTTGTCTCCTACTCTTGTCCTATAAATAGGACCATCATCCTCTTGTATTTTATACACCTGAAAGTCATAATAAGAATATACTTTCATTCTCTCTATCTCTCATATCTTGCTATTCTATTTTATTCACAACAAAAAGCACGTTTTGGTTGAATGGAAAAAAAAGTAAGCTGCTTTATTATCCTCTTTATTTGTATCATATCATCATGTCTGCATTTCCTTTTCTTTTTTCTTTTTTTTGAGAGAGAGATGTACAATAATACTATTTGTTTTCTACTTCATGTTTACTAAAAAAAATTTAGGTCGTTTCTAGATTATCCTTAAAAATAATGATAGTTTACCAACCATTGATAAAAATTAATTTTGATTATGTCATCTTATTTTTTAGAAATATGAAGTAAATATTAATTAGGCATGTATATTTAATGTCATTTCATATTTAAAATTTAGTTTATTGTTAATTTTATTAAATATTACAAATTCAACTTGTTAGCTTATCTATTATTTGCTATAAATTATTTTATAAGCTATCTGTTATTATTTGTCGAGCAAAGCCTATAAATTTTGTAAGAAATCAAATAGATATTTTTAGTTTCTAGGTATTTAAACAAAAGGTTATTTTGTATATATGTTTATCATAATAAAATAAAAAATATATAAATTCTTTTTTTGGAGAAACTTCTACAACAATTTTTTTCTTGTCAAGTAGCCTAGTGACTTAGAAATTTAAAATAGATAAGTAGGATGATCGAAATTTAACCTTATTCTCTTGTATATATAATGTAATGTCCTACTAATCAAGCTAAACTCACAAGACAAATAAAACAACTTTTTTTCTGTTAAGGTACTTCTTGTTTGAAATGTCTATGTTTTTTAGATACTATATTTTAAAAAACATTTTTAACAAATAGATAAAAACTTATAAAATTTATGATTTTGATTTAATTAACCGACACCCTTAAGGTAAAAATTATATATGCAATATCCATTGAATTAACAAAAGTATATCTACTATAACAACTTTTTTATAAAATCTAAATATATATTTAAAGAAACACGCACACACTGAACCCTTCTACTTTAAAGAATAATATTAATACTGGCGTAAATAAAATCTATCATGACAACAAGAAATCAACGTTATGACCTTTAAGTGTTAGAGCCTCGACAAAGGAGTTTGTTTTACGATTAATGTAATTAACCTAAATAGTTCAACTTCGGAGGTGGATAAGAGACTGAATCTCATGAAGGAAGAGGTTGAAAATGAAAGATAGAAGTAAACTAATTGTGAATCATGTTGACAATATGATTGAATTGGTTTTTCAGATGACATTAGTTAGGTGCATTTCTCTAGCTATGTAACAACCAAATAAAATACCCAATAACTCGGCAAATAAGACATTTCATATTTCAAGGTTACATAAAAAATCCTTCGCAAAGTGACTAGATGATCTCTATTGAGTATGCCCCAAGCTGATTGACCATGGATGTAGAAGCCATCAATGTTAATTTTACAAAACTAGCAGGAGGCTTTATCCATTGGGCTATGTTTGGATTGGTGGAAAGTGATGGAATGAAGTGGGATAGAGTGATATTCCATTGTTTGGTTTTGTAAAAAATGAATGGAATGGAATGGAGTATGTGGGAATCCATTCCATCCAATTCCACTCATTCATTCGATTTTTTGGAGATTGGTTGTTTTGCAGGTCTGTGGGCGTTTTCTTCATGTTTCTTTGCTAATTCTTGATAGTGATTGTAGACTTTATAAATAAAAATTGTTTGATTTGTTTGTATATGAATCTATAATTGAAGTTAGTTTTATTTTTTGACTTGTTACTGATGATCAATAAAGCCAACCAAATATGTGAAATTGTTTCAAATGATGATTGTTCAAAATATTTGTTAGATAAAGGTTAAAATTGGAATAAACAATTATTATTCATTCCTTTCCGTTCACTTCCCAAATGATGGAGTGATAATTTTGTTCCATTCCATCATTGAATATCCAAACAATGAAATGGAATTTGTGTTCCATTCCGTCCCGCTCCACTCCATTCCATCAAGGTTGTCAGAATCGAGATTTTCCGTTAACTCTTTTTGCCTAGGTAAAATTGAAACGTAAAATCGTCGATTTTATCTCATATTAAAATAATATTAATTAATATACATAACATGTATATACGCTTATATAATACTATAATGCATTAATAATTTAAAATTTCAAAGCTAAAATATACTAAATCACCATAATAAAATGTAATATTCATAAAAATTGTTTTTTTATTTAAAAATTGTCAATTTTTTAATTTTTTTTAAAAAAGGTAAAATCGTCTCAAAGAGTTAAAACCAAGGATTTTACACGATTTCGCTATGATTTTACACGATTTTAGAGATTTTACTACGAGTTAAATCGTGTAAAATCGTTTCAGATCACGATTTTACCAGCGATTTAACTCGTTTTTGCTACCTAGAAACGTAAAAACTATGGTTTTTACGTTTTAAATCGCGATTTTAACAACCTTGCATTTCATTATGTTCCATTCCGCTCCGTTCCATTCTGTACCATCAATCTAAAGAGAGCCTTAAATTTTGTATCTAGATATACTCTGATTTCATGATGCAAAAATACAATTTGTCTTCTTTTTAATATTTGTCTTCGGAGTTAATATGTCATATTAACAACCTTAAAAGTAATTTGGCTATCAAGTTGCCTTTGTAAAGACGACTAAGTTCTTAGAGCACCCACATCCATGAGTGGTATAAATGGGTCCCATATAATATTTTATATTATTTTATACTTTCCAACTATTTAAACCACTCAACCATACTTTCTAAATATCCATACCACTCATCCAAAATTCTAATATAGGTCCCACAAAATTCACAATATAATTTCAATTTTCAATTTATAGTTTATATTAATATATAAAATGTATAATTGATTCAAATTTAGACTAAAAATAGATGAAAAATTGTGATAGATTAAAATGGTTGATCACTTATTTATTCTCAAATTAAATTTATAATAAATAAAAGCTCTTGTAAAAAAATCAAATAAAAGCTTGTGAAAAAAATTACTGAAGTAGTCTAACGTAATAATATGCAACTGTAACATTTCTTTAAGTTGATTTTGCATTTATTTTAATTAAAAAATTGCTGTGATGTAATTGTTAGATATATTATGACTTTGTTATTGGGCTTTTATGGTAGTTAGATTAGTCTATTAGGTATTATTATATATTTTCTTTGTAATCCTTATTTTGTTAAACAATGTTATTCAGATATTATTGAAACCTAGCCGTCTCTTTGTATTTCTATATTTTGGTATCTCTGTTTCTAATAGTAATAAATAATTGGAAAGATACGGTGGTACAAAATTGAAACGGTTCCAAGTAATGCCACAGCAAAACAACTCAAACATTCCAACCACTCTGACAGTGGTGACAATACTTGGCAAAGCAACAAGTTTGAATACACCGATATTTATGCTCCTACGGTTCTTAGAGCACAATTATCTGGAGTGTCTTTTGCCAAGTATTACCATGCTGTCAGAGTGGTAGGGATATGTGAGTTGATTTGCTGTGGCATAATTTGGAAACGTCTCCATTTTACACTATAGTGTCTTTCCAATATTGCAACAGTTTTTTTAATTAAAATAATTGCAAAATGACATTTTCAACTTAAAAAAAATGTTATATTGTGAATTTTGTGGGGTATATGCTAGAGTTTTGAATGAGTTGTGTGAATATTTAAAAAATATGGTTAAATTGTTTAAATAGTTGAAAAATATAAAATAATTTAAAATATTATGTGAGACCCATTTATACCTCTCACATGAGTGACATAAATGTGGATGCTTTTATTATTGTTTATGAGAAAAATAATAATATTCGTTTTGGTACCATTATCCGGAATCAAATAACCTTAAGCCACCTCAATATCATGAGGTCTGAAATCTAATGTAATGTCGTGATATTACTTTTTAGGCTGGGCAGAATCAAACCTGATCGATGAAATTTGCTCTTCAATTATTGCAATATTTGGTCTAAAGTCAATTATATATCCTTTTAAGCCCAAATTCAACCTTTTGAAAAAGGGTAAATAAATAAGTGGTGTTTTATAATATGTCTCTCTCTTCCTTTTCACTAATTAGTGCTAGCTGAAATGGAATATTGATCAAGTTGTTTAGTGGAACAGTGTATTACTAGTAAGTGGCAACATGCCATAATCTCTTTTTCTACAAACCATAAGCACTTTTTACAAGCCATGATTACATATAAAATAAATTATAGAAGAGTTTAATTAACACTTATTGGATGTCTTGTGTGTGTATGAATGACTTGGTTCCATGAACTGGCATGGCCCTATTATGCATGATGATGGATTATTGTTTATGGCATGAGTCAAAATAGTTGGATTTTTGTTAATGATTAAATCACGAAAATGAAATGTTACTAGTATTTTTTATTTTTCATAGATGATGATGATATTAAGTATGCGACACACGTGCATATCATCACAAAGTGGTACCCAAAGTATGTCAACCCTGTTGACAATAGTGCCTGCCAGCAGTAGATCTCATCACATGCATTGGATTTTTACCTTTACTTTCCATTAATTAATATCCTTACTTTTTATTACTTTTTATTTACTTCTTGCTTTTAAATTAAAAATTCTTTTTTCAATTTTTTTATTAATTGAAAACTAATCTTCCAAACAATTCATTCTTTAGTGAAGTTCATTAACTATTTGAGTCTAATGATTTAGTTAGTCACTCACTCCAATTTTATATATAAGTAAAATTTAATTTTTTAGGTTTATTAAAAAAAATAATGTATATTATTGACCAAATATATTACTTTTTTTAATAAATCTAAAAAGTTAAATTTTATTTATATATAAAATCGGATGAAGTATTTTTTCCATTTTACGGTATACTATAAAGTAACAAATACTATTCAAAATAAAATTCACATATATATATATATATATATATATATAATATAATTATGAAATTTTGAATATGAATTTAGACAAAGATGTGCCAAATAATTTCGAAATTTTAGTTCAATTAAGAATTTTAAAATTATTTGGCACATGTTTGTTTTTTCTGTATGAATAATTTAAAATTTGAATTTTTACTCCAAATATAATTTTACACACAAATTTATTTAAAATATAAACAATTTCATGTTGAACTCAATTTTAACTGAAATAAACTATATTATTAAAAGTAAAAAATGAATTATATTAACTTCATTTCTAAATGTAAGACCTTTTTATTTCTCTATGATATCTTTTTATATGATTCTATTTAAATTTGTAAGGATATTAATGATTTTTTTTTTATCAATATACTCATAACTATGGTGCATCGTTTTCTATAGTAATCTATAATAAACTCTCTAAAGAAATTGTAAAATTAATATTAATTATCAATAAATTTAATATAACAATCAACTTTCTTAATTTTTATAATATTTTTTTAAAAAATTATATTTAAGAAGGAGATAGTAAATCTAATCAAGATCCATTTTCCTCATTCTAGAACTAAGCACATTCTACTACTATTTAGGAGGTTGACTAAAATACATGTCCCAAATGTTAGGCGTGCTAGGTCAATAATAATGTCCTAAATACATACTAGAGCACTATTTAGTTATAGATTTTCAAAAGCAACCAAATCAAGTTTTGTGTTATGTCAAAGTGGTTGGTTAGGTTAAAAAAAAAAGGAGGAGGAGGAGAAGGTCCCCTTCTTTTCCTTGAATAGTGTGTCAGACCATTTTAGTATAGTTAATAGTTTCATGCAATTGCATTGCATTTTGAAGTTTAAGTTTATGGTAGCAACTAGCAAGTGAGATAATTATTTTTATTATGTATAAGATTGTTTTAATTATTGGCTTAATAAATTCTATTATTAAAACAAATGAGATGTGATATATTGATTATTAAGTTGTAATATTTATTGATTCAATGGTAAAAATAAATTTATATATATAAATTTTTTGTATTTATGCTCTTTCATTCTTCAAAGCTCCCTCATGTATAATCTCTTATTTTGAATCTCTATTGAATAATTTTTTTTGGGGGGAGGGGAGGATGTTAGGAAAACCTCTTGGATTAGGTGAAAAACCATTTGTTCAGGCAAGAAGTATGGAAGGCTAGGGGTTCGGCAGTTGAGGGAGTTTAATACTGCTCTTTTAGATAAGTGGTGCTGGAGGATGCTAGTTGACAGAGGGAGCTTGTGATTCAGAGTGTTGGCAACACGTTATTGGGTGGAGAGAGGGTGGGAGTCGGGGGTCTTCCTGGTGGAGGGAGTTGGGGAGGATTCACGATGGTGTTGGAGATTTAGGTGGAGGGTGGTTCAGGGAGAGTGTGCAGAAAAAGATGAGGGACGATACTGATACTTTATTCTAGACCGATACCTGGTTGGAGGGGATGCCCTTGTGTAACAGGTTTAGGCGTTTGTTTGAGCTGGAGGTGGATCAGTCGAGCACAGCGGCAAAGATATGTTCTTTAGGGTGGGAGGCTGTAGGGGAGGTTTGGGTGTGGCAGAGACAATTGTGGGCGTGGGAGGAGGAGTTGTTGAGGGAGTGTCGGACTTTACTACACAATTTCCTTTTGGAGGCTTAGTCACCCGATTTGTGGCAGTGGCAGCCAGATCCGAACGGAGGGTACTCAGTCCGCGGCGCCTACCAACTCTTGACTTCACAACAGCATGTCCCTACAGCGGCTTCTGTGAATCTTATTTGGCACAAACAGGTACCCTGGAAGGTGTCGGTGTTTGCTTGGAGACTCTTGCGTGACCAGTTGCAAACAAAAGCAAACTTGGTGACCCAAGGTATCATCGATTCAACAGCTCACTGTTGTCCGATTGTGGCAGGGTCAGGTCAGCTCAGCATCCTTTCATTGACTGCAGTACCTCTGGCTCCCCTTGGTCGTTGGTTCGGTCTTGGATTGGCTTTTCATCGGTGGATCCTCATACCATATCAGATCGATCATTTTCTGCAGTTCACCCATTCTCTAGGTGATCTTCGCGCGAGGCGCTCCTTCTTACTGCTCATTTTGCTATTATGTGTGTGGGTCGTCTGGAACGAGATGAATCATCGGTTGTTTCGGAACTCAACAATGTCCATGTCTCAGTTGCTGGAAAAGGTCAAACTCCACTCTTTCTGGTGGCTAAAGGCACAAAACATTACTCTAGTTTCAAATCATCATAGATGGTGATCGAGTCTGCTCACTTGTATGGACATTGACTGACTTAGTTATTCATATTGTAATTTCCTTTGGATATTTTGTAACCTTCTTTAGTCTATTTTGACACACTTTGTATTGAGAGGAATCTTTATTTAATAATATATCTCATTTTGGCTTGTTAAAAGAAAATTGTATTTTACATATTAAACAAAATTTCATGAATTTAATGCCTTAAGTTTTAAGAAAAAATGAAGTGTTAATCTTCACTTATACCATAACTAGTAGTTCAATATATTGATCTAACCTAATAAAATTTCATGGAAGTGGGCCAACAAAAACAAAAGATTGAGATATATTCATCAAATTATTCAAGAAGAAGATATTATTGTGACAATGGATAAACTATTGTTTTGTCTTATTAATTTATATTGTAGAAATGTCTTTTTTTCGAAGACATTTTTTTTCAGTTTTGCTTTGTGTTTTCGTTTTCGTTCTTTTTCTTTTTCTTTTTATTCTTAATAACAAAAATAATTTGTTTATTGAAGAGTTTAGTTCTCAATATTATTTGAGTTTAGCTAATTTAAATATATTAACAAAGTAATTAATTCTACACATACATGCAGGGACGGATCTATGTTGTGGCCTAATGTGGCCATGGCCACACCAAAGTTTGCAACTTTTTCTATACACATATGCCTATATATATATAGACCAGATACATCTGTTATTTAATGAATCTAAAAAGTACATTTTTGCTTATATTTGTGGCCGGAGGGAATACTTAGTTAAATATATTTTATCCATGTGAACTTAACTTAATTGGTTGAGACATCGTATATATTATTCAGGAGTTGGAGTTTGAACTTTGGACACTCTACTTATTAACTTTTAAGGTGAAATTTCTAGTAACTGGACTAACAGACAAAAAAAGTTAAATATGTTTTTGGTCTCTATAAAATAGTGAAATTTTACATTTAGTCTTTACATAATTTTTATTAAATTTTAATCCTTAAAAAATTATCATGCACTCAATTTTGACCTTTACTTTTGATTAAACTTGTATTTTTTAATGATTATTTCGTAGGCATATTTACAAAATAATTCGGCTAAAAAAAGAAAAAAAGAACACAAAATATTTGATTATGGGTCATAATTTTCATTACTTTTATCTTGAATTGTTGTCATTTTAAAAAGTTATATTTAAATACATATATCATGTCAAAAAATGATAAATAAAAGAGAAGTACAATTATTTAGTGTTGTAAATTTTCAATTGCATGAGTTTAATGTTAAATAAATATGGTGAAGAGAATACTAAACTTTTAATATTCCCTCTATCTCTAATATTTTATTTTTTTAGCTTTTTATTTTTGTCACAAAATTTTAGGTCTTTTAAAAAACCAAGGTACAGTTAATGATATTTTACCCTTTGTTCCTTTATAAAAACTAAAACCATCTATTAAATAAATTTTTTAAATAAAAAGTAAGAGTTGAAATAACATAACATTTTAATATTTATTATTTTTTAATCTATGTGTAAAACTAAAATAACCAAAGATTTGAGACAGGGTAGAGTATATGTTTCATACTTGAATTCAACGTCATTATTTAAAAAAATTTATGCTAATTAATTTTGGCCTCACCAAAAATACTATCCTAGATCCGTCCCTGCATACATGCTTAACAATTAATTTTCTTACACGTGATTGAAAGACATGATAGTTTGAGATGATGAAATTGGGAAAATTGAAAACTAAAGTTTTCTTGTGTGATTTTTTGTGGTTGAAAAGTGACTGGGATAAAATATGTAGTACAAAAAAAAAAACTGGAATAAACTATGTTTTTGTGGGGAAACTCTTTTCTTTTTTTCGTTTTTTTTACTAAAGGATTAGGGGGAAACTCGGATTTGAAACCAAATGTTTATTTTTTATTTACATAAAGGATTAACCTCTCCTCTTTGTACTTGTACTGACTTGAGCGTCGGAGCACATGCAAGTACAAACCCCCCTCCGTTGATCTTCATCGTCCACGACGTGCAGCTGACCATCAATTCAACCTTCTGATCAAGGTAAAGATAACTTATAATAACTAGTTTTGAGACCCGTGCATCGCACGGGTCTATTGACTTTTATTAATAAAATATTATTAAAATATAAATTAAATCAATGTGTTCTTTTTTGTAAAATTTATTAAATTAATAATTTTTTTTAAAGGAATTGTTATGTGTATGATTTTTGTGTAATAAATTATAATTAATAATAACAAATATTTATTATTCAATTCCTTTTTTTATTAAATCAACTATCCCGTGTATGATTAAAAAATTTTAATTAAAGTAATTGTCCCGTGTATGAATTTTTTATTCAATTCCTTTTATGTATTAGTGATAAATATTTTATCTTGTGTTTTTTTAATATTTATTATTGATGAAAATTCATTCTTCTGTTGTTTAAAAAAAATTATTTGTGAAAACTCTTGTCCATTGTTTTTTTTTTTATATTTAATATTGATATTATACTAAAATATAAAATTAATTTATAATAAAATATTTAGAAAAATGTTATAAAATATTTTTAAAATATAAGTTACGCCATTGTTCTCATTCTTTTAAAATTTATTAAATTAATATTTCTTGATTAAAGCAATTGTCCCGTGTATGATTTTTGTGTAATAAATTAAAATTAAAATTAATAAATATTTATTATTCAATTCCTCTTTTTTATTAAAGCAATTGTCCCGTGTTAATTCGTAAGTTTTTTTGACGCATGTTAATTCATAATTTTTCACTAACAAAAATTATATCTTTATAAACTTTTTTCATAAATTACCTTATAAAACTTATAATAAGTCAATCCAAATGAGTTCATTTTGTGTAATAAATTAAAATTAATAAATATTTATTATTCAATTCCTTTTTTTTATTAAAACAATTGTCCCGTGTATCATTAAATTTTTTTATTAAAGCAATTGTCCCGTGTAAATTCGTAAGTTTTCACTAACAAAATTTTTATCTTTATAAACATTTTTCATAAACTACCTTATAAAACTTATAATAAGTCAATCCAAATGGGTTCATTGTATTTTTATTTCTATTTTTATGTTCTTTTATTTTTAAGCTCATAAATAAGTATCTTCTTTTATTTGGTTCTTCTATTTTTATTTTTTATATATACGTTGTTATATGTTAGATTGAGTTATCATTCATGATTCAAAAAAAAAAAATTTACTATTTTTTCATTTAAAAAAAAAGTTTGCACTATTTTTTTATGTGTATCTTATATATTGATTTTTGTTCCTATTTTTATGCGTAAATTTTGTTTATTTAATTTTTTTTGTTAAATATATTTGATTAATATTTTTTTTAGAGGTTGTTTCCGATGCTAGTTTTATGGGAATATTTATTTATGCTTGTTTTTTTTTCTTCCTATTTTTGTTTTGTATATTTTTTTTTTTAGTTTAGAGTTAAAATTACATTTAAGGGCATAAACTCTAAAATATTATTAAACTTGATTGGACAAATTTAGTATTTTAGTAGTAGTTTTTTTTAATATATTGTAAGTAGATGATGAAGTCTCCTATTAAATCTTTCCTTGAACGATGCAAATTATTTGTCCTGCTTAATATTCTTCCAAGATTATGAAAATCAATATATTCTTTGTCAATGTATCACACATTCACACTGGCATCTCAAAAATGGCATTGAATGGTCAAAATCTAGAACATGGAAAATTGAATTTTTCAGCATTAAAAAACAAGGATTTATTAATTAGAAGAAAATTCATATACTAATCTCACAAATTGGAGTAAGCAATATGCAAATTTTTGCATACACATTTGATTTGATTAATTTATAGAAAAAATAAAACTCATGTAGGAAAACTATGATGAATATATAATATACTTTTTTTTTTGTGTTTGCAAGGTGTACATGTATCACCGATCTTCCAGACCATCATGATTTGTAAGCTTTAATATAATATAGTAGTATTATATAATATTAATATAGTTGGTTAAAAAAATAAATGTAGATATTGTCAATATTTTAAATTTTACATATGTAACAGATAATATTATAATCTGATTTGATTGAATTTCTTGGTAAATTAAATTTATTCTAAAGTGTATAACAATTTTTTTTTCAAGAATAACAATTAATTTTATAACATACTAATAATAAAGTGGTTGAACTCACATGTTTTATGAAAAAATCTAATTAAAAATGAATTGTTCGGAGACTCAAAATATGAATTTCAATTGAAATGAATTTTAATAAGATTTTACTTATCTTTCAACCGAACTTTTAGTTACAATGATCTCTTCATCTAAAAATGGTAGGGTCAAGAGTTAAGTCTCTTAATATTTTGAGAATTTGGAAAAATTGAACGATAAAAGATGATAAAATGAGTGCAAGTTAGTCTAATAGAGCTCTTTTATAAGATAATAAAATTAAAGAGGTGCTCTTTTATAGAGTTATTATTAGAAGATTAATTATCTTTTTTTTTTTATGGATAGAAGATTAATTATCTAATCACCTATTAGTTGGGATGTGTTAATTGCCACTTTTATGTACTTTAGGCCCTTAAAAAAAAACTAACCACCTAATAACAAATTCACAACTAATTGAAACTCTAATAAGTAAAATTTACTATTCTCAACAAAGACCAAAAATTAAGACCAAACAAGAAGAGGACTTATATTCTTGGTGGAAGTGTTTGGTATGCTTACAAATTTTCAAAACATGTAACATTTATTGGTAGCAAGGTAGAAGTGTTTGGTTTGCTTACAACTTACAAGAGGACCTATATTCTTGGCGGCAAACAAGAAGATATTGATTTTAATTATGAAACAAATGTTCAAAACATGTAACATTTATTTTATGTTGCTATTCCAAACATGTAACATTTGTGATGCAATGAGTCCCCGTTGGTAATTGGTAACAAAACCTGATTTATGTACCTAAAAATAAAATAAAATACTATTTCAAATGAGTGGAAATTTGCAGAGAATATATTGCTTTAGTGGATTATTATTTATTACAGTACAATGAATTTGTTGTGGCCACTATTTGAAAATGAGGATCCCTTTGAAATTTGGTGCATTATGCCTTATACAGCATATCTATGGAATAGTTCACAACATATATATATATATATATATCAATGCCTAGTGGCTTTGTTTGAAATACTAATCAAAATGCTTTTGAAAATGTATTGGAGAGGAATCATGTCAAAAGGATTTTTATGCTTGCACTACTCTATGTATATATTGGTCTTCCATCAAAGAATCTCTATATAAGCCATGATAATTTTTAGTGCACTAAGCCAAATTAAATAGCATCCATAATTCCACATATATGTATATTAAAAGTCAAAACCAAAATTAATGATACTTAGTTAGTAGCTTTTGAGTGGTGATGCCTATTCCCATTAACTTTATTCTCTTAAAAGACCAAACTTTTTTAAGATAAAAGAAAAAAAATTGGCCAATCTTTCTAGTATGTAAAAAAAGTTATTCCTCTCCCCCACAAAAAAACATCAATAAGGAACAAAGAAAGTGACTACTTTTTCAATTCACACACTCCCTCCTTTTGAGGGCACACACATGACTCACTCACTAACACATTACATAATGAAGAGCGTATATATTGTATTTTGTGTTCAAGAGAGAGTGTGTGTTTATGTCATGAGTAGAACTTCTTCTTAGCAATGAGTGGTGAATTCCATTAAGAGAGAATCCTCATCACAAATTACCTTTGTGGGGAGAGGGGGATAGGATTCCCTTTAGCTTACCTCCAAAATTGCCAGACTTTATGGCTAAGTCAACGAGAAAGCTATACTTTTTTAGTGTGCTAGGGAACCTCTACTCTCATGGTGCTTCCCACTTTTGTAATTATTCAAGACAGTATAAGATACTATACTTATGTCTTTTTAAATAAATTACTTCCACAAAAATTATAAGAGTGATTAGACAAATTGATTCTCAATATTATAAACATAGGTTAAATAATTTTTCATTTTTGAGAATTGATAAATATATATGACTATATGTACCCTAAAAAATGTAAAATGTCTTTCATAATATTCTTTACGTTAACTTTTGTTATTAGAGATTATGACGTGTCACAAGTCACCTTAATCGAACATGTTATATTACATGTTGATCAATATTAATTTAATATGGTCTAATTTACTTTGACATTCGGCCATCTCATAGATAAATATGTTAGTAATTGCAATTGTTCATGGACTAATTAGTAATAAATTGATATAGAATCAACGTGAATAAGTCACATATTCAGTTAATGTTTCATATCATACTATTTTAACCAACATTTTATAATTTTAGGATGTCCTTTACAATTAGTGATTTTAAATTCAAATTCAACCTTAAAAATATAGAAGCATTAGTATTGGAGGATGAATTTTCAACTTTTTGGCGCTAATCCTTCCCTAATGGAAGCATGTTTAAACTCATCATGAAAGAATATATGCTTAAATTCATTTTCAACTCTAAATATTGTGATTATACATTTTTCTCTTTCGTATGAAATTGGTCAACTATGTCAATTATTTTGAGCGAAGGGAGTAGTTATAGATAATATTAAAAGAATTGCAAGTAATTAACACAACAATTATCTACAAAAGAAAACAGCCAACCAACATTGGTTATTGTTAATTATGATGTCACATGTACTAACATTGATAATCAAACAAGTCAAACCTAATCCATATATTCTTGGGGGTCCTCATGTCCAAAATCATTATCCTAGATTGAGCAAATGCAAGTCTTTTTCTCACCTTTCTTTTTCTTTATTATTTTTTTCTTTTTCATACTTTAGTTTATGCTAGCTAGCTTACATTGTTTGCTTGATTTATCTATTTCTATACATAACATAACTGCACCTCAAACACATCAAAAGCCTGTCATGACCCATAACATGGGAAGGTTCATGCAAATCTTTAGCAGAGAAGTCCCATTGGGCCTCTATATTTATTTTCATGTTGGAGTGAATTTATTTTCATGTAGTTTACTATACCTTTCTTCTTTTCCCTTTTGCTAGTTAATATTGAGGAGACTTTTTATTGATTGACATCATTGAGGATACCCTAGCATCCAACACTGCCTCAGAAAAATGGAGGAAGAAAATTAAAGAAAAAGACCCTTTTCAATAATAGTCTTTGACAAAGAAAAAGTGGAGAGATTCATTACAAAAAATGAAAAAAGGTTAAAATAGGATAGATATAATTTGTATGTTTTATTTTTTATAAAACTTTTCAACAAACGCACCTTAAAAAACTTGAAAACTTTTCACTAAAGAACTATATATTTTTTTCTTTCAATTATATAAACTAGTCTATTTTGTTTTTATTTGATTTCCCCTATGGTTTTTACAAGGATATGTAAAGGAGGAAAAATGAATGATTATACTTGGATACAGTGGCGTCTCCAGGAATCTGGAGCAGGGGGTTCAGACTATTTTAGAAAAATTTTGCTTCAAAATATTTTTATATTCTAGTTAGCAATTGTTTTTCTGAATGGGAAAATTTTATTGAAAACGACTTTAAATTACTAAATAGTTTAAAAAAAATAGAAAATATTTTTAAAAAAATTATCCTAAGGTTAATATTTATAATTTCATACTATATAAAACATAAAACATCATAAGTCAATACATAAAAATTAGACTCGATAAGAATTGGTTCGACTAGAAACTAGACTTGAGTTTGACATAAACTCTTTTTTCAGCTCGAGTTCGAATCGTTTATAGTTTGCGAGCAGTTCAGTTCAGCTCATTAGGTTCAATTCATTTTCAACTTGAAACTAAAATCAAGAATTCGATATGATTTTTTTTCATTATATTTATTCTCCATTTTAAATTATATAAATTTTAAATTATTTTTGAAGTGTTATTTACAAATATATTTTTAAGTGTTATATATATAATCAAGTCAGCTCGTGAACCAAACAAGTCGAACTATATATAGCTCAAATTCAATTCATCTAATTAATCAACTTAATATTTAGCTTAAGTTCGACTCATTTGGTTCATGTACCAAGTTCAAAACCAAACAAGCCGAACTATATATAGTTCGAGTTCAACTCGTTTAATTAACAAACTTAATATTTAGCTTAAGTTCGACTCATTTGGTTCTTTAACCAAGTTCAAAACCAAACAAATCGAACTATATAGCTCAAGTTCAACTCGATTAATAAACTAACTTAATATTTAGCTTAAGTCCGACTCATTTGGTTCATGAACCAAGTTCAAAACCAAACAAGCCGAACTATATATAGCTCAAGTTCAGCTCATTTAATTAACGAACTTAATATTTAGCTTAAGTTTGACTCATTTAGTTCATGTACCAAGCAAGTTAAACGAATTAATTGTCAAATTGATCTCAAACTTTATTCGACTTGTTTAGATTTATTGTCAGACCTAGTAAAGAGAGAATAAAATTTGAAAATAAACAAGTTAAAATTGTTTTGAGTTTAATTGGGTCAGTGGTTCAATATAGAAAAATGAGGGGGTTCAAAATATAAATTATATAAGATTATACGTGTTTTTTTTTTAAGTCCAGGGGGTTCAGTTGAACCCCCTGGACTCTATGTGGCGACGCCACTGCTTGGATAATCTTTTGTTTTTATTTGTCATGTGTCTTGCCATCTGAATTTGATCTCACATGATCAGAAGTTGTGGCGAGTATGGTGATGGCGAAGCGAAGGTGTACCTGTAAGATACTTTGACGCTCAAATCAATATTTACGTAGAGTAAAAAGTTTGAGAGAGTAAGAATAGAATACATAACCCTTCTACATGAAAAGTATATATATAGTTTCTAGCGCGGAGCCAAGACCATTAATATGAGGGCGAATCTCGCGACCTCGATGTTAATGACTATCAGAATAACGGATTGAAAAGCCATGATTGGCAGTAAATTCCAATCATTCTAATGTCGTATGTTACAGAAATGCCAGCTTACGTGGCCATTGAGCAGGAACGTGTGACCTTGGACCAATGTGTTATTGGGCCAATCTCAACGCATGAATGGGCTGTGCTCGACACTGATTGGGCTTAGGCACTCTTGAACAAAATCCTCGCAAGAAAGAGAAAGAAAAGCTTATAAAAAAATAATGAGAAAGAGATCTTTCTTTTTTTAATTTTGTAATAAAAAGTGTATTTTATAAAAGAAGCACGCTTTCGAAAGTGTATTTTTAAAAATACACTATCAAAAATTTCCCGTAGTGTATTTTGAGCTATGAAGCATGGACACCTTTAGGAGGTGGCGTGTTGCGGTGTCCGACACGCGTCGGTGTCCCACACTTGTATGACACCCGTACGACACCTGTCGGAATAGTCAAACAAGTTTCACAAAAAAAATAATTTCTTTTCTTTGCTTTGACACTCTATAAAAGTTAAACATGTATTGAAACAATGTTATCAATGAAGAATTAAAGATATTAATTTTGATTAGAATATATTTAATTTTTTTAAATAATAAATCGATAAATAAAATCAAATTTTATCATATATATAGCGGTGTCAGTGTCCTATATTTTTCACATTATCGGTGTCGGAGTGTCCGTGTCGTGTCGCGGTATCCGTGTCAGAGTTTGTGCTTTCCTAGATTTTGAGCATATAAGATGGCGGATTGAGAAATTATCAATGTATAGGTGGTCACTAAACATTCTGAAACGTACTATTTCATAGCCCAATTCTTATCTTCATTTTCAGTCCAGCCCAGCCCAAATCATAGCCCAATTCTTAGCTACAAAATAATTACTGCATACATCCCAAATTACACATCTACCTCTACAAATTATTTGAAGTACCAAAATTACCCTTTATTGTAATAAATAAATAATTTGTCTATCGGAGAAGTCAAACTGAGTTTTTTGGTAAAATATCCATGCATTCACAAAAGAAGTTGGAAAATTAGATTTCCGATAAATTAGATATAATAATATCCCTTTATTCTAATAAATTAGATTTAAGTCTAACCATCTTTTAGGTATAATAACTTGCTAACGCACTCCTGTCTAGAAGTCCTAGCTCAACTGGCAAATGCCGGAATTGTTAGGCCGGATGTCATGACCCAGGTTTGAATCCGAGACCTTACAGTTGTGTGTGACTTTAATTTAAGTAGATTAACACTTCTTCTAAGACAAAAAAAAAAAAAAAAACTTGCTAACGCACTCCTTCTAAAACAAATCGTGAATGTATATTAGTTGTATCCCATGGTATTTGGTAGATTCTGAGGAAAAAAAAACTTTGGCAACAAAGTTTCTGTATATATTTTTGAATACTTATCTAAATGATGGGTTTTGTCTCTTCTATTTAGACACATTGTAAAAACCAAAAACATTGTTAGCAGCTAGGTACAACAAATAAAGCAAAAGGTGAACAAAGAATTCTGAGTTTATAGACTTTTTTTGAGTTTTGACCATCATACCCTTGTTTAGTTTGTTAAACCACTTTCCATTTTATCTCAACATGGATTACTCCATTCTTTGAATTAATTAGATGGTACTTATCATTAATGCGACCATTATGTACCACATCACTCAGGTTAATCTCCACATGCCCCAGGGATTCCTGCATATATCATAATAAAGAATATATTATTAATATCAAAATCAAACCAACTAAGATTAGACAAGATAACAACATGTCACAACCAATACAACCTAAATGTTATGTTAGTTGAGATCTACTATATGAGAGATCAAACCTAAGAAGCTCAGATACTTGATACGATACGGAAAAATGAAAGCTAACTAGAGATAATGCATTTCCGAAAACACATGAATAATATTCGAAAATATTCAATTTATTTTTAAAATGTACTTTCAAAACTTTCATAATGTTTTTTTAATATTTATGTTATTGGTGAAAATGGAAATAGGAAATGGGCGCTTCCACAAATGTATTCAGAGGAAATGACTAGTAAGTTGTATTTTAGAGAGAAATGAAATGTCACCTTTGACAGAAAACTGAAGTTTTTCCTCTTGCTTATGACTTCAATGTGTATCTTCTCATGTAGAGGAGGCT
Source organism: Trifolium repens (assembly GCA_030408175.1). Classification (NCBI taxonomy): domain Eukaryota; kingdom Viridiplantae; phylum Streptophyta; class Magnoliopsida; order Fabales; family Fabaceae; genus Trifolium; species Trifolium repens. The sequence continues at coordinate 56,167,231 of CP125836.1, read as the reverse complement.
CCTCTAGCATGAACTGGAATTCTTCGTTCCAACGCGGTTGACGTGTTTTCTTCATCATCTGCAAGAATTTAAATTCTTGAATAAATTTTTTCATGCAAACTAAATTTTAAATAATACTAACTCGGTTAGTCATGCATATGAAACGATATTATTGTAAACCTTTTTCAGAACAAAATAACTTTTATTCACTATGTAGAATGTAGCCGTTACACGAGCTTATATCCGACATTAGCTAATGTCAGACTCGTGTCTAAGTCACAAATATATAACATAGTCCGTGTTTGGTTTTGCGGTGATAAAAAATAATTTTGAATAAATTGATTCTGTAAAATTGATTTTGAGTCGCGTATATACTGAAGAGGAAATTGTACCTTTGTCCTTTTTCTTTCGCCTTTAAAGGTGAGAACTGCATATGGATTACTGTGATGATCCCCCTCAACCTCGTCAGCTTCCTGTATCACAACTGAAAGCAAACCTGCTCCTTCTTGGACCTCATCATCAGATACACTCTCAATTCCACTATCCTTTCTGACATATCCGTCTGAAGATCCACCGAATTTCATACTATCTTCTTTGAATGGAACAAAAGTCAAGTCCACCACAATTCGTCCTCTAAACTTCTTATTCGGAGTTTCATTGATATTTACGTCCTTAAGCAAATCAAGGGTAAATTCTTTATTCTCGTATGGCTTAAGAAGCTTTAGAGGGACTAACTGCATTCCCAGCTTGTCATGTGCACCGACCTGTGAAAATTATTATTAAAAAACGAATATCTAAGCATATGGAAACGAATCTCATACAAAACAACTCGCATAATCCATCTCAGATGAGGATGCCGTGCCGCTAATCAGTATTATTTGTTTTACACAGATAGCTTAACAATTAAGTTTTCACTTTTCTTTTCTAAACTTGAAAATAAATGGACAATGGCTTCATGAGGAGCGCTAGCAACACTCACTGTAACACTCTTTTGAACATTCACGCTCTTATCAAGTGAACTACATATGGGCCCGCCATTTTAGAATTGGGTCCCACAAAAAGTAGTGGGGCCCACATGTATTTCATAAGAGGTGAGTATAAAAAAGACGGTGTTAGAGCGGGTATTGCTAGCACTACTCAGGCTCCATATGATCCTCGTAAATGTTGAAAGGCGAAATCAAGACCAACCACAATTCATTCAAATATGACGACAATCTTACGAGCTGTCAACAGATGCTTTCAAGAAAGGTAGAGTGTTTGGTCAAGAGGAATACCTTGTCCCAATCATAGACTTGTAATTGAAGTACTTGAGATTGAGGGTCCTTCACAACAATCTTGAACTTCTCATTCCACTCAGGATTCAAATTCTTCCTCTTGATAGTAGTTTTCTTCGCCGGAAGTTTGTCTCCAGTAAGGCTCAGTTTGACATATGGATCAGAAGTTCCCAACAAATCCATTTTCAAAAGCTTGACTGCCCTCACCACATTCACATGTAATATTCCCACCGGCTTCTTTATTGCTACCCTGTAAAGGTGCGACGAAAATATGTTTAATTCAGACCAAATAGAAAGCTGTTGCGAAACTTCAACTTTGATGATACTAATTTGCAGTATATTAATATCAAATGCTATTGTATTAGATCATATGTTAAATAGTAGCATAAAAAAAGTAAGATATTCATATATCTAATCGCAGCTTTGTTTAATTCCAGCAATTATTCGTGACTGAAAAATATTAGATGCAAAATAAAAATTTACAAAGCTTATAAACCATAAAAATAAGTTCAGTGGCATATAGAACCCTATCGTTTAAATATTTTATAAAACTTACGTTGATTCATCAAGAACGGGAATTTCCAAGGTTTGAGGCCAAAGATATAGGCTTGCAACTTGTTTTTTTATTGTTTCCTGCGAGCAAGTGAAGCAGTTAGTTCTTCAAGTCTAAATAAACCATGAAATATCATGACAATTGAAAGTCCGGGGGGAAAATATGACGGCATTAAAGTAACAACGAGGATAACACTTTCTAGAATTGTATAGGTGAATGTAAACAATCAACAAATTCATCAAAGAACTGAATATTAAATGTGCATAAGATTGATAAATCTTTCAATTGCAGTTATATATCAACTACTAGCAAGGGAAAAAAAATGGCAGTACCTGAACAAATCTATAAAGACCAGGTATCGACATGATGTCCCCTCCTGATATCGCCATCCCGAAATCCACATGAGGCTGGACATTGAACATAATTATTTATCGGATAAAAAAGGATTTCTTCTGACTTCTTATATCATAAAAGCCAAGAAATAAAATTAGATTGAATGGAATATTTCCCTTACCTTCTCCATCAAAGACACTACAATCTTTGCAAAACATGGAAGCGTAGGCACCAAAGGTCTTAAAGTTATCCGCGGTGTCGTAAATATTTGTAAGTCTACCAACTGAAAAGAATCAAAATGAATTCCAGGAAGGGATGAGTCAATCTTGGAGGAAATTAAAAAAAAAAAAAAAACCATAATTTTTAATGTGACTCGAGGGGAAGGCTTATCTGACCTGAACTTTTATCTTCATAGACAGCACGTGCAACGTCAACACTATGTTTGGATTTCCAGCCCATTTGATAACTTGTTCCATGACCAATTCCTTTTCATTTGTTTCCAAAACTTTCATACCTGCAGAATTACAGCAGAAAACAGTGAAAAACAAATAAGATTAAGACTAGACCTTCACACCTTTAACTTACAAAATCATATATGTTGCAGAAAGTGTTAAGTGAAATTTAAATTACTGTATGAGGATTGATATGTTATATATGTATGATATATTCCTAAACATTTATTTTACGGCACATGTCAACGGGATTACATTATGTCAAATGTCAATCTCATTTCTAATTAGTATTTTCAGACAGTAATTTCATTCAATTCATTTGTTCATTTTCGCGTGCAAAATGCTAAACTATAATCAACGATATGAACTCCACTCCAGAACTCTACTATTCTACTATTATGATACACAATGACATGTAACCATGTCTAATGTCTTAATATGAAATTTCTTCTAGAATAGTTGAATTTTCAAATTGAACAGTAAAACATCGGCAAAAAAGATTGACTCACCGCAGATTGTAGGAGGAAGAGTACCAAGGCTCAATTGATCAAACTCAATTCCCTTAATCTGATACTTTCCAATGTACTCATCAAATATTGGTTGTGCTGTAGTTCTAATTATCCCACAAATTGCCTATGCATAAAAAAAATAATCAAAAACATCATTGAACAATCATCAATTCATCATCATCTAATAAAAAACACAAACTTTCTCATATTATCAATCAAAATACCTTCTCTAAGAAAGGCCACATATCCAATAAAAATTTGTTCAACCAATCAACCTGAAGAAACATGCAATTATCAATCAATAACACACTAACTAGTAACTACTAACAGCATCAGAATTTAAAGCTCAGAACAAAACTAACTCGTTCGTAATCAGGCGTCTTCACCCATAGAGGAATCTCAGGTAAAAGTTCTTGCAAAGCAACTGGGCCTAATTCACTAATAGGTCTAACAACAGGATCCTGCAACATCAACAAAAAAAATAATCAGATTTTGAAGCAGACCCATAATTCAAAATGAAAAAGGGTATCTTAAAACACAAATTAAGTTCCAAAAACAGTGATGAAAACAAATGTGGGTTATACTGAATTACAAAAACTGATCATGCAACAAGAAAATAAACAGAGAGAAAAAAGTGCTAACCTTGACTTGCTTGGCTTCTGAATAAACAAAGAGAAAGAATCCAACAAGAAGACCAAGAGGAATTCCAATAACAAAACCAAAAACACCAAAGAAACTGCCCAAGAAACCCATTTTTTTTATGAACAGATGAAAAATGATGGTTTAACGTTTGAAGAAAAATGGTTTAACAGTTTCTGACAAAGGAAATTTAATTTTTAAGGTAGCGAAGAAAACTATAATTAATAAATAATAAATAAAAAAGAAAAAAGTGAAAATTAATTAATGTGGTGAACATAACATGGCAAGAAAGGTTGTTTTGTAGTTTGTGAGTCGTAATGAAAGCGCCAACATAAGACTCTCTCCTGTTGTCAGTGTTTTTGCTTCAAAATGGCTCTAACCTTGTTTTTTTGGTTATATAGTTAGTCCTTTTCATGCCTATCTGTTTCAATTCAAATTCCTGTGTCACACTTCTCACGTCTCTCTTTTCAAATGCTCTCTGTCTCACAATATTTTGTCGCATTTCAATTTTATTTTATTTTTGGTTTTTACCACAGTTGAATTTGGTTTTGGTTTGGAGGTCAATTCTGACATCAAGTAGTTTCAGTTTCCTCCCGATCGCAGTTGTAGAGGATCAAACCGTGGTCATCCCTATCGAATTCAGCGTCAATCACTACTGAACGATTATACACAAATAAAAAAGAGAATGTTTATTTATTGTAAGAAAGAAGTTTTTACTACTAATTATTAATATCGTTTGAAATTGAATATTTGACTTTTTACTTAAAAGTTTAAGTCTTTTATTACATAAACTAATTCGGTTACGATGTGTATGTTTTTCATAGATAAAGTGATAAATATCACATGAATTTTTTTTCTTTCTCTTTCACAATCAGTTTAATCTGGTTCGGGCGTCAGTTATGATATCAAGTGGTTTCAACCCCCTCTGATCGCAGTTGCGGTAGATCGAACCGTGATCTTTCCTACCAAGTTCAGCATCAATTACTACTGACACACAACTTGTTAAGTTTCGGTTTAAATTCGAATGAAAATATCTGGATTAACAATATTAATATTGTAGGTAGAGTTAAATCTTTAAAGAGCAAAAGAAATATTTTTATAATTGTACCAAAAAAAAGAAATAGTTTTATTTGACCAAAAAATGGTACTTTTATAGCATATTAAATTAATTATGTTCATTAATAAAAAGTTTTTAAGGTAATGTTCACTTTAAAAAATTGCAATAGTTAATTAATTTAAAAACAACTTTATGTCAATATTGGCTTTTCATTAATAAATAAGGATAAGTACATTTATCCCCAAAAGAAAAAAGATAAGTACAATATTTTTTTATTCCATTCATTTTCAATAAAGATTTATTCAGTACTAGCCGCCAAACGGGCACGTTTGTGTGATCGATATTCTCATTTTTTTTGTGATCGATATTCTCTATTGTGCAAATATAAATAACTACTTAATCTCATTTTTTATTGGACTTGGTTAATTAATAACTACGTAACATCTTTTTTGTTGTGGCTAGTTATTAAGAAGAAAAAAAAAATTTACTATAAAAAATTGAAAACCTACTTTTATGTGGAAGTTGTGCTTAGTTATTAAGAAGAAAAAAATATTATTTACTAAAAAAAACTGAAAATCTATTTTTATGTGGAAGTTATTTTTTAAGGGTAAAATAGGAATAATGAAAAAGCCATCCCAAAAATTTGTATCCTTTTTATATATAGTAATAGATTGTCAATAATTTGTAGATGAAACGATAATCACAACAATATTAAAAGAAAAATGACTATAATAAAAATTCAAACTCATGTGTCTTCTAACAAACTACCGCAGAAGCAGACGGGCGAGTGGTATCGCCAGGGCCGGTCCAATGTATGTTGAGGCCTAAAACAAAAATTTAATTGAGGCCTTTAAAAATAATAATATTTTTTTAAATAAAAAATATCAGTCTTTTTATTTGTTTGTAAATGTCATATTTCTCCTTATAAAAAAATGTCACATTTGTAAAAAAAAATTAAAAAAGTGGCACTTTTAGTTTCTAATATAATTTAAATTTATTTTTCTTAATTGTGTCCTATAATTTTGTGCTTTTTATTATTATTATTATAATGAGAATATATTTTTTTTATAAAATAATGAGAATATATTAATAACAAATAAAGATTTTTTGATGCAAAATAAAGATAAATTAATAAATCCAATTATTTTTCTTTTATGTATTTTCTTTTCTTAATATATATAAGTATAAAATATTAAATTTGAACAATTATTGTGAAATTGGAAGACTATATTATTTTATTCTTTTTCTATTTTGACACAGTTTTATTTTTTTGTTCTTAGTGTCTTAGATCATAATTAAATTTGACCAATTTCTTTAAAAGAAAAAACAATTAGATAAAGTGATGTGTTCGAATTAAAGTTATAAATAATGTTGCAAATAAATAGTTAAAAATAATATAACTATTTTACAGTAAATTATAATACAAATATGAGTCATGCATGTAAAAAAAGCAACCTTTGATATTGATGGAGATCATTGAAAAGTTATATGTGGACTGGTATTATTATTATGAGTTTAATTGTTATGCACTGTCAGTGTAAAATTATTTTACACATGCAACCAATAAGAGTGATTTAAACTTTCATGTCATATATATAAAGATAGTTGGGTGAAGTGGGGTGATGTGGCGGAATACATGGTTGTAATTGGTTGACAGTGTAAAATATTATTTTACACTATCAGTGCATACAAATTAAAAAAAAAACAGAAATTGCAAAACAAGGGATTTGATCCCAGGACCATGAACACACGCACAAATAGGGGCCTTAGCCGCTAGCTTGCGAAGCGAATAAGTTAAAATCACGCACAAAAAGTATATATTATTAAATTTTGAGGCCTTCACAAATGCCTAAAACTTTTGGGCCTAAAGCCCTAGCTTCATTTGCTTTGGGCTTGGGTCGGCCCTGGGTATCGCTCCTACCTGCCCTGCCTGTGGGAATGGAAATGAGACTGTTATCCATGTTTTTAGGGATTGCTCATATGCAACCCAAGTATGGATCAAGCTAGTGGCTTCTATTCATATTACCAATTTCTTTTCGTTGACTTGCAGGGAACGGATATTCGATAATATGGAGAAAGCACACAATAAAGAGTGGACGACTATTTTCATGATAACGTGTTGGCACTTATGGATGTGGAGAAATAAAACTATTTTTAAAGAGGATTTTCGGCGTCCCAACAATCCAACATATGTGATTCTCAAGATGTCTATGGAGGTTGATGGATGCGAGCAAACTCATTTGGATGGATGGACTCGTCGAAATGATACTATTTACATTGGTTGGAAGCATCCTCAAGATGGGTGGTTCAAGCTTAATTGTGATGGCGCTCATAAAACTTAAATTAATCTATCAGGATGTGGGGGACTCATCCGCAACAACTACAGTATTTGTGTGAGTAGCTTTGCCCGCAAAATTGGCTATTGTGATGCGCTCCACGCTGAGATGTGGGGTATGTACATCAGAATGAATTTAGCTCCGAAGACAGGGAATTACTCATCTTCAAGTGGAAAGTGATTTAAAGGTGCTAGTTGACATGGTTACCGGAAATTGCAAGGTTAACGGAAGGATTCCGACTCTGATCAGACGCATTCGCGATCTGAAGACCTTGGATTGGCAAGTCCAGCTTAACCATACTTGGCGAGAAGGAAACAAATCTGCTGATTGGTTAGCAAACTTCGGTCTAACCTTGGACTCTTTTGATTTGCATATTTTTGAGACTCCTCCTCGAGATCTACAGAGTCTCATTTTTGATGATTTTTCATGCGCTTGCATGCCTTGGAGTGTTCGATTAGTTCTTTAGTTTCTTTTATTTTTGGGGCTTTGCCCTGTACCAAAAAAATAAATAAATTCAAACTCATAAAGCCGAAATCTCATTTAAACCGAATAGCCACAAAATGTTTGGTTTAACCCAGATTGCAAATTAAGTTAGACCTTACACGGTTCTTTTTCTAAATATTTGTTTGCTTCTTTATTTTATTTTATTGACAACCGTCCTCTTATATAAAATAAAATATATATTTTAAGATTAAATGATATATATTATTGGGCAAAATTATTGTCCATAAACACAATCTTTATGGACCGTCCATAAACCAATCAAAACACAACAACTTTACTCATGCGCCCCCATTTTACTCGCGCGCCCCCCATACTACTCACGCACCTCCATATTTCTCGCGGGCCCCCATATTTCTCGTGCACCCCCCAAATTTTTCATACACCCCTCAAATTACTCATGGACCCCCCAAAGTACTTATGCACTCTCCCAAATTTCTCACACACCCCCCTGAATTTCTCATGCACCCCCCAAATTTCTCGCACACCCCCATATGACTTTTGTCTTTTGATCCCTTCCACATTTCTATCTTAAACCATTTTGCTGTGGGAATGGTTTCAGAGATATGCACTCAAAAACCATTAAGTGCATAAGATTGTTTTAGATTACAACCCTATAATTAAAATAGAAACAATAATTGTGATTTAATGGTTTCGATTGTCTTATATGAGAAACCAAAATTATTGTTAAATGATTTTAAATACTGTAATGATTATAATTGTACCAAAAAAACTAAAAAATAATGATTATAATAAAAAACCATTAAACCATTTTGCTGTGGGAATGATTTCAGATGGTTGTAATAAAAAACCATTAGGTGCATAAAATGGTTTTGGAGTACAACCCTATAATTAGAATAAAAACAATAATTGTGATTAAATGGTTTAGATTGTCTTATATAAGAAACCAAAATTATTGTTAAATGATTTTAAATAATGATTATAATTGTACCCAAAAAAAATAAAAAATAATGATTCTAATTATAGGTTGTACTTCAAAACCATCTTATGCACTTAATGATTTTGGAGTGTATATATGTGAAACCATTCCCACAACAAAATGGTTTAGGCTAGAAATGTGTGGGGAAAAAAAAAATTTGGGGGCACAAGTCATCCGGGGGGTGCGTGAGAAATTTGGGGGGTGCACGAGAAATTTGGGGTGCATGAAAAATTTGGGGGGTGCATTAGAAATTGGGGGTGGGGTGCGCGAGAAATTTGGGGGTACACAAGAAATTTAGGGGTGCACGAGAAATTTGAGGGGTGCATGAAAATTTGGGAGGGGGGTGCATTAGAAATTTGGGGGGGGGGTGTGCGAGAAATTTGGGGGGTGCATGAGAAATTTTCCTCACTTATGGGGGGTGTATGAAGAAAAAGTATGGTGTGGATAACAATCAGTTGAAGTTTATGGACGGTCCATAAAGACCATTTATGGACAATAACCAATCCCATATATTGTTAGTATAAATTAATTTTACATTTACAATTAATAAAAATGATTTAATTTTTCATGTCATATCAAGAAAATAGGGTGAAAGGATAATACGACAGAAAATATAATTATTATTGATTAATATTGTAAAATTATTTTAAATATTCTTTTCTTTGGGCTACCATGATATATGTGTGAATTTTTCTCCGAGTAATTTTAGTTGGAGAACTAGTGTGACATACACTTTGATTGAATGTTTTCGATATACAATAGTTAGAGATCAAATTCAACCATTTGTGTAAAGAGTCAAAATATCTTAACACCTAAATTGATTCATTATGGATGTATAAAGCATACTCCTACATTACATTAAGTTTAAGGAAAATGAGGGCACTAGGGACACTAGTTAAGAAAATCAAATATAAAAAAATTATCTTGTTATTTTTTTTTTTGGTTTTGTTATTTGTGTAGTAAATATCTTTAAAATTTTCCTCCTTAGCTTCCTTAACTAATTTTCGTCGAATATTTTGCCCCAATTTATTTAATTAAAAAATAATTTTAAAATAAAACACAGAACAATCATATATTAATCCTTCTTCCATTGAATATTAATGTTATTTTCGGTCTTGTAAGAATCTGGAATATTTTTATTTTTGGCCCTGTAAAAATTGTGAGTGGAAATTGGAAATGGTGTAAAGAAAGAAATAGTACAATTATGAGGTCAATAACTATAAATAAGATATTTTCCGTAAAATAAAACTATAAATAAGATATGAGTATTTTAGTAAAAAGAAGCTATAAATAAGAGCTTGACAAAAAAAGAAGAAGAGCAATACTGAGTAAACTATTTAATTATCAGAGTAATTTTAGAAAATGAATACCTCACGTCCTCTTATTTGCTAAAGATATAAGTATTTACTCAATAAAATAAATGGAATAAAAATAAGGAAAACACTTTTTGACAAAAAAAGGAAAAATAGTAAAATCTATAAATATAGTATAGAAATATATATACACAATAAAATATAAAAAATTAAAATACTTATTTTCAAATTTTTATATATGAACCGATGCCGAATATCATATCATGTTTTCAAACTATAAATTATATAAAAACAATTGAAATATGAAAAAAATATCAACAATAAATTGGTCAAAGTAATAAGTGTTTTGGGCTCATTTAAGTGGATGGTTAGAAGTTTGATTTATGGAAGCGTCTGTGTATGGAAAGTTTGATTGAGAGAAGAATTCACTTTGTGTGTTGCAGGTTTTTGACTGAAATTAATTACCCGTTATTAGCATTGAAAACTTTATGCCTATAACATCGCATTATATATGCAGAGAACGAAAAATCAAATCTGAAATTTTCCAATTTTTTATTTCAAATGGTGAATTTTAACAATTAGACTATATATTTAAAAAAAAAATGCATTCTATGATTTCTAAAATAGATACAATATTCAAAGTTAAAATTTTAACCATGCTGAGCCTAAAATTTTCCATGAACATGAACACAAACTTATTTGTTAGTTGAGTTAAAATTAATTGAGCATAACATTACATTTTTTGGGTACAAAGGAAATCACTTTTCTAACCACAATAAATTTGACAATTAATTGTTGTAAAGAATCTATCACCAATAGATATAACCTCCCTTTGTTCTTTCCTCTATTATATTCAATATTTGAAGCCATTAAATTTGACAAGTGACAACTAGTAGTTGTTACGAATCTGTCAAGTAAGAATGATTTTAAAATAAAAGTATTTACTCCGTATGATTTTTCTTTGAAAGTTAAAACTAGTTAATTAGAATTCGAAAGATGATATGTATATATAATGTGATATTTCTACTTCTTGTTTAGGAGATATGTCCATTAATAAAAGTCAGCCACTTTAAAAAAATGTGATATATCTACTAACTAATTAATTGAATTGATCTCTACTATTTTTCTATATATAACTATCGGTGTATTTTATTGAAAAATATTTGATGATTAGTTTGATTTTTACTAAATAAGTGAACATGCAATAATTTTTAAAATATTAAAAATCCTACAATACTAGCATACGTGCAAGTTTTGTCTTTGTGAATTGTGATGATCAATTTTAGTAAGAGAGAGTCAAATGAATTTTCTTCTCTTAATATCTTAAATTAAGTGTCGATGCCCATTATATTTTGAATTCATGTTAGGTTTTGAATGGTAGGTAGCTGACAATTCAGCAAACCATGGTGAATCAACTAGTTTGGATAAGTAGTAAATAATTAATTAAGAATTTAGTAAAAAAAGTAAATAACCGAAAAGATACATTAAAACTTTTCATAATTTTGTCTAATATATACAAGTTAAGTTTTTTGTTTTTTTGTCATATAGTCTAGTGGCTTGAAATTCCACCCATAAAGTGGATAAGTGAGATGACCGAGGTTCGAACTCCGGCCCCTTACGTATATAATGCAATGTCTAACCAACTGAACTAAACTTACGGGACACAAGTTAAGTTGTTTTACACTACCCGTGATTGTGTTTTTTTTACCATTAAATCAATAATTCACACTATATTTCATTTGTTCCAATAATGTGATTTATTAATCAAATGATAAAAATCAATTTATACCTGTGATGCACGGGTACTCCGTTTTTGAAAGAGTACCAGTACCGGGTACCGGTACGCGTACGGTACACCATGGGTACGCACCGACAGCGAACCAGTTTTTTTTTTTTTTTTTTAAGCCCGGTACGCGAGTGGTGCTTGGCCGGTACGCGCATGGTACTTGGCCGGTACGCGCGTTGGTACGGATCCAACAAAATTTTATTTTTTATTTTTTTTCATAACAACTGTTCACATTCTTTTTTATATTTATTTTTTTTTTATTCAGTTTACTATTTTATAAAGTACTCTGAGAAACATTTGAGAATCAATCTTGTCTTTTTATTATTTTTGTTCTTGACTCCATGAATATTACTGGTCTTTTTGAGTTTCTATTTTGATGTTTTTGAACAATTTCAATTATTTTTAAAGTATGGTGTTTTTTATGTTTAAGTTTAATTATTTGTTTTTACAATATATTCTATTATTTTATTTGTATAATTATATTAAAAAAAAAATATTGACGTACCCGTACCTTAATTTTTATAAAAATGCCGTACCACGTACCGGTACCGGTACCGGATACCGGTACCGTACCTGCACCCGGACATCATTGATTTATACATACTGTTAGACATGTCTCACTTATGTACTAGAAATATGTTTTTTAAAACAAACAAACAAATACAATTAGTGAAATGGTAAATAAAACCAGTTACAATGCAAGAATTGGTGGAATTGAAAAGATTGAAAAATGCTCTTGCTCCCTTAAATGACGAGGCTATAAAATCAGATTATTATTTAATCAAATTCTAAGGAGACAGTTGAGTATCTCCAACGTTGGTGGAATTAGTGCATTTCTTGTGCATTCAGCACTCTGTTGTCATATATTTTTAGATTAATGTCACTCATAAAAGCAATCAAGACCACTCTATCTATCATGAAGCACTAAATAAGCGGACAATAATTCAAATACCATGCATTATGCAAGACTTGTCACACGCGGACAATGAGTCACACATCATGTCAGCATATGTGGGAAGTCATGCGGACATGGTATGTGAGTTATTGTCAGTGGACATTGTCCACTTATCATGTCAGGGTATGTGAGAAGTCATGCCGGCATGATATGTGAGCTATATTTCAAAATCCAAAAAGAAAGAAATTTCATATTGGACTGTTTCGAAAGACAGGATCCCATCAAGGCCAGTTTCAGAACGTATCTTCCGAACCATTCGGAGGAGTATTTTTGACACTTTGGACTTTGGAGGGCCTGAGAGCAATTATAAAGAGCACAAAAGAGCAATTTTCAAACAACAATGTTCAATAAGGTGATGTTGAAAGTTTAGGAGGGACCATGAGAGCATGGTAATAGGTGACAACGAAGGAATTCTTGTTGCATGGATCACACCACATAAACATAAACAAGTCTTAAAATATGACTAAACTGTTGTCGGATGGTGGTTGACAGACAATGATATATCTGTGGTTTTATGATCATTTCCGCAAGAGACCACATAGACATTTCTCTTTTGATTGGGACATAGCATTCTCTTTTGAATCAGAAAACTGAGCAAAGGTATTAAGCAGAAATATTGAAATTACCACATTATGCTGGCGAATAATTAACATGCGGATAAAAGCCTCGACAACTTAAAACTAAGTCTCATCTTATAGACTAAAAATACACAAAAAAAGTTGATATTTACTAAGTGTGTGTTTGGTATTGATGTCAATGACTCACCGTGTGTAGCTTCTGTAAAATCACGGTCACCGTGATTTTGACATATCCACCCTAATACCAAACATAGGCTAAACCAAATCAGCAGTCTAACTACTCGCAGAATACAGTAGTTCTCACAGAACACAATAATTAAGCATAAACATGAAAAGAAATAGCCCTGCCACCGTCGATCTAGAACCCAATTCTGTGAACAAAGGCTGCAAGATGACAGTGCAGACTTCACACTTAATCCGAAAAACAAGTTAACTAAATGAAAAACACAAGTACTACTATGATGAGTAAACCATTTATTGTAATCACGACAATAAATTCGCGTACACTTTTTTTAAGGGGAGAAATAACGTACACATCAAATCTCTCTTAGATCGCTAATATCTTGTAAATTCTTACCAGTTTCAAAACCTCAAAAACCTTTTCGTGTATCACAAAATGTAAAATTGGACTGAAAAAACTTCACATAGTAAGCGATCCATTCTCAAAGTCTACGTGAATTCAAATTCCTATAAGCTATGAGGACAGTAGAACTGTAGAAATATCCATACTAAAGTTTCAAAGTGAAAACATTAACATCTATAGTTCAATTAGAACTTCAATACTTCGATTATGCGGTGATGCTTTAGCTTGCAAGAGGTGAGACGTTGGAGTAGAAAATCACTTAAAAGTAGAAATCACTTTAATAGAAGACATTGTGCTTTTAATCTAAACTTTCATCAAATGTAGATACTACCCAGATCTAAACAATACGATTCAACAAACAAGCCTTATATAACAAACTGTGATAGGTTTTAAAAATGTTTCAAAGTGGACTGCCGTCTGTGGGAATCGAACCCACGATCACATGGTTAAAAGCCATGCGATCTACCAGCTGATGGCTAGATAGAAAACTTAAAAACAAGGAATAAACACAAATAAAAAGAGTTGATATTCAAAGACAAAATCAGCAGGTCCTAAAACTTGTTTGTTGCTTACAAAATTAAAGTGTTCACACCAGCCACTGTAGTTAAAGCATAAGAACAAAAAAAAATGGTGGCTGGCAATCAACATGCAGATAAATGCCTCAACAACTTCAATCAAACACCATAACAACTTAATACAAACATCATAGATTCATTAAATAACACAGAGTCGATATTACTAAACCAAATCAGTGGCAGTCTAACTGCTTACAAAATATAGTAGTTCTAACAGAATAAAAAATTAAAGCATAAACATGAAAAACAAATAGCCCTGCCACCGTCGATCTAGAACCCAGTTCTGTGAACAAAAGTTGCAAGATGACAGTGCAGATTTCACACTTAATCCGAAAAACAAGTTAACTGAATGAAAAATATAAGTATTACTGTGATGAGTAAACCATTTATTGTAATGGTGACAATAGACTTCGCTGGATAGATTATCATGCACGGTTCACTTCTTCTTGGGCTTAGGTCCTCCGCTGGGTTCCTTCTTCTCCACAGCCTTGATGACTCCAACAGCCACAGTTTGACGCATGTCTCTGACAGCAAAACGGCCGAGTGGAGGATATTCAGAGAAAGTCTCGGCAACCATGGGCTTGGTGGGAACCATCTTAATGATACCAGCATCACCATTCTTCAAGAATTTAGGCTCCTTCTCAATTTCCTTACCAGAACGCCTATCGATCTTGGTTACAAGCTCAGCAAACTTGACAGCAATGTGGGAGGTGTGGCAGTCAAGAACAGGGGCATAACCATTTCCAATCTGGCCAGGGTGATTCATGATGATCACTTGAGAGGTAAAATTAGCAGCCTCCTTAGCTGGGTTATCCTTGGAGTTTGAGGCAACATAACCACGCTTGAGATCCTTAACAGCAACATTCTTAACATTGAATCCCACATTGTCACCGGGAAGGGCCTCTTGGAGAGCTTCATGGTGCATCTCCACGGACTTGACTTCAGTAGTCAGTCCAGTTGGTGCAAAAGTCACCACCATTCCAGGTTTCAAGAAACCAGTCTCAACACGTCCCACAGGCACAGTTCCAATTCCTCCAATCTTGTAGACATCCTGAAGTGGTAATCGGAGGGGCTTGTCTGATGGCCTCTTAGGTTCATTGATTTGGTCAAGAGCCTCAAGAAGGGTTGGACCCTTGTACCAGTCAAGATTGGTAGAGCGCTCAATCATGTTATCGCCCTCAAAACCAGAGATGGGAACAAATGGAATTTTATCTGGGTTATAGCCGACCTTCTTCAAATAGGATGAAACTTCCTTCACAATTTCATCATACCTACCCTTAGAGTACTTGGGTGTAGTTGCATCCATCTGTTCAAGATATAACAAAAAATTAGTACTTGCATAACTTATTATAAAAACAATCAAATTTGCAACTTCAAACTTAAACATTAAATACCTTGTTGCAGCAGCAGATCATTTGCTTGACACCAAGAGTGAAAGCAAGGAGAGCATGTTCACGGGTCTGTCCGTCTTTGGAAATACCAGCTTCAAAACCACCAGTAGTGGAATCAATGATGAGAACAGCACAATCAGCTTGGGATGTTCCAGTAATCATGTTCTTAATGAAATCCCTGTGTCCGGGGGCATCAATGACAGTGCAGTAGTACTTAGTCGTCTCAAACTTCCACAATGCAATGTCAATAGTGATACCTCTTTCACGCTCAGCCTTGAGCTTGTCAAGAACCCAAGCATACTTGAATGAACGCTTGTTCATCTCAGCAGCTTCTTTCTCAAACCTCTCAATCACACGCTTGTCAATACCACCAAGCTTGTAGATCAAGTGACCGGTGGTAGTTGACTTCCCAGAGTCGACATGGCCAATGACAACAATGTTAATGTGAACCTTTTCCTTACCCATTTGTTCTTAAAAGAGCTTAAAACAACAAAAAGATCTGCCAATTCAACAACGAAAACAGTACATAAGTATGATCTCACAAAGAATAAAAGGAAAAAGAAATCACAAAAATATTACTATCTACAACGCATGAAAAATAGATTAGCCGATTCAACAAAGAAAGCAATGCATAAGTATGAATCTAAAGAAAAAACAAAATACTATCAGTAACATACCAACAACAGAATACCCAATCCAAGTCAATAAGTCAATATCAATTCAATGGTTAAAGACAACTAGTGTTACAGCAGAATGAGTATCTTTATAGTATAACTCAAAACATATAACTCAAAAAGTACTGATTCATAAACATATAACTAAAAAAGAACATCTTTATAGTATAATCACATGTTCATGTCTGTTATGTATACAAAACCCTATTCCTTAATAACAAATAAAAGTACTTATTCATAACCAAAAAACAATCATCACACAGTGTGTATATCAGAATATGGATTTAACATATGCACACAAATTCTAACAAATTAGGTCAAATTGAAAACAAAATCAGAAAAAGAAAAAAAAAAAGAAAAAAAAAAAAATCTAATAATAATGTTATGTAATCAAAAGAGCACGAAAGAGATATGAATCGTTGATGAAAGGGTTACCTTGTGAAGGAGGAAGGTGCGCAACAACTCAGAGAAGAGAACGAGAGTAGGATTATAGAAATAAGGGTTACTTAGAGGGTTTATATATAGTACTGTAGAATACGTAACGTGGTACGCAAGAATTATGGATTCAAATCAAAACTTTTAAGATTGTGTCAAAAAAATAATAATAAAAAGGTTAAATATAAAATTAACACCTTTTAATTTTATTTTTTTGGTATTCCAAGGAAAGGGGCCCAAAAATCCAAAATTTGGTCGCGAAGAAGTAAATAAAATCTGACAAAAAGTTATTTACACTAAAATTAAACTCAGATTCTTCCGATAACACCTTTTAATTTGTTCTATGCGCTGGAGAAAATGATGTGTTAAATCTGTTGAAAAATTGGTATTAGAACAATTATTTTGGTATGTGGATTGATTTAGAAATCGGTCATGGACCGACAATTTTGTTTTTGACATTTTATGGGTCATAAGCAAAGCGTGAGAAAATAGCATTTCATTTAATATAATATGTTTTAATAGCATAAAAGTAATAACACAAAAATATAAATTGATCGTTATTAGTATTAAATAACCAAAAAAAAATCCAACAAAAACAATAATATTAAGGGTCATGCTAACTAGTGCTCCTGGAGCACTAGTTAAGAATACAAAAAAGGAAATTTTTGTATTGAAAACAACATTTTTCATACTTTATAAACATTAACTAGACAAGTTCCAATGTGTTTTTATTATATAAGGTTTCCCCATTTAGCATTTTCCTAATATTAAATCTTTCAAAATAGAAGGAAACAAAATATTCAACCACAAAAGTACAAAACAATAACACTTGAAAATCGACAGCTTTACTGAATAGAAACTAATCGCTTTGCAAAGCAGAAATAGAAGAAATGAGATGTTTTATATATGGTGACTTAGTGTTGTAGTAATCACCTATTAACAAATTGTCTATGTTTTGGTCCAGAAGTCAAATTATATGAGCGGGGAATATACATCCGAATTTTATTTATACAAAAGACTAGAGTTAGAGATTGAGTTCATGATCACCGGTGAATTGCAAACTTGCAGAGAGAAAGCTAGAAGAAAACAATGGGTATGTGTTGATACGAGCGAGATTGCGAGAAGAAGAGAAGTGCAGGCATGCTTCTATGAGGGAGTAGTACAAAGACAATTTGGCAATGAATTTGATACTTGATAAGACGCGTGAGGGATACATACGCAGAATAGAAAATATGATCTAATGATATGAATTATTGATCTAATGATAAAAATCAATTTATGCATGATACAAGACATGTATCACTGGTGTACCAGAAATGTTTGTTTTTGAAAACACACTGATTCAATCAGTGAAATGGTAAATAAAGTCAGTAACAAAATGCAAGAATTGGTGGAATTGAAAAATGCTCATTCTCCTCTAAATGACGAGCCTTAACATTGGGTTGGTTGAGTTAAATTGTGATAGTGTGTAAAACAACTGTTTTCTGCAAAGTTATTGCAAATGAATTTCTTGTTATTTTTCATCGAATTAAACTAGCTTTGGATAAGGGAAATAACCGGATTATTATTGAATCAAATTCTAAGGAGAGAGTTGAGTATCTCCACCGCAGAACTACATTTTCTTGTGCATTTTGCACTCTGTTGTCAGATATTTTCAGATTAAGATTGCTCATAGAAGCGATCGAGATTGCTTTTGATGATCATTGTGAAGCAACAAAAACCAGCATTATAGACTAGAAACCACTAACAGAGATGATATAACTACCAAATCAGCAGATTAACTGCATCCAAAATCTAGTATTTCTCATATAACAGAAAAATTAAAGCATAAACATGAAAAAGAAATAGCCCTGCCACCGTCGATCTAGAATCGAGTTATGTGAACAAAAGCTGTGAGATGACGGTGCAGACTTCACAACTTAATAAAAAAAACAAGTTAACTAAGGGTCTGTTTGGTTCAATTGAGGGGAGGGGAGGTGAGGGGAGGGATTTATTATGTTGACAAAATTATCCTCATTGTTTTATTAAAATTCAAAATTATCCTTGTTGGAATATTAAAATTCTAGGTTTTATTTTTTTTTACAACAAAAAAAAATTAGGTTTTCTACTCATTAGATTTTTTTTTGTTATATATCCATTAAATTTTTTTTTGACGTAATATATCTATTATAATTTAATCCTTATTTTGAGTTTATAAGGTTAAGAGTAAAAAAGTAAATTACTTCTCCAAAATTTAAAATATTCCCTCACCTCCCCTCCCCTCCCCTCCAAAAACTTCGAACCAAACGGACCCTAAATGAAAAATTTGGAAAATCAGAATAACAAATAATCTGAGCATTATACAAGTGATAAACGATATCTTGATCTAAACAATAAGATTCAAAAGAAAAATTCTGCAACTATACTTTCCTAAGCATTCAGACACAACAATAAGAACCAAGCTGTCTCACTAAGTGTGATCGGCTTGAAAGAAGAATTCAATGTTGGCGGCCGTTGTGGGAATCGAACCCACAACCACATGGTTAAAAGCCATGCGGTCTACCAGATGACAGCTAGATAAAAATCGTATCATGCACAAGGAATAAACACAAATAAAAATGGTTGATATTCAAAGAAAAATTCAGCAGCTCACAAAATTAAAGTGTTCACTGTAGTCAAAGCATAAAAACAAAAAGGAAATAGTCCTGCCACCGTCGATCTAGAACCCAGTTCTGGGAAAACTAGCAGCGAGATGACGGTGCAGACTTCACACTTAATCTGAAAAACAATATAACTAGACAAGAAACAGAAATATTAAGGCCCAAAGACCATTTATTGTAATAATAGACTTCCCTAGATAAAAGATCATGCACGGTTCACTTCTTCTTGGGCTTGGGTCCTCCACTGGGTTCCTTCTTCTCCACAGCCTTGATGACTCCAACAGCCACAGTTTGACGCATGTCTCTGACAGCAAAACGGCCGAGTGGAGGATATTCAGAGAAAGTCTCAGCAACCATGGGCTTGGTGGGAACCATCTTAATGATACCAGCATCACCATTCTTCAAGAATTTAGGCTCCTTCTCAATTTCCTTACCAGAACGCCTATCGATCTTGGTGACAAGCTCAGCAAACTTGACAGCAATGTGGGAGGTGTGGCAGTCAAGAACAGGGGCATAACCATTTCCAATCTGGCCAGGGTGATTCATGATGATCACTTGAGAGGTAAAGTTAGCAGCCTCCTTAGCTGGGTTATCCTTGGAGTTTGAGGCAACATAGCCACGCTTGAGATCCTTAACAGCAACATTCTTAACATTGAATCCTACATTGTCACCGGGAAGGGCCTCTTGGAGAGCTTCATGGTGCATCTCCACAGACTTGACTTCAGTAGTGAGTCCAGTTGGTGCAAAAGTCACCACCATTCCAGGTTTCAAGAAACCAGTCTCAACACGTCCCACAGGCACAGTTCCAATTCCTCCAATCTTGTAGACATCCTGAAGTGGTAATCGGAGGGGCTTGTCAGATGGCCTCTTGGGCTCGTTGATTTGGTCAAGGGCCTCAAGAAGGGTTGGACCCTTGTACCAGTCAAGGTTGGTGGAGCGCTCAATCATGTTGTCTCCCTCAAAACCGGAGATGGGAACAAATGGAATTTTATCTGGGTTATAGCCGACCTTCTTCAAATAGGATGAAACTTCCTTCACAATTTCATCATACCTACCCTTAGAGTACTTGGGTGTAGTTGCATCCATCTGTTTAATATATAACAAAAAATTGGTACTTGCATAAGTTAATTAGAAAAACAATCAAATTTGCAACTTCAAACTTAAACATTAAATACCTTGTTGCAGCAGCAGATCATTTGCTTGACACCAAGAGTGAAAGCAAGGAGAGCATGTTCACGGGTCTGTCCGTCTTTGGAAATACCAGCTTCAAAACCACCGGTAGTGGAATCAATGATGAGAACAGCACAATCAGCTTGGGATGTTCCAGTAATCATGTTCTTAATGAAATCCCTGTGTCCGGGGGCATCAATGACAGTGCAGTAGTACTTAGTTGTCTCAAACTTCCACAATGCAATGTCAATAGTGATACCTCTTTCACGCTCAGCCTTAAGCTTGTCAAGAACCCAAGCATACTTGAATGAACGCTTGTTCATCTCAGCAGCTTCTTTCTCAAACCTCTCAATCACACGCTTGTCAATACCACCAAGCTTGTAGATCAAGTGACCGGTGGTAGTTGACTTCCCAGAGTCGACATGACCAATGACAACAATGTTAATGTGAACCTTTTCCTTACCCATTGTCCTTAGAAGCTTAAAACAACAAAAAGATCTGCCAATTCAACAAAGAAAACAGTACATAAGTATGTTCTCACAAAAATATTACTATCTACAACGCATGAAAAATAGATCAGCCGATTCACAAAACAGATTGAGCAACACACCAACAAAAGAATACACAATCCAAGTCAAAAATTCAATATCAAGATGTAAATACACAAAGTGTTTAACAGATTGAGCAAACACATTATGATATGAAAACAAGCACAAAACATATCACATGTTCATATGTGTTAGTATACAAAACCATATGCCTTAATAACAAATAAAAGTACTGATTCATAAACAAAAAACAATTATTTACACAAAGTGTATTCAGAATTTGGATTTAACATGGACACAAATTCTAACTAACTAGGTCAAAATTGAAAACAAAAACATAAAAATAAAGCAATATCTGATTAAGCAAGCAATCCAAACAACGCGAATAAACTATGAATCGATGATAAGAATATAACGATGAAACAGAAATCGAATTAGGGTTACCTTGTGAAGGAGGAAGGTGCGCAACAACTCAGAGAAGAATGAGAGAGCAGAGAAAAGCAGTAGGATTATAGAAATAAGGGTTACTTTAGAGGGTTTATATATATACAGTACTAGAATACGTAACGTGCTACGCAAGAATTATGGATTCAAATCAAATCTTTTAAGATTGTGTCAAAAAAAAAAAAAGGTAAATATACTGTATAAAAAAAATTAACACCTATTAATTCGGTTCGGGCGTTTAGGGGTGATCGCGGTGCGGTTTCGTTCAGTTTTAAAAGTCATCCTAACCACGAGATAAAAATGCATGCGGTTCGGTTTGGTTCGATTGGTTTTTAAAAGGTCATCCAAACAAACCAAACCAATGCGGTTAGGATCGGTTCGGTGGTTGCGGTTTACAGCATAACATTTCAGTACCAAACAATTTTAAAGATGAAAAAAAAAACTTGAATTTCCTAATTAACATTAAAGTACCAATAAAAATTGTTTATCCAAAATAACATCACAGTACCCTACAATTTTAAATATCAAAAAATAAATAAATTGAAGTTTCAAAATAACATGTACCGATAAAAGTTGTTGATCTAAAAAAATATATTAATTTTAGCCCCCAATGAATATCTTGTGTAACCCGAATCTAAATCCGCACCCAAATTCGGTCAACTCAAGTTTTTACCTGTTGACTCTGATGCGGGTGGACCCCACAGGTTTGGGCTTACCTGTCATCCCATACAAGACTCTTTGTCAAAACTAATAGAAAAAAGAAGGAAATTTCTTTTGTCACCTTACGCATTTTCTCACGCGCATTACAAATTTATCAAAATATCCTTATCTGCTACGTAGGTTGCGGATATACCCCAAAAATACTCTATCATAATTGTTTTTTATAACGTCCGCTAATTAAATAGTCGATGATATTTTAAAAAATTATATATTTTTATAACATCCGCTACCCATTACTTAAGTAGTGAAATGTTATAATGGAAACATGTAGGGTGCGCGAGAACAAGGTAAGACGGCCAAAAAATTAAAAAAAAAAGAAGTTGAATCCATAAACCAGGATACAAAATACAAGTTACTCTTTATATTTTAGTAAAATAAAAAGTTACTCTTTATACTATACACATGCTCACTTCCTTTGAAAAACTATTTAAAATTTTATTTCAATTTTTGGGCTCAAATGATCAGGATCATAATTTGAACCCTGTCATGATACTTAACTAGAATAGACTTCCACCACCATAAACCATTAATTGGTTTGATACAATTAAAAACTTCCACTAATTAATAAGCTTATAAATATAATGGAGTTTGTTCAAATTATAAATATGTTTCTACTAGTACAATTCAATTCTAATAACTTGTCCCTTAACAGTTTTTTACTAATACAGATTATAAAACCATCAATTTAAAGTGACATTAAACTTGTTAACATAAAATAGTTGATTATAATGGATATCACAGTAACATCAAAAGAAATAATCAAACCATCATTGCCAACACCAAATGAACACAAATTCTTCAAACTATGTCTCTTTGATCAGCTTCAATTAATCACTTATTTACCAATGGTTTTGTTTTACCCCAAAAAAGAAGGCCTAACAGAAATATCCCATTTCATTGCTCAATTGAAAAAATCACTTTCTGAAACACTAACCATTTTCTACCCTATAGCAGGGAGAAGAAAAGACCACACATTTATCACTTGTAATGATGAAGGTGCTATTTACTTGGAAGCCAAGGTAAACCATACCATGATTGAATTCCTCAATCCACCTAAGCTAGAATTTCTAAATAAATTGCTTCCATGTGAGCCTAATAAGATGCATCAAAATGGAGAAGATTTATCACAAGTCCTTGTACAAGTTAACATGTTC
This sequence comes from Trifolium repens, assembly GCA_030408175.1. NCBI lineage: Eukaryota > Viridiplantae > Streptophyta > Magnoliopsida > Fabales > Fabaceae > Trifolium > Trifolium repens. Next base: position 56,143,693 of record CP125836.1, on the reverse strand, counting down.
AATTGTGGTGGAATAGCTATAGGTACTTGTAATCTCCATACCCTCTTAGACGGTTGTTCTGGCAGCCTTTTCAATACTACTTGGGCTGCCATTTGTCGAGGCTGCTCTAGCGGCGAATTACCACGCCCCGATTTCTTTTCCGCTTCTTCTTGCTTTCCAACAATAAATCATGTTAGTAAGAATACTAATGAGGACTTAGATGGACAAAAAAAATGTAGCACAAGAAGATTTGTGTTTGGTTCTGAATCCATTGACACTCTAAGAGATGAAGCAAAAGACGACAACGACGATGACAATGATGATGGAAGATCAAAGTTTCCTACAAGATATGAAGCATTGGCTGCTTTTATTTGGAAACACATGACACTTGCATGTAAAATGGAGGGAGGTGTAGATAGCAAAAGACCAACATTGGCTATACATATTGTAGACATGAGGAGAAGGATGGGTGAGCCTTTTTCTAAATACACAATAGGCAACATTTTATGGCCAGTGATGGTGTTATGTGAAGAAGTTAATGAAGAAACTGATATTAAATATTTGGTTAAAATTTCTAAGGAAAAATTTGGGAAAATTTCAAGGGAATTATTTTTAAGAGTGAAGAGTGATCCAAGTATGTTAGGGAGCAATGAATGTGTGGATTTGCCACAAGGTATAGAAACAACAAGACCAATTCCAGTTGTTTTGACAAGTTGGTGTGGTTTGAATTTTAGTGAGCTTGATTTTGGTTGGGGGAAACCTTTTTGGGTTGGTGTTAGAGGTGGTAATCAAGAAACTCTTCCTAATGTAGCTGTTATTATGGAAACATATGAAGGCATGGAAGCTTGGGTGACAATGGAAATGCAACATATAGCTAACTTGGAAAATGATATGGAGTTTCTTAAATTAGCTTTGTCTAATCCTAGTGTTTCAAACATTTAGTTATCTACGGTGGACCACCTTCAGGATCATGATGCACTATTGTAACAAAATTATGCAGTTACACACAGTAGTAGATCCTAGACATCTATTTTAAATCGGTCGCTCATATTGCATTTTAACAAAATCAGTACAAAATAATCTCAACCATTAATTTCTGATCAGACGGTCCTGATTTATAAGTGCGTGAAAACTGTGTGGAATTTTACATTAGGAATTGTAATGGTGAATGTAGTTTAATCAGATTGTTTTATGTTTGGATTTTTATATTGCGAATCAATTTTGGTTCTAGAATCAATTTCAATATGAAATAACTAGTTGTAGCTTTCACATTGAGGTCGAATCAATTCTAACATTTCGTAAATTTTTATATAAATATGATATGTATTAAAACTCTTTACGATAAGTATATTTTGATGTAAAATATCAAAATAACATGAATTGTATACATTATATACTTAGTATAAGACAATCAACCTTGGAATTGGTTTTTTTTGTTCACTCAATAATTTGGCCGTGTAATTTGGTCATATTTTAAGTAATATATTTTGGTGCATTGAGAATGTTGTCAATATGTGATAGCAACATGAAAAGGGTCATATAGAGAATTTTTGAACTAGGAGAATTCAGTTTCTGTAATGGGCAGCAGTTATAAATGCCAAGTATTATTGCTATGTTTTGGTGTCATGTTGAATGATCTTATTAATTATTATGGTTCTGTTTTTGATAATGTGATTTGCTAAAAGGACCTCATTTTCTAATTTCTATTGTTTCTCCCATTTCATCAGTATCATTACGGTAAATAAATATATAGTGCGTTTGTTTTAGATTTTTTTAAGTAAAAATTTATTTATTTTCTTAAAAAATTCATTTTATATTTTTGGGCAAAGGGCCTCACTTCATTTTGGGAAAAAATATATATTAATATCTATAAGAAGAAAAAATAAAAATACTATTTCACATATTAATAATATATTACGTATTTTTTTGGTTACTAATAATAGATTTCGTATGTATTAAGAAATCTTAATTTTGTGATTTTTCTATCGCAGGCGAAGACAATTAATTAATTCACTTCTCATTTAGAGAAGAAAACAATACATTCGAATTCACTACGTATGGTAATTATTTCAAACATAATTTAATACAAAAACAATTCATAGATTTTAAAAGTAGATTAAAGATATGGACAATTGGTCGGTCTCTTGTTGGCAATGAGCACATACTAAGCTAGTTAATAGTAGTAATTCATGCGTGAGTATATGTGCGTGCATGTTGTTGGTGCACAAAAGGTGATAAATGAATAGAAAAAAAGAATATTATTAAATGCTCTGCAATGACGGCTACAAAGTGAAGAATAAAATCTGACAACTTTAATGACAATAACTACTAGTCTATTTATACACAAAACTAGGTCATAAGGACAACACAACAAAATACTAAAATACCCTCAAAATATAAATCACTTCTAACATCATCCCTTAATTTATATTTACACAAAACTGACAACACCAATTCCATCCCTCAAACGAAAAAATTGATCAGTCTTGATGGCCTTTGTCAAAACATATGCCAGCTGCTTCTGAGTGCTACAGTGCACAACTTCTATCACTCCATTCTGAACCTGATTCCTTAGAAAGTGATACTTGGTCTCAATATGTTTGCTTCTCTCATGCAGCACTGGGTTCTTGGCAAGATTGATTGCAGACTTGTTATCAATCATCAGCTTCAGAGGCTTGTTTACCTCAATCTTCAGATCCTGCAGTAAGTTCAGAATCCACATAGCTTGGCATGCAGTCAGAGCACCTGCAATATATTCAGCTTCACAGGTTGATAGAGCAACAACAGGTTGCTTCTTGGAACACCAAGAAATAGGACCTCCCAGAAATTTAAACAAGTAACCAGAGGTACTTCTTCTATCAACTATGTCTCCACACCAATCAGAATCTGAATAACTCAGAAGTTCTGATTCAGTCTTTCCTTCAGAAGGGAATAACACTCCATGCTTCAGAGTTCCCTTGATATACCTCAGGATCCTGACAGCAGCTTGGTAATGAGACCATTTTGGTTTACTCATAAATCTGCTAATCATTCCAACTGCATAGCAAATATCAGGTCTGGTATTACACAAATACCTTAGAGAACCAACCAACTGTTTGAAGGTTGTAGCATCCACATCCTCTCCATCAGAATCTGAGTCCAGCTTCTGATTCGTATCAGAGGGTGTGATAGCAGCTTTGCAATTTTCAAGCTTAAATCTCTTCAGAAGCTCAAGTTCATACTTCATCTGATGCAAAATGATTCATTTCTCAGAGTACAGAAACTTCATCCCTGGAAAGTAACTCATTTTTCCAAGATCTGTCATCTCAAATTCATTCATCAGAACCTTCTTGAACTTAGCTATCTCTTGTTCAGAGCTTCCTGTCAGCAATATGTCATCAACATACAGACATACCAGAATCATATTGCCTTCTGAAGTGTGTTGAACATAAACACCATACTCCAACTCACATTTCTGAAACCCATGCTTCTTGAAGAAAGAATCAATCTTCATATTCCAGGCTCTATGCGCTTGTTTCAATCCATACAAGGCTTTATGTAATCTATACACCATCCCTTCCTGATTCTTTTCTTCAAAACCAGGAGGTTGTGACACATATACCTCTTCTTGTAATGAACCATTCAGAAATGCAGATTTCACATCTAAATGCATCAGAGGCCAATTCCTGTTAGCAATTATTGCAATTACCAGTCTAATTGTTTCATGTCTTGCTACAGGTGCAAACACTTCAAAATAATCTAGCCCAGGTTTCTGCAGAAATCCTCTTGCTACTGACCTCGCTTTGTGTTTGCCAATTGATCCATCTGGCTTTAGCTTCTGCTTAAAAACCTATCTGACACTGATGGCTTTCTTGCCTTTTGGAAGTTCTGACAGCTTCCAAGTCTTGTTTCTCTTTATAGCATCAAGTTCTTCTTTCATGGCCTGCAACCAGACTTGCTGCTTAAGAGCCTCTTCTGTTCACACAGGTTCAGAGTCTACTAACATTGCACACTGAATGATTTCTCCCTCAGAGTCTACTTCAGTGTCTTGCAGCATATCAAACTCTTCAAATCTTCTTGGGATGCTTCTGATTCTCTGTGGTCTCTGATCTTGTTCCACAGGATTTCCTTCAGAAGTTGGAATGCCGGAAATGCTATCTTCAGAAGTTCTTTCTTCAGAAGTTTGAACTTCAGAGTCTCCTTCAAGACCACCTTCAGAGTCTCCTTCAGATTCAGAGTCTCCTTCAGAGTCTGAGTCTTCTTCAGAGTCTGAATCTTCTTCAGAGTCTCCTTCAAGAATTCTCACATCAGAATTGGATTGAGTCTTGTTCCAATCCCAAGTTTCTGATTCCTTCACAATGACATCTCTGCTGAATTCAATTCTGTTAGTCTCTGGACAATAGAGCTTGTACGCACCTGTACTGTGGTACCCCACCAATAACATCACTTTGCTTCTATCATCTAGCTTTTGTCTTCTGGCTTCTGGGACATGTTTGTAACAAACAGAACCAAACACCTTCAGGTGACTAACACTTTGCTTATCTCCAGTCCACTTCTGAATAGGAACTATTTCCTTCAGCTTCTTCGTTGGACATCTGTTGAGCACATAACATGCAGTTGCAACAGCTTCACCCCATATATTATGAGGAAGCTTCTTCTCTTTCAGCATGCTTCTCACCATATCAAGCAAAGTACGATTTCTTCTTTCAGCAAAACCATTGTGTTGAGGAGTATAAGGAGCAGTAACCTCATGCTCAATTCCATTCTCCTCACAGAAAGTTTTGAACTCATTGGAGTTATACTCACCACCACCACCAGTTCTAAGAATTTTCAGAGTCTGGCCACTCTGATTTTTAACATTTACTCTGAATTTCTTGAATTCAGCAAACACCTCATGTTTGAACTTTATCAGGGATACCCATGTCATTCTAGTGAATTCATCTACAAATGACACAAAGTATTTATTCCCTCCAATTGATGCTACCTGAAATGGACCACACACATCAGAATGTACTACTCCCAAGGCATGTTTTGCTCTTGGAGCTACTTCTGATGAAAATGGCAATCTTGGTTGCTTTCCTTCCATGCACACATTGCACGACTTCTCAGGTTTCTTGATTGTAGGAATTCCATGTACCAGATTCCTTGATTTCAGATGCCCCAGGCTTCTGAAGTTCAGGTGACCAAATCTTCTGTGCCACAGCTCACTATCCTTCTCAACACTTGTTGCACTAAGGCATTCAGAGTCTGCAGTTTTAACATTCACCTTGAATGTCCTGTTCCTTCCCTGTTCTGACTCCATAATCAGCTTCTGATTATGATCATACAGCTTCAGAAGATTGTCCTTCATGGTAACGGAAAAACCTTTCCAATCAGTTGTCCCACACTCATCAGATTGCTTTTTATGCCAGGTACATACCACGCATTCTGAATCAATGCTGCTTTTCCATTGTTCAGAATAACTCAGACATTTCCCATACCTTCAGCATTAAGGTATTTATCATCAGCACATCTGATCTTTGTACTCTTCCCAGAGTCAAAGTCAACCAACTACTCCTTGTTTCCAGTAAGATGGTTTGAACACCCTGTGTCCATATACCACCACTCTGATGAATTCATATCATCAGTCTCAGAAGCCATTAGTAACACAGATTCACCATCAGAGTCATCAGAACTTCTGGCCATTTTTGCTTCTTCTGACTTTCTTTCCTTGTTTAACTGGCAATCAGCAGTAAAATGACCAAACTTCTGACAACAATAGCACTGGATCTTCTTCTTGTCAAACCTCTATTTTCCCTTCTGATACTTCTGCTTATCAGAGTTTGAAGTTTCTGGCTTCTGAACTCCATCAGATCTTCTCTTGGCTTCTGACCAAGACTTCTTCTGAGGCTTCTTTCCAGAGGCTGCTTTCAGAGCCTGCTGCTCTACTTCCCTTTCAGAGGTTCTCTCAGTCAGACGCAACTCTTGCGCTTCTAGACTGCTTTGTAGCTCTTCAAGTCTTATAGTGCTGAGATCTTTAGAATGTTATATTGCTACCACAATGTAATCAAACTGAGGGGTAAGGGATCTCAATACCTTCTCAATGATTACTTGTTCTGAAAGTGTTTCTCCACAAGCTTTCATTTCATTAGTGATTAGAATCATTCTGGAGATGTACTCAGGGACCTTCTCGTTGTTCTTCATGTTGAGATTCTCATACTGCTTTCGTAAGGACTGAAGCTTCACCTTCTCATACTGCCCTTCGCTGTTGCTGCATCAGCAATTTTCTCAAACACGTTTTCATCCACACACTGATGGATGTAGAACAACACCCTCTGATCTTTCTTCTTCGTATCCTTCTGTGCGTTCTTTTGTGCATCTGTTGCATCTGCTCCTACTGGAACGTAGCCTTCAGTGACAAGCTCAAGCACATCTTGAGCACCGAACAGTACAAGCATCTGTTTCATCCAACGATTCCAGTTTTTGCCTTCAAACACTGGAAGCTTGGTACTCATACCACTGTTTCCGTTCATCTTCAACCTTTGTGCGTTCACTCAAAAACTCACCAAACACAGTGTTTCCCAATCCCGCAGAATCAGAAAATGTGATTTTGTTACAACTTCGTTCAAGATTCAACTCGAATTCAAGAAACGAAATCAATCACACAACGCCTCACGTTTCACTCGTGTTTCCCGTGGGTCAGAACCAGAGCTCTAGATACCAATTGTTGGTGCACAAAAGGTGATAAATGAATAGAAAAAGAGAATATTATTAAATGCTCTGCAATGACGGCTACAAAGTGAAAAATAAAATCTGACTACTTTAATGACAACAACTACTAGTCTATTTATACACAAAACTAGGTCATAAGGACAACACAACAAAATACTAAAATATCCTCAGAATATAAATTACTTCTAACACATGCGTGTTTTAAAAAATTTATACAAAATTAACATGTAAAAAGTATATGCGAACACGGTAAAAAGTTGCTATATGAAACTTTTAAGCTCATAAAAGAGACTAACATGTAGTTTGCACAAAGGATTTTGTCAAAAACTATATAGATAGTGCTTTTGAGACCGATCATGTCGAAGACTTCAACAAGGGATAATGTGGTGCAATAACAATTTTGACCGAGTGGAAGCATTTGGGCTTTCAAGAAAGTATTGATTATAGAGTATGGAGACTAGTACTGAAACATGTCGGTGATGGAAGACTTAAAATCACATTCGATGCCAGCAATGAAAAATTTGGTGTTCCATTCTTCGAAGCAAATGCTAACTACAACCTTGCATCTCTTAATTACTTGGACAACACGGGCACTAACACTTTTTGTTTGATCCTCCTTCACCTCAAGATAGTGTAAATTATGACAAAAGTTTTTTGTAGTGGTTTGACAATTTGCATGTGACTATCACATGTTGTTTGCAGGGACGACTTACCTTAGTACTTGTGTAGGCAAAGGCCCTCGCTTCATTTTGGAAAAAAAATTAATACACTTTACACAATACAAAAGAAAAGAAAACACATAGTAAAAAACTTTTAGTTCACATGATCTAATACAAAATTACATAACACTGTAAATTATTAAAGATTATAAGGACATATGAGTGTATGTGTGCGTGCGTGTTGCTACAAACTTATACATATATTTTCTTCACTATTTAAAATTCTTGGGCCTGTCTATAGCTCATAAAAGACACTAAAAATGTTTGCACAAATAATTATGTCAAAAACTATATCAATAGTGCTTTTGAGACCGATCATGTTGAAGACTTCATTATTGAAGAATGTGGTACAATAACAATTTTGACCGAGTAAAGCATTTAGCCTTTTAGGAAGTATCGATTTTGGAGAGTATGATAACTAGTGAAAAATATAGTATGAATTTGTCATACACCTACGTACAACCTATATGTGGATAAGATTTTACGCCGTAATAATATTCACTTGTTATGAATATAGATCGTCCGATCTTAAATCGATAGTTGAGATAAGTATTTGTTATTTGAACTCTGTCTAATCTTCAATAAACGGTTGTGATGTGTTATAATAAAAAACTGTGTGAAATTATTATTGCCGAAAATCTGGGTCCAAAATACCAGTAACACACTTTGGACACTTATTTCAATACTATCTTATTGAGTGAAATCTCTTGTTGGCTCTCAATAGAAAGTGAGCCGGATTATTTATTGGCACTAGCATAAGATTTTGCCTTATTAGTGTTAAAATGAGTATAATATAATAGTATATATGTTGTGAGCTAGCTTTACTTGTAGGAGTGGTTAAGCATTATATCCAACCCAATATCCATATAGAAGTATTTTAATTTCGAGTGATAAACATGAATGAACTCTTTCGTGTGTTGGAAGAGAAATTATTTAAGAACAAATATTTTCCATAAGTCTGTTTTTATGTGATAGCAACCTAGTGAGAAATTTTTGGTTGTTGTTTGGTGTATTAGCAAACCTTCAAGTACACATAAATTTTCATAAAATTCAAATCTTGTGTACTATATAATATTTTAAGGACAACCTTAATGACAATCTTTTTTGGTACATACCTTAATGACAATCAGAAATGAACCTCAAAGGCTCAATTTTTATTTAATCTTCCAACAAAAGAAATGTGGACAACATATTGCCTTGTACTATAGTCTCAAAACTATTATCCAATTTTTCAAGCATTGACCTTATAACCAATTATGTATGTTATAAATGAAACTTTGACTATGGACACTGCCTGCATATTCGTTGGCTTCCACCAAATATTTCAATGGATGGAGTACTGGCCAGCATGACAGTGAATTTCTGGTAAAGAGAGGGAGCATATATACATGCCAATTATTATGAAGGTGCAGGCTAAATATATAGAGAAATTAATTAAAAGTTTCACATGATTAATATTTTCTATTCTCTTTAAAACAATATTTGCTTTGGATGTGTGATTTTGACCCCAAATGAGTTTGTTATGAATTTTTATTTATTTATTTATTAAAACATTGTGTTGTAATCAAGTCCTCCTAACTATTAGTTTACTCTCTTAATCCAAAACTAATCATTCTTATTTTATGCTGAAAAAACAAGTGGAATAATATTGGAACAAACATGTTTACATGTCTTATTTATCTTTAAAATTTTATTATTTACAATGATTATAGTCTGATAAACTATATCTTTTATAAGTCAAAATATCATTACTAGCTAATTAAAGTGTAATAAAAGTAACATTGAAACAAACATGTTTACATGTCTTATTTTCAACACATATTAGGTCTAATAGAAGAGACTAAACTTTGCCGAAATTGCAAGGCATGGACGTCATAACCGGGGTTCGAACATCGGCTCTCTCACTTGTGTGAGAATTTTTCATATTTACTTTGCCAATTCTTATATGTACCAAAAAAAAAAAAAGAGACTAAACTTTCACTTCACGATGAATCAATAGACAATAATCGAATGTCATCTAGAATAAATATCAATATCTATTAGCCGACACCTCTCGAATAATAGTATTACTTTCAACTAAAGATTAAACCTAAAGAAAACCAAAAAAAAAAAAAAAACTTAATGTTTGTGTTATTAATTATTTTCTCAATACACTTAATTAAGCCTCCATTTAAAATTTACTTTAGGCCTACAAATACTTTAGATCGCCCCTTGATGTGAATAATTAAACATAAATATTGAGTAAAAATACACCAATTAATAATGAACATTTTTTTTAACAAAGGTATACTACCTCTGATCCTAATTACTCCATTAATTTATAAGATAATGGAATCACTTAATGAACTAGTTTGTCCGAGAAAAACATTGAAAAAATTAAATCAATTGAGTTTTTCGTTGGTTTTGATGTTTTTATTCTTCAATAAAAATTAAAAGGAGTATTGGAACACTTGATGTCAGAACTGACCTCAAACTAGATTAAATTGGTGGTGAAAACAAAAAAAATTAGAATTAAAAGGAGTATAATAATAGAGTTTTATCGTCATTTAGCAGGACTAATTTATGCAGAGAACCTACCTATTGAACATGGACACATAATGACACAATGAATCTTTATTTATTTTTTTTTATTACAGAGAGGGCTAAAAGCCCGGAAAGAAAAGACTACACAAGAATACTACGAGGGGAGACAATCCCCTTCTCATCAGCAACCAAATGGTGCTTACAAAAGGACGGACAATCCTGAAAGAAGCCAACATCATCCTTCATATCAAAACTATATGTCTAGCCAAGGCATCCGCCAAGCAATTCGCTTCATGATAAGAATGCTTAACAATCACATCCCAATCGAACTCCATCAATTGACAAATTCTACCCACTAGAGCCCTTCCACACATCCGAGACGGCTTCTTGTGCCTGATGTCATCGACAACTTCTAAGAAATCTATTCTCACCTCCATCTTGTCAAACTTCATCTGTCTTGCCAAGCTAACACCTTCATAAACACCCCATAACTCCGCTATGTAAGCATCTCCTCTACCAATGAATTTCGAACAACGCCGAATCCATTCTCCATCAACAAATGACACAATGGATCCTCTCCCCCTACGGCCACGAGTAATTAATAGTGGACTTTAATTACTGATGCATTTCCTAACCAATTACTTTTTTTCCTAACCAATTAATTAATCGGTGTATCAAAGAAGAAAAATACTAATAATTAATGAATCGGTGTATTTGGAAGCCAAGCAAAAGTCCTTGTCCAAGGAGAATTTTAGCAGGGGTGGCATATGACATACCAAACCAATTTGGAGGTGGGTCAGATAACTCGTTTACATCCACTATCAAATCAATTCACGTACAAAAAAGTACTGAAATTTTTTATCATTAGTTCATTTTTGTATATACCTTTTAAGTTTTTCTTAAACAACTTTAGAAACAAAATTTCAAAAATTGGACATTTTTTCGTTACTTATAATTAATGTGAAATTTTGACATATAAAGCTAAATTACTCATTTAATCCATTAACAGATTTGTTAGTTTTATTTTAGTCTCAACAATATTTTGTTCCGAATTGATCACTTAATTATATTCTCTTCAGGCACATTGCTCCTTTTTCGTTATTTTTTAACCTCTAATGTCTATGGTAGTAGAGGTTGTGCCCAGATCTAGTTCAGATCGGGTTGGTTGATGCTCCATCGAAGGTTTGGAGAAGCTGAAGCACCTCGTATGTCACTGTTGTCTGGTTCTCGGTGGAAGTGGTTCATTCTCGTCTCCTCCGTTTCCGACGTGGCTCAATGATGGGTGGTGGTGTGTTGATCTAAATTTTCAACGGCTATTTTCAGTATAGCGACACTGTTTTCATGGTGGTTGTTGGTGTTGAGATGGGATGGTGTTGGTGGTGGTTGCGAGGCTGTTGGTGGGGTTGGAAATGGGGGGTGGTGGTAGTTTGAGGTGATGAGGTGGTGTTGTGGTGGTGAGGTGCTGAGATGCTGATGTGGCGTGTAGTTAATGTCGTGGGTGTTTGGTTTTATGGAAACTTGACTCTCTGACCGTTTTTAAATCTGTTGAGATTTGCAGGACTCTCTATGAGTCTCCGTTGGTTTCCAAATTTGTTGAGATTTGCAGGTTTCCTGTATCTAGTGGACCTTTACTCTGTCAGTGTTGACTGTACTATTTGAAGGAGGACTGCAAACTGAGACTTATCTACTTAGGCCTTCTTTTTATCGTTGTCCATCAACTTTTGGCGCGTGAAGCTACTTTTTGGATACTGATAGGCCGATCACTTTTGATTTTGGATCGGAAGTTAGCGTCTAGTGGCATCTTTTTGGGTCTAGTTGGTATTTTCTTTGGTGGTCTGGAATATGTGAAGTGTCTTTCTAAGAATGAGATTAGAAGTAGACATCTTTTAGGTGATGTTAGTTTTGGTTTTGTTCATTGGTGTTCCGCATATATACGACACATTTGTTATGTAATTCCTCTTTTACCGATTTATTAGTTTTGGATTTTCACAATATATTTAATGTTAAAAAAAAAAACATGACCAATGAAAATATAATTAAAGGACTGAATCAGAATAAAATATTGTTATGACTAAAATAAAACCAACAAATTAATTAAAAGACCTAAAGTGTAATTTAATCTAATATAAATAAATATAGTGTCCAAAGTAAATAATAAGTACAATAATTCTATAAGAATTAGAATGTCACGTTTGATGAATAAGTCAAATTATCCGGTGGAATAACAGGTGAGGAAACATGCACTGATGCACCTACTTTCTAGCTAGTAATTGGCATTACTAATAAATATTTAGTTACAAGGATGGAAAATGACATTTACATTACAGGGCTCATTCATCCATACACTCAAAGGTCTCACAAATATTTGTCAAAAACTTAATATTTTGGGCACCATTATTATAAGTAAATATTTAATTAATTTGTTGAGCATCTATACTAGAACTCGGATCCAAGAATTTGTGTTTGCACGTGTAAGTTTTAGGTGATTTTTGTTATTTTATCTACGGACAAAATAAAATACTCTTTTATCGTTTTGATTGTGTGCCAAACAAGGATTTGAAAACAATTATCTTTGTTCTTGTATGTGTATGTACAAAGGACAACCAACCTTGTAGACTGTATTCCAAATTTCCAATTATATATTGTCAAAAGAATAACAAATTTTTTAATTTGTATTCCAATTAATTTAGGTTTAATATTTACATATATATTTGGACTTTGGTGCCTGAAAGCTTTTCACCAACCCATTAGCTACCCTTCAAGGATTGCGCGTGACAATGGTAATGTAATACTACCTTTTTTTTTTGTCTATTCAATCTGAAATATGGAAAAAGAAAACAAAACAAACATTTGAAGCTCTAAAATCCTTGAAAAATGTCACCACAAGAGTCTGAATAGTACGTCTTTAGTTGCATTGCATCATATAGGCAAGGGATATTATGCATAAGCCTTATACTTATGCACGCTGCATAAGTAAACCAGAGCCATCAGATGCGCCTGACACGTGTTATAATCACGGACTGCTTGAGAAAATAAACCCCAGCCTTCAGATTCAGCTACACGTGTAATGATCTCAGACATGGCCAGGAGCTAACGGATTCCGTCAAACGAGATAACGGATTTCTTCACAGGAGCTAAGCAATCATCATCGTCGTTCTCCGTCGATCTCCGTCGCCGAGATCATCTTCACTGCCACCGATTGCTTCATTTGGCGAAAGCATCATCATCGGAATCATAATCATTGGTGGATGATAACACAGTCAGAACTCAGAACTCAGTATTCACATTCTATTGGGAGGTTGGTTCATGAGCTTTATTTTTACTGATTTATTTGATTTTCATCTATATTATACTGATTTTACTGATTTGCATGAACCAATTACTGATTTTGGTTCATGGATATTAATTGCTGCTCAAACTACATATGTGTTAACCTAGAATTGGATTTAGGGGAAATCATATGCTAAAATTGTTTTGTTTAGTTTGGTTGTTTTGAAAAAGTGTTGATTAGTAACTTTTTCTGATAATTGGTTGTTTTGAAAAAGTGTTGATTAGTAACTTTTGCTGATAATTGGTTATTTTGAAAAAGTATAACTATACACTTTTAGTGTATTGAAACCAAATTAGCCTTCTTATGGTTTCAATGAGTTTCTTTATTTTTTCTGATGTGATTGCCTTGAGTAACAGATATGTGTCATCACCACATATTTGAGTTTAACTTCATCACCAGATGTTTTGAAACATTAAGGCTTGTTTTTTTGAGGCAAATGTTAAGGCTTAACATAAATAAGTTGAAGTGTTGTACCCATTTTCACCGCGTGAAAAGAAAAATGTTGTGTTAAAATGAAATGGCATTAAAGGCTTTAAATTAGAAAGAGACAAATTGTAGTTATCTTTTTTATTTGCCATAAGATGGACAATTTGTTATTTGAAGCAACAATGTATGAATGTGTTGTTTTAAATCCTTCTTTGCTTTAGTTTGGAAGCTTGAATGATTAAGTAGATTCAGGACAATATGAAGCTATGATGCAGGAACATTTTGATAAAGAAAATTTGAGGTGTTAAGCATAAGAATCATGAATTACTTTCACTAACAGTAACATATACTAACTGTGTCAAGTCAATTGAACATATTAACCGGACGAGGACGAACAACGTTCTTGGCTAATGAATTTTATCAAGTCTTCTAGGATGTTGTTTTATACTTCAGTTCTAATGATACTTGAATTTAGGTATGTTATATGCACAATTGATGCTATTTACTAGCCGGATGAAAACTAACGATGGTTTTGTATCCAATCTGTACCTGAAGTTACTTTTCCTTCCTCACAATATTTGAAGTCTCATTTAGTGAATGTAGCAAAAAATAAATAGATGCTTGAATAAGAGGCTTATATTATACGGCACAGATTAATGGTTCGGTAAAAGGAGGAAATCCATGGTTACCATAAGCTAATAATTTGGTGAAGAAACAGAATTTTGGTCTGTTACTAGTATCAAAGATCTAGTAGGAACCAAACCTGATGTAGAATTCTGAGAGTGAGCTAGAAATGATTTATTCCAATCTTAATGATGACTTTTAGGAAAAGGGGAAGTGCAAAGACAGGAACATTATCATAAAGGGATTTTCAGGAGTAAGCAAATTAGCTCATTTAGGGAATGCCACGTTTACAACAACTTTAATAATCGAATCAAATATTTTACAAAAATTTATACAAATCCTGTACACAAGTGAAGAATGAAGAGCTAAGAAGACATCTATCCGTATCTCAGCTAATTCTACAAACTAAATTTCTTCATACATACACAAACTAAAATTCTGATTGGAACTAAAATTCTGCTTGAGACTAATAAATTGGTTACAAGCAGCTTGTATGTATAATGTTGATGGTTTAGTTCTTTTTCATTATACTTTGGTTTAATTCTGCTTGATACTAATAAATCATGATTGTGTCATAGTTGTACTCATTCCTTTGTTATTGACTGGTAGTACTGACAACCACTATTCTGAATTTTGGTGTATAATTGACAATTTTGTTATGACAGACTATTGATCACATAATTGGTGGGCAATCGAGTGTTTGATTTTCAGTACTGCACTAGTGAGTAACTCCAAGAAAAACTCTCCAACTACAGGATTAAGAAGTCAAGGTGAAACCTTTATCCTTATAGTTGAGTGGTTTTAAATTATATGCAACCATTATCATTTTTAAATGGTTTCCATAAGTTATATAGTGAAACCATTAATATTGTGAAATGGTTTCAAGAACAACGATTGGCTATGTAAATCGTATTTTAGGTATACTACTGTATGGATGTTACTTTTCTTGTTGTTTCAGTTGATATCTTACTTTTAAATTATCTTTTTTTACAGGGATTGTTGCTGTTGTCAATGGATTTGATGTCTAGTTCATCTGAAATTGGCCCATTGCCTGTTGTTGTTTCCTCTGAGCCATTGGCTGTTGTTGATAGCTTTGGGCCATTGGCTGTTGTTGATAGCTCTGAAACATGTGTTGATAAAAAAGAATATTGGGAGTCTCTTGTTTTTAATTCTATTGAAGAGGTTGAAAAGTTTTATGGTGATTATGCATTTAATAATGGGTTTTCAATTCGGACTATGTTGAAATCAAAAAAGAATTCACAGAATAAGCCATCCGATAAAGTACATTATCTACGCTATGTTTGTAACAAACAAGGTTACAAGAAAGGAAGTTTGCTTGATCCGAAGAACAAACCAACATCAGATAGTCCGGTTGTTGTTGAATTTGAGAAAGTTAAAGAAAAAGCCGAGGAAAGGATTGGTTGTACAGCTGGTATTTTTTTGAAGTTGGATGAAACTCTGAATGCATATAAGATATACAAATGGGATGTGCCTCATTGTCACCCGTTACATAAAGCGGAGCATGGACGTTTTTTGAGATCATTTAGAGTAGTCAATGAAGTGCAAGGACAGTTAGCTGTAATCAATTCCAAAGCTGGAATGTCCATGAGAACTTCTTATGAAGTAATGGGTCAGGGAGTTGGAGGCACAGATAATCTCCCTTTTCGATTTTCGGATTTAAAGAATTATCTGATGACGAAACGTCAGAAAGAGATGTTTGTTGGTGAAGCAACTGTGATTCAGGAATTTTTTAGGAATGAAGCGCTCTCGAAACCATCCTTTTATTATGATATCCAAGTTGATGCTGCGGAAGATATAGCTAGTATTTTTTGGGCAGATGGGATTATGCAGCTTGATTATGCTTTATTTGGTGATGTTATCAGCTTTGATACGACCTACCGAACCAACAATCAGTATCGCCCATTAGGTTTGTTTTCTGAACTTCTTTCATATGGTTTTTAATTTGTTTTTTGGACTTCTCTCATATTGAAACCATTTAACAAAAACAATGGTTTCTTCCTGTAACATGTTGAAACCATTAAACATTAGTAATGGTTTCCAGAAAAATAGTATATAAAATAGTAGTTCCATCATTATTGTCATCTAACTAAAATTGTACTTTAAGATATAACTACCATTCTGATGTTATCAGAGGGTGTTTTTCCTAAATGCAAATTTGTTATTTATAATTTTTAATGTAGGCCATTGGTAAACCATTTAAGTATAGTAATGGTTGCATTGTATAACATATTGAAACCATTTAACAACACTAATGGTTTTGTGATAATGTAATTTTTATATATGCTGTTTCTTTGTTTCTGAGTTGGTTTATTTCCATTTTCAGCTGCATTCATGGGCTTTGATAATCATCGTAAGAGTGTGTTGTTTGGTGCTGCCCTACTATATGATGAGACCGCAGCTACTTTTGATTGGTTGTTCACAACTTTTTTGAGGTGTATGGCAAATAAGAAACCAAAGACAATATATACAGACCAAGCTACTGCGTTGTTGAAGTCAGTGCCAAACATTTTTGAAGGTGTTTTTCATGGACTTTGCTCATGGCATATGTCAGAGAATGCAAAGAAAAACCTTGGGTCCCGCGCAAACAGTGCTTTTTTTGATGAGTTAAATATCTTGATTTCAAGTGTAGACAATGAAGCTGATTTTGATTACAATTGGGATCACATGATGAAAAATTGTTTTGATGGAAGGCCAACTTCAGACTTTAGTTGGCTTGTTCAAACTCACAAGAATCGTATGCATTGGTCTTCAGCTTGGGTGAAGTCACATTTTACGGCCGGTTTGAAAACGACTCAATTAAGTGAGTCTTTCAATGCTTTTCTCCGTGGATTTCTGCAGCCAGACCATTCACTTGTTCGATTCTTTAGTCACTTTAACATGATGGTTCAGAGAATGAGGGATAACCATGCTGAGTTTGACTTCAAGGCTGCAAATACTAGAACAAAAAACAATTATCCAAACAGTCAGCTGATGCGGTCTGTGGTAAACAAGTACACACCATCTAGCTTTGCATTCATTCATAGGCAGTATGATCTTTCGTTCAAATACTATTATGAAGAGGACACAACTCAAGTGTCTCCCTTCAATAAGGTTTTCAAAGTTTTTACCATTGAACAGGTTTATGAACCTGATGAAGTAGTTGCTACTAATTATGATGATGTTGGTAATGAAGTAGTTGGGCTTTCAAATCATGATGTCTTGGATGAAGTAATTAATGAAAATCTTTCCGCAACTTCTGAAGATCATGTTCGTCTTGATGAAAGGGTTGTGACAATTGATACCGAGAAAAAAAGAATGAGCTGTACATGTCGTATGTTTGAGAACAGAGGTTTTTTATGTCGTCATGTTTTCAGAATCTTAGAGTTTTTAGGTGGTTCTGTCCAATACCATGGTTTGAAAACAATACCTGCGGAATATGTTTTAAAGCGTTGGTGTAGAGATGCGCGTCAGTCGTTTGATAAGCTGAATTCCACTGTCAATGTTGCCACTGAAGCTACGACTCAAGCACAACGATATCAACAGATTTGTGCTGTTACAGTTCAGCTGTCTACACGTGTTTCCGTAGATCCCGAGGCTTCTCAAATTTTTCTTAATGGTGTTCTTGAAGCTGGGAAAAAGGCAGAGGAGTTGCTTATGCGTAAAGGTATTGATATTGGCCCATCGTCCGGGACGCCATCTAAATCTTCCAATACAGCTGCTGCTAGTGAACCATCTGATGGGGTAAAGTCCACTGCTCCAAAATTCAAAGCAAGATCAAATCCAATTAGATCAAAGAAGCGACTTAAATCTGATTATGAATTGTCTAGAGATAGGCAAGAGAGGCGAGAGAGGCAAAAACTCATTATTCAGCGGAAGAATCAAATGAGAGATGATGAGGCTCAAAAGGGAAAAGAGGCTACTGATTGATATATTTGCATTTTTAATTTTTTTTTTTTATGGTATAACTTTGTAGTAGAGTCTGTTACAAGTGCATTAGTTATGAATTAATCGTACTCGGTCATTTGATGTTTTTTTGTTACACATAAGATATTGATGGTTAGACATATATTTTATTATTTGACTCTTTGACATAATCTAAGTCACATCACAGTTTCAAATAGAATGGTTATATGTATGTATATATATATATGGTTTTTTATATTCCTAATAGTTTCCTGAAACCATTAAGTACATCAATTGGTTTTCAGATGTTATACAGTGAAACCATTGTTATTGTTGAATGGTTATATATATATATATATATGGTTATTTATATTCCTAATAGTTTCCTGAAACCATTAAGTACATCAATTGGTTTTCAGATGTTATACAGTGAAACCATTGTTATTGTTGAATGGTTATATATATATATGGTTATTTATATTCCTAATAGTTTCCTGAAACCATTAAGTACATCAATTGGTTTTCAGATGTTATACAGTGAAACCATTGTTATTGTTGAATGGTTTAAAGGACATAAATGTGATAATGTAAGATATTGATGATTAGACATATTTTTTATACTCATATCAAAATTTTGATACAGTGAAACCATTTAGTACATTAAATGGTTTCCAGATGTCATACAGTGAAACCATTGTTATTGTTGAATGGTTTCAAAGACAATTGTCGATGTAAATGATGTTCCTTTACAGGGGGTTTGTTGTTTTGTAATGAATTTGACTATATTTGAGTGTACTTCTAACTGGATTGTACTTTGTCTTCACATACCACACTAGTGAACCCATGATGGTTATGGTTTCATTAATTGTTTTGTAATATTGTAAGATATTGATTATTAGACATAATTTAACATAAGAGATATACTTTGGAAAGATGAGTATTGATGATTAGACATATATTTTATTTTTAACTTGATGACAAATAGGTTGAACCTATATGGTTTGTACAAGATTGGAAGTCCTATGTTCCAATTAACTGTAATAAATGCATATAAAGCTTTAGAACTAATGCATAAAACAATCCATAAAACAATCCATAAATGCATATAAAGTCAATAAAATAAAATAAAAAGATCCATAAAACAATCCAGTGGTTTGTAAAAAAAAAACATTAAACCAATCCATAAATCCATAGGAAGTCAATAAAATAAAAAAGTCAAATTTAGAACTGATGCATAAATTCTCAGTTTTGCATAAAGTCAATAAATTCTTCAACCAAAGATCCATGTTTAAGTTGTTAGTTTTCCAAGCTTTGCTGCATGGTATTTTCTTGCTTTATCCTCCACCTCATTTCTTCTGCTATTGCTTGTGTCACCCATTATTGTTGAACAAATGTCAATCCTGAGATCCATCATCCTTGCAACCTTCTGCTTTTTTGGCATTCTCTTCCAACCTTTGAAAGAATCCATTTGTGTGTTGTCACCTGCCCATTCAGCAAGGAATTTCATGCAGAAGATTCCACAGTTGCATTTATCAATTTGATTAGGCATCTTTGGTGAATGCCACTGAAATGATGTAAACTTGAAGGGCATTGCGATCCTTTTTCGCCTATACATTTCTGTCACAAATACTTCCACCTCGCTTAGCCAGACATCAAACATATGCTTGTATACAGTGGGTGCACCATTCTTTGTGTACAGATTTTCTCCATTCAAGCTATTGAGGAATTCAAATTTGTTGTCCTTCAAGTTCACCACAAAGCACACATAATGACTCCCCGGGTCCCCCATTAAAGCCGGTGCCATGATCTGCAGTTCCAATGGGAAAAGCATTAGAATATGTATGCATTTTCAAAGAAAACCATTATGTACATCAAATGGTTTTGTAAGAGAAGTTACTGAAACCATTATCTGTACAAAATGGTTTCACACATACAACACCAATAATATTTCAAAGTATTACTGCAGATCCAAGCATGCACTAAAATTAAACACCATATGAACTGAAACTTACATATTCTAGGCTGTTAAGGTCAATGGTCTGCCAATCAATGTAATTGAATTTGCTTAGCCTCTCAATGAATCTTCCGAATGCAGCTGGGTTATTTTTGTCAAAAGCACCAGGTTTTTCCAGGTCAGCCTGTTTATGTAAGAACAAATCAGTAAAATCAGTAAAGTATTATTCAGCTTAATTAATAAAGGAAACCATTAAAATTTTTGGAATATAATGCATACATAGTTAACCATGGGTGTAACCAGTCTTGTCATCTTGTGTCTTTGCTGATTCCAGTTTAAGCAGTTGACCCAGGCGTTGATCACAAAGCATGACACCCATTCGTCTTGTTGTAGTGACCATAAGTCTCTCCTTTCCAGTGAATACTTATGAGCTTTGTTATCACAGCAGTACAGAAGCTCATACCTGTTCAATTATGAAGTAATTTAGTAGATGTAGTATTACAAAGTTGATTTCATCAAGCAGTATGCAGATAACAAATATATATGCAGTTTTAGATAAAACCATTTTTATCATGAAATGGTTTGTTTAGGTAAACTTCTGAAACCATTTATCATGCAAAATGGTTTTAACACACAACCAGTTAAGATAAAAAATCATAGTTCAAAAGAACAGCATAAAAACCAAATAAAACAACCATTTTGGCACAAAAATCAATATAAACATAATCAATACTCATCAGACTTACAGTAAGCTAAATATGAAATTGTTTTCACTTACTCAGAAAGGTCCGAATCCGGACTCCAAGCATATGATGATAAGATTTTCTGCAACTCAGATGCATTAGACTCGTGCACAGCGTCATCATATGGGCTTGCTAGGTACTTCGATTTCTTCACGGCCCGTCGACGCTCCGGGTATGTGGTATCTGAATAAAGCATGTTATGCTTCTTCCTTTTCTTTGTTGTGATATCGTCCAAGTCAATTATTTGGTCTGGCAACACTGACTTCAATGGAGTTGCACTGTGAAATAATGATACATGATATTGTTATTGTACAAAATTTAATTAATCAATAATAAAGTGCAATTATGACATTGTTTCTTACTCTATAACAATGTTTGGGTCACATTGTGTAGGCTCCACCCCATGCTTAACATTAGGATCTGGTATTAACACAAGTGCAAGGCTTTGTTTGGGTTCTTTCTCCGTTGAATCATTATTAAAAAACTCGGGGTACTTCAAAATTGTTTTTTGTGTTGTTTCCTGTGTGGCTTGAAGTGGATTTTCTGAATTATTTACATTGGATCTGAAACCATGAAAAAGCATTTTAGGTTTTACACATCATGTAAAATCATTGACAAACATTCTAAAAGTTATGGTTTAAGAAAGTTCTTTAAAACCCTTAGTTTGTTATTATAGTTTAAATAGCATAAAATGAAAATCATTTCTTACGCTGCATTTGAAGGTCCAAAAAACTCGGGAAATTTCAGGATAGTTTCCTGTGTCGATGATATTCCCACATTACAAGCTGCTTTCACTGAATCGTCAATCATATTCGCATCAATCTCAACCTCTTCGTCAGTGTCATTTTCCTCATTACTGTTGGTATCATGATCTTTATTAAACCTGAAACCATTATTCCGTTGTAAAATAAACATAGCATAAAACTTAAAAACTGTTTTTTAGTAATACTTTCTGAAACCATTGGATCTGAAACCGTCAAAGAACATTGTAGGTTTTTGAAATCATGTATCAAAATAATTGACAATCATTTTAAAAGTTATGGTTTAAGAAAGTTTTTTAAAACCATTAGTTTGTTATTATAGTCTACATATTATAAATGAAAAAGCATTTCTTACGCTGCATTTGAAGGTCCAAAATATTCGGGAAATTCCAATATAGTTTCCTGTGTCAATGACATTCCCACGTTACATGCTTCTTCATTAATCATCTTCGCATCAATCTCAACTTCTTCAACATTGTCATTCTCATCATTACTTTTGGTATCATCATCTCCATTAAACCTGAAACCATTAATCCCTTGTAAAATAAACATAGCATAAGACTTAAAAATGCTATTATAGTACTACTGTCTGAAACCATTTTACTAGCAAAATTGTTTAAAAGTACAACTCTTTGAAACCATTCTACAAGCAAAATGGTTCTAGAGAGCAACTTTATAAAACCATTTAACAAGCAAAATGGTTTTACATCATGTTATGCATTGAAACTTAATGCAGTACCTATTTTCTGCTTGAGTGCTTGGGTTTGGTTTTGATGGTTCACCCTGAGCCTGTCCAGCATTAAAAGAGCTCATATCACCAGTTTTTGATATTTTCTCCACCTCACAACTACTTGAACTTTGTTTCTCTTTAGTGTCAGGTACTTCTACCACCTTCTCAGTACCTGAATTCTTGTTATCATCCTGTTCAGCTTCATTGGTTGTGCTCGTTTCTCCTGAATCTGCATCATTCAAGTGAGGCAAATTCTTCGGAGACTTTTCAGTACTTGAAGTATCAGTCTCTTCACCTTCAGATTTGTGTGCTTTGTCAATTGGTGTTGGTTCTAATTTTCCAGAAGTTGAAGCATTTGCCTCACCTATTCTTCTTTGCAAGGTTTTTGCAGCAGTACTGTAGACGTCTATGCAACCCCTACAATAATTAAGATGCTCCTCTGCCTGCAATTGTTTATAAAAAAAATACCAATACAATTAGAGACAACCGTACAGCAAAATATCAACCATTATATATATTTATATTTGTATGACACAAAGGATGATAACTGGAAAAGCAATAAGTATAATTAACTTACATAGAAAAGCTTAGTAAATGGTTTCTACATTATTTGAATATCATTAATTTTCTCTCACCTTAGATAGTGGACATGTGTCTGCATCAAAACAAATTACAACTGGGACATCTTCGGTGCTATTCAGTCTCTTGACCCCAGCGGTCAAACCATTTTCCAGTCCCATAAGTTCATGCACCTTTTGAAGGTCTTGGTTTGCCGTCTTGACATCCCAATCCCGAAGCGATGGCCTTTTGTATTTTCCTGTTAGGAATGGGCTTCTCTTCCCCATTTTGTCCATGTAATTAATCTGTGAAACATTATAATAGTGAAATTGATTTAAGTACCTAAAATTAGATACCTCACATGCAGTTTCAAAGAAAACAATTATGTCTGTAAAATGGTGGTGTGAGACAACTATCTGAAACCATTTCTTGTTGGAAATGGTTTCAGATATATAAAGATCCAACATACTATGTTCAAATTTATATAACCGGTTCAGGCATACAAACTCCTAACATACAAATACAGATATATATATATATACACATATAGAGAGAGGGAGAGAGAGAGGGAGAGAAATATATATACCATTAGGAAGTGGAAGTCCGCTAACGGATTTGCCACTTTTGGATTTTGCAATCCGTCTTTCATATGTTGGAGAATGTGAGAGCACCAGTTAAAAGAAGAAGCATCTTCCAAAACTTGAGCATAATTCAAAGAAACTAAGTTTCTGTTTGTGGGGCACAAAATGTTGTGAATTATAAGACAAATGACCCCTTTTACCCATGCCTTCGGTTTCTCCATTCTCTGCAGTATTTTTTCCAATTCTGTCACCTTGACAAATGCAGAATTATCACCAGCCAATCCTAACTCTGCCCTGAGCCTCTTTATTGCTGTTTCTGAGCAAAGTTTAGTGTTGATCTGCTCCCCTGCCATTGGTAGTTCATACACTCTGTGCACATCTTCTTCCCTCAATGGGAGCACATCAGTCTTGTTCAGTCTTATCCACATGTTATCCTTTTCGAAGCGTTTGACAATCCATTCGACAAAAAATGTGTGGATTTTTGTCCATTTACATATATGGACCATTCCTCCAAAGCCAGTTTCATTCAAAGTTTGAATTATCTCATCTTTTTTTCTTTTTCCTTCTATTGACCTCATAAGGTCATAGATTTTAGGTATGCTAAGCTTGTGCCTCAATCGCTGATCGGCATCCAAGTCTTTCTTTGCATTGTCGTCATCAGAACTTGCTTCTTCAGATAGTTGTCTGACATTTTGTTGCTTCCTTTTGCCACGGTTTTTTTGATCTGACTTATTTGCCATCTGCTTCCCTTTTTTTTGTGAATTGTTGTCATCTGAACTTCCTTCATCAATTTCTTGCTCAGCAGATTGTTCTTTATTTTTGCCACAGTTTTTCAGATCCAACTTCTTTTGCATGTTCTTACCTCTCATATTTGCTTTGTTATCATCTGATTTTTCTTCATCAGATGGTGTAAGTCCAATACTGAAATTGGGAATTGGCCCTAGGGCCTTAGATTTGGTAGCCTTGATCAAAGAAAACAATTATCAGTATCAAATGGTTGTGATGTAAACCTTTATGAAACCATTCTATGTACTCCAGTCCAGACATTAATTAAAAGAAAACAAATACGAGCATTAAACGTTTTGAGTTTAAAACCTGCTGAAACCAATTCTTGTTTGATATGGTTTCAATCAGTATTAACAAGTTCATAATCATCACATTCTAAGTAACAATTCTATTAATCATAAATTTCACAATCCTATAAAATTCAACAAATCTCCAACCCTAAGTAACAATTAAGCCACAACAAAATTGAAAACACAAGTTAAATTAATAGATTACTACGATTACTTGCCAAATTAAACTATAAAACCATTTTCAACAATTTTATGAACAAATTTAACAGAGAATCACAATAAACTTTAAAAAAAATCAAAAATTCATCAATTATTAAAAATAATTAAAAGGAAACAAATACCAGCATCAAATGGTTTCAGTTTTCAACTTGCTGAAACCAATTCTTGTCTGAAATGGTTTCAATCAGTTTTAACAAGTTCAAAATAATCACATTTTACTCAATCAGTGAAACCACATTTGACTCAATTTCATCAATCATAAATTGCACAATCCTATAAAATTCAACAAATCTCCAACCCTAAGTAATAACTAAGTCACAACAAAATTGGAAACACAAATTAAATGTTGAATGGTTTACTACAATTACTTGCCAAACTGAACTAAAAAACCATTTTCAACAATTGTATGAACAAATTTAACAGAGAATCACAATCAACTTTAAAAAAAACCAAAAATTCATCAATTATTAAAAATAATTAAAAGAAAACAAATACCAGCATCAAATGGTTTCAGTTTTAAACTTGCTGAAACCAATTCTTGTCTGAAATGGTTTCAATCAGTTTTAACAAGTTCATAATGATCACATTCTACTCATTCAGTGAAACCACATTTGACTCAATTTCATCAATCAAAAATTGCTCAATCCTATAAAATTCAACAAATCCCCAACCCTAAGTAATAACTAAGTCACAACAAAATTGAAAACACAAGTTAAATTGAAAACACAAGTTACTATGATTACTTGCCAAACTGAACTAACAAACCATTGTCAACATTTTTATGAACAAATTTAACAGAGGATCACAATAAACTTTAAAAAAAACAAAAAATAAACTCTAATTTCTAGGTTTTCAAAGATGATTTTGATTAATATGCAAACTCAACCACCAAATTGTTAAGTTATGTACGTAAATGAGAAAGAAGAAAGTAGTGGAAGAAAACCTGTGTTGTGTTCTTCATTTTCTTTTTGGAAAACGATTTCTGAAGCTTATGTGTTGCTTCCATTCTTGCTTGCGATTGCGACGACGGTTTCAGTGATGTTGATGATTGAAGACGACGGCGACGACGGTGATGATTGACGACGACGACGATGATGATGATGATGAGTGAGTTCCGCGACGGTTGCAATAAATGTGATTTAAAGATAAACTGAAAATCAATAACGGTAAAGCGCTAGAAAGTAACAGACGTTTTCCCGTTAGTGTTGGGCTTGCGGTGTAGAAGTAAAAATGGGGTGTATTCATGGATCTGGGTTGGGCGCGCGTATTGGGCCGGACTTATGCACGCTGCATAAGCTTTGGCTTATGTATAATAACCGGACCCCATCATATATGTATTACACTTAAACCAACCATGAAGAGTTTTTCTAGCTTAGGACGACCGGTCACTCTAAAAACTTTAAGAATTTTAATTAGGGATAATAAGTGTTTATTCTTGTAATGTGGATGCGCTTTGGATTATTCTTTGTAATTTTTTTGTTTGTTTTATTCCTTGTAATATGAAGATTCTTTCGTTTATCTCCTCATGGAATATATTGACTTAATATTCCACATAAATGATGACATGCATGATTATTGGAGGGGTAAACCAAAATTCGCTAATATTACACAAGGTAAACCAACGGAATCTAATTAAGTTCATGTATTCAATGAGGAGGGTAAATGACATAATCTTCACAGTACAATGGGATAATAAAAAAAATATTACAATAGGGTAAACCAAAATTCACCCACATTACAAGGAGTAAACACCTATTAACAGGGGCGGACCTGAACATCTAATATTAGTGGGGCTAAAAAAGTTATAAACTAATGAGAAAAAAAAATTCATCCGGATAATTTATAGTACCAAGATTAAACTCACTTTATCCAACTTTGGTATCGCTGCCAATGTTGGTGAGTACCGTACCACCCGACATCAGTTCAAATTGAACTTTCAATATGCTACGAAAGTTAAACCTGCCGAAGGTAATTCTGTGTCGCCATTGCTGTACGCTATTCCTCATCCAAGTGAGTTATTTGCAACCGACTACGACACTAATTATTTAGTGGGTAAGTTTTATTTTTGTGTTAAACTTTTTACATTTTTTTTTAATCATGTTAACCATATCTTTTGTTTACCCTTTTTTTCTAGATCTTATGGGTAGGCTGCATGGTGTTGGTGCTGAAAAGACATATGAGCGGAATGGCGTGCAATCAAAAATGGTTGTTATCGAATTGGATAACGATGGGTAAGTATTATAATCAAAATTTGGCAATACTACAACTATCACAATCATTTATCCATGATTTAGTTTCAAACTTATTTGGCACTTATTTTGAATGAAAACTTTTTTGTTTTTTTAGTTATCGTTTCAAATGTACACTTTTTGGTGAGTTTGTTGACGTACTGAACGCTTTCATTGCGTCGGGAGAAACACAGAATGTTATTGTCATGCTAATGCTGGCTAAAGTGAAAAAGTTTCAAGGTAAATTTTAAATTTATTTAATTATTTATATTATTTAAATTAAATTTTATATATGACATCTTATTACCCTAAAAAAACATTTATATGGAAATAAAACATATGATAAAAAAGCATCTTAATTGAATTTATATTTTTTGCCAAAGGTCTTAATTGAATGTTTTTAAACACATATTTTCAAACATAATTCAATCAATCAGTTTTTTTGGCTAATTAAGATACCTTAATAAATTTATTGCCATATTTGGAAATATTCATTCATTTATTTGTTTTTTTTTTTCGTTCTATTTGTTGTGCATGAGAGATTTAATGGAATTTATATTTTGTGTTTAATAGGAAGGGCTACGGTTCAAAACACTCTTTGTGCATCAAAGTTGCTTTTCAATCCCGAATATACTATCGCTGTGGATTTGAGGAAGAGGTACGAAATTTTGATTTAAATTGTTCTTTTTGTTATGATCTATTTTTGTAAGTATGCTATAATCTATTTTTGTAAGTAATACTATTACTATAAATACAGTGAAATATTCGGATTTCCGTAAGTATGCTATAATCTATTTTTAATTATGTATACTACTTTTCTTCAAAAAATAATATCTATTCTTTTTAAAATAAAAAATAACCCGTGGATTTTGATCTATTGACTTATAATGAGTCAATGATTCTTTTTTTATAAATTATATTGACAGGTATTACTTTTAAATTGATACTTTAACTTCTTTTTTTTTATGATATTTTATAATATTAGGATGATGGGTAAGGATGATTCACCTTCTCCTGCTATATGCATATTGCAAGATACTTCTAAGATTAGCCTTGAAGATGATTTTTTGAAGGCAACCCCGATTACTACCATTGAAGCTCTTAAGGATAACAAAATGGTATTATATTTTTTTTCATAATTCTTTAACATATTTTCTTTGTCAAACATAATTATTTTATATTCCTTGCGGATGTAGGAGACAAATTTGGTTGTATGCGGCACTGTCAAAGCAATACTTGATGAATCTGATTGGTTTTACACTGCTTGCCTTTGCAACAAAAAAGTATATCCGGATGAGAGGATGTATTTTTGTGAGAAGTGTAACAAGCATGTTGTTACTGTCTTTCCAAGGTTTATATATGGATCAGTTTTTACTTTTTCAATTTAATTAATTAATTCTATGTTTGTATTTCAATATAATCATATATTTTGTGTATAATATAATTTTATTTTTTGAATTTAGATATCGTCTGAAGTTGCGAGTTATCGATTCCACTGATTCGGCAACATTCGTCGTGTTTGACCGCGACACTGCTGAACTCTTCAAGAAATCATGCTCCGACATGATTGATTCCATGGTATTTTATTAAAAGAGTTTTATATATAAATGTTTAACAGAATACGTAAAATTCTGTTTTATTATGTAAAATAATAAATTCTAAGCATTACAATTCGCTATAATTTTAGGGACCTAACTGTGATGGTCCGCCAAAGGAGTTACTGGACATGATGGAGAAGACTTATCTTTTTAAAGTTGAGACCAATGTCAAAGAGGAAACCAGATTTGAAAAATCTTATAGAGTTAAAAGGTTGACTGACAATGCCGATTTAATTGCTAGATTCAAATCAAAATATTCGGTCGTTGAGGTAATAATATTATTTTTTATAATAATTATTATATATCTTTAGGTTATTAACTTCATGCTTGTGGGTTTTCTAAATAAAAATATACTTGCTTTGTTGATATTAACCTATGTTATTAACTTCATGCAGTCTGTTGATGGTGGTTTGGAGGTTTCTATTGGTAACAGTGTCGAAGTGATGAAGAACGGTGATGCATCTGCCGAGAATGTTGTTCAGGTATAACAAAATATATTTATAACAATGTGTACATTATTATGCAACCTTTATTTTTTTTTTGTCTTATAGATCATTATACATAATATAAATATTTTTATATTTTTTCAGGATTTGCTCAACAAATTTAGTGATGAGGCAGTCTCTGTTGACAAGGAAATTATTGATGTTGATGACATTGCTGATGGTGTTGGTAGTAGTTCAAAGAGGGACTTTTCATTTTCTGGATCAAATGGTGGGGATGCCACCCCCATTTTAAAGAAAGTAAAGATTGAGAAGGAGTGAAGTGCATGGCGGTTGATTATTATTATTATTTTGTTTGAATTTGATTTTATGTGTGGACAATTGTAATTTGATTACGGTTGTTATTGTTTTTGGATTTCCTTTTGACATTATTTTTACTTTCAATTATGGATATTTTGTTGGTTTTTGGATTTTATTGAAAGTCCTTTTTATAATAATGTTTATGTTTATTTGTTTTTTGATTTAGATGGTACTGCTATACGATTTATTGACATATTATTATTACACCTTTTTATCTTTCATAATGAGGGATCAAAGTGATATGAAAGTCCTGTCTGTTAGTTTTTTTCTTTCAAAGTTCTTACTGATGCTCAACTTGATCCTTTCGGTGCCCTCTCGGCATCCCTTATATACAACCTTAGCCTTTCTTGAACATGCCATCCCTGCATCTGTCACAATGAACCATAATCAAATTATAAATCCCAAAAACAATACCCAAAATTTCCAAGTTAGAAATGTTAGGAACAAGTCATTATAAAAAAACGTAGAGAAGTTTATAGAATGTGAAATGTGATTCATTATTACCTTTAGAAATCCCAAAGTTAGTGAAAAAAATTGGCCAAAGAGGAAAAATATTGGATTTGAAAAAAAGTAGAAATGATTTCAAATCCAATATTTTTCCTCTTTGGCCAATTTTTTTCACTAACTTTGGGATTTCTAAAGGTAATAATGAATCACATTTCACATTCTATAAACTTCTCTACGTTTTTTTATAATGACTTGTTCCCAACATTTCTAACTTGGAAATTTTGGGTATTGTTTTTGGGATTTATAATTTGATTATGGTTCATTGTGACAGATGCAGGGATGGCATGTTCAAGAAAGGCTAAGGTTGTATATAAGGGATGCCGAGAGGGCACCGAAAGGATCAAGTTGAGCATCAGTAAGAACTTTGAAAGAAAAAAACTAACAGACAGGACTTTCATATCACTTTGATCCCTCATTATGAAAGATAAAAAGGTGTAATAATAATATGTCAATAAATCGTATAGCAGTACCATCTAAATCAAAAAACAAATAAACATAAACATTATTATAAAAAGGACTTTCAATAAAATCCAAAAACCAACAAAATATCCATAATTGAAAGTAAAAATAATGTCAAAAGGAAATCCAAAAACAATAACAACCGTAATCAAATTACAATTGTCCACACATAAAATCAAATTCAAACAAAATAATAATAATAATCAACCGCCATGCACTTCACTCCTTCTCAATCTTTACTTTCTTTAAAACGGGGGTGGCATCCCCACCATTTGATCCAGAAAATGAAAAGTCCCTCTTTGAACTACTACCAACACCATCAGCAATGTCATCAACATCAATAATTTCCTTGTCAACAGAGACTGCCTCATCACTAAATTTGTTGAGCAAATCCTGAAAAAATATAAAAATATTTATATTATGTATAATGATCTATAAGACAAAAAAAAAAAAATAAAGGTTGCATAATAATGTACACATTGTTATAAATATATTTTGTTATACCTGAACAACATTCTCGGCAGATGCATCACCGTTCTTCATCACTTCGACACTGTTACCAATAGAAATCTCCAAACCACCATCAACAGACTGCATGAAGTTAATAACATAGGTTAATATCAACAAAGCAAGTATATTTTTATTTAGAAAACCCACAAGCATGAAGTTAATAACCTAAAGATATATAATAATTATTATAAAAAATAATATTATTACCTCAACGACCGAATATTTTGATTTGAATCTAGCAATTAAATCGGCATTGTCAGTCAACCTTTTAACTCTATAAGATTTTTCAAATCTGGTTTCCTCTTTGACATTGGTCTCAACTTTAAAAAGATAAGTCTTCTCCATCATGTCCAGTAACTCCTTTGGCGGACCATCACAGTTAGGTCCCTAAAATTATAGCGAATTGTAATGCTTAGAATTTATTATTTTACATAATAAAACAGAATTTTACGTATTCTGTTAAACATTTATATATAAAACTCTTTTAATAAAATACCATGGAATCAATCATGTCGGAGCATGATTTCTTGAAGAGTTCAGCAGTGTCGCGGTCAAACACGACGAATGTTGCCGAATCAGTGGAATCGATAACTCGCAACTTCAGACGATATCTAAATTCAAAAAATAAAATTATATTATACACAAAATATATGATTATATTGAAATACAAACATAGAATTAATTAATTAAATTGAAAAAGTAAAAACTGATCCATATATAAACCTTGGAAAGACAGTAACAACATGCTTGTTACACTTCTCACAAAAATACATCCTCTCATCCGGATATACTTTTTTGTTGCAAAGGCAAGCAGTGTAAAACCAATCAGATTCATCAAGTATTGCTTTGATAGTGCCGCATACAACCAAATTTGTCTCCTACATCCGCAAGGAATATAAAATAATTATGTTTGACAAAGAAAATATGTTAAAGAATTATGAAAAAAAATATAATACCATTTTGTTATCCTTAAGAGCTTCAATGGTAGTAATCGGGGTTGCCTTCAAAAAATCATCTTCAAGGCTAATCTTAGAAGTATCTTGCAATATGCATATAGCAGGAGAAGGTGAATCATCCTTACCCATCATCCTAATATTATAAAATATCATAAAAAAAAAGAAGTTAAAGTATCAATTTAAAAGTAATACCTGTCAATATAATTTATAAAAAAAGAATCATTGACTCATTATAAGTCAATAGATCAAAATCCACGGGTTATTTTTTATTTTAAAAAGAATAGATATTATTTTTTGAAGAAAAGTAGTATACATAATTAAAAATAGATTATAGCATACTTACGGAAATCCGAATATTTCACTGTATTTATAGTAATAGTATTACTTACAAAAATAGATTATAGCATACTTACAAAAATAGATCATAACAAAAAGAACAATTTAAATCAAAATTTCGTACCTCTTCCTCAAATCCACAGCGATAGTATATTCGGGATTGAAAAGCAACTTTGATGCACAAAGAGTGTTTTGAACCGTAGCCCTTCCTATTAAACACAAAATATAAATTCCATTAAATCTCTCATGCACAACAAATAGAACGAAAAAAAAAAACAAATAAATGAATGAATATTTCCAAATATGGCAATAAATTTATTAAGGTATCTTAATTAGCCAAAAAAACTGATTGATTGAATTATGTTTGAAAATATGTGTTTAAAAACATTCAATTAAGACCTTTGGCAAAAAAAATAAATTCAATTAAGATGCTTTTTTATCATATGTTTTATTTCCATATAAATGTTTTTTTAGGGTAATAAGATGTCATATATAAAATTTAATTTAAATAATATAAATAATTAAATAAATTTAAAATTTACCTTGAAACTTTTTCACTTTAGCCAGCATTAGCATGACAATAACATTCTGTGTTTCTCCCGACGCAATGAAAGCGTTCAGTACGTCAACAAACTCACCAAAAAGTGTACATTTGAAACGATAACTAAAAAAACAAAAAAGTTTTCATTCAAAATAAGTGCCAAATAAGTTTGAAACTAAATCATGGATAAATGATTGTGATAGTTGTAGTATTGCCAAATTTTGATTATAATACTTACCCATCGTTATCCAATTCGATAACAACCATTTTTGATTGCACGCCATTCCGCTCATATGTCTTTTCAGCACCAACACCATGCAGCCTACCCATAAGATCTAGAAAAAAAAGGGTAAACAAAAGATATGGTTAACATGATTAAAAAAAAATGTAAAAAGTTTAACACAAAAATAAAACTTACCCACTAAATAATTAGTGTCGTAGTCGGTTGCAAATAACTCACTTGGATGAGGAATAGCGTACAGCAATGGCGACACAGAATTACCTTCGGCAGGTTTAACTTTCGTAGCATATTGAAAGTTCAATTTGAACTGATGTCGGGTGGTACGGTACTCACCAACATTGGCAGCGATACCAAAGTTCAAATAGAACCAAGATTAAACTCAATCGATTTAACAATTGTTGTTTTTTGGCAAATTTTTGCTAATAGCACTTTATTCACATGTTGGATACAAAATGTAGATATGAGAAGAAACAAAATGTGACTTATGTGCGTACTTGATGAATCAGCCAACAAATTAATCAAATGATGTAGTTTCTCAATAATATTATTGAGTTTATCATTATCATATCTTTTACAGCTTTTTTTTTTATGGTTTTTTTAACAAGTTGATATTCTTTTTATGGAGATTTTGTATTTGGAAATACTAATCAAGTATTTCGTGTTCATATATATATCATAATACAAACATTTTAATTCGTAGAAGAAATGAAGATACATTTATGGTTCATATACTTTTACTTTTATATTAATACATGCATGAAAATATTTATTTTAATAAAAAATATCTAAATTAAAAAAAAATCATCAATAAATTCCTCCATTTTTTTAATGCAGTTCCTCTATTTATTGACAACAAAAAATGAATCATAATTTAATTCCGTGCATTATGAGCATTTAATTGATTAAAAACAAATTGATTCATAATTTAAGAAAATCTTGATATTTTTTTGGCATTAAATTAATTCCGATTTTATGAGATTATTGCCTTTTTTTATAAGTTTTTGTACTCCGATTTTAGGAGTATTGACTATTGATTTTTATTTTTTTTTTGAAATTGTATATTAACTATTGATATTTAAATAGACTCAAATTTGATATTGATTCTGATTTGATTAGACTCTTTCCTTCTTTTAGAGATTTGTATATCAATTATTGAATTTCTATAAAGTTTTTTTTACTAAATAAATAGATATTAAAAAGCTTGACAAAAAAAATATTAAAAATTGGAATAAATAGCAATTAATCAAAGATATCTATATCTATATATACATTATTAAGGATCTTTTTTTCAAAGTTTTATGTACACATGACACTTCTAAATGAATTCTCTTCTCAGATTGTTTTAATATTAAATTAAATTATCACAAGTAAATCTATATATATATATATATATATATATATATATATATATTATTTAGAAGCCTTTCCTCAAAGCCTATCGTGGCAATCCCATAATGACTCTTCTCCCATATTGTTTTGGCAATTAATGAATTAAATGATTTGATTCAAGAAAAAAAAAAAAGATCAAACTACAAACATAATAAAAAGTTGTACTAAAATTATGCAATTAATTCTCTAAGGCAATCTCTAAGCAATTAATTTTAGGCAATCTCTAATTTACGTAAGTATGGTATAATCTATTTATAATAATGTATATTATTTTGATTCACAAAATAATATCTATTTTTTTAAAAATAAAAAGTAACCCGTGAATTTTGATCTATTGACTTTATAATGACTCTTTTTTTATAAATTATATTGACATGGATTACTTTTAAATTGATACTTTAACTTCTTTTTTTTTAATGATATTTTATAATATTGCTAGCATTTCAATCCTCTCAAATAAATGTTTTTTTTACATATCATACCGAGAAGGCAAATAATACACTTTTTTTTGGTACAGATCACACCACATAAGCAAAGACAATATAAAAAAAATATTTTAAGCAAATCCTTAAAAAAATAGCTATATTGAATTTTGATCAAAACCTTAAAAAAATAGCTATTTTAAATTATGAATTATGATCAAAACCTTACAAAAAAATTATTTGGGAGCTTTTTTTCAAGGTCTTTTGTACACATGGCATTCTAACATTGCTCCTCTATTCTCCTTCATTTAGCAATTAATGTAATAACGATTTTTATAAAAATGGAAATAATTATGATTTTCCCTATTTTGGTCAAAGAATAGAATGATTTCCCATTAACATTTATGTTTTTGGTAATACAATTAAATCGTTGTGATTTTTCATTATTATTATATTTGTAGTAACCAATTCAAATCATAAAATTTACTATATAAACTCATATACTACCATTTCATTTTACCATTGTTTTTGTTAATTTCTTTCCGATCTATTCATCTTTAGTTGAAACCTTCTCATAATATTGAAACATATCAAATTGCTTGCTGTAATAGTCTACATTCATCTATTGGAATCACTTTTGTTATGAGCATTTGTTAATATTAATAATTTTTATGCATTTGTTATTATTTTTTGCTTATAATATATTGATTTGATTATTTTTTGATTATGACTATACTAATTGTGTCATATCGAACTCTTTGTTGTGAGTACACTTATACTTAATATATGATTGTCTATTGTTTTAAAATAGGTCAAAAATAAAAAAAATGCACATCTTATGATACATGCATCCACTTTTGAGTAGAATTGCACCATCTCTCAAAGATCAACTCTTGAGTAGATGAAATATTATTATATTTATCGTATATGTTCAACTGGACTTTTATGTTGTTGTAAAATAAAAATTAGAACTTTTTTTGTAATTTATATTGTAATTTATATTTCTACTAATGTTAATACAAAGACCTTTTTTTTTATTTCTACGAGATCTATATTTCTACTCATAATCAATACAAATTCCTATTTTTTTTATTAAAAATGACTATGGGTGCATATATTTCTACTCACATATTAATACCAAGGATTTTTTATTAATATATATTAATATGAAGGCCCACCTTTTTTTTTTGTAATTTTTACGAAATCTATATCTTTACTCATATTTATACGAGGACTATTTTTTTAATTACTATATAAACTTATATTTCTTTTCATATATTAATACAGGATCTATTTTATTTTTCTACTCATATATTCATACAAAAGCCTCTTTTTTTTTTTTTTTTTATTTCCATGTGGCCTATATTTCAAGTCATACATTAATATGATAGCCTATTTTTTATTGTAATTTTTACGGGATCATATATCTCTACTTGTGCATTAATATGGATGACTCTGTTTTTTATAATTTCTACTTTGATTTATATTTTTACTCATATATAACTATGAAGACCTATTTATTTTATAATTTTTACAAAATGGACGTCACAACATGCGATGGGGTGGGAGGTGTTGAGGGACCTCCTTCACTTCGGATGTTGCCAGTGCATTGTATCTAACCATACTGTGGCAAATCGATACAGGTTACTATATTTTTAGTCATATATTAATAGGAAGACCATTTTTTATTTATTTCAACTGGAACCTATATTTATGATTAAATGTTAATACGAGAATTGATTTTAAATAATAAATTTTACTTTAAATTGAAAATAGAAAATTTTAATTTCTAATGGAAGATAATTAGTAACAACTACATAAATATTTACAAACTTATATAATTTAATAATTAAAATAACATTCTGTTGATAAAAACTAATTGTAAAATTTATGTATAGTCATAGATTTTCTTATGAATGATTCCTATAGTTCGTTTTTTTTTATCAAATTATAAATGTATCATAGTTGTTTTTTCTATTATATTTTTAATGATATAGTAATACAACAACCTATCTTTTTGTAATTTATATGGGAGACTACTATTATTCAGTTCAAATCCTATTAATTATGTAATATTTTTTATTTTATTGTCATCATTTTATGAACTTAAATCAAATTATCATTTATCACATTTATTTATATATATATATATATATATATATCTTTAGTTCCATTTTATTGTAGAATTTTTTAAGTTATGAACTTTGTAAGACCCAAGATTTCATTGTATAGTTGGTTTAAGGAATATTAGGGGTTCGTTGTGTTCGTGTGACGAAACATCGTGTAATTATTAGCTTTTGCTGTAATTGAGCCTGTTTAGTGCTCGTGCACTGTAATTGTACAGACTTTGGTTCTGTGATCCTGTTGCTTGTATAAGAAGTTACTTGTGGTTTCAGAATATTAAGTTGGGGAGTATTCTTGTTTTTGGAAAAACGAGTAGGATTTTACCGCGGAGGGGAAAATCTTATTGCGTCTGTTTTAAGTGAGGTTTCGGATGGGAGTTTTATATATCTGCACGAGTTAAGATATATTCTGAGAATAATTTTCTGAGGTATGAAAGAAAATTACAGTCGCGGAAAAAGATTCGGCGATAAGTTTTGGAAATGTTAGACGTTAGACGTTCTTTCCGTAGGTTTTATGTTTTTGTGGTTTACGTTCGTCGCGTCGCGCGAGAGCTGAACGTGTGAGTGTTTCTATGAGGTTTTGAGTTTTATCTCAAGTGGATTTGGTTTGGTTTGATCCAATGGCTAGGGTTGTGTCTTGGCATTTTGTCTTTTGATCCAATGGCCATGAGGTAACAAGAGGCTATGTAATAGTAAGGAGGTTTAGTGACTTGGTCACTTAGAAACATCACCAAACATCTCCATTCTTTCTCTCTTTCACGTGGAACTCCATTACTCAAACCTTAACCTTCACAAATTTTCATTTCTTCACCATTTCACTCCATTTCAAGCTTGGAAGCTTAGTGGAAAGTTGTAGAGAATCACTTCTTTAAGGTAACCCTCTCTTCTCATCTCCTAGGTTGGTAGATTTTTAGAGTTGTGAGGTTTTTGGGTTTATGTTCTTAAGAGGGTTTGGTGAGAAAGGTTGTTCTTACTAGTTCTTGTTTCATGAAAGTTGTTCATGAGAGTTTAGTAAGCATGCTAGGCTTTGTTGGTTTTATTTTCCATGAGTTGGTGAAAAATCTCATGAGAAAAGTTAGGGTTTTGGTTGGTTTATGTATTGATCAATTACATGAGGTTATGTTGTAAGGTTTTGAAAAGAAAAGTTGTCTTTGAACCTTTGGGCGAAAGGGAAATGCGTTGTATGGTTTTGTTTTGGAAAATCCGATGAAAAATATTTTGAGGTTTATGAAAATATTTTCCTAAGTGTTTTGGGTAGTGTTTTGGGGTCAAATGGTTTAAAACTAATGTGACATGTGGTGTCGCTTTTTACCTTGAAAACATGTTTGAAAATGATTACCGGACGGTTAAGGCCCGTAATAAAACTTGTGCTTGGATTCGGTTTTGATTTTGGAAATGAAAATCAAATAACTTGCACTCGAAGCAACCAACATGCTTTCGGAAATGTGTTGCTTGCTTATGAAAATGGTTGGTTTTTATGCCTTGAAAAGATGTTGGGAACTAATAGAATCAAACTAGGCTTGGGGTGGAAAAAGGTGGTATGAGTTGCTGTCTTGTGCTGTCATGACAGGTGCAACTCGCCGGGCGAGTGGTTACTCGCCAGGGCGAGTGTCACAGGTCATGACAACTCGCCAGGGCGAGCTCCAGGGCGAGTAAGACCAGTACTCTCTGCCTTCACTCGCCACCAACTCGCCAGGGCGAGCTCTGGGAGTTGAGATTTTGGATTTTGATTTCTAAACTTGGTTTTTAGCCTTCTAATCCCTTTTTATTAATTTATGAAAGTGGTTGGGATTGGAAACGAGTTTTTCGAGTACTCGGAAAGTACGTAGCTTATAACGCAAGAAAATAGCCATTTTGCATTTCAAATTATTTAAGACTTTTGGCAATTGTTTTGGGTCCTAAAAATAGTACAAATAACTCATGGGGGTTGATCAATACGATAGATTTTGGTATGGTATCCGAAAGAGTGGTTTTACCTTAGGAACCATTAGGTTTTTGGGGTTTTGGTGTAGTTTCAATACGATTGGTTAGAGAACAATGTATTGATTGTTACGCTGCTTGTTTTAGGAAGCGCGTTGTGTTGTTGAGCGTGTGTTGTTGACGGAAGCTTGCTGAGGTAAGGGCTCCACTTTATTTCCGTCTTTTCAAACGGTTTGGAAAACATGCTTTGTTTTGCTGTGTATGCAATTGTTTGTGTGTTGACATGTTTGTGTTATGTATGCTCGTTGATGAGAACGTGTTTACATTACTTGTGCAATTTACATATGATTTGGAAAATATATGTATGAATTGCTATGTTTTAGTTACATATGCTTGAGAGGTATGTATGTGTGGCATTAGCATACGTAGGGATTAGTATGCTCATGCATTCATTGTGCGTAGTTGCGTGAGTGGACTACGGGGTGTTGGTTGCGTGAGTGGACCCACCCAAAATCCTACGGGATCTTTTTGAGTACAATAAGTGGTTGCGTGAGTGGACCACGGGGTGTGATTGCGTGAGTGGATCCACCTTAACCCTTTGCGGTTTTATTGGTTGTGATTAGTAATTCCGGAATTCATTTGCATGTGGTAGCTCTGGTAGTACCACACCCATTGTAGGAGTCTGCATTAGGCTTGTTGTGCATTATATATATAAGCCCGTTGGTGGGAATTGTTGAATGTTTTAAGAGCTTTCCCTTGTGTTTTATGGAAATTTTGTTACGTGTACAATCTTTCGAACCAGTTATATGTATATATCTACTGTTGTTTTGTGGTGACCCTTTCTTTCATTTGCGGGCTCATCCCACCCCAGATGACGATGTAGGTCGAGAGGACGGCGTTGGTAGCTCTAGGCCTTAGTGAGGTCGTGTTGGAGCTGGTGTGGTAGTTTCTAGTTAGACTATGCGCCGGTGTGTTTTGTGCACCGTGCTTTTTGGTTAGCATAGGGTTTCTAACTTTGTTTTGTTGTAAGTATTTGTATACTTAGACTTGGATTGTAATTATTCAGGAAATACACTTTGCTTGTCGAAGCACCTTTTGGTAATGAGTCTTTTGTATATTTGAATGCCGGCTCATTGGAAAATATTCTATGCGCACTCTGAGTGTTAGTTGAAAAAGAAAAAAAAAAAAAAAATAATGCCCTTTTTGGTTTTTCGAAAAACGGGGTGTTACATTTTGGTATCAGAGCTCGGCTTTAAATCTTCAAAGGGAAAGTGTATACTTGAGTCGTTAGTTCAGAGTCGGTTAGAACGTAGCTAGGGTTGAGTTAGTTCTAGTGGTTGTTCTGTGTCGGGTTTTGTGTTCGTAGCCGTTGTATGAGATGTTCTGTTGAGACTCAGAAATGTCTGGATAAGGAATCTAATCAGAATTGGTATTGTGCAGAGATAGAATGCCTCCAAGAAGGGCACCTACAGCACCTGTGACGGATAATGCTGATATTTATCAAATGGCTTATGCCATGAACACAATGGCAGCGGCGGTGACTGCCCAGAGCCATGCTAAGGCGCAAAGGGATCTGGAAAAGCGCGAAAGAGAAATACTTGCGGCTGGATCTAGACTTCTTTCGAATTTCAACCACCAAACTCCTCCTAAGTTTAACGGGGAGGGAGGTCCGGAAACTGCTGATTTGTGGCTCCAATCTGTGGAGAGGATATTCGGGGCAATTCATTGTCCGGAGGGGGAGAAGGTAGTTCTAGCTACCTATCAGCTGCTTGGGGGTTCCGAATTTTGGTGGAGGAACACCCGTCTGATTATGGAAAATGCATATGAGGAGATTAACTGGGAGAACTTCAAGAGGAGGTTCCTGGCTAAGTATTTCCCTGAGACTGCAAGGGAAAGGTATGGTGAGGAGTTTCTGAGACTACGTCAGGGGAGTATGAATGTGGAGGCATATTCCAAGAAGTTTGAATCATTATCCCGTTTCTTCCGCTTCTTTAGGGATGGGATAGATGAGGTCTATATGTGTCGTCGATTCCAAGATGGGCTGAGGTACGAACTGCAGGATGCGGTTGTGCCATTGGGTATTCGGCAATTTCAAGTCTTGGTTGAAAAGTGCCAAGAGGTGGAAGATATGAGAAACAAAAGGGTGAACCGACAGGGTGGTTTTAGTGCTGGGGGACCAAGTCGTTCTAGTGGTCCGAATCAAAGTCAGAACCGTGGAAAACAAGGCAGTAAGCCATATGACCGTCCACAGTATAACAAGGGACAGGGTCGATCGGTGAATCAGAACAGTCAGAATACCGGGAAGCAGGGCTGTTTTAAGTGTGGTGAAGTGGGCCACTATGCGAATGAATGCCGGAATCAGGGGCATGTTTGTTTTAATTGCAAGAAGCCGGGACACTTTGCTAGGGATTGCAAAGCCCCGAAGGCCGGGCCGTCGGCTAATGTGGCACAAGGCTCACAAGGTACCAGACCTGCGGCAAAGGCACGTGCTTACTGTATGGGCACAGAAGTGAGTGGGCAGGCTAGCAATGCCATTCACGAGAGCTGTCACATTGCAGGTAATTCTTTAACTGCTTTGATTGACACGGGGGCAACCCACTCATTCATTTCTTTGGCATGTGCAAATCGGTTGAGTTTGAATGTTTCTGTTCTTCCATTTGATTTGAATGTTTTGACTCCTGCTAAGGATTTGGTAGTAAATACTGCATGCTTGCATTGTTTGGTAGTAATTCAGAATAGGGATTTTCTGGTCAACTTGGTGTGTTTACCGCTTACATCTCTCGAGATCATCCTCGGGATGGATTGGTTGTCTTATCATTATGTGATTCTAGACTGTGCTCGGAAATTGGTTTTCTTTCCCGAGCCAGGTGTGCGAAGGTACTTGTCCGCAAATCGACTTTCTGTGGTTATGCGTAATGGAGAGCCGGAGATAGTTTCACTTGCTAGCTTAGGAGTGATGTCGGAGATCCGAATTGAGGAAATTCGTGTGGTTCAGGAGTTCCAAGATATGTTCCCATCAGAGATTCCAGCTTTTCCTCCGTGTAGAGAGGTGGAATTTTTTATTGATTTGCAACCAGGTACGGGTCCGATTTCGGAATCAGCTTATCGGATGGCTCCAGCTGAGCTGGTAGAGTTGAAAAGTCAGATTGAGGACTTGTTAGAGAAAGGTTTCATAAGGCCTAGTGTGTCGCCTTGGGGAGCACCGGTCTTATTGGTTAAGAAGAAGGATGGGAAATCTCGTCTATGCGTGGATTATCGGAAGCTTAATAAGGTGACTATCAAGAACCGATATCCATTGCCACGGATTGATGATCTGATGGATCAGTTGAGGGGAGCCTCAGTGTTTTCAAAGATTGACTTGAAATCTGGTTATCACCAGATAAGAGTACGAGATGCGGATATTCAGAAAACGGCGTTTAGGACGCGTTATGGACATTATGAGTACTTGGTGATGCCGTTCGGAGTGACGAATGCACCTGCTATCTTTATGGCGTACATGAATCGGATATTCAACTCATTTTTGGACAAGTTTGTGGTGGTGTTCATTGATGACATTTTGGTGTATTCGAAGAGTGAAGAGGAGCATGAAGAGCATCTTCGCTTGGTTTTGCAAGTTTTGCGGGAAAGTAAGTTGTATGCGAACCCGTCAAAGTGTGACTTTTGGTTGGAAGAGGTGAATTTCCTTGGCCATGTTATATCAAAAGAGGGAATAGCCGTGGATCCAGCCAAGATTGATACGGTACTTTCATGGAAGCAGCCTCAAACAGTGACGGACGTGAGGAGTTTTGTTGGTTTGGCCGGTTATTACCGGAGGTTCATAGAAGGATTCGCTAAGATTGTGGCACCAATGACGCAACTTACGCGAAAGGATCAACCGTTTGCGTGGACTGAGCGGTGTGAACTTAGTTTTCAATTGTTGAAGGAGCGGTTGACGACTTCACCGGTGTTGGTGTTACCTCAGTCAGATGAACCTTATGAGGTTTATTGTGATGCGTCTCATCAGGGTTTAGGTTGTGTGTTGATGCAGCACAAGAGAGCAGTGGCTTATGCATCACGGCAGTTGAAGGTGCATGAGAAGAATTATCCGACGCACGATTTGGAGCTTGCGGCCGTGGTTTTTGCATTGAAGATTTGGAGACATCATCTTTATGGTTGCACTTTTGTCGTGTTTAGTGACCATAAAAGTCTTAAGTATCTGTTCGATCAGAAAGAGCTTAATATGAGGCAGAGGAGGTGGATGGAAACCTTGAAAGACTTCGACTTTACGTTGGAATACCATCCTGGAAAGGCTAATGTGGTAGCCGATGCTTTGAGTAGGAAGAGTGTGTCAGCGTGTTCGGCACAAATGGCTAGTCAACAAGAGTTGTTGAAAGAATTTCGAGATTTGCACCTAGAGGTAGAGTTTGCTTTAGGGAATATGAGACTGGGTATGATTACCATCTCAAGCGGTTTGTTGGAGGATATTGCTAATTGTCAAGATGACAAGTTTCTCATGGAGAAAAGAGCTTTGATTGTTCGAGGAACCAACCGAGATTTCAAGGTGGGATCGGACAATATCTTGAGGTGTCAAGGTAGGGTGTGTGTACCCGATGCTATGAACTTGAAAAACATCATTCTAGGGGAGGCACACAAGAGTAAGCTTAGTATGCATCCCGGGGCAACAAAAATGTATCAGGACCTGAGGCAAGATTTCTGGTGGCCGGGTATGAAAAAGGATGTGGCTGAGTATGTGGCGTCGTGTCTGACTTGTCAGAAGGCGAAAGTTGAGCATCAGAGACCAGCAGGGATGCTGCAGTCGTTAGATATCCCCGAGTGGAAGTGGGAGAGTATTTCTATGGATTTCATCACTGGTTTACCTAAGACCAGGAGGAAGCATGATTCCATTTGGGTGATAGTAGATCGTTTGACGAAGTCCGCTCATTTTCTACCGGTAAGAATTACGGATACGGCGGCAAGGTTGACCGATGTGTATATTGCTGAGATTGTGAGGTTACATGGGATTCCGTCAAGTATAGTGTCGGATAGAGATCCA
Organism: Trifolium repens; assembly: GCA_030408175.1. Lineage (NCBI taxonomy): Eukaryota > Viridiplantae > Streptophyta > Magnoliopsida > Fabales > Fabaceae > Trifolium > Trifolium repens. The sequence goes on along the minus strand of CP125836.1, from coordinate 56,099,811 downwards.
AAGTTCACTTCACATTTTTGGAAGACTTTGCATGAGGCGTTGGGGACAAAACTGAGGTTGAGTTCTGCTTATCATCCCCAGACCGATGGGCAGACCGAGAGAACAAATCAATCTTTAGAAGATTTGTTGAGAGCATGTGTGCTGGATGATCGTGGGAGTTGGGACGACGTGTTGCCGTTGATAGAGTTCACGTACAACAATAGTTACCATTCGACTATCGGAATGGCACCATACGAGGCTTTGTGTGGGAGGAGATGTCAGACTCCTTTGTGTTGGTACCAAGATGGGGAAGGTTTAATAGTAGGACCGGAAATGGTACAACAGACGACGGACAAGGTCCGAAAGATAAGGGCAATGATGAAGGTTGCTCAAGATCGACAAAAGAGTTATGCGGATAGGCGTCGGAGGCCTTTAGAGTTTGAGGAGGGAGATCACGTATTTCTCCGTGTTACTCCAACAACGGGTGTTGGAAGGGCTTTGAAAGCGAAAAAGTTGACTCCAAAGTTTATAGGGCCGTATCAGATTTTGGAACGGATTGGGAAGGTAGCATACCGGATCGCGTTGCCACCGGTACTATCTTTGATTCATGACGTGTTCCATGTGTCGCAATTGCGGAAGTATACACCGGATCCATCACATGTGATCACACCAGATGATATCCAGTTGAGGGATAACTTGTCATTTGAAGTTCCGCCGATCAAGATTGCGGATAGGAAGATGAAGCGTTTGAGAACGAAAGAGATACCTTTGGTGAAGGTGATATGGAACGAAGCTACAGGAGATACAACCTGGGAGCTCGAGAGTAAGATGAAGGAATTATACCCCGGTTTGTTTGTCGATGTCTAAGTTTCGAGGACGAAACTTCTTTTAGGGGGGTAGTATTGTAAGACCCAAGATTTCATTGTATAGTTGGTTTAAGGAATATTAGGGGTTCGATGTGTTCGTGTGACGAAACATCGTGTAATTATTAGCTTTTGCTGTAATTGAGCCTGTTTAGTGCTCGTGCACTGTAATTGTACAGACTTTGGTTCTGTGATCCTGTTGCTTGTATAAGAAGTTACTTGTGGTTTCAGAATATTAAGTTGGGGAGTATTCTTGTTTTTGGAAAAACGAGTAGGATTTTACCGCGGAGGGGAAAATCTTATTGCGTCTGTTTTAAGTGAGGTTTCGGATGGGAGTTTTATATATCTGCACGAGTTAAGATATATTCTGAGAATAATTTTCTGAGGTATGAAAGAAAATTACAGTCGCGGAAAAAGATTCGGCGATAAGTTTTGGAAATGTTAGACGTTAGACGTTCTTTCCGTAGGTTTTATGTTTTTGTGGTTTACGTTCGTCGCGTCGCGCGAGAGCTGAACGTGTGAGTGTTTCTATGAGGTTTTGAGTTTTATCTCAAGTGGATTTGGTTTGGTTTGATCCAATGGCTAGGGTTGTGTCTTGGCATTTTGTCTTTTGATCCAATGGCCATGAGGTAACAAGAGGCTATGTAATAGTAAGGAGGTTTAGTGACTTGGTCACTTAGAAACATCACCAAACATCTCCATTCTTTCTCTCTTTCACGTGGAACTCCATTACTCAAACCTTAACCTTCACAAATTTTCATTTCTTCACCATTTCACTCCATTTCAAGCTTGGAAGCTTAGTGGAAAGTTGTAGAGAATCACTTCTTTAAGGTAACCCTCTCTTCTCATCTCCTAGGTTGGTAGATTTTTAGAGTTGTGAGGTTTTTGGGTTTATGTTCTTAAGAGGGTTTGGTGAGAAAGGTTGTTCTTACTAGTTCTTGTTTCATGAAAGTTGTTCATGAGAGTTTAGTAAGCATGCTAGGCTTTGTTGGTTTTATTTTCCATGAGTTGGTGAAAAATCTCATGAGAAAAGTTAGGGTTTTGGTTGGTTTATGTATTGATCAATTACATGAGGTTATGTTGTAAGGTTTTGAAAAGAAAAGTTGTCTTTGAACCTTTGGGCGAAAGGGAAATGCGTTGTATGGTTTTGTTTTGGAAAATCCGATGAAAAATATTTTGAGGTTTATGAAAATATTTTCCTAAGTGTTTTGGGTAGTGTTTTGGGGTCAAATGGTTTAAAACTAATGTGACATGTGGTGTCGCTTTTTACCTTGAAAACATGTTTGAAAATGATTACCGGACGGTTAAGGCCCGTAATAAAACTTGTGCTTGGATTCGGTTTTGATTTTGGAAATGAAAATCAAATAACTTGCACTCGAAGCAACCAACATGCTTTCGGAAATGTGTTGCTTGCTTATGAAAATGGTTGGTTTTTATGCCTTGAAAAGATGTTGGGAACTAATAGAATCAAACTAGGCTTGGGGTGGAAAAAGGTGGTATGAGTTGCTGTCTTGTGCTGTCATGACAGGTGCAACTCGCCGGGCGAGTGGTTACTCGCCAGGGCGAGTGTCACAGGTCATGACAACTCGCCAGGGCGAGCTCCAGGGCGAGTAAGACCAGTACTCTCTGCCTTCACTCGCCACCAACTCGCCAGGGCGAGCTCTGGGAGTTGAGATTTTGGATTTTGATTTCTAAACTTGGTTTTTAGCCTTCTAATCCCTTTTTATTAATTTATGAAAGTGGTTGGGATTGGAAACGAGTTTTTCGAGTACTCGGAAAGTACGTAGCTTATAACGCAAGAAAATAGCCATTTTGCATTTCAAATTATTTAAGACTTTTGGCAATTGTTTTGGGTCCTAAAAATAGTACAAATAACTCATGGGGGTTGATCAATACGATAGATTTTGGTATGGTATCCGAAAGAGTGGTTTTACCTTAGGAACCATTAGGTTTTTGGGGTTTTGGTGTAGTTTCAATACGATTGGTTAGAGAACAATGTATTGATTGTTACGCTGCTTGTTTTAGGAAGCGCGTTGTGTTGTTGAGCGTGTGTTGTTGACGGAAGCTTGCTGAGGTAAGGGCTCCACTTTATTTCCGTCTTTTCAAACGGTTTGGAAAACATGCTTTGTTTTGCTGTGTATGCAATTGTTTGTGTGTTGACATGTTTGTGTTATGTATGCTCGTTGATGAGAACGTGTTTACATTACTTGTGCAATTTACATATGATTTGGAAAATATATGTATGAATTGCTATGTTTTAGTTACATATGCTTGAGAGGTATGTATGTGTGGCATTAGCATACGTAGGGATTAGTATGCTCATGCATTCATTGTGCGTAGTTGCGTGAGTGGACTACGGGGTGTTGGTTGCGTGAGTGGACCCACCCAAAATCCTACGGGATCTTTTTGAGTACAATAAGTGGTTGCGTGAGTGGACCACGGGGTGTGATTGCGTGAGTGGATCCACCTTAACCCTTTGCGGTTTTATTGGTTGTGATTAGTAATTCCGGAATTCATTTGCATGTGGTAGCTCTGGTAGTACCACACCCATTGTAGGAGTCTGCATTAGGCTTGTTGTGCATTATATATATAAGCCCGTTGGTGGGAATTGTTGAATGTTTTAAGAGCTTTCCCTTGTGTTTTATGGAAATTTTGTTACGTGTACAATCTTTCGAACCAGTTATATGTATATATCTACTGTTGTTTTGTGGTGACCCTTTCTTTCATTTGCGGGCTCATCCCACCCCAGATGACGATGTAGGTCGAGAGGACGGCGTTGGTAGCTCTAGGCCTTAGTGAGGTCGTGTTGGAGCTGGTGTGGTAGTTTCTAGTTAGACTATGCGCCGGTGTGTTTTGTGCACCGTGCTTTTTGGTTAGCATAGGGTTTCTAACTTTGTTTTGTTGTAAGTATTTGTATACTTAGACTTGGATTGTAATTATTCAGGAAATACACTTTGCTTGTCGAAGCACCTTTTGGTAATGAGTCTTTTGTATATTTGAATGCCGGCTCATTGGAAAATATTCTATGCGCACTCTGAGTGTTAGTTGAAAAAGAAAAAAAAAAAAAAAATAATGCCCTTTTTGGTTTTTCGAAAAACGGGGTGTTACAAACTTAAATCAAAGTTATCATTTATCACAATTATTTATACATATCTTTAGTTCTATTTTATTATAGAATTTTTTAAATTATGAACTTAAATCAAGTTATAATTTATATATGAACTTAAATCAATTATTTATACGAGACTTATATTTTCATTGATATAGTAAGACAACAACCTATTTTTTTTTTTTGTAATTTATACGGGAGTTTACTATTATTCAATTCAAAATCTATTGTGTAATATTTTTTATGTTATTGTCATCATTTTAAATCATGAACTTAAATCAAGTTATAATTTATCACTTGGTAAAAAAAGGTTATAATTTATCACATTTATATATATATATATATATATATATATATATATATATATATATATATATATATATATATATATCTTTAGTTCTATTTTATTATAAGATTTTTATTACTTTGTCCGTTGCAACGGAATCCTATAATTTTGGTTATCAGTATTTTAAGGCTTCATTAATTTTTATCACATAGTGTCATTTTTATTATTTAAATTATATAAGATCGTAAATATTTGTTTCGTTATATAAACCATTTTCCATAAGCAATAAAAAATTTAAGTTTTAAGTCTAAAGTAAAACATATTAAAATATTTTTTTATAAGTCAATAAATCTACAAACGCATTTTTACCCGTGCTTGGCACGGGTCTGGATACTAGTTCTTGTAATGTGGATGCGCTTTGGATTATTCTTTGTAATTTTTTTGTTTGTTTTATTCCTTGTAATATGAAGATTCTTTCATTTATCTCCTCATGGAATATATTGACTTAATATTCCACATAAATGATGACATGCATGATTATTGGAGGGATAAACCAAAATTCGCTAATATTACACAAGGTAAACCAACGGAATCTAATTAAGTTCATGTATTCAATGAGGAGGGTAAATGACATAATCTTCACAGTACAATGGGATAATAAAAAAAATATTACAATAGGGTAAACCAAAATTCACCCACATTACAAGGAGTAAACACCTATTAACAGGGGCGGACCTGAACATCTAATATTAGTGGGGCTAAAAAAGTTATAAACTAATGAGAAAAAAAAATTCATCCGGATAATTTATTAAACAACAAACAAATATTACTACTAATACGACATGTATATTAAAAAAAAAGAACAATAATAAACCAACAAATCATAAAATTTCTATTCAAAAAGAAAAATCAACAAACTATATCCAAAAAACTAAACAAATTCTATTAAAAAAAAAGATTATAACTTATTGAATATCTTATAAATAATGCATATAACTATTGTTTGATGCTTCGCAAGATCCTACTTTAAATCAAAATATATAGAACCCACAATTATATCAACAGATAATTTGTTTTGATAAACTAATTCAATTAGCTTATAACTTATTAATTTTTATTCCAATTTTACCCATATTATTTTACTTGAAAAGAAATCATTTTTTATGTTATTTCATATTTATATGCTAGTCCAATTTCTATTTTTAACTAATCCTATAAAAATTCAATTAGTTATCCACTGTTTTTTTACAAATAAAGTAAAATTGATTATTTCAATATTAAACTATATTACTTTACGTATAACGAAAGACTTAGAATAATAAATAGTAGGGTTTAGGGTTTATATATATTTGGTGTGCTTTTGCTGTTCAAAAAAAAATGTTATAAATTAACATTTGTACTAATACTTAAACTAATATGTGTACCAAAATACTTACAATCATAAACAATAAACTCTAAACTAATATTTATATTAATATTTGTATGAATATGTATACAGAATAATTTTATTATTATTTTTTTAAAAAAAAATTGGACTGGGCTGGTGTGGCTATAGCCACACCAAGCCTCATGCAGGTCCGCCCATGCCTATTAACCCTTTTAATTATGTTTAACATGTGACAAATAGAGCTATCAAAATGGGTCAGCTCGTATGGATCGGTCTGCCAAACCCGAATAAATGTAGGCTTTGAGCCTTAAAATATTAGTCTGAATATTTTTAGAGTTTTTTAGCCTGGCCCGAGAAAAGCCCAGATTTAAATATGGGCTTTTTGACTGGCCCGATAAAACCTAAAGACCACTCGGGCTGGTTCGTTTAGGGCAGTAGCCCATTTTGACAGTCAAAATAAGCTAGCATGTATGGCCGGTCCGCCAAATCCGAATAAATGTAAGGATCGAGTCTTAAAATATTATCCTGATTTTTCGTAGGGTTTTTTAACCCGACCCAAAAAAAAACCAAATTTAAATATGAGCTTTCGGCCCAACCCGCTAAAACACGAAACCTATGTCCGGAGGAGCCCTAAATCCCTTATGACATCTCCAATGACAAGAAGAAATTAAACAAATCCGATAGAAACATTAATACTTTTCTTGAATAAATGATAGATATACTGAAATACTAACCTTATTACTATCAAAGTGAATTGATCCTTCATACTAAAACAATTTGTGTACGATCACTCCGTTCAGTTCATTTTGAAGAAATACCAGGTGTTTAAAATTAGAATAAGAAAATCTATAATCATTTGTCTATTTGATTAAAGTCACCCAAAGGCTTACTCCACAATATCATACCAACTACAAAATGACTTTTCATTAAAATTAGGTATTGGTGGGGGGTTGCTACCATTAAGCGGAAAAAGGTTGTCTATCTTTAAGATTTAGTGACTTTGGTGATTTAATTATATATAAAAGAGAAAATAGTTAGTGACTCAAATTAGATTATTTGAATGAGAGAATCATAATAGATAAAAAAGACACGAAGAAAATGAGATAGACTATGGCTCTGTTTGGTAAAACTAGCGGTTAGCTTATAAGCTAGCTGATAGCTGATAGCTTACAGCTGATAAGCTAATTGAAGTGTTTGGTAAAATTAACGGTTCAAGTAGCTGGTAAATGTAAAATGACATAAAATGACATTTGGAATTAATAATAAAATTTATATTTAAGATTTCTCTAATTTAAATTCATTTATGTAATATAAATTTTATATATTATTATTAAATTAATTTTTATATAATATGTTTCATTTTAATTTTTAATTTTTTATTTTATTGTAATATATATTTCACATCAAAGTGTACATGTATATGTATATTAGCTAACTTGTGACACTTAAAAATTGACGTCACGCTTTAGCAATATGAAATTGCATATGTAAAATAAAAAGAAATTCTCAATATATAATAAAATTTATATCAAATTAATATTTAAGATACTTAAAATAAAACTTAATAATAAAATGCATTCGATACAATCATATAAATAAAGTTGGGTCCATTCTAAAGGCATTCATACATCGAACAGAATGTCCATTCAATATCTCATTCATCCAATCTTGACCACTTTGAAGTGAAGTCATACATGGTTCTTTATAAATATATTTATAGTAATATATGTAGCAATTGGGTAAAATAACAATACGATGTTTTGTATTCCAATTCTATAATTATTTTATTTGAAATTAAAATAAATTATAAAGGGTAAAATTGGGTTTTAGTTAAAATAATAAGGGTAAAAGTGGAAGAAAACACAATAAGCTATAAGCTATAAGCTCATAAGCTAATTGAAATAGCATCTGGAAAATAAGCTATAAGCTAGCTTATAAACTATAAGCTCATAAGAAAAAAACCATTACCAAACAGGGCTTTTAGCTTATAAACTATAAGCTATAAGCTATAAGCGCTTATTTTGGTTACCAAACAGAGCCTATATATAATTGATAGAGAAGAAAAAATGACTAAAGAGTGTTAGTATTGGCATGCACGTCATTCGTCAACATATGTGAAGAATAGCTAAAATTCAATTTAGTAATCAAATAATTACTCGTTCTTTTTTATAAGAAATAAAAGTGAAATTTTTTTTGTTCTTTTTTATAAGAAACTTTAACTAATTTTCAAATCTTTTAAATGTTCAATTTCACTTATGCCCTTATTTATTATGAAAGAGAATAGTAAAAATAAGTAAGTTAATTAAATTTAGAGTAATTAAATATGGGTATAGATGAAATATGTTTAAATCTATAAGAGTATTAAATGAAAAGAACTATTTACAATGTATTTCCTATTTTTTCAAACTGTTTCTTATAAAAAGGAACGGAAGGAGTATTACATAATTAAATCATAAATTTGTTCGGTAGTGGTTAAAAAATTGGTTTATGAGCTGCATAAAATATGTAAAGAAAAAATTACCGATAAGTCAAAGACATTTGCTGAACAGACTCCACAGTGGTACTAACGTGGTCCTGTTCCGACATCATCTAAATTTTTGCTCCGGTGAGATATGACCAGCCAATTAGAATTGTGTTAAGTCAAGAAGGGAACAAGAACAACTATCCATATTAAATTTAAGAACAACGATACATGAGAGATTTGGTTAACCATAAATTCTTGCTATTTTTTAGGAGTAATTAAATCATGAGTTGTTGTGAAAGAGTATTGAGATAATAAAATGATCGTGAATTTAAACTAAGAATCATGAATTTCTATTTTTAACGAGAATTTGTTGCAAAGGAAGAGGAGATATGTACCAAAAAAGGCATAATCTTTTTTTTTTTCAATTAATATATGCGCTAATTTTTTCCAAGGAGATATACGTGTAAGCCATGATTTTTTTGTTACTCCTTCCGTCCCATTTTAAATGACACATTTGCAAAAAAAAAGTGTCCCATAGGCCATAATACTTGACCCATTTCAATTTTCTATGTTATTTTTCTATTTTTACCCTTTATAAATGCTTTTGAAGAATGTGCTTTTCTAATCATTATTGGGCAGAAAAAGTGCATACATGGTAATTTGGTAAAATTAATATTATCTCTCCTTTAATTATACATTTTTTTTAATATGTGTGAAATGGTCAAATGTATCGCTTAAAATGGGACGGAGGGAGTACTGCGTATTAGACAAAGAACATCAAAGTTTAATTTAACATGATTGAGACAATGGCATTGGAAAAAACGTATGAGTAGTTGGAAATTATGATACTTTTGATGATGCAAATCCTTCAATTCGTATGTGATGCTTTGGTAACTGCAGAATTAAAATCATGAAGCCACCAAAGCTAAGAATGTTTTAGTAACCGCCTAATTAAAGCAACAATGAAAAAAACATTATAGAGACAAATCATTTACTGGTATACATGGAAAATCTCATATAGAGCAACGCCTAATTGAGGATTGGTTGGTTAGCAAAAGTCCATTTAAGCAGCTACTTATTCCCACTTAATATAATAAAGATAGTACACCTCAAAACTAATAAAATTCAAACTTACAACTACATTTTAAACCTAACAATTCAAAATACATAACAAAGTAAATTATAAATTATGTAACTTCTCGGCCAAACTAACTTCAGAGCTGATCTAAACCCATTTTAATAATTCACAATAAACATTCAATATCTATAAATTATCCATTTAGCGAATATCCATACGATATGAATCACAAATATCATCTTATTTAGGGTTGGGAACAGGCCAGGCCAGGCTCAGGCCTTGACAGGCCTGAGCCTGGCCTATGAATTTTTTTTAAGCCTAAGCATGGCCTACGGCCTATCAAATGCAATTTTTTTGGTCTGGCCTGGGCCTGCTAAAAGCATGGCCTGACCTTGTAGCTTGTTTATGAGCCTGTGTTACATAAAACCCTCTATATAGTCTTGTTTATGGCCTGCCTTAAAGCCTATTTCACATTTAAATTTTTATAATTTCTACAACATTAAGAAAAAGTTAATAAAATGATTAACACAAGAATTAAAAGCTAATAAAATAACAAATACGATTACGACAAAGTCTATTAAGTATGACATAATACAAATTTTTTGTTAAACACTAATGTTAATCGGTGTAGTTAGCAACAACCAAAATATACATTATAATTTGTCTTTGTAAAAAAAAACAAATATATTTTGTCTAAAAAATATTTTGTATTTATATAAATAATATTTATTTTTTATACAAACAAGATGATATAAATAATAATATTATATAAATAATAATAATTAAATATAAACAGGCCGGCCTATCTGACTTCACAGGCTTTTTTAAAAGCCTAAGTCTGACATATTTATATAAACAGGTTTTTTTCAAGGTCTTTCCCTGACATTTTTAATAAACAGGCCAGACTAGGACTAAGACAGGCCAGGCCGAAGGCCCCTGGAGGCTGCCCGGCCTATTCCCAACCCTAATCCTATTGTTAGAAAAAGGATTTCACCCGACCATACACATTTCAAGTTTGAAAAATAATCTTCCCAATGCTTTATGACTTGATTTAGAGCAGTGTGTAATGTGAATCTATTTAGCCAACTAAGAAATGTTTAAACCATGTGACTCATTGTTTCAAAAAAAAAACCATGTGACTCATAGGCTGTAACATCTTATCATAGGTCATTTAAATGGTTCAACCTACACCAACTTAGAATTGGTGCCCGTAACTTATACCCATAAAGCTGGATTAACGGCTTAAATTGTAGCTAAAATGGCAACAGGATTAATTGCTGCTTAGGATCTGAATTAAATTTTTTTGGTTAAATTTGCGGCAAGAAGTGGGCCAAACCAAATAAACCCAAAATAAGATGAAGTAATAATAAATTTGGACAAAGTCCCACTACCACTACTACCACCTCACCTCATCTTATCTCATCTCCCCTCCCAATATTTTTTTTTAAAAAAAAACTCAATATCCGACCAAAAGACCGATTAATTTGAGAGAATCAATTCAATATCCACTAGCAGAAATCCCGTTAAAAGATAAATTTTTTTTTGCTCTGTATAAACTATCACACTAAAATTGACACCATAAGAAATCAAACCTAAACCTTAAGAAGAGCAAACTCCAAGAATAAGCCAACACCACCAGGCCAACCCAAGTGGGTTCTCCCCCTCCTATATTATCTACTCAAAAAATTCACCTACCCACGTGTCACATCTTAACCTTCCATTCCCATGATGATCCAACGGCCACGTAACATTCTCAACTAACCCATCAGCATTACCCACCTACACTCCAATTCAATGTCCACCAACCCATCTTATCTATATATACATACCAATTTTTCCCTCTTTTTTCAGGAAAATTTTACTTTCCTACAAAAAAAAATACCCATTTTACCATTTTCCTTTTCCTATGATCTAAAACTAAAAAAAATATAAATTTCCGTTTTTGTTACAATTCCTAACTGCCATTCACCTATATCCCCCAATTCCCTCCCCTATACAATACACATACATTATAACAACAACATATAAACTACGTAACGCAACCCCCTCATCAAAACAAGTAGTACAAATTAGAGATCTAATTAAACCTTAATTTCTCCAAACAACATATCATGGAATTTTCAAATGGAGATCATCATCATCATCATCATGATGTGAACAATGGTTGTAACGGTAATTCATCTTTTAATCTTTGCATTAATGATGGAACAAGTAAGAATAAGAATAATAATGATCCTTTGAATTGGGGTATGGCTTCGGATTCAATGAAAGGTAGTCACCTAGATGAGGTGAAAAAAATGGTTGAGGAATACCGGAAACCGGTTGTGGCATTAGGTGGAAAAGGTTTAACAATATCACAAGTGGCTGCAATTGCAACACATAATACCGGTGTGACGGTTGAACTTGATGAAAATACACGCGCCGCTGTTAAAGCTAGTAGTGATTGGGTTGTTGAAAGTATGAATAAAGGTACTGATAGCTATGGTGTTACCACTGGATTTGGTGCAACCTCACATAGGAGAACAAAACAAGGTGGTGCTCTCCAAAATGAACTCATCAGGTAAATTTATTTATTTTTTATTTATTTATTTTGTCAAACTTATTAGGATTTAATGATTTCTTAATATGAATTCATTTTTCATATAAATTTGTAATCAAATATCATTATATTGATATTTTAAAAAGAGCTACGTTATACGAACATTCTTCTATGGATAAAAATACGACATCTGTATTCGATCTTTCTTTATGCATGGTTTCTGAAATGTGCAAAAACCATTAAAAAATAAAAAAGTGAGACGAATATGTGGATTTGTCGTATTTTTGTTTGAAAATATTGTTGAAATAACATTTTTCTTTTAAAAACGACAATGATATTTGAACACAAAATTTTTACATTGCACACTCGATACGTTTTTTTTTTGTTTACTTTCAATATGTTAATGTACTCTGATTTTTAATTAATATAAATTCAGAAACTTTATAAGATATATTCGAAATAAGATTTTTGATGTCAAATTCTAATGTTTAAAATAAATTTACAATTTAAAAACTAATATGATAAAGTGATTTTATAGATAATTTGCAATTTTGTATAAAAAATAATGCATATCCAATTAATCTCCACTTGTTACAACTTACAACTATCGACAACTGGAGCATCTTAATATAGAACTTAATAACTATATAGTTAAATTATAAATATTCTTTTTTTACACATGAATTTAATGGCTATTTGCATATTATAGTAAGTTGTGAATCTGCTGTGATACTAGTACTCCTTTCTTAAGATACATAACATAAATATCAATATTAAATTTTTGGCTAAAATTTATTTTGGGGATGAGTACATATTAATTAAACCATATCTTAAGCATATGTTGGTGCGATATACTATGATAACTCGTGTCTTGGTTTTGGTTAGTTCATTAATAAGATTGGTTAATTAAACTGAATATTTATATTATTTTTCCTAAGTTGGGGGGTAGGTGAGTTGCTAGTGATCTGCTAGATGCAGTTAGGTAGTGGGTCATGTCATGATTTGAAATTTTTATTTTCATTGTGGATTGGAACTATTTTTTTTTCGTACTTTATATAAAATAGAATATAACAATATCTTCTATATTTTAACAATAGCTTAAAATGTAACAATATTATTTTAATATTTGTTCATAAAAAACGTCAAAAATGTATGTGTTACTTGTGATCGGGGTTATATAAATTAATCACTCGTGTTATATAAGAAGAAGGCATATGTTATTATTTGTATCAAAAACAAAATGAGGCAGAAGTTATAATTTCAGTTTTTTTAACCAAACAAACTAAGTTATAATTCCATTTGTAAACCGATAGAAAGCAATAAATGATGGGTTAGTCTTAGCACAAATCATCATTAGGCAAAAAATATAGATAAAATAATCGATTGTTAGTTGATTAAATGATGATTGACACTAAACTGGGAGAACTATAGTTTGATCTCCTACAATTGTGATTGGAAGAGAACTGAAATTACTTGATGACAAAACTGACTCCCAAATTAAATTAAATTGATAATAAATGCCAAAAAGAGAAAAATACCATTCTGACTTAAAAAAACAAAATTTTGATTGATGAAGTTGTCAATTTAAAAGGTAGTCAATTAATAAAAAATATAAAAAGGAGATGTTTGAAGTCTCATAACATATCCAAATAATCTTAGTAGCATAATATCTTAAGGTGGTTACTAGAGTTAAAAATACTAATATAAGAAGGGTTTGTCTAACATGTGCAACATTGCACATATTAAAGTATGCAAAAATATTGAAAATAACAATAATTTATTAAAAAATTATACATTTAATATAAAATGCACAGGTTTCAATGTAAACTTATTATGTTAAACTTCTTAAAATGTGCAACTTTGCACATGATAGAAAAATCCATATAAGAATATTCACTTTATAGAAAAAATATTGTAAAGGTAATACAGTATTACATTAAATGGGTCAGGATCAAATGACACCAAGGTGTCAAACTTAGTAACATGACACCTCCGATAATTCTTTACCGAATAATCGTATTACAAAATCAACCGTTGGATTCAAAACTATTATTATATAGATCATGTCTATAAAATTTAACAACAATAGGAAATCATTTGATATGTCAATGAAATGCATAAAAATCAACGTCTTACAAAACTTCGTCAAAACCGTTAATTTTTATCTTTCTCTTTAACTCATCAAATGGTTTCCGATTGATGTAAAATTTTATAGACATGATCTATATAATAATAGTTTTGAATCAAACGGTTGATTTTGTAATACGATTATCCGATAAAGAATTATCAGAGGTGTCATGTTACTAATTTTGACACATTAGTGTCATTTGATCCTGACCCACATTAAATAGTAAATTTGTAATGCAAAGTTTCTATTACATTAAATTCTCAATAGTGTCCTTTTTTATAATCAACTCCAACGAACACCGGTTAAAGTTAACAATCCTAATATATATTTTTCAATAAAATGTTTTAAAAAGTACACAATACATATTATTTAGCTTCTTAAAAAAACTTATATTAAAATAAAAATTCAAATTTTTTATAAATTTTGCATATAAAATTAATATCCAACCAAACTCTAAATATACCACCTAATTAACCTCTTAATTATCTGGTTTAAATCACCACTTATGTGATGTAAGTATAGGTTAAGGCAGGAAATGTTAGGTGAATGTATTTATTGACATAAACAGTAGTAGTATTCCACAAAGCTGCCAGCACCGTACATTAATTAACAAATCAAAGTATAAAAAATTGAATTATTTGTTGTAATTTGTATTTTAAAAAAGAATCAATTTTTACTTAATTATTACTTTTATATTTTATCGATGAAAAATTATTCATTCAATATTTCCTGTTATTAGTAATAAAATTTTGCAAAAGTTAATTTTTATTTCACTTTTACTTTTAATAAATAAATATTAATATTTTAATAAATTATTTAATAAATAATTTAAAGAACCGTGAAACTCGTGGCATTGTGTATATCATCTGCAGGCAGCAGCTACCGAATTGCATGTGATAGACTCCATTATTGAAGAGGTTTTTTTTTTACTCAAAATTATTTAAGAGCTAAGTTTATAAATAAAATATGGCAAATGTTAATGAGTGCTCCGGGGCACTATTTAAGACCAAAAATAGTACTAAGTTTTTTATAGAATTTTTATAGGAATGCGTAAAGTCAACGCATTGAAAATTGTGTGTTTAATTTTTTTTTTTAAAATTTCTTTAAATGAAATACATAAAGAGTGTCCGGGGACATTCGTTAGCAAGACTCAATTAATATTTAATACTATATTATTTTACAATTACATGAACTAAATGAGTTTATTTTGAACTATAAAAACTCATAATTTTGACATACACGGTGTGTGGGTCCAGCCGTCTAATAATAAGTACAGTACGTGGAAAACAAATGACTTGTCTATCTTGTTTTGTTTATGGTACTACATGTGTTTGGTTTTTCGTTAGTATCATATCAATGATTTCTCTGTCACAAATTTTATCTTTATTTTTTAGACAAGATTGAAAAGATATGTATTGTTGCTATTTAAGGTAATGTTGGTTGATTTTTTGTTTTCTGCTTCTTTTTTAATAAAATTGATTTGTGTTCTCCACCTAAATAAATAAATCAATCTAATATGTACGTACAATTTTATAACTAAATTATCTGGAAATTAAATAATAAATCAATAAACCGATAATTTCACAGAAGTGTTTCTTTTTTTAATTAACATGATATTTGTATGAAGTTTCCACCGTTGTTATCAATGAGTAATCTTTATTGGAAAATCTGTGGAGCATACAAGGTGAATTCTCTCCTCCCAATTAAATTTTTTCGATATGCATGAGCTAGAAATTGAACTTCTAACAAACATATTTAAGATGATCAATTATCTTACCACTTTGACTAATTCATTGTTGGTTTTCACAATATGTTTATTTCAATCACTATACCAAAAATATTTCAATACGTGGTACCACTCCTACATTCCATATTTCCATGCAAAAGATAGTCATCATAAATATAAAATAAAAAAAGGTTCTTGTTAACATATGCCTAAAAACACATGTGAAAGTATCTAAAAGTATAAATTTACATTTAATAGTATAAAAAATTTAATATTAAAAAAGTATAATGCACAAGTAACAAGAGAATATTGATACATTTATATTTTTAACATATGCCCTTAACATTTTCCAATAAAGAATATAATGGCACATATGCCCTTAACATTTTCCAATAAATAATATAATGGCTCGACTCGACAAAACATTAACTAGTACTGTCTACCAATATTATGGTTATTCCTTCATGTCTATCTCCATGGAGGCACCATAACCGTTCAATTCATTGCACCTTCATAGTTATTTATTGTTATAATTAAAGTATAAATGTGAAAGGGCAGAACATCATGGGGAGTTCATAAGGAGTTACTATTATTAAACCAAATGGCTATGATTGAACTGTACACTCATTTTGCAGGCCTAATTTATGGCTCTACATGATTGTGCTATCTATTAATTTAATGTTACTTGGACAGTTGTACCTTTATGGAACACAATTGTTACTACTTGTCATGAGTCATTTGGAGTATGTGGCTTGGTCAACTTGTTTCCTATAGCACTTCATAATTTATTCATCCTAATTGACACTCTTAATCATTTTATTAATCTTAATTAAGCAGTTAAGACTAACACAATTTTATTCAGCACAATTGCTTGAATTAGCATGAATTAATCATTTGGTTGATCATCTTAGTTGTTTACAATACGGCTCGGTCAAAATGTTACCAGACATGTCTTCAATCTGAAGTGTCGATGCTACGTGTAGAATACCACTAACACAATATGATGATAACTTTTTTGCAACAGATTTCTGAATGCTGGAATTTTCGGCAATGGAACCGAATCGAGTCAAACATTACCTCACACAGCAACAAGAGCAGGCATGTTGGTTAGAA
This sequence comes from Trifolium repens, assembly GCA_030408175.1. Taxonomy (NCBI): domain Eukaryota; kingdom Viridiplantae; phylum Streptophyta; class Magnoliopsida; order Fabales; family Fabaceae; genus Trifolium; species Trifolium repens. The sequence continues at coordinate 56,083,139 of CP125836.1, read as the reverse complement.
TCAACACATTGCTTCAAGGATATTCAGGAATCAGATTTGAAATAATGGAAGCAATAGCAAAATTTCTGAACCATAACATAACACCATGTCTTCCATTAAGAGGTACAATCACTGCATCAGGTGACTTAGTTCCTTTGTCATATGTTGCTGGCCTTTTAATTGGAAGACCAAACTCAAAATCTATTGGACCTAATGGACAAGTTCTCAATGCTAAAGAGGCTTTTCAACTAGCTGGAATTGAAAGTGGTTTTTTTGAGTTGCAACCTAAAGAAGGTTTAGCACTTGTGAATGGTACTGCTGTTGGATCAGGTTTGGCTTCATTGGTTCTTTTTGAGACAAATTTACTTGTTGTTCTGTCAGAACTTTTATCCGCGGTTTTCGCTGAAGTTATGCAAGGAAAACCGGAATTCACTGATCATTTGACTCATAAGTTGAAACATCATCCTGGTCAAATTGAGGCCGCGGCTATTATGGAACATATTTTAGATGGAAGTTATTATGTTAAGGCTGCACAAAAATTACATGAGACTGATCCACTTCAGAAACCTAAACAAGATAGGTATGCGCTTCGAACATCACCGCAGTGGCTTGGACCGCAGATTGAAGTGATTCGACACGCAACAAAGATGATTGAGAGGGAGATAAATTCTGTGAATGATAATCCACTTATTGATGTTTCAAGGAATAAGGCACTTCATGGAGGAAATTTCCAAGGTACACCGATCGGTGTTTCGATGGACAACACTCGTTTAGCCATCGCTTCGATTGGAAAACTCATGTTTGCTCAATTCTCTGAGCTTGTGAATGACTTTTACAACAATGGATTGCCTTCGAATCTAACTGCGGGCCGCAATCCGAGTTTGGATTACGGATTCAAAGGAGCGGAAATTGCAATGGCATCTTATTGCTCAGAACTTCAATACCTTGCTAATCCTGTCACCACTCATGTTCAAAGTGCTGAGCAACATAACCAAGATGTGAACTCTTTAGGCTTGATTTCATCAAGAAAAACTGCTGAATCAGTAGAAATATTGAAACTCATGTCATCCACTTTCTTAGTTGCATTGTGCCAAGCAATTGATCTAAGGCACATTGAGGAAAACTTGAAAAGTGCTGTTAAGAACACTGTGAGTCAAGTGGCTAAGAGAGTTCTCACAATTGGTGTAAATGGTGAATTGCATCCATCAAGGTTTAGTGAGAAGCATTTGCTCAATGTTGTTGAAAATGAGTATGTTTTTGCTTACATTGATGACCCTTGTAATGCCACATACCCTCTAATGCAGAAGCTGAGACATGTACTAGTTGATCATGCATTACAAAATGGTGATAATGAGGCAAATTCAAGCACTTCAATTTTCCAAAAGATTGGAGCTTTTGAGGAAGAACTCAAGACCCTTTTGCCTAAAGAGGTGGAAAGTGCAAGAATTGAAGTTGAAAATGGAAACCCTGCAATTCCTAATAGGATTAAGGAATGTAGGTCTTATCCATTGTACAAGTTTCTGAGAGAAACTTTGGGGACAAGTTTGCTAACAGGTGAGAAAATTATATCACCTGGTGAGGAATGTGAGAAGGTTTTCTCAGCATTGTGTGATGGAAGGTTCATTGATCCCATGTTGGAATGTCTAAAGAAGTGGAATGGTGCTCCTTTACCTATATGCTAGGATTGTCCTACTCTTATGTAAGCTTTTTTTTTTCTTTCAAAAGGACTACTTTTTTTTTTCTTTTTCTTTTTCATGTAATGTTTATTTTATAAAGTTGTTGGACATGTATTTTAATTTGTGGTGACAAAATGTATGTTTTAACTTTATATTATTTAATACTTTCTTTATGTGAAATCTTCAAGTTCCTCACAACCATAATGTATTAGATCACTCACCCTAAGATAAAAGTAAAAGGAGGGAGTATTTGGCAAAAAGGGTGGTGTCAAAAGTAACTCCTTTTTCTGCAAAGGTAGGTGATGGAGGTTGATCAAGATATTTTGACTTGTTCTATGCAAGTATTTAAGATACATAATGTATAGTTTGCTTAATAACTGATTGAGGTTTTATTGTTTGGAATGTGTTAAGTGTGTTTCATTGGCCTCAAGAATATTGGCAAGCTCAATTTTTACATGAAATAACTTGAGCTACACGTTTTCTCCCAAGACTATACAGTACAATAAAGCATCATTGTAATATCGAACTAAACAAAATCAAATTAGACACATGACCACAAACATAGAAAACAATGACTTTTGTTCATGATTTTTGTATAAGCAAAAATTATTAAAATGAGTAACACTCATTACAAAGATAATGTTTTGTACACATGATAACCAAATTACATGAGACACATTTTTCCAAATTTTTTCTCTGCACACCAAATTAAATGAGTACCACTCTGTTGTATTTGTATATATGTTGCAAACTGAGCAACAAATAGTAGCAATCATTGACACTAAAGCCGAGGCTGCTGTCCTGATAGAAACCAACTAATATATTTTAAGGAAATAGGGAAAATCCCTTTGATTACAAGAATGGTACCTGTTGCGAGTTGCCTTGAAAACGAAGTTCAGAAAACAGGTGCTGAACTCAGCGCCAGAGGCAGCACTGTTCACGCCAGGCGCGGGCACGATTGGTGAAATCCTGGGAGCATTCTGCTTGCTGCGCCAGGCGTGGTACTATTGGCGCTAGGCTCCAGGTCGCGAGGCCTATATATACAGTTTGTGTTTTTTGAGTTTTTTTAAGGGAATTTCAGGGTTTTTGCCGTCAATTAAGGCTAGGGTTTTAGAGAGGATTTCTCTTGGTATAATCCTAGGGGTTTGGACAAATTGTTTTTGATTCACCTTGGGTAGCTAGATCAATTGAGTAGGATTAATTCTTGTAACCCAATTGGGATCACTTTGTGTAAAGATTCTTATTTGATCATAGTGGAACGAAAAGCTGCTATTCCCCAGATGTAGGTTCATTAACACCGAACTGGGTAAACAACTATGTGTTCTTTCTCTTTCGCTTTTGGATTATTTACTTTCATCATCTCTATCAACTTTAATTTGGTTACTTGGTTAATTTGCTCCACACATCAAATTTCATTGGTGTGATTTTATCAACGAATTCACAACAGTATCACAAAACTTCCAGGGTCTGCACCCCCTATACCAAAATGACATCTTTCTAGTCAAATTCCAAGATACCTACTTTCCCAATCTTCCCTTCTAATTCCATGAACACTTATATGACAGTTATTTTCTATAAAAACTGCATATTATTATCTAACTACACTACAGTTTCATGCAAGCTATTTTATTTAAAAACGGCCTAATAATAATAACTACCAAGGCCCATTATTATTGTTATCCTAATTACGCCTCATATCTAACAATATACTGCCCCCTAAACTATCACATTGTCCTCAAGGTGATTGCAGGCTGGACATATTATAACATTGCCTCCATTTGATTTGATGAACACTCTCAATTCTATTCGCTTTTTATAATCATGGAATTCTCTAAAATATCGAGATACATTCATCGATATCTTAGAATGTAATTCTTAAATTTAGAGTGATTTAGCTAGAATTCAATTCTCATAGTTTGTTCTTTTGAGAGGCAGTTCAACTCTCCATTCTATTCGCTTTTCTGTTTGATTCTTTCTGTAACGATTGCATAATTTTCGTCACCATGTTTCATCATTTATGCATGTTTCGTTTATCTTGAGTCATTCGGCGTTTCGGATTTCAGCCAATGTACATATCTAAGTGTTTCCCGCCTTAGGCTATAATATCATCTCCTCACCCTAAATTTCTTCTACAAAATGTTTAAACCGTCGATTTGAAATGAAACCTAATATAATGTGGAAAAAAATTTTGATGTCTCTTGCCTACTTGACCCATATGTCGCGAGAGAGAACAAGTTCACAGGACGGATTTTATACATCTCTAACCTAAAGAAACCTCATCTAAAGACTCTTGAAGATTTTTTATTTTTTGAAACAAAAGATATATATTATGGTTTATTGATGTTATTTGACAAATTCATTTGATGTTTAATTTATCAATACTTTGTTTTTTTTATGTTACATATCAATACTTTATATTATGGGAGTATCCGCGAACCTGCCTCTGGTTATTTTGGAAGATCCACCATCTCAGCTTTCTAGTGCTCTTCAAGCAGATGCTTGGGGTGTAGCGTTTGTTAGGGAGTAATCCCGTTGTTTTTTTGTTTTCCTTTTTCTCTCATGTAACCAAAAAAAATATTAAATCATTAAATTTTTTTTTTTTTTTTACTAGTTTCTTTTAACAATTTATCGGGTACAAAATATTCATTTAGATAAATTGTAACTAAGAGACAATATTTATTGGTTGAAGGATAAATACCCTCAAATTATAAAAAGGGTAAATTAGAAAAAATCATATTTATTATTAAAAAAAAGAGTTAAGATTCCATTGTCAAAAAAACAAAAGAAAGAAAAGAGTCAAGATTCAACCACCCTCACCACTCATCATTAATTTGTGATACTTGAGTTAACCTTGATTAAATCAATGATCTAGTTTTTATAACATTGCACATCCATTTCAAATTATATTGTCACTTGAGAGTATATAATTTATTGTTTGTTTCAAAATACAACTTTTTGTATATTTATAAAAATAAAAAAGACAGACATCTTACAACGCCTATCACAAATTGACCATATATATGATCCAAAATGAACAATTGTAATCAATAACATGAAAGAAATGGTTAAATATAGCATCTAATTAATCTTGGACAAAATCACCAGCATTATGAAGAATATGAAGAAAAATATTCTCATTGCAAGGGATTAGAAGTTTAGAACCATTGGTGAATCCAAACACATCTTCTGCATGATCCAACAAAGCCTTGAAAGGTGGATGATTGAGTGTATCCAACTTTATGACAAATCTTTTGCAATCCTCACCCACATATACAACTAGATGTCCTTTTGGTACATCTTTTGGTATTTTTGAGTGTGACTTTTCTTGTAATGAACAACAAAATTTGACCATGCCAATATATTCTCTAATTGCACATTTGAGAGAATTAAGCCTTACCTTTCTAAATTTAGAAAATTCTCTTAGGCAACAATTTTTGAAAATCTTGACCTTCATCTCATCAAAATTTATAGAACTAAGAGAGACACAATTGAAGTGGAGTTTAATTATGTAAATGTTGGCAAGTAGGAGCAAAGATATATATAAAGGTTAAAATAGTGAAGGGTAGCTAATGTATAATGTCAATAAATGATTAAAAAAAAATTATTAAAATTTTAGGCAAAAGGAATCATAATAGGTATGGTTTGTTTTGTAGCTTGAGTAATTAATTAAGTACAAATAATGGAGTATTGCACGCATTACTTACTTGTACGAAATAGGACCTTGTCTTATTTTGTTTTGTAGTATGGTTTGATTTTATAGAGTGAAAGGAAAGTACCCCACACGTTGGGATTGATAGGAAAAAGGCATACAACAAGAGAGATAAAAGGATGATGGTTAGATCAAATGAAAGTACACGTTGTGTTCCATAGGTGAGATATGGGTAAAGGAATAAAGTGTACTATAGTATAAGTTTATAAAATAGTCTTGCATTGTCTAAGTGTGTTTTTTTACCGTTGGATCAATAAGTCGCTTCATATTTTATTTAATTAAATGATGAAATTTATTGATTTAATTGAAGAAACTAATTTGTGTATGATGTAAGATTTATTTCATTTGTGTATCATAGATTAGTTCTCTCTTCCATTAATAAACAAAGAATTTAACTTGTTTTTAGTACAAAAACTATGTTTCCCTCTACATCTATGAGTTGTTTCTTTTTTTATTAATGTTGTTGTTATCTCAAAAAAATAATTGAGTTGTTGTTACATTGTATGTAGAAGTTATATTTTTTAAAATTTATTTAATTAGGTGTCAACATCTTCTATTCGATGGATGTGAAAAATATTTTTACACTAGCATATAAAAATTTAAATGAAAAACTAATTAGGTGGGCAATTAGCCCCAGAATCACTATTTTTGTTATGGACAAGTATTTGTTAATTAGCTTGTGATTATATTCGATCTAGAGTTCAAATTTTGGACCTCCTATTTAAAACTCCTTAGCTCACCAATTATAATCTTTATCCACTAAAAAATCATGACCTCTTTGCATGTTTACAATGTGATTCGTGGAAAAAAACTTAAAAAATTGTTGTCTATTCTACAATTTGGAGGTAAGATTTAAGCCTTAAACTTTGTTTGTGAGTTGGGTTTTAGAGGAGAAGGGAGTGGAGAGCTTATTTTTCTTTTCTAAATTATAGGTCTATATAGTTACTATTTTAAAATAATAATTGAAAGAAGATAAGTGGTCACATAATACTTCAATCACACTTAAATTATTTTTAAAAGCATTTTATAGTGTTCTTAATTTATGAGAAAAAAACAAGCCTTTCTCTCCCCTCCAAAACCCAACTCAAAAAATATTGTAGTATACTTTACAAATGTTACATTAAACAAAGAGAAGAATGTATATGTGCTCCTTTTGTAAAATCTCAACAAATCCCTAATTGGTATATGCCTGAATAAAAGGAAGATGATGGATTTCGTCAATAAAAAAAGAAGAGAGAGATAATATGTGTAATAGTAAATCCAAATTGATATAGCAAAGCGAATTGGGCCGTCTCTGTTTAAGTTTATGCCTCACTATTAACTCTTTCAAAAAAGTTTGAGACTGGTAGACCAACTTATATGTCTGAAGTTCAAAATATCATAGGCTTCATCCTTTGGCAATTGGCATGCTAACCGGTTGGTCCGTCAAACAATTTTTTTTTCACATGAGATAATTTGTTATTGTTATTATCAATAACATAATATTTTGAATTATTCGCATGATTTGAATCTCCAACAACATAAATAACAACATCTACGTCCATAAATTATAGCTCAATTTGTAGAAATGCCGAAATTGCTAGTGTCATACACCATGACCGGGATTCGAACCTCGTCCCTCCACTTTGTATGTGTGAGCTTCTAATGACTTGTCATTTTGTCTAACCACTAAAAACAATATAACATCTACAACTGATTTGGTGTTGTAATTCACATTATTTTTCAATAAAAAACAATACAAAAACGACAGTTCTCTATAAAAACTTAAACTCTGCCCAGATTTTTCAACGGGTTAAACGGAACAGACCAATTTAAGGAGTCAAGTTTAAAATCACAACTTGCCTAAAATAACGAATTGAACGGTTCTCCCCGATAGGTTAATTTGAATCGTTGCCACCCTAATTGAAACTTGTTTGTTGGTTTGGTCAAGAAAAATTTGGTCTAATAATATAATGGTTGGTTGGAATCTTATCCCTTAAGATGAATAAATGGAAAATCTCTTATACAAACTCCGATTTCTATATATTGCAATGTTTCTACCAATTAAGTTACACTCACGATGACAATTTTGTCTCATTTTTATTCATAAAAGTTAGTTTTTTTTTTGTTTAACCTTCTGATTTTCGAGAGAAAAGAGCATCGATAATCTAAAATTTAACCACAAAGTAAGTAAAATTTGATAAAATATTGTGCCTCCTAAAAATTGAACTTAAGTTGTCACTAGCGATTCGTCTAAAAAGATTCATTAACCATTTCATTTCAAATATTAGTGTTTGTTCCTGATAGAACACTAGGGGGTTTATATTTGCTGAATGCTATGGTTATGCAGTGGTGTGATATGGTGATATTGCTTGCCTTCGATTTTGCTTTGGGGGTTGTATTTATAGAGCTGAGAAGGTAGTTTTTTCACCCTTCCCATGATCCCACGATCTCTCCTCAAGTAGTGGGATGAGTGACGGTTATTCTCAGGGCCATGATCCCTCGTGGGGGAGAGTGGGGTACGTATTTGGCGCCAATCCATGTAACCGCTTATTTGCCCACCTTTTTTATGCGTGGTACATAGCCTTAGGAGAGATCGTGGTCCACATGGAGGGGCACGTGCTGTTTGGCGATGTGGGCTGGATATGGCGGGTTGAGCTAAGACAAATTGGGCCTTTCACCAATTGGGCCTAAATTATTTTATCCGGTACACAGCCCCCCAAGCACAAGGCTCTGAGGAGGCGTAGTGCTGATAAACTTGCATTAGTTGGGCTACTTCTATTTCTTAGGCGCTTTTGCGCATAATTTTTGGGAATGGAGCAACGATTTTGAGACTTATGCGTCCGATATTCCTTCCTTTTTTGTAGGAACAAGCGTTACCATTCCTCTCCTTTAAAAAGGGGCAGGTGGTTATCTCTTCATTTCATATTTCCTTTCTTTTTCACTTATGGCTTCCACTGTAGCTTCACTGATTGACGCACTGAGGTCTTTGCTTTTGCAGGATCCTGAAGACTTAATGGATGATTATGAAGATTTTGCATCCATGGTGACGAACCTTCGTGATTATTCATGGCGGCTCACTCCACCTCAACACGAGTTCCTCAATTGTTTGCTATCACTGAGGGACCGGATGATCAAGGATTTTCCCTTCATTTCTGCGGTTGAAGATGCACGGTGCCACAGCCAGCGGACAAACGCGGCGATCTTCGACGAAATGTGGCTGGTGAAGGAGGGAATGCGGATGTATGAGAGCACCCTGGCAGCCTCCTTCGACGAAGAGGACTCTATCGAGCATCGGCTTGCCAAGATGCAGGTGGAGATCGAACAATTGAAGGAAAAGAAATGTAAGCTGGAGAGGGACATCAGGGATGACGTCGCCAGGCTACTGGAGAAATGTTGCACCTTATTGGAGCTTCAAGATCGCCAACGAACTCATGGCGTGGACGCCTCTAACGTTCATGGCGACCTGGAGATCGCCCATGAATGCCGTAGGAAAATTGGCGAGCTTTGGGATAATGCTAGGGAGGCCGCCGACCAGGCGTAGCTTCTATTGTCTCCCTATTTTACGTACTACTTAACTTCGTTGCTTAGGGCTTTCCCTTGTTCCTTCATATGTATTTTGAATATTTGTAATGATGATTAATGTTGCTGATGAATAAAATTTAGCTTGTGGTGCGCTCCCATTATTATTGATTTTTTATAAGTTTCTTCTCTTTCTTCTTTTTGAGGCACGTGTCAATAACGTGTCTCGAACCAGCACTATTACCCAATGGGTATCAGAACGGTTCAGTTCCCTTTATCCCTTGGGTAACGAACGGTTTCCTTATGCCTTTATATACGCCATCACTTGCACTTCTTTACTCCATTCTTCTCATCGCGCTATAGTCTCCTTCCTCCGTACACGCTTTTCCTTTGATCTCTGGTCGTTCCTCGTTCGAGCGCTTACTTACATTTCTCAGGTATAAGTTCTTTTCCCCTTTTAGTTTATTTTCTTCCGTCCATCATGGTTATACTCCGTGACCTAGACGATGGAGGGAATCTTACATCGATTCCTCCCTTGGGGTCCGCAACGGAACGCCAAATATACTTCCGTAGTATTAGGTGGGATGGGTCGCTTGATGAGCACAAGTACGTTTCGGAGATGCTTAACTTTCCCGTCACCGAGAGTGATAATGATTCTTCTAGTAGTAGTAGTAGTAGCGATAGTGACTGTATAATAATCCCTCGCTCGTCTTTCACAGGAAAGGAGTTGGTGCTTTTCGACCCTTCCGCTACAACGATGTTCACCAAATCCAAATATCACTCCCAGGATAGTGTTGACACCCTTCGAGGAGCCGTCAGATTCTCCGGTTCCGGGAAAGAGTGTGACGTCATTATAGAGCCTGTGGGCAAAGAAGATCTCGTGACTATATTTAACCCTAATCCCCCCCCCATTATTTCCTGATGTATGGGGTTGTCGTACAAACCTTCAACCTTTGGTTCCCTTTTACTCAGTTTGAAGTTTCTTTACTCCAGACTTTGAACGTTGCCCCCATTCAACTACATCCCAACAGTTGGGGCTTTGCCAAAGCGTACCAACTTGTTTGTCTCGCCCTAGGCATAACTCCCAGCATAGGCGTTTTCTTTTCTTTTTATCATCTTAAGAGCTTTACTCCTGGTCGCCTGGTTTCTTTGTGCGCCTTACCCAACAGAACTCTCTTCGCCCTATATGCGAGCAACTTCAAAAATTATCAGGATTCTTTCTATAGGGTACGTGGGGGGCCCAACTGCCATGATGTAATGTATGACAGTGATGGTTCCTCCTTATTTCCCTTTTACTGGTCTTCTAACCCTAGGTTGGTGAAAGGTTCTGAGGGGGAAAATCTTTCTCCTTTCGAAATGGAGACCGTTGCTTTTTTGGGATCTTTTAACACCCTTGGTACCAAGGAATTGGTGAAGCTTGAGGCGAATCCTCGAGGAGTGATTGATTATTTGCGTAAGTTTCGATTCATATTGTGCTCCGCCCCTTCTTATGTTTTCGAATTGTTGAGTTTCTGGCTTACGCCTCTTTCTCATTTCTTTGCAGGAAAGATGAAGACAATTTCAGACGCTGAGTTCGCCTCCTATCTGCTTAGGGCGAAACAAAAATTGGGCGCCCCTGATGCCCAGGTCGATCCGCTGTCTCAGGTGGTAGTAGCGGAGGGTGCTGGCGGCAAAGGGCTGAAACATGGCCGAAGGAATGACACAGCGTCGGCGTCAAACAAGGCCCAGAAACTGGATGATGATACCGCCGTCGAGGGCGATGATGACGAAGGTGTTAGAGTGAGGGTGTTTCCTCCTCCAGTGAAGAGCGGCAGGTCTAACCGTCAACGCTCTTCAGGGTCCACCAAGCCTACCACGCCCCCAGGCGAGGTTGCTGCTTCTGAAGCTGTGGAGGGCGAAAAATCAAAGGCCGAAACGCCTCCTATCTGGGACGAGACCTTTGATCCGCTGGCTTTTGTCTCATAAAATTTGAAAGGCTACTCATCCCGCCTTCATGCTATGAGTTTGGAAGAGCTTCGAAAGCTGGCTGCTGGCACAGGGTTGAAGTGTTTGGCCTTGAATCAAATGGTGTATAACCGTCAGGAGCAAGAAACTTCTGAGAAACTGGAGCGAGAAGTTGGTGCTGCTAAGGAGGAGTTGGAGAAGGACCTCGCTGCTCAGCTGGCGAAGAGTCAAGCTGAGTTTACCAAGAGCTTGGGAAAAGAGAAGAAGAAAAACTCTGCCCTGAGGAAGGATAGACGGAACCTCACTACGGCGCGCAATGCTACAATTGTGGCGCTGGTGAAGGTTTGGAAAGATGCTACTAAGCGGGATGAGGAGATGTCTGCACTCAATGCGGCGACGGAAAGGCTTACTGGCGATCTGAAGGACTTGGAGGCGGAGAATGACGAGTTGAAGGAGTCCATGGCTGGGAAATTTGTGGATGGTTTTCAGGCTGCGCTGGAGCAGGTCAAAGTTTTATTCCCTGATATTGATGGTGATGTGCTCGCCCAGGCGGACTTCCTCAAAAAGGTTGAAGACGGAAAGTTGGTGTCTCGCCTCTCAGCCTAGAGTTTTACCTTGCTTTTTTACTATGTATATGTATTTTGTATAATTTTTTAAATTACTCTTGTCCTGGCCCTCTGGATTGGCCTTTTTGTAATATTATCTGGATTTTCATGAGGTATAATTTTGAAGTTGTGTTAGTCTCGCCTTCTTATCTCTTCAATTTATGACTGCCTTTTAAATTTTTGATCGCCCTTTTGCTAATGTCGCCATGATAAAGGATTTTGTAAGCCTGGAGATATTTATTGCTTTTCTTCTGACGTTTTTGTTGGTATATGCGTTTCACCTTCGTGACTATCCATTACCCTTGATATACGTGTTTTCCCATAAATAGGTAGTTGTAACTGCTCTTCCGTATTTATTGCGGAGTTTAGTTGCTCCTTTTTGGGTATAGTGCCCTATTATAAATACGGGTTTCCTCTTGTTTGTTTTTCATAAGTTTCCTAAGAACCCTAATTTTCCAATGGCCAGAAAAAGCTCAAAGAAAACTACAGTTGCAGAGTCTAGCGCTCTAAAGGGGAAGAAGAAGTTGGGTGAACCCAGCCGTAGGTCCAGGCGCGTTCAAGAGCTGAAGGAGGCTACGCTGAAGAATCCCCGGCTTCCGCAGGATTCTTCAAGCTCTGATGAGATAGATGAGGATTATGCGGAGTTCCTGAAGACGTACCGTCCCGAGGAAGACTATCCTCCGGTTGTGGTTCTGCAAGATTCTTCTAGTTCTGATTATGTGGATGAAGATTATGCTGAGTTTTTGAGGACTCATAATCCTCAAGAATTTTATCATAGTGGTTACACCTCTGAAGAGGAGAACGGTTCGCAGGTTACAGTCGAGACTAAGATGAAGGTTGCCAAACCTCCGGGGATACAGCCCCCCAAGTAGTGCCCTTTAGGAGTGGAGTAGTTTTCTTTTGTTGATTTGTTTTTTTCTTTTTTGATGTAAGCCTTCGGGCATGCTATGCTTGCTTGTTGCCTTTTTAATGGCTCTTTAATGGACGTTTCTCTTTTGATTTGTTTGTTGTCTTTTCTCTTGAATCCCTTTTTTTTTTGTAGCCTTTGCGTTGCTAAAGCTTTTAATTTTGAAACTACGCCACAGCCTTAGACTTACATGGCGAGTTGCATTTTATATTATGCCAAAGCCTTAGTCTTATATGGCGCCTTCAATTTTAAAACTACGCCAAAGCCTTAGACTTACATGGCGAGTTGAATTTTATATTACGCCAAAGTCTTAGTCTTATATGGCGCCTTCAATTTTAAAACTACGCCAAGGCCTTAGACTTATATGGCGAGTTGAATTTTATATTACGCCAAAGCCTTAGTCTTATATGGCACCTTCAATTTTAAAACTACGCCAAGGCCTTAGACTTACATGGCGAGTTGAATTTTATATTACGCCAAAGCCTTAGTCTTATATGGCGCCTTCAATTTTAAAACTATGCCAAGGCCTTAGACTTACATGGCGAGTTGAATTTTATATTACGCCAAAGCCTTAGACTTATATGGCATTTTTAATCCTCTGCACATCAAAGCCTTAGCCTTACATGATGACGTTTTTTCTTTTTGTTTCGGCTCTTTATTGAGGTGTCGTTAAGGGAACGAAACGAGATTTTTGAGAACAGATGATAGGCCTCGATAAAAACTCCTGCCCTTGCAGGAGAAAAGAGTGTCCTATCGCCTTTTTCATTGATAAATTTAGTTCAAGAGTAAGTACAATAATGAGAAAATGAAAATAAGTTGCGATAAAGAAAGACAAGATGATAAACTACAGCTATGCTACTGCTGCTCCCTATGGTTCAACTGTAGTAGAACCTGAGGTTTGATATGTTCCACGTCCTGGGCATCGCCTCGCCCCTTAATGTTTCCAGCCTGTATGCTCCTCCTCCGAATACTTCTCGTATCCTGAATGGTCCTTCCCAATTTGGGGCGAGCTTTCCCCCTTTGTCCTTACCCATTGGTCGCTTGAGAACTAGGTCGCCTTCCACGAAGCTCCTGGGCATCACCCTTGTGTTGTACTTCCTTGTTGCTCTTTGTTTCATTGCGAATTCTCTGAAGTGTGCAGCTTCCCTTACTTCTTCTAGTAGATCTAGGTTCTCTTCGAGCGCCATTTTGTTTTCTGCTGCTGTTACTGTTTCTCGCCTCCAGCTCGGGGGATCTATTTCTACTGGTATCATGGCGTCTGATCCATACACCATTTTGAACGGGGTCTCGCCCGTTGATGACTGGACTGTTGTGTGATATGACCAAAGGATTGCTGTTAATGGTTCTGCCCAGCTCTTGTCTCTTCTTTCTAACTTCCTCTTTATGGCCTTTAGGATTACTTTATTTACTGACTCCGCCTGTCCGTTTGACTGAGGGTGTTCTACCGACACAAAAGTATTTCGTATACCATAGCCCTCGCAGAACTGAACTACTTTTTCACTGGTGAATTGCGTTCCGTTATCTAAGACGATGAATTTGGGGATGCCAAACCTGCATATAATTTTCTTCCAGTAAAAGCTTATTACCTTTTCAGATGATATTGTAGCTACCGGCTCCGCCTCGATCCATTTGGTGAAGTAGTCCACTGCTACTAATAAGAACTTAACTTGTCCCACAGAGGCGGGAAAGGGTCCTAAGATGTCAACTCCCCACATGAAGATTGGCCATGGGGACATGACTGTTTTCAGAGGTTCGCCTGGGGCGTGGTGAAGCTCGGCGTACCTTTGTCATTTATCACATGCTCGGACGTAGCTTTTTGCGTCCTGTAGGATTATTGGCCAAAAGAACCCCGCTCTTATGACCTTCCCTGCTAGTGATCTTCCGCCAATGTGGTTTCCACATGATCCATCGTGGATTTCCTTCATGATTCTTCGCGATTCCAGCTCGCCCACACAAAGTAACATTGGAGCTGAGAATCCCCTCTTGTACAGCTTATCCCCTATCATGGCGTAGTGGGTTGCTGTCTTTTTGAGTCTCGCTGCTTCCTCCTTCTCTTCCGGCAGGGCTTCGCTCTGTAGGTATCTGATCAAAGGATATCGCCAGTCACTACCTTCCACCACCATGAAAAGATCAGTCGTTTCTGCGCTGGGTTTGGCTATTGTTTCTTGGATGACCGTCCTGTTATTCCCTGGCTTTTTGGTGCTAGCTAGCTTGGAGAGGAGGTCAGCTCTGGCGTTCTGTTCTCTGGGCACGTAGACCAACTCAAAACGCTTAAATTGTGACGCCAGGCTTCGTACTTTCTCTAAATACCTGATCAGCTGTGGGTCTTTTGTCTGGTATTCTCCAGATACTTGGTTGGTTACCAGCTGTGAGTGGCTTTTAGCCCGTAGATCTGTAACTTCCATTTCTTTGGCTAATTTCATTCCTGCTATGAGGGCCTCATACTCTGCTTGGTTGTTGCTCGCCTTTGATATAGCATTCGGCTCGTTTCATAACCTCTTGCATAGTCTCGGCGGGTTTTTGTGCCAATGATTCATTAAAGTGTCCTGCTCGCAGTCCATTGTGAAAGGCGGCCACGAACATCTCCTGGTTTGGATTCGAAACCTTGATAGTGGCCTCGCTGAAACGCGCCAGATATTCTCTGAGGGTTTCCGAGCTTTTTTGTCTTAGGATGAACATGTTCGTGGCGGTTACTTGTATGTGTTTACTCCCTGAAAACTGGTGGATGAGTTTTCGATGGAAATCTTGGTATCCCGTTATGGAATTCTTGGGAAGGTTCATATACCAACGTAAAGCGGCATCCTTAAACGTGCTCGACAGCAGCTTGCACTTCAAATGTTCTTCTGCTCCGAGGATGGCAGTTTGAGTGCCAACTGCCATTAGGTGTTCTAAGGGGTCTATTTTGCCATCGAAGCTTGGGAGTTGCGGTATTTTGAAGTTTGGTGGGACTTGAGCATCCCATAGTTGCTGTGCAAGTGGCTGTGAAACCTTGATGTTGTCTTCCTCTTCTGTTCTGGCTATTTCTTCCGCCTTGTCCTTCTGGATTTCGGCGACCTCCGCTTGGAGGCGACGTATCTCGTTAATCGCTGCTTGCAAATTAGGTTGGTTCTCGTGGTTAGGAGTACCTCCTGCCATTGATTGTTGAGGTGTTTTTTGGATATATTTTGAGGCCTGGGAAACGTTTTACCAGGGCCCCACGGTGGGCGCCAAATGTTCCTGATAGAACACCAGGGGGTGTATATTTGCTGAATGTTATGGTTATGCAGTGGTGTGATATGGTGATATTGCTTGCCTTCGATTTTGCTTTGGGGGTTGTATTTATAGAGATGAGAAGGTAGTTTTTTCACCCTTCCCATGATCCCACGATCTCTCCTCAAGTAGTGGGATGAGTGACGGTTATTCTCAGGGCCATGATCCCTCGTGGGGGAGAGTGGAGTATGTATTTGGCGCCAATCCATGTAACCGCTTATTTGCCCACGTTTTTTATGCGTGGTACATAGCCTTAGGAAAGATCGTGGTCCACATGGAGGGGCACGTGCTGTTTGGCGATGTGGGCTGGATATGGCGGGTTGAGCTAAGACAAATTGGGCCTTTCACCAATTGGGCCTAAATTATTTTATCCGGTACAGTGTTGTCTTTACTTTTATTTTTGTTTTTGACAAAAGTATTGTCTTTACTAAATACTGCTTTCAAGATACTATAGTCTTTAGGATCATTATAATTTTGATATCATTAAGATTGTGTTGGGTCGTATTTTTGATTAAATAAATTTAATAGAAAATGCTGGTCCAACAAAATGATGAATAAATATGAAAATGACAGGTGTCATTATTTCATTGCTGAAAGCGCCATCGAAAGTTTTATTTCGATCAAGCGGTTTCGACTTACATCAAGCAGAGTTGATAGTCGAATTTTTAGATAAGCTTCATCGAAGTCAGAAGTCAAAGCAAGATTCGAAGCGAAGGAATTCAAAGTTTGGACCATAAGATCTAAGCCCAAAAAGAGTCCAAAGCAAAGCCCAATAAGCAAAAGCACCAAGAGGAAAATTCGAAGCAGAAGATCGTGGGTTCGAAGGCTAAATCTAGACCGTCAAGATGATCTGAAGCAGTTGAATTTCCGTCGAAGTATAAATAGAAATTCCTTAGAAGGAATTGGGGTCGCAAAACTGTTTACTAAATTTCTCTAAAAAATTTCTAAGTATTCAAGCGTTAGAAAGAAAGGAACTTTTGAAGAGAATGATGTACGGTTTGTGAACCATTTTTACTTGTATTCGCAATTTATCATTAATGCAAGTTTATTTGATTGCAACTTCCTGCATTTTTATTGCTGTTTATGTTGTAAAGTTATTGAATCGGGGCAATTCGAATCAATAGACTTCGTTTATCTTTGTCAAGAAAACTGAAATACTTAAATGTTTATAAAATCTTGATGAACATTAAAACTTGTATTTCTTAGAAAACAAGCATAAAATTGTCCTGAGATTCCTAGTTTGATCTCGCAAGTCAAAACGTAAAACTAGCGCTTGTTTACGAATTTCCACTGTAAACAAATTGCATGGGTCTGCTACTAGTCAATCTGTAAGTTCTTCGAGTAGTGAGGGTAGTCCTTCTCCCCCTCCAGATTCGAACGTGGTGAGTGTTACATCTACTTCACCAATTCTTAGTATAAGTGGTTCTGGATACATTCCAGGAACTACAATACCATTAACAACTATGGCGTTTCATTCTGTTTCGCCTGGTGTTAGACCACCTCCTATGGTCACAAATCCTTTATATGGTTCTATACCAACACCTACGATGGGTTTTCATTCAATACCCACATCTGAACCTGAAAGGTATACCTCCCCTAGGGTTACCCCAACGCCTTTAACCACTGCATCTGTGTTGTCTTTAAGACAACAAATGGATGAAAGTAATCATGAGATGGTTAATCTCTTAACACAACAAATTGGAACTGTCTTTAACCCTTTAATTCAAAATACCAATGACAGTTACCAAATGTTAGCCTATCAAATCGGTCGAATTGCTGACTTTTTTGGCACTCCCGCCCCTCAAAATCAGCCTAGGATTAATCATGTGGCGCCACAAATGATTTTACCTGCTATGTCTGCCACTCCGTTTAACCCAAGGCCACCATATATAATTCCCCAAGTTACACCACAAGAGCCTGTACCAATGGCTCAAGAGGAGTACCAATATCAAAATGAGGTTAACCAACCTCCTCCAGTAGTTATGGTTCGAAGAAACCAAGACCCTGATGATGTGGTTCGAAATGTTCAGAATAATAATAATTTCGCTGCACCTAATAACTTAGCAACTTTAGTCGAAACTATTCTGAACCAAAATGGCCTTAATACTGGTACTCGAAGGCCAAACTTTGTTTCTGCACTGTCGGAATATGTGTTACAAACAGAGTTACCTAGAGGTTGGAAAGTCCCTAAATACACTAAGTTTGCAGGGGATACCAATGAGTCAACTGTTGAACGCATTGCTAGATACTTAGCAGAATCTGGGAATTTGGCAAATAATGAAAACTTGAGAATGAAATATTTTCCTAATTCATTGACCAAAAATGCTTTTACTTGGTTTACAACCCTGCCTCCCAATTCAATTCACAATTGGACTCAATTAGAAAGATTGTTTCATGAACAGTTTTACATGGGCCAAACTAAGATAAGTCTTAAAGAGTTGGCTAGTGTTAAAAGAAAAACACAAGAAACTGTTGATGATTATTTGAATAGGTTCAGATTACTAAAGGCTCGATGTTTTACATCAGTGCCTGAGCATGAACTAGTCGAAATGGCTGCAGGTGGCCTTGACTATTCAATTAGGAAAAAGCTAGATACTCAATACCTTCGAGACATGTCTCAATTGGCTGATAGAGTTAGGCAAATCGAAAGATTGAAAGCTGAAAAAGCCAGGAATTCTAAGTTTCATAAAAAGAGAGATGTTGCTTTTTTAGATTCTTATGATAATGATTTTGGATATGAAACTGGAGATGAGTATGTAGATATTGATGATAGTGATATCAATGTGGCAGAATTAAAACCAGGGCCTCCTTATACTTGTAAATTGTTGAGGCCTTCGAATGGGAAAAATCCAGTCGAACCAAAAAATGAAAAATATGCTACTAAAATTTATTCTTTTGATATTACTAAATGTGATGAAATTTTCGATTTGTTGGTATCTGATGGTCAAATAGTTGTTCAAAAAGATTTGAAAATACCTCCAATTGAACAAAGAAAGAAAAGAGGTTATTGTAAATATCACAATTATTTAGGCCATAAAACTCATCAATGTGTTCTTTTCAGGGATTTAGTTCAACGTGCATTGAACGAAGGAAGGCTTAAGTTTGCTGAGAAAACTAAGCCACCTATGAAAGTGGATACTCATCCATTGTCAACTGCTGATGCAAGTCTTGTCGAAATCCTGGACTGCAACATGGTCGAAATCAATGAAGCTGATGTTGCTGCTGCTGTCAAAGCCATACCTGAAGGAGAATATGACAAGAAGGTGAAAGAGGCTTACCCTGCTGCTGAGGAGGAATTGGTAGATTTCCTCAATAGGTGTAAGTTGAACAATGCTGAGGTCATGTTATGTCCTAGATGCAGCGCTGTATGTGACAAAGAGGCAGTAACAAACCTGAAGAAGGTGTTGCCTTATGCTGATCACAAAAGGAAATGGCCAAGTTCCAAGCCAAATAAGAAGAGCTGGCCATATCAGAAAATCGATTGGAGCAAGTCCCACAATCAAGGACTTTCTGTTCATCAGAGGCTATGACCTCAAAAAACATTTAAGCCATCCAACAAAGCACCTGCAAATCAGTGGGTCAGCGGCCAATATGTGGCCTTTGACAAAAAATGGATGGAGAAGGGAAGCTCTAGCAATGTTAATGTGAAGTTCACTGCTGGAACTTCTAAAGTGATTGCTGAATCAAAGGTCGTTGCTGGGTCGAAACCACAAGTTGGTTCGAAAGTGGTTGTCCAACCACCAAATTCACAAGTTGCAACAGAGGCCAATAAATATGGCTATAGAAACAATTATAAGGGTAAGAATCCCATGACTCGAACCCAATGGCGCAGGTTCCAGCGCAGAAAGAAGCTTGCTGCTCAACAAGATAAGGCTGGGGGCAATGCTAATGATAAGGGGAAAGCTGAAATGGTCAAAGGACCAATTAAAGAAAGGCTTGCTCCTATAAAGGAATCAGATGCTGAAAATAAGAAAGATGATGATAATGAAGAAGATTTCATGGATGATGATGATCTTCTTGATGACGAGTCTGACTTCGATGTGTTGGTGAATGTGGTGTCAGTTCTGCCTTTGGAATATGATATTCCAACAGAGATCGAAGAGGTGGAAGAAGAGTTCGAGGCTCTTGAATTGGCTAATCATAAGCCAGTGTGTTACTATGTGATGGAAAATGGCTGCGTCGAAGCACAGGATGCTATCTTCGAGAGGCCAGATGGAAGTATGAGAAACCATCTAAAAGCCTTATTTATCAAGGCTAAAGTGAATGATGTGGGGGTTAACAAAATTCTGGTTGACGGTGGTGCGGTAGTCAACATCATGCCTCATTTCATGCTAAAAAAGTTGGGTCTTTTTGACACTGACTTGCATTCTCACGATGTGGTCTTAGCCAATTATGAAGGCAAGACTGGCCACTCACTTGGTGCCATACAGTTAGAAGTTTGTGTGGGCAGTACAGTTAGGAAAACCTTGTTCATGGTGATTGCTGTTAGGCCAAACTATAACTTGCTATTAGGCAGGGAATGGATTCATGGAGTTGGCGCTGTACCTTCTTCCCTTCATCAAAGGCTAATCCTGTGGAGAGATGATGGTCTTGTCGAAAATATTGAGGCTGATCAAAGTGCTTATTTAGCTAATTCAAGTACTGTGACCCTGCAAAACTTCGACAAAAACTTGGCAAATATTGCTCCTTGTGGAGAGCAAGATGCTGCCTTCAATCCAAATATGGTAAGTCCTAATAGTGTTTACCATTCTGTTAAGTTACATCCTACCCATGGTTTTAGTTGGGAAAGGGAGCCTGTTGATGGAGCCCATGTTAGGTATGTTAATCCACCAGCTTCTGGGTGGGAAGACTTTGATAATTGTGATGATGTTTAAGTCCCCAGAATGGAGCAGGATTACGGCTTATGCTGCCGAGAATAGAATAAAAATGGCTATCGAGGCTATTGAGCTTAATGAAAATATGGCTGTTGAAGCCAATGAGAATGTAAGAAATGAATTGGTAACAAGTGTCAATGCTTCGATTACTGACAATAACCAAAGGTTGGATTGCATTTATGATGAAGAACCTTTGGGTTTCGAAAAAGATCCAATTAGTTCAAGTCAAAAAATGCAAGCTCAAGATCCTTTACAAGAGATAGATATTGGAAATGGCTCTGTTAAGAGGCCAACTTATATCAGTGCCAATATTGATCCAAATTTAAAAGTAAAGGTAATCGAATTACTCAAAGAGTACAAGGACTGTTTTGCTTGGGATTACAACGAAATGCCAGGATTGAGTAGAGAATTGGTTGAACACAGATTACCACTTCGACCAGATAAAAAACCTGTGAAGCAGCTTCCAAGGAGGTTTGCTCCAGAAATCATGACAAAGATCAAGACAGAAATCGAAAGGTTGCTCAAGTGCAAATTCATTAGAACAGCCAGGTATGTTGAATGGTTAGCTAATATAGTTCCTGTCATTAAAAAGAATGGATCACTTAGAGTTTGTATAGACTTTAGGGATTTAAATAATGCTACACCTAAAGATGAATACTCAATGCCTGTAGCAGAAATGCTAATTGATTCAGCAGCAGGCCATGAATATTTGAGCATGTTAGATGGCTACTCTGGTTATAATCAAATTTTTATAGCTGAAGATGATGTTGCTAAAACTGCTTTTCGTTGCCCTGGTGCCTTAGGCACTTATGAATGGGTAGTAATGCCCTTTGGATTGAAAAATGCAGGGGCAACATATCAAAGAGCAATGAATTCGATTTTTCATGATTTCATTGAAATTTTTATGCAAATATATATTGATGACATTGTTGTCAAATCTTCATCTTCTGATGATCATCTAAGTCATCTTAGAAAATCATTCGAAAGAATGAGAAAATGTGGATTAAAAATGAATCCACTAAAATGTGCTTTTTGTGTACATGCAGGAGATTTCCTTGGCTTTGTTGTGCATAAAAAGGGCATAGAGATCAATCAGAACAAGACAAAGGCTATCATGGAGACTAAATCTCCAGCAACGAAGAAACAGCTTCAATCTTTGCTTGGGAAAATTAATTTCTTAAGAAGATTCATTTCGAATCTAAGTGGAAAAGCTCACCCTTTTTCTCCACTGTTAAAACTTAAGAAAAATGAGGTCTTTCATTGGGGAATTGATCAACAGAAAGCATTTGATGACATCAAGGCTTATTTGTCGAATCCTCCTACTTTAATGCCTCCAATTCGAAACAAAGAGATGAAGTTGTATATTTCAGCATCAGATACAACCATTGGGAGTATGCTTGCTCAAGAAGATGAAAATGGTGTAGAAAAAGCTATTTATTATTTAAGTAGAGTTTTAAATGATGCTGAAACTAGATATTCTGTAATAGAAAAGCTTTGCCTTTGTTTGTATCTTTCTTGTACCAAACTTAAGCATTATATAAAGCCAGTTGATGTTTATGTTTATTCCCATTTTGATATTATTAAGCATATGTTGTTGAAACCAATTTTGCATAGTAGAATTGGAAAATGGGCATTGGCGTTAACAGAATATTCGTTGACTTATAAGCCATTAAGAGCTGTTAAAGGTCAAATAGTGGCTGATTTTCTTGCCGAGCATTCAGCAAGCGAAGCCCCCATAGAGTCTATTGATATCGAACCTTGGAGTTTGTATTTCGATGGATCTAGACATAGACATGGTACAGGAATTGGGATTTTTATACTTTCACCATGTAAAATTCCCACAAAATTTAAATACAAAATTAATGGGTCTTGTTCGAATAATGAAGCAGAATATGAGGCTTTAATTACAGGTTTAGAAATTCTTTTAGACTTGGGGGCAAGACATGTTAAAATAAGCGGTGATTCTGAATTAGTAATAAAGCAATTAACAAAAGAATATGTATTCAAGAGCACTTAATAAAATATTTTGTGATTGCTTTTTCTTTGCTAAAACAATTTGAATCATATGTTATCCAACATGTACCTCGAATTGAAAATCAAGAGGCAAATGACTTAGCACAAATCGCCTCTGGTTACAAAGTGTCGAAAGACATATTTGAAGAGTTTATCGAAGTTAAAGATAAACTAATTTCGAATGAATCGTTAAATGAGAAATTGTCAATGCCAAAATATTTGGGGGCAGATGAACACAATTTTCAAGAAAATTTTGAGGAAAATTTTGAAAATTTTGAAGATTTCAAAAGTTCTAACCTCCAAAATATTGACATACATTTTGAAAGTTTTGTAACAGAAATTTTTGTCATTGACAATTTAAATGATACTGATTGGAGAAAGCCAATTGTTAATTATTTGGAAAGTCCATCAGGGATTACTGATAGGAAAATAAAATACAAAGCCTTGAGTTATACCATCATTGGAAATGAGTTATTCAAGAAAACCCCTGAAGGGATTTTGTTAAAATGTCTTAGTGAAAATGAGGCATTCTTAGCTATTACCAATGTACATAGTGGTTCATGTGGCGCTCACCAAGCAGGCCATAGAATGAAATGGTTACTATTTCGAAGAGGGTTCTATTGGCCTTCAATGCTCAAGGATTGTATAGAATTTGCTAAGAGCTGTCAAGAATGCCAAAGACATGCAGGTATTCAACATGTTCCTGCAAGTGAATTGCATTCAGTGATTAAACCTTGGCCTTTCAGAGGTTGGGCTTTAGATTTAATTGGTGAAATTAGGCCTGCATCATCGAAAAACCAACGTTTCATTTTGGTTGGAATTGATTATTTCACAAAATGGATCGAAGCTATTGCTTTACCAAAAGTTGATCAGAAAACTGTGATTAGTTTTATCCAAAATCATATTATTTATAGATTTGGATTACCTGAAACTATCACTACTGATCAAGGAACAGTGTTTGTTGGACAAAAGATGCAAGATTTTGCTAACGAGGCAGGTTTCAAGTTATTAACATCAACACCATATTATGCTCAAGCAAATGGTCAAGTTGAAGCAGCCAATAAAATTATTATTGGTTTGATTAAAAAACATGTTGCTCAGAAACCAAAGAATTGGCATAATACTTTAAATCAGGTATTATGGGCCTGTAGAAATTCTCCTAAGGAATCTACTAATTCAACTCCATTTCGACTGACTTATGGTCATGACGCTGTGTTGCCTGTCGAAATCATGGTGCAATCCATAAGGGTGCAAAGACAAATGGAAATTCCTAATGAGCATTATGAAAATCTCATGATGGATGAATTAGTTGATTTAGATGAAGAAAGATTGCAAGCTTTAGATGTTTTAATCAGACAAAAAGAAAGAGTTGCTAAGGCTTACAATAAAAAAGTTAAAGGTAAAATTTTTAATGTAGGAGATTTGGTTTGGAAAGTTATCTTGCCTATGGATAGGAGAGATAGAGTCTTTGGGAAATGGTCACCACATTGGGAAGGACCATTTAAAATTGCTCAAGTATTATCTAATGGTGCATATGAGATTCAAGAGTTAACTGTTGAACAGCGATCAGTGAATATAAATGGTAAATATTTGAAAAGATATAAACCATTGTTGCAAGAAATAAAGATAAGTACTGAGTAATTCGAAACAAATAATATCCAAATGGTGAAGAAATAATTTGCCATAAAAACAATATTAAGATGTCTGAAATAATATAAGACATTGTTCAAAATAATGGCTTTAAAGAGCAAAACATGTTCAACAAAGTAAGCCATTTTTACACCTAGAAACAATAAAAGGAATTACATAGAAACTTCAAAGGTTGCTAATGGCATTACGCTGGAAAGTTCGATAGACCTCCTTGAGTTGAGAGAGCTTAATCTTTAGTAGATTACTTTCTCTGTCGAAGCGCTGGGCTGTAGCTTGAAGTGTAGCAGCATCGCTACATAACCTTAGTCCCTCGTTTGCTTTAGCTTCGATTTGCGCTGGGGTCACCTCAGTAGCAAGCTTGAAGTAATGCTCTTGCAATTTTTGTTCCTCAGCAATTTTGCTTTCCAGTTCTCTGATTTCTGCTCTCCATCTAGCAATATTCTCCTCACAGGCAGCAGTTTTTAGATAAGCAGCTGTCACCCCTGCCTTCAGGTTGCTTACTTCGGCGTTACAAACAGTTGCATCAGCCAAAGCTGAGGCATGCGCCTGCATTTGCGCTTGATAAGATTGTTGAGCATGGATAAGCATTTGCTGATTCTTAGCAAATTGTTCGATGAGGGCTTCAACCTGATTAACTAGAAACAACATGGCTTCTTTCGTCCTGTCAGTTTGCAATTGCTGAAGCAATGATTTAAGGCTAAAGAAGGCATGAGGATTATTGTCAATAACTTCCAAAACATCTGTAGCGGGCTGGAAAATCAATTCCATGTTTCATACAATGAAGTCGCCATCGACGTTTATTTATCCCGTGTGGGGAAAGGAAAATATCGCTAAAACCTTGGTTTAGGTTCGGGAGTTGGTTATGCAAGAGGAAGGTGTTAGCACCCCTCGCATCCATCGTACTCGATGGGAACCGTTTAGGTGGTTTGGGGTTTGTTCGCGCAGGTTTATCAAATTAATCTGTCACTTGGCTAATCTCTACTTCGTTTCCAAATAAATTTAAAAAAAAAAAAAAGGGTTTTTATTAGTTGAGTTTGACGGTTGTAGGAGCCCGCTCCTACGTATTCCCCGGTGCAATGGGAAACTCAAAACTCACGTAGTTCTGGTAAAAAATGTTTGTGTGGTTAGTTGATTTTAGTGGATAACGTTTATTTCGTATTCCGCTGACACAACGACGCTTGTATGCTCTAATTAGAGGCTTAAGCTGTGTGTGTGTCAGAGGAGTAGATAAAACGTGTACCCATTGAAAAAAAAAGTTGAATAACGGATGTTGCTTATTTCGCATTCCGCTGATACAACGACGCTTGTATGCTCTAATCAGAGGCTTAAGCTGTGTATGTGTCAGAGGAATGGATAAAGCGTATATCCATGTTTTCTGAAAAGAAGTTTAAGTGTGTAAGGTTAAGTTTTAACGCTTGTTTTTTGGAATGAGAGCAGCTTGAGCGACTAGTCAACTGTCCCGCCACCAAGACAACTCGGGGAAGAACGAAGCAACTGCCAGGTTCTCCCTTTTTCATTCATTATTGTGAAATCCTTGGATTAAGTTTATTCAGAAATAGTGTTTGAAATAAAAACGATTGTTGGTTTATTTTAGAATTTCGTTTTAGAATGAGAGTAGCTTGAGTGACTAGTCAACTGTCCCGTCACCAAGACAACTCGGGGAAGAACGAAGCAACTGCCAAGTTCTCCCTTTTTCATCCATTAATTGTTGCAAAAAGTTTGATTAATTTATTATGAAAAGCAAAATCCAAGAGAAAATACCAAGAGAACCAGAGCAGACACAATAGCAAAACAGATAATAATAATAAAGTAAATCATGAAATATGCAAATCATAAATGCACATGTATAGATTGAAATGATACAAATGATTGATGCAAATATGCAATGCTAAGTAAACATGTATGAAGGAATAAATTAAATATAGTACGAAAATTAAATTGCGAGCAATTAAATAAATACATGTAAGTATGAGATAAATAAACAAACATAAGCAAACATGATTGACCTAAGCTAATTAGGGTTAGACAAAAATATGTGCAAAAGAAAGTGACCCAAAAGTACTTAAAGAAGTAATTTGGATCACTTAAGCACTTATTAAAAAGTAAACTAAAAGCAACTTAAACTAAAATGACTTATGAAAATAAGTTGGAAAAGCAAAATAATATTCACATATGAAAGCTACTGTATCAAAATGAATGTTGTGTAAAAATTAGGGTCAAATAAGCTAAAGAGCTTCTTGAAACCCTAAATAAACACTTATGAATAAAACAACTTAATTGAAAATCACTTATGAAAATAAGTTGAAAAGTTTGAAAAATGATTGTATACAGTGACTACTGTATGTGAATCAATGTTGTGTAAAAATTAGGGTCAAATAAGCTAAAGAGCTTCTTGAAACCCTAAATAAGCACTTTTGCACAAAATAGCTTAATTGGAAAATCACTTATGAAAATAAGTTTTAAAAAAAGAAATCACACATGGAAAAATGATGTAAGCATAAACAGTGACTTAATGAGCTTAAATAAGCTAAAAAGTCACTTAAGTGTTTTTACAAATAAGCTAAAAACAAATAAGTCATTCTGGGGGGGGGGTGTAAATTATAGAGACGTAGCAAAACAGGGGGTGTACATAGTAACTCTGGGCCAGAAAGCCCAGCCCATGTCCAGAGTCAAACAAAAAAAACAAGGTCAGCCAAAAAAATATCTAGTGCGGTACGCAAAAGAGGAACACGGTAAGAATTTGAAACCTGGGTGGACAGATGCATCCAACGCGTGTGATTTAAAAATCACGATATAATCTGGACCGTCCATTCACGCGCGCGAGAACCAACGGCTGATGTGCGACCTGGAGAAAGAATCATGATCTTCATCTTCTCCGGCGGACCCAGGGTCTCCGACACGGTGGTCCGGTCGCCGGAGAAACCAAACAACATCGATTCAGGCAAGGGAGTAGTCCATCTTGCTCGAAATTTCGCAAGGATCACGAATCCGTGCTTAGTTTCTTGAAACAAGACCTGCAAAATGAAACACGAACCAAAAACCAAACGAACATAAAAATGGAAAATCACGATTTTGGCAAAAATTGGCTGAAACTAATTTAGGATTAGGCTTCTATGGTCCTGTACGAACATGAGGGAGTTGAAATCATGTCAAATGGTGCTCTGAATATCTCTATCGATTACCCATGGTTTCAAGCTTTTTTGAGGTTCGGTTATGGTATTTTTGAACGGTTTTGATTGCGATTTGGCACTGGTATAGGCTACTGGAAGTGTTTGGAAACTTATTTGATGAAGAAATTGAAGTTTGAAGGTGCTTTAATGGATTTTGGATTTTTTGAGAAAAATGGAAAAATGGAATTGTTCTAAGGTGGGTGTAGCAGCCGTTTTCTGAGGTTCTTCCCTCTCTCCAGGGCACTGAAATTGAGGTGTTATATATAGGGAAGGATTAGGTCAAGTGGCATTGTGGTTTGTGAGAATTAGGGAGGGCAAAATGGAAATTGTTTCATGGGATCTTTTTGTACTATTTTTTTTATTCTCTTTTGTTCCAAAAATTGGTGGTGAGTGGGCTAAGGATAGAAGGTTCTAGGTTTATGGTGAGGTGTAATGGGGATGAGAAATTTTGCTACCTTTCCTTGATTTTTTTTTTTTTTTTTTATCATTTTTGAATAAAAACAAAATAAAAATAATATATAAAAACAATAAAAATGCAAGAATAATAAAAAAAAAAAGCATGATGGAATATAATTATGTGAAATGTTTATGAATTAAAATGGAAAGAAAAAGAAATGAGAAAATGATTTTTTTTTTAAAAGGTTTCTTGTAATACAAGTAACTAGTTAAAAATAAATGATAAATAAGAAATAAAAATAATGTAAGGGTAAAATGGTCATAAAAAATTATGGGGCAAAATTAGGGTATGACAGCTGCCCCTATTTAATTAGCTTAAACCATAAGAATGCGAATAGCCCCGGTATTCGTATTCTTTTGGTGGAAGATAATTAAATACAAAATGCCCTAATTTTGCCAGGCAGTAGGTGGTGATGAGATAAGTGGATCGAGTATACCTGGTTAGCTTTCCTCTTGTGGAACCGGGCAAACTCAGAAGTAGGACTAACCTTAACCAGCCATCCATGCTGAAAAGCTTAGTAAAGTAGGGGAGATCTTATCCAGCCGCTCTCACTGAAGATCAATCTGAAGTTGAGTAGATTTTATTCAGCCGCTTCCACTGAAGATCAATCTGAGTTGAGTAGATTTTATCCAGCCGCTTCCACTGAAGATCAATCTGACTTTGAATAGATTTTATCCAGCCGCTTCCACTGAAGATCAATCTGAGTTGAGTAGATTTTATCCAGCCGCTTCCACTGAAGATCAATCTGAGTTGAGTAGATTTTATCCAGCCGCTTCCACTGAAGATCAATCTGAGTTGAGTAGATTTTATCCAGCCGCTTCCACTGAAGATCAATCTGAGTTGAGTAGATTTTATCCAGCCGCTTCCACTGAAGATCAATCTGAGTTGAGTAGATTTTATCCAGCCGCTTCCACTGAAGATCAATCTGAAGTTGAGTAGATTTTATCCAGCCGCTTCCACTGAAGATCAATCTGAGTTGAGTAGATTTTATCCAGCCGCTTCCACTGAAGATCAATCTGAGTTGAGTAGATTTTATCCAGCCGCTTCCACTGAAGATCAATCTGAAGTTGAGTAGATTTTATCCAGCCGCTTCCACTGAAGATCAATCTGAGTTGAGTAGATTTTATCCAGCCGCTTCCACTGAAGATCAATCTGAGTTGAGTAGATTTTATCCAGCCGCTTCCACTGAAGATCAATCTGAGTTGTGTAGATTTTATCCAGCCGCTTCCACTGAAGATCAATCTGAGTTGAGTAGATTTTATCCAGCCGCTTCCACTGAAGATCAATCTGACTTTGAATAGATTTTATCCAGCCGCTTCCACTGAAGATCAATCTGAGTTGAGTAGATTTTATCCAGCCGCTTCCACTGAAGATCAATCTGACTTTGAATAGATTTTATCCAGCCGCTTCCACTGAAGATCAATCTGAGTTGAGTAGATTTTATCCAGCCGCTTCCACTGAAGATCAATCTGAGTTGAGTAGATTTTATCCAGCCGCTTCCACTGAAGATCAATCTGAAGTTGAGTAGATTTTATCCAGCCGCTTCCACTGAAGATCAATCTGAGTTGAGTAGATTTTATCCAGCCGCTTCCACTGAAGATCAATCTGAACCAGGAGTTGTACGTCCTTGAGAAAAATAAGTGTAACACCTCGGTGTTGCAAGAGAAATCACCACCCTCGGGCCTACGGATTCCACTGAATATCCTTCTCTCAGGATTCTGTATCTGAAGGAACTAACGCCTAAACCAGGAGTTGTACGTCCTCGAGAAATGTAACACCTCGGTGTTGCACTTGAAGAGAAATCACCACCCTCGGGCCTACGGATTCCACTGAATATCCTTCTCTCAGGATTCTGTATCTGAAGGAACTAACGCCTAAACCAGGAGTTGTACGTCCTCGAGAAAAATAAATGTAACACCTCGGTGTTGCACTTGAAGAGAAATCACCACCCTCGGGCCTACGGATTCCACTGAATATCCTTCTCTCAGGATTCTGTATCTGAAGGAACTAACGCCTAAACCAGGAGTTGTACGTCCTCGAGAAAAATAAATGTAACACCTCGGTGTTGCACTTGAAGAGAAATCACCACCCTCGGGCCTACGGATTCCACTGAATATCCTTCTCTCAGGATTCTGTATGATTGCCTCTCCTATTGGGGACGGGCAAACTGTTGTGATCATTTTGTAGAAGAATTCCTCCAGAGTTTGCAATTCACTGGGGAGGAGGTCTTTCCTGATCTGCTGAGAGAGTAATTCATCAACCAACTTGTTGGAGAAAGTCCATGCCTCTTGTGATTAAGTGACCAAAAGCTGTATTCTGCAAGGAGTAATCTTTGAACCTGCTTAATGTATGCATGTTTATCATAACTATTTATGCATAGAATGAAGTGCATGTATGTGATGACATGAAATGACTGTGTGTTAATGGAGGCCGGGTTTTCAACATGGGTGTTAATGAACACTGAGTTTTATTTGGGTTCCATTGAATATTGGGTTTTGAGTGGGTGCCAATAATGATTGGACTTTGAGGGTGTGTCGATAATGATTGGACTTTTAGTGGGTTTTCCAATAATCTTTGCACTTTGAAGGATTGTCAATGCAAGGTTAGGTTCTTGATTGTGGATGTTTGATTTGGCTTCTTGGCTTTCTCTGAGTTATTGGTCTTGTGGTATGGGGCATACCTGATGCTTGAATGAAATGACGTGATCAATGCATGCTAATGATTTACATGAATGAAATGACATGACTAATGCATGACGCTTATTTTCATGAATGAAATGACATAACTAATGTATGACAATGATTTGTATGAATGAAATGACATGACTAATGCATGACGATGATTGGTGCCCCTATGGTGGGTGGGTGTTTCTGACATCAAGGCCTTTTGTGGAATGATGGTTGATGTGGATCCCCGACACCAGCTCCGGACTTAATGGTTGCAGATATCTATCAGTCTTTGCTTGAATAGCTTGGAGATATAGGGAGAATCTGCCCCTGTGTATTGTCTTGCCCCAGTCTGTTGGGCATTTGAAGTATTTGGCTTTTTCTTTGACTTTTGGCCAACTTACTGATATTGGTTCTCCCTCTCTGAGAGGTATGCCCCTAGATTGAGCCGTTCTGAAACATGTTTGACCGACTCGGTAGGATCTTCAAGTAATCTGCCCCTAGTCACAAGAGGTTGCTCTTGATTGGCTGAATCCCAAGATGATTTGCCCCTGATTAGGAGTGTCTTGATCTGATTTGTTAGGTCCTTGAAAACTGGGTTTTGATACCGCTTTCCATGATGCGACCTTAGGACACTCTGTCCCTGCCAAATGACCTTTCTAAGGGATGTGCCCCATGATTAAGCGAAGTCCTGAGATAACTGCCCCTTGATTAGCCCAAGGCTCTTCTTGATTGCTCGGTAACAGCTCAGAGTTTGGAACTTCTTTATTGTCAAGTGTTGACTTGCAGATAAACCTGTTTGCTTGAAATAGTAATTCTAATGCAATTTTAATGCAAGTTTTGAAATTGAAGTCGAGATGGCATTTATGTATATTTGATGTATAGGGTGGAAGAAAGTGTGAGAGTATGGTATTAACAAAAGATTTTTGTGAGTCAGGTTAACGCAACCTTGCTACCGTATGCTTTCAAAATAAACCTTGCTTCAATTAGGTCTTTTGAGGGTTATAACGTGGCCTGGTTCACGGTTTCTGAATAAAAGGATATAAGGCTCAAAATTTTGATTTCAACCCGTCCCATTCTTCGTGATGATCTTCAGCCCTACGTTCAATTAACTCAACTCACAAGTTTAAGTCCTAAGAGGTTTTTTAAGATTGTGATGGTTTGGGAACCAAGGATGTGTTTCCCCTTTGTTGTGGCAGTCACATTGCCTTTTGTTTTGGTCACATGATTTTGTTTTGTCATGAATCTTGGTGACCTTTTCTTTTTTGCATTTTTTCCATTTTTTTTCAATCCCTAACTTTTGCCTAGACTGTTCTTTTGCATTTTAGTCTAGCGGGATACCCTAATTTTTGCCTAAGCCATTTTGAGGTTTTGACTTAGCGGGCTTTTCTTTTTTTTCTCTTCTTTTTTTTTTTATTTATCTTGTTTGGCGAATTGTGACTGCCTTTGTAATGGGTGATGAGGAACACCTTATTGATTTTTCTTTTCTCTTGAAACTCGAACGCATGGCCGAGTTAACTGAACACTACCCTACCCCGGGTTAAATTTGCGGGTTTTTTCGTATAGAAAGAAACTCCAACTTCTAGGCTCAAAGGGGTTGACTACGGATTATCTTCCTTATTTCTCCGGTGTTTGGGAATTTGAAACAATGCCTTAAATCATTAACAAAGTTTTATTTGAAAGCATACCGTAGCAACTTGGTTATTTCGCTTTTCATCATCCTCTCTCCAATCTTTATTCAAACAAGAATGATAAAGAAAGAAATGAAATGAGAAATATTGATATTTTTTGCTTTTGTGAAGTAGAAGAGAGAAAAGTGAATGGACATGAAAGAATGGATTCAAAACATGCATTATCATTTCATTAAGATTAACATTTCAAACAAACAAAGTTCAACTGTAAGTAAATACTTAGCAAAACAAAGGAAACTACAAAAAGGAAACAGCCTAAATGATAATTTTTGTGGCTTGATTCAATCCTTGAACTCTTGACTAGCATCCACAAATGGGTTTGCATGATCGGGCAATGGATTAACCTTCACGGTTGAGCTCTCCCCCTTTGAAAGTCAACAGTTTCTGATCAACGAGCTCTTGAACCTTGCGTTTGAAAGCCTTGCAGTTATCAATAGTATGTCCTTCTGCCCCAAGATGAAACTCACATTTCGCTTTGGGATCATGCCAATTAGGGAATGGCGCAAACATTGGCTTGAAAGCTCTTGGGGTTATCATTCCATTGTGCACTAAATATGATAAGAGCTGACTGCATGGCATTGGGATTGGATCAATAACTTTCTTTTCCCGAGTGGCCTTTGGCAGATTCAGTTGCCGTCTTGGGTTCTGTGCAAACTGTCTTGACTGGGAATGATTTAAAGGCGTCTGTATTGCCTGCTTTGGAAACTCTTGGAATTGTTGAGGTTGAACAACTGTTGGATACTGATGATTGAAGCGTGGGGTGCGAGCAAACACCATTGAGTGAGAGTGAGAGTGAGGTGGGCTGACATTGTTGGGTAAGAATGATTCCATCATCCTTAGCTTGTCCTCTATTGCCTTGAATTTTTGGCGAGTCTCCTCACTCGGGGATGCAACAGATTTTCCCTTAGAGTCATTACCTTGATGAGCATTCATGTGATCCTCGGAACTTTGAGGCATAGCGAACCTGGGTTGGACTTGATGAGTTCTTGGCTGGCCAATCAGCAATTCAGTGTTGGTGCCCATTGGCTCTTGGGTGTCTTGAGCAACCGCGGAAGTATAGTCGGATAAAGGACATATCAATTTTGACAAAGGGGAACCGATTGGAGGATTTGCCCCTACTGTTGCAGCGTCCACTCTTGAAGGCAAACTGAGATTAGCTAGTATTTCCAAAACACGGTCCAACTTGTCGGTCACTTGGTCCACATCGCCTCTCAAGGCATCAATCTGCTTCTGCATGTTTTCCATGGTTTCCTTGAAATGTTTGAAATCCGGGATCAATGTCGGGGATGAAGCTGTTTTGGTGGACATATGAAGATAAGATAATGGTCTTTTGAATGAATGCAAATGCATGCAAAAGTTTTTATGCTTCATCATTTTATTTTTTATGCAAATGTTATGCAAAAATATTTTTTATCATGAATTTTTTATGAATGAATGCATGAGTGCATGGATGCATGGATGCACTTTTGTAGCAGATTCGCAGATTCTGTCGCGGTGAAGCAGAGGTGTAATTAACATTGCTGAAGTCGAAAGGCTCAAAGTTACCTGTAACCCATCCCTCTCACATGTTGTTCTAGGTTTAACAAAGTGCCTAAAATCACGGATTACCCCTTTGGATACGACGTCGCTTTTGCAAAGCTCACGACATACGTGCCCAAAAGGAAATCTCATCTAGGTAAGGCCGTTGAGCAACCTTGACACGGGTTCTAAACAGAGGTCCCTAGTAACAAGGTTTGGTTCTAGACCGGGTAATAAAGGTCCCTAGAGTCACGGACTCTCCAAGAAAACATCAGAGACACTGGTCAACTGTCCCGTGTCCTGACATCCTCAAGAGAATCTACTCTAGGCGGGGTGATTATGCCGGAGTCACTAGTCAACTGTCCCGTGACCCAACATAAAGACCCCTAGCTTAGCCTAAGCTTTTCTCAAGCTCGGGTATAGAGCTTCTCACAATAACCACGCCTCAAGGGCAAAAGAAAAATAAAAGAAGGAGTAGAAGAAGAGAAACAGCCAACCAAGCAGATATAATTGACAGAAAAATAAAAGATAAAGGCAAGATATTGCAAACCTGGCAAAGCAAACAAACAAACCAACTAAACTGGGCTTAACTCTCTATAGTCCCCAGTGAAGTCGCCAGCTGTAGCGGGCTGGAAAATCAATTCCATGTTTCATACAATGAAGTCGCCATCGACGTTTATTTATCCCGTGTGGGGAAAGGAAAATATCGCTAAAACCTTGGTTTAGGTTCGGGAGTTGGTTATGCAAGAGGAAGGTGTTAGCACCCCTCGCATCCATCGTACTCGATGGGAACCGTTTAGGTGGTTTGGGGTTTGTTCGCGCAGGTTTATCAAATTAATCTGTCACTTGGCTAATCTCTACTTCGTTTCCAAATAAATTTAAAAAAAAAAAAAAGGGTTTTTATTAGTTGAGTTTGACGGTTGTAGGAGCCCGCTCCTACGTATTCCCCGGTGCAATGGGAAACTCAAAACTCACGTAGTTCTGGTAAAAAATGTTTGTGTGGTTAGTTGATTTTAGTGGATAACGTTTATTTCGTATTCCGCTGACACAACGACGCTTGTATGCTCTAATTAGAGGCTTAAGCTGTGTGTGTGTCAGAGGAGTAGATAAAACGTGTACCCATTGAAAAAAAAAGTTGAATAACGGATGTTGCTTATTTCGCATTCCGCTGATACAACGACGCTTGTATGCTCTAATCAGAGGCTTAAGCTGTGTATGTGTCAGAGGAATGGATAAAGCGTATATCCATGTTTTCTGAAAAGAAGTTTAAGTGTGTAAGGTTAAGTTTTAACGCTTGTTTTTTGGAATGAGAGCAGCTTGAGCGACTAGTCAACTGTCCCGCCACCAAGACAACTCGGGGAAGAACGAAGCAACTGCCAGGTTCTCCCTTTTTCATTCATTATTGTGAAATCCTTGGATTAAGTTTATTCAGAAATAGTGTTTGAAATAAAAACGATTGTTGGTTTATTTTAGAATTTCGTTTTAGAATGAGAGTAGCTTGAGTGACTAGTCAACTGTCCCGTCACCAAGACAACTCGGGGAAGAACGAAGCAACTGCCAAGTTCTCCCTTTTTCATCCATTAATTGTTGCAAAAAGTTTGATTAATTTATTATGAAAAGCAAAATCCAAGAGAAAATACCAAGAGAACCAGAGCAGACACAATAGCAAAACAGATAATAATAATAAAGTAAATCATGAAATATGCAAATCATAAATGCACATGTATAGATTGAAATGATACAAATGATTGATGCAAATATGCAATGCTAAGTAAACATGTATGAAGGAATAAATTAAATATAGTACGAAAATTAAATTGCGAGCAATTAAATAAATACATGTAAGTATGAGATAAATAAACAAACATAAGCAAACATGATTGACCTAAGCTAATTAGGGTTAGACAAAAATATGTGCAAAAGAAAGTGACCCAAAAGTACTTAAAGAAGTAATTTGGATCACTTAAGCACTTATTAAAAAGTAAACTAAAAGCAACTTAAACTAAAATGACTTATGAAAATAAGTTGGAAAAGCAAAATAATATTCACATATGAA
The DNA here is from genome assembly GCA_030408175.1 of Trifolium repens. Classification (NCBI taxonomy): domain Eukaryota; kingdom Viridiplantae; phylum Streptophyta; class Magnoliopsida; order Fabales; family Fabaceae; genus Trifolium; species Trifolium repens. Next base: position 56,047,474 of record CP125836.1, on the reverse strand, counting down.
AGCTACTGTATCAAAATGAATGTTGTGTAAAAATTAGGGTCAAATAAGCTAAAGAGCTTCTTGAAACCCTAAATAAACACTTATGAATAAAACAACTTAATTGAAAATCACTTATGAAAATAAGTTGAAAAGTTTGAAAAATGATTGTATACAGTGACTACTGTATGTGAATCAATGTTGTGTAAAAATTAGGGTCAAATAAGCTAAAGAGCTTCTTGAAACCCTAAATAAGCACTTTTGCACAAAATAGCTTAATTGGAAAATCACTTATGAAAATAAGTTTTAAAAAAAGAAATCACACATGGAAAAATGATGTAAGCATAAACAGTGACTTAATGAGCTTAAATAAGCTAAAAAGTCACTTAAGTGTTTTTACAAATAAGCTAAAAACAAATAAGTCATTCTGGGGGGGGGGTGTAAATTATAGAGACGTAGCAAAACAGGGGGTGTACATAGTAACTCTGGGCCAGAAAGCCCAGCCCATGTCCAGAGTCAAACAAAAAAAACAAGGTCAGCCAAAAAAATATCTAGTGCGGTACGCAAAAGAGGAACACGGTAAGAATTTGAAACCTGGGTGGACAGATGCATCCAACGCGTGTGATTTAAAAATCACGATATAATCTGGACCGTCCATTCACGCGCGCGAGAACCAACGGCTGATGTGCGACCTGGAGAAAGAATCATGATCTTCATCTTCTCCGGCGGACCCAGGGTCTCCGACACGGTGGTCCGGTCGCCGGAGAAACCAAACAACATCGATTCAGGCAAGGGAGTAGTCCATCTTGCTCGAAATTTCGCAAGGATCACGAATCCGTGCTTAGTTTCTTGAAACAAGACCTGCAAAATGAAACACGAACCAAAAACCAAACGAACATAAAAATGGAAAATCACGATTTTGGCAAAAATTGGCTGAAACTAATTTAGGATTAGGCTTCTATGGTCCTGTACGAACATGAGGGAGTTGAAATCATGTCAAATGGTGCTCTGAATATCTCTATCGATTACCCATGGTTTCAAGCTTTTTTGAGGTTCGGTTATGGTATTTTTGAACGGTTTTGATTGCGATTTGGCACTGGTATAGGCTACTGGAAGTGTTTGGAAACTTATTTGATGAAGAAATTGAAGTTTGAAGGTGCTTTAATGGATTTTGGATTTTTTGAGAAAAATGGAAAAATGGAATTGTTCTAAGGTGGGTGTAGCAGCCGTTTTCTGAGGTTCTTCCCTCTCTCCAGGGCACTGAAATTGAGGTGTTATATATAGGGAAGGATTAGGTCAAGTGGCATTGTGGTTTGTGAGAATTAGGGAGGGCAAAATGGAAATTGTTTCATGGGATCTTTTTGTACTATTTTTTTTATTCTCTTTTGTTCCAAAAATTGGTGGTGAGTGGGCTAAGGATAGAAGGTTCTAGGTTTATGGTGAGGTGTAATGGGGATGAGAAATTTTGCTACCTTTCCTTGATTTTTTTTTTTTTTTTTATCATTTTTGAATAAAAACAAAATAAAAATAATATATAAAAACAATAAAAATGCAAGAATAAAAAAAAAAAAAAGCATGATGGAATATAATTATGTGAAATGTTTATGAATTAAAATGGAAAGAAAAAGAAATGAGAAATTGATTTTTTTTTTAAAAGGTTTCTTGTAATACAAGTAACTAGTTAAAAATAAATGATAAATAAGAAATAAAAATAATGTAAGGGTAAAATGGTCATAAAAAATTATGGGGCAAAATTAGGGTATGACAACATCCCGTTGTAGAAATTCTTCGATGAACCTTGCCTCCAATTGGGCTTGTTCGAGTCTAGCTGCTTCTTCATTTTGCGTAGGCATTGAAGTTCCTTCGCTGTTGGTGTTGAAGCTGCCACTTGATAATAATTTCTCAAGTGCTTCTTCTGGAGTGGATACATTTAGTCCTTGAAGGAGAGTTTCAGGGATTCCTGCAGCAGCTGAGATTTTTGACGTTGAAGATTGTGGATCAATACTGGAGCCCCCAGGCTGTGCAGAAAGATCTTCTTCATTGCCAGACTCGAAATATTGATCCATGTTGACTGGCTCAGGAGAAGGAGACTTTTGGCTCGAAAGATTTTCACGAGCTACATGTTCTGACCCTTGTTGGTGTGGCTCAACGTTTGGGTTTGTTTCGGTTTGATCTTTATCATTCGAGCCATCTCCAGTACCAACCTTATCTTTGTTAGGTGTATCCTCCTTCGTTTGATCATCATCCTCAGGGTGAGGAGAAGCTTGACAATGTCCTTCAGGATTGTTTTTTGGGGGCGAATCAGCAGTTGATCTTTCTTCGTGAATAACATTTTTCGACACGTGCTCATTAACTGGAGTGTCTTTGCTATGATTTCCCTCAGAGGTTTCAAGTATAGTTGAGACAGGTATCTAAAAAAAGGGGGGGGGGGGGGGGGGGGGGGGGGGCAAATACACAAAGATGTTAAGAGAAAAGGAAGCATGCTTAATAGTGTATTTTTTAAATATGGAGAAAGATAGTAAACCTACCATGACAGGAGGAGGTTGAAAACAAGAGTTCGAGCTCTCATTGTTGTGTTCAAAGGTTTGATCTTGAAGAATAGTTTGAGTAGTGCCTTTGTTGGCACCTTGAGGCTCATCATCATTGACATCCTGTGTGCTACCAGGTTGTTTTTTGAGAGTTGAAATCTCCGGAGCAGTCGAAGTAGTTGAAGAATAGGTCTTCTTTGATTTCTTTTTCTTCTTCTTGTCTTTCATTGGATCGACGATGAGAACTTCGACAGAAGGGTTTTGGCTAACATCATCCTTGGGCTCTGTAGCAGTGTCTTGAGCACTCTGTTTGTCCTTCTTCTTATCTTTTCCGGGACCCTTTGCAGAAGTGGTTGGGTTTGCTTGGCTTGAAACTTTGGCAATAACTTTGCCAATGTCAGCATCTATGTTCTGTCGAAGACAAACATTGAGGTGTAAAAGCCAGATACATAAATAAACAAAGAAGGTACACATAGGAATACGAACATATACCTGCTCATCAATTTCGGTCAAAATGACCTTATCTCTTCGAGACTTCTTAGTAGGTTTCTCAGCAATAGAGCTGCCTGTTCTCTTTGAGCCCTGATGAAATAGAACCTCGAAATGTCACATGTTAACAAAGTTATTTCAAAGGAAAAATGGAGATTGAAAACCAATATTTGGTAGTTTAAGTACCTTCTTATCTTCCTTGACTGGCAGAGAAGCAGATTGTTGTGAAGATATTGAAGTTGCTCTGGATTTGTTTCCTGAAGAGTGATTAAGTCATATTAATAAAGAATCAAAGGACATATGAAGACAAAAAAAAAATAAAAAAAAAATAAAAAAAAATAAAGAAAATGTACCTTTGGTTGTGGGAGCTCTGAGGTGCTCTGAAAGTGGAGAATTGAAACCACTCGAAACTCTAGCTAATAGAAAGCTTTCACTCGGAATCGAAGCGGAGTAATGTCTTTCCCACCAATCTTGGAATTCCTTAGTTGAAGCAGTGGAGTTTTGATACTCGAAAGGTGTGAGTTCATACTTGTGCTTCTCAGTATTCTTCAGGTAAGATTTATAATACTTCTCAGAAATAATCTTGTGTCCTATGCAAATGTCCTCCGCACTCTCGTAAAAGCTCTGTGGGATGAGTTGGGTAAGGCCAAATTGGCGAGATACCAAATGAGGGAAGTATCCCACTAATCCAAAATCCTTTGGCGCTGTGCCAATTCGACGTGAAAGCACGGTAGGATCGAGATAAGCCAGCCATTGTGCTAATCCAAACTCTTCGAACTCTTGAAGAGGAGGAAATGGTTGTACAAACCAAGAAGGTCCAATGATGCGATGGATGAACGGGGCATATTCTTCTTTAAAAGTCTTCAGGTTCAAAAACACGTTAAAGTATTTTAAGAAACTCTGCTCATAATTCAAGCCTAAAGGTAAAGGGACTAGCCTTGCTAATCTTGTTCCTTCGATCTGCCTTTTTCGTGCTTCTTCTTCATAATCTCCAGGCAGGTAAAGTTCTAATTCTTTCTCGAAGGTGGCATTGAGCCATAATTGTAGAAGCCAAAATGGCCCAGCAGCTAAGAAGGTAGACCCATCACCAGTTTTCTTTAAGTTATCATTTGCAAGTTGCATCGAAGCAAACAAACAACCTAAAATTAATCGCCCTAATCCAAATTGGCGACCTTCATGAAGTTGAATAGCCATAGGGATAAAATGCTTAGCAACTTGTAAAGAACTTGAACAAAAGATGTAATGAGAAAGCCACAGGGTAAGGAAGGCGACATGTTCGACATCAGATACTTCCTCTTCACCGACTGCATGGTTTTCTTGAATATATTTCAGAAAGGTTTTTTCTTTCGGTGCAAATTCGATGGACGCGCTAGTCTTAGCTGGGTCATAAGTTTCGCCCAATGGGCTAAGCCCAGTGATGGCGGCTACATCGAAAAGTGTAGGAGTCATCATACCACACTCGAAGTGGAAAGTATTGGTGGAGGATTCGAAGAAATGTAAGGCAGCGACTAACATTTCCTGATGATACTTAGGGCCTACTCTAGAGAGCTGAATCAATTCGAAAAGGCCAGCGTCTTTCCAGAAATCACCATAACCTACCTGTACCCTATCCAACCACTTTGTGTATTCTTCATTACCATAATAAGGTGCTGACCTAAAGACCTTATTTGGGGGTTTTATGAAATTGAAGTTATAGGGTGAATCAATGAAAGCCCTAGGTTTGCAAGGTTCATGAACAGGAAATATACTTAGAATAGCAGCAGATTTACTCTTAGAATTGGGTAAAGGACCCCCAAACGCACAAGTGCGATCAGCAATAGTATAGGGAAACATTACCTGATTCTCCCAGATTTTTCGTTTCTCTGTGTTCATCACTGGTTCAAGGACTGTGTTAGGAGGAAGTTTGCTCAGCACTGCCTCGTTCCATCCTCCTGTTAAAGGAAGTTTCTTAGTTTGAGTAGAGCCGGAAGCCATTGACTTGCGTTGAAGAAACGTTTGAGAAAATTTGGAGGTTCACAGAAGAAAAATGGTGGAAAAGTTTGTCACTTTTCTGTAACAGAGGAAGAGAAACGGAGAAGATGAAGTGAAAGAGTTCAAGAGTGCAAAAAAAGTGAAATAGGAATTGAGAATCCCTATTTATAGGGTTTGAAAATTTTGGGAAAAAATTAATGAAAATGCAAAAGCGTTTTCGTTTTAGCTTCTTTCTGTGACACGTGGCCTGTACGTGCAGGAAAAGCAGGGGTCATGATGTTTATGGGAAACGAGGTGACGGTTAAAGGGAAAAGAGTAATGATGTTATGACACCATAGCCGTCATTGAGAAGTGTGAAAGGTCAATTCAGAGTCTTTTCAAAAACGCCATTTTCTCTTTCGAAATCTTACTCGAAATTGGCATTTTTGGGGGGCAATTTGTTGGGTCGTATTTTTGATTAAATAAATTTAATAGAAAATGCTGGTCCAACAAAATGATGAATAAATATGAAAATGACAGGTGTCATTATTTCATTGCTGAAAGCGCCATCGAAAGTTTTATTTCGATCAAGCGGTTTCGACTTACATCAAGCAGAGTTGATAGTCGAATTTTTAGATAAGCTTCATCGAAGTCAGAAGTCAAAGCAAGATTCGAAGCGAAGGAATTCAAAGTTTGGACCATAAGATCTAAGCCCAAAAAGAGTCCAAAGCAAAGCCCAATAAGCAAAAGCGCCAAGAGGAAAATTCGAAGCAGAAGATCGTGGGTTCGAAGGCTAAATCTAGACCGTCAAGATGATCTGAAGCAGTTGAATTTCCGTCGAAGTATAAATAGAAATTCCTTAGAAGGAATTGGGGTCGCAAAACTGTTTACTAAATTTCTCTAAAAAATTTCTAAGTATTCAAGCGTTAGAAAGAAAGGAACTTTTGAAGAGAATGATGTACGGTTTGTGAACCATTTTTACTTGTATTCGCAATTTATCATTAATGCAAGTTTATTTGATTGCAACTTCCTGCATTTTTATTGCTGTTTATGTTTTAAAGTTATTGAATCGGGGCAATTCGAATCAATAGACTTCGTTTATCTTTGTCAAGAAAACTGAAATACTTAAATGTTTATAAAATCTTGATGAACATTAAAACTTGTATTTCTTAGAAAACAAGCATAAAATTGTCCTGAGATTCCTAGTTTGATCTCGCAAGTCAAAACGTAAAACTAGCGCTTGTTTACGAATTTCCACTGTAAACATATTGATAACTAGATCATTAGTCACAAGTGCAGATATCATGGATCGAGTTCAACGCATAAATACATAGATCCAATATTGGAGGACAAAAATCCAAATAAAGTAGCCAACAGATTTATGTTTCCTAATTATGATGAAACAAAAGATCCCCAATGTGGCACATTATATTCTTTAATATCCAACAGATTTGCAAAATATTGATGAGTTTATTATTTCAATTATCTTGAGTTGCTACAAATTGAACTCCAAAAGCATATGGTTGGAGGTTGGCAAGACTAATTCACATGGTGAATATATGATAAGATAACTGGCAATTTTGGAAGTATTCTTTTACATTATCTTTCTCTAGCAATGAAAGAATATATGTTGAAGATTCGCTGACAATTTTTTTTGTTTGAAAATTAAAATAGATGCAAATATAAATAAAATTATTGATAAGAAATGGAGCTTTGCACTTAGTTTTGTTATTTTGATATATTCTGTAGGGAAATTTTAATTCTGTTTAAGATTTGTTTGATAACTATCAATGTCAAAAATATGAACAAAATAATGGTATCATAGTTACAATTGGTTTGATTGAGTTTAGTAAGAGAGACTAGACTCGCACAATGCGGCGAACCAATATCTTGTCCGAAAAATATTTAAATTTAATATCATACACACTGCAAATAGAATTATTTTTGGCGAATGAAATTATAAAAAATAAAATGATACAATTTTAATGATGTCAAATTTTACCGTCAAATTAGCTCTTCTTATAAGAGAGGTCGCGTAGACGAATACATCAAAGATTCATTTGAAAGACATGAAGTAAATTGAGAGACAAATTTATTGTTTCAAAAAATTTAGGTTGGTCACAAACTCAATGACAAAATAACAAGAATTAAATACACTTTTAGAATATATTTTTCCTATTGAAACAACTTTTCATTGCCTAAATTTTTTATGGGCCTGGTTTTTTTTTCTATATCAGAAAAACTCAAAAAGTGATCTTTCGTAATATAAAAAGAAAAAGTTATCTTTTTTCTATTCTAGAGATTTTTTTATTTGGAGTTTTATTTAAATTTTCTTTTTGTTTAAAGTGATTTTTTTAAAAGCGATTTTAAGCCCGTCTGGATTAGCTTATTTTTGCACTTATGTAAAACAACTTATGCAAATAAGTAAGGTTTTATGTTAATTTATAATTTCTCATTAACGAAACCTGTATTTTTATAAGCCATTTTTTCATAAACTACCTTGACAAACTTATAATAATACATAAATACTTATTTATTTGCATAAATTATTTTACAAAAGCTAAAAAATAAGCTAATTCAAACCGGATCATTGTATCTTTTGCTCAATGTGTATTCAACGGTAGAGGTGTATATGGATTAGACAAATCCGATCGACTCGGCCAAACTGACTCAATCCAACCCCAAAAAATTGGGTTATCGGGTTCATATAAAATCATACTCAACCAACAAAACCCATTATACTTGACTTTGGTTTTTTCACACCCTTGACCAGCAGTAGAGGAAACTGCTAACCGAGGGTGTATGTTGTAACAAGTGATTATTTTATTGAACCTAATCTAGCAGTTTACTCTTGACTTTTGATTTTTTACTTTAATATTTGCATTTTACTTAAGAAAAATGTTAATTAGTGCTTCAAGACTACTAATAAAGAAAATACAATAAAAGTTTATTGAAATTTGTATCTCAATTTCGAGAGTATTAAAAAGAAAATGATGTTTTTCATAAAAAAATTATTTGCTTAACTAGTGGCTCATGGATGATATCTTTTATGACATGTTTCATCTTTTTATTTTGGAGGCTTTTATCCAATTTTAAACTTTTGACCTCGAAATTGCATCTGTAAATTTTAGTAGTATTTACCATTTTATTTACTGATAATTTTTTAAGAAAATTTTGCATTCGTAACTCAAGATTTGGCACCTTCACCTGAAACTTTATTTTACTTTATTATTTTTTTAATATGCGTGAAAGAGGGACCATTATTGAGATAGAGAGAATCAAATGAATTTTATCACTCTATCAATTTTAAAATATAAGTCGTTTTGATCATATTATACAAATTAAGAACTTTAATTAATGTTGTATAGAAAAGACTCAAAAGAAAAATTATGAGTTAGTTTATAAAATTGTTCTTTGTTAATGGTATGGAAAATATAAATTAAAGAATTGAATAGAAGAAAGAGAAATAAAAAGTTAAGGATATAATAGAAAAAAAAATATTAAATACTTTATTGGTAATGTAAAGCGACTTATAATTTAATACAATTTATTTTTTGTCAAAACAACTTATATTTTTAACCAATTATTAGTTAGTTCAGTGGTGATTGGCGCTGAACTTGGTAGGGAGGACCACGATTCGATCCCCCGCAACTATGATCGGGAGGGGGCTGTAACCACTTGATGCCAGAACTGACCCCCGAACCAAATTCAACCGGTGGTGAAAACCAAAAAACAAAAAAAAAACTTATATTTTTAGAATAGAGCGATAATAAACACTAATTTTCTTAGTATAATATAACAGCCGTCGGATTAATCGGACGAATGATATATTTGCATTAGAGACGGCAATAGAGTATATCGCTGTTGAGGATTCGGAACCACCGCTCTATCTTTCTCTCTCACAAAAATTGTACGGTGTTTGAACTTTTGAAGCCAAATTCTGCACAGTGCCTTGCAGTTACACTCTCTGCAACTTAAATTCCATTCCCCATTTCGCAATTTTGCTTAACCTTTGACCTCATACTGTTCCCAATTTCTTCAAAGGTAAGCAAAATTCCCCCAAATCCTTTCCCCAATTTAGGGTTTTTGAGAATTTCACTGTGTAGTTGATAGTTTCTGAGCATGATTGAATAGAATTAGCCTTCTGGGTCAACTTGCATTGTTGTTTTGAATCTTCAATTTTTCAATTTTAATCCTTTTTTTCATGTTATGGGTAATGTTGAAATCCCTAATTGGCTTGAGGGGTTGCCACTGGCACCTGAATTTCGACCTACTGATACTGAATTTTCTGACCCAATTGCTTATATTTCAAAGATTGAGAAAGAAGCTAGTAATTTTGGGATATGCAAGATTATCCCACCCTTACCCAAACCTTCAAAAAAATATGTTTTTTCTAATTTGAATAAGTCCCTCTTGAAGCGTCCTGAATTGGGTCTAGATAATAGTTCTTTAGGTGCTGGTAATTCTTGGAAAATGGGTTCCGATGGTAGTAACAGTGGGGTATCGCGGGCCGTGTTTACCACAAGGCAACAAGAAGTGGGGCAGAATGTGAAAAAAACCAAAGGGGGAGTTCAGAAACCACTGTCATGTGTTCATAAGCAAGTATGGCAAAGTGGAGAGGTTTATACATTGGACCAGTTTGAATCCAAATCGAAGTCTTTCGCAAGAAGCATTCTAGGTACATCGAAGGATGTTTCTCCATTGGTTGTAGAGACTATGTTTTGGAAGGCAGCTTTGGAGAAGCCTATATATGTGGAGTATGCCAATGACGTGCCTGGCTCTGCTTTTGGAGAATCACAGGGTCAATTTTATCATAGGCAGAGAAGGCAACGGAAAAGGACTTATTATAAGAGTAGTGTAGATAGCTCTGTTTGTAAAGAAACTGAAATGGGTGGTGTAAAAGATACACAAAATGACGAGTCTAATGGCGTTGCTAGCCCAAGTAATGTGGACTCATGTTTAGAGATGTCTAAATCAGCTATGACTATGTCAACGTCTACACCAATTGAGGTGTTGCAGTCTTCTAAGGAGAAGAGTTCAGATGCCGACATTGATATGCAAGGCACTGCTGGTTGGAAGCTTTCAAATAGTCCTTGGAATTTGCAAGTTATTCCTCGCGCTTCAGGCTCACTAACACGTTTCATGCCAGATGATATTCCTGGTGTTACTTCACCCATGATATACATTGGTATGTTGTTCAGTTGGTTTGCCTGGCATGTAGAGGATCATGAGCTTCACAGCTTGAATTTTCTTCACACTGGCTCATCTAAGACTTGGTATTCTGTTCCTGGAAATTATGCCTTTGCTTTTGAGGAAGTCATCCGTACAGAGGGTTATGGTGGTGATATTGATCAATTAGGTATGTGAATTCTATGGCTGAAGATATAATTAATAATGTCATTAAATATTTTTATTATATTGCTTCTGGAAGTTCTTTCATGCATATGGAAACAGAAAATTATAACAGGACTTGATCTGTAATATTTGGCTTGTCAAGAAAAGTACATTGTGGTACTAGGGTGTCAGTTTTTCTTATATTTGCTAGCAGATGGGTCTCCAGTTTGGGTACATGTCTGCCTTAGTATCCATCAATATGCATATTTATGTTTTAGAAGGATAATATTATAAAGCAAGTAGCCAACTTAGAAGGCTCTCCCAATCTCTCTTGATGCATGCAACTTAGTAGCCAACTTAGAAGGCTCTAAAAATGTGTGAATTCTCTTGGTGGTTTTGTCACTAGACTTATTTGAAATGCTATGAAATCACGCAATTCTGTAAATGTTTGATGTGTTTTTTCTTTTCCAATTTTCAAAAACCACGTGGGAAAAAATACCTCAATTATATAGTTTATCTGACATCATTATCTTGTTCTTATATGTGTTCTATTGCAATGGATATTAGATATCCACACATAAGTAATTTTTGAGGCATGAGACATCAGCATGCACAAGCCACAGACACTGACACGGTGCTATAGAAAGTATAAAATAGAAGTTTAATACTAAAAACTATAAAATCGCAAGTAAATTTTTTTCAATGACTGTAAAGTTTTTTTCCCCTCAACAGTAATATATAGGTTTGTTTTTAGGCAGAATAAAGTTCCCACTGATACTGCCGATATAATTCCCGTACATTCAAAACCTCCAAGGTTAAAAATAATATCATCGCAAAAAAAGAGAATTATACATTTGAATTCAAAGCCTGTCCATCTCATATGTTTTCCTTTGAGGATATCCGTTTTATTCAGAAAGTATTTGTAACTCAAGTACAATTTATTTTCTTGGCAGCTGCTTTGAAACTTTTGGGTGAGAAAACAACTCTTTTATCACCTGAGGTAGTTGTTGCATCTGGGATTCCTTGTTGCAGGTCAGTTGATTGCCATATTTGTTATGCTGTTATGTCATGAATGACTCATGATGTTGTACATATGCTTAGAAATTATTTTTTGAGATCTATAGGTGGTGCTTTTTCTGCTGTTTCTCCTATTCTCTTTGTTGGATTAGTACTAATATCCATGCCGGTGATTTTTTCTAGGTTAGTACAGAACCCTGGGGAATTTGTTGTGACTTTTCCAAGAGCTTATCATGTAGGATTCAGCCATGGTAATTGCTTTGAAATATGTACATTCCTGATATTTTGCAGAATACTGTTGTTATAGGTTTTTACTCTGTATATGATGGAGTGATAATACTGGCATTTCTATAATGTGTGCTATGTAGAGCTGTTTGACATGTGTTACATCACAAAATTGCATACAAATTGACGGTTTCAATTAAAATGCTATTCATAGTGTTTTTTTTAATATCTGTATATTCTGTGATATGCAATAAGAAGAATACCGAGACAAATTTTTTTTGGCGAATTGGCCATCAAATTCTGAAAGCAAATGGTTAAAAGTAGATTGTGTTGGTCATTTATACATCCTCTAGCCAGTTAGTGGTTATATGTTTAATCAAAACTGGTGCCAGATCCAATTTTCCGTTATAACAATATCAATATATATCCTCTAGGTGGGCGAAGTGGTAGAATTCTTTAGGCACAATGTGATCACAAAGTGCCTATCAAACTATTTTCATCTGATATAAAACCAATGCTGCTCAATGGTAGCAAATTTTGGGCTGTCTAATGCCACAACAAAAGAGAAAAATAAGCGAAGCATTGATGAAAATGCTGAGTGGATATACAATAAAAGATAAAACTAAGGACAGTATATTTGGGAGAAAGTTCAGGTAGCAACTGTTGCAGAGAAGATTATAGAAATTCAAAAAGTGTTTTTTGGTCATGGCGTCATGTGAGAAGACCAATAGAGGTTATAGTTAGAGAAGTGAATAAAATGGATGATAGCTCAATTAAAATGTTCTGGTGGGGAGCCATTAGGAGAAACCAGCAGAAAATAACTTGCTCTAAATGGTTTTACTAGAAAAGCCTCTTATTTTCCCTTTGTATCTCAGGTCACTATTTTATTTTGAGCTATACTGTCCTGTGAGGTTTAACTCTCTTCAATCTTCAATATAATTCTTACGTGTTCAATATGGTGAAATAAAGGTTTTAACTGCGGGGAAGCTGCTAATTTTGGGACTCCACAATGGCTTGGCATAGCTAAAGAAGCTGCAGTGCGTAGAGCTACAATGAACCATCTTCCTATGCTTTCCCATCAGCAACTACTTTACTTGCTGACCATGTCTTTTATTTCAAGGTGAGAAAATCTTCTATCACAGCATGTATACAATACATAGATACTACTCTGGATGGATTTTCCTTTCAACTATTTGGTGTAGTCGATTTAACTTTTTGTGATGCATCAATTTTGTTTAATGACATGGATGGGCTAGGAGGGTCTATTTATGAATTCGGCTTTTTAAGTTGTCTTTTAAGCTTAATTAATTAGTTATGTAAGTCCTTTGCTATTACCCTTACTGCATTCAATGTAGAGTTGTTTGGAGTTTTATCAGATTATATTTAACATTAATGCAAGTCAGAGACTGAGATATTTTAGGCCATAAGTATGATGCATATTTCGGTCAATATGATGCTATTACATCTGTCCACATATATTGATTTTCTATAACAAATATTGTTCTTATATTCAAAGGTATTATTGTCACATGCATTTTTGTTTTATCTAAAGTATCAAGTGGTAACAGATTATGTTTTATTCTGCCTGGTTTTGTTTTTGATAGTGTGCCAAGAACACTATTACCTGGTGTGCGCAGTTCTCGTCTGAGAGACCGCCAGAAAGAAGAAAGAGAGATTCTAGTTAAACAAGCTTTTATAGAAGATATGCTGCAGGAAAACAAGCTGCTATCCATTCTTCTCGGAAAAAAAGCTACTAAACAAGTTGTTTTATGGAATGCTGATTTACTACCAGATTCTGGCAAATATCGCCGGTTGCCTGATTTAGCTTCTACTTCTGAGACCTATATGGCGGACATGTCAAATGATAATATTAGTTCTGCAGATAAGAGTAGCCGTTGTCTGCTTGATGAGATGAGTTTGTGCATGGAGAATCTGTCCGATTTATATGTTGGTTGTGATGAACTTCCAAGTCACTTCCAAACTGATTCAGGAGCATTGTCATGTGTGGGTTGTGGAATACTTGGTTTTCCATTTATGACACTGATACAGCCAACTGAAAAATCGATAATGGAACTTCTTCCTGACAATCATCATCTAGTTAAAAATTCCTCTCTGAACTCTGTAGCCTCCCTTCACAATGCAGCCTCAAGTAATACCTTTATACTTTGTCCTATAATCTGTTTTTCATTCATATTTTCACATGTAAGTTTTTATTATGCATATTGCATTGTGTAGTGAAATTGAACATGTTAGCCACTTCATGCACAGCAGAGTTAGATAAGTAGTGGGAGTTACTGATCCTGTTGTCTACATTCTAAAATTCTTTTTTTTTTAACAGCAAAATCAATTTATTAAATTCTAAAATTCTAAGTTCCTGGATTCAACCAATAGAATATTAATATTATAAAGGAAATCAATTGTGTTGTGCATCTCTTGCAACTTCCTCAGGACCTTATAACTGCCTTTCCTGCCCTGATTTTTTCCGTATATTTGAGTTGTAAAGCACTATAGTTGATATATTGCATTGGTTCTTCTATTCGGTGTAATATTGATCAAAATGTCATATTACTTTTACAAAAAATTTATTCGTTGTATGCAACTACTCTATTCATTGTAAAATCTGTAGATCCCTTATCTCATGATTGGGTGAAAATTAATGGAAAATAATTTTGCCAAATATGTGCAATTTCTGATTTGTTCCTTCCCTTGCATATTCATGATACTGTAGAAGCTGATATGGTGACCAAACTTTTCAATAAAGAAACATTTTGATAAAAATGTATATTGGTAATGCTGAAATGATTATGTAATTTGTTCTTCAGGGAATCTTTCTGTTTCTGAACTTGCTCCCGCAAAGGATTCTCAGAATCAGTCATTGAACAAGTGCAATAAATGTTGGAACACCTCCAGTAAATTTTTGAAACCGCGAATTTTCTGCTTGGAGCATGCTGTTCAAATAGTAGAGATGTTGCAGAGCAAAGGTGGAGCCAATGTGCTTACAATTTGTCATTCAGGTCCGTATGATGATTAGAAATCTGTTTGCATTATCACTGTAAATTCAAATATCAAATTACATAGATATTTTGAATCTTTCAACATTCAATTTAGTTTGGAAAGCACATGGCTCTTTCTTTTATTATCTTTATTGAATCTTGCAATAGCTTTAAAGTAGCTTAGATGATATTAGAAGTTGTTTCCATATATCATGAATCTAGTATTAGTATGAATAGGTTTAGTGCTTTGTCTTTTGTATCACATCATATCACATTGAATCAAAATCAATTCCAGATTATTCTGTCTTAAGTTTTCTCATATACTTCTTTCCCTACCTTAAACCTATAATTTCAACAAGGTCTAATAGAATGGAATCCATCTACATATCATCTGGTGATCAATGTATGATGTGGTTATAATCTAGTTTTCTCTGACGTATCAGTCATGGACATAAGGTGTATGCTCAGGGAAAAATGACAATCAGCGATATATATTTGAAATATTTATTATAGTTTTTTTCCCTTACCTTTACTTCTGCTTTTTTTGTAGACTATCCGAAAATAAAGGCACATGCCAGGGCAGTTGCAGAAGAAATACAAAGTGCTTTTGATTATAATGAGGTTCCAATGGATATAGCATCCCCAGAAAACTTGGCTCTGATAGATCTGGCAATTGATGGTGAAGAGGAACTTAATGAATTTGAAGACTGGACGTCTAAACTAGGCCTTAACCTGCGATTTTGTGTCAATAATATAAACAAATCTCCATGTAAACAAGTTTCTCTGACACTAGCATTAGGGATACAGTTCTATGATAAACGTCCTGGTTTATCTTTAAATTGGCATTCAAGGAAAGCTCGGTCTAAAAGGTCAAACCGTATAGCTCAGGCTAAACCTGACAGCATTCAGAGAAAAACAGATGATCCATTGCATGGAAGAATTGATGACCCCACTGCTAAGAAGAAGCTAATTCAATATTCAAGAAGGAAGTTCAAGTCAAAGCAAAGTTGTTTCTCTGTAGCAAGCATGGTCCGTGAATCCCATGAAAAGTTAAAAAATGTGTCAGCTGTTTTGAGTGGCGATCATGACATACGTGTTTCTAAAGATGAGCTTGACACAGACAATTTCAGGAGTGACTGTGCATTGTCACGTGGATCTGCTTCTGCTGCAATGTCTCCAACGCATCCCCAGAATGCTGAAGCTCCCATCTATCCAAGCTTAAATACCAGTGTCTCAGAAATTTGTGGCAAAGAGAGCCAGGGTTGTCAGGACAAGGGATATTCTGGCTCACCTGCATATGGAATAGATGGAAATACCGATGTGTTTGGAAGCAACCAAATTACAGAAGCAATTGTCATCGATAGCAAGTGTAATAGCTTAGATTTGGATGGTGAAGAACATCAGTCTGCCTTCAAAAGCAACAGCAACGGTGAAGCTGCTTTATCCACTTCTTCATTGGTAAACCAACCTGCTCTCGCCACTGTGGGAGAAAGCAACAGCAATGGTGAAGCTGCTTTATCCACTTCTGAAGGAAAGGTTATCAATTCTATGTCATTAAAAGAGACAGTCGAGGGAGAAAGTAAGTCCTCGAATGAAATGGACAGGGAACCTCTAAATGATGATAAAGCAATAAGTGAACAGACTCCTAATACAGTAAGCTTGGATGCTAAGATGCAGCAAGAACGACAGCTTGGAAAAGGTGGAGAAAAGGAATTAATTCAGTCCACTCATATAGCAAAACAATTGTGTGAATCTACAAGTGGGGAATATGCCAAGGAATTGCACGATGGAGTGATTTCAGAGTCTGCGAAGCAGAGTCAGATCCAAAATGAGAATAAAACTAATGAGGAACCTGTTTCTAGTTATGTTGCAAAAGGTGACAATAAAAGTGCAACACTATCAGAAATAGGATGTTCTGAAGTTTCGGCAGAAACCTGTCCTAAAGAAGACTCCTGTATTCAATTTATTTCGAATGCAGAAAAGGAAATGGAAATCCACCCAATTAATAGAAGCGGTGAGGAACTTTCTGTATCAATCCACGAATGTTCTAAAACTGAGAAAAAGACATGTGGTAGAGAAAACGAAAATGGAAGCGAAATTGATCTGTTGCAAGATAATGGGAAGCTGCAAAGCTATGACTCGACTACTACAGTTCCCAGATCAAATGCTGAAAAGAAAAAAAAGAGGAAAGCGGAACACACAGCAATGGACCAATTCGATTGCAATGACTTTATAAGAAGTCCATGCGAGAGACTGAGACCAAGGGCTGGGAAGATTGCCACCACAGGCAAAAGTGGAGGGGACATCAGCCAACATAAAGAGGAAAATTCGGTAGCTAAAAGGACACGGAGGCCTCCTGAAGCTTCAGTTACTCACAAGGATAAAAAAGTAGACGTCGAAAAGCCGCACAAGGATAAAGAGGAAAATCCGGTTGCTAAAAGGACACGGGGGCCTCCTGAAGCTTCAGTTCCACACAAGGATAAAAAAGTCGATGTCAAAAAGCCGCACAAGTGTGACATTGACAATTGCCATATGAGTTTCACGACTAAAGCTGACTTACAGTTGCACAAACGTAACCTTTGCCCAGAAAAAGGGTGTGGTAAGAAAAAGTTCCGTTCCCACAAATACACGCTGATTCACCAGCGCGTTCATGAGGATGATAGGCCGTTTGAATGTCCATGGAAAGGCTGTTCCAAGTGTTTCAAGTGGGCATGGGCAATGACAGAGCATATAAGGGTGCATACTGGGGAGAAGCCTTATCAATGCAAGGTGGAGGGATGCGGCCTTTCTTTCAGATTTATATCAGATTTTAGCAGGCACAGGCGGAAAACAGGACACTATGTATAATCTCCTGCTTGAAACATTCACTTTGAAATATTTTTTTGCCTGTAACATGTGCATATATGTGATTAGATTGAAGGCAATATGTCTGACCATAAGCATTCTAGGTAAGCTAGCTGTAAATTTAGAATAGCATGGTTGTAGATGCTCAATATATCCAATTTATTTGGAAGTGGTTAAAGTGGGTAAGATCAGAGAATTTTGATCATTTGGGGGTTATTAGAGGGTGCTGCAGCATGTTGGTTGGTCATATCTCTACTGGCTTAGTTACTTTTTCTGTTGATTGTCTGTACTTTTGAAGCAGTTGCTAGGTCTTTGAATCTTTATTGATAGCTGTTCATTGTTGCTGTTGTATAATACTGCACTGTACTTCAATTTAATTTGTTATATTCAAAGGGGGACAAGAAAGATGAGAGTAGTAACAAAAGACATGTGCTCTCAATGTAATACAGTACTTTCTATGAATTCCTCTTGGCTAGTTCATTCATTGGTTATAACATTCTTAAATATTTGGTATTTCTGCATAACTGGTTGTCTACAGTATTTTGTAGTTTTGTACTTTTTTTTATTTTTGGAGGCAATACTTTCTAAATTATTTTTTTTGGTTACCATGATAACACACCGAATACTTTTTAAATTTTAATCGGGTATATTAGTTTTTTGGTAAAGTAATCTAATGGTTTGAACTTCAATCTTTGTATATATAATTTGATATCTCTGCCAACTGAGTTAAAGCTAACCAGAACAATTAGTTATATTTTTATTTACCCAAAATTGATATATGATTTTTTCCTCTTGAATTTTGACTGAAGAAGATAATAAATTATGGTTAGATGGGAAGCTGAAACAAGTCAAACAACACATGGGGTTTGTTTGAATGAAAATTGTTGAATGAGACTCAGCCACGTATGATCCACCGTGTCACTCGTACAATTTATTTGTAGGAAAACACTAACAAATATCTCTAGTGTAGTAGTAACTTTTGCATAAATTTGTCCCATGACTATTGTAGTATGTCAAGTTTAGTAATTTTGATAACTAATATATTTAATTCTTTAGTAGTAAAAATTATAAAAATTTGATATTTTAAAAATACTCATCAAAACAAGATCTTATATTCATATATTTATATTTATATATTATTAAAAGAGTATGGTCAAAGCAAGATAAGTAAATAGTGTTATATAATCAAAATAGCTCTTATAAAATGGGACAGAGGTAACATATATTACTCGCTCTGTCCTACAATAAATGAGTCAGTTGATTGTTTCACGTTAATGCATAATTTTAATGATTAATTTTTTGAATTGTATGATAGTAAAAATTATAAAAAGTTGATATTTTAAAAATGCTCATTGAGGTAAATTCAATATTTATTTTTGTTTATGGGTCATGCTAACTGATGGCTCCGAGCACTGGTTAAGAATACCAAAAGAATAAAATTTTAAATTAAAAATAACACTTTTTATACTTTCAAACTGCACAAATTCCAATACTATATTACTTCCTTAAACAGTGTCTCAAGATACCATTTACCTTTTTTTTTATTAGTAAAAAAATATGATCAAAACAAAAATACTAGGAATAGCTAACAGCATTCAATTGGCTAACTCTTTGTGGGACGGTAGAAGTACTTTTCTGACAAAACAATATCTTCTTCTATACATCTTAGATTGATTGAATAATTGATGAATCTGAACTATAATACAAACTAAATACATCTATTATTTAATAAATCTATGTATTTTTATTTATATTTATGGCCGCATAAAATATCTATTACCCTTATCGGTATTTCCCGACCAAGACGTAAGTGAAGAAGCAACTGAAGACACCGTCTCATAGAAAAAGACAGTACAGTACTATTTAAATTTGAAACAAGCAAAAGAAGAATAGACCAACATACTACTTTTACTTTGTTCTTTCCATGATCCCATAACATTGTTAAATGATTCACAAACTCTCAATTCCATGTGCAAATCAAAAAAGAGCACCACCGTGGTACAACCCACAAGAAGAAGAATCTCAACAACATCATCTTCTTCCAACACCGAATTCCCAATCACAGAATCAACAAGTTACGTATACGGCGGTGACAACAAAGATAAACAATGGTCCAAAACTTCTTCATCAGTTTCAAGTCACTCTTCTCTTTCAAGCCTCAAACAATCTCTCCCTGAAAATCCTCACATCTATCCTTTCTCCGAAATCTCAACTGCCACCGCTAACTTCTCCACCAACCGTCTATCCACCAATTCTTTCCGTTGTTATCTTCGCGATCGCGATGTCGTCGTTTTCCAGCGGAAATTCCGCCGGAAAATAGACATCCCGGAGCTTCGTGATCGACTTGCTCTTATCTGCCGGAGTCATCATAGCAGCTTAGTGAAGCTTCTCGGAGCTTCTGTCTCCGGTGGATACATTTATCTTGTTTATGAATTTGTTTCCGGTGGTAGTCTTTCCGATTGTCTTCGAAATCGTCGGAACCCTAGCTTTACTAATCTCTCGACGTGGACTTCGAGGATGCAAATTGCTTCCGATCTCGCTCACGGTCTTGATTATGTTCATAATTCTTCCGGTTCTGGTTCTGGTTTCGTTCATAATCATATTAAAAGCTCTAGCATCATCGTCTCCGAGGAGAATTTTGCCGCTAAGATTTGTCACTTCGGTACATCGGAGCTCTGTGGTGAGTCGGTTGCCGTCGGAGATTCTTCTGTATCGGATAAAAAATTGAAGAGGTCTGGTAGCCGGGGAGTGAGATTTGAGGGGACGAGGGGTTACATGGCGCCGGAATTTCAGGTAACCGGCGTTGCGACGCAGAAGACGGACGTGTACGCGTTTGGCGTGGTGATTCTGGAGCTTCTGAGTGGTTTAGAAGCGGTGAGATTTGAATTGGAGGGAAATGACGGCGGGTATAGGAGGGTGAGTGTGGTGGATACGGCGAGGGAAGCGTTGGAGGAGCACGGTGGTGTGAGAAAATGGGTTGATCGGAGATTGAAGGATTCGTTTCCGATGGATGTGGCTGAGAAAATAATCCGGGTCGGGTTAGAGTGTGTTGCGGATGATCCGAAAGAGAGACCGGGTATGGGTCGGGTATCGATGGAAGTATCCAAGTTGTATTTGGAATCAAAGGAGTGGGAAGAAAAATTGGGAACTAACATTGATTTTTCGGTCTCATTAGCGCCACGCTGATGCTACTTTTTATATTTTGTTAGGTGATCTATTTTATTTTTTTAAGCTAATTTTTAGTTTTTAATCTCCAATTAAAATTTTATAATGATTGTATACTTGTTTTTCTTTTTCGGGTTTATATTGTATAGTTTTTATTTTGAACAAAAATGTGTAAGATTTTGTCAAATGACAATATAGGAGAAATATTCATATTACAAAAATTCAACAAATGTTAATGGGAGAGTTGAATTGAATGGAGGAATTCATTGCTTGTAGAGAGTGTCGTGTGGGGTGACAGAGCTAATTAAGTGTGTTGAGATTTCTCATTATCATTATATTGGCTCCATCAACAAATGACATTGGTATAAAAATAATCAATGAATAGGTCATGGCTGAACAAACACTCGAGGCCCGGCAAAAATCTGTAATCCGTTCAAACTGATTTGTTGTTCGAATGAATCAGTCGGATTAAACATGTAACAGATGAAAATTTCTGAAATAATAGAGCATTGGTGTAAAATTTAATTCATCGATATTTAACTGATAATTTATTTACAAAGAGAGCATGTTTACTTCTTACTCTATGTTGGGTCGTATTTTTGTTAAATAATTTTAATAGAAAATTTTGGTCCAACAAAATAATGAATTAATTTTGAAATGACAGGTGTCATATGATTAATGCTAAAAGTGTTATCAAAGGTTTGATTCGAATGAAGGGCTTCGAATCGTTGTAAGCGAGTTCGATTGCTAACACCTCTTTGATTGTTTCTATCGAAGTCAGAAGCACATTTGGAAGATTCGAAGCAAAGCGAATGGATTATGGGCAAATGATAATGGCCCAAAAGAGTTCAGAATCAAGCCCAATATGCGAAAGCGCCAAAAGAGAAGGTTTCGAAAGGAAGAACGTGGGTTCGAGGGCGAAATCTGGAGCGTCCAGATCATCTAAGCAGTTGTAATTTGCTTCGATGTATAAATAGCATTTTCTTAGAAGAAAACAGACTCGCATAACTGTCTTTACATAGTTTTCTCTGAAATTCTAAGTACTCAGCGAAGAAAGAAAGAAATTCGAAAGAGAAACATGTACGGTTTGTGAACCATTTTTTACTGTATTTGCCTTTACAATTAATGCAAGTCTAATCTTCAGCAATTTACTGCATTTTATTCTTATTTTGCTTAGTGGTTGTTGATTTTGAGGCGATTCAAATCAATATACTTTTGTCTGTTTCATTAAGTAAACCAAAATCATAAATGTTTGTTAAATTTAATGAACATTAAAGCGATTTCACCATAAAAAACAAGCATAAAATTGTCCTGAGATTTCTAGTCAATCTCGTAAGTTTAAAATACTTAGACTAACGCTTGTTTACGAAATTTCACTGTAAACGCTAACATTTTTTTTTCAAATATAAAATTATTTCAACTTTCAAGTTCTTACTTCTTACTGGATTTCACAAGCTAATTGTTCTTTACCCAAGATTGATATACAAAGAGAACATCCATTACTCATTAGTCCTTCAAGTTGCATCACCATTAATGACTTTCCTTCTATGGGAGTGTAGCAAAAACTTGAGGAAAAAATTTGTATGCAACCTCCTCCTCTTAAGTTATGGTGAAGATTGAAGATGATCTTATCTACTGTGACCCGAAGTAACTAATAGTGATACTCGTTATTCCGCCGCACCCATCACCTTCACCTGTCACATTTGTTTTCTGAGATGGTTGGAATTGGTTTTATTATGAAGAGCTTCAATATGCTTTAGATTTAAATATTTTGGGCCGACTCTCACTATACCCACCAATTAAAGTAAGCCTACTAGAAATTCTCTTAAGCACAAACTCCACTAGAAATTCTTTAATGGCAAAGGGTGATGAATACATAAAAGGGTCATTCTCTTCTTCCTGGCGACCTAATGCTCATGGTGGCCACCATTCTTACTCCTCTGTCCTCCAACCTCTCTCCAATCGCTACCACAACTTCACTTCTCAGACCCGTGCTTCTCCATTAGAGGTTTCATTCATCCAAATTCATTCTCTATTCAATCAATTGTTTTTTATTTTATGCGGTTATAGCTTTAAGCTAATTCAGTTGTTATTGTCGCAGGAGTGGGAAGGAGGATTGAATATTGCCATGTCAAACACGGTCACGACGGCGATTCGTTCAAGTGTGAGAGGAATGGCCATTGGTAAAGCTAGAACCAATGATAAAGCAGACCGAGCCACAGTTGAGAATGTAAATAAATAATTATTATTTCATAGTATGTTGCCTAGGTACGGGTATGGTACCGGTATCTGGTACCGGTACTGGTACGTGGTACGGCATTTTTTAAAAAATTAAGGTACGGGTACGTCTATAAATATTTTTTAAAAATAATTATATAAATAAAATAATAGAACTATATTGTTAAAAAAAATAATTAAACATAGAAAATACCACATAAGTAATTCAAATTATTCAAAAACATCAATACATCAAGATTTGTATGAATAAAATTAGATTTAGCCTATTTCTTTTCAAGGAATGAGTGAATAAATTCAGCTACTATTGTGTTATTGCTTATTAATAAAGTTGCTACTTTTATATTAAACAAATAAAAAACATAAATCTTTCTATAAACAAAAAAAATAATAAAAGAAAAAGGAAAAAAAATTGAATTTTTTTGGATTCGTGTACCACAGAAGTACCACGTGTGTACCACAGGAGTACCACGCGTGTACCCGTTGCAAAATAAAAAATAAAAAAATAGGTACGTCATCGGTGCGTACCCAAGGAGTACCGTACGCGTACCGGTACCCGGTACGTACCCGGTACCGGTACTCTTCCTAAAATGGAGTACCCATGCTTCATAGTTTCATACCATTTAGTACCAAAATTTTGCATTTCTCTGTCGCATTGGTTAAGAAATTTTACATTCAAAAGCTGCACATTTCAATAAAAACTAGCTTAAATATAATTTCAGTTCCTACAATTATGCTTCATTTTGAAAATCCAAAAGTTTCATTTTAGTCCCTGCAAAATTTCAAGACTTTTAAAGTAGCCCTTGAGCAGGATTCTCTGATGATATGTCTCGATTTTTTGGACATGGCAGACTCTAACTATGATTTAGAGTTGACGTGTCCAATTACTATCGTCTAGGGGTGATCATAACCGAACCAATCCAAAAGTAAAACCGCAAACCGAACCAATCCAAACCGAAAACCACAAAAACCGCATTTGGTTTGGATGTATTTGGATGACCTTTCTATTGAACCGCGAACCGCAAAACCGCGAACCGTAAAAACCGCGGTTAACCGCTAAAACCGCATTAAGCTTCTATTATATTCCAATACCACTAAAACCACATTAAGATTTTATTATATTCCAATATACATAGTCTAATTACCAAGTCAGTCCACCAAATTAATGGAACTTTAATTATTCTTATTTTTTGTATTGTAATGTTACTTTTTTGTTGTAACATTATTTTTGTAGAAGCATGTACCTAGGCTATAATGTGAGCTGATGTACTAATTAATTAATGCTTTCTAGAGAACTCTATGATTCACTATAAATGTGAGAGTTCTCCACCATTTGATAAGTAAGCAAAAAAAAAAACAGAAACAAAGAAATAGAAGAATCACTATTCAGCTCCATTCTTCCTCTTGTTATTATTATTTGCTGCATAACACAGCAGCCCCTCTAGAATACCACCAACAGAGTGGTATCAGAGCTTCAGATCCTTGAAAGAAAAAAAGGAGTGAGAGAAGATTGAAGGTGAAGAGTCATGACTTCCTCAAGTAATGTCTCAACAAGTATCAGCTCTACCTATAGCAATGTCCATGTCCCTTTATTTGAAGGAGAAAATTATGATTTTTGGGCAGTAAAAATGGAGACTTTGTTCACATCTTTGGATGTCTTGGAGTTCGTCAAACAAGGGTATGATGCAGAACCAGCAACTTCAGAAAAGAAAACAGAAACACAAAGTGAAGAATTAAAGAAGAAAAAAATCACAGATGCTGGAGTTCTTGGGATGATTCAAAGAGGAGTCTCAAATACCATTTTTCCAAGAATTATGAGAGCAAAAACAGCCAAGGAAGCATGGGAAACTCTACAACAAGAGTTTGAAGGAGATTCAAAGGTGAGAACAGTCAAACTTATGTCTCTTAAAAGAGATTTTGAGAATGAAAAAATGAAAGAAAATGAAAGCTTGAATGAGTACTTTAATAGACTCACTGATTTGGTGAATCAAATGAAGTCTCATGGAGATACAATTGAAGATCGCAGAATTGTGGATAAAATTTTAATTAGCTTAACTGAAAAATTTGATCCTATGGTGGCTGTTATTGAAGAAACTAAAGATTTATCAACCATGACTATCCAAGGGTTGATGGGGTCACTTAGATCCTATGAGCAAAGGTTATCACGGCGCAATGAAAAGTCAGTTGAAAGTGCATTTCAATCTAAGCTCACCATTCAACCAAATGGTGATAAAATGTTATCCCAAAATAATGGTGAGTCTTCTAGAGGTGGTAGATTTGCTAGAGGCCGAGGAAGAGGCGGAAACTACCGTGGAAGAGGAAGAGGTGCCTATGGAGGACGAGGGAATTTTGGAGGCTCAAATAAATGGTGTGGCATCTGTAAAAAGAACACTCATGAAGAGGAAATTTGTTGGAACAAAGGCAAGCCACAATGTCATAATTGCAAAAGGTTCGGGCACGTGCAGAAAGATTGCCGCTCGCAAAAGCAGCAGCATGTATCATTTGCAGAAACAGAAAACAGTGAAGCCAACTTGTTCTTTGCTTGTCAAAAGGCAACTCAAGAGTATAAAAATGTGTGGTACTTGGACAGCGGGTGTAGCAATCATATGACAGGAGATAAAGATGCTTTCATCGACATAGTTCCCTCATTTGGCTCAAAAGTTAAATTGGGCAATGGTGAATACGTTGAAGTTGAAGGCAAGGGTAGCATCGGAGTTGCAACAAAGCAAGGAGGTAAGGTAATTCATGATACTCTTTATGTTCCTAACTTAGATGAGAATTTATTGAGCATTGGGCAACTTTTGGAGCATGGTTACTCTCTTCAATTTGAGAATCAAGAGTGCAGAATTTTTGACTCAAGAAGAAAAATTGTTGCTGTTGTAAAAATGACCAAAAGTAGAAGCTTTCCACTTTCTCTTAATTATGAGAAAAATATCAGCTTGATGGCTATAGAAGAAGGTGACTCTTGTCTATGGCATAAGAGACTTGGACACTTAAATTACAATAGTCTCACTTTGCTTTCTCAAAAGAATATGGTGTTTGGGTTGCCAACAATTGAAAAGAAACATGGAGTGTGTGAAGGATGTTTACTTGGCAAACACCATCGACAACCATTTCCAAAGGAAGGAGCGAAGAGAGCTAAAGAAGTGTTGGAATTGGTTCACACAGATGTGTGTGGTCCTATGAACACCTTATCTCATGCACAAAATAGGTACTTTATTCTATTCATTGATGATTTGACTCGTATGACATGGGTTTATTTTATGAGACAAAAATCTGAAGTATTTGTGATATTTAAAAAGTTTAAAGCTTTTATTGAGAAACAAAGTGGCAGGTCCATAAAAGTTTTGAGAAGTGACAGGGGAAAAGAGTACACGTCGAATGAATTCGATAAATTTTGTGAAGAAGAAGGTGTGGAGAGACAGTTGACTGTTGGCTATACACCTCAGCAAAATGGTGTATCCGAAAGAAAAAATCAAACTGTGATGGAGATGGCCAAGTCCATGTTGTTCGAGAAAGGAATGCCCAAGGAGTTTTGGCCCGAAGCTGTTAATACAGCTGTGTACTTGCTGAACAGGTGCCCAACAAAAGCTGTATGGAACATGACACCATTTGAAGCTTGGAGTGGAAGAAAGCCTTCGGTAAACCACCTTAAAATTTTTGGGTGTGTTTGCTATGCTCAAGTTCCCAAAGTAAAGAGAACAAAGCTTGAAGAATCAAGTGAAAGATGCATCTTTATTGGCTATAGCTCTATGTCAAAGGGCTATAGACTTTACAACTTGAAGACCAAGAAAGTGATCATTAGCCGAGATGTTGTATTTGATGAAAATGCTTTTTGGAATTGGCAAAAGGAGAATGTTGAGGCAAAAACAGTTCCAGCAGTAATTTTGGAGCAAAAATCAACGTCTTTCGAAGGTGAAGAAAATGTCCAATCTGTACCTAACAGTCCATCTAGCACACCATCTTCACCAAGTTCCAGCTCATCATCTCCAAGCTCAACTCCAATAAAAATTAGGAGTTTGGATAATGTTTATGCTAGGTGCAATTATTGTTCAATTGAACCGGAAAATTTTGAAGAAGCATTTAAAGAAGATGCTTGGAGGAAAGCAATGCAAGAAGAAATAGATTCGATTGAAAAGAACAAGACTTGGGAGCTGGTGGAGAAGCCAAATAACAAAGAAGCTATTGGTGTAAAATGGGTCTACAAGGTGAAGCATAATCCAGACGGTTCAGTTCAAAAGAACAAAGCAAGACTTGTTGCAAAGGGCTATGCACAACAGCCCGGTATTGACTATGAGGAGACATTTTCCCCCGTGGCACGTCACGACACCATTAGAGCTTTAATCTCCCTTGCAGCCCAAAAAATGTGGAAGTTGTATCAACTAGATGTGAAGTCCGCATTTTTGAATGGAGAATTGAAAGAAGAAGTTTATGTGGAGCAGCCTCAAGGATTTGAAATTGAAGGACAAGAAGAAAAGGTTTATAGATTGAAGAAGGCTCTTTATGGGCTGAAACAAGCACCAAGAGCATGGTATAGCAATATTGACAATTACTTCATGAAGAAAGGCTTTGAGAAGAGCAAGAATGAGCCTACTTTGTATGTCAAACGACAAGGTATGGTTGATATTCTAATTGTTGCAGTTTATGTGGATGATTTAATTTTTACCGGAAATAATTTAAAGATGATTGAAGATTTTAGAAAAGAAATGATGATGAGATATGAGATGAATGATTTAGGCCTGCTGCATCATTTTCTTGGAATTGAAATTTACCAAGAGGTTGATGGAGTTTTCATTTGTCAAAAGAAATATGCTGAGAAAATATTGAAGAAATTTGGAATGTTTGGCTGCAATCCAACTGATACACCATTAGTTGTGAATGAAAAATTGAAGAAGGAAGATGGAGGAAAGAAAGTTGATGCCAGCAACTACAGAAGTCTTGTTGGTAATTTATTTTACCTCACTAGTACAAGACCTGATATCATGTTTGCTGCAAGTTTACTCTCACGATTCATGAATGATCCAAGCCATATCCATCTAGGAGCAGCAAAAAGGGTGCTGAGATATATTCAAGGCACTTTGGGCTATGGAATCAAATATGACAGCAAGGTTGAAACTAAGTTAATTGGATTTTGCGACAGTGATTGGGCAGGCTGTATGGATGACATGAAAAGCACCTCTGGATATGTTTTTTCACTAGGTTCAGGAGCATTTTCATGGTGCTCAAAGAAACAACAAACTGTTGCTCAGTCTTCTGCAGAAGCTGAATATGTTTCAGCTGGCGTAGCTACTCAACAAGCAATATGGTTGAAGAGAATACTTGAAGACTTTGGTGAGAAACAAGAAGCTGTCACTATCCATTGTGATAATAAATCAGCCATTGCTATGGCTAAGAATCCAGTCTTTCATGGCCGAACAAAGCATATAGCCATCAAACATCATTTCATTCGAGAAGCAATTGAAGATGAGGAGGTGCAGCTGAGTTTTTGCAAGACAAATGATCAAGTTGCCGACATTTTCACAAAGGCTCTTCCTAGAGAAAAATTTCAGAAACTAAGAGATGCTCTTGGAGTTCAAGAACAGCACATTAAGGGGGAGAATGTTGAGTAATGTGCTATATCATAAATGCTAGTATTGGAAACATGTACCTAGAGTATTGTAGAAGCATGTACCTAGGCTATAATGTGAGCTGATGTACTAATTAATTAATGCTTTCTAGAGAACTCTATGATTCACTATAAATGTGAGAGTTCTCCACCATTTGATAAGTAAGCAAAAAAAAAAACAGAAACAAAGAAATAGAAGAATCACTATTCAGCTCCATTCTTCCTCTTGTTATTATTATTTGCTGCATAACACAGCAGCCCCTCTAGAATACCACCAACAATTTTAGATCAACAACTTTTATCTGTACTATGATGTTATTTTGAAACTTTAAATTTATTTTCTTGGATATTTAAAATTGTAAGGTATTGTGATGTTATTTTGGATAAACAACTTTTATTGGTACTGTAATGTTATTTAGGAAATTCAAGTTTTTTTTTTTTATGTTTAAAATTGTTTGGTACTGAAATGTTATGGAGTAAACCGCAACAACCGAACCGATCCTAACCGCATTGGTTTGGTTTGGTTTGGTTTGGATGACATTTTAAAAACCAACCGAACCAAACCGAACCGCGTGCATTTTTATCTTGCGGTTAGGATGACTTTTATGCTCAAAACCGAACCAAACCGCACCGCGATCACCCCTACTATCGTCTTCGTGCTTTAATTTGTTACGGTGAAAAAGGTAAGTATTTATCTGAAAATTGGACACGTCAACTCTAAATCCTAGTCAGCATCCGCCACATCAACAAAAATGTGACAAGTCATCAGAGAATTCTGCTCAAGGCTATTTTAAAAGTTTTGAGATTTTGCAGGGACTTTTTTACGGGGGCTGTTTTCAAAATGAGGCATAATTGCAGGGACTGAAATCATATTTAAGCCTAAAAACTATATAAGTTTTTATTCCTTGTTTATCTTATTCATTTTCAATATGCAACTAACTCTAGAATTCCTCTAGGCAATTGATCCCAGAACTCGCATGATTTTATATAAGATGCTGAGTAGAGGCGAGCTTGAAAATATAGATGGATGCATTTCAACCGGAAAAGAAGTATGTCACACCCTGTAGCTTTTATTTACATGTTTCAGTTTTTATTTTTGGGATCTCGTAAGGTTTTATAAGGGAGACTTGATGTGGATAATTGTTACTCTCTTTTATTTTCTAACAGGCAAATGTTTATTATGCCACCAAATCCAATGGTCAAGAACTTGCCATTAAAACATACAAAACATCTGTTCTAGCATTTAAGTAAGTGCTATGGCCTATGAGTATTAGATTGTTCTAAGTTCTATCATTACATATCTTAAATGCTGAAAAATTAAGAGATAAATTACACAGTCTGCTAAACTATTTTATTTTATGATCTGA
Source organism: Trifolium repens (assembly GCA_030408175.1). NCBI lineage: Eukaryota > Viridiplantae > Streptophyta > Magnoliopsida > Fabales > Fabaceae > Trifolium > Trifolium repens. The sequence continues at coordinate 56,017,746 of CP125836.1, read as the reverse complement.
TTGATATTAGGGATAGAGTTAGATATGTGGATGGAGATCGCCGGTTTACAAATGACTACTGTGGGTCTAATCATGGCAAAATGGTAAAAACATGGGCAAAAAAGGAAATGAGGAATCTTTTTAGGTTTGCATATGCTCTTCTTATTTTTCTTTGATTTTCTCTTCTGTTAAGATAATGATGTTTGGTATACTCAATTACACCGTCAATCAAGATATGTGGAATAAAATGTGGTATATATATTTTTCTGTTGTTAAATGCGCTCCTTTATGATGATCCCTGAGCACTTTTTTTTTTCCTTCATATTTTTCAAGTATCAAGAGTTTGATTACTTTTTTACCTATGATTTTCTCTCTTTCTCCCTGTATATATTGGAGTGCAGGGTAAAGGCAGAAGGAATTTTGTGCCCTACTCCATATCTTCGGAAGCAACATGTCCTGGTTATGGAATTTATTGGTACTGATTTTATCTTGCATTTTGATACATTTTGATTTCCAATTATAATCAACTGCTCTCAATTGTTTGTTATATTGAATACCAATGTATATGTGTCTACATTTGATTAAAAACGAAAGATGAAAAGTAAATTAATGCATGGTTAAATATTGATCAAATGCAGTCTTAGAAAATTCCATTGTCTTGCTGTAAGCATATCATCCAATGTAGTCAGGGTCGAGTTTCTACGTAGGGTCGTTAGGCTGGTGACGGATCGTAAGCACGAGGGTCGTAGCACGGTTCGTAAGACCCTACTCAAGGGCAAAATTGTAACTTCACATATATACATATACAAAAACAAAAAATAATACATTAACAAAATAAATCTAGTTAGTAATTAATATTTCAAATTCATCATTCCAATTGTTCATAATAACCAAGTAGTAAGTTCATATAATAATAAGAAGAAAAAAACAGAGTGAGGTGAATGAAAAGAAAAAACAGAGAGTGAGAAAAGAAAATAGACTCAGCCATTACTTTTCAAAAATAAACTAAGAGAGCAAAAAGGAAAAAAAAGCTCAAGGTGAAAATGAAAACAAAATCGTAGAAGACCGTAGCTTAGAGTGCGAAAACAGAGAGTGAAATGAAGGTGAAGGTGACAAATGGCGCCGGAAAAACACCACGGCTTAGGGATTTATGGTTAAAATGAAATTCGGGTTATGAAATAACCCGACCCGATTCTCTCCAGCCCAACCCGTTTGAAGTGCCAAAACTGCCCAGCACTACAACCCTGCAACAAGAACGTGATCCTGACCACGGCGATGCACAAAAAAGACCCCGAACAGAGTCTAAGCACGGGCGGCTGGCCAGAGCACGTAAAGTTGTGGGATCCTAGGACCCGGCACGAGACCCGGACTACATTGATATCATCTCATTCTTGTAATACATATTGATGTTTAGACAGAAGAAATGCAATTAGGTGTTAAACTGAAGTTCTCTGGTTGTTTGATTCATGCAGGAAAGGATGGTTGGGGTGCTCCACGTCTCAAAGATGCAAATTTATCTTTAGATACGGGAAGGCTATGCTGAGGTCTGTCATGCTATAGTCTAGCAATGTTAACATGGTTTAGAAGTTAGAAATTATACTTTATGTTGTTGAGATACTTTAATATACAGTTCCTGTTTTAGTCCTCATAAGTCTTTCATCTAGAACGGTTACTAAAAGCTAGAGTTGTCAAATAGTGGCTATGGTTGCGCTATTACAGAATTTCAACATGGAAACACTTATCACGCCTTTCTTATACCTGACATTATAAGCATTTGTGTTTCAGATAATTGCTGCAATGCGGGTATTATATCAGAAATGCAGATTGGTGCATGGTGACCTCAGTGAATATAATATACTTTATCATGCGGTGAATACTCCTCTGGGTGTTTGGATTTTGTATTTTAGTGACTAAATATCTCTCGTAAATAGCTTAATTATTTTTTCTCTTTTTATTAGGGTCAGTTGTATATTATTGATGTTTCTCAAGCGGTTCACCCTGACCATCCTCGTGCTCTTGAGTTTTTGATTGAAGATTGTATTCACGTATCCGTAAGTTCTCTTAGGCACTATCTGTAAATTACATAACTCTTGTCGTCTTCCTCATGTGTTGTGGGGCTAAAAATGTGATTTTAAGTACTTGTTTTATTTGCAGGATTTCTTTAAAAGGCATGGTGTGGGTGTCATGACAATATTAGAACTCTTTGTTTTTATTTTTGATGCATCGATCGATTCCGTTGATAATTATTTGAAAGAGGTATTTTTCATTTTGTCATTGTTTACATCATCTGAACAACTTTAAACATATGTTTATTGTCTTCCAACATTTTCCAGGTGCAACAAAATATTTTGGACAGAGGAGAGGTATCAATAAAGGATGAGATTGCAGACCGTACATTTGCAAGGGTAACTTGCTTTTTAAGTTAACTTTTTGTTTGAATGTGAAGGGGGATGCAAGAAAATGAAGATAAAACTTAAATTTAGGGAGTGTAATCTTTAGATATTTGTATTTGATGTGGTAAAGATCAAACACGGAAGCTTATTTATATTGATGCTAGAATCTTTCATAAGTTATAAGTTATACTATAGATAAAATGATCTATGCATAAAGGTAACATAAGATTGCAATTTTAATAACATCAACTCATTGATTATGAAGCATAACAACTATTCTAACCCTTCTATGGTGATCAAGCCCCTAGGCTTTGTTTGCGAGTTGGTTTTTGGTAGGGAAGCGAGTGGAGGGCTTATTTTTCTTTTTAACTCGAGAACACGAAAAAAATGTTTTTTAAAATAATTGAAAAAGGACATGATCAGTGATCACATATTAGTTTATTCACACTTAGATATCTAAAACAACATTTTAGTGTTCTTAATAGTTAAATAGTATACCTCATGAAAGCTTCTTGTAGTTATAATGCTCAAATAACTATTTAGCACATCAATTTTTTCATTTGGGGTGGTTTATTTTCTATTTAGCACATCAATTTTTTCTCCCCATTCTGACATGTTTATTTTCTTGAACTCTTGTTACAGGATTACATTGCAAAGAAACCAGTTGATGTTAAGATAATGAGCGGCAAAGACATTTTAGATTTATATTATGAGATGATTCCTGGACTGATGATTCCTGGACTTGAACAGCATAAACAGAAATCAAATACTATAGAAGGTAATGCTGAGTCTCAATCTGATGAGGACGAAGATAATGTAAGCGATTCTAAAGAGATTTCATCTTATGAAAGTGATCATGATACTCCTCTTATGAAGACTATTGAAGATTCACGTGTAATCTCTTATGAGGACGAAGATAATGTAAGCGATTCTACAGAGTTTTCATCTTATGAAAGTGATCATGATACTCTTCTTATGAAGAAAGCTGCTAGAAAAGAAGCTAGGAAAGAAAATAAAAAGAAAGTGAAAGAGGAGAAAAGAGAAGCAAGGAAAACCAAAGTCCCCAAGACCGTGAAGAAAAGAAAGTTAAAAAAGTCGAAAGCCCCCAAGACCAGATAGACAGTAGCGTTATCTGTAATGGCTATGTGTGTAGTTTATGCAGACTTCATCTGCTTGAGATTCTACACATACGAAATGGTTATGTGAACTTACTTTGTTTGATCAATGTGGTGTTAATTTAGATGATTTTTAAGTTATGAGAAACAAACCTAATATTTTGGATTAAGATGATTTTGTGTTTATTTAAGGATTATGGTGGCCACAATATCATATTTATTTGCGATTGGAACAATAATTTTACCCATCATTATATCATGCACTTTCCACATACTCTCTCCGGACACATTTATAAACAAATTTGACTTTTTTGGTACATTGAAAAATGAATGAATGTGGCCTATATTATAGACCACATACATTCATTTCTCAATGTATCAAAAAAGTCAAATTTGCTTATAAATGTATCTGGAGGGAGTACTATTGCTTACATAACTCTCTTTGCCATTGGAACAATATTAATAGTCGTTGGAACAATATTAATACTCCATGATTATGTTTGTTAGTGTGTGTGTTCAGAATTACAACAGATCGGTTAACCTCAACAGTTCAATATGAACAAGATGAAGGAGTAATGAAGGAGTAGTCACTTATCATGATGAGTTACTCTAACCCTAAAGGGAATTTCTTGAGTATCAAAATATATATTTGGTGCATAATTAGTACAACAACTTGCTTCATATTTATGACGAAGAAGACGAAATTACTTTATCCCATTTGAGCTTTTTATCTTCTTTCAATTAATGGGAAGATAATGGTGAGAAAATATGTATAAGCTGAAAACTTGAAGGCCCTTAGTTGGATAGCAACTAGAAATTTAAATGTATTCCCTATATCTTATCATTATTATTATTATTATTATTATTATTATTATTATTATTTAAATGTCCATATTTTTGACAATTATAGCATTGAATATTCTTCTTATCGAATTTCTTCTTACCACCCTTGCCTCCATTGTTACCACCTCTTTGATTTGAATAGTGACCACCCTTTCCACCATTGTTTCCACTATTCTTTTGATTTGAATTGTTGGTTTCTTGATTACCATTTCCATTACCAGATCCACCTTTACCTTTGTTACCAGCCCATTTACCTTTTCCCTTCTTGTCTTTACCATTTTGTTGAGCTTGCAACGACACTTCACTCTTTGTCTTATCAGAATTTCTCTCATTCATTCTTTGCTCATGTGTCTCTAATGATCCTTGTAGTTCATCAATTTTTATACTTGCAAGGTCCTTAGATTCTTCAGTAGCCACTACAATATGATCAAATCTTGGAGATAAAGATCTCAAGATTTTCTCTACTAGGCTCTGATTTGATACAGTTTCACCACAACTCTTCATTGCATTAACAAGCTTTGAAACTATAGTAAAGAAATCACTTATTGTTTCTTTCTCTTCCATTTAGATCAGCTCATATTGTCTTATGTGAGTTTGTAACCTCACCTTCTTCACTTTCTCATAACCTCCATATGCAGTATTAAGAGCATCTCATGCTTCTTTAGAAGATTGTGCACCACTAACCTTTTCAAAAATATATGGACTTGCACTTTGATGAATGTTAAATACAACCTTGAAGTCTTTCTTCTTCATTTCTTTATGCCCTGCTTTTTCTGCATCAGTTGAGGTAGCAGTTATGGGTTCAACACCATTGGTCACTTGTTCCATCACATCTTGATACCCAAACACTACCTTCACATGTTTGCTCCATCTATCGTAATTCTTACCAAATTTGCAGGGAATTGACCTTGACTGAATGTTGCCATGGTTGTTCAAGAACCAGGCTCTTGATGCCAGATGTTAGCGCAACAAAAACTCAATATGAATCATACTAAAAAAATACACACATTCAAGCACCGATTGTGCATGATCACAAACACACGTTATAAAATTGAGAAATGGAGGATTGGATGAATCAATTTAGAGAAAGAAGAAGATGATAACATAAATGATGTTTATCAGAGAGAGTAGGAAAAATATAATTTTATTATCCACTTATGGGCTAAAATCAAAAGAGTACAAACTTAGTAGTTGCAACAAACTCTATCAAAAACAAACAACTAACACACTAACTAATTTTCCCTCTAACTAACAAACTTCTACCGCTATTAATTCAAAGATAAGTAACATAAATTAGTTACTTCACTGACAAGTAACTTCAAGACAGTTACTTCACAAGCAAGTAGCAAGCCAAGTAAATAACAAGTAACATGAATTATCACACACTCTTAACACGCACCACCAAGAGATGGTAGCTACATTTTGAAGAAGATGATTTGGATGAAAAGGGGTTAAGTGCGGCGGATCTGCAAGTAGAGAGAAGGCAGAGGTTTTTTTTTCCTCTCTATAAACATCTAATTTCCTATAAGAACATATACCTTTCCAGTATTTAGGCCCCGTTTGGTTCGACTTATTTTTTACTTTTCTATTTTTGTTTCAACGAAATAGAGTAGTATAAAATTATATTTGACACTATTTCTCCTTAAAAGTATTAGAGAAATAAAGTAAAGAAGTAAAAAATAAAGAAAAGTGAAGTCAAACACAGTTTTTTCCTTCTTTACTATTTTTAAAAAGAAGAAAAAAAAGTAGAAAATAAGCCGGACCAAACGGGACCTTAGCTTTTGCAGATCAAACAAACCCAGGGAAATAAAATTCAGTTCTCATATATTTTCAATCATTGTAAAAACTATGTATATTTTTAAGGGTAAATAGGTTTTTACCCAATACAAAGTAGGCGAATTTTGTTTACCAGTTTACCTGCAATTTTTTTTTTCCTTTTTCAAATTACCTGCGTATAATTTTTTTAAATTTTATTTACTCCCTGTAATTTATTTATTTTTTGGACGGAGGGAGTATTTAAGGAGAAACACTTACTTGGGCACAAACCCAACAAGTGTCATTTGAGCACACATACATAATTTAAAAAATTTAATTATAAAAGAATTGATTAATGACAATTGATGTGACTTAATCATTAATTTTTTAAATTTTCCTCTTTGATATGTGTATAGGGGTGGGTAATGGGCGGGTATGGGCGGGTTCGGGCTCAAAGTCGTCATCCGGTCTAAACCGCAGAGTCAAAAAGTAAGGCCTAATTCACCCGAAAATGAAGAGCGGTTTCCACGGGTTCGGGCTTGCGGTTTAAGCGGGTTATTGGGCGGTTTGAAGCGGTTAAACATAAAATATAAAAAAATCCAAAATTTGGAGTTTAGATCAAGAAAATATGCAACCAGAGATGAGAGAATCATAAATCAAACACAAAAGGAAAGTCTTCGAAAGACTAAATTGACATAAAAAGTAAGAAAAAATTAAAATCTCAAATAAAATTAAAAATATATCATTTGATTTCAACGAAGTTAGACAAATGAGATGAAGAATGACTAAGTTTTGCGTTTTAAAATGTTTCATGATTGTTTCAGTTTACATGGGTTTGAGGTGAAGTGAAAAAGTGTGAAATGAGACGTGGGAAGAATTTAGATTCAGCGTTTTAATTTACTCGTGCGGGCGGGTTCGGGCACCGTCGGTCCAATTTCCTCAATCCGACCTTATCCGTACCAACCCAATTCAAACCGAGTTTTTCAACCCGTGACCCATTATAAACCGCCAAAATCTCTAATTTTTGGGCGGGTTTTGTTGGGTTCAGACGGGCTTCGATTTTTTACCCACCCCTATGTGTATGTCCATATATTTTGGATTTGAGGTTGTGTCTAGGATAGAATTGCTCGTATTTAAGACCCGAGTAAGCATTATTTCTAAAAACTTTGTTGGTGTGTTGGGCAAGCGACCATCAAAGAATAAAATCCCCAAATCACATAAAGAAATCTCAAACCAAACCTGTAAGAAAAAAATGGCGGCGGCGCTGGCGAGGTTTTTGCAGAGACGATTCCTTTCAACACAATCACTCCATTTTGATCGCAGCATCGTTCAAGGTATAATTCTTCTTTGCTACTAATTTAGGGTTTCGTTATTGTCCAGCAATTTCTCATAATTCACTCTCAAAACTTGTCAACTTACCACGCATGATGCTTTTTAGGGTTTTGTTATTCGTCATAACTTTCATTAATAATAACATCGATTAGCCATAAGCCATTCCAGAAACCCTATTAATCAACTTGTTTATCGATTTCAAACTTGTTATGAATAACGAAACCCTATTATCAATGTCAAAGTAGCAATATTACAGTGCAAGCATTGAATTTGTATGTAATCATTGTGATAAGTTCAACTTAATAAGAAGAAATTTGACAAAAGTAAGAGTTCATGGTCAAAGTGCCCGTTTGGATTGGTTTATTTTTTAGCTTATGCAAATAAATAAGCTTTTATGCATAATTATAATTTTTTCAAGGTAGTTTATGAAAAAATACCTTATAAAAATACAATTTTTGTTAGTGAAAACTTATAAATTAACATAAAACTTTATTTATTTGCATAAGCTGTTTTCATAAGCTCAAAAATAAGCCGAATCCAAACGGGCCTAAAATCTTCAGAGGAGATGACAGATATGGCCTAGTAGATGAATGAATGCAACAGGGTGATGTTTTCGATTGCACCCTCTTTCCTACAATAGAATCAATTTCTAACACTTGTTGTCAAAAGCAATGAAAGGTTATGCTAAACAGTTCGATTCAATTTTATTATTTGTATCTCCTAAATTGTGAAACAAATAGTGTTTTTCGGAATAATGTGAGAGTGGTTATTTTTAATTTGACTTGAACCCGCTCTAAACAATCTGATGTCTTCCTCTTTATCGATATAGTTAGAATTACATTTCCTTAGCTAAATATTTATTTGTGTCAAAACAAATCTTGATCATTCACACAAGAGCTTGAACTTATGCAAAAAAGTAGAGGATTTTCTAGTAGTTTTATCTTGTTCTCTACATTCTGATGTGTAAGTCTTGCTCGCTAACATTTCATTTCTGTGTTTATTGGCAGCTTCCTCTGGTCACAGACATGGATTTCATAAAAGGGGAATCTTGACACAGACAAATCCAATTAAACATGTTTGTGAAGATGTAGTAAATAATGAAGCCAGCACCTTAAAGTCTAGTGTGAAACCGGTTTCCTCTGACATAAAGTTTTCTGCTAATTCTAGTTTGAAAACGTCCTCAAGACATGATCTTGCTATGGTTTTCACATGCAAAGTCTGTGAAACAAGGTCCGTTAAGACGGTTTGTCGCGAATCATATGAGAAAGGTGTAGTGATAGTAAAATGTGGGGGATGTAATAATCTCCACTTGATTGCAGATCACCGTGGATGGTTTGGCAAACCAGGAACCGTCGAGGACTTCCTTGCTGCTCGTGGAGAAGAGGTTAAAAGCGGGTCGGTTGATTCACTGAATCTTACATTGGAAGATATAGCTGGAAAATGTACAATTTGACCAAATATATGTGCTGGGTTAGGGTAGCACTGAGATAATGGAAGGGTGAGGGAATGTAACAGTTGTTGGTGTTTGCAAACTCAGACTTTTATTAGTCTCTTGATTATTCCAAATATTAATAAGTGTCACATTTAATGTGATGTTACCTTCAATTATTTTTGGTGCATACTGAGATATTTGTCACATTTAAATATATCAGCTGGAAGGAATGTTTTTGATAGATTTTATGTTGTGTATCATGGCTGCACTTATATTATAGATTTTATGTTGTGAAACCCGCACCCGTGGGCACCCGTTGCCATCCCTAATTATATTCTAGACTTGCATAATTTTTTCCCCCTGCAGTACACATTGTTTTTGGTTTTAGTCTTTACAAACAAGACATTGTCAATTTAAATGTCAAAAAGTTGGGAATTTGTGTTTTTCCTTATTTTTTAAATTTATTTAGTCTTAATATTTGATTCATGTTGAAATAATAAAATTCCGACAAAGTAAAATTTATTTCATACCCAAAAAATACAAGTCTTCTTTTTGAGCAAAATTAAGTTTATGTTACATGGACTTACATGGACATAATGTTATTTAGTTCTGTATTCTTCTATTGAAATGTCTCAAAATATAGTATAAGTTTTTTAAAAGGGTTTGAATTTGAGCTAGAAAGATCTTAGTTAGATTTTACTTGCTCATCTTATCAAATTTTAAATTACTAGATCTCATTTATGTAAAAATCAAAGAGTAAACACAAAAAATAATTGTCAATTAAATAAATATATTGCATAAAAAAAATTAAATAAATATATAAATTGTAAGTGTTCGATCACAAACTTATTAAAAACAAAGAATTTTTTTACTAAAAATAATAAATATTAAATTGCTGGAATTAAAATTGGAAGCCTCCATTGTTTTTTCTTAGGTAGAGAGACGTAATGACAAGTTATTAAACACTCACACACACAAAGTAAAGAAACCAAAGTTGGAAGCTCCCATCATAGCGTACGACCTAACATTTTTGATATTTTTACTGAGAAAAGATATTATTTTATTTTATTTCAATATTTTGTTATTGAGTTAAGATAACAAGTACTTAAAATTATTTTAAATATTTATTCAATCCAAAAAAATTTATTTTCAATCCCGTTTTCCATTTTAGTGTAATATTTGTTTGTTTTTCGATCATGTTTTCTTTTTGCTTTTGCTATTTTAGTTTTTGTACAATCGCTTAACCCTGGATTTATTCTATTCCAAAAACAATTTTAAAATGTAAAAAAAAAAAAAAAAAAAAACCACACAAAGACACCCACTTAACATGTTTTTGCAATTTGTTTAACTCTATCTTATTGTGTTTTAGTTCCTTTTGCCGTGGACGTATTTCAATCAAAGAAACACAAGTGTAACTTGGTGGTGACGGTGTGAGAAACAACATAGTAAACCAAAACTAGTTTGTTTGTACTTTGTATAATAATCATAACAGAAACAATTGAAGAAGAAAGAAAATGTCATCATCTTCTACTGCAATTTCATCTTCTCTTCGCATAACAAATTCAATGGCCATAAAGGGTCTTCTCTTTTCCCCTCCCACTCCATCTCCTCTCCTTCCTTTCCACAAAGCCTCTACCTTTATTTCTTTGCGTGCTTCCAATAAGCCACCCACCAAGTCTTTTCAAGGTTTAATAATCTTTTACTTAATCAATATTATCTCTTTTCTGCTTCAAGGTTTAGTCTTTTCATTTATCTTTTTGTGTTAGATTCAATAAGCCTAGCCCAGTAATTGTTTATTTTTCTTGTTGTCACTTTAATTCATCTAGTTTAGGAGGAGTGTGGAAATTGGAGTGTTTGATGGTAAATGTTAACCAAGTTATTGAAAATTAGTTTTGTTATATTAGAGAGGTTATGTTTTATTAAATGGGTAGCTTTATTATGATTTTATATAATTAGTTTCATTTTTACCATAATTTGGGTGATGGTCTAATTGTATACCATATGGATGATGGCTATGAATTACCGACATAAACATCAGACACGATACTGACACTGGCACATTGAAACTAGGAATAATTTGATAAAATTGAAGTCATTGTAACCATTATGTCAGTGTATTGTCGGTGTCGGCCAATTGACATAGCTTCAATCTAGAACATCATTGTTGGATATGTTGATGGCACTTTAGCTATCGCAATAGTTTTGCTTTAAATTTCACATTTCATTATGTGTTAGCGCTTTCTTTATGGTTATTGCCTTCTTTTTGTTGTCAGTGAGAGCAGTGGCAACTCCTACAGAATCTGTAGCGGGGTTTGACGACATGGTTGCTGGGACTGAGAGGAAATATTACATGCTAGGTGGGAAAGGAGGGGTAGGGAAGACAAGTTGTGCCGCTTCACTTGCTGTTAAATTTGCAAATAATGGACATCCGACTCTTGTGGTTTCCACTGATCCGGCTCATTCTTTGAGCGATTCTTTTGCTCAGGTTAATTTCACTATTTCTAGTTCCGATGTTGCTTATGAGCTAGCTGATTGAAGTTTCGGTTGCATGTGTGCTCTGCATAACACAAATTTTTCATATTTTACAATAGGATTTGACAGGCGGAGCATTGGTACAGGTGGATGGACCTGATTATCCACTTTTCGCTCTTGAAGTAAGCTGACATTATTGTAAAACAAATCAATGTTATACTTGATGATATGATTGTTATTTTTGTGAACTATATGTTTACCATTTAATGTTACGTTGCTCCTTTCTTATGTATTTTCTTAATTTTGTAGTTCCTTACTTTCTCTACAGATAAACCCTGAGAAAGCTAGGGATGATTTTCGAGATGCAGCTAAACAAAATGGTGGAAGCACCGGCGTCAAAGATTTCATGGATGGCATGGGTCTTGGAATGATAGTAGACCAGGTAAAGCTTATTTATCGAGACATCTAGCTATTTATTTCTTGCAACGGGATATTTTATACTATGAATTTTAAAGGTTGACGAGTCCTTAAGCTGTATAAATTTTATGGGATCTTTTGAAGTTGTTTAAGTTTTATGGAATCTTTTGAGGCAAGATCATTTTTTGGTTCATCCTCTAAGTAGTGTTATTTCATTTTTTGGTTGCAAAAGTTAGGAGAGCTAAAACTGGGAGAGTTACTGGATACACCTCCTCCTGGACTGGATGAAGCTATTGCGATTTCCAAGGCATGCATTTTTTAATGCTTTATGGTGATTTATCTATTTGCTAATTATTTGTGCAATAAATCCTTTTTTGCTCTACTAACATTTAAAATCTTCTTGCCAGGTTATGCAATTTCTTGAATCACAGGAATATAAAATGTTCACTCGAGTTGTATTTGATACAGCCCCTACAGTGAGTAAAATGCCGATAGTTATTATATATTTCACATCTGCTTTGTTTTTGGACATTATTATCTGATGTAGAGTTTACGCTTTTTCCTGAACAGGGTCATACATTACGTTTATTGTCCTTGCCTGATTTCTTGGATGCATCAATTGGGAAGATACTAAAGGTAAGACTGTTAGTTTTAATAAACGAAAACCACACACACATATCCATATTCCTCAACACAATTGATTCACTTCTTTTTCAAGCCATTTGATTAGATTAAGGGTCATGTTAACTTGTGCACAAAGGGCACATGTTAAGCTACCTAAAAAAAGAAATATAGCATTTAATGATACAAAAAATTTAATGCTTAGAGAATGTAATACACCACAAGTTCAATAAATTTTTCCATATTTATCTTCTTAACATGTGCCCTTAAGGGCACAAGTTAACATTTCCCTTAGATTAAATACTGGACTTAATATCCTATGTAACACCTGAGGTTTTATTTCCAACATGATTATGTTTCTGGAGCTATAAGTATTAGATACAAAGTCGGTCTTGAATTGCTAGTTCTTATGAAAATGTTTGTCAAATTGTGTTGGAAATTGTTACATTCCTATTTTTCCTCCAACTTCAGTTGTTTTTGTTGGAAATAAAAAACTATGCCCGCGCTTTCATCACTCTTTGGTTAGTTGTTACATTTCTTATTCATAGTGAGATATTATAAAAAATGTACCGGTAGTTGACCAAGATTAAAATTTATGTTCTTGCACTGCTTCAAATGTATTTAATCTTCCTTCTACTAAGTGAAGAATTAGGACAGTACAAAATTTATGCTTCTGAGTTCCATTGTTAGAGAAATCGTTTAATGGTTGTTTGATACCAATTATTCTGCTGCAGCTAAGACAAAAGATAGCTTCTGCTACCTCTGCAATTAAATCCGTGTTTGGGCAAGAAAAAAATCCTCAAGATGCTGTAAGATTCATATTCATGGGCTACTGTTGCATTTAGTTTCATCTTAACATACTTACCTTTTGTCGTATCTTGATGTTACAGGCTGACAAATTAGAGAAGCTTAGGGAGAGGATGATAAAAGTGCGTGACCTTTTTCGTGACACTGATTCGACAGAATTTGTTATTGTTACAATCCCAACGGTATGACCTATAAATATGTTCCGCAACTGATTAATGATTGAATAACTGATGCATATAATTTAGTTTAGTGTCACTGACCCTTCTGAGAATGATTTAAGGACGAAAATAATGAGACTTCGAGGGGAATCAAAAAGTGATGAATGAAACAAGCTAGATTATAGGAGTTCAGTTAAGCACAAAAAGAATGAGCTAGCTAAGTAATCATTTAAATTTGTCTTTAATCCTTAAGGTGATGGCGGTTAACGAGTCATCTAGATTGAGTGCTTCCTTGAAGAAGGAAAGTGTTCCTGTGAAGAGACTCATCGTCAATCAAATTCTTCCACCATCCGCATCTGATTGCAAGTTTTGTGCTGTGAAAAGAAAGGTACTTTAACCGTTTGCTATTATTCTATTTTTCCACATGTTTCAGTTGAACGGTAAACTATATCGTATTCCAATTAATAAAAAATGTGACTATAAAATGAGACAATTGATATATAAGCATATGTCAAACAAGAATATGCCCTTAATTGTTATTTGAAGGGTGAAATCTTACCAGAAACAAAATTTTCAGGATCAAACGCGTGCTCTTGATGTGATTCGGAGTGATCCAGAACTCTCGAGCTTATTGATGATCCAAGCACCACTTGTTGATGTTGAGATTAGAGGTGTTCCTGCTCTCAAATTTCTAGGTGACATTATCTGGAAATGACTCATTACACAGTTTATCAAGTAATGATTAGGTAATTAATATATTCTCTTAACTTTTAAGGTTAATTTACTCTATTAAGTTTACTATAGTACTCCCTGTAACGTTTTATAAGCAAATTTCACCTTTCTAGGTTCATTGAATAATTAATATATCTGGACTAGAAATGCGAAATTTGCTGATAAAATGTCACAGAGGGAGTACTATTTAACCGTGAAGTCATTTTATAATAATTTACCGCCAATATATATTATTTAGATTTAGCCAAAATTAGAATTTCTTCTTTTCTGTAATATCATTATAGGTTAAATTTAGTAATTTACTGAAGTTGGCAGTTTTGTGAAGAACTCATAACTTAAGCACATGACATCAAGGCTTATCAGATTTTATACAGTGAAGTGGTAGCTGCTGGAGGAACCAGATATTTTTTTAATACATTTCACAAAGAAAAGAAACTAGTTATTGTATATTCCATGATCCAGTAGCTTGTATTTGAAACTATTTTTAGCTCTCATTCCCACATTTTGGATTTTTCTTGCTTATCTTTTTATCCCATATGAAATGTAAATTTCACTGTATATTTTTGTTATGCTTTTTTGAAGCTGAGTTAATGCAACACCATCATCCTTTTAGTATTACATGGTTGATGACATCTTAAACAAATGTGATTTCAAATTGACAATCATGTGCTTTGATAGTTAACATTTCCTTAATTTTTACATGAGCCATAATTCTTTTACTTTTTGCTAAAATAACATAATATATTTTTTAATTTTTATAAATAATATAATATGGAACAAAGGAGCAAAAACTAATAAACAATCATTTTTGGATAAACTCCAACGGTTAATTCAAAGTTGCAGAGGATCTTTGAATTTTCATTTTATATAAATGTTGAAATGGTATATAGATATGCATGTAAACATCAAACATTATAAATTATTAAATATAAATTATTAAAATGTTGCAATCTTTTAGTTTTGAGCAATTAATTAATGTGCAAAAAAATATATTTTTAATTGATTTAAGTGATATTTAGAATTATGAATCTAATTTTTATGAGATTATTGTCTATGCAATGATAGTGTAAAACTTTTTTGCGCGTGCATCCAATTAAATCACACTATGTGCGTTTGTTTTAGTTTTTTTAAAACGATTTTTATAGTGTATTGTTTTTGCGTTAAAAGTTTTTTAACAAGGAATTTTTTTAATAAAAAGCTTCAAGTAAACAAATTGGTTTGAATAGCTTCTCTTAAAATTTCAAGTATTTCATCATTTATTACAATTTTTTTGGATTGTAAAATTTCAAAAAAATCTATAAAAAAGAAGTTATTTTAAAAATATTTTCAATAAAATAATTTTTTAGAGATAACTTTTTCAAAAAAATATTGATTTTTATTAAGTTAAAATATTTAACATGAATATTGAATGTCAAAATCACTCTTTTAATTTATAAAAAGATGAATTTGTTTTGAATAATTATGTTAGTACCTTAGTAAGTGGTCATTAAATATCTTTGATCATTAGTTTGTTTATTTGTGTCATATAAATAAAACTATTGTTTTAGCGTAAAGACACGCATGTAAGAGCACAATTATCGGTGGGTGGTTTTCCACCTGTCACCACTTGTGTCACGAGAGTTGGATATTTGGCTCACTTGTGGTGTCTTAGTCTTAGCATTACCATTGTATCTAAAGATAGAACCGTGTCTTTTGATTTTTTTTAATTGTTTTTGAAATGGTTGATGGAATAAATTGAAATTATATTGTGAATTTTGTGGGGTCCATGTTAGAGTTTTGGATGAGTGGTATAAGTATGCATATTTAGAAAGTATGATTGGATGGTTTAAATAGTTGAAAAATATAGAATATTATGTGAGACCATTTATACCAACCACATGAGTGGTACGGATGTGGGGGATTTGGATCCTCTCCAATTTTTTCCTCTTCATGTTGGTCATGTGGTAGATCATATACAATTTATTTAATTATTTTCTCTCTCTTTGTTATTTATTCTTTGTAATTTATGATTGTTGCTCTAAAGAGTTGAATACAAAACTCTTATTTTTCCCATCTCTATCATCTATTTCTTGAAGTTAGTTTCTAACACATTATCAACACGAAACCCTACCATATCAATGAAGCATTGCGTACAATTTTTGTTGATTATGATTGTTGTTTCAACAAGTAAGTTTTGTTCCAATTCCATATAATATCTCAATCTTTAAATTTTATATTATATGTGGTATCAACACAATTATATGATTCCTAATTTCATTGTATCATACTTTAGTCAAATCAAATTTAATTTACACATACTGTCAAAAATTGAATTGAGATTTTAGTTCTAATTATTTATTCCTTAGCATGCTCTAATGTTGTGATATGTTATTATGTTGATTAAAAGATCATAATTGGATTTAAAGATAAATTTGATTGTTTATTTTATTAATTTATTTGAATTTGATTATTTATTTTAGACATACTCTCAAAAATATATTTGATATTTTAAGTAAGTTCAACCTATATTTTTATATGAACCATGCTTTTCTTTTGCTTTTGCTAAAATGACATAATATGGAACAAAAGAGTAAAAATTATTTTAAGTAAGTTCAACCTATATTTTTATATGAACCATTTGATTTTATTTTTGCTAAAATGACATATAATATGGAACAAAAGAGTAAAAATGTTAATAAGCATTCATTTTTGCATAAAATCCAACGATTAATTCAAAACTGCAGAGTAGTTAAACATATTAACATGTGCATTTAATACTTTAAAAATATTAAAAAAAAAATTACTTTCCAACATTAATTTTTTTTTCCTGGTATATTTAACAAGTGTCACAGGACACTGTTAGCATGAACCAATTTATAAAGACCTTACCTATTTAATGTTAATCAAGGGAGAGAGACCAGTTTAACACTATGAGAAAAAATTATTATCAAATGTGTATTTTTGTCATATATGAATTTATAAGCTCCAAAATGGGTCTTGTTAATCAGAACCTTAGTCATGTATAAAATCTCACTAGGAGAGAAAAACATTAAACTAGGATATGACTTGTGGATCATAACTATCATAGTATATGATAATGTCCACAAAAACTTACATATTCAACTCAACAACCAATATCAGCCCCCAAAGAATTAATCAAACATTCTTGATCATGCAAATCTAATGTAAATCCTATCAAGTTTTGGTCATACTTCTACCCTCCTCACTTTGTACAACTCATTCTTGAAGCGTAAAATTCCGGTAGCTTGATGTTTGGCCTTACTTCTTTTTAAAGGTGACCATACAGAAAAACGCTATTGCGCGACCAATTACACCCATAAGAATGAGAATGGATATGCAAAGACTCCAATCATGAAGATTATAGCCACTTTTTAAAAGTGAACCGCAGCGAGTTATGAGCCACACTCCTTGATACCTATAGTATAGAAGAAAATAAAAGCATGTTCAGTATTCAGTTTCCAATGTTTTGGATAGAAAGAAGTTCTAATCAATACACTTTCAGTGGTTATAGATCCGCGTCTTTGACATATTACCTTTCAGCATTTGCAATGATCAATGCTTGTAAAGCCCATTTAGAGTAGCACAAATTAGCTATAGCCTTTAAAATTTTACTATCTTTTGGTTGTGTTGCAATGAGAGTCAAAACAACAGGAAGAAGTACTGACCACTGCAAGATACAGAATCGTGTGAGATGAGAATCGAAAAAATGAGGTGAAAGTTTAGTTTTTTTGTTTGCTATATAGTACTCACCAGCTGAGCCGCGCCAGGTTCAAAAACTATGGACAGTGCGTATGCTATGCCGGTCACACAGTATACAAGACAAAGCAACACAATATAATTATCTGCAAAAGTAGACCTTGGATTGGTTAAGAAATAGAACATAGATAGGTACACCACAGGCTTGATCACTGTATTAAAATGATCCATTGTGTCTTTCGAGAGAAAATAAGCCAAGCTACTCATGCCGGAATCACTCTCCCTCCAGTAGTGTAATTTATCCAGAGAAAATGATCTCAACGCCGCTATTTTGCATAGAAGAGCTGAAATTAACAAAAACATATAAGAACAAAGAACTACTCACATGAATGTTGAGTAGAGTAGAAATAGACTATTTGCAATATTTATTATATATGCAACTTACATACTGCAATCACCGTATAGGTGTAACCAGATGCGCCAAACGTTTGATCACTCGATTTGGTAATTGATCCTAAACAAGCTCCAGCAAGTAACAAAATAAGATAATCTACAGCCTGGATTCTAGCTTCTCGTAATCTCTGCTTCCCAACACTGAAATAACATTGGCTTAGAGTGAGACTAACAAAAGAAAACGCAGGCACCAAATTAAAACGATGTGCATCATTAAAAAATATAAGTTATATGGAAGATGAAACAATCTAAGGTCGTTAGATAGTTTTACCGTATAAGAAAGTACTTATATTGCTTAAATACACCAGGAGTTTTTCGGCCAGATAAATCCTTGGATTTTAAAAAGTTAACTCTTATCTTTTCCCCTCGCAGTTGCACGTTGTTTCTCACATCATTCCATAACTCTCCGGCAAAAGTCTTTCCCACTTCACCCGATTCATTAGCTGGATTTACACTCTGTGGCATATCAAACTGTGCTGCATGCTGCCTCATATCAAGAGGTA
Source organism: Trifolium repens (assembly GCA_030408175.1). Taxonomy (NCBI): domain Eukaryota; kingdom Viridiplantae; phylum Streptophyta; class Magnoliopsida; order Fabales; family Fabaceae; genus Trifolium; species Trifolium repens. The sequence continues at coordinate 55,999,038 of CP125836.1, read as the reverse complement.
TTGGATATCCATTATGAAGCATCCATTTAACTGGCAGATCTTCATAAAGGAGTCCCGAGTTTCCATCAGGTGCTGCTATGCCTTCCAAAATGTCAATATAGTAATCTGGAGGGTTGATCCGTTCCGGAACATTGATCCCCAAACCTGAAAAGTATTCTTCAACTTTCTTGGAAGATCCGTGATAAACCATGAGACCACCTTTACCCAGAAGTATCAAGTCATCAAACATGTTGAACAAAGCATAGCTGAAAATCAATGATTAATAAATCAATGATTAACAAATCCAAATTAAAGCATGGTGTATGATATCAATTTTCAAAATGGTTAACCTAAAGTGCAAACAAATCCAGTCAAATTGTAATAAGTAGTAATAGCAAAAGAGACAAGAAACATCTCTATATGCAGACATGTAATTAAAGTTTACCTAGGTTGGTGAACCACCATGCAAATGTTCACTCCCTCAAGACCTTCACGTCTTAATGCTCGTAGAAGGAGCTGAGATGATGCACTGTCCAGGCCAGACGTCGGTTCATCTAGCATCAAAAGTGAAGGTTCCATAACCATTTCCAATCCAACATTTACTCGCTTTCTTTGGCCTCCAGAGATACCTCTCTTTTCCACTGTTCCAACTACCGAATTCCGCACAGATTGAAGCCCCAAGAACTCGATAACTCTTTCAACAACCAGAACTTTTTCCGGTTTTGACAAATCAGCTGATAACCTTTAACAAAATTTCATTTGATCAAACACATAACGAATCATAAAAAAGCTACCATAAACTTGAGTGAAGGAAATTAAAACGATTGAGAAAATACTTCAAACAACATTTGATACCTGCACTGTGCACTGAACCAGAGATTCTCTTCCACTGTCAAGTTTCCATGAACTACATCATCTTGTGGCACAAAGCCAATAATTTTCTTAAAGGAATGAATTGATTCTTGTCTTCCATTTATAAGAATTGAACCATTAACCAGGCATCCAAATGCCTTTCCAGCTAAAGCTGAAAGAAATGTTGTCTTGCCAGCCCCTGACGGACCCATGACAGCAGTGATACGGCCAGGTTTGATTTTCCCCGTAACATTTCTCAATATATGTTTGTTTCGAGATTTAAGTGTGAGAGTCAGATCTTTGAAAGAAATCTCAATAAAAGGTCTTTTCATTTTCTCAGTATTTGTAGCCATTTTTAATACTCCCGAGAAGGTAAGGTTCTTGTTTTGTTTTTGCTGAGCCTTCTCTTTTTCAAGTTGAGCATACGCATACTTAAAAATTTGTGTATTAGTATGTGGCTCTTTTTCCTTTGTAGCACTTTTATGTCTAGGTTCTCTTTCTGTATAAGGATTGTCATTAATATGCGGATCATTTTCAATTTCACGCATTATATGCATTAGTCCAATTGGATTTTCCCCCTTTTCAGTTGGCGCTGCAGATGAACTTGCAACCATACTTGAAGGTTGTAAATACGGCAACAATTCAACATCTCTTTCAGAAGTCACTTGATTCAAAATTTTAACTTTTTCAATATTTTCTTCGTCCTTTTTACGAGAGAATTTGCGTGATAACTGAGCTTGCAGCCCAGATGCACCCTTCTTAGCAGCATCTTTTGCAGATTTCCATTTTTGGTGTGCATTTGCAGTTTTCCTTGCACTTCTAGCCGCTGCTTCTCTTGATTTTGCCACTCTCCTTTCCCTAGTAGTGAGAACTTGGTCGGAACAGTTGTAAATAATGAGTAGCAATGTACTCAAAGCTGCCTGCATAAGCAGTTAAAGAGTGTTAACTTTCTACAAATTTCGGTACACATATCCCTACCTACGTTTTCTCTATGTAACATGGTACTTAGCATCGGCCATTAAATCTTAGATCCTCAATGCACATGAAATGAAAACTATTTAAAAAATTTAAAAACAAGAACCATGAAATATGATAACTTACAATGAGCATAATTCCATATGCATGCATGTTTTGGGTTGCTGTATTTGAATTACATGAACTCAGTTTGAAACATCCTACAAGCGATAATTCAGTAAACGGTCATATGCACTTTCAATATAAACAGTCAGAAATTTGTTAGTAAACCCGAGAGTTATCACAGATATCTTACTTTTCTCGGATGTGGAACCCGTCCTGCAGTAATGCCTGAAATTTCATCAGAAAATGTTACGAAAATTACTATTAATGAATAGACATGCAGTAATATATTTTAAAAATCTTCAAAAATATGTAAAAAGCATAACAAGTATATTAAATTTTTTTTGGAAGTTATCAAGTGTTGTAGCAAAATAATACCCACTACTGCAAGGCAATTTTTGGGTGGTTGTTGGACAATAGGATCCTGCCGAGCAAAATGTTTCACTACTGCTACTGAAATCGGCCCAAGTATTTGCTCCTCCGCAGGTATGGTTTGGCTTCATTGGAGGTAGTTGATAAAGATATCTGCAGAAATATATCCATAAATTAGTTCAATACAACAGCGTGCAAGCAACAGCTTGAGAAGAGAAAACGATAAACAAAATTTTGAGTCAGAATTATAACTCACGGTTCACATACACCAGTTGTTTTATTGAGCGTAGCAAGGGGGCAATAGGAACCTAGAGGGCATGCTTCAAGAACAAGTTTTCCAATTAGATAAAAATTAGCATATTATCGTATAGAAGCTATCTTTAGTCATCAATGATGAAGAAAGAAACAATTTTTTTTAAAACATTCTGTTATACTTACGTATCATGCATGTGAGACCGTGAGGACAAAAGAAGCCTTCACAACATGCTTGACAGTTTGAAGTTCTAGAAGGCATCTCCTTTGAATCTCTAAGGTCAATCTTCTGGCTTGAGGGAGGAACACGACATGCCCATCCGGGCTCACAACCAGAAACCCATGAGGTTAAATTGCAGTTCTTGTTAGGCTTTAAATAATTGGCACTTGTGGATTTCTCCATTAAACTATTTAAGTAAAACTTTACTTCTGCGGCTGTACACAAGCGGTTTGAAATATCTCCTGTCAAATCAACAAAGTCATCAGAAGTGAAAGCATAAGGAGAGTTGCGTGGATGATACATTTATGGTAGAGAACATAAATTCAAATGTTGCTCATTTCACTCTTTTAGCCATTTGGTTTTAGAAAAGATAAATAATGACTCGTTCGGGAGAATCCGAATTCAAATCATAGTTGGAACAATCTTTGGTCAGACTTGACTTACCTCCCAGCCAAACTCCGGATTACCAGCGTCCCCTTTCCCAAGGAACCGAAGGGTTAAAACGAATAGAAAATTGTTTTCATAAGATGAAATGAAAGATGAAGTGCACTATAGTTGCATGAGAATACAACCAACAAGCTGTAAACCATATAGCCGCAGCATACACATTTTCTTGAAGTCGATGTTATTACCAAAAGCCTTATTTATTTATTTTTTTGAAACAAAACAAAAGCCCTATTTGAGATTAGAAAAAACTACAAATCTTATCCCTTACAACTTAAATCCATATTAGTTTCAGTATATTTCATCCTTATAGACCAATAAGCATGTACTAGTACTACATTCTAAATATCTCTGTGTCCGCATCTATGAACATGAGCATCTTAAGATTTCAGACCAAAAATTGAACATGTCCAATTTTCTTCTCATAATCAGAATAAAATAATCTAAAGCAAAAAAAATGTGCCTTGTCTGTTCCTGTATTTTTTAAGAAGTGAAAAGCAAAAGGATGCATAGCTTGTTTCTAAATGTCATTGTTCATACCTTTTGTCTTTTTAATGCAAGATTCCAAGAAGCCCAAATTTGATGAAAAATTAAAGGCTTGATTCCAATCAGAATCCCTGAAACACAAAATTATGTTTCACAGTCAAATCAATATCTATATCAGTAATAGTATTATTAGATGAAATAGCTTTAAAAGAAATTAGTATTGTCCTATCATGTCCAAGTAATGAGTTCAAGCCATACCATAAAAAAGTCATTCCAATAAAACACCAACTTTGAAACACTCTTAAGATAAAAAATAGAAGAATGATATCATACTATTTGCTTCAAAAATCAATTCCATTTCTCATTAATATTCTAATAATGGTCTATTTGGATCGACTTATCTACCGGCATAAACACTTTCAAGACTGGTTGATAGAGCTTATGAAAACAACTCATGACATGTCCATAAGCTGTTATCAGTTTATTTCCATAAGCACTCTAGACCAGCTTATGAAAATAGATTGACTTTATTTCATTTTTTATTACAGAAATAGCTTACACATACGCACTTATATGATAGTAAACGCTTAAGCCTATGTTTGGTATCACGGTGGATATACCAGAATCTGGTGGCCTGTAAAATCACGGTGATTCTGGTATATCCACTGTGATACCAAACACACACTAATTGAACTATTTATACAAACATGCCTAAATCTAATTATCATAACAAGGACCACTCAACCAACATCAAAATTCTAAAAATTACAATGATTAAACTCACTAGTCAACTTGCTTTGATTTCCCATCATTGTTATAAAGTTATCAAATGGATATACACCCAGCTCAGAAATATACCAAATTGAGCAATCAGAAGCATTGAAGAGAAAAAAAAAAGCAAAGAAAAAGGACTTACGGATCTTTGACACAGAAATTGGAGTCAGCACTAATTTGGTGACTAAGAATTGAAGTCAAATTGGAAATTCTGCTATAAACAAGCTGAGTAATAAGAGGAAGAACAGCAGGGTTAATTTGGTCATTGTCATTCATATCTTGACAATGCATCTTCTTCCCAAATAAGAAGCTCAATGTTAAAACAAACCATAGAAACAATCTCCAACTACACATGTTGGAAAAATGAATCAATGGAACAAAGGTTGTTTTGTGTTTTTGAGAGTCACACAACAAAAAGTGGTTTGAAGTTGTTTTGATTTATGGACAGGACAACTACATAGGATTTTTGTTTTACGGTAAATTTTTTGGTACACATATTATATGAATATATATATATATATATCGATATATTTATTGAGGTCGATGATTCTGACTGATTTATAAACAGTATTTATTAATTTTTTTATATAAAATTCTATTTATGGATCAATCAGAATTATCCACTTAATCGTATACGAATATATATTCACTATATAAATGTTCAACCCACCAAGAAGAGTATCTATCGTGACACCACGTTTGTGTTTAATTTATTTTGACAACTATTATTTTGTGTCGGAAAAGGATAGAGACTCCGTTGATTTTGCCTTGAGGTATTGTTATGGTCAATATATAAACATCATGTTTGGATTCGATATTTTTATTTTGGTTCTGTTTTAATACTTTTTTGACAAATGGATGTTTTAGTTTGGTTCCATTTTAAATTGCCGCCTTAAATTATGCTAAATTATTAAGACAAAACAAAAATGGTATTACTAAACATTGATTAAGGAAATAATTCGACTTTTAAGATAAATCCTTGGGAGATTTCAATTTTTATTTTTGATGGAAATAATTTTTGATTAGGCTAAATAATGATTAAGGAAACAAAAATGGAAATAAAAAGCAAAAGTTTTAAATAAAAAAGATTATGTATCAAAAAAATAAATAAAAGAGATTTTTTTAAAAATTTCAAGACATTAAATGCATTATTTTTAAAATTATATTACTATTTTTATTTCCTTAATTATTATTTTTGTAATACAAAATGGATGAATCATATTTAAAAGGTGCCGCATCTTTTTAGGGTTAACTTGCTCTATGCTCGTGTTATTACTACTAGACTCTGACCCGTGTGTTGCCTTGGTTTAGGGGCAAGTTAATATACAATTTAAATTGATATAATTAAATGAAATCAAAATAGCAATTATTTTCTTTATTAAAGAGCGTTCCTTGTTGTTTTGATTTTTTCTTTCCTTTTTATTTTATTTTGTTTATTAAACCGTTCTAATTCCTTTTTTTAAAAAAATAAAATAAAATAAATCAAACAACATCGTTTTGGCCTAAATTTTTTCTGTAAGTGTGCAGACCGGAAAACTGGATGGACCGGCCGTGTCACCAATTTTTTCCGGTTCGGTGGTTCAATTTTTTTTTCTTTTTTCTAAAGATCAAAACTTTCTAATATTGAGTCAGTATTCTAATTAAGGTAGAAAAACTAATATTGAGTCAATATTCTAATTAGTGTGACGGTAAGAAAATAAACAAAACTTCCTAATATATTACAATTATCATCAATACAATAAGTAACAAATATTTTGATTTGAATGAACAATATTCTAATCAAGGTAGCAAAACTTCCTAATATATTACAATTATCATCAATACAATGAGTAACAAATATTTTCACTTGAATGATCAGTATTCACCATAATTGTTTTCCTAATATTTTGTAATTTCTAATTTCTAATGTATTCTCACTTGAGTAACAAATATTCTCACTTGAATTAAAAAAGTTATGTCTAATGTATTAAAGTTTTAAATTTTATATTGACTTTATACCATTTCATCTTTTTAATATGTGAAACTAAGGAATATTAAGTCATTATTTATTTATTTATTTTTATGGCAAAATTACATGTTTAGTCCTTTATCTTATTTTTTTGTAACACTTTGGTCCTTTTATCTTTCATTTGTAACATTTTGGTCATTTATCTTATCTTTTTGTGACATTTTGGTCCTTTATATTTTATTCGTAACATTTTAGTCTTTTAAAGAACATAAAAATATGAAAGAATTGATAAAGATGATGAACATATTCATCAAAATCACGAGTTTTATTTAATTTTAATAAAAATCTATCTTAACAAATAAAATTCAACATTTTTTTAATAAAAAAAATATGAAAAAAAAGGTTTATATGTGAAAGTTATAAAAGATAAAGGACTAAAATGTTACAAATAAAAGATAAAGGACTAAAGTGTTACAAATATATAAGATAAAAGACCAAAGTGTTTCAAATAAAAGATAAAGGACCAAATTGTTACAGAAAAATAAGATAAAGGACTAAACGTGTAATTTTGCCTATTTTTATTTATATATTAATTAAAATTTATATTTAATATATATTTAATTAAAAACGGTCTGACCCGGTCCGACCATTTGAACCTTGAACCGATAAGCTCACTAGTTCGATGACCAGTCTGGTTCTGACAACCTTGGTATTAAATAACACTTATAAATAACACTTATAGAGTGTTAAACCACTAAAAATGGGACTTAATCAATTTTTCACTTCCTCTTTTGTTGAACAAATTTGCTTAATCACTCAATATTTCACTTCCTCTTTTCTTGAGAATATTATTACAAATATTCGGCACTTAAGCTTCCAGCGACACACTTTTAGCAAAAAATCACAAAAAAACCTCCTTAATAGCCTATATGATAAAATATTTTAGATATCAAATAAATTAGGCATAACAATTTTGAAGCCATTCTATGATCAACCTGTGTGAAACAGAGTATCCTTTTTGAAATAATCGTTAACATATGCCAAGTACATATCATGCAATTCAATCACCTTTTGAATAAAAATTTGAAGAAAGATGTTGATTTAGTAAACTGGATACTTTACCAATAAGCACAAGAAAGAGGTGACAATGCACCAATAAAGCCATGTAGAATTCAGTACAATGCAACAAATTTTAAGAAGAGTATAGATGCTAAAGTATCAATACCAACATAAAGTATACAAAAGTCAATATTTATTAAAAATACTAAAGTTCCATAACATTTGTAAATTAAAAATTAATACATTCACACACACATTAACTGATACAAACACACCAAATTCATAAACTACTAAATACCTAAATACATATAACAAAACACTGAAAGCAATGCAATAAAAAACTGAGAGCCGCCACCAATGCCATCTGAAGAGAAAGGAGTGGAGACTGTCCCGAGCGGAGAGGAGGAGGAGAAATGTCATGACGAGGAGGATGAAAATAACTACCGCCAACCATCTCAACAGGTAACAAAACCTTTGAGAAGGCATATATGGCAATAGGATGTTGCGCTTACACCGTCCGCATAACGGTGGCTTCAACAACTCCAGTGCATATTCTCACAGTGTTGCCAATAACTGAAATATTCAGATGATATGTCGAGTCCCCCATTATTTCACTTGCAAGGGTGGCGGGGCACACTGTTTTCATTGCGCAGAGGAGTGTCGGAGCTAAATAGTTACGAACAATATGAGCCTTCATCATGATAAATGTGTAGTCCAGTGGTAATGACTTAAGTTTGGCTAACACCGTATCAGGTATTTCTGTAAATGCGGCGTCCACATGAATAAATAAGGTGAACACCGATGGGACTGTCAACTCATTATCAATTTGCAGCGTCAAACTGATTTCGGCCGCTGTCTTTAAATCGTCTGCCCGCGCCATCATCACCTCGCTAACAGTGAGGGCAGAGTGATGTGGCGTGTCTTGGGATACTGTTATAAACATAAAAATAGAAATTGGATGGTGGTACTGGTGGCAAGTGCCATCTTTTTTGGCTTCTTGTTTTTGGCTGATCTACTGATCTGTGATAATTCTGTTGCTGATCTGCTGCTGGTTTTTCCTTGTTTTTGGCTTCTTATGTTTTGTGTGCAGTGGTCTTTGCTTTGGTGTTGTGCTTTTGCCTCAGGAAGAGTTATGTGATAATAATGAACAAAGATAAGAAAAAGAAATTAAGATGAAATCAGAAATGTGGTCGAAGAAATGTGATTAGAAATAAAGTTTAAAGTTTAATTGATGTTATCATTTCGTTCCAGACAAAAATATAATAAATTAAAATAATGATAATAACTAAATGATGGTATATATGTATATTCATTTAATTTATTTATTTTCTCACCCGGACGCACGCACGCATACGCGAGTGCACGCACACACGCATACGCGAGTGCACGCACACACATACACATGCTTTAAGTAAAAAAAAATTGGGACAGTTTTTCACATCCTGCAGATGCAGCTGTTCCAACCATGAGAATTGGTGCTAACAAATTAACAGGTAAGAAAATAACTTTTGTATCAAGAAAGAGTGAAAATGATCCTTCTTCAGGACATTTTTCAGCTAGTCTTGAAAGATTGGATGCACCAAAAGTTTTTATTTGGCATGATAAAAATATTCATTTGAGAACTGGCCCATGGAATCAAAGAGTTTTTCTCGGATCACCGAGAATGTTTACCGAGTATTTATTCGGTTGGCGTTTAGATCATGACGGTGATGGAACGGATTATATAACTTACAATTTCAGCGATAAATCTAAGTTTGGAATTCTCTCATTTACACCACATGGAACACTTAAGTTGGTTGAGTATATGAATAAAAAGGAAATTTTTAGACTTGAGGTTGATCAAAGTGAGTGTGATTTTTATGGAAAATGTGCGCCATTTGGAAATTGTGATAATTCTAGTGTACCAATTTGTAGTTGGTTTGAAGGGTTTGAGCCAAAGAATTTGGTGGAATGGAATTTAAGAAATTGGACTAATGGTTGTGTTAGGAGATTTAACTTATGTGAGATGTTGAAGATTGATGGATCAAGTGAAGTTAAACAAGATGGTTTTTTGGTGAAACATAATATGAAAGTTTTTGATTTTTCTGTGAGATCAGATGGTAATTAAAATAAGTGTGGAACATATTGTTTGGCAAATTGTTCTTGTACAACATATGCATATGATCCTTATATTGGTTGTATGTGTTGGAGTGGAGAGTTAATTGATTTGCAGAAATTTCCTTATGGAGGAGTTGTTCTCTTCATTCGTGTGCTCGTATAACTAGGTATCTTTTATATTTCTTAAGAGTCTTTTGTTTCAAGTTTTACTGTTCAATTTATTTACCAACTAAATAAAATCACAATCGGATCAAAACATTTAACATTGCAGAGAGTCATGTTTTAAATTTGGTTGATATTGACAAAAGACATAAAAAAATTTGATGTCGCGGTCTCACGATTTTGTAGAACTTTTATTAAGCCACTCATTCTAATATGTTGAGTAATGTACGGTTGCAGTTGCAGATGCAGTTGTTGTTGTTAGTATAGTAATAAAAAGGGAAAAGGGCATAAAAAGAGCTTTTGAATCATTCCAATTGTTGTTGGGAAAGGAGCATTTATCTTGGTTATATGTGTTTTTCTTTGGTGGAAGAAATCTTCTAGAGATAAAGGTAAATTTTGCCTTATTTATATTTCTTGCTTAATTTTAAAAACATTGCTTTTGTTTTTGTAAATTTTTAATTTTTTCTGCAGTGGACAATATATGACCTTGCTAACAACTATACATGCAGGAAGCCAACCTCAAAACTTGATTATCAGAGAAGAAAAATGAAATTGAATGAGTTACCACTATATGATACTCGGTTGTCATTCTAGGCAATCCGAGAAAAACCCTTCCATTCCATGGACCAGTTCTCCAATAAATATTTTTATTATGCCAAATTAAAACTTTCGGTGCATCCAACCTTTCAAAACTAATCGAAAAATTTCCAGAAGAAGAATCAATTTCACTTTTCTTTGATACAAAAGATATTTTCTTACTTGTTACTCTATTAGCATAAATTCTCATTGATGGAACAACTGCATCTGCAAGGTGTGAGAAACTGTCCCAAATTATTTCTCCTGAATTGATGTCTCTTAGAATCAAGTTTCTTGAATCATCAAGTTTAGCTGATGAATTTGTTGAAGTTGAAATGTTTGTTGATCAAATGATGACACCCTTTTGTTTGTTCATGATTACCATCTTTGTGAATTGAGACAATTCCATTTGAATCTTTGATGGGTTGGTCTCTATTTGCAATCCAAAAGTTGTTTGTTTCATTCTTGTACAATGAACTATTGACGTTTATAACAATAATAATTTTTTGTCTTTTAAAAATTTTATTATTATTAATATTATTGATTTTAGTCATGTTTATATATTGTGCATTTATATATTTAATTTTAAATTTAATTTTTAAATAACATATCGCGACAGTATCAGATAGAGATTTTTAAAAAAATTCCCGTATCTGTGTATCGGTATCATATCAGTATCGTGTCATGTATCGAGACTTCGTAGAGTATGGTATTGATACTAAGAGTTTAATACTTTAATATTCGTATGTGTCAAAATTAAAAGAACAGTTTAATTTGTTTATGTTACCTGGGACCTGAGAGTGTGCTCCTCTCAAGGTCTCAGGTTCGATTCTTTCTAGTGTCAATTTGAGTAGGTTAATTTAGCTTCTTCAAAAAAAAATTATGTTAGCGGTATAAAATATTTTACAATGTCATCTAATAATCACAATAACAAAAAAAAATCAATTAAATGAATGAATTTAAAATTAGTTATGAATAAAGTCAAATATTCTTAACAATCCAACGATTAAAATTGAGTGATAGTATATATAATACGAATTTAATCAAGATAGTAATGTGTTTCTCAATCTTAGGATCTCACTCAAACACTCAATCTTTAGTTTTTTCTTTTTTTGACAAGCTAAATATTTAGGTTTTAATTCCTTAAGATTTTCCTCTTTTGAGCTAACCTCAATCTCCTTTGGTTACACTAGGAACGAGTGAAAGAAAGTTTTATATTATTTCTAACACGCCCCCTCACGCAAGAGCCTGTTTGGGCTTGAAGCGTGGATAATGCATAGGCCCACCTACCATATGATTAAATTCCACTTTTTAATTAGAAAGTGAGGGGAGTGAGGATCGAACCATAGACCACTTAGTCATATAGGCTCTGATACCATGTCAAATAACCGATTATCCCAAAAGCTTAAGCTGTTAGGATTAGTTATATCAATGGCTTTATATTATTTCTAACAATATGGTTTAGATTTCGATATACCCGCCCGCACCTGCAATGGCCTCCTTCTGCCCCCCAACTTTACACTTCAACACCACCGCACTCACAAACTCATCTGCCTGGCAGACTAGGCAATGAGCAAAGGCTCGAAAATTCAATTCTCACTCGCCTCACCGTTCAATTCCTATTGGGTTCCTCGCGGATGCACTACAAGAAAATAAGAACTTCGCGACGGTTAAAAATGCAATTTGCGACGGTTGAAAGTGTCACAATTGCACATCTGCGACGGTTGTCCAACCGTTGATGATTTCGGTGTCGCAACAGAACATTGCGACAGTTTTAAAAACCGTCGTAACCTTGATTTCAAACCGTCCCAATATTTTTTCAGGAAAGAGATTTAACCATAGAGATTGCAACGGTTATAAAACCGTCGCAAATGATTTTTTCAGAAAAGAGATTTAACCACAGAGATTGCAACGGTTATAAAACCGTCGCAAATGATTTTTTAGTATTAATTTAAAATATGTTTTTTTTATTTTTATTGTTTATATTTGTTTTATTTATTTTATTTATTTTTATAGCTTATTAATGAAGCCTTGCATTACAATATGTATACAAGAGTAAGAAAATTATAATGAATAAGTATATAAATATAAATTACTTAATATCATTCAAATAATGACAACTTCCATACATCAAAAAGTTAATTAAAGTACATGAAACTTAAAAAGAAACAAAACTAATGTAGTTCAAACATTTAAAAACATAAATATTAATAGAGTTGCTCCTAAACATAAGCATTGCGTCAAAATAAGTTCACAAAAATATCTAAATATTCTTAGCCTCATCATTGACAAATGACCCATTAGGCTTTTTGTGACTAACTCCAAACATGTCTCCCCTACTATATTTTCGACCAGATCTTTTTTCCTACAAGTAAATACATATAATAAGTACTTGTGCCATTAAGCATACAATCAATAATAGATTGAGTGAATCATACCAACTCTTCTTGTATTATAGTCAAGCCGGAATACAAAGTGGCTCAAAGCAACATCCTTAGAAGCAACTGATTTTGCAGCAGGAGCATTCCTAGGCGCTGCCAAAGTACAAGTACACAAAGGAAATATCTAGTTAAAATCAAGAACAAAGGTATAATAAAATTTGAAGAGGGTTAGAATAAACATTTTCAAAGTGGCTCACAAATTAGGTGACATCCAGCCCTGTCCACTTTTATTTCAGCCCGCCCATGTTTGACTAAAAACGATAAAGTAAATAAGTTCTCCACTGTTTGTACTTTGTGCAAAAGAGTTCCTATTCAAAACCAAATTTTCAAGTTTGACAAGTCTATTCTTCCTTAAGATGTTAAACATAGTTAACATATTTTTATCAGTGTCATTTCTCTCATTCCTTGAACCTTCAACAAGCTGCAAAAGGATTTGATGCAAACAAAAAAAAAAGAGATTAGTTTATCATGATTATAACAGATACTGTATTACACATTCTGAACACTAGTAAAGAGCAAATTCTAAGCTGTACTGATTCCATTCTTGACTTAGGCCCAAATCTTTGTGACTATATTACAACAAATGAATGGGTGATAAACTGACTGATAGAGATTAGTTGAAAATTGAAAACATTAGTGGATGGATGAATCATTAATATCTACAACTCAAAACATTCTATGATACCTTTTATATTTTGTCTTACATTTGTTTCCTAGAAACCACTGCATATTCAAAGTTTTACCTCTTCTGGCCGTGCCAATTTAGTGGGCTTCACACTCCTTTTTCGGTAAACCCTCCTCGGCTTTAATTTAGCATCCATTGGACCAATCCTAAAGAAGCAAAATTGGGGAAAAAATAATATTCAAAGAGATATTAACTATATTGGGATAAACAAATTGTATGACAAAGATTCTTGATTCATGGACATTACACTGTAGAACAGCCATATGCCTTTCCAAAAACACTTGAAACTGCAACTCCAATGTCATTCCAAGCTATCGAGTTTCTGCTGATTTTTTTTCTGCTGGTACTTGTTCCACCTCGTTGTCCGAATTTTTCAAGAATGTGAGTGACAAAGGCTGAAGGAGTGAGTCAACCACTAGAATGAGCTTTCACAGACACACCCAAGGATTTGGTTATGTCCAAAAGAGCCTGTGCATCAGCTACTTGTTCTCTCGTTGTTGTGACTGAAAAAAGACATAACAGTAAACCAAAATATGTATGTGTGTCTATGTATATATCCTTAAATGTTGGAATAACATACCATAGAGAGATTAGAGACATCATGTATACTGTAGTACAAGGGAAGCCCAACAATTTTGTTTACCTTTTTGGGACAGTATGATTTTTGTAAAAAATCATTTAATGTTACTAGAACATTTAATTGGTCACATCAGAAAATGGCAGCAGACTAAAGAACCGGTATCGCAAAATCAGAAATGCTTCTTTCTTTAGTTGAATCCAATCACTATATGTATGAGTAAACAAAGTAGAGAAACACATGAATGACCAAATCCAATAAACAAAAGACAACAATAAAGTTAAGTAATTAGAACTTGGTAAGGATTGCCTTTTATTTGATGTTTCAAAGTTCTTAAATGAGTTTTTGACATTAGAACAACAAAACAGCAGGCACTAAAAAAAGCACAGCTACATAATAGAGGCTGAAATGCTCAAACTGATTAAAAATAATTAGGCAAGTGTGATATCTTGCGGCTCTGCGAAGAAGGAATGATCCACCCTCTTTCAAGCTACTTTTAATAATACATTAGCAAAAGTAGTAGTTTTGACATTTTTTTTTTTTTTTGAAATAGAAAATTTAATGATAGCCTCTAATCCAAGGCATAAGACATGCCAAGGGAGGGACAAGATACAGCAAATACAAGCAGGGAAAACAGAAAAGCAACAACTCCCAAACCAGCAAAACAACCGAGCCAAAAAACTAAATAAACGCACAGGCAGGACAAACAGCAGCAGCAAACCAAAAACAACCAAAACATAACAGCCCCGCTGCACCAGACCAAGCAACCGACAGCACACAAAACAACAAAACAGCAGCAGCCAAACCGCACGGCTGCAACAAAACAGCAACAACCACACCTCAACACAGCGAAGAGAAGAAAACCCCACCTGAACCGAAAAACAGATCACCTTCCTATCTAATAAAATAGTTTCCGGGATCGCAACACCACTCATAAAATAGGCATGGCAAGATTTTCAAACGAACCGCACTCCACTTCCACGAAATCACTTTTACTTCCTCTATAATAACATTATTGCGAGCTAACCAAATAACCCAAATCCCCGAGTGCCACACCAACCTAAAACCATTTTTAACTTTCTTAGATGAAGCCGCCTCACTCAAGCAATCAAATAAAATAAAAAGATTTGGCGGCATTACATTAACCACGCCCAACCATTTAAAGATAAGGTTGATTCCCATAAAACAAAGTTCATGATAAACTAACTATATTCAGGTCAATCATAAGAACAATATAGTCTAATCTATAATCTAATTTTGAAGAAATACATAAATTAACAAATTCAGAATTTCTAGCCGCATTTGTAGTGAATGTGTAAGTGACACATGAATCCATTCCCGCAACACACTTAGTTTGCGGTGGAAGAATATAAGGTTGATTCCCATAAAACACATTTGAAGAATGACGAAAAACTTCAAATTTCACTAGGCCAAATTAAAAATTAATCAAATGGTAGATTGGAAATTTTTAATTAAGTTATGGATGAGGTATGACATGAAAATACAAAACAGAAAGAACAAACATGAAATAGCCTTTGCTATTAGCTAACTATATCTAGGATCTGAAGCTCATAATTAAAGCTATAAGATAAATTCCTGCACTTAAACAATGGTTCATAATAAACACCGCAATTTTTACACTTAAACTATGAATATTATAATTGTAACACTGCAGAATAGTGCTTTGAAATTTCAATATATCACTAATCTAAATTCAATATATTAGTTGAGTTTCATTAGTGCTTTGAAATTTATCATAACACAAAACTTTGTTTTTCTCATGGCAAGCAATTCTGTTCATATTTTTTAAGTTCCTAACTTTTTTTTTGAACTGCAAATCAAATTTTATTAAAACACAACAAAGCCCAAGAAGTGCTAAGAGGTTACATGATACAACAAATTAGAGAAAAATACTCTAGCACCCAAAAACACAGGGTCTGAAATCAAGAACAAACAAACAAACATAATCGCAAAACAGAAATGGCAGAAAAACCAGAAACAGAACAAACAGCAAGCGCTTTGAACAAACAAAACAAATACATAGCTTTAACGGTGAAATACAAAACGAACCTGAACCTCTTCTCAACGAGAAAAATGAGAGCAGCAACCGGTCACTTGCGATTTAGGGGATTTAGCAATTTAGGGAACGAATAAATTGATTTAGGGATTAGGGTTGCTGAAGAAAAGGAGTTAGGGATTAGGCTTGTGATAAGAATCTGTGATGAAGAGATGCGTTAGGGTCATGGTCGGTAAAGGAAACGAAGGTGAAGAACGGTGGTAATGGAAACACGGTGAACGACAACGAGGCAGATGAGAGATGGCGTTCTTCAATTTTTTTGTAAAGTGTTTTGTGTTTTTGGTAAAATAGCAAGTGGTTTTGTCTGTGTTGCAATTTTCAATTATTTTTTTGGTAAAACACTGCGACAGTTGTAGAAACTGTCGTATGCACCGTTGCAAATATCTCTAAAAAATCACATTGTGACAGTTTTGTTAAAGGTGTCACAATATAAATGTCGCAAAGTGCACATTTTCTTGTAGTGATGGGGCAATAGTGAACCTATTTCGAGACTTCCACAACAAATGCTTGGTGGTATTTTAGGGCACACTCAACCATTTTTCACCATGCCATCAAGCCAATGGCAATGTCGAATTAAACATGAATCATCTCTCTTCTATCTCCATCCTTGAATCACTCTTTAACATAATTGATTAAGACCTAACAATGTTTGAACCTCAATTTAGTTAATGACTTGGTGAACACATCCATTGAATTGTCTTTCAATTCAACATAGCTTTTTCAACCACAATCTCACTGGATTCAATCATGTTTCTAACAAAGTATAAATGTCAATGTGTTTTCTCTTTTCATGATACACTTGACAACTAGTCAAATTTATTGCACTTTAAGTATTTCGAATTACGATATATCATCATACAATATTCTTGATTAATTCCTAACTCCATAATCATACCCTTCATCTATACAATATTTTTCACTCTTTCAAGGGGCAATATATTCCACTTGGGTGGTAGATATTATAAGGCCACAATGAATAAGTTTAAAAAGAAACTCAACGTATATATACATCATTACACATATATTTAGCACCAAAATGACCGATTGTTCTATAATTTACATGTGAAATCAATAAAAGACTGTCAAAATTATGAAATATGAGCATATGCGGTCTACTGTGAATGATTAGACAAATGTAATTAGAACTTATTATGCATTAGATCAAAGGAAGAACTTAGCATGCATGGTTAGTCAAAAAAAAAAAAAAAACTTAGCATGCATGGTCGTAATGATGTTGACATCATCAACACCAATTTTAAAAAGTTGCATGCTTGTGTATTTAAAATGATGACATTCAATTAAATGATTCCATGTTTTTCTACCCAAAAATTAAAACATTCCATGCTTGTATGTAGATTTTTTTTGAAGCATGCTTGTGTGTAGATTATGATTATGATATATAACATTATTTAAAATATTTATTAGTTACTACTCGGTAATTTTATAAAACAAAAACAATTAAAATTCTGTACAAACATGGAATCATTTAATTGAGCAGGGTAATATATAACGGGCACAATACCTTATTGATATATAGTTTGTGTAAACAAGTTTTAATTCCTAAATTCAGTTTAGTTTGTATAGGTGTGTGTATATAATTTTGGATTGGATTTAATTGATATTTAGTTTGTGTCAAAAAAATAGAAAAGGTTTAAAGTGAGAGGATGGTGATGTATCAATCAAAACAAAGAACACGTTTTTGGCAAAGTGTCGTTCATATTTTGGCGTATCTATGATTTTGATGGATTAACTTTTTGGTTTGAGGGTTTTGGAGGGGAGGGGAGGGGAGATGAGAGAATATTTTTAATTAATTGTGTTTGGTTCAATTTTTAGATGGGGAGGGGAGGTAAATCATCTTAATATAATTTTAATTATATTGATATAATTGTCCTCGTATTAATTTTAAAATATCAAAATTATTCCTATCTATAATTTTTTATATTGTTAACTTTGTTATTTTTATTTTTCATGGCCATACAATATACTCCAGTTGTTACGTTGAAATTACTATCTATATAATATTTGTTTTCTTTTCGTTGCAATGTATCCTTACCTGTTACTTTATATATACTTTTTTTTCAAGTTCTTGTTTTTTTAAGGCCTGTTGTTATTACGTTTAGTATATATCATTACATTTTCATACAATTTTTTTACAAGTCTTACGATTTTTATACAATTATTTTTTATAATCATACTTTTTTTGTTATGTTGATTATTACAATTTTTTCATATAACTTTATTTTTTTGCTCTTTCTTGCCTGTTAATTATATTTAACATTAATAATTTTTTTTTTAAAAATAAATAAATTGTGTAGAGTTTAATTTTATAAATTATTTATTTGATGATTATCAACATAAAAAAATTATTATCAACAAATGATTTGATTTTTGAGTCTATTGAGTTTTTATATTTAATTATTTATATAATGAATAATTGTAGAGTTATGAAACTCTTGTAAAATTATAAGGATAAAAAAGTAATTTAATGTTATCATCCCTCCCCTCCCTTCATGAACCAAACATATTTGCAATCAAAATCACTTCCCTCCCTTCCCCTCCTATCTTTTGAACCAAACATATAATAATTAAAATACCTCCCCTTCCCTCCCCTCCCCTCCCCTCCATTAAAATCTCTCCCCTCCCACTCAATTGAACCAAACAGACCCTAAGGGAACAACTAGTTAGATCCCGTTTATAAAGACTCTCGAATCAAAGATCAACGAGTCTCATATACGCTAATCAATGTATGATAATGATTTCACCTCTTATCTGATCAAATGTTATATAACCTCTGTGATATCCATAAATTGAGTTAGTATTAGAGTTCACCCGCTTCCCCTAAGCTTCGTTTGGTTGAGAGGAAAGAAAGAGGGAGAAAAAAAATTACGTATTTTAATGGATAAATTTAAACTAACATTAGTTTAAATTCATCCAATGAAATGCATAATTTTCTTTCCTCCCAACCAAACGCACCCTTAATGCCGACAAACAATAAGAGTGATTTCAAACAACATTTATAAAAACATTAACATTAGTATTTTCTTTTAATGACACTAACAACATTCAAATCCATAACCTTCAAGTCTATATTCTATCTTTTTAACACTAGACCAAACATTTGACGTTAGATTTAATGATATTTTTTTCCGATAATAATTCAATGATATTTCTGATCACCGAAAATACTTATATAGACACAAATATAAACAAAATGTGTTAAACACACTCACAAGAAATAAAAAAAGTAAAGGAAAAGGAGATGATGTGATATAAATTGATGTGACAATTTTATTGATTTATGTGAATGTGCTTAAATTTTATGCCTAAATAGTTGTGCCTATGTAAGACTTTGTCTTCTCATAACAACAATTTATTATAATTGTGTCAAAAAAAACATTTTATTATAATTCATTCCTCCTTTTTCAAATAAAACTAACACAGTTTTTTTTTTTTAAGAAAATAAAAATAAAACAAACACAGTTTGTTTTTTTAGCACACAAACCAACAGTTTTTAGAAAATGAAATTAACTTTAAAAATATCTTTACAAATATTTATAATATAATTTATATATAATAATATGATTGGATATGGATTTAATTTATATGCACTAACAGTGTAAAATAATTTTACACTGTCAACCAATAACAACCATGTATTCCGCCACATCACCCCACTATCTTTATATGACATGGAAGTTTAAATCACTCTTATTGGTTGCATGTGTAAAATAACTTTACACCGAAAGTGCATAACAATTAAACTCATTGGATATATGTGTATTTCTCTAAACCATCGTTTGCTTCATCATTCGTTAAACTACGCTCGCTCGCTCTTCTTTCACACCTCTGTTCTTTTCATTCGCCATCTTTTGCTTTTCGCATCATTTTTCACCAAGGTTCTTCATTCTCTTTCTCCTTCATCTTCTTCTTCTTCTTCTTCTTTACTCTTTTTATTTTTATCCTTTTATATTCAATTTTCGACTGATTGATTAAATTGGATTTTTTTTTTCTTTCCGGATTTTCACGAATTTCGGTTTCATAAAATGGGTTTAGGGTTTCATTTATAATGATTACTTCTTTGCATGTTGAAAAATGTTGAAAAAATTGATGCTTTCGAAGTGAAAATCAAGGGTTCTCTTTTTAATTGTGTTCGTTTATGCAATTTAACTCTCTAGTTATTTTAATTTCATGTCTAAGTAGCATTGAATTTGTCTATGTGATTTAGGGCATAATTTCAATATTCATGATCTAATGATTGATGCTTTCTTCAAAATTTCCATTTTTGAAATGGGTTTTGTTAGTTGATATAAATAGGAAAGTGTGACCATCAAGTTTTGTTCTTTTTCAGAAATTGAACTCTTTTGGATCATAATACTCAAATCAAAGCAAATTGGTTTCTGGAGTAGGTAGTTAGATGTGTTTTTAGGGTCATGATGACATCACATGACATGGATCCTGATGTTGTTCGATGGGGCCTACATCTTCTAGATGGTTGCACATTTGTCCACGGTCGTTCCCCTGGTGTTGTAACACGATGTGATCCCGATTTAAGTCAAGTTGAATATGTTACGGAAGGCTTTTGCGAGTATTCAAATGTTGAACATGATGAGGCTGTTGCACGTGCGTATCAAGAAGAATTATCCCAACTTGATTCCATGGAGGCTTCTGGGATGACGAATTTTGAGAATGAGCAAGTGCGAGCAGCTGTAAATGCGCAAGATTGGCTATCTTCTTCAAATCGGAGCTATAACTTCGGTACTACAAACTTGGCAGTAGTAGTTTTTAATTAGTTGTTTTCATATGTGATGGTTTTTTTTAATACTTTTATGATAGATAATCAACATGTAGGCGATGCATCTTGCGAGAATCCCGGAGATGAGTCATGTCGTATGAAAGGGGTGGATGATTGTGGTCCAAGTGGAAGGGAAAACAATGCGCATGAAGTTGGAGAATTTGGTTCATCTTTTAGGTCAGGAGAGATGCCTGTCATTACTGATGAAATGTGGCGTTCATTGGAAATATCGGATGAGTCTTCTCTTGATGGTGAAGTAGGCAAAAGATTAAACCAGATGATTCCCATTCCTGTAAGTGTAACTTTAGTGCATCCACATGCTTCTGACTCTTCTTTGGACGATTTTGTATAGAATTCAAGCATATAATACGGATATGTCCATTTGTGAATTATGAGCTTTTAACCCACACATGATGCCGAGACTTTTATGAACACATGTATATTTATTTCTTGATATAAATGTAGCAACCAGGCTAGTACTAATTAGTTACATGAATCCTGGGAAAAAAATAATAATTTAGAAATGATTATGTATCACACTATACAGGGTAGTGTGATACATAATCGTTTCTAAATAAATTGGAGCTTGATAATTCGGATTTATATTCATTTGACTTAAGTGATAGTAGTATATAATTAAAAGTATACTTTAGATGTGTAAATCTAATTTAAGTAATAATTCGTGCTCCTATTTCTCTTGTCTGTGTTTTCAGCATGTTCCTAAAACCAACGAAAAAATACCAACTGATGACGAAGAAATATCAGACCATCAAAGGCTGCTAGACAGGTCTTGGTTTACTTTATTTTTCATGTCTGTTAGTTTGATTAGTCTCCTAGAAGAAGTTAATTAAATACTAAGACTATTTATTCTATACCACTATAAAAAGATGGACAAGCCCCTCTCCCCGAAAAAACAGCCATTTGATGTCCTTTTTTATTTAATAATAAACAGCCAATGTTTTGTTGCCATTTGCTGAAATAGATCTTGGGGAAAAAATTTTACAAAATCGATACTGCCCGGTATTTCATATTAAATTACAGGTCGAGCCAAAACAAAATACTTTTTCTTGGTATTTGCGATCCATTGGACATATTTCCAATTATTAACTTTTTACTCCTTCCATTCATTCCGAGTGGTATCAAGATGGTACTGTGTCGGGATATCTTATCTACCTCTCCGGGAAAATGGATATTTCCAGAAAAAAATTTAATTCTATTTTTTTCCTTTTCTAATCGGAGCAATCCGCCTACTCGAATTCTTATATTGAAAGTGATTGGTGTTCCTATTCCAACTAGACTATTATTCCGTACCATTATGGACGAAGATTTGGTTAAGATATGCACTTCTTTGGGAATAAAAAAAATCAATATACTTTTATTTGGTATTTTGACTTTAACTCTTTGATTCCTCAATACTCAATGAAATCTTCTTTTTGAAAAATGGAATGGATTCCTATAGTTCTATATTTTGTAATTCCCGAACTTTGTCTTAAGTATTGAAGATCATCAAAATGAGTAAAAATACTATTTCCATGAAAAATACCATTGATAGTTCGTTCTTGAATCGATTGGAAAGGAAATAAGAATTTATTTTTTCTCCTTTAAGAAATTTTAAAATCTTGTAAATGTAGTTATTGTAGAATAAGTATTCTCAAAGAGAAGTTAAAATGGGGGGACACGGATAACACATCCTCAAGAGCTGAAGAAGAAAAAAATTAACAAAGAAAAGGAAAACTAGGAATGCTGCAATTCTGCTCAATCCCTTTTGCATACTAGAGAAGTACAGAGTGGAGGGGCACACCTATCTAGTGCAGTTTTAATTTTTTTAATCTAGAGAAGTGTAGGGGGAATCACTCTGTGCCTCTCAGTAGGTCTCATGCAGCATAATTGCCTTGCTGAATTAGTTTCTCAATAACTTGTTGCCTTAATGAGTTAGTAGCTAAATAACTCAGCACAAACCCTTTCATCTGAAGGTCTGCAGCACAAACCCCAACTAATTAGATGGCCTCTTTTTCGATCTCCCTACCCTGCACTGACCTAGGGAGGAAGTCATTGTAATCTTCTCTATCCTTTGATTGAACAGTTTTGGAATTAGAAAGTGCGAGAGCGGGATTTGTTGGATGAAAAAGATTAAATAAGATGAATACATCACTTTTTTTTTTTTAATAATTTTTTCCTACTCCACTTTTCACGTAAGTTAGAACAAATCATGTCTTATCTTTGTCTTTTATGTCATTGAGCGTATATCTAATTTTAAGAATTTGATCTTTGTTAGACTGCAGTTATATGAACTGATTGAATCTAAGGTTGAAGGAGATGGTAACTGCCAGGTTGGTTCTTTATCTTTCTGCGTGGACATCTGAAATGCCATTAAATTCCAGTATTATAAGATTTATTTCATCCTTGTTACGAATCTTATCACATGGGTTATTTTCTTTATACATTTTTTTTCTATCTATTGCAATTCAGTTGTTATTATTTAAGTTCAGTGAAGTATAAGCTCAGTTTTTTTATATCATTATTATTTTTCTCAGAAAAATTGACATATAAATATAGATTTTGAATATTCTATATTATTTAGCATGCATGGATTTTCACATACTTGGTGTGTGGATCACAATGCATAGATTTTCACATAATATTTTCTAATAATAGTGCCTTATTGGTTTCATTTTATTTCAGTTTCGTGCTTTGTCGGATCAACTCTATCGCTCTCCAAACCTCCACAAATTTGTAAGGGAACAAATTGTTCAACAGGTTTGTTGGGTTTACAATGATGTTTTTACCTGTTTGGCGGTGCTTCCTATAGACATGTATTGATACAGTATCTTTTTTTTCTTTTTTTCGTCAGCTCAAGTCCGACCCAGATCTATATGCTGGTTATGTTCCTATGGCTTATAGTGAATATTTAAAGAAGATGAGCAAGTATGCGACTATATGCACATATGCTGTTATATTCTTTTGATGACATGCCTTTATTGAAATCTTTCTGTTTGCTGATAGCTTTATATATGAATGTTTTAGGAGTGGTGAATGGGGCGACCATGTCACCTTGCAGGCAGCTGCAGATTGGGTATGAGGGAAATACATAATTTCTTTTCCTTTTACTGTTATACTTTTCTTCTGTTTTGTTGGCCATGCATGTGTGTGTGTGTGCGTCAGAATTTATTTTAACACTGACTCCTATCCATCAATTTTAATGGTCTGCCATGAAGCACAAACACTCCTCAGATTAGGCGTGTGCCGGTGTCGGACACGCGTCAGTGTCAGACACATCGACACGATACCAACACTTATGATTAGATTGAATTATGCCATTTTCTCAAATTATCGGTTTCGACATGTCAGTGTCGTATCCGGTGTCTGTGTCTGTCCGTGCTTCATAGCCATTTACTCCCATCCTTCCAAACACTTTGCGAGCTCTCTCTCTCTTGATGGTCCAAACCCCAGTGCCCCTCATAACAATTAAAGCCCACAATCCTTAAAAAGAAGAATTGGTGTCATGGAGCTTTGATCTTTCAAATGTGTTTATGGAAAAAGAATTTACAGCTTTTTTTGAGATCAACTTACGAATTTACAGCTTTAGAGACAGTCTTGAAGTCACATTACTTATTAGTCCAAATAGTAAATTGTCCCAAACAGTTCAAATGGTTTAAGTTCTTCTGTGAACTTAATCCTTGATTTATCATAGGTTTAAATGATTAGTATTTTGTAATCTTTAATTTTATAAAAAATTATGTCTTTAAATGGAAACTGCGTGTAAAAAGGTGAGCACTGGGGACATGATATTTACTTTCAAGATATTGTAATGTAAATTTCTTTAATTATATTTTGAAGACATTGCATCCACTGTGTAGGAATTAAGGATAAATTAAGTATACTGTGGGTAGCATATAGTATGTTTTGAAGTGGTGAATGATAACCATTGCGTTTTTGTTTATTCCTCATTTGCTTTTATGACTGATATGGTCATTTCTCATGTCCTTTCAGTATGGCGTCAAAATATTTGTGATTACATCTTTCAAGGACACATGTTACATTGAGATTCTTCCACAAACACAGAAGTCTGGAAGGGGTAAGTTTTGTATCAGTATTTGTTAAGATGAGGGATAGAGAAAATGATGACATATTTTGTTTATTTACTTTGCATTCAAAAATTCCTTTTGATAAAGTTCATGTAAACATAGGCAAGGTTTAAAAAATGTTTTGATATGTAAAATGTGAAATGAGCAAGTTTATGAATGGCAATATCGCTTACCTATAAAATAGTAATTTTTGAGTGTGGTGCATAATCTATGTGATGTGTACTGTTAGTATATTAACTCCTGTTTCAGCAATATGCTAAGTGTATGATGGCCTTTACCTGTGACTTCTGCAGTAATATTTTTGAGCTTTTGGGCAGAGGTGCATTACAACTCAATATATCCAGAAGGAGGTAACAATCTTATTCTTCACACAAACTCTAGAAACATGATAAGTGAAATTATGAAACTCTTAAGCTAAAGAAGTTTATGATTCAATTATTTGCACATCCAGCTTAATTTTGAAAACGCTCCATGAATCTCCATTGTCCTGTCATAAATCCTATATACCAAAATGCAGCTAGTGGTCTTTTAGCAATCAACTGAAATGCTAAATTTTACCCCCCTTGACTCGCAAATTATTGACTGCAGAACCAAGAGACTCACTGAGTTGTCTTCTGTAGTCTTTTTGATTATTCCAAATGCTCTTGAATATTTGGTTGTTCACATTGCAGTTTTATGTAACATGGCATTGTTGCATTGTGTCTATGCCGTCTTAACAGGATATTTTGCATCATACTCATTATGCGACCTCATAACATATCTTTTAAAAACATTATGCGATCTCATAACATATCTTTTAAATATTTTATTTACTGAGGGTTTGCTTCTTGTATGGTTATATTTTCAAAGGTCACACTCACATTTGTTTTTAAGTGATTTTATTTAATTGTATTATGTTATTTCATATTCAGAAATGCCTTCATCTTATGAAAAGAAAAAAAGGAGATGGTGGAATTTTGGTGGTTAGGATCGGTACACAAATGGATGCAACTATTTCACGCATCCGTTGCAGACAACATTGACCATATTTTTGGCCCTTAAACCATCAGCTAATCAGCATGACCGGCTATGTAATCATCTGAGCTTTTATTGCTAGCTGCACATATTTATTTATACCTTGACGCTGCTCGTGCCAATAGCTAGAGTTGGTTCCTCCCTCTTCGTCTCATTCTATTCTTTTATGTATATAGTATATAATAATACAATAAGAATAATAATTACAACATTTGTTTACATTGCCATTTGTTATAATAATAACATTTGTTTTCCTTCTTCTACAGTATATATAGTTTTGATTTGTATATATTTTTGTTCCAAGTAAGCTGCCTATTATTGTTTTCTGGTAACATATTCTTGAGGTTTTTGGAAGAATCCAAGTAAGCTGCCCATTTGTTTTCCTTCGCTCGTCATTTCCTTTCATGCGTGTGCCAAAAATATTTTTACGCTTAAGTCGAAAGAAGAGGGTTCTGATTCTGACCATGTATTGGAGAGGATGATTGGTGAAAGTTCAACCCATTTTGCTGTGAGTAATGCATAACCCGAAATGATAATTATTTGGGAGCGCACACAAATGAAAGTTTAAATATAAAATAATTTAGTTATATCATTTAACATTACTTCATCATCTTTTCAGTTAATTTTTTCAAATTTTTGTGTGTGCCTAATATGTATTATTTAGGGTTGTGTTATTTACCGGTAACGATGTTGAGAAGGTATCTGAATATTTAGATAGGCAAAATGTAGATGTAAATAAAAAGGGGCCTTCTTGATCTGGTACGTAAACATATATATCCATCCACCTTCAATGCACCTCCGCCTTCTGGAGACCCTAGTTGAATTTTTTTGATTGAGAATTTTAGTTTTTATTTTTATAGTTTACTTTTGGATGACTTAATTTGTGCATTTCAAATCAAGTTATTTTGACGGAGATATAGCAGATTTAAACAATCATATTTAAGCCAAGTGATGGAAATGGAGGAGGGTCTCGAGTGTTTTATCTGATGCGAAAGTACCACTCAAATTGAAGGGAAACTTTTATTGGACAACTGTAAGACCAACAACCTTTTTTTTTAAGGGAAGAAACTTAACTCATTTCATTAATTATATATAATGTTGTGAATACAAGTCGGAGAATTAGGCTCCATTTGAATTATCTTATTTTTGATTTTATACAAATAACTTATGCAATTTTTATGTATTATTATAAGTTTATCAAGATAGTTTATAATAAAATAGCTTATAAAAATACAATTTTCACTAGTTTGAAATTATAAAATAGCATAAAACCTAATTTATATTGCATAAACTGTTTGCATAAGCTTAAACATAAGTTAATCCAAACGGGGTCTCAGTAAAAATGTGGAAACTAGCTAGGGATTGAGCTACCCGTGCTAAGACATGGGCGGTCTCATTGGCTTGTCTCCTAATAAACTCTTCCTTTTGAGTTTCTAAAGAAGGTATTGTGTAACTGTTGACAATTTTTTTATGATGTCTCCTAGTTCTGAAATATCATCATTTTTACTATGAAACTTCATAACAACAATTAGAGCATCTAGCTCAAAGTCAACAATTTCCAATTGTAGATCTCGGACCCAGTTAAAAGCGAGCAACAATCCTTGTGCTTCACCCAATTCCACGGTGAAAATAGGAGAAAACCACTCCGTTTTGGCGAGGACAAGGTTTCCTTGGTCATCTCTGATACACGTGTCTATTCCAACTTTATTTAGGCCTGGTGAAAAAGAGGCATCAATATTGCATTTATAGCGCCCCAAGCTCGGTTTAATCCAATTAGACACTACTTGTTGTTGTTGTTGTTGTTGTTGCTGTTGTTGTCTGTTGCTGCTTTTCTTATGTTCTGCTTGAGCCATCTGCCACTCCGTGAGAATCGTGCAGGCTCTGTTATACACTGTTGACATTGTCTCTGTTTGATTTCGCCACAATTTGTTGTTGCGAGATTGCCACATGCTCCAAATTGTTGTCGCCAATATGGAGCTTTGTTCTGCTGACAACACCTGCAAAATAGAAAACACCAACTTTGCCATGTTGTTATTATTAGTCACACTCTGCTGAATCATATTCGACAACCCTGTCTTATACCAAACTTGCTTGTTGATATTGCATGACATAAAAATATGCATACTGTCTTCAATCTCAGTATCACAAAGAACACAATCACCTAAAAAATTAACATCTTTTTCGAGCAGCCAAGTTCTAGTTGAATGCAATTTCGACACAATCTCCACATTAAATTCTTAATTTTTGGAGGCGCTTTTAGTCACCAAATCAGATACCAATTACCTTGGGCTTGAAGATGAGACAAATCAAGTGTGTTCTCAATACAGTAACAGTAAACACTTTTAACTAAGTACTTTCCATTCTTTTCATACCTCCAAATGAGTTTATCATGAGAAACCAAATCAAAAAGAGGAGTTTGGAGAATTTTTTATCCTACCTGATTACCCAGCATATTAATAATTAAGGAGGCATTCCATTGCTTCACATTGGGTCCTAGGTCCACATCCATATGAGTTGGTTATGTTAAAATTCAGCCATATGCTATCCCATAAAGGAATGTTATGGCCGGTCCCTGTTGGAATTGCCTTGGAAAATGAAGAAAAAATCTGGTTTATGCTGTCATAGGTGCAAAGTGCTGTACAGGCATATCCACACAGTTCTATGGGTGTCTGTTTACATCCACAGAGTTCTATGAGCACAGGGGCCCTATATATACCAGATTTTCAGATCTGTTTTGTGAGAGTGAGAAAAAACAGCAGCCGCCAGGAGAGAGAAAATGTAGGGTTTGAAAGGGGGTTTCACCAACATGGAGGCTAGGGTTCAAGGGGGTTTCTCTTGGGTTAATCCTAGGGTTGGGTACTCTTTCTAACACCTTGTAATTACTATCAATTGAAATCTCTTGGTCACGGGAAGAGATTTGGGAAAAGGGTAGAATTTAGGAAAACTCTAAATTCTTGCAACTCTTGTAAATCTCATTGTAATCAAGATTGAGGAAGCTTTGATAGTGGAAAGGAGATCTCTCTCCCCCAGATGTAGGTTCATTAACACCGAACTGGGTAAACAATATCTTGTGTTCTTTATTGCTTTACTGGTTTATCTCTTGTTGGTTGTTGATAATTGCTCATTTCCATTGTTGTTATTGGTTGCTTGGTTTGTTTGCTCCATACACTTGATTTCATATTTTTTAGTTTTGGTTGATATTATTATTGCTTGGATATCCATCATTGTTGTTGGTTGCTTTAATTGTTTTGCCCCACACACTAGTTAAAGAATTATTGGTGTGTTTTTGGATTGAATTCACAACAATTTTTCGGCAAGGGTTTAAACAAATTAAGGCACCATGGTGAAACTTTCCGGAAACAATTTTGAATTGTGGAAAGTGAAGATGGAAGCAATTTTAATGGTCGAGAAGATGGATAAAAAACATGGAGTGTGGTTATCCAGTGCCTCGAAGGTAAAAAGCTAAAGGAGATTGCGATGATGATCGGCCTGGAGAGGCGGTGAAATAATACTCAACATCAGCCTGGAGAGGCGGTGGTAACAATACTCAACCTCGGCCTGGAGA
The DNA here is from genome assembly GCA_030408175.1 of Trifolium repens. Lineage (NCBI taxonomy): Eukaryota > Viridiplantae > Streptophyta > Magnoliopsida > Fabales > Fabaceae > Trifolium > Trifolium repens. Next base: position 55,969,504 of record CP125836.1, on the reverse strand, counting down.
GGTGGTGGAACAATACTCGGGTGACTTTTTGAAACAACAACTTGGTTATGAGGATGCGGAAACTCTAGTGGTGTGAAGTTCAAAATCGGTGGAGTCTTAAGTCGTGGACTTTGACGCTCCTATCACATGTGTTGAGAGAAAGAATATTTTTGAAGCCCCAAAGCTAGTTGAAGGTGGAGTTGTTCATCCTGAAGACGGGAAAGCTTGTAAGGTTCAAGGTATCGGTGAGTCTCTTTTACATGATGTGAGATATTTTTCTTGAACTTAAAATGCATAGATAGTTGGTTCAACTGTTGGTTATGCATTTATTACTAGAGGTATTTCTCATATGGTTTGAGTTGTGGAATTTCAGTTGATACTTGTTAGTGACATAGGTTTAGTGTGACTAGTGGAACGAAGTTTACTAGGTGCTGGAACTAAACTGGAAATGTTGGATACTAACAATAGCTTGAAGTATGTTTCGGAGTAGTTGAAAAGTTTTGCGTTACAAGGTGGGAAACATAGTGGATATACCAGTTTAGAGACTTTGGTGGAGGAATCTCGGTTTGAGGTGGACTTTGTTACTAGTGGGACTAGAGGAAGACAAACAATCAATATTAGCTCTTGGCTATCTGAGAGATAGGGAGGAGAGCGGTATTGTTACACCAATGTGGTATGGCTATGGAGACCTTGTGGATTAAGTTTCAATTGTGTCTGAAGAAGTGCAAAACTTGAAATATCTTCAGGGAGGCAATTGGAAGCAACAGTGATCAAATTCGGGAACTTGTAGGACTATTGGAGGTAGTTGGATACAAGAGAATTTGAAGTTGTGTCTTGTGGAACTTGCCTAAAATTCCAAGGCTAAGTTGAGGGCAAGCATTTTCTTCGAGAGTACGGAAGGCATTCCGGGGTTCGAAGGTGGTGTGATTTGTAGGGCTATGCTTAAATCCATGGATAGTCGGAGGCAAGAAATTTCTTCGTGAGGACGGAAGGCATTCCGGGGTTCGAAGAAGGTGTGGTGTAAACAAGTAGGAGAGAGCAGCATGGTGGTTGGTGGGAAGTTGGCACCGCCATCATTTTAAAGGCAAGGTGGAGATTTGTTGGAATTGCCTTGGAAAATGAAGAAAAAATCTGGTTTATGCTGTCATAGGTGCAAAGTGCTGTACAGGCATATCCACACAGTTCTATGGGTGTCTGTTTACATCCACAGAGTTCTATGAGCACAGGGGCCCTATATATACCAGATTTTCAGATCTGTTTTGTGAGAGTGAGAAAAAACAGCAGCCGCCAGGAGAGAGAAAATGTAGGGTTTGAAAGGGGGTTTCACCAACATGGAGGCTAGGGTTCAAGGGGGTTTCTCTTGGGTTAATCCTAGGGTTGGGTACTCTTTCTAACACATTGTAATTACTATCAATTGAAATCTCTTGGTCACGGGAAGAGATTTGGGAAAAGGGTAGAATTTAGGAAAACTCTAAATTCTTGCAACTCTTGTAAATCTCATTGTAATCAAGATTGAGGAAGCTTTGATAGTGGAAAGGAGATCTCTCTCCCCCAGATGTAGGTTCATTAACACCGAACTGGGTAAACAATATCTTGTGTTCTTTATTGCTTTACTGGTTTATCTCTTGTTGGTTGTTGATAATTGCTCATTTCCATTGTTGTTATTGGTTGCTTGGTTTGTTTGCTCCATACACTTGATTTCATATTTTTTAGTTTTGGTTGATATTATTATTGCTTGGATATCCATCATTGTTGTTGGTTGCTTTAATTGTTTTGCCCCACACACTAGTTAAAGAATTATTGGTGTGTTTTTGGATTGAATTCACAACAGTCCCTATGCTCCACATCCATATAAGTTTGACTGTTAACTCAACAAAAAAATTGACGTGATATTTTTTTTGACACACGTCAGCTTGCTGAGTTCGCACGAGGATGGAGAAACATCAATTTTGATCACTGAATGTGCAACTCGTTGTCATTATGGTCTTTAACTCAAGAAAAAATAGAAAATAGTCATTGACCCTGCAATCTGTGTTAGTCACTTTGGTCTTTGGCGTTAAAAATAGTCGTTAACTTTCTAAAAAAAGCTCATGTTACATTTTTTAGAGACACGAAGCATGCAGAGTTAATACATTTATGAAACAAGTGGATAAATGATATGACCATGGACTAAAATAACTTTTTTTTTTTCTCTTCATTTTTTTATCTTCTACATCTCATTCTTTTTCATCTTCTGTCAAGATGTTAAAAGAAGCTGCAAATCATTTATGAATATTGTTGGTATTCTTAAGTTTTCATCTCAAAATTATATAATGTATCGCTATAACACGAGTTTCTTTTAATGCAAGTTTCTTTTAACTATTCAAATAAACAAGAGTTATAACTTGTAAGATTGATTTTATAGTTGAGTAGTGAAATTAAGAAATGAAATAATAAAGTGATAGATGTTTTGTTTATATTTGAATTGAACTCGTTGTCAACCAACATAATACTAACTCATTATCAACCAAGAAATTATTTACATTATTATTAGAATTACTCACATTCTTATAAAATATGAATTGAACTATCGATTATATCGAGTTTCATAAGTATTTGATTATTATTTTTAGGAATTTTATGTATTTCGCAAACTTTAAATTACCGTGATTTCTTTCCTTTTTCAGGGAACTAAAGAGCTAAAACAAAAAAAAAAATTGTTGATTATTACAAAAATGTTGTTAATTAAAAACATCTTCACCAATAATATATATTAGTTTAACTTTTTGTTTGAATGAAATTAATTAATTTAATAACTCATGAAAAATACAAAATACACCGTATCAATCGGTGGAGTTTAATATGGGAAAGTGCAATATTTTCCCACCATGCACAAGTTGCTTTTTCACCCTTAGATCAAATGTTCTATCATAGTCTCTCCACGTTATATTTTTCTCTTTCCAACACTACTTCCATCATCTTTCTCTCTCCTCCATGCTCTCGCTCACACCACCACCGGTTCACCACCATCAATCCACATTTTTAATTATTTTTTTCTTCCAAAAATTAACCATAAAAGTCATAATCATACTATGAGTCAACTTATTTTACTTTAATTAATTCTTTTAATCAAAACAACCACATAGATTTTTGTTTTGCCCCTACCCCCAATATTGTAGTAGATTGTTTGTGGCTGCCGCCATGTTTTGCAATGTTCACATCGACAACATCATAGCATAGTTCCTAGTGGCCTCCATACAAGAGGAGTCTTCCATTTTTTTTAAAACTAATTGCGTAATTTGTTAAAACTTATAATAAAAATAAAATAAAATGTTAAAGGCTAAACAATTCAAACGAAAGAGAAACAGCGAATTCTTAGCTTATCTCATTCCCATATATCTTATTGTATGGCCACGATTTGTATAATTCCAATGCATCATTGAATTATTTTTGTGTTCCAATGCATACACTTTGATCTTCTTCTCAAAACTTTATTTTTAATTTACATTTTCCCAAACAACTGCTTGTGTTGCAATATTTGTTTAATTTTTGTAGATCGGGATTTTTAAATAATGATTTGTTACTCTTTTTTGTTAGAGAAGATACTACTAGTGTGTTTAACGTTTCATTTTCTTCTCAATTTTCTTCTTTTCTGGGACCCATACAAACCGGACCGAAATTTGAGTTATTTCGGGACTATTTTGCAGTTTCCGTTGATGTCATAAGTTTATCTATTTTTCTTTTTTATTTATTTTTTGTTATTTTGTTATTATGAAATTTACTCAGATGCTATAAGTTTTTGTTGTTAGGGGTTTGATGCTGTTATTAAGTTATAGCCCGTTTCTCATTTTTTACTATATTTTTTTCTTTTGTAGAAACGTTTGGATTCTAGTTTCAAGAGTCAAATTTTGAGTGCTGAGTATCACAAATCTCTTCATTTATTTTTTATGAGCTTTGAAGAGGCTTTGAAGGAGAGTCGGGTTCCTGATAAAGTTGATTATTTAAGTGAACTTCCTGGAAATATCGGCGCTATTGGCATAAGAGATGCCTTAATTGAGCTGAAATATGTTTCGATAGCCGACCGTGTTGAGAAGGTCAAGCAGCTTGGTGACGAGTACTTAGTTTTTCATGACAATATGATTTCTCTTTATCAGGTACTTCTTGAAACTCTTATTTATTTTTATTTTTAATATGTATAAAAATACAAAATTGTTTTTTTATATTAATTTTCTTTTGATTATTTTGTTACAGGCAGCCAAAGGATTCCAGCACTGTGTTCACCGTCTTGTTGGAAGAGATTTCTACCCCAAATTTCTCATTTAGTGACGGAGGCAAACCTAGGATTAAAGGAATAGATTTGGAGTCTATTATTTCTTTCTAAGTTTATTGTTTTTACTTATGGATATATTAATATATTTCTTTTGGTTAGTTTGTAGTTTTATGTTGCTTTTGTTTAAATTGTTTTAAACGAATTAATCATGGATTCATATTTTCTTTCAATCTGTTGTTTTAAGATTTCTCCCCAATTTTACCCATACTTCTATTCTTTTAGTTTTGTAAAAAAAAAAAAAAGTGAGGTAGCATTAGCATTAAGGAGTTGTTTCTTTTCATGATTTCATAGGCTAAACAATTTTAGATAGGGGCACTGCTTAAGGTTCTCTCTTTTGTATCAATCGGTGGAGTTTAACATGAGAAAGTGTAATATTTCCCACCAAGCACAAGTTGCCTTTTCACCTTTAGATCAAATGCTATCATAATCTCTCAACATTATATTTTTCTCTTTCCAACACTACTTCCATCATCTTTCTCTCTCCTCCATGCTCACTCACCAACACCGGTTCACTACCGTCAATCCATATTTTTAATTTGTTTTTCTTCCAAAAATTAACCATAAAAGTCATAATCATACTATGAGTCAACTTATTTTAATTTAATTAATTCTTTTAATCAAAACAACTGCATAGGTTTTTTGTTTTGCCCCAACCCCCAATATTGTAGTAGATTGTTTGTGGCTGCCGCCATGTTTTGCAATGTTCACATCGACAACATCATAGCATAGTTCCTAGTGGCCTCCATACAAGAGCAGTCTTCCATTTTCTTTTAAAACTAATTGAGTAATTTGTTAAAACTTATAATAAAAATAAAATAAAATAAAATGTTAAAGGCTAAACAAATCAAACAAAAGAGAAACAGGAGTTTCTTAGCTTATCTCATTCGCATGTTTCTTGTTGTATGGCGTTCCTGTAATATTAAACACTTTTCTTATTTTAATGTTTTGATTTTGGGACAGTGGGTTGCTTGTGGTGGTGGTGAGTGAGCATGAAGGAGAGAGAAAGATGATGGAAGATAGGGTTGGAAAGAGAAAAATATAATGTGGAGAGATTATGATAAAACATTTGATCTAAGGGTGAAAAAACAACTTGTGTATGGTGGGAAAATATTGTATTTTCCCATGTTAAACTCTATAGTATCAATCAGTATCAAATAGTGATGGGTGGACACCAACCCGCGACCCAGCCATAACACGCATAATCCAAACCGAATTTTGGTAAAATAGGTGTTTTTTTAACGGTTTTCGGGTGAAAACAAAGTTATGAGGGGTTGACTCGGTCGGATTCGGATGAGAAATGGTGTGTTTGGTAAGTCCAATAAGCTAGCTTATAGCTTATTGGACTAGCTTATAAGTTTGTTTAAAAAAATCGACGTGTTTAATAAAAAGTTTTTCTCATTAGCTTATAGTTTTTTTTATATGCTATAAGTAGCGTTTAACCTTATAGCTTATAGAGTTTTTACAGTTTTTTCCATTTTTAATCTTTAATTTTATTATTTTTTAACTACCCACCAAAACATGAGACGAATAATTGGACAGGATCCAAATTCACTAAACATACATGTCCTTTTATGTCATTTTATATTTATCAACCACTTTAAAAGCTAATTTTACCAAACACTCTAAATTTAATCGGTTAGTTTTTCATCTAGTATTTATAAGTTAGTTTTTCAACTATAAACTTGCTTATAATTTAACTTTACTAAACAGACCCAAAATCTGACCATGCAAACCCAAACCCGACCATGTAGTTACTTTATTATTATTATTATTTTTAGGAAAATGCTAACTAGTGCCCCGGGGCACTAGTTAAGGATACTTAAAATAGTAAAAAGGTATCGAAATGTGTGCAGTCAATGTTTGAAAAAGTAGAAAAGTGATGTTTTTAATGTAAAAATTACTTTTTTTGTACTCTTAACTAGTGCCCCGGGGCACTAGTTAGCATGACCCTTATTTTTATTATTATTATTATTATTATTTAATAGTACTTAATTTATTATTATTTGGGAGCAAAGCAACTTACCTTCTGTCTCGTCAAATCTATGACTTGAGACCCACAATCTTCTTCTGACTTGTTGAGACCCACGATTTGTATAATTCCAATGCATCATTGAATTATTTTTGTGTTGCAATGCATACACTTTCATCTATTTCTCAGAACTTTGTTTTTAATTTACATTTTCACAAATAACTGTTTGTGTTGCAATATTTGTTTGATTTTTGTAGATATGTGATTGCATTCTGGCAAGTGCATCAGTCTGTCGTCGAGTAATAATTCACACTCTAGATGTTTAGAATGAGTTCGTATCCACATGGATCGTGCCAAAGCGTCGCTAGAGTTATTTAAGTTTGTATATTTTGCAATCGCTTTGGGTTTTGAAAAAAGGTTTTATAAAAATAGCGATATGCTTGCAGAAAATAAAGATAAATTGATTCATAAACATAGAGGATATGTATGGTGGTTGGACTCACTTCATTCTTCATATTTGGCATGAACGATGTATAACATAGTTAATCAGATTATTATTCGGCGGTGACTTTTCCTTGTTGTGGTAATACCTTACTATTACCCTATGTATAAGAAGTTTTCATACGTTCATAACTAAGGTACCTACGAGAGTCTAACCTCGCTGTGTCACATACCTTAATTACTAGGTGAGTTATTCATTACACGTGCATTATATCCTTCACCCATCCAATGCCTCTAGGTCCTAGTATCAGGCTATTCAGCTTCTAAGTGCTCAGTTCACACCTAGTTCCTAATTCCTCCTCTAATTGCTCAGTTCACAACTAGTTCAGGATTTTACCGTCTCTATTCATCTAGCATATTTATTTACTACTAGTTCCAGACAAATATTAAGTAAAACCCTAATATCTATTCTAATGGCGCTCCCGCTTATCCGGCCAGATTACGAGAATACGTTGTTAAAGTGCAAGAAAGTAAATAACAAACTTAATACTGAATAACATTTAGGCAAAATTACACCAATGGTCCTTTATCTTATTTTTTTGTAACGATTTGGTCCTTTATCTTTCGTTTGTAACAAATTGGTCCTTTATCTCTCAAAACTGTAACAATTTGGTCCTTTTCGTCACTTCCGTTAAAGAAGAGTTTGACAGGTCAGCTCTGTTAGTGACGTGTTATTAAAACTGAAATAAAGATTATCCATGTGGAATTTACACTTGGCACACTTTCTTTCTCATAAAATGTAGAAACAAACATAAATTGGTTTTTCCCCAATTTATGAACCCTAAAACGAAAAAAGGGAAATTGGAGTTCTCAATGGCTTCAATCCGCTCCAGTTCTTCAAATTCAAGAAGCTACAACAATTCTAGATACAGTACGAGCTTCATTCGCAATGATTTGGCCCCAGATTGCTTGTGTCAAGTGAAAGCTGTGATTCGTACAGTAAGTAAAGAAGGTCCAAACAAAGGCAAAAAATTTTGGGGTTGTAGAAACTTTGTGGTGAGTTTATGGGTTTCCAATTTATGTTCATAGATTTTCATATTCTGCTGTGTTTATGGGTTTTATGAGTTTATTGATTTAAGAAACATTTTGAGTTAATAGGTTGTGAAAGTTGGACTCTTTAGAAACATTTATAGATTTTCATATGAATAATGTTATTCTGATTTTGCACAGAATCGTGAAGTTGATAGTGGTTGTGGATTTTTTGATTGGTACTCAGAGCTAGAAAATGAAACACCAATTTGCAAAGAATGCTCAAAGAAAGATTTGGAAAATGCGACTCTCAAAAAGACCATAATGAAGATGCACGAGGATGACAAATCGACAAAGAATAATATGAAGCTTCTTATTGTTATTTGTTTGTTGTTAACTGTAGTTTGTGTAATCTTTGTGTGCCGTTTGGTGTTGATGTAATTTTAAATTGCAAGAACTTGTGTCAATTGGAAAAGTTTATGTTATGATTATGAATGTGTAAGGAGTTTGTAGAATTTGAAGTTAGTAGCAAGTTTGATTGATGTTTTCTAAAGCTTCATTTTGTTCAATTCATATGTCAATTGGGATAACTATTTATTGATACTGATATAAAGGATGTAATTGAAAAATATGTAAGAAATTAAGGACCAAATCGAAACTTATACAAACTATTAAAGGACTTATATGTTACAGGTTCTAAACAATAAGGACCTAAATGTTAAAGATAAAAGATATAAAGGACTAAATTGTTACATATGTTTTAAACGAAGGACTAAATTGTTACAAGTATATCAGAACAAAATTTCAAAATCACAGCTGTAATTACAAAGATAATTTCCTGTCTAAAAATATTCATGACTTTTTTTAAGCCATTGATGTAACCACAGCTGTAATTACAAAGATAATTTCCTGTCTACAAATATTCATAACTTTTTTAAGCCATTGATGTAACCATACATATGCATATGCATCCAAGATAATATTTAGTGGTACAAAAAAAACATCCAGTGTTAACCACAATAAACTAGCATCCATATTTCCCACTATGAACAGAATAAGTTCGAATGGCAAATTTAAATTCAGTCTTTGTTGAAAATAGTGTGCCAGCTTCCCACTTATAATGTTCCATGTCTTTAGGCATAACAAATGAAGGGTACTTGGTTTTTCTACCTTCTTCACTGTCACTCTCTTTCTCACTTTCTAAGTCACTTTCCAATTCATCACTTTCATAATTTTCATCACTTTCCACCCCTATCTTCTCTTTTTTTCTTAAATTTAGTGTATCTTCATCACTTTCTTCTTCAAATAAAATTGGTTCATCTTGTCCTTCAACTTCAATGTTTTTCTTCGGCCTCCCCTTCCTCTTTTTTGAAGGAGCCCCATCCACATTTTTCTTAGGCCTACCACCTTTGTTTTTGGGCTTACTACTTCCTGCACCTCCTTGCAAATCATCATCCACTTCACTATCTACCCCCACTTTATCATTCAAGACCATTTCATCATTCAAACCCACGTCATCATCAGAATCATCAAATCTAACATCAAGTGCACTATCAACCTCACTTTCCAAATCAGTTTCATTATCTGGCTGGGGTACAGGTTCAGGTTCAGGTTCAGGTTCAGGTTGGGCTTCATTAACCAGTTGGGCCATATGCTCATGTTGAGCCTCATCCATATTAACAAACTCAGGTTGGGTTATTGGGTGGACAACATAAACATCTACCTTTCCATTAGTCCTAGCCCAATTTGACGCTTCTATTGCAGCAAAATCATCATTAAAAGGTTTCAACTGGCCAGCAAAATCATACCAAATTTCACCTATATCTACGTACCCAAGTTTAGTAAGAATATCCACTATCTCAAAATACCCCCATTCATCAGAATCACACTTCTTTATTTCAACAGACCCCACATATGTCCCATTGGTATCCACAAATTCTCCCCCATGGTGGACGTGGACATTTAAATCACTTACCATACTGCAAAACCCATTCAATGAAAACAAACAATAATTAATTCACAACAGTCCAACACAATAAAGTCACAGCAATGCAATATAATAAAGACCTTGTGGACCACATTTAAATAACTCATTTTTTAACCTATGCTTCTACCCCACCACTGACAAAATAAACAATACAAAAAAAGAGAAACATAACATAATCAACCTTTAACATATACATCTAGAAACACAATAAACTATAAAACATTCAGTTTGTTTGTGTAGAAAAAATAGAACCATAGAAACAGAACATAAGAAACCATAAAAACAAATGAAGAATAGCATAGAGAATAAACCACATAGAGAAGAAACCATAAACAAAAGACATGAATCACATGGATTAGAAACCATAAACTATGCAAAGAGTTTCCAGAAACCATAACCAAAAAGAATCACAGAGAGAAAATCAAAATCGCCCCTTTTACAACCCTAAAACGAACCCTAAAAGGAAGAGTTTCCAGAATCGTACCTTCCTTAGCAGTAATCGAACCAAATCGCATGAAGAATCGCAAGAGAATCGATCAGAATCGCAAACCCTAGCTGTTCAATCCGTTCACAATTGTCCGTTCAGAATCGCAAGAGAAAAAGGGATTTTGTTCATCGCTCCTTTGTTCAATCGCATGAATAATCGTTTTCTGTATATCAAACGGTGTGTAACGGTGTTAAATCCATGTCAGCAATAAAATAGACACATCAGCACTTATTTGCAAGAAAGTGACGAAAAGGACCAAATTGTTACGGTTTTGAGAGATAAAGGACCAATTTGTTACAAACGAAAGATAAAGGACCAAATCGTTACAAAAAAATAAGATAAAGGACCATTGGTGTAATTTTGCCTAACATTTATTATAACTTTGACTCAATCACAAACTCCAAATATTCATAGGGAAGTTTATCTTCTCCTCCACAACCTAAGACATCTATTACAAAAGACTACATATTTAAATTACAAGAATCTAAATACAAACGCCTAAAGAAAACATACCTTGCTGAGATAACTTTCCCGTAAGGGGAGAAATCTATGCCCATAGAGCTCCTCTGAACACCTTTTTTTTATAGTAGAGAGTGTTCTACTATTTCTGAATGAAAAATAATGAGGAATTGGAGCTCTATTTATAGTTTTCTAAATGGGTCTCAGCAAGCCATCGTGCTGCGATGGATCCATCGTAGCACGATGAGAAGATTTGGTTCAGAATTATAACTAATCATGTGCGTTTCATCAGCTTGGTCACCAAGTAAGGTCATCGTGCCACGATGAGGAGCATCGTAGCACGATGAACAGATTTTCTTCTGTTGTTGTCTTGGCAAGCAAGTAGCTTCCATCGTGGCACGATGGAAGTCATCGTGACACGATGAACAACACAAATCTTCCATTTTTTTGGCTTTTTGCTATCTTTTTGTATTCTTCGCTTTGCTTTGATGCTTTTCTACGATTCTGTAGGTTATTCTTCGTATTTGGGTCTATCTTGGTCATTTTATTACTAATACTAACACTAAAAATACCATTGAAATTCCTGTCATCAATCTGTATCTTTAAATAATGATTTGTTACTCTTTTTTGTTAGAGAAGATACTACTAGTGTGTTTAATGTTTGATTTTCTTCTCAATTTTCTTCTTTTATGGGACCCATACAAACCGAACCGAATACCCGTTGAAACCAATAATCCGTAATCTGACACCCACTAAATTACTGTACGAAATTTGTCTTATTCTAACTCCTTTTAAAGCCAAAAACGACTCTGTGAAACCCATTTCGTTGTATTACCCTACTACTACCACACATCATTGAACCTACGGAATTAAAAATGCATTGCGTTGCTGCCGGTGTTGCAGTAGCAGCACATTTCACCTTCTTGAGGAGAATCAACAGTAAGGTTTCTCTGTTGGAAACCACTTTAAGCATGGACTCTCCGCGCTATTTTTATTTTATTTTTCAAAATTTTGAAGACAACGGTTTTCACTGTCTAATCATTTTTATTTTTATTTTAAGGCTGTGCCTGGCAGCGAAGAAGATTTAATTTATTGCAAGCTCTCGAGAAATTTGAGTTATTTCGGGACCATTTTGCAGTTTCCGTTGATGTTGTAAGTTCATCTATTTTTCTTTTTTAGTGATTTTTTGTTATTTTGTTATTATGAAAATTACTCAGAAGCATGCTGTAAGTTTTTGTTGTTAATGGTTTGATGTTGTTATTAAGTTATAACCCATTTCTCGTTAATATTTTATTTTTTTTCTTTTGTAGAAACTTTTGGATTCTAGTTCTAGCAGTCAAATTTTGAGCGCTGAGTATCACAAATCTCTTCATGTATTTTTTATGAGCTTTGAAGAGGCTTTGAAGGAGAGCTAGGTTCCTGATCAAATTGATTATTTAAGTGAACTTGCTGGAAATATCGGCGCTATTGGCATAAGAGATGCCTTAATTGAGCTGTGTCGCGGCTGGAAAATTTCACAAGCAATAAAATCGTCATTAACGTTTATTTATCCCAAAAAGAGAAAGGAAAATATCATGAAAACCTTCGATCAACATGGTTAAAGAAACATGGCGGGTTTAGGAGTTGGTTACGCGAGGGGAAGGTGTTAGCACCCCTCACATCATATTTGCATTTGGATGTCCGAGGCGGCAGAAGAAAAAAAATGGTGAAGTTTCTTAGCTCGGCGTAGTACTATTGAGTCGGAGCTTATCAAGTCTTCCATAAAGAAAAATGACGTGTTAAAGGCCAGACACCAAATGGTAGCTATAGAGTTCGACTTTTCTTCTCCCACTCTTTTCAAACTAGACTTTGCTTTCCAAAGTAAAGGAATAGATTTCAAGTCTATTATTTCATTCTTGCTTTCTAAGTTTATTGTTTACTTATGAATATTAATATATTATTAGTATTTCTTTTGGTTAGTTTGTAGTTTTATGTTGCTTTAGTTTGAATTGTTTTAAATGAATGAATTATGGATTCATATTCTCTTTCAATCTATTGTTTTAGGATTTCTCTCCAATTTTACCCATACTTTTAACTTGAAATTGTTTAGATTTTTTTTTTAACGGCAAATATATTATTATTAATAACTAAATCTCTACACAAGACGAGCAGAGACCCGCAAAACAAATATCACCTAATAGAGGTCCACTTCTAATCTCATTCTTAAAAAACGTCACACCATTGAAGATAATGACGCCGGAGAACTGGAGAGCGCTGGTGTGGAGGGCCAAATGCCACTCCTTACACCGCCTCCTTTGATTTTACATCTTGAATAAAGGGGGATTTGGATGCAATGAGTAAAGGGGTGCGGCGGCAGAAACTAGAGAGAAAGGAGATTAGATTTCGTGGAGAGAGAAAGTGATGTAAATTTTAAAACCTCTCAATATTGAGATTAGGTTTACATCGTTGATGTTACAATATATCATATCATATGTGATTAAATAGATAAATCATGATAGACTCTATGAATTGTCATGAACTTCTAAATTCGTCCTAATGTGCAAGCTTATGAGTGAAAACAGAACCGTATTGAATTTAGAGTTTTAAACTTTTGATTCACGGAAGTTTAAAAGCAAATTGGTTTTTTTTTTTTTTTTGCTGCTCTAGTAGTTTAGTGGCTAAAATTTCATTTTTTAAGGTGAAATAGTGAGAGTCCAGTCCCATTTTACATGCAATATCCCTACCAACTGAGCTAAGCCCACGAAACAAACATTGATTTCTTTTAACACCAAATATTTGATATCATTTACTTATGTGTAAACATTGGTTTCTTTGTATGGTAATGCAGATTTCATAAGAAAATCACTAGTTGCGTTGAATTCAATAGTAAAATAGTGTGTTGTAAAAAAAGGTATAATAGTGTTTATAGTGTAAAATTCCATATTAATAAGATTGATTAAAAGTGAAACTAGTGGAAAATAATTATTTAAATGAAATGAAATTAAAAAAGTATAATTATTTAAATGAGACTGTTAAAAAATGAAGTTAAAAAGTCAAATAATCAGTGATATAATAATATTGCAATTTTATTAAAGACTATGGTGGATTACTATATTATATGTATTGTTTTATCTTAGCAAATCACATGCCACCTATTCACAAACTAACGGTTTTTTGTCAAAAACTAACGGAAGGGACCAAAATGGTAAACATAGATGTTTTTAAGGGAACAAAGTAAAATATTTTTTCTTTAAGGATCAAAGTGAAATTAAAAATATTTTTAAGGGACTTATAAACTAATTAAGCCATAAGATTCTTAGAAACCTACTACTACCACAAATCTATTAATAAAATAAAATAAAAAACTGAACACACAAATTGGACTTAACAAATTCTTATTTAGCTATTAATTTAAAATTCAAATATACATGTACATTCTATTCAATTTACCGTAAAAACTGGTCCCTTTTTTTTTATTTTTGATAAAATAAAAATTGGGCCTTTATTCTACCAAAAAAAATGGGCCTTTAAAAAATAAGCATAAAAACTTTGATATATTCAAGCCACAATTATAGCAAAGAATTTAATTAATTTATATATACTGTCTCTGTAAAGTTATATTATATACATACGTCTAAGAATATACCAATATATCATGTATTATGTTTAAAAACACATGATGTATCATATTTATTAAATAATGTGACAATACATCATTAAATGTATGTGTAAAATGTTTTTACACTGACAGTGCATAACAATTAAACTCTATATCAATATATATGACCAACAATTTATTAAAGAGTAAAATAACTTATACTAAACACTAGACTTATGTAAGCAAATAATAAGGAGAGAACAACGGTAATAGACCAAGTAAATTGCAAGGTTAGTTTTGATCAAGCAACAATAAGAAACGTGTACAAATTAATACTAAGGGTCCGTTTGGTTCGAAGTTTTTGGAGGGGAGGGGAGGGGAGGTGAGGGAATATTTTAAATTTTGGAGAAGTAATTTACTTTTTTACTCTTAACCTTATAAACTCAAAATAAGGATTAAATTATAATGGATATATTACATCAAAAAAAAATTAATGGATATATAACAAAAAAAAAAATCTAATGAGTAGAAAACCTAAATTTTTTTTGTTGTAAAAAAAAATAAAACCTAGAATTTTAATATTTCAACAAGGATAATTTTGAATTTTAATAAAAAAATGATGGTAATTTTGTCAACATAATAAATCCCTCACCTCCCCTCCCCTCCCCTCCCCTCCTTCTCAATTGAACCAAACAGACCCTAAGTAATAATAATATTAATGATTTAAAAGAGTGGTGGCTGTTGCAACTACGATTTCATTGTGTTTTGGCATGCATGGCTGAATTACAAAAAAACAACGTGCTGAATAAAAAATATGTGAATGATGCAGATCAAGGTTGTTAAAATCGCGATTTAAAACGTAAAAACCATAGTTTTTACGTTTCTAGGTAGCAAAAACGAGTTAAATCGTTAGTAAAATCGTTTTTTGGTAAAATCGTGAGCTGGAACGATTTTACACGAGTTAACTCGTTGCAAAATCGTTGAAATCGTATAAAATCGGTAGTTTTAACTCTTTTATATGATTTTACCTTTTTTCCATTTTTTTTTAAAAAAAAAGCCCAATGTTTTTGGCGGCCCATTACTCCCTCTTATTTCTTTATTAGCTGATCACGCTAACAACTTCTGCAACACGTTTTGCTTTTGCGTCATTGCGTGAAAGAACAACAATGAAACCCTAACGTTAACGTGTACGGAAACAAAACTGAACGACATCGGAACTTCATCTTCTCCGTTAGAAAACATCGGAGTTCATCATCTTCTACTTCAACTACTTCATCATCTTCTTTCTTTGCTTGGTAAGTGTCTACTCTAGTACTAGTCTAGTAGTCTACTTACTTCTCAAATAAAAAACAGAGCAATGAGTGTTGTCTTTGTGATTGTTTTGCTTTGCTTGCTATTGTTATTTGTTTGTTACAAATTTTATTATGGTTTTTTATTCTGTGTTGCATGTAATGTAACTAGGGTTTGTAATTTTATTTTGAAGGATTGAACTTTCTATGAAGTTGTAGATGAAGATGAAAACACTTCTCTTTTTGAACTTGAAAAACTTGGAAATATGAATTATGAATCTCTTGTTTTTTGGATAATTTTTTGGATGTTAGTTTGATGATTTGGTGGATAATTTGTGTAGTTTGATACTTTGATCCAAGTTTATGTATAATATTACACTTTATTGTGGTGATTTAGTATATTTTAGCTTTGAAATTTTAAAATTATTGATGCATTATAATATTATATAAGTATATATATATGTCATGTATTTAAAATTAATTTTTTTTTAACATGAGGTAAAATCGACGATTTTACGTTTCGATTTTACGTTACGATTTTACCTAGGCAAAAAGAGTTAACGTAAACTCTCGATTCTGACAACCTTGATGCAGATGCTGATCTTGTTTGGGAGTTCATTAGTAAAGACATGATGAACCAACGACTTCTTAACAACAATTCTTTATCAGATTTTACAACAGGTTTAGCCTACACTCGTCTAGCCGATCTACTACACTTGATTAAGGAAGAGAAGATGTTAGGTATACTTGACAAATGGGGTTCTGAGGTAATGTATATCGTGAATGATCTACGCCAATATTCATTTGAAGGTATGTGGCTTGATTCAATAGAAAAATTGTTTGCTAATAATTTACATAATGATGCTGAATCCTTGCTTAAGTTGGAAACTTCTCAAGAACAATTGCGCGAGGAACAAAAGATTGTGAATGAGACGCTGACATCTTTGACGTCCGAGCTGAAGAAAACAAATAATAATCATATACCATTTTCGAATCATATTTGCATTTGGATGTCCGAGGCTCAGAAAAAAAAATGGTGAAGTTAAACTTCTTAGCTCGGCGTAGAACTATTGATTCGGAGCTTATCAAGTCTTCCATAAAGAAGAATGATATGTTAAAGGCCAGACACCAAATGGAAGCTATAGAGTTCGACTTTTCTTCTCCGACTCTTTTCAAACTAGACTTTTGCTTTCCAAAGTAAAGGAATAGATTTGGAGTTTCTTGCTTTCTAAGTTTATTGTTTAATTATGGATATTAATATATATTATTAGTATTTCTTTTGGTTAGTTTGTAGTTTTCTGTTGCTTTAGTTTGAATTGTTTTAAATGAATGAATCATGGATTGATATTCTCTTTCAATCTATTGTTTTAGGATTTCTCACCAATTTTACCCATACTTCTAACTTTAAATTCTTTAGATTTTTTTTAACGGTAAATATATTATTATTAATAACTAAGTCTCTGCACAAAACGAGCAGAGACCCGCAAAAAAAGGGGCTGCAAAATAAAGGTGCCGTATATAAACGTAACACCAATTGAAATACCAAAACAAATACCACCTAATAGAGATCCACTTCTAATCTCATTCATAAAAAACGTCACACCATTGAAGATAATGACGCCGGAGAACTGGAGAGCGCTGGTGTGGAGGGCCAAATGCGACTCCTTACACCGCCTCCTTTGATTTTACATCTTGTCTTGAGTAAAGGGGGATTTGGATGCAATGAGTAAAGGGGTGCGGCGGCAGAAACTAGAGAGAAAGGAGATTAGGTGTTGAGAGAGAAAGTGATGTAAATTTTAAAACCTCTCAATATTGAGATTAGGTTTAGATCTTTGATGTTACAATATCATATCATGTGATTAAATAGATAAATCATGAAAGACTCTGAATTGTCATGAACTTCTAAATTCGTCCTAATGTGCAAGCTTAGGAGTGAAAACGAAACCGTATTAAATTTAGGGTTTTGAACTTTTGATTCACAGAAGTTTAAAAGTAAACATTGTTTTTTTTCCTGCTCAAGTAATTTAGTGGCTAGAATTCATTTTTTTAAGGTGAAATAGTGAGAGTCCAATCCCTGCATTTTACATGCAATATCCCTACCAACTGAGCTAAGCACACGGGGACAAACATCGATTTCTTTTAACACCAAATATTTGACATCATTTCCTTACGTGTAAACATTGGTTTCTTTGTAAGGTAATGCAGATTTCATAAGAAAATCACTAGTTGCGTTGAATTCAATAGTAAAATAGTGTGTTGTAAACAAAGGTATAAAATTGTTTATAGTGTAAAATTCCATATTAATTAGATTGATTAAAAGTGAAACTAGTGGAAAATAATTATTTAAATGAAATTAAAAAAGTATAATTATTTTAATGAGACTGTTAAAAAGTGAAGTTAATCAATGTTGTATTAGTATTTTATTTTAAAATGTCAAATAATCAGTGATATAATAATATTGCAATTGATGCTGTAAAAAAAAAAATGCAAATGAGACCCATTATAATGTCAACTCACATAAATTTATCAAGTAATACTTACATACATACATACATATTGTGTTGACAAAAATGTTATTAACCTGACTCAAACTCAAATAGAGAAATACTCCCTTTTAGTGTTATTGATTTAAATTGACTTCCATTGAAATAGGACCAATTCAATCAATCAATTATTATAATAAAAACGAAACACAAATGCACTCAAGAAAGTTGTTGCATATTATTATTTACATTATATGAAATGAGAGTTTAGAGTCTGATCTATTGACTCTGGTTACTGCAATTACTTATTTGCCATTATTTCCTTTACAGACAATGGACCTCATACATACACAATAAATACACATTGTCGTGAACTCGCTAATCTTGACATCCTAAGTTAACTCTCACTGGAGATTTTCTGTCAAGTAATTATAATGAAATCAAGCAAAGTGAGAAAAATAGTTATTCCAGTCACCCGACTGATCGTGTTTATCTCCAACGCTTTACATAAATATGGTTTGCAGAGGAAACTTGTGATATTAACATTTATGTTGACTGTACAATAGGAATGTAGGATGCTTGAGGATGTGAGAATTTAGGCCAATAATCCTATGCGCCTTTCTGCAAACGATGAAAGGTTTATAAGAAATCTAAACAATTCACACATAAAAGCAATGGAAATTTATATATGGAAGGAGTCTGTATTCTTTACCTCCAGTGGTTATCAATTTCTCCACACGAGAAACTATGTGTTTTCCGTAAGTATATCGCTTGAGGGCATTTAAGTGAACCTTGATGCGAGAAAGGATCAGCTCAAGACTTTGATCATCACAAGTCTCCAGAACTTTTTGCACAACATAATTTCCAAAAGGGTCTTTCATCATAGCCTGCATATTGCACGTTGTATCATCATTCATTCAGAACGTCTCATTTGATGAATGTTTAAAACAACAATGTAGTTGATAGTTGAACTTTTATTTGAAATATACGTTAACCCTCCACATTCCTACAAGCCTTCTCTGACTCTCTTGTCTTTGCTTATGACTATTTTGGATGGTTTCTAATATTGATATGCAGCAAGATTGGAAAATTTCATTGTATTTATGGGGCCATTTTAAGCTGTTTGGAAAAATAAAAAGGCAACTGAAAGCAATTAAGCACCTAAATGGAAGAGTGCAGCCCAAGGAAGGATCAGATCCATTGTGGATCTATTTTAGGCTGTCTTATCTTGCATTAATAAGAGGCTGATTGCATGACTCAAACTCGTGACCACCTAGTGACATGTTAGCAACAACAACCGTTGTGACAATACATCCTTTCTTTTTAGGCTATGTTTGATAACTACTTAAAATTAAGGTAAAATTTAGAAATAATACAAGAGTAAAATACACGATTAAATTGGAGGGGCTAAATATTTAGGCTCTAACAAGTTAAGTACACCTGGCATATATGGAGAACATATTTAGAGTATAGAGGAGTTCTAAAATTTCCATGCTTATGTTAATACATTTATTAATTTCATTTATCTAGAAAAATTTGGGAAGGGAAACTGAACACAAATGAACGGTTTCTTGAACAATGATTGCACAATAGTTTTAGTTACAAACTAATCTCTTCAGCTGATAAAAAATTGACACGAAAATATTTGAATAACAGATAATCTCCAGCCACAAATAATGAAATATTGAAAAATATAAGAGATGAAAAGGGCCATACCTGTAAGGGCTCATTCTCATCAGAGGTACCAAGCATTTCATTCACTAAAATCTGACGTTCTTCAGGAGACCCGAAAGCCAAGCACTTCTCAATGACATTAGAAGCAAATTTTTGCTGGCTCATCTTAACAATTTGTCCAGCAAGCTTGCCGATAACAACAGCTCGCTCATGTGGTTTACCATGTTCGAGGATGTGCTACCAAAGAAAAGTACGGTATGGAAATAGCAACCGGGTTAGTAAAAAAAATGTAGCACAAGTAATAACTAGCAAAACAAAAAGCAAGCAATCTTAATTCTCTAAATCCAATCTGTTGATGATTGCAGCTAAAATATCAAGAGAACGAGATGAAACCTAAAAATTTAATCAAATTATCACACAGGTATCTGTTGATGATTCTCAACTATTTACGAGTATCAACAAGTCAACCACGTCCATGACCATAAGACTACAGTTATGTCACTCACTAATGAAACCTCTATATAATAACTCAGACAAAAAAAAGTGAAATTGGAATAATAGCTGCAAGCAAGTGGCAGAATATATAATTGAAGAAATGTCTAATCATTAGAATCATATCCTTTAGGGGCATGGGGAAGTGAAGTTAATCAACCAGTAATTGTGATGGCAGCAGATAGAGAATGTGTGAACATGTGGATGATAAAGTAATTGTCAATAATTGGAAGCTACTTGAAGTAATGCCAGTACATATCATTGGTTCAAATCAGAAGGTACCGAGGTGTGTTAATTCTATATCAATGAGCTATAGAGGTTTGCTGTCCAAAATGTTTCATTGCAGGGAGTTTATTTTATTACATAGGTGTTGTGCTTCATCACATTTCGTTTTCATTGATTGATGTATGTATTTTAGTCAATTCAAAGTATTAAGGTGAAAGATGGTATATTGTAAAGACGGTGTGATTTTGAGCATCCCCGACACTCTATTTTAATTTTAAAAAACCTTTTGCTGATAAAACAAAAAAGGGTACTTAACAGTGTCTATTCATATAATTTTGGGAATTATAGCAGGCACAAGATATGGCCCAAGGTATGTGACGTTGCAACATCAAATGATCTGATCCTAAAGAAAAACCACATGAACAGAGTATAAACAATGTGCATTATATCTAAAACACTATTTGCTGGCAAATAAGGGAGGTATCATTAGCATATGTCCAACAATTATGTTAGAAGATTACTGATCCAGACTGCAGTGTTTCATTCTTACCAAGGATGATCCAAAAATGGCCAAGAGCCTAAGACTAAGACGGAAGTAGAAAGTGTTGTTTGTAAAAAGACAAGCATGAACTGGATCTCTACTAAAATGGTCTAAGAGTCAAGAGAAAGCCAGATTCATGAAACTATACTATACTGCACATTACGAGTGCAGAAGTATAAGTGCACAATTGTCGAAGCATCAAACATGAACCAAAGTGCTAATGTACATTACCTATCGATGCCATCGACCATGTAAAATAAACTCATATGAAAATATTACATACCTGAATAACATAATTTCCATATTGATCCTGTGCTAAAGTGCAGACAGATTGCATGATTTCATCCATGATAATTTCTTGAGTATTTAGATCATCACAATGTTCTAGAACCCTCTGTTAGGATCCATGTAAACTGTTAATTGTAAAATAAAATGCTAAAACAAATGCAGCTCATACTGCGTTAATAGAAGGTAAACAACATGTCCGATGGGCTAACCTGAATAACTCTGCACCCATAAGGATGAGTAGAAAGTGCAACAACTTGCCCGTAAAAAGATGATACGATAAACTGAATTCTATCTTGAGGGACACACTCTATACACTTCTGAATAACATGGTTTCCATTTTGGTCACGTACGCATTTCATTATTGCACCACTCAGCTCCGACACCATTTGGCTCTGCTGATCAACACCAACCACCTCCAAGGCCTGTCAATTAATTTAACAAAAGAGTTGAAATAGTGCGTTCATTTTACTACTTATCAATATTACCACAAATCAAATAAGAACTAAATCCATTAAATCCTAATGATTACAGACTTAAGGATGGCTAAACCTTATATGTTTTACAGACACCACTATGAAATCACAACAAACTTCAGTACTGCAGAAAGTGTAAAGCAATACACAAGAATATCTCCAGTATTGAGTATTCCATTATTTACTTTGTATTAATCAACCATGAATCCGTTTAAAAAACGAACTGAGCAAAATAATGATGTTTGATTTATAAAAAAGAGGTCACCTTTACCTACAAACAGAGGAACTGAGTTTTGACAAGGAAAAACAGACCATCTTATAGAAAAATTGAAGATACCAGATTTTAAGAGTTAGGTGTGAGTTGACAGATAGGGAACTATATGAGAATATAAAGCTTGAAATGCACCTTCTGAATCACTCTGCAACCGTACATTTGCAGACTAAGAGGTAAAACATGACCTGTAAGTTGGTTGGCCAATTCCTTTCTTTGACTATCTGTACCGTGCTCAAAAAACTGTAACATTGCAATGTCAAGTGTGAAATTTTAACTAACCACACAAAAAGCACATATTTATAACACTACTCTCAGCATATAGTTAAAAAAAGCTAAATATACTTTCTGTATGACATAATTGCCAAAGACATCAGTCATCAAAGCACGGGCATGAGGAATGATCTCAGGAAATATCTTGGTCTTCTCTTCTACTGAAGCTGTTTCTAATTTCTGCTGAATAAAGCGGCTACCATACTGATCAGTACTGCATTATATCACAGATTATCAATTCAGACTTCCAGATCCATGCCACTAGAAATAACGGAGGAGGTACAAAATCATACCTGAACTGTACCACATGATCAGTGATATCTGAAAGTTCAAAAGGTTTGGCTTTGTTGTTCTTGAATTCATCCAACAAAGATGAAGCGAACCTAGTCTCCATGTTATTGCCAATATCAGCATGCCATGAGTTGCCAGAACCTCCCATAGAGCTTCTCATCATAGAGTTTATGTGCGCGATACGTTCATTCTCAAACAGTGGATTTCCAGATCCAAGAGAAGGAAGTGAGGAATTTGCTATCTGCTTTCCTGAATGTGGCATTCCAAGATCATATGGTTGACTCCCAAATGATCCTTGATTAAGAAGCCCAGATTTGCTCAGAAGTGGGAGTTCATACTGTTGCTTTTGTTGAATAAGAAGTGTCTCAAGATATGCTTTACGAATTGCCTCTCTGTCTCCATGTTGTGAAGCATCAGAGAAATTTCTCATTTGAAAAGGATCACCAGAACTACTCATCCCATGCATGGAGTAATCAGAACTTTGCTGCAAGTATTGGATGATGCGTGGATCCAGAGTTGCGGAATTCATTTCAGAACCCACTTGATTTACTAGTGTATCTAAATTTTGTCCATCTCTGCGACCCCTCAAGGCTGGAATCAAATAAATGAACAGTTAGATCCAACAAATGGCATTAAACTTCACTGAGCTTAAATTAATTCACTAAAAAACACATTAACACACGCACAGGGAGAGAGAGAGAGAGAGAGAGAGAGAGAGAGACCTGTCTCAAGATGATTATTGTACACATTGTTCAATTTAGTGTTTGCAGGATATGGACCAGGAACTTGGCCAGCGAAGTCAATACTTGGCAAACTTGTTACGTTTCCAGTAGAATGCACATTTGCACGGAGATTAGCAAAAGAAGCAGTTTTTTTCATTAGATTAACTCGCTCATTCAAACTAAATGTGTTAAGGTCTGTTGCAAGCTCATTATGTTTGGGCAAATTAACATTGTTCGGTGTGTTTAACAGCACATTAGCATGATTATCAACTTCCATCTGCAGTTTAGATTTCAAAAAGTTATCTTGTTCTGCACGTCTAGCACCAGATAAATTTAACCCTGACACCATATCAGCAAGATCTGTCATACTGGAAGGGTGACCACTGTGATTAACCAAGCCAATCCCACTTTTCTCAGCAGAGAACACTTTGCTACCCATTTGAGGAACTGCAGATCCAACAGGTCTCCCAATAGCATGCGAGTCAGGGGTCGTCGACCTTGACAGAGAAGAACCCACAGCAGATGAAAAACTGTGAGAGTTTACACCGTGGTTCTGAAGTCCAATCAAACCTGGGGTAGAGGCTGATGAACGCAACCCCTCCAAGGACTCACGATCAACAATGCCAGTTGAATCCCTGATATCACCAAATGCATTGTGACTTGCTGGACGTGACATAGTGCTAGTCAAAGCAGGTTGATCAAATCCATCCTGCTAAAACGTTTAGTTCAGCTATAGGTGTCATAAAATTCCAATGATAAAACAAGACAAGAAATTAATAGGACATGATGCTTTGTTAATTTATTTGCTTTAAATTATGAAAGCGAAAAAACGTTTTTGATCTTATTGGATGGTTATGATTATCATTGGAGATCAAAGTATACAGATGAAAAATCAAGACCACAACAGAAGCAATCAGGATATAAATGAATACCTGAAGAATGTCCGAATAACCCGTCCTCCTTGCACCAAGACCAGTTCCTGACATTCTTGTCATACCATCCGTATGTCTATCGAGTAACTGAGGTGAACTCTGCCTAGAGAGATTACGTCCACTGGCTTTCCTCATTTCCATCAAATCATTTTCTGCCTGTTGTACTGAAAATCCCGGTTGCACCGAAAATAGTGATGAACTATTACCATTTGGGGTCACATTCTTCCTCCAGTCCCCAAATCCTTCATTTGAAGAAGAACCACCAACTTGAAACCTTTGTGCAACCCGCCAATCTTCTTTTGACAACAACGGTGGAGGCAACCTAGGATTAATACTCTCATGTGAGTAATAATATGAAAGATAAGCCGGATGTGATCGAATCTCATCTTCAGTCAAAATCCCATTATTATTACTCCTCCCACTACTATTAGCTGCGTAATCAAAATTCCTCAAACTACCAAAAGCACTTAACGACCCCTCAACTGTTGGAGGCGCACTTCCACTCCTATAAATATCATAACCACGTTCTCGATTGATAAACTGCTGATTCTGCTGCTCTTGCAGTATCATTTCCAGCTCACTCTGCAACGTGTCAATAGGCCTATTCGGCAAATCCAACATTGCCACATCCACCTTACTCCCACTGGCCATCTCCAACTCCAAACTCGAAGTCACCTAAAGAATGCCACCATAAACACTACAACACCCCATTAAAGTTACACAAACAAAAAAAAAAACAATTTTTTAATAAAAAATAAAAAAACCAATTTTACATTTTCATTGAAAAATAAAGTTACCCAACACCTCAATCTACTTTCTAATTACCATGAAACCAAACAAAACATGAGAAAACAATGATCATGGTTAATTTTTTTTCACTATATAATTCACCTAAAATTAAGGACAATAATTACATCAAACATAATTTCTACTATTCTATTTAATTAATTTACCCATAAAGTATAAATCAATGCAGAAATTCCAATTATAAGGTAAAAAAAATAATTAAAATTATACCTTATAGACTCCCTTCAAAGCTGAAAAGGAACCTTGACATCAATAAAACAAAATCCGAAATCCGATCCTATCTGAAACGGAGATAGAGAAATTCGTTATCAACAATTAGCGCGAAAATCACACATAGATTTTGCACATTTCTTCATAATTAACGTAATAATTAAAAAAATATGAATAAATAAATCCAGATTTTATTTTATTTTTTATAGATTATTATATTATATAAGAAATTGTTGCAGGTAGAGATTTCCATTAAAGAAAAAAGAAGAATTAAAGTTACCGTTTTGAGGAAGCTGAAAATCGTTGGTTTTCTGTTCCGAATCAGAAATAGAACAATTTTCTGAAAAGGGATTTTTTTTTTGCAGAGAGATGTTCTTTGGGTCTGGAAATTGGGCCTTTCCTTTTAATGGGCTTTTCCTCTTTCGGTCTCATATTATCCAAACGAAAATTGCTATTTACGCCCCTTTGGTTGCTATCAGGCCCCCCTAAAATCCCAAAATACCCCTAAATTACCGTTGAAAAATTATCGTCACTTGTGTAACGAACACAGCTACCAGATCAAAGTATAAAATACATAAAAAATAAACCGACAGAAGTAATTCTTACCTTTGATATTGCTTCAAATCAGTAGGTAGCTTTTTTGAGTAAATCAAAGTGGAGATCAAGCCTTCCTACCTCAAAAATCGCCCTAGATCTATTTTTTGGTGTTAAATGGTAAAGTAGAATATGATAGGATAGGTATCTATTCTGTCATCTATATCAGCTGATTTCGTCACCTAGAAGACGAAAACCAGCGTGTTCGTTGAGTGGAAGAAGAAACACAATTTCGTCAACCACGAGGCGAAATATTGTGCTTTTTGGCAAACCAGGCGTGGCTAACCTGCCCATTTGAAAACTTTTCATAGTTTCGTCACCTGCGAGACGAAACTGTTTTCCATCATTTTTTCAAAAATGAAATGGCTTAATAGGGGTATTTTTGTCAGTTCGGGGGGCCTGTGAGCAATTACGAGGGGCGTAAATAGCAATTTTCTATCCAAACCAATCATATCTTAATAGATTCAGTTAGATTTTTGGCATTTTTTTAAAAATGAATTCGAACCAAACTAAACTGATGATATATGATTTATATTCTTTTAGTTTGATCGGTTTTCATAAAAATAATGAATTGGTCCAAGTGGTCCTTAATTCATTTAAGCATGTGGTCAAAGTTCGATTTATGCCTCATACTTATGGAGAAAATTTAGTTAGGAGGGAAGAATCCACCTCCTATTAAATCGAGAACCAAGAGCCAAATCAATCCAATTCGGTTTGATTTTTCTATTTCATTGGTTTTGTGCGAACCATTTACACCCCCTCTCATCAAATATGGCGTAAAGTATTCTTCTTTGTGTGTGTTTTTAAAATATAATATGTAAAATATAGAAAATAAAAAGTAAGAGAGATAGAAATAAACATATTCGTATTATATACAATATTAATACTGTTCAAATAATAACATTGGTTTGTACATCAACAATACCTTCAATATTTTGCCCAAATAATGTCTTCAAAATATTACATGACAATAGAAAATTTGGCTAAGAACAACAAATATGTGCTTTGGACCTCTCTAAGAGACCATACATGCTTGGTGGACATCATACATCAATTTGATAGTATTGGCATTATCATGGTCTCAATCTTTCAATTTTAGTTGTATTCTTTTGGACTTTACCAATATTTGTATTATATCATTAAATATCTAAAATATTTCTCTTCACCACTTATCCTTTCAAAATATGTAGGACCTTTCACAAAATAAAATGTAGGCCCTAGCAATGTTTTAGTTAGATATGTCATAGGTTTTTAATCCACATAGTACATTGCACTTTCTTCCTTCATAATTTCTTCACTTAGTTTTAACTTGGGACACTCATTTTTTTTTGTACTTTTCACTCCATTCACAATCCAAGATTATTATTGCATTACTTTTTATATAACTAATGTCTAATATTTGAATCACAATTATTTGTGTTTGTACATATCATTTACCATTGTTGCATGATATGGTCATGTAGATTCTTTATCAAGAAATGCAATACACATTTTCAACTAAAATAAAATACTCTTTAATAAATTCATTTGAACGGTTCTTACAAACTCAACAAAATGTTTCTCAACATAATCTATATTACCAATACTTCAAACCTGAGCAAAACTTTTTATGATATGCTAACAACAAATAATAGTAACATAATGGTGAAGCCACAATAAGCAAAAAATTGACTCAAAATTGGGATGTGAAATCAAAACATATAGATGAATTTTAAAAATGGTAGATACTAGCAAACAAATCTCATCTTCCATGATTTATGCCACAAAACTTCATCCACTCAAACTCTTAACAATCTCGGCGAGGGCTGAGTACGTTCCAACCGAAGAACACACAACTCCTACTATAATAATTCCGGTGCAAAGTCCTGCCTGTAGACATGAAATGAATGTAGCATCACGTCACACTTTAATTCATAAAAGCTATGACAAAGCTTGTGAGGGGTGTATTAGTCAAAGTGTCGTACCTGTAATCGCGTTACCTTGCCCCGCAAGATTCTTAGGTAACAAACACATGGTAATATCAAAGTCTGTATATACAAGGTTGTGATATATTAATTAATAAAACGCTGCGATCAATAACTCAAGGAGAAATATCAGAAAAAAAATGAAGGGAACTTACTACAAGCATTGTAAGTAAAGATCCAATTAAGGACATCACCAAACCTACAAAGAATAATTAAACATGTTATTTCCATAGCATAGTGCAAATGATTGATTAATTATCTTAATTATATCATGCAGTTGATTGATTAAGACTCACCGAAAAAGGGAACTGAGAGACCAATAACAAGGGTAGAAAATACAAGGCCTGTTCTGATGAAAATGGAAAATAGAAAAGACTTTGCATGGTTTGCAGGTATCAACTCTTCGAGACTCATTGCCACCGGAGATATAGTCAATGCATACGTAAAAATGCTAGTTAAGAAAAACCATCTTTCATCATCTGCAGTGTAAGAATTCTCTATGAAGAGAATGCAAGACAAATTACATGTCATAAAATCTTATTCCAAATATTGAAAACTTGAAGTGATTTTTTAGGATGTTTAAATGAATCGAATATTCGCCTCTTTTATACTTCATAAATGCGGCTAAAATAAAAAGGTATCAATTCAGTTTGGAAACAAAATCTTTAATTAAGATGAATAATTTTTTTCCATCTCTATGTATGCATATAAAGGATATTTGGTAAATGGATTAACCACCTGCAAAAATAAAAGTAGCAGAAAATAATGTTAGCAATTTATAGCGGTTGAAAGCACATCAATAATATGTTAATATTGAATTAATCTAAATAATATATGAGTAATAATTGGACCAAAAACAACAAAACTCAATGAACCACACTAAGAAAAGGAAAAGTATAAATGACAATTCTAAATTTCTAATCAAGCCTGATTGATATAGAATAAACTATCAATTTATTCCCTAAAGTATCAATTTCTCTCCAAATTAGTTTCCTAAGTATATAAAAATGATTAGTTTCTTAAGTATTAGTGTCTACTGAGAAAATAGCCGCAATAGAATGTAGAATTGCTATACCGTAGTCCAGACAGCAATCTTGGTTGCAACCAAGTCTTGCGGCAGGTTAAGAGTGAATTGAGAGAGAGTATCGTCTCCAAACATTTTGTATCCCATAAAAGCACCGCCAGCATATAGTAAGGTACAAACTCCGAAACTACACGAAAATCATACATTGTATTAGATAGATACAGAAAATTCCCTTTGAATTATAAACCATGGCTAAAATTAATGTTTGGTTTACCATGCTACTAGTACTGCAGGGAATTGGTTTGGATTTGCCATGGAAGTATAAATATTTGGGAACACGGCATGTCCAGAATAACAGTAACCGTAAAGACCAATAGCTACAGGAAGAGTTGCAAGATTGAGTGTTGTCCCTGAGCGTTGAAAGCCAACATCTTCTACACCGATCCATAACAAGCACAGAACCACTAAAACTGATGCGATAACTCCACCAGCTATAATAAACATGGTGAATTGATGGTTATAATAAGCTCAAATATGAACCAAAGTATTAAGTCATTAATTGCACAAAAAGAAGTGTTACCTGAGATATAACTAAGAATGCTTAGGTCACGGAGCATAACTGTAGGAAGAACTGCCAAGGCAGCAACTATAGCAAAGAGCGTTTGTGGACTCAACTCAATTCCACCTAAATTTAAGTATGCGTTTGGAAACAAGGACGCCAAATTGTCTCCCTCCAAAATTATATATTCTATGCAACAGCCCTACATGACAACATAGTTGTAATGAACAAAACTTATGATCAAACGTATCTTAAACGTTAATCAATTCTAATTTTAACTAGCGGAAAATTTAGGAGTGAAACATAGGAAAAGGTATCATGATGGATCACTATCTATCTTCTGCTAATTGAGCGAAGGTAGACGTACTTACATATAATTCGACGTACAATACTATCTGCATCCACAAATAAGGGAAAATCAGAGGAAATTGATATTAGACACCAATGCAAATCAACAAAAACATGCAAGGATAAAGGAAAAGATCACAAGATTATATAGATGAGCATAACGACTTACTGAAATAGCGATACGTCCGGTAGTACCAAAAGCAGCTTGGCCAATGTCAGGGTATGTTTCAAGGCCAGGTTCACTGTCCAAACAAGAACGCAAGAGCAATCCGGTATAAAAGGAAATGATTCCGAAAATAAACAAAATGGAAAGTCCAACCCATCCACCTTCTTTAGCAGCATAAGGAGTTGAAAGGATTCCTACTCCACAAAGAACATTTATGCCTGCAAAATCGAAAATTAGATCAAGGCATACACAAATTAGTGATTTTTAGTGCATTGTTTAGTTGTCAAGTATGTTATGTCAATACACAAATGCAAATATTCTCAAATCAAATCAACATATCTAGAAGAATAATGATAAGCAGGAAAGGGCAAGCCAAGTTTCAATTACTAACCATTAAGCACGGCCTGTCCGTAAGAGCAGTGTCGAGAAGGAACTTCATGACAAACCTTGGATTCTTTCTTAAGCAAAGAAGACCTTCTAGAAAGGGGAGGAAGCAAGGCGTGAGAGCTGCGTTTGTGTGGCGGCTCATCTTCTACTGTCTGTATCAGAGGTTTTGTAACCGAAGGAAGAGTTTCCGGAGTGTGCCTCCTTGTTAAAGATGTAGAAAGGAAGGAACTACTTAATCTTGACAATGAAGAAGTTCCTAGAAATCCAATATTTGGTGATGGTACACTACTGTATAGATCAATAGATTGCCTGCAATATCAAATTGCAATAACACAACATAAGTATTCAGTTGATAGATATTCACACTTTTTGGCTCAACTTCTTCAATTAAGGTCAAATTGTTCGAGAAAATCTGAGTTGAATCTTGACTGGAACAATCTTTGACCCGTATCTCTCGATCAAACTCTGAATTACCATGACCCATTTTCCACAGAGATAAGACCAAAAAAAAATGTATACTCTATTCTCATCATTATCTGAAAGACTGAAACTAATGAGAAAAATTCATAAAGGAATTTGACATGAATCACATCCACCCAAAAAAGTAAAACCACTTTCCAAAGGATTATATCAGAAAGTGAAAAAGAAAAAAGGGAAAATTAACAATTCTTTGCAGAAATTCCAAAGATTCCCTTTTACACTTGCAGAAACCAAAAAACAAAAGGGCACGTGAAGTGACAGATACAAGCACAAATTATCTACTGATTCAATGTTTGGTATCACAGGGGATATGTCAGAATCACAACGATCCACCGTGATTTTTCAAAAGCTATGCTCTGTAGTTTCTTTGAAATCACGGTTAATCACAGTGAGTCACTGTGATTCTGATGTGCTCACCGTGATACCAAACATAGGCGAAATTGAAACAAGGGGAAGAAAAAGGAGTTAAACCTGTAACTTTGAGGCCATGAAGGGTTGTAAGAACTTTGTATCCTTTGTGGTGGATTTTCATTGGAGTAATTTGAAGAATCAGAATCATTTCCATCATCACCATTGTTAAAATCCTTATCATCTTCTTCATCACTTTCAATAATAAAACTGTTCTCTGAAACTACTGAGTTATTCATCTTCACTTCCTCTTCAATTCAACAACAACAATTCACCTTCACATAAATGACCAACAATTACTAAACAGAAAAAAAAAATAAAAAAAAATCATCACATAACAGAAGAAAAATTGAAGTAAAAATTGAAGCTAATTTATTTATCCACTGAAAAACCGGATCTGAAATATCCAAAATGCAAACTGCATGGTTTAAATTATCAACATAACACTTCATGCATTTTTTGAAGAAAAGAAGAAAAAACACAGAATTAAGAATGAGAAATTTGTTCATAAGATGAATGACACTTGTTGTGGTTTTTGTATAGAAAAGAAAATAAGAAGACAGAGAAGAGAGATAAACATCTGAAGTACTACGTACTTTACTTTGTTTAGCGCACACTCTGTCTCTCTAGACACTGATGGTTCTTCTTTATACAGATTTTCCACTGTCTTTCTCTGTTTTACTTTCTGTCTTAAGGAACAAATAACGTGAACATTCACGAACACAGAACTATACTGATTTAGTAGATAATTACTCTGTCAGTTTCAAATTAAACGTAGTTAATGCTTTTTATTTTGTTTTAATCACCTATTCTTATGGGAACCAAACCAGATAATTCGAAATTCAGTCCAAAAAAAATATTAATAATAAATTGTTTTTAGGATTTAAATGTGAGTTTAAATGACCCGCATTATTAGTGTAAATTAATTTTACTCTGAAAATAAATGGTTCAACATTTCCTGTCTGATTAAGAAAGTGGAGTTAAGCTAGGTAACATGACAGTAAATATAATTGTGATTGATTGACTATGTAAAATTATTTCACACATTTAGGGTATATATTCCTTTTTTTTTTCTTTAAGCTTAGATTAAAAAAATAATCACTACCAATATCTGGTTCAATGGACCGCCTAATCTGATTCAGTGGTCAATTCTGACATCAAGTGGTTACAGTCATTTCCCGATCACAGTTACAGAATATCTAATTGTGATTCTCTTTATCAAATTCAAATATCAATCACTACTTCTTCAAAAAATTATCAATCACTACTGGACCAACGAACTATCCATTAGATTCATAACCATTTGTACTATGGTTTTTATGTGTATATTAAAAAATGCAATAACTTTACCAAAAACAATGCAATAAATATAAAGAACATAAATTATAATTTTGTCAAATAATTCTAAGTTTAATATTCATTTTGATCTCTTATAAATTTCTAATTATCTAATTCAATCTCTAACAAAAAACTAATAATTTTAATTCGTAACAATTTTTTATTAGGGGTTCTAATAATTGAGATTCGGTCGTGATATAAATAAAATAAAATTTGATTAAAAATTATTTCTATTAAGAATTAAATTTGAATTCTTCTAAACAATTCATTATAAGAAAAACTTTACTTTTTTTTGTTTGACAAATATTATAAAAGAAATTTATTAACCACTTGAGTCCAAAGGTGAATTGATAATTAATTTAGTTGATGTTGAAATTTTTTGTTAGTACATGTATATTTTTGGTGCTAGTTCATGTTAATACACGCATTTGAACTATCTATAATTTTGGCTTGAATTGGATTGAGCATGTGTCGCACGGGTATTGGGCAGTTTGTCTTTGGTACCACAGGTGACTAACGTAATCATAGCCGTACATTATATATTTATGGCGTGTGATATACATTTTGAAATAGTTGGATAATTTTAGATAGCTATAGCTTTTGCATATGCTGGCATGGGGACCCTTTTTTGTTTCTAGTCATAGGTGGATGTGTAAATTAAGCATTTATGATTTTTAAATTATTTGGCATCGCTAGTTAAATTAGTTGATTTTATAAGATTTGTATTTTGTTGTGTTTGTACTTTGTCTGTGTGTGTAAATAAAGTATACAAATTGTCAATTTTTATTATTGTTAATTAATAGTTTAATGTGTGAAGATAAGGCTTACTTGAGAGTGTGATGATATCCGAATTCAAGTGTTTCAACCTTTGCGTAAAAAAAAAGTGTTTCAACCTTAAAAATAAGTATGCATACAAGGTCAATGTCCACAATCAAATACTTTCTCCGTTACAAATTATTATAAGTAAAAATTGATAAAATAATGTTGATACATTTCATTCAAAATTTTAAACCAAATACACCAATTTAGGGAGCATGCAGTTCATTGTCAAGAGTTTCCAGACTTCAAATACAGACATGACCTTGTTTGGGATTTCTTTTTTGATGTTTTTAAACGTGCAGAAGTATCTGTGAAGAAAGAGACGCATGTGAACTTCTTGACTGATCCGCTAGAAGGGAGATTTACATTGAGGCCAGCTGATGTTTTGGTGTGCGGCTGGGTAGGAGGGAAACATGCATGTGTGGATTTGATTGGAGTTTCTCCCCTTGTGGGATTGACGACTGATGATTTTACTATAGGATTAACGACCCTCAAAGCTGTTTCAAGTAAAGTTGTCAAACATGAGAGAGTGTGTTCTGAAAATCAACATGTGTTTATACCTTTTGGATTTGACACTTTTGATTTTCTAGCACCCGGGGGCCGTTGATATTTTAAAAAGAGTTCAAAGAGTCATGCATAGTAATGTGGTGTCTCATAGGTCCCAAAATGTTATATTTAAAAGGATTGAGTTTGTCATCCAAAAAAGGTTAGCGGCATAGTTTGTTGTCTGTTTACCTTTCATTAAAATGTAATTATCTTACATTTATATAATTATCAATTATATATCATTTTTGATCAATTTTATTGGACTATTTTGTTCAAGGTTGTCAGAACTGGACCTGCATCCGGTCCGAGTCAGCCGCAAAATCGGTCTGCGCATGAACTGGTCGTTGAACCGAAAAATCGGCCGAAAACCGAAAAAAACCGGCGGTTCAAAACCTGAACCGGTTTATGAACCGGTTTAAAAAAATACTTATTTTTTTAATTGAAAAAATTAAAAAAAAAAATCCACAAATTAACTGTGGTCAATCTCATACCACTATAAGTCACATTAAATGACGACCAATCAAGTGAGAGACTTCAAATGCACTAAGAAACATCGTAACAAAGGCTTATTTATAACCAAGTGGGAGACTTCAAGTATAAGATTTCTCCAATGTGGGACTTCACATAGTAGTTTATATACAAAAACACTCTATTTTATTTACAAAACACATTTAACTTTATTTTTTATTAATAATTTGTAATGAGATTAAAAAAGGCATATTTATTTTATTTTATTTTATAAATCATACTTAAATTTATATTTATTGTAAATTACCAACAAATTTAAAATAAATATAAAGAACAAAGCAACCAACTTTCTCAATAACTATTTTTTTTAATTTAAATTATACAATTATAAGCTTTTATATGAACTTTAATTTTTAATAGTGTAAAATTATATATATTGTCTAACTTTTAGTTTATTATTATTATTATTATATATTATTTAAAATTTAAAAATTATATATATTTAATTAAAAACGGTCCGACCCCGGTCCAACCTCGGTCCGACCATTGAACCTTGAACCGGTAAACTCACCGGTTCGATGACCGGTCCGGTTCTCAGAACCTTATTTTGTTTGTGATTTGAGATAGAAGAAATGCTCATTTTGCGTTAAAAAAGAAAAAAAATATGATGGCTTGGGATATTCTATTTGTTTTTAGAATCAACTATATTAGATATCAAAAAAAAAAAAAAGAATCAACTATATTAAAGAGTAGTGATTAGTGATATACAAATTAACTTTGATCAATTATTGGAGTGGCTGATTTATTTATGGAGTAGTGATTGCTCCTTTAAGGGTCAAGGGGGAGGAAGGTAGAATAATTGAGCACCAAGTAAGTAATAACAAACACCAATTTACATTTTTTTTTTCACCACTAGTTTAATCTAGTTTAGCAGTTTAATTTAGTTTGGGTCAATTTTGACATCAAGTGGTTTTATAGTCCTCTTCTGATCGCAATTGTGGGGAATCGACTATAGTACTCAATATCAAATTTAGCATCAATCACCACTGAACCAATTAACAATTGGTACATAAATTCATATTTTGATAACGGCGAATGTTGGATCAATTTCAATATAGATTTCAATTTTTTTTTTTTACTCCAATATAGATTTCGATATTTGTTTTTTAAGTTTAAATGCAAAATATCAAACTTTAAATGTGAACTGTCCAATTTTAATTTAAAAATAAAAAATAAAATATCAACGGAAACTACATCTTATCACCTACAAAACAAAGAAATCATGGCCAAAATGAAGGGCAAAGGGCAAGAAGAGTAATCAGTTCATCAATAACACACGATGTCTATGTCTAGTTGGATTACAAACTCAGTTGTACTATATTTAATTTTAAATTTTTCATTGAGATCGAACAAATAGGAAATTAATGTTCCTTAATTGCTAAATATGGAACATCTTGTACCAAAAAAAAAACTATGGAACATCTTATTTTCTACTCAAAAAATATTTTTTCTACAGAACTGTCTTTATTGTATTTCATTACATTAGTAGTTCTATCATAGAAGATACTTTAGAATATTCCCTTTTGTAATATGCAAATGGACAATATGTTTCTAATGAATGTAGACATTCACAAAAATTTACATGATGTAGTGATGTACTATTTTATGTTTATCCACCAAAAAATAATTAAATTATATTGTGCTTAATTATTTTAAAAATTCTGCAAGTGTGCAATGTTAACAAATAATTTGTATAATAATACAAATCAAATGTTGTACACTTGTACGTGATTAGTGTAATGGAGTGTTGTTGCTTTGTTGGATGAATGAATTGGAAAGGAAAACTGTTGTGGACTTGTGGATACACAAAAATACTCCCACATCGCTTGGTACTCGAGACAAATGGTAGTTTATATACAACACCCATACCTTTCAAACCAACCGAAGCGTCTTTTATACAAATGACAAAACCGTGATGGGTTAACCGCAAAGCGGACAATCTCTCGGAGATGTGAATTTAAGGTCGAATTTAAAGAGAAACAAAAACAAAAAAGTGAGCACTGGCAAGACAATGCACATGTGGTTTTGTTGTGAAACGGCGTTTCGAACTTGAAGTACGATGTTAACGTATACTATATATCATTGTCGTTATTGATAAGAAGAACAACGCTGAAATCATTATGTGTCACAGTATTGCAAGTGTATAATACTTAATCATGCCATCTACGTTACCATGTATTTCACCACATGTTTTATTTGTTTTTTATAAAGAAATTTTAGGAAGAGAGATGATGGTTTCAATTTTTATTTATTTTTCAGATAATTTAGTGATTAAAATTTTACTTAAAATAAATAAGTGAATGTATATCAGGATTCGAATATGATCTTTGTAGTCTTATACCTAGCAAAATCAATCTTTATTGTTTTCTTATTTTTAATATTAATCTCACTTTAATTCCTCGTTTATCTCCTTTAAGGGTACAATTTTTTCTTATTTTTAAAAAGTCATTAATTAATATTGTTAGTTTCTATAGTTTATCTCCTATCAAAATTATCCACCATATAACACTATACTGGATAATTTTTTGTTCGACCAAAGCAAATTTTAAAAGTGTGTTTGGATTTGTGATTTAATGTAATTTTTGAAGGAATATACAAAAATATTTTCAAAGTTAACACAGCAAAATTTAAATTATTTTGAAAAATTTCATTACCTTACAATAGAATTTGTCTTCCTCTCAATATAAATTTTGCAAGTTTTGGAGCATTGCACTTTTTTTTTCCTTTAGATTTTACATACAAGATTTGTAATGAGTCAATCAATTGTAATTTTTTAGCTCCCACTTAAATTTCAGTCTAGTCCCCCAAATTTTATATTTTTTATTCACTTTTATAATATTTGTGTGCTGATTCATTTTTAAAATTAAATAAAAATATCAACCTAATTGGGACGTTTTTGTTTAGTTACTTTTATTTTAAAGAAAAATTACCCTCACAAATTCTCTCATCTAAAGATACTCTAAAACAATTAGTCTTTTATAACAATAAGGATCGAACAAAGAGAACTACAGAACAATTAACTTAAGATAGTAATAATCCCATAACATTATCTAACATTAGCTTTTTTATTTTTATTTTTTTGGAATAAGCTTTTTATTTTTTTTATTTTTTTTTTGTTTTTACCACTTATTGGAGAAACAGAGAGAGTAATGAAAGGTTATTCATTGATTCTAATTCAGATTACAAAAGTTAATTACAAGATATGGAGAGTGATGTATTTATATACCACTGCTCTAATACTAATCCTTTCTAATCTATTGCCACGTCATCACATGGTTATCTCTATCTATTGATATACACTGATATCCCCCCTACAAACTTAAGGTGGGGACAGAAATGAAAACACCTTGAGTTTGCTTCTTATAGCTTCATAACAAGTAGGTGCTAGAGGCTTAGTAAGAGGGTCTGCGAGTTGAGCAGCAGCAGGCACATGTAAGACATGTAATTGTTTAGAGAGCACCTTTTCTCTTACAAAATGGAGATCTAATTCCATGTGTTTGGTCCTGGAGTGAAGAATTGGATTGTGAGATAAGGCAACAGCACTTAAATTGTCACAGAGAAGAGTAGGAGTGAGAAATGGAACATGTAACTCCTGGAGTAGTGACTGAATCCAAAGTAGATCAGTTGTAGTATTGGCCATACTTCTATACTCAGCTTCAGTACTAGATCTAGCTACAAGAGGCTGCTTTTTAGAGGACCATGACACAAGATTTGAGCCAAAATAGATGCAGGAACCAGAGACCGATCTTCTATCATCTTGGTCGGTAGCCCAATCAGCATCACTATAAGCGCGAAGAGAGAAAGGTGGACCTTGGAGGGAAGGCTGGATACACAGTCCATAGCTGATGGTGCCTTTGAGATATCGCAAAATTCGTTTTACAGCCTTCCAATGAGTGTCTAAAGGCTGAGACATAAACTGACAAACTTTATTAACACTGAAAGCAATGTCTGGTCTTGTTAGAGTAACATACTGCAAGGCTCCAACAATTGACCTATAAAGTGTAGGGTCAGATAATTTGTCTGAACCAAACCTGCTAAGTCTACAGTTTGCAGCCATAGGAGATCCAATGGGATTGGAGTCTTCCATCTTTGCCTTGGTAAGGAGATCTCTGACATACTTAGATTGATTGAGAAGCAGGGCACCATTAGTCAAATGATGTACTTCAATCCCTAAGAAGTAATCTAATTGACCAAGTTGCTTCAAGGCAAATTGCATATTAAGTTTGACAATCACATCTTGAACAAGGGCAGAGGATGAACCGGTGATGAGTATATCATCAACATAAATTAGAACATAGGTGCAAGCTCCTTTGTGACAATGCACCAGAAGAGACGGGTCACATTTACTCTTCATGAATCCAAGGTCAATTAATGCTTGAGTCAAGCGATCATACCAAGCCCGTGGTGCTTGTTTGAGACCATACAACGATTTATGCAGCTTACACACAAGACTCTTATCAGAAACTTCAAACCCAGCAGGCTGCCTCATATACACTTCCTCCTGCAGTACCCCATTGAGAAACGCATTGTTCACATCAATTTGTTGCATTGGCCATTTGTATGTGACTGCAAGAGTGAGAATTATCCTGACAGTGATTGGCTTGATAACAGGTGAAAACGTTTCAGTAAAGTCAAAGCCAGCTGTTTGTAAGAAGCCTTGTGCCACTAATCTTGCTTTGAGCTTGTTGACAGACCCATCAGGATTTTCCTTGACTCTAAAAATCCATTTACACCCAATTGCTCTTCTGTGAGATGGCAATGGTACAAGAGACCAGGTATGATTATCCATAAGGGCTTTATACTCAGCTTGCATAGCTGAAAACCACTGGGGATCAGACAAAGCATTCTTCACAGTTTTAGGCTCTGTAGTAGCAAGATAAACCTTAGGCTTAAGACTGCCTGTTTTGCCACGAGTGACCATAGGGTGATCATTGTGATCAGAGATCACTCTAGAGTCAGGGACAGGTCTGGAGTCAAAAGGTGAGGTTGTAATGGATGGTAAATTTGAAGGTGAAGAGGTAGGCTGAAGCATAGGCATAGGTGTGATATTATGTTGGTTAGAAGGAGATGAAGTTGTGACTTGCTGAGGTAGTATAGGGGTGGAGGGTGGGTTGTGTATTGGTGAATTGATATCTGAAGTGAGATCCTCAGATGAGGAAAAAATAAAATTTGAGGGAGATGAGTTAGGTGTGTTAATACCAGATTGTGGTGAGTTGAACATTGAAGGATAGGGAAATGTTAGTTCATGAAAAATCACATCTTTAGAAATAAAGACTCTACCATTTGCATCAAGGCACTTGTGACCCTTATGATGAGGAGAAACACCTAGATACACACAAGGACTAGATCTATGCTGAAATTTGTGTTTGTTATACGGCCTTAGGTGTGGAAAGCAGAGACAACCAAAGACCCTTAGAGTAGTGTAATCTGGTGGTGATTTGAAAAGAGCCAAATGAGGGGACTGAAATTGGGGCAAGGCACTAGAAGGGGTTTTATTGATCAGAAACACAGCTTGAGTGAAACAATGATCCCAATATTTTAAAGGGATTGAGGCATGAGTGAGCATGGTTAAGCCCATCTCAACTATCTGTCTGTGCTTGCGTTCAACAGTCCCATTTTGGTGGGAAGTATGTGGACAAGTGAGCCTGTGTACAATACCTAGACTGGATAGAAGAGAGGTGAATGGACGAAATTCACCCCCCCAATCAGACTGGATAGCTTTGATAGTGGTATTGAATTGTGTTTTTATTAAAGCTAAAAACAATTTAACTGCTTCTAAGGCATCTGATTTGGATTTGAGAAAGTATATCCAAGTATATTTGGTAAATGTATCCACAAAGGAGATATAGTAGTTATATCCTGCTGAAGAAACAAAAGGAGCAGGGCCCCACAAATCACAATGAACAACTTCAAATGGATGATGATAAACAGTAAGTGAACTAGGAGCATGCAATTTATGAGATTTTCCAATACAACAAGAAATGCAATTTTCATTAGAATAAGAGTTGGAAACAGGAATTTTACACAACTTCAGAACAGATTGAACAGCCTTAGAGTGTGCATGCCCTAATCTTAGGTGCCATTTGTGAAAATCACTATCAGTATTTGCACTATACAAGGCATTATTACAAGTGAAACTAGCAGGAATTTTATTGACATGTGATGGTGAAGCATCACCAACACTGTTGACAAACTGAAAAGGTTGAAATTGATAGAGTCCATCCTCACCAACATGGCCTTCAAGCAAGATTTGCCTAGAAGCCTGAGATTTCACAAAACACTTATAAGGATGGAATTCAAAAATGACATTATTATCTTTAGCAAATTTACTAACAGACAATAGATTTTTAGAAATGGTAGGCACATGTAACAGATCTTTGAGATTCAGTTTGACATTAGGAGATAATTTTGAATAAAAACTAGAGTGCCCTAAGGAAGAGATGGACACACCTTGGCCATTACCCATCATAACCCTCTCATTACCATTGTAAGGGCTACGTTGCATAAGGTTGTGAGGGTTGTAGGTGAGATGGTGTGAAGCACCAGAATCAGGGTACCAAGATGCTTCAGATTGTGTGTCAGGCACATAAGTGTCAGCAAACTGGGGTGGATAGTAAGGGAGGGCCAGATTGGCTGATGGATTCATGTAAGGATTGGTGTTTCTTGGTCTTGAAGGTCCTGCATTGAAACCTCTACCTTGACTAGGCATGTTAGGATTAGCATCATACCTGTACCAGCAGATGGTGGCATCATGATTTGGTTTAGAGCAAATCTGACACGATCCACCTTGTGATGAGGCATTGAACGCACCACGACCTCGACAACGACCTTTACCTTTACCCTTACCACGACCTTTGCCTCTTCCAGCAAAGTAATGTTCAGTACCAACTTCTGATGAGTCTTGCTCAGTGGAGTTTTCAGCTATCTTTGACTGAGTTTGAGCGATGTTTGCAGACACAGCAGGTGTAGCTAGCTCTTGACGAAACTTATCAAATTGTGCCTCCTGAAGGAGCAAAAGTGCTTCAAGATCCTCAACAGCAAACGTATCAGTCTTGCTATACATCATCATGACAAATGAGTTGAAATCCTCAGGCAATCCATCAAGAATCGCATCAATTTGCTCTTGTTCAGTGACATTATCACCAACAGCAATCAATGAGTTCACAAGAGACTTAATGCGTAGAAGATACTCACTAATAGATCTAGAAGCTTTCTTTGTGTTCTTCAGTTCGGAACGAAGTTGCCGCGCACGAGCTTTGAGAACAGAATTGAAGTACTTGTGGATCTTATCCCAAACCTGAAACGCGTGTTTGCATCCAAGTACACGCGGAAGAACACTATCTGAGAGTGTTGACAGGAGCCA
This sequence comes from Trifolium repens, assembly GCA_030408175.1. NCBI lineage: Eukaryota > Viridiplantae > Streptophyta > Magnoliopsida > Fabales > Fabaceae > Trifolium > Trifolium repens. The sequence goes on along the minus strand of CP125836.1, from coordinate 55,927,772 downwards.
AGTAAACAGCGATTGATCTTTGAAAATCCACTTACGATACTCCTCGGTGCTCTTGCCGTCAATACGATCTTCAACGGAGGCGTATTGCAACGGAATTTGAGGATTCAGAATGAAACGATGCAAATCATGTGCAGTGATGACACCTTCAACTTGTTGATTCCAGAGGAGGAAATTCTTCTCATCAAGCTTGATTGTGAGCGAGTGAGTGAGACCGGATTTGGTCGATTCCTTGCCAACAGAAGGGAAATCAGAAAGAGAATTGGTGAGATCTGGCACCGATGCATCAGAAGGAGTTGAAACAGCCATGGAAGAAGCTCGAGAGTGGTTAACAATGGCGGAAGCGGTTAGAAACCGTAACAGAATCGGTTAGAAATTGTAACAGAAAACGGTTAAGTTTTGAGGCTCTGTGATACCATATTGGAGAAACAGAGAGAGTAATGAAAGGTTATTCATTGATTCTAATTCGGATTACAAAAGTTAATTACAAGATATGGAGAGTGATGTATTTATATACCACTGCTCTAATACTAATCCTTTCTAATCTATTGCCACGTCATCACATGGTTATCTCTATCTATTGATATACACTGATACCACTAGTTTAATCTGGTTCGGGGGTTATTCTAGCATCAAGTAGTTTCAGCCCCTCCGATCGTAGTTGCGGGGATCGAACCGTGGTCCTCTCTATCAAGTTCAGCGCCAATTGAACTAACTACCGATTGGTTAAACTTTTTATTTTCGTTATATTGTAGATCTTGTTATTTCAAATTTTAATTGGTCTTGCAATTTGGCAACACACGCATCTAATAATGATTTGTGATAGCGCTGATTAATATAGGTGACATATCTGCCGGTTGTAATTAATCTCATCAAAATCATTTTCAAAGTTTTAAATAAATTACGTTGTCGATTCTCCACTTCCAGATCTGATGAAACACGTGGTTTGGTGATGTTGCACATGTACTACTCCAAGTCCCTCTGTATTTATTTATGGAAAATGATGTTTGGTGCGACAATTAATTCGCGGGGATCACACGAACGCATTTATTTATTTACCAAAAAGAAACAATATGTGTTCCAACAACTGCTCCACAGTATGCTTTATGGTGTTTATGAAATTGAGATTTTTTTAATTTGATCTTACTTAATATTTATTATTCATTTATTCTTCTAAAAAAATCTTACACATAATTTTAGTGTTTACCAAAATTAAATTAATTTTTGGTTTAATTAATCCGCAAGTCCCTTAAAGATTTTTTTAGTTTCACTTTGGTTCCTTATTCATATCTTCATTGGTTAATATATGGTTATTTCCGTCATTTTTTTCATAAACCATTAACTTTTGTACAGGTGTCATGCAACAACCTATTTTGCCACATGTACATGAGTTAACGGTTTCTGAAGAAAAAAAAAACGACAAAAAAAGGATCATATTGACTGACGAAGATATCAATAAGGAACCAAAGCGGAACATATTTTCTTTAAGGGACCAAAGTGAAACCAATTTTTTTTTAAAGGATCTGCGGACTAATTAAGCCTTAGTTTTATTATTATTAAAGGAAAATTTTTATTAGGCCGAACCAATATCTTGCGAACTGTGACGAATGATGTGATATAGTATTAACCGTATGGAGAAAAAAATTAGATTGTAACCAAACCATGGGCGGTTCTACACATGGGCAAGCCTAGGCAGTTGCCCAGACTCTCATAATTATATTTTTTTTTGTATTTTTAGAGGTTTGTTTAGAGCAAAATTAAAATTTTTAGGGGTTAATTTAGGGCAAATCTGAAATTTTTTGTTTAACACTAATATAAACTAAAAATTTTATGAGTTAATTTAGGATAAAACTGCAAACAATTTGTTAGACTAAAATTTTGCACAGGCTCAATTTTTTTTTCAGGGTTTGCTTCTAGAACCAACCTTGTATGTTCCACTGGTTCCTTGACAGAGATCAATTTTCGTTAAGGACGATCAAAATTTTGTATTAATATTATGATAAAAACAATAATTTTATTTTTTATTTCTTTCTTATGACAGTTTCAGGATTATTTATTTTTTTTACTTTTTTTTCTATGTTGTAGATTTGTAGGTGAAAATGGAAAACAATGTACTCAGCTATTATACTTTAACATATCATAAACCAAGTATTATGCCACTAAAAATTATAAACCAAGTAATGTGACTTTATGATGCCATGCGTTGAATCTTATCTTTTCACATTCGTCGAATTTCGCGTATGAATAATTCGCACCATATAGCATAGCTGTTTATTTATACATGTATTCATTATATTTAATTAATTACGTAGATGCATGGGCTGTTCGATTGGATATATATTATCATCACATGCCAGTGTCACATGTGATGTGGATCCCATATATATCTCATGATAATATTTTTCTTTTCTCTTATGGATAAGTTAAGACTTAAGAGAGACTGAGATCGAGAGAGATAGAGTTATAAGAGGCAATGAGAAGAAAAATAAATTCGAGAGGATTTATTTTGTCTCCAATGAAATTCGGATACAGAGCAATGATAGCATGGATATACAAGTGTAATATGGTAAAATTCATGATAAGATACAATTAACATGTTTTAATAAATGGTTTGATAATAATGTTAGTAGAGGGGAGGGGGGGGTGGGTGATAGGGAAAGCTATTTGTTTTGGAAAGGTAAATGGTTGTTAGAAGAAGCACTAAAATTTAGGTTTTGGAGATTGTCTTGTGATAAATAAGATATTTCGGTAGCAGAGATGAGTAGGTTAGAATGGATGAGTGGGGGTGAGAGGATTGAGATGATGTAGAGAGTTGTTAGCATCAAGTGGTTTCAGTCTCTTCCCAATCATAGTTGCGGGAGATCAAATCGTGGTCATCTCTACCAAATTCAACGTTAATCACCACTAAACCATATGACAATTGGTGGGAGTTTGATATTTTATTTAAGGTAAAGGAAAAAAGTAAAGACATCCGACTACCCTTTATTCACTCCACAAACAACCTAACTTTCAAAAATATTAAAAAGAGAAGGTTTAAATGCAGTTTTACCCCCTCTATTCTAAATAAATTGGAATTTTAGCTCCCTATTTTAAAATTATTTGGATTTTGCCCCTATACACTACAAGAAAATCCAAAAAATTATAAAATAAATACGCAAGTGAGAGCTAACAAATACAAGTTATACAACTGCCTATATTGTTTGAAATCGAAACACAAAGTGTTGAGTTTTGATATAAATCATAATCTATAATTTCATCTATATGATATCAACAAAAGTGTCACTTTAAAAGGATTTACAATAAACTGTCTAATGTATAGCGATTGAGTCGCTTCTCTCATTATATCATTTATTGAAAACACGACTTTTTGTATCTAATTAACTCATAAAATGAGGTAAATGTAATTACTTTTATAAGTGTTATTTGAGCTTAAGGTCTTCCCTGCCTTGGACTGGGGCTGGGGCACCATCCCCTTACTCTAAATATTTTGTAACCAAAAAAAAAAAAACTCATAAAAAACAACTCTTGATTCAAGAAGTTTAGCATCATAATAAATTATGGAGTTATCAACCGTTAATTTATCATAACAAATTACGAGATTATTACAATTACAATTATTAATTTTTTTTAATTATTTTACACTTTATACATTTTAAAGGACATAAATCATTTCATCTCATCATGCTTTTCATTTCATATATACTAATAATATACATGTCAACGTTAAGCCAAAACAGATGTTAATAATTGAGTTAAAAATATGGAATGATATTTTTTTTATCAATAAATATGTGGAAGGTTTGAAGAACTTATCTATTTATTCATTTCTAAATCCGAGTTAATCTTCACAATGTCACTACCATTATTATTATTATTATTGACTAAATTCACAATATTGTCGAGTACATGTGTTTGTCATGCATTATTATATGTTATCATTTAATTTTTGGCAGGAAAATAATTGTTATGAGCGCTTCTTGGAGTATATTCTTATTATTTTCTTTTCTTCTTTTAACAGAATCAATCATTCATAAACTTATAATTACGGAGTATATCATATGAATCGATCATGATTATTCGAAATACGTATATCGACAATATGGTACTATATGGACAAGAATTCGGTACCACAAATTATGGATTCAATGAACTTGGACACTCCCATTTTTGCAAGAAATTCCCACGATTTGAAAACGTGATGAAAAAGAAAAACATTTACCCAAAAAAATAGGTGCCACCTAAACTGTAAATCTAATTGATATACTCCATATATATAAGTGTAATTGGAATAACAAGTATGAATAAAAGTCACTGAAAAAAGAGGTATATGATTGATGAGTGTTGATGGTACAAATTAATGTACATGAGTGAAAAAATTCTGATCATGAATAGATAAATAGAGTGTTTAGAGCTTGAATTTCGATTTCTATATATAAAATATGATAATTTTACTATTTAAATAAGTTCATAAAAATAATTGTTGGCGTATTTAATGTGAGTAAAAGTATCACATTATATAAAAAAAAATGTTGATGATATAACATATAATAAAAAGTTAAAAATAAGCCGGGTCAAACGGGGCCTTAATATTATATATCCAATGTGTTAATGTTTTTTGTGAATAACTGCTATCCAAATTAATTCGAGTAAACCACCAAATCAATATCTAACTTCATACGACACTTGCGTAAAAAAAAATTCATTAGACACTCACAAATAGATCATTGACTTTACAAATATTTTAAAAAGGTTTCTGACTTATTAAGCTGTCAAATTGGTCCTTATGTTTAACCAATTATTATTTATTAAGTTCTTACATTTTACAACTTACTATCAATTTGGTCCTTAAGTTTATCAATTTATTCTCAACTTAGTCCCTAAGTTATTTTATGAAGGACTAATATAAGTAAAATTTATCAAAGTCGGGATCTTTTTGAAATATTCATAAAGTCAAGAACCTCTTTGAGAGTATCTTACAAAATCAGAGACTGGTTTGGTGGTTTACTCAAATTAATTTACTAGTATTTGGTTTCTCTTTAATTTAATGTGATAATCAATTCTCCTCATCACCCAACATAAATTACCTCCTAGGCTAAAAATATTCGTATGTATATTATTGAGGAGAATTTGAATTTGCAATGTATATTATTGCCATTGGCTAGCTATCAACATACTGAGATTGAGTATCCGTGAGCTTAATTTAGTTGGTAGAGACATTATATTATATATGTATGGGTTGAAGCTCGAATCTCAGTCATCTTAAGAATGAAATTTCTAGCCAATAAAACTACTCGACAAAAAAAAAAAACTAAGATCGGAGAGAAATGATTGTGTCATCACCCCATAGGATCTAAATATTAAAAACATTATTGGGAGAAATATGAATACTAGTTTTATAATTAAGCTAATTATCTGTAATTAGCTGCAAATTAACATGATCAATTTGATATCCAGTTTTAACGGCAGAACAGAAATGGCATATGTGCAACCAAAAATAAAAAAAAATCAAGAAAAAGAAAACACTGATAATATAATTAATGGATATTCCCCACCAGCTTTGCACCCACACCACAACTCTACAGTTTGAGTACTAAACAGTAGTATTTGTCTTTTGGCGTTAGGAGTAGGCCAAGGAAAGATTTTGTCTATTAATCAAACATGTACACATTCAAATTAACATTACTTTTATTCATTTTGTGGAATTTGTACATAGTTATCCTCATGTCATATACCATCAATCAATTAAGAGACCCCTCCTCAATGAATTAATTAAATAAATAAATAAATGCTACTTGGCCACACCAACTATGCATGCATGTAAGACACAATTCCGGTGTACATAGCATAGCTTCATTAATTTTATAGAAAAAAATAAAAATAGAGCTATCAATGGAATTTTTGTATTGGAAACCTTCTTTTCACCCCTTGTCCCAACCTTGGTGGCCCTTGTTTCATAAATTAAACTAGTGATCGGGAGGGGGCTGGAACCACTTGATGTCATAACTGACCCCCGAACCAGATTAAACTAGTGGTGCAAAAAAAAAGTATTAATATTATGCACCAACAATGAGTTTAATCTCTAAATTTTGTGTATGAAAAAAATTCAATTGAGAGATAAGAACATACTTTGTGTGTTCAACAAATTTTCAACAAAGATCTATGAAGCACAGACACCGACACGGACACGACACGGACACTGACACGGCGACACCGATAATAATTAGAAAAATGACATGATTCAGTGTAATCATAAGTGTTGTGTCGGTGTCGGACAATAATACGGACACGTGTCGGACACGGACACGCCTAATCCGAGAAGTGTCCGTGCTTCATAGACAAAGATTAGTTAAAAAAAACCCCAAAAACTTAAACTTACAAACATATTTTCAAATTTGAATTTTTCTTAGTTAATTTAATTCTAAATGTGTACTTGTAATCCTTCATCAATTAATATTTTGCCCACATTGAAAAAAATACATCAAACTTCAAGTGTATATGTTCTGAACTAGTCCAAGGTTCAATCCTTCATGACAATTACTTTTGGTATCCTACGGATTACTCGCGCGCCCTACGAAATGATCATTTTACCCCTCTGTGACTTAAGTCACAGATGTTATGAAAATAAGAAATTTTGAAAAATGTTGTCCACTACTTAAGTCACAGATGTTATAAAAAAAACTGGTAGGGTGTTTTTAGTAGGGTGTCCGCTACTTAAGTCACAGACGAGTGTATTTTGGTCATTTCGTAGGGCGCACTCCAAAAAACATAGGGTGGCAGAAGTAATTATCATCCTTCATTAATTCGAGGCCCATTTCTATAAAGATTCAATCCAACAAGACATATCTCTCATTTTCAAATCCTCTTTGATTCGCAAAGCCCCATCGACTTGTAATGTCTCACAGCAGCTACCATATCCAAGCATAGAAGGGCGCCGTTTGTAACGGCCCCTCCATTACTCTCCAAGAGCTCCTCTGTAGATCATATAATTACATCACAAATGAAAGGTATACATTCGTTCAACCTAAACTCTTTCACCCTTTGTTTTTTTTTTTTTTTGCAGACTTGAACGTTAGAATTTTTACAATTATCACCTTAACATCCAACTCCACAACACTGCTCCGGAGGTTTAATGTTCTGGGGTGCGCCCTACGAAATGACTCAAATACTTCTGTCCATGACTTGTGCTACGGACACCCCCCAAAACACCCTACATTTATAACATTCATGGCTTGAGGTAGAAAAAATGTCAAAATACCCCTGTCTGTGACTTGTGCTACGGACACCCCCCAAAACACCCTACATTTATAAATTCGTGGCTTGAGTCACGGATGTAGAAAAAATGTCATTTTTCAAAATTATTCATTTTTCCTTCATCTGTAACTTATGCCACGGAAAGATATTTTAGTTAATTTATAAGGCGCACGAGTAAGCCATAGAATGGCAAAAGTACTATCAATCACCAAAATAATAATGATCGAGTTTGGCTCATTATATTGGAAACAAACGTCTTTGGTGGGGACTAATTGCTATCATTTTAGCACATCTGTAAACTTTCCAATTATATAGTCATGTTGATATTGTTCATCCCACAAACGACTACACATAAAATGCAAATTGTCAAAAATGAATCAGCACCATTATTATGCATCGTACAATTAATCACTCAAATCACTTTTATTTTGTTCTTCATATCAATAATTGCTTTATACTGTTTTAAACATTATTGTTATAAGTACTTACGTCCAATTAACATAGTATTTCCTAAAGAATGTAGTAGAAAAGTCTGGATCTCTTTATCTTTATGTGATTAAATAGTAGGACTGATTATTTTGTGTACCAAAAATGTGCTTAACATAGTATTTCCTAAATAACCTTAATTTCCTTTTTCTTTTACCAAAGGAAAATCACTGAATTTCACTAAGGACTATGCATGACAAGAGAGTCAAAAAAAAATTCAAAACAAATTTTAATTAAAATAAAATAAACCATAGTATGAAACAAAACATAATGATTCATATTCATTGAAAAAACAAACAATTTTGTATTAATAATAAGTCATCATAAGTTAACAATGCAAAGTGATGAGAGTTCAGCGGTACGAGTAGAACTTGACTTTCTAATCTCAAAGGACAAATTTGTATTACTCTAGTTTTTTTGTTAACAATTCGTTTTCACTGGAGATGGATCATAATAATTCGGAGTTCGGTCGAAAGATAAATAAAACTAACAATAAATTGTTTCATCTGTAATTCAAATTCGGTTCTCCCAAATGATTAGTCTTTAGGTAGAACTACTATAACTCTAGTTTGAAAAGAATGGGAGAAGAAAAGTTAAACTCTAATGATGTGTTTAGATAGGAAAATAATTTAAAGTTCAACCGAGATATAAATAAAGTCTCACTAATGATTATAAAAGCCATGACACAACAAGTGGACGGATAAATTTTATACACAGAATCTAAAAGAGATAATTTCTCAATAATAAGATGACCAGAAAATATATTGCAACCAATATAGCTGAACTTCCAAATAAAAATATCTAGAGACTCTCCATCAACACTAAGAAAAGACCTTTTGACATAAATGCAATTATTCTAAATGTGCTAAAAAATTGACTGTGATGAATATAATCAAAGAAAAATTGTGTCACCTGATTTACATGATCTCCAAATAAAGTTTCCATTTTCAACAACCTATGATGGAGCCTAGCTGGCAAAAGACCTTAAGTTAATCATTTTTGGTAGAGAGGTTTATCAAGGTACTGTAAGCTTACTTTTTAATGCTTGCATATAGGATCAATCAATTGCCATTTCTCTTTAAACCGTTGTCTGAGAACCGGATACAGTCGGATGAAAGAGCTCTCAATTCGTCATTTCAAGACCGATAGGCATGACATGTTGTTGATTCAGTACTTGGTCCGACCCAAAAAGGCTTATGAATTATCGCGTAATGTGGGGAAGTTAACTCCATCCTTCAGATGGCTCACAGATGTAGGACATAACCATTTCAGCATGGTTGGACCTAAAATCTGATCAAGAAACATGAAAAATAAACAAATTAGGGAACAGCTATTAGTAGTAGTACATTAATGCAAATTTATCTCAAACAAACAAAACCACAAATTTTCGCCAAAAAAAGGTCACATGGAATAGGGACAGACCAATGTAATATTTTTGTATGCACCGATGTTGTATAGATGCCGGTAGTTCTGTCCAGTCTTAGCAGCCAGCCATTTTGCACGGTTTCCTTCATAATACTGAAAAAAGCCACAAAATGAGATGTATCAAGACACTGATAAAAACAGAAGATTTTCTAATTGAATACATCAAACTAAAACCCTACCTCGATGGTTGTCATATTATGAAGAACAAGGTAGACATGCCATCCAGTAAGACTCAAAAGGGTTAAGGTCAACCCCATCACAACCGTTCCATACAGGACCTAAACATCACCATTTGTATATCTTCTGTTAGTATACAACTTATGAAACTTGAGGATTAATAGAGAAAAAAGAGTTGCGTAAACTTTCAGACTTCAGTATATCTTCTCATCAGAAAACCATGTCAGTATTTATTAAAAAATAAAGTCCCATTTTCTAAATAATAAATAACGACACAACTTTTTCCACTAAATGTGACCTACATGGATCAAACAATGTCACAAGGTCCAACCATAAATTATAATGACAACAATTAAATCTAAATCATTCTTAATGGTTTGAATTGTAGTTTTCCTTGATTTACCTCTTTCTTTAACTAATTTGTTCATTTGGTCTACCCTCTAAATTCTATCTTACAAGTACAACAAAAGTTTAAGCCTAAAAGTTGCTTCATTGTTTAGTTATGAGAAAGGAGTCTAACAATAAACACTTAATTTATATTATTTCACAATCAAGCACTGCACATAGACATTATCTATAATAAATAGAAAATTAGTAGAAAGAAGATGATATGATGATTCCTAATTCTTATAATGAACTTGATGGAGATGGAGGAGATCAACAGGGAGATGATGGTTATTATGATGATCGTGGCCTAAATGTTGCTTATGAATAAGAGAGAGGTTCGGATTGAGAAGTATCAGCTAAGTATGCCGGGGCATTAGGGCAGGGAGGAGTCCAAATCCTAGAAGTTCTGCAGAATTGCAGCTGAAATTGGGTATTATTCCCTATTCATATTTCATTCTAATAGACTACAAGGTTCCTAATATTAACTTGTAGCTTTAGATTAAGTTATAAGTTTGTAACTCGTGAGTTGCATATGGCATTGTGCATTTTCACTTCACATTTAATTTTAGTTATACTTAAATGTCATTTTTTTATCTGCTATACTTATTGTATATGGTAGGATTAACACTTGAATTTGTTTTATATTGTTAAACAAAAATTCAGCAGTGTGCATTTCACATCTTTCAATTATACTCCTCTTAATTGCTATATACTGTGCCCAAAAAAATTGTCAGAAAAGTGTACTTCATGTTTCAATCTACACAAGAGACTGTGAGAGGCAGTGATTTAAACATTTAGCTAACCATGTACAAAGTGGTGGAACTTGGATGGTTTTATTGACAGAGCCAAAATTTAAATACTATATATTATACTAACAAATCATAAGATATTGATGGTGCAGTGGTATTGTCTCCTTTAAAGCCATGCAGAATGTGTTTGAACTTTGAACCATCTTGAATTTCGGGTGTTATTTTTGTGTACAAAAAATGCAAGAGTATGATAAAAAAAATGTGGGCATCCAAGGGCCGATATGAAGTCCCACTGGATGCAAAACATGTCTTGGCCGCGGCGCCAAGGTCATTTGTTATAAAAACAGCACCAAACATAATTTATGTATCTGTTTATAGAAAGTCAAAATTTTGGGTGGCCATGGCTCATGCCGATCATACAAAAGCTCTGCCACTGCGTGTACATTTGTTTATAAGATATGCTTACAAGATTCAGAAGATAAAAACCCAAATCAATATTGTAAAAACAAAGCTAGAATCTCCCTAAACAGCTATTTGTACCCAAAAAAGAAAGCTAGGAAAAGAACAAATGCTGTTGTTCAAAGATATTGTAATAAAGCCTAGCGATTAACATCTAATTCACTCGGAACACCTCTAGAGAAAACAATAAAAGAGAAAGGAAACATGATAGAATTTGTGCAATAGTATAATGAGGAGAGTTAAGTACATAGCAGAACCACAGAAGTGAAATAGGTTTTTACAAAAGAATGTGTATTGCAGCGGTACAGTACACTACTCAATATTGTATACAGCGCTTCGACAGTGCAAGATGAAAAAATTGTGGATTCATTTGATCAAGGGAAGAAAGAAGAGGGTTTCACCATTTAATTAGTTTTTCAAACAAGAATAGGAACTTCAGTTTTGAGCTTTGAGAAACACAGATCAGGAATTCTGATTTAAGTGATCTGATACATCCCAAGTAAGTGACAAATGTTAGACTATTAAGAATCTGAGATATTGAGAATCTGAGATAAGCCTGACAAAGCTAGGAGGCAAGTACATAAAAGTAGGAATCTACTAACTGTTGTTTAGCAAGTTTGTTCAAGCTCTTTCTATCCATGTAGGAGAGGTAAGCAAGAACTTTGATGTTTATTCTAGAGTAAATGAGAGGACATGTGGACCAAATATAAGAGACAGTTGTTGTGCTGAGTGGGGAGTGATGATATCACAAACAGTTTTCTATGGAGAGGTTGTTATGGTGGAGGGGTAATCTAATACTTGGGGAATATTTCGGCCACAGGATTGGGCTCACATCTCCGGCAGCTGGTGAATATTTTTCTCTGTTTTTCTATCTTTAAAGTGTTCAAGATATCATGCATTGACTTTCAAAGAACTGGTATCTCCGAATTACAGATTATTAAATCTAAGAGTTATTTAGTTTATATTTGATCATTAAAACTGCATTGTTCGTCTAACCTGCTCGATCAATAACAACCCAAGCAAGATGGAGACCAGATCACAGTGCAGGTTCGGGGCAAATGAGACGATTTAGGAATGGTGTAGGTGAAGTTTGAAAAATTGATGCTTTCAGCGTCAAGTCTGCAGGAGACAATCTTAAAAGAGCATCAAGTGCAGTTAAAGTTCCACTCTCTCTTTGCCAAGATCATGAAGCAATGAGAGAAACAATCATAAGAGGGGGGTGACAGATGTAATATAATATTAAAGTTGTAATCAGGATTTCAAAAGCATGTACATGCGGGACACAATTTCCAACAACTCGTTTATTTTCAGCTTTCTACCAAACAGATGAAGCTTTCCTATTTCCAGTGGCCTTAATCCTGGAGGTTGGCTGACAAAAGCTGAACAATACCTTCATGGCTTCATGTATATCAAACAGCCAGAAAACTCTCAGCTTGGGGGTGTATGGAGGGAGAGGCGATCCATTGCTGTTTTCTTTTTTTGTTTATCCGACAATTAGTTTGGTACGTTTGCGGGAGAAATTTTCATGGCCTAGAAATACAAAACCCTTATCAGGAGTTGGCAGCTTTGAAACAAAGGGATCAGCTCAAGATATTTTGGTCCAGCCTAGCAAGAACAACAGTATGTGGAAGTTGAAACATTTTCCGAATGGATTAAAGGAGAATATTAGGTGTTGGGTACATCTCCACAACCTCAACATCTGATTGCAAGTCATGCAACTAGCCAGGAACATGAAGGTTGCTCCATGACATGTCTAGGAGGCAATTTTGAAGTTCAGGATGAAGAAATTTGGTGCATCAAAGCCTCGTAACCAATGGGTCCATCAAGCCATCACTAATGTGGCATGGAAAGATTACTGACATCCGTCAATGTGGGAGCCCTAGTAATTAAACAAAAAATCTACTCCAGGAGTCTAAAAACAGGGGAATAACATTAAGCAATAGTCACAACACAATTTGATGTCCAAGGAATAGAGGAAAGGAGGAAAAAGATACCATTTCCCTTGCGGTCAGCAGTTTGGACCTAACCACAAATGCCGAGAAGTTTGTATGGCCATATTAGGGGAGGACAAAACTTGCAATGGGAAAGAAAAAATATAGTGGTAGAATGCTAGAAGCCAGTGAGGAAGTGGAATATGAAAAGGGAGATGCAGTGCCGTGGATTCTCAGACCAACAGCTTTATATCAAGTATTAATTTTGAATTTGCATCTTAGGCAGGACAAAGGAGGAAGAGTGTTGGTGTAACAGTTAGAGTTATTCGTGTGTGACTAAGAGTTCACCAAATGTGAAATGAGAGTTTGACAATTTTATAGCACCAGGATGCCCTTACTGCATCTTATGTAGGACAACAAACAACAGTCGAGTAGTGACAGAAATTGGAAATAGATGAGGCACCAAATGTGAAATGAAGGTGATTCCATAATCTTGCCAAATCAAAATAAAGGATAGAGTAATTTAGGATCTTCTGACTCAAAACTTCCAGTCAGCTGCTATAGAGCTCGAGTACGGTGTCATTATTTAAAATTTAATTGCGTTTATCTAATGAATGAAAGGCAGGAGGATTATATCTTAACTTACGAAAAAGTCAGCAATAACGACAAATTCATGCAATTAAAATAAAATAAATTATTTGAATAATTCACAATCACTATTTCCAACTGGTTTGGATAAACAAACTACCTATAGAAAGGGAAATATGCATGACCTACAACTTGTTTATATATCTTTCTCTAACAGTCAGAGGTCAACTCTATTCGTATATATATTAGGAAATCCATAAATTTGCATGCAACTTACATAAAAGAGCTTAAGAGAACTCTCTATGGAGTGTCCCCATTCCTTCTGAAGTACACAGCTTATAAACAGGACCTGCACAATTCCAATGATTATTTCAAATGGGAATCCTGGCCATTAAAACAAGTAGATACCATACTAAAAACATACCGTAGAATAAATACTTGATATGGTGGCATACAATATAAAATCGAAGAAAGCCTTATAATTCCAATAACCAACACAATTATTTATCCACAAGCAGTGATGATCCTGGATTTAATTCAACAACCAAACAAGAATGTTAAAAAAAAAATCTTTAAATTGCAAGCTCAAACACAAAATGGAAGCTTAAAACAAAATTCATAATTGGGAAGCAACTAACCTACCATTTTCAAAACACACCTTCTGCAGACTCGACAATGATGAGTCCTCGGAGGCTTGTATCCAAAGCATTTGTCACATTTCTTCTGTTCTACATTCTGCAACAAAATTGTTAAGAAACGCCGCAGCAGGATCAAACAAAGTAGATCAGAAATAGACCATTAACATATGAGACAGCTTATGAAGCACATGAACAGACTCTAGACACGGACACTAAAACGTAGACACCGATAATAATTCAAAAAAAAATGGAAGTGATTAAATGTAATCTTGTGTGTAAGTGTAAGACACCAAACACACCTTCCATCCTAAGTAATACATAGGAGATAACAATATCAAAAGTTAATTGTGCCACAAATACATTGCAACACTTTAATCCTAAACCATAGAAATCATGAGGAATGAAGGGGAAAACTGCTAGAAGTTAAGCATTTTTTTTTTGTTGCATATATCGGTTATCCTTTGCTCGCAAGTGCATAGACTAATCCCTGGGTGGCAAACGCTTCTAACAGTTTTAACACTACTGCATACCCAAGTCAGGGATCGAACTCAGGACCTTGTTAAGCTGGAAGAGACCCGCGTCATCTCATCTAAGTGTTCTTGGTTAGTTAGAAGTTAACATTGTTAACATAAATTAATAGCTAAATTGAATCACTAGCAATAATCATTGATCTAAAAACATAAAATTAAATTTCCCAAACAACAGAAAACAAAGCAACATAGTAGTAAAGATAAAGGAGAAAAGAAAGAAACCCATTAATGGGAATATGAAAAAGCTTACATCTTTGGCATCTGAGGATGATTCAACATCAGGGTAAAAGGAAGAAGGGACATGACCGGGGTCAGTGAGAACGGAAAGAAAGAAAGAGAAAAGGGAAAGAGAAGCGAAGAAAGTGAAGAAGAAGAAATTCAAGGTTCCAGGGGAAGTGCGTAAACCAAGCCATTCATCGAGGAAGATGAAGATTGTTGTGTAATAAACAAAAAGCATTAACGATAATACTCCTAATACAGGAAGAGAAAGAAATTTTTCCCCCTTCATCGTCGAATTCGTTCGTGTGTGTTATGTTTGTGACTCATACAGAACTCAGAATTTTGATCTTTGGTTCATGATTCAGATTTTTGCTGAGTTTCCTTGATTTCGAGGAAAGATCTTTGAAAAGAAAAAATAAATTATAAAGAAGAAGAAGAAGAAGAAGATTTTATTTTAACTAGTCAAAAATTTGCTTTTTTGGAAAAATGTGCATTTTTTTAATACTGTAAACTTTTAGTTTTGACTTTTAACTCAATTAGTTAATGTAATTATGAAAATGTACTAATGTTTTTTTTGTTACAAAGTTAAGGGAAAAAAATTATATTCTTTAAGATTACAAATATTTTCTGGAGGGAATATATGAGTTGAGAGGTCAATATTTGAGGAGGTTCAAAATGAAAAAATGTGCAAATTGATTTTTTTTTCTAAGTATGTAATAAAGAGAAATATTATTTTGAGATTGCAGCTTTTTTATGTCTTTGATCAACATGATATGAATATGATACTTAACTTGGGGACCATTGATGATGTTGATACAAGGTAAAGAATCAGAATAGCAAATAATTTCATCAATTTCCACGTTTTTGGCTAGCAAAAGACCCTTATAAATAGCATACAATTCAACAATCAAAATGTCATATACCCCTTGAATGAACCGGAGGACCGAGTCAACTTCCATCTACATTAAGGATGACTTAATAAGAGTTACTATTATTTCCACTTGCTAACTCTAACAAAGTAAGTTAAATAAAAATATATGTTTATTTTGTTCGGATCAAGTGGATTAGTGGTTAAAATAAAAATAACATAGTATTTTATTAAAATAAAAGTTAAAACTTTTATGGGTTCATCTAAATCTAATAGTCTAGGTGATCGCATAGTCTCTTCTCTAGGTTTTATGTTGGAATATGTTTCATTTGATCATAGTGGAATTGAATTAAGACTGTTTAATTAATGTCCTGGACAAGATTGTCAGAATTGAATTTTTACCTCAACTCGTTTTGCTTAAGTAAACTCGACACATAAACTCGAATCGTAAAATTGTTCGAGTTTACCAAAATTTAAAATAATATGAAAATTATTATATAATAAAGACCTATATACTAATATAATCCTATAAAAACGTCAATATTTTAAAATATTAACTTAATTATAAAGTCAAAATATATCAAATCACCATATAAAATACATAGGGTCTGTTTGGATTGACTTATTTTTGAGCTTGTGTAAAACAGTTTATGCAAATAAATAAGCTGTTATGCATTATTATAAACTTTTTAAGGTAGTTTATGATAAAATAACTTATAAAAATATAACTTTTGTTAGTTAAAACTTATAAATTAACACAAAACTTTATTTATTTGCATAAACTATTTTCATAAGCTCAAAAATAAGTTGAATCCAAACGGGCCCATAATTATTACCTCACCAAATCAATATAAACATCCAAAATAATAAGATTCACAAGTTTTTCTTTTTTTGGGTAGAACGAAGATTCATAAGTTTCTAAAGTTGTAATTAAAAATATTAAAAGTATCCATAAAAACAAATAAAATTACTCTCTTCAAAAGATTAATTCTCCTAGAGGCCACTTCATCGTTATATTCATTTTCAATATTACCAAATTCTTCTTTAAATGATAAAAGATCTTGAATATTTCAACCAAAGACCAAATTAATTGAAAGTGAAAAGTGAGAAAAGTTGTTTGTTTTGACAGATGGGCCAAAAAAAAGAAATTGAGCCAATAAAATAAAATTGGGCCTTTTAAGACAAACTCGCAAATACATATAAACTCTTGCGAGTTTACACGATTTCAACGAGTTAAACCGAGTAAACTCGATGTACTCGTTTTTTTTTCACAAGTTTACAAGAAAACGAGTTTACATCCGATTTAACACGTTTTCTATACCTAAAAACGTAAATAGAACGATTTTACGAGTTAAAATGCGATTTTGACAATAATAGTCCTGGATTCTAACATTGTGAATGAAAGAACATGGTTTAGGATGGAGATGTATCCAACTAAGTTTTCGGCCAAAATTGGCCTTCATTAAAGTCTGTGAATATTTCGCGTTAATGACATGATTAAACAAAACATTAAAAGGTCAAGTTTGAGAACATAATGCAAGGTATTTAGATTTTTATTTGAAGCATAAACTAATAATCTTAACATCATTTAAAATACATTGTATTCTCGTGATCATAACTCAATTGGTAGAAATATTGCAATATGTAAGGACTAGTGTTTAAACTCACTACTCCCCACTTACACAAGGGGAAAAAATACACCAACAACATAGAAAAAATGATTTCCCAAACTACAATTAAGAATGTACTTTTTTTAGAATAAAATAGGCATAGCCCAACAGAAAAATAGTACAAAAGTTAATAAATTGTAGAAACTCCAATAACATTTACAATTAAAAATTGACAAATTAAATATGAATGAGAAACATAAATACAAAACTCTTCATCAAGATTGTAACCTATATTTGATAAAAAAATATGTAACTATGTATTTCAAATGAGGATCACTAAACATTTGCTTAATTATTTAGGAAAACTTTAAGTGCATTTTTCGGTGTTATAAGGCACAAGGTGATTGCTCACCATTCTGAGTAATGCACAAAGAGAAAAACAATTACCAAGTTACAATAACGAATGTAGTTTTGACCCACAAAGTATATAATTACCTTCTCATCCTCTCCTAAATTTTCATTTGGTTAGATAGAAAGAAAATCTATGATCAAGTGTTAGGAGGAAAAAATTTAGTTAAAGAAAAGGATGCTAAAAATCTTCCTTTTTTTATAAGCTCAAAGAGTCTTCCGTATAAAAGGATGCAAGGCCCAATGACTATCTTGATTTTAAGGTTAAAAGGCCCAATACCTTTTTGGCATAAGTGTGTATTTTTAATTTTTTGATGATTTTTTTTCACACAACAAAGTATGTCGCCTAAAAATGATTGAGCTCGAGTTGTTAACGAGTTCTCTATACCGAATCATTTACGAGAATCCGAATTTGATTACTAGGAGAAATAATTTTATGTCAAACTTTAATTACATCGTATTCAAACTTCAGATTATTAAATCCCTAAAAAAATGAAAGATTAATTTTTTTTTCTCAATATATATATATATATATATATATATATATATATATATATATATACTAATATATAAAGGGGATACAAATTTTTGGGATGGCTTTTTCAATATTCCTATTTTACTCTTAAAAAAAATTAAGCACAACTTCCACATAAAAGTAGGTTTTCAGTTTTTTTATAGTAAAAAAAATATATTTTTTTTTCTTCTTAATAAGTAGCCACAACAAAAAAAGAGGTTAAGTAGTTGTCAATTAACTAAGTCCAATAAAAAAGGAGATTAAGTAGTTATTTATATTTGCACAATAGAGAATATCGATCACAACAAACAAAAAAAATATCGATCATACAAACGGGCACGTGGCGGCTAGTATACTATAAAGTAGATATATGTGCTTTCCATTGCGTAGAAATTAATTTAATAACAAAAAATGTTAGTCATTAAACTTTGATGAATTTTTTTTTATCAAATAGTTTAGTGGTTGGCCTCATATATTTTAAGTGTGGAGAAGTAGAAAATCTGAAGTTCAAATTTCTATGTAATAATATCTATCTATACTCAGATAACACTTTAATGGACGTTTATATTGCGAAAATCTTTCTAGAAGCAGAATAAGTTTGGTTTCTTTTAATGATATTTTGAACCTTTTACATTTGGCAGCAATTGTTCATTGTATATTTGTATACCTTTACTTGTGACTTATATATTCAACTTTTTTTTAACGGCAAATAAATTATTAATAAAAATTAGATTTTTGCATTCTATAAGTCCTAGTTCAACTGACAAAATATACTGAAATTGTTAGGTCGGACGTTGTGACGCGAGTTCGAACTCGGGATCTCACAATTATGTAAGTTTAATTTCCAGTAGATTACCACTTCAACTAAGATAGGAAAAAAACATATATTTACACAAGACGAATAGAGATTGGTAAAAAAGAGGCTACGACATAAATGTGCTGTATATAAATGGAACACCAATGAAAATATCAAAACAGACGCCACCTAGCAGAGATCCACTTCTAATCTCATTCTTAAGAAAGACATTCGCTTCCAGATCACCAGAGAATACATCAATCCGACTCAGAAAGATGTCACTAGACACTAACCCCAATCTCAAATCAAAAGTAATCAGCCCATCAGAATTTAGAAAGCAACTTCGTGAGCCAAAGGTTTATGAGACAATGGTAGAATGAGAACCTAAATAGATAAGTTTCGGCAGCAGACCAACTTCAAACAATCAACACCGATACGGTAAAAGTGAAGCAGATACACAAGAAACCTAATTCATATACTGTATCAAATTAGCAGCAGTTGAAGGAATCTAATTCATACCAAGTAATTAACCTTCCAACAAGTTTACATTACTTCAACATGTTCCATACACCAAAAAAGAATCAGCGGTAATACAGGGCTCCAAAGAAACTAAAGGAAAGAACAAGGCTAGCTATGTTGGAGTAATTTGAGAATAGAGAACGAAAATGAATTGAATAGAAAGATTAGAGAAAAAATGAAAGTTGTTATTCATCCACTAGGGGCAAAGGTATTTATATACAAAAGGAGGCTTGCTTCACTACCAAGCAAATGTAACTAACTACCTAGGACAAATCGAAAAAATCTCTAACTGACTAACTAACTATCTATCAGAATCTCAGCGTTCAGAACCTGCGTGTTCAGAACCTGTGTGATCAGAGCCTGAGAGCATGAGCTTCTCAGCTTCTGAACCTCTTGACCCGTTAGAGCTTCTGAGCCTAAAGCTCAGCTTCTGACTTCTTGAGCTTCTGATCCTCAGAGCCTCTTGAGGACATGAGAACTTGGATTACAAACATCACACCTCCTAATTCATGTTCTCCAACGATCCCATTCCTATCAGTTTCTTCAAGGTATCAAACCTAGCCTTAGCCATAGGTTTAGTTAGAATATCTGCAAGTTGAATCTCAGTGTTGCAATATTCCAACTCAAGCTTCTCTTTGTTCACTTGATCTCTCAAAAAGTGAAACCTTCTTTCAATATGCTTGCTCCTGCCATGACTCACAGGATTATTAGCCAAGTCAATTGCTGACTTGTTGTCCACAAGCACCTTCATCTTTGTTACTTCAACTGCTTTCAGTTCCGATAGTAACATCTCAATCCAATTTGCCTGACAAGCTGCAAATGAAGCTGCAACATACTCAGCTTCACATGATGATAATGCAACTATTCCTTGTTTCTTAGAACACCAGGAAATTGGTGCATTGCCAATCATGAACAAATAACCTGCAGTGCTCTTTCTGTCATCTTGATCTCCTCCCCAGTCAGAGTCTGAGTAGCCATAAGCCTCTAACTTCTTACTACTGTTCCTTTGGTTTGGAATCAAAATGCCATGATCATTAGTACCCTTTACATATCTGAGCACTCTCTTTGCAGCAGTCAAGTGACACATCCTTGGTTGATCCATGAATCTGCTCAACAGGCCAACACTATGACATAGGTCAATTCTAGTGTTGCACAAGTATCTCAATGAACCAATTATCTGCTTGTACAAGGTTGAATCAACCAACTCATCATCTGAATTCTTGCTCAGCTTCACACCAGTTTCCATAGGAGTAATTGCTGGGTTGCAATTGCTCATATGAAACCTCTTCAATATGTCAGCAACATACTTCTTCTGATGCAAGAAACAGCCTCTGCTTGTCTTAGCAAACTCCATGCCAAGAAAATATGATAGCTCACCTAAGTCAGTCATCTCAAACTCTTTCATTATGTCTGTTTTAAACTTCTCTAACACAGCTTTGCGTGATCCAGTGATCAACAAATCATCAACATACAGACATAGTATTATCATTTCTTCATAATTTGAACTCTTCACATATACACCATGTTCTGTTGTGCATCTAGTGAATTTCAAATCAATTAGGAAGCTATCAATTCTCTTATTCCAAGCTCTTGGAGCTTGTTTCAAGCCATAGAGGGCTTTCTTCAGTTTGAACACTTTGTTCTCTTGACCTTTAATCTCAAAACCTGGTGGCTGCTTCACATAAACCTCTTCATCTAGAGGACCATTTAAGAAGGCAGATTTCACATCTAGCTGATGCATAGACCAATTCTTGTAAGTGGCTATTGCAACTACTAATCTAATGGTCTCTATCCTAGCCACAGGTGCAAACACTTCATTAAAGTCAAGTCCTTGCTTTTGAAGAAACCCTTTTGCCACTAGTCTTGCTTTGTACTTAGCAATTTCACCATTAGGTTTCATCTTCAACTTGAAGACCCATTTCACATCAATTGGCCTCTTGTTGACTGTTTTGTGCATTAACTCCCAAGTGTTGTTTTTCTCAATAGACTTTAACTCTTCTTTCATGGCTGCCTTCCATTTAGAGTCATTTAGAGCTTGTTCTAATGTAACTGGTTCCAATTCAGCTATCATAGCTTCATTGATCAGTTCACCATCTTCTGTTATTGCTTGATCTGGAAATACATCATACTCATTCAACCTAACTGACTGCACTCTATCTCTTGTAGATCTTCTCAGAGGCTGATTAGGTTGATCATTAGGAATATGAGTGTGATTACCAGCTGCATCATCTTCTGGTTGATCAGCTTCTGGTTGATCATCTATTTCCTCAAGCACAAGCTTTCTATTGAGCAATGAACTGGTGTTCTCAGCACTAGTACTTTCAATCCAGTCCCAACCCTTTGATTCATCAAACTTTATGTCTCTGCTTATCACAACTTTATTCTCTTTTGGAGCATAAAGCTTGTAAGCACCAGTGGGGTGATATCCCAATAGAATCATTTGTTGACTTCTATCATCAAGTTTTCTTCTCACTTGATCAGGAACATGTCTAAAACAAAGTGAGCCAAATATTCTGAAATGACTTACACTTGGTTTGAGACCTGTCCAAGCTTCATAGGGAGTTTTGTTCTTCAGCTTCTTGGTTGGATTTCTATTGATTATATGCACTGCTGTTGAGGTTGCTTCTCCCCAGAATTTATGAGGCATGTTCTTTCCCTTCAACATGCTTCTGGCCATGTTCATTATACTCCTGTTCTTCCTTTCAGCAACACCATTGTGTTGAGGAGTGTAAGGAGCAGTAACTTCATGCACTATACCTTCTTCTTCACAGAATTTTGCAAATTCTAGTGAAGTGTATTCACCACCTCCATCTGTTCTCAATTTCTTAACACTACAGTCACTTTGCTTTTCAACTAGTGTCTTAAATTTCTTGAACTTAGTGAATACTTCACTCTTCTTTTCAATAAGATAGAGCCACACATGTCTGGTATAGTCATCTATGAAAGTTAAGAAATAGCTATTACCTCCAATGGACTTTACTTCAAAAGGTCCACAAACATCTGAGTACACCATTTCTAACTTCTGAGTTGATCTCATGGGCAATTCATTTTTAAATGAATTTCTGGTTTGCTTGGCTGCACAACACTCTTCACACACTGTACTAGGTGTTCTTATCAGAGGCAAGCCATGTACCATCTCTTTTGACTTCAACAAGCTCAAACTTTTGAAGTTCAAGTGCCCAAATCTATGATGCCACATCCAATCTCCTTCAGAGTTTGTAATTGAAGCAAGGCAGTGATGATCAATTACATTGATTTCGATTTTGAAAGTCCTATTGTTCGACAGTGGAGCTTTCAAAATTAATCTACTCTTAGCATCATAAATTCTCAACTCTCTATTAGCCATCTTCATTGTATAACCTTTCTCAAGTAATTGACCTAAGCTTATCAAATTACTTGCCATAGAAGGAACATACAATACCTCATTGATGGTTGATTCTTGACCATCTTTTCTTTTCACAAGAACAGTTCCCACGCCAGCACTAGTAACTTGACTGTTGTCTGCAAACTTGATGTTTCTCTTCACTGAATAATCAAGCTTCAAGAACCACTTCTTGTTACCAGTCATATGATTGCTACACCCTGTATCAAGATACCACAAATTTGACTTGTCTGCCTCAGAATTTGTGATTGCCATTAGGAGTGAGTCATCAGAATCACTACCACCTCCATTAGCATATTGGGCTTCATCTTTGTCTTCTCTGGCTACCTTCTTAGAGCGACATTCTCTTGCATAATGCCCAAATTTTTGACAGTTGTAACATTGAATTTCTTTCTTATCAATCTTCTTCTTGGAACTCTTCTTGTTCTGACTTGAATCTTTAGTGGAATCTACATTCTGATTCTTTGAATTCTTGGTTGAATTCTCTGAATCCTCTTTCTTTTTCTTCCACTTATCTTTTCCTTTCTTGTTCTGAGTCTTGGCCTGTAATGCTTGTTCCACTGCCTTGTTCGAACTCCTCTGCTTCACCCTTAGCTCATGAGCTTCTAAGGATGCTTGCAGCTCTTCAATCTTCATAGTTGCCAAATCCTTTGATTCTTCAATAGCAACCACTATGTGATCAAATTTCTCAGTCAAGGTCCTCAAGATTTTCTCAATCTTGACCTTATCAGTCATTGCCTCTCCACAAGACTTCATCAAATTTGTCAAGGCCAGCATTCTCGCCAAATACTCAGAGATCGTTTCTTGTTCATTCATCTGCATCATCTCATATTGCCTTCTCAAAGCTTGAAGCTTGATACCCTTCAATTTCTCATCACCACCATAGATTTTCTTCAATGTATCCCAAGCTCCCTTTGAGGTTTCTTCTTCTATTATCTTCTCAAAGATATTAGAATCAACGCATTGATGAATGATGAACAAGCCTTTAGCATCTTTCTTTTTCAATTCTTTGTGTCGAGTTCTTGCTGCTTCATCAGCATCTGCAGCCAATTCTTCTACTCCATTAGTTACAATTTCAAGAACATCTTGAAATCTAAAAATCACTTTCATTTGTGCACACCAACGATCATAGTTTTCGCCTTTGAAAACTGGAAGATTTGCTGGGAATTGCGTGGAGGTTGTACCATTGTTTGTCATGATTCTTGATCAAGGAATCAAAACGAAAACGATGAATACGAACCGGGCTCTGTTATACCAATTTGTTGGAGTAATTTGAGAATAGAGAACGAAAATGAATTGAATAGAAAGATTAGAGAAAAAATGAAAGTTGTTATTCATCCACTAGGGGCAAAGGTATTTATATACAAAAGGAGGCTTGCTTCACTACCAAGCAAATGTAACTAACTACCTAGGACAAATCGAAAAAATCTCTAACTGACTAACTAACTATCTATCAGAATCTCAGCGTTCAGAACCTGCGTGTTCAGAACCTGTGTGATCAGAGCCTGAGAGCATGAGCTTCTCAGCTTCTGAACCTCTTGACCCGTTAGAGCTTCTGAGCCTAAAGCTCAGCTTCTGACTTCTTGAGCTTCTGATCCTCAGAGCCTCTTGAGGACATGAGAACTTGGATTACAAACATCAAGCTAATATAACCAACATCTAACCAAACACAACTAACTTATACGATGTTTTAAATAAAGGTCCGCGACAAAACAGTTTTGGCAGGTGCTGATACCGTTACCATTATTACCGTTTTTTATATTAAAGAATAAATTGTGATTAATTCACACCGCGACGACTGCAATTAGTGTCGCAACACCTGTACCTACCGAAATCGCGAAAATCTTTACGTTATCGAGACACGACTGCGACCGTTTTTTAAAACCTACCTACCTTAAATAATATTCAACTAATTCTACTTAGTATTCAACTATATCTGTCATGAAATATAATAAATATGCTACAAATTGATAAGTAGTAGAGTAGAAGATTGTAACATATGGCCAATAGGTCGGATAAAATTGGTCTCTGTGGAGCCAAATAATTTGTAGAAGATATTCAGATCCACACGAATGGTCAATTTTGATATGATATATAGTTTAACCTAATAAACATTGGAGATGCAGATGTGGATCATTAGTCCTTGAATGTGAGGATACAATTTCATATATAATTTTTTTGTGGACCCTTTAAGGTACATATTTATTGATGAAAATGAGGTAGCACTAGGACACACACAGAATTGGTACAATATATGCGCACTAAAACAATTGAAAGTTAAGGAGGTACATTATTTGCTGGCGTAAGTGATTGATGATCAAACAGGGACCATCAAGATCTGGAAAATCAATTTTGATTTTTGAAACATCAAATTAACACCTTTAAATTTGATCAATATGATTCTATTTTCATTTTTTTTTGTACAATGATCAATATGATTCTAATAATAAACTTCAATGTACTACTTTGATTATAAAAAATTCATTTGAGGATCCAAGTTTTTAAAAAAGCATTAATAATGTTTGAGGACTAAGATGAGATACCTAGGTCATGAGTTCGATTAGTGGTTTGGACATGCAGCATTGAAACATTAAGAGAAAATTTGCCGCCTATTTTAATCCCACAAAGTTCGAAAAATTACTCTCTACAATTGCGTGCAGAGAATATCTGATTTACGTAAAAATAAAAAAAAATGTTTGAGGACTAAGGTAGTAAGGTGTTATAATGTTGTCAAAATATTAATTTCTAGTTCTAGAAAAATAAAATAAAACTTTGGTGTAAGTGTGTTATATATATACAGCACAATCAAGATGCTGTTACTTGTCATCTTCTCGTGTTAATTGAGGTACATATACAACATACCTTTTATATATGTCTCATTTGATTGTGATGCATCATTGCATAATGGAGATACCACTTTTGAAGATATATATGGTTTTTTTCCCTGTGCATGTTCATATTGACAAACCTTATATTTAGCCAAAATTAATTAATGGAAAGTGAAAGTTCATCATGGTCCCCTAAACCGTCATTGATTGTTCATGCTGTGTTTTATAACTCATGAGCTTAGTAAAATTTACTTATTCATATAAAGATAGACTAGATATTTTGATAATTGAGGAGAATATATTCTTGTACGAAATGTCATAGATTCTAAAGGTAATCAGCATAACTTCATAACAATAATTATGGTGGTGTGGGTACTGTGGTGGTGGTGTTGAGGTGTCTCCGTTTGTTCTCTGTCATCCCGTCCTAAATCCGGTCCGTTTTCTCTGTGTTGGCGTTCTGGTGTAGTTTCTGTGTTTGGAGTGGAATTGTTGATTGGTGGGGTCTCGTGCAAGGGTGGATGACCGGAGGCGAGGTGGAATGGTGGGGTGGACGGAGCCTGGTGGTTGTTTGGGTCTGTTCTTGGCCTTGGTTTTTTTGTCCTGGCGAGCTCGAAAGGGCTAGGTGCGTAGACACTCCGTGTTGACGGATGTGGTTGTTTTATCGTACCTGCAGGACGTATTGGTGTGGGAGAGGTGTTGGATGATTAATGCTGAGTGTGAGTGGATTCACTACGATACGTGAGTCTCTGACCATTTTCAAATCTGGTGAGGTTTGCAGGACTCTTTGAGTCGCTGAGAGGTGTTCAAATCTGTTGAGATTTGCAGGGCTCTGGTATCTTGTCGAACTCTACTGCATCGGTGTTGATTGTCGGTTCCCTGCCTACTGGTGTCCCTCAACCTTTGACCTTTGAGGCTGCCTTCTAGATCCTGATGGGCCGAGTAATTTTAATTCGAGTTCGGAAGTTAGTGCCTAGTGGTGTCTCCAAGGGTCGGGTAGGGGTTTTCTCTGGTTGGTTTAGTGAACCATTATTGGTGTAAGGGAGGGTTGGGGTGATGATTTGGTGTATTGTTATTTGGTATATGTGTTTTTTCACTTTACCTTTGTCCTTTGTTTGTATGTTTCTCAACAATTCATTTCACTTCTTGTGGAGGAATTGTTCATTAATAAAATTTTGCCGATTCAAAAAAAAATCAGCATAACTTCATAACTGAAATTTAGTTTTCTAAACTTAACACATCTCAAAGTTTCACTTATAAGTTATAACTTAACTCATGCGTTTCTTTAGTCTTTTGTTTGTAACCTAGCTTGCCTCCCTATGTACGTACTTCTTTTTATTGGAAATTTCTTTAATAAAATTTTGCCGATAAAAAAAAAAACATAAGTGAAATTTAAAAGTCATGCATTAACATAAGTGAAACTTAATTCTTACCAACCAAAAAAAACAAGTGAAGCTTAGAAGACATTGTCTAATATGTATAAGTGAAACAAATTTTTTACAATCCAGAAACGGATTTGAATTTCTTAAAGTTTTAATTTTCTGCATTTTCTATCAAAATTTTAGGGTATTTTTGTCTTTACAACACATATAAATGCACCTAGTTATGCAATATTTTCAAGTTCATTTTTACTTAAATATAGCGGAATTTAGGAACATCAAATGTAAAGAATCCAAATTCAATGGAGAGACTTTTATATCCAATAATATAAAAACAAGCTTATGCATATAACAAAAAAATTATTTCACTAGTACTTGTGCTGTTGTGCACCATACTCTCCATAATCAGAAATGATATTTTCACAACCAATTTTAGACATCTTATAGACAACTCTTTATAAAAGTTATTAAATTTTTATCTACATTGATTTCCATTTCAATACTCAATACCACAATGCCTTATATTTTAGATGTTCCATAAATTGTCAAAATATTGTTTATTCAAGTAACACATCTTTAAAGATAAATATCTGATTCACTTCACATTAACTAATAGACGTAGAAAACATGAATGACAAGTTGGTGAAATCAGGATGTTACATCCATCTGATTCACTTCACATTAACTTTTCCATCAAAACTAAATGAGATAGAATTGGATAAAATCTTTCATCTTCATGGGGTGCTTAAACTTCCATCCCTTCCAGTAACTATTGCATTATTGAGGAGATATATAGTCATGATAATATAATTCATGATATCTTGGTCCTTCTCTATATCTTGTAGAAACACAGCCTTATTTGATTCCTTTGAGGAGGCCATGTTACCTTCAAATTGGCCCCTAATTTTTCTTAATGACAAATATAATAATATATATATACAAGAAAAGAACAAGAAAAAGTTCATAATATAAACAGGTATCAGAAGTACGCACAATCTGAAATTCAATCACCTGAACAAAGTAAAAACAAAAACATCTAGTAAAACACACCAAAAGCTACACCGGTGAATAAAGAATACCCCAACACATCAATACAAGAGGAGCCGACTCCTCATCACAAAGAGAAGAAAAGATCAACCACTAGACAAGACGGACACTAAGGGGGCTCCAATCGATCAGGACCACCGTGATCCAGCTAATCTACTAATTGAGGTCTAATGAAATATGGAGTGTCACGTGAACCATGTGACCCTTGCATTTGCATGTGACTTTGCATTTGCATGAGGAAAAAAAAATATATATTTGAATAATTAAAAATAAGTATAGAAAGGTATTAATGTTGGATTAAAATCAAGTTATATTATATATAAACAGAAAAGAACATGAGCAAAACTGTATTGTACAAAACTAATCATGATTCTTTCAAATATAAGATCAAATCTGAGTCACAACTCACATTGTATTGTGTATACATAATAATTACAAACAGAAATTGTAGTACTAAAAATCATTATGATTGTTTATCTTTACTGGGCAACAGCCAAAAACTAGTAGTTATTTTGTTGCACTCTTTGTTTTAAGGGACAATATTGGTGACATAAAAGCTGTCAACATATATACCATGTCTCATCAACCACTGGTAAATAACTGCGTGACACAATGACTTGTGTTTAACCGTCCGATTTGAAATTGACACGTCCGAGATCATTTATAGTTAATTTTATTAACATATAATTTGATCTGTCCGATCTAAAATCGACGATCGAGATTTAAAATAGTATGGAACTGCGTGATGTTAAAACATCGGGCAATCCAGGTCCTCAACTTATTATTTACAAACTAATTAACTTCCTTTTCAACTGTCTTATAGTATTATAATTAGGACAAAACCAATTAATAAAATTGCAATATTTCAAAATGCAGCTCTATCTATGCAAATTAAGGAGTAAGATATTTCAAAGTCAAATTGAAGGTGTGTTCGATTTATGATATTAACACGACACCAACAAATATAATATTGTTGCATTAATTATTTCAACTTTTGAATTATTATAAGTGTCACGGATCAATGTTATTGTTGTATCTGATGTTTGTGTCTGTAGTTTATTACGACTAGAGTTTACCTGTCTGATAATTTAAATGGCATTGAGAAAATGATCTGAAGAGTTTCAAAAGGCCATAATTAAAATGAATATATAATATAGATACATATATAGATATATTCTCTGCAAAGTATGTGGTAGTTCAAAGTGTAGTATATCATCCAGCTGTCTATTATTACTGACAGACAGCAAGCAGAGAGTTAGAACAAGACATAAAATAAATCTAGATATCAGATAATATACCTGATCCACCTGCAAAACATCTTCAAAACAAGTAAAAACAAAATTATGCATATATCTTCTAGCTATTGAGAGAGTTCTTTTCATTAAGGAGACATATCTTTGATATTAGAATCTATGGCGGAGCCGGTGACCGAGAAATTATATTTTTTTAATGACAAATATATAATATATAAAAATATAGGGAAAATATTATGATGATATTGTGGTTTTGTTAAAATTCCAAAGTATAACTTTTGTCAAAATCACAGTGACACAACAAAGCTACATATAAATTTTGATTATATATATTGTGCAAGAAAAATCAAATATCTAAGTAAAAAAAAAAAAGATGACATCGTTAATTTTGTTAAAACTCTAAAGTCTAATTTTTTATAGGTACATGTGTTTGTTCAATTTGGGACAAAATCTGGGTTATGTATATTGTCAGAGAAATTAAGTACCTGAAGATGAACTTTGCTGGGAGCAATGGAGCATAAAGCTGCCACATCAGCATCATGGTTTTCTAGTTTTTTTATATATAAATAATAAAACCAAATCTGAGATTATAAATTTATAATTTTAAGTTTAACCCTTTCTCATAAAACTAGATCATAGACTTCATAATTTTGTTTTCTTGTGATGGCAAGCTTATATATCCTAAAAGCCCTAAGAATGGAACCAGAAATTAGGAAACCATGATCCAAGAAACTTAATATGAAACTTTGATTTGATTTATTTATATACATCACCTCCTTTTAAGGTTGGACTTAAGTGATTAACAAGTTTTCCTCCATAACGAATTATTCAGGAAAATCTAAGTTCGAATTATTCAGGAATCGAACCAAGGATATTTTCCCTGAGAACTAGAGGGTTAGTGCAAAAAAAAAAAAAACTTCAAAATCTTATCTTGAAAGAAAAAAAAAGAATAAAGAAATCAGAATCTTACCCCTCAGAGGTTCTGAAAACTTGTAATAATCAATCTTTTTTATTGTTAAAGATTTCATTTGCAAAGAAGCAAAATGGATCCAAGATCCATATATTATGGAAACTGTAATTCAAGATAGATAGATCTGTTGAAATCATTTATTGCTGATGCAGCATCATCAAGATTCTCAATACAAATTATATATAAACACTTCACTGATCAGTGTGGTTTATTACACCAATTAATGATGTTTTGTATATATATATGTGAATCTTGATGCTGCTGCACCTGCAAATAACGATTATAGTATGATATATGATGAATTCTGAGTTTCAATATTGATTCAATGAATGAACAAGATTAATGATTGCCATAACCAAACCCTCATTGACACTTTGCTATTTATAGGTGAATTATAATTATGGAACCCTAACAGAATATACTCTTTCAACAACCCTGTTCAATGGTTTATATATATTTTTTCATTGGCTAATAGATAATATATATAGATTAGAGAGAGACAAGCACAACCCTTTGAACAAATTCTATGAGTGTGCTTGTGGCATATGGATGAATCTTTGGTGGTGTGTGCACCATATATTTATACTACATTTCTCTCTTCTGTTTTTTTTTTTTATGACATAAACATTTATCATTTTTTTTTTGTTTTGGATCAGTTCTGGCATCAAGTGATTCCAGCCTTCTTCCGATTACAGTTGCGGGAGATCGAACCGTGATTCTTCCTACTAAATTTAGCGCCAATCACCACTGAACCAACTAACGATTGATAGTTATAATTTTTTTTAACAGCAACAAAATTTATCTCATTAATTATAAATATGCTAATTTGTGGATTTGATAATTGTGTGATGTAAAGACTGCTCCATAATTACAGCTCTATGATATCTTATCTCAATGTATGTATGTTTCGCTTATATACTGCGTTTTTTATTTTGTAGCTCCTCTTTTATCAATTTTTGTTTGTCTTGTGTAGTGATCTCATATTTAATAATAGTATGATAGCCATTGAAAAAAAAATATGTATGGGTTGTGGGATATATATATATATATATTAGAAGGAAAAAAAGTTTCAATTCGTTTAAAATATGGGTTGTTCACTTTAGAGTAATATTTTTTTTAATAAAATAGTTTTAATTTTTTATGTGATCATCAATATAAAGATGGATCAGATAATTAGCCTTTTCTCACAAACAAATTTTGGACCTGGTTTCTCTCGAGTAAAAAGAAAATTTGATAACTAATTAAGAATTTCATAAAGAGAAAATAAAATAAAATAAAATAAAGTTTGATAAAAAATAAATAGTAATTAAAAATACCTGTGTACGTAATTTATCATGAATGTTTTGATTTGGATTTGTAAAAAATAAAATAATCGTATTATATTTAGAGAAATCATTGGGATGTGCTTAAAAAAAATCATGGATACTATATGTATTTAGAATTTAATGAACATGTCAGTAAAATATTTTTACACAAACATTTAATATATGAATTAACTATTCCTCCATATTATACAATTTATACTATAAAAGTGAGGTGATTTAACACAATATTGATTGATATTGGATGATAGTGTAAAAATCGAAGCACGATCCATTTTCTCATATATTTATCCTTGTAAATAATACAAAGGTAGTATAAGAATATTTGTCTGACAGAGCGGACACGAATATCACACTATTCGCGTCCATCGATATTCATTGATATCCTTACTCTATAGTAGTCATACTCGGTCTGAGATGTTATAGTTTTTGTTGTTGTGTCGAAGAATTCCTTTATAGACAAAAGATACCTTAACCCATTACAAGATATTAGCCTATAAGAAATTAAAAGGAATACAAGAAATACCTCAATCCATTACAAGAGATATTAGCCATTTTTAAAGTGATAAATATTAGATGTATCTAAGAACAAGGTGTACAAGTATTAAAGTAATTAGCTTTACAAAGATATAAGCAAAATGTAAATATATTGTACTACCATTGCTAAAAGAAACAACTGCACATAACAACAAAAAGCCTATAATAAAATACTAGTAGTAGAACTAAAGCAAGGGCAGCTCCAAAACCATTATTCATTTCAATCCCTTATCTAATAATTAGATAAGAAACAACGTTGGTGCACAATAATTTCGCATGACTTAAGACAACACCTAATTCCAATTAGTTATATAAAATGCCTCACTTTTATTATTGCTACCAATACCAAAGCAATATTCCTTCCCGTCATAATTATAAGGGAATATTTATTTTTAAAATTTATTAAATAATTAATGTATTTGTCTATATTAAAAATTAGATTATACGTGCAGGTAGCTGCCAAAACCCGCCTGTTTTGACGGGGAAAATTTGAATTGGCTAGGTTTAGATTCGAGTTTAAGTTTTTCCTAGTTTTGGTAGTGTTGTATAAGGCTTAGTGATTTACTCTTTCCAATAGTTTTGGGGCGAGTACTACCTGTACTTTTCCTACTATTGTGGGCTTAGTACCTTTTGTATTGATACCATTTCATATTTTAATAAAATTCATCATTTACCGTTCAAAAAAAAAAGACGAAGATGGAGTGGCTAATGATGATATTGGTAACCGCCCTAAACTTAATCCGCGTATATCAAAATTATATTTTACCTCTCTTAAACTTTGTATATTTTGCATGTCTAACGGTCTTTTAGACATTTGTTACATAACCCTAATTAATTTGGTTGTCATCTTTTTTTAGTACAATAGAGGGGCAAAGCCCCAATTTGGTTGTCATCTATTAATTAGTATATACTGTAATAAAGAGGAATAATTTTTTTTGGTACATATATATTTTTTGGTACATATAAAGAGGATTAAGAATATAATACTATTAGAACCAATGCAAAAATTAAAAGAATTTAATCTTATGTTTTTTCCTCTATCTTAGATTGGAAATCCTGTCGCTTAATTACTTGTTTTCAAAGAATATTATAAGCCGAATTTTACAATGAGCTGAGTAGTCTTTATCAAGGTTTTAAATAAAGGTCCGCGGCCGCGAAAACGGCCGCGGCAAAACGGTTTTTGCAGGTGGCGATACCGTTACTGTGTATCACCGTTTTTATATTAAAGAACAAATTGTGATTAATTCACACCGCGACGACCGCAATTAGTGTCGTAACACCTGTACCGACCGAAATCGCGAAAACTTTTATGTAACCGAGACGCGACCGCGACCGTTTTTTAAAACCTTGGTCTTTATATTCGTTTCTTACTTATAAAAGAAAATATTGGACCACTATTTCCTCATGTTATTCTTTTTATAATAAGAGAAAGAGTCTCGCTAACGAGTGCCTTCGGACATTCTTTAAGCATTCTATTTATAAAAAATTTTATTTAAAAAATTTAAACATTACAATTTTAAATACGTTAACTTTACTTATTTCCGTAAAAAAATTATAAAAAAACTTACTATTTAAGGTTTTAAAAACTGTTCTGGAAGTACTCGTTAGCATTTGTCTAAAAGAAAAGAAGGGTATTAATAATAATATAAAGGCAAAATAAATTAAATTTTAGCAGTAAAAAATTAATTTCACTAATATTTTTTTAAAGACTAACAATATTTGGTGCTCTTCTTTTCAAATGCCTGGCCCGCTGGCCACGTGAATAAGGTACGGAAAATGCTTTCAAAAATAAACGTTAACCAACGGAAAACAAAAGCAACCACCCAACCCAAATAAAACACATTTATAAATTTAAAATAAAAATAAAAGTGCCCATGTGTGAGATGGGTTTATATATGCGATTTTTTAAAAGTTTGATTTCTGACATATCATATAGATCATTCATACAAAGTTTTAGAAAAATTGAAAATCATTTAATATGTTATTGAAATCTATCAAATTTAACGGTATTTAATAAAACTCATAAATTGTTAATCTTAATGGGTCTAAATAACATATCAAATGGTTTTCAATTTTTCTAAATTTTTTTATGGATGATCTATATAAAATAAACTTTCGATCCAACTGTAAATTTTATAAAATTCGTATTTATTATAATGTTATTCATAATTGGTCAACTAAGGGCTACTTAATAAAGTGATCTGTTTTAGAATTTACAATTGGATATATTATTATAAGGGGATGGTTAGTAACTTAATAAATTGAACTATGATGATGAACTCAAAAAGTAATCATTATTTAATAGGTCATGTTAACTTGTGCACCAAAGGCACATGATAAACTACCTAAAAGTAGAAAGTTAACATTTAATGATATAAAATATTTAATGTTTTGAAAGTTAAATGCACAAATTTCAAGAAAATATTTCTATTTTAGCATCCTTAACATGTGCCCTTGATGCACAAGTTAACATTTTCCTTATTTAATAGTGAAAAATTACAACAGCCAAAATTTAATATATGTTTCTTGCTAATTAATGGATTACATTAGTATATTATGGAATTGGGGTTTGCTACCATAAGATAACATGCAGAATCGTGTTGTAACCAATTTCAACCATTAATATTTAATCAAATAGTTTAATTTTTTTATGACAAAATCGAATGGTTTATATTAAATATTCAACTTTATACTGTAATTCATTGTCAGCCGTCAGTTTGAAATTAGACGGCTGTGATAAATTACTGTGTGCTGCAGTTTAGAGCAGCAAATCCGTACGCTATATTATGTCACTCATATCAAAAAAAAATTAATCAACTAAATTTTATTAATGTACAATTCCCTAAACAAGAAGTTTAATAAATTGTTGAATCATACAACGAGAAGCAAAATGATAAAAACACTTTAACCAATAAAAAAGAACATCAAACATCACCCAAATTCACCCTTACAGTCACTCATATCAAATTAAATGTTAACTTTTGGACTTCACAATGATGGTTAATATCAAGCTTAATTACCATGTTAATTATCCGTATTATTAGAATTAGGCAATTTTGTCCCGAGTTTAATTTAATTGGTAGGACATTGCATTATATATGCAGGTGACCGAAATTCAAATTCCCCCGGTTATCCCACTTATCCAT
Source organism: Trifolium repens (assembly GCA_030408175.1). Lineage (NCBI taxonomy): Eukaryota > Viridiplantae > Streptophyta > Magnoliopsida > Fabales > Fabaceae > Trifolium > Trifolium repens. The sequence continues at coordinate 55,892,359 of CP125836.1, read as the reverse complement.
CTTAAGGGTGGAATTTCTAGCCTAATGGCTATTTGACAAAAAAATAAAGAATTAGGCAATTTATTTTTACTAAAATGATTAAAATTTATTTTGTAACAGTTGCAATAAATGGAATATTACACTCACATAAATTTAAAGGGACTAAAAATAATATATTTACTATATGGTAAAAAAATATAATATATTTAACCTTGAGGTACAAGTACAAGTTTATAAAGAGACACTTTTAAAATGGTCATTAATGTGATTGAGATTAATAGAAAACTTTCCTCCTCCAATTTAAACGTATAAGAAATATAATATGTTCATATAGATAAAAATTATATAAATCCAAAGAACTTTTTGATTACCATAATATAGATAGGAAATTTACCATTGTTAGCTGTAACCGTTGAAACCCTATGAGTTAGATAAAGTGAAGCAGGTTAGAAATTGAATATATTCATCTACTTAAAGAGCTTAAAACTAGGGGTGGCAAAATAAGTCTTATCCGTTGAATTAGCTTGTTTAACCCGTTATTTTTGGCAGGTTGAGCTTAAGTTTTAAGTTCGACCCTTTTAGTTGATCCGCCTTCTAAAACTCGCTTAAAAAGCGGGGCGGGCATGGTATGGGCCGGGCCGGGCCGCCCCTCGAGTTATATAAAATATCTATCTTTTTACTTTATTTTATTTCCAGTGAGTCAGACAAAAAATATTAATAATATAAGGTGCCCTAATCCAATAAAATACAACACTTATATTTAAGTAAATTTCATTTTGTTTTTATTCATTTATATATTGTGAGTATGACCAATGCCAAATTTAAGATTATTTGTTGCCGCTTTATCCTCTTATTACATTGTTCGTACCTACTCCTTCTTGTCTCTTCATATAATCGTGCTCCTTCGTCATCAGATTTCTTGCGAAAGTTACTTTTTTATTCTATTCGTTTTTCACACAAATTCATTTGTTTTCAATTTTTTTAAATAACATCATGTTTTTTTTAACAACACAAGTGTTAAAATAAAATTAAAATAAAAAACAAAAATAACTTTTTGTTTGACCGACCAACCCATCAATTCTTCTCCGCCAATAAATGAAGCGGAGTGCATTTTAGACTCAGCCACTTAAGTTGGCCCGCCTAACTTGTTTTATCCTAATTTTAGACGGTTTAAATGGGGTTGCTTAATTAAGACGAATTTACCCGCTTTGTCATCCCTAATTAAAACTTAAAAGAAAAAAAGAGAAATTATAATACCACCGATAAAGTTAGAAAAAAGAAGAAGGAGAAAATGCCTCACCGATGGCAAACAACCTAGTACTACTTTATTTTATTCAATGGTGCCTCTTTTATTGAGATCTAACTTTAAATATTTTAAAATGACTAGATTCCCATCATTGATATTGAAAAGCTACATTATTTATTTGTATAACAGTACATCGAACATTAAAATAAATAGAACGTATATATTTTTCTTATCTATTTTATATATTTAAAGTTTATGTCGTTTATAAACATTTTTACATTTTAATAAAGAAACATATGATGACAAATTTTTTATGTTGAAGCATTATATGATATAATTTATATCTCATTAACATATCGAAGGGCAAAGTTCATACAGTGTTAAGATACAGTATATAATAACAAATAAATAAAACAATTACCGGAGATTAATTAAGTCTAGCAAAATTGATTAATTTTGTTCGCAATGTAGTGAATTGAAGTTCGAAATTTGATTGAAAAATATGTTTGTTCATTGATTAAAAAGTGAGGAGAGTGGGGATTGAACTCTATACCACTTAGTCATAGACCGCTCTGATACCATGTCAAATAACCAATTATCGCAAAAGCTTAAGCTGTTAGGATTGGTCACATTAATAGTTTTATATCATTTCTAACATGAGCTGTTTAATGTTGAGGTGCATGAAAGGTTCAAAAGTGCTTATGACTCTAAACATGATTATTTACACACATTTTCTTCTCATTCTTTCAAAATTTGAATCTAATTTGATAAATTAAAATATCATCAACAACATAATAAATCAAGCAGATCTAATTAGTCATAGGTTCTATATATGGGCAGATCTAATTAGTCATAGGTTCTATAAATGGGCAGATGATAAAGAGTTGGGATTCTCTTTATATTCTTTCCATTTCTTTTATTATCAGATATTTGAACTCATTTAATGTCACACTTTTACATTTATATTTCCAAAATCTTATGATAATAAAAGAAATAGAAACAATAGAAAATAGAGAGGATCCTAACTCGATGATAAGCCAATAACATGGACCAATAACTTAGAGCATCTCCAATGACGATACTACTTTGAGTATCATACATCACAAACAAGTAGTCCCTACAATGTCATGTAATATTTATGCAACTCGTACATATTTTGCTCCAGTGGTGATACCACTTTGAGTATCATACATTGTTAACAAGTGGTCCCTTCTATATTTATTTTTTTAACTTTGTCTAAATAAAAATAAATTTTTACTTAATTTAATAAATTCGTAGATAAATAAATTAATAATTAAATATAATGAGAAATACAGGACAATAATTAAAAAATGGTGAAAAATACATAAATATGACGGGAAACACATAATAAAAAACAATAATTAATTTTGATTATTCTCTTGTGTCTTGTCTGAAACGCTCTCAAATGTGTTCTCTTGTGGCGAGAAAGGAACACAGCTTTTTTCTGAGAAGTACGTGCTTCTTCGTCAAGCCAATTAATATTTTCTAGACCATTTTGAGTTGATAATTGTGGCACTTGAAGAGCTTCAACCAAAGAGATATGGGGTGGTGGTTGTTGTGATGTTAATCCATAGTCTAAAATGCTAGTTAGCTAAGTGGTTAGTTAGTTAACAAGTTAGTTGGTTGTTTTGTTAGTTACAAGTTAGTTACTTGTACTACAAGTAAGTGTATATAACTAGTTGTAATCATTCAATTTTTTCATAACTAATGAATAAGAGATTACAACAATAACTCTTCCTTCTTCTCTAAATTTCATTTACTCTCTTTCACCATTTTTGTTCTTCACATCAAGATTGAAGTGAAACAATCTTGAATGTGTGTGTGTGTAAGTGTTGCGCTAATAATTGGTATCTAGAGATCTGGTTGGGTTAAGGGAAACACGAGAGTTATTGTGAGGAAAACACTGGGAAACACGAGTGAATTGAGTGTGTTCTTGAAGTTTTTGTGATCTGCAATCATGAATATGAACGGTAACGTGCTTCCATCAATGCATTTCTTGATGCGAAGAATTGGGAAAGATGGAGTGTTATGATGAAATCACTGTTTGGATCTCAAGATGTGTTTGCGATAGTGCAAAACGGTTACGAAGATCTTGCTTCAAATTCTACAGAGGCACAAAGAGCTGCATTCAAAGATGTGAAGAAAAAGGATTGTAAAGCTTTGTTCTACATACAACAATATGTTGATACTCAGAATTTTGAAAGAATTTCAAAGGCAACAAAGTCAAAAGAAGCATGGGATATTTTGGTTAAGTATCATGATGGTGGTGACAAGGTGAAACAAGTCAAGCTACAATATTTGAGAAGAAAGTATGAATTGCTGCTGATGGAAGAAGATCAGAAAATTGCAGACTATTTCTCAAAGTTGATGATCATTGTGAATCAGATGAGGACATGTGGTGAAACATTCACTGATCAACAGATTGTAGAAAAGGTATTGAGAACCTTAACTCCCAAATTTGACTTTATTGTGGTAGCTATACAAGAATCTCATGATACTAGGTATATGAAAGTAGAGGATCTGCAAAGCTCATTAGAAGCACGTGAGCTTCTTGTTCTTGATAGAGGCTCATAAATAACAATGCAGCAAGCAATGTATGTACAGTCAAAGAATGGTGGTAAAGACAAGAATAAGTGGAAGAAAGGGAAAGAAAAATGGCTCAAATCAAAAGGGAAGGTTGATGACAAGACTGAATCCAATAAAGGAGGAGGTATTGTGAACAATCAAAAGAAAAAATTTGATAAGAGCAAGATTAAGTGCTATAACTGTGAGAAGTGGGGGCATTCTGCAGATGAATGTAGATCTGGCAAGGGTAATAAACAGGTCAAAAGTGATGAAGAAACCAATATAGCACAAAGTGATGATCAAGTGAAAGACAATGTGCTGTTAATGATGGCTACAACATGTGAGAATAATCCACTGTATCAAGAATGGTATTTGGATTCAGGGTGCTCCAATCATATGACAGGCAACAAAGGGTGGCTCTCTGAATTTGACACAAACAAAAGAACTAGTGTGAAACTTGCTGATTGCAGTAACCTTGAGGCTGAAGGTATTGACAATATTGTTATCAAGAGAGATGATGGCAAGAAAGCAGTTATTGAGAATGTATTGTATGTTCCTGGTATGAAATGCAATCTTATGAGTATTGGTCAATTAATGGAGAAAGGTTTTTCTATCAGCATCAACAAGGAATCACTGAAGCTATTTGATCCAGAAGGCAAATTGATTCTAGTCTCTGCATTATCAAATAATAGAGTGTACAAGTGCAACATTCCTATTGATAAAGTCATGTGTATGTCATCTACCACCAATGAAGATTCTGACTGGCTATGGCATATGAGGTATGGTCATCTAAATTTTAGAAGTTTAAAAAATTTAGTAATTGGCCTGCCTGCAATAGAAGCCTCTGCAAAGACTTGTGAAGTTTGCTTGGAGGGCAAGCAAAGCAGACTCCCATTTGTATCTGAATTGCTTATGAGTGAAGGTGGAAAAACACAAGAAGGGGGGGGGGGTTGAAATGTGTTTTAAAAGTTAAAACTTTTTCTTGACTTATAACTATTTTTGCAGCGGATTAAACACAAAATAATACGGAATTAAAGGGAGAGAAAGAAAGACACAAAATTTATATTGGTTCCTCTCACAATTTGAAAGTACGTCCAGTCCCCTTGCACTTCCAAGGGCTTTTCACTAAAATCTCACAAGATTACAAGATGCTCAAGCACACTAGCAAGAGACTTCTCAAATGCTCAAGTTACAACTAACAAGAGACTTCTCAAACAAACTTAAGAATAAGAATGAATGTTAATGAACACTTGATATACTATTAGAGGTGTTTACAAAATACAACACAGATTGTTTTGAGACTTTGAATGATTAAATGAATATTTAGCGTCAGAGCGTTTCAGAGTCTTAAACACAGAAAATTGAACAGCAGTTCGGTAGTCACTTCTTCATTTGATTCTTCTATTTATACTTGAAGAAATACGAGTGACCGTTGCAGAGAGATAAGGTGCCAGCTGGAATTTGCTCGTACATTTGATAGTTGTAGATTGCCTTCTTTAGCAAAGAAATCCAATTCCACTACCTTGCAATTTGAAATATCACTCAACCATTTTGAGTAATAATAGTACGATTGTACAATCCTCAATTGCGCTCCACTTATGGATAAGGTTAACGTTGTACCAACGAATATTCCTTCTTGTGGATATGACAAAGTCCTTAAGTAGATTGTTCTTCAATCATTGATTCTGATTCTGTCAGTTCTTGAGTGACGTAAATTCCTTTTGCTTCAGAGTCTGTAGTTATAGCTTCTTAAGGTCTTCAGCTTCTGAGCTTCTCAGAGTCTAGCTTTTGTCCTCAGAGCCACTAACTTCAGAACTTGAATTTTAAGCTTCTGATGATCAATGATACGCTTTCAGAGCTTCTTAGCTTGGCTTCTCTGCTTTTATTCATAGTGTTTCTGAATGAATTTTAACTTGTAATTCTGCACACTAGAATAATCATTATGTCAGACCAATTAAAATAACTAATGAAGGCAATCTACAATGTGATGTTAATCCATAGTCTAAAATGTTAGTTAGCTAAGTGGTTAGTTAGTTAACAAGTTAGTTGGTTATTTTGTTAGTTACAAGTTAGTTACTTGTGCTACAAGTAAGTGTATATAACTAGTTGTAATCATTCAATTTTTTCATAACTAATGAATAACAGATTACAACAATAACTCTTCCTTATTCTCTAAATTTTATTCACTCTCTTTCACCATTTTTGTTCTTCACATCATGATTGAAGTGAAACAATCTTGAATGTGTGTGTGTATGTGTTGCGCTAATAGCCGTGATGTATAAATAAAATAAGAATGATTATGGAAGTTTTATCGATAAGAGATTAGTTTTGGAACAAATCCATGCAATCTTGAATGTTTTTATTATACATATTAGGATCCATTTGATAGAAAACAAATAAAATATGACTTGAGAACAAAATAAATAGAAATTATGTTATATAGAAAAATACGAAATACGATTAAATATTCCTCAAAAAAATAATAATCAAATGGTCATTTAATGATCAATCAAAAAAAGGTAACATTAAACTGATACACGGTATCATCAATTTTGATATCTTCTATGTCATGTCTTGGAACTCCAATGATAAAAAAAATAAGCTACCATATCATTAACTTATAAAACTCTTTTAGATACATTTATTAGAGATAGTTTTATATAAGATATCCACTAATATTTATAACAAGAACTAATTTTACGACTAAGTGAAAATAAGAGAACATTATTGAAATTTTATAATTAGCCACAAACGAGAAAAGATTGATCTCCTTTTCATGTGTTGAAACAAAAGCAGTAGGTAAATCCAACGCAGATTAGGTTCAATGATCGATTTCACATGGTATGAAATGATTAATCAATCTCAAATTTAAAGTTTATTTTTATAAATTATTTTATTCACTTCTACAAATTACTTTATTCACTTCTACAACAATGAGATCTTGTTGTTACGTATCTTTATTTAACTTAAATTAAACAGGGAATATTAATTAATTAGAGAATCTCAACTAATGATCTCAAACTGATTAACTAAATATTTAAACATCTTTTATACATATCTAAACATGCTTCAACCTTAATTTTGTTGATTTTGATAAAGCGCTTAAGATTAATTAATCCAACAGTTCGCGTGGTTTTGGGCTTTCCGCTTGAAACAGTGGGCGGTTTTAGCCTTTAAAAAGTATATTTAATTTGAACAGTTAATGTATTCACACACAAATAGTATAGTCCTAATATCCACCTTTACATCCAAATATAGAAGAATATTTCATAATACATTTTGTCTTGTTCTCGGGTGTGATGGCCAGCTCAATTTGTTTGAGTTAAGAGTTTGAGCTAATTTTTTTTTTAATGGTAAATATAATATATATTAAAATAACGAACGAAAAAAGTATAATAGAATGTCGAAAAAAATAAAGAGGTACAAGAAGTACTCTCTACCAGAACCCAACATTATATAAGGAGATACATAGAAAAACAAACAAACAAAAAGACTACAAGAAATAAATAATGCACACTCCGAACAAACTAAAATCATCCAAGGTACCGCCACGAAAAGAAGAATACTCCCTAGGAAGAGAGAGGCAAGGATCAACCGCATGTAGGACAACGTAACCAGAGGGTCTCCAATCCTCCTGATCCATTGAGACCCAAAAACGACACCCTAACAAAACTCTATCGGTTCCAGCATAAAGTATGATGGATACCCCACTCATAAAAGGAACAGGGGTAATCAGGGTTTTTACCTAGAAACCACTTTCAAAATAAAAGTTTCATCCTATCGACTTGAGCTAAGGTTAAATGTGTTAATCCGTAAAAGGTTTCGAGTTCATGTTTCAATAAAAAGAAAATTAATATTAACATTGACAACTAACTACTAACTTTAATCAAAAAATAAAAATGAAAATTTAATTTCTCCAGTCTATTCTAATATTTTTTTATAGAGGAAATGACCATTTATCATTATAGAAAATCACATAAATTTATATATTTATTTATTTTCGTTTTAATTTGGTCTCTTATAATCTAATTACTAAGGTTACAATAAGTTAATTTTTTTTATTAAATCATCCACATGACTGACATATATAGGTCCATACGTTAACAATTAGGAGGATGTCACGTTAAATATTTAGACGAAATTAACTTAAATTTTGACGAAAATGACAAACTTATGTTGACATCAATAACATAAAGGACAATATTGAAACTTTTTAAACATGATGACTAATTAATTTAAAACTTAAAATAAACATAAGGGACCAAATATGAAATTGAAATTTTGTGTTTGAACCTGGATGAATTTGTTGAACCTAATAATATTGACATTTTGTTAGTTGTGCTAAGTCTTACCAACATTTATTCTAAATTTTTATTATGTTCAAGATTAAATAAGTTAAAATTTAATGTTATTTAAATTAGGAAAGAAATTAAAAAAATTGTTCATTATAAATATAAGAATTAAATATATTTTTTGTTCCTATAAAATTAGCGAATATTAGTTTTTGTCTCATTAAAAAAAAATACATGTTTTTATTCCCAAGAAATTTCTGATTTGCTTTTAGTCCCTAATGAATAAAATCATATATAAAATTAATATTATGTCAATAACATTAACTCAATTGATTTTACTATCAATTAAAAAATTACTATTAAATAAAATCAATTATGGTTAGGTTCGACTCAAAGGTAAAACTATTAAATTCCTAACTTTACTCCTACCAATAAAAAATATTTTTCATTAAATTTTATAAATAAAAGTCTCATGCAGACAAAAAAAAAGTCACATATATTAAAATTTGATATAATCCTCGTTTAATATTGAAAATTATTCCGTTGATCTTCATTATAATAATTTGATAAATAATTTTATATTCTAAAATATCTAAAAATACACAACTTTAACCGAAATATAGTAATTTTATTAGAATATTATGTGTTTTAAAAAGATGTTATATTATTATGAGCTATAAGTATAGAGTAAGAGTGTTTAAATAATTAAATATACCAACTTTATTAAATATTTATTCACTATTTAATGACTAGATGCTCTTAATTTATATATAAAAAAAATCTTATATTGAAATTTGTCACTTTCAGGACACCGGTCAAGCACAATAGAAAATCTAATGCAAACTCAAAAAAAGGTTATTATATATATTTTAATCTATTACTATATATAAAGAGGATATAAATTTTTGGAATGACTTTTTTATTATTCATATTTTACCCGTAAAAAATAATTTTCACATAAAAATAGATGTTCAGTTTTTTTAGTAAATAATACTGTATTTTTTTTTTCTTCTTAATAACTAAGCACAAATTCAACATAAAAGTAGGTTTTCAGTTTTTTTATAGTAAAAAAATAAAAATATTCTTCTTAATAACTAGCCACAACAAAAACGGATGTTACATAATTATCAATTAACTAAGTCCAATAAAAATGGAGATTAAGTAGTTATTTATATTTAATTTAATAATATGCTCATTAATTATTAGATTATTGCACTAGCATAATTCAAAAGACTCATTGCTCTCATAATTGTTGCGGTCTGGTAAAGACTTATTGAAGGGATTGCAATGGATCAATAATAGGAAAATGCAATAATGTTGCTTTCGGCCATCGTCCAATGTTGATTCGCAAGAGCGTGTGGCGGTAGAGACGTAGTAAACATGAGAGAGAGTGAGGAGAGAGAAACAGTGGGTGGGGAGGGGTCTGCTTGGGCAAATCAGTAAAAGAAGAAGGATTTCTTCCATCATCTTGATCAGACAACTACTTCCTTCTTCTTTGCAAACTTCCCAGATGATGCAATTGTTGGTGATCTTTGGAAAAATTTTCAAGGGTTTGGAAGGGTTGGTGAGGTGTTCATCCCAAAAAAGGTGGACAAGAGAGGGAGGAGGTTTGGGTTTGTGAAGTTTAAGGAGGTGAGTGATGTGGAGGATCTTGGTGATAGATTTAGAAATGTATGGTGCGGCTCATTCAAGCTGTGGGTGAACCTATCGCGTTTTGGCCGTTCGGATAGGAAGGATGTTCCTCAGAAAACACCTCTTACTCGACCGGAAGTGAGTTTGGAGGAAACTATTCTTGGGAGGTCTTACAGAAAGGCGTTAACGGGGGGTGCTCCGGTGAAGGCTTTGAAGGTGTTGAAAGTTCCAGTTAATGAGTAGCTCTGTAGAGAGTTGCAGGGGGGTGTGGTCAGTACGTTCGCTCATGATAGAGATGTAAGGAGGATTCAAACGACGCTGAACATGGAAGGCTATAGGTCTATCTCAGTAACTCATATGGGTGGAAACATGGCTATTCTCAGGAGCTCTATGGAGGGTGATGTGGCTAGACTCCTTCGTAGTAAAAATGAATGTCTCAAATACTATTTCTCTGATCTCAAACCGTGGAACCCAGGATTGCTAGCTATTCAAAGAGAAGTTTGGGTGCAAGTCTATGACATTCCTCTACACATTTGGGGTGAAAATCTCTTTAAGTTAGTAGGAAACAACTTGGGCGAGTTCTTGGATTTTGATGAGGAAACAGCTAGAATGGCAAGATTTGACATGGCTAGGATCAAGATCTTATCTCAAACATGGGCTTTCATCGATGTGGTTCAGAAAGTGGAAGTGGAAGGGGTGATTTTTGAGATATGGGTGGTGGAGGAAAGGGGGAGACAAAGGTCGGAAGTGGTTCTATATGAAGAAAGAGAAGAAGAAGGGAGTCGAGTAGTACCGGCGGACGTTTCTGATAAGGTGGAGGAGAGCTCCGGCGAGGGAGCGGATGGTTCGGGTTCCGACGATATGTCAGGGGATGAGCTTGAGGTTGATGGGAGAGGGTTCATGCTGCATGGTGAGGAACACGAGGTGGGCTGTGACAGTGGGCAGTGTGATCAGGTGCCTAAAGAGGGGAATGTAATTCTGACTTGTGAAAAGTCAACAAACCCATGTAACTCCCAAATGGAAATTCTTTCTGTTCCTTTGGATAAAGGGGTTCGTGATACGTTGGTGATTGGTCAAAAAGTACAGGAGGTATTGTTGGTGGATAATACAACAAGTGAAGACAATGGGTGTCAGGAGGTAGGTGGGGTCAGGGCAATAGATGAGACAGTTTTTTTGAAGCAGCTTGCTATAGAAGGTGGACCACAGATTTTTGGTGGGCCTCCAAGTGACGGGGTGGGTCTCTCTAAGCCCATCTCTGACCCGATGTACTTGGATCCCAATAACCCGGCCCAGATGAATTTGGATCACCCGACCCAAATCTATTCGGATCCCCATTTTATGGGTCGGTTAGTTGAGGAGGATGGTTTTCGCTGCTCTTCATTCTCTGAACCAGAAGAAGTTCTCTCACCTCATAGATCAAAAGCTACCAAACCAAACCCAAAAATGAGGAGAAACAAATCTTGCTCGAAATTCAATCAGCTAGGAGTTCCTCGATGCATCAAGCTGGCGGAAGCGATTAAGGAGGCGGGTGGGAGAGCAAAGAAAATTAGAAGAAAGGGGATCGGCGCTGTGCGATTTAGCGATGGTGATGAACCTGAAGATAGGGGTGAAGGATTGTTGAACAAGGGGAGTTCTGTGGAGGTGAGTAACAAAACCGGAGGTGGTTCCAGGAGGCAAGATAAGAAACAGGCGTGTTCTTTAGTTGCGGTAACACCGAATTCAGGGTTGTGTTTATTGTCTGGAAGTGATGTCTCAATAGTTCCAGAGTCTCTTTCTCTTGGTAACGGTGGTGATTAAACATTATTGATAGAAGCTGCGAAACTTTTAAGTATCCAGAACCAAGTAGGTTTCAATTTTGAGGAAGCTAAAGATGACACAATTAAGCACCTAGTGGAACAAGAAACTTGTGACAGAGCAAAAAAGAAGGATTGGGAGGATAAAAATGGTGATCAATGATAGTGTCGACTTACAACATAAGAGGTCTTGGTGGGGTGATGAAGAGGAGGAGAATTAGAGAATTGGTCCGTAGTCAAAAAATTGATTTTTTGGCGCTCCAAGAAACTAAGCTAGAAGTGGTCTCGGATTCTTTGTGCTATAGTCTTTAGGGATCGTGTGATTGCAATTGGGCTTATCTTCCGTCGGAGGGTAGAAGTGGTGGTATTCTCTCAATTTGGAGTAAGTCAAACAACTCTCTCATCTTTTCTTTCATAGGTGATGGTTTTGTGGGGGTTTGCTTGGAGTGGGGAGTCTTAAAATTAGTTTGTATTGTAGTCAATGTTTATTCTAAATGCGATTTAGCTTCTAAAAGAATCCTTTGGAATAAAATTGTGAGTTGTAAAAGAGGGCTTGGAGAGGGAAGATGGTGCATTGTAGGGGATTTTAATTCTATTTGTAGTATGGAGGAAAGGGTCGGTAGTACGGTGGCGGAGGGGAGGAGTAGTAGTACGGAGGTGGTGGAATTTCAAAAATTTGTGGAGGACTTAGAACTTGTTGACCTTCCAATCCATGGGAGACGCTTTGCTTGGTATCAACCAAATGGAAGGGCTATGAGTAGAATTGACCGTGTTCTAATTTCGGATGAGTGGGCGGCCCGGTGGGGGAATGTGGTGCTTTGGGTGCTTCCTCGAGATGTGTCGGACCATTGTCCCCTAATTTTGAAGTATAATCTTGAAGATTGGGGGCCTAAACCTTTTAGGTTCAATAATTTTTGGCTTGAAAACAAAAAGTTTAAAGAGGTGGTGGTGTCCTTTTGGGAGAGTAATATGGTGGAAGGTTGGATGGGCTTTGTTTTAAAAGAAAAAATGAAATTGCTAAAGCCTATTATTAGAGAGTGGCACAAACGTGAATATGGGGGGATGGAGGCGAGTATTGAAGAACTAGTGGTGGAGATAAATGATCTTGATGTTAGGGGCGAGATAGTGGGGTTGTCGGCACAAGAGGTGGATCGAAGAAAGGAGAAATTTACTTCTTTGTGGAAGCTTTTAAGAAGTAAAGAAACTCTTTTATTTCAACGTTCTAGATCGAAATGACTTAAAGAAGGGGATGCGAACAATAAATTTTTTCATAATTGTATCAAGGCGAGATCGAAGGCAAATTTTATCTCGGCTATTCGGGTGGATGATGGGTGGGTGGATACTCCAATTCGTATTAAAGCGGAAGTCTCCTCATATTTTGAATGGCATGTCTCCTCAAATTCTAAGGTTAGGCCGACCCTTGATGGGGTGGTTTTTCAAGTGCTCTCGGAGGGAGAAAATGTGGAGCTTACTTCGATTTTCACTTTGGAAGAGATTGAAGAGGTTGTGAAGAGTAGTGACGGTAACAAGAGCCCGGGTCCGGACGGGTTTAATTTTGCCTTCTTGAAAAAGTTTTGGGAGATGCTTAAAGGTGATATCTGCATTATGTTCGATCAATTTCATGGCAACTCGTGCTTACAAAGGAGCTTCCTATCCTATTTTGTCACTTTAATCCCAAAGGTTAGTACTCCTTCATCTCTTTCCGACTTTCGACCTATTTCACTTCTTGGATGTCTCTATAAAATCATAGCAAAAGTTTTGGCTAAGAGACTTTCGAAAGTAATGGATTCGGTAATTTCATCAAACCAATCGGCTTTTATCAAGGGGAGGAACTTGGTGGATAGTGCTCTAATTATTAATGAGGGGGTGGATTGGGCGAAGAAGTCAAAAAAGGAGTGCCTTATTTTTAAAGTGAACTTTGAGAAGGCTTATGACTCGGTGGAGTGAACCTTTCTTGATTATATGCTTCGTCGGTGTGGTTTTGGTGAGAAGTGGATTGGTTGGATCCGCTCTTGTGTGTTTGCCGGAAACCTTTCGGTCCTCCTTAATGGTTCCCCCACGGGAGAGATCAACATTCATCGGGGCTTAAAGCAAGGGGATCCGTTGGCCCCTTTCCTCTTTTTACTTGTTGTGGAGGGCTTTAGTGGGGTGACGCGGAAGGCGGTGGAGTTGAGTCTTTTCAAGGGGTTTTCGGTTGGGCGTTTGCCGGTGGTTATATCTCACCTCCAATATGCGGACGACACTCTTTGCATTGGAGAAGCCTCGTTGGAGAACCTTTGGACCCTCAAAGCCATTCTTAGAGGCTTTGAGATGGCGTCTGGTCTAAAGGTCAATTTTTGGAAAAGTGGGCTTATTGGTGTGAATGTAGCCCTTTCGTTTTGGAAATGGCAACTACTTTCCTTAATTGTAGACTTTGTTCCATCCCTTTTATTTATCTTGGGCTTCCTATTGGAGCAAATCCGAGGAGTGATTCTACTTGGGATCCTCTCTTGGATCATCTTCGGAAGAGGCTATTCTCTTGGAGAAACAAACATATTAGTCTTGGTGGGAGAATTGTTATGATAAATGCCGTGTTGAATGCTATACCCATCTTTTATCTTTCTTTCTTGAAAATTCCGATAAAAGTTTGGAAGAAAATTGCGCGCATCCAAAGGGAGTTCCTTTGGGGAGGAGTAAAGGGGGGGCGGAAGATTAGTTGGGTGAAATGGTCGGTGGTGTGTAGGGAGAAGTGTAAGGGTGGGCTTGGGGTCCGAGATATAAGAATTGTAAATCTTAGCCTTCTAGCAAAATGGAGGTGGCGGCTTCTTCTTCCCGGGAGGCCGTTGTGGAAAGATATCTTGGTTGCCAAATATGGTAGTCACATCCTTGGTGAGGTGGATTGGTCGTCTTATAGAATCTCATTTTTTGCTTCAAGTTGGTGGAAAAGTATTGTTGCGGTGGAAAATGCGATTCCGGGCAAAAATTGGTGGTTGGAATCGGTTTCGGGTAAGGTGGGTAATGGAATGGACACATCTTTTTGGAAAACAAAATGGTTGGGTGATTTGTCCCTAGCCGAGGCCTTCCCTAGGTTGTTCTCCCTATCTAATCATAAGGATGATGTGGTCTCTAACTTCTTGGTGAGGGAAGGGGATGATTGCTCTTGGGCCTTCTCTTGGCGTCGCAATCTTTTCCGGTGGGAGGAAGAACTAGTTGGTGGGTTGTTGGAGCTTCTAGAGGTGTTTCGGCCTTCTTTGGAGGAGGACGTTTGGAAGTGGTTGCCTTGTGAGGAAGGTGAATTCTCGGTAAAGTCCTCTTATTTGCTCCTTTCGGCGGGTTTGGATAGTGATGATGAGGGGGATGAGGTTGTGTTGAATGCTCTTGGCCAAATTTGGAGTAGCCCGGCGCCGTCAAAGACTATTGCTTATTCTTGGCAACTTCTCTACAATAGAGTTCCAACAAGAAGTAATCTTGAGGTCCGTGGTGTTTTGTCTTTGGATTTACCTTGGGAATGCTTGGGTTGTGTGGGGCATGTGGAAACTCCTCTTCACCTCTTTTTACATTGTCCAAGTATTATGAAGGTGTGGTTGGAAGTGTTCAAGTGGCTAGGCTTTTCGGTTCCCATCCCCCCCTCGTTGGTCTCTCTCTTTGATTTACTAAAGGGGGTGGCGAGGAATGCTAGATTATGGAAGGGGTATTTGATGATTTGGCATGCTTCCCTTTGGTCCATTTGGAGGGCGCGTAATAGAGCGATATTTGCTTCCGGTATTTTTTCACCTTTGGAGATTATTGAGGAGATAAAGGTTTTGAGTTGGAAGTGGTGTCTAGCGAGATTAAAGTGGCCCCTTGTTTGTACTATGAGTGGATTTGGGACTCCGGAGATTGTCTAATGCGTTAATTCCTTTTCTTTTGGGTGTGTTGTATCTTTTTGTAGGGGTGTTTTGGGTGTGAGTGGCCGTGTTGTAGGCCTTGCTCCTCTTTCTTGTTTTTTTGGGAGTTCATCTCCTTTTGTACTCTTTTCTTTTGCACCCCTTATACTTCTTGTAGAGGTGGTAGCGTTAATAATATTTACCGATTAAAAAAAAAGTAGTTATTTATATTTGCACAATAGAGAATATCGATCACAAAAAAAAAATATCGATCACACAAACGGGCACGGTGTTTGGCGGCTAGTAATGATAATATTTTTGTTATAAAATAAAGAGATAGATGATTGAGTTTTCATATATAAATAATCTAATCAAATAAAAAATCAAGAGTTATTAATTTTTTCTATTATTGACTTTCGATGAGAGATCTATTTTCTTACCGTAAATTGTTTTTTTTAATGCTAAAAGAGCACTAATGCCCGGTAAACGTTTTTCACTAAAGGTCCGTTTGGCCTGGTTTTTTTAGGTCTTAGAAGCTATCTGAAAGCTAAAAGTGAAAATAATAGCTTTTCAGAAAAAAGATAAAGTTGTTTGGTAAATTGTTTTTTTTTCACTTCAAAGTTATTTGGTAAAATATATATATTTTTTTAAAAAAAAAGACAATAACAACCTAAGATTAATATGAAACTTAAGAAAAGATGATAACAAACTAAATTAAACTAAATTTACTAAAAATAATAACAAAAAAGCTCATAATTTTTCCTAAAAGTAGGTTTCAAACTCTTCTCTTAGAAGCTCTTTTGATTCAATTTTGCACATTAAAGAAAAGCTGCTTTTTACGGCTTAGAGCTTTATTAAAATTATGTTTGGCCCAACTTCTCATTCTTAAGAGAATAAAAAGCTGGGCCAAACGGAGCCTAAATATTAAATTTATACTCCTAAATCTTTGTAGTAGCTTGTATGAGATTTCTTTCCCTTATTAAAAAATTTGTTTTTATTTGAAACCTAAAATTCTTGTTTTAAGATCTATTTGGGAAGGCAGATAAATTAATTTAGAGTTTATGCTTTTAATTTATAAGGTAAAAGTTCTGTTTGGTATTGATTTTTAAAAAAGAGCTTATATAGCTTATTTTACTAGTTTTTAGTTTATTTTTTAAATGCTATTTCTATTGATTTTAATTCAAAACTCTGCAATAGCAGGAGAACGTTCTCAGAATTTAGAGAAGGTGATTTTTCTGTTTCTGTTATTAGCTTTTGGTAGTTAATAGATAGTTAGTTAGTTTTGTTTGTACTAGGTAGCTAAGGTAGTTACTTAATGGATAAGTTTGTTAGATGTTGTTGCTTGCATTGAAAGCAACCCCCACTTGTATATATAGTTTTTGCCCCTAGTGAATGAATAACAATCTTCTATTTTTTCTATTCTCTTTCTTTCAATTCAGAATTCTCTTCTCTCTCTTTCTTTGTTTCTTCTCTTTGCTTGGTTTATCCCCAACAAAGTGGTATCTGGAGCATTGTTCGTTCCAAGGGACCTTGATCAAGAAAGTGATCAAGACTTGATCTTTTCCAAGTCTTTCTGGTATAGCAGGACTTGTTGGTTGATCACTGCAATCAACCATGGCTGGAAACAATAATTTTCATGCAAATCTCCCAGTATTTGATGGAAAGAATTGGGATACATGGGTAAAGCAGATGAAGATTATATTCACTTTTCAAGAAGTGTATGAACAAGTGAATGATGGTGTTGCTGCACTCTCAGCTAATGCAAATGAAGAACAAAGAACAATTTTCTGAGAGGCCAAGAAGAAAGATAACAAAGGCTTGTTTCTGATCCATCAGTGTGTAGATTCAAAAGTATTTGAGAAGATTGCTGATGCAGAAACTTCAAAGGCTGCATGGGATATATTGCAGAAGAGTTATGGTGGTGATGCTAAAGTAAAGAAGGTGAAATTACAAGCATTAAAGAGGCAATATGAATTGATGCAGATGAAAGGTGATGAAAAGATTTCAGATTACTTCACAAGCTTAATGACACTCACTAATCAAATGAAGAATTGTGGTAGTAATCTTGAAGAACAAGAAACTGTTGAAAAGGTGCTTAGGACTTTAACTTCAAGATTTGATCACATAGTGGTGACAATTGAAGAGACTAAAGACCTAAGTGAGGTGAAACTTGAAGATTTGCAGAGTACATTAGAGGCTCATGAGACGAAGCATGGTGAGAAAGACCAAGGCAAGGAAGATGAGCAAGCTTTGTACGCAAAGTTCAAGAAGTTTCAGAACAGGAAAGAACGTTCTCAGAACAAGAATGGTAAAGATTGTGTTGAAGATAAGCCTGAATCCTCAAGTGGAGGAGGAGGGAAACAGAAGAGTAATTCAAAGAAGAAAGACAAGTCTCACATTCAATGCTTCAAATGTTCAAAGTTTGGACATTATGCAAGTGAATGTGGAAATGAAAAGAAGAACAAAAATCAGAAAAATGGTGAAGAAGCAAATCTGGCAGAGAACAAGGATTCAGATGATGATGTGAGTTTCATGGTGACTCTCACTGATGAAACTGCAGAATCTATGGAATGGTATTTTGATACAGGCTGTTCAAACCACATGACTGGAAACAGAAACATTTTGACTGATTTTGATAATTGTCTCAACACAAAGACCAAACTTGCAAACAGTAAATCCATTGATGCTAAGGGTATTGGCAATGTGGTCATTCAGAGAAAGAATGGGAGAAAATCAGTGATTGAGAAAGTCTTGTATGTGCCTGGTATGCAGTGTAACTTGATGAGTGTAGGTCAGTTACTTGACAAAGGATTCAAGGTGGTTCTAGAGAATGGAACATTGAAGTTGTTTGATTCAAAGCAGAACTTGATTCTTAAGTCAATTCAAAGCAAGAACAGGACCTTCAAGACACAATTGAAAGCTGTTGAACATGAATGCCTACCTGCATCAACAGGAGAACATTCTCAGAATAAAGACAGTGAATTATGGCACAAAAGGTATGGACACTTGAATTTCAAAAGTTTGTCACTATTGAATTCAAAGGAAATGGTGTTAGGTCTGCCTAGTGTTATAGCTCCTGTAGAGACTTGTACTACCTACCTGTTAGGAAAGCAAACTCCAAGTATCTTGGTGAAGAGAAAGGATGGACAAGAAGCAACTATCACGGATGAGTTGAATGTTCTCTCAATGGAGAGTAATTTGACAAGCATGAGTCAATTACTAGAGAAGAACTACTCAGTGAAAATGCAAGATAAGGAGCTGAAGCTGGTTGATGCAAAGGATAGAGAGATCCTGAAAGCTCTAATGTCCAACAACAAAACCCTTAGAATGTCGACCAACAAGTTGGAACACCAGTGCTATGTACCAACTTTGAATAAAAGTCAGAACTGGATTTGGCATCATAGGTATGGCCATTTTCATTTCAGGAGTTTGAACTTGTTAAATTTGAAAAAGATTGTGAAGGGTCTTCCTCAGATTAAAGTTCAGAAGCAACTGTGCAAAGAGAGTTGCACAGCCAAGTCAACAAAGAAGGTTATGGACAAGACACCAAATGAAGCATGGGCTGGTGTGAGACCATGGACTGGTGTGGGGCCTAGTATAGGTCACTTTAAGGTGTTTGGGTCATTATGTTTAAGACATGTGTCAACACATCTTAGAAGGAATTTAGTTAACAAAGGTCAAGCAATGATTTTCCTTGAATATCACTCAGTTAGGGCTTGTAAACTGTATTCTCCAACAAGAAACAAGATGGTCACTTGTAGAGATGAGGAGTTTGATAAAGCTAAGAGCTGGAATTGGAGTGGTAATGTTGCAACATCTGGTATGACAACTATTCCTGAAGAAGCCATGATGGTAGAGGCTGAACCAATAGATTTGGATCAAGCCATGAATGATCCAAATTGGTCAGAGGCTACAAAGAAAAAGAAATATGCAGAAGACATTTTGAAAAGGTTCAAAATGGTTGGTTGTAATGCATCATTCACACCTACAGACACAATGCCAAAACTTGAAGAAGATGGAAGTGGAGGCAATATGGATCCTACTATGTTCAGACAACTAATAGGGTCTCTGAGGTACTTGTGTCAAAGCAGGCCTGACATTAACTATGCAGTTGGTTATGTTAGGAGGTTTATGAATTGGTATGGTGATAAGGTGGATATGCGGAAAACAAGTGGTTACTTGTTCAAATTTCAAAATGCATCACTGTGCTGGTGCTCCAAGAAGCAACCAATCATAGCACTCTCTAGCTGTGAAGCAGAATATGTAGCGGGTTCTCTAGCTACATGTCAAGCAAATTGGTTACAATCACTTCTCAGTGAAATGAATATCATTGAGGACATTACAGGTGTGCTAAAGATTGACAACAAACCAGAAATCACTTAATTTCTTAAGCTCAGAAGAAAGATAGGGATTGTGTGCTTTGAGAGTTTGAATTAAGAGGGAGTATTGGTTTTAATTCAAAACTCTGCAATAGTAGGAGAACGTTCTCAGAATTCAGAGAAGGTGATTTTTCTGTTTCTGTTATTAGCTTTTGGTAGTTAATAGATAGTTAGTTAGTTTTGTTTGTACTATGTAGCTAAGGTAGTTACTTAATGGATAAGTTTGTTAGATGTTGTTGCTTGCATTGAAAGCAACCCCCACTTGTATATATAGTTTTTGCCCCTAGTGGATGAATAACAATCTTCTATTTTTTCTATTCTCTTTCTTTCAATTCAGAATTCTATTCTCTCTCTTTCTTTGTTTCTTCTCTTTGCTTGGTTTATCCCCAACAATTTCAAATAATTTATGAGCTTATAGCTTATTATTTTTTTTTCTCATTTTATTCATATCATCTTATTTTAAAAAAATTAAATATAAATTAAACATATATTTTTTATGTCATTTCATACTTATAAGTTAATTCAACTAGTAATTTTACCAAACAATATAAATTCAATCACTTAGCTTATTTGCTATAAGCTAAAAACACTTATAAACTATTCAATATGAATTTATTCTCTGTAAACTAGCTTATCAACTAGCTGCTAATTTTTCTAAACAAAGCCTTAGGCTCTGTTTGGTAAAATTAAGCTATAAGCTAGCTGATAGCTGATAAGCTAGCTTTTAGCTGATAGCTGAAAAGCTAGTAGAATGAAATTAAAGTGTTTGGTAAATTAGCTTTTATAATTATAAAATGACATAAAAGTATTATGTGAGTGAGTAGTTATTTTTTTTGAATGGGTAGTTTTTTATTAAAAAAATAAAAATAATAAGGTTAAAATTGAAATAAAAGGTAAAAAGCTATAAGCTATAAGCTCAAACGCTACTTGAAATAGCATCTGAAAAAAAGCTATAAGCTAGTAGAAAAAGCTTCTTACCAAACACCTCCAATTTTATGAAACAAGTTTATAAGCTAATACAATAAACTATAAGCTAGCTTATTTATGTTACCAAATACACCCTTAGTCGCTCGATTCTTAAGCCGATCCATCACTTTATCTAGCAACTATAAAAAATTGTTTCAGGCCAATATATGTTGCGCCGCCCTGAATGGACGTAATGATATTAATAACTAATATACCTAAACTCTACTATTATAATCTTGAGTCTTATATTATATGATCTACAAATAATAAATTGACTACTTTCATCAATTTTGTCGTTTGTGAATAAAGTCAACATTGTAACCAATAAAAGAATTCTGGAAGCAAGACAACATATAAAAATTTGATTGAATACAACATAAAAAATGTGGCTAAGAACAATGACAGCCCGTTACTCAATTTTTTTATTAGCTTTGGGATTTAATGGTGGTATTAAGGCATGTGTGGTAGTCAATGGGATTGTGGTTTTGTTAGGTTGGTGTTGTGACAAAATTAAGGTGCTGTGTTGAGAGGGAGAGTGGAGAGAATTTTGAATTATACTGAGTTTCTTTTTTTATAAGGTTCACATTATACAATGCGAACCGAGTTCACATTTTAGACAGTGAATTGTTTTTTTTTCCAATTTTTATTATGTACACACTCGCATCCTGCATTGCGAGAGGGTAGTATGGGAAGATTGGGGGTGCGTGTGAGACTCCTTTTTTTGTATTTTGAATTATACTAAGTTTCCTTCTTTTTTTTTAAATGTTAATCTCTGAATTTCGGAAAAATATAGTTAATTAATTTGGAGTTATTCTCTGAATTTCATAAAAATAAAATTAATTAGTCTTACTAAAATTTATTTTATCAACAATTGAACTTTTGTTGTTCTAAATAATTTGTTCCAGAAAAACTTCTTAACCACGAGCTCAATGAAGAACAAAAAAAGATTGGTAGTGTACTTAAAAAAAATGGGTAGTGTAGAAAGAAATACTCTTATAGTGATTATTGAGTACTACTCCAAAAAGAGAGGGTGTTTGTGTCAGAAACTTTTTAATTAAGGGATTTTCTTCTTGCATCCCCGGAAATTCTAATTGCCTCCAGAAATTTCAACAATACCCCCGCATTACTTAAGTAGCAAATTCAGGGGTGTCAAATTTGGGAAAAAATAGTTTGCTAGTTCGCATTCTAGAATGCAAACATTAAAAAATAGAATGCGGAGGAAGGAGGAGATAAAAAAGTTTTAGATTTCATAAGGTTCACATTATACAATGTGAACCGAGTTCACATTTTAGATAGCAAATTGTTTTTTCCCCAATTTTTATTATTTACACACTCGCATCCTGTGTTGCGAGAGGATAGTATTGGGAGATTGGGGGTGCGTGCGAGACTTGGGGGTGTGAGAAGAAAGACTCTTTAATTAAAGTATTGGGCCTGTTTGGGCTGCTGTTTTTGAAGCATTGAAAAAGGGTCCTATTTGAGAAGATTTCTCTTCCCACCCCCCGTAACTCTTTTTCACCCCCTAAAATCCAATTTTACCCCTTAAAAGTTCGGTTTATGCGAACAGAACTTTTTGAAAAGTTCGGTTTACGTAAGCAGAACTTTTTTTTTAGTGTAAATTTTACACTAAAAAAAAGTTCGGGGGTTTTAATTAAGAAAAAATTCGGCCCGCGTTTACCAAACTTTTTTCCCAGGGGCATAAAGGGAAGTACAGGGGGTGGAAAAGCAAACGGGGGGTGGGAAAAGAAAACTTCCCTATTTGAAGGTTTATAGTGCCTTGTGGTTTAAGAATGAAACCATCTTTTTTATCTTAATTCATTTTAAATATTTGAGCTTATGCAAAGTAATAAAAGAATTATTTTGAATTTTAATTAATATTTTTGGGCTATTTATTTGGAACTTGAAAATTTTATGTTCCAAAAGTTTAGTGTAGCTTCACATTCTTAAATATTTGAGCTTATGCAAATTAAGTGCTTTGGGACGGTGCTGGTTTTAATGTAAACTCTCTTGGATTCACATTTTTATTAGATTAGATAATCTATACACACGTAAGATCATAAAACGTGTAAAGAACCGGCCAAAATATAATTTAACAATAGGTAAGCTACTACACAATAGATGGCCCAATATGAGTGTTACATGTGCATATACGAGGTTTTTTTTTTTTGGTTACAATATACGAGGTTGTTCAAAGTCAATTTGTCTAAGATTTTCTTCACTTCAGTTCCCTAATTAATCAGTAGTAGTTCCTTAATTCATCTTCCATCCTCTTTCTGATGCATTATTGTTAACTTTTACTTTATGTGATGCACTAATGGCATATAAAAATCTACATGTGACAAAATTTTCACAATAGTATGCAGATTAAAAATGAAACAAAAGTCTACAGCTTAACTACTTTCGTAATTTTATTTTAAATTTAATACATTTACTATTATCCATTAGAAAAAACTATAACAAACATATTTTTTGAGCAAACAATAATTTTAGTAGATGGTTTTTTCCCTCAAAAAACCAAAGTTAGGATGGTTTTTCATATGGACTATTATATTTTAGACAAAATGAAATAAAGTATGGACTATTATAAAATATTAAAATTTAAGGAGTTTCTTTTTGCACCCTGTTTACTGTGAAATTTGGTAAACAACGCTAGTTTGATTATTACAAGAGAGATCAACTAGTAAATCTCGGGACATAGTGCTTTTGTTTATATTTTCAAAGTAAATGATATTCATTATTGTTCTTATGTTGATAAAGTGTTGCTTTTTTATGTTTTAATAACTTGAAATGCAAGAAAGAATGTTTATTCAATTGAATAAACATAATGGGAGAAAAGAGTCGAAATAAAGATTAAACAAGATGAAGATTGAAATACTGTAAATTTGCATTCAAATGTAAATGTTTACAGAGAAATAAATGGTACACATTGCATACATTTTTCCTTTCGAACTCGTTTCTCTCGTTAGCATGGGTACTTTGAGTTTTATCAGGATTTCTGTATAATGATTGTGACCCCTTTTTCGATCACATAACTAGGCTATTTATAGACACTAATTCTTAACTGCTACTAACGCCTAAATAACTACAGAGAGGACGCGTGTCTTGACGCGTATTTTGAATTTGAATTCTTTCTTATCTTCTGAGTTAGCCGTTGTTTCCATCGAAGTCGAAGTGCCAACGCTTTTCCTTGAATATTTTGCTAAGTCCATAAGTTACTTTTGCTCACTAGGCGCTTCGACCCTACTGACGTTTCGACCAAATCGAAAAGGATCCTGAAAGAAAGAAAATACGCATTTAAATGCAACGTTCCATAACAGAACATTTATTACATGTTCATGCATGATTAATCATTAAACTCATTGGCCCTAAAAACCAAACATATTTAATATTTAATGATTATCAAAATAATTATATTATTAAACATAATTATCTTATGCATGCATTTAGAACATATTTCTACTTAGTAAAAATATGGGCTAACAAATTGCCCTCAAATGCCTGTTTCGATCGAATGGTCGAACGAGAAAGGAAAAGGCATTTTATACCCACGTGCTTGACACTATTACCAATGACGGCGCTTATGTCACGTTCAGAAGTAACTGTCACCTTGATACCCACAATCCATCATTGTTCCTAGGTTTTAATTAGCATAGTGGATGACGTGGCACACGTAGAAGTTGAAGAGAAATTATTTGAATTTCTTTTTGATTTATTTTCTGGAGACAAACACGTTCCCCTATAAATAGTAGCAAACGAACAAAGGAACACTTTTTACCAACTTCCAAGTTTCAAAGCTTTCTTACGAACCCACTGTTCATCTTCTTCTTTTCTGCAAATTAAACTCTGATCTTCAATCATCTTGCAATTCTAAACCGTACAAGTGATTCATCTTCAAATTCCGCATCGATTCATCTTTGTTTCAACTTAAACAAAACAGTTTCTACAAATTTCTTCACGAAACCCTTTCAGTTCTTGATTTTCGGTGTACTGTTCATCAATGGCGTCCAACTTGGATTTCGATGTACCCACTGCTGGCAAATGGAAGGATCTTCGCGTCCTTGAAGATGGAGAAGAAGTAGTTCCAGAACCTTCTGGAACTGAGGCTGAAAGGAAGATCTGGAACACTCAGCTTATGATTCCATTTTCTATCAAGAAGGATGATTACGCTTTCTGTGGACCTTATCCCACACGTGCTGAGGTTATATCAAAAAAGGTAAGTGATATCTTCCCTTTGCATGTAACCTGTGGCCCTAGAATCTTTAGCTCTACTCCCTACAACTTTGGGTATTTGAAGAATGCCCTTAAGATTTTTAGAGCTGCCCCCTATACTGCGCACAAGGATTACATTCCCTGGTTAGATAGGGTCGAAAAGGACTTTAAGGATTCTTGGAAAAGCTATGGTATTTACGAACTTATCCAATTTAGTCGAACCGGTCCTAAGTACAAACCAGAGCTGCTAGTGGCTGCCTTACACTTCTATGAAAAGTCCACAAACACTTTTCAGTTTAAGTGTGGCATGTTAACCCCTACCTTATTAGATGTAGCTGCTATCACAGGCCTTAGGCCTATTGGTGATTACTTCGATCCAACCAAAACTGGGGATAAGGTCGAAGTTAATTTTCAAGAAGCTACATTCTCTAAGTACATAGCAGAGCAGATGGGTAAAGAAGGAGAGGAAGTGTCAACTGAGGAGCATGTGGCCTTCTTAACATTGTGGTTATCCCACTTCGTCTTTTGCTCAAAATCCCTTCAGGTAGCGCGTATGTACATTCCCATAGCACAACAGATTAATGAGGGTAGACTTTTTAGCTTAGGGCGCTTATTATTAGCCTGTCTGTATGAAGCAATGGGGAATGCTAGTGATGCAATCAAGGCTTCCAAGGATGGATCAAAGGTTTCGATTGCTGGACCTATGTGGCTGTTACAACTTTGGCTGAATGCCACATTTGAGACGGAATTGGGGTTGATAGTGCCTTCTGACTATCAACAAGAGGTAGATGAAAGGGAGATCGAAGGTCAGAGGTTGGTTCGATTAGCCCCTAGATCTTTGGACCAGGATACTAGCAGACTCTTCATGAAGCATATGAAGATGTTTTTGAATTTTGACAAGTTTCTTCCACGCCATGCTCCCTTTGTGGAGCGCAAGTATGGGGCCGCGTGGTTCATTGAAGATTTCCCTGCGTTCAACCCAGATAATGAAGATGAAGTAAATGAGGTTTGGAGAGCCTATTTAGAGCAAACTGTACTCTCCTGTAGGATTGGTTCGAACGCAAACCAGTATGGGCTTGTAGGATATCTGCCCAACTGTGTGGCTAGGCAATTTGGTATGTCCCAAATTAGGCCAAAGTCCCTTTTTGAAAATTTGGATAGAATGATGTTGGGCACTGGAGTGACTGAAAAGACTTATAAGAAATATATGAGGATGCTGGAGAATTATGAATTTAATTTCAAACCTTTCGAGTACAAGCCTTCTTTCTACTGCACTGATGGCTTCAGCAAATGGTGGAGTGACCATTACACCAAGCATTCAATAGGCACTGCTGATCAATTGCTAGGGATGGCCGAGAGTGGCTTCATAGTGCCATCTCTTGGAAAGAAAATAAACGTCTCAGGTCGAGGTAAACACCTAAACTCTTATAGTTTTATTTATCTTACAAGATTTATTCCCTCAAACCTTTTTATATTTATTAATACAACATTTTGCAGGCAAAGGCATAGAGAAAGATGGTGGGTCTTCAAAGACTTCGACTGAAGTGAAGAAACCCACTGGGGTGAAGATTAAATCAGAGGTCGAAACCTCTAAGGCAAATGTAACTTAGCCTTAAAAAATTTACTTATTTTCTCTCCTCCTGTTTAAACATATGTTTTAACTTTGACCATTTATGTCCTTAGAAGGGAAAAGGTAAGAACAGCACAGAGACGGTGTCTGCTAACTCGAAGAAAGCTAAGAACACAGTGGTATTAGATGAGGAGGTAAAAATCAAGCTTTCCATCAAATACTTTAACTTTTGTCATAGTAATATATTTTGAAACAAAATCTTGACATTATTTACTTCCATCATTTCAGGATGAAGAAAAACAGGGGGTCCCTTTGATTAGGAAGAGAAAACAACCATCAACTTCGACTTCACAACCTAGTGAAGGGAAAACGACAACTGTACCAGAAGTCGAAGAAAATGAGGCTGCACAAGCCAAGAAGCAGAAAAAGGTTGAAGAACCTAAACCTCAACAAGCCCCAACGGAGGATCAAGGGGGTGAAAGAAGGGCGAAGAAAAAGCATGAAGAGAAAAAGGCTACACTTGCTGTGAAAGTGAAGTCAACAGCCAGGAAACCTAAGGTCCATAGGGTTTTGAAGATCTGCACCTCAAGTGAGTGTGGTGGTAATCCATCTCCTCAAAAGGACGCTGGGAAGGAGAATGTGGTCGACCAAGACCATCCTACCAACATTGAAGTAGAAGGGGTTGATAAACCACAAGGTAATCCTATACCTCATTCAGAGACTTTGGTTAATGATGAACAAGTCACTGATGGGGGTAATGAAGGTAATGCACAACCAGGCAATGATGCCCCCAATGCTGAGAAGGGTAGCAGTACCAACACTGGCCCCGAGGTCGAAGGAAAAGAGGTAAAACTCACTTAACTCTCAACCTTAGATTTTATATTCACATTCGACTTTAACTAACTTTTCTTTTATGTTTGCAGGATCAATTGAAATAGGGTCTTGTTGAAAAAGATAGGCAGCCAATCTGTGAGGAAGTGCCAACAGAGAACAAGGCAAGTGATGACAATCAAGATTCCTTGAAGGCCAGCATAGGGAGAACTGACAATCAAGCACCAACCAATACTTCGAGCATCAAATATTCAATGCCTAGTATGTCTACAAACTCAGGCCAGGCAAGCTCGAACCAAGAATCTCAACATGACTCTGATGCAATTCCTGAAGCTGAGGTTGGGGGTTCAGGGATCATATATGTCTCTTCGACCTCGAGACTTTCTGCAAGCTTGGGCGTACTAGAAGAAGAATTTACCAATATGCAGAAGTCTGATCCTGCTGGTACCCTTAAACTTCTACTCTCGAGAAAAGCAAATCAAGGAAACGCCTCGAGTGAGCACATGACCACTGACTCAGCGCCTTCCAACTCTGAAATCGACTCGATGGTGCGCCAAGACTCTCTGTTGTTGAAACTTACAACTACCTTCGTCCAAAGGGATGTGCTGAAGCAAATTGAAGAACAACCAGCATGTGCTTATAGCCACTTGGCTTTCCTGAAGAAGCTTCACAATCCTAGGACTGATGAGGAAACCCTTGGCAAAGTCATACAACTTAGTTCAATTGTGGACCAATATGCCAAGGCAGTGCAGAAGAGGATTGATAATAACACAAGAATTGCCACACAGCAACAAGCTCAAACCATGTTCTTTGAGAAGGCCCAGAAAGCTCAAGCTGAAGTGGAAAGATTGTCCTCTCAACTGGTCGAAGGAAATTCTGAGCTAAAAGAATGTGATGACAAGGTTGCCCATTACAAGGAACAAATCAAACTCTTAGAGGAGCAGATTGTTAGTTACAGGCGCAAGATCATTGAAGAAGAGACTAAGAGAGCTCAAATTGAGAAGGAGGCCAAAGCTTTGACCCAAGAGAAGATTGATGCACATGGCAGGGAAGGGCTTCAAGCTTTTGGCTCAGCAGAGGTGGTTGGTGAAGAGATTTAATCCTTGGAGAGTTCGAACTTGGTAGTCGAAAAGGAAATGGCAACCCTCAAGAAGATTTATGCTGACTGCACCAAGAATTTATAATTCTCTTAGTTTATTTTCTTTATTGTCCTTTCGACCAATTTCTTAGATCTTGTAACCCTTAAACAAAGTCCATGTTTTATGGCAATTTACAATTTACCATTTTTGCTTTATATGTTCAAGTATTATTCTGTGCTTATTTTTACTTCGAGTAAAGTAGGCTTATATTTTTTCAAATACTTTCCATTAATACCCAAAGTACGTTTTTCAGGAGTTAACTCCTCAATTTCATATGCACCATTAGAATAAACTTGAACAATTTTGAATGGTCCTTCCCAATTTGGGGACCATTTGCCTAAGATTCTATCTTTTTTATCCATAGGCAAAATAACTTTCCAAACTAATTCTCCTATGTTAAAGGATCTAGACTTAACCTTTTTGTTATATGCTTTAGCAACTCTTTCTTTTTGTTTTGTTAAAACTTCTAAAGCACTAAGTCTTTCTTCATCTAAATCAACTAACTCATCTGACATCATTTGGTAATAATGGTCTAGAGGTATTTCCATTTGTTTTTGTACCCTTGCTGATTGCAAATGTATTTCGATTGGTAATACTGCATCATGACCATAAGTTAGTCGAAATGGGGTGGTGTTAGTTGACTCTTTAGGAGAATTTCTGCAAGCCCATAACACTTGGTCTAAGGTTTTATGCCAATTTCTTGGCTTTTGGGCTATATGTTTCTTTATCAAATTAATAATAATTTTATTAGCTGCTTCGACCTGACCATTTGCTTGTGCATAATATGGTGTTGAAGTTAGCAGTCTAAAGCCACTTTCTTGGGCAAATTCCTGCATCTTTCGTCCAGTAAAAACTGAACCTTGATCAGTAGTGATTGTTTCAGGAATTCCAAACCTATAGATTATGTAATTTTGTATGAAATTAATTACTGCCTCTTGATCAACATTTGGTAAAGGGATTGCCTCTATCCATTTTGTGAAATATTCTATTCCAACTAAGATATAACGTTGATTTTTAGATGAAGCAGGCTTAATTTCACCAATGAGGTCTAGAGCCCAACCCCTAAAGGGCCATGGTTTTACTATCGAGTGCAGTTCACTAGCAGGCACATGCTGGATGCCTGAATGCCTTTGGCATTCTTGACAACCCTTAGCAAATTCTATACAATCTTTCAACATAGAGGGCCAATACAAACCTTGTCGAAACAAGAGCCATTTCATCTTATGTCCTGCTTGATGAGAACCACAAGTACCACTATGAACATCAGAGATTGCTATATATGCTTCTGCTTCATTAAGGCATTTTAACAAGATTCCTTCAAAAGTCTTTTTGAAAATATCATTTTCAAAAATTATATAGCTTAAAGCCCTATATTTTACCTTTCGACCCACATTTCCTGTTGGATTCTTAAGGTAATCTACTATAGGTTTTCTCCAATCATTATCTGACAAATTGTCAATGGCAAAAATTTGAAAATTTTCTAGGGGATTTTTTATTTCACCATTTATTTGTGGTATAGTGTCTGCCCCCACAAGTTTTGGTATTGACAATTGTGCAGATATTGGTTCTTGTAAAACCATTTTTTCTTTTATTTTGATTAATTGTGTCAACTTTTCTTTTGACATTTTATATCCTGAAGCAATTTGAGCCAAGTCATTTGCTTCTTGATTTTCTAATCGAGGTACATGTTCAATGTCTACGTGATCGAAACAATCTAACAAAGAACTAGCTATAGAAAAATATTTTGCCAAATGCTCTTTCACACATTTATATTCTTGTGTTAATTGTTTCAATACTAATTCAGAATCACCTCTTATTTTAATGTTCTTTGCCCCCAAGTCTTTTAAAATTTCTAACCCTGTAATTAAAGCTTTATACTCGGCTTCGTTATTAGAGCAAAGTCCATTTATTTTGTACTTGAACTTAGTTGGAACTTGAGTAGGAGATATAATCAATATTCCAATTCCTGTTCCATATTTATGTTTGGACCCATCAAAATAAAGAATCCATGGTTGAATATCCACATAATCCTGTGGCATTTCGACCAAAGAATGATCTACTATAAAATCAGCCACAATTTGGCCCTTGACAACCTTTAAAGGTTTATAAGTCAGTGAATATTCAGTCAATGCTAATGCCCATTTCCCAATTCTACTATGCAATATAGGTTTAGTTAACATATGCTTAATAACATCAAAGTGGGAATAGACATAAACATCAACAGGCTTTATATAATGCTTAAGTTTTGTACAAGAGAAATACAAACAAAGACAAAGTTTTTCTATGGCAGTATATCTAGTTTCTGCATCATTTAAAACTCTACTAAGGTAATAAACTGCATTTTCTATGCCATTATCATCCTCTTGAGCTAACATGCTTCCTATCGTCTTATCAGACGTAGCAATATACAACTTCATAGCTTTATCCCTACTAGGAGGCATTAGAACTGGAGGCTTTATTAAGTATTCTTTGATGTCATCAAAAGCCTTTTGATGCTCTTGGTTCCATTTGAATGGATCATCTTTCTTGAGTCGAAGTAGTGGTGAGAAAGCTTGAGCCTTTCCACTTAGATTCGAAATGAATCTTCTCAAGAAGTTGATTTTTCCTAGCAGAGATTGAAGTTGTTTTTTGGTCGAAGGAGGCTTGGTCTCTAAGATAGCCTTTGTCTTGTTTTGGTTTATTTCAATGCCTTTTTTATGCACCACAAAACCAAGGAAATCTCCTGCATGCACACAGAAAGCACATTTTAATGGATTCATTTTTAATCCATGTTCCCTCATTCTTTTAAAAGATTGCCTAAGATATAACAAATGGCTATCTTCAGAAGAGGATTTAATGATGATATCATCAATGTAAACTTGCATGAATGTATCTATAAAATCATGAAACATGGAATTCATTGCCCTTTGATAAGTGGCACCAACATTTTTTAAGCCAAAAGGCATAACAACCCACTCATAAGTGCCTAAAGCACCAGGGCATCTAAATGATGTTTTAGATACATCTTCCTCAGCAATGAATATCTGGTTATAACCAGAATAACCATCTAACATGCTCAAAAACTCGAAGCCTGCTGCTGAGTCTACTAACATTTCTGCCACATGCATGGCATATTCATCTTTAGGTGTAGCATTATTTAAGTCCCTAAAATCTATACATACCCTAAGTGTACCATTCTTTTTAATAACAGGAACTATATTTGCTAACCATTCTACATACCTGGCAGCTCTGATGAATTTACTCTTCAGCAGCCTTTCGATCTCTTCTTTGATTTTGGACATGATATCTGGTGCAAACCTTCTTGGCAATTGTTTTACTGGTTTTTTACCTGCCTTGATTGGTAGCTTGAGCTCGACCATTTCTCTACTGAGTCCAGGCATTTCATTATAATCCCAAGCAAAACAATCACTAAATTCTTTGAGAAGTAGTACCAATTTCCTTTTTAAGTCAGGACTAATATTGGCACTAATGTAAGTTGGCCTTTTTGTTGAGCCATCTCCAATGTTAATTTCCTCCAAAGGGTCTTGAGCCTGCATCTTAGGAGTTTCATTAAGTGGATCTCTTTCGAACCCTAAAGGTTCTTCATCATAGATGCAGTCGAGCCTTTGTGCTTGTGGCATAGAAATGCCATCGCTTTCGACCTTGGCTTCTGTAGCCATATTTTGATGAACATCAGCTTCCAAAGCCGTATTTAACTTAGTTTCGGCCATATAAGCCGTAATCCTGGCCCATGCGCTGGACTCAGTCATCATAATCTTCGTAAACATTCCACCCAGATGGTGGTATAACTCCATCTTTCGAGGACACAGCATCTATTTCCTCTCTTTCCCATATGAAGCCCTGGGTTGGGTGGAGTTTGACAGAATGTATCACATTATTAGAAGGTGTGAAAGCATTCTCTCTATCATAACATGGCGCTATGTTCGCCAAATTTTTGTCAAAGGTTTGTTGATTTATGGTATCAACCTCTGACATATAGAAACTCTGATCAGCTTCTATATTTTCCACGCAGCCATCTTCCCTCCAAAGCATCAACTTCTGGTGAAGGGTCGAAGGAACAGCTCCTACTCCATGAATCCATTCTCGCCCCAATAGTAAGTTGAAGTTCGCCTTGGATTCGACCACTAGGAATAGAGTTGGTCGAACTATGCTGCCCACAGCAACATCCACTTGAATTGCCCCCCTTGAATGTCCTGTTTTGCCTTCATAATTTGAAAAAACAGTGTTATGGGCTGACAAATCACAGTCATATTTTCCAATCTTAGGTAACATAGATAGAGGCATTAGATTAACAGCAGCTCCTCCATCTATCAGCACCTTGTTAACTCCAACTCCTTCAACCTTTGCTCTGATGAAGAGGGGTTTAAGATGGTTTTTCATGCCTAAGTCTGGCCTTTCGAATGTAGCATGTTGCTCCTCGATGCAGCCATTGTTCATGACATAGTAGCAAATTGGCTTAGGATCAGCCATTTCTAACTGGTCGAAATCAGTTTCGAGCTCAGTTATCTCTGTTTGCACATCATATTCTGATGGTAATATGGAAACCACGCATATTACGTCGAAATCTGGCTCAGAGTCCAGCAGATCATCATCTTCCATCTTGTTTTCGTCCATAGGAGGAAGGATCCTTTCTTTTGCTGGTCTTCTCGCCACTTCTTTATATTGGCCTGTTTGGAGATTAGTTGCAGCCAATTTCTTTTGGCGTTGGAATCTATGCCATTGAGTTCTTGTCATTGGATGTTTACCTTTATAATTATTCTTGTAATAATACTTGTTAGCATCCTCTGAGTAGCTTAGTTTGGTGCTACTCGAGCCACCAACTTCCATTGCACCCTTGTTGAACTTTATGGTTCCTTGGTGCATCCAGCGTTCTATAGGAATCGAACCCGAAGGAAGGAAAGTGGGCCTTCGATCTATCTGGACCACATTATTTGGTCGAGTTAAAATGCCCTTTCCTTTGTCACGAGGTGGCTTTGAGTTTGCCCCCTGCCTATTTGCCACTGGTTGGAACTTCATGAGGCCTGCAGTAGCCTCTTTATCGCAAACAGCACTACAACGAGCACAAAGCATTACTCTTTTGTTCTCTAACTTGCATCTGTTCAGAAAGTCAATCAAATCCTCTTCAGCACGAGGATATACTACTTTCATTTTTTCGAAGTATTCCTCTTCAGGGATTTTTTCCACTTGCACCTCTGTAACCTCCATGGCTTCGACCATCATGATAGCTTGTGGTTCAGCATAGAGGGTATCAGCATTCTGTGAAGGTTCTGGATCTGCCTTTGCAGCTTTGGGTTTTTCACCAAATTTAAGTCTTCCTTCATTCAAGGCTTTTTGAACCAAGTCCCTGAAAAGCACACATTGTGAGGTTCTATGTCCAAGAAAATTATGATACTTGCAATAACCTCTTTTCTTTCTCATATCTAGTGGTGGTATTTTAACACCTTTTGGAACCACTATTTGGCCATCAGTAACCAACAAATCAAAGATTTCATCACATTTTGTTATATCAAAAGTATAAGTTTTTGAAACATATTTATCATTTTTTGGTTCAACAGGGTTTTTTCCATTTGAAGGTTTTAAAAGCTTGCAAGTGTAAGGGGGACCAGGTTTTAATTCTGCTAGGTCTATTTCCCCTTGTTCAACATCTTCATAAGAGAGATCATATTCTTGGTCGCTATCATGTGTTTCTACATAAGCAACTTTTTCTTTTTTATGATACTTTGAATTTCTAGCCTTTTCTGCTCTCAAGCGTTCGACCTGTCGAACCCTATCAGCCAATTGGGCCATGTCCCTTAGATGTTGAGTATCTAACTTCTTTCTGATCGAATAGTCTAGGCCACCAGCAGCCATTTCGACCAATTCATGTTCAGGCACTTGAGTAAAACACCTAGCCTTAAGTAAACGAAATCTATTCAAATAATCATCTATAGACTCAGGGGTTTTGCGCCTAACGCTCGCTAATTCTTTGAGACTTATCTTAGACTGTCCCATGTAGAACTGCTCATGGAAAACTTTCTCTAATTGATTCCAATTAAAAATTGAATGTGGAGGGAGAGTAGTAAACCATGTAAAAGCATTTTTTGTTAGAGAATTTGGAAAATACTTCATTCTCAAATTCTCATTATTTGCTAGATCTCCTGCCTCAGTTAGATATCTTGCTATGTGTTCAACAGTAGATTCGCTAGTATCACCAGCAAATTTAGTAAATTTTGGGATTTTCCAACCCCTTGGCAATTCTGTTTGAAGCACATATTCTGATAAGGCAGAAACAAAATGAGGTCTATGCATGCCTATGTTTAAACCATTTTGTGCTAGGATAGTTTCGACCAAATTGGCTATGTTATTTTGCCCAGCAAAATTATTATTCTGGACATTTCTAACTACATCATCAGCATTTTGGTTCCTATTTACCAACACAATTCCAGGATTTTGTTCGACCTGGGGCAAAGCCTGTTGCTGTGCCTGAATTTGCACCTGTGGTTCGGCCACTGACACTGGTTGTTGGATTTGGTTTATGGGATTTACAACATTATTTGGGGCAAGCATAATGGCATTATTTGGTGCTTGTGCAATTTGCAAAGGCACCACATTCTGAATTTGGGGAACTTGTTGATTATGGGCTTGAGGAGCCCCAAAGAAATCAGCAATTCTTCCCATTTGATTTGCCAACAATTGATAACTTTGGTTAGTATTTTGAATTAATGGGTTAAATACTGTACCAATTTGTTGTGTTAGCATATTTACCATGTCATGATTACTCTCATCCATTTGTTGCCTTAAAGCATTCAAGGCATTGTTGGTTAATGATGGATTGCCATTTCGAGTAGCAGAACCAGAAACTATCTGATTATTAGGCACAAATACGCCTGGTGCCGACTCTGTGAACAATGATGCACTTGTTTGCAAACCCTGCATCATACTGGTAGGCATACCATATGGGTAGTTCCTACTTGTGCCCTGACCCACATATTGGGAAAAGGGTAATGAGAAAGTAGAAGAACTAGCGCCACCCCCATTAACATTTGTCCTATTTGGAGAGAAATTTTCCTCCATAGCATGGGAAAGGGTCAAGATAGGTTCTGTAGTGGTCGAAGGTACCACTGTAGACGTTGGCATTGTCATTGTGGCACTTAACACAGAAGATATTGGGGCGGAAACTGTCGCCCCACTAGCGTTGGGCACAATCTCACTGATTACAGGAGAGATTATGGCCTCAGAAACGCTCGAAGCGGTTGATACATTCGAACCGTTATTATTATTGTTTCCGTTTGGATTTTCCATGTTTTGTCTTGGGTTACTTCTGGGTGGTGGTCTAACCATTTCAGGGAGTAATTTCCCGTTCCTCAAAAGCATACACTACACAAGAACCTTTGGAAACAATACACAAAATGCAGAACAAATTATCTACACAAACTTTGAAGAAATTTAAACGTAAAGCACACAGTCCCACTGGGCGTGCCAATTTGTTTACTGTGAAATTTGGTAAACAACGCTAGTTTGATTATTACAAGAGAGATCAACTAGTAAATCTCGGGACATAGTGCTTTTGTTTATATTTTCAAAGTAAATGATATTCATTATTGTTCTTATGTTGATAAAGTGTTGCTTTTTTATGTTTTAATAACTTGAAATGCAAGAAAGAATGTTTATTCAATTGAATAAACAGAATGAGAGAAAAGAGTCGAAATAAAGATTAAACAAGATGAAGATTGAAATACTGTAAATTTGCATTCAAATGTAAATGTTTACAGAGAAATAAATGGTACACATTGCATACATTTTTCCTTTCGAACTCGTTTCTCTCGTTAGCATGGGTACTTTGAGTTTTATCAGGATTTCTGTATAATGATTGTGACCCCTTTTTCGATCACATAACTAGGCTATTTATAGACACTAATTCCTAACTGCTACTAACGCCTAAATAACTACAGAGAGGACGCGTGTCTTGACACGTATTTTGAATTTGAATCCTTTCTTATCTTCTGAGTTAGCCGTTGTTTCCATCGAAGTCGAAGTGCCAACGTTTTTCCTTGAATATTTTGCTAAGTCCATAAGTTACTTTTGCTCACTAGGCGCTTCGACCCTACTGACGTTTCGACCAAATCGAAAAGGATCATGAAAGAAAGAAAATACGCATTTAAATGCAACGTTCCATAACAGAACATTTATTACATGTTCATGCATGATTAATCATTAAACTCATTGGCCCTAAAAACCAAACATATTTAATATTTAATGATTATCAAAATAATTATATTATTAAACATAATTATCTTATGCATGCATTTAGAACATATTTCTACTTAGTAAAAGTATGGGCTAACACACCCCTAGCTTTTTTTTTTATAATTAAGAATTTACTAATTCGATTTAACCAAAATGTTAGAAAGAGAAAAGGTACAAAATAACCGCAAAAGATAAACTTCATTCTCACGTTACAAACAAAACGCTAAAACCCAAAAACTTCAAGAAGAACACCTAAAAAAAACTCCTAGCAAAATAACCAAGAGAGACTACAGAAAAATCCCAAAAAACAAAATCACCGACTTAAGTAGAGAACTTAAGCTAAGGGGCCCTAAACTTGGAAATACACGGTTTGCACTTTAAGTTGTGAATCTTATAAAATTTAATAGTTTTATCCTCCTCACCCTTCTTTTATCTCCTATAAAAATATATTTATAAGATTTTCTAGTTAATATGCAATCTCAGTTTCCTACTTAAGTCGTGAACTTAAAATTTGCTAGTTATCTATAAAAAAAAACTGCTAGTTAAAAATATAGTACGCTATGAACTGTATCCATGTTAAAAGTAAGAGGCGTGAAAAAGATTTTGATCCTTTCCAATTATTCTTTCATGTTTTCTCTCCAATTGTTAATCTAATGGTTCACAAATGAAAAAGATGTTTTTTCTCTCTCTTCTCAAGTGTTTTCTTTAATTTGTGAATCATTAGATTAACAATTGGAGAGAAAACATGAGAGAACAATTGGAGAAGATCCAAATTCAAAAAAAAAATGCTCAAAAACTTATCTTGCGTGCGAGAAAAATAAGAGACGGAAAAGAAACGCTCAAAAACTTATCCATGTTAAAAGTCACATTTATTTAAGCTAGGACTTAACAAGTCCAAAGTAATATGTCAATGAGATATTATTTTGGTGATATGAATTTCATCTTATTATTTTAATGGAGTTTAATTGCAGCTGAGAATAGTTGATGAATAATTATTAATATTACTTTAGTTAATAATACTTTCTCTTTTCCCAATTTTTTTATTACAAAAGACTGAGTCATAATAATAATATACTTTACTGTCAAAAAAATAATAATCTCTATTATATACATTACGAGATTCCCACGGAGTTTTCTCGTGCATTCTTAATAGTAATTGCTTATGTGACATTCAATTAGAGCTTCTCTTGCTTAGGTGTCATTCAAAGTTTTTAGCTTAAGGTATGTTGTTCGAATCCCACTTGCAACAATAATTGAATTTTTATAATATTTTAAGGAAAACTACCTTTCTTTTTGTAGAGAAATTTACCTTATAATTACTAACAAATGTATGTTGTTCAAATCCCATTGATAACAATAATTGAATTTTTATAACTTTTTTTGTAAAAACTCTTTCAAATATTATATTTTTTTATTTTCTTTTTGTTGAAACTTTTTCAAATATTTTATTTTTTTTAAACTCAATTTTTTTTTTTATGAAAACTCTCTCAAATATTATATACTATCGTTTTTTTAGAAACTCTCAGAAATGTTATATTTTTTTTATAGAATCTCTAAAA
The DNA here is from genome assembly GCA_030408175.1 of Trifolium repens. Lineage (NCBI taxonomy): Eukaryota > Viridiplantae > Streptophyta > Magnoliopsida > Fabales > Fabaceae > Trifolium > Trifolium repens. The sequence continues at coordinate 55,854,110 of CP125836.1, read as the reverse complement.
TATTATATATATATACACACACATTTTTTATTTTTATTTTTAAAACAAATGTATCATCCGTGCGCAACTGCAGAAACTAATCCTCTCGATTTAACTGAGATCTATTTAAGGGATTGACCCCTCCTAAGAAATGATTCTCCATATGCACCGGTCAGGATCGATCTCAAGACCAAATGGTTAAGGGGCCCAAGTATATACCACTTGTACGACACTATTTTGGTTCATTTTTAATATTTTAATTTTGTAAAATGAAGGAACATTTATATTTAGATTACTTTGAAACAAATTGAAATAAGAAAGTACACAATTTTTTTCATGGATAAGATCACTCGAAGAATTGAAGTCCAAAAAATAGCTTATGACATATCTGTAAACTTTTTTTACGTAAAAACATTTTATTTTATTTTGAAGAAAAAATTATGTTCATTAGAGACAAAAACAAAATAGAAGATTTTGAAAGGGAGAGAGAGAGAGAGAGAGAGAGAGAGAGAGAGAGAGAGAGAGAGAGACGGCAAGTACTTCCCACTTAGGAATATCAGTGGATATTCATGGACGCGGATAGTGTGATATCTGCATCCTCTGCGTCATACATATATGATATCCGTGTCCGCTCCATATCCGTGCGGATATCCGCTAAGCGAGTAATCCACGAGTATTGAAGTATCTGCGGATATTAACAGATATCCATGGATGATATTTTTTAATTAAAAAAAAACTAATTATTGAAAAAAATTAGTTTTTTTTAAAATACAAAACATTTATAAATTTTGCTCTCTATTTTTAATGAAAACACCAAATCTAAAAACAAAAATCACCCCACTGAACTGCAAAAGAGCCAAACAAAGCTAGAATTTATTTAAAATAGCCAAACTGCAAAATATAAAATATAAAAATACAATTTTTTGTATATAAAATACTAGAATTTATATGTAAGTAGAGATATTTAAGGAATTTTACTAATTATTTAGCGGGTATGGATATCTGCGGGCTTGGATACTATCTATTAAATGCGGATAATTGAAATATCCATTTATTTTATCTGTGGATATCCATTAATTTATCGTTCCGTATCCATGGCGGCAAGTACTTCCCACCTAGGAATGTCAGTGGATATTCATGGACGCGGATAGTGTGATATCTGCATCCTCTGCGTCATACATATATGATATCCGTGTCCGCTCCATATCCGTGCGGATATCCGCTAAGCGAGTAATCCACGAATATTGAAGTATCTGCGGATATTAACAGATATCCATGGATGATATTTTTTTATTAAAAAAAAACTAATTATTGAATAAAATTAGTTTTTTAAAAATACAAAACATTTATAAATTTTGCTCTCTATTTTTAATGAAAACACCAAATCTACAAACAAAAATCACCTCACTGAATTGCAAAAGAGACAAACAAAGCTAGAATTTATATAAAATAGTCAAACTGCAAAATATAAAAATACAATTTTTTGTATATAAAAATACTAGAATTTATATGTAAGTAGAGATATTTAAGTAATTTTACTAATTATTTAGCGGGTATGGATATCTGCGGGCTTGGATAGTATCCATTAAATGCGGATAATTGAAATATCCATTTATTTTATCTGTGGATATCCATTAAGTTATCGTTCCGTATCCATGGCGGATTTTATCCGCAGATATCCGCAGGTATGAATATTGTTGTCATCCTTATTCCCACCCCACTATTAAAATTTGAATTCCAACTGCGAGAATTATCCTTATTTTCATATTCATATTTTATCATAGGGAAAACTTAGTCAAAATTTTATCAAGCACGAAGAAACGTGATCCTCATGATGAAAAGTGTATGTAGATCATAGTGAGTATTAAACACCAAAATTTAATTGATATTCATTAAAAAAAAATAGAATTAACAACTATTTGTTGTTGATGAAGCCTCTATATAATCATATAATGGAGACGGAAGAGAGATATAAATAGAGAGTGATCCTCCATGATGAAAAGTGTATGTAGAAGATATTGATAACTTAACACGAGAATTTTATTGATATTCATTAAAAAAATACTAGAATTAGCAACTATTTTATTGTTGATGGCGCTCCTATAGAGTATTGCGACGGAGACGGGAGAAAAAGAGAGAGAGAGAGAGAGAGAGAGAGAGAGAGAGAGATAGAGAGAGAATCTTTCAGTGATATAATATAATAGGAAACTGGTAACATTTTCTACCCCACTATTAAAAATACACATTGACAAATTAAAATTTGAATTTCGACTAAGGGGGTTTTTCCATATTATGTGTTCATCGCACTTTCATTAGATTACATATGACTGATGAAATCTATGGAACATCTGATATAAATTAATATAATTTTGATTTTTTGTAATGTATGCTATTTTAAACTTTCAATAACCTTCGTTCGAATTTTTTAAACATTCCATAACCTTCGTTCGAAATTTTTTAAGAACCTTAATTTATTAAGGTGAGTGAAGAGATTCACACATAGGTTTTCCCATTTGACGCTTACGCGTGAAGATTGCTTCTTTGTGGTACGGTGAAAAGAAAATTTTTGAAAATAGAAACAATGTCAAAGTATGTTACTATTCATTTGAAAATTAGTATAAAATTTACAATTATTTTTTGTTGATGAAGTCTTACAGAGTCCCGTGTTAGAGATATATCGTATTTTCATACTCAAAAAAATTAAAAGAAAACAATCTCATAGACAATTGAAAAAACGTAGATAACCTTCTAAATAATATAAAATGGAAAAAAAGCCATAGACAAACCTTCAATAGAAAAATAACATATGGAAATAAATATTATTGAAAAAAATAAAAATTATCCTGTGTTTGACAATGAACCTAATGTAAATTTTTTATAAAGAGTCGACACGAGATGAAAAAAAAATGGTATATTTTAATTTTTTGGGTACGGTCCCAAAAAATCTTAAGGCCATGAAAAATCAAAGCATATTTTCCCTTGAGAATGAAGTTTATAATTATTTTATATTTATAGGATCGCTATATAGTTTCGGAGATGAAGATGAGATAAAAAATCTATCTCATAATAGTGTAAAATGGGAAGCGAAGTAATACTCTTAATCTCGCTTTATTCTGTAACATCGTTAAATCTATATCATGCAAAACCTATCTCAATTTTACCTTAGAATTTTAAACCAAAATAATTTAATAATATATCAAAATAAACATATAAATAATATTAAAAAAGAAAATAATCTCGTGCACGGCACGGACTAACATACTAGTATACTTGAACCCAAAAAATAAATGTATGGTTTCTTTTTTATGTGTGTTGCCCAAGCTGATATCCATTAGCCGAAAACTATATATATATATATATATATATATATATATATATATATATATATATATATATATATATATATATATATATATATATATATATATATATATGAGTCAGGATAGGATCTGTTGACATCAAATGTTACACCTCTCAATAATGTTTTAACCGATATAAATTTTATAAAATCCACCATTAGATTGAAAGTTTATATCATATAGATCATTTATGTATAGTTTCAGAAAAATTCAAAATCATTTGATATGCTATTGAGACGCATAAAGATCAACGACATATAAAAAAAGACGCAAATCGTTAACTTTGATGTATCTCAATAACATATCAAATGATGTTGAGTTTTTCTGAAACTTTACATAAATGATCTATATAATATAAACTTTCAATCCAATGGTTAATTTTATAAAATTTATATAAGTTAAAACATTTTTGAGAGGTGTAACATTTGGTGTCAAACAAGTTGGTGTCAACGGATCCTATCCTGACTCCAACAAGTTTGACATCAAATGTTACACCTCTCAATAACATTTTAACCGATATAAATTTTGTAAAATCCACCGTTGGATTGAAAGTTTATATCATATAGATCATTTATGTAAAGTTTCAAAAAAATCCAAAATCATTTGATATGTTATTGAGATACATCAAAGTTAACGGTTTGCGTCTTTTTTTAAATGTCGTTGATCTTTATGTGTCTCAATAGCATATCAAATGATTTTAGATTTTCCTGAAACTTTACATAAATGATCTATATGATATAAACTTTCAATCCAACGGTGGATTTTATAAAATTTATATCGGTTAAAATGTTATTAAGAGGTGTAACATTTGGTGTCAAACTAGTTGGTGTCAACGGATCCTGACTCATATATATATATATATATTTAAGAAGCTGACATCTCTTAAAGGGTTTGTTTGGATTAATTGATTTTTAAGCTTATACAAAACAACTTATACAAATAAATAAGTTTTTTTTTTATATATTTATAAATTTTCCAAGATATTTTATGAAATAATAATTTATGAAAATACAATTTTTTTCTAGTAAGGTCGAAATCATATATATCTACATTATACTCATAGGATGAATTATATTTTTGCACAATTATGTTTATGGACAACTTTTATAAATTTTAAAGACTTCAAATACTTCAATATTTTTTTACTAGTAAATACTTCAACAAGTCAAGTTCCAATGACAATCCATTAGCCAATATATATCTACTCCTCCGTCCTAAAATATAAGAGAAAATTGATCAAAAAAATTAATATATATTTGATTAAAAAGTTAAAATAAATACATTAACTTTGTTTAATCAATTTTCTCTTATATTTTGAAATAAATGGAGTATTTGTCAAGTTACAATTACTAAAAAAAGTTTTAGTACTCAATTTAAGAATATATTATTACTTGTATTGAATATGGTCAAAGATTCAAAATATAATTAAAGAAGATATTTATGGAAGGCACGAGCATTACTTCCATTTTCAAAAAAGTGAATGCAAAGTCACATTTTTGTCTCAACAAGTTCAATTTGCCAGCAACAATGCCTTGCTAGCAATGAGTTGGTCATATCTAAATCTACTTCTTCTCCTCATGACCCTATTTAAGATCACCTCTTTCCATCCAAGCAAATACACATTAATAACCTTTTACAAATTAAATCCTAAACATCATATATATTTCAAACACTATAGCTAGCTACCAAAATGTCCATAATTAATATAATCTCCAAATTTATGTTTCTTCTTCTTCTACTACTTTTGAATCCTCCTCCTAATATTACTAAAGGGTGTAACTATGCACCCTTTTGTGTGGATGCTACAAGACCATTGGAACAAAATGTTCCTAAATACATAAACTTGAAGCCAAAGAAAGGAAGAGGATTCCAAGGAAGAAACGTCGAAGATTGTTTGCCAAAAGGTTTTCGACGCTCTTCTGCCCCAAGCAGATATATTAATTATCAACCTCTTGGTTCAACATGTTCTTCACCCAAGGAAGTAGTGAATGCTCCTTGATCTTAGCATGTGAAAACTTATATACAAATTAAGCTTTCTTGAATTAATGTACGTATATAATCGTACTTAATATTTGTATTATTTGTGTATAAGTTATATAGACTATATTCAGCCTTGTTGTTGAAGGGTTTAATTATAGTGATAAGTACAATATGTTTTATGCATGTAATAGAAAATCAAGCAAGCAATCCATGTTATGAATATGTATACTTTTTTCTTTTTTTTGAATAATTGTCAATGACATCTATAATTATTCAAAGTTCGATTGTAATAGCTCACATTAATTATTTTATAAGCATTGTAATAGTTCATTAATCGAGCGCTCTTGCGCCATAAATGAACGGGGCTAAGCGATCATCCGAAGCTGTGGGATGTAAAAATAAATCGGTAGAAAAGCGTTCCCTCTTAGAACTAAGTACTAGTCTATATCTTTGATAGAAAGCTTGTACAAAATTGCCAAACCAATTTGAATTTTCTACTCAATCGCCATGTTTTGAAGGGTGTTCTGATTTTAACGAGGTGATTGATTTAACCAAAAGAAAGAAAGATAGACACTTATTGATAAAAGTCAACTTTAAGAAGGAGTGTGACACAATATATAGCTGGAGTTTTTTGGGCAATACATTGGAGAGGATGACATTTTCTAAAAAGTGTTAGTAGTGGGTGAAGACATGCATATTTTTTTAAAAGAAAGTTTTAATATTGAGTTTATGTAATTCTTTTTTCGATAGAAAGGGGACTAAACCCAAAAAAAATATTACAAAGCAATAACACGAAGAGTGAGACTCCAAAATATCAACTAAACAAAATTGATCTAACTTAAAAGGATGGTGCATTATAAATTATAATACACATAACCATCTAACCCACACCCCATTGCAGCCATAGTATCAATATAACTCTATTTGTCGATCGGTAATATGGATAATACGGAGATTCAAAGACACGTAGCATACGTCGAATCCATCGAAGCAGCAAGCTCTTCCCATGTTGTGCTACCCATATTTTCTCCCTGAAGACACCGTGTACCACCGCCGTGAAATCCATCTGAAGTTCTACATTCGATCAAATCCTTTCCTTATTGTGCCTATATTGATGTAAATATATTTGAGCAAACCACTATGTTCGTCTTTGGAAGTGTATTTTGCTATCATATTCATTCATAAATGTATAGAAATTTTAATTACATCCACAAATATGTCCTTTATTAGTCACTTTGATCCTCAATTCGTATTTTTTAATTAAAACACAATTTTATAAAATAAAATGTGTTGGATTATATTTTAGTTGAAGGCAACCATTTTCATTGTAGGGTGCAAATTCTCCCGTTATTTGTTCTCGTGAGTTTACTCCAGTTGGTAGAGATATTACATTATATATGCAAGGGTCGGGGTTTGAATCTCAGACACCTCACTTATTCACCTTAAATGTAAATTTTATAGCCACTAAACTATTTGACAAAAAAATACTACCGTCCTTTCGTGTTTTAAACGGCAAATCCAATATATAAATATAATAGGTGATGATTTAAAACTTTGCACATGCATCAATTTGCCTTATGATTAAGTATGGAATTAGAATTGACGCGATAACTGCGTCACGTAGTTATTGCAGAGATTTTTGGACTGTTTCATAGTTGATGTGTAATCAGAACCTTCTGATCTTAAATTAAGAGTTGTGATTAAATACAGCTTACATGAAACTGTTTGTATCTTGAACAACGAAAAATCCAAGACCATTAAGTATATGCAAGTACAACTCATTTAATTATTTTAGTTGCATGACTGTAGTCATTTTAGATATAGATTTGAATTCAAAATTTTAAAATTTTTTACACATAAATTTTAGAGTTTAAAAGTTATACACCATCCATGTAAATCAATAAGATTGATTTAAATTTTCATGTCATATTAAAAAAAAGGATGAAATAACGGAAAATGATTGTTATTAATTGACAATATCAAATTATTTTATAATATCGACTGTCGATACATATTCCTTTTCTCTAAATGTCATCGGTCTAATCACTAAATTTTTTTTTTTAATTTAAGTATGAGAATTAGAGTAGAAAATCTGCCCCAACTCAAGCCTAAGAAGAAGGTTTAAAGAAGGTGGGACTTAAAAAGAGCCCATAAAAAAAAGCAACTAGAAGAAAACAAAAACCAAAAGAAATAATACGATACCTACAAATAAGAATAATGAAAAGAACAGAGGATTGTCTAGCTAGCCCACAAAATAAAAATAAAAACAAAGAAGAAAACAAAAACAAAAGGAAATAATAATGCAATACAATACCTACAAATAATAAATCTAATAAAAAGAACAGAGAATTGTCTAAGTAAATACTATATAGAAAGAGTTTTGTGGTCCACTCGTAAAGGGTTTGCGGACACGATGCTCTCTTACCAAACAATCTCTTCCAAAAAATAATTTGATCTAATTCATCAATTGCTCAACACACTTAACTATTTGAGAGACGTTTTTATTATTTACACTTTTGAATATCATTATGTCAAACTAACGTCAACCTTTGGTGACACTATGGGCCTTAAAAAAAATTATTTTTAAGCTTATGCAAAATAGTATATACAAATAAATAAGATTTTGTGTTAATTTATAAATTCATACTAACGAAAACTGTAATTTTATAAGCTATTTTTTTATAAACTAGCTTGACATACTTATAATAATATTTTTTTTTACAAGATATTTAGTTTAAATTTTAATTCAAATAAAATTTGTTTTATTTAACTTGCTTTTATTACATAATTAAGGTGTTTTGTATGATGACTATTTCTCTACCTCTTCATAATTTGATTATTTACTCTTTAATTAATGAAAACAAATCACATAAATAAATTTATATGTGATTCCCACAACTAACTTATAACAAGTCTGTTCTCATTGGTTAGAAAATAAATACCCTCAAATTATAAAAGGATAAATTAGAAAAACTGTTTTTATATTCATCATATGCCATCCCTTATTCTCCTTAATTTGTAGCCACGTTTTGTTGGATATGCATGTAACATCAAAATCAATTATAAGATATCAATTTGGCTATTTTCATGGGCCCAACGTTTCCCTTCCACTTATGGAATATTGATCGAGAAATGTATTTTAAACCCAAGCTATTTTTGAACGTGAATAAGATGTTTGCACACAATATTTAGGGGGTTGAGTATGCAACAATATGAAATTTTTAAAAAGAGTTTAACCTTTATTTAGATTCATTCAAATAATTAGTCTATGCAATATTTAAACAAATAAGATACCTTATTTATGCAAAAAAAACTCCGACAACATATATATATCCCTCTCATTTTTATTTGTTGAATATTTCTCAGACACACAACATCTATAAATACATATAATAACTGCCACCAAAAGAATTTGGATTTCCCACGATTACATCATAACGTTGTAACATATTAGAACCATCGAATTTAAAATGGACAACTAAAATCGCTTTTACATAATTTTATTGATGTGTGATCTGTACCATCCAAATTAAAATTAGTGGCTATGATCTTTTATTGCTAAACAGCGAGCGTGCTCCATGTTACTGGCTTACTGCAAGTAATCCATATCCCCACTAAAACTAATATCGTTCTCTTTTTCTATTTTTTACAATAATTGATATTGTTTTTGTTACAATGAAATTGTTTTAATTATTGTGTTATTTTTTAATTAAATACTTGAACAATATTATAAAAATAATAAAATTATAAATACAATAGTTTAAAAATAATAATCCATATCCCAATTAAGCTAATATCGTTCTCTTTTTCTTCGTCAAAACTTTGTCGTTTCTTTCTTTCACGAGTCTTCGCCAACAGTCATGCAATCAGATCGCAAATATAGACTTTTTGCTTATACCAGAGGCTTCTGGCGATCTCCACCGAGCTAGATGCGTTGGTGGGTTGCAGTTTGCTCAGATATGTGTGGAGTGTGTTTAGTTGTCACTGTTTTCCTTTTAGTTTGGAAGCAAGTGGTTCGACAATAGTGTTTTCGGTAGGAGATGTTTCTATTATGCTTCACAGCTTCACTTCAGTTTTTAATGTCCCGTTCTGGTCTTAGGTCGGAGTTGAAATAGGACGATAGTGAGTCGGTTTCGAATTTTAAATGGTGTATTGTATGTGGAGGATTGAGATGGTTTGTTTGTTATAGTTTTTGATTGGTTCAAGTGTTTTCATCACCTTGAGTCATTTCTTTGTTTGATCTGACAATCATTTATACTTCTTGTTTAGGGGATTTGTCAATTAATAAAGTTTAACTAATTAAAAAAATAATTAAATTAAAGATAGCAATTTTAAATAAAATAAAATAAAAACTTACCTTAAACTAAATATTTCCTTTTTATACATAGTATAAGTATAACATAACATACACTAGTTATTAACTAGTAAACTTAATTTATGGGCTTGAAATAAAGACGAGGATTACTATAAGAACACAAAATTTGACTCCTAGTACCTACATGCTACACCGTACCCCATCGGATTGATCAAGCATCACATCACCTCTTGCAAGTACGGATTTTTTTTTACACTCTTGCAAGTATGGATTATAAGGTGTGAAAATGGTAAGAAAAAATCAACCGACCGTATAAATATACGATGTAGGTGCTAGATTTTGTGTTCGCTATTTAACTTTTCAATAAAGAAAAGAAAAAACTACCTCTAATCATAAAATAAAGAAAAACTTTAGAATTTAGAAATTGCTCTAATTAAGATGACTCGTGTCTTGAACTGAGCGCACCATCTTCCCACCCTAAATTTACTGATTTTCTTGAAAGGGTCATTCATAATCTTGCCAACATACAAGCATTATGATACACTGCCGGAGAATATAGAACCTGCCTCTATGCTTCTTCACCACCACACTACATCTCCTCCTCAATGATTTTACACCTCCACAAATAATATTATGACGTTTCTCTTCTTGCATCATTGATTTGAAATATATATTAATATTTTCTTGCTACTAGCAAGTAGTTTAATTAAACAAGAGTGATATATAGAATAAAAATGGAGAGTGAATCAATAAAAGAAAAAGAGCATGTGTTTTTTTAACTAGTTTTTGGTGATAATATATAGATGGAAAATATTGATCTATTTATAAATATGAATGTATGTGTATGGGAAACATTAACACTGTTTGCTTTGGACTTTTGTAATGTAGATGAAAATGAAATGTTACTCCTCTTAAAACTAAACACGTCCATAATAAAAACGATTTAGGGTAGAAGTTTAGAAATATTTTGTGAGCATGTTGTGACAGGACAAAACATGAAACATCAGTTAGTTTTATACTTTGTTTGGGCCTTTGGGCAGCTTCTAAGGTTATTGCTCCATCAGCGTGGTTAAGTATATACTTTGTCGAATATATAAACAAAAATTATTTAATTTTTTTTCACTACAAGTATTCGGTTTATTGGACCGTATAATTTAGTTTTGTGGACAGTTCTAGCATCAACTGGTTCCAGTTTCCTTAAATTTCCGATCGCAGTTGTGTGAGATCAAACTATTGTTCTCTCTACCAAATTTAGCGACAATCACAACTGAACCAACAAACGATTGGTTACACAATATTTAAAATTTTAATGATATAAAATTTAAAATTTTAATGATGACAAAACTATTCTCCAAAATAGGTTTGAAAATCTATTTTATGAAACAAATAAAACAATTAAGTAATATTAATTAGAACACAATTTTAAATTAAAGATGATGAATTAAGAAAGAATGGAAAAAAATAATTGGAAATTGAATTCCCATAGTATAGGGGTGATAAACTGTTATGACGGTGGCAAAGGACACAAGTGTAGTGGGGGGTATGAATTTGGATCCTCTCCTATGATTTCTCTCCAATTCCCTCTCCAATTCATTGTTATGTGAGTGTGAAGAGAGAGAAATTAAAAATTAAAAATAAATAAATGATGATGAGAGAAAAGAAATGATGAGATATATAGACACATAAAAAAAATTAGAGAGGGAATTGGAAAGAAAAAAAAGGAGAGGATCTAAATCCGGGGGGTATGGGTATTGATGGGCCTCTCTCTCTTAATCGAATCACCAGTGAAGTAGAATCCAACCGGGGCCATCCATGGTTATCGAATCATGTAAATTTTTCAAAAACTCTCAAATCATATTGTTATTGATACCCGATAAGTTTCAATAAAAATGTATAAATTTTTAATTTTAATGGATCTCGATAATATATTAAATAATTTTTTATTCATTTAAATATTTAATGAGTGAAACGAGATAATGATGTAGTATATTGCATAAATTCAAGTCTATGAATGGAGGCCGTGGACTTGGTTATGAGTGCCACGGTCTAGGGCTCAATATTTTAGAAGCCCAAATTTGTTTATGCTTACTTGATGGTGTCCGTGATTGTATCGCTGAACATAATTTTTTTAAAATTGAAGTTGATTAAACCTACTTGAGATAATCAATGTCATAAGTGAACGAAGCATCACAAGTTAAATAACATCAATGCCGTGGTGGACGAGGTTGACAAGGCCGATCCTTGGTGAAGTGTAACATTGATGCTTCGTTCTCTGAGTCCCTAAATAGGACCGGTATAGGGATGTGTATTCGGGACGCCGAAGACACTTTCGTTTTGGCCAAAACTTTTTATCAGCTGGATGAACCCCATTGTAATGATCATTATATTGCTAATGAAATACTATAAGCACCTTTCCTTCAAAAAAAAATATTGGTGTTGATGTCATTATAAATAATTTTGTATTTTACATTTTATAAATCATTATGCATTTTTTAGTAAAGATTTTTTAAAAATATTTTATAAAACTATTATTATGTATTAGACGTATTATGTTAAATAACATCAATTGTTTTTTCCTATTTTGTAAGACCCATAAAATATTAGAAAGGAGACTGCTATGAATAAAGACAAAATTTTAAATGATAAACTTATGAAAGGTCGATCAACAAATATTACTTTATATTGTCAAATAAAAGAATACATTATTTTATAAATTAATTTTGTAAAAATGTGTTAAGCCTATCTTAATTTAAAAATACAACGAAAATTGATTGGCGTTAGTTTAGATTTAAGAAACTGCTGTAGTTAAATTTCTTTTTTATATGGGTTCGATTCCCGGCCGTTGTGTATGGAGAAATATTTGTTGGGAGAGGTCAACCCTTCAAATGGATCTCAATTTCGAGGGAATTAGTCTCTGCAGTTGCGCACGGAGGATATACTTTGGTTTATAAAAAAAAATTGCTTTTCTATAATTAACTATATGTATGTCAATTGACATTTTGTCTGCATGTAAAGAATAGGTTTTGACCTGGCCCCTCAGGCCCTCTTTTGTATTAAGAAAAAATGTCGACCTTGTTCCAAAGAAATTAAATATTATTGTATTTAGTGGTAGCCAGGTAGGAGTGAAATGTCTTGATTCTTGCACTGTGTGTATTGCACTATTGTGCTTAAATTTTCTGTTTGTTTGAATACATGTGTGATATATTTCATTATCAATAGCAACAATTATTGATGGGTTCAATTGGTTTATTTTTGTGCCACTAATTCTTTGTTTGTTTGAATACAAGTGTGATATATTTCGTTATCAATAGCAACAATTATTGATAGGTTGTTGAATCAATTTATTATTGTGCCAAAATAATAATAATAATAATAATAATAATAATAATAATAAATTTTGTTTCAAAGATCCAAACGAATCTGAACCGAATAAAAATTAATTATTATGGTTCGGATTAAAAATCTAATCGAACCCATTGAAAATCGATATGATTTCTTCCGGTTCTCAGATTCAGTTTTCAAGAATCGGTGAAAACGAACCAATAGATATATATTGTTAAGTTAATTTTTTATAGGCCAATCCACATTAAAAAATTAAAACTGACCCAACTTGAACTACTTGTAAAAAAATATATAGTCACGCAGCAAACCCTAATTTAGAAACACGCTCTCAAACAGACTCTCGCCTCATAGCCGCAAACAACACTATGTTTGAGTAGTGGTTGGAATACTTTTTCACATAAGAATAATGATGAGAAAGAAAAGTTAAAGAGCATATTGTTTGCAAATAAACAAATGGTTTTTCTAACCATCGATTGTTGGACATCGGTACAAATATGAATTACATTGTTGTAACTTGTCATTACATTGATGAGGGCTGAGTGTTGAATAAAAAAATATTGAGTTTAAATATGATTTTGAATCACAAGGGGAAACAATTGGTAAGAATTTACAGGCATGCTTGAAAGAATGGGGGATTAAAAAAAGTTTGTGTAATCGTTGATAATTCAAGTGCTAATTATGTTGCACTCACATATCTAATTAGAGAAATGAGTGATATCCGAAAAAATAACAATAACAAGAAAAACATCAAAAAAAAACTGATAAAAGTATCCGAATCAAATCAAATCGATTAGTTTGGTTCGGTTTCATTTTTAAAAAACACCAAAAACTGATCCAAACGAACAATTGAGAGTTCATCAGTTCGGACATTAGATTCACTAAAAAGTGATTCAAGTCGGTCCAATTGCACCTCGTAGGCAAAAGTCCAAGAAACCATCACTAAAAATTAAGAAAATGAAAAGTCAAGAAAATATCCAAGATGCGAGTCTGCCACGACCTGTGCCCCTCTGCCACGGTGGTGGTGGTAGTGAAGTCAGAAGGCTTACCTCGTTTCAAATTGTCTGCGATGACCTGTGTGAGTTCAGGCACGGCTGCGACTAGGAGGGAATAGTTTGCTTTCATCTTAGCGTTATTGAGAATATTTTTTTATTTTTTTCACCACCAGTTTAATCTGATTCGGGAGTCAATTCTGATATCAAGTGGTTCTAACTCCCTCCCGATGATTATGGAGAATATCTATAACATGCTCTCTTGTGTTAGAATCATAGATACAAATTAAGAGAATATACAGTAAATCCTAAAAAACTATATTACGAGCTTAGAAACATATAAGCCCAATATCTTAAGCCACTAATATAATTATCTAACACCTCCACTCAAACTCACAATGCATTAATGGATAGTCATCGAGAGTTTGTCAAACAAAAAACTGAAAAATATATTCAATAATATAAACCCAAACCATTTGTCAAAAAAAAACCCAAACCATCTTATTCTAATACTTTCTTATCATGTTAAAGCTTTTTAAGCTTTAAGCACTACAACATTTTCATTCTATAACAACGTCAAAAAACCGTTGTGTAATGCAAAAAAACCGTTGTCATAGGCCACGAGAACGGTTTTCAGGGCGTTGTGCACCGAGGCGTTGTCTTAGCCTTTCGCAACGGTTTTTTTTCCAACGGCAACGCCTTGTAGATAACCGTTTTCTTAGAGTCTCTAACAAAACGGTTTTCAAAGTTCCCTACAACAACGGTTTCTATCCGTCCTTAGTAAAAACCGTTGTCATTGGTTGAGTTTAGAGAACGGTTTTGTATGGACTATCACAACGGGTTTCCACCGTTGCTCAATCAAAAACCGTTCTGGTAGACCCTTTACTATATGATTATTTAGCAGATACGACAACGGTTTTACAGTTACAACAACACTTTTAACCGTTGCCCAATCAAAAACCGTTTTGGTAGACCTTTAATATATGATTCCTTAGTAGATACAACAACGGTTTTGCTGCTACAGAAAGCGTTGCCCAATCCAAAACCGTTGTGGTAGACTCTTCACCGTATGATTATTCAGTATACACGACAACGGTATTTCTGCTACAACAATGCTTTCCACCGTTGCCCAGTCAAAAACCGTTGTGGTACACCCTTTGTTATATGCCCTCTTTTGTAGCTACGACAACGGTTTCTCAGCTACATAAATGTTTTCTGACTAATGCATTTTTCTTTTGACGCAAGCTCAAATTAAAAAATTAAAATAACAAATTAGATAACAAATTAAAATAAAATGGTTGTGATTCATTCATATAAATCAAAATAACATTCATTTTGGATCTTTAATGTATATCCTAATGCCAATCATTCACATTACAACTAACATCTTCAAATTGAAACTAACTACTTTAGTGTATATCCTAATGTGAATCATTCAAAATCAAACTAACATATTCAAAATACGTATCCTATTCTTCATCTTCAAAATCCTGCATATCTTCATTGATATCATCATTATTCATCATCTGCAAAATAAATGTAATATAGTTAACAATGCGAGAGTATGTTTAACAAAATAATGCAAATGATGACATGGTTTGAAATTGGTAAAAAATTTCAGCTAACTCTTTGACCAATTTCTCTTCATATTTCCATATATAAAAAGTTTTAGAATTTAAAACATAGGTAACAACTTCTCTATTGAGGACTAATTGTCTCTATTGCGCTGATTTTGGTTTTCTTATTTTATATACAAATAAAAAATCATCATAAGGAATAAAAACTAAGCAAATCAAACTAATGCAGCTGCAATTGTGTCCTAGCTACTACGTGCTAGTTTATTTTATTACTCAAACTATAACTTCATTTGAGAGATATTCTTGACCTATTTTGAAGTACTTATTTGCATTTATCTAATCTACTGCCATTACTTTGAGCCTATGCAATTCAATTGAATTATCTAAACTTTAATATATTGTATCAAGCACAAAATATAGTTCAATCTTACCTCATTATCATTTGGAGCATGTGTTCATGTTAAAGAATGGAACTCACTGTTAGCATCAGTTGTAGGAGCTGATATCAAAGCTGCAATAGCATCCATGTCAAAGTTTGCGACGTTTTGATTCATAATGGCTTTAAGAAGAAGTTTAAGTTTTTTGTCCGTTTCTTCCTTATCTTGACGACGTTTCTCCTCCATCTCTTGCGTTAACCGTTTTACCTCATCAGCATGCTCTCTTTTAATTTTTGCAATTTCTTCATTTCTTTTCAAGAGAGTCAGTGTTGTGGTTCTTCCGTGGCAACGCATTCTCCCAGGTTTTTCTTTGCCAACTATACTTTGAAAGACTTCAGATGAAGGCTGCCCATCTTTTTCAATGATGTCTTGAAGTTTTATCTAGCATACATAATATCGTAGTAGTAAATAAATAATAAACATTAATATAGTAGTAATATATAATACAGGGGAGGTCGTAGCAAGCGTACTAACACAACTGCATCACTTTTGAGATTGAAAATTATGCAACTTGATGGAAAGGGTAAAAGAGAGGCAGGGAGGGAGCACATATATTATAATTTACAAAATGTCTGAAAAACTGTTATACATGACACTAACCTTAGACCCAAATTTGTAATTCCAATCCACCAAACTTGGGGAGGGAAAAGCGAATTTCCCTAAATGTCAACCAAATAGGTATAGTACAATAAGAAAATAGCCAACCTAAAAGCACTCGGGTCCTACTAAAGCAAATCAGTATATAACTTAGCTTAGTAGTTCCTGTTCAAAAAACTTAGCTCAGTAGTTCTATTTATTTAACATGGAATTCTTAGTATTCTGACATATTTTAATGAGTCTATCACCATATATTTATTGCTATAAATGAATGTGTATTAATATAAGTTCTACGATTCTACTAATGAAAACAATCTCAACTACCAAAATAAATGCATCAGAATTTACCATAGTTTCTGGTCCAATTTCCAAAACCAGATCACCTTCCATACCACAAATTGTGGAAACTAAAAATAAAAAAAATCAGACTGAGCAAAATTCTCATAAGCATTTAAGCAAATTCATTTACATAAACTCCTCAAACAATTTCCAGCAAAAGATCTCAAAAAAACACCTAACAAGTAAAACTACTCACAACTTCACATACATATCACTCAGTTAAATAATCAGAGAACACCCATTTTGTCAAGCAATTCCTCTATTATCACAAATAACCATAAACCTACAATTAAGCCTTGTTGAATAGCTTTTCTTCCTCTCTACCTTAAGATATAGTGTATATAAGCTATAACACAAAAATAAAAATTTGCAGGCTATCAAGAACAAATAATCCATCAATTAAACCAAATATAACATACCAAGTAATGTTAATATCTTTTCAATACTATATGTACCAGTTTCATCCACACAAAATCATTTGTCGTCTACACTAACATTAACTATAAAAAAATTTAGGCTACGACTAGCAGTGCCAAGGGGAAAACCAACAAATTTAACAAAAATGCAACTACTCAATGTTGTAGACCTTACAAAGGACATGAATGAAGAAAACAATCATCATACACAACCCAGAAAAGAAAAGAAAAAACACCAATTAACATTTTATTTTTATTCTTTTCGATTCAGTTCATGGCTAAGGCCTCTTGTAACTTCAACTTCACTAATTCCTACCAAGACATAGCTTCCAACATCATCATTTACCCCACCTACCCTCACAACATTCCACCTAAGGTAAGACGACTTGCTTAAAAATTGGGGGTAAGTGTGGATCCACAGAAAGTGGAAGCAATTCAGAAGTGACCTAGACCTACATCTGTAACAGAGATTCCATTTTAACAAATAGCCAATTACAAGTAATTATCCACATAGCTAATGAACAGAGAAGCATACAGCTTCTTAGTTGATGTTTCTCTTAGCTAGAGCATCCATTTAATTTTATGAGGTTGTACAAATAAGTGAAATCATAACTAATTAAACTATACATTTTTACGTCATTTTGAATGCAATTATTAATAATAGATATTAGCAATTCTTGATTTTCATTCCCGTGTCTTAAATTTTCGCCCCTCTTAATGGTTTTTTCTGTTTCTGTCCCTCAACTCTGATTAGTCCAGTTGTACTTAGCTGTCTATTTGGTTACTAGCTAATTGCCAATAAATTCGGATGAGCTTAAACGTCACCGTAATTTTTTATAATATATAATATAGTAAACTAAAGTAGCAAATAAACTAAATAAACTCACAACAATAAAAAAACGCACAACATTTACTTACAATTTCACTGTTTCTTTATCCAACTCCTTTCCTTTCCTACTTTGTCGAGTAGCAATGAACACTTGAGCTTGAGTCGGAGCCTCTTTATCTTCACTACTTACACGCTAAACCGAGTAAAACAAGAGTATGAGAATATTAATGAAGTGGCAGAAAATTTAACATTCATTTAGAATAATTTAAAAAAGAATACCATGTTTTCTCTTATAATGGCAAATCCTTTATTCCCCGTTCGATGTCTAAATTTCAGTTGAGCTATATTTTTGGCATTTTGATGACTTACTTCCTATAATCAGTGAAACATAAATTTTTATAACATTCCAAATTTGTGACAACAAGTATGTGCGCAACAATAACTATAGCTTACTTGAGTTTTTTCATCTTTCCAATACTCCAATAAATTCCTAAAGTCTTCTTCTGGTACATCTTGTGGACGATTTTTTAGCCGCTCGCGCATGGTTTTGTATGGACTAAAATGTGTCCTTTTAATAAGCCATTTGTATCATCTCCAACCATCATTTACAATAGCAAACACAACCTTCCTTCCTTCCTTTGGGATTATATATTTTTGCTGCAAAAAAAAAAATTTAGAAAGATATATTCATTGAAATATGCTAACAAACACATAAAATCAAATAAAAAAGTAACTACATTGACATAATCCCACACAAGATCTATCTTTTGTTCCTTCCAAGACTTGACCAAACCAATCCAACTAGTGAAGGTGAGCGGACATATATCTGAACTTCTTCCTATTGCCGATTAAGTACTATATATCAATTGTAATGAATAATAACATAGTTCAAAGTGTACTATAAGTACAACAATGCAGTATTTTTCAATTGTTTTTCTTTATGGCCATACACTATAGAAATGCTTCCTTTAAATATATTTTAAAATAAGCTTTCAGTTTTGATGATCAGATTCGTTAATGAAGGAGTGGGTCGAAGGCAATGACTTTCTTTAAATTCGTCAAGGAAGTAGTATGTGTTCTGATTTTGGCAATTGAGGTTAGATCATTCTAATTTCTATGTTGGTGTTTATGCTTTAAATAAGTTTCTGCATTTTCAAGTTTTAAAAAACCTCTGTTTACTATTGGTTATTAATGTTTTAAGGTAAGTCAATTATCAGATAAAACAAAAATTATGTTAATATTATAAGGTACCGAGTAGTTTTATAGCATGACCACTTATAGTATAAATTTAGTAACACTATTGTACCATTCTTCTTGATAAGTATTTGCAGTTATTTGCATGAGACTTTTATTTCAATGATGTTAATTACTTATTAAACACTTCCATCTCTTTATAATTTTTGTGGCTGAAACTATAATTGAGTATTGTCTTTATGTATACTACTTCAATTGATTGTGCTTGATTCTTTTTTCAACTAACTTCATCTACTGAGTTGTTTATATTGATAATGCAGATTGTGCAACAGCTTCTAGGGATCCTAAAGTGGAGGAGGAAGAGTATCAATTACAACTGGCTTTGGATATGAGTGCAAAGGAGGATCCTGAAGCTGTGCAGATTGAGGGTATTAAGCAAATTAGTTTAGGGTCTTGTCCTCCTAATGATACACTAGCAGAAATTTTGGCATACAGATACTGGGTGAGTTACTTTGTGCATTTGAAGCACATTGAATTTAAGTTGAAGTCACGTATTTGTTGTTATGTGGTTATGCCAAAAGTGAAGATATTGTAACTTGGAAGATATAATTTTCATGTTTTATTATTTTGTTATTCTTAGCTAAACATGAGTTTTCCAGAAGTTTGTGGAGAATCGCAGATGTGTCGTTAATTAATTACTACATATATGAAGTTTAGGTTGTCCTTAATACGATTCTACTTCACATGTTTAGCAGATTAATTCCTTGACAGTTTAGAATATAAGAATTTGGCTGATATGAAAATATAAAATTATCCTTTAGACTAAGCACACACAGTATAATAAAAGTGTTGGTTCTGAATTCAAAATTACATGTTTAACCACAAACACATGAATAGCCAAATTCTGAACTCAAAATTACAATGCAGTATAATAAATCAAAATCAAAATCAGCAAAACCATTCCCATCGTAATTTGGAAAGAAAGCATAGAAAGGAAAAAGTGAGTACCTTGCGAGTACCTTGTCGAGACGAAGACGATGCTGGGATTTGTCGCTGTCTTGGAATGAACAGGTAAGAATCGATAATGGGGAAGAACCAATTTGGGGAAGAATCGATTATGAGAATAATCGATGCTGTCTTGGAGTCGATTATGAGAACCAATTTGGGGGAATCGATTATGAGAACCAATTTGGGGGAATGAATTATGAGAAGAATCAATTTGGGGAAGAATCAATTGCAATTTTGGGGATGAAATCAACAAGAAGAAACAATATACTATATTATTTTGGGGAAGATAAGAATCAGGATGTTTGTTTTATTTGTTTCCAAGTGAAGATAAACTCATAAACATATGCAGAACGTGTTTGTTGTGCTGTGTTGTTTTTTTTATTAAGTAATTTTTTTTTTGTTAAGTCATTTTCTTTTTTTTACTAAATCTTTTTTTTTTTGACAAATTTT
Source organism: Trifolium repens (assembly GCA_030408175.1). NCBI lineage: Eukaryota > Viridiplantae > Streptophyta > Magnoliopsida > Fabales > Fabaceae > Trifolium > Trifolium repens. Next base: position 55,833,299 of record CP125836.1, on the reverse strand, counting down.
ACTAAATCTTTTTAAAATTTCACAAAATAAAAAAACAGTTTTCTACAAATAATTTAAGATATATTTTATTAAAATTATATGAGTACGATTTTTAAGCGTTGTTATAGATTACAGATAAAAAAACCGTTCTTGTTGCAATAGACTATGAAAACGGTTTCTGCAAAATTTCACAAAAAAAGATACAATGAAAAATATATTTCATTAAAATAATTTAAAATTATATTAGTATGGTTTTTAACCGTTGTTGAAGGTTACAGATAGAAAACCGTTCTTGTTGGTATCTATGAGAACGGTTTTCAGTTCTTGCATACAATTGGCGAAAATATATATACTATCAGAACGATTTACAAAAAGCGTTGTCTTTGACATGCTACGAGAACGGTTTTTTTACATCCCAAAATTTAGGCGTTGCGGTAGGCCTAAAATGTTGTAGTGAAGCTTGTTACAAAATTAACCCTTAAAATAACCGAACCAATTTAAACCTATGAATGTGGGCATGAATATATATTCCCATGTTGAATATGTTTTGGATGCTACAATCTAAACCTATAATTCACCTGGAGAAAGCAAAAGATCCCAAATAAGCTTTTCCAGCAAAGTTGTGCTTTGATGTCTAGCAATACAAACTCCAAGTCTTTCATGCTTTCAAGGCTTAGCAATCTGCTTCTCCCCACCATACCTAGTCTTCAAATAACTATAGTACTCCTTAAATTTCAACCTTTGAAACCTATGATTCTAGTAAACTCTGAATTTAAATGTTTGATACTCATCTAATTTCTCAAGTAATATAAAAACCTGTCACTATCACCATCTCATAATTACTTTACAAATCACATTCAGGAATAACACAGCATACATTGACATTTTAAATACTAATATTGTATTCAAGCACTATCATTCTACCTCTATCTATATCACAATCCTTTTTGTTTAACCTTAAAACACACTAAAATCCAATCAAAACAACTTAGAATCTTGGGATTTTTACCAAAGTCAAAAGTTAGTAAATTAGTAAATCAAAAACACAATACAATTATAAATCATCAAACTAATTTCTCAAATACTTTTGTTCCTAATTAACCTCTAAAATAATCCAAAGCACTAAATTCAGGCTTAATAACCTAAATCAACTGTCTACCTATGTACGCATTATTCCATCCGCCGCATCACAATTTAAAATCATGATGAGATTTCAAGTGGCAGACCGATCAAAAGCTAAAGCCAAAGGCTTATATCAAAACAATTTATTTCTGAGAAAAAATAAACCAGAAGGGGTCTATATTCCCAGTAACAAACATATCCTATCATTATTTAAACATAGGATGAAGTTTTTGAGTAAATTAGAAGTCCTTATAATAGAATTCCAAAATAGAATTCCTAAACAACATCATTTCCATTCTCAGCTATTTCCTACAAAAGAAGAACTTTACTATAAAAAGCTTTAATAAAAGAGGGCCAAGGGAAAAGATCAATCTTGTGATAGGCATTCTTTAATGAAATTATAAATCATGGGATCAAAATCAAAATCCTCCATCTGCTATCTGCATCACAAGTTACCAGCCAAAAGGAGAAAAGGAGACCATATACTTGTCATCAAGAACTGCCTTGATCTCATCAAGTAACAGTGCTCGGGTGGCGAGAATTTTGAACTTACAAGAAAAGGCTCAGAAGCTTCTGAAGATTGTTGGTTACAACATGTGAGGCCCAATGGCAACTGTCCGGATTGCATATAGGAACAAGTTTTGTATGAGTCATATGATCTGTACTTAGGGCACATGAGAATAGGATTAACAACCTTGAGCTTGGCAATCCTTTCACTAACATCCCTCAAGTCACCTTTGGTAAAAATCAATGCAACATTACCCACAAGGAGTGGAACAAGATTAAGGAAAGCATTGTTGTTTCCGGTTTTCTCCGCTTCTTGAATGATAGATCGTTTCATCAATGAGTTTTTCCCCATCACTACCACTGAATCTTCATGCAGTGCCCTTCTTATACCCTGAAGCTGGTTTGATCCAACATTGTCTGATGAAACCACCAACACTTGTGTGTACTCTCGAAGAAGCTTCCCCATCTTTGCGTCGTAAGCTGCCTTCGCCACCTTCCCGGCCATTGTTTCCAATCCAAATCTCTAAACCAATTTAATCAGTTAGTTACAAATTAAAACAATATCTGAATTGAAAAATTATTATCGAAATAAAGCAGCAAGCGTTTTAAAGCAAAACAAGCAAACAAAGACCAAATGTTAGTTGGTCCAGTGGTGATTGACACTGGACTTGGTAGGGAGGACCACAGTTCGATCCCCGCAACTGCATTTGGAAGGGGACTAGAATCACTTGATGTCATAACTCGCTCCGAACTCTGAACAACTAGGGCCCCCTTCCCCAAGGAACCAGATGGTGAAAACAAAAACAAAAAAACTAAATAAGTAAAAGTTAATTTCATAAACTAAGATATATTAGATGCACATTTTGAATAAAAACCCACTTTGGTATTTTATCAAACACATAGTGTGCACAACTGAAATGTAGATATAACAATGCCAAAATTCTTTCACAGATTCCCCTTAACCCGTTTTTAGATTGAAAATTAAATTTGAAATACACAAAAAATCAACTGCACAACATCAACATTCAATCAATTATAGGTTATAGTCAAAAGATACTCTTGACAAACAAAAACAATTACTCTATTATGAGTCTAACGGAAAGATATGTCTTACACGTTAGAGCAATGTTGTGAGAGATGCTTGTTGAGGCTTCAAGAAATGAATAGAGAGTGAAAAAAAATGATTCTGACAAAATGTTTTTTTTTTTGTCAAGAAATGTTTTTTTTATATTTTGCTTAAAAAAAGGGAAATGTTTTCACTACCAAAAAAAAAAAGGGAAATGTTTTACTGTATATTTTAAATGTCACGTAATTTTAAAACAAGTTAGATGTGTTTTAATATTAAAATGTCACAAGTATTTTAATATTATAATATCCATAGGAATAACTCAATTCAACATTACACATATAATATGTAGAATTGAAGTTCAATAATTTCACACATCTTAATATTGTCTATACAAGCATAATCCAATCCAATTCATGGAAACATTGATATATATAGATATAGGGGAAGTTTCAAGTGAGAGAGACTTTAAAATGAGATGGTGAGAGGATTAAATAACATCCATTGGATCAATGTTTACTGTGTTACTTAATTTATGAAACTGCATTGTATAATCTTTTCATCTCCTTCGTTCTCTCACACGCCGTTTCATCTCACTCTCACATGTTGCTGTTACAGTTTCGTCTCACTCTCCTCCAGTACATTGTATAATCTTTTAGCTATAAATTAATTAATTCAGCATGAATCATCAAATCCATCTTAGGATCCGGGTTCTCATGAAAGTAAAACCTAGGTTCTCTTAAAGCATAAATAATTAGGTAATAAACCCAAAATTAATTAACGATACAAAATAAATCTCAAGTAATCTATCTACTTTCAATTTACAGATAGGGATGGCAATTTACCCATACCCAATGGATATCCAGAAAAATTACCCACAATGGGTAGGGTAAAAACCCGCATTTTGGGTATGGGCGTGGGTATGGGTAATTACCCATAAAATTGAGCGGGTATGAGTGCGGGTACGGGTACCTTAGTACCCACCCCATATACCCACATAATATATTTTTATTTATTTTAATTATATTATTATATAATAATATATATAAATCAATTTTAAAAAATATAATATTATTATACTATAATACATTTTTAATAAAAAAAATTATTTATAATATATATAATGCAAATATGTCAAAGAGAAATGAACTTTAGCATGACATTACTAATAATTTTGTTTATAATTTTCATGAATCAACATTAAAATCTTTGAAATTTTTTTAATTTATTAAAATGATATGATATTTTAGGTTTAATTAGTGCATTGGTCCCTTAAAGATATTTTTAGTTTCATATTGGTCTCATAAAGAAAAAATGTTTCAATTTGGTCCTTTAAAGATATCACAGTTTGTCACATTGATCCCTTCTGTTAATTTATCAACCCCAAATGTATTAGATAAACCAATATTATAAATGGTCCACCATATACCTCAATCCATTTTTTAATCTTAATCCTTGGATCTTTTAAAAGAAAAATAAACCATTAGATTTTGCATGTCCACCAAATCTAATAGTGCACCATCACCAACTAATTTGTTTCTATTTCTTCATCTATTCATTCGTCATGTTCTTCATAATCTCTTCAATGAAGCCCAGAATCTCAAAACTAATTTCCAAAAAATTTCAAAATCTCATATCACCATCACTAACTAATTTTTTAAAAAAAATTCTAAAATTTAACTTCTCATAAAAACCCAAATCTTGAAACAAAAACCCTAAATTTCATAAATCTCATATCACCACATCAAATTCCTACAAAATCTCAATTCCTTAAACACACCTTCAAACAAAATTCTTTGACAAATTAGATATGAAAACAGTGAAACCCCAAATCTGTTTGTTGTATTCATCGTATTCTTGCTTGCTTAGCATTCTTCTATTTCATTAATCTACTTGCTAAAATCGTTTGGCTTCTTGTGATTTTTTTAATTTTGTTCATGTTTCTCCTTGTTGTATTCAATTTTGTTCCTATTTCATGTTTCTGCTTGAAGCTATATTTATTGTGCTGTTTGTGTGTGCTAATATGGGTGGAGCTCAATGGGGGGAAAAATTCATGGGTATGTTAGTAAAGGTGGATATGAAGAAAATTATGGGGTTGTTTGAAGTTCTTAGAAATTCTGAAAATGATTAATAAATTTATAAAGAATATGAAGAAGAATGTGTGGAAGAAGATGAAGATGTAGAAAAATAATTTAGTTGGTGATGGTGCACCATTAAATTCCATGGACATGCAAAATCCAAAGGTCTATATTTTTACAATATGATCAAATGGTTAAAATGAAAAGATTATTAAGGTATATGGTGGACTACCTACAATATTGGTCCACCTTATCAATTTGGTTAAAAGTTGACAGAAAGTTAACGGAAGAGACTTTTTTGACTAACAGAGACATCATTAAGGGACTTAGACGGAACATTTATTCATTAAGAGACCAAAGTGAAACCAACAATTTCTTTAAGGGACTAAAATACTAATTAAGCCGATATTTTATAATTGATCAATTTATTTTTAGCAAAAATGCGGGTAACGGGTACGGGTATGAGTACTTAGATACCCACAGGGTATGGGCACGGGGACAAAGATTGTCACCCACGCGGGTATGGGGATGGGTACGGATATTTTTTCAAACTGCGGGTATGGGGATGAGGACTATAGTACCCTACCCATACCCTACCCATTGCCATCCCTATTTACAGAGGAGAAAAAAAAAAACTAATCTTTTCAAAATCTTCATGGATTTTGTATGTGCAGCATTTGTTTGATATTCCTCTCACCAATTTATACAATTCAGAAGCTTATAATGGTTTTTCACATTGAATTTCACAATTTATCCCAAATTTATTTTGTTTGTTGATTTAAAAGTCATAACTTTTAAGAAGAAACGGAAAAAAGAAAGAAAGAAATAAGAGGAATAAAGTTGATGAAGCAAAAATGGCTTTGGTGCTCGAATTAGAGAACTTAATTTAGAAAAATTGATAAACAATTGAGAAAGAAGAAAGGAAGAGGGGCGAAGGTTGAGAAGACACGCCTGGAGTTACTACAAATAAATCTCAGCCATTCGATTTGATCCAAGGGTTGTTACTTAATCCTATATATATATATGAGTTAGAATTCAAACATTACACACTTCATTAATTTGTCTTAAAGTAAATTTCTTGTCGCTAGATTAACACCTATAAAAAATACGTCAATTATAGACCCATAATTTAATTTTTTTAATCACATAATTTTTTTAGGCTCCGTTTGGATTGATAGAATACAATGGAATGGAACGGAGCGGAATGAAATATAATAATAATTGGAACATTATTATTATATTTCATTCCGCTCCGCTCCATTCCATTGTATTCCATCAATCCAAACGGAGCCTTAGTCATTTTGACTCGCATAATTTTGCTTTTTTGTTTGTTTGTAATAGGTAATTTTACCTTTTCAATGCAACTTTAATTAATTTCAATTTTATTTTTACATTAAGATTTAAATATTTTTAATCTCCATAAAATAATATTATTTTATGATTAGTCTTCATTATATTGTAGTTGTTAAAATAAACTATATTTTGAATACTTTTACTCCCTTAAAATAGTTACTATAAACTAAAATTGAATAATTTTTTTTTGAGAGATTAAACTTAAAATTGAATAATTTTATAAGACTGAAAATATATTTTATCTATTAATTTAAAGGTACTTATCAAATCAAATAATAACTAATACAATAAAAACAAATTGAATATGATAGTCAGTCACAACTAATTTTTAACAAATTTTTAATTCGGATAGACATTTCATTATATTTTCTTCCCAACTTTCACATGTCATTATTTATTTATCTATTTTTTGTTCTTCTTTTTAAATGATTTAATTATTTTTGAAGACAAGAAGTGGAAATCCTCGTCCTCACGGAAAGCACGATACAGGAATTTCATTCGTTGAATCCAAGCATCCATTAACGAACCCTCAATTTTCCCCAGATATTATTTTCTCAACAAAGTGCTGTCTTGTGTTCTGTTCTGCACCATCAATCTCTCCTCTTGCCATGGGTTGCGGCTCCTCTTTTCCAGGTAATAATAATAATCAATTTCTACTTCTCTAAACTTTTCATTTTTTTACCTGCAGCTCAAAAGGGGTTTGAAAAAATTGGATTTTTTGTTTTGGGTTTTTCATTTGTGATTTTGGGTTTGTATTTTATTATTAGGAGCAAGCAATTATTGAGTTTAGGGTTTGATGGGGTTTTAGGTTAATTTGATTTTGTGTTTTCAGATAGGGATTCAAGGCAGCTAGGTCGACCCAGTCCAGAGAATGCTGGAGGACAGGACGCTAAGAATCTTCGTGTCAAGGTATTTTATGCTAAATTCGTTAATTTTGGAATTTTTTTTTTTGTTATACCCTTTTTCATCATTGGTTTTATCCTTTTACATGTTGCTTGTAGATTTGAGGAAGTTAATATTGTTGTTATAGGAGGTGTCTGTCTTTTGTTGCAAATGGTTCATTTTTGTTTTTTTTATATTTCAAATGATTTTTAGTGATTGTGATTCTTTGGCATGTATGGTATTAGAATTTAGATGGGTGTTTTGTTGAATAGCTTTGTGCAAATCGGGTTTCAAACCGTTTTCTCTATACATCGAACTTTGTATCTATGTAGTAAATACTAAATAGTAACTAGTTCAGTTTTTGTTTGGATCGGGTAACTGTTTTCTTAAAGTAAATGACAAAGGAAGTAATACAGTTTTAGTTAAATAAGCACCGAGAGTTTAAAGCACTGTTTAATTCTGTTTTATTTTATTTGGGATGAATTGAATAATTTAGTACATTTACTTTATTTCCAGTAAACTGTCCTATAAGATATGCTATAAGTATTTGGCACGAGCATGAAAAATAAATTACATTTATATGCTATGCCAAAGAATTAACAACGAACCATCTTAATTCTTTTGTCAAACCGGCATCGCAACCACATCCACAGAAGGAGTACATCAAAAACCACTTGTACATCTCAGTGATATGGCAATTTTCACCCATAACTAGCTTTTCGTGAAACTTGGTCTTGAAAATGTGCACCACATGGAGCCATGCCTTATATAGAATATGATTTTGCTTTGAAGCCGGATGTTGCCAATGTTATTATACATCTGCTGAAAATGAAATCCCAATAATAGCCATAAAAAATGAAGTGATTTAGTTGAAGCTATTAATAAAACATCCTTTTATACCTCAGATATTTTATTGTTTAATATTTGTATGACTCAATAACTAACCCTTAAATGTCACTGAACACAGCTTGTCCTCTTAGGTGATTCTGGTGTTGGTAAGAGCTGTATTGTTCTGCGATTTGTTCGTGGTCAGTTTGATCCAACATCCAAGGTAAGAATATGTTGCTTTGATCATTTCTTTTTTGTGTGTAAATTTTCCTAATATGGATGGAATACACTATGTAATAAAGTTGATGCCTACTAGATATGGTAACTATTCCAAAGTAGAGTTCTTATAATTTTTAGACTTTGTAATGTAAGGTAACTGTTGGAGCTTCTTTCTTGTCACAAACAATCGCTCTTCAAGACTCAACAACAGTCAAGTTTGAAATATGGGATACCGCTGGTCAAGAGAGGTAACTTTTATTTACCTTTCCAGTTTGCACACGATTCACTCTACAAACCATTACGAGAGCTTATTTTTTTGTTTCTCATAATATTCCCCATTTTCTTATTTCAACAAGATGTATATTCTGATGTATAATTTGATTGCCGATCATCTGTTTCAGGTATGCTGCATTGGCACCACTGTATTATCGTGGTGCAGCAGTTGCAGTTATTGTCTACGATATAACGAGCCCAGAATCTTTCAGCAAAGCACAGTACTGGGTTAAGGTATATTTACAGTTATTGAATGGTTCTATATTTCATTTCTTGTTTGGTATAGTTACTTGAATGATATGAATAACAACCAGAAACACAAATACAACACAATCATATTTTAATCAAATTCATTTATAATCATTGTATATCAGTAATTTTGAGTAAGTTACCATATATGGATGTGTTTCCTTGATGGGTATAAGGAAGTTCGAGACCTAACTGTTGAGAGGAAAAATAGGCATAATATGTAGGGAAAAGATTGTAGAATCATGTCTAGAAGACCAAGAGCAGCTCCAGTAAAAAGAGTTGATCAGAGAATAGCTCAAAAAATGCATAGGAACACCAAGAAAAAATGTCATCTCGCCCTCTCCAATGACCTCGTGTTTGATAGAATACATCATAGTGAAGAACAACTTTTGTAGTTGTTTGTAGAAAGACAAAAGAAGTTACCTACATGTTAGCTGGAAACAAATATGTGTACTTAGTTAGTACTACTAGTTATTAGATTTGTTGAATTTGTGCACTTCTGTGTTAAAAATCAATTATATGCCCCAACCAAGATCGAAATAAACTGGTTTCCTTCATTACTCCTTATGCACAGGGATGGCAATTTACCCATACCCAGTGGGTACCCATAAAAAATACCCATAATGGGTAGGGTAAAAACCCGCATTTTGGGTATGGGCATGGGTATGGGTAATTACCCACAAAATTGAACGGGTATGGGTGCGGGTACGGGTACCTTAGTACCCACCCCATATACCCATATGATATCTATTTATTTATTTTAATTATATTATTATATAATAATATATGTAAACCAATTTTGAAAAATACAACATTATTATACTATTACACATTTTTAATAAAAAAATGTTTATTTATAATATAAAACAAATATATCAACAGAGAAATAAACATTAGCATGATATTACTAATAATTTTGTTTATGATTTTCATGAGTCAACATTAAAACCTTTGAGTTTTTTAAATTATATTAAAATGATATGATATTTTATAATTGATCAACTTATTTTTAGCAAAAATGCGGGTAACGGGTACGGGTATGGGTACTTAGGTACCCAGAGGGTATGGGGACGGGGACAAAGATTGTCACTCACACGGGTATGGGGATGGGTACGGGTATTTTTTTAATGTGCGGGTATGGGGATGGGGACTATAGTACCCTACCCATACCCTACCCATTGCCATCCCTATGCACGTTAGATTTGCAATATTGCATTTATTGACTTGTGTTAGAGTTGGAAGAAATCTGACCGTTTTCTTTGCAGGAAGAAATGTTTGACAAACTCATAATCGGCATATATCTTTTGATGTACTATCATTGCTCACATAAACACACTCACACAGATGCACATATTTCTACATTTTCCGTCAGTTTCGTTTTAGCAGCTGAAATATATTGTAAATTTTTAGGAGCTACAAAAACATGGAAGCCCTGATATAGTGATGGCATTGGTCGGTAATAAAGCTGATCTTCATGAGAAGCGGGAAGTGGCTGTTGAGGTAGTGCAACACCCCTAAACAATATAACTATCTAATAAACAAAACAATGACTTGTTTTCCTTATATAGTATTTTTTTTTTGTTCTCGTGAAGGATGGCACGGACTATGCAGAGAAGAATGGAATGTTTTTTATAGAGACATCTGCAAAGACGGCAGATAATATAAATGAACTGTTTGAGGTACCTTTGATGTTTGCATCTTTTCAGTTATTCCATTTAAAATTAATCATGAGATTTTGTATTTGGTAAGAATGAGAGTGAATGAACAGTAGAAAATAATCATTTATTCTGCTTTTTATGGAAATTAGGAATTGACATTGATCACATCTTACTCTTCTAACTCTACAACTGTTTTGAACCATGTTAAACTAAATATCTATAAATCACAGTTTTGATGCTGATCATGTGGTATGAAGCTTTGGTCTGTTTAACAGTAACATCTAAACACAAGCTACAAGAAGCTTACATCAAAACATACTAGGAACTGTTGGAATATTGTTTGATATTGACTTTGCAGATCTTTGAGACTTTCGAGAGGCTATGCTAGTAGTAGTAAATTTTCAGTTTTAACTCTGGTCTTTGGTCTCTTAGGACTTTGTTGACTTTGCTACTAGCAAGCTTCCCCATGATGTTCTTGCTGCCTGATGAAGATAGTTGTAAGCAAATTCATATACCTATTGGAGGAGCTAACATGATCTTGAGATAGGTATCCCATCCTACAAAAATTCAAAAAATTGAATCTTTTCCAAACAAAACTAACATCTTGGTCTTAAAATGTGTAAGGAGTTTAACGAATAAAAAATATATTCTAGGCCGTAAAAAAGACAATTAGAATTCCCTGGATCACATTCTAAGGCTATGTAAGACTAAGATTGCTACACAGAGAGAAGTTAAACTAGCATGCTTAGAAGCACCAAAGATTAATCCCCTCAAGAATTGCTACCTTTGTTTCCTGCTAAGATGCATTGAGGATACAAAAGAAAACACGATTTTGCTATGAAAATTACACCGCTTTATTATTATTATTATTATTATTCATAAATTAACTAGATTAGTTAAGGATAAAACTAAGTTCTTTACATCCTTGCCATCAAGTTCTTAAATCAAACTGTATATTTTTGCAACTAGTTAATAGCCTTCTTTAAATATATTGCCGAAACTGGGGGGGGAATCCACATGTCTATTGTTCTTGAGATCTGAGATTCTCTAGAGCTTTGATATGAGTGGTCTAACTACTGTGCACAACAGACAATGACGAATGGACAAGTTTGGGTACTTTGCATGGTTACTCGAACGCTCATGTTAGTGCTTGATTTGGTCCTGCAACAGTATAGAAAGATGTGTGTTCCTGAGGGCGTGTTTTTGCAACTAGTTAATAGCCTTCTTTAAATATATTGCCGAAACTGGGGGGGGGGGGGGGGGGGGGGAATCCACATGTCTATTGTTCTTGAGATCTGAGATTCTCTAGAGCTTTGATATGAGTGGTCTAACTACTGTGCACAACAGACAATGACGAATGGACAAGTTTGGGTACTTTGCATGGTCACTCGAACGCTCATGTTAGTGCTTGATTTGGTCCTGCAACAGTATGGAAAGATGTGTGTTCCTGAGGGCGTGTGTGTCTTCTCTTTATCTAGAGACAGCATCTTGGAACAATGTTAAGAATTGGCTAATGAGTGTGAGAGTGTCCACACAATACCAATAATCAGATCTGGCCACAATGTGGACAGCAGACAACCAAAACCAACATGTTTGGCCTAGCTTGAACAATGCCATTGTTTGATTTGAAACTTGATAGAAAGATATAAGGAAGTTGATCATTGATGCAATTCAAGTAATGCTGATTTTTTCAACTTGTCTACGACGTGACTGTAGGTTAATAATAATATACAGGCAAAGTGACCGATAGTTCAATCTTGGGTTCAAGAGGTTTTACCAAGAGACTTAGTTTGAGTCATTTCCTTCTTCTTTTGTGTACCATTGTCAATGCCTTGGGTGTGCTAAAGAACTCCATATTTAATTGCTTGCTATTCATGTCAGCATGTTTAATTTGTTAACAAGTTTACTAAATATTGCAAAATTCATGTTGGGTTGAATTTGGCCTGTGCTGTTTAAGTTCTTATATTTTGTGTTCATCATGTTAACCTCATTGAGTTAAAGATCTAAATACTAGTCGTCATGATTGCATATTATGAATTTGCTGTATTACTCAAAGATTTCATAGGCTTATAGATTGACATGTTCATAATCTTCCACAGGAAATTGCGAAAAGACTGCCTCGCCCACCAGTTACTTGATGTACACAGAGTGCAGCTCAGTAAAGGATTTGCATTTGCTTTGGATCCTTTAAAATTGTAGTGTATGCAGTTATGATTGTTATGTATATGTTGATTTTATGATATTCTCTAGTCTTGCACCAACTTGTAATAATATTTTTATTGACACCATGTCACGGATGATATGAATATCCCTTAGGCTATGCTTTTCAGAATTGAGATCCACAAGTAGATTGAATCTTGTTTATTATGATTTCACATTCAAGTTAGTTGAAGTGCATAAATAGACACATTATTATCATCATCATCATTATTATTATTATTATTATTATTTGAAGGACTTTTGATTACAGCAAGAGCAAAAAAAGAATACAAAAAGGATATGAAGGCATTATTTCTAAAATTATTTAATGTGTTATTGAGAACATTTAAATTAACGGTGTTCAATAAAAATATATAGAATTTTAATCTTGTCGAGTTTCAATAATATATCTAATGATTTTATATTTGTGAACTTTTTTGCATGGATAATTTATATGATATAAACTTTCAATTCAATAATAAAGTTTGTATTGTTAAAATGTTATTGAGCGGTGTAACATTAGTCAAAATATTATGTCAGTGTAATTTCATCTTTCTCTTAGATTATAAATGTATTACATAACATTTGCGTTTGCGTTTCAACATGATAAAGTGCTTTAAACAAAATGGCCAAACATAAGAAAGCATGTTTTGACAATCAACATGCTTTTATACCATTTGCATTTGACACTTTTGGATTTCTAGCATTAGATGTTGTTGATCTTTAGCAAATAGTTCAAAAAATCATGCATTACAATGTTGTCTCTTCTAAATCTATGGATGTAAAGGATTGATTTTGTCATCCAAAAATGATTAGCGGCGCAACTTGTTGCCCGTTTACCTTTCACTCATGTATAATTATTCTATATTAATATAAATTATTAAATATTTGTTATAAAAAATAAAAATTACTCTCTAAAAAAAAATTACATAACCTCTTTAATAAAATTTGAAATAATAAATTTATTCTTTTAGAATAAAATGTACTATTACCTTGCATTTCCTTCATGCAACCAAGTTCAAGTTCAAGTTCAAGTTGGGTTGGGTGGCTAAGTGCCAAAGATGACTTGGCAATGTCTAATTAGTAAAGAGTAAAGACCATGTCAAATGCAAAAGTCACCCTTTGTTTTTCACAAATACTATACTATTGAATTGACTGCTTACAACCCTCAATTGTCAAAAGATGAAGAATTTAAGGGCCACGGTAAAATTTAGGAGTTTAGGTTTCAAAATTAAATTGAAAGCAGCTTTTTTTTTGACCAAACAATTAAAAGCAGCTAAATAATAAATTTTAAAATTTGAATGAATAGTTTAAAAAATTCGAGTTTGATTATTCTAAAGAATAATTTTTATTAAATTTAATTTATATCATGACTGAACTTCAAATTATTAAAAGATTAACTCAAAAATAAAAATATTTTTTTTGAAAGAACCTGTAAATTTTTTGTACACAATTATAAACTCAAGAGCACAACAATAACAACCACGATGATAATGATGATAAAATATTTTTAATTTAGTTAGCAAGGAAGGATAAAATTGTAAAATACTTGGTAAGAAAAAAAACACCAAAAGTCGTATATACTAGCATTTCTAAAATTCAACTATTAACTAGTAATCTTGTCAACAAAAAATAAAATTATACTTTATAAAAAAAAAAGAAAAAACTCTTCGTCTTAAATTAAAATCTGCTTTTAAAAAAATATCTCAAATTATTAGTCGTTTTACTATATTAATAAAATATTCATATTAATTTTTATATTATACTCTTAATTATTTATACCTACTATTCTTTCAATTCTTTGAATGATAATTTTATAAAATAATAACTCTCTATATAAAATTAATTATTAGATTTTTAATTGGTGTAAAATATTCAAAATAGTTATACTTTGAGATGAAGATATTATCCTATAATATAATAATAATTGAAAGTTTGAAACACAAATATCATATGAAATGAAAATGAACCAAATATAAACACACACAAAGTAAAATTACATGTGAAATGAGTTAGCCACCATGGATTCTCTTACCTAAGACAAAGACACAAAGACCATTTCCCAAAAAAAAGTCAAGGACAAAAAAAACCATGTCTATGTTTATGTTCTTCTAAACCCAAACAAATGTTCGTTATTTTTTCAATTTATTATTTATTCCAATTTCACTCTTTTTCCTAAATTGTTTTTCAAGTAACAAAACTTTCTTCTTCTCTTCTATTCTATGTTTCAACTCTCTCATCTTTGATCATTTTTCCACAATTTCCTCATCTGGGTATCCTCAATTACTCTCTAAATCCGAAGCAAAGTTCGATTTTATTGTTAAAGTTTGCACCTTTGACTTTTTCTCTGTGTATCTGAAAATGGGTGGGAGCGAGAATTCAAAGGCTATGGTTGTGGGTCATTTGGCTGATTCCATCAGAGAGATTTCTGGGTTGTCAGAATGTCAAAATGTTTGCAAGAAGATGTATGGGAATTTGATTCGTAGGGTAAAGCTTTTGAGTCCTTTGTTTGAGGAATTGAAAGACTGTGATGAGTCTCTTAGTGATGAACATCTTCAAGCTTTTGAATCTTTAAGGGTTGCTTTGGATTTGACTATGATCCTTCTTAAGTCTGTTAACCATGGGAGTAAGCTTTATCAGGTATTGGTGTTTTGTTAGAAAGTGTTAACTTAGTTTTGTAGGAGAATTATAAATTAAATTCATGATAAGTTATATTTGTCCTAATAGGGATGCAAATGTTTTGTTTTTGGGATGTTTCATGTTTGTTTTTTTTATGAAATTGATGATAAGTGAAATTTTGTTTTATAATTTGCTTGTAGCTCATAACACTGCCAATAAACATGTTATGTTACAATTCTGTTTTGTGGGACTATTTTATGGTCTTGTGTTTGGATTGTATGTTTCTTTGTGCACATGGAGAAAATTTTCATTTTCTTCAATTCTAAGGTGTGTATATTAATGTCCATGTTTAAGTATGTATGCATAAATTTCAAGCTCAATAGCCGGAATAGCCAATTGTTTAAATTGGTGTTGTTTCCTGAATTTGAAACACATGTTCATGTAGTAGTATATCTTTTTCGATCAATTTTATACGCGAACTTTCAAGTTTAATGGCAGTAGTATCCAATTGCTCAAGTTGGTTTTGTTTCTTGGATTTGAAGTGTGTGTTCATACTTCATGTAGTATATATCAGACACATGGCAAGGATTTTGAAACTAACGGAAATTATGAAAGATCTTGCTTGCTTTTCATTGTGAAATTGGTACTTTTATATATAATCTTCATTGTGATGCCTTCATGAATCTAAAGGCACTCTTTAGCATAACTTTTGTTCATGCATGGCCAATGTGGTCACCAGTTTTTCTCTTTTGTCTAGTCTTCATGAACACGTTAAATTCGTCTTGTTAATTTTAATCTAATTATCGCTTTACATGCCACAGGCTTTGCGGAGGAATGACGCAGCTGATAAGTTCCAACAAATAACTGAAAAAATTGAAGCGGCGTTGAGTGATATTTCTTACAACAAACTCGAGATATCAGAGGAAGTTCAAGAACAGGTAGTTTTATCGTACATTAAAAGGAGACCGACAATACCATTTGAAATTCCACGGCATTTCAAACTTCCACATTAATTAATTATTTTTCAACATTTTTTAATCTTTTTCAGATTGAACTGGTTCATGCTCAGTTCAAAAGAGCCAAAGCTCAATCAGAATTTTCTGATTTACAACTAGACTTAGATATAGCAGTAGCACAGAAAGAAAAAGACCCTGATCCTGCTATTCTCAAAAGACTTTCCGAGAAGTTGCATCTGAGGACTATAAATGATCTAAAGAAAGAATCTAGTGAATTACACGAATTGGTCATAGCAAGTGATGGAGAACTAGGAGACAGTTTTGAAATGGTCTCATCCCTTCTTAGGAAACTGAAGGATTGCGTGCTCACAGAAAATCCCGAGGTTGCTTCCTATGAGAGTGAGCAAGTGTCAATTAAGCACCGGTCTCCCGTAATCCCAGATGACTTTCGATGTCCTATATCTCTCGAACTAATGAAAGATCCTGTAATTGTCTCTACCGGTCAGGTATTAGTATTATCCATGATTGTTTTTGTGCGAGCCATTGTTCTAATGGTGCCAGTTATGATTATTGATAAAATTCCTACTTTCTTTTGCAGACATATGAAAGATCCTGCATTCAAAAATGGCTTGATGCTGGTCACAGAACCTGCCCGAAAACACAGCAAACACTTTTGCATACAGCCCTTACTCCTAACTATGTCTTGAAGAGTCTGATTGGGTTATGGTGTGAAAGCAATGGTGTTGAACTACCAAAGAAGCAAGGGAGCTGTAAAACAAAGAAATCTGGAACCAGTCTTTCAGATTGTGACAGAACCGCTATCAAAGCTTTATTAGATAAACTCACAAGTAACGATATTGAACAGCAAAGGGCAGCTGCTGGTGAGCTCCGGTTGCTGGCCAAGAGGAATGCAGATAACAGAGTATGTATTGCCGAGGCAGGAGCAATACCGCTTCTCGTAGAGTTATTGTCTTCCCCAGATCCTCGAACTCAGGAGCATGCTGTTACCGCACTTCTCAATCTTTCCATCAACGAGAGTAACAAAGGAACTATAGTAAATGCAGGAGCTATACCAGATATTGTAGATGTACTGAAAAACGGCAGCATGGAAGCTAGAGAAAACGCAGCGGCAACTCTTTTCAGTTTATCCGTCCTAGACGAGAACAAAGTTGCGATAGGTGCAGCAGGAGCTATCCCGGCTCTTATAAAGCTACTTTGTGAAGGTACACCAAGAGGAAAAAAAGATGCTGCTACAGCAATATTTAATCTATGTATTTATCAGGGTAACAAAGCTAGAGCTGTAAAGGCCGGGATAGTTGCTGCATTGATACGGTTTATGAAGGATGCGGGGGGTGGGATGGTTGACGAAGCGCTAGCCATAATGGCAATCCTTGCAAGCCATCACGAAGGCAGGATAGCAATCAGCCAAGCCGAGCCAATCCCTATTTTAGTTGAGGTTATACGAACCGGATCACCGCGTAACCGGGAGAATGCTGCTGCTGTTTTGTGGTCAGTATGCACAGGAGATTTCCTGCAATTGAAACTAGCAAAGGAACATGGAGCAGTAGAAGCACTTCAAGGATTATCAGAAAATGGAACTGATAGAGCTAAGAGAAAAGCTGGAAGTATATTAGAGCTGCTACAGCGATTCGAAGGGGAGGATAGTATGCAAAATTCCTAGCCTCAGGTGTAACTTTATTATATATAGTTCAAATATAGATTGGTTATTAAACTGTGCAGAAACTTCATAGTAATTCATATTATGTTTGGATTTCATTTGTTCTTAAAAGAGAAATGTTGTAAATTATATTTTAATAACAGTCATGTGAGGATTGTAGATTTATTAAGTTTTTGTAAATTAGCTTTAAAAATGTTAAGTGAAGATTATTGATGGATCAATTTTCTGGCATTATCTCTCTCAACAAAGTTGGCAAAAGTTTGTTAAAGTGAACGCCATACTTTACTTATCTCCTGACCGAACTTCAAATTATCAAAGTCCGCTTTACTTGAAAATCAGGGAATTAATACAAAAAAAAATGATTTATTTTTACACGTAGCATTCTATAAATCAGCATTTGCCTAATCTCTTTTGGTTGTCGAAATATTTACATGATAATAAGTAAAGGAAGGATTGAACTACCTTTCGAAATGTAGTTTTAGATTCCTTTCCATTGTTTTTTTTATGTTACCATGATATAGATTTTTCCGGCAAGTGATAAAGCCAAAGGACAGGACTAAACCAGATTCGTGAATTAGAGTGTCCAGTAACTGTCCTACAAAATAATGCTATAACAGGTTTACCAGTTAAATTCATCATACCAGGAAGTAGTAATGGTAATATCTTGACAAATACTGATCTTGATATTGAGTTTACTGAGAAGCCTGATTGTGCTGAATCATCAAAATGGTTGATGTTTGTTTATAATAGTACTCAATTAAGTTGTGTTGGTATTGGTGGTACTGCAAATTATCGCGGTGTAGAAACAATCAGTGGCAAATTTAATTTTTCAACATTCAATTTAATTTGTTTGTGTCAATTAGTTTACAATGGAATATTTTTGTCAATCTCCTTTTACCTAAAATTCTAAATCTCCCTTCAAGCTCCCATATACCAAAGGTATACTAGGTTGAAAAATTATAAGGGAGGATTTCAAGGTATGGAATGAACAATGCAACCATTAATTTACCAAGGTGAGTAAAAGACTATCGCTTAGGTCATACAAAGCAAAATCAACAATAACACTCTTGCATACAATGGCCAATCGTTTGAAATAAATTGAAAGAGCGCGGCGAAAATTAGTCTTCATACTAATAATCATTCCACATGGTCTCCTAGAAGGACAAGATTCCTATCTCTCTTACAAAATCAACATGAAGATTTTATAGTACCAGAAAGCTTTCATCACAGAGCTTGGTGCATCATTCATCATATGCTAGAAGAACTCTCTTAGGCATAGCACTGGTTTGACATCGTCAGATTAACTCGCCTCCCTGAACCAAGAAAAGCCTCAAAAAGACAAACAAAAACTCACGCATTAATCAACCTAGCTTTTCCATGAATGTTTCAAGCAAGGTTTGGCCATTGACTATTTTTGTTGACGCAATAATCAAATCATATGCCATGCTTTCCTGCAAGACAAACCACGTGAAGAATTAGGAGATGAAAACAAGAGAATATATATACACCCACCCAATGCCCAGACAATTTTGAATTAAGCTCGATGATATACAGAAGGGGTAACTAATTAATTATCCAGAATAGTGATCCACAAAAGTAAACACATCAAAACAAAATAGTTTTTTGAACAATAGTGAACTTGAAGATATATCTTATCCCTGCTTTTGGGCCATTGAGGTTTTCCTTTTGTAAGCAACTGCGATGAACCAACTACCCCAAAAATCCGTTTGATAATAAACACAAATGATTTTATATCAAAGCACGTCCTTAGGCATGAGTTCTGAATGATTCAAATTAATTCAAACCTTCAACATAAGAGATTTATATTTACCATCTAGATCAAATGGTATTCTGGACCAGACCAATAAGAAATGATGCACAAGACATAAGCAATATCATCATTGGGGATGTCTTTGTAGAAATCATTTTAAAAGTAAGTAGGAAAAAATGATGTTAAGAGTCCCATATTGGATGAGTTGGCCTGAAGTTATGTTTATACATGGGGGCAATCCTCATCTAACAAGCCGGTTTTGTAGGGTTGAGTTGGGCTCAACCCAAAATTCTAAGACCGGACTACAATAATATAAACCAACTTGAGTAATTATGAACCCTTGAAGCAGTTGCATAATACTAACTATGTTAACATTAGTCATTTCAATATAATAAAATAGGAATTGACTTAATTATGAAATCCTCACAGGTTGTTTATTCAAAATTCGGAAATCCACCTAGACTGGATTTTATTTTTTATTTTTCTTCATTATCGGAATTGACAATCTTACCCTACTTGTTTTACCATTACTGGGGTCATGTGAGGTGTTGGTGAAGGTTATCTTTATCTCTCTCCACTATACTCTTTGATAATTGTATGAACAGCTCTTCTCCCCCAAACAGCTGCTCACCCACCTCACACCAATTACCATTTCACTGAGGTTTAGTGATATCCACTTCAAAAACATATTACTTGTACTACACATCATAAAAATACGGGCTAGGCAACACAAAATTACTTAAATGGGGAAGTCTGTTTATGTCGTATATTATGAACCAATAATCATATTTTTTTTCTTAAAAAAATAATAATAATAATCAAAGGAACAATGTATTGGTTAAAAGTGTGCCAGTGCCTTGGACTTGGAGATCTTAAAAAATAGACAACAGTAAACACACCTGAGCACTGAGATATCGAAGTGCAGAAATCTCCGCAAATGTAACACCCCCAACAAAGACAACAAGCACCAGGGCACGCCTTCCATCAGGCACTCTGTTACATTTTT
This sequence comes from Trifolium repens, assembly GCA_030408175.1. Classification (NCBI taxonomy): domain Eukaryota; kingdom Viridiplantae; phylum Streptophyta; class Magnoliopsida; order Fabales; family Fabaceae; genus Trifolium; species Trifolium repens. Next base: position 55,812,856 of record CP125836.1, on the reverse strand, counting down.
GGTGTCAAAAAAAAAAAAAGGAACCTCGACAAAAGTATACGATTACAAGTTTTGACACATCAATGTTGCATGTAAATAATCCAGTTCTAATAGCATTTATTTTCAGCTATAATTTTGAAACTTTTAAAATTTGCTATTAAAAAATAAATAAAAAATAATTTTGAAATGTTTATCTTTGAGATTTGAGAAATACATTTACACAAATTAGTAAGCACCGAATCTAAAAAAATGGTACTGTTTAAACATACTTAGCTATGCTGGTTGAAACCCCAGACAAAGTATCAAATGATGGGCTGTTTGAGAATCCACCCTGTACATAAAAAGCAAGCAAAACATAAAATATAGCTAGGAAGAGGAAATGGAATGTTAGTTATGATGTGTCCGTGATTCCAAGAAGCTTTCAAATATAACATGAGAAAACACATTTGATAAGAATGGCAATTATGAGTAATAAGTTTTTCAGTCCATCAACTTGACAAGTACTAACCCTTTTAGTTTCCAAATGAGGTCCAGGCAGCATTTTCAAAACTTCTTCAACAGGGCGCCTAAAAGATCAATTATCATATTCAGTCTTGCATCGGTTTCAATACCCCAAACATAGAAATTCACTTCAAAATTTAATGCAATTAATGAACGAATTAATAGGTAGCAATGCAAAAGAAAATATACTTTTAGTAAAGTGCACCAAAAGGGAAAATGTGAAGTTTTGGATAATTAAAAGCTAATATGTTCAATAGCTGTTTATTATTAAACAGCCTCTGGTTTCATCACAGACTTTTTAGAGCTGCTTCTCCATTAGACAAGCAGTCATGCAGAGATTTTGGCATGCCTTTTGCAGGACTCTAGGTCTCTTAGTTTCTAGGTGTTCCTATTGTATTTCTTGAGAAGATGTATTATCTTCTATCACTATAATTTTCTTTTCTTCCTTTACAAAAATATACCGAGCTGAGCAACAATGATATACATCAAATAAACTTTAGAATTCACTCTCAACGTACCTAATTCAAAGCTTGTAAAATAAACAGCAGTCCGTATCAGGTATTGAAATATTATTGTTTGTATATTTGCACCAAATAACTAATTTCTTAATATAATTGAAAGCGCAAGATGTTTAACATTGTAAACTGTAAACTAGACTTTACAATCACTACTGCTGCCTAAGATTTCTAGCAGTAAAGCATTTAATAAATTTTATAGTTCCATGAGCTATAATTCTTTATAAAATTTATATATAATTATGTTTGAAAGTAAATATTGAATTAAGAAAGTTAAATGTCATGCACAACTAAAACTAAGATCTCCAGTAAAAAAATCCATCATTACCATCCAGATCGAATGGCATGCTGGACAAGACGAATGCTGAGCGGTGCATATCCTGAGAAGACGTAAGCAATATCATTGGGGCTGTCCAGTAGAAAATCATTATGATAGTTAGTAAAGTAACTTAATACGTAGAAAATTGCATCACAGTAGTATATATCAAAAGTGACAATTCAAAAGACCCTGTGAGAGGCTTTACAAGAATTTTGTGTATAGATCTGCACGTGAACCATGCACTATATAAATCTAGACAAATTTTAAAAACTACAAGTGCAATAAGCATCATAAATTTTAATAGAGCTGACCATATAGAAAGGTTTAGAATTCTAATTCCTGAATTTTTTATTATATCATAATGTACAAATATGTGTACCATATTTCTTTTGTGTAGTATACATACCCATTACCATGTTTCTATAGAAGATCTAAATTGTGGCCATGAACTTAATATAAAACTTATGAACATAAAAAACATCTAAGGATCATATCATCTAGAAAATATTACTTGGCTGTATCAATGTCTTCAACCACAAGCTGCAGGGTACGTTTTATAGTAAGCCAATTGCTTTTTGTCTCCTAAAAGGATCACATGCAGAACAAGGTTAATTATAGAACAAAGAGTACATAAATGGATTTGCCTTTGCAAGCAAACAACTAGTGTCTAATACCTGCTTTTTAAAGAGTCCAGCTTTCTCTAAATTATTTAGCGTTGCTATGTGCTCAAATCCATAGCTGTGCAGCAGCTCTCTCCTAAATTGGAAGTTACAAATATATAAAGGCAACACTAAGTAGTAATTAAAAGTAAAATCTGATAGTATATTGTACAGAAGACAAAATGAGAATACCATCATGAGTTGGTCATTCCAAGGACCTAGAAGAGTAACAAAATGAAAAAGAATAAAATAAAGGATCAACAAAGCATGCAAACTTGCCTGAAGTAGTCAAAATGCTTCTTTGGCAACCCAGCATTAGTGATAGAAAATAGGACGAGAAGACGAAGGACTGTTATTAAAGGCTCCTGCTTATGAATCAATTCTTCAATATACCCAAAGCATCTGCATATATGGATGAGGATGACAAAAGTTTTATACCATAGAAACAAGTTATTTTATTCTTATTTTTATGAATTGAAACAAGTTATTATTAATAAAAAACATAAACACAATTTTTCATATAAATTTATATTTGTTTTAGAAATGAAATTTTTATTCCATAATTTTCATTTATTTTAATTTTAAATTTAAAAGTGGGTAAAACAGAAACAAAATAAATAAAATAACGGAAAAAATGAGAAAATATAATAAGGGTCATGCTAACTGGTGCCCTAGTTAAGGAAACCTAAAAAGGTAAATTTTGTATTGAAAATTAGCATTTTTTATATTGAAAATGTAGATTACACAAGTTCCAAGACTATTTTACTATTTTAGGTTCTTGGGGTACTAGTTAGCATTTGCCATATAATAAACCATAAGGTATAAGCTTAAATGCTACTTGAGAAGCTATAAGCTCCTTTGCCAAACAAACAATAAATTAGCGTATTGACTTTACCAAACAGAGTCATAAATAATTTTACGTCTTGTAGTGTGCTTGGAAAACAACTTTTTTGCAGTGAAAACTCAAGTTTGCACAGAAGCTACATATTGGAGAGGTTGGTGAACTGCATTCAGCACTACACCGCCGTGTTTCCAAATACGGGCATAATTTATTAAATACTCTTAGTTGGTTTATTTTTACAAAAATAAACTACTCTTAGTTAGCAAATGTAACTACCCTTAGTTAGCAAATGTATGAACAGATGCTTGATAAACTGCCAAGTGAAACTAAGGTTGGTTTCTGCATGCAAAAGGAAATGTATATGCCCCAGTAACATCAGTTTCTCAGCTTTCAATGGCATGTAAAACTTGAGTCCAAAATTCTAAGTTCTTTGTATGAAAAACTATCTTACATGTCATAACTCTCGGCCTCGATAATTGTATGTTCCATATCAAGCTGCCCAAGAAAAGACGGCTTTGACGTAAATGTTGATAGATGCTTAGCGAGATCTATGTGCCTCTGGCGAAAAATGTAAACAATATTATGATTTAATTCTTACGATGAGGACTCTGCTAATGAAAATTCAATATTATAATAAAAAAAATTCTTACACTCATCTCTGGTAATGAGTTCAGCTTTTTCACAAAGTCCTTCAACTCCGAAACCGACTGCTTCTGGATATTCAAGGAAAGCAATATATAAGAAAATATTTACAAATTGATTTTCAAAAAATTATTAAAACTTTTTTAAATGCCACTGAAAATGTTGATGCACATATACCTTACTCAAACTGTAATTTATTTTAAGAAAATTTTGATGCACATACACCTTACAAAATCAACAGTAAAATCAATGCCTAAGTGTAAGATCATCTACTCACTGTAGTTGTCATATCTGTGTAGTCTTGCTGCATGGATGTTGCTTTTTGACGCAAAATCTGCAATACTGCAGACAGAAATTAAGAAAATAGATCTACAAGGGAACCAAAGATATTTATATAAACTCGCTTCTCCCTGTTTGTGAGTGTGTGTGTGTGTGTGTGTGTGAGAGAGAGAGAGAGAGAGAGAGAGATTAAGAGAAAATTAAGATATATGAGGTAAAAATGAATCAACCTGGCCAACAACTTCAAAGTTGAGATCCCGTATCTCCTTAAAAAGCTTGTCACTAACACACATCATTCAATTAAGTGTTATATTAAGAAATATTATCCTCAAAAGGTAAGTGAAAATAAAACAAGTGTAAAGAAACAGAAAATGGATGTCTGACTAATGACTATGACTAAAAAGAGGATATAGAGCAAAATAAGGCATCTGAAAAGAGTTTGTCAATGACAGAAACCATGTATGCAAATTTTATTTAAGAAACATTACGAGCAAAAAGAAAATGAAAAATAAAAGGTGTAAAGAAACAAAATGGTTTTTGTACTACCATTTAAAAAAGGTCTCACAGAAGAGAAAAAAAGGCATTTGGAAACACAGATATTTCTTTTTGATATGAATATACCATAACATAACAAAAACTAATAGTCATAAAGCATAATTAAAAGTTACTTAAAATCCTTTTAAACTTTGATTGTAAACTGATATTCAAGAAAGTATGCCCATTGTACATGTGTTCCAATACCAACAAATCTCAAATATATTCAATATACCTAAACCCATAGTACTAGTACCTAGTATTTACTAAATGATATAGGGGTGAATATGGATTTCCTTTAATCAAACTAAAAATGTAAAAGATACAAGAAGGGAAAGATTCTTGAACTTATGATCATTTTTATAACAAGGTAACATTAACCAAAAACCAAATGTTATCCCATAAGTGGGGTTGTTTAACATAGATTATTTGACAAAACTAGTGTGTGTAACAGACATAGGAAGGAGTGTTTTTGGGGTACTTCCAACGTCACCCTAACCGCCGTATAATTGTTGAGAACCGGAAGAGTAACGAAAAACATGATATAAACCATTTATGTCATGGAAACAAATGTCATTGGGGGGAAAATGCCATTGCATCGCTAGCTAGATGAGCAAGTGAAAAAAGTAACCTACCTTGAATTAAGTGGGACTTTCGTTTTTTTTCCATCTTGTGGAGTACCCAAAATAGATGCATCAACCTCAACAGAACCATTGTTGATGTGTAGAAACTGGAACAGTACAAATTCAGTAAAATAAAAGTAAAAACCTATGTGCATGTAGTATATAATAACATTTTTCTCATGATCAACTCATGGAAGTACAGTAATCCATGAATCTAACAAACAACTCTAAAATTCATTCACAGAGGTGTAGGATGTTACTGCATTAACTTGCCTCATCAAGTAGGCCCTCATATGTTAACTGGGAACACAAAGGAGTAATCATGTCCACCTGCATTCAAAGCATACTCAATGTCAATTGCCATGTGGAGACCACATGAATCCAAAATCTTACGTATCCCCTTTATATTGAGGTATATATATGTATAGATATAAATTACACAGAACAAGAGAAACTAGTAGAAAACCCACATCCACAGAGACACTACATATATTATGAATAACAGACATAAGAATGGGGGGGAGGAAATACCTCTCTATCTAAAAGGATTAGTGTATTTATCTCTGGCACAGCCATCTGAACAAAGAAAACAATAAGAGGATTCGGGTGTATATTAAATTAATAAAATTTAAACTTTGCTTTTGTTTATTCTTCTGCTATGCTAATTAACTTGAAGAGAAAAAACAGAGTAGCATGTGATTACATCAGATGAGTTAACTGGTTCTTCAGCTTGCATTCGGTTTAGGATGTCTGCAATACGCACAGATGCTTTTCCTTTTGCCCTCACATTCGGTATCACTCCAAAAGAAAACTGAAAGATAAAATCAAATGAAAAATTATAATTATTAAAACACGTTAGAATTATGTATGATTTCAAATCGGAGGATGATATTTCATTAAGGGAGCATTCCATTGGACCGTCTCTTTTTCAATTGATGCTAAATTTACAAGCCTAAAGCTCTGCATTAAGAAAAATCAACATTCAACAGCATTCTGGATTCAAAACTACAACCTCAAGTTTGTGAATGGCTTTTGCAATATGCCAAATTGAGCTTGTATCACCATCAACTTGGCATTCCTATAGAGAAGGAAAACTAGGATTAGTGATTATCCAAGCAAATACTAAATGCAAGAAACTTGAAAGTTAAAAATAAAACTGAAAGAAACTAAAGAAACCCGATAAATCAATCAGCATGAGCAGTAGTAATACACAACATACTTTGTACGATAGATTGAGTTCAAACGATAGTACATCCTCATCCATTGCCACCATATACAAGGGATATTCCCCTATTGTAATCATATGATGTAATTTCTCATCCTCAAGAACCTGCACAAGAACAACAATCATCATTTTACATTGTCGACATCATGTTTGAAAAAGAAAAACACTATGTTCAAGTTGAAGGAAATTGAATCATTCCCAATGAAGACTTACTTTCTCACAAACAACAGTACGGCGAGGAACAAAATAAACATGATATTCTCTCTGTAGTCCTTTAGATACATCTTCATGAATGTTAGAGCATATGAATCTCATCAAATTAGGCTGAGAGCGCACAAGGTAAACCACTTTGTTACATTCAGTTTGAATTGGCTCAGCTGAAAGATGACGCAACTCAACTCCTTGCTCCTGTTGATGAGTAAAATGTCATAATTCATTTAAAGGTACACTATAATGTTAATTATATTACAACACAACAAAAACAACCAAGGGTCTGTTTGAATTTGACTTATTTGAGCTTAACTACGGGCAAGACCACTTGTAAGACTGTCTGGGAGAGCTTTTAGAACCAACTTATGACATTATGATACTATGTTATTTTCAATTATTTCTATAAGCTCTCCAAAATAGCTTATGAAAGTAGCTTACAAAATACTTTTATTTTATCTTTTGTTATATAGAGATGGGTCTGTTTGGATTGTCTTATTTGAGCTTATCTACCAGCATAAGTTTACTGTTTGGGAGAACTTACGAAAACAGCTTATGACCATTTTCATAAGCTTTTTTCAACTTATTTTCATAAGTTCTCTAATAGAGCTTATGAAAACAGTTTATAGCATATATACAAAAATAATTTAACTTTATTTTACCTTTTGCTATAAAATTAACTTATGTGAGCGTTTATAATGATATGCGTCTGTGCTATAAGCTGCAAGTAAGTTGTTTATCTAAACAAGCGCGTTTATACAGAAGTACTTATATGTTAAACGCACAATTAAGTTACTTATCAAGTTATTTATCGAAACATAACATAACTCTAGCATGATACTGGTACATAGAAAAAGAAAAATTGTGAATTGATTTTGTATTGGAAAAAAATAAAACGAAGTAAATGATTAATAAGGGCAAGAAAAAAAACCTTGAGAATTGATGTTTGTATGATAAGCGAGAGAGAATCACCAAGCTTGGGATCAATGATCAAACACTTCTTTCCTCGAATCTACAAAATCAAAAACGCTTAAGAAATGAATGATGAATGCATTAAAATTAACACTAGAAATGAAAATCGCATAGTTGATATTGATAGGAAGAAAGAAATTACATTCTTGAGGATGTTGATGAGTTCCTTTTGAGATTGTTCCCTGAATAATGCAACAAAAGAATGAAAAATTAGATTATAAGATTAAGATGAAAAACTAAATTGGAATTGGAATTGGAATTGGAATTGACCTGATGGATGTGAGATTGATGGGAGCATTATCTAGGTTGGGAATCTGAGCCATGGAGAAATAGATTAACAATTTTCTGCGTTGTCACAAATTGAAACCAAATTTTGATTCAAACTGTTAGTGGCTGTTTGGTACTGAAGAAAGTGGAACGATGGAATGGAACAGCGAGGAAGTATTAATTAAAATATAGAAATAAATACTCCTACGTGCTTACTTGGTTTATTCACTAAATATTTTTTCACACCTTTCAAAAAAAAGAGATTTATTTATATTGTAAAAAAAAATAAAAATTTATTTATAAACATATGAAACTAAATTTCTTATTATTAATCAAGCCTATTAAACTAAGGTAAAATGTTTAGCAATTGTTAGTTGGCTAAGTGGTGATTATTCTAAACTTAGTAAAGAATATCACGGTTCGATCTCCGCAACTGCGATCGGGAGGGGCTGAAACCACTTGATGTTAGAACTGAACCCCCTAAACTACTTGTGAAAGCGAATTAAGGTAAAATTGTTTTCCTAAAATGAAAATGTTATTTAGTAAGAATTTTTTTATGCAAAAAAGAGAAGAATTTTATTGGGCAATATTTAATACTTACAAATTATAAACATGGCGATAAACGATGTATTTTGGTGAAGTCTAGTAGCGGTTGACCAAGTGTAATGTTGATTGTGCTCTTTTTTTTTTTTTTTTTCAGCTGACGGGTGTTTTGGCATAGGCGTTTGTTTCCACAACAGCTCTGACACTTTAGTGTAAGCTCGTATCTTATATTTCCCCCATGTTGCTCTTGTTGTTGAATGTGTAACTTTGGCCGTTCTTGTTGCTTTTCAAATTGTTGTAGAAAATAGTTATGCTCGGGTCAATTTTGAGAGTGACTATCAATATGTGGTTAATGCTATAACAAACAGTGATGCTTGTGTTATAATTAACTAGACGATGTTTTGACTAGTTATGGGTCTTTTATTTCACTTATTGTCAACTACAATCTAACTTTTATCGAAAGATAAGTTAATAGAGTCGTTGATAATTTAATTAGAAACGCCTATATTTCATTTCATTTTAATTCTAACTCCAATATCTTTTATTTTGCCATTACCTACAAATATTGCAAAAGTTGTAGCTTTGGTGGCCTCATCATTTTAACCTTCATATAAGCAAAGAGACCAAATTCTCCTCTCAATTAGAGAATTCGTTGATTTTCTCTCCGGTTAAATTCTCACCTTTAAAACATCTCACGGCCTATTTTTTATATCTTAACAAATCTCTCTTTGGATTTTTGGAAGGTCAACATTTCACTGGATGTAACTAGAGGGAATTCTTACAAGAGAGAATCCACTCTCAAGTCTCAAAGCAATAGAAGAGATCTTTTTTTTTACTAAAGAGATCCACTTAATATATGTTGGATAATATGATTACTATAAAACTCAAAAATTAGTCACCATCTTTATAAGATGCTCAAAAATATGATTACTATAAATTTCTAACTTTATCTCCCGACTTTTAAGTTGGTTCCTATATTTAATTATTTTCTAAGAACATCTTACAAATTTAATTGTTTATTCAAAATTTAATTATTTATCTCTTGTCCCTTGTTCTTCTTCATCCTCTCTATCATTCCTACATGTTCACTGCCGTTATTAACAAATATATAGAACACCACTTTTACCTATCTAACCATTCCTAAGAAACGTCCTCGAGTAAAAGCTGAAGTTCCTTACAACAACAACGATTCTGCAACTACAACTAGAATAGTTCCTTCAATAATATCAAAATGTTCAAATCCAAACAAGATATTCTACACTATTCAGACAATTTTAGTAACCTCAACCTCTTACAAGATACAACCTCGATGGATGAACTTCAACTATATGAGTCTCCCTTTTTAGAGGACAATGGTTGTTAGTGCCGACTTTTGATCTTTTCCGATTTCTTAGCTTGTAGTATCATCTTGTGCAGCTGAAAAAACAGAGGTGTCGGATCTTGTTTCATGATTATGGTTTCTTTATGATACTAGTATATCAATTGGGTGTTGTTCTTTTCAAGTATTATAATGAAAATATCAAGTTTAACAATATCAACATTGTCAGATAAGTTAGGTCTTACAGACAACGTCAAAGTTTTTAAACCTCTACTAAAAGGATATTAAACAACTTAAAGCTATAATGTACATTGAATATGCTATTATGTTTTAGAAAAAATAATACTATCATAGTATTATATGCTGCTAAAATAATCCATGTATTAGGCGTGGTGCCCAAATTGCAATACCTCGAGGAATACCAAAGTACGCTTACTTGCTCTTTCATGTTATCATGGTGAAGACTGAGTTCGGCACCTTGGTATGGCCATGAGAGAAAGAGGGGACTAAATGTATGTATGTATGTATGCAATGTAAATGGTAATGATGTGCCCGCATAACTTAATGATGTTATGCTGCTAAAATAATCTTTTATGAACTTTCTGCCTTCTGGGTTTCAATCAGCTCGAGCACACTACCCGATGAGGTTGGATGTCTGGCATATCCACATATCCAATGTTGGAAGAAGGGTAAAGAAAATATGCGGAGAGTCATTGTCTACAGTAGAGAGCGTGAAGATATGGTGATGATGGTTGCATGCTTATTGCTGCAATTTTATTTAAAAAAATGTATGTTACACCTCTTGTATACACTATAAGTTACCTAAACTAACATCATTAGGTTATACAGACTCATCATCACCATTTACATTACATACATTTAATATGCATGATCATATGAAAAGCTAGCTCATACCGCTTCCTATCTAGTTTAAAATCTTAACCCAATTCTTCTAAACCATGTAGCTGTGTTTCATGATTGATCGCGAGGGCCTCAATGTTCCATGATGTCTCCAGAAAGTCTGGCCAACTCTTTGATCCATCAGAATCCAATAGCTCAAATCAAAAAAGCATTGGCCAACTCTTTGATGATATAGCTTCAGATTGTCCAAATATGAATAAGCATGAGGAAGATTTACAACTCCAACAAATTAAGAATTAACTTTATTAACTTTTCCTCCCAATGCTTTCAGATTCGTTGGATTTAGCTCAATGTACTTCCCTAGCCTGAAATAAAAATACAACAGATGAAGACATGTTTATCCACATATACCACAAAATTCAATTGAAATATTATTATTGGAATTCTATTTGAATATTACTGCTACTTCTGAAAAAGATTCCCTTGAGAACTAAGAACAATTAAATAATGCACAAAATTTACCCAAGGTCTGGTGGGAGTCTAAAACCACCTATGCGAACTCGCTTTAATGAATAAATCTGAAACATGAAACAGAATCAATAAATTAATGTATGTATAGTTAGTCATTTACCTTGAGGCAAAAATAAAACCATTTACTCATTTAGCATGCTATTGATTTGTAGATCTATAAACATCATACAAGGAACACAAGTATCCTATTACAAGAAAAATAGGGAAATTCCTGGATTACAGTATCACAGAGCTTTGAGGGTATGCAACTCCTAATGCCGAAAGCCCTTGAGTCCATCACAAATGCTAAGTTACCTAAAATTTCCCCTTACTAACTCTCTAATTCGCCCACTAAGTGCTTCCTATTAGAAAAGCAAGAACAATAATCTATTTTTTCCACCGAATATAAGATTAGCTATATGGATTCATAGGGCGTCTAAATGTCTTCTGATCAATCATGTCTAAAAATAAAACACGCATGAGTTGAAACCAGTGAAGAAGTTATCAACACAAGTAGATATATTCCATAAAGATTAGAAAGAAAGTAATCAATGTATTCAAGCCACACCAAAAATTCTTCAAGCTTGATTTTTATGATGTATTTTACATAAAGCAAGGGTGCTAACAAGAATTTACTCAAGATCAGAAAACATAGATGATGTCAGACAACATGCAGAGTATTATATTCAACTAATATCAGGGAATTATTCCATTTCCAATAAAGATCAATGGTCAAGGACTCATGAAAAAGCTATGGATGTAACAATTTTGATAATATGTGATGTGAAAAACATAGCAATTAGCATGATGAAATGAACTCCTAAGAAATGAGAAATCCAGAAACATGTCCCAGTATGATTGGAATTGTGTTCACTAAACTTCATCATTTTCACATATTACAAACGCCCAAGCATTAGAACTTTTGGCATTTTGAGGGTCATCAAACAAAGCATATGTATAATTAAAGCTTACCTCGAGCCCAGCACTTTTAACAAGTTCGCGAACTTCATGCTTTCTTCCATCATGAACCTATGAGAATCCAAATTAAATCAAGCAGGCAAATGTCAACTAACTTAACTTTTTTAACTTTTTTCATCATCTGACAATGCATACGCTTTAACGAGTATATAGTAAATTCAACAGACTAAAAAAATGCCATCGAGAATCAGATACGAGTATGTCAAACCAATATTCCCGTATGACAAACACATTTTCACGTTAAAGGTCCCCAAAGTTTTTTAAAAAGCAATATCTTTAGTGTATGACAAGCATATTTTTTTAAAAATGGAACATTCAGAAACAAAAAGGGAAAAAAAATTATTTAGCCTTTCATCTGAGAGATCCTTTGCTTTGAAGTTTATATAAGAGGCGTGGAAATTAAACTACTCAAAGGTATGTAACTATTGAAACATGTCAACTTATGACTGCAGTCATAGAAACTCATAATTTCAATGCAGAAATATCTAGATGTGTTGCAGCATCTACTAGAACTGATCTAAAGTAGTATAAAATGAAACACTGTCAAATGTCAATAACTCCATACTTATGGTATACCATAATCCTAAAACAGATATATGATGTCAAAGAATGTGGTTTAAAAATTCATAACCAGTGAGATACCATGTTGGATGGTAGAATTTATATTTACCACAATACGAAGTCGAGCTCTTTGCACATTTGGCATATGTGGAAGTAACTCCACACTATCAGGTACACAATGGACACCCTCGATTACTGTTCCCTCGCTTATGGCTATTAAGTGCCTCTTATGAACAAGACCGTCAACTGTTGCAATGTATCTGATAAAACAAAAGTGATGTTTCAAAAAAATGAGAGAATTCACATGAGTGAAGAACTTTCTACATCTTAGAAATAATAATACAAAGACCAACAAAGAAAATAATATAAGCCGCACATAAAACATAGTAATTTAAGTCACATAATAAAAATATCAAATTAGAACTTTGTGAGAACTGAGAAGTATTGTTTTCATTCCCATAGGTGCAATATCAATCCAAACTAATGAAAAATTCATGAAAAAAATACACAAGTCAAACTCATGACTCACTCTTTTGAAAAATTAGATGACGGATGTGAAAGTTTTTGAGCAAAATCTCCTGTGAACAAGAACCATTGGATAAAGTATTAGATGAAACTGTTCGTGTGTAGACATAATTTCTTAACAGATCCACTATTCATTCAACAGAGATAAAATTGCTTTTACAAGAAACTGCATACCATCATTAGTCACAATAAGTAACCCAGTAGTAGCAACATCAAGGCGCCCTACCGTAAATAGTCGTGGCGGGGGTACTCCTGCATGCTTTTTATCCTGGAAATAAATTGTTTTCAGGTGATGGAGAGAACATCGCTATAAATGGAGAGAAATGTAGAACTATATCCAGAAAAGACGGAAAATAACGTATCATCTCAAAAGATTTTTACAATGCCTTTGATAAATTATTAATAAAGCTCGAAGTGACACATACCCAACTGCTCAAATAATCATCAAATAGACTTATAACAGATTTAGACTCCTTTTCCCCGGATGAGCATATGTACCTGTGGAAAAGTAATTGCATCACTTACAAGGAGACATGAGAAGATGAATTCATTTTCATAGGACTTTATATGTGTGCAACATAAATAGTAGCATATTACATACCCTTTTGGCTTGTTCAAGGCAAAATAAACTTTGTGAGGCTGCCTCTTAGGAAGGCGGCTCCCATTGACATAGATAATATCCTTTGAGGGATCCACTTTAGTCTACACACCACAAAAGTGTTTTTCTCAAAAGCCAAAAACAATAGTTTCAAGAATGAAAAAATCGATAAATAAAATCATATAGCTTTTCTAATTAAAAGCTTATGTTAGATATAGCTAGATACTATTAATTAGAGTTAGTCAATATTGTTTAAGGTAGTATACTAGTTAGGGCCCGTTTGGAATAGCTTATTTTTTTAGCTTATGCAAATAAACATGCCCTTAATCATGAATTATGATCGAATGAAGAAGTTCATACAATGATTGTAGGATAGGATGCATTTTATATAGTTATCCTAAGGTATAACTAATATAACCAACTTCTAACTAATCATAACTAACTCGTATACTACCTTAAACAATTTTGACTAATTCTAATTAATATCTAACTATATTTAACAACCGAGATAAAATGGACCTAAAAGCTCTAATCCATGACAAACAACACTAATACACTATGCTACTAACAAAACTAATTTGGAGAAATTCAATAACAGCATGAAACAAACCTGAGGCGTATTACAGACAGAACCATTAACCGTAACTTTGCCTTCAAAAATAAGCTCTTCACAGCTTCTCCTCGACGCAACTGAAAACAAACGAGCTTAATTACACTTCTAGTTACACTTTCAGTCCTTTTTTTTTTTATTGAATTAACTAAGCCTCTCTACATTACAAACTAAACAATTTTGATTCTGTCGTTATGTTAATTCTCTTTTACTACATAAACCAGTAAACTCTCTCATTATAATCTAAACATTATCAATTTTTCTAGAACTATCAAAAAAATGATAAAAATTGAAACTAATTGATAACAGAATGTCACCTCCGGAAGCGGCGAGAACCTTGCTGAGACGTGTACCGGAGTCTTTAAAATTTTCATTGTAGAATCTCCTTGCTGCCTTAGAATACTGCGGCGGCGGCGCCACGGGACGAACCTTTGTTTCCTTTTCAGTCTTCTTCTTGATTTTAGTAGTTTGATCTTTCTCTGATTTTTTGGTACCGGTTTGAGCGATTGCCATGTCTTTGAGAAAGCTAGGAGGAGGTTCTGATGAAAGTTTGAAGTTACCATCTTCTCCGCGAATAATCCATGGGATCATGAGGGGACCGTCGTCGTCATCGTTGGGAGATTGGTTCGAGCTTTCGGGTTTGGGTTTGGGTTTGGGTTTGGAGGGAGAGAAAGAGATGTTGAATTTGAAAGGGGAATTGGAGAGGGAAGAACAAGTGAGACGTGGGAGAGTGCGGAATGTAGAAGTGAGTTTGTTTGATTTGGTGAAACAGAGTGATGTCATCGCCATTGTTGCCGCTGAACCCATTTCTGTTATGGTTCGTTTCTATCTTATCTGTTGGGTTTGCAATTGCATAGTGTAGACATGAGAAATACATACCCCAAGGAAAAGAAGAAGAATTTTGATGAATTTTGTGTCATTTTTTTTTTTATCATTTTAAATTTATATTGTATCGAATTAATTTAAATAAATAAATATCGTTTATTTGTTAGATTTAGTCTTAATTATAGTTTTGGTTCCTTATTTTTATCATCTTATAAAATTGGTCTTCTATTTTAAAATTCTACGGTTTTGATTTCCTATCATAATTTTTAACTATAAATTGACGATATGATATGTTTTAAATGATATGGTATATGATCTGATGATGGAAAAATACCAACATCGATGAACTTGTAAGAAAAATCTTTTATAAAGTTAATTTAAAACATATTGTATCATCACTTTTTAGACATTCGTTTTTCAATCTTAGATTTATTGACTAGAAAGTAGTGTACGCAGTTACTCTCTCTGGCCCTTAATATAAGAAAGGCTAAACTGTATTTTTGGTCCCTTACGTTTATTTTAGGTTTGAATCAGGTCTCTTACGTTTTAAAAGTTTCAATTTGGTCTCTCGCGTTATCAACATTTGCATTAGTTAGTCCTTTCCGTCAAATTTTTCACTAACTCCGTTTAATCCTTACACGTGACTGAAAGTTTGGACACATGGACACTATTTTCAACATGTTCAGTGTCATTTGGAATGCTAACTAAGTAAAAAAATAATTAAAAATAATATATATTACTTATAATAAAGTAATTGGCCCAAAAAAAGTGTCCAAAATAGTGTCAACGTGTCCAAAATAACGTTCACGTGTCCAAACCGTCAGCCACGTGTAAAAATCAAACAGAGTTAGTGAAATATTTGACGTAATGGACTAACTAATGCAAAAGTTGATAACGTGAGGGACCAAATTGAAACTTTTAAAACGTAAGGGACCTGATTCAAACCTAAAATAAACGTAAGGGACCAAAAATACAGTTTAGTCTATAAGAAATAAGTTACTTTTTAGATTCATTGAAAAACTAATGTATTTAGTCCTTAATATACATTCATTTTTCAATCTTAGATTTATTGACTAGAAAGTAGTGTACGTAGTTACTCTCTCTTGCCCTTAATATAAAAAACAAGTTACTTTTTAGATTCATTGAAAAACTAATGTATTTACTCCTTAATACACATTCGTTTTTCAATGAATCTAAAAAGTAGTTTGTTTCTTATATTAAAAACCGGAGGGAGTATTATGAAGTAAAATTTGAATAAATTAACCGATGGCAAAGAAAAAAATATTATTTCTTTTGCAAAATGTCATTTATTTTGAGATGGATAGGATATATTAGTCTTTTGTTAATAAATACTCTCTGTTTCATATTATAAATTATCACAGCCATCCAACTAAAACAAGGGATTAATCAACAACTTTTCAAATCAATAAGCAACAAAATTGACAAAATATATTAACTTACCCCATTTCTACACTTCCAAAATTTTCTCTTGGGATTAAGACCGGTGTTTGAAATCCACAATTTCATAGGAATGTTACACCCACATCTGGGTAAATTGAAGTTGCCACCACCACTTGAATTTGCATACGAAGAACACTTGCTACCTCCCATTTTCAAGAACCCTAATCCCAAATAAAAATTGAAACTGATTAGAACAGATGCAGCAAAATATAAATTTATATTGAAACGATGGGGAAGAATAGATGGAGTGGAAGAAGAGATCGAACAAACTTGATGGAAGAATTGATGGAGATGAAGAAAATTGATGTTTGGTGTGATAGAGAAGAAGATGAAATTTGCGATGGAGAAAAAGAAGAGAACACTGTTTTGTTCTGTTTTTAAACAATTAAAAAAAACTTAATTTAATTAATTTCAGTAAAAAAAAGTAAGTGACGTGTCAATTTTTTTTTTAATGTTGATTTTCCTATATGACAGCTGACACGTGGAGATTCTTTCTGCCACGTGGAGATTCTGGGGAGAATCCAGAAAAATAAATTTTGTAAGGGGGAATCTAAACGAAATTTTTTCAGAGGGGTAATCCAGAAGTCGCCTACTTTGCAGGGGGTAAACACCATTTTACCCTAAATATTATTAAAAAAATCATTCTTAATTTTTTGTCCCAAATTATAAAAAAAAAAAAAAAAAAAAATAATTTTTATCATTTTCAAGATTTTCTTTTACTTATCCTTATAACATTTATCAAAATAAAAGAAACAAACTTTTGCAGCAGATATTTTTCTAACTACAAAGATTCTTCTTCACTTTTCTTTCTCCATGTAACAAAGTTTTTAGTCTACCACTATAACAAGCAGATGATCGCAATCTAACAATAAAAATACCACACTCCTCCACGTAATTAAACTTTTGATTACTCAATGTAAATATATAGTATTCCTTCCATTCCTTTTTAAATATCGTTTTAGAAGTTTTTATTGTTCCTATTTGATTGTTTAAAGTTATAATTTGTCAATTATACCCTTATTCTCTTGATAACTCTTCACATTTTTAATAAAATTAATTCCTACTTTCTCAATAACTACATTCCTTTTTTCAAAATGAGGGTAGAATAGGGAGAAAAAAACTCCAACAATCCACTATCTTAGTTGGAGAGTTTTATGCTAAAACGACACTTAAAAAAACAGACAGTGGATAAATATCTCTCTCAAAAAGAAGATAAATGTCAAATATAATTGAGATCAGAGTTAAAACATAACCCTCAAGTCCTTATCTCATGGACAACTTTGGTGGAGGTAGAGAGTCAAATCAATCTCAAGAAAATTATTTTGGCAGGTATCTGTGCAAAAAAATCTATTCAACTTTTGCCAACGTTATTTTTGCAGGCAATTGTGAGACAAATTTGTGTAAATATTGATTTTAAATATGTGTGTAGCCACTCTCTATGGTGAGCTTAGTCACCAATTGATCCGCGGTAATGAATACCAAAATGTTTGTTGTGTGAAAACTTTCTTCTCGTTCAAGTCATCAACCTGAGAAAAGTTAAAGAAAAGTTAGTATAATACTCTATCAAAATGTTTGGTATGTGATAATGTGATTGCCAGCATCATTGACAAATACTAGAGTTTTTTTGGGTGCTATTGATATATAATTTTGAACTCCTAGATTTGAATATGGGACATCATAGAAAATTGAAATAAATATTTTTTGAGGGAATTGCAGAGCGAGCCTCCACCGCCTATAACCTATAACTGCAGTATTTAATATATATAATAACTTATGTGTATTGTTTTTTTCACTTACTAAGTGTGCTTCCCATCATGAAACTGGGCATTTTTTGAGGATTTAAAAGTCTTCAAAAAATCTGTAGCCTTCTGCAACTCTTCCTTCTGCCTTGAATTGTCCCATTTGTGCTCATTTGCCAATATTTCGATCACACGAGGCAATGCCCTTCTTGCTGCATCAGTTTCAAGGAAAGCAAGACGAGTCCTCCTTGCGATGAAATCGATAGCAGATTCACAATATTCATTACGAGCACAGTAGGCTACCTCTGCCTCTAGATATGGGTAACCATGGGCAAGTCGCTTGCCCAAATTTTCATTCTGAAATACAAAATAGAGTCAATTTTATCTCACCATTTATGAAACAATAATGCTGAAATGAAACTTCTACAACACAAGCTCGATAAACATTATTATTACCATACCACAGAGATCCCCCAAAAGAGGATGTTGCAATGTCAACAAATCAACATTACCACTCCCAAAAACAATTAAAATGAATGGCCTTAGTATGGTTAACAAGATCAAAAAATTCACATCAGCGACAGCAAATGCTTTTTCACCCCAATTGGGTGGGGTTGGTATTTTTTTTTGACTCAATTGGGTGGGGTTGGTTATCCTATAAAAAAATCATGTCTAATGATAATCTGTTTAAATCTAAATCATTTTCAATGGTTTGACATACAACTTTTTTAGTTTCCTCCAACCTTAAATTATTAGACTACTCTTCATCTGATGTAATCTCCTCACCGAGGCTTTCATAGATCTTTTCCCCACATGCAAATCATCCAAGGCAAAATTCTATCATCTTTTTTATGATAGGTACTACCCCAACTTTCACCTAAGCATCATTTCTACCCAAATTACATGCAAAAGTGTTTCCAATTTTTACCATGGTCTCATACCCTTAACAAGTATAAATGGTGTCATTTATGCAAATCTGGCTTGATCTTTGAAATTCTAAAATAATAAAAACAAATTCCACCAAAACAGAAAGCCATTTAACTATTTTAAAACAACATTATACAGACATAACGATAAAGGTGCATCGTTAAATATAAACAAATGGAAAGAAAAACACAAAGCAGGGCACTGTATTCTTCTTTAAATATGAGCACTCCAGTAGGAACTGAAAAGTTGTTAAATAACTCCAAATAAAAGATGCTATAAAAATCACCCAGTAAATTTTATGTAAGATGAATCTATACATGTTTTGTTGCTTAATAAAATTAACATTATGAAATATAAAGCAATTCAAGCAAACCTGAGCAATGGCAGCCACACGCTCAGCCAACGTTCCATATGCATGAGACAAATGCCTTGCAGCAGCAGAGTCCATTACCCCAGGAACAACTTTACCACCATGTGTACTTTTCATGCGCTTATACTGTTGAGCAAGAACTGTAAAAGAAGAAGGATCCCACCCTTCACCACCAACAATGCAGAGCTTGTTGGTCATACATCCATAGGTAGGGGTCAGCTTTCCAGACTTTATAGCTGCATTAACAGCATCTTCTGCCATGCTGAAACACAGAGAAATCATAACAATATTCATTTACATAGAAACTGTGTGTGGCAAACTAAAGTAACTAGATTACCAAATACAATAACATATCAAGCCTTGTCAGTGAAACCACATCTAAACAAACTTCAACAAGCTACTCATTAAATCATTACCTTCGATAGGTAGTCCACTTGCCACCGGTGATGGTGACCAAACCAGGGTAATCTTCACAGACAATATGATCCCTTGAGATACTCTCGGTACTTTTTGCTGTTGGATCCACTGCTAATGGGCGAATGCCACTCCAAGCAGAGAGAACATCAACGCGGCGAACCTAAAAAAATTGCACTGTTATTTATTACCAATTAGAAAACAGTGTGAGACGGAAAATGCAAACATCTAGATTGATTGGCAAGAAATAGTCTTTCATTTTTCTTTTCCTAATACAATCTAACATATTTCCAAACAAACAATATCGGAGAGAACTTGTAGTACTTAATCTAACAGCAGAAATAAGAGTCAAAAAACATGACAAAAACTACAGCCTTTCCTACTAAGTGGGGTTAGCTACATGAATTAAACAACATAGTTGTGTTTTATATACCAACTCTTCAGAAAATAAGAGAAAACATAACGAGTTAAAAAATCATCTATACTGGCAGGTACAACATACCTTAACATTAAGGTAGTCAGATATTGCATCCAATATAAACTGTATTTCATCTTCATGTGGTTCCGGAAGATATGTAATGCTAGTACTAGAATCTGTAGTTCCAGCAATGGTACGCCCCATCCATGGAAGCATAAAAACAACACGCCCATCCTTGGTTTTAGGCACAATTAAGCCCATTCCCTCAGGAGAATAGTAATCAGGGAGTATAATATGTACACCACTGCTAGGAGCAATCATTTCTTGTGCATTTTTGTCAGCCATTTTCCTTAAAGCGTCACAAAATGGCCCGCTTGCATTCACAATCACTTTTGCATATGTATCAAATTCCTCACCTGCATTACATTACAAAAAATAACAAACAAATGTAATTATCTATCAAGGCAAAACCAATATTTTATTTTTAATTCTTAAGACTCAGATTAAAAAATGCTCCCCCAACTATATACTACACAATAATGAAGAAGCTGCATTTATTTTACCACGCATCCCACACTCACATGCAAATTAGTCATCTTTCGGTGCATATTAACTAGCATATTTATTGTTAGACGACATTGATCAATTGCTTGGTAATTGAAACAACCTTATGGATAAAACTAACAACCTTATTGATCTATTACTTAGTAAGTGAAACAACATTATAGATTACACTAAAGTTCCACATTTATTTTACATAAGACCAACTGTTCTACTCCGGCTGCAGACGTTTATTCTCTTATGGGAGTGAGGGTGTGGTTGCAATCAGAAATTAAGAGAAAAGTTACCGGTTAAATTGTTTCGAATTCGTGCACCAATTATCCGTTGTCCAGCATCATCCTTCAATAAGGATACCACTTCTGCATGGTTCAGCACAGCCGCACCAGCTAAAGCAGCAGTACAGGCAAGTCCAACATTAAGCCGTGAATCATTCATCTGCCCATCATAATAAACAACCGTGCCACTTAGACTTCTACCATTTCCCTCCCTTGCTAAAGTTGGAAAGAGCTCAACAGATTCTTTTGTGGAATAATATCTTGATAAATGCAGCAATTGTCTTCCTGCAACCAAATCGTACATTTTTAAGCCCGCCCAGTAGTACACTACTTCAAACCAGCTAAAACACGGTGTCATGCACGGCAATGCATGGCATAGGTGTGGTGCATTATCAATAACCTGTTTACGCTCATCAAGTGCATGAAGTACTAACTTGTATTGTCCATAGTCGAGATTAAAAACCGCTTTCTCCAAGTAACGAACACCTAACAATTCACAAAACACTAAAATTAAAAAGCGAAAACCAGTATTAAAAACTCATTTTGCATCTTATATTCACAGATTACACACACAGACAATTAGAAACATTAAATAGTTAAAAATCACATGTTGATCTATTAAGCCGAAATTATATTATATATAATTGAATATTTTAATGTTAATCATCATCAAATAAAAAACAATGAAAAATTGAAAACTCATTATCACTATGTGTTATAAAATTAAAAAGCAATAGTGACACGAAATAAAAATAAACGCATGATTCATTGATTATTTCGTTGCAAGTAATGTACCTCCATGAAGAAGCTTCGTGGATCGCGAAGAAGTACCGGAAGCGAAATCCTCTCGTTCAACGAGTCCAACCTTGAGTCCACGAGTCACGGCATCAAGTGCGGCGCCAGCACCAGTAGCACCGCCGCCAATAACAAGAACATCGAGAGGATTGGCTTTGTTAGCGGCCATCAACACCGACTGAATTGTCTCCCTTGACGGAACTACAGCATCCGGAGCGTGTAACTTTTTCCGAAGAGTCTCGAGATGAGAACCGCCTCCGTAGTCGCTGGCGGAGATTGAAGGATTGTGAAGAATCACAGCGCCACCGTACGTGGTGGCGATAACCGCACCAACGGCGACGGTGAGTTTTCTCATTCTAGTCATGGCTGTGTGATGAGAATGGAAAAACGAAAATCGCGATTGGGATAAGTTGTGACGGAAACGGTGATTTTTGATATTAAGGTGTAATGTAACGGTGATTAATAGTAAAATTAATGAATTAAATTGAGCAATAAATCGAGAATATTTTATTTCTTTATTTATGATTATAGGATATTATGATTATGGGATTGTTGTGATGCGGTGGAATCACGAGTATGAGTGTGTTGTTGGATTGAAACTTGAAAGTGTGAGAGAGAAAGAGAGGAAATTCAACATCGTGTATGTTGTTGTTGTTGTTGTGTTGTGAAATTTGTGACGTGTGAGGTGGTTATATGTTGTAGGGTCAAAGGGTAAGAGTTAAGTGTAGAATTGATGACATGTGGCACAAACTTTAATACTTGTTTTTTGTGTTTCTACTTGTAAATAGGGGAAGGTCAATGTCATTTTTTTAAGTTTCAAAGAGTTGACAAAGTCAAAACTCATGTGCCAATATGACCATTTTTTGTTTATCTTTATCATTAATTTTTTTTTTACTAAAAAAACAACAATATTCATTCTTTCAAATTTGTAAAGTACTATATCGATAGAAATTATTACATATATTTAAATTTGATTTTTTAAATTTTAGTACTATTTGTTTTTACTATTAGTACCCAGTTTATTGAACTTTTTAGATTTATTATAAGCAATCTTTCATTTTTTTACGCTAATGTAATTATTCATATATCTAGTTTATATTGTAGATCAAATACTTTTTTTTGTCAAGTAGATCGGTGGCTAGAAATTTCACCCGTAGACCAAATGTCTAACCCATTACCCGCCCCATCCCGTCTTTTAAAATCGGAGAAAATTCAAATTTGAACCCAAACACAGTCAATTCGGGGTTTCTCCGTCAAAACGGGGATGGTACGGACGTGTACCCGCAGCTATGGGTTTTATTGTCATGCCTAACCAAATACATTATAGTAGTAATTAAATGAAATTAAAAAGTGGAAAATTGATTTTATATATAAAAACGGAATAGAAAAATTCCAATATGGACCACTACCTCAAGTGGTTCATGGTGGATTGAAAAATAGAGTCGAAAGAGAATCATTTATCCTGACCTCTATCCTTTTATACTCGTTCATAGGGCTTGGACCCCTCTCCCTTGTTAGTCTCAAAACCTAATTTCAAAGCCACTCGCTTCTCAAGTCTACGCTTAAGGTTGTATCTATTTGATTTTGCACGAATTTTGTACTTTTTCCCGTGAGTGGGAAGTGAGTGATCTATTCATGGTGTATATTTGGCTATTTTAGTGTCTCGCTTCTTAAGAAAAATGCACCATTAGTGTTGGTACTCTCCTACGGTCGATCGAGCATTGGATCACTACAGGAAGGACCACGGCTGTGATCATTCTTAATTGTGAAGAGCTCAACTAATACTTGGTGTGATCAATCTCTAGCTTATTGATGTTGGCCGGTCGTCCTCCTTAGCATAGTGATCTTAGTCGTCTTCTGATAAGTGTTTTCGCTACCAGATAATAAACATTAATTAAAATGTTGACGTGATTTTTTTTGTTTTTAATTAAATATCCTTAAAGATCATGTAGCAAGATTTACAATTGATGGTATCATCTCAACCAATTTTGATCATGTAGCAAGATCACTAATGGTAGTTGGTTGAGATGATACCGTAAATTGTAAATCTCATTTGTAAATCAAAATTTAATTAAATATCCTTAAAAACAATCAGCCAACTAACAGTGAAAGTCTCAAAAAGAAAAATGATGGATATCCAGCTGACCCTTCAATTGAAAGGTAAAAAAAATAAACTTATTATTTCATACACGGGAAGGAAATGCAATGCATTGATAAAACTAGCAACATTTTCAACAACCAAAACTAAAAAAAATTGTTGTTTGGAATTCTCTCTGTACATAGATACATTGACTTTTCAAAAACTAAAAATTATTTACTTCACATAACAATTAACATATGTGTATGATGTGCACACCAATTCAAAACTAATGCACTGTGAGTGTCTCATCATATCTCATTTGATTCAATGGTGCGAATTACTGATCCAATGGTGGAAACCAAATTGCGCTTATTTCACTTATGCGCCGTAGAATTGGTCTGAAACGGGGTATGCAAGTGAAGATCAGTTTTGTTGCAAATGTGGTGTCTATAAGTGACTAAAACAAGGACCCGGGAACATTTCAACATTGTAATTACAAGACTTGAATCTTCTCAAAGCTCTAAGGACTAAAATAGTAAAATGTAATTCATTAGAAATTGCGTACATGCTACAACCAGGCTTATCTCCGGTGGTTCATAGCTGAACAGCGTACACCTTAAAGGACACTGTTTGCAATTATTATGGTCTCGTCATTCTTGAGAAGCTTCTTACCTGTCGACATAATGAAATCAACATCGACGTTTCAGGAAAAAGTAATGATGTTGAATAATCTGATACTGTATCGTGTTTGTTCAAAGATTGTCTTATAGCATAGCAAATCATTTAATGAATAATATCTATTACGAGACGGTTAAATATTATACACAATAGTATATATAGGCTGAAGTTTTTTTTATCAAGTGTGAGAAAACTAACCTCTTTTTTCATCATCCGTATCGCAATAATCATCATGGTTGCTAGTTCCTTCAAGCCACTCCTCTAGTTTAGCTTCTTTAATAGCTT
Organism: Trifolium repens; assembly: GCA_030408175.1. NCBI lineage: Eukaryota > Viridiplantae > Streptophyta > Magnoliopsida > Fabales > Fabaceae > Trifolium > Trifolium repens. Next base: position 55,787,961 of record CP125836.1, on the reverse strand, counting down.
TGAAATCATCAAATCTTTCTGATAATGACAACAATTTAATGCTAATATCACTATCATCAGTCTGTTCCTGCTGAGACTCGTCTTCAACCTGACTTGATACAGGCAATTCATCGGGTTCGGTTACTTGTAAAGATGTTATGCCGTCTGCTGTGTTCGATAACGGAAAATCAGAATATCGTGACTTCTCTTTCTTGGAATCTATGGATCCTTTAGCATCAGGTTGTTGCCACTTGAGATTGCTAACCTTCTGTGTTGCCGACTTTAGAACATTTGAAAAATAGCTATTCTTTTTATTGCCGCCTTCCTGAGCATTAAACGCATGATTACCCCAAAAACTAGTTCTTTCTGACTGAGACTTTGGTGTTGATGTTGATGAATGAATTAACCCTCTTTTTGTTTTCATAATTTCCAGAGATTTGTTTATGTCTCCTATCATCTCATCAACTATGGAAAATCCACACTCTTTCATTGATCGAACCGCTGTAATAGAGTCCTCCAAGTCTTCAGTGTGCAAAGTTGTTTCGTGAACCTTTTCGACGATATTTTTGTCAGCTTTGATGACATTCGGCACTGCATTTTGAGCATGTTGTTGGAAGAAGTAAAGCCCAACAGATGGTTCGTTAGCCACATACTTGATCATATCCGCCATGCATTCACTTATCTCCACAAAACCATCAACTGTAGAGAATTCACGCATCTTCCTAAAGATAAAGTATAGCTCATTGTTGACATTGTCAAAGACATAAACAATTAGATAACTACAGTAAAACAAAAGAGACTAAAAACATTTGCTCATACAAAAGGCTAATTTAGACAGCCATTAGAATGATACATTTCTTGCTTAGTCTTGATCCAAAATCGCAAAAACAAGTACATTGTGAAAAGAAACCTGCTGTGTATCTCTAATTGTCATGTGCTGTATCAGACAAGATATGTGTGATACTTTTGAAAAACGTAAGTATAATTCAAAGACCTATGTATCAATACATGAATGAATTCCATAACAACTTTATCTCTTGATAGTGATATTGAGCTGAAAATTTGAAATAAAAATTCTTGCACTTCAAAACTTGGATTGAGATATAGCTAGAATTACTGCATCATTATGTGTAAGATTGAACGAATGGAGGCTTGACTACACGTAGAGAGGAGTAATTATATAATATTATTGACCACGCACATAGGCTTTGTTTGCGAGTTTGGAGGGGAAGGGAGGGGAGGGGAGGGGAGGGGAGGGGAGGGGAAGGGAGGGGAGGGGAGGGCTTTGGAGGGAGGGAAATAGAGAGATAATTAGAAAAATCTTTTACATTTTTTGAGAAAGTGTTTTTTATAGAGAATGACAAATAAATACTTATGATTAATATATTATGAATTTTAGAACATTATAACAACATTAATTAAATTTGAAGAATTCATATAAACCCTCCAAACCCCCATCCAATACAATTTTTGAGTTCCCCCAAATTGGGGGGGTTTTGTGTTATGAAGAAAAAATAACCATCCAAACTCCTTCCCTCCCTCCCTCCCAAACTTCTCTATTCCTTCCACTTGTTTCTTCCTTTTTTTCAAAACCATTCCCTCCCCTCCCCTCCAAACTCGCAAACAAAGCCTAAAGAGGATTTGCTTTTACAAATGGGAGTCTAGAAAGCAAAACAAAGACGCCAAATCATACGCTTCCTGCCCATGAAGGTTCTAATAGAAATGGAAATTTCAAGAGGAGCCTAATAGATAAACTTAGAAGCTTATGAAGTCTATTGACTCACACAACACACAACTTAGTAGCGCTTCATTCAAAGAACATTAGTCTCCTAAGATGAAATCTAAAAAAAGAAATCAAAATAACCGTGGTGGAAATTGGAGACACGTGCAAACTCCCTTAGACATATTATAGTTTGTCTCCATCCCTTATCGATGCTCTCTTCCATTCATACAAATTTCATGTTTGTTAAACATAATCTGAAGTGTGCCACAAAATGTGAATCACAATCACCACCTAGTATATACTATTTCAAACTTCACATTTAACTAAAAAAATAATATTTGTAAATATTACATGAAATAAATCCTCTTAGACAGATAAACTAAAAAAAAATAGCAATGCCAACAGGCTAAAAAGAGGGCAGATCAGTCTAACCTCTTAGCACATCAATTAGAGTAACACCTTTAGAAAACCAGTCAGAAAACACCTGCAAAAATGGCCATAAACAAAATCATATCCCATGTCTTTAAGAGCAAATAATTCTGCTTCAACCAGATACACTGAAATATAAAATGAAACAGATAATGCACACTTGTGAAATTCAAGAAACTAGTATTTATTTACAATAAAATCACCAAATAATATAAAAGACAAATGAAAATAACAAAAAAACAACAACATATATCACACACAAATCAGAGGTTATTCGACATAATAAAGAAATAAAAAAGAGTTTGTTTGGTGGCTACTATAGAGATTAGAGAGTGTAGAGACAGACAGTATCAATTAATTATGAAAGTCAAAATAAAATTTTACTTTTTCAGAAAAAAATTAATATTTAAACCACATTCAGATTAGATATAAAGTAGTGGTATTTAAAATGAAGGAAAACTTTAGTGAATAAATAAAAGATTAATGCAACCTTTGGTGTTGTAAAGGGGGAAAAAATAACATGAGAAATTGAATTCAGTAGCCAGGCTCCTAATATACCATTCTTTTCTCCTTCTCCTCTAACCCTAGCCGTCACCTTTTTTTTTCATCTTCTTAGTTTATCAAAGAGGGGTGATTTAAGGTCAATTTTGGCCTGAAATCACCCCTCCAAATTGTTTTTCTTTCTTATTTTAATAAATAAGTGTGATAAGTGTGATTTTCACATATTTCTTTGTTTTGATTTCCCGTCTTCAGTGTCTTTTGTTGTCCCGTCTTCGTGCGGTGTATTTTGTTTTTCCGTTTTGTACGGTGTTCAATATTATTTCAGGTTGAAGGATTAGCTCTGATCTAGTGCAGATTCAATCAATGTCGACTTTGGTGTCATCAACGTTACAGATCTGGAGGCATGGATACGGACACTTCAATATAGTCATATTCGTAGGCTTATGTAATTTGCCGTTTTATGCTATTAACACACTGTGAGTTTGTTCGCATATTTATCCCTTTTGTTTTTAGCAATTTTGAATTTGTATTGCATCAATGTACTCCAACAATTTGAATGAATGAATATCGTTTGTTTTGAGTAAAAAAAAAAAATACCCTCTTCAGTAATTTCACCAATGAAGTAGAGCTATAGCTAATAATAAGGGAAAAATGAGAGAGAGAGAGAGAACATTTTGTGATCTGAAGAAGACGTACTGACCTAAGAGTGAAGGAAGATAAGATGGTGATGAGAACACGCGAACACGGATGACGGAGACATGTAGCGGAGCCTTCTCTTCGGTGGTTGTTGTTGTTTTGTCCACAGTACAGTCACACGACACACGCACACACCAACTAGCGTTTACCTCTCATATTTTGTCTTCTATAATCCGTTTGGATTACCGTATTTTTGAACTTATGCAAACAACTTATGTACTTTTTATGAATTATTAACCGTTAAACGGGCACGATATTCTTTTTTTTTTATTGATATTTTTTTATTGTGCAAATATAAATAACTATTTAATTTCCCTTTTTATTATACTTAGTTAATTGATAACTACGTATATGTCAAAAAAAAATAATTGATAACTACGTAACATCTTTTTTATTGTGGCTAGTTATTAAGAAGAAAAAAGTATATATTTTTTTTTACTATACAGAAACTGAAAACCTACTTTTATGTGAAAGTTGTGCTTAGTTATTAAGAAGAAAAAAAAATATTTACTCAAAAAACTGAAAATCTATTTTTATGTTGAAGTTATTTTTTAAGGGTAAAATAGGAATAATGAAAAATTCTTCCAAAAAATTTGTATCTTTTTTATATATAGTAATAGATTATAAGTTTGTTAAGGTAGAGGTTTTAAGAGATAATAGAATGTACATGACTCCTTTGCATTAGGGGAATATATATATAGCATTAGGGGAATATATATATATATATATAGCTCTTGGCATTTGGTCAAGTCCATTTATGAGCATAGAGCTGACAATGAACCGAACCAACTCGAAAAAAAATAGAAACTCGATTCGATAATTGCTTCGTTGAACTTGATTCGTGGACCAAATGAGCCGAGCTTTAGTTAAATATTAAGTTCGTTAATTAAATGAGTTGAACTTGAGTTATATATAGTTCGGCTCATTTGGTTCACGAGTTGGCTCGATTATATATATTACACTTCAAAATATATTTTTAAATTCGAAAAATGTTTTCCGAAAAAGTTAATATTTTGGAAAATAGAATCTGAAATACTAGAATATGAGTGGGAAAAAATAAATCTAAAAACTACATTTAAGTATATTTCGGAAAATATATTCCGAAAAATGTGAATTTTGAAAAACATTTTTCGAAAATTATGAGAGTAAAATTGGAATTTCATGCGGGCTAGAAGAAACATTGGGGGTAGAAGAGAAAAATCTGCTTCCTTGGGCCTTAGGTCTGGCCCATAACAAGAGCCCCTCAAATTGTTATGCTTGAGCATGAGTATAATGACTTGAAGTTTATCACGGCTGGTATCGTCGAACTAACGGAATATTATTAGACGACCCAAAGTTTGTCAAACTAAGCTTCAACGATGCCAACAAAAAAAAAATGTGCTTGCACCATAAACAATGCTTGCTTTGACCTTAATAGAAAGTAGGAAACAAAATCAATGAGTAATTAAGATTGTTACAATTTACTTTGCCAATCGAAACAATGTATGTCATTAATATTCTTAAATTTGTCAAATATGCATATTGTTATCCGAATGTATCAATTACTTATAGAGTTTTACTAACAGTGTAGTGTTCTAATTGTTGTTCTAATACAGTATTCAATGTCGGCCTGAAGTAAAAAGGAGAATCTTGTACCAAGCAAAAGCCAACAATTTGTTTGCTAGTAATTATTACTACCTCTGTCCCAAAATAAAAGAACTAGTTTGACTCTGCACGTATGCCAACGCACGATTTTGATCGCTAATATCTTTAATTCTCTATTAGTAAAAATTATAAAAATTGGATATTTTAAAAATACTCATCAAAACAAATCAAACAAGATCTTATATGCATATATTTATATTTATATATTATTAAAAAAATATGGTCAAAACATGATAAGTGAATAGTGTCATTTAATCAAAAGAGGTCTAATAAAATGGGACGGAGGTAGTATATTATTATAAGTTAAGTGAGTCACAGTTGAAATAGTACTGAATAATTTCTTATGTAATACATAGTATCTATGAAGCACGGACACTGCGACACGACACGGACACTTTGACACCGATAATGTAAAAAACATAGGACACTGACACCGTTATATATATGATAAAATTTGATTTTATTAATCGATTTATATTAAAAAAAGTCAAAAATGTTCTAATCAAAATTAATATCTTTAAACTCTTCATTTATAATGTTGTTTCAATACATGCTAAACTTTTTTAGAGTGTCAAAGCAAAGAAAATAAATTATCTTTTTGGTAAAACTTGTTTGACTATTCCGACAGGTGTCGTACAAGTGTCGGACACCGACGCGTGTCGGACACCGCGACACGCTACCTCTTAGAGCATCCACATCCATGATACTCATATTAGTGGTATAAATGGACCCCACATAATATATTATATTATTTTGCACTTTTCAACAATTTAAACCACTCCACCATATTTTCTAAATATCCATACCACTCATCCAAATCTCTAACATAGACCCCATAAAATTAATAATATATTTGATATTAATATATAACATGTACAATTGGAACAAATTAAATCAATTGTTTTTGATATATAATAAAAAAAGGCAAAAGATACGGTTCTAAGTTTGGATACTGTGGTTAAGTTATACCACAACACATACCCTCTATTATCCATGCCATTCTGACATTGGTAGTAACATGAGGCAATGCCACTAGCGATAATTGTGCTATTAGAGGTGTCCGTGATTCATATCATAGTATTATATTAAAAAAAAATTATCAACTCTTTGATTTTTGGGAAAGAAGATTCGGTAATTTAGAGTTTGACCGTGAGATAATTAAAATCTAATTAATAATTGTTTTAATCAGGAATTAAACTCAAATTCTTCTGAATGATTCGTTACGAGGAGAATTCATTAATCACTTGAGCTAAATATCTTGGTTTAAAAAATATATAATTTTGTTCATAAACAAGTGAAAAATAAATAAATAAATAATATAATGCTGACAATGACAGCACACCATAATATCATGTACTATATTTAATCCAACGTATAAAATATATGGTGCACGGTGAGAGACCTATTAAGGCCTCCCACCCTAGAATCCGCCTAAACTTATGATAGTATATTTGATTTATTTAAAACTCATGTTGCACAATGTCTAAACTAGGACCGATTATGATTTCGCTTGATGAGAAAATTAAAACAAACTCTCATAATAGTTCAAAAAATTGAACTGAACTGTCATTGGTTTGTTTTGACTAAACTATGTATAATTCAGTGAATCAGTTTGGTATTCTAAAATCGAACCATTTTCCTTTTATTTTTAAAATTCATAACTATTTTTAGTTCATTCCATCTTGAATAATACATTTATTAGGTATTACCTTCATTCCATTTGACATATTGAAGTGGACTGTTGAGTTGAGTTTTAATAAAGTCATATTTAAACTAGACTTTAGCAGCTCTGTTCCTGACATTTTATGGATCTTAAGCCAAACACAAGGAAAAAAATTATTTCATTTAGCAAAATACACATTAATACGTAGTAATAGTTTTACAAAATATCAAAAAACATACTTTTACTCGAAAATTCATAAGAAGTTGTTTCTCCAGACATTTTGAGATGAAAAATCATTTATAATCACATCAACATCAATGTTCTCCAACATATCCTTTTGAGTTGACAAATTGCCAAATCGTTCAATATCTCTTGTGACATTTAGAATCTCAAGTAGGTTTTAATCAACTTCAATTTTGAAAAACTTATTCCGCCGATGTTATAGTCATATGCACTGTCAGTAAAACTCTACAAGTAATTGATACATTCGGATAACAATATGCATATTTGACAAATTTAAGAATATTAATGACACACATTGTTTCACTTGGCAAAGTAAATTGTAACAATCTTAATTCCTCGTTGATTTTGTTTCCTATTTTCTATTAAGGTCAAAGCAAGCATTGTTTATGGTGCAAGCACATTTTTTTTCTTGTGTTGACACACACAAGCAATCAAGCGTATTTGATTACTTATATTATTGATTTTTTTTTATAATAGTATGTAGTTATAAAAAAATATGGGCCCCCAAAATAGTAGCCCTAAGACCGTCGCACCTCTTGTCTCCCCATCAGGGCTGAGCCTGGACTCTAGTGTCGTTAAATACATTATAGACTCTCTTGGATTGAATTTGGTGGGAAAATACTCCAAAATATCTTTGTGGTACTGAAACATGTCCAAGTGTTACACGATGAGTGTTTTCGCTTTAATCAAACAATCACAGACATCTTTGTATAGCATATATGTTAGCAATTTAGCAGATAATGATGCTCAAACTACATGGGAGGAAAATCGTAGGTTAGAACGGGACATAAATGATCTGCAGGAACAACTAAGAAATTTGACAATGAGTGTTACTTCCATCTATGTAGACCAACATTGTTGCCGTCCAAACTATGACTGGGGTGACTCTGACAATGATGATGATTGAATTATGATTTATTGACTTTTTGAATAACTTTAACACTTATCATATGAGTTCTCGCGAAGGAATGTTTCACGAATGATGCGTCAAGCATTTTCAGTGGCTTTTCAGAGTATTATGCAACACATGCATTTTAAATTGGTTACTCTTTTTGCTTAAAAAAAAATTGGTTACTCTTCCTCTCTTAAAATTACACATGTTTCCATATCTCTTGCGTTTTCTGCAAAAAAAAAAAAAGTGATTGTCTTCTCTATCTACTTCAAACAAACACCATTTATGTTTAGCAAACACCATTTTCCTTTCTTCTTCTTTTTTCATCTATTTTATTATTCACTTTGTCTCTCGAATCCCTTCCATACCTCTAATCTAATTTCTTTGTTAGTTCAATTTTGTTGGTTCCCTTCATTTATCTCCATAAGTTTATAGTGAGAGAGTTGCGTTTTTTTAAATGGAATTTTACTTCGCTTGTAATTGGGTTGGAGAGCAAAAGTTTTAGGTGGGTGAAGTGATTCTTTAGATTTAATGGGCAAAACAATTAACTAAGTGGAGATCTACAATTAATTGTGTTGTGTGAATGATTTGTCAAAAATAAAAAGTGAAATGAAAACAACAAACAGTTAAAAATATGTAACAATCATTCGTGATGTTTTGCTAGACATTGATACGTTGTATATAGCATATCTCATTTGCTATTGTTGTATACATGCTAGTCATTGCGATATATGGATTGTACTAAAAAAACTCACAAGGAAAAAGTGTTGGGCGAAGTTTTACAAATGATTGCACTAAAATTAATCTCAATTTAGGGATGTTAATGAGGCAGAGAATCAACGAAAAATACTTTATCACACTATTTTCCACTATTTAAAATGATCATCATCCCTATTTTCATTCGCCGCTTCAGAGAGTATTCTTTCTCCATTTCCATCCATGTGGATTCCATACACACAGTTCCCGCAGGGATCCATCAACTTTGAAAAAAATTATCAAATTTCTATTAATTTCAATCAAATTAGTTGTAAAAGGTAATCAATCATAAAACAAGTAGAAAGTTAAGACATTATTGTAAGCCTTGTGAATTGCGATAATAATAAACATCACATAAAAATAAATTTATGCACACATTATTTCAAAATATAAATAAATATAACATGTAAAGTATTTAAATATACACATATAAATATTATTTTAATAAAGTGTTCGGGGATAAAAGATAAAAAAATAAATTGAAAGGTGTAATATTTGATGTCAAACTAGCTGATGTCATTTGATCCCGACCTCTATTTTATATGTGTATATATTAGAAATAACTTATTGTTATGCAGATATTTTTTTTACTAAACTTATTGTTATGCAGTTGTCAAAGGCAACTATGAGATCGTTATTAAATATATATGTATTATTTTTTCTTTCAATTATAATTATAATTCATATTAATTAGTATTTTTGTATGAGATTTTTTTTTGGCATCAAGAGAAATTTAGAATAGGAATGGGAAAGGATCTTTCAATTTTTTTTTCCTCAAGTTTTCTCAATTCTTACATCTTAACTAATGACTAGCTTTTCTTCATTTTTTCTAGTTAAAATATTGTCACACATTTTTGATCCAATAGTTTAGATTCAAACATTATTTCCATTTTTTTTCTAATGAAGAGAATCTATTCTCGAGGATAATGTTGCAATACAAAATAGAAAAATCTTAAAATTTGAATAACATTGCTTACAAAGATATTATATTTTTATTAAAAAAAGCACCAGCATACATTAATTAAATTTAAATACATTTGTTTTTCTCATCAAATATATTATTTTTAAATTGTGATTTTACATTTACTACTTTAATTTGTGTCGTTTATATTAATATATAATAATTACATATAGGTGAAAAATAAACGGACAACAAGTTGCGCCGCTAATCCTTTCTGAATTGCAAAATTAATTATTTTAAAAATTACATCCATAGATATAGGAGAGACAATATTGTTATGCATGATTTTTTGAACTCTTTGCAAAAGATCAATAGTCCGGTGTTAGAAATCCAAAAGTGTCAAACGCAAATGGTATAAAAGCATGTTGATTGTCAGAACACACTTTCTCATGTTTGACCACTTTGTTTGAAGCAACTTTGAGGCCCGCTTGTCCCGCAATAAAATCTCTCGCTCTCAATCCCACAAGTGGAAAAACTACAGACAAATCCACACATCATGCTTCCCCTATCCAACCGTACACTAGAACATCTGCAAGTCTAAGCGTCGATCTTCTTTCTTGTGGGTCAGTCAAAAAGTTCACATGCGCCTCTTTCTTCACAGATACCTCTGCACGCTGAAAAATATCACAAAGAACATCTCTGACAAAATCATGCCTATATTTGAAGTTTGGAAACTCCCTACAATGAACTGCATGCTCTCCAAATTGATCTAAGCGCACTTTACGGCATACAGGACAAATTTCATCAATGAAAAATAATGAAATCATGAGACGGTATCTGAGAATAGTGCGGTACTCTACCGATGACATGTTGTCCCAATCCATCAATGATGATAGCTAAAAAAAATATTGAGCATGATACACTCACAAACATCCAAAAATTACTTTATGTCCAATAGTTATATTAATTAGTTTATAATTTTACATTATAATTTTTATTTTTATTTGAATTAGTTTTAATTAATTAGTCGTTAGAGTTTTGCACTGCGTCCGTGATTCGCGAGCAACATTGCCTAATGCCTAAAATTCAAATTCCGTACGTTGTTTCCACGCTCCGTCAATAACCGAGCATAGGCGTTAAAAAAACGTCTCAAACAACAATATGACGAAACCAAAGGAGAAATAACAACGAAAATAAAAGAAAATTATAAAAACTTTCTCTCTCTATCTCTCTCATTTCTCTGTTGCAGTGTTTTTGAAGCGAAGATAAAAAGCCAATTCCAATTGCACGCTCTCTCTCTCTCTCTCTCTTTTTAATATTTCTTCTTCCCTCTCGCCGGCACTGCACCTGCCGCATACAAAACAAACCACCAAACTCTCTCTCTCTCTCTCTCTCTCTCTATTTTGTTTCTCTCTCTAGAATTCGCTTCGCATTCGCAGAGATCGTTAGGGTTTCACTGCGAAGAAGATTAAACAACAATGTCGGAGGAAGAGAAGTTGTTGAAGGAAGCGAAGAAACTTCCATGGGAGGATCGTCTCGCTCACAAGAACTGGAAGGTGAGAAATGAAGCCAATATCGATTTGGCTTCTCTATGTGACTCCATCACCGATCCTAAGGATCCTCGCATCCGTGAATTCGGTTAGTGTTTCTCTTTCGCTTTCTGTTTTTGGTTAGGGTTTGTGTGATTAACGATTTTGTTTAACGATACTTCCTGATCTCTGAATGATGGATCTGGATTCGGTTTTATGTGGAGTTGTTGTTGTTGTGCATTTTGAATTGGATCTTGATGTGCGTTTTTTTTTTTGGTTTGAATTTTGAATTTGGCAGGTCACTTTTTTAAAAAGACTGTGGCGGATTCGAATGCTCCTGTGCAGGAGAAGGCACTTGATGCGTTGATTGCTTACTTGCGAGCTGCAGATGCTGACGCCGCGAGGTGATAATTTCGTGCTTCATTTTGTATTACTTTTCATATTCAATTGCATGTTTTGTTTGATTTTTAGTTCTGTTAAAGTTACTGTTCCGGTGTGAGTTTGAATTTTAATTTTGAATTTCGAGGCAGGTTTGGGAAGGAAGTTTGCGATGCTGTTGTGGCGAAATGTTTGACAGGAAGGCCAAAGACGGTAGAGAAGGCTCAGGCAGTGTTTTTGCTCTGGGTGGAATTGGAGGCTGTGGATGCTTTTCTGGTACTCTTCTTTTTAGTGATTTGATTTCCATGGAATGGTTTTCTACTAAATTTTCTCTTTAGCGGATTGCACTGTTTTTTCTCTAAATTTAGTTAGTTTAAGTTATTAAAATGTTTGTGGAAACTTGTTGCATACATGATTACGATATAGTAATTTCTAGTTGCATCTTGGTATGGGCAGATAAAGTGTTGATAGTTGGTATTTAGCATGTTGTCTCTTAGTTTGTTTGGTGTTAGAAGAGTTTTGTTCTCTTTGAGCATGTGTAATTATTTCCAATTTTGTCTCTGCTTGTGGCATTTGCACAATGACAAACTCTCTCCCTTTGTCTCCCGGCACACGGGTAGTCTTGCGATTCTATATATTCAAGACAAGGACTTCATTTATCTTTTACAATCATGGTGTCCCTGGTAGCTGGCTCTTGCAAAATCTGTACTCTGTATTTCATATTGGTTATTGAAAATATTTAGACATTTACATAATTTAGGTACTGCTGTGGATTCTATTTGTTTTGTAATGTTGATCAAAATCTAGAGTATGGAAACTGATGCACGTTTAGGAATTGAGTTTATAGATCCTAGAAATGGAAAATGTTTATTGTCGCAGTTCTCTAGAAAGACAGTAGTGGATGACAGTGTTACAGTTTGATCCTCCTGATGCCCCATTCTTTATGAAGAAGATTGCCCACTTATTTTATAATTTCATATATTTAATTAATAATTCATACATATTTAATTTCCTAATGGTTTGGCATGTGCAAGTTAGTTTCCATTAATAATATAAAATTTATTTTTGATGAAAGTTTATATCGTAAAGCCCTGTTTATGTTGGAACACACAAAAAAGAGCTCCCTTTCTATTGTGTATTTACGAGGTTATCAAACTTTTGAATTCAAGTACTCCTATTTTCCATCATACGCGATATGAAAATTAGTTTTGATGAAACTATATATTTTTTGGCTCCATTTCTGTTTTGTATTTCCAAGGTTAGCAAACTTTTGCTTTCATTTAGCCCTGTTTTTGTGTTTTATATTTTCCTTGTTTTGGTTCATAATATTTTTTATATCGAGTTCTCTCTAGGGATTAGGCAGAAGTGATCTTGTACCTACTTGTCATACATCTATTTTTCTACTTTTCTTAAGGATTTTGGTGATTTTTATGATGCAAAAGTGAGTAAGATTATTTGAAATTTTAAACTTATTCATAATAAGTTTCCACAAAAATTAATATTTTAAGGGTTTGCTACATTCAAATATTCAATTAAGCTTGTCAATGAAAATAGGAAAATCTTCTCAAAGGTTTGTTCCCCCCCCCCCCCCCTTTCACTGTTTTTAGTATATTCTATGCTCGGGGTTATTATGATTTTTTAGGGGTTTAATTTACACTGATAGAAGTATAGTTTAAGTCTTGTACTTAGAATTCAAAACAGATTGTAATATCTAGTTAGTTAGAGTTCAGTTATAACTCTGTTAGTTTGGTTAGGTTTCTGTTACTAACTGTAACAGATGTCATCCAGCTGTAACTACACCAAAGCTCTTATATAAGCTTGGTGAACTCATTGTATGATTCAGTTAGATTCTGTTCAATGAAAATAACAAACTCTTTCTCTCAGTTTCTCTCTTTCTAATATGGTATCTTGAGCTTTTTTCTTGATCCATGGCGAACAATCCTTTCAATACAGAAGGTCCATTTTCTTCTTCCCAAAACAAAATCGCTAACCTCATCTCTGTTAGATTAGATGACAAAAATTTCAAGCAGTGGAAACAGCAAGTTTCCGGCGTCATTCGTGGATTCAAACTGCAAAAGTTCATCACTGAACCTGCAATTCCTGAACGATACCTCAACGATGACGATCGCATCGCAGGAAATGTGAATCCTCTCTTCTACGATTGGGAAAATCAAGACGCGCTTGTGTGCACATGGCTTCTATCAACAATGTCAGAACCTCTCTTAGCAAAGGTCGTTGATCACACTTACTCATGGCAGGTATGGGATGAAATTCACCGCCATTTCGAAATTCTACTCATCACAAAAGCAAGACAGTTGCGATCGGAATTACGAACCCTAACAAAAGGGGATCGCAAAGTTGATGAATTCATTCAACGTGTTAGAGTGATCAACGAATCCCTAATTTCGATTGGAGATCCAGTTCCGCATCGCAATTTGGTAGAAATCGTGCTCGACGCTCTTCCGGAAGAATACGATCCCGTTGTTGCCGCGATTGCGAGCAACGCGATTCCAGCTACCATTGACGAACTCGAATCGTATCTTCTTGCTCATGAATCGCGCATTGACAAGAAACAGAAACAGAATCAATTGGATGCTGCTACGGTAAATCTTGCTCAATCTTCCAATCCTGTTGTTTCTTCACAAAATTCCACTTCTGATAGTCCAATTCCACCTTCTACATCCAATTTTCCTTCTGGAACAAATCACCTCACTGCTCATGAGAATCAAGGAAATGGTTATTCACGTGGAGGTAGATCTGGAAGAGGTGGAGGACGCTCTGGACGTGGAGGCCGTGGTGGAAGAGGTGAAGGCCCTTGCCAAATCTGTCACAGGAACAATCATGATGCTTCTATCTGCTTCTTCTGCTGAGCCAAGTCATGAACATATTACTATCTCTAAACCCACCCATAATCATCACATGATCACTAGATCAAAATCTAAGCAGCAACCTACCCTTCTACTAACTCACACTGAACCTACAAATATCAGACAAGCCCTTCAGTCTTCTGAGTGGAAGAAAGCTATGCAAGATGAATATGATGCACTGATTAAAAACAACACATGGACTCTTGTTAATCTGCCTGCTCACAAAAGTCCAATTGGGTGCAAATGGGTGTTCAGAGTCAAAGAGAACTCTGATGGCACCATTAACAAATATAAGGCTAGGTTGGTTGCAAAGGGGTTTCATCAAAAAGCTGGAACTGACTTCACTGAGACTTTTTCCCCTGTGATAAAACCAGTTACCATCAGAACTGTCTTGACTATTGCAGTATCAAATAAGTGGCCTATTCAGCAAATTGACATCAATAATGCCTTCTTAAATGGAGTGTTAGAAGAGGAAGTATACATGCAGCAACCTCCAGGATTTGAAAATGAAGACAAAAATCTGGTTTGCAAGCTGAATAAAGCACTATATGGGCTGAAACAAGCCCCTAGAGCTTGGTTTGACAGGTTAAAATCAGCCTTACTTACCTATGGATTTTCTGCTAGTAAGTGTGATCCAAGTCTGTTTATGATGAAAAATAATGCTGTTCATATCATGGTATTGGTGTATGTTGATGATATTATCATCACTGGTAGTTCTATGACTTATATTCAGCAGCTGATCTCCAAGCTCAATGATGAATTTGCTCTAAAACAGTTAGGATCACTTGACTATTTTTTAGGCATAGAGGTATTTCACCTTGCTAATGGGTCCTTACTCCTATCTCAAGCTAAGTATATCAGAGACTTGCTATCCAAAGTTCAGATGGATAACTCTAATGGCATGCCCACACCCATGGTTTCCAGTCTAAAATTGTCTAAAGTAGGCTCTAATCCAGTTGAAGACCCTACTATGTTTAGATCTATTGTTGGAGCTTTACAATATGCAACTCTTACTAGGCCAGATATTTCATTTGCTGTAAATAAAGTCTGCCAATTTTTGTCTAATCCTCTTGAAGATCATTGGAAAGCTGTAAAGAGGATTCTAAGATACCTAAGTGGAACCCTTCATCATGGTCTCTTGCTTCAGGCTGCACCAACAGGACAACCCTTGTCTCTAATTGGTTTTTGTGATGCTGACTGGGCTTCTGACCCAGATGACAGAAGATCAACATCAGGAGCATGTTTATACATTGGGCCCAATCTAGTCTCATGGTGGTCAAAGAAACAAACTCTGGTAGCTAGGTCAAG
Source organism: Trifolium repens (assembly GCA_030408175.1). Classification (NCBI taxonomy): domain Eukaryota; kingdom Viridiplantae; phylum Streptophyta; class Magnoliopsida; order Fabales; family Fabaceae; genus Trifolium; species Trifolium repens. The sequence goes on along the minus strand of CP125836.1, from coordinate 55,772,452 downwards.
TGCAGAGGCAGAGTATAGAAGTCTAGCAGCTATATGTGCAGAAATTCTATGGCTACAGTCACTTCTTACTGAACTAGGCTGCAAGTTCCTCACACCTAAAGTCCTGTGTGATAATCTAAGTACAGTTTCTCTTTCTCATAATCCTACTCTGCACCATCGCACCAAGCACATGGAATTGGATATATTTTTTGTCAGAGAAAGGGTTATCAACAAAGAGCTGGTGGTATCGCATGTCCCAGCTCTTGATCAATGGGCAGATACACTCACAAAGCCTCTATCTGCTAGCAGGTTCAGTATCCTAAGAGACAAGCTAAGAGTTTTCAACAAAGAAAAGCTGATCAAGCCTCCCTCAACTTCTATAGGGGAGTGATAGAAGTATAGTTTAAGTCTTGTACTTAGAATTCAAAACAGATTGTAATATCTAGTTAGTTAGAGTTCAGTTATAACTCTGTTAGTTTGGTTAGGTTTCTGTTACTAACTGTAACAGATGTCATCCAGCTGTAACTACACCAAAGCTCTTATATAAGCTTGGTGAACTCATTGTATGATTCAGTTAGATTCTGTTCAATGAAAATAACAAACTCTTTCTCTCAGTTTCTCTCTTTCTAATATACACATCAATAACTTAGCATCTAGTAGTCATGCTTTTCACCATTTCTTTATCAAAGCTTTTGGTAATTTTAGGATGCAATGGAGAAAGCGATAAAGAACAAAGTTGCTAAAGCGGTGGTGCCTGCAATAGATGTTATGTTTCAAGCTTTAAGGTTTGGAATCTCGTTTTAAAATCCGTAATATCTGTTTCTGTTTTGTTGCTCTCATATAATGATAATTATCCGTCTTTCATGCTGCTAGTGAATTTGGATCTAAAATTGTGCCCCCAAAAAGAATTTTGAAGATGCTTCCGGAACTCTTTGACCACCAAGATCAAAATGTTCGTGCATCCTCTAAAGGGCTGACACTTGAACTTTGTCGCTGGATCGGTAAAGATAATGTAAAATCAATCTTGTTTGAGAAAATGAGAGACACAATGGTAAGCTTATCTGTTCCTTTTATTTATTTGATTTATTATGTTCCCCTCCTTATGTAAACTGCAAAGCATCCAATTCCCCCTTTTTTTTTCTACAGAAAAAAGAGTTGGAAGCGGAAGTTGTAAATGTTACCGGAACAGCAAAGCCAAGTCGTAAAATAAGGTAGATATATGAGTTTTCAGTGCATTGAGAAGAACCTCTTTATGCTCAATGGGCAATGCTGTAATGTGTTGCAATCCATGTGCATGATTCTCTTTTTTCTTCATATATATTTTATATGCATTTTTAAATTTATCCTCATTTTTCATTTTGCTTTTTAAAAGATATGATATTTGTATATATTATGATTTTTATTTTTTAATAGTTTCCACCGATTTGTGCTTTCAGATGTCATAATGTTGTCTGGACCATTGAGACAATTTTTAATGCTAGAGCTGAACATGAAAATATTGTTAGTCTTCAATATAATTTGTCAGTTTGATAGAGAATGAGCAAAATTTTATTCCTTTAAAAGGTAGAGCTTATCTAGGGTCAATAAATCACCGACACGATACATATCCGATACTGTGATATGTTATTCCTTAAAAAATATAGGATACGATATGTCTAAGATATGTTTAAAAACAATAAAAAATATCAGTAAATATAAAATAAATTAACTCATTCTCTTCCAAAATCCGAACTAAGTACATAATTTTCAGATATTACTAAATATATAAAATAACAATTGCAAATTATTTTCTAAAAATATTTTGTTGCTGCTCAAGGAAAAAAAAAGAAATAAATTATAACCCAAAAAGTTACTTATAGTGAGTGGTACTGATAAAGTAAACAAAGGATGAGTTTAGTCAGTTCACCCAAAAAAGTAAATATATTAAGGATGAGACCTACTCATGGTGTGTCTGAATGTATCCCGTAACTGACACGCACGGGATACAACACGACACCAAAAATAACGTAATCTGTGCTTCATAGTTAAGGGTAGATACTAAACTTTTCTTTAAAAGAAACAGTATAATTAAATGCTAGACAACCTGCTTACAATGAACAAAACTATTTGAAAAGTAATTTTAAAGACTGGAAAAGCTTTTTTTTCTGTTTTAAATGTGACGTTTTACTTGAGCCAAATTTCCGGCATAATTTTTGTTGGTAGTAAAAGTCTCCAATTTTAACTTACTCCCTGCAATTGTAACTCCTTTTATCCAGCCTGAGGAAATCACAAGAGCCACTTAATTGCAAACACACACTTGTCTAATTTGATTTGTTTTTTTGCTTATTGCGTTGCTGTATACTTATCAGTGTATGAGGGTGATACTGTTTTAATATATTTCTCCATTTTTTAGATCTGAGCAAGACAAGGAACCTGAACAGGAAACTATATCTGAGGTTGTTGGTCCTGGCCCTGCTGAAGAATCTGGGGCTGATGGTATGTAATTGATGTTGGAGATGGAGCATGCTCTCTTTTTCCGGATATGGTTTGTTTTTCCTCTGTGGCACTAACATGCCTACCTGTTTGCAACTCTTTTATTGTCAGCTCCTCAAGAAATAGATGAATATGAGCTTGTTGATCCTGTTGATATTTTGACTCCTCTGGAGAAATCAGGATTTTGGGATGGAGTGGTCAGTTCTTTTCTGCCACATCTCTCTCTAGCAACCAATACCTTTATTTTTATCACATTGAATCTGTCTCGGTTCTTGTTTCTTCCCCCTTCTAATCTTATTAATCTTTAGAAAGCTACCAAATGGCTTGAACGGAAGGAGGCTGTTGGTGAGCTAACGAAACTTGCATCAACCAAAAGAATTTCCCCCGGTGATTTTTCTGAAGTTTGTCGGACCTTAAAGAAGGTATAACATATGTTTTATGACACTGAAATACTTGGCCTTTTCTAGTTAAGCTTGTACATAGAATGAAGATCTATATTTCCACTCAAATATTGTGTCTGATTCCTAATGACTTTTAGAATACAATTATGATATATGTTGTGTTGAAGCTCAAGTGAGATTCACCATTGAAATGTGTACATTAAAAGATTTAGACTTAAAATATTTCCATTTATGTCTAGTTACTACTGCATCATTTTTCCGTTTAACTTAATTCTATTTAGGTTTAGCTAGTGTAAACTATGATATTATGCATCCTTTTTCCATTTTTTCTTATTATTGCTGTGCTGTTTCCTTTTGCGAGCCCTTTATCTTTGAAAGTTAGAACTCACTTGTGTTAATGGAAGATTTAAACTTGTTAAGGCTAACATGCATTAAAGTTTGTATGTTTTGAGTTCCACCATAGAATTGTTAGCTGCAAATTTGAAGAAATGTGAACAACATTGTCGCTGTGTTGGTACTTGCATCTCTCAGTTATCGATGCATGTTTCTAAAGCTAAACCATTAGTTTTTGCTTGCAGCTTATTACAGATGTTAATATTGCTGTTGCTGTTGAAGCTATCCAGGCTATTGGCAATCTTGCTCGTGGATTAAGAACCCATTTTTCTGCGAGTTCTCGTTTTTTATTGCCTGTTTTACTTGTAAGTACTATTCAAAAGCCCATTGTTATTTTGTTATTTAAGGTTACCATACCAATTGTGTACATTTTTCTACAAGTTGTCTATGTTGGTTCTTTATTGTGTACCCATATTATTGATGTGTCTTGCCTACATTTCAATGTAATAAAGCTGTTTTTTTTATTTTGAAACAATTGCGTAACATGATTAGAGAGTATGATGTTTTTCATTTTGAATTGAATTGTTCACCAGCTTACATCCCCCCTCCCCACTTTGTGCATTTCTAAGTTGCCTTTGATTTTGGCTTTGAGAAAATTGGCACGTCTATAGTTCATTCATGGAAGTTCTTGTTAAAGCAAATAGTTATTTCTCGTTATTGACAAAAAAAGGAGTAAATAGTTATTTGTTGTTTACGTGGCAGGAATTATTAATTTCCTCACATTGAAATAATGCTCGCTTAATGCGTTTCTTTGTTGAATAGGAAAAATTGAAAGAGAAAAAACCTACAATGACCGAGGCATTGTCTCAGACTCTTCAAGCGATGCACAAAGCTGGATGCATTAGCCTTGTTGATATTGTTGAAGGCAGGTTCTCCCATCAGGATTATTTCCGAGCTTTATATTTGGCATGGAATTCAAATTCAGTACCTGCTGATTATTGATTTGATTATTGAATTTACAGAAACTCAGTACCTGCTGCTTTCTTTTTTCTTCACAAACCATTTTTTCTGGCAAAATTTAATTCTCAAATTGAAGATTACATTATTATTAAACTTACAGTTAATCCCATAAAACAATTGAAGATTCTCTTGGAGTATGTGTTTGTAAATTCCTTTCTGTATATGTATTATGCTGGTTGCACTTTAGTTTATTTTGTCATTACTATCGGTTAATGTTGTACTTTTGGATCTTATTGAGTATACTATGTTTGATTTATTACAGATGTTAGGATGGCCACAAAAAACAAAGTTCCTCTTGTGCGATCATTAACAATGAACTGGGTCACATTTTGCATTGAAACAAGTAACAAGGGTATTATTACGAAGGTGCATAAGGATTATGTTCCAATCTGCATGGAGGTTAGTTTGGTTTGGCTGTATACTTCTGTTAACATGTTATATTTTTCTTGAATAAATTTAAGTGTGACAGGTTTTCATATTGTTCTGCAGATTAAGTCTGCTTTATACAAATGCTAGTTTTACACACCTACTTTTCTTAGTGTAGGAACGCTTTAACTTGATGTAATAAACTGTGTGATTAAAATTGTGTTCATTTGCTGTGGCTAGTAATTAAGTTCTATGCTGTCCTTTGTTCTATTCCAGGATCTATTTTTCTTCAATTTTGTATCTGTTGAAACACAACAAATTGTAAGTGTTTTTGTCTGTTACTTTGCAAACTCTAATGATCTGAATCTTGCAGTGTCTAAATGACGGCACTCCTGAAGTTAGGGATGCTGCCTTTTCCGCATTGGCAGCAATAGCAAAGGTAAAAGTTTGACAATTTAAGCTGCTTGCATGTTTACTAATTTGGTTTTGCTGTTGAGTTGTGAGTAATGTACTGTTCATTCTTTTGTAGTCTGTTGGCATGCGACCTCTTGAGAGGTCATTGGAGAAACTTGATGATGTTAGAAGGAAAAAGCTTTCAGAAATGATTTCAGGTTCCGAAGATGCTGTGCCTGGTGGTTCTTCCACAGGTTTGTAACTTTTTTCTCACAGGAAAAGAAATACTATTGGATGGGAAGTGGAAAAGCAAAAGAGGACCGTATTACGTTACCAATAGCGACGAGAATGGGCTAGGTATCCCAATAGGGTTCTATGCCCTAATCCACATTAGACTTCGGCCAAGCCATGCTTATTTATTACATAAACCTGGCCAAGACTTTCCAAAGTCTATTTATCAGTAAAAAGCCAGGCTTTAGGCCATCTACGACGTTGTCCTTACAGGTTAATCTTTTTAAGTAAATGTAAATAATATATAATTTATACTTGAAGCTATAACTTTATTGAACCGAAAATTTATAACCTATTTGAAGACCTTAGGGCAAAAACAAGGCTTTTAAGAGATTTTTATGTCATACCAGAATTTCAAAGGTTATGATTCTCTTAGACCTGTATTAGATAAATAAGACTGACCACAACCTTAGAAAGATTATCTGAGACTACATTTATCACTAGTTACCTACACAAAGAAAGGCTCGGAACACGGGTGTTGTGTGCAATTCACAATCCTCGTTTACTGATGTAACTGAGTTCTCTATCAAAATAGGGGGATGAGATTCATTCATATTGCATATCACCTACTTAGCAACCTAGGGTTTGTGTGACTTTTCCGTGGACCACCCTCCCAAGCTAGAACAAATTGACCTTTATTAGACAATGAATTAGGCTACAAATCCTTGTTATTATTGTGCCCTTTAATCTGATGTTATTAACAAGTATTAGATTTTTTAAATTATTCTTATCATCACATTTCAAAGTATACCTCAATCCGTCATTAGTTACTCGTAAATGCGTAATGTAGTTGACATTGGAAAATGAGTTTCACTAAATCTCGTGTGACTGAATTTTGTTTTAAGCTTCCTAATTCAATTGATTGTCTATTTTGTTTGATTTTTATTTGTAATTTGATTATTTTCCTCCAAACATAAAGTACTTGTTGCAGTTTTTTGCTGACATTTGATAATGGTCTTTCAGTTTCTGTGCAAAATACACGTGCAAGTGCATCTTCTGCAGAGGTGGGTGTATACTTTAGTTTGATAAATCTGGGTTTTAGTTTCATTTCTTTAATGCGTTGTACCTGGTGATTATTTTTTAACTCAATATTTTGTGATTCAATGCAAGATGTTGGTTTTTCAAAATGGTGCTTTAAAGTTATTTTCTGACAAATATCCTTTTCTTAATTACCCACCTCGTCCTCTTGTCAAAACTTGGTAAACATAAATAAAATGTATCACGAGACTTTGCTGTTAACAGTGCCAGGGGAAACAAATACTAGTCAGTGGTACAGGAATTTGTGAAACATTTTGAAGACAGCAAATAAACATTTTTTTATTGTTTAAACTTACAAGTTTGAAATGTTTCTTTGGAGACAAACATTCATTATTCCTTGATTTATATACAGACTTCTGAAGGTGCACCTGGTAAAAGGTCAGCTGCAAGTATGCTTAGTGGAAAGAGACCTGTTCAGGCAGTGGTAAGTAACATCTTCTTGCTTGTAATTAAAGCTTTAATATCATTTTTGATGCATGTGATGAGCCAGTTTTTTGAACATTATACTCATTCTAGCCTGCCGCCAAGAAAGGGGGTGTTGTAAAGGCTGGTGCAAACAAAAAAGTAGATGGAGTTTCACAAAAGGCTGCAAAAACGATTGAAGCACCCGAAGATGTTGAGGTAATATAATATTTGTTTGTTTGCTGTCTCTCTGATTTGAATCTGCCGCCACATTTTTTCATGTGATTATCTAATGATAGTTTATACAACCTTTGTGTATCTGACTGCATGCAGCCCACTGAGATGGGTCTTGAAGAGATTGAAAGCCGAATAGGTTCTCTTATACAATCAGATACCATCGCTCTATTAAAAAGTTCTGTGTGGAAGGAGCGTCTTGAAGGTTGGTAATCATCTATTCAGTTGTGACTTTGTTTAATATGAAACTGGAGGAGGAATCATGTTGGAAAAGGATTGATAACATCTTGGTTGAGGATCTAATCTCCAACATCATCATTACACCCTCATGTTAATTTAATAATTTAAGCTTTTCTTTTCTAGATCTTGTCATCTTGGTACTTTTACATGTAGTTTTTCTCAGGTGTTTTGATTATTTATAATGGGGAGCTGATCTATAATATATTCTCAGGCCTTTCTAGATAATAATTTCATGATTGTGTGAAAGTAAAATAGATCTTACTATCTTTTGGAAAGTTTTTGGCATGTCTTATTCCATGTTTTCTAGTCCTTGGCATTGTTTTTTAAGTTGGAATACAATAGATTGCTTTTGCATTTATTGTATTTCATTTTGTTCTTTGTTGACATGCATTTAGGTCTAGCCGTGTAGGGCATCTATAAATAGATTACTTTTGTTGTATTTTTTAGAGTACCTTGAAACTACTGGGTCTATCTCATCCACTCTCGGAACTTTATCTTCTGATTTTTCCTCCGATGTCTTGTATACATGCTTGATGAGTAAGGTTGCTGAAGTTAAATTTTTGCAGCCATTTCTTCGCTGAAACAGCAAGTTGAAGGCTTACAGAACCTTGACCAATCTGTGGAAATATTGATTAGATTACTTTGCACCTTGCCTGGTTGGGGCGAGAAAAATGTTCAGGTTCAGAAGTATTTCCTTTTGGATTTGGATGATTTGTTTTTTAGTTCTAGTTCAAAACAGCATTGGTAGTACAAGAAATCCCTAAGCGCTTGTCATTCTTGTGCAGGTTCAACAGCAGGTTATTGAAATTATCACTCATATAGCTTCAATTGCAACTAAATTCCCAAAGAAGTGTGTAGTACTTTGTCTTTCGGGTGGGTATTATCATTTGATTTTGCTGTTACCAATAATCACGTCTTTGCTTTACGAATGACTGATATTCTGATTGGATACCACATTTCTGTTTCCATTTATGTAGGACTATGTGAGCGTGTAGCAGATATTAAGACACGGGCGCATGCTATGAAATGCCTCACTACTTTTTGCGAAGCAGTTGGTCCAGGGTTCATTTTTGAAAGAGTAAGTATGGTTGTTCTTTTTGGGAAATATCTTCTAATTATTGGGCAAAAGTGTGATCCAGGCTTGTCTATATGAAAAATTTATGATAATGGATAGGCATGGTTTTTTCATAGGTGTAGTTGCAGGTTTATGAGGTGAATCTGCCAATATATATATATATATATATATATATATATATATGCATATTATTTTTTTTATAGTGTAATCTGTTTCTTTTATGTTGAAAGTTGAAATGTGACAGAAATTATTGGAGTGACAAATTAAGATGGCTATACTGCATCTTGCTTTTACTTGTTTTTATGTCTATACAAATACTTTTTTGAAAACTGTTATTTTTATCGTAGGTCTACAAGATCATGAAGGAGCATAAGAATCCTAAGGTTCTTAGTGAAGGAATTTTGTGGATGGTTTCCGCTGTTGAGGATTTTGGTGTATCACATTTAAAGCTTAAGGTCTGTTATCTGTTTTTTTGTAATTAAGTTATTTTGTCTGTGTGATTGCATGCATTAAATTTAAATACTACTATTATAGATTTTTTTATAAGCAAATTTTCTTAAATTTTAATGCAAGTTCTCTTTTGCAGGATTTAATTGATTTTCTTAAAGAAACTGGTCTGCAGTCAAGTGCAGCTGCTACTAGAAATGCATCAATTAAACTCTTGGGTGTTCTGCATAAATTTGTTGGTCCAGGTGACTTTGTGTTGACTTTCTAATTTCCATCTCATGATTTTTTATGGTTAGATCTAATGCTTTCTTCACTTGTAGACATAAAAGGGTTTCTTACCGATGTTAAGCCTGCACTGCTGAGTGCTCTTGACACAGAATATGAGAAGAACCCATTTGAGGTATATTGTGTTTGGTGATGTAAAATCTATGTTGTATCATGATTCCTAATGCTATAATATTTATTTATTTATTTTTGTTTTAATCCAGGGAGCATCTGCAGTTCCCAGAAAAACTGTCAGGGCATCAGATTCATCTTCATCTGCTGTGGTCGGTGGGCTGGATAGCTTGCCTCGTGAAGATATCAGTGGAAAGGTTACTCCTACTCTCTTGAAGAGTTTCGAAAGCCCTGATTGGAAGGTTTGGTTGAAATATTAGATCACCTTTTTGTTTTGTATTTTTAGCTTGTCTTCAGTTGCATCACATTTTGTGCTCTGTTTTTTTTACCTCAATGTAGGTTCGTATGGAGTCTGTTGACGCTGTAAACAAAATACTGGAAGAGGCTAATAAGCGCATTCAATCAACTGGAACTGGTACTTCATAAACTTGTATTTTGTGCCTTTAAAAGTTTTAAACTTTTGACTCTCTACCCCTCCCATCAATTTCCTCTGCTTCATGGACTTGCTGCTTTGTTTCTTATTAACTCTAGAAGTATTCCCATCAATTATCTTGTTCATCATAATGTTTGTCGATCTTTTAAATTGTTGCTGAGTGATGATTTGTATTCCCAGGTGATTTATTTGGCGCTCTTAGGGGACGGCTCAATGATAGCAACAAAAACATAGTCATGGCTACCTTGACAACAATTGGTAATGTTGCATCTGCAATGGGTCAAGCCGTTGAGAAGTCAAGCAAAGTTAGTGAAATCTGTTTGGCTTTTGTATTTATTTTCCAATTGTTAATGTTGCATTTCCTTTTTTAAAAGTTTAACTTTTTTGAATGGTTTATTGCAGGGCATTCTGTCGGATATATTGAAATGTCTTGGGGACAATAAGAAGCACATGAGAGAATGTGTACTGAATACTCTTGACTCTTGGCTTGCTGCTGTTCATCTTGATAAAATGGTCTGTCCTGATTTTGTATTCTATTTTCATTATTATTATTATTATTATTATTATTATTATTTTATTATTGTTATTATTGTCATTTTGTCCTAAACATGATTTTACTGTAGGTTCCTTATGTTGCAATTGCTTTGGTGGATTCTAAACTTGGTGCGGAAGGGCGTAAAGATCTATTTGATTGGTTATCTAGGCAACTTTCTGGGTTAAGTAGTTTTGCTGAAGCTGCTCAACTGCTGAAGCCAGCCTCTTCTGCAATGGCAGTATGTTCTGGCTACTCAATCCTGTCGTCATATCAAATCAGTTCTAATGCATAATTTACTTGGATTTAAATTTGTGATGGCTCCTTTGTGTAGGATAAATCTTCTGATGTTCGCAAGGCGGCAGAGACTTGTATTAATGAGATACTTAGAGTTAGTGAGCATGAAGTGGTATGTGTGACAAAAATGCTGGTTTTTCATTCCTTGTTTCCTCAACATTCATGTGATACTTATAATTAAGTTGCTTGTTTATTTAGATTGAAAAGATTGTTAAAGACATTCAAGGACCAGCACTGGCGCTTGTTCTTGAGAAGATAAAACCATATGGAGCTTTTCAAGGTGCGTTATTTGGTAACAAAGCTTATTTTGCTACGCATGGCTGATGCTTATCTTGGTAACTATTTTGCCTGATACTTATCTCTTTCTTACCCACTGCCCCCGATGTGTGTCCTTAGAGTCGTTCGAGTCAACCAGAGCAGCTTCAGTGAGTGTAACATCGAAGGGCGCTACAAAGGTTGGGAAATCAACTGCAAATGGTGTTTCAAAACCTGGAAATAGATCTGTGTCTTCGGTATGTTGAGTTTTCTTTTGTTGATTACTCTTTTGTTTGTTTAGATTTCTAACTGTACATTTTCATCATGAAGAGAGTCGGGGTAACAAAGGGCGCCAAGTCGGAACCAATATCTGTTCAAGATATAGCAGTCCAAACTCAGGCCTTGCTAAATATCAATGATTCAAACAAGGTATTTTTGGCTGAAGTATTTACCAAATATTACCTAAAATCTTCAAAAGATGTATGGTTTAACTGTCAATCTTCTTGCATGCAGGAAGATAGAGAGAGATTGGTTGTTCGAAGGTTTAAGTTTGAAGATCCACGAATTGAGCAAACTCAAGATCTTGAGGTTGGCATGCTCTTTGAGGAGTTGGGAATTATCATGCGTAACTCAAGTTTCCTTAATTATTGAATTTTAATAAATGTTCACTATTTGCAGAGTGATATGAGGAGGTATTTCAGAGAGGATTTACATAGGAGACTCTTAAGTCAAGATTTTAAGAAGCAAGTTGACGGACTTGAAATTTTGCAGAAGGTGCTGTTCTTTTCACAATCTTAATAAGTTGTGAGCTTTTCCTGTGTTGAATGTACTATTAACTATATACAATCTTCTATTGCACCTCACAGGCACTTCCATCCATTGTTAAGGAAGTTATAGAAGTTTTGGATATTCTTTTGAGGTGGTTTGTGTTGCAGTTCTGCAAATCAAACACAACATGTCTATTAAAGGTGCAATTTAAGCTTTCTCTTTTGTTTTCACTGTTGCTTTCAGTTTTCACTGTTTGGATAAACAACTTAATTTAGCCCTTATAAGCATAGGGGTTTATCATTTAAGTGCTTATGTATCAGCTATTTCTATAAGGTATAAGTTGTTTTTATAAGCTATTATGGAGAGCTCATGTAAATAAGCCGTATACAGACCCTATATTGGTCCTAAGTTAACATCTATGCAATTTAATTGCTCAGGTGCTGGAATTTCTTCCTGAACTGCTGGACACTTTGAAGGATGATGGGTACTCTTTAACAGAGTCTGAAGTGGCAATTTTTCTTCCTTGCCTTGTAGAGAAGGTTTGTATTAACAAATTTGATAGTTGGTATAACCAGTAGACATCAATATTTCAGCAAATCTGTGTTTGTCTGAGTTTCGTCAATATTTTGTTTCAGAATATGTAGGAAGTAGGTTTTAGCAGTGTACTTGCTTGGGTGCTACAAAAAATGACTAATTTAATTCACAGATGAAAGTAAAAGTTCATTTTATATTTTGTAAATGTTGCAGTTAGGGCATAACATTGAGAAAGTACGTGAAAAAATGCGGGAGCTGACTAAACAATTTGTTGTGGTATATTCCGCATCCAAATGTTTCCCTTATATATTGGAAGGGTTGCGCTCTAAGAACAACAGGACGCGAATTGAATGTGCTGATCTTGTCGGATTTATTCTTGATCATCATGGGGCTGAGGTATCGTTGATGCTTTTAGTGAATTATTCTTTCGAGTATTTTCTTTAGATATTTATTCCTGGCATTATGTGGACAGATTAGTGGGCAGCTGAAATCATTGCAAATTGTTGCAAGTTTAACGGCCGAACGTGATGGGGATATTAGGAAAGCTGCATTAAATGCTCTTGCCACCGGTTATAAGATTCTAGGTATGATATACCCTGCAGAAATCCATCTTCATAGCACTTATAAAAAACTTGGGCTGCTGTCTTTCCTCTTTAAATATTTAAACTACATGACACATTCATTTGTATCCGTATCTATGGATGAAGTGACTATCTTTCACCTGAAGATTTTAGTTGCAAAAATTTGGTTTAATTTTGATCTACTTTTTGTCGTTGCTGACTGTTTTCTTTCCACGGTCTTGCTATGCAGGTGAGGACATATGGAGATTTGTTGGGAAACTAACAGATGCTCAAAAAAGCATGTTAGATGATAGATTTAAGTGGAAGGTAAGTTCTTAACTTTCTAATTTCCACCTTCTTTTTGTTTTGATATGCTACATTACTGATGAAAGGGGTGTAATTTGTTAGGTCCGGGAGATGGAAAAGAAAAAGGAAGGAAAGCCAGGGGAAGCGAGGGCTATTTTACGGCGTTCTGTCAGGGAAAATGGGCAAGTCTTTCCATTTTTTGTTGTATAGTTAATAATCAATGCGTTGTATATCTTGTAAGCTTTGATATCCTGATTGTGATCACCATATGAAAACAGAAGTATAACTGTACTCTTGAACCTTGATTGTTCGTTAATATATTTGATATGAGGCCTTGTGCGAGAACCTTGATTTTCCATTGTAACATTTTTTGGAATGCACTAATAATTTTCTCTAGTTTTGATGGTGACAATGAGACTGAGAAAAGGCTGAAAATTGTACCCTTGAAATCTTTTTTATTTATTAATGTGTTAGTTTTTAGTGTAAATTATCATCAACATAAGTTTAAAAATTCTGAAGATTAGAGGATAGACGAGTTAATCTATGTTTCTATGTTCAACATTTAAAATTAATATTCAAGATGTTCTTTCAATTACCAGGCCCGATGTCGCAGAGCAAAGTGGAGAAATGACTAGATCTCTTGCTGGTCCATTATTGAGGTATGAAAATATGTCTATTTACTTTTTTCCTTTGCCCCCAAATAACCCACCAACAAAAAAATTGCATTGCTTCGATTGTTCTTAATCATCTTGCTTTTTATTGTCAGGAGAAATTATGCTCAACCTGATAATAACATTGAGAGACAATTGATGTCTCGTCCTGTGGCTGTTGCCAGTACCCCCACTGATTGGAATGAAGCACTAGAGATTATTTCTTTCGGTTCTCCCGAGCAGGTGGATGGCATAGCACGGCCTCTTGTTATTATTATGAATATCTTCATCATTATTCGTGGGACAATTATTCTTGCATTAGTGATATAACGCCCCAACTAAAATACCTAGAATATTTAGTCGAGACATACATAAAAGGATCTGAGTACAAATAATTCTCTGATTAAAATAAACAAGATACAACATTGTTTCAGATACAAAGTAAATAACGGATAAAATACAGCGGAAGTTGCTAGTATTCTGAGTAAACACGATAATAAACTAAAAAGCAAGACGAAGAAATAAAATCTTCAAGGCGGACAATCCAAGCTCAGCTCCAACTGTCAGCCTCCTACCTGGTCCTTGCTCCGAATATCCTGTTTACCTAAAAAAAATTGGTTTGGAGTGGGGTGAGACTACTAAGCCTCAGTGAGTCCTACTACCCTCCTAATGGCGACTACGCCGGGGCACCTAAAATCAGTCGTTTCAAATACTAACATAATCATATCATAATAGCATAAATATAGGTGTAACACATAAATTAACTCTTATTCATTTTAGACACAAGGACACTCTGAGGTGAGCATGTCTCAGAGGCCTGCCATATCCGTCAACCGATTCGGTCACGGCATGCAGCTCACAATAACTTATCCTAATGGATTATCCCATCGGGAGTCCATAGCGCGATATCACAAAATCGCTCATAATTGACTGAAACTAATTTAGTTATTACTACCATAATTTCCCAAAACCCGGGGAGCATACAAACCTAATAATACTCTAAGTTATGCCCTATCAATTATCTGTGATTAACATTCTGTTCGACATTATATTAATTATATTACTGCAAACTGTCTGATTATAACGAGAATATAAAACGAGTGTTGAAAACTTTATTTAGAAAATGGAAAATATAGGTCAATTCTGTACAAGCTCGCTACGGCGAGTCACCAGCTCGCCATGGCGAGATTATAGGTCCTGACCTAAATCAACTCGCTGTGGCGAGCAGTAGCTCGCCATGGCGAGTTTCATCAGCCCAACACCCAGCTCGCCATGAATACTCGCCAGCTACTCGCTGTGGCGAGTTCATGCAGAACATACCCTGTTTTTGCAAAAATCTTAGTTTCTCAGAAATACACCTGCAATCCTCATCTTAATCAGTGCAGCAAAATAACTTACATAATATACAACAGAATGGAGGGGAAATTGGGATTAAATCCCCTCACACAACATTATCCTAAAAACCTAAGTTAACATGCAATTGTTCATGAATGGGGAAAACTAACTACACTAACCTAGAGAACCCACCTGTAATGAGATTATCTCAGAAGCTTTTAACACTGCTTCGTAGCTCAGCTGCAGAATCAAAGCTCTCTGCCCAGGACTCACTTGATATCCCCAACTTGTGTTCACAATGAAAAATGGGAAGGAAAAGAATAGAATCATGAGTGTTCTAGAGTTTGGTTAGGTTAAAAGGATGGAGTTGTCCTAATAATAACTGAGATGAGTAACAAATGGATGGGAACAACTTACCAAATTTGAATTGGCTTCAGAAACAAAGAAAATGTATGCAGCAGTACCAACTCAACTCGCCGTGGCGAGTGCATACTCGCGGGGCGAGTAATGCAGAAGAGCAGGCACGTTTTTTTTCTGCTGGTTCTCCAGAATCGTGCTTTTTCTACAGCACCCAACACCATGCCAGCGTCTCACGATTCATAATGTTGGGTTTACATACACATGCAGTAGAGAAACCAAGTGTAAGGTTAGGATTTGAGTGATTTGGATCAAAAGAGGGGTTTTTATGAGTTTCTTGAAATTGAGTTTCTTACCTCATGGTTTTTGAATTATAGCTCCACCCATGAACTCACAATGCTTTAATTCCTTAGAACTTTGAAGCTTGGACAGAACATGAAGCAAATAGGAGGAGATGAGTAAACTTTGATTCTTGCATGCAAGAGGAAAGGTGGAGAGCAATCTTGGGGGTGAGGGTTTTGTTGTTCATGCGTGAAAATGAGAGGGAAAGAGGAGTAGATTTTCTGATTCTAGTTGTTGGTGGTGGCGTGGGATGAGAGAAAGAGAAGGTGGAAGCTTAGTGATGCTAAGTTTCAGATAGTGAGAAACAAAAATGAATGAATGAGCAAATACCTAGCCCCTTATAAACCTCCTTCTATGGTCAATTCCTCTTATGCCCCTCCACTCACTCCCAATTAACTTATACTTTTCATATTTCCTCCTTTTAGATGTACTACTTCCAATTAGTCTCAACAATCCTCTCTAATTATTTAAGGTTGGGATGTTACAAGTGATCCACGTTCTAAAATGACAATTCTGGTCACAATATAGTTACATATCATTTGAGTTTTTTCCTATTCTTACGCGTTTTGGAAAATGGCGCTTTTACATCTGTTTTCAAAATAATTTTGTGATGCAGTCTGTTGAAGGAATGAAAGTTGTTTGCCATGAGTTAGCTCAGGCAACCAGTGATCCAGAAGGCAGTGCTATGGATGAACTTGAGAAAGATGCAGATAGGCTAGTTGCTTGCCTTGCAAATAAGGCAAGATAGTTTTAGCAATAAATTCCCTTGTTTGGAAAGAAATCTTTAACAGTATTAACGTTTCTTTCCTTATTTAATGTAGGTTGCAAAAACTTTTGACTTCAGTTTGACTGGAGCTTCATCGCGGTCCTGTAAATATGTGCTCAACACTCTCATGCAGGTAAATTTGTGTTCCATTTTTCCTTAGGGTATATTGATATTCAATAATTGTTTCCAATTACAAATCCTTTGCCTGTTACAGACTTTTCAAAATAAAAGATTAGCACATGGTGTAAAAGAGAGCACTCTTGACAGTCTCATTACCGAGCTTCTTCTGTGGCTATTGGATGATAATGTTCCTCGTATGGATGATGGTAGCCAGTTGTTGAAAGCATTGAATGTATTGATGCTTAAGATTCTTGTAAGGACTTGTTTTTTTTAATCTATTTGTTTTTATTTTGCCCTTTTTTGTTTGAAATTAAACTTCATATGCTGGTAGTAATGATAATGTGTGTTTTTATGCTATAAATTACAAGGACAAGTTATTTTACTAACCAGTTATCATCAATACAGGATAACGCAGATCGAACATCATCCTTTGTTGTTCTAATTAATCTCTTACGTCCACTAGATCCATCGAGGTGGCCTTCACCAGCGCCAAATGAGTCTCTTGCTACCAGAAATCAGAAGTTTTCTGATCTGGTTGTGAAATGCCTTATAAAGCTTACAAAGGTAACTTGCCACCCAGTAGCAAAAATATTAATGGTCATAATCTTAAAGAACAAATAATCTCTTTATTTGGATTTTTTTAAAAGATTATGCGACTTAGGATCACAGTTGTTCGATTCATTGTTCATCTTGCAATGTGCTAAAACATTTTCTGGGCATCCAATATTCCGAATTGACAACTATGGATGGATAAAAAAATATTCCAGCCATAATCATAGAAAATTAATCAAATGCTACTCACAAAAAGGAAATTAGGTGGTGAACAATTAATTACTTTATGGAATATTTCATACAAATAATTACTTCTACAAAAACAAAAACTGAGAAATTAAACAAATTATTCAAAATTCATGGAATATTCATAATTTGCGATACATCGTTCTTAAAAACTTAGTTTAACATACCAGTAAATACCATTAAAGTCAAGGCAATTTTGGCCTGTAAGGCTTAACGTAACTAAGCATTAAAATTTTAATGAAAATATTCCTGAACAGGAACCTTTCTTCTGTATCACTTTCACCACTACCAAAGTTGTAGATCTGTTCCCCCTTCAATAGTGTTTTCTGCTTAGTGTAGGTTAAATGCTCCCCAACCTTAGTTGCATTGGCAAAATTTCCCATCTCTTTAGGTCAACGTATCATCATTGAAAACCAATGGCCATTATTAACTGACTATGTATTGGTTAATTTTAAAATCATGCTTAGACTTGTTCTTTAAATTTTTGTTGCATTATTTCACATACAATTTTGATGCGATTCAGGTTCTTCAGAGCACCATCTATGATGTTGACCTCGATCGCATGCTTCAAAGCATCCATCTATACTTGCAAGACTTGGGAATGGAGGAAATTAGGAGAAGGTAAATAACTATTGTTGGATTGGGTTAAGGATGATTTGTTTTTCAATTTGACTAGAATCATTTTTAAAATAATTATTTGAATTTAATAGGGCTGGTGCGGATGACAAACCCTTGCGAATGGTGAAAACTGTTCTGCATGAACTTGTTAAGCTTCGTGGTGCAGCAATAAAGGGTCATCTTTCAATGGTTCCTATTGATACAAAACCTCAACCCATTATCCTTGCTTACATTGAGCTTAATCTTGAGGTACTCCCTCCGGTCTCATATATAAGAAACAAAACAAAAAAATTTAAAGTCTTAATTATAAGCAAAAGTCTACTTCAATTATTAAGTTTTATGACATTATTCCAATTTCAACCAATAAATGCAATGCTTTACATTTTCCAAGAAGGTATAATGTGTTTTTTCTCCTCGGTTAATGTATTTTAACTACTTTCTTAAAGGAAGAACTTTTTTGAAAATTTTCGTATATACAAGACTAGAGGGAGTAGGCATTAATATTTTTGGGTTAATTTGTTCATGCTTTATATATTATACATTTATATTTATATTCTTACAATTGAACTTCAGACTCTGGCTGCTGCAAGAATGTTGACTGCATCTGGACCTGGGGGACCAAACCATTGGAGTGATTCAGCAACCAACAATTCAGCTGCTGGAACACATTCTGCTGATGCCCAGTTGAAGGTATCATTAAATATTATCTCTTAGTGTTTTGGGTATTACAATTAGTGCTCGGATGGCATGCATGCCACATTTGGCATGGCATTTTATATTTATAACAGACATCACAGATTTTTCAATTGTATAATCTTATCTTATATATGAATATGATGGATAATTTTATGATGCCTTAAGGTGTTGGATTAAGTTTGATTGGGTTGTTTATCTATATAAGCTCATAAAAACCTTTTACATTGCAGCCTATAAAATTAATCTATTTTATGCAGCAAATAAGTTCATAAAAACCTTCCATTTTTTTGTGCTTTCTGGGTAAATAAGCCATATCTCAATTTAATTTCAGTTTACTGTGTTTTTTGTCCTTATGAGTTATTACATATATTATCCCTATTTCAATGCCCTACATTCATTGTTTTCTTTGTTTAATCGTTGAAAATAAATAAATTGCAGCAAGAGTTGGCCGCAATATTTAAGAAGATTGGGGAGAAGCAAACTTGCACAATTGGTCTATATGAACTTTATCGAATTACTCAATTGTACCCAGAGGTATCAAATTAAGCATATATTCAAGTTTTATGTTTTTTTCTTCAGTTATGCTAGAATGATTAATAAACCTTTCATGCAGTAAGTGTCCTCACATTTAATAAACCTGCTTTATCCGGTTATTTCGGTTATTTGATTAAGATTCTTGGTTTATCTTAGGTTGACATATTTGATCAGCTTCAAAATGCTAGTGAGGCATTTCGCACTTACATCAGAGATGGTCTTGCCCAGGTTGATTAAAATACTTATGTGCTTAATTAAACCTTTGTTATATTTTTCTATATTTTTGATTGTGAGTACAGTTGAGCATTTGACAACTGTCTTTAACATTTTGGCAGATGGCGAAGAATGCTGCAGCTGGTAGAACTCCGTCAAGTGTGCCAATGCCTACTCCTCCACCAGCATCTTTAAATATATCTTCCCCAGATTTTGCGCCACTCTCTCCTGTAAATGCAAATGCGTTGAATGAAGCCAAATTAAATGTGAAAACCGAACCAACAAATTTCAATCTACCTCCATCATCATATAATGAGGAGAACAGGGCAGTGAATGCCTATGCATCGAGAGTGTTAAGTTCAGACTACACCGGAGGTATGATAAAAAATTTACTCCTAATTGTTTTTTTAAACAGCCAATACTAGTAATTAGTATTGTTAGTTATTTGTTGTGGTGGGAATTAATTTACTCTTAATTGTTAGTTTAAGAGAATGGATATTGACTTGGAGAGGTTACTTATAAACTGCAGTAACAAGTGGGACATTGGATGCAATCAGAGAGAGAATGAAGAGTATGCAATTAGCAGCAGCGGCTGGGAGTACAGATTCCGCTGCTAGGCCACTGACAAGTGTTAACGACAACTTGAACCATGGACCTCCTCATAGTCAGATTCCTCTTCCATCAGAACATGTTGGAACTGAGAATACTTTGCAAGGTGGGGTACATCCTATGGATGAGAAAGCTTTGTCAGGGCTTCAAGCACGGATGGAAAGACTAAAGAGTGGATCCCTTGAACCTCTGTAGGGGAACTTAAGATATAAAGGATTAATTTCCTTACCTTTCTTAGATTTTGAGAACATATACGCCATTCATGCTGTGGCATGTAATCATTATTTACAATGCGGGTGGATATAGATTGAATGTATAGTATAGTCAATAGAGCCATTATCATTAAAACTACGGAGATTCTGATGCGGCTGAGAATCAGACGATTGATTGCAGGCAGTCCAGTTTATGACCCTGCAATTATTTAATCTCATCCTTTGTCTACATGACCTTTGTATATTGTAGTGGTGCTGTCTGTATTTTTGTGAAACGAATTATGTAGATCCCTGCACTCAATCCTATCACAACCATTTCAGTGCTGACGGGGTTTGCTTGGGTTGTATATTTAGCTTTAATTTAGAAAATTTTGATATCGGAACTTCATTTTTAAATAGGCAAATGATTGTAGGACATATTGTTTAATGTCCTTCCATTATAGGATTTCGATTGTTACATTTCAGCATATTTTTACCTTCAGCACTGCGATACTAAAAAAATATCAGCCCACAGTGAGCGACAATTAGCTGCATCTTTTTGACGGAATGGAATGCGCACCTTGCTGGTGTTTTGATGAAATGAGTTTTGTACTAACATTTTCTTTTAACGAAATGAGTCCCGACAATAGTCTTTTTAATTCAATTTCACCGTAATGAACTTAACTCTCTTATGATAATGGTGTGGACAAGAGTACCACTTGTATTATAAGGTAATAATATGATGCGTAAATTGCTTGTTGAATTATTTTGGGGTTTTGGTCCCTATAAAATTAGCATATTTTGAAAACTATGTTTTTGAACACTTGTCTATGATTCTTCTAATAGCTTTTTTTAATTCAACGGCGTAAAAAAAATTATGTTCTCTGGAAGAGTTATGTACAAATTGTTGATTTTTTTTATAAGGGTTTGTTTGCTTTAACAGAGGGGGAGGGGAGGTGAGGGGAGGGGAGGCTAGGTAAAACATAATTTATTATGTTGACAAAATTACTCTTATTTTTTTATTAAAATTATAAATTATCCTTGTTGGAATATTAAATTCTAGGTTTTTTTTTTTTTTTTTACAACAAAAAAATTTAGATTTTCTACTCATTAGATTTTTTTTTTTGTATATATCCATTAGATTTTTTTTAGCGTAATATATCCATTATAATTTAATCCTTATTTTGAGTTTATAAGGTTAAGGGTAAAAAAATAAATTACTTCTCTCCTTCCCTCCCCTCCCCTCGTTAAAAAATTGAACCAAATATAAAAATTTAAAATATCCCCTCCCTTCCAAAACTCCCGAACCAAACAGACCTAAGAGGAAGACTAAATTCCAATTATATAAAGGGAAATTATAGATGGCCAGAAAATATGTCGCTGACATTGCACAATGAGTTTGTGATTTTCGAAATTGATTTTTTCTCTTTTATTATATATAAAAATGATATTATAGTTAATTGTGTATTGAAATTATTATTACAATGAATGACTATCATTATCGGGCTAAACTAAACCGCTTGATATATTTTAATCTTCTATATTTTAGGGATATATAAATAATCGTGTTTGTGATTTGTTGGATAATCAAGTGTTGCTTAGGGAAAACTATCACTAGATTTTTAATTGTAAACAGCTTTATAAGGTAGCCTTCATGCTGCAATTGTAACACTTTACATTCAGAAATTTTTTTAGTAGCAAAAATTTCAAGACTTGCTTTATCAATTATTTGGGTCATCATCTTGTAACCATAAACAATAATTAGAGCAAACATTGGCTCATTCATATGTTGGGTTGCGACTAGGAGGGTTGTGGGATGCAGAGGCGAAGCGTCCACAGTAGGGAGAGCGCCTGCCCTTCGAGCTTGCCTCACTCAAAATTTTCAAAGCTTAGTAGTTTAGTTTCTTTTCAACTCTAGATAGATTCACATACAAACATGCGCTAGTCTATTAATAGATGATTTTATTCAATTTGTAATGTCTCAAAGCAGGAAAAAGTTCATAATTATAGCAAAAATCTACCAATTCTGGTGCAGACTATCAAATCAAAAGTTTGCAAATCTAGTTGAGTTTCTTTCAATATGCATAAATTCTACTTTTAATGGCTTTTGGTAATAGTATATTTTACTAAAATGTATATCTCTCAATCTTCGAGACAATGATTGCACAAGGAATTCGTTTCCCTAGATGACGCGTTAAACTGTGCGCTAAGATCATTCAGTGTGTCTACTGAAGAGAAAATACTTATACCAGGAAGTATCCATCTTTTCTGTAGAAGGTAAAGACAGTTTGAGGCCAAGGATTGAAAAGTATGAAATACTGAAGAAAAGCAAGCTACTGAGTATACTCAATAGGCCAAAGCCATATATCAATCTTTGTACCTTAAAAGAATTTTAATCATCCACTAAGTACAATTTAACACGATTTTGAATGTCATTAACCACGATTGTCACGTGTTTAAATACACATGATCTCAAGCTGGTCAAAAATGCATGATATAAGATATTCATTACTAATCACAATTTGTGTTCAAATACATACTTGAAAATTATGGTTAATAACATTCAAAATCATGGTTAATTGTGTTTAGTTGATGATTAATGAAGTGAAGTGATACCTTTTCAACTTTATTAACCATTCACTAAACATCATTAACCAAATATTTAAAATGTGTTAACCATCCAACTTGATGTCAAAATATAATGTCAAATTATGTATAAAAATAACAAAATTTATTTAAAACATATTCAAGACAACTCATATTTCTCAAATAAAAAAATAGAAGATTACTGCTTCTATTCTTAAATATAATTGAGTTTTTCTCTTTTTATGAAACTTCTTTCGAACAGTGTCAGCTACATTATTTATTTACTAATATCTGTGGTTTTTTTTTTTTGTACATGAAGGATACTAGTAGATAATATTCCGATAAAACGTTAACTAATTTTTTCTCCTAAAGTAAACTTGTAAACAAATATCAATTATTAACAAATTTAATATTATAACTAACTTTTTAATTCTTGTGATTTACTCCGTTGAGTCATATATTTAAAGACGGATGTATTATAAATATAGATTGAGTCTTTTACGTTTGGTGTGCAGTTTTTCTCAAGAATAAAATAAGTGTGTAAATTGATCATGTTAAGTTTGTTGGTTGACTTTGCTAAAAGAAAATAGACTCAGAAACAAAATTCCACAACCACAAACAAACATACTGATACAACACCAATTCAATCTCAATTTTTTCCTTGTTAACATGTCAGATTCATTTCTCTTCGATATTGCTGATTCACTTCTAGGAAAGCTTGCTTCTTATGCACATGAAGAAGCTTCAAAAGCCTGTGGTGTGTATGAAGATCTACAAGGGATCAAAGACACTTTGTCAATTGTAAAATGTGTTCTATTGGATGCTGAAGATAAGAAAGACCAAAACCATAGCCTACGCGAATGGTTGAAGCAAATTCAAAACATCTGTTGCAATGCTGAAGATATGTTGGATGATGTTCAGCGTCAAAACTCGCGAAACCAACTTGTTCAAGCTTCTGGAAGCAAAAGAAGGAAGGTAGGACACTTCTTTTCTTCGCCTTTTTATCGTCTTAGGATTGCTCATCGAATCAAAGAGGTTAGAGATAGTTTGGATAAGGTAGTAGCTGATGGGAATAAGTTTGGTCTTGAGAGAATGGATGTTAGTGTGGAAAGGAGAGAAATGACTTATTCTCATATTGATGCTTTAGATGTTATAGGAAGAGATAATGAAAAGGAAGAAATTATCGAGCTCTTGATGCAACTCTATGGTCGCGGTGAGGATGGTGCTAAAGGTCTATGTGTGATTCCTATAGTGGGAATTGGAGGTTTGGGAAAGACCACACTTGCAAAGTTAGTGTTCAATGATAAGAGAATGAATGAAGTTTTTCAACTGAAGATGTGGGTGTGTGTCTCATATGATTTCGACATTAGGCAGATAATTATTAAAATCATCAACTCAACTTCGGATACAACTTCAACACCGGTTTTAGCTCTTGCTCACCAAGAAAACATTGACCACTTCGATATTGAGCAGCTAGTGAGCCGTCTTAGACATAAGCTTTATGGTCAAAAGTTTTTACTCGTCTTAGATGATATATGGAATGATAACCGATCAAAATGGATTGAGTTGAAAGATTTGATAAAAGTTGGTGCAGCAGGAAGCAAAGTCTTAGTGACAACACGTAGTAACTCGATTGCTTCAATGATGGGAAATGTTCCAATGTATACTTTAAAAGGTCTTTCTTTGGAGAACTGTTTGTCTCTCTTTGTCAAATGGGCTTTTAAGGAAGGTGAAGAAAAACAGTATCCGAATCTATTAGAGATTGGAAAAGATATTGTTAAAAAATGTCGAGGGATTCCATTAGCGGTCAGAACATTGGGAAGTTCACTGTACTCAAAGTTTGATTTAGATAAGTGGGAGTTTGTAAGAGACTCGGAGATATGGAATTTAAGACAGAACAAAGATGACATTTTACCTGTGCTTAAGTTAAGCTATGATCAAATGCCGTCCTATTTGAGGCACTGTTTTGCTTATTTTTCCCTATTTCCAAAAGATTATCTCTTTACATGTGATGAAATTTGTAATCTCTGGGGAGTATTTGGACTAGTTCGACCAGAAAATGGTAGTCAAAAGCTAGAGAATAATGCAAGAGAGTATATAGATGAGTTACATTCAAGATCATTTCTTCAGGATTTTGAAGACTTTGGCCACACATGCGTTTTCAAAGTACACGATTTGGTGCACGATCTTGCAGTGTATGTTGCAAAAGAGAGGTTTGTAGTGGTAAACTTTTGTAAACAGAATGTACCGGAGCAAGCAAGGCATCTATCAATTGTTGAAAATGACTCACTTGATCATACTATGTTCTCCAAGTTGAAAAGTGTGAGAACTATTTTGTTTCCCATCCAAGGAGTAGGTGTTGACAACAAAATGCTTGTGGATTCATGGATATCGAGATATAGCTACCTGCGTTATTTAGATTTAAGTGATTCTTCATTTGAGGCTCTTCCAAACTCGATTTCTAAATTGGAGCTTCTTCGAGTTCTCATTATTTCTCGTAACACCAAAATCAAAAGACTTCCTGATTCCGTCTGTGAACTACAAAATTTGCAAGTGTTGTCAGTTCGAGGATGCACGGAGCTTGAAGCATTGCCTAAAGGACTAGGGAAGCTAATCAACCTTCGACAATTATTTATAACAACGAAGCAATTTGTTCTGTCACATGATGAATTTGCAACCATGAAACATCTTCAAACTTTGGGTTTTCATTATTGTGACAATTTGAAGTTTCTCTTCAATGCGGCACAACAACTCACTTCCCTCGAAACATTGTTTGTTCAATCATGTGGAAGCCTAGAGGCCTTGCCTCTATATAGTTTCCCTAAGTTACAAACTTTGTTAATTTCAAACTGTAAGATGTTAAATCCTTGGTTGGATAATGAAAGCCTTATTACCAACACAAGCTCGATGAGACATCTGTATCTTGGGGATTTTCCAAGTCTTCTGACATTGCCTCGATGGATTTTAGGTTCTGCAAACACAGTACTTTCCCTGGTAATTAAAAATTTTCCAAACCTTATAACACTTCCCGACTGTTTAACAATCATGACTCGTCTTACGAGGCTGCATATTGTTGATTGTCCTCAACTGTCGAGTCTTCCAAGTGACATGCATCGCCTTGTTGTCCTTGAAGATTTAAGCATAGATGGTTGCCCTGAATTGCGCCGAAAATGTCAGCCTCGATTTGGCGAGTACTGGCCCATGATTGCTCATGTCAAACACGTTTTCATCGGAGAACCAACAGGAGAGGAGAACTGAAGTCATCGTCTGCCGTCAAGGTAAACAGATTGATTAGTTTGTCACTTTTGTTTTATCTTTGGGATAATTCCCTTTCATTTGAATTTGAATGATTAAGTATACTTAAGAGTGTTAGGTTTTAAGTGAAATATACTTACATATCTGTCTAATGTATCCAACAGTATAACTTTTGTAAATCACAGCACAAAGTTGTGACTTCGAGGATACACATTAATAGTTAAAATGAAGTTATTTTTGTATCTCTTGTATTTATTCAATACATATCT
Source organism: Trifolium repens (assembly GCA_030408175.1). Lineage (NCBI taxonomy): Eukaryota > Viridiplantae > Streptophyta > Magnoliopsida > Fabales > Fabaceae > Trifolium > Trifolium repens. The sequence continues at coordinate 55,746,341 of CP125836.1, read as the reverse complement.
GTCTTTTTCTCCATAAATAATCTTTTAACTATAATGTTTCACTTGGAAAAATGACTAGCATTTTCTCTCTCCATCCACAATAAGAAATGAATATTGTTTTGTTAACATTAATCTATTTCTTACTCTTGTTTCTCTTAATCTTTTGTATTTCTCTTTTTTCATTCTTTCAATTTTATTCACACTGTGCCTAAATAAAAACATTTGTACATACTCACAAAGTATGTACATATTGCAATGGTACATACTCAACAGAGCCACCACTGATCATGATTAAAGGTATATAATTCAGATAACATAACTCATCCATATTTTCAGTTCCAGTAGGCATATTCTGTAAATCAAGTTTCAAGCAAATAATCAATTGCTAATTTACATAGTAGCTGCAATTTTGTTTTTTATATGTTCAAATCTTTATCTAAGTAGAAAGTCTCAATAAAATCTGATTGTTTTTCCAGATATGCTTCTGCAAGTGTGCTCCTGATATTAAGCTAAAGTTTATCACAATTGTTCTCCGGTCTGCATGCAATAAAAGACGGTCTCACTTTCACGGAACAATAAACTCAAAGAGAGTCATAAACATTGATTCTAGAAATAAACACCTACCAACATCTCATGGTCTCCTGTGATTTCTTCTATTAACTCGTATAGTGGTTTATTGGCACTGTTAGGAACAAGAGCCGCAAACGCAGCTGGTTTTAGTCCTGCACAAAATAATTACCGAACTGTATTAAATACGTGTGAAAAATTAACTAGTAGAACTATTATCCATGCACATGACATTAAAATTTTATTAAGATTTCACGAGTGTTAATTAAACACTTCAGCACTGAGCAGATTTTTGTTACCAGTTTCTGGGAAAGCATCCACGAACATTATCATTTCCTCTCCACTTAAACCAGATAAGAAACATATTCGAGGAAGAGACCTGTCTATCTGCAATGCACATATGCAAAGATTTGAATATAATTTAGATTGTATGGGGTGTCATATTGAGTTCTAGATTCTCATGGTTAAAAATTAGAGTTAATAATCACTCTTTACACATGTGATAATCCTCCATAACATTGATATTAAAAAACTTAATAATTTCCACAAAAAACAAAACCTATACTAATGGTCATTTACTTAACAATTCATGCAAAGAAATAACGAATTTCTGGTTGTCAAAAATCACAATGGAGAAGCATTCTTAACAAAATTATTATCTTTTTGTTGGTACAAATTCATGAACAGATGGAGAGGGTGCAGAAGTTAGACGAAAATAGTATATTATTGCAAGTTGTTCCAAAAATTCTACCTTCACCTCTTCCAAATTTTGTTGTGTTGTATGCATTGCCTCCCAAAGTGAACGCGTAACCATGTCTTTAGTACAATAGATGACCTGCAATGCAATATGTTACATTTTCCTTTTTTCCGTCAATTTATTTTGGATATCTATGAAAATTACAATACATTGAGTTTCAGTCACAAATGCATAAAATATAGAATATGAGCATGAAAGAAAAGAAATAAGATGTTACCTTCAGGAATTCACCCTCTAACTCTTTCAAAAACTGTTGAATCTGCATAAGGTCAAATACACTACTATTGAAGGACACATTTGGAAAGATATCAAATAATACAGGAGCAAGATAATTGAATGCTAATACATCTAGGGCAAACTATCACTAGATAATAATTGTAAACTGCTATTATAAGGTAGCGTTCATCCAGCAATTGTAACACTTTACATTCAGAATTTTTTTAGTTGCAAAAATATCATTAAGAGTTGCTCTATCAATCATTGGCTTAGAAATTCATGCACACTAAGCAACCTCGTAATACAATGAGAGACGAGAAATCGAGCAAAATACACAGCAGAAGGCATTTCTAAATGCATTAATTAAGGTAAAATCTTTCAAGACTTGACAAACAATATGAAACTACCATAACATTTTTTTATGATGTTTATCATATCTTATTGCATTGATCATAGTAATATCACCTTCAAATGTTCATCTGCTTCGAATCCTAACAACAATAAGGCCTGCAAAATAAAGAAATCTCCGTGTTTAGCTACATATGAAGTCAGTTCTACGACAGTACTATGTTTTGGTCCTAAGATTGATCGAACATTCATTCATAAAAAGCAACTCAAATTGGACTTTCAAAGATAAATGCATATAAAGTGAGGACACAATATCCCCCATAAGAGAACTCGAGATTTTGAGGGAACCAGTCAACAAAAGTTGATGTATTTGGTGTAAAATTTAGACCAGATACATTAACTTTTGTTGAATCATTAGCTCATTCATGACAGAGAAACATGTTATTAAAAACTGAGTAAAAACTAACCGTGACTTACAGGTGGACCATATCTAGGATCCTCAGTATTAATAGGAACAAATTTTGAGTCTTCAACCAACTCATTAGGAAGTCCTGCATCATTAAAAAAAAAAAATCGAGCGCCAGCTTTCAAGGAATGAGAGTAAGCGCTTATATGGTGCTTATGTATAAGCTATTTCTATAACAAATCAAACTAAAGAAACAAGGCCCTTTTTGGATAAATAGCTTATTTAAGTGTTTATAACATAGCCACTTATCATATAAGTGCTTATGTATAAGTTATGGGCCCGTTTGAATTGACTTATTTTTGAGCTTATGAAAAATAGCTTATGCAAATAAATAATCTTTTATGTTAATTAATAAGTTCTCACTAATGAAAATTGTATATTCATAAACTCTTTTTTCATAAACTACTTTGACAAGTGTATAATAATATATAAAAACTTATTTATTTGCATAAGCATCAAACAATATTCATATAAGCTAAGCCTATTTTCATAAGCTATTTTGGAGTGCTTATGAAGCTGAAAACAGCTTATGGACATATCATAAGTTGTTTCCATAATTTCTATAAGCTCTCACACACAATCTCACAAGTGCTTATGTTAAGATCAAATAAGGAGACCCCAATTTGAATGAGGATAGTCTTAAAATGCAAAGAAGCTCAAAATATAATAACTAACCTTCAGAGGATACTCTTTGAATCCAGTTGAGGTTATTTTTTGAGTTGAAGGATGAACAAGAAGATGGCATTGAAAGATGGGAAAGTGAGTAATATGATGAAGGAGGCATTCTCAAGAAGCTGCAATTCATAGAAATTCCAACGGTTAACGATATCATTTTGCTTCTGCAACTTTCCTCTATTCTTTTATCCGTTTTCTTCTACACATATCATACACTTATAACTATTGTGTTTTTTTTTCTATCCACTTATTATGATCTAATAACAACAATGTTTAATATTTAACCAACAATCAATTAATCCAAATGGTAAGGATCTTAGTTTTCGTGGCCACGAGTTCGATTTCTGGCTTATGCATTTGGAAAAAAATCGGTTGGAAGAGGAGAATCTATTGCTAACAGCGGTACCAATATCATGGTAACGCAAAAAAAGATTGGAATAGTATAATTATAAGATTATTTTTTATATATAAATCGAGTATTATAGATTACATTAAAAAAATAAATAAATATATGTTGAAAGTTTAAGAATGAATCATCAACCAAGTGACCTCTCGGAAAATAGACAAAGTTTAATTTCTATTTTAAGTGAAAAACGGGTTTAATTTGTAATGGAAAAAGGGGCTTAATTTATTATAATGAAACATTTGGTACCTTTTGTTTAATTCCAACTTTTTTTTTCTTTTCATAAGTTCTCTCTTCACTAAAATAATTCTAATCGAAGCATGTCACCAAAGCTGTATTAAACACCTTGAAAGCTTTGTTCTAATTTTATATATTAAGTCCCTAATAGAAAGATAATGTTGTTGGCCCCCTACTTATTTCAAAATATATTACTATATTTGTACTAAATAAAGCACAAAAAACTCAATTTAATCTTAAAAATTAAAACATAATAAAAAGTGCAAAATTGGACCCTTCATATCATAATTTCAGAATATTATATTTTTATGGGTCATGTATTGTTGATCTGCTGGCACAAACTAAACGTGAATACCTCTTTTCTATCGGAATTCAAACTTTGGTTTGCCACATTGTTAAAATCTAATCCATTTCACTAGATTCAACCCAACGGATTTTATAAAGACAAATGATTGTGAAACATATGTAAAACATTGTCAACTCCTTATATAGTCAACATATGTAAACATTAGATTGAAGTTTGGTGAGTAAGCATCTTACACCTCGGATTTTACCAAATTAGTATATATTCAGACATAAAATTATATGTAAATCATTCTTTTCTTGCATAACCTTGATCCTGTCATTTCAGATAGTATGAATTTGTTTAGTAGAACAAAACATCCCACTCGTTTAAGTTCTTTTTTCATTGCATAAGATTTTCTTGTGAATTAATTCATTGCATCAAAGTTGTTGAAGACTAATTGCAACAGATTACAACTCTGCAACCAATACTTGCTCATCAGCTCCAGATATGGAAAGGGTTCCCTGAGTCCATTTCTTCAGCATTTCTAGCGAGGCTTTGGGTTGATCCATTGGTACCATGTGACCCGCATCATGAACCTGTTTTTTGTTATACAAATACCAAACTGAGTCAGAATTTTCGCATAGCTTGTAGTAAATGAATTATAGAAACAGTCTAGATTACATTTAAATGACAATAACTTCTCGATCAAAATAAGTTCATATCATTCCTGACTTAGAACGAAGTTCTTATAATCACCAGTGGTTATAAACTAGTTAAACATAAGAGTTTCTGAAAAAATCAAGATGCAGAAATTATTTTTAACTTATATTCCAATGCCATTATTTGAATTACAAGATTCTTTTGATATTTTACTCTCCACAAGTACTTGATGAAAAGTTTATCCAAACTGGCTCTATATATAGTTCTTGATGATATTATATTATGTATAGTTACACAGCAATGACAGATTTCTATTTGATATTGGAAGACAATCATACATATGTATACGGTGCATTCATTCGATCGAGATTAGAGTATGTAATGTTTTCATATTACAGCATGGATAGGGTGGGAGAGCCAGAGAAGGATACCTTTAGGAAACTTAAAGGTCCATTGTTCTTCAATACTCCAGCTTCTGAGTCATCAACTATGAATGGAACTTCAGGTGAGGCGACAAATTCTTTCTGGCCAGACCATTCCATGGCATGAACCCATCTTGAATTACCTATTCATTGAATTTATACATCCGGGGAAAATTCATCAATACACACCTTAAAGGTCCTAAGTAAGACATCTTAAAATACTTCAAAACAGATATTAAACATGGCCACATACCAAGCCAGTTGCAGATGAGATCATATTCCCCAGCATAAACAAGCAAACTGATACCATCCTCAAGGAGGGCAGGAATACCAACTTCAAGATTCCTCATCCAATCCACCAGCATAGCCTGATAAACTGTAGAACTACATGACACAAACTCAATATCCCCAACCCCTAGTGCCTTCCGAACAGATCCTTGGTTCAGGAACTTCTCCATGTTTGAAAAATCATAGCAAAGACTCCCGTCACACTTTTTCCGGATGTCGTAGTACTGCAGCACATGTTAATAATTGCTGGTCAAAATTTTAAATATGACTACCACATCATGTTCTTTTTTTTTTTTTTTTTTGACAAACAAAAGCTTATATCATTTCATTAATCAACAATGTCGAAATACAATTTGGTACGGATTCAAAAGTACAGCGACTAGACCAAGAAATGGCCGCCCTAGCAAGAGTGTGAACTACCATATTCGCTTGCCGCTTAATAAACTTAACCACGAAGTTTGGATTACAAGATAAAACATTATTAATTTGAGATATAAGAAAACTAAACTCGGAATTACCACCTCTCAAATGGTTAATTGCATCTATAACACGTTTAGAATCCGACTCAATAATAACATGAGTGATGCCTTGTTGTTCCATTGCTTGCAAAGCTTTAAGTAAGGCAATTGATTAAAATCTCCATAAATGTTCTTTTAAGACTTTACAATCTCCATAAATGTCAAGGCAAATGGCAAATTAAAATATTAAGAAGCGGCATAACAAGCTTTCTTGACATTTGCTACAAAAAGTTATCATTTAAAATATCCCCCACTAAGAAAGTGTCAAAGGAAAAGTAAAGTCACTGTTTCATATTGCGGGACAATGTTTCACATGTTAAACATAACCTGATAAACTGGTTAGTACTACCTAATATGGTGTGCCGGTGATGATATTTTCCAAATGAAATTATTCTGGGAAGCAAAGCAAAAAGGGACAGATAACAACAATTTGTTCTGGACAATTAAAATCCCTTCTTCAATTCTCACTTAACAAAAAAAGGAACTTTTTAAGAAGAGTGACTCTTTAACATGGTATCCGAATTTCTATGAAGTCGGCAAATAAGTCTGTAATTAGACCATGCTTCAGCTTGTGTCATAATTAATTATTAGCTATTGATAGCTTGCATCTATCAACTTAAGCTTTGAGGTTCATAGGCACACTGTAAACTTAGCAACATAAAGTACAACAACATATAAACCATACAGAATATGAGGCAACTAAGTTACTCACATTGATATCACCAGCATGTGACATAATGGAATTGAAAATAGTATTACAAACGAAATATGAAGCTGTGCATGCGATTTTTCCATCTGTGCCTGAAAGGAATAAAACAAGTATTAAGTAGAAACATAACAAAAGCTAGTTAGTTTACTATGAGAGTGAGGCAGAGACTTTTGGTCCTTCAAACTTGGATTTGCATGAATAATCAGGATCGTAAAAATTACTATTAGGTGACATGATAACTGAAAATAGAAAACATCCATCAAACTATAATACGGTCACAAGTAAAATTTCAAATAGTTTACAATATAAGCATAGCAATATGCATTTAATATTAAGATAAATGTGTATTTATATGATAAGACACATCAGTAAATAATATACAGGTAATATATGCAGTTTAAATAACAGTGGTAAGTTTTACATCACAAAAAATAGCAAGCCTGAGCATGAATCGAACCCAATGATTGATCCATTTAAGAAACAAGAGTTCATATTCAGATTTAAAATTGGATATTTGGAACCGTGTGGGAAGTGGAGCTTAACATTCATTTAAAAAAGAAAGAAATAAATAGTACTAGAACAACGCTTGACTTTGTTCAAATCAATAAAAACCTTAGTTTCAAACATACAAACATGGGAAGAAACATTACATACTTACATTCATTCAAAGGATAAATGAAACAACATAATGTGTAAATTACCACATAGTTTGATTGCCAATTCGCAGGCTGGAACCATCACTTTGTTGATGCGATCATAGTCAGCCTGTTCAATTATGCCCATGTCAAGTGCATAATCTGCGTAAGCTTTATACTGAATTGCAGGATCAGTGAGCCCATTGCCAATGGCAAATCCCTGTTCAACCATTTCAAAAAAGCTAAGTAAAACTTCATACCCTTCAATATGTCTCAAATAGAATGGTTCACTGCGCAACAGACCTTCAAATTTATATGAATTCCTTCTTTAGCTTTGTTTCCCTTATGGACACGAGCAGCAAATGCCGGAATATAATGCCCAGCATATGATTCGCCCGTAATAAAAAAGTCATTTTTAGCATACTCAGGATGTTCAGCAAAGAAAGCCTGTAGAGAAAAGAGAAAACATGATAGCTCAAGATATCACAGGTGTTCTTATCCAATATAGTAACAACTGAGAAACATTTTGTTTTGTTTCTCAAAGACCTGCGGCCAAGAAATATTAGGAAAGGAAAACAAGTTTGCAAATACAACTTCTGTTCTAGAAACAATAAATATAAGACAAGTTTATCACATTAAGGGTCTATTTGGATTTTGGATTGACTTATATTTGACCTTATAGACTAGAATAAGCAGTTCAGAGATTGTTTGGGTTTGGAACTTATGGAAACAACATATGACAAGTTCATAACTCATAAGTTATTTTCAGCTTATTTCCATAAGCTCTATAGGATAGATTATGAAAACAATTTATAGCTTATATTAAATAGTTTGACTTGATTTTATCTTTTGTTATAACAGCTTATACACAAGTGCTTATGCCAAAAGTGTTTAATTAAGTTGTTTATCCAAAAAGGCTCAAAGAAACACTGCACTGATGTTGCATAATAAACAATAACATTTGGAGAAAACACAAGTACCTGTAAAAAGTCATACAGGTCATTGCTGACACCGTCTTCATCGTGACGAATATCACGGTTATCAGTGGAGTAACTAAAGCCAGTTCCAGTTGGTTGGTCAACATAAAGGAGGTTAGACACCTACAAGGTTACCAATCAATTTGTTATGTCCAATAAATATTGATCACAAGAAAACAAGAGAATAGGAAAAACATTTAAATTGAATGACAAGAGAACAAACAAATGACATGTGGATATATATTAATATACCTTGTCCCAACCATATTCATTCCATACAAGGGACAAATTGTTAGCAATTTTGAAAGGACCATTTTCATAAAACACGGCCAATTCACTGCTACAACCAGGTCCCCCTGTTAACCATATCACTACAGGATCCTTCTTGTTGTTCCGGGATTCAAAGAAAAGGTAGAACATCCTGCACCATTCAACAAGTACTCAGACATAAACAACAAAAACCATTGTTGTAAATCACATGTCGCGGAAAATAGCATTTTATTAAAATTCAGCTATGCTACTACTGCACTATGGCGCCACAATAGTGTCTATTTGAAAACAATTTGTACTAAATAGTGGATTGCAGAACAATAGCAATTTGTTCAAATTATGTGCATTGCATAACAATTAAACATTCTATTAGATACACACACATTCTCTTTGTCCTGCAACATTCATATTCCACAAAAAGATACAAAATTAAATTATTAAATTCAATGAAGACAAATCTCAGGGCCAAATTACAAAAAAAGCAGTAGGTATTCACTCAAATTGACAGAGTGAAAATAAAGTAATACCCCGTCTCAAAATATAAGACCTCTTGAATTTTTTCCTTCGCCCTTTTTTACAAGACCCTCTTTGAATTTTAAACTGCATTAATTATTTTTTACAAATATACCCCTAATTAAGTTTTACATTTTTTCAAAAAGGGCAAAACTTATATACTTTTCTTTAGGTGCAGTTTTTCCTGTGCCTCTCACGAAAAGTTAGTTCTTTACATTTTTTAATTTAAAAAAATAAAAGGAAACTGTTTTTGTACATAAGTTATACATATCAATTTTCAAAAAATTTAACATCACAATCAACTTTTTTTTTCCCTAATCTACACAGAGAGGTTTTATTTTTTTATTAACGGCCAAAATCAGTAATTAGTTGTTAATGTTAATATTTTCTCATTCACTAACAAATTTAAGATCACAATCAACTTTCTTGTTTCCGGTAACTAATATATATTTGCCATAAATTGTACCCAAAAAAATAAAAATAAAATATATATATATATTTGCCATAACTGATTCATTAAGCGAGTTCTTATATTTGGCGACGGATGTAATAATATTTTGTATAATTAATAATTAATAAAATAGTAGCAAAAATAATTATTAAATTAAAAAAAAATTGAAAAAGAGAAAACATGCAACATTACTCACTTTGCAGCATGAGAGTGTTGAATCGGGTAATAGCCAGCACGATGAGCTAAATCATCGATGGAAATTCCTTCACCTTCGCCGGAGAAGTTTGGGAATCTGAGCGGTTTCTCGACGATCTTCTTATTGTTATCGTCGGGTCCAACATTGGGATCGGAAATGATGTTGATATCGTGAGGAGGGAAGAGGTTGAAGCTCTTAATAAGTTTCTTCGCCACGTCATTGTTGAAGGTAGTGGCGGAGGATGGTGGTGGAGAGTGCAGGAAGAGCACAACCGCAAACAGAAGGGAGCACCAAAACGACGTCGTCATGATTGTGAAATGCGCCATTTTCTTTCAGTGTTGGTTTGCGTGTAAATGAGAGAGTGGGGAGAAAGGTGGTTACGTTAGTGTTATTGTTTGCTTAAGATCCAAGTTTTGGACGACACGTGGCACTTACTAGGAGGATCATTGACTGTTACTCTGTTAGTTCAGAATGTTCATAATCTCTAGAGAGAAAATGGAGAATCCCAACTCCTGCGGGGCTTAAAAGTAATTTAACTTAACACATTTGCGATTTAGATTTACTTTATATGTAAAAAAATTTGACATTTTAAATTCATTGAAAAAATAATGTATCTAGTCAATAATATAGACTAGATACATTACTCTTTCAATGAATTTAGAAAGTTAAATTTATAAATTTTACTTATACATAGTTGTTTATAGAGTTATTATAAAAAAAACCGAAGTAATAACTCGATAAACAGCTATGTATGTTCCTCGTCTCATAAGTTATAAGAATATTGCATGTAATATATTGATGTTCAAATTTTGATGCATTTATTTATTTATTGACAAAATGATACATATATTTATTCACCAAAAAATTTAAATTTTAGTCATTAGGATCGTCTAAGTAAATTTACAAAAAAGTTCTTTCTTTAAAAAAAATGTTTAAATGCATTTAAGTCATACACTTTTCTAATTTTACCTCTATCTTTTGACTTGGAAACCATTAAAAACATGGGAATGTGAAAAAAGTTGGGATATATTTGGAAAAGTGACATTTATTGTAATGATTGGAGGTTATTTTTGCTTATATTTGAGATTTTCAATTTATTTTTTTGTTGCTTATATATTTGAGAAATAATAATAAAGGTGTGTTTTGTGTTATTTTGCTGAAAGACTTAAGTTTTAAATAAATCACTCCTTTTATAAAGTTGATAACTAAAGAATAATTGAAGGAAAATGAGACAACGAGCTGATCACTTGGTTGAGGATTCACTCTTCATTCTCGAGATACTCGGTTTAAGACCCAGCACCGAAAGAGATAACACTTTTTTTTGCTAGAATGATGGGTTGCCTCCCATTAAGTGGGTGTTTAACGTCCCGAGTCTGACGAGAGAGATAACACTTTGAAAGAGTAAATAGATATCGAACTTCATGAAGAAAGAAAAAAAAGTTCTTATTTCTTAATTTCACTTGTTCATTTTCTCGTACTATATGATCTTGAGATATCACTCCTATATTTTTACGAAACTATGGCTATGGTTACATCATGCATAGTAATCACACTTATATTTTAAGAGTTTGGTTTTGTAACTTAATTTTAGTCACTGAAATGATTATTTTTGAAAAGTTCTTGAAATACATCTATTTATTTAATATATACACTTAATTTTGGTGTCACTTGTCCATGAAATGCCAACTGATTATAAACATCAACAAACATAGTTCAAATCCCTCATAGATAAATATAAAATGATTGCTTCAAAAAAAATATATAAAATGATTATTTATGCCACTTAAATTAATAATGATTTTTCATTTAAATTTTCTTTTGGTGATTAATCAGTAAACAGCAATGAAATAAATAGATACAATTTTTTTCACTTAACTTACAACTAGATAAATGGTGGAAAAATAAATGACTCAAATTTTTTAATGAACAAACTAGGTAAAGAAACAAACTAAAAGCCTCTAGGGAACTAGACTCAAGAAGAGTCTCCTAATGTAAGAGGCACAGAAAGAAAATCAGGAATACAATAAAAAATATTAACCCTGAAGAATATGATTCCATCAAATCATGCTGTGTTAAGAGGTTAATCACTTAATTGAGGTCATTGCAGGTTAAAGGCTTTACATAGTTCTTGTTTCAGTTACTGTTATACTTGATGCTTCAACGATTTAGTCGAATGTGCCTTCTTCATCAAGCCAAATATCAACTAAGAAATCTACCATCTCCTACATGAATCACAAATCCATAAGAAATTTGAATTAACCCTTTGAATATCTGGTAAAGCTACAATACCATATTCAATGACTTATACTTTGTTTGGATATACAGCTTAATTACGTGTTTTTCTTATAAGGTTCATGTATAAGCTATTTCTGGAACAAATAAAAGAAAAATGTTTTCATATAAGCTATAAGTTGTTTTCAAAAGCTATCCTGATAAGCTTGTGGAAATAAGCTAAAAACAGCGTATGGATTTGTCATACGTTGTTTTCATCAAAAGCTCTCCCAAACAGTTTCGCAAGTTCTTATGCCAAAATAGATAAGCTCAAATATGTCTCTAAAATAGTACAGTGACTATACAAACATCTACTCTTAATCTTCAATTTCAAAGTTTGTTCATCTATCCCATTATGTTTACATTTTACGCATATTCTTTTAGGTAAGGGTATTGGAATCTTACAGGTAATGGAATTCGCTCAGCAAAAGGTTCGTTCGTAGAAAGCAGATCTTCATATGATGTTGACCAGCTGAAATAAAAAATGAAAATAAAAATGTCAGTTGCGTCGTAAGAAGCTATGCCAAATAAATGCATAAAACTAGTGAAAGCACATATTGCTAGTGAAATTGTATTAATATCACTTCATAGGAAACCGAACAAAAGTACAGACAGAGGTGAGACATAAGAAAGTTTTCAAATAAAGCTTTTACCATCCAAATTTTTTGCTTTGCATGTATATACAAATTACAATCAATGTGGCAACAAGAAACATGCATGCAAAAAATTAATAGCCAGCTTTCACCTTGGTCGTACTAAGGATCGAGATCCTCTTTTCTTTTTTAAACAAACATTGGAAGTGCAAAGACATCATTATGAAAAACTGGCATCCCAACTACGTTGGCACCCCAGCATTTCTACAATATCATTTGCAGCACCCCAATAAATATATGAGAACCTCTTTCCTGAGTTGCACCAGAATTAAAGATGCAAGTGGATATGATTGATCAGAATGGACCAAGAAAAGAAAAAATCGCAAAGAGTTTCAGTTCAGTCCAAAGTAAAGAGGGATTAAGGGACCACATTGAGGGAGTAAATTGAGAAAATGTGAAACTAGAGGAGGGTAAACGGTAATTTACCCTAAAATATATAAATATGTATGATTAGAGTGTGTAGTGTTTTAGCAAAACCGGATAAAGCGAACATGATTAGATGAGTGGTGAGTTAATGCCAGTAGTCAACAAAGTAAAATCTTATACATGAATGCAGAAACTTTATTTAGGTGCTGTAAAAGTGTAAATTTATGTAAGAAACTGCCAAAATAAGAAAGATAAAACCCCTTCTAAACCTATATCTCATTTTTAAAATGGTTTCTCCCTTATAAAAACAGATGATATAAAGTCATTGGGCTCAAGTGATTAATGAGCTCAAGTTAAGAACTAATTGTTTAGAAGAACCCGAGTTTTAATCTGGCTTAAACAGCCTTTGGCCAAACTTTACTTACCTCTCGGCCGAACTTCGGGTTACCAGGGATCCCTTCCCTTGGAAACTGGAGGGTAAAAAAAAGATGATATAAACCCTTCTTAACCTTTCAGCATGACTGTTAACAATTATTGAAACTGCTTAAACAGTCTTTGACCAAACTTTACTTACCTCTCAGCCGAACTTCGGGTTACCAGGGACATCTTCCCCTGGGAACTAGAGGGTAAAAAAAAGATGATATAAACGCTTCTAAACCTTTCATCATGACTGTTAACAATTATTGAAACCGCTGTAAATGAAGAGAAAGGGAGCTGGATTGAGGTATACCTAATAATTGGATCCTTAGGTGTTCTTGGTGATTGTTGAGACTTATCGCCAACCCACTTTTTTCTATTCTCATGCCAAGCATTTGCAGCTGCATAATATATCCGCCAATATTAGCTTTTAAACAACATAATGCAAAAATTTAAACCGAATAACATACAAAAATTAAGACTAACCATGATTGACAAACATAGAAGTTTGCTTCAAATTTTGCTTCCCATTGGAATGAAAACATCTATAGGTGTTTTCACTTGATCTTTTTACTTCATCTGCAGATTTAGAATGCTTCAAAGTTTGTTTCCCATTGGAATTCGTACTTTCTTTACAGACCTCCATCGCATCCAACAATAATTCTACAATGAATACTAATAATTATTTCCTTCTAAAGATTAGAAGTACCTCTCCAAGCTTCCTAACCGTTATTGCCAATCGAATGTCACAGCTCGTCAATCGCTGATGCTGCATAATGAGAAGACAGCTTCGATAAGAAAAACTACACTATTTCATACAATTAAGTGATTAACAGAAACCTTAATCAGAATTCATAGCCATTCCACAACTTCCCTTAGCCTAGTACTACAGAAAAACTAAACATGAAATATGAAAATTTAAATTACATTACATAAGTTAAAAATTAAGTCAACAAACCAACATTAAAACCACTACTTATCAAATACTAGAATTTCATTAGTTAGTTAAAATCAACTAACTTTCTTTCCAGATCTGCAATAAAATACTAAAACACAATAGAAGAACACACATATGTATTAATTTTAGATCTAAATCCTACCTAACTTTTTTTTTGACAAAAAATCCTACCTAACTTGAAAGAATAAAAAATTGCATTAATATAAACAAAAGTGCAAATAAAATTTATAGACCAATCAAGGACCCACATTGAGGATTAGTGATAAAATTCAAGCCTTGTGTCGGTTACAAATGTATAATACTAATCAAAATCACATTTAGTAGAAATCAATGAATACTAGCATGCACACAAGGAACATCAATTATAGAGAAACAAGAATCAAAATTTAGACAAAAGAAAAGACATAAACTTTTTACTACAGTGAGTAATGCATTCAACAAAACAAGTACAAAAATAAAAACCCAATTGAGATCTGAATCAAAATCAAGAAACCAAACAAACAAAACATGATCAAAACAACAACAATAAATTTAAGATTTTTCAATCATGTCTTCATCAAAAAAAAAAAAAAAAAGAGCAATACCCTTACAGTGATGGATGACCAAAGAGATGAATTGAAGAAGAAACGGATGCAAGAAACGATTTTGACAAATGGGTTTGTGTCCTAACAAGCATTCAACTGTAAGAATTAACAAAAGGTACAATCTTTTGTTATTTTTTTCACTTATTTGTGTTTTTTATTTATTGGGTTTTGTGTCTGTGACTCTGTGGGCTAAGGAGTACACAAGTTGTCTGTAAAAAAAAAAGTGCTTTTTTGAATATTCGATTTTGTGGATTTTGGATAATAGAGAGAGTTGTTGGACGGTAGTAGTTAGTTGTTGTAACTTTGTAGAAACGTGTAAGAATGGAAATAAGACTACTTTACCCTTATTAGTCATAGTAAAGTGGATAAGGATAAAAAAGATGCTTGAGGGGCTTTTAAGTCATTTTGTGTTGTATAATTAGGACCACATGATTGAAAATGTTGTTTGTTTCCTTTCACCACCGCTGGCTGGCGTGGTGGCCAAGAATGAATTTGGTTTGCGGTTTGCATCACAGTGGGACTGAGATTTGGGACTTGATTACGTGGCCTAGTAAGAATTTTTTTATTTCTAATCAAGATAATTTATGGTAAGTTAATGATATTTTTTATTTTTATAATTGAGATAATTATTTAATTGATACTGATTTTATTAAAATAAAGAAAAAATAAAATATATTTCTTCTGGTTTCATTTCTAAGCAATTTTTCATTTTGTAGATTCATTCAATAACTGATGAATTTAGTCAATATTATAGACTATGTACATATCTTATTGAATGAATCTAAAAAGTGGAAATTTGCTTACATATGAGATCAGAGAAATAATTTATAATCTTGTATTGAATTAATATGAATCATTTCACAATTTTAGCTCTAAAACTGATGAGAATCATAAATTTTTTATTTTGTTGATTTGGCCATAAATTTTGCCTCAATCGAAAAAATGTCAAAATTGTTAGGTCATAAGTCATTATTGAAATTCAAACTTTAATTCTCAATTTAGGTTTGTAAATTTTCAATAGCTTATTATTTCATTTATTCAAAAAAATATTGTCAACCATTGATTAAATTTCTAAGAAATTTAAATACAACTAGTTTTTTTTTCTCTCGGTTAAATACTTTAATTTTGAAATGTATCAAATCAATATTATTGTAATTTCAATTTAAATATCAAGATACTTTTGCTTAAGAGAATTAGTTTTGCCGACAAAAAAAAATTAGCGGGGTAGGTTGTTATTCATTTACCTTTTATTCAAGTATAATTATTTTTAAAAAACAGATTTTTAAATTCATTAATTATTTAATAAAAAATAAATAGTCAAAATAAAAATGTCAAATCAAAATAATTCTCCTAAAAAAATCAAACCAAATCAAAATAATTGATTTGATGGTCAGACGTCATTCCATAAAAAACACAAATAGAAATTAATTTATATGCACCATTAACACGTGCATTTTTTTAATGGTATATTCTATGAAACACAAACACGGCTACACCGATATATTGATACCGATTATAATTTAGAAAAATGATATAATTCAATATAATCATAAGTGTTGGTGTCTAACACAGATACACCTAATTCTAAAAGTGTCCATATTTCATAATACATTACACAAATATATTATACACTTCCGGTAATCCATAATTTTTTTTGATACAAATACAAAATTTATTTTCATACTATATTTTTATATTAAATTATTTTATAAAATTTTTAAAAATAATTCTAAAACGGAAATATTTTAAACACTAAGATCAAATTGCATTCTCATACATGTGCATAGTAAGTCTTACATAGACACAGCACTAAGTAAAATATATTTGACACACATTCACAAATGAAAGAAATAAAATTAAATAATTTAGCCACAACGCTTAATATTAATTAATCATTTTATTTTTTAATTATCTAAATTTATGTTTATCCAACATGTGTGATTAAGTGTTGCGTCTAGCCAAATATTTATCCATGTGTATTATATTATTTATATTTATTTGTATCTACTATCACTTAATTTTTTAACTATCTCATTTTATGTTATTTGACAAAAAAATATTGATTTAACTTTATAGTGTAAAATTTAAATTTAAAAATATATTCACAAATTTCTATCTGATTAGTCATTTTGATCTTCAATTTTGATCTTAAATTTAAAAATAGATTCAACCAGTTTAATCTATACAATTGCTATTTAAAATTAGAGTTTAAATAACACACATTGTCGGTATAAATTAATTTTATACTGAGAGCATTTCTAATAAGGATATCTAAGAGAGTTTCATAGATTAATGATCCGTACCTTATTGGTATCTTATTTAAGGTATCGTATCATCAATTTAATGTCACTTTTTAAAAAAATAAATAAATGACAATGACATTGAATAGCTTATATAAATATATATATATATATATATATAGGGGAGGGATCAGATTACACCGGTGTAACATTTGAGTAATGTTACACCGCTCAATAATGCTTTAACGAATTCAAATTTTACAAAATTCACCGTTTGATTTAAAGTTTATATCGTGTAGATCATCTATGTTGAATTTTACAAAAATCTAAAATCGTTTGACATATTTTTGAGACACATAAAGATTAACAGTATTCAATAAAAACGCATAAACCGTTAATTTTGATGTGTCTCAAAAACATGTTAAATGATTTTAGATTTTTATAAAACCCAACATAGATGATGTATACGATATAAACTTTCAATATAAATATATATATAGGGGAGGGATCAAATTACACCGGTGTAACACTTGAGTAATGTTACACCGCTCAATAACGCTTTAACGAATTCAAATTTTACAAAATCCACCGTTGGATTGGAAGATTATATCATATAGATCATTTATGTTGAGTTTTATAAAAATCTAAAATCGTTTGACATGCTTTTGAAACACATAAAGATTAACGGTATTCAATAAAAACGCATAAACCGTTAATCTTTATGTGTTTCAATAACATATCAAACGATTTTAGATTTTTATAAAACTCAACATAAATGATCTATATGATATAATCTTCCAATCCAACGGTGGATTTTGTAAAATTTGAATTCGTTAAAGCGTTATTGAGCGGTGTAACATTACTCAAGTGTTACACCGGTGTAATTTGATCCCTCCCCATATATATATGAGTCAGGATCCGTTGACACCAACAAGTTTGACACCAAATGTTACACCTCTCAATAATGTTTTAACCGATATAAATTTTATAAAATTCACCGTTGGATTGAAAGTTTATATCATATAGATCATTTATGTAAAGTTTAAAGAAAATCCAAAATCATTTGATATGCTATTAAGACACATAAAGATTAACGACATTTAAAAAATGACGCAAACTGTTAACTTTGATGTATCTCAATAACATATCAAATGGTTTTGGATTTTTTTGAAAATTTACATAAATAATCTATATAATATAAACTTTCAATCCAACGGTGGATTTTATAAAATTTATATCGGTTAAAACGTTATTGAGAGGTGTAACATTTGGTGTCAAACTAATTGGTGTCAACGGATCCTGACTCTCTCTCTCTCTCTATATATATATATATATATATATATATTTAACATTTGAGTAATGTTATACCGCTCAATAACGCTTTAACGAATTCAAATTTTACAAAATTCACCGTTGGATTGGAAGATTATATCATATAGATAATCCATGTTAAATTTAATAAAAATCTAAAATCCCTTGATATGTTATTGAGACTCGTCAAAATTAACGATATTTAATAAAAACGCATAAACCGTTAATCTTTCAATTTTCAATTTTTTCAATTTTTCATTAATTTTTCAATTTTTTTGAATGAAGATCCCTTTTAGGTTATTAGAATCATGATAGGTCTGAATAAAGATCTTTAATAAATCATGATCATGATAATTTGTTTCCCTAAAATAAATTATGATAATTTAGTTCTTATTTTAAATTAAAAAACGTGTAACTAAAAGAATCTTCAATGAAGATATATAAGGAAAGTTTTTTAGATTATCCCCAAGAGATATTGTGGAAGAGATATTGCGGAAGATTTAAAATTCTTGAGTTGGAAGTGGAGCATTGGCCGTCTAAAGATTATCCCGTGTATGTACTATGAGTGGATTTGGAACCCCGGAGATTGTCTCCTTCGGGTTTCTTAGGGGTTAGTTTTGTTGGTTTGTTTTTGTTCCTTAGTTGGTGTTGTTTTTGTTTCGATGTTTTGGCCGCTTGGGAGGTTGTTCCCGTGGTCCTTTTGTTCCCCTTGTATTCTTGCTCTTGCTCTCCTTTTCTTCTTGAAAAGGTGGTAGCTTTAATAATATTTTGCCGATTCAAATAAAAAATGAAAGTTTTTTAGACTAATAGTATCGTAATTAGAGATACTCTAATATATCTCTTATTATAAAAGTTTATTACGCTTTTGCAAATTTTTAAATCTAATTTTTTCTCTCTCACTTTCCCTCTCATTTTAACCCTGATTTAATTCAAATAAAAGGTTAAAAGATATATCTTAGCAAGAATTGAACTCATATCCCCTAAGAACTATATGTAGTGCATTTGCCACTAAACTACATAAACTAATTTGATATAATTTGGCAACCAACATTTAATAAATATAAAATCAATGTCTAATTTTATTGAAATAGAAATCAATCTCACTTCCCCCACAACTACGATTGGAAGGGGCTAGAACCATTTGATGTCAGAACTGACCCCCGAACCAGATTCAACTGGTGGTGAAAACCCAAAAAAAAATAAAAATCAACCCCACTTTTTTTTTATATATAATACACATTCTATTTAATTTTTTTTACACAACTCCAATTTTTTATGTAACCTTATTTTTTGCATTTCAATTAATGTTTGATTACCAAAACAAATTAAAAAATTGATGTGTAATGGCTAAGAAATTAGCTGGATGTCCTTAATTATATAAGCTTATTATATTAGCAAATCTAAACCTAATTACTTAATCTAATTTTTCCCTCTTTTTTGAGCTGTACACATATTTTAAATTTTGCTATCAATTAACCTTAATCTATGTATATTAATTAATGTTTGGTTGATAAAATATATTTTATTTGCGCCTATAATAAATCAGCCCACATTCTTAATTTTACTATCAATTATCCTTAATCTATGTGTATCAATTAATGTTTGGTTGCTAAAAAAAATTTATTTGCGCTTATAATAAGCCAGTCCAACTTCTTAATTTATGCATGTCAATCAATCTTAATATATGCGTAGTGATTAATGGTTACCGGCTTAAAAAATTGATTTGCGTCTATAATAAGCATAATTTTTGCACCGCACATGTTGAAAAATTTTACATTAGAAAATTCTTAGTTAACTAATTCATCCATATTTTGAAAATTTTGTTTATATATATTCTGTCGATTAAAGGAAACTTTGTTTATTTATTTTTGGTTACATAGCAAAGGAAAAGGAAAAAGACAGGAAACTAAGCTCTAGGGAAAAGAACTCCTGTAGCATCGCTAAGGAGCAACATGAGAATGCCTTCCGGAGGAGTCATGAAGGTGACAAGGTCATCAGTCATAGTGGATCCGAGCTTTGCCATGAAGTCAGCGGCCTGATTGCCTTCCCGAAGAGTATGGTGAACTGAGAAATTGTTGGTAGCCAACATGTCCTTGATGTTTTGAATGAGAACAGCATAAATATGAAAACGCGGTGTGTGCTCTTGGATCAACTTAACTAACATGAGGGAATCCGAGTAACACCTCAAATTGTCCAGTCCCATCTCAATAGCCATCGTCAAACCATGGGAAATTGCTGTCAGTTCCGCCAATAGGATGTCTTCCGTGTGAGGGATTCTACCTGAGTAAGCCGCGAGAAAGAGACCACCATCGTTACGGAAGATACCGCCAAAGCCTGTGCGAATAGGTGTGCCATTACAGCTCCCGTCAACGTTAAGGATGTTACCCGTGAAGTTACTGCAATTCCATTTAACAACTCGACCAATGGGCATGGGAGAAGTCTCTGTGTGGAAGGCTGAAGTGATAGTGTCAGCCATGTTGCGGATGTTGGAGACAACATAATGGAGGGACCAATTTTCGCCGCCAAGGCACATCATGTTTCTGTGTCGCCAAGTCCACCATAGGGTAGCAATGAACAAAGCGGAGTGAAATGATTTAACGCCGTTGCGGATCCAGGTAATGGTGCAGGTGGCGGAGAAAAGCTCATGGTTAAAACCGACTTTAAACCAAATAGATTTGGAATAAGTGCAATCCCGGACACAATGGAGGAAAGATTCCACATGGGCATTACACCGGGGGCAGGTATCCGAGTTCACTAAATGGCGGTGGTGGAGTAAAGCCAAGGTAGGGGCAGCATCGTGACAGGCCAGCCATATAAGGAATTTGCATTTTTCAGGAGCTTCTAATTTCCAAATCCACGACCAAGAACCATGAGAGAGATCAGCAGCGGGTGTATTTGTGTGGGAGATGAGCCAATTGTATCCACTCTTGGTAGAATAGGCACCATTCTTATTGTGAGGCCAGATAAAAGCATCGTCAATGGAGGGATTAAAGGAGAGGTGGGTGTTGTTGATGAACTCTTCAATGTGTTGCGGGAGGGTTGTGTAAAGAATTCGAGAGTGTTGCCCATTGAAGGAGAGCACATCTTTAACTGAGAGTTGAGTATCATGGATGTCGATGTAGGGAACAGTGGTGCCAAGTAAACCATGAGGACTCCAGTTGCTATGCCAGAAGGATGAGGAGCCAGAACCTGCTCTCCAAGAATAGCCGGTCTTGAGGGCATTTTTAGCGCGGATAATTGAAGACCAGGAGGGGGAGTGATTGGGGAGAGCATTTGCATGTAATAAGGCAGGGCCACCTGTGTATTTGTTGGAAAAGAGGTGTACCCAAAGCTTGTCTGTAGATTGGACCAGGTCCCACACAAGTTTCCCAAGGAGAGATGTATTCGCTTCTCTTGCGGATCTAATACCCAGACCACCGTGCTGCTTTGGTTTAGCAATTTTTTTCCAATTAACCAGATGAAGACCTATAGTGTTAGTACCTCTCCAAATGAAGTTACGTGTTGTTCGGTCTATGTCATCACAAATATTTTGGGGGAGCCAGTTGATCTGCATATAATAAGTTGGTAAAGAGGATAGAATGGATGAAGGAAGAGCCAATCTACCTGTTTTATTTAGCAGTCTATTCTTCCAGGAAGCGAGTCTTGACTGCATTTTTTCAATAATAAAATAGAAATCGCTCTTCTTAGGTCTTCCTTTTAGCATTGGAAATCCCAAATATTTGTCAAGAGATGTAGTGCTTCGGATGCCTGATATGGTGGTGATGCTATTGATTTTGCCTTGTGGGACACCCGAAGAGAATAAAGCTCTAGACTTCCCGATATTAATCTTCAAACCTGATGCTTGGCTGAATCTATCAAATAAATCCTTGGCAAATTTAATTTGAGACTTTCTAGCTTTCATGAATAAGAGGACATCGTCTGCAAAGAGGAGGTGAGATATCTGGGGTCCATCGCTGGAGATATTGATGGGGTCCCATTGGCCTTGTAGAACTGCATTGTTAATGGCAATAGAAAGCTTTTCCATGCAAAGAATGAAGAGGTATGGGGAAAGTGGGTCACCTTGTCTCAGACCATGTGATGATTTAAAGGGAGGCAGTTTGTTACCGTTCCATAGTATAGAGAAGGTGGGAGATGTAACACAATGCATGATGAGCTTGACGGTGGCACCGGGGAACTCGAAATCTAGGAGGCAATTATGAAGGAAGTCCCAGTTGACGTTGTCAAATGCTTTTTCCAGAACAAGCTTAGAAGTTACATAGCCTTTTTTCTTCTTGGTTCGGCGCATGAAGTGTACTAGTTCCTGCAAAACAATGGAGTTATCAGTTGTTCCTCTACCAGGCAGGAAGCTGCTTTGGTAGGGACCAATAATATTATTAAGAATTGGCCTTAGTCGGAGAACCAAGACCTTTGTGATGATCTTATAGACAATGTTACACAAGCTGATGGGTCGAAAATCTTTATAGGTTTTGGGTGGGTCACTTTTTGGGATAAGAGCAATGAGAGTGTTTGAGATCTCCGGGTCAAAGTAACCAGTGTCAAAGGCTGTTCGGACAAGATGAAATATGTCGTCTCCAACAATGTGCCAATATTGCTTAAAGAATATGCATTGGAAACCGTCGGGGCCGGGGGCTTTGTAAGGTTTCATGGAGGTAAGTGTAACACCCCGTTTTTCATAAAGCCAGAAAAGGCATTATATTTTTTTTTTTTTTATACACATCAGAGTTACACATAAAAGATTTTAAATGAGCCGGCATTCAAATATACAAAGACTCATTACCAACAGGTGCTTCGACAAGCAAAGTGTATTCAGGAATAATTACAATCCAAGCCAAAGTATTCAAATACTTACACAAAACTAGCTAGAATCCTATGCCTAACCCAAAAAGCACAGTGTACAACCCACACTGGCGCATAGTCTAACTAAGCTAAACTCCAACCTCTCACTGGGACCCGGAACAGCCACCGTCGTCACCACGACCTAGCCCAACATCTGGGTGGGATGAGCCCGCAAATGAAAGAAAGGGGTCACCACAAAATACAAGTATGTATATATATAATCGGTGCGAAAGATGTACACATAGCAAATTTCCACATACACAAGAGAAAGCTCTTAAACTCAAAGTAGTTCCCACCAACGGGTATATATAAATAAATCACCAATCCTAATGCAGACCTCTACAATGGGTGTGACGACCGTCACTGGTTCGCCACATGCATGATTTTCCGGAAAATTTACCTCTCCTCGAAGAGTCGTGGGGTAGGCAAAGCCACACAGTCATATACGTACCCGCACTAAAATTGCCACACAAGGCGGGTGAAGTCACACAGACAAACACCAGGTGAAGTCGCACAGACAAACACCAACTCAATAAAATCCAGTCGGATTTGGCGAAGCCACACAGTCAACGCCCGGTACGTAGGCAAAGTCACACAGACATACACCTAGGCACGCAACTATGAAATGCATGACATATATTCTCTTTGGCATAATACAGGATAGTCACACAGACAAAATCCCCGCGTAGTCCTATCCGACGCACGCATTAATATATGCTCATGCAACCAATCACATAGCTTAAAGCCTATGTACAACTATCACAACCTACATACATTTTCCTAATCATATGCAAATTGTACACGTAATCATAACCACGTTCTCATCAACGAGAATACATAAGTACAAACATGTCAAAGCACACAGCAAATGCATAACAGCAAAACAAAACATGTCGTAACCATTTTAAAAGACGGAAATAAAGTGGAGCCCCTACCTCGGCAAGCTTCCGTTAACTACACACGATCGAAACCACACGACGCGCTTCCTAAAACAAGCAACGTACGATCAATACATTGTTTCTAAACCAAACGTATTGAAACTACACCAAAATCCCAAAAACCCTCAATGTTTCTAAGGAAAACCACTCTTTCGGATACCACCCCAAATTCTACTATATTGATCAATCCCCATGAGTTATTTGTACTATTTTTAGGACTCAAAACCATAGTCAAAAGTCTTAAATAATTTGAAATGCAAAATGGCCATTTTCTTGCGTTATAAGCCACACACTTTCCGAGTACTCGAAAAACCCGTTTCAAATCCCAACCACTTCCATAAATTAATAAAAAGGATTAGAAAGCTAAAGACCAAGTTAGGACATCAGAATCCAAAATTTTAGGTCCCAGGGGTCGCTTGAGGTCGCTGGGCGACCACCTGGTGATGGCAAGTCAGAACTTTCCACGCCCAGGGCGAAGGTTGGCGACCAACTCGTCGCTGAGCGACCATCTGGTCGCTGAGCGACCACACCAGCACAGAACTGGTTTTCTTCATGACAGCAACAACAAAACTTGGTTTACTCAATTTTCACCCAAAACAACTTTTCACGCAACACACTACATACGCATAGTATTGGTTCCCAAAAACCATTTTCTCAACAAAGCATTACATTTCCGAAAGTATGTTGGTTGCTTCGAGTGCAAGTTATTTGGTTTTTCATTTCCAAAATCAAAACCAAACCCAAGCACAAGTTTTATTACGGGCCTCAACCGACCGGTAACCATTTTCAAACATGTTTTCAAGGTAAAAGCAAGGCCACATAACTCAAGAGTTTTAAACCACTTGTAATACCAAAAACACCACACAAAACACTTAGTAAATATTTTCATAAACACCAAAATATTTTTCATCGGATTTTCTAAAACAAAACCATACAACACGAATCCCTTTCGCCTAAAGGTTCAAAAACAACGTTTCTTTTCAAAACCTTACAACTTAACCTCATGTTATTGATCAATACACTAAACTTTCAAAACCCTAACTTTTCTCATGAGATTTTCACCAACTCATGGAAAATTGAAACAACAAAGCCTAGCATGCTTACTAAACTCTCATGAACAACTTTCATGAAACAAAAACTAGCAAGAACAACATTTCTCACCAAACCCTATTAAGAACAAAAAAACCCAAAGACCTCAAAACTCTAAAAATCTACCAACCTAGGAGATGAGAAGAGAGGGTTACCTTAAGAAAGTGATTCTCTACAACTTCCCACTAAGCTTCCAAGCTTGAAATGGAGTGAAATGGTGAGGAATTGAAAATTTGTGAAGGTGAGCAATGAAGAAGAAGAAGAAACACGGTCAAGAGAGAGCAAGAGGAGTGAAATTCTTTCTAAGTCCACAAATGAGATAAACCTCCTTACTATATAAAGCTCTTGCTAACTCACCACCCTTGGATCAAAAATAAAGTCCAACTTAATACCCTAGCCATTGGATCAAATGCTTTAAGGATAAGCTCACAAGATTAAATCAAATCTTCCAAAACAAGATACGTACTCAGCTCTCGCGCGTCGCGACGAACGTAAATCTCAAAAACGTAAAAACTACGGAAAGAACGTCCAACGTTAAACATTTCCAAAACTTATCGCCGAATCTATTTCCGCGACTGTAATTTTCTTCCATACCTTAGAAAATTATTCTCAGAACATAACCTCACTCACGCAGATATATAAAACTTCCATCCGAAACCTCACTTAAAACAGACACAGTACGATTTTACATCCGCGGGTAAAATCCTACTCGTTTTTCCAAAAACAAGAATAATCCAAAACTCGTCCTTCTAAATCCACAGCACCCTTCTCATTCACAAAAGAGGATTACAAGACAAAAGTCTGTGCCTTTACAGCGCACGAGTCC
Source organism: Trifolium repens (assembly GCA_030408175.1). Lineage (NCBI taxonomy): Eukaryota > Viridiplantae > Streptophyta > Magnoliopsida > Fabales > Fabaceae > Trifolium > Trifolium repens. The sequence continues at coordinate 55,720,279 of CP125836.1, read as the reverse complement.
AAAACAGATTCAATTACAGCAAAACCTACTAATTACACGATGTTTCACAACACGAACACATCGGAACCCTAATAATCCTTAAACCAACTATACAATGAAATCTTGGGTCTTACAGTAAGGGCAGCAAAGACTTCGGTTTTTGTCACAGGTCGAGTTAGGGAGGCTTTTCCGAAATCATCAATAGTTGGGTGGATTCCTTCGCGGAAGGTACGGTTGTGGTGGGGTTGAGGGCTGGCTAAGAGGTTTTTGAAGAAATTTTGGGCTTCCTCTTGGAGAGTATCTTGGTCGGAGGTCCAGATGCCAGAAGGGAGTTGGAGTTTGTGGATTCTGTTTTTCTTTCTTCGAATGATAGTTTGGGCGTGGAAGAAAGAGCTATTTTTGTCCCCAAACTGTACCCATTTCTCTCTAGATTTTTGATACCAGTGCATTTCTTCTTGGAAAAGAATGTGGTTGTACTCTTGCTGGAGTTCTTTTTCAAGAAGAGCGTGTCTTGAAGAATCCACTCTTTCGAGGTAGTTTTGAACACCCTTGAGTCTACTTTCAATGTGTTTCTTTCTTTTGAAAATATTACCAAACACCTCTTTGTTGAAGATTGTATATTTTTCTGACACAGATTTAAGGGCGAGGATGGCATTATGGTTGGAGGAGTTCCAAGATTCATTTACCAAGTTCATGTATTCAGGGTGGTCGATCCAGGCTGCTTCAAATCTGAAAGGTCTACTACCTCTGTTTAAGGGCAGGCCTCCGAAACGGAGCAGGAGAGGGTTGTGGTCCGAATGGAGTCTGCACAGGACATCTACGATGGCTTCTGGGAAGGAAAGTCTCCAGTTCATGTTAGCTAGGCCGCGGTCCAGTTTTTTGGAAAGGATTCGGATACCATTGCGGTTGCGGTGCCAAGTAAAGCGGCCTCCGATAGTTGTAAGATCAAGCAAGTTGCAGCTACCCATGAAATTAGCGAAGAGGTCAGCTCTATTTTGATGAAAAATGCCCCCTCGTTGGTCCCCCGGGAGGAGAATTTCATTGAAGTCGCCTATCAACATCCAAGGACCATCAATGGAGTGGCTGATGTTGGAGAGGTAATTCCAAAGAGCGGGTCGCAAAGTGGGGTTGGGGCTAGCGTAGACGCTTGTGCAAGTGGTGGTGGCCGTGCCACGGGTGATGGAGAAGGTTAAGGAGTATTGGTTAGAGTGGAGGACGGTTGAGGTTATGTTGGAGGATGTGTGTTTGAGGAGCCAGATGCCTCCCGAGTGACCAGAAGCTTCAATAATGTGGACGGGACTGTATCCATTGTTACTCCAAAAATTTGAGAGTCGGGCAAAAGGGACATGAGTTTCTAGAATGGCAAAGAAGGTTGGTGTAAACCTCCTAATCAAATCCTTGAGATGTCTTCTGGCAGTATTATTTTGAGCCCCTCTAATATTCCAAGAGAGGATAGATGTATCAAAGAGGGCTTCCATAATAACACAGAAAAAATAACAAGGAATCACAGAAAATAAAGAGCTAAGTGACCATTGCCTCCCCAAGAGTTGAGGAGGAGTTGGTGTTGTCATTACTGTCAGAAGCATTCATATGTGTATCTCCAGTATTGTTTTGTTCATTCATGACATTGTTTTTATTAGAGTTGCATGGGTTGTCTATGACAGGTTTCAACTTTTGATGTGGTAGGCCATCACGTGTGTCTTGCGTGTGATGTTTGTTGTTTAGTGAGTCCGGTTTGGCGACGTGGAGGAGTATGGTTGGCTGGGGTGTTTTTGGTATTGGTGGGGTCATGGTGATTTGTGTCACGTGGTCTTTTTGTGGTAGCTTGAAGTCAGCAGGCTTTTTGTGTGGATCTTTTGTAATGGACAATGATGGGGTGTGATCATCTTGGCGGCGCCTTTTAGGTTCAGTGGAGGAATTTTGGGCACGTGGTATTTCATTTGGTTTGGGTCTTGGGGGGAACTTGTGTTGGGGGGTAGGTGTTTTGCTGTGAGTTGGCGTGTGGGGCTGGTTGGTGGACCAGTTATTCTTGGTATTAGACTTGTGTGAGGTGGAGGAGTTTGTTTGTTTTTTCTTTCTAGTAACTAGTAGCCAATCACCATGTAGCTCTTTTATTCCCTCATCAATGTTACTGATTGTGTCTTGGACTGTTTGGGAATCAATATTATTTGTCATTAATTCCTTTCCGTTTCCAGCATCTGCATTTAATGTGTCTTTGGGTGGGTTTGACTGCGGTGGAGGAGGGGGATGGTTAGTCACGATGGGTGATTGATGGCCGGTCGGTTCAGCTGTCGCGGTGGTCGGTGTCTGTGTACAATTACGTCCCAAGTGGCCATAGCATCCACATGATGTGCAGATAAGATGGAGGCCTTCATATTGTATCTTATACCAATGGCCATTCATCCAAATTTTGCCTACAACAGGGACTGTGAGATCAACTTCAACACAAACTCTTGCAAATTTTCCTCTTTCAACTTTCAGAGTGTTGGTGTCAACTTTGATTGGCCGACCAATTGCGGATGCCATAGCTAGAAGGAAGCTTTCATCATAGTAGACGAGATTGAGTCCAGGGAAGCGAATCCATACCACTGTTCTATCCACTTTAGCATCTGGGGAGGCGAATTCCGGTGACCAGTGAGTTACCGCCAGACAGTGATCGAAAATCATCCAAGGTCCTCCAGTGATGACCTTTTCTTTGTCGGCTGCTTGATCAAATTTTACCATGTAAAAGCCGTTGTCGTTATCCATAATCTCGAAACCTCCTTGGAGTTTCCAAATTCTGTGTAAACGGTCCTTCATGGTGTTGTAGCCAATATTCTTCCCTAGGAGTTTAACGACCAGAGCATCTTTCCATGGTGTGCAGAGTTCCTGAAATACAGAAGGATCAAGGTATACTTTGGGTAGGAGACGATTTCCGTTTTCGTGTTCGATACGGACAAGTTTTTTCTCTAGGATGTTTTGTTTTTCGCGGATGGGGATCTGTTGTGTGGAACCGAGTAGCTTGTCGCGGAATGAAGGCTTATGCGGTGGTGGGTGGGGGGGGTCCGGTGGCTTGGTGTGCGGCGGCGGGCTAGGGTTACTTTGAGCGGAGAAGACAAACTCAGAGCTCATTGCGTTTTTAATAGGAAAAGCTCTCTGACACATAAACAAACTTTGTTTATTAGTTTTGCTACTTTTTTATAATTTATTATAGAATTATTAATTTTGTTAACTTTTTTCAATCCGTTACATAATTTTCACCCCTAATTCTTTGGACACCTTTCATTTTTTACATTAAACTAAATAAATTTTCAGTAGAACGTAACCTTGCACTATTTAATTCAATTCCACATATTTGAAATATACAATTCCAAAATAAATTTAAAAAGATACTTTACATATTTTCATATAATTTATGCCTAATATTTATTAATCTCTTCCCTTCATGTTATGCAAAACTCTTTCATTCATTTCATACACCTTTCTTTGAGTAAAATGTCAAATACCCCCCTGCAATTTCAAAGTTCGTCAAATACCCCCTGCAATTGTAAAACGTCAATCAAATACCCCCCCTCTGTAATAATAAATTGTCGTTGATCGAACTCGAGCCGAGATATTTCAATTTTCCGAGCTGCAGATTACATAAAGAAGCTACCATCTCGTTGATCGCAGTTAAATGTTTCTATTAACCGGCATAAAAGGTATAAATTTCAATTTTTTGAGCTGCAGATTACGTAAAGAAGCCACCATCGCGTTGATCGAACTCGAGCCGAGAGATTTACTCAGCGACTGAGCCATCAGAGACATCGACGGGGACGGTGACTCCAGTGGAGGGGGGTATTTGATTGACGTTTTACAATTGTAAGGGGGTATTTGCCTATTTCGAAATTGCAGGCGGGTATTTGACGAATTTTGAAATTGCAGGGGGGTATTTGGCATTTCAACTCCCTTTCTTTCTTGCAAATTTTGATCATGTCTTACTATTCATTGTTTTGTTTGACAGGTACAATTCTCTCATTGGTATTTATTTATTTATGGTATAATAGATCATTTGGATCCAAATCTCATAACTCATCAAAACAAATACATTAATGATTTATGAATTAAATATCGAATGTATTATGTATAATATGATGTAAATGAGGTGAGTTGTCTTTTTAAAACAGTACGCATTGATATGACATTGACAAATATGAGGTGAGAAGAATAAAAAATATTGATTAACTTTTGGTTTGGTTCGATTTTTGCGGTTTTCGGTTTGGATTGGTTCGGTTTGCAGTTTTACTTTTGGTTTGGTTCGGATATGATCACCCCGAACGAAGACAATGAAGATACAAATAATAATTCCAATATAGTTTATAAAAAAGTGTTTCGTAATATATTATAATTGATGTTATGAACATATATTTATCTAAATTTATTGTTGAACTAATGTTTAATGTTACTCGACTTTTTTCATATACCTTTTAATATTAAAATTTTTATATCGTATTTTCTATTGTTACATATTATTACTAATTAGATCCGTGCACGAAGTTCTAGTATGTTATATATATTCCAATCCTTTATTATAAGGATAGATAAAAAATAATATCTATTACTATATATAAAACGGATACAAATTTTTGGGATGACTTTTTCGTTATTCCTATTTTACCCTTAAAAAATAACTTCCACATAAAAATCGATTTTCAGTTTTTTTAGTAAATAATTTTTTCTCTCTTAATAACTAAGCACAACTTCCACATAAAAGTAGGTTTTCAATTTTTATATAGTAAAATATATATATATATATATTTTCTTAATAACTAACCACAACAAAAAAGGAGGTTACATATTTATTAATTAACTAAGTCCAATAAAAAAGAAGATTAAGTAGTTATTTATATTTGCACAATAGAGAATATCTATCACAAAAAAAAAAAATTGATCACACGTGCCCGTTTGGCGGCTAGTATTCTATAAAAACTATGTTAATATTTAAATTTGTATTATTATAATTTCAAATCCAGAATATATTTTCCTTCCAAAAAAATAAATCCAGAATATATTTTATTTCCAATTTCAAATTTAAATATGTAACAAAAATGTTTATTTCCATAAATTTGAGGCTAAGTTGTGTAATTTTAACGTCTTATTCCAATATCAATGTCCTAAATCATGATAATCTTCGACATTTGATGGTTGTCAAATGTCAAAAAAGTTATTGTTTAATTGTCAAAAAAAGAATTATTGTTTAATTTTTACTTACAATATATTAAAAGAAACTACTACTAAAATATCAAATTTGTCCAATCAAATTTAATAATATTTCAGAGTTTATGCCCTTAAATGTAATTTTAACTCTTAACTTAAAAAAAAAAAAAATAGGAAGAAAAAAGATAAGCATAAATAAATATTCCCATAAAAATAGCATCGGAAACCACCTCTAAAAAAATATTAATCAAATATATTTAACAAAAAAAACTTAAATAAAAAAAATTTACGCATAAAAATAGGAACAAAAATCAATATATAAGATACACATAGTAACTTTTTTTTTTTAATGATGAATGATAACTCAATCTAACATATAACAACGTGTATATATATATATATATATATATATATATATATATATATATAATAAAAATAGAAGAGCCTAATAAAAGAAGATAATTATTTATGAGCTTAAAAATAAAAGAACATAAAAATAGAAATAAAAACACAATGAACTCATTTGGATTGACTTATTATAAGTTTTATAAGGTAGTATATGAAAAAAGTTTATAAAGATAAATTTTTTGTTAGTGAAAACTTATGAATTAACATGCGTAAAAACAACTTACGAATTTACACGGGACAATTGCTTTAATAAATTTTTTTAATCATACACAGGACAATTATTTTAATAAAAAAAAGGAATTGAATAATAAATATTTATTAATTTTAATTTATTACACAAAATGAACCCATTTGGATTGACTTATTATAAGTTTTATAAGGTAGTTTATGAAAAAAGTTTATAAAGATATAATTTTTGTTAGTGAAAATTTATGAATTATCTCGGGACAATTGCTTTAATAAAGAAGAGAAATTAAATAATAAATATTTATTAACTTTAATTTTAATTTATTACACAAAAATCATACACGGGACAATTGTTTTAATCAAGAAATATTAATTTAATAAATTTTACAAGAATGAGAAAAATGACGTCACTTATATTTTAATAATATTTTATAACATTTTTCTAAATATTTTATTATAAATTAATTTTATAATTTAGTATGATATCAATATTAAAAAAAAAAAAAAACAATGGACAAGAGCTTTCACAAATAGTTTTTTTAAAACAACAGAAGAATGAATTCTAATCAATAATAAATATAAAAAAAACACAAGATAAAATATTTATCACTAATACATAAAAGGAACTGAATCAAAAATTCATACACGGGACAATTACTTTAATTAAATTTTTTTAATCATACACGGGATAGTTGTTTTAATAAAAAAATAAATTGAATAATAAATATTTGTTATTATTAATTATAATTTATTACACAAAAATCATACACGGAACAATTACTTTAAAAAAATTATTAATTTAATAAATTTTACAAAAAAGAACACAATGATTTAATTTATATTTTAACAATATTTTATTAAAAAAGTCAATAGACCCGTGCACGGGTCTCAAAACTAGTTTAAATATGAAATCAACTCGTAAAAAAATAAAAAACACACTGAGACATAACACACAGATTATTTTGACTTTTCAGATTGTTTGTGGGCACAATATTATGTTAATTGAATTTATTACGATTATTAATTGAGGGTTGCTATTTAGTACGGGTGACTAAAACAAAGAAACGCACGATAGAAAGAACTTTGCGGTTACACATATTTTTAAAAATATTAAAATAAAATAATACAGTTTTGCCTTTTGACAGAAATCATGGGTAGATGTTAGTGTTATTCTTTGCTTTCTTGCGTCTATGTTTCGTACTAACTAGTATTTCCCTTATTAATTTATGAGGTACTTCCGAAAATACGAAAAGAAAATAAAAATTCCGTTGCCGGGACTTGAACCCGGGTCTTTCGGGTGAGAGCCGAATATCCTGACCAACTAGACTACAATGGATGCTTGATTTTAATGTCTGAATATGTATTAATAAATACTTTCCTATACCGTCAAAAAAAAAAAAAATTTCCTATATTACACACTAACTGTTTCAGTCGTTTTTATGTTAGAGTCTGCTTATTGCTTTTAACAGTTGTGATATGATATATTTTTACAACTGTTAAATGTTAATTAGGAATTAGTCTTATCCTTTATTGTAAATAACTTTTTTTCCTATAATTGGTTAGATAAATTAGGGAATAGAATATCTGTTATTTTCCTTTGTAATTATCTGTAATTACTAATACTATTATATATAGTATGAAATACAATAGAGAAAGGCATCAAGCCATATTTCATGACATGGTATCATAAGGTTCGATCAAACCTGTGAAATCGTTCATCTTGGCTCTGTTAGAGACACCCCACTGGGTTGCTCTTGAAATCGTTTCTATCGTTCTTGGTCCTTGTCTGTTTCGTCGTTTTTTTACCGAAACATCGATTGTTGCTGTTAGCGGTTCCTCGCCGTCTTTTGATTTGGTTTTCTTGGTTCTCGAAATCATCTCGGTAGATCTCTCGGTTCTCGTGCTCACAAGTTGCAATTTCGTTGTGTTCTCAACGGTGTGTCAGCAAGTATTGTGAGTTGTTGCGTTGATTCTTTATTTTATTCCATCCAAGCACTTTTTTTTTTCCATTGCATGTTATTACAAGTTGATTAAAAAAAAAAGAAAAGAGTATCTTGTTACAGGACATTCATTTCTTCACGTGTGTGCCTTTCAAGTTCACTTTATTCTCTCAAATATTGCTTTCATGGCTTTGGAAAATGGAATTTCTTATGTCCGTCTTACCGGCAAAATTATCCTGCTTGGGAATTTCAGTTTAGGATGTATGTTAAAGGGAAGGGTTTATGGAGTCACTTGGATGGTGTCTCTATGGCACCATTAAAGACCACTAATTTAGATGAATGGGAACAAAAAGATGCTAAAATTATTACTTGGATTCTCGATACTGTTGAACCTCATATGATTAATAATTTGCGATCTTTTTCCACGGCTCAAGAAATGTGGAACTACTTGAAACGTATCTATGACCTAGATAATGTTGCCAAGCGTTTTCAGTTGGAGGTAGAGATAGCCAATTACAAACAAGGTAATCTATCTGTTCAAGAATATTATTCTAGTTTTCTGAATTTGTGGACAGAACACTCTGCGATTATACATGCTAATGTTCCCAAGAGTTCTCTTGCGGTTGTCCAAGAGGTCTACAATACTAGTAGCCGAGATCAATTTCTCATGAAGCTCCGTCCAGAATTTGAGGTTGTTAGAGGTGCTTTGTTGAATAGGAACCCTGTTCCTTCTTTAGATACATGTGTTGGTGAACTTCTCCGAGAGGAACAACGTCTTGCTACTCAAGGAACCATGTCTCATGAAGTTGAGCCTGTTACGGTTGCATATGCTGCTCAGAGTAGAGGTAAAGGTAGTAATGTTCGACAAATTCAATGCTTCTCTTGCAAACAATTTGGACATTATGCTCATAGTTGCGGTGGTAAAAAGTTTTGTAATTATTGCAAACAACGGGACCATATTATCTCTGATTGCCCCATTTGTCCTCCACGACGAACACAACGTCCGGTGCAAGCTTTTCATGCCTCTACAAGCTCTGCAGTTGGTCCTTCCACATCTAATGGTGGTAATTTACAACCTGAAATAATCCAACAAATGATACTTTCTGCTCTTTCAGCCTTGGGAATTCAGGGTAAGTCTTATAATGTTTCTCGCCCATGGTTTCTTGATTCTGGTGCATCCAATCACATGACAGGATCTTCTGAATACTTGAGCAATTTACATTCTTATCATGGTAATCAAAATATTCAAATTGATGATGGCAATGCCCTGTCTATCACTGATGTTGGTGACCTCAACTTTTATTTTCGAGATGTGCTTGTATCACATGGACTTGCTTCCAATTTATTATCTGTTGGTCAATTGGTGGATGACAATTGTAATGTTAATTTTTCTCGTGATGGTTGTCTTGTGTAGGAACAGGTGTCGGGGAAGGTGATTGCGAATGAGCCTAAAGTAGGAAGACTGTTTCCAATCCAGTTTATTTCTAGTCATTTATCTTTTGCTTGTAATAATGTTTTGAATTCTTATGAGGATTGGCATAGGAAATTGGGTCATCCAAACTCTGTTGTTTTATCTCATTTATTTAAAAATGGTTTGTTGGGAAATAAAAGTGTTGTTTCTAATGCACCTCTTACATGTTCTGTTTGCAAATTGGCTAAAAGTAAAACACTACCTTTTCCTTCTAGTGCTTATCGTGCTTCCACTTGTTTTGAGATGATTCATAGTGATGTATGGGGTATGTCTCCGATAGTTTCTCATGCTCGCTATAAATATTTTGTCACCTTTATTGATGATTATAGTCGTTTTACTTGGATATATTTTCTTCGCGCTAAATCTGAAGTGTTCTCTATGTTTAAGAAATTTCTAACATATGTTGAAACTCAATTTCATGCAAATATTCAAATTTTTCGATCTGACTCTGGTGGTGAGTAGATGTCTAATGAGTTTCAGGAGTTCCTTCAACAAAAAGGCATTTTGCCTCAACGCTCTTGTCCTAATACCCCCCAACAAAATGGGATGGCAGAACGCAAGAATCGTCGTTTGCTTGATGTAACACGCACGTTACTTCTTCAAGCTTCAGTGCCATCTCAATTTTGGGTGGAGGCTCTTTCCACAGCTGTCTTCTTGATCAACCGACTTCCCTCTACGGTTATTGATCTTGATTCTCCTTTTTTCCGTCTTTTTAAAACTCAGCCTGATTATAATGATTTACATACTTTCGGGTGTATGTGTTTTGTTCACCTACCTTCGTTTGAAAGACATAAGCTTGGAGCACAGTCTGTTCAATGTGCATTTTTGGGGTATAGCCATTGTCACAAGGGTTTTGTTTGTTACGATGTATCTAATCGTCGCTTCCACATTTCTCGCAATGTGACATTTTTTTAGGATCAATTTATGTTTCATCGTGTTTCTTCTGTCATGGATGATGTTGTTACTCTTCCTAATTTTTCCATTATGTCTCAATCTATCGAACGTTATAAACCGGGATATGTATATGTCAGAAAATCCAGACAGCAGGTTCCCACGCCCCTTCCAGACACTGATCCGCCACCTGATCCTGTAACAGTTGAACCACGACGTTCTGGTCGAATATCTCGACCACCAGATCGATATTCACCAGACAGGTATTATTCTTCACATACTTCTTTGACTGCCTCACTCTCTAGTGTATCTGTTCCTACTTGTTACTCACAGACTGTTAAAGATGTGCATTAGATAAAAGCAATGAATGAAGAGCTTCAAGCTCTTCAAGAGAATTTCACATGGGATATTGTCTCTTGTCCTCCTGATGTCAAACCCATAGGTTGCAAATGAGTGTATTCTGTGAAATTGAATTCTGATGGGTCCCTTAACCGTTACAAGGCTCGTTTGGTTGCTTTAGGAAACAAGCAGGAATATGGAATTGATTATGATGAGACATTTGCACCGGTTGCCAAAATGACAACAGTTCGCACATTAATCTCTGTAGCTGCTTCTAGTGGGTGGTCTCTTCACCAAATGGATGTGAAAAATCCTTTTCTTCATGGTGACTTGACAGAAGATATTTATATGACTCCGCCTCAAGGCCTATTCTCTTTATCTAAAGGTGTGTGCAAGCTCAAACGTTCATTATATGGTTTGAAACAGGTGCATAGAGCATGGTATGAGAAATTTCGGTCCACTCTACTTGGGTTCTCCTTTACTCAAAGTCAATATTATTCCTCTTTATTTATTCATACATCTACGGGTATTGTTCTTCTTCTTTTGTATGTTGATGATATGATTATTACTGGTTCTGATCTTGCTTCCATTCAGCGACTTAAGCAACAGTTACAATCCGCATTTCACATGAAAGACCTTGGTACTCTACATTATTTTCTTGGTCTTGAGGTTCATTCTACGTCCAAGGGAATTTTTCTCCATCAACATAAGTATGCCACAGATTTGATTTCTATGGCTGGTCTTGAATCAGCTAATCCGGTGGATACCCCTCTTGAGGTTAATGTTAAATATCATCGTGATGATGGTGGTCTTTTGCCTGATCCTTTATTGTATCGACAAATTGTGGGTAGTCTTAATTACTTGACAATTACTCATCCTAACATATCTTTTGCTGTTCAGCAAGTGAGTCAGTTCATGCATTCTCCTCGACATCTTCATTTAGCAGCAGTTCGTCGTATAATTCGATATTTGAAAGGAACCTGTCATCGTGGTCTATTCTTTCCCACCGGAATAGTTCCTAAATTGAGTGCTTATAGTGATGCCGATTGGGCAGGGTGTCCTAACACTCGTCGATCTGTCACTGGTTGGTGCATGTTTCTCGGTTCTTCATTGATCTCGTGGAAAAGTAAGAAACAAGCAAGAGTCTCCAAATCCTCTACTGAATCTGAGTATCACGCCATGTCTGCTGCTTGCTCAGAAATTGTTTGGTTACGTGGTCTTTTAGCTGAACTTGGATTTCCTCAAACTGAGCCTACATCACTTTATGCCGACAATACAAGTGCCATCCAGATTGTTGCAAATCCTGTCTTTCATGAACGCACCAAACACATCGAAGTCGATTGTCATTCAATTCATGATGCCTATGATGATCAACTAATAACACTTCCTCATGTCAGTACACAATATCAAGTTGCAGATATTCTTACCAAAGCTGTTCCACGGCCACGCCATCAGTTTTTTGTTAGCAAATTGATGCTTATTGACCAGCCGCATAAATTTGAGGGGGGATGTTAATTAGGAATTAGTCTTATCCTTTATTGTAAATAACTTTCTTTCCTATAATTGGTTAGATAAATTAGGGAATAAAATATTTGTTATTATCCTTTATAATTATCTATAATTACTAATTAACCCTCTCATAATTTAGGGGTAGCTACCCTTAGCTGACATGTCACCAATAAGATTCTGCCAATTGTAGTTAATAATTTTGGTCAAAGATTTAGTTACTTTTTAACCACAAAGTAATTATGATTGCTTTAACTTTTCAAATAATTATATTTTTGATATTCAAATCAATGAATTTACACTCTAGGTCCTAAATTAATTATGAGTGTAATTCAATATTTATTACCATAAATATTGAATGAATTGATGATCATTTATGTTTTTTTTCTTAAAAGATTTTTTTGTTTTTCTTAAAATATATTTTTTTCTCGTTTCTTGCATAACCAAAAATGCAGACTAGTTAATGTCTTGCTATACATATTTTTTGTTCTTAATTTATTTATAGAACATTTGAAAGTAAAAAATATTTATTTAAAGTTTGTAAGTATTTTTTTTATTGCAAAATATTTTTTTTTAACGATTGTCGATAATAATTAAGTAAAAAATCATGACTTTTCTCAATTTATATTTTGGTTCATGTCCTAATTCAATCTTTATCTAAAAAAATAAAGTCTAGTTCAACCCTTAATTATAAAAAACAACAACATCACATTCATTTCATATTTTTACAACCCTAAAATTAAAAATTATATTTAATAATTAAAATTAAATAATTAAATATATATTTAATAATTAAATTTAATATTATATTTATTATTATATTTAGAAATAAAAAATAAAAAATAATATTTAATAATTAAATTTAAGGAGTAAGAACCTTTGTATTGGAACAACACATGAACTCCGGTTTAAGTTACGTAGTTAGAACCCTAGAATTTGACCTAGACGTACACTCCGGTTTAAGTTAAGTACTAAGAACCAGAAATTTGACTTACACGTATACTCCGGTTTAATAATTTAAATAATTAAAATTTATATTTAATAATTTTATTTAATAATTAAATTTAATAATTAATATTATATTTATAAATTTAAATTTTTAATTAAAAATGGTATTTAACAATTATATTTAAGAAGTCAGAACCTTCGTATTGGACCAACACATGTACTCCGGTTTAAGTTACGTAGTAACAACTCTAGAATTTGACCTAGACGTACACTCCAATTTAAGTTAAATACTAAGAATCCTAGGATTTGACTTACACGTATACTCTGGTTAAAGAATTTAAATAATTAAATTTTTTATTTAATAATTGTATTTAATAATTAAATTTAAAAATAAATTTAATATTATATTTAGAAATTAAAATTTAATTATATTTAAAATTTGTATTTAATAATTAAATTTAAAGAGTAAGAACCTTCGTATTTGACCAACACATATACTCCGACTTAAGTTACGTAGTAATAACCCTATAATTTGACATAGACATACACTCTAGTTTAAGTTAAGTACTAAGAAACCTTAAAATTTGACTTACACGTATACTCCGGTTTAAAAATTTAAATAATTAAATTTTTATTTAATAATTGTATTTAATATTTAAATTTAAAAATTAAAGGTTGTATTTAAAAGTCGTATTTAATAATTAAATTTAAAGAGTAAGAAGTAAGAACCATCGTATTTGACCAACACATGTACTCCGCTTTATGTTACATAGTAAGAATCCTAGAATTTGACTTAGACATACACTCCGATTTAATTTGATTTACACATATACTCCGGTTTAAGAATTTAAATAATTAAATTTGTTTTTAACAATTAAATTTTAAAATTAAATTTAATTTGAAATTTAGAAATTAAAATTTATAATGAAAAAATGTATTTAATAATTAAATTTAAGGAGTAAGAACCTTCGTATTTTGGACCATCAGATGTACTTCGGTTTAAGTTACGTAGTAACAATCCTAGAATTTGACCTAAACGTATATCCGATTTAAGTTAAGTACTAAGAACCCTAGAATTTGACTTACAAGTATATTCCGGTTTAAGAATTTAAATAATTAAATTTATATTTAATAGTTGTATTTAATATTTAAATTTTAAAATTAAATTTAATATTATATTTATAAATTAAAATTTATATTTATAAATTGTATTTAATAATCAAATTTAAAGAGCAAGAACCATCATATTTGATCAACACATGTACTCCGCTTTATGTTACATAGTAAGAACCCTATAATTTGACCAAGACATACACTCTGATTTAAGTTTAGTACTAATAACTCTAGAATTTGAATTACACGTATACTCCGACTTAATAATTTAAATAATTAAATTTATATTTAATAATTAAATTTAATTTTAAATTTAGAAATTAAAATTTATAATTAAAAAATGTATTTAATAATTAAATTTAAGGAGTAAGAACCTTCGTATATTGGACCATCAGATGTACTTTGGTTTACGTTACGTAGTAACAACCCTAGAATTTGACCTAGACGTACACTCCAGTTTATGTTAAGTATTAAGAACCATAGAATTTGACTTACACGTATACTCTGATTTAAGAATTTAAATAATTAAAATTTATATTTAATAATTGTATTTAATAATTAAATTTTAAAATTAAATTGAATATTATATTTAGAAATTAAATATTTATTTAAAATTTGTATTTAATAATTAAATTTAAAGAATAAGAACCTTCGTATTGGACTAATATATATACTCCAGTTTAAGTTACGTAGTAAAAACCCTAGAATTTGACTTACATGTATACTCCAGTTTAAGAATTTAAATAATTAAGTTTTATATTTAACAATTGTATTTAATAACAATTTTATACACATGAACTTTTTTTTGCGAAGATGGTTACATGTTTTGATCAACGCACATAGCCATTTTTTGCAATTTTATTATTAAGGGTTGTTATGCTACTTTATTATTTTTTTTAAGTAATGCTACGTGTTGTTATAATAATAATAATAATAATAATAATAATAATAATAATAATAACAATAATAATATGCACCCAAATCATTGAAGCTAGAAAACAATGGAGAAGCGGTTATGGAGCGCGTTTGAATTTTGAAGGAAGGACACTGTGAGAAGAGAAAGTAAGCGGAGTAACGGCGATTGAATGAAGCCGTTTGGAAACGCGTTTGAAGATTGAATGAAGCGGCAATCGCAGAAGATGAGTAACGGTGACGGCGATGTTGTGAGGCGGCAATTACAGAAGATTAGTAACTGTGACGGCGATGTTGTTAAGCGGAAATTATGAGAAAGAGAAAATTATGTGAATCGGAATTTTTTCTTAATTGTCTGAAAAAGAGGGCAGAGAAGAGATAAAATAAAGTGAAGAAGGGGTGATTTTTGTTTTTGAAGAAGGGGTGATTGAAATTAGGAATTATAAATTCATTTTTTGATAATGTAGAATGTAAATTCATTGAATAAAATACCTAAAATGTAATTAATTGAAAATAAAGATAGTCAAAATTACTTTATGGTAAAACATTACTCATAAATTTGATTTTAATAATTGACTCAACTTGATTGAATTTGAATGGTGCCAAGTCATGTGAGGGTAGTTGCCCTCAATTTATAAAAGGGTACACAAGTACTCACCATTATATATATAGTATGAAATACAATAGAGAAAAGCATCAAAGCCATATTTCATGACATTAAACACACAAATATACTACTACTCAAAAAAGTTTAAACGTTTTCGTATAATATAACCTTTTTTTTCTTTGACATAATAAAGTTACTTCATTTCTTCAAGCTAATAGGAAAAGTACAGCTTGTTTGCTTAAAATCCATGTTTTAAAACATTGCTTCAAACTTAAGTTAAAGTTAGTATATATGAAAGGAAAAAATTATTCCCCCATAAATCAAACTCAAATTCTTCCAAATAATTCATCTTTAAGAAACTTATATTATTAACTACTTGAGTCTAATATGATGGTCAATATTATTTTATTTTACCTAAACATAATGACCTTTGTTTGCATTGCTTTTCCTTAACATCCAATCACCTTTTCTTCATCATGTAGTTGCTACCGGTGGTGGTGCAAGGAGCGGCGTTGGCCCTCTGCACCACCCGTTTCCAGATCTGTAACGCGGAGTATGAATCAGTTTCGTTCTGGGTTTGTATTCTTTGGTTCGGATTTGGTTAACAAGCACCGCCTCCGGCGCGGTGGTGGGTGTTTGTCGGCTCATTTACACAACCCTCTGTTTTTGTTGCTGGTTTGGTCTCAAAGCTTTTCTAGTGCTTCAATGGCGGGTTGATGTGTGCTCTGTCCTTTCTTCTTACCGGCGGTTTTGTTCCCGGAGTTGAAGTTAGGTTCTTGGTTTGTCGCCGTTCGGAAGCTGTGGTGGTTCGCCAGAGGTTCTGAGGTTCTGCGATGGTCTGTGGGTTCGCCGGAGTTGTGCTCTGTGTGCGCTTTAGGCTGCTGCTTGATTAACCCGTCTTGGGTCGTTAAACCGCCGTCGGCTCCGCCGCGGTGGTCGTCGTTTTTGGCAGGTGGTGGTTCACCGCTGCACTGTCTTGTTGTGATAAACCTGTTCGCGTTTTGTTTCAGGTGGGCTCTGTCAACGGAGATTTCTCAGATGTCAGATGTGTTCATTTCGGCTCTTGAGATCTTCGCTGTTCTTCTTAACAGTGGGTGGTCTAACCCATTGTTGGTTTGGCTGGTGGTTTGCTTTTTTGATGGTCTTGGTCCTCTGGTTCCGTTTCAAATCTGCTGAGATTTGCAGGTTCCAATGCTTTCGGATTTGTGTCCGCCGTGCCGGTGTTTTTGTTGCAGCATATTTTAATTGCAGATTATTTTAATTGGCTGTTGGAGGAATCATTTTTGTTGGAAGCTTTCTACGCACTCGTCTCATCACGTCTTGCGTTAGCTCGTTTGTTCGAAAGGACTGGGTACGTAGACTCTCCGTGTTGGCGGTAGCAGTCGTTTGTCGTGCCACCGAGTTGACTGGTTTTGGTGTTTCTGGTGCTCAGCTCGGTTGATTGTCCATCCCACGATCTGGCTTTTGATTGGGTTTGGGTTGCTACCAACTAGACTTGATTCGTCAGAGACGATCCTCTTTGGTGGTATTCAACTACTAAGCCTCTTTTTTTTGCAATTTGGTTTCGGGCTCGTGCGCGGGCTCGCTGGATTGTGCAAGGGGTGTGTGGTTGACTGCTCTAGATTAGGATTTGTGTATCTTTAACCTTTTGTGGTTGTTTGTCTTTTTATATCGCACTGGGTTTGGTTTTATGTCCCCCCAGTTGTTTTGTACTTTTTTATTTTAATCTACTTAGGGTGTCGCAGTCTCATCTGCGCCCCATTTGTTTAAAAAAAAAAAAAAAAAATGACCTTTGTTTGCATTATGGTTTTTATACCATCTATCTTTCACATGATATTTTTAGATATGTGACTTGGTTAATTCTCAATGCACCATTAAACATACCTTACACAAAATATTTTCCAAATCATATCATATAACAGATACAACATACATTACATATTACACCAACACACTACAATACATATCAAAGTGTTCTTTCTTAAGAGGGATTCTAAACTATAAACTAGCTAGGAGATACAAACTTATTACAATTTGGTGAAGTCTTTCACATAACATCACCTAATAGGAACTATTTTGCTAGCTATAATAAGAACTTGATGCAAAATAGTCAACACATTTTCTGTCTCCATAGCAAGACAAAAACAGAACTAGGTAGCTTAATAGGAAGCATAGGATTTGTTTGTAGTTGTTTGTGTTTGAGCCACCATTGCAGCAGAAACCATTGTGTTCATTCCACACATACCATGCCCTCTGCAAAGCTTGTAATACCCTTTTTCTCCCCATTGTTCCCCCCATGAATTCTTGATGATCCAATATGGTTTCTTCCTAAGTCTGAGAATTGAGAAACCTTGTGCATTGTATCCTACTAGCAATACACCATGGTTCAACATTCTCTTGCTACATATAAGAGGACATGAGACACCACCAATGTATGTTTGCATGAAAATCGCATTTACCCCCACTGCACATAATCATAGTTCATGATCATTTATAATATCACATGAAATAGTTACATTCAATCACTTTCATTTTTTTAAAATTATTATTGATGTCTACGTGTCAGTGTATGGTGTCAGTGTATCAATGTCATGTTTGCGCTAGGAAGACGGACACACATAAATTAAGGGGACTTACTTGCAAGTGGACCATGATTAACT
Source organism: Trifolium repens (assembly GCA_030408175.1). NCBI lineage: Eukaryota > Viridiplantae > Streptophyta > Magnoliopsida > Fabales > Fabaceae > Trifolium > Trifolium repens. The sequence continues at coordinate 55,702,144 of CP125836.1, read as the reverse complement.
AAATAAGCAGCAATTTGATTTTCATCCACAGGGATATTGGTGAAATTGGCAATTTTAACTGCTATTTTGTTTGGATCAAACTTGCATTCACCTCGATCGCCGGTATAAGGGTATGAAGCTTCCTCTTCCAATCCACCAGCCTCAATCAAATAATTATAGGCAGTTGTCATAAGACCACCATTACAACCATTGTCACATGCCGTCTTGTCTGTTATGTCACACTAGGCAAATGCAATAGTACAACAAGAAATTCAGCAAAAAACTTGTTCAATAGAATTGAAGAAATTTATTCTATCATAGAAATGCTTATGTATATATACCTTGTTGTCACAGTCCACAAGCTGTTGTTCACTAAGACTGACAAGCTTGCCTGTGGCAAGAAAATTGGCTCCTTCTATAGATCCTGTAGTGCTGAAAGCCCAGCAAGATCCACATTTACCCTGTACCATCAAAATTAAGCACAAAAAATAATATTTTTCTCAACTAAACCAAAGCCGGCCCGGCTCAAGGTTAAGCTTTTGAATTTATGTTTTATAACTTATAATTAAGTTCATTTTGGAAGAAAAAAAACTTGTTTGGGAACATTTTTTTTCTCATGAAAAATAGCTTATTTTTACTTGTTTATAGATTATATCTTTTCTTCCGGTAAGACCCATCTTACTTGAAAAAAGTTAAATATTAATTAAATATATATTTTTAATTTCATCTATAACCTATAGTTCAACTAACTATAAGTTTGGTTTATTAAAACCTACAAAATCAATCAACAACCATGTCATCTTACTTGAAAAAACTTAAATATTAATTAAATATATATTTTTAATTTCATCTATAACCTATAGTTCAACTAACTATAAGTTTGGTTTATTAAACACTACAAAATCAGTCAACTAAACAGCTAATATATAGCTAATAATCATCAGCGTTAAGCTTTAAATTTGGACCGACATGAACTAAACACATTTTATAAACACAGAAAAAAATTAGAAATTATGTTTAGTTTAATTAAATTAGTTTATATACTTCTTACAAAAACTAAATAAATTAGGTTATAGTTCATAAAAGTTAGCATAAAACTCATGTAACCTGCATCTTGACTCCGGTAACCGCCCCCTTCTCCCTCCAATCAAAATTCTCCGGCAGACCTTCCACATCCAACGGCGGCGCTACCCCTCCAACACCATTACTCGATGGAAAACCACCCTTAACACCAGTATAGAAACGCTCAAACTCCTCCTCAGATAGATCAGAAAACTGCGTAACACCGTGAATGGCAGTTGGATCAAGAACTTGGTGCTCGGCAGCTTTCACTAAATTCTTAGCGAAAATTCCAAGCCGTAGTAGATACTCTTCCCTTGTAGAGTACCGTTTCGAGTAATCTTGCATGAAAACTTTGAACTTTTTCTCTGTTTTTAGAAGCTCGTTGTCTTTGAGCTCGAGCTTTCTAGCTACATCCTGAATCAAGTTTTCATGGTTGGAGAAGCTCCTGTGTAACGCACTTGATAGGGTTAGAGCATAGAGGAAGATTGTAACATGTGCGTAACACGTGAGAGACATGGTTGGTTTTGCTACCATTTTTGTGCTGCTGTTGCTACCTAGCTCTGTTTTGCTCTGTTTTTGCTCTCGTGGTGTTTTTTATTCCACGGAAGTTGGATTGGATGGGGTAATGGCGATTTTGACCTCGTTTGAGATGTAGGGAATTTATGTAGGTAGTAGGTAATTATGGCGGTGAGTGAGATGAGGGACATAGTTAGAAATTGGGATTGGAGGGGAAGGTGGCAGCATGCAATGGTGAAGCTCAACATGCAGCTTAACACGTGGAGTCAAACTAGATGAAATAATGTTTTTTTTTTCTTTCTAAGATGAACACTTTGGTAAAAGGTTCATAAATTGGATTTGATGCTATAATAATTGCTTACAGTAATACGCTGTTTTTGATCTGAACTGTCCAATTTGAGTTTAATGATTGAAATTGATTTAACTAAAAAACATAGTTTTTAATCAAAGTCATCCAATTTAAATTTAACGGATAAGATTAAAAACTGCGTCTAACTATGTGAAAAATTAACTGTAGCAAATCATGATCTATAATTTCAATAGGTGCACAAATAGTATTTAATATAGAAAATTTAATAAATACTATTTATGAATTTATTATAATTATTCATATCAACAAATGTACCTGTTCTAGTGAATAAAGAATGTCGTAGTAATTGTATCAATCGTATTAATAACGAGTGTAATTTTTTTGGATATAAAAATTGTGAACCCTTTATAATGAAGCGTATGCTCCTATTTATAGAGCTTTAATGTGGCAGTTGCCATTAACCACGATCATGGATACCTGATGATCATGACGATTTTTCTATTCCACCACCATCCCAACGTGGTGGTGAGAGGTGGTTTTCCTTCAACTCCGATGTGAATCGTGGTGGTGGGGGGTGGTTATCCCTTCCCACGTTGTGAATCTATACAAAGTTTTTGATCTAGCAGTTATTTTCAGGGAGAGGGCGTCGCCCCTATACCGTAGCGCCTTGAGCTGTCTTTTCTGCCAAATTTCCTTTTTGAATTGAATGGATTGGAAGATTAGGTTATCTTATTATTAAGCCAATGCCATTCATTTTTTGACCCTAGTCCAGTACCGATACAAAAATATATATTGAAGAATTGAGCGTTTTCTAATCCATCCATTTATAATTTGGATATTTATACGACTTATGTGACAAGTGTTGTTATATAAGTATATTTGTATTATAACCAACTTTTATCTATTACATGTGTAAATTTACTTTTGTGGCTTATTGTTATTTATTATTGAATAAATACTCAAAATTATGAAGCGATAGAGTAAACCTCATCATTTTTATTTTATGTGTTGAGATATCAAATATATTTGAAAACTAATAATTGGGCACTCTATAATTGAGAGATTGATAAACTCAATGTCTTAAAATTTTATGTAATATATGATATTAAAGTCACTTATAAGGTTATAGTAAAAAAAAAAGTCACTTATACGGTTGTTCAATGTCTAACGTATTCAGTGGGTGAGACTCTTCTCTCGGTCCAACATTATGTAATTATAAAATAAGGAAAATGCTAAATAGTGCCTCTGGGGCACTAGTTAAGCTTACTAATAAGAAAACTTTTTCTTGAAATTTGTGCATTCAATACCTCGAAATTATACAAAATCATCTTTTCAACATTAACTTTTACTTTATTTTCCTTTTTAGGTATGCTTAACAAGTGCCCTGGAGGCACTGTTTAACATGACCCATAAAATAAATAATCACTCTCTTCGTCTTTAATTATAAGCAGCTTATAAAAAACATGATTATCTCTAAATATAAGCTCTTTTTCAATTTTCTAAACACATTTATTATTTTTTTCCAAACATTACCCTATAATTTGCATTGGAGTATGAAAAATCAACTATAAATACATCTTTTTATCAAGGACAATTTAGTAATTGTGATACTTAAAAAGTATTCCCTCCAGTCTCATATATATAAACAAATTTACAAAAAAACTATTCCTTTAAGAAAAGTGTCTAAATGCATTTAAGTCACACACTTTTCTAATTTTACCCTTATTTTTTGACTTGGAAACCGTTAAAACATGAGAGTATGAAAAAGTAGGGATATATTTGGAAAAATGACATTTATTGTAATGATTAGAGGTTACTTTTGCTTATATTTGACATTTTTATTTTTTTTTTGTTTTGATGCTTATACTACCTCCGTCCCAAAATAAAAGAATTAGTTTGACTACTGCACATATGCCAACGCACGATTTTGATCACTAATATCTTTAGTTCTCTATTAGTAAAAATTATAAAAATTGGATATTTTGAAAATACTCATCAAAAAAATCAAACAAGATCTTATATGTTTATATTTATATTTATACATTATTAAGAAAGTATGATCAAAACATGATAAGTGAATAGTGTCATTTAATCAAAAGAGGTCTAATAAAATGGAACAAAGATAGTATATGAGATCAGAGGGAATATATTACTGTAATTACAACATCAACTTTTCTTAATATGCGTTAAAATTTCCAAAAGGGGCCTACAATAAATGATGGAGGGAATATTATTTTTCTTTTGCTATTAGATTTTAGATTTTGAAATAAAAAATTTAAATTTAATTTGGTAAAGATGTAATGAAGGGGTCATAATAGGGGTTTCAAAAATTGCTAGTGTCACTTAGACGGCATACAGGGGTTCGATGATCCCACCATTTTATGCATGTGAGTTTCTATTTCTAATGATTTGTCATTTTATTTATTTATTATTTTTTTTATTACTTTTGAATTTTCTTTTGTAATTAAAAAAAATAAATAAAAAATTGTGCTTTTATTTTTATTTTGAAAACAAGAGGTGAAGTTGAAGGGGGAAACTAGACACCGCGCAAAAAAGAAAAGACACCGCGCAACTTGCTCATCAAAGACTATAATGTGAAGTTTCTTCACTTTACCCCCTTTTCGATTTTACGCGTCACGATTCCTTCAACCCTCGCTTAATTCCTTATATCCATTTTTATCACTCAGATCAACACCAATTTTCACAACTAAATTTGAGGCGAAGCTAAATCGCAATAGCATTGTTCTACACTTCTTTTCAGTTTCAATCACGGTATGTGCTAAGATTCCTAGTAGTATTTCATATTTGTATTTGTCTTAATTTATGTAGAACAAAATGCCACATTACTCTCTTTTTTGCATTCTCAATGTTCCTTATAATTAGGTTTTACTATTATTACTTTGGATATGGCTACACAATGTACCATTTTTCATCTATTGATTAATCATATAGAATATTCATCATTGAAACAGATACATAATTCAATCAATGTATTAAATTATTAAAGTAATTTTGGAACTGGTGTATCCATAACTTATACAGCTTCTATTCGAATTTTATTCCTTATTATATTGTTTGTATATGCACAGAATTACAATTCAATAAATGTATGTAGACAATTGCATTTTGAAATAATTTCTCATTAAATTTTTAAAATCGACAATTGTAATCACTACATGATGATGAATTTCTGCATACATGCTTGCTGTATGGTAGTGTGTGTATGTACATTTGTCTGCAGAGTTGGTGATGTTGGTTCTGTTCTAACATTATATAATGTTTGTTCGGTGCAGGAAATGAATAATGAATTCAATCCATGAAGTTTATAAGATTACAAAAGTACAAACATTTATAAGGTATATCACTATGCTTTACTATGCCATTTTTTGTTTGATCAGTTAACATATTTGTTTTATCAGTTGCCATGTTTTTATTTTAGAACATTGTTCCTAATAAAATTTAGAACATAGATTTTGTTGTTTTGTATAAAGTGTACAAGGCCACTCTAAGCGTATGTTTGGGAAAACTGTGTAGACATGCGTTTATCACCAGACGCGCGTCTAACTTGAAGCTTCACTTTGTAGCTTCTTGGTTTTCACGGTAAAAAGCATAGAAAACGTGCGGTGGCAGTGACACGAAGCTGATCCAAATATACTATAAGCCTTTCACAAGTAAAGATAGGTACAAAACAAATCAACCACACAATAACACCAACCTAGAGAGTAGAGACTAATCATATCTACGAATAATAACACTATTCAGAAAACAAAGAAGACGCTTCATTCGATAAGTTTTCAAATACACCGAATTATAGCATTTCATACAAATTCCACGACCTTATTATTCTGTCAGGTTACTGGTTTACTATATCATTTATTGATAGATGGTTATTTTTTCCCCTATACGGGGTTCTCTTTCATGACTGTTTTCATGTTTGCTGACCAAGAATGAGAACAGAATTGGGCTATTTTTCTATATGGGTTTCTTTTTCATGACTGTCTTAATGTTTGTTTTGTCCATACAACTCATAGTGCTCAATTCATGTTGCACATTTGTGCTGAACTTACACATACTCATACATGTGCATTTAAAAAAATGAAGCATGTAAGTAAAAAAAAAAAAGCAGCATGTGATATCTAGTTGAGAATAATAAAAGTAAGTACATTGGCTGCAATGAAATCTGAAACTTTCTATTCTTTAGTAGTACCACTCAAAGTGAGATAATGGTATAAAATATTCTATTTTTTGTTTGTCTAACTGTGAAACACACATGCTATTATGGGTGAATGTAGAATAAAAATTTGACAGTTTCTTGAATGTATGCTTCCTATGTAAAAGGATTTCTGTGAAAAACGTCCTGATTGCTTTCAATGGAAGTAACCAATTTAGTTGCGGTCGAAAGGATAGAATGCACTAATTGGATGTAATAGGATATTTTGACAACCTCACACATTTTGGTCTCATTCTATGATACAATTTAAACAATTCAAGGGGCAGATTGCTATAATGGGGGATATATATTTATTTAGCTTCTCAGTCAGCTTGATACAAATCCAAACTTTGAAAATTACAATTCATGCAAACTGAAGGCATATGCATGGTGGTGCAGTGTCTTACAGCTGTGGCTAATACAATAGAAAACACAAATTTAATAAATTAACGCAGCTCTCTCAACAATATTAATCAAACACTGACGTAATATACGTGAAGAATCCCCTCTATCTTCGTTGAGAATGGCTTTCTTTTCTTTAACATTTTCTGTTTAGATCCTACACAAAACGTATATTGATCTGTCAGTTTATATCTGATACTCCAATTCTTTAATAACCAAACACTATAAGAAAAAAGGTTAGTTTACAAGAAATGGAGGCTAAAATAGTAAACAGTAAAAGAATGTTTCGTTGCACATGAAATTTCATTTTAAATTAGGATTGTATGCGGTATCTGCTATTAATAAAGAGAGAATGGGAGGTTATTAGTGACGGGAAATTTTATACTTATAGTATTATAATATATGTTGCATGAAAAGTTACCATATGGTGTGATGCCAATTATAGGCTATCTAGTAGTGGTGAGGTGGAGGAGGTGATTTGTAGTAATAGTGCGGTGGAGGTGCGGAATGGACTGGAGGAGGAGGAGAGTGATACTTATAAGGCTTCTTGTGTGGTGTTGGAGGAGAATGGTAAGCTGGGTGGGGAGCATGAGGAGGGTAGGCGTGAACCGGTGGTGGTGGAGAGTGGTAAACTGGGTGAGGGTATGGCTTCTTATGTGGTGGTGGTGGTGAGTGGTAGACTGGATGAGGGTGAGGGTAGGTGTGCACTGGTGGGGGTGGTGGTGATGGGTATTTGTATGGCTTCTTGTGTGGTGGTGGTGGAGAGTGGTTGACAGGGTGAGGATGAGGGTAGGTATGCACTGGTGGTGGAGGTGGAGATGGGTACTTGTAAGGCTTCTTTGGGGGTGTTGGTGGAGGAGAGTGGTAGACTGGGTGTGGGTGAGGGTAGGTGCGAACCGGTGGCGGTGGAGAGTGGTAGACTGGGGATGGTGTTGGGTGAGGGTAAGTGTGAACTGGTGGCGGTGGAGGAGATGAGTAATGTGGTGGTGGTGATGGTGAGTAGACTGGTGGTGGCGGAGAGGAATAAGAGTATGGTTTTGCTGAAATTTCAGATGGGAAACTGAAAAAGAGCATAGCCAATGCAAGAGTGAGAGAAGCATAGGCCATTGGGGACCTCATTTTTTCTTACAAGTTGGTTTTGGTTCTGTGGAAGAATGCTGGTGCTATCCCTATTTATAGTTGGATTCTTTTCCATTTAACTCCAACATAGCATCTTGATTAGTTATCTTGTCCCTTGAGAGTTGAGACTCACCTTCTAGGAAACATGATACATTCATATTAAATTATACTCTAAGGCTGGCCACCTTTGAATTACTATTCATTCTCATTGACTTTTAGAGCAATGCGACCCTAAGTATTTTGGAATGGTTGCTTTGCTACCCAAGTTGTTTTAATTTGGATAGTGAATTTGGTTTTGGCAGTCATTGGTAAGCTGAGAAGAGAATGAAGCAGCTAGAATTGGTAAGCTGAGAAGAGAATGAAACAGCTAGGACTATAGAAATGTTCAGGCCACCTTGATTTTAGTTTTAGTTTGCCGAAAATTAAAAAAAAAAGATTATAGCTTTATTATTTTTATCTGTAAGGAAATATCTATTGATTCTAAATTTCTAACATTGTTTTGTCAAAGTGACTTTTTTTAATAAAAAAATCTCAAAATGGTTTATTCATTTATTTTTCTAAAATTTTGTTTTCATACCCAATTTTAAGATTTTGAAGTTGTGTAATTTATATGACACTAAATTATGTTCTAATATGTCTCTTATATCAATTAAGTTTTATTTGTCATATCAACAAAGTTGACATAGATGGTTGGATCGTTTGCCGCACTTGGTTCAAGTAAGAATTCCCACAAGTAAATCTTTGTTGGGGTTGGTGGTTTCTAAAATTTCGTGGTACTAAGATCTATTTAATAGTCGTGCAATTTAAATTTATTATTTATAATAATTTAATTTTCAGGTCTATACAAATAAGAATAAAATGTCAGTTTTTTTAAAAATGACTCTCTGGGACTCTAATATGGACCTGGTCCAAAGGTGGACCTTACTACTTTAAGTAAGTTTTTAATAAAATATTACATTTATTTTCCATTTTTTATTATTATAAAATTACATTGCATGAAGAGATACTTGAACGTATACTTTGCTCTGTAAAAGGTTTTCTGTGAAAAATGTTCTGATTGCTTTCAATGGAAGTAATCAATTTAGTTGCGGTCGAAAGGATAAAATGCACTAATTGGAGGAAATATGATATTTTGACAACTTCACACATTTTGGTCTCATTGTATGATACAACTTAAACAATTGGTTGTTGTACTTTGATATTTTGCCGTTATTTTTATCGAATTTCGATGCATAGATGGTTCGGACAAGGGATGTCTATATATCAATAGCAAAGTAATATTTCGATTGTACTCTTAATTCTTAAAATTGCAACCAAATTCACTTTTAAACTAAAAAATTAATTTGTACCAAAAACGGTGAACCAAAAATAATTAGTAATATAACCACAGAGTCAAAGGATAGATTGCTATAATGGGGGATATATATTTATTTAGCTTCTCAGTCAGCTTGATACAAATCCGAACTTTGAAAATTACAATTCATGCAAACTGAAGGCATATGCATGGTGGTGCAGTGCCTTACAGCGGAGGCTAATACAATAGAAAACACCAATTTAATAAATAAACGCAGCTCTCTTAACAATATTAATCAAACACTGACGGAATATATGTGAAGAATCCCCTCTATCTTCGTTGTGCATGGCTTTCTTTGCTTTCATACTTTCTGTTTAGATCCTACACAAAACAAATATATATTGATCTGTCAGTTTATGTCTGATACTCTAATCCTTTAATAAACAAACACTATAAGAAAAAAGGTTAGTTTACAAGAAATGGATGCTAAAATAGTTAACAGTAAAAGAAAGTTTCATTGCACATGAAATTTCATTTTAAATTTGAGAGAATGGAAGTTGATTAGTGAAGGGAAATTTTATACTTTTAATATAATATATGTTGCATGAAAAGTTACCATATGGTGTGATGCCAATTATAGGCTATCTAGTAGTGGTGAGGTGGAGGAGGTGATTTGTAGTAATAGTGTGGTGGAGGTGCGGAATGGACTGGAGGAGGAGGAGGAGAGTGATACTTATAAGGCTTCTTGTGTGGTGTTGGAGGAGAATGGTAAGCTGGGTGGGGAGCATGAGGAGGGTAGGCGTGAACTGGTGGTGGTGGAGAGTGGTAAACTGGGTGAGGGTGAGGGGGTGGCTTCTTATGTGGTGGTGGAGAGTGGTAGACTGGATGAGGGTGAGGGTAGGTGTGCACTGGTGGGGGTGGTGGTGATGCGTATATGTAGGGCTTCTTGTGTGGTGGTGGAGAGTGGTAGGCAGGGTGAGGATTAGGGTAGGTGTGCACTGGTGGTGGTGGGGGAGATGGGTACTTGTAAGGCTTCTTGTGTGGTGTTGGTGGTGGAGGAGAGTGGTAGACTGGGTGTGGGTGAGGGTAAGTGTGAACTGGTGGCGGTGGAGAGTGGTAAACTGGGGATGGGGTTGGTGGTGGTGGAGAGTGGTAGACTGGGGATGGGGTTGGGTGAGGGTAGGTATGAACTGGTGGTGGTGATGATGGTGGGTAGGCTGGTGGCGGTGGAGAGGAATAAGAGTATTGTTTTGCTGAAATTTCAGATGGGAAACTGAAAAATAGCATAGCCAATGCAAGAGTTAAAGAAGCATAGGCCATTAGGGACCTCATTTTTTCTTACAAGTTGGTTTTGGTTCTGTGGAAGAATGATGGTGCTACCCCTATTTATAGTTGGATTCTTTTCCATTTAATTCCAACATAGCATCTTGATTAGTTAACTTGTCCCTTGAGTCTCACCTTCTTGGAAACATGATACATTACATTAAATTATACTACAAGGCTTGCGATGGTTGAATTACTATTGATTCTTATTGACTTTTAGAGCAATGTGACCCTAAGTATTTTTGAATGGTTGGCACCCAAATTGCTCTAGTTTGGAGCTTGAATTTGGTTTTTGCAGAAGCTGGTAAGCTGAGAAGAGAATCAAACAACTAAGACTATAGAAATGTTCAGACCACCTTGATTTTAGTTTTAGTTTTGCCTAAAATGAAATGAAAAGAATATAGCTTTATTATTTTTGTTATATAAAGAAATATTTGATATCTACTGATTCTAAATTTCTAACATTGTATTCTCAAAATGTGTTTTTGAACAAATCTCAAAATAATTTTTTTATTGAACAAATCTCATAGTGGATTATTCATTTATTTTTCTAATAATTTTGTTTTCATTCCCAATTTTGATATTTTGAAGTTGTGTAATTTATGACGATAAATTATGTTCTAATATATCTCTCTTATATCAATTAAATTTTATTTTTGATATAAACAGAATTGATATAGATCATTGGAGAGCTGACATAGATGGTTAGATCTTTTGCCGCACTTGGGTTGTCAGAATTCTCGCATGAGTAGGTTATACAATACCATTGTAAATCTTTGTTGAGGTTAGTGGTTTTTCCTAACCCATCTCTCTTAATCTAAATTTCATGGTACTAATAAAATCTATTTCATTGTGTAATAAAAAAAACCTATTTAATAGTCATGCAATTTAAATTTATTATCATTATTTATAATAATGTAATTTATCGGTCTATCCAAAGGTGGACTTTACTGTTTTTAGGAAATTTTAATAAAATATTACATTTGTTTTTATTTGTTATTATTATAAAATGCATTTTTTACTAAAAATGCTAAGGTCCACCCTTAAACCATTTTTGAGAAGTTCATAACAGACAAACCATTTTTGTTTTGAAACAACAAATGTCAGCATTGTAAGAAATTATTGGTATTATGCTGGGAGTGAGAGTCGAACGCAATCTCATTATCACTCCACTCCTTAACTCTCACATCCTTGCCACTAAGCAATGCATCTCTATGCCCTCTAGTCTTTTATTAATTTGTGAACATTTAATTGAATGATATCTTTAATGTCTTGGAATATCTATCTTGTAATCAATAGATATTGAGCAGTACATTGGTGGGTATAGTTGAATAATATACCTCAGGACCTATATATAATGATAACTTTTTATGGATGAGTATGGTTTAAATAGGTATAAGTATAACTCTATGATTATAATTATATATGATGAATCATTATCACCCCACATAAAATGGTATATCCTTTCTCTACTTTCTTTATATATGTGTGTGTCTTTGGAGATGTAAGACAATAATTTTATAAACATAATAATACAATTGCATCTATCTGATCCAGATCCGGGAAAAAGGGGTGGGAGAATATTTGCATTTTGAAGTAATCATTTTAATGCCTTACTTTATAAACTGAGAGTAATGTAAAATTTACCTTACTCCGAGGGTTTGTTATAGGGGATGCTCTACATTTGTTCTTTTCATGTGTGCTATGCTTTAATTTATCTTCGTAACTATATCAACAGATTTATTAAGTAAATCATGCAATTGTAGTTTTTAAGTAGCTGATGCCATGATATAATATAACATAACTCGTGTTAGTAGTAGCTTATATTTATCGGTTATAGTATCTTACATTTTGTGTTTCTGTCTATGGTTGATTTTTGTTTTAAAACAAGCAGATTAGCATATTATTAAAAGAATTTTTATCTTATATTGCACTGTTTTAGTCAAGGTTGTCAGAACCGGTCATCAAACCGATGAGCTTACCGGTTCAAGGTTCAATGGTCGGACCGAGGTCGGACCGGGGTCGGACCGTTTTTAATTAAATATATAATTTTTATATTTTAAATAATATATAATAATAATGATAAACTAAAAGTTAGACAATATATATAATTTTACACTATTAAAAATTGAAGTCCATATAAAAACTTATAATTGTATAATTTAAATTAAAAAAATAGTTATTGAGAAAGTTGATTGCTTTTTTCTTTATATTTATTTTAAATTTGTTGGTAATTTACAACAAATATAAATTTAAGTATGTTTTATAAAATAAAATAAATATGCCTTTTTTAATCTCATTACAAATTATTAATAAAAAATAAAGTTAAATGTGTTTTGTAAAAAGAAATAGTCTCTTTGTATATGAACTACTCTATGAAGTCCCACATTGGAGAAATCTCATACTTGAAGTCTCCCACTTGGTTATAAATAAGCATTTGTTAGGATGTTTCTTAGTACATTTGAAGTCTCCCACTTGATTGGTCATCATTTAATGTGACTTATAGTGGTATGAGATTGACCCCACTTAATTTGTGGATTTTTTTTAATTTTTTCAATTAAAAAAATAAGTAATTTTTTTAAACCGGTTCAGGTTTTGAACCGCCGGTTTTTTCTGATTTTTACCGGTTTTTGGCCGGTTTTCCGGTTCAATAACCGGTTCATACGCAGACCGGTTTTGCGGCTGACTCGGACCGGATGCAGGTCTGGTTCCCGGTTTGACCGGCCGGTCCGGTCCGGTTCTGACAACCTTGGTTTTAGTAAGCTTAAACACGGTTTGCAAATTCACACTCTTCAATTTATAATTAGTATTAGTACAAATTAGTTAGTAACATCTTCGTGTTACAATTGACAAAATTTTAGTTATTATTTACTAACTTACACCCATTCACTTTTTAATAGACTAAGATTGCAAGTTATACCTTAAAATCATACTACACTTTCTTGACAATGCATTGTCTAATTGAACACATTAGTATGTGTGAAATAGAGTACATATTAGATAGCACATTATTAAAAAAACAAAATATATCAAGAGAAAAACGCGTTATATGAAAGATCTTTTTTGTTTGCAATGTACTCCAATTTAGCATATTGATAAGTTTACTTTCACTTGAAACTCATCTAAGAAACATTACATATATTGATATTATATATATAAGTCTGGCTGGTTGGCTATGTTACCTATATGAATTACTCATTCATATTGACATTTGGAGCAGTGTCCCTAAGCATTTTGGAACGGTTGTGACCCAAAGCGTTTTGGAGCTTGAATTTGGATTTGATCCAAGTTGCAGGCTGAGAACAGAATAATTAAAATAACTAGGACAGTTGAACTTTTGGCATAACCTTTATTTTTTATTTCCCCAAAGAAAAGACAAGACTGTTACTTAGTTATTACTATTTCGGATCTCTAAGGAACATATCTATTGATTCATTCTAAGTTTCTAATACCGAAATTATTCTGAAAAGAGTACATCTTCAATTTAGTCTAAGGGGCTTATAAGGACGAATTAAGGTCATAGTCTTTAAAATATATGAAATATTGCTGCAGTCTCTATTTTTAAGATACTAGGGACTAACTAGACAAAATTTCATATGCTTTAGAAACTAAAATATGACGTTTTTCATATACTTCCAAAACTATTTGTTATTTGTATATTGTTTGGAGAGTAAACTAAAGAGATAATTATACTTCGAATACTAACAAAGGGTTTATTCATTGTCAAAATTGTTTACTCTCTCCATCCTATATTAAGTTTCACATTTGTAAATGATAAATGTACTAAAGCATGTTATTAATTATTTTATTTTAATTCTACATTCAAATATATCCCTCACTTTTAAGTCTACTATACTCAACTATACATTTATGACAATAATTTAATCACGAAAATTTGTCCGGTGTGTCTCTAGGATACGGTGCGTTCTAATAGCTAGATCGCGGACCCTTTGCAGATTGGGCCTTGGCCTAGTCCGAAGCACTATTGATAGCTAATATTACAATGGTTTTTGTTCACTGGTTCTATCTGTTTTAATTGGAGGATGAATATGTTTGTGATAGGCTGATAGCTAGATTTTTAGGTTAAGATTTTGTTTGTTGATTCTATTTTGCTGAGGATTATGTATAGTGGACATATAATTAATAATTATTTAAAGCATAATAACGAGTTTTATCTTAAAAAAAATAGGAATTTTTTCAAAGGCCTACTTTATATTTTTTTCTTCTTTCAATTAGACAATTATTTTATACCAATATAGTTAGGATGTCACTGAGGCATAATGATGTCCTTGCACTTCCAATTTTTCGTTAACAAAAATATATCTTAAAAACTTCTGTTAATTACTTTTCTTTGGTAATCACTATTGAATTATTAATTTAAAAGGTCAAAATTGACTTTTGAATTATGTGATTTGACCACAAGTTGAACAAAGGTTTTCGCGGACCTGAGTTTGAGCTAAAAAGGTTTATATCGAACTCAAGTTGAACTTCAAGCTAAACTAATTCTTATCGAGTCAAGCTGAAGTGGAGAAACTTGACATATTGGCAATTTACTCATCGGAAACTCATAATGTTAGTTTGTCCTTTCCCTTTTTTGATTTTAGGAATAATCACACTTTCTTCTTTCTACATTTATTTTAGCTTATATCCATTTTTATCCTTTGGAACATTACCAGTTTGTTTGCACAAGCAGAGTTGTGAAAGATTTTTGGTGAAGTGAAATGGTAAAGGTACACATTTCCTTTCATGAGCTCTATTGAAACTCCTTATATTTAACTAGAAGAAAGAGGCACAGTTCTCTGTTTTCAGCAGTTTTAATGATATTTTTTATGCATAGTAAAATATGGTTTGATTATTACTGTGGATATGGCCATTGGCCACACATTGCAACATTTTTTTTTTCAATTGATTAATCATATAGAATATTCATGAGTGAATATGTATCCATATGATCCTTTTAAAATATGTTCAGATTCTCATAAAGTTTAAGCTGTATTTTTTATTGTTTGTCTGACTGTGAAAGGCACATGCTATTATGGGTGATTGGGTGAATGTAGAATAAGAATTTGACAGTTTCTTGACCTATGCTGGCTCTGTAAAATGACGGATTTGAATTCTTTACATTTGAGTTTCCTACATTTACCTATATTTTGTGCAAATTTCAATAAAAAACAAAATAGAGAGATATATTAAATGTTAAAAAAACTAAAAACACCCCAGATAATAGTGTAAATGTAGAGAATATGAATGTAGGGAATCCTATTCCGTAAAATGATTATTTTTATTAGAAAAAACCTAAGTTCCAAGTGAAAAATAAAGTCGGAAGCGAATAAAGAGAAACACCTGTCACCTTATAAGTCAGTTTTGTAAGAATGCGTTAAATCCAATGTAAAAAATCAATAGTTTTCGATGTAAGTAATCAATCTAGTTGAAGGTGGAAAGGATAGAATGCACTTATTGGAGGAATTATAATATTTTGACATTGACAACTTCCCACATTTTGGTTTGATTCTGTGATACAAACATAAACAACTGATTTTTGTACTCGGATGTTTTGCTGCTATTTGTATCGTATTTCAATACATAGATGGTTGGATCAAGGGATGTCTGTATATCAATAACAGAGTTTTATTTTATTTTATTTTTTGGATTCTTAAGTGAATCAATGCATTGATGGAGCTAAACTGAACACAAGGTGTGTTAAGTCAATACAAAGTTTGAAACGGGGGTGGGGGTTGTGTCTGATGTGGTTTCTCACTATTGGCTCTATAGTAGTGCTTATGGTGTGTGCTATTTTTTCGTTTGAAGTGTTGCATCTTTTTGTAGTGTGACCTTAGCACCTCTTTGTCGTTAAAAGAGAAAACAGACATTGAGACACGAGTTTTGGCTTCTCTTAATATTGCTACCAAATTCACTTTTAAACTAAAAACTAGTATAATTTGTGCCGAGAAAGGTAAACCAAAAATAATTTGTACAAATAAACATATAGATTATTATAGAAAAGCAGCTATAGATGCAAGGGACATATTTCTATAATAAGGGGATATATATATTTATTTGGCTTGTCAGTCAGCTTGATGCAAAACCGAACTTTGAAAAATACAATGCATGCAAACAACTGCAGACACATGCATGGTGGGGCAGTGCCTTACAGCTGTGGCTAATACAACAAAATACACAAATTAAATAAACAAAGGTAGCCCTCTAAACAATAATAATAATAATCAAACATTTGACCAAATATACGTGAAGAATCCCCTTGATCTTCTTTGTGCATGACTTTCTTTGCTTTCACACTTTCTGTTTAGATCCTACAAAAATCCGAATATATAATGATCTGTCAGTTTATGTTTGATACTCTAATCCTTAATAAACAAATACTATAAGAAAAAGATTAGTTTACAAGAAATGGATACTAAATCATTAAACAGTAAAAAGAATGTTTCATTGCACATGAAGTTTCATTTTAAATTAGGATTTGCATATACTTGACAATTATACTGTTATATAGTTAATAAAAAGAGAATATGATTTGATTGGAAAAAGGAGAGATTATAATCGTTAATATTATAATATATTTTGCATGAAAAGTTACCATGTGGTGTGATGCCAATTATAGGCTATCTAGTTGTGGTAAGGTGGAGGAGGGGATTTGTAGTAATAATGTGGTGGTGGGGGGGAAGAGACTGGAGGAGGAGGAGAATGGTAAACTGGGTGGGGAACGTGAGGGGGGTAGGTGTGAACTGGTGGTGGTGGAGAGTGGTAGACTGGGTGAGGGTGTGGGTATGGGTGTGGGGTGTAGGGCTTCTTGTGTGGTGGTGGTGGTGGTGGAGAGTGGTAGACTGGGTGAGGGACTGGGTGAGGGTGTGGGTATGGGTGTGGGGTGTAGGGCTTGTGTGGTGGTGGTGGTGGTGGAGAGTGGTAGACTGGGTGAGGGACTGGATGAGGGTGTGGGTATGGGTGTGGGGTGTAGGGCTTCTTGTGTGGTGGTGGTGGTGGTGGGGAGTGGTAGACTGGGTGAGGGTGAGGGTAGGTGTGCACTGGTGGTGGTGGTGGTGATGCGTACTTGTATGGCTTCTTGTGTGGTGGTGGTGGTGGTGAGTGGTAAACTGGGTGTGGGTGAGGATAGGTGTGCTTTGGTGGTGGAGGAGAGTGGTAGACTGGGTGTGGGTGAGGGTAGGTGTGAACCGGTGGTGGTGGAGAGTGGTAGACTGGGGATGGAGTTGGGTGAGGATAGGTGTGCACTGGTGGTGGTGGAGAATGGTAGACTGGGGATGGTGTTGGATGAGGGTAGGTGTGCACTGGTGGTGGTGGAGAGGAGTAAGAGTATTTGTTTGCTGAAGTTTCAGATGGGAAACTGATGAAGAGGATGGCTAATGCAAGAATGAGAGAAGAGGCCATTTGGGACCTCATTTTTGCTTATAAGTTGGTTTTGGTTCTGTGGAGTGTGGAAGAATGCTGGTGGTGCAACCCCATTTTATAGTGAAAATTTTAAAGCATCTTGATTAGTTAACTTGTCCCTTGAGACTCACCTTCTAGGAAACATGCATACATTCATATTAAATTATACTATAAGGCTGGCTGTATTTGAATTACTACCAATTCTTATTGACTTTTAGACCCTAATTATTTTGGAATGGTTTTGGTAGACACAGTCAAGTTGAAAAAGGAATCCAAAAGCTAGGACTATAGAGATCATGTTTAAAATTAGATCAGTAATTTTGATAAAAACTACATTGAGTAATTTTGATAAAAACTTTAGAGTTTCAATGAATTACACTGTCACTATGATTTGTGCATGATTCCAAACACACATGAATATTTATGCCACCCTGATTTTAGTTTTAGTTTGCCAAAAATGAAAAGAGAAGAATATAGCTTCATTATTTTTTATCCGTAAGGAAATGTATCTATTGATTTTAAGTTTCTAACATTGTATTGTCAAATTTTTTTTTTATAACAAATCTCAATGATTTATTCATTTATTTATTTTTCTAATCATTTTTGTTTTCATACCCGATTTATATATATGCATATGATGACACTAGATTATGTTCTAATATCTCACTCTTATATCAATTTAATATCATTGTAATATCAACAAACATAGATTGGATACAAGTCACAGTTTCCGTATTGGCAGGTCATACAATTCTATTGCAAATTTTTGGTGAGGTTTGTGGAATTGTGGTTCTCCCTAGCACGTCTTTCCTATTCTAAATTTTATGGTATGGTATACGCAAATAAGAATAAAAAGTTGAGTTTGTCAAATATATGAACATAACAAAAAGGGTCCAAAGGTGAATTCTTACAATTTTTAGTAAAAAAAGAAGATTTTTATAGTAATAAGAAATAGGAAGAGATGTAATCTCTTATTAATATTTACTAAAAGCAGCAAGGGTTGATGTTTTGAACCATTTTTAGGAGGTTTATACTATAGATCCCTAAAAATAAAATGTTTAGAAAGTTTTATGTACTAAATATCTTTAATGGACAATGGTCTTCGAATAAAAATCAGCGGTAGATATTTGACCATTACTCTTTTCTTTTTTACTAAAGATATTGACCATTACTTGGTTATATATTACATGTGAGACATTTTTTTAACTATACACAAATTTATTTTCACAATTGGATTAATACGTCACGCCACTTCTCATGCGATCCAATGATTAAAACAAATTTATGTATGATAAAAAATTTGTCTCACTTGTGCAGCATAGAATTGTAGTTGTACTATGACAACTTTCTATAGAAAAGTATGGTTTATATACAGGGACGGATCTAGGATAGTATTTTTGGTGAGGCCAAAATTAATTAGCATAAATTTTTTTAAATAATGACGTTGAATTCAAGTATGAAACATATACTCTACCTTGTCTCAAATCTTTGGTTATTTTAGTTTTACACATAGATTAAAAAATAATAAATATTAAAATGTTATGTTATTTCAACTCTTACTTTTTATTTAAAAAATTTATTTAATAGATGGTTTTAGTTTTTATAAAGGAACAAAGGGTAAAATATCATTAACTGTACCTTGGTTTTTTAAAAGACCTAAAATTTTGTGACAAAAATAAAAAGCTAAAAAAATAAAATATTAGAGATAGAGGGAATATTAAAAGTTTAGTATTCTCTTCACCATATTTATTTAACATTAAACTCATGCAATTGAAAATTTACAACACTAAATAATTGTACTTCTCTTTTATTTATCATTTTTTGACATGATATATGTATTTAAATATAACTTTTTAAAATGACAACAATTCAAGATAAAAGTAATGAAAATTATGACCCATAATCAAATATTTTGTGTTCTTTTTTTCTTTTTTTAGCCGAATTATTTTGTAAATATGCCTACGAAATAATCATTAAAAAATACAAGTTTAATCAAAAGTAAAGGTCAAAATTGAGTGCATGATAATTTTTTAAGGATTAAAATTTAATAAAAATTATGTAAAGACTAAATGTAAAATTTCACTATTTTATAGAGACCAAAAACATATTTAACTTTTTTTGTCTGTTAGTCCAGTTACTAGAAATTTCACCTTAAAAGTTAATAAGTAGAGTGTCCAAAGTTCAAACTCCAACTCCTGAATAATATATACGATGTCTCAACCAATTAAGTTAAGTTCACATGGATAAAATATATTTAACTAAGTATTCCCTCCGGCCACAAATATAAGCAAAAATGTACTTTTTAGATTCATTAAATAACAGATGTATCTGGTCTATATATATATAGGCATATGTGTATAGAAAAAGTTGCAAACTTTGGTGTGGCCATGGCCACATTAGGCCACAACATAGATCCGTCCCTGTTTATATAACTCTATGATTGAATATTGTAAATCATTATAACCCTAATATACAATGGTATATCCTTTCTCTATCTTCTTTATAAATAACTATATATGTCTTGGACATAGATAATCATTTTATAATCATAAACATAATAATAATAATACAATTGCATTGCATGTATCTGATCTAGATCCGGGAAAAAGGGGAATGGAGAATACTTGCATTTTTAAGTAATCATTTTAGTGTCATCTTTTATAAACTTAAAGTAATGCAAAATTACCTTACTCTAACGATTTGTTTTAGGGGTTGTTCTACATATGTTTTCTTCATGTGTGCTCTGCTTTAATTTAGCTTTGTAACCATGTCAACACATTTTTAAGCAAATCTTGCAATTGTGCTAAAGTGTGTTGTGAACTTGTGATACTCTTTTTTAATCCTCAATTGACTTGCTGCAAATCTTCTATACAGTAATTTACTACTAATTTACACCCATTTGCTTCTGCTTTTTAGTATCACTAAGATAGCATGTTATACCTTAAATCTATTACACTTTCTTGACAATGCTTTGTCAAAGTGATAACGGTTTTGTTTAAACAAAAAGGTGAAAATGTTATAGGTGAAATGGATAGCATATTATTAATTAATTAATTAATTAAGAAAACAAATTTTATTAAGAGAAAAACGCCCCACGAAAGATTTTTGTTTGTGCAACGTAACTCCAATATTTTAGCATCTTCATAAGTTTACTTTCACTTGAAACTCATCTTCTAGGAAGCATGAAATATATGGATATATTATACTCCCTCTGTCCCTAAATAAATGACCTGTTTGACTACTGATACGTTTGCCAATACACAACTTTAATCGTTAATATCTCTAATTATCTATTATTAAAAATTATAAAAATGGTATATTTTGAAAGTACTCGTCGAGACAAATCAAACATCTCATATGCTAATATTTGCATGTATATATTAGTAGAAAAATAAGGTCAAAGCAGGTCAAATGAATAATACACTAAGTCAAAAAAAGGTTATTTAAAATGGGACGGAGGGAGTACTGTATAAGTCTAGCTGGCTATCTTAATTATTTGAATTACTCGTTCATATTGACATTTGGAACAAATGACCCTAAGCATTTTGGAACGGTTGTAACCCAAAACCTTTTGAAGCCTTAGTTTGGATTGGATCCAAGTTGCAGGCTGAGAACAGAATAATTAAATTAGCTAGAACTGTTGAAATATTGACACCACCTTTATTTTTTATTTCTCCAAAGAAAAGACAAGATTGTCACTTAATTATAGTACTATTTTTTAATCTGTGAGGAACATATCTATAATATATTGATTCTAAGTTTCTAACACTGAAATTATTCTCAAAAGAATACATTTTCAATTTAGACTCTAAAAGTATTTAATATCTCAATTTAGTTTCTAAAAATATAAAAATAATAAGTGTTGTCTCTAATTATAAGGCTTCTTTAAAAAAATTGTATCCAAATAAAAGCACATTTGCAAAATACTAGATACATTTTTTATCAAAAAAATATCACTTATTTATTTTATGAACTTGTCTTTTGGAAAATGAAAATTAATGTTTGGACACATGTAGACATATATGAACAGTTTGTTCCTTCAGTCCCCATTGTTTTAAACTATTTTTAGTATTTGCAAAAATATAGTTTAGAAACTTCGGAAACTGAATAAATAGTTTATTCACTCTCAACATTATTTCTTCTCTCTGTCCTATATTAAATTTGAAATTTGCAAAAGAGAAACGTATCAAAATATGTGCTATTATTTTATTCCAATTTCTACACTCAATTGAATATATATATATATATATATATATATATATATATATATATATATATATGGGGAGGGATCAAATTGTTAGTTTTTCTTTGTAATTCAAGCTTCTGACGAGAATAGCTTCTGAAGGGTGCAGCCTCTGAAGCAGTCTTGCTCACTTTAGCTTCTGAGAGGTTACATGCTCTTGTACTCACTTAGCCTCTGATGACTATAAGACTATGTCTCAGACTCTTACACTAACAGGTTCTGAAGCAATCAGCTTCTGATGCTTCTCAGGCTCTGAACCTCTGGTTCAGTTAGTTTGTCTGTTTAGTCAGTTATGATAGTTTGTTTTTTTGTACAGTTGTATTTCAGTTAGTTAGTTAGAGATGTTTAGGTTTGTTAGTTGGCTTGTTACAAGCTACCTCTCCCACCTATTGTACATACACCTATATATAGGTGATTTTGGTGATTAATAAAGATAACTTTTTATTCATTCTCTTCAATTTTATTCATAATTCTCTCTATTCTTTCTTAGTGTTCTTAGTGTTCTTTGTTGTTCATCTTTGTGGGTGTTATCCCCAACAAAGTGGTATCCAGAGCTCGTACGATCCAAGGGATCTTGATTCGTTCTTGAAAGAAGAATCAGGTTGAAAGTAAATCAACCATGGCTGGGAACAACAATTTCCATGCGAATTTGCCAGTTTTCGATGGAAAGAATTGGGATAGATAGGTGAAGTAGATGAAGGTGATATTCAATGTTCAAGAAGTGTATGAACAAGTGAATGCAGTAATCACTCCTCTACCAGAAAATGCAAATGAAGAACAAAGAACAACATTCAGAGAAGCAAAGAAGAAAGATAACAAGGCCCTGTTTCTCATTCATCAATGTGTTGATTCAAAGGTGTTTGAGAAGATTGCAGATACTGAGACCTCCAAAGATGCATGAGATATCTTGCAAAAGAGTTATGGTGGTGATGCAAAAGTGAAGAAAGTAAAGCTTCAGGCCTTGAAGAGACAGTATGAACTGTTGCAGATGAAGAGTGATGAATCAATTGCTGATTACTTCACAAGATTGGTAACTCTCACTAATCAGATGAAGAATTGTGGAGGTAATCTTAATGAGCAAGAAACGGTGGAAAAGGTACTAAGAACTTTGACTCCTAAATTTGAGCATATAGTGGTGACTATAGAAGAGACTAAAGATTTGAGTGAGATCAAGATAGAGGATCTGCAAAGCACTCTTGAAGCTCATGAGTTGAAGCATGGTGAGAGGAGCCATGACAAAGAAGATGAGCAAGCTCTTTTCTCAAAGTTCAAGAAGTACCAAAGTGAGAAGAAGAAATGGCAGAATAAGAAAGACTCCAAGAAAAGCAAGGAGAATGCTGAGACAGTGCCTGAATCCTCAAATGGAGGAGGAGGGAAACAGAAAGATAAGTCAAAGAAGAAGGACAGGAGCAAGATTCAGTGCTACAATTGTGACAAATATGGGCATTATGCCAATGAATGTAAAAATCCAAAGAAAAAGAAAGGTCAAGACAATGAGGAAGAGGCCAAGGTAGCACATGATAGCTCAGGTTCTGATGATGAAACCAGTTTCATGGTGACAATTGCTGATGAAGCAGCAGATTCCATGGTTTGGTACTTTGATTCAGGGTGTTCTAACCATATGACTGGTAATAAAAGCATCTTGACTGACTTTGATGAATGTCTCAACACAAAGATCAGATTGGCCAACAATGATTCCATTAAGGCAGAAGGTATGGGTAATGTTGTGATCCAAAGGTCAAATGGCAAGAAAGCTGTGATTGAAAAGGTTCTTTATGTCCCTGGTATGAAGTGTAACTTGATGAGCATAGGGTAATTAATCTCAAAGGGTTTCAAGATAGTAATTGAAGATGAGACTCTGCAACTCTTCGATTCCAAGAAGAGACTGATTTTCAAAACAGCACAAAGCAAGAATAGGATCTACAAGACTCAAATCAAAGTTATTGAAGCTACATGCTTGTCTGCAACTGCTGAAGAGAAAGATAGTGATCTATGGCACAAGAGGTATGGGCATTTGAATTTTAAGAGCCTGTCAATGCTTAATTCAAAATGCATGGTGTTAGGATTGCCTAGTGTCATAACTCCAGTTGATGCATGCACTACTTGCCTGTTAGGAAAACATCATAGATCATCATTTAAAATTCATCTGCCTCTGAGATCTAGTGATGTGTTGAATGTTGTGCATTCTGACATTTGTGGACCATTTGATGTGTTATCAACTGGTGGAAACAAATACTTCATGACTTTTGTTGATGAGTACTCTAGAATGATATGGTTATACCATATAAAAGCTAAGAGTGATGCTTTTGAAGTGTTTAAGAGGTTCAAAACACTGGTTGAGAAGCAAAGTGACAAGTCATTGAAGGTTCTGAGAACAGATGGTGGAGGTGAGTATACCTCTACAGAGTTTGAGAATTATTGCAAGGAACAAGACATAATTCATGAAGTTACTGCACCATATACCCCTCAACACAATGGTCTTGCAGAAAGGAGGAATAAAAGTATTCTAGATATGGCCAGAAGCATGGTGAAGCAGAAGAATCTGCCCAAGAGATTCTGGGGTGAAGCAGTTGCTACTGCTGTTTACATTCTGAATAGAAGTCCAACTAAGAAGCTGAATGATAAGGTACCTGAAGAGGTGTGGTCCAAGTGTAAGTCACTTGAAGGTGTTTGGCAGCTTGTGCTACAAACATGTACCAGATGCTAAGAGAAAGAAGCTGGAAGACAAGAGTGTTCCTATGATATTTGTTGGATATCATAGAACTGGTGCCTACAGACTGTATAATCCTACAAGTGACAAAGTAGAGATTAGCAGAGATGTGAAGGTACTAGAGAATGAAAGTTGGGATTGGGGTCAGAAGCTCTCATCTAAGAAAACTTGTGCAGTGGACTTAGGTGGTGAAGCAAGCACTGTTAATGACACTCCCACTTTTGTGAATCAGCATCAAGGTAATGTAAGTGATGAAGACATGCATACTTCAAGTGATGATGAGGATACTAATGTACCACAAAGACCTCAGAGAAACACTCAATTGCCAAGAAGGTTAGTTGACTGTGAGATTCTGTCAGACAATGCAGTAGACAATGAAGGAGAAATTGTGCATTATGCAATGCTTGCAGATACTGAACCTTTAGATACCAAAGCTGCACTGAAGAGTAAAGTTTGGATGGAGGCAATGATTGATGAGTTGAAGTCTATAGAGAAGAACAAGACATGGGACTTGTGTGAACTGCCCTCTGATAAAAAGGCAATTGGTGTGAAATGGGTGTACAAAGTCAAGCAAAATCCTGAAGGCAAAGTGATAAAATACAAGGCAAGACTTGTAGCTAAAGGATTCCTTCAGAAGCAAGGTTTGGACTATGATGAGGTATTCTCTCCAGTGGCAAGACATGAAACTATAAGGCTAGTGATTGCATTGGCTTGTAGTAGAAGGTGGCCCTTATTTCATTTAGATGTGAAGTCAGCATTTCTAAATGGACCCTTAGAGGAAGATGTGTATGTGAAGCAGCCTCCGGGGTTTGAATTGAAGGGCAAGAAAGGCAAAGTTCTGAAGCTGAATAAGGCCTTGTATGGTCTGAAGCAAGCACCAAGAGCTTGGAACAAAAGAATTGATCAATTCTTTGTTATGCAAGGTTTCAGAAAGTGCAGTGTAGAGTATGGTGTGTATGTGAAGTGCAGTGATGACAAACACATGTTAATCATATGTTTGTATGTTGATGATCTGTTAGTAACAGGTAGCTCATCTATAGAGATAGAGAATTTCAAATCACAGATGAAGTGTGAGTTTGAAATGGCTGACCTAGGAAAGTTAACCTACTTTCTAGGAATGAAGCTCTTAGAAACTCCAAAAGGGATGATATTGCATCAAGCTAAGTATGCCATTGAGATTCTGAGAAAGTTTGAGATGCTTGATTGCAATTCATCAGTCACACCTGCAGATACAAGAGCCAAGATTGAAGAAGATACAGGCAGTGATGCAGTGGACTCTACCATGTTCAGACAATTGATAGGTTCACTGAGATATTTGTGTCAAACTAGACCTGATATCAGTTATGCAGTTGGCTATGTAAGCAGGTTTATGAGTAAACCACTGAAGTCTCACCTATTGGCAGCTAAGAGGATACTTAGATACATCAATGGAACAATCCACTATGGTGTTGTATTTCCATACTCTAAGGACAATGAAAAACTTGAGTTAAGTGGTTTTTCAGATGCAGATTGGTGTGGTGACAAGGTAGATAGGAGGAGTACCAGTGGTTATTTGTTTAAATTCCAAAATGCACCAGTGTCTTGGTGCTTTAAGAAGCAGTCAGTCATAGCACTCTCCAGCTGTGAAGCAGAGTATGTTGCAGGGTCCCTAGCTGCATGTCAGGCAAATTGGCTGCAATCACTTCTTAGTGAGATGAACATTATTGCTGATATTACAGTTGTGCTAAAGATTTACAACAAATCAGCAATCAACTTGGCTAAGAACCCTGTTAGCCATGGGAAGAGCAAACACATTGAGACAAGATTTCACTTCCTCAGAGACCAAGTCACTAAAGGAAAGTTGAAACTTGAATATTGCTCTACTGACAATCAACAAGCTGATATTCTAACTAAAGCTGTTAAAAGAGACCAATTTCTCAAGCTCAGAAGAGAATTGGGAGTTATGAGTTTTTACAGCTTGAATTAAGGAGGAGTGTTAGTTTTTCTTTGTAATTCAAGCTTCTGACGAGAATAGCTTCTGAAGGGTGCAGCCTCTGAAGCAGTCTTGCTCACTTCAGCTTCTGAGAGGTTACAAACTCTTGTACTCACTTAGCCTCTGATGACTACAAGACTCTGTCTCAGACTCTTACACTAACAGGTTCTGAAGCAATCAGCTTCTGATGCTTCTCAGGCTCTGAACCTCTGGTTCAGTTAGTTTGTCTCTTTAGTCAGTTAGGATAGTTTGTTTTTTTGTACAGTTGTATTTCAGTTAGTTAGTTAGAGAGATTTAGGTTTGTTAGTTGATTTGTTACAAGCTACCTCTCCCACCTATTGTACATACACCTATATATATGTGATTTTGGTGATTAATAAAGTTAACTTTTTCCCTTAATTCATTCTCTTCAATTTTATTCATAATTCTCTCTATTCTTTCTTAGTGTTCTTTGTTGTTCATCTTTGTGGGTGTTATCCCCAACACAAATTACACTGGTGTAATATTTGAGTAATGTTACACCGCTCAATAACGCTTTAACGAATACAAATTTTACAAAATCCACTATTGGATTGAAAGTTTAGATCATATAGATCATATTTGTTGAGTTTTACAAAAATCTAAAGTCGTTTGACATATTTTTGAAACACATAAAGATTAACGGTATTCAATAAAAATGCATAAACCGTTAATTTTGATGTGTCTTAATAACATATCAAACGATTTTAGATTTTTGTAAAATTCAACATAGATGATCTATATGATATAAACTTTCAATCTAACGGTGTATTTTGTAAAATTTGTATTCGTTAAAGCGTTATTGAGCGATATAACATTACTCAAATGTTACACTGGTGTAATTTGATCATTCCCCTATATATATATTATGTGCGTTTTTTTTTTTTGACAAATATTATGTGCACTATTCTTAAGTCTACTATATACTCAAATGTATATTTTTAACAATAATTCAAACTCAGAAATTAATAAAAATAATCCTTAAAATAAATAATATTTTATAAAATTGATATATTTATTGTATCATTTTTAATGATCTATATATAAACATCTAAACCTAAGGTGATATTTATATGGACTGAGGTTGAGGTAGTATTTTCTTAAAACATTTCATTTTCATACGAGATTTCGAATCTTGAATATATATGGCTGCCTTAGAGAGCTGAGTAGGGACACCCTAAAACAATTTTTAATCTCCATAATTATCATTTGAAAATTTGATTGTTCTGAGGAACTACTGTACATTCACAAACAACTACTCCATTGCCTATGCATTATAAAATTACTAATAATTAACATAACTGACCATTGACCAATGATGACTTGTGTTTCTGCTTCGTAACTTTTATATTCATAACTAATTATTAACCTGTGTCAAAAATATGAAGGTAAACTCAACTCATGCAACTGTCGGTGATTACACCCACTTGGTGCAATTTGTAAAATGATCGTTTAATTTATTTTTGATAAATCCGATTAATTATTTTTATTATTACTACTACAGCTGTTTTCCTATAAATCTCATTTGAATTGTTTTTTATAGGCAAATTACATGTTTAATCTTTTATCTTATTTTTTTTGTAATATTTTGGTCATTTATCTTTCATTTGTAATATTTTGGTCCTTTATTTTATCTTTCTGTAACACTCTGGTCCTTTATCTTTTATTTGTAACACTTTAGTTCTTTAAAGAACATGAAATAATGAAAAACCGACGAAAATGATGAACATATTCATCAAAATTATGTGTTTTATTTAATTTTAATAAAAAAATATCTTAACTAATAAAATTCAGCATTTTTTAATAAAAAAAATATGAAAAAAAGGGTTTATATGTGAATGTTATAAAAGATAAAGAATTAAAGTATTACAAATAAAAGATAAAAGACCAAAATGTTACAAATATATAAGATAAATGAGTAAAGTGTTACAAATAAAAAATAAAAACCAAAATATTACAAAAAAAGTAAGATAAAAGATCAAACTTGTAATTTTGCCTTTTTTTATATATCAAGGTATGAAATTTCTACAATTTTTGAACCCATAGCTGATTGTTTATAAGAATTCAAGTTTCTTACTATTTGAGTGAATCCATTTTTTAAAATTATTAAAAAATTTAACTTTTTTGAAAGACCATGATTAGTTTATTAATATAGTTTTATTGTTTAAGTACATTAATCAAAGACGAGAGTTAGTATTTGTTGGTAATAATTACTCTTAGAACAAACGAACAACACTACTGTCCATTTATATATATAATTTAAAATGAAGACTGGTCATATTTTTTATAAAATGGTGAATAGACGATTACGATTTTTATTAAAAGACAAATTACAAATAAAAAAAATACTAATTATAGGAAATTAAATATAGAGTAATTGGGAAACTATTTAAAGTCTTTTTTTTAATACAAAGTTAAAGCAAAAGAATAGACAAAAGAAAGAATAAAAACTATGTTCTTTGGAACTAGGTTTCAGAAGAATATCTGTAGAGAGAAGCTCCAACAAGTTGTGCGGAAGGAATGAATAAACCAAACAATCTATATTTTAGGAGGGTCTAAGCTTAGAAAGAAAGTTAGCAAATCTATTTCCTTTCGTATGGTGTGGACAATTCACAACTGCAAATTATGATGAAGGAGATTTTTGATGTCTTGAATCAGGGTAGCATACTTGTGAAATCTAGAAGTTTGTTCATGAAAGATATCAAAATAATGAAAAAAGTTTGTGTAACAAATAACGTCTTGTAATTGATTTAGTTGGCCAATCAAAAACCTTGATGAATAGCGTGAAGCTTAGCGTGAAGAAATTAGAGATCCTGGGAGGAACCCGAAAATGCTAGAGATCCTTGTCCTGAAAAAATGACGAATAAGGCCCAACTCTAATGGAGTTACAAAGATAAATAAATAACTACCATCAACATTACAAATAAGCTTGATTGGAATTCTTTCATTTGACCCATACAAAAAATAAAAACTATAAAATTTTGTTTCCAATTTAACCTTCAAAATAAAAAGCAAAAAAAAAAATATAGGAGACAATTATAATTATATATATGACAATTATAGATAAAAATTTAGAACTACTCCGAACGGTTTTTTAGATGTGTATATTTTTTAGGCTTAAATAGTGTTTTAGCCCATGCAATTGTCCCTCATTTTGAAAAGAGCTCCTGTTAATTTTTTATTTTTTTATTTTAGTCCCTGCAAAATTTGAAAGTTTTGAAAAGAGCCACTGAACATGAATCCTTGATACCATGTCACCATTTTATTGACGTGACAG
Source organism: Trifolium repens (assembly GCA_030408175.1). NCBI lineage: Eukaryota > Viridiplantae > Streptophyta > Magnoliopsida > Fabales > Fabaceae > Trifolium > Trifolium repens. The sequence continues at coordinate 55,672,308 of CP125836.1, read as the reverse complement.
TTGCATAGTGTGCTGATTAATACACGTGGCTTGTATGGTAAAGTCCATGATGCACCTACTTTAGGTTGTGGTCCAAAATAGCAAGTCCTACCACTCGTTCTTAACTTGTTGAAATCATACTTCTTTACTTTTTTTTGGGGATTTTGAACTTGTTGCAGCAACACCTTTAACTTTGGATGGAAGTTTAAACTGTGATGTTGCCGACTTAAGATGTTGCCTAGATTTTGTCAATAAAATGGTGACATGGCATCAAAGATTAAAATTTTTAAATTTTTAAGATGTTGCTCAGGGGCTCTATTCAAAATTTTTAAATTTTGCAGGGACTAAAATCAAATTTATTTTTTAACAAGGACTCTTTTCAAAATGAGGAACAATTGCAGGGACTAAAACATTATTTAAGCCTATTTTTTAATTCATTAATTATTAGTTAGTTTATATATTATAGAGAGTAGGTCATCTAAATTGAGTAGTGCACGGTGAGTACAAAATTGCTATTATTAGCTTAAGAAATCAACAAAGTTTTCTTTTTGACAAAATATGAAATTGAACATAGATTTCAAAGTGGTGATGGATACTTTGATAGAAGTTTGAAATGCAATAAAGTGCTGATCGATATGTTAAGTTAGAAAGTGATGAAACTAAATTGAAAAAATTAAGGTGTGTCATATATATATATATATATATATATATATATATATATATATATATATATATATATATATATATATATATATATATATATATATATATATATATTATGAAGCAAACATATGTACGGATGCTTTAGCGCAATGAAATATCTATACCAATATATAAAAAAATTGGACTTTTTTTATTGCCATTCTTGTTGTTTTCAGTTTTTTTAGTAAAAAAAAATTCTTTTTTTCTTAATAACTAATCACAACAAAAAAGGAGGTTAACAAATTTTTTTATTAGTAATTTTTTTTTAATAACTAAGCACAACAAAAAAGAAGGTTAAATAATTATTAATTAACTAAACACAATAAAAAAAAATTAAATGGTTATCTATATTAGTACAATAGAGAATGTCAATCACACAAATGGGCAAGAACGCCGCTAGTAGTAATAATGATTCTAATTTGATTATTTATGAACATTTTTCTACTCAAACTAGTTATTTACTTTTTACTAGCTAATAATATTGAGACGGGCCATCCTAAATATATTGCTTTGTAGTTCATTTTCAAACTGTGGCCCTCTTTTATTGAAAAAAAAAGTGTTTTTTTCTTCATTTTTTTAGTTTTTTATACACATGAATGAATAATTATAAAAATCTATAAGAGAAAATGAATAATTATAAAATAAATAATAGTAAATTTAGTTCTTATTTTTAGGAATGAGCTTTTAGTTTAGTATAGTCTAGCTGTCTAAGCTTAAAGTTTTGTACTAAATACCCGTGCAATAAGAGTAAGAGTAAGAGTTGTCTAATAAACCCGGTTCAAAAATAGCTTTATTATTTTTAATGAATTTTAATAATATTTTATAATTTTATTATCCTTTTCTTATTCTTATAAAATTTCTGTTTTCTTAAAATGTTAAATATTTTATCTTTAATCTATTTTTAAAAAGTTCTTATTAACACACTCATTACAAAGACATGTGTTAAGCTGTCAAAAAATAAACAAAAGGACATATGTACATCTTGAAACTTTAGTGAAATTTTCTCTTCCCACCCCATGACTCTTTCCCCCGGATTTTCATTTTTGCCCCTAGTTTTAAACTTCGGAACGCGTTTTTCGAAATTTTTTTTGCCTTGAAGACGAACTTCGGAATGTATTTTCCGAAGTTTTCGAATAATTTGAACTAGAAAAACTTGGAATATTGTGGGGTTAAAAAGAGTCATGGTGGGTGAGAAGAGAATATTTCAACTTTAGTAGGATCTTGACATAGCTTTCGAATTCAGCATAACGCATGTCGGTTCCTTGACTTTGAGTATTGTTAATGACAAGAGTACCACTTGTATTCAATTTTGGTCTTAATAAATTGATTAAAAGAGTGTAATGATTTTAGTTAGCGAAATAAAAGCAAAGCATGTTGGTTGATTTTTTAGAAAAAAAAATAAACAACATAAAACTCAAGTCTTGTCGGTTAATTGACCTTTATTATATAGTAATAATTAATTAATATAATACTATATATAGTGTGACATCTATAAAATTGTCCATTTGCATGTGAGGCAGACAGAGAACAGTTTCACACTATAATCAATTATTTTCCTAAATAATAACTTAATGGAGTAGGTGATGACTAAGCCAATACAATCTTGATTTTGCCTCTTTGTGATTAGAATAAAAAATGTTTTATGTGTAAATATTTGAAAATGGAAAAGAGATTGAAAACGATGTAACAGTTTTAAAAGTAAAAAATAAAAGTGTGTATTTTTTGAGTCATTAAAAAAGTATGTATCTAAACATTAATAAAAAAAGAAACCTTAAAATTTACAGATTCTAAAACCACACAATATTGAAATTCAACTATGATTTGGGACTTATTAAATTTCTAGTAAACTAGGTAATTTTTATTTTTACTTCATCTAAGTTTATAAAATCTTCAACTGGGTTGCACCAAAAATATAAAAAACTTAAATTGGGAATCTTTTTTGCCGATTTCTTCAACTTATTAGTTGACATCTATCTACCTTGCTAGCTCGAAGAAATGTAGAAAAAATCTTTTAAGATCATGAATGATTGAGCTTAATGTAACAGGCTTTTGGTGATTCATGTATAATTTATTCATGATGCATATGTTTCATTGTGTCACATAGGACACGAATATACCATTAAGACTTATTTTTTTTTATAGGCAGATTTTAAATAATGTTTCAATACATGATAATAAAAAATGGCTAAATTTCTTTGTTGGTCCCTTATTTTATTTTTTAATTTTATTTTGTCTTCAAAAGTAAAAGATCAAAAATTGTCACAGAAAATATTTTGAAATCAGAATTTGCTGAAATTTTTTAAGAGACTAAAAATAAAATTTAGAATATTTATAAGAATTAAAATCTTATTTAAGCCTAAAATTAATACACCTGGTTTTACGATTAATAAGCAAATCTAATAATCTTTTGCACTCATTAATATTGATGCCGAATCTTTTCATCTATATTTAAGCATTAATATGCAATTAAATGTAAATAAGTTTGTACTAATTAAAAGTAAACTGAGTCTAGTTTTCAAAAAACGAACAATCATCAAAAGACGTTTAGAAAAAAATGTGTTATGCTGGTCATGTACAATGAATTAAGCTTGTGTTAAATTGGAAACTAGAGGAGATATGGGATATGAGCTATGGTGATTCTCATGGTGTGAGTGACTTATGGGATTTTGGGTTGGAACTTGTTAATGACATAAGTTTGTTTGGACTAGTGATACAATATTTACTAGGTGATAGGATTAAACTGGAAGTGTCGGAGAATAATAATGACTTGAAGTTTTTTCAGAATGGTTTGAATGATTTTGCATGTTACAAGGTGGAGATCATAGTAGAAATACTGAGTTCAAGACTTTGGTGGAGGAATCTCAGTTTGAGGTGGAGCCTTCCGGTAGTGGGTAGTGAGAAAATTCGCAAGTGAACGATTTCCGCAAGTAGTAAAAAGATTATCGATCCACGGGGATTATCCTAATCGAATTTATAGGCAATTAAAACTATGTTACTAATATCTAACCAAGACATAATTGGGGGGTTTTTCAAATATCAAGTTTAGAATGCAATTATCAACGAAATTTTCAAATGCGAAGTTAGAAACGATTGAACCTCCATGCTTCTATGAACTCATTAAGGTGTAGTAGCTAAATTCACAAGTATTGAATCAATTTCATGCAAGATTGATTAACCTAAGTTGCGACCACAAATCTCTTTGCTAGTCACACTCTCTAAATAATGTCAATTACCTAATCTCTTAACTAATTCAACATTAATAGAGGATTAAGAACAGTTAATCATGCACTCACACACATTCATACAAAATCTCTTAAGCATAACATGTGTTCTATCAATCTAGATCCATAATTCAAGTGCTATTCTCATAGAAACTCAATTACTAAATTCAAATCTAACTAGATCAAGGAAAGATAAGTATTAAACTCAAGATCAATAGATGCATAAACATTGAATTCAATTCAAGAAACTTAGCTACAACATGATAGAGTTCAAGTTACATGGAGATTCAATCCTAAGGAGTCTTAGCCAATGGTCATGGTGGATTGGAAGTGGAATTCTTCATCTCCATTCATGATCATCAATCTTCTCTTCAAACCTTCTTAGATCTGGTTCTTGGAGGTAGAAAATCCTCAATCCTAAGCTTCCAATCTTCAAAATCCGAACCTTTTTCCATTTTAGCAAGTTCCCTTTTATAGGTTGTTGAAACAGGGCTGTTAGCTCAGTTTTCGCTCAAGCTAAATTCTGGTCGCTCAGCTTTCGCTCAAGCTAAATTTTTCGCTCAGCTTTCGCTCAAGCTAAATTTTTCGCTCAGCTTTCGCTCAAGCTAAATTCTTCGCTCAGCTTTTCGCTCAGCTTTCGCTCAAGCTAAATTCTTCGCTCAGCTTTTCGCTCAACTTTCGCTCAAGCTAAATTCTTCGCTCAGCTTTTCGCTCAGCTTTCGCTCAAGCTAAATCGACAGAATGCTTTCCACTTTCTCAGCTTCTTCCTCGCGCAAGCTATACACATTCTCGCGCAAGCTAAGCAGCTTCAACCTCTTTTAACCACTTTTATGATATTTTTTTCCTCCTTTTTGCCCTTGACTTGTGGATCAAGTAATCTCTTAAAACCTTCATTCTTCATCACTTGTAGCTTACTTTTATTTGCAAAAACCATAAAAACTACTTGAAACAATCCTTGATTTAGAGGAATGATGAGATATCATCACAACCCCAAACTTATCTCGTTCCTTGTCCTCAAGGAACACTTTTATCAAACGAAAAACCACAAAATCTTGACAACCTTCTTAAATCCCTTCAACACATAATTCCTTTGATCTTTTAATCAAGCACTTCAATTGATCAATTTTCCATGCAACATTTTCCTACAATGACTTTAATTCACACAACCATGGAAACATTCACAATATTTGATAAACAATGATCACTTCACACCACTCACATTCACTCAATTTTATAGTAGGCTCATCACTCAATCAACACATACCTAACTCTTCTACCATAAGCTTGCAAGCATTCTAAAGATAAATCAAATAACATATGAAACACACACATTAGAGGACTTTCAAGGTTATAATGGGGCTTAAGGTAAGGTGGATGTTTTTGGGAAGTGAGTTAAAAACTTGGAGTTAAGAACAAACTTTTCACACAATTTTCAACACAAACTTTCATTTTTCAAGGCTATACTAGAGAGCATTTCATTTCCCTAAACATCACAAACCATTCTTTTTTCCAAGCTTTTCAAAGATTTTCTTTTCACAATCTTTTTGAAGAAGTCAATTTTTTCATTTTTCAACTTTTGGACTTCTTATTCTTTCACAACTTTTCAACAATTTTTTTTTTCTTTTTCACTTTCAACATTTTCTTTTTCATGTTTTTTCAACAATTTTCATAACATTGCTTGCTCTAGTATACCCACCCCAAACTTAATTTGTTGCTAGTTCCAAAAGCAACCCCAAACTTATGCATTTGCCATAAGAACAAACAAAAACAATCAACTTAACTCCAAGAAAACAATTTTTTTAGAAAAAACAAGGGTTAAGAAGACAATCAACCAAGAAAATTTGTTTTTTTTTTTTACGGCTCAAAAGTGGGTTAGCAAAGGATATAACATGATAAGGTAGGCTACAAAGGCTCTAGGTACCAACAAACTTGCCTCGTGTGCTAATCAATGCTACTCAATAAATCAAGAGAATGAAAGCAAGTTCTAGAGTCGAGAGAGATAGTGGACTCACATATTCAAGCAAATAGAGTGTATAGGCTCAACTCCTCACGGTTTAAAGGCTCGGATCATTAGATCATCAAATACGTGAATGTCCCCTAGCTTGTGCTTCAATCCATGCATTGCAAAAATCCATTGCACTTCAAGCATCACAAATCCATGCCTAAGGTCAAAACCAAACAAACTATACATCAAAGAAATTCAAAAATGATATCAAAAGTTTGAAATTTTCCAAAGGATAAATGTGTGCCTAAACAACAATTAACAAGACAAAAGTAAGAGTAATGGTTCATCTAACATCATTCAACTTATTGAAGACAAGAGGGATAAAGATACCAAATACATGGGTTGCCTCCCATGAAGCGCTTGTTGTTGACGTCTCAAGCTTGACGTATCATCACAATGTTAGGGAGGATACTTCATCTTTGACTCCACTCGGCTCCTCTTGAGCTTCTCCACAAGGATAGCCTCTTGAGCAACACATAAAACTTTTTCGAGAACTAGAGGACTCATGAATTCTTCCCACTTGTTCTCCCATTTGTTTCTATTTGTCTTCTTAGCTTTGGGAAGAACCTTCTTGGACTTTTTCACAACATTTTTCTTCTTTTGGACAACTTGAGCCGGATCAAGCATTCCGGACTCAACAAGCTTCATTACCTCTTTTCGCACCAATTCCTCCAAGGATGGGTTAGGAGGTTCAAGTGGCACATTACCCGGATTAGGCTCTTCTTCATTCTTGACCGGGGTCACACAAAGAACCGGGATAACACCATTTAAATCAAAACCTAGGCCACCTTGTCCTTCCTTAAATTTCTTCAACAAAACCTCTTCTTCCAAGGGAGTGAGAGAGCTACTAACGATAACCGGATCCTTGGAATCTTCATTCAAGAACACATACTTCCAATTGGGTGGAAGTTCTTTCAATTTCGGAACGGTAGGCATAAGTGCCTCATCACTAGAGCTATCCTTCACAACTTCTTCACTTGCCTCAACTTGGAAACATTTAGGCTTCTCATTTTTATAGGGCTCCATTCCTTCAAAGACTTTGAAGCTCACACTTTCCTCTTCCAACCTTAACATCAATTCACCCATGACAACATCAATTAATGCCCGACCGGTTGCTAAAAAGGGCCTTCCCAACAAAACTGGTGTATCCACACACTCATCCATATCAAGAATCACGAAGTCGGCCGGAAAGACAAACTCGGCACATCTCACCAATACATCTTGTAGTATCCCATAAGGGTGTGTGATGGATCGATCGGCAAGAGTGATTTGCATCTTGATTGGCTTGACCACGGCACCGGGAATGCGCTTCATCAAACTAAGAGGCATCAAATTAATGCTAGCTCCCAAATCACAAAGGGCTTTTCCTACATGCAAATTCCCAATTGAAATAGGAATTGTGAAGCTACCGGGGTCCTTTTTCTTTTGAGGTAGTTTGGATTGGATAGTAGCACTACACTCTTCATTCATCAAACCCGGCTCATCCTCTTTGAGTTTTCTCTTCTTCGTCAACACCTCCTTCATGAATTTGGCAAACAACGGCATTTGCTCCAACACATCGGCAAAAGGAATGTCAACTTGTAGGCTATGGTACATTTTCATGAATTTCCCAAAAGCTTCCTCTTGGTTCTTCTCTTTCTTCGGTTCACGAGGATAAGGTAGCTTATCATATAGAGATACTTCTTGAGGACCGGAATCATTCATGAGATCCATCTTCTTTTGCTTTCTCCGTTTTTCAATCTCCTTCCTCAAGGCTTTTCTCTCATTTTCAACTTCGCCCTCATTCTCCTCATCACACTCATTTTCAACTTCTACCTCAAGCTCACTTTTTTTCTCCTTTTCTACTTCTCCCTCTTTTTCTTTACCTTTCTCATTTTTTTCAACTTTTTCTTCTATACTCTCCTCTTTTTCAACTTCTCCCTCAACCTTTCTTTTCACTCTTGGCTCTCTTACCGGTGGTGTAGGAACCACTCTAGATCTTAACTCAATAGCATTGCAACTCTCCTTTCTAGGATTTTCACAAGTGTTGCCCTCGAAACCTCCACTAGATGACGAAGCCATTTGCTTGGATAGTTGACCAATTTGTACCTCCAAGTTCTTTATAGATGCCTTGTGATTCTCGTTGGAGGTCTGTTGGTTAATCCTCATAGTCTCAAAATTGCTTTGCGTCATTTTAATGAATTGAGTGAGAGTGTCTTCCAATGGTGAGGCACGACTTTGTTGAGGTAGATTCGGGGATTGATTTTGGTTTTCACCCCACCCTTGATTATAGGGGTTACTTCTCCTAAAATTTGCCATATATTTTGCCTCTTCGGACCCCTTAGGCATGCATTCCCCATTCTCATGGGCTTGTTTACAAAAATCACATCGGAGTCCTTGCGCTTGACTAACTTGTGCCTTTGATTGGTGTTGAGCGGACGAAGCTTTGGTGAAATGTTGGACTAATGCTTCCATTTTGTTATTCATCAACTTTTGCTCGGCCAACATCGCGAAGTTTGCTTCAAGTTCAACCATGCCCCGCTTCTTCTTTGCTCCTCGGTCATTGTTGGCCCTATACTCATTTTGAGCCATCGATTCAATTAATTCTATTGCTTCTTGCTCATTCTTATTTTTCAAAGAACCACCCGCCGAAGCATCCAACAACATCCTTGTTTGGGCTCTCAAACCTTGAGTGAAATGTTGCATTTGGGCATGTGTATCGATGCCATGCTTGGGACACTTCTTTAAGCACAATTTGAAACGCTCCCACGCATCATAGAGTGATTCGGCATCCCCTTGCTCAAAATTTACTATGTCGGCTCTCCTTTCAAGGAATTTGTGAATTGGGAAATACCGCTCAATGAACTTTCTCTCTAGTTCTTGCCATGTGTTGATGGTACCACTTGGCAAGGTATCTAACCAATCCTTTGCTCTTCCGGTTAGTGAGAACTTGAACAATCTTAGCCTCTTTTGAGATTCGGTCACACCCGGTGGGTCCGTATAGTCACACGCTTCATAAAACCGTCATAGATGAAGATTCGGACATTGGCTTTCCGCCCCCGAGTATTGGTCTTCTTTCAAAGCATTGATCACAGAGTTCTTGATGTCAAAATTAACCGGGTTTGCCGGTTGGAACCCCAAATTTGCTAATTGCCCATCGTTCCATTGACCATAATCGCCTAGAGTCCTCCTAGGTGGAGGTGGTGGTGGTGGATTATCCCCCATCTCAAAATGCTCCTCTTCCGACTCTTGAGAACTAGTAGAAGTGTTCTCAATGTTCTATTGTTCAATCCGAGCTAGTCTCTCCGCTTCTTTGGCTAATCGAGCTTCTTTACGGTTAGCCTTTGCAAGCTTTTCGATTTTCGGCACGAATAGCAATTCACCTCCTCTCCTACCTTGCATACACAACACAAACAAGAAAAAGGTAATTCCGAACAAGCAAACAAATGAAATTGAAAATTAAACACTATCCTAATTTTTTTTTTTTTTGGTTTTTAATGAAAAGAACAACTAAAAACAGAAAATTAAAGCTAAACACGGTTCCAATTGCCTTGTCGATTAACGACAATCCCCGGCAACGACGCCAAAAACTTGGTGAGAAAATTCGCAAGTGAACGATTTCCGCAAGTAGTAAAAAGATTATCGATCCACGGGGATTATCCTAACCGAATTTATAGGCAATTAAAACTATGTTACTAATATCTAACCAAGACATAATTGGGGGGTTTTTCAAATATCAAGTTTAGAATGCAATTATCAACGAAATTTTCAAATGCGAAGTTAGAAACGATTGAACCTCCATGCTTCTATGAACTCATTAAGGTGTAGTAGCTAAATTCACAAGTATTGAATCAATTTCATGCAAGATTGATTAACCTAAGTTGCGACCACAAATCTCTTTGCTAGTCACACTCTCTAAATAATGTCAATTACCTAATCTCTTAACTAATTCAACATTAATAGAGGATTAAGAACAGTTAATCATGCAATCACACACATTCATACAAAATCTCTTAAGCATAAACATGTGTTCTATCAATCTAGATCCATAATTCAAGTGCTATTCTCATAGAAACTCAATTACTAAATTCAAATCTAACTAGATCGAGGAAAGATAAGTATTACACTCAAGATCAATAGATGCATAAACATTGAATTCAATACAAGAAACTTAGCTACAACATGATAGAGTTCAAGTTACATGGAGATTCAATCCTAAGGAGTCTTAGCCAATGGTCATGGTGGATTGGAAGTGGAATTCTTCATCTCCATTCATGATCATCAATCTTCTCTTCAAACCTTCTTAGATCTGGTTCTTGGAGGTAGAAAATCCTCAATCCTAAGCTTAACCTTTTTCCATTTTAGCAAGTTCCCTTTTATAGGTTGTTGAAACAGGGCTGTTAGCTCAGTTTTCGCTCAAGCTAAATTCTGGTCGCTCAGCTTTCGCTCAGCTTTCGCTCAAGCTAAATTTTTCGCTTAGCTCAGCTTTCGCTCAAGCTAAATCCTTCGCTCAGCTTTTCGCTCAAGCTAAATTCTTCGCTCAGCTTTTCGCTCAGCTTTCGCTCAAGCTAAATTCTTCGCTCAGCTTTCGCTCAAGCTAAATTCTTCGCTCAGTTTTTCGCTCAAGCTAAATCGACAGAATGCTTTCCACTTTCTCAGCTTCTTCCTCGCGCAAGCTAAACACATTCTCGCGCAAGCTAAGCAGCTTCAACCTCTTTTAACCACTTTTATGATATTTTGTTCCTCCTTTTTGCCCTTGACTTGTGGATCAAGTAATCTCTTAAAACCTTCATTCTTCATCACTTGTAGCTTACTTTTATTTGCAAAAACCATAAAAACTACTTGAAACAATCCTTGATTTAGAGGAATGATGGGATATCATCAGTGGGACTAGAGGAAGACAGTCAACATTAGCTCTTGACCTAATGGAAGATAGAGAGGAGAGTGGTATTGTTGCACCAAAGTGGTATGACTATGAAGACCTTGTGGGGTATGTTCCAATTGAGGCTGAAGAAACCTATTGAAGATCTTCAAGGAAACAATTGGGAACAAAGATAATCAGAACATGTAGGGCTACTGGAGGTAGTTGGATACAAGGAGAGTCCGATGTTGGTGCTTGTAGAACTACCTAAAAATTCTCCAAGGTTAGTTGAAGGCAAGAAATTATTCAAGAGTACGAAAGACATTCCAGGGGTTGAAGATAGGGTGGTGAAGCTTGTAGGGATATCTAAAAATCCGATGATAGTTGAAGGCAAACGTTTCTTCAGGAGGACATATTTGATCACTCTTGGGGCTGAAGATGTTATAGTGAGTCTTGTGGGGCTACCTAAAACTCCTATGGTAGTCAGATGCAAGATCTTCATAGGGGCAGAAGGCATTCCGAGGGATGAAGAAGTGAAAGTACAACTTGTGGTTCTAACAAGGGTTGTTGGAAGCAAGTGGAGGTTGGTTCCAAGGTCAAGGTTCGAGTGAGATATGAACTTGGCTGGTGATCTTGAATATAAGTTTAAGATGGAGAGAGTAACACAGTGGTTGAAGTTGACATCACCATCGATTTAAAGGCAAGGTGGAGAATTGTTGGAATTGCCTTGAAATCTCTTGCAAGCAGCATAACAACAAGAGCATATACCCTTTTAGCGGGAAGCGAAAGAATTTTCACTGGGCACGAAAACGCAAGTGCAGTGTTTGTGCACTGTCTGGATTTTTCGCGGGATGCGAAAAACCTACGCACGGTGTGAAAACGCGAGCTGGCTTTGCTTATTTTGTGGAAATATCAGTTTTCTGAATGAGATCTGACTTAGATTCTCTTTGATTTTAAATTAGATTTGTTTCTAGTTTTAAGGCATATATTTTTCTATAAATAGAGGTTGATTTATTCATAGAAAAATAAGGTTGAGGAAATAAGGATTAAGATTTGCCACCACAAAGGCTAAGGTTTTAGAGAGAAACAAAGGGGTTTGCTCTTAGTATAATTTTAGGGGTTTGGGCTGTTGGAACAAAAGAGGTTCTGACATGACCTAATTGAGTTTTGATGATAACAATAGTATTAATATACAATAGGGTACACTGATAATTTACTCTAAGTGTGCAGGTATACATACTAAAATTTTATACATATAATGAGTATAAGAGAAACTCTGAAATGCCATCTAAAAGATATAAGAAGATAATGTAGCAAGTTCTGATGTCAAGCGCAAGAAGATGCAAACCATCAGAAGCTACAAGTCAAAAGCATATCAGAAGCTATTCATCAGAAGATGTGTTGAAGACACAAGATTCTGGTAAGTGCAATGGCAGCCGTTTTGTCAGAAGAAACATTCTCTGCGTCATATGATTGGAAATCATCATCCTCTGACAAGAATGGAATTTTACAAACGTTACCTGATTTGGTTAAAATACCATGTGAAGGAATTGTACGACCTCCAACTGGCTAATTCTCACTGCAACGGTATCAATTCATACGCTCCACCCTCATCTATAAATAGGACATGAATTGAAGTTTTTTTGTACAACATTTGGACAATTTGAAAAGAGTTGTTACTCTGTCAAAATCATCTAAGCACAAAAACAACTTGAATACAACTTGAACTCATTTGAAAATCCAAGACAAATTGCTTCAGCTTCTGATCATTACAGTAGTTGAACCTTAGTTTTCTTTCACTAGGATTCTAAGTTAAGTCTTGTTTTAAGAGTTGTATTTGTTTACTTTGAACCTTGATATTTGTATCAAGTGTTCATACACTTTGTTATTTTTTCTAAGTTGTAAGAAGTCTCTTGCTTTTGTGCTTGAGCATAGGAAGTCTCTTGTAAGGATTTACTTGAGCAGTGGAAGTCTCTTGCTGTGTGCCTGAGCAATTGTAATCATTTGTGATTATAGTGAACTCCCTTGGAAGTGCAAGGGGATTGGACGTACTCTCGATTTGTGAGAGGAATCAGTATAAATCTTTGTCTCTATCTCTCTCTATCTCTTTCTTTTGTGTACGTGTTAATTGTGTTATTCTATCCGCTGCAAAATCTGATAAGTTGTCAAACTTAAAAGAAGTTTTTAAACTACCTAAAGCACAATTCAACCCCCCTTCTTGTGTTTTTCACACCTTCATGGGCGAATTATCCTTGGTTCACCTTAGGTAAACTAGATCAAATTGAGTCTCTTAGCCACATGAAGAGATTCAGGACTTAGATAGAATTAGGATTGAAAGCTAATTCTTGTAACTCAATTGATATTTCTTTGTATGGTACTTATTTGATTCTAGTGGAACGGGAGAGCTGCTCTCTCTCCCAGAGTAGGTTGTTATATATAACCGAACTGAGTAAATAAAAATTTTCTTGTGTTCTTTATTTTCTCGCAGTTTATTTCTTTTAGATTATCATCATTATCTCTATCCGCTTTATTATTTGTTGCTTGTTACGTTTGCCCATACTGTTTGATTTTAGATGAATTGACAACAAAATGTTATGAGCAAAATGCCTAATATTATACTCCCTCCGTTCCAAATTATAAAGGAAAAAAACTCAATTTCTTTATCTTAAATTATAAGAGAAAAAAATCAAAATTTTTCTTTTCCATGAATTATTTCTATTTATTCTCATAGAATTAAATGCAAATTGCATTTAATTTTTCCTCTCTCCACTTTTATCAACAAGCAATAGCCAATTAAAATTATTTATATACCTTTCCATGAAATTTATTTCAAGAAAAGTATAAAAATAAATACTCCAAATTATAATGTTTCGATTTTTCTTAATAAGTGTGATTTTTGTTTTTCCTTTTATGATTTGAGACAGAGAGAATAGTGGATAATATTGAAAAATTGGGTAAATTATTGAGGCATGAATGCTTTGCTGTATTTTATAAACAAAAATACCAAACGATTTCAATATTAAGTAAACAAGCACTCATCAGAAATCTTGAAGGGTCTACTGTGTAATCAAAATTTGTATTATCAAGATTTGCACCCAATTGGTTTAGTTTACTAGTTTAGTTAAGAAAGTAACATATGGACAAAAATAGGACAACAACTTTTATCCAAATTGAAACACATTTTAAGCATTAATACGCAATCAAATGCAACAAAGTTTGAACCACTTTTCTTTTGTAAAAGGTCAATGTGGCGGGTGGAGATTCTTGGTGCTCCAAGATTTTCAAGAATAACATTCATCTAGTTAGAGGTTCTGTTACAGCACTTAGTGCTTCGTTGTTATCTCCTCAATGGATGGTGTTTGTTAATTGATGCTCTCCTTTCACTGATCTGTCCTTCTTCTCAGTATCTGATTGGCTCTTCCTCATAAATTTGTTTCTTCTATCTGGATATTCCTTCATATCCTCCTTGGTTTTGCGCTCATCTTTGTCCTTGGAAGTTGCTTCGTTGGTAACCGGTTTCTCCCCCTTTTTCTTTTTTCTTGCTTTTCTGGGCTTTTGCCTTCTCTCTTCTCTCCCTCTGAAACTGCTTCCTGGCTTGTTCTTCTTGTTCACCTGTCACACACCATGAAACATCACACTCAAGTTAGTTATTTCTCCAATAACCCTCCAAACATGAACAATAATGACAGAGTCAACAATACCCAACAAAGCCAAACCAAGATCACTACACCCATATTAAACACCCACCATAATCAAAATCTATACATCAATACCCAAACTATCCCTGAAACAAGATTTCATAACACACAAAACACCCCTACCAATGACACCCCTGAATCATCAAACACAAGAAACCAACCTCCCCCTCAACCAAGAATACCAAGATCATTTCTTTATTCTGAATCTGTCATCAATGAAGGCATTAATGCCTGTAACCACAGCATCATTGGAAAAATCCTGACTGACAAACCCATTCACATAAACTCTATTCAAAATGGCTTAGACAATATCTGGGGAGCTCCTGCAGGATTAAAAATTCAAGAACTAGGTGGCAACATTCTGCAATTTTTTATGACTGAAACTGCTGATATAGATAGAATCCTGCAAGGTAATCCATGGATTTTTCGAAATTCTTGGTTGGTTGTTAAACCATGGGATAGAAAGCAAGACATACAGCAAATTGACTTTAACCATGTCCCTATATGGATCCAATTATGGGGGCTTCCTCCTCATTGTAAAACTAAACAAATGGGTGAAAGTATAGGGGCGCTGATGGGTAAAGTGGAAGCCTCTGAGTTCTACGAATATCCGGGGAAAAAAGTCATCATAAAAATCAAAGTGGCCATCAATGTTCATAATCCTATTCTATCTGGAATTCATGTTGGAAACCCCACAGATGGGACTTGTTGGGTGGATTATAGGTATGAGAAGCTACCTCAAGTGTGCTTCAATTGTGGTATGTTGGGACATGTAGACAAGTTGTGTCGTAATCAGGCCCTTAACCTTGATACTTTAGCCCCTATTGGCCCTTGGATAAGATCTACTCAATATGGCAAAAGGAAGATGGAGGACAAAGACAAAAAGTACTACAGCAATCCCTCTAAATCAAAAACTTTTGGGCAATACAGCCCCTCAGTCCCCTCAGATCTTCTGGAACAACTGGCAGCAATGAGGGTCAACATGCCAGCTGAGGATCAGCCATCAAAGACACACCAACCCAGGGAAAACCCTCCTTACCACAACTTGGATAATTCAGCTATGGAAGGCATTCAGCAGCAACAGGAGGAAAGAAATAAAAAAGCACACAGATTAAGCAATAGCCCAAAGGCTATACAGTGAGAGCAGATCACAGGAGCTACTAAGCAGGATCAGGAAAATCATATCAAGAGACAAAAACTGGAAGATACACTAAGGGTAGGCTCTGCCAAGCAGGCCAGCCCAAAGCCATGAAGTTCATCTCTTGGAACTGTCAGGGTATGGGTAACCCTTGGACAGTTCGTGCCTTCAAAAAGCTCATTTCAAATCACCAGCCTGACCTCATTTTTCTCATGGAAACAAAGCTTCTGGATAATCAGTATCACTTTCTTAACTCTTTTAATGACACCTACTCTGCCCATATTTAACCCTTGGACAGTTCGTGCCTTCAAAAAGCTCATTTCAAATCACCAGCCTGACCTCATTTTTCTCATGGAAACAAAGCTTCTGGATAATCAGTATCACTTTCTTAACTCTTTTAATGACACATACTCTGCCCATATTGTAAACTGCTCAGTTTCCGGTGGGGGCAAGGCAGGGGGTCTAGCTACTATTTGGAATCATTGTAGGATTAATATGGATATTAAAAATTCTGATTTAAACTATATTGATATGTTTATCTCTTCTCCCCTTTATCCCCTTGTGTGGAGGGCTACTGGCCTATATGGTTACCCTCAGTCCCATAACAAATTTCTTACTTGTGAATTAATCAATGATCTCTCGTGCACTAATATTTGCTCTAACTGGTTATTGTTTGGGGATTTCAACCTTGTTTTAACAAATGAGGAAAAACTAGGGGGTAATACCCTGGAACCAAACATAACTAATAGTTTCAGGAATACTTTAAGCCAAATTGACCTGCAGGACCTAGGCTACAGTGGTAGCATCTACACCTGGACAAATAATCATCCTGAGAACCAACTCATAAAATCCCGGCTTGATCGTTTTCTAGCCACTTCTGATTGGATTTCTACTTACCCTAATTATGTTAATACTCACCTTATGAGATATAAATCTGATCATTGTCCTATCCTTCTTGACTTTTGCTCTTCTAATACTAACAGGTTAAACTCCAATATAACCTACACAAAGAAGTTTGAGCAGATTTGGACTACAGATAAACATCATATAACTGTTGTTAAGGAGGCTTGGGACAAAAATCAGGGCAGTATTGACAAAAAGCTTCAGCACACCCTAGATGCACTCCACTCTTGGGGCAATAAGACTTTTGGCATTATTCCCAGAAGGATAAAGTCTACTCAACAAGCCTTACACAATCTTCAACAACAGCAGGACAACCATGATATAATTAGACAGATTAAAGAGAAGGAAAGAGAGTTAGATGACTTGCTTGAAAATGAGGAAATGTGGTGGAGCCAACGTGCAAAAACCCTTTGGCTTATTCATGGAGATAAGAATACAAAGTTTTTTCACCAAAAAGCCAGTCAACGCAGAAGAAAGAACAAAATAGAAGCCATCAAGGACACTATGGATGTAACCCAGACAGAGAAGGAAAACATTGAAGAAATCTTCCTTAACCATTTTAGACTCCTATACACTTCTCAGAACCCTATTAATATCCCTGACACCACCCATGTGGTCCACAACAGACTGAACCAAGGCCATCATGACCTCCTAAGCAAAGAGTTTACTGCTGATGAAGTTTTTCTAGCCATTAAAGATATGAAAAGTCTAGCAGCTCCTGGTCCTGATGGCTTGCCAGCTAGATTCTACCATACTTATTGGGACATTGTTGGTAAGGACATAACCAATGAGGTGCTTCACATCCTTAACAACCAGGGAAACCCCTCTCACTTAAACAACACTCACATATGCCTTATACCTAAAACCAACAATCCCCTTTATCCCAGTGACTTTAGACCCATTTCCTTATGCAATGTGACCCTAAAACTTATCACTAAAACCATTGCAAATAGGCTTAAAACAATCCTCCATGAAATCATATCTCCCAACCAAAGTGCCTTTATTCCTGGCAGACTCATCACTGACAACACCTTGATAGCAAATGAAATCTTTCACTACCTTTCTCAGACAAACAGACAAAATGGCTTTGTGGGGGTTAAGACTGACATGGCTAAAGCCTATGATAGTTTGGAATGGGAATTCTTGCAAGCCACCCTTATAGCCATGAACTTTCCTCAGAAGCTCATTCACACCATCATGCAATGTGTCACTACTGTTAAATTCTCCATTCTTATAAATGGGCAGCCTACTAAGACTTTCTCTCCTGAAAGAGGTCTCAGACAGGGAGACCCCCCTCTTTCCTTACTTATTTTTTATTTGTGCTGATGTTTTCTCTACTCTTCTTACTAAGGCTCAACAGAGCAAACTCATCCATGGGATAAAAATTGCTCCTGGAGCCCCTGAAATTACTCACCTATTTTTTGCTGATGATAGCCTAATTTTTTGCAGGGCAAACAAAGAAGAGACAATCAATCTGAAAGACATAATCAATAAATACCAACAAGCTTCAGGCCAGCTGGTGAACTACAACAAATCTGAACTTATTTTTAGTAAAAAAGTTCAGCAGGATACTCAACAGGATATCCAACAAATCCTTCCTATGCCTAGGGTGGATCACTTCTCTAAATATCTAGGCCAACCTACTTTCGTTGGGAGATCAAAGAACCAGGCCTTCAGCTTCATTCAAGACAAAGTGTGGAAAAAACTTAAGGGGTGGAAAGAAAAAAGCCTCTCTTTTGCTGGTAGAGGAACCTTAATAAAAGCTGTAGCACAAGCCATTCCAACTTACCTTATGAGTAGCTTTCTTTTACCAAAAGGGCTATGTCAACAAATTGAGAGTATAACCAGCAGATTCTGGTGGGGCAGCAACATAGACAAAAGAAAAGTGCATTGGGTCAATTGGAAAAAAACTTGTAGGAAGAAAGAGAATGAGGGTTTGGGTTTCAGAGACATCAGCTCTTTTAACCTAGCCCGTTTAGCAAAACAAGGGTGGAGAATTATGACTGAACCCAATTCCCTATTGGCAAGAATCCTGAAGGCAAAATATTTTCCTAAGTGCCATTTTCTCAAAGCTAAGCAGGGTCACAGGTCTAGCTACTCTTGGCAAAGTATCACTAGAGCTAGTTGGATTCTTAAAAGGGGCTGTATATGGAATATAGGTAATGGTCAAAATATCAATATTTGGGAGGATAGATGGCTCCATCACCAAGGGTCTAACCCAACTTGGACCCCTAAGCCTGCTGACACTAACCTTCAGCTTCTCAAGGATATTATAAACACAAGCAATCAGGACTGGGACAGACAACTTGTCACCCAAACTTTTATTCCATTGGAAGCAGATAAAATACTCCAAATCCCTATTCTTAACCTCATGGAGGAAGACCAAATTTGTTGGCAAGGCACTACGGATGGTAATTACACGGTCAAATCTGGCTACAATGCCCAAATTGATTGGGATCACAACAACACCACTCATGGTCAGACCAGCAACAATAGCAATGAGGCTCACATATGGAAAAAGTTATGGAATACTAAAGTTCCCCCTAAACAAATTCACCTCATCTGGCGTATTCTTAACAATGCTATACCCATCAAACCTAATCTGATTAATAGAGGTATTCTATGTGACTCTCTTTGCCCTAGGTGTAACAAGGCTCCTGAAAGCATTGACCACGCTTTCCTCTACCGCGATTGGGTGAGCCAGCTCTGGTTTTGTTCTCCCCTCACCATTACTACCACTAACATCCAGAGTCAATCCTATGGCGATTGGTTAAAATATATGCTCATGCATGCAGACAAAGAAAGCTTTCAGCAAATAATCTCTATTACCTACAGCATATGGTTCACTAGAAATCAAAAGGTTTTCAAAAACAGAAACATACCGGTCATAGAAGCCTTGAATCAAGCTTTGAAAACCCTCTATGATTATCATCACCATACCATTGAAGCTTTGCCAAACTCCTCTCATCGGTCCGCCTTTGGAAACCGTAACGACACTTGTTGGAATCCTCCTCCTAGGGGCTTCCTCAAACTCAACGTGGACGCTCATCTTCGAGATGATGGCCGTTGGGGTTGTGGAATGATCCTACGCGGGGAAGACGGCCACGCCGTTGGAGCGGTGACAAAGGTGCTTAAGGGCTCTGATGATGCGACTTTGGCGGAGACTGTCACTACAAGAAAATTGTTACTTTGCGACTGTTAAAATTGCACTTTGCGACAGTTGAAACAGTCGCAGTTAGCCATTTGCGACAGTTCATGAACGGTCGAGGATTTGTGTGTCGCAACAGCACATTGCGACGGTTTTGAAAACAGTCGCTGCAACAGTCACAACTTCTTTTGCAACAGATATAAACCGTCCTTATATGTTTTTGAATTGCATACTTGACATTGATTGCAACAGTTTTAAAACCGTCGCAAATATTTTGTTTTCTATCTTTTTAATATTTGTGAAATCAATTTTTATTGAAACACTTTATTTTCATGGCTTATTAAATAACAACTAATACAATAGATAAGTAATTATAATATTCATACAAAAGTAAGAAAATTAAAATGCACAAAAGAAAGACTTAATGTCATTCATACAATTCAATAGTAATATCCATACATCAAATTTAATCACAACAATATTTTAAATTTGAGTAGTTCAAACTCAAAATAAAGATAATAAAAATAGTTCAAATTTGAATGTTTAGCATTCAAAAACTAAAACATTAGTAGAGTAGTTAATCATACAAAACATAAGTATTTCCTAGTGATTTTCTTCATGATGCTTATAGTGCTTCATGATCCTTATAGTTAACCAAATTAGAAATTCACAAAATATATAAATATTTCCTCGTGATTTGCTTCATGATCCTTATAGTACTCTCTAGTCAGAACGCCTACCATATCTCGATTCTTCAATTACCTATAAAAAAACACAAGTATATACTACGATACTTAAAAATATTAGAAATTCAATTCACACGACAAAAACTAGACAATAACACTAGCACTAATTCTCAACAAAAGAAACTAGCAAAAATTGAACTCACCTAATAGTCAACAACACAAATTAACTCCATCCAACACTAGAACCAATTTACAAAATCAAAATTACTTAAAATTAATTCACTATTAACTGATGTGTGAATGTTCCGAACTATTTCTAGTGATGTGAATGTTCCAAACTATTTCCGGTAAACTCCATCCAACACACACACACACACACACACACACACATACTATGAACCTTATTTCCAGTCCAACAAATAAACTCTATCCAACTTATATAATGCATAATGAAAACTCATAAATACTATATAAACACCACCACAAAAAATTACACAGTTGCAGCATCAAAAACACACACTGTGAAGCCACAAAAACAAAACCAAACCACTTCTTATCCTATACTATCTCAAACCAAAACAAGCTAAAAGTCCTAGACTACAAAAACAAACTACCAGATAATCAAATAAACAACACAACCAAAATATACTACCACTATCCTAACTCAAATCAAAACAACAGAAACCCAATAAATCTACAAAAATACCAGAGAAGAGTTATTAACACTTATAGATATTATTCTTTCCTCTATGCTTGTAGGCCAAGTTCAGGCCATTAGCTTTAATTAATGAAAATTGTCTTCATTTAAAAAAAAAAAAAAACTACGTCGGAGAAGAGAAACAAAACAAAGGAACTTCTCTAATTACACACCACCAAAAATAGAAAAGACAAGTTTGTAGGTGCCAAATATTTACCCGATTTTCCCTAGATTTTTGCATTAAGAATGCAACTTGCTCCTTCAAAATATCAACCTGAGAAGCCTTCTCCTGAAGCGAATCAATTTGATCTTGCATTTTCTTTATCTTCTCATTAGCCTCAGAGGAAGATGTCAAAGTTGTAGGGTGAGAAGTAGTGAGTTGAGAAGGCGTTACCCCAAGCCCCATACAACGAACAGATCCGCCATGTTCTTTTCCAAAGACTTTCACAAATGCTTCAGTCTCTGACCGGGTCTTTGCAATTTCAGCTTGCAATTGGTCTTGCATATGTAAATATATATACAGCTTACAAACTTAAAAACTTACAATATTGAACTTACATTTTTCAAACCAATGTTTTTATTTAATACCTATACCAACTTACAATATTGAACTTACATTTTTCAAATCAATGTTTTTATTTAATACATATACCAACTTACAATATTGAACTTACATTTTTTTTCTTAGCCTCTTCATTGACAAATGAACCTTTAGAATCTTTATGACTAACTCCAAACATTTCTGCCCTACTATATTTTCTTCCATATCTTATTTGCTACAAGTAAATACATATAATAAGTACTTGTGCAATTAAATATACAATCAATAATAGATTAAATGAATCATACCAACTCATCTTGTGTCCTTGCAATCGACTTAGTTCCTAGTGAATGATTCATCCTTAGCTTTGCCCGATTTGCTGCGTTTTTCCGTGCTTTCTCCTGGATCGATAAGAAATGAAATCAAAAAATTTATACACGCATAAGAAAAATGCATTTGTATGAGATAAAAACTAGAAAGACAATTAGAAAATCGCATAAGAATTTTTTTTATCTACGCATAAGAATGATTACCATTGTTTCTTTCTTCCGCCTATATCGAACAAAACAAGCCCAATTGTCTGGGTCAATAGAACGTGGATAATTTCGAAGGTTTTCCTCCAACGTAAGATCCCATTTATAAAATTTCTTAAAAATCTGAGATTTGGCATCCTTCCATTTCCTTGCAATACTAGTAAGGATATATTTTTTGTGTTCTCCATCATCAACAACAAATTTTGGCTTGCAAAATAATCATAAAAAATTAGTTAGTTACAAACAAACATTAGATAAAAAAGTATTCAGTGTTGTTAACAATGATACCTTTATTTTTTGGTCATAAAATTCAGTTTTCTTTTTATATGAAATGTCTTTCCAACTTTCAAATATTATCGGAAATTCCCTAAACTTCCGTGCATGTTCACCGAGAAAACCTGCTAACAAACCGGCAGAAGCTCCTACTGGTTGGTGAGTTTCATTCCAGCTAGTTATTACCCTTCTTACATTAGAAGAATCTTGAAACACGTCTGTAACCATTAAACGTGTCCTTGAAATATGACCCGCCTCATCTAAGAAAGTAAAGTAAATATGTCATAATTCAACAATTAAATCATTTAAAAATATTTTAACACTATATTACTTACCAATGACATTTACATCCCAATATCTAGCTTTCTTTTTTGGAGGCAAAGGAACATTTTCCACATCTTCCACATCATTTGCATCATATCCAGAAACATTTTCCACATCATTTGCATCATATTCATAAGCATCTTCCACATCATCCGCATCATATTCAGGAATATATTCCGCATCTTCCACATCATCTTCAATCTCTTGGTTTGTTGCTGGTGGTGTCGTCACCCTCGTAGGTGGTGTTGGTGGTGTTGTCACTTGTGTAGGTGATGCTGGTGGTGTTGTTAACTGTGGAGGTGGTGTTGGAAGTGTTGTCAATTGTGTTGGTGGTGTAGTCGACAATGGAGGTGCTCGTGATGAAGCATATGAACGTAGGCGTTTCTTGTTGGCTACCTCAAGATCTCCAGGTCTTACAAATCTCGATTGACCCTTCACAAACTAAATAAGATGACGGTCATAAGGCTTTATACAAATTAACTCAAACAAAACCAACAAACAGAACCAACAAACAGAACTAACAAACAGAAAAGAATTCTTACTGACCGATGAGGATTTTGAAGTGGAGGAAGAGGATTTGCGAAGGGATTCGGAGAGAAGAGGCAGATTGAGAGCCTTCAACCTTTTCGAATTCTCTTCAATATTTTTACGCTGTGCTTCCTCATATTGGGATGTCATCACGTAAGACTCAAAGGAAACAACCAAACCTGCATAAAACAACCAAAAAAAATAGAAACTAGATCAATGGTAATAATCTACAAAATCAATTAGAGTGAGGATACAAATAGAAATTACAGTAGATTGCATAATTTACATCATACCAAACTATACTCAAAAACATGAAAAAATAAGAAAAGGCTTGACATTGAAAATAAAGACCAGCTTAACTGTAGTAGGTCCACTCACAGAGGCACACCAGCCAACCCATAACAAAAACTTCAATATTAAGCAATTTCTAAAGTAATCCCACTTTAGCTTATCCTTTGATGCAAACACCAATAAATATATATGTTAAAATCAATTTATATATGTTAAAGCCAAACATCATGAATTATTAAAAAATCACGTTTAAAGATGTTAAACGTAGAGTGAATCCAAACACCCACAATATCATATAGATTTCCAAAATTTCTCTCTAGATCTAAAACAATATCATATTTTCTAAAACAAATTTTACCTAGAGAAAGGTTGTACCATATTTATTAACAGGAATCAAAACAAAGTTATGGTTTCCAATAACCCCTTCAATAGTATCAAATGAGATGAAAACAAGCAAAAAGTAGATGGAGAACAACAAACCTGAGATGTAAACGAAATCAAGGAGAGAAAGAGAAGATTCGTCAAATATTTAGGGATTAGAGTTCAATTGGAGTGATGAAGCTAGGGGATTTGGATTTGGAGTGGCTGATTTGGAACTATTTAGGGTTTTCGAACTGAGCTAGGGATTTGGAACGGGGTTTGGAGTTGAGTTAGGGATGACGAAAACGAGAGAACGGTGACGAAGGATGAAGGACGACGATGAAACAATGATGAAGGATGAAGGGCGGCGATGAAACGGTGATGAACAAGTTTTGTTTCTCTGAAGAAAAGTTTTTTATTTTACAAATGAAGGAATGTTTTGGAACAACTCCTTTTGGTCTTGTTTCATTATTTTATTTTTAAAAAAAAATTCAATAAAGGGATTCTTTTCACAAGGCGCTAAACTGAAATATTGTTTCCCGGTTTCAAACTTTCAATACAAAATACTGCGACGGTTTTAAAACTGTCGCATCAACTGTCGTAGATGTCATTAAAAAAAACCAATTGCGACAGTTATCTCTAGAGGTCGCAAATGAAGGGTCGCAAAGTGACAATTTTCTTGTAGTGTGTTTGTATCCGTGAAGCGCTTTTATGGGTTGAAGCCAAGCAAATACATCATGTGATCATCGAAACCGACGCTGAAGTAGTTGTGAAAGCTATGGAGAAGATGAAGTTCCCTCGCACAAATTGGGGAAATTTGGCTCATAAAATTTCTAGGGATTTGGTCAAATTAGAGCAAGTATCGGTCAAATGGGTTAGTAGAAAAGGTAACCGGGCTGCCCATGAATTGGCCCGCTATGCCTTTGTTGAGCCCAATAGGTGTTGGTCTAATTTCTTTCCCCATTGTATTCTCTCACATATCCCATCTGATATGGAGGGTGTATCTTAGTCTTTATCTTTTATTGAATGTTTCATTTTGCTTCAAAAAAAAAAAAATGCAACAAAGTTTGTACTCTAATTGAAGCTAATCGAGTCTAATTTTCAAAAAGTTAACGATCATTAAAATGTTTAGTGTTGAAATATTTAGTGCACACAACATGAACTGGAAACACACCACATGCAATGAAACTAGTGGTTTCGGAGAATGTTCGGAGGAGTAGTGGCATATGACTAAGGGTGTATATGGATTGGGCAAATTCGGTCGATCCGGCCAAATCTACCCAATCCAACTTTAAAAAGTGGGTCGGGTCGGATAATTGGGTTGATATGAGTTTGAAAAATGAAAAATCCACACAAAAAATTGAATTTCGGGCAAAATCGGACCCAACCCAAAAAACCCACTAACCTACAACTGAAAAATTATTCGGGCAACTCACTATCCAATCCGGAAATTAGTAGGTTTATTCAAATAAAATGGATAGTTATTTTTCATAGCGCAAATAAGTTACACTATTTTTTAAGAAAATACAATGGTTGAGTTATTTTAAAGAAAAATATGATAATTTGTCATTTAATTATTTAATTTTTTTAATTTTTTTTTGGGCAACCCACTATCCAACCCAATCCAACCGAAAAATAGTGGGTTTATCCAACCGGGTCCAATGTTGTAACGAGTGGTTATTTTATTGAACCCAATCCGGAGTACCCTATGTGGTTTGAATTTTGGTTTTGGCCAAACCCAACCCAATCCGGCCCACGTACACCCCTACATATGACACATCTTATATATATAAGATGACTCCGGTGAAAACACTTTGCTATTGTGAGAAATGAGACCAATCAATAATAACCATTAAATACAAATCTACGGCCTATATTAAAAAAAGATTATAGTCATGCCGCATACAAGTAATTTACTCTTTCTTTCTCCTTCGTTGCATCTAATATGACTTTTCCAAGAAAGATTTAGGTCAAGAAGTAAACAGAGTGAAAGCTCTCTTCTAGGCCCACAACAGACTCAATAACTGCAATTACGGATTTCATTGCGACAAGTTATTTGTTGATGTCAATTATCAAATCTCGTCTCCGCACTTAAATTTGTCTCTTCTTCAACAATTGCAATTTTAATCCATTAATTCTTGATTTGTGATTTTAGACAATCACTTGTTCTGATATTTTGATCAATGAAGATCAATAAAAAGTATTTGTTCAATTTATTTATCTCCGGTGGTATTGGTTTGGGACCTAGGAATGTGCTCCTCCTTAAGGTCTCAGATTTAATTCTCTCTGGTACCAATTTGGGTGAGCTAATTTAGCTTCTTCATGTGATGGTTGTGTTGTGCAGACACATAATAAGTTTCTATTATTTACTTACCAAAAAATAACCACACAATATAAATGAACATTCATATTTCCGGAATCATAGGACTTCTCGTTTCAACTTCTACTTCCTTTGTAGACACTATCCTTTTCACATCTAAAAAAAATGTTTTCTTCTATCAGGACTACTATCTAAGTTTACTAAAACTATAAAATAAACCTGTCTTTTCATGCTTCACAACAAGATCAGTCAAACCATCTTGAACACTATATGTCTTATTTGTGCAAAGGTTCTTAATACAATCAACTTCATGCACCCCTTTTGATGCTCCTTGACCCCCCAAAATACTTTCAATTTTGGACCCAATATGACTTGGTTTTTAGGATACGAAATCTAAATATTTCATTTCGCAGGATACAAAATTGAGAACTACGCATAAGAGTAAAGAACAAGCGAATGTGACAATCAATTGTTGCAGAAAACCAAAATTTCGTATCATAGATGACAAAATTCACAATTTGTATCCTAGGTGACAAAATTGTGTGTTTTGTGCCTAGATGTGCACGACAAGGCATGCCTACTATGTTTTAACATAAATTTTGTATCTTAGGTGACGAAATTTCAAAAAATGAGTATTTCGGTAACTACGGGACGAAATTCTGTGTTTTGTGTCTAAATGTGCGTGACAAGGCCTACTATGTTTTACTAATATAATTTCGTATTCTAGGTGACAAAATTTATTTCCTTCGTTTTCTACGATATGAATGCCTTATTAAGGACATTTTGGTCATAGAGTAACATAAGGGGGCAAAAAAAACAATTTTCAGTTAGAATACTTAAAGCCCAAATCACGACAGCTAGGCCCATAATTTAGAGTTGTTTTCACGTATTCTAATTAGCCCATCATATTCACTGCCTTATAAATATGCTTAGTTTGAATTAAAATTGCGTATACAATAAAATAAGTTATGCCTTCTGTCCTTTTTTATAAAAAAAGGACTAAACTTATGTACAGTACTTTAGACACAGTTCTTACTGTGCTAGATACATGGAGGTGGTTATTATTATTAAAAAAATAGTTTTCTTTTATTTTTTTTAAATAGAAAATATAAGTAACTAACTTTTTGTGAGAGACACAGTAAAAACAGCACCTAAAGAAAAGTATATAAGTTTTGTCCATAAAAAAATTACTAAAAATTTTCGGAATTAAAAAACCTATTGAATTAGTAAATTTATCTATAATGTATGTGTTGGGTCATATTTTTATGTAAATGAATTTTAATGAAAATGTTGGTCCAACGAAATAATGAATTAATAATAAAATGACAGGTGTCATTGTTTTATTTCTGAAAGCATCATCGAAAGCTATAGTTCGATTAAGCAAATTCGAATCACTATGAGCAAGTTCGATAGTTATGCTTAGTGATGATTCCTGTCGAAGGCAAGAGTTCAATATGAGATTCGAAGCGAAGGAAATTGGAATATGGGTCAAATGAGCAAGGCCCAAAGGAACTCAGAATCAAGCCCAATATGCAAGAGCGCCAAGATGAAGGCTTTGAAGTGAAGAACGTGGGTTTGAAGGCGAGATCTGGAGCGTCCAGATGATCTAAGCAGTTAGATTTTGCTTCGATGTATAAATAGTATTTTCTTAGAAGAAAACAGGGTCGCAAAACTGTTTTACATACTTTCTCTAAAAAATTCTAAGTACTCAGCGTAGAAAGAAAGGAATTTCAAAGAGGAAAATGTACGGTTTGTGAACCATCTTTGATCAGTGCATTTTGATGCACATTCTTCTACTATTGTACTTAGGCATTTCTCTAGTTTGTTTTGTTATTTTTACTATTTTATTGTGTTTTTAGATTTAAGTTTATTTTTGCATTTATTTTAGTTTCGTATTTAATTTTCAGCATTAGTGGCTATTTGATACATGTTCGTTGTGCAGATCATAACTTGAGCTCCGGGTATCGGATTGAGGCGCGGGAATATGCGTTGGAAAGCTAAGAGAAAGAGCTACAAGTTTAATGTTGAGTGGAAGAGCTGTTTCGGACTGCATCAGTCCTTAATAATTCGTGGAAGTTCCAGACTTAAAGTAGACTAAAATAAATTTGGCCCAAACTTCTGTTTTTGGTCCATGACCTTTGGATTTCATTTTTTTCCTTCTATTTAATAAACTAAAACCAGAAATGGATGGTCATACACTGCATACAGTACTGTTCACGAAAATATTGGAAAGTTTGGCATATTTGTAATGGAGAACTAAGAACCAAGGATCGATCTACTGTTCATGTTTCCGCCAAAACTTTGAGGTTTTATAATTTTAATCCAAGTTCTTTTCCCTTTCAATATTCATTCTATATGTCTTGTATGCTTAATTCAAGTTATATGGAATTTTGTTGATTTAATTCGATTGGTTTATATTTCCTTGATCTATTTCGTATTTTAACGTTGCTTTATCGTTAAATTGCGTATGACAAATCATGTTTGCTTAATTCATGAGTGTTGAATCCGTTTGCTTAATTCGGATAATAGGAATATAAACCGCATAGTGTCAATTTCGCTTGTTAATTGGTGCCATAATCGAATAGGGATTAGAATTCGCTTGGGGATTAGATTTATATTTACCGATGATAAGTTGGGAACACTGAACGGTAGGTTGATTCGTTTTAGCTTTTTGATAATTACTTATTTTTAATCACTTTTCTAATTTAAGTTCAGAGCCTTAAACCCCCCCATAATTTACAGTGTTTCTTATTGATTCTAATATTGCTAAACCTATCGCGAGTCCTTGTGAGACGATACTCGAGTGTCGCTTTTCCTAAACTACATTTTTAAAAACTCGTTTTTGACCCGTGTGCGACAGCGGATCAAATTGGCACCGTTGCCGGGGACTCTCAATTTATTTTAGCCAATATTAGACTCAGTTTCATATTAGACTCAGTTTCCGTGCTCTTGCGTTCTGGCCTTGCTTTACTGTGTTCTTTGGCCTTTACGCGCTCTAATAATCAGTTTTCGTAGAAAATCAGTTTTCTGAAACATTGTCTCTGAATTGAGTGCTTACTGTCTTATTTCATCAGAAAATAATCACATTTCCAAATCCCCTATTTTGTGACAAAATAGGTGACAGCAGCCTCAAAACCTCAAAATCATCGTTTTTCTATTTTTTATGAATTATTTACTGTTTTCATAGTTTCAGAAAATTCCAAAAAAATTCTCAAAAATTTTATTTGACTTAATTAGATTAAATTTCGTGTTTTTGTGTTTTTCTGAATTTAGTTTAATCGTATTCCTTCTTCCACTTTGTTTCTGTCTAATAGGGACATTGTTGGCGTTTTCTCAATTCTGGCTACTAGGTCTGGTCATCATAGTCTTTTTGCTTTTGATCCTGAGATAGAGAGAACTTTGCACGCACGCCGTAGAGCAAATCAGGCTAGCACTAGTTCACCACCTGTTATCGATCCTATTTCTTTGTGCAATTTATTTGATTGTGATTCTGAAGTTGTTTTTAATAACATGGCTGAACAAAGAACACTAAGGCAGCTTGCTGCTCCTGATGTGAATTACAATGGTTTATGTATCGAATATGCTGATGTTGCTACTCCATTTGAATTGAAATCTGGTTTGATACACTTGTTGCCAAAGTTTAGTGGTCTTGCAGGTGAGGATCCGCATAAGCATTTGAAAGAATTTCAGGTTGTTTGTTCCACACCATTGAGGCCTGAAGGAATAACAGAAGATCATATCAAGCTCAGAGCCTTTCCATTTTCGCTCCAGGGTGCTGCCAAAGATTGGTTATACTATCTTGAGCCGAATTCTGTCGCAACTTGGAATGATTTGAAGAAAGTCTTTCTAGAGAGATATTTTCCCGCCTCCAGAGCTGCATCAATCAGAAAAGAAATCTGCGGCATTAGACAGGGAAATGAATCATTGACTGAATATTGGGAAAGGTTCAAACAATTGATCTCCAGCTGCCCTCAACACCAGATTACCGAACAGTTGCTTATTCAGTATTTCTATGAGGGATTGCTACCAATGGATAGAAACATTTTGGATGCTGCCAGCGGTGGAGCACTTGTTGATAAAACTCCAGCTGCTGCAAAGGCCTTGATTGAAAATATGTCACTTAACTCTCAACAATTCACAACCAGAAATAATTCTGTGTCCCAAACAAAAGGTGTGAATGAGATTCAGGCTTCCTCTTTCAATAAGGCTCTAGAGACCAGGATTGATGAACTTACTTCTTTGGTGAAACAGTTGGCAGTGAGTAAAGTTCAAACATCTAAGTTGTGTGGTATTTGTACTTCTACTGAACATCCAACCGATACTTGTCCAATTCTTCAAGATGAGTCAGTGACTGAGTTGCCCCAAGCTTATGCAGCAGCCCTTTATAACCGAGGCAACAATCAGAACAGGTACAACATTCCTGATCTTTCCACAAACAAGTATCATCCCAGTTGGGCAAATCATCCACTTTTGCGGTATGGGAACCCAACAGCGCAACAAAACACGCCACCACCAGTTGCTGCCTCCGGACCATCATTGGAGGATCTCATGAAGCAAATGATTGCAAGCAATACACAATACCAGCAGCGAACAGATTCTGCTATGCAGAATATGCAGACACAGATTGGACAGCTTGCTACTTCAATGAATGCCATGCAGCAAGCTCAAGGGACAAACCAACTACCTGCCCAAACAGTAGTGAATCCTAATGTCCCTAATCCTAATGTGAGTGTAATTACCTTGAGATCAGGAAAAGTTGCAAAACCAGCCCCTGAAAAAAATAAACAAAATATTGAGGTAACACCTGAACTTGAACCCGAACCCTCTAGTGTGGTTGAATCTGAAAAAGAAAAAGAGAGTGAGTATGTACCACCAATTCCCTTTCCACAAAGAGTAGCTAAAACAAAAAAGATTGATGAGGGAGACAAAGAGAGAGAGATTTTGGATGTATTCAAAAAAGTGGCGGTAAACATTCCGCTTCTTGATGTGATCAAGCAGGTTCCGAAATATGCAAAGTTTCTGAAAGATTTGTGCACCCGCAAGAGAAGGTTGAAGGGAAATGAGAGAGTTAATTTAGGGAGAAATGTTTCAGCCCTTATTCAGCCTAAGCTTTCACCTGAGCCCTCACCTGAGAGGGCTACGGTTTCAACTCTTAATCAGGCTATGCCACAAAAATGCAAGGATCCAGGAACTTTTGCTATTCCATGTACCATTGGGGATAGTAAATTCGAAAATTGCATGTTAGATTTAGGAGCTTCTATTAATGTTATGCCTACTTCTATTTTTAATAATCTTGATCTTGGTCCCTTGCAGCCTACAGGTCTCACTATTCAGCTAGCAAACAGGAGCAATGCTCGCCCTGTTGGAGTAGTGGAAGATGTTCTTGTTCAGGTTAATGACTTGATTTTTCCTGCTGATTTTTACATTCTTGACATGGCTGGAGAAACAGAATCAAGCAGATCACCAATCATTTTGGGCAGACCATTCATGAAAACAGCAAAGACGAAAATTGATGTTGACGATGGAACCATGTCCATGGAATTTGGTGACATTGTCGCGAAGTTTAACATTTTCGATGCTATGAAACATCCCTCCGAAGAGCACTCAGTTTTTCAAATGGAGTTGCTTTCTGAAATTGTTGATGAATTTAATTTAGACTTGTTCTCTGGTGATCCATCTTTATCTGGTTTTGATGATGATTATTCATGTGATGATTGTACCGACACTAACTTTTGTGTTGCTTGTGCTGAAATTGATGCTTTCTTGTTAGATGACAATTATCCTACAGGTGAAGTTGTTGATTATGCAGTTAAAGCCCTTGACATCACGGCTGCCCCCGCCAAACCATCCATTGAACAGCCACCTTCCCTTGAGCTTAAGCCACTCCCTGAAAATCTGAAATATGCTTATTTGGAGTGTGATAAAAAACTCCCGATTATAATTTCTTCTAACCTTAATTTTGATCAAGAAAATAAGCTTTTGCAGATTTTGAAGAAGCATAAGAAGGCTATTGGGTGGACTTTGGCTGACATTCCAGGTATTAGCCCATCCATGTGTATGCACAGGATTTTACTTGAGGATGGAGCGAAAACAGTAAGGCAGCCCCAAAGGAGGCTTAATCCTTTGATCCTTGATGTTGTGAAGAAAGAGGTAACCAAACTTTTGCAAGCAGGTATCATATATCCTATCTCTGACAGTAAATGGGTAAGCCCAGTGCAGGTTGTACCTAAGAAATCTGGTCTCACAGTGGTGAAAAATGAAAAGAATGAACTTGTTCCCACTAGAGTTCAGAATAGCTGGAGAGTTTGTATTGATTATAGGAGGTTGAACCAGGCTACTAGAAAGGATCACTTTCCTTTGCCGTTCATTGATCAAATGCTTGAACGGCTAGCTGGTAAATCACATTATTGCTTGCTTGATGGTTTTTCAGGTTACTTTCAGATTCATATTGCACCTGAAGATCAGGACAAAACCACTTTCACATGTCCATTCGGCACATTTGCTTACAGGAGAATGCCATTTGGTCTATGCAATGCTCCTGGCACGTTCCAGCGTTGCATGATTAGTATTTTTTCTGAATTTATTGAAAATTGCATGGAAGTGTTTATGGATGATTTCACTGTTTATGGTTCTTCTTTTGATGCATGTTTGAATAGTTTGCATAGGGTTTTAGAAAGATGCATTGAAACCAACCTTGTTTTAAATTATGAGAAATGTCATTTTATGGTTGAGCAGGGAATTGTTTTGGGTCACATAATTTCAGAAAAAGGAATTTCAGTTGATCCTGCTAAAATTGATGTGATTTCTACACTGCCTTACCCATCTTGCATTCGCGAGATTCGTTCTTTTCTTGGCCATGCAGGTTTTTACAGGCGCTTCATAAAGGATTTCAGCAAGATAGCTCTTCCGCTGTCAAATTTGTTGAAAAATGATGTTGCTTTTGATTTTGGTGAAAAGTGCAAAAAAGCGTTTGACTTCTTGAAGAAGGCATTAACCTCCGCCCCCATCATCCAGCCCCCTGATTGGACCCTTCCTTTTGAAATTATGTGTGATGCTTCAAACTATGCTGTTGGGGCGGTCCTTGCACAAAGAGTTGACAAGGCTGCCCATGTTATTTATTATGCTTCTAGAACTTTAGATTCTGCACAGTCTAATTATACCACTACTGAAAAGGAACTTCTAGCTATTGTTTTTGCTCTTGATAAATTCAGATCATATTTGCTAGGTTCCAAGGTTATTGTTTTTACTGACCATGCAGCTTTAAAGTATTTGTTAAAGAAGCCAGAAGCAAAGCCGAGACTGATTCGGTGGATGTTGTTGCTCCAAGAGTTTAACGTCGAGATCAAAGACAGAAGTGGAGCTGAGAATTTAGTCGCTGATCACTTAAGCAGAATAGAGCGCGATGAAGATCCTTCCCCCATTCAAGATAACTTTCCTGACGAGCAGCTTTTACTATTACATGGGGTGACTCCTTGGTTTGCTGATATTGTTAATTATCTTATTGCTGGTGTTTTTCCTACAGGTGCATCTAGGACACAAATTCACAAACTCAAGAGTGATGCAAAATATTATGTTTGGGATGATCCATATCTTTGGAAATTTGGTAGTGATCAGGTAATTAGGAGATGTGTCCTCGACTATGAGATTGAATCTATTTTGCATCATTCGCATGCTTCTCAGGTAGGGGGACACTTTGGTCCTCAAAGGACTGCAAGAAAAATCCTAGACTCAGGTTTCTATTGGCCCACTATTTTCAAGGATGCTTATGAGACTTACCGCACTTGTAAAGAGTGCCAGTTCGCAGGTACAACCATCACTCGTAAGAGTGAAATGCCTCAGCAACCTATGCTTTTCTGTGAGGTATTTGATGTGTGGGGAATTGACTTTATGGGTCCTTTTCCTGTATCATTTGGTTTTCTCTACATTTTACTTGTTGTTGATTATGTTTCAAAGTGGGTGGAAGCTATCCCCACTAGGACTAATGATTCTAGAGTTGTTGCAGATTTTGTCAGGTCCAATATTTTTTGCAGGTTTGGAATACCTCGAGCTATCATAAGTGACCAAGGCACACATTTCTGTAACCGCACTATGGAAGGTTTACTCCGAAAGTATGGAGTTGTGCACAAAGTTTCTACTGCATATCATCCCCAAACTAATGGACAAGCTGAGATCTCAAATAGAGAGATTAAGCAAATTTTAGAGAAAATGGTGCAGCCAAATAGGAAGGATTGGAGCCGCCGTCTAGAAGACGCACTTTGGGCTCAAAGAACAGCTTTCAAGACACCAATTGGGATGTCTCCCTATAGACTTGTGTTTGGTAAGGCATGTCACCTCCCTGTTGAAATTGAACACCGTGCTTATTGGGCGGTCAAAAGTTGTAACATGGAAATGCAGAAGGCAGGTATGGAAAGAAAACTCCAATTACAGCAGCTTGAAGAGATTAGGCTAGAAGCCTATGAAAGCTCTAGAATTTATAAAGAGAAAACTAAGCACTTTCATGATAAAATGATTTCTAGAAAGGAATTCTCTGTGGGCCAACATGTTTTATTGTTTAACTCCCGCCTAAAAGTGATGGCTGGGAAACTTCGATCCAAATGGATTGGCCCCTTTGTTGTTACTAATGTCTTTCCTCATGGTGCCGTAGAAATTAAAAGTGCAGGTACTAACAAGGTGTTCAAAGTAAACGGACAGCGGCTGAAGCTGTTCCATGAAAGCTCGATGCCTGAAGAAGAAACTGTTGAAGAGCTCTCTTTGGAGAAGCCGTCCTACCCACCAGCAGCTACACCTTAAACCCTCGGGTGTGTTCCTTCCTTTTTCTCACTGTATACTTATTTGTTTTACATTGCGGACAATGTCTGATTTAAGTGTGGGGGGAACATTTAACATTTAGTTGTTTTTAATTTAGTTTTGCTTTCAAAGTAAAATAAAAAATAAAAAATACAAATAAAAAAAATAGTTTTTGGCATGCATGCAACTGTTATGAGTAGTTTCATTGTTCTAGGCCTAGAGTTGTATGTCATGATATGGATAACATTTTTTTCTTTTGTAGTGTGATGAGGTGACTTGATACTAGATTGTGCATCACTTGTGATAGAACATGAAACCTTGTGAGATTTTGAGCCTCCAGCAATTCGTTGTTTCTTGTGTGATTTCACTCATACTGTTAGTTACTTCTAGAACTTGACATGACTCTTGAAGCACTTGTTCACATGCATGTATATGAAATGATTTAGGCATTTGTTTCTTTTATAAGCTACTTTTAGCCAAATAAGCCTACCTTGATATTTCATCCCTTTGTTGAGCCCCTTTGAGCCTGTTCTTCCCATTCTTTGTTTATAAACTCATTACAAGCCTGAAAGTGAAAAACAATGATATGTTCCAAATCAAGAGGTTGAAAAAGCTTGGATTTTAATTTTGGATAAGTGTGGGGGAGAACAATGTATTTTTAATGTTGATCTGATATGGGGAAGGGAATCATTTTGCTTATGTTATACCATGTTGTGATGCTCAGTTTGTTTGGCAAGAAAGAAAAAAAAAAAGAGGCAAGAAAAAAATTGATGTGAAAAAAAAATGAAAAAAATAGCAAAGAAGAAAAAACAATCAAAAAAGAAGAAAAATATTCAAAAAAAAAAAGAAAAGAAGAGAAAAAGTGTTGTCAAAAGTTGTACTATGGGCAATTTTGATGTGAAGAACTGATTTTGTGGGATTCAATGTCTCAGATTTAATAGCAATATCTTGTTGAGATCTATGATTTGTTGAGCTAAACTGTCTAGTATCCAAATGATTTTCATGCTTCTTTATCCTCTTTGATTTTATAGCCTAGTTTCCCTTAGGTTTTTCCCACCTGTACCTTGGCCCCGTTACAACCCGAATAAAGACCTTTTGATCTTTGCATGCATGTGCTTCATTGTGTGGATGTCCTCCATCTTTGAGGACGGAAGAGGCTTGTCAAGCCTATGGCAGTGCTAACTTTGATGATGTGCTTTGAGCGTAAACACTTTCCCTGACACTCCATTTTTGAGTGATTGAGTGATTGAGTGCACTTTATACAAATATTCCGTGAGGTTCTATCATTTTTGAAGCACTTTTTAGTCTAAAAGCCACCTTGTTCATTGCACATGTTTTAAGATGTTGTTCATAATTGTTATACTCCTTGAATCTTGGAATGTGTTGATTGCTTGTGACTTTGCATTGTGCCTTGTTCTCTTTTTCTTCCATCGTTTTGAAGTCTTTAATCTTGATTTTGCTCAGGAGTGCAAAAGTTCAAGTGTGGGGGAATTTGATCAGTGCATTTTGATGCACATTCTTCTACTATTGTACTTAGGCATTTCTCTAGTTTGTTTTGTTATTTTTACTATTTTATTGTGTTTTTAGATTTAAGTTTATTTTTGCATTTATTTTAGTTTCGTATTTAATTTTCAGCATTAGTGGCTATTTGATACATGTTCGTTGTGCAGATCATAACTTGAGCTCCGGGTATCGGATTGAGGCGCGGGAATATGCGTTGGAAAGCTAAGAGACAGAGCTACAAGTTTAATGTTGAGTGGAAGAGCTGTTTCGGACTGCATCAGTCCTTAATAATTCGTGGAAGTTCCAGACTTAAAGTAGACTAAAATAAATTTGGCCCAAACTTCTGTTTTTGGTCCATGACCTTTGGATTTCATTTTTTTCCTTCTATTTAATAAACTAAAACCAGAAATGGATGGTCATACACTGCATACAGTACTGTTCACGAAAATATTGGAAAGTTTGGCATATTTGTAATGGAGAACTAAGAACCAAGGATCGATCTACTGTTCATGTTTCCGCCAAAACTTTGAGGTTTTATAATTTTAATCCAAGTTCTTTTCCCTTTCAATATTCATTCTATATGTCTTGTATGCTTAATTCAAGTTATATGGAATTTTGTTGATTTAATTCGATTGGTTTATATTTCCTTGATCTATTTCGTATTTTAACGTTGCTTTATCGTTAAATTGCGTATGACAAATCATGTTTGCTTAATTCATGAGTGTTGAATCCGTTTGCTTAATTCGGATAATAGGAATATAAACCGCATAGTGTCAATTTCGCTTGTTAATTGGTGCCATAATCGAATAGGGATTAGAATTCGCTTGGGGATTAGATTTATATTTACCGATGATAAGTTGGGAACACTGAACGGTAGGTTGATTCGTTTTAGCTTTTTGATAATTACTTATTTTTAATCACTTTTCTAATTTAAGTTCAGAGCCTTAAACCCCCCCATAATTTACAGTGTTTCTTATTGATTCTAATATTGCTAAACCTATCGCGAGTCCTTGTGAGACGATACTCGAGTGTCGCTTTTCCTAAACTACATTTTTAAAAACTCGTTTTTGACCCGTGTGCGACAGCGGATCAATCTTTTATTGTACTTGTTTTACAATTAATGCAAGTTTATTTTCCAGCAATTTACTGCAGTTTGTTTTCATTCATATTCGAAGTTTATTGATCTCGAGGCGATTCGAATCAATTCACTTTCTTTCTACTTCATTAAGCAAATTAAGAGGTTTAAATGTTTATTAAATCCTGATGAACATTAAAACTATTTTTTCATAAGAAACAAGCATAAAATTGTCCTGAGATTTCTAGTCAATCTCGTAAGTTTAAATACTCAGACTAGCGTTTGTTTACTAATTTTCACTGTAAACAAATTGGCACGCCCAGTGGGACTGGTTTTGTGCTTTGTTTCTTTAGAAATAAGATTTTTTTGTGTTAGTAACTGCCATTAACGGTTATGGCTATAACTCATCAAATGCATGGGTCTACTACCAGTCAATCTATAAGTTCTTCGAGTGTTGAGGGTAGTCCTTCTCCCCCTCCAGATTCGAATGTGGTAAGTGTTACATCTACTTCGCCGATCCCTAGCATAAGTGGTTCTGGGTATATTCCAGGAACTACAATACCAATAACGACTATGGCGTTTCATTCTATTTCGTCTGGTCTAAGACCACCTCCTATGGTCACGAACCCTCTATATGGTTATGTACCAACACCTACAATGGGTTTTCATTCAATACCAACTTCTGAACCTGAGAGGTATACTTCCCCTAGGGTAACCCCAACACCTTTAACCACCGCTTCTGTTTTGTCTTTAAGACAACAAATGGATGAAAGTAACCATGATATGGTTAATCTTTTAACACAACAAATTGGAACTGTTTTTAACCCTTTAATTCAAAATACTAACGACAGTTACCAAATGTTAGCCTATCAAATGGGTCGAATTGCTGATTTCTTTGGCACTCCTACCCCTCAAACTCAGCCTAGGATTAATCACATGGCGCCACAAATGATTTTGCCTGCTATGTCTGCTACTCCTTTTAATCCAAGGCCAACATATGTGGTCCCTCAGGTTACACCAAACCAAGAGCCAATACCAATGACTCAAGAGGAGTACCAAAATCAAAATGAGGTTAATCAAAATCCTCAAGTAGTCATGGTTCGAAGGAACCAAGACCCTGATGAAGTAATTCGAAATGTTCAGAATAATAATAATTTTGCTGGACATAATAACTTAGCAACTTTAGTCGAAACTATTTTGAACCAAAATGGCCTTAACACTGGTACTCGAAGGCCAAACTTTGTTTCTGCACTATCTGAATATGTGTTACAAACAGAGTTACCTAGAGGTTGGAAAGTTCCTAAGTATACAAAATTTGTAGGGGACACTAATGAGTCAACTGTTGAACATATTGCTAGATACTTAGCAGAATCTGGGAATTTGGCAAATAATGAAGAGTTAAGAATGAAATATTTTCCTAACTCTCTAACTAAGAATGCTTTTACTTGGTTTACAACTTTGCCTCCTAATTCAATTCATAATTGGACTCAATTAGAAAGATTGTTCCATGAACAGTTTTACATGGGCCAAACTAAGATAAGTCTGAAAGAGTTGGCTAGTGTTAAAAGAAAAACACAAGAAACTGTTGATGATTATTTGAATAGGTTCAGACTGCTAAAGGCTCGATGCTTTACATCAGTGCCTGAACATGAACTAGTTGAAATGGCTGCAGGTGGCCTAGATTATTCGATTAGGAAAAAACTAGATACTCAATATCTTCGAGACATGTCTCAATTGGCTGATAGAGTTAGGCAAATCGAAAGATTGAAAGCTGAAAAAGCCAGAAATTCCAAGTTTCATAAAAAGAGAGATGTTGCTTTCTTAGATTCTTATGATAATGATTTTGGATATGAAACTGAAGATGAATATGTAGATATTGATGATAGTGATATTAATGTGGCAGAACTAAAGCCTGGGCCTCCTTATACTTGTAAATTATTAAGGCCTTCGAATGGGAAAAATCCAGTCGAACCAAAGAATGAAAAATATGCCACTAAAACTTATTCTTTTGATATTACTAAATGTGATGAAATTTTTGATTTACTAGTTTCTGATGGTCAAATAGCTGTGCAAAAAGATTTGAAAATACCTCCAATCGAACAAAGAAAGAAAAGAGGTTATTGTAAATTTCACAATTATCTAGGCCATAAAACTCACC
The DNA here is from genome assembly GCA_030408175.1 of Trifolium repens. Taxonomy (NCBI): domain Eukaryota; kingdom Viridiplantae; phylum Streptophyta; class Magnoliopsida; order Fabales; family Fabaceae; genus Trifolium; species Trifolium repens. Next base: position 55,632,598 of record CP125836.1, on the reverse strand, counting down.
AATGTGTTCTTTTCAGGGATCTGGTTCAACGTGCATTGAACGAAGGAAGGCTTAAGTTTGCTGAAAAAACTAAGCCACCAATGAAAATGGATACTAATCCACTATCAACTGCTGATGCAAGTCTTGTCGAAATCCTGGATTGCAACATGGTCGAAGTAACTGAGGCTGATGTTGCTGCTGCTGTCAAAGCCATTCCTGAAGGAGAATACGACAAGAAAGTGCAAGAAGCTTACCCTGCTGCTGTTTACCCCGATTTTTAGTAAACAACCGCTAGTTTAATTATTACAAGAAGGATCAACTAGTAAATCCTGGGACATATGGATTGTGCAGAAGATGATGAAAACATATTCATATCTTTTTGGGTTAAATCGGATAAGTTGATAAAAAGCAAAAGCATTTGACGCAGTCAAATGGTTTGGTTAAAGTAAAGTGCTTCAAAGTTAAATTTGCAGAAAACTTGTAAATGAATTGCAAATAAAGTTTAAAGAAAAACTTTAAAATGTAAAGGCATGCAATGAAATAAATTGCAGAATGCTCAAAGTGCAGAAAACCTAAATGAAAGGCAAGTAATCAATACTTGAAAGATAAATTGCATTTGACAATGTAAAAATGTTTACAAAGGATGGTACACAGATTCGTACATGTTCCTGTTCGCATTCATTTCGCTCGTTGACATGGGTACTCTGAATTTCTAAGGAATTTGCATGTATTATGAATTGTGGACCCGTTTCTCTTATGAAAAACTAATATTTATAGACGAACAGAATAACTGCTAAAACCTACAATACATCTAACTAGATTCCACGTGTCTTTGACAATTTGAATTCCCTTTGACACCTGGTGGGACTTTTGAACGTTATCCACTTTTGAATAATTTGCTAAGTCCAGAGTATGCTTCCTCCGTTCTGCATAGTACGTTAGACAAACAAACATACACACGTATATATATATATATATATATATATATATATATATATATATATATATATATATATATATATATATATATATATATATATATATAATTTTCGACCATTGTCAGTAATGTCGAAAAATAGATATTTGCACAAATAACTTCTTGTCGAATTCGACAAGCTCATTGGGCAACAACATGTTCTGTCGAATTCGACAGACCCCTGGGCTTTGACAAGCAACTTTGCATTAAAAGTCTCTGACGTCAAATGCCTTAATTTTCTCTTGATTTAATACTAGAATCAATTCCCAAGAGAATATTAAAAATGCAATCATGCACATTAAATGAGATTTCATCATCTCTCTCCAATTCATTAATGCCTGTCGAAAATACAGGCTAACAAATTGCCCCCTCAAAAATGCCAATTTCGACTGCACGTCGAACTCAAAGGAAGAAATGGCAGTTTTGAAGATTCCAATCTTTTCCAATTCTACAGGTTTACCAAAGACGGCGTAAACGTCACATCAAGTCATTGTCAATCATGACAAAATTTATAACTGTCACCTCAATCCCCACAAACCATGATTTCCAACTTTTCAGCTTCGTGGTGGGACACGTGGCAAGATCAGAACAGTTGAGATGGAAGAGTGGTGATGTTTCAGTTACCAGATACATGCAAAATGCAGTGCCTATAAGTAACCAAAGTACTTCACACTTTCATTTTTTCTGAAATCCAAACTCCTCACTTTCTCTCTAAAAAACAGAGCTCTACGTATTCCTTCAAGAACCAACATCAAACAATCCTCAAATCGTGCATTGTTCTTGCGTTTCTGTTAGATCTAAACCGGCAAACGTGATCATCTAGTGATTCCGCTCATTACTGTGGTTCTTGTTCTCAGATTTGAGCAAGAAATAAGTTTGTTTTGAAGCTTTTTGCTTTCTCTTTGCTGCTGCTAGCTGTTCATCACCATCAACCTCAAGAACACCAAGAACACCAAGAACAACAATGGCCTCCTCATCTTTTTCCAGAAACGTGATTGTTTACGCTGTTGATGATAAGGAGCCTGTGATCATTGACGATTCAGAGTTCGTGTCGGAACCAGATATGACTTCTGTCGAAGACAACTTATGGGGAGAAGAGCTGATAATTCCCCACAGGCTTGAAGGTAAAACTCTTGCCTTCGCAGGCCCTCTTCCTTCATCCGACAACTTCAATGAAGACGTAGGTAACATCTTCCCTCTCCATACTACTTGCGAACCTAGGATATTCGCCAACTCTGTCTTCGACATGAGTTTCTTTGAACCAGGCCATAGGGCTTTTAGATCCGCACCCGTAGTTAGTGAAGGTTATCTAAAATGGCTTAACAAGGTCGAAAAGCAATATGCTACCTTTTGGAAAGAGAGTGGTATATTCGACCTAATTCAACTGTCGAGAGAGGGACCTAAATACAATGCAGAAATGCTCATAGCTGCCCTTCACTTTTGGGAAAATTCTACCAACACTTTCCATTTTAAGGCAGGAATGATGACTCAAACTTTATTCGACGTTGCTGCCATTACTGGCTTAAGACCCACAGGACCTACGTTCGACCCTAAGTACACCACTGTCAACCACCACTTCGACTTCAAAGTCTTATCCTTCTCAGGATTTCTCAAAACTTTTCATGACACAAGCGACGAAGATGTGTCTTTCGAAGAACATATAGCCTTCCTGACTTATTGGCTATCACATTTTGTTCTGTGCACCAGTTCACTTCAAGTGGTGAAGAGACTTGTTCCTCTCGCCATTATGCTTCACCAAGGTCTAGATGTAGCCTTAGGAAGATTTATCTTGGCATCCCTCTATGACTCTCTAGGACAGGCCAGTGACATGCTCAAGAGAACTGGCAAAGGATCACAGCTTGCTTTCTCTGGACCTATCTGGCTTCTGCAACTTTGGCTGAATGCCACGTTTGAGCCAAACTTCAACCTTTTCCTCCCTTCTTATTTGGAAGCTTCAGTTGCCACTCGACAAATAGAAGGTGCTAGGTTGGCCTTATTGAGGTATAGAGAAGCAAACCTGACAACTCGACAGCTTTTCCTCCACTACTTCAAGACTCTCCTTGAGTTCGACGAGATCACTCCAAAGAATACCCCGTTCGTCAAAAGGACAATTGGGCCAGCCTGGTTTAGAAGGCCATTTCCTGCAGTCAACCCAAATGAAGAAGAAGACACCAACAATATCTGGTCCATGTTTTTAACTCCTACAATCTTGTCTTCAAGGCAAGGGATTGAAAGAAGGCACTTGGGTTTGGTTGGGTACCAACCTAACTTAGTTGCTCGCCAATTTGGTCTGAGTCAGTTCAGGCCAAAGAGTTTGTTCAAGCATAAGGATGATATTGTCTTGGGCAACTCTGGAATGTTTGTCGAATACTTTGAGCGCCGTTTGAAGGCTGCTGACAGCATATCTTACAAACTCACACCCATCGCTTTCGAAATCTCTCAATTCTGCACCTTTGAATTCGCCACATGGTGGAGTCTACACTATGAAAAGCACGCTAAGAATACTGATGAGGTGCTTCTGCAAGCAATAGAGGCTGGATTCGACGCTCTTCAGCAAAAGACTCCCAAAGGCAAAGGTAACTTTGAGTGATTCAGAAGTGTGGCTTTATAATGTTTGTAATTTTTTTTCTTTGAATGTTTTTTCGTTAATGTTTAAACTCTCATTGTCTCGACACTAGGTGCTTCCAAAGCCAAGGAAACTACCACTTCGACAGACACCACTACTCCTGCTGCAACTCAGAAGAAATCACTGCCCAATACTGGGGCCAAGGTATCAAATTTCAAAGTAACTTAGTCTTTGAATCTCCATTTTCATAAACATATCTGTGACTCTTCTTGATTTCAAATGCAGCTTCGAAAAAGGAATTTAATGGCGACGAACGAGACTGGAGAGCCCACCAAGCAGAAGAAACAAAAGGCTCTTACTATTAATGAACCCACAGTAAGTCCTTTCGACATTTCCTCGGCATTTTGCCTTGGCTCCAAATAAAATTTTGTGTTAACAATTTAATTTTTCTTTTCAGCCTGCTGATGATGTTCCCACCACAACAAATGCTGCTGCTCCTAGTGGAGAAGGCCAAGGAGACAAAGGAAAGGCCAATGTCGAAACTAGCGAGGCAAGCATGCCACCCAAGCCAAAGAAGAAAGCTGACAAAGAGAAGAAGAAGAAAAAGAAGGTCAAAGCCAATCCTAAACCTTCTGCAGAGACAGAAAAGGACATTGAAATCCCTGATTTCACTTCTCCTATTGAGGATCAACCAACCATCAATGTCGAAGCCCCTTCGACTGGAGATCCCGCTCCCGTACTAGAGAAAGTTAACCCAAGTTTACAAGACCCTAGTGATCAGGTAAAAATTGTCTTCATCTTCAAGGCTTTGTCAAATGACCATACTTTCGTTGTGATTTCTAAGACTTTATTTTATTTCGTCTTTGAATAGGGTGGCAATGAAGAGAACGCCAACACAATGGTTAATGAAGCAAATTTGGCCCAAGACTCTGGAACCAATGACGTCGAGGTCACTTTAGCTGGAAATAACCAAGGCCAAGAGATTGAAGAAATTCCCACCAATCATCCAGATTCTGAAAAGACCATCTCTGCGCATGCTGCTGAATCTACTCATTCGTCAGAAAACACTGATGTCGAAATGGAATCCGACAACCAAGATGATTCCATGCCTGAGGCTACTGAGGGAGGCTCTGAAATACTCCCAGTCTCTTCGACGTCAAAGTTATCTGCTGACATTGGAATATCAGAGATGCAATTTATTTCCATGAAGGATTCTGACCCTGCTGCAGCACTCAAGATGCTTCTTTCAAGCAAAGGCAACAAAGAACAAAGCAAAGGTGCCTCCCATCATAGCAGTTCGACGGCTTCTGATACAGAGATTAGTTCGACAGTGAGACAAGATTCTTTGCTCCTTAAACTGCACACAGACTACATCAACCAAGATGTCTTTGCCTTAATTGAGGCGAACCCCAGTGGTGCATTTTCTCACTTGGGCTTCCTGAAAAAGCTTCACAACCCTTTGACTGATGGTGCTACCCTTCGCAAGGTTATTCAACTTGAAAACCTTATTGATGGTTTCACCCAGGCCATTCAAAAGAGGAAGATCAATGCTCTGAAGCTGGAGGCTCAAACTGAAGCGTATGCTGCATTGGTCGAAAAGGCCAATACTGCCCAAGCCAATGTCGAACAACTTGAGAAGGAAGTAAAGTCGAATGTCGAACTTGCTGAATACAACCAGAATATCACTGCCTGGGAAAGGGAGATTGCGGAGCTGAACTTAAAGATTCAAAGTCTCAACGTCAAAATCGATGAAGAGAAAGCTAAGCGTGACGAAGCCAAGGTCAACCTTTCCAATGCTGTCAAAGCCAAAATTGACAAAGAGGCTAACGAAGGTATTAAGTTCTTTAGTGCTTCAGCAGCTGTGGAAGAAGAAATTCAGGGTCTGGAGGAGTCGAACAAGGTTCTCGACAAAGAAATTTCTTCTTTCCAAAGCCTATATGAAGACCTGAAGAGACAATTTTAGTTTTGTAATAATTTGCTCTTAGTTTTATTTCAACTTTCTGAACAATTTGTTAAGGTTTTTGGTTTGTACTTTTGACAATGCCCATTTTGTGGCGAACAAATTTATGATCACCATTGTTTGATTATGTCTTAAGTTTTATTCTTCGTTAATTTTTATTTCTTGCAACGCTGGTTTATACTTTTTCAAGTACTTACCATTTATAATTAACGAACGTTGTTCTTCTGTTAACTCTTCAATTTCGTAAGCACCATTTGAAAAAACTTGAACAACTTTAAAAGGGCCTTCCCAATTTGGAGACCATTTGCCTAAGACTCTGTCTTTTTTATCCATTGGCAAAATAACTTTTCAAACCAAATTTCCAACATTAAAGGTTTTAGACTTAACCTTTTTATTATAAGCTTTAGCAAACCTTTCTTTCTGTCGAGTTAACGTTTCTAAAGCTTTTACTCTCTCCTCATCTAAATCAACTAATTCATCTGACATCATATCCCAGTAATGATCCCTTGGGATTTCCATCTGCCTTTGAATTCTGACTGATTGTAGATGTATTTCGACTGGTAAGACTGCATCATGTCCATATGTTAGTCGAAAGGGTGTGGTATTAGTTGATTCTTTTGGAGAATTTCTGCATGCCCATAGGACTTGATCCAAAGTCTTATTCCAATTTCTAGGCTTTTGGGCAATGTGCTTTTTTATCAAACCAATGATAATCTTATTAGCAGCTTCCACTTGACCATTTGCTTGGGCATAATATGGTGTAGAGGTTAAGAGTTTAAAACCAGTTTGCTGAGCAAATTCAACCATTTTTCGTCCAGTGAAAACTGAACCTTGATCTGTAGTAATAGATTCAGGTATACCAAATCTATAAATAATGTGACTTTGTATAAAACTAATCACTGCTTCTTGATCAACATTTGGTAATGGAATTGCTTCTATCCATTTAGTAAAATAATCTATACCAACTAAAATATAACGTTGGTTTTTAGATGAACTTGGTTTTATTTCACCAATTAAATCTAAAGCCCATCCTCTGAAAGGCCAAGGCTTAACTATTGAATGGAGTTCACTTGCAGGTACATGTTGTATGCCTGAATGTCTTTGGCATTCTTGACAACCCTTGGCAAACTCTATACAGTCCTTTAAAATTGTTGGCCAATATACACCTTGTCGAAACAACAACCATTTCATTTTATGGCCTGCCTGATGAGATCCACATGCACCACTGTGCACATCAAATATAGCCAAATAGGCTTCAGTTTCACTTAAACATTTTAGCAAAACCCCCTCAGGTGTTTTCTTCATTAGTTCATTGCCAATGATGACATAACTCAAGGCCCTATATTTTATCTTTCTATTGGTCGTTCCATTTGGATCTCGCAAATATTCGACAAGTTGTTTTCTCCAGTCAGTATCAGATAAATTGTCAATGGCAAAAATTTCAAAAATTTCAGAATTTTCGTCAGAGTTATAAGTGGTATCTTGACCATTATCTTTTGGTACATCTGCCCCCACAAGTTTTGGCATTGACAATTCCATAGAAGGAGGTTGATCAACAATGAGTTTATCTTTAATCTCAATCAACTCCTCTAGTTTTTCATTAGAAATTTTATAACCAGAAGCTATTTGAGCCAAATCATTGGCTTCTTGATTTTCTATGCGAGGTACATGTTCAAAAATAACTTGGTCGAAACATTTTAACAAAGAAATTGCTATGACAAAATATTTCATCACGTGCTCTTTTATGCACTTATATTCCTTTGTCAATTGTTTCAACACCAATTCTGAATCGCCTCTGATCAAAATATTTCTTGCCCCCAAGTCCAGTAAAATTTCTAAGCCTGTTATCAAAGCCTCATATTCTGCTTCGTTATTTGAGCAGAACCCATTAATTTTATACTTGAACTTAGTGGGAATTCTGGAAGGGGAAATGATTAGAATCCCAATTCCAACTCCATGTTTATGTTTAGAACCATCAAAATACAATTTCCAAGGTTCTGATTCTACATAATTTTGTGGAGTTTCTAATGCAGAATGATCTGATATAAAATCAGCCACAATTTGGCCTTTAACTGCCTTTAAAGGTTTATAAGTTAATGAATACTCTGTCAAGGCTAAGGCCCATTTTCCAATTCGACTATGCAAAATTGGTTTAGATAACATATGCTTAATGATATCACAATGAGAATAAACAAAAACATCAACAGGCTTTATATAATGCTTGAGTTTCATACAAGAAAAATACAAACATAAGCATAATTTTTCAATACTACTATATCTAGTTTTAGCATCATTTAATACTCTACTTAAGTAATAGATGGCTCTTTCTTCACCATTTTCATCTTCCTGGGCCAGCATACTACCCAGTGTCGAATCAGATGCTGATATATACAACTTCATGAATTTGTTCCTTATTGGAGGCATTAACATTGGTGGCTTTGACAAATAATCCTTGATTTCGTCAAAAGCTTGTTGTTGATCTTGCCCCCAAGTGAAAGTACTTTCTTTCTTGAGACGAAGTAATGGCGAAAACGGTTGAGCTTTGCCACTTAAATTTGGGATAAACCTTCTCAGAAAATTGATCTTCCCAAGTAAGGACTGAAGTTGCTTTTTTGTAGTTGGAGATTTTGTCTCCATAATTGCCTTTGTTTTGTTTTGATTTATTTCAATGCCCTTTTTGTGCACAACAAACCCAAGGAAATCTCCTGCATTAACACAAAAAGCACACTTTAATGGATTCATTTTCAATCCATATTTCCTCATCTTTTCAAAAGATTTTTTCAAATGATCTAAATGATCATCATCTGACGAGGATTTGACAACTATGTCGTCAATATACACTTGCATAAAAGTGTCTATGTATTCATGAAAAATTAAATTCATTGCTCTTTGATACGTAGCCCCAGCATTTTTCAAACCAAAGGGCATCACTACCCATTCATATGTGCCTAATGCTCCTGGGCATCTAAATGCAGTTTTGGGTACATCATTCTCAGCAATGAAAATTTGGTTATAGCCAGAATAGCCATCTAACATGCTTAAATATTCAAACCCGGCTGCTGAATCAATTAGCATTTCTGCTACAGGCATAGGGTATTCATCTTTTGGTGTAGCATTATTTAAGTCTCTAAAGTCTATACATACTCTAAGAGAACCATTTTTCTTAATTACAGGCACTATATTTGCTAACCATTCGACATACCTTGCTGTTCTGGTGAATTTGCTCCTCAGCAGCCTTTCAATTTCTTCCTTGATCTTTGACATTATCTCTGGTGCAAATCTTCTAGGTAACTGTTTCACTGGCTTTTTATCTGGTCGAACTGGTAGTTCATGCTCCACCAATTTTCTGCTCAAACCTGGCATTTCGTTGTAGTCCCAAGCAAAACAATCTTTGAATTCCAACAGAAGTTGCACTACTTTCGCCTTCAGATCTGGAGGAATGTTTGCACTAATGTACGTTGGTCTTTTTGTCAAACCATCTCCAAGATCAATCTCTTGCAAAGGGTCCTGTGCTTGCATCTTGTGACTTTGACTGATTGGATCTTTTTCAAATCCTAAGGGTTCGTCATCATAAATGCAATCCAGCTTTTGCAATTCTGGCTTATATTTGCCAACTTTTATGTCATTGGCTGCATCAGCCATATTTTCTGACAATGAATTGGCTTCTAAAGCCATTTTGATTCTATTTTCAGCCATGTAGGCCGTAATCTTTGCCCAAGTTTGGGACTCAGACATAGTAGTTTTCTTTGATATCCCACCCAGTTGGGCAGTTGTGGCCTTCATACTCGCCATCCTCACTGTTTCCATCTTCTCTTTCCCACAAGAAACCATGTGTGGGGTCCAGTTTAATTGCATGGTGAACATTTCCTGTTGGACGATGTGCAAAGTCTCTCTCAGTACATGGTGAGATTGTTGCTAATTTCTTGTCGAATGAGTGCTTTGTCAGATGATGGACTTCAGTTTTGAAATAGCTTTGATCTGCTTCAACATTTTCCACTATACCATCATCTCGCCAGATAATAAGGCGCTGGTGTAGGGTAGATGAGACTGCCCCCACTCCATGAATCCACTCTCGACCTAGGAGCAGATTGTAATTTGCCTTAGAGGCCACAACCAAGAACAAGGTTGGCCTTACAGTACTTCCAACAACGACATCCAACTGGATTGCTCCTAAAGAAAAACCAGTTTCACCCTCATAGTTTGAGAGCACTATGTTGTGAGGATGAAGATCCACCAAAGATTTACCAATCTTCCTCAGCAGAAATTCTGGCATGAGGTTAACAGCAGCACCACCATCAATTAGTACTTTGTTGATTCCTACATTATTCACTTTAGCCTGTATGAAGAGAGGCTTCAAGTGACTTTTCATGCCTTCGTCTGGCCTTTCAAATGTAGCCATTTGGTCTTCCAAAGCACCATTGCTCATCACATAGTAACAGACTGGCCTGTGAAGAGCCATTTGCATTCCAGATTCTTCTTCGTCATCTGTTATTTCAGAACAGACGTCGAACTCCCTTGGCAGAATCGACACAACATTTACTATTATGTCGAGGTCAGGTTCAGAATCCAGAAAGTCATCTGCTTCCATGTGGTCGTCTTCGACATTATCAGCAACTGAAGACTCGACTTTTGGTTCACCTAACCTTTCTTTCATTGGCCTCTTCGCCAATTCCATAGGCCTCTCTCCATTACCATCAGCAGTAATTTGGGATTTTTGAGCAGCCACTTTCTTCTGGCGTTGATATCTGCGCCATTGAGATCTTGTCATGGGATTTTTCCCTTTGTAATTATTCCTGTAATCATATTTCCTTGATTCAGGATCTTTTTTGGGATTGAAGTTACTGGAGTTTCCCTTCTCAATATTCCTTTGACCATAGTCCATATTTCTTCCATGAACCCATTCATTGACAGGTGTCCTGCTTGAGGGGACAAATGATTTTTGTGGTCCCAACCTCTGATGTACAGGCGCCTGTTGGCTATTCAGAACATTAGAGTAAGTTGGCTTCTGATTTGGCCAATTGTTTCTACCTTGACTATGAGGCAAAAACTTCTTAAGGCCTGCAGCAGCCTTTTTGTCGAACATGGCACTACAATGAGGACATAATGTAGCTTCGCTATCATTTTCTTTACACCGTTGAAGGAAATCCAATAAAGTTTCCCCTGCCTGTGGATATACTTCTTCCAATTTGTTTTCGTATTCTTCTTCAGGAATAGAAACTAGTTGCCCCCCTTCAGTGAGGTTCAATGCTTCTAACATCAGGCACTCAAATGGCTCTGTGTAAGCAGCATCAGCAATCTGCAATGGATCCTCATCCACCTGCTGTTTGGATTTTGGCTTTTCGCCAAATTTGAGCCTTCCCTCCTGCAGGGCTTTCTGGACCAGATCCCTGAAAAGAACACATTGTGAGGTTTTATGGCCCAAAAAATTATGGTATTTACAAAAACCTCTTTTCTTACGTTGTTCCAAAGGTGGAACTTTTAAACCCTTTGGTACAATTATTTGGCCATCAGTGACCAGTAAGTCAAAAATTTCATCACATTTAGTAATGTCGAAAGTATATGTCTTAGAAACAAATCTATCATTTTTTGGTTCGACAGGATTATTCCCATTTGATGGTTTTAACATTTTACAAGTATAAGGAGGGCCTGGTTTTAACTCAGCAATATTAACTTCATTATTTTCCATGTAATCCTGACAATCGTCGAACTCATTTTCACTTTCATATGTTTCTATGTACGCCACTTTCTCTTTTTTGTGGAACTTAGAATTTCTGACTTTTTCAGCCCTGAGGCGTTCGACCTGTCGAACACGATCTGCTAATTGGGCCATGTCTCTTAAATGTTGAGTATCTAACTTTTTCCTAATGGAATAGTCAAGGCCACCAGCAGCCATCTCAACCAATTCATGTTCAGGCACTTGAGTAAAGCACCTTGCCTTAAGGAGGCGAAACCTGTTCAGATAGTCATCAATGGCTTCTGAGGTTTTGCGCTTCATACTGGCTAACTCTTTGAGGCTAATCCTAGATTGTCCCATGTAAAACTGTTCATGAAATAGCCTTTCTAATTGAGTCCAAGTATGAATTGAATGAGGGGGAAGTGTGGTAAACCACGTAAAAGCATTTTTAGTGAGGGAATTGGGAAAAAACTTCATTCTTAAATCTTCATTATTTGCCAAATTCCCTGCCTCTGCCCAATATCTGGCAATGTGTTCGACAGTAGACTCATTAGTATCACCAGCAAATTTTGTGAATTTGGGAATTTTCCATCCCCTTGGCAATTCTGCCTGCAATACGTATTCAGACAATGCTGACACAAAATTTGGTCTATGCAATCCTATATTCAAACCATTTTGGGCCAAGATATTTTCTACCAAGTTGGCCAAGTTATTATGCCCTGCAACATTTTCTTGTCGAACATTCCTAAGAACATTATCAGCGTCCTGGTTTCTATTTACCAATACCACTCCCTGTTCTGGCTGTTCTCTTTCAATGCGCACTGGTTGGGCTTGAACTTCTGGTTGAGTCTCCGGGTTTGCACGAGGAACCCTTTGGTTGTTTGGAGCATCAGGGGCACCAAAAAAGTCTGCCATCCTCCCCATTTGATTGGCTAATAATAAGTAATTATCATTGGCTGTTTGTAAAACAGGATTAAAGACCGTGCCAATCTGTTGGGTTAACGCGTTCACCATGTCATGGTTACTTTCATCCATTTGTTGCCTAAGTGCATTCATGGAATTATTTGTCAAATTCAAGGAATTTCCCCTGTTTCCCATCGCGGAAGATGAGGGAGAATTTTCTATCGAAGGCCAATTATACAGGCTTGCCATCGTTGTTGTTGGCATTCCATATTGTGGGTTTCTAGGCAACCATGGGGGTCTTGACGGTGTTCCACCAACTTGACTACCGTCTGTGTATCCATGTGTGTGTGACACGTTCGTTGGCATAGATGATACATTCATCTGTGTCATTATTGCACCATTCGTATTTGGAGGAACAAACCCTCCTGCCATACTTGAAGTAGTGGCAGGCATTGTTGACCCACTGGCGCTCACGCCAACGGTCGCAGAACTTATTACAGGGTTCGAACTCCCCCCATTAACATTATTGCTTGGGATACTTTCAGAATTTATAGAGTTCAGGGCAGGACTTGTTGGCCCACCATTAGGATTGGCGCTAGGATTGCCAGATACTGGTTGATTTGGTTGCCCTGTCGAATTTGGAACAGGATTTGTTTCTGCCCCATTATTGTTATTATTATTATTATTAGGATTAGGATTGTTTGGTGGTCTCACCATTCTGGAACGAGGACGAGTTGGTATACTTGAAAATTCTGGGAGAGATTTACCACTCCTCAAATGCATATAAAAATATACACACAATCAAAAGTACAATACCAAACAACGAATTTTTGTAAAAAAATTTCAAAAACACACTAAATAAAAATACACAATCCAATTGTCCCACTGGGCGTGCCAATTTGTTTACCCCGATTTTTAGTAAACAACCGCTAGTTTAATTATTACAAGAAGGATCAACTAGTAAATCCTGGGACATATGGATTGTGCAGAAGATGATGAAAACATATTCATATCTTTTTGGGTTAAATCGGATAAGTTGATAAAAAGCAAAAGCATTTGACGCAGTCAAATGGTTTGGTTAAAGTAAAGTGCTTCAAAGTTAAATTTGCAGAAAACTTGTAAATGAATTGCAAATAAAGTTTAAAGAAAAACTTTGAAATGTAAAGGCATGCAATGAAATAAATTGCAGAATGCTCAAAGTGCAGAAAACCTAAATGAAAGGCAAGTAATCAATACTTGAAAGATAAATTGCATTTGACAATGTAAAAATGTTTACAAAGGATGGTACACAGATTCGTACATGTTCCTGTTCGCATTCATTTCGCTCGTTGACATGGGTACTCTGAATTTCTAAGGAATTTGCATGTATTATGAATTGTGGACCCGTTTCTCTTATGAAAAACTAATATTTATAGACGAACAGAATAACTGCTAAAACCTACAATACGTCTAACTAGATTCCACGTGTCTTTGACAATTTGAATTCCCTTTGACACCTGGTGGGACTTTTGAACGTTATCCACTTTTGAATAATTTGCTAAGTCCAGAGTATGCTTCCTCCGTTCTGCATAGTACGTTAGACAAACAAACATACACACGTATATATATATATATAATTTTCGACCATTGTCAGTAATGTCGAAAAATAGATATTTGCACAAATAACTTCTTGTCGAATTCGACAAGCTCATTGGGCAACAACATGTTCTGTCGAATTCGACAGACCCCTGGGCTTTGACAAGCAACTTTGCATTAAAAGTCTCTGACGTCAAATGCCTTAATTTTCTCTTGATTTAATACTAGAATCAATTCCCAAAAGAATATTAAAAATGCAATCATGCACATTAAATGAGATTTCATCATCTCTCTCCAATTCATTAATGCCTGTCGAAAATACAGGCTAACAGTTGCTGAAGAGGAATTGGTAAATTTCCTCAACAGGTGCAAGCTGAACAATGCTGAGGTCATGCTATGCCCTAGGTGTAGTGCTGTGTGTGACAAGGAGGCGGTGACCAACTTGAAGAAAGTGCTGCCTTATGCTGATCATAAGAGAAAATGGCCAAGTTCTAAGCCAAATCAGAAGAACTGGCCATATCAAAAAATTGATTGGAGCAAGTCCCACAACAAAGGACTTTCTGTTCATCAGAGGCTAGGACCTCAGAAAACTTTCAAACCATCCAACAAAGCCCCTACAAATCAGTGGGTCAGTGGCCAATATGTGGCCTTTGACAAAAAATGGATGGAAAAGGGAAGCTCGAGCAATGTTAATGTGAAGTTCACTGCTGGAACTTCGAAAATGGTTGCTGAGTCCAAGATTGTTGCTGCATCGAAACCACAGGTTGGTTCGAAAGTGGTTGTTCAACCACCAAACCCACAAGCTGCAACAGAAGCCAACAAGTATGGCTACAGGAACAACTATAAGGGTAAGAATCCTATGACTCGAACCCAATGGCGCAGGTTCCAGCGCAGAAAGAAGCTTGCTGCTCAACAAACTAAGGCTGGGGGCAATGCTGATGAAAAAGGAAAAGCTGAAATGGTCAAAAGACCAGTAAAAGAGAAGTTTGCTCCTATTAAAGAGTCAGATGCTGAAAATGTTAAAAATGTTGATAATGAAGATGATTTCATGGAAGATGATGATCTTCTAGATGATGGATCTGACTTTGATGTGCTGGTAAACGTAGTATCTGTGCTACCTGTGGAATATGATATTCCAACAGAGATAGAAGAGTTGGAAGGGGAGTTCGAAGCCCTAGAATTGGCTGATCATAAGCCAGTATGTTACTATGTAATGGAGAATGGCTGCGTCGAGGCACATGATGCTGTATTCGAGAGGCCAGACGGAGGGATGAGAAATCACTTAAAAGCCTTATTCATCAAGGCAAAAGTGAATGATGTAGGGGTCAACAAAATCCTAGTTGATGGTGGTGCTGTAGTCAACATCATGCCACATTTCATGCTGAAGAAGTTAGGTCTTTTTGATACTGACTTACACTCTCATAATGTGGTCCTAGCCAATTATGAAGGCAAGACTGGCCACTCACTTAGGGCCATACAGCTTGAAGTTTGTGTGGGCAGTACAGTGAGAAAAACTTTATTCATGGTGATTGCTGCTAGACCAAACTACAATTTGTTATTAGGCAGGGAGTGGATTCATGGAGTGGGTGCTGTACCTTCTTCCCTTCACCAAAGGCTGATTCTGTGGAGAGATGATGGCCTTGTCGAAAATGTAGAGGCTGATTAGAGTACTTATTTAGCTGATTCGAGCACCGTGACTCTCCAAAACTTCGACAAAAATTTGGCAAATATTGCTCCTTGTTTAGAGCAAGATGCTGCCTTCAATCCAAACATGGTAAGTCCTGATAGTGTTTACCATTCTGTTAAGCTACATCCTACCCATGGTTTTAGTTGGGAGAGGGAGCCAGTTGATGGAGCCTACGTTAGGGATGTTTGTCCACCAGCTTCTGGGTGGGAAGACTTTGACAATTGTCCTGATGTTTAAGTCCCCTGAATGGAGCAGGATTACGGCTTATGCTGCCGAGAACAGAATAAAAATGGCTATCGAGGCAATTGAATCTAATGAAAATATGGCTGTCAAAGCCAATGACAATGTAAAAAATAAATTGGCAACAGGTGCCAATGCTTCGATGTCTGGCAATAATCAGAGATTGGATTGCATTTATGATGAAGAACCTTTGGGTTTCGAAAAAGACCCAATTAGTTCAAATCAAAAAATGCAAGCCCAGGATTCTTTGCAAGAGATTGATATTGGAAATGGCTCAGTTAAAAGGCCAACCTACATCAGTGCCAATATTGGTCCAGACTTGAAAGTAAAGGTAATTGAGTTGCTCAAAGAATACAAGGACTGCTTTGCTTGGGATTACAACGAAATGCCAAGATTAAGCAAAGAACTGGTGGAACACAGGTTACCCCTTCGACCAGATAAAAAGCCAGTAAAGCAACTTCCAAGGAGGTTTGCTCCAGAAATCATGACAAAGATCAAGACAGAAATCGAAAGGTTGCTCAAGTGCAAGTTCATTAGAACAACCAGGTATGTCGAATGGTTAGCTAATATAGTTCCTGTCATTAAAAAGAATGGATCACTTAGAGTTTGTATAGACTTTAGGGACTTAAATAATGCTACACCTAAAGATGAATATTCAATGCCTGTAGCAGAAATGTTAATCGACTCAGCAGCAGGCCATGAATATTTAAGTATGTTAGATGGCTATTCTGGCTATAATCAAATTTTTATAGCTGAAGATGATATTGCTAAAACTGCCTTTCGTTGCCCTGGTGCCTTAGGTACTTATGAATGGGTAGTGATGCCCTTTGGACTGAAAAATGCAGGGGCAACATATCAAAGAGCAATGAATTCAATTTTTCATGATTTCATTGAAATTTTTATGCAAATTTATATAGATGACATTGTTGTTAAATCTTCATCTTCTGATGATCATCTAAGTCATCTTAGAAAATCATTCGAAAGAATGAGAAAATGTGGATTAAAAATGAATCCACTAAAATGTGCTTTTTGTGTACATGCAGGAGATTTCCTTGGTTTTGTTGTGCATAAAAAGGGCATAGAGATCAATCAGAATAAAACAAAGGCTATCATGGAGACACAATCTCCAGCAACAAAGAAACAACTTCAATCTTTACTTGGAAAAATTAATTTCTTGAGGAGATTCATTTCGAATCTAAGTGGAAAAGCTCACCCTTTTTCTCCACTGTTAAAGCTTAAGAAAGATGAGGTATTTCATTGGGGAATTGACCAACAAAAAGCGTTTGATGATATCAAAGCTTATCTATCAAATCCTCCTACTCTAATGCCTCCAATTCGAAACAAGGAAATGAAGTTGTATATCTCAGCGTCAGATACAACCATTGGAAGCATGCTTGCTCAAGAAGATGAAAATGGTGTAGAAAAAGCTATTTATTATTTAAGTAGAGTTTTGAATGATGCTGAAACTAGATATTCTGTCATAGAAAAGCTTTGCCTTTGTTTGTATTTTTCTTGTACCAAACTTAAGCATTATATAAAACCAGTTGATGTTTATGTTTACTCCCATTTCGATATTATTAAGCATATGTTGTTAAAACCAATTTTGCATAGTAGAATTGGAAAATGGGCATTGGCCATAACAGAATATTCATTGACTTATAAGCCATTAAGAGCTGTTAAAGGCCAAATAGTGGCTGATTTTCTTGCTGAGCATTCAGTAAGTGAAGCCCCCATAGAATCTACTGATATCGAACCTTGGAATTTGTACTTTGATGGATCTAGACATAGACATGGTACAGGAATTGGGATTTTTATACTTTCACCATGTAAAATTCCCACAAAATTTAAATACAAAATTAATGGGTCTTGTTCGAATAATGAAGCAGAATATGAAGCTTTAATTACCGGTTTAGAAATTCTTCTAGACTTGGGGGCAAGACATGTTAAAATAAGAGGTGACTCTGAATTAGTAATAAAGCAACTAACAAAAGAATACAAATGTATTCAAGAGCACTTAATGAAATATTTTGTGATTGCTTTTTCTTTGCTAAAACAGTTTGAATCTTATGTTATTCAACATGTGCCTCGAATTGAAAATCAAGAGGCAAATGACTTAGCACAAATCGCCTCTGGTTACAAAATGTCGAAAGACACATTCGAAGAGTTTATTGAAGTTAAAGATAAACAAATTTCGAATGAATCATTAAGTGAGAAATTGTCAATGCCAAAACATTTGGGGGCAGATGAACATAATTTTCAAGAAAATTTTGACAATTTTGAAAATTCTGAACATTTCGAAAGTTCTAACCTCCAAAATATTGACATGCACTTTGAAAGTTTCGTAACAGAAATTTTTGTCATTGACAATTTAAGTGATACTGATTGGAGAAAGCCAATTGTTAATTATTTGGAAAATCCATCAGGAATTACTGATAGAAAGATAAAATACAAAGCCTTGAGTTATACCATCATTGGAAATGAGTTATTCAAGAAAACCCCTGAGGGGATTTTGTTAAAATGTCTTAGTGAAAATGAGGCATTCTTAGCCATTACCAATGTACATAGTGGTTCATGTGGCGCTCACCAAGCAGGCCATAAAATGAAATGGTTACTATTTCGAAGAGGTTTTTATTGGCCTTCAATGCTTAAGGATTGTATAGAATTTGCTAAGAGCTGTCAAGAATGCCAAAGACATGCAGGTATTCAACATGTTCATGCAAGCGAATTGCATTCAGTAATTAAACCTTGGCCTTTTAGAGGTTGGGCTTTGGATTTGATTGGGGAGATCAGGCCTGCATCATCTAAGAACCAACATTTTATTTTGGTTGGAATTGATTATTTCACAAAATGGATCGAAGCTGTTGCTTTGCCAAAAGTTGATCAAGAAACTGTGATTAGTTTTATCCAAAATCATATTATTTAGGCTTAATAGATCTTTTGGTCCCTGTATGTTCGTGAATTTTTGGTTTTAGTCCCTGTATCTTGTTTTGTTGCAAATAAGTCCCTCAATGTACAAATTATTTGGTTTTAGTCCCTAAAGTCAAAATCCGCAGGAAAATCTGAAGAAAAATCTCCACAAAAACTGCAAATTTTCCTGCAGATTTTGACTTTAGGGACTAAAACCAAAAAAAATTATACATTCAGGGACTTATTTGCAACAAAACAAAATACAGGGACTAAAACCAAAAATTCGAGAACATACAGGGATCTAAAGATCTATTAAGCCTATTATTTATAGGTTTGGATAACCTGAAACTATCACTACTGATCAAGGAACAGTATTTGTTGGACAAAAAATGCAAAATTTCGCTAATGAGGCAGGTTTCAAGTTATTAACATCAACACCATATTATGCTCAAGCAAATGGTCAAGTTGAAGCAGCCAACAAAATTATAATTGGTTTGATCAAGAAACATATTGCCCAGAAGCCAAAGAATTGTCATAATACTTTAGATCATGTATTGTGGGCTTGTAGAAATTCTCCTAAAGAATCAACTAATTCAACTCCATTTCGATTGACCTATGGTCATGATGCTGTATTGCCTGTCGAAATCATGGTGCAATCTATAAGAATCCAGAGACAAATGGAAATTCCTAGTGAGCATTATGAAAACCTAATGATGGATGAATTAGTTGATTTAGATGAAGAAAGATTGCAAGCTTTAGATGTTTTAATTAGACAAAAAGAAAGAGTTGCTAAAGCTTACAATAAAAAGGTTAAGTATAAAACCTTTAACTTAGGAGATTTAGTTTGGAAAGTTATCTTACCTATGGATAGGAGAGATAGAGTCTTTGGGAAATGGTCACCACATTGGGAAGGACCATTTAAAATTTCGAAAGTGTTATCTAATGGTGCATATGAGATTCAAGAAATAACTGCTGAGCAGCGAACAGTGAATATAAATGGTAAGTATTTAAAAAGATATAGACCATTATTGCAAGAGATAAAGATAAGCACGGAGTAATTCGAATCATAAAGAATATCCAAATGGTAAAGGAATAGTTTGCCATAGAAATAGCTAAGATGTCTGAAATAACATAAGACATTATCCAAAAGAGTGGCATTAAAATAGCAAAACATGTTCAGGAAAGTAGCCATATTACATCAAGAAACAACAAAAAGATTACACAGAAAATTCAAAGATTGCTAAGGGAGGTGCGCTGGAAGGTTCGATAGAGTTCTTTAAGTTGTGACAACTTAATCTTTAACAAGTTACTCTCCCTATCGATGCGTTGTGCAGTGGCCTTAAGTGTCGCAGCATCGTTACACAGTCTTAACCCTTCGTTTGCTTTGGCTTCAATTTGTGCTGGGGCCACTTCAGAAGCAAGTTTGAAGTAATATTGTTGCAGTTGTTCCTCTTCAGCAATCTTAGTCTCCAATATTCTAATTTCTGCTTTCCACCTGGCTATGTTGTCCTCACAGGCAGCAGTCTTTAGGTAGGCAGCTGTAACATTAGACCTTAGATTGCTTACTTCGATGTTGCAAGCAGCCGCGTCAGCTAATGCATCGGCATGAGCGTGCATCTGTGCCTGATAAGATTTTTGGGTATTAATGAGCAGCTGTTGGTTTTTAGCAAATTGGTCTATGTGAGCTTCTGCCTGAGTGACCAAAAATAAAGTAGCCTCCTTGGTTCTTTCGGTTTGCAGCTGTTGAAGTAGAGCTTTAAGGCTAAAGAAGGCATGAGGATCCTCGTCGATAATATCCAAGACATCACGCTGCAGAAACTCTTCGATGAACCATGCCTCTAAATGGGCTTGTTCAAGCCTAGCTGCTTCCTCATCCTGAGTAGGCGCTGAGGTCCCTTCACTGTTTGTATTGAAGCTGCCACTGGACAATAATTTCTCAAGTGCCTCTTCTGGTGTGGAAGCATTTAGTCCTTGAAGGAGAGATTCTGGGATCCCCGTTGCAGCAGATATCTTCGAAGTAGAGGATTGAGGATCAATACTCGAACCACCAGGTTGAGCAGAGATATTGTCTTCATTACTTGACTCGAAGTATTGATTGATGTTTGTTGGCCCAAGGGAAGGAGATTTTTGGTTTGAAGAGTCATCATGGCTTTCAGGGGCTGGATCTCGTGGTTTAGGTTCATCTGGCTTACTCGAATCCAAGTGTGCCTTATCTTTCTCTAATGGACCATATTCAACAGCAGCATCATCTTCCTTGTTCGAACCTTCATTCAGTTGGTCATTTAGATCAAGGTGAGGAAGATCTTGATGAATTCCTTCAGGATTACCTTTGGGAGGTGAGTCTGCAGTAGATTTTTCCTCATGCTCAGTGCCCTTAGGTTCATGCTCAGTCACAAGAGTATCTTGTTGGTGTTCTTCCTCGAGTATCTCAGGGATAGTTGAGATGGTTGCCTAGAAAGAGTAAAAGATACAAAGTTATGAGATCAACATTTTCTTTTAAAAGTCATATCTACAAAGAAAAGAAAGTGTTTAAAGATACCTTAACAGGTGGAGGCTGCATGCATGAATTCGAACTTTCATTATGTTGTTCGAAAGTTTTGTCTTGAGGAGGATTTTGAACTGTATTGACTGCACCTTGAGGTTCACCAGGTTGTTTTCCAGAAATTGACTCATCAGGGACAGTGGTGGTAGAACTAGAGTGCGCCTTCCTTAATTTTTTCTTCTTCTTCTTGTCTTTCGATTTGGCAGACCCTTCCACGATATCAGAAGCCCTAACCAGAGTACCTGGAGCAGCGTCATTTTGTGGCTCTTTGTTGCCTCCCTCACTTGGTTTCTTTTCTTTTCATCTTGGTCTTTCACAGACGATGGTGATGCGATTTGGTTCGAAACTTTGGCAATCACTCTGCCAAGATCAGCATCAATGTTCTGTCGAACACAAAGATTAGAATGAAAGCCATACTTAAGCAAAGAGAGAGAGATACAAAAGAGAAGAAAACATACCTGTTTATCAATTTCTGTCAAATTGATTGTGTTCTTCTTCAGCTTTTTAGGTGGGTTTTCAGCAACAGAGTTATTTGTTCTTTTTGAACCCTGTCAGATAAAAAAAAAAAAGTTGCTGTTAGTTGGTTTCGATGCAGAGATAAAAGCAGAAGTCGAAACAATTAGTTGAGGTACCTTTTTGGCATCTTTAACTGGTACAGATGCCGATTGCTGTGAAGATGTCGAAGCTGCTTTAGCTTTATATCCTGAGGGTGGATAAAGTTGTTAGGTAGAAAATCGAAGGGCATAGAAGCAAAAGAAATTTATGTTAAGAGTAATAGATTACCTCTGGCTACTGTTACTTTGACATGCTCCAAAAGTGAAGATTTAAAGCCACTCGAAATCTGGGCAAGCAAAGCATCTCCACTAGGGATCGAAGCTGAGTAATGCCTATCCCACCAGTCCTGAAACTCTTTAGTAGAGGAGATGGAGTTTCGATATGGGAAAGGGTTGAGTTCATATTTATGTTTCTCAGTGCTGAGCAGATAAGATCTGAAATACCCTTCTGTCATACCAGTGCAGCCCAAGCAAATGTCTTGCTCATGTGCATAAAAACTCTTTGGGATAAGTTGAGTTAACCCAAATTGACGAGACACCAAGTTTGGGAAATATCCAACTAACCCATAATCCTTTGCTGTTAGTCCAGTTCGACATGAAAGAACAGTGGGGTCGAGATAAGCCGTCCATTGAGCCAGTGCGAATTCTTCGAATTCAGGGAGCGGAGGAAATGGTAATACAAACCAAGAAGGTCCAACTTTGCGTTCGATGAAAGGAGCATATGATTCTTTGAAGGTCTTCAAGTTTAGGAAGATGTTGAAGTACTTTAAGAAGAGTTGTTCATAGTTGAAGCCTAAAGGTAGAGGTGTCAGCCTAACCAATCTTGTTCCTTCTATTTGGCGTTTTCTAGCTTCTTCTTCATAATCCCCAGGTAAGAAGAGTTCGAGTTCCGTTTCGAAAGTGGCGTTAAGCCACAGTTGTAGGAGCCAGAAAGGGCCAGTAGCTAGACAACAAGTCCCATCGCCAGTTTTCTTAAGGTTGGCGCTTAATGATTGCATTGACTCATACAAACAACCTAAGATCAAACAACCTAGTCCAAATTGTCGACCTAGGTGGAGTTGAATGGCCATGGGAATAAATTTCTTCGCTACTTGTAGAGATTTAGAACAGAACACATAGTGTGAAAGCCATAGGGTTAAGAAAGCTATGTGTTCGATGTTAGAAACCTCCTCCTCACCAGATCGATGGTTTTCCAAAATGTATTTCTGGAACGTTTTCTCTTTATAATCAAATTCGATGCTGGGGTTTGTGTTAGCAGGGTCATAAGTTTCACCTACAGGGCTAAGGCCTATGATAGCAGATACATCGAATAGAGTGGGAGTCATCATTCCACACTCGAAATGGAAAGTATTCGTAGAACTTTCGAAGAAATGCATAGCAGCTATGATCATTTCTTGCTGGTATTGGGGTCCTACTCTAGAAAGTTGGATTAGTTCATATATGCCAAAATCTTTCCAGAAATCCCCATAAGCTCCCTGTATTCTGTCTAACCATTCAAGATAACCCTCATTACCATAATAGGGTGCAGATCTAAAAACCTTATTTGGGGGTTTTATGAAGTTAAAATTATGGGTCGTGTTCATGAAGACCCTAGGTTGACAAGGTTCATATACAGGGAATAGTTTCAATATAGTAGGTGTTCTATTCTTAGCATCAGGCAAAGGGCCACCAAAAGCGCAAGTGGAATCAGCAATGGTATAAGGGAACATTACCTGATTTTCCCAGATCTTGCGTCTCTCTGTGTTCATCACTGGTTCCAGAACTGTGTCCGGAGGGAGTTTGCTCAAAACTGCCTCACTCCACCCTCCTGCAAACGGAAATTTCTTGGTTTGAGTAGAACTTGAAGCCATGGTTTCCGTAATGAGGAACGTTTGAAAGAGTTTTGAAGTTTGGGTGAAAAAAGAAAAATGGTGAAGAGAGTTTGAAGCCTTTTTCTGTGATGAAAAAGAAAAACGGAGAAGAAGAAGTGAAAGAGTTCAAAAGCGAAAAAATGAATTAGAATATGAGAAATCCTATTTATAGGGTTTGGAAATTTTGGGAAAAGTTAGTGAAAATTCAGAAGCGCTTTTTCGTGTTCCAATTTCTTGCCTCGACCCGTGGCATCTGCGTGCAGAAAAAGTGGGAATCATGATGGTTGTGGGAAACGATGTGACAGTTAATGGAAAAGGGCAATGATGTCTTGACGTTACAGCCGTCATTGGGAAGTGTGAAAGGTCTATTCAGAGTCTTTTCAAAAACGCCATTTTCTCTTTCGAAGGCTCATTCGAAATTGGCATTTTTGGGGGGCAATTTGTTGGGTCATATTTTTATGTAAATGAATTTTAATGAAAATGTTGGTCCAACGAAATAATGAATTAATAATAAAATGACAGGTGTCATTGTTTTATTTCTGAAAGCATCATCGAAAGCTATAGTTCAATTAAGCAAATTCGAATCACTATGAGCAAGTTCGATAGTTATGCTTAGTGATGATTCATGTCGAAGGCAAGAGTTCAATATGAGATTCGAAGCGAAGGAAATTGGAATATGGGTCAAATGAGCAAGGCCCAAAGGAACTCAGAATCAAGCCCAATATGCAAGAGCACCAAGATGAAGGCTTTGAAGTGAAGAACGTGGGTTTGAAGGCGAGATCTGGAGCGTCCAGATGATCTAAGCAGTTAGATTTTGCTTCGATGTATAAATAGTGTTTTCTTAGAAGAAAACAGGGTCGCAAAACTGTTTTACATACTTTCTCTAAAAAATTCTAAGTACTCAGCGTAGAAAGAAAGGAATTTCAAAGAGGAAAATGTACGGTTTGTGAACCATCTTTTATTGTACTTGTTTTACAATTAATGCAAGTTTATTTTCCAGCAATTTACTGCAGTTTGTTTTCATTCATATTCGAAGTTTATTGATCTCGAGGCGATTCGAATCAATTCACTTTCTTTCTACTTCATTAAGCAAATTAAGAGACTTAAATGTTTATTAAATCCTGATGAACATTAAAACTATTTTTTCATAAGAAACAAGCATAAAATTGTCCTGAGATTTCTAGTCAATCTCGTAAGTTTAAATACTCAGACTAGCGTTTGTTTACTAATTTTCACTGTAAACAGTATGCAACTATTATTAAATATCTTTTATATTTAATGTATTCATTGTTCATTTTTTTAAATATAAATTGGTGATATTAATAAGAAATTTATTTAAAAATAATAATAATAAATATTTATAGAAATTTATAGAATTTTATAATTAGAATTTAGGATAAAACTATTCTTATAAAGGGTCCTATAATTTAAAACAAAAGAAGGAAAGACAACTTCATAAAAGGTCTAATTATCAATGTCATCTGTCGACCACAAATACAATTTGTGAAAAATGAAATAACTATACTAGTAGAATATTATAAAACATGACAAATGACATTAATTACATTTAATCTAATAACTTTTGGCGAGACATACTCTATTTCTTAATAATTTTGGAGTATTTACCACCGATATCAATAAACAAGCATCAATGCATCATATATATAGATTATATGTGGTTGCATATAGTACCCACAATTAACTTATAACAATTAACAAACTTTTATTTTCACATGGTTTTAACTGATTGTTGGGTAAAAAAAAATAATTGATTGTTGGGTAAATACCCCAAATTAATAAAAGATAGATTAAAAAATATCATGATTTTATTAAATGAGAAATGTTAGCACATTTTTTAAAATTCACCAGAGTTTTTCATTAATCAACTTACACATGTAGATTAATTTTAGCACGTTTGAATGAATGATTAAAGTTACTATTCAAAATAAGACATTATAGATTTAAGTGGTTTATTTTGTCAAAAAAAAAAAAGACTTAAGTGGTTAATGGATTATCTTTAGTATGAATTGTTCGAGAGAGTCTAAGTTCAATTTTTAATAAAAAATATTGATTAAATTTTATTTACTTCGCAGTCGAACTCTAAATTATTGAACCCCTTTCCAAAATTAGAGAATTAACACAAAAAATTACTTTGATCCAAAGAGAGTTAAAAAGAAATGAATGACTGAGTTTGTTGGTAGAGTGACTCACGGACGGTGTGATTCATTTCACATCCCATGTGATGAAGCAAATGTGGGACAAAAGTGTCGCTACAATTTTCCTATCCTAATAATTACAATAACAAACATTTGCAGAGACTACCGTTAATGTGTTAATTTGTGTTGTATTGTATGTATGTACCAAATGAACAGTGACGTTAGACCTAAATCCCACGACACACTCTCTGCAATGCACCATGCAAATTAATTCAAAGGTAGTGAAAATGTAAGGTAGGAATATTTATTGTAAATTCTTCTTCATCCTTAATAATAAGAGCATTGCTAAGTAGTACGAAGCAATGTACACGAGAACCAAGTCCGCGTGTTGATGAAAATTAATTGGTAGAATATGTCATGTGTTTCGTTATTCCATTTTTCTGTAACATTGAACATTTTCCTAATAATAATTTGAAGGTAGAATTTTTAACATTTGAGTTTAAACGTAATTTTGCTACTGAAATTTATTATTTAATTCAATTTTATGTACATATATATCAAAACATAAATCTCTTCGCATGTAACTTATTTTTAACTAAATTTAATTTATTAAAACTAATTTGTATCACCCAGAACCACATGCACTGATTTATCTTTTCTATTCTCTATAAAAAATAAATAAAAACAACAAAGCCAGAAGAGAGAGAAAGAAAGAATGAATTGAAGGAATTTTTTTATTTGCATCTTAATAACTGTTTGTTCGGCTACTAATTAACTCACATCCACCCATATATACACACAGTGACCGATTTTTCATAAATGTTGACTTGAGACTCAATCCACACCCATTTAAATGCTTCTATATATTAGTGGTTATGTCGATTTTGAATCATGGAGTTGTGCTCAAGTCTGGATCCGGCCTCCTCCGATGACCTCGTGTATTCATTCATATGGTACAAATGTAACTTATTTTTAACTAAATTTAATTTATTAAAACTAATTTGTATCACCCAGAACCACATGCACTAATTTATCTTCTCTAATATTCTCTATAAAAATTAAATAAAAACAACAAAGCCAGAAGAGAGGGAATGAATTGAAGGAATTTTTTTATTTGCATCTTAATAACTGTTTGTTCGGCTACTAATTAACTCACATCTACCCATATATACACACAGTGACCGATTTTTCATAAATGTTGACTTGAGACTCAATCCACATCCGTTTAAATGCTTCTATATATTAGTGGTTATGTCGATTTTGAATCATGGAGTTGTGCTCAAGTCTGGACCCTCCTCCGATGACCTCTGTGTATTCATTCATATGCTTTCAAATTTCTTTAAAAGTAAGGTATGTATTAGGTAAGCAAAAGTAAGGTATATATTAGGTAAGCAATACTACAAATTTCTTGCTTTATTTTAAAGTCTAGTGTATTATCTATCTTTAGTTTGTACTGTACGTGGTGTATAAGAAACAAAGATGAATTGAAGGGAAATGAGGCATTGTCGCTTCCATTGGAATATAGCCAAACTGTGAAGATTCTTAACACATACATCCCATCTACCTCGTTAATTTGTACACAACTCCTCAACTAATGTTGAGTGCTTTTAATGAAGCATCTGACCTTAGTTTTCAACATATTATTAATTTTTTTTTTTAATTATATATAGACACACACCGGAGACACAACATGAAGTTTTTACATTTTACTAACCCAAATTATAAATTTTATTGCAAATATTAACATGTGCATTAGGGACACAGAGCACGTGATAAACAACTTAATATAGAAATATTTCTTTTAAATTAACGGTGCACATTCAATTTTTTAAAAACTAAATTGTTGTATTTTTTGATGTAACTATTTCACTTTTGGATTCTGTACAAATGTCTTTAAGGAACACGTTAACAAGATCCAAACTTTATTTTTTCAGACTCACATATGAAATTCAATGAAACTGGGAATTTAATATCTCTATCAGCATGCATGATTCACATCAAAGTCAAAGAGAGAGCTAGAGAATGGAAAAGTGATGTATTCAACGAAAATAATACAAGGATTGTAGTCATATCTAGAATTAGAACCTTAATTTACCAATTGATAAACTTTTGAGGAAATCAAAAATAAAAAGTTTTAAACAAAGTTTAGTACTTAATGACTTGACATGTAACTCAGAAGAAATTAAATATTAATTTCATTTAACTAAATAATTTTCTCTCCCTAACCTCAGTTTTCCTCATTGCATGAAATTTGAGCTTCCAAAATGTTGACTTTGACTTTGACTTGACTGAACTGATTTTAGGCCATGATTCAAAGAAGCCATACTAGTATTCATAGCATGTTGTGAAAATCCAGCACCACTATTCATGTTTCTAACCATTCCACCAACACCAAGAAAATCTAAAGTTAACTTATCAGATCCACCAAACCTCATATTAAGGTTGTTTTCATCATCATTGCCAAATATGGATGATGATGTGTTTCCATTTGCAATAGAGTTTATTAATCCATGAAGTTCATCAATATTGTTGTCATGATCATCATTTTCCATACTTGAACTTCTATTTCCAAAAGAAGTATTAGTGTTACCTTTGTTGTTGTTGGTTGAATTTGTTGAACCAATTTGAGAAGCTTTTTGAAGCAATGCTGTTGCTGACATAATGTGAGGATCACTAGACATGTTTTGATCAAAGATTAGAGGGTTGTTGAATTGATGATGATGATCATGAATATTATTCATAAGATTGAAAACATTATTGTTTGTGTTATTTCCTTGAAGATCAGGAAGTTGCATTAGACCATGAAGTTGTTTGTTTGTGAATTGGTGTTCTTGATCAAATGATGATTGATTTGGAATATCATTCATGAAGAATGGACTAAATGATGAAGAGTGATGATTTAAAGATTGTTGTGATTGTGATGAGATTAATTGTTGTTCAAATTTTGGTGTTGATGATAATGATGATGATGTTCCAAGGCGCAAAATGTTGTTATTAGTTTGGTTTTGATGATTTTGTAATTGATGGGAAATTTGGCCTAAACTCATGTGATGGCTTGTGTTTGTTGTGGAATACAAATGATGAGTATTTCCAAAAGGGTTAGGGTGTCTTAATGCACTCTCTTGTGCTAGTGCATCACAAAATGCTCTATGAGTAATGAAGCTGTCACGCCTGCACAAAAAATAATTACAAAGAATAAATTAACTTAACCAATCTATATATGTTCATAATTAATGTTCACAAGATATATAATGTGTAATAATATATAGTATGTTTGAAGATATGTATATAGGTTGTTGTATCCCTTAAACTACTCTATTTTATTTTTGTATACAATTTGGAGAATGAAAATTTAATATTAATAAATGGATGAGCGAATGATTATTAGTTTACATTTGTCCTAGGTGGAATTGAACTATATCTTTGAAAAATCGACCTAGCTAATTGTTAAATGTACTTGAATTTTAACCACAAAAGCTATGTCAAAGAGTGAAGTTGTCTTCACATATTTATATACTCAACAACCCGAGAATCTAAACAATGTGAGACTTCAAACAAATTCCAAGAACACAACTTACATATTCAACACTAATATCAACCTAAGCAATTTTTTTTAAAAAGAAACCTCATGAATACACCTTGTTACATGGATCAAAGAAAACCATATATGTTTTTTTTGTGATGATGACTAGAGTAACCTAATTGATTATATCAATTATAATTGTAAATAAAATAAATAGAAAAGTGAAGGTTTATTTAAGTGAAATTTGGTGTCAACTACTAGTATGTTGAAATTAAGAGGACTACAATGGAAGTAGAGGGACCATGGGATTATGCCAAAATATGAAACAAACCAAGAATTTCTAAATCAAACTTCCATTTTGAGGTCTTTCTTTGATCAATCATAAGAGAGAATTATTTGCAACTTTGATGAAAGTCATCAATACTATAAAACGTTAATATGGGGCCAGCTAAATAAATGCAACCAACCTCAATACTTGTCTATATTCTACCAAGAGAATTCATTATCAAAAAATTCTTAGCAAATCTATTGAGAAACGTGACAACTTCAATAGATTGGCCAATTAATGAAGATAATTTTTTTTAGTAATTAAATTGAACAAATAGGTAGAAAGTAAAGAGAATTTAGGCACATTGGACCTATTAGAAAAAAACTTGAAATTTATTTGAATTTTGAACCACTACAAAGAAAGAGAAGAAAACCCAGCATCTTTTCATTCCTATATTCACATGAGAACAATAAAATTAAAATGTTGCTTCACTACACGTGAATGTGAATAAGGATATCTCATATCTATATGGACACTGTTCCCTAGAACCAAAGTTGAATTTTTTTCAAAACATTTCAATTTTTGTACTACATTTCAATGGTGTACTCACGTGCATGCAGTCTTTCCTGCCATACAAAATTACACCTTCACTAACACCCAAACACTAACTAACAGAAAAAGCATGAAAGCTCTTGTTCACTTTTTTTGGGGATAAGAAAATGAAAAGAGAGTCTTATACTCTTATTCATATTTAACTTTTGCATATTTTTACTTAGATTTTATTATGGAAAATATTCAATAATTTTTTTTTTAATGACAAAATAATTTCATTAGTTAAGAAGTATATGGAGTATTCCAATTCAGATACATCCGAAAATGAAAAATAAAAAAGAAAAAACTTAGTTCAATCGGCTGAAATATAATTTGATCTCGGATATTGAAGCTCTAATCTGACTAAAATTTTGTGTTTCAACTAGTGTGATTAAAAGACCAAATTGAATTTGATCCATGTTTCAAACATTATTCTTTAGCCAAATTTTATTTGCTTCCCGATATAACT
The DNA here is from genome assembly GCA_030408175.1 of Trifolium repens. Classification (NCBI taxonomy): domain Eukaryota; kingdom Viridiplantae; phylum Streptophyta; class Magnoliopsida; order Fabales; family Fabaceae; genus Trifolium; species Trifolium repens. Next base: position 55,602,178 of record CP125836.1, on the reverse strand, counting down.
CCAAAAGACTATATAATTATTTTTTCTTGAAAATCATATGGTTAAAATTTATTCAAAGAATTTAGTTCAATCTTCGAAGTTCTTATAGTAAATGTTAAGAGTAAAATAGTCAATACTAACTTTTATTTATATAAAAAAATAATAAATCAATACCAAAACCATATATGAATAACCCTAATATTTGGTAAAATAAATTGGCATATAGTGATTTTTTTTTGAAACGGCAAAATTTTATTAAAAGACAACTCCTCCATAAGAAGTGAAAGGAATTATCGTAGAAACATACAAACAAAAGGGTGCCATATTGATGTTCAAAGAAATTGGCATATAGTGATGAATTATGATTAATAACATATTGATGTGAAGATATAAAAATATAAAGTTGATGTTTGTTACCTAGAGAAGAGGGTGCCACAATCACATCTATATTCTCTAGTGCCACAAGTCTTAGAATGTGCTTTCCAATCAGATTGAACAGCATATTTCTTTGAGCATTTTTCACATTTCCACTTCTTCTCACCATGCTTACGAGAGTAATGCTTCTTAATCCCAGTGAGATCTCCTAAAGCTCTTGAAGGTTCATGATGAACACATGTGGGCTCAGGACACAAATAAACCTTTCTCTTTGGCTCTTTGTTAGATTTTTGTTTTAGCTTCCAAGGAAGATTATGTCCTCTTCTATGAAGTTGAAGATTTTGTTCCCTTTGAAACCCTTTATTACAAACTTCACATATAAATCTATTTGTTGCCATTAGTGTCTTGGGAGATAGTGCTATCACTTCTGCATCTGGCTCTTTTTACCAAGAAAAATGACAAACAAATAAAAATATTATATAATTTTTTTTAATTAGTAAAATATATTATAAAATTTTATTATTCAATAATTACTTGCTAAAAATGAATATGCATCATGAACTAAAGAACCATGTTCTTAATTTTTTTTCCCTTTTAATTAAAAAGCACATGGCCATTCTAATAGTAGTAAAAAAAAATTGAATATGTATCTTTCTAATAGTAGTAAAAAAGTTGAAGCTAGCTAGAAAAATAATCATTAAAAAATTAAAACAAAGTCTATGCTTTTAAGGATAAAAATTGGAGGAAAGTGCATGCACCCTCAATAATAGTTTTTTTTTTTTGATAAAATAAAATTGACAGCCCTAATTCATATTCATGATTTAGGGTTTCAATTATTATGCTTATTTTAGAGAATATTAATTATAAAAAAAAGAAAGAAAAAAAAGAAAGAGTTTATGCATGTTTTTAAGAAATGAAAATAAAACTAATTAAGCTACTTGCTTGGTGTTCCTGGTTGATTTCTTCTTTTCTTTGGAGGAATTGTGGTTGAAGGAGCTGAAGAAGTAGTAGAAGTAGTTGTAGATTGATGATGATGTGTTATCTGACTTTGATTTTCTTCTCTAATTCCAAAGAATGATGAAGCAGCCTCCATAATTATTTTGCAATCTGAAATTTTGTTGAACTATAAAAGTTAAACTTATCAAATTAATTTCAATCCTTTTGGATTAATTATAACAAATTAAATCCTTCTTCTAAAATAAAAATTCAATAACACGAAGAATAACCAAAAAAAACAAAAACTAAAAAATTTAGTTAAATTATAAAGAAAGAAGGAGCTGGGAAAATGTTTGATTTTTGTGTTTTTTGTTATTGTCAGAAGAAGAAAAATAAACTCACAGATTAAAAGCTAAAAAGGTAGGAAGAAGAAAGGATCTAAGGAGACAAAAGTATAATGAAGAGACGAGAAGAAGAAAACAATAATATTCACTCACTCTGAATACCTAGCTTTTTTATCTTTTGGCTATTGTTTTCTTGTGCATATAATTTAGCTACTCTCTCTTGTTATATTCCTCAATCATTTGGTGTCATCTAAATATAAATTATTACTTTACATGCATGCTTGTCCACCCATAGGTATATATATAAATTAAATAATAACAATATCTCTTTCTTCATTTTAATTTTGTAATTATATGAAAAATTAATTAAGGATGGTAAAATAAAAAAAGTTTTCTTGCTAGTGAAATTGGATGGTAATTTATGTCACTGTTATATATTCTGCTCTTGTACAGGCTACTGTGTCCTTCATAGATGATGGCTTGGGGCCACCAAACCTATTAGCCCTTCCTACCCCTTTCTGTCTTATCACTACTTCTCTTATTACCATTTAATCACACACAACTTTTTTTCTATTTTTCAGCTCCCACTTGTTTTTTATTATTATTTAATAAATTATTATTACAGATTCTTTGTTCAAAAAAATTATTACAGTTTTTTTTTTTGTTGACAAAATTACAGATTCTTTTTTAATACCAATTACTGTTTTATCTTTTCTTTAAAATAAGTTTTAGATAGTGAATGGTTTAGATAAAAAAAATTAACAAAGAATTTTTTTAAAAAAATTAAATTGTGGAACTAGTTTAAATAGTTTATCTTAAAAAATAATTTTAAATAATTCATCATCTTATAAATATTTTTTTTAATAAATTTTAAAAAATTCTTAAATAAAAATCTATTTTAAATAGTTTTTTATGAAAATCATTTTTAAGAGATATATATTTTTCAAACAAAATATGATTTTTATTAAATTAAAATCTTTAACATGAATGTCTAAATCATCAAATGTCAAAAGTTATTCTTTTAATTTATAACAAATTAGTTTGAGATATATCTTACTATTTTTATTAAATTTTCATAAAAATTAATTTTAAAAATACAAAATAAACGGGCCCTATATGTAAAAAAACCGTTGGATTTACTATCATATATACACAAAGATGGGTGATGAGACATATCATCATATACACCTTAGGAAGAAAGGTGGATATTGGGACATCTATTCAATTTAGATAATGTCTAGTTTAAGACATTGTCTTTGAGGGAGAGATTTTCTAAACTTTTCTCTATAACATGGAAGAAGGGTAGTTTACAATAATGGATTCCATTCCATAGAGTTGTCGCAGGAGGTGATTCAGTGTACATCACAATTATCTATTTTTTTTTTTTTAAAGATAAAAATAAAATTGAAATTATAATAAAAATAAAAGGCTCAAATTTCATTGCACATACAATGCATGGGAGGGGATTAATTCTCATAGTTTACTTTATGAATGCTGATCTTGGATTAACGGGGATCATTTTAAAATGTGTTAGCGACTAATGGATTAGTTAGTATTTTAAAATGGTTGCTAATAATTTAGTGATCATTTTATCATTAATTTTTTTTTTGTTAGATCATTAAATTGAACTTTAAAAGACAATTTCTTAATAATGCAAGTTATATCAACTATTGTCTTGCTCAAAAAAAATAATCAACTATTGTCACCGGTCTATTTTATTGACAAAAGATAGATGGTGTTGAGAAGATATTGATGATGAAATTCTTTTTGTAAAGCCAATCTATGATCTTTTTGAGTGCAGCTTTGCTCTATTTAAAGACTATAATTAAAGATATGTGACATAAATAAATTTGATGGCTATGATTTAAAGACTATAATTAAATAATAAAAAATTAAAAATAGAACAAAGCTGAAGAGCACAGCTGAAGGAGCCTTAGAAAATGGAGCACAACTGCCACCCATAGGAATATATTAAACAAAACATATTTAATATATATATATATATATATGGAAAGAGATAAAATTACACCGGTGTAACATTTGAGTAATGTTATACCGCTTAATAACGCTTTAACGAATACAAATTTTACAAAATCCGTTAATCTTAATACTCCTCAAAAACATATCAAACAATTTTAGATTTTTGTAAAACTCAACATAGATCTATATGATATAAACTTTCAATCCAACGATGGATTTTGTAAAATTTGTATTCGTTAAAGCGTTATTAAATGGTGTAACATTACTCAAATGTTACACCGATGTAATTTGATCAATTCTCATATATATACATATAGTACACCGATGTGCCAGCCGGAATGAATCATACAATTTGATAGCTGTGAATAGTCTTCTATAGAGAGAAATACAATTCCACTACCTTGTGCATTTGAATTATTACTCAATCATTTTGAGTAATAATAGTACGATAGTACAATCCTCAAAAACACTCCACTTATGGATAAGGTTAACGTTGTACAAACGAATATTCCTTTCCATGGATATGTCAGAGACCTTAAGTAGATAATTCTTCAATAATTGATTTTGGTCTTGTCAGTTCTTGAGTGACGTATATTCCTTTTGTTTCAGCATTTGTTGTTGTAGCTTCTGATGATCTTCAGCTTCTGAACCTTTCAGAGTCTGCTTCAGTCTTCAGAAACTACAGTTTTGCTAGGTATATTAGAATTTAACGAGTCCTTTTTTATAATTAAGAAACATTATATTTGTTACATTTATTGAACAATTGATATTTAGATCAAATACATCAATTATTTAATAAATTAAAAAAATTAATTATTTTTTATAAAAATAATCGGAGAAACTGTTATTCTTTGTGGGGGCTCATGTAAAATCTGTTGTCCATCTTTTTGAATTATTTAACTTTATCTTCGGTGTGTGGTAAGCGATTTATGCATGGCTCGTGATAGAGCCTGTAATGACGAATCTATCTCTACTTTTCTTGATAATCTGCACTTTTGGAGTTCAAAATAAAGAGAAAATAGGGCTTCACCATGATTTGGCACTCAATTATGTGGACAATCTGAATAAATTAAGATGACCCTCTCAAATACTATAACTTATAAGCAGTGGCGACTATACCGTGCGGCATGCCTGGGCACGTGCCCGGGCTGCCCCTTTTATATATATATATTTTTTGTTTTTAAATTAATAAAACAAACATGCGTACGAAGGAAGAAAAAAAACAGCAACAACGCGCGTATCTCATCGCTCTCACCGCTCTCACCGCTCTCACTCTCGATCTCACTCTGTTCCGTCCGACCGCTCTTAGTATCTCCCGCCGGCGAGTCACCGCCGCACCAGTGCACCACCGCTCTCACCCTCTCTCCATCTCGCCGCACCACTGCTCTCTATCTCTCTCAGTCTCGCTGCCGATTCGATTCGAGGTAAGCAATTTATCAAATTCTATTTTATGTTTCTATTTCTAGAATTTAGAATCTTTATTTGATGGTTGATTTCATAGACAAACGATTGTTAAGCTATTTTGATTGTTAAGTGATTATCAATAAGCTGTTTTGTTAAGCTATGTTAATTTCATGTTTTGTTAAGGGTGGGGTTAATTTCATGTTTTGTTAGTTAAGCTATGTTAGACAAACGTTTTTATTTTCTGGTTGTTTTGTTAATCTTTGTTTATGTTTTGTTAGACAAAGTTTTTATTTTCTGGTTGTATTGCTACTGCTACTGGTGTATAGCAGGATCATCCTAATTAGGTGTGGTTTTTCTAATTTATCAATTAGCTTATTAGCCATTAATTAGCTTAATTTATCAATTCCCTGCCAGGATGTGTGTTTTCTTAGGTGTGGTTTTTCTTTTCTGTTTCTTGAATTTGAATGTTTATGTTAGTTAACTAGGAGTATTCATATCATTGAGGAAGTTTTAATTTTCAGAAAATGAGGAAGTTTTTGGTTCCTAGAGCAAGTATTGAGAATGTGAATATTGTGCAATCGGAAGCCGAAGTAGAAGAACCACCACCTAATGTGGCTAACGAGTTTAATTCAAATGAGATTGTGCGTGATCCGGGACTTAGGAAACAAATTAATGAGTATGCTCCGGATATTCAAGATCAAGTAAGGAGGGCATATATATTGAAGGGTCCAACACAATCAATTTTGGAAAAATTTCCTCGCACTCAATTTGCAAGAGAACCAAGAACTAGAGCATTTTGTAAATATTATTAGTTGAGCTTAATATTATTAGTTTGCTGATAAAAAAAACTATTGGTATGTTATATTTTATCTTTTTTTTTTTCGTTTCTTGTTTAAATATTAAAAATATTGTTTAAATATTATTGTATTCGGAAATTGGATTGATAAAATTTCCTTCAAAATTGTGCCCAGGCTTTCCAACATTCCTGGAGTCGCCACTGCTTATAAGTGTCACAACTTCTTATTAGACCCTCTCTATTAGAAAAAGTGTGAAAATATATAAGAGTTTCTAGGGTCAAAATTTAAAACTCTTGATTAACTTGTCACAACTTCTAACTTTGTTAACAAAGGACCTAATAATGAACATATTTAAATTATGGTATTGTGGCAGATTAGATAGATATACATATGTCTCCTCCAACATGAATTTATAAGAGAAAATAATGGAATTGGATTCTGTGCAGTCGAATTTTCACTGCAGTCATCTTATAGCCGTCTGATCGTGATCAGACGGTTTAAACAAATGCAGTTATTAAATTCAGTTTTTAAATTATGATCGTCCGATCTTGATCGGACGGCTATAAATAAACCGACTGCACGACTGCACCAAAAAAGTGAATGCATGGAATCCAGGTCCGAAAATAATGGATGTGGATTGTGGAGGAACCAACATGACTTGAATTGACATTGGAGGGACACATGGAGTTGGGCCACCTATGGACCATGCATGTGGCGTCTGTGTAACACTTAGTATGGTGCCCACTCCCAGGTGAGGCCCCTCTTTTAGTAGAGAAAATGGTTAAACAATGATAAGCCCACATCTAACTTGGCATATTGTCTAGATTTTTAGTATCCAATGGGGATTTTTCTATATATAGGTTGAACTTATTCTAGCTAGGTATTTTCTATTGAAGTTTCTTTGGAGTCTCATATTTAATTTGCTCATATTTTTGAGCTATTGAATGTATAAATGTTTTTAAATACTTTAATTCTTTAAGTTAACTTTTAGTGATTAATCATGAGGAGTTTCACTTGGATCCTCACAGAGCAATTATATAAGTGAGTTTGACACTATATTTTTACCAAAATTTTAAGACATTAGATTTATGAATCATTTCACTTGTATGTTGTTCAACTTCAACTCTTCAATTCAATGTGTGACGTTATCTCACACATTTGACATATCATAAAACAAACATAGTATTCAAACTTATTTAACGTGGTATCATAGCCCCCAGCTAGTGGGAGTTGAGATCGGTTCCCCAAATTAATTGGTCGCTAAGTTAGATACCAAGTTTTTTTAATATAAAAAAGTGGTATCATGGTCAGGTTAAAGATTGCAACATAGGAATTGAACCTAAAACTCACCTTAGACGAGAAGATGGTGATTAATGAAGTTGTTTAAAGTCACACATTAGTGATTTATGTGATTTGTAAATAGTGAATGATCTTGCTCAACTCTAGTTCCTAGATATAAGGCAAGCTGTTACGAGGGATTATTGACATTCTCCCATTATCCTCTAACTAGTTCCATCTTCTCCTCATTTCAGGTATAGCCACCTGTGAATCCACTCTGAATGGCACTTGCCTCGTGCGTATCCAAGTTGAGCCATCCGACACTAAAAGTGAAGATTTCTTTCCCCATCCCCCGTGTCTCTTTTTCACCCCCCAAAATTCCAATTTTACCCTCCAAAAGTTCGGTTTTCATTTACCGAACTTTTTTTAAGGGTATAAACATGTGTTTTCAACCGTTTAAAACTTCGGTATGCATTTACCAAAGTTTTTTTTAGAGGTAAAAAGGGAAACCCAGGGGGTGAAAAAGAGACACGGGGGGTGGGGAAAGAAATCTTCACTAAAAGTTTGTCTTGTGTATTGGGCCATGCCTAGAATGATCCAAATAACCTTTAATTGGGCTGATGAGTTCTCTCCCCACCCCTTATATATCTTTTCTACCCCACAATATTCCAATTTTGCCCTTAAAAAAACTTCGAAGCACGTTTTCCGATGTTTTTCTAGTTCAAATTTGGGAAAAACTTCGGAAAATATGTTTCGAATTTGTTTTCGAGGCAAATTTTTTTTGGAAAATGCGTTCCGAAGTTTTTTTTCAAGGGCAAAATTGAAAAACCGAGAGATAGAAGAGATATGTAAGGGGTGGAAAAAGAATTTTTCAATTGGGCTTGCATTTATCATGGCAGTACACTGGGTAAATTGTTGGTGTATACTCTTGTTAGTTAACAAACATCATTGATATTTTCTCCAAAATATTTAAGACATCTTGACAAAAATATAATCTTTATTAATTTTTTTATGTAATTTTTTATATGTTGTATATTAGTCCACCAAATAAACTATTTTCTTCTGTTTTATAATCGTTGTGGCTCTTTTTTAATTTATTTGTAATATATTAATCCACCTCAAAAACTATTTTCATTTGCTTTCTAAATTTTTGAGACACCTTTCCCATGTGAAGCTTGAAAAAACTCATTATAAATCCGCTCACATATTTTCCTATTTTGTTATCATTTTTTGATGAAGTACTTTCACTTTTTTCTTTTGTTAAATTACTTTTAATGGCCCAAGAAATGGACTATTTTTTATGGCCCAAGAAAAAAAATATTAACCAGGTCACACAGTAGGATAAAAAGAAGACATATTGAAGGGAAAAAAACTATTGAAAATTGCTGGTTAAACTTCTTCGATTGCTCCCAGATCCCTCAAAGTATTTCGAATTTTACAATACGAAAACAGAGTATTTTGGAAATTATCTTCCAAAATGACTCAACCAAAGGAAATGTTTTATTTTTTTTATTTTTTTTGAATTTTTGAAGTTACAATCCAAACACGGAGAATTTTGGAAGATAACTTCCAAAACATCTTGGTATATGAATTTCCTCCATTTCTTATGATTGTTCATGTATGTTATGCATTTTTATGTCTTTGTATTGATACAACACTTTTCAATGAAGGTTTTGTTTATAGGGTCTTGCTAACGAGTGCCCCCGGGGCACTCTTTAAGCATTCCATTTATAGAAATTTTTTATTAAAAAAATTAAGCATTACAATTTCCAATGCATTGACTTTACGCATTTCCGTAAAAATTTAATAAAAACCTTACTATTTAAGGTCTTAAAGAGTGCCCCGTTAGCATTTGCCTTGTTTATAATACTCCTTCTACCTTATAATAGGTGTCTCTTTTAAATCTTTCACATATTTTAAGAAAATGATTAGTTGTATTGATTTCAATAATAAAATGACTTTGCTTAATTACTAAAAATTACTTAAGAGCATTTAAATAAGATGATACGAATCTTTTCTAGTTAATGAAAATTTTGTGTTTGATCACTAACTTGGATATACAGCAGTGTTAAAACTCTTAGGAAGAATTTATTACCTATTTTGATCTTACAAAATTCGAGAATTAATTTCTACAATTACACGTAGAGGATACCTCATTTAAATAAAAATAAAAATGTTTGTCCTTGTTGTCATTATAAGAAGCAGGATCTATGTATGAGTGCACCACCAACCTTGCAATTGCTCATCTCCCCTTTGACCAATTTCTCATTGGCACTTAACTTTTGACATCCCAATACGTCATTCTTTACTTCTAGATTCAATGCCATCTTTTACTACTAGTTTCAATTAATCCTAAATCGTTCAATGTGAGTGAGTGGACATGTTCAAAATCATTCATGTTGTTCCCTTCCACGGTATATGGTTTTGTTTTTCCAGAGTCAATTAATGTTATGATTCAACTAATCATTCAAAAAAATTAAAATAAAATACTCCCTCCAACTTTAATTATAAGTAAAAATTCATTTTTAAGATTTTTTAAATAATTGATATTTTAAGTTTATAATATAGATCAAATACATCAATTATTTAATAAATTTGAAAGTATCTTTTACTTATTAAGGTTGGAGAGTAATACCAGTTTCAAGGAAAAAAAAAGGAGGGTGAACCTTTATGAATGAGCAAAAAAGTGTCAACTATTACAAAAGTTTTTGATGTGTGATGGACACAATTAGCTGACTCTCCCATTTTATTATTATTATTATTATTATTATTATTATTATTATTATTATTATTATTATTATTATTATTATTATTATTATTATTATTATTATTATCATTATCAGTAGGTAGCTGACTCTCACTTGATTAGGCATGAATATAAGGAAAACAAGGGTATATATTAAAGAGAGAAATATTGGAAAAATTCTTTTGAAATTTATGCATTGAAATGTTTTTTTAGAGTACATGTTATTAGCACGACCATATATATGTGATGATAAATATTAATCACGGTTAAATAGTAGTATGAACTTTGTATCAATAACATATGATAACTCAATATATATATATATATATATATATATATATATATATATATATATATAGGTGATGAACCTCCTTGGTTTTTGCTGCCGCAATACGAACACCTTCCATACCGTAGAAACTACTTCAACTTCATTGTCCTCGGGTTCAATCATGACGCGATTTCATCAAAGGCTCTCAAATGGATCAAGCATGAACATATTTCTTAAACGGATCTCACGAGCATCGCGTTGATCTCAATCGCGGTCCTTTCATACTGTACTGAGAGAAAATAAAAACATGGTTCTCTCATTGCCGTCGTTTTGAAATTTCGTGTTGGTGAACACGGCCAACAGACGGTGATACTAAACATCAGTCACCGTTGAGTTGGCTTAGCTGGTACTTCAAATCAGCCAGTGGAACATCAACGTGGATCCTAAATATATTGAGTTTCCCATTGTTGTATTAGACTGCAACTAGTTGAGTGTTCTTTCGGACTCTATAAATGTCCATCTTTTGAATTTTGAGTTGAGACTGTTTCAAACGTACCCCTATTTATATAGGTTTTGGCGGAGAAAAAAACCACTATTTTGGGAGGATTTATTTATTCGGATATGTGTGTGCGTGTGTGTCAAATAACCGATTATCTCAAAAGCTTAAACTTTTAGGATTAGCTATATCAATGGTTTTATATCATTTCTAACACGCCCCCTCACGCAAGAGCCCATTTGGGCTTGAAGCGTGGATAATGCATAGGTCCACCTATCATATGCTTAAATTCCACTTTTTAATTAGAAAGTGAGGGGAGCGGGGATCGAACTCTAGACCACTTAGTCAAAAAGGCTCTGATACCATCTTAAATTTGGGCCTAACTCATCCTCACAAAACCGGCTTTGTAAGGATGAGTTAGGCCTAATACTAATTCTAAGATGGTATCAGAGCCTATCCACGATTCGCTGGGCCACTTCACGGGCCGCCTGTAATCAGGTTTCTGATCGGACCCTCCACCATTTATATCCGTGCAACAAGCCCAACAGTGCTGAGCGCGAAGGGGTGTGTTAAAGAAGTCTCACATTGCTTGCGAGAAGGTCTGACAAAATGTTTATAAGTAAGAGGCATTCCTCACCTTACAAGCCGGTTTTGTGAAGTTGAGTTAGATTATTTCTAATAATTTCTAACCGTGTGGGCGGTGTCCCCCGTTTATAAAAGTATTGGGTATTCCTTAGGGTACACCCCCAAGTGATCACCTTCCTTTATATAAACACTACTAAAGTGCGTAACTCCTCTAATATGAAACTGATTAAACTTTTTTAAATTCACACTTTACACTTAATTCAAAACTTGTGTTTATTTCTATCAAGTTCTCTCCAAATTATAAACTTGTTCCAACAAGCTGGCACTACATCAAGACGTACAATATATAGTTACATTTAGGATGATATGATGTTTTATTCTCTAAACCATACATTAATGTTCCAGGATTCTAGCAAATTAAAAATACATACAGCGACATACTATTTTTAGCATATAAGACATCCATATATATATATATATATATATATATATATATATATATATATATATATATATATATATATATATATATATATATTTACCTATACAAACATCCTCTATATGCTGGTGTCCAGTAATCTGGTCCAGTGTTCTCTCTATAAACTAAAGGTGTACATGAAGTTGGAACTAAACATAGACCTCTGCTTCGAAGGTCCATCTTTGCATCTTCCTTATCTTTTCTATCGAAATAGCTTCCCCTTGGGTCCTGGATTAATTAATAAGTATGTCAATATATGTTAATCATCTCTATATGAGTAAAAATTAATTTGAGAGACTATTTTTTCAAAATGCATGTACTTGATACATATATAAGGCTAATTAATTTTTTAGTTACCTTGTGTGAATTTGCCTTCAAGTAAGGGTTGCTCAGTAACTGCAAATATTTAAGAATGTAAAAGGAATTAAACAAAGATAAATTTAACTCTAGCTTCATTGCATATAGTGAAATGAAAAATGTTAATATATATATATATATATATATATATATATATATATAGTTGAATTGTTTTGTGGTGTTTTTTATTTTTTGAAGCAATTGTTTTGGTGTTAGAAACTGTATATTTAATATGAATTGTTTTTGAGAATTTGAAGTTAAATTATACCTACAATAATTGCTGACTAGAATTTACTTACCGTTCTTGTCGAAATTCAAATTACTAGGGTTTTTTTTTTTAAGAACTAAGGATTAAGACCCAAAAAACTGTATATTTAATCTCTAAGTTGGAAAGTATATTAAATATGTTTAGTCTCTATTAAATTGATATAGTTTTTTATTTAAGTTTACTTATTTTTAGTATCTGCAATTAGAAATTTGTAAGTTTTTAATCGCTAAAGAGATTGAAACTATGCAGTTTTGTAATTTGTAGCGCTACAGATTATAAAGTCAGAGACAATAAACAAATTTTGAAATAGTTATAGTGAATAAAACACATATTTATCCATATGTGTGTGATATACTAAGGCCCCGTTTGAATTAGCTTATTTTTGAGCTTATGCAAACAGCTTATTCAATTTTTATGTATTATTATAAATTTGTCAATGTAGTTTATGATAAAATAGTGTATAAAAATACATTTTTCACTAATTTAAACTTATAAAATAGTATAAAACCTAATTAATATTGTATAAGTTGTTTTTATAAACTTAAAAATAAGTTAATGCAAATAGGACCTAAAGATTAAGGGAGGGCAGGACATTTTTAATTAAACCTAATTAGATTTGTAATTAGGTGGACTTTAGTTATTTAAATCTCATTATATATTGTACATGAAGTACATGAGATATTCATGGAAAATGTGTAATAGCTTAACACAACACTGCTGTTAATTTATTCATTTTTCTAAGGAACTAATCCTAGTTAATCCTAGAAGTGAGGTTTTCTTGGCATTAAATATGAAAAGAAGGAGAAAAGCGACAATAATAATAATTTTATATTTTATAGTTACATGATATAATGCATAATGAATGGAAACTTTTCCATAATGATACACACCTGGACTTGTTCTTCAAGATACTTTATGTACCCTATTGCTTCAAACAGCACAGATGCTGTATCTGTCTGAAATTATAAAAAAAAAAAAAAAATTGATTATTAGTATGAAGTAGGTAATGAGAAAAAGTAAGAGCACTGTGAATTATTATTTATATAAATTAAAAAGAGAAAAATGAAAAAGGGAAAGGAGTATGGGGATTCGTGCAAATCTTTAGTAACCTTTCCAAATGGAGACACAATTTGTTGAAGGGCTGTGATCTTGTCTCCTAGCTTGACTTTAGGTGCTTGCACCTTTTAAACAATCAATAGAAGTTTCTTAATTTACATTAATATACAAAAAAAAAATGTTTATCCACTTTATGCTTTTATTTTTACACTCATAAGTTCATGTTAGTACTTTATTACTATTACATATTTTTTTATGTACCTTTGAAGATGAATTTGTTGTTGATGTATCTTGTTTAGGTTTTTTCAAACTTGCTTCTGATGATTCTTCGGATCTTTTCTTTTTTATTTCACGTGTTGTCCCCTCTCCTCTTCCATTACTATTTCTCATCTGCATATATAAATTGAATACATTATTATTGGCATAATCATGAATTTCATTGATAGAAAAATTGATAAAAAATTGAAATAATAACAAAAAATTAGAGACGACAAAAAAAAAATCAATCACTAAATTTGTCGTATTGGACACATAACGACATAATTAGAGACTGATTTTATAGTTTTCTATCTTTAAGTTTTCATCACAATTCAAATTTTACTAGTAGTCTCACGGAAATAGTTATTAGCTAAAAAACAATATTTACCATGTTTATTATATTATGAATGGAATGTGGATCCCTTTTTATGGTGTATATAGTTAGATAGAGTTTTTGGTAGTTTTGGAGCATGACACTTAATTAAAGTCCAGGAATGTTTTTTAAGATGAGTACTTTTTTTTGGATAAAAATAAATTTGTGTTAAATTTATTTGTCACTAAGATGAGTACTTCTTATACTCTTCTATTGTATATATATTTTGCTATGGAAAAAAAAGTACTAGAAATTTTTGAAGAGAATGTAAGTTATAATACTAGAAAGAAAATTGAATTAACAATAAAAACAAAAAAAAAATGTATGAAACATGTCTCTAATTTTTTCACTAACTTAGTTACAAATAAATTAGAATTGCAATTTACTTTTTTTTTTTTCAATTCTTAAATTTTCGTGGAAGACTCATTTTTCTAAACAATCATATAATTTGGTTTGTAAACTCACATTTGATATAGTATTAAGGAGATTTAGGACTGGATTTCTAATTATAATAAATTATCATTCGTGTAACAAATTATATAACCAATAATATATATTTACTTATATATAGATAGATAAATAAATAAATAATAAATAAAAACTCACATGTGATGGTGTTTGAAGCCCTTGCTTCTTTAACTCAGATAAGTTTGAGTATTTCATGCTAGCCTTTTGTGCATGGATTCCAAGAATTGGCCTTCCAAACCTACTATTAAAGGATATAACATCTGAGAAATTTTTTGTGCATGGTGAAATATTTGGCAACCCTTGGTAAAATTTTCCATTGTTGTCTCCCATTGAATTAAGTCTATTATTGAAACCATCAAGATAACCATTTGGATTAAATGATTTTCCAAATACATGTCCTTGTTGCATCACTTCACTTGCATGATTTTGATGATGATATTCTTGTTTAACCTTATTCATGTCTTGATCATGAAAATTAGGGAACATTTTATTACCTACTCCAATAGTACATGATGTGGAATCTCCAAAAGGTAATTGTTTGAAATGACAATTAGGGTCAGATTCAAAGTGATTATCCATATTGGATGAAGAATTATTCAAATTATTTGACATATTATTGTTTGTTTGTGGATCAAAGTGGCTGCTAACTTCAGGGTCAGGTGGGGCAATAGACCAAGTGCTAACAAGATTGGATAATTTTGTCAACCTTTCATTATTCTCAATTAGAGCTTCACTATATCCATTTAAGTGCTTCTCAAAACTTGTGTTGAATGAAGAATTTGAACCATTGGTATATTCCCAACTTGTTGTATCAAGTTTCTTCAAATAGTCACAAGCTGGTTGGTCAAACATGGTTTTTGATGCAAGTCCATCCAAGAAATTCTCTCCAATTTCTTGATTGTTGTGTAACTCTCCATTTGATCCAACACCTCTAGAAATTATTTCATAGAAAAAAGTTAGTTGTAATTAATCAACAAAGTTAAAAATATTATCAAATCAATCTTAATAAACAAAATAGTAATTCTATTAAAAAAATACAATAAATTAAAACACATATCTTATAGAATCCAAAGAGGGTTATTATTGGTGTGTGAATGGATAGACAAGGAAGTATGAAAGTATAAGAAGAGATCATTGTTTTATAGTGTGAAAATTAACATGGATTATAGTGCATATAATAGCTGTTAATTAGTTAGTGGAAAGTAAAAAGTCTAGAAGAATATTATTTGCTCACAATGAAAAAAACTACCTTAACCCTATTATTGGCTCCTATGTATACCTAACTTAAAACACTCTTAAATATCACCAATTCCTAACCTAAATATTAGTCTCTTATTATCTTCACCTATGTCAATAATATAGCAACAAAAATGTCAAATCTTACATAGGATAAGTTAAATAAGTAATATTTTTATACATAAAAATAATTAGGAAATTGGTTGATATAAAGAAAGAATTTCATTTATACAAAAGTAACACAAAATAATATTATTGCTTATAGATCTGCGTTTTTTATCGAAAGCTTATTGATTTTTTTTCTCATAAATTTGTTATGAAACTAACGTGATTTTGTGATATTTAGACTCGATTTCATTACACTACTAAAAAAGTGTGATTTAGTGACAGAAATTAGAGAGGGAACTTAATCCCTCAATAATTGTGACAGAATTAGTGACGGAATATTGTTGACAAACATTAGTGACAGAAATAATTATGAAATATAGTATAACTATGATAATTAACATATATAAACTTACGATAGAACATGACTCCAAAGTTGGTTATCCGAAGCATGTTCGGCCATGAAGTCATTGGAGGAAGGTGGTGCATGTGGCTCAACAAATACTCTTCGAGATGATTCAACGGTGAGACTTGAATGATTGGAAGCATTAGTGAATGATGTTGAAGAAACAGATATATCTTGATCCTCACAAGAAGATGAAGAATTTGGATTATTTATTTGGTTATTCCATGCATGTTTATTAACATCATTCCAATTAGAAGAAAGAGAATTTGAAGCTTGAAGATACCACCAATTTAATGGTGTAGTAGATGTAGCAATAGTGTTTCCACCACATTCTTCACTCATCTTAATGTATTTCTCTCTAACTATTTTTTTTCTCTTCTTTGTTTGTTTCCTTTATAATTAGTGGAATGGATCTAGGTAACTAGGGGTGTATATGTATGTATAATCTCACTTAATTTTGTTTCTTTAATTGTTGTTGTGGCCTTGTTGAGTGGGAATTTATGGAGAGAATTTCTCAAATTTAAGTGACGTATAAGTATTTGTAGGTTATATCAATTATAGGGGAGACAATAAAATATGCAACATGAGTTTTTCCACTAACGTTCGTGGGCAATTATTATATATAAGGTGATGGGCCAGCATGGGTTTGGCTTAAGTTTGCTAATGGTGATTAGGGCTGCTAGTTTTATTTTATAACTAGCTAAGTTAATTTTTTCACTACTTTTTAGACAAATAAAATTGTACTATGTATAATATACTTTTTTTTCATTTACTTTTAGTGTAAGATAAAGAAGTACACATATACATGAAATAAAACTTTGATTTTGCGAATTATTGGTAACTCTACTTTTTAGGATTTTCGGGAGCCTAAAGCAATCACATTAGACTAAAAACAATTATAAAAATGAATGTTAAAACCATATATATTTTCACACAAAACTTAATTTAAATTGTTTAACGTCTATTTTCTTCTTCCAGTGTGAAACTTATAACTCACACTTACGTATCAAAATTTTATTCTTCAAATGTGAGACTCTAATTAATGATCCAACAACACTAAGAATCACCCTGCCTCTCCTAACCCACCAAATCAAACATGAATCACTGTTCTAATATAGATGGAGCCTAAATCTCTGGGGATCATGGGTTAGAGCAACAAGAAGAAATAAAAAGAAATAAAAGAACAACTCACAATGAAAATACAATGTATTATTTTAGGAGACATTTAAATGCCCATTAAATGAGCTACAACATATATGTGCTATTAGGGGACATTTAAAGGTTGATGCTCACAATTTAGATCTTTTAGCCAAAAGGCCAGTATCAAGAATTTGGCTGGGCATATCTCAAACAAGTTCAACCATATGTGCCTGTTTGTTTTTATTTCTCACAATAATGTTATATCAGTCACTTAAACTGTAATAAACCAAAATTTAGAAATAGGTAGTTTATTAGAATTTAATTGTTTTAGGCTCTGTTTGGCAAAAATAGCTTATGGCTGATAACAGGGCCGTCCCCGAGTATTTAGAGGCCCCGAGCTAATAATAAAAATGAACCCCTAATAAAAATAAATATGTTTTTTTTTAAAATTTAATATTTATTTTTATAAACAAACAAATATTAATAACACAATATATTAGTGATTATTGGTATAATTTTGTTCTGTTGGGTCATTATTGGTATAATTTTGCTCAGCTGGACCATCATTGATATAATTTGAATGGTATAATTTTGCTCTGTTGGACCATTATTGTGGCTACTTAAACTCTCTAATATAACTACCTATTACCTAAATTATTATTTTTTGAGGCCCCATTTTTGTTGAGGCCCAGTGCTATAGGGCTATTTGCACATCTTCATAGACGGGTCTGGCTGATAAGTTAACTTATGGCTGATAGCTTATGGCTGATGACTGATGGCTGATAAGCTGATTGAAATGTTTGGTAAAATTAGCGGTTCAACTGACTGGTAAGTGTAAAATGACAAAAAAAGACATATAAAATCTTTTATAAAAAATTATTATTAAACCTATATCTAATTAATATTTAAGATACTTCAAATTTAGTTATTCAAATGACAAAAAAGGACATATAAAATCTCTTACAAAAAATTATTATTAAACCTATATCTAATTAATATTTAAGATACTTCAAATTTAGTTATTCAAATTTATTAATTTAATATACCTTTATATATTATTAATTTTTTATATAGAATTAAATTTTATTCTTTGAATTTTATTTTAAATTTATTTTCTTTATTGCACTTTATATAAAATATTAAAATTACATTTTTTAGGTTTTTATAACAAATACATAAAAGATAAATCAAATGTACTAAAAAAACGGTGACAATATACGTACAACATCTTTTATAGTAATAAATACATGATGAATAAATCAAAAGTACTAAAATGAAGGGGTGATAATATAGTTATGTACAAATGCGCCATAAAATATTGTTACGTAAAACAATTTTTTTTTGGCCTTTATGTACAACAACATTTTAAACATTTATATATTTTAATTTTAATTTATTTCGGATTAAATCAACATTTATCTTCATTATTTTTATGTAGGATATTTATTTTCATTATATATAAATAAACTAATATAATAAATAAATTTATATTTTTATTAGTGAATGTTATGTAATGCACTTTCTTCCATCTAGTCTAGTATATTAAAAACTGACGACGTCGTCAAACATAGCGTAAACTATACAAATTGAAAAATAAAAAGAGTATTTGTTTTATTTCATAAGCATTGGAAGCAAAATGTCAAAAAAAAAATATTGAAAGCAAAGGAATGACGTTTTTATTTTATATTATAATAAATTAAAAAGGGTAAAAATGGATTTTAGGTAAAATGATAAGGGTAAAAATGGAAGAAAAGATAATAAGCTATAAGCTATAAGCTCATAAGCTAATTGAAATAGCTTATGAAAAATAAGCTATAAGGCAGTTAAATAAGCTATAAGTCAGTGTTGAAAAGGTTGTTACCAAACAGGTCTTTTAGCTTATAAGTTATAAGACATAAGCTATAAGTCAGTTTGGTGGTGTTGCCAAACAGACCCTTAGGCGTTTTTGTGCGCTATTAAGTAGTTTTGGTGGCTTTATTTGATGATTAATTAAAATATTTGGGTGTAGAGACTTGGGTTTAGTAAGAGAAACGTAGAATTGTAATTAATTAATTGAGTGAGAATGGTGAGAAAATTTGAAATAGTTAACGCAGGGGGTGTTAGTAGAATAAAGGGGTGTAGCTTGAATAGAAACATTAGGAATTAGGAATAGAAGATAAGGATCCCAATTAAAAAGGAAGTGTGCTAGTTGGGTCCATTAGGGAGAGGGGGTTCAGATTAGTAAAACCGTTCAAGCTACACTAAATATGTAAAAATATGTCCATTGGGTATAGCATGATTCTTTATCTATCATTTCTAATTATCCAAAAAAAATATGTGAAAATATTAAATTAAAGGTAACAAATATTATTGTGCACATATATTCCCTGTGGTTAATACGTCTCCCCTTATAGAAGAAAAGGTTTTGACATTGTCAAATAACTGATTATCCCAAAAGCTTAAGCTATTAGAATTAGCTATATCAATGGTTTTATATTATTTCTAACAATAAGAAAGTGAGGGGAGCGGGGATCGAACTCTAGACCACTTAGTCATAGAGGCTCTGATACCATGTCAAATAACCGATTATCCCAAAAGTTTAAGCTATTAGGGTTAGCTTAGCTATATCAATAATTTTATATTATTTCTAACAGACATCAAGGTGCATAATTTAATGACTTTTTCACTTCATTCTTCTTTGATTAAATACTAATTTGAGAGAGTGTTTACACTAACAAATTTTACAGATACTTTTTCCACATTGATCCATCATATAAAAAATTCAGTGCCACATTAACTGCTTTATTTATACCTCACTGTAGGAATTATCTCATTCAAACATTAACATGCATGAGAATTGAGAAATACAAGTAATCATGTACAACTCCCACGACTTAGAAACCAAAACCATCAATTTTTTGTAAAAAAAAAAAAAAGAGAGAAAATTTTATTAAACAAAACAACATTAAAGATTATTTTATAAATGTCTCTACAAATTTGAAATCAATATTTTTAAATTAGAAGGTTAAACTTTTATTATTGAGTTAACACTGACATACTACAAAATCTTTGCTGAGAGGATTTTTTTTAGCCCCAACCTGTTATCTATTTTTATAGGCATAGACAATGGACTTCAAAGCTCTTGTTTTAGAAAGAAAGAAAATATAGAAAGAAAAAAACTCTAATTTTGCGGATTTTTTATTTTTTTTCTTTCTCAATAAAATAGTTGGGGCTTCTGAGCAAACTTTTTTCTTTTTTTTTGAGTTATTATGATTTATGATATTGGTATGAAGTTTCCACTGCTGTTAGCGATGATTAATCTTCGTTGAAGAATCCGTGGGGCACACAAAATGAGTTCTCACCTTCCAACAAAATTTTCTCCATACACATGAATCAGGAATCGAACTCCTGACAACATGCTTGAGAGAATCAAATCTCTTACCATTTAGATCAATTCATTGTTAATTGAATAAACTTTACTCTGCCTTGGAGATTTATCTAAATGAAGGCTCTACTTTAGCATCAATATATTTTTCTCCCATGTATACATATACCAATGTTAGATTTGTGTCTGTCATTTTCTAGTGAAATCTCAACCACTAATTTTTATTTTATTTTATTATTATTTGCAGTTTTAAAATAGAAAGAAAAAAAAAAGTGTGGAAAATACGTGCATATTGGACTTCCTTCATAGGTATGGCGAGGGGGTTATAATACCATCCCCGCCACCGCCCTCAAACTCTATTGGGAATAATAATTGATCACCCATTTCATCCGCAGAAATTTTCATTTTTAAAAAAGTTTTTCTATTTTTATTTTTTAAAAATTGTGTTTCAAAATACTTTTTATAAAAAAGAAAAGTCAAAAATAAGTGGAAAAGTATAACAAAATTCACTTTCTTTTTATTTATATCTTATTATCTTAAGAAGGATAAGAGGCAAATATATTGTTAAATATAAAAAAAAATATAGTAATTTCCCCGTATCCAAATAGATCAGCTTTTTCCCACTAAATTTGGTGCGCGTCTGGGCGAAGCCGGTTGGATCTGGTCTATTTTGTTATGCCTACTCCTTCAAATAAAATCTCATATGAGAGAATTCAAATCTCTATCTCTAACAAATAGACAATAAATAAAGAATAAATATTGGAACAAATTTAAACTTTATGATTGGAGACAAAAATATTAAATGGTCATATAAATTGACGATTATATTGATAAAATTGTTTTAAAATATTTTAATGGATCAAATGTTATATTCATTCCTTTTAATTTTTTTTAGATTGTTTAATGCCTATATATTTCACTTGAAGATGAATAATTGGAGGTGTTAGAAATTCATAACCTCCTACTAATATAATGTGATATTTTTATCAACCGAGTATCATAAATATATTGTATTAAATTTAAAGCTTAACTAGTCCTAACTTCTAAATCCTCTTAATTAGGGCTGAAAATGAGTCGAGTTGAGTCGAACTTCTCTGAGTTCGATCGACTCGGCTCGATAGGAATTGATTCAGTTCAAGTTCGATACGAACTTTTTCTTCAATTCGAGTTCGGTTCGTTTAAAGTCCACAAATAGGTCGGTTCGGCTCGTTAAGTTCAACTCGTTAAGTCAAATCACGTTATTTTAAAGTCAATTTTTTTTGTCAAAATTTTACAATTTGATCTTTAACCTTTTAAACTATTTTTTTTAAAGAAAAAGCAAATATCATTCCAAGTGAATAATGGATAAATGCGTACAAAACATCAAATAGGCGTAAACTAATACAAGTAACAAAGTTACAAAGCAAAAACCAACAAAATTCCACAATTATTCTCAAAATATTCTTCATTGATATATACGTAGTGAATTGAAAAGTCATTGATGTGTACAGTTCAAAATATTATATATATATATATATATATATATATATATATATATATATATATATATATATATATATATATATATATATATATATATATATATAATTGAGCTAGTTCATGAGCTAAACGAATCGAACTATATATAGTTTATGTTCAACTTATTTGTTAGATTAACGCATCGGCAATTATAATTTTATATATATAGAGGTACCCTACTAATTTTCAATTTTTTGGGATGGGCCATGGCCATCCTGGCCACCCCTAGCCCGCTTCTGATAATATTGATCATAAAGCTATAGATAGGTAAAACTAAAAAGTGTGTGTCTGTGCTACACATAAGTTAAACAATACATATGCAGAGGCAGAACATATAATACATGAAAATTAAAAATTCTGCTAACCTACCACCCCACATCCATTTATGTAAGTAAGTACGTTAAGAAATAAGGGAACCGTGGTTGAATTGCTAGTTTATAAAAATTAAAATCTTCATTTAAAAATTAAAAATATTTTCTTCTTATATATGACTCAGAGATCATTGGCTCTATCGATCGACAAGTAAAGCAAACTTTAGGTTCTCCACGCCACTACAAACAGATGTTCCTGAGCCACATAATCCATTTCACTTTACAACTAAATTAATTAATTAATGTCAAAAGTATACCATAATAACCAAATAGCTAATATTTTAATATTAGCATCTTTCATTTGAAAGGTATATATAAATGTTGGATAGGAAACCATATATTGAAAGGTTGGGTGGCTTTTATTTAACATTCATGTCGTTTTTGTTGGTATAGTTCAAATTAGAAAACTATTGATAATTAATTAATCATGATAGAAAGATAATTGAATTGTTTAGCTCTATGATTTTAACGTGTAACTTTTTTTAGACGGAAAACGTGTAATTTAAGAAGATTATTTTGCTTTTGACAAAGGGAGACAGAAAACGTGTAATTTAAGGGGGTGTATTCAATTAGGATTTCAATGGATTTTAAAAGATTTTTTTATGATGACAAAATCATGTGGTATTCAATTAGGATTTTTAAAGACTTTAAAAAAGTCTAGTTGTATTCAATTAGGATTTTAAAAGACTTTAAAAAAGTCTAGTGGTATTCAATCAAGACTTTTTACAACTTATAAAAAGTCTTGTGGTATTCAAAAGTATTCTAATTTTGATGGATTGTTTAAAAAATAGGATTTTAATGGATTTTGATGGACTTTTTAGTGAATTTTGAACTAAAAAAAGTCTTTCCTCATATCATGAGATTTCCATGGATTCTCATTTTTTTTTCACCTTCGCTCTTGTTTCTATTTCATGTTTCCTAATTATCTCATGTTTTTTATAATTGCTTATTTTCTCCCTACATCTCTTTCACGTTTCATCTTCATGCCCTGCCCAGTTGTTTCTTCTTCTCTTTTTTTTTTTAACTTATTCAACAATCTCATAGACTTTTCCAAACTCTCAAAAACTTTTTACTTTTATCATCACTATACCAGTTTCTTCTTCTTCTTCTTCTTCTTCTTCTTCTTCTTCTTCTTCTTCTTCTTCTTCTTCTTCTTCTTCTTCTTCTTCTTCTTCTTCTTCTTCTTCTTCTTCTTCTTCTTCTTCTTCTTCTTCTTCTATCAAATATGTTTTTTTACAATAAAACAGATTAACAAATTCTACATCTTTTTTACAAACTTTTGATTCATTACAACTTTTGTACAATTTTGTTTCTTCAATTTTGTTTTATTTTATTTTTACGGAAAACGATCTTTTTTTCTTCTTCTTCACATTCATCTGCTTCATATACGTAAAAACATAAAAAGGGAACCTAGAGTTTTTTTTTTTAATATTTGGATTCCCAAATTATTGATTCTTTTAAAATTTTCCTAATATACAAAAGTTTCCTAATATATAAAGTATTATGAAATCTTGATTGTAAAAAGTCTTTTGAAAAAAATCTCTCAAAATCCATTCAAATCATTTGTTAAAAATCTTGATTGTAAAAAAGTCTTGTAAAAAAGTCTCAAGAAATCAATATAATCCAACAAAATCTCATAAAATCATCAAGATTTTTTTTGCCAAAATTGTCTCATGAAATCTCAATCCAATACACCCCCCTAAGAAGATTATTTTGCTTTTGACAAAGGGAGAAAACTATACTATTATTACTAGTAGTACATGAAAGAAACGAAAGGGTTATCAAATTTTCCTTGTGCAATGTAGGGCTGAATACTTATTCGCAATCCAACTCGAAACTGTTAATATATGAAAGTATTTAATTGGGTATGTGTTAGCCTGTATTTTCGACAGGCATTAATGAATTGGAATGAGATGATGAAATCTCATTTAATGTATATTATTGCCTTTTAATATTCTCTTGGAAACTGATTCTGGCAATAAATCAAGAGAAAATCAAGGCATTTGACATCAAAGACTTTTAATGTGCAAAGTTGCTTGTCAAAGCCTAGAGTTCTGTCGAATTCGACAGAACGTGTGTTGTCTGAATAAGCTTGTCGAGTTCGACAAGATATTATTTGTGTAAAAGCATATTTTCGACACTAACTGGTAATGGTCGAAAACTATATATATGTATATATATGTACGTGTGTATGTTTGTTTGCCTAACGTACTGTGCAGAACGAAAGAAGCGTACTCTGGACTTAGCAAAATATTCAAAAGTGAGTAACGTTCGAAGGGTTCGCCAGGTGTCCAAGGAATTCAAATTCAGAAGACACGTGGAGCATAGTTAGGCAAATTGTAGTTTTATAGCAGTTATGTTAGTTTGTCTATAAATATTAGTTTCTCATATGAGAAACGGGTTCACAATTCACATGCAAATTCCTAGAATATTCAGAGTACCCATGTCAACGAGCGAAATGAATGCCAAAAGGAACATGTACGAATCTGTGTAACCAATCTTTGTAAACATTTTTACATTGTCAAATGCAATTTACTTTTCAAGTACTGATTACTTGCTTTCCTTTAAAATTTGTCATTTAAGCTTTCTGCAAATTTAAAGCTTTTCTGCAACTTTAAACATTCTGCAATTTATTTCATTGCATGTTTTACTTTTCAAAGTCTTTTCTTTAAACTTTATTTGCAATTCATTTACAAGTTTTCTGCAAATTTAAACTTTGAAGCATTTTACTTTAAACCAAATCATTTGACTTCGTCAAATGCTGTTTACTTTTTATCAACTTATCCGATTTAACCCAAAGATATGAATATGTTTTCATCATCTTCCGCACAATCCATATGTCCCAGGATTCACTAGTTGATCCTTCTTGTAATAATTAGACTAGCGGTTGTTTACTAAAAATCGGGGTAAACAAATTGGCACGCCCAGTGGGACGTCTGGATTGTGTATTTTTATTTAGTGGTTTTTGAAAACTTTTCTTACAAAATTTGTTGTTTGGTGTTTGTACTTTGATTGTGTGTATATTTGTATATGCGTTTGAGGAGTGGTAAGTCCCTTCCAGTTTTTTCAAATATACCAAAGCGTCCTCGTTCCAGAATGGTGAGACCACCAAACAATCCTAATCCCAACAATAATAATAATAATAACAATAATGGGGCAGAAACCAATCCTGTTCCAAATTCGACAGGGCAACCAAATCAACCAGTATCTGGCAATCCTGGCGCCAATCCTACTGGTGGGTCAACAAATCCTGCCCTGAATTTTACAACTTCTGAAAGTATCCCAAGCAATAATCCTAATGGTGGGGGTACAAACCCTATGATAAATTCCGGAACCGTTGGTGCAAGCGCCAGTGGATCAACAATGTCTGCCATTACTTCAAGTATGGCAGGAGGGTTTGTTCCTCCAAATACGAATGGTGCAATGATGACACAAATGAATGCATCATCCATGCCAACGAATGTATCACACATGCATGGGTACACAGACGGTAGTCAAGTTGGTGGAACACCGTCAAGACCCCCATGGTTGCCCAGAAACCCACAATTTGGAATGCCAACAACGACGATGGCAAGCCTGTATAATTGGCCTTCGATAGAAAGTTCTCCCTCCTCTTCTGCGATGGGAAATAGGGGAAATTCTCTGAACTTGACAAATAATTCTATGAATGTACTTAGGCAACAAATGGACGAAAGTAACCATGACATGGTGAACGCGTTGACCCAACAGATTGGCACAATTTTCAATCCTGTGTTACAAACAGCCAATGACAATTATTTATTGTTAGCCAATCAAATGGGAAGGATGGCAGACTTTTTTGGTGCCCCTGATGCTCCAAATAACCAAAGAGTTCCTCGTGCAAACCCGGAGACTCAAACAGAAGTCCAAGCCCAACCCGTGCGCATTGAGAGAGAACAGCCAGAACCAGAAGTAATTCTGGTTAATAGAAACCAAGATGCTGATAATGTTCTTAGGAATGTTCGACAAGAAAATGTTGCAGGGCAAAATAACTTGGCCAATTTGGTGGAAAATATCTTGGCCCAGAATGGTTTGAATATAGGATTGCATAGGCCAAATTTTGTGTCAGCCTTGTCTGAATATGTATTGCAGGCAGAATTGCCAAGGGGATGGAAAATTCCCAAATTCACAAAATTTGCTGGTGATACTAATGAGTCTACTGTCGAACACATTGCTAGATATTTGGCAGAGGCAGGGAATTTGGCAAATAATGAAGATTTAAAAATGAAGTTTTTTCCCAATTCCCTCACTAAAAATGCCTTTACGTGGTTTACCACACTTCCCCCTCATTCAATTCATACCTGGACTCAATTAGAAAGGCTATTTCATGAACAATTTTACATGGGACAATCTAGGATTAGTCTCAAAGAATTAGCCAGTATGAAGCGCAAAACCTCAGAAGCCATTGATGACTATCTAAACAGGTTTCGCCTCCTTAAGGCAAGGTGCTTTACTCAAGTGCCTGAACATGAATTGGTTGAGATGGCTGCTGGTGGCCTTGACTATTCCATTAGGAAAAAATTAGATACTCAACATTTAAGAGATATGGCTCAATTAGCAGATCGTGTTCGACAGGTCGAACGCCTCAGGGCTGAAAAAGCCAGAAATTCTAAGTTCCACAAAAAAGAAAAAGTGGCATACATAGAAACTTATGAAAGTGAAAATGAGTTCGACGATGATCAGGAGTACATGGAAAACAATGAGGTTAATATTGCTGAATTGAAACCAGGACCTCCCTATACTTGTAAAATGTTAAAACCATCAAATGGGAAAAATCCCGTCGAACCAAAAAATGATAGATTTGTTTCTAAGACATATACTTTCGACATTACTAAATGTGATGAAATTTTCGACTTATTGGTCGCTGACGGCCAAATAATTGTACCAAAGGGTTTGAAAATTCCACCTTTGGAACAACGTAATAAAAGAGGTTTTTGTAAATACCATAATTTCTTGGGACATAAAACCTCACAATGTGTTCTTTTCAGGGATCTGGTCCAGAAAGCCTTGCAGGAAGGGAGACTCAAATTTGGCGAAAAGCCAAAATCCAAACAGCAGGTGGACGAGAATCCATTGCAGATTGCTGATGCTGCTTACACAGAGCCTTTTGAGTGCCTGATGATAGAAGCATTGAACCTCACTGAAGGGGGGCAATTAGTTTCCATTCCTGAAGAGGAATATGAAAACAAAGTGGAGGAAGTATATCCACAAGCTGGAGAAACTCTACTAGATTTCCTTCAACGCTGCAAGGAAAATGATGGCGAAGCTACACTGTGTCCTCATTGTAGTGCCATGTTCGACAAGAAAGCTGCTGCAGGCCTTAACAAGTTTTTGCCTCACAGTCAGAACAGAAACAATTGGCCAAGTCAGAGGCCAACTTATTCCAATGTTCTGAATAGCCAACAAGCACCTGTACATCAGAGGTTGGGACCACAAAAATCATTTGTCCCCTCAAACAGGACACCTGTCAACCAATGGGTCCATGGAAAGAATATGGGCTATGGTCGGAGGAATATGGAGAAAGGGAACTCCAGTAACAACAATCCCAAAAAAGATCCTGAATCAAGGAAGTATGATTACAGGAATAATTACAAAGGGAAAAATCCCATGACAAGATCCCAATGGCGTAGATATCAACGCCAGAAAAAAGTGGCTGCTCAAAAATCACAAGTTACTACTAATGATAATGAGGAAAAGCCTATGCAGTTGGCTAAGAAGCCAATGAAAGAAAGGTTAGGAGAACCAAAAGCTGAGTCTTCAACTACTAACAACGTCGAAGACGAGCACATGGAGGCAGATGACTTTTTAGATTCTGAACCCGATCTCGACATAATAGTAAATGTTGTGTCCATTCTGCCAAGGGAGTTCGACGTCTGTTCTGAAATAACAGATGAAGAAGAAGAATCTGGAATGCAAATGGCCCTTCATAGGCCAGTCTGTTACTACGTTACAAGCAATGGCGCTTTGGAGGACCAAATGGCCACATTTGAAAGGCCAGATGAAGGCATGAAAAGTCACTTGAAGCCTCTCTTCATTCAGGCAAAGGTGAATAATGTCGGAATTAACAAAGTACTGATAGATGGTGGTGCCGCTGTTAACCTCATGCCAGAATTTCTGCTAAGAAAGATTGGCAAATCTTTGGTGGATCTTCATCCTCACAACATAGTTCTGTCAAACTATGAGGGCGAGACTGGTTTCTCTTTAGGAGCAATCCAGTTGGATGTTGTTGTCGGAAGCACTATAAGGCCAACCTTGTTCTTGGTTGTGGCCTCTAAGGCAAATTACAATCTACTTCTAGGTCGAGAGTGGATTCATGGAGTGGGGGCAGTTCCATCTACCCTGCATCAGCGCCTCATTATATGGCGAGAGGATGGAGTAGTCGAAAATGTTGAAGCAGATCAAAGCTACTTCAAGACTGAAGTCCATCATTTGACGAAGCACTCCTTCGACAAGAAATTGGCGACAATTGCACCATGCACTGAGAAAGATTTTGCATATCGCCTAGCAGGAAATGGTCACCATGCAATCAAACTGGATCCCACACATGGTTTCTTGTGGGAGAGAGAAGATGGAAACAGCGAGGATGGCGAGTATGAAGGCCACAACTACCCAACTGGGTGGGATGTCAAAGAGGATTACTATGTCTGAGTCCCAAACTTGGGCAAAGATTACGGCCTACATGGCTGAAAACAGAATCAAAATGGCTTTGGAAGCCAATGCAGTGTCAGAAAATATGGCTATTGCAGCCAATGACATGAGACTTGGCCAACACAAGCCAGAACTGCAAAAACTGGATTGTATCTATGATGACGAACCCTTAGGGTTTGAGAAAGATCCAATCAATCAATGTCACAAGATGCAAGCACAGGATCCTTTGCAAGAAATTGACCTTGGAGATGGTCTGATAAAAAGACCAACGTACATTAGTGCAAACATTCCTCCAGATCTGAAGGCAAAAGTGGTGCAGCTTCTGTTGGAATTCAAAGATTGTTTTGCTTGGGATTACAATGAAATGCCAGGTTTGAGCAGAAAGTTGGTGGAACATGAACTCCCAGTTCGACCAGATAAAAGACCAGTGAAACAATTACCTAGAAGGTTCGCACCAGAAATAATGTCAAAGATCAAAGAAGAAATTGAAAGGCTGCTGAGGAGCAAATTCATCAGAACTGCAAGGTATGTCGAATGGTTAGCAAATATAGTGCCAGTAATTAAGAAAAATGGTTCTCTTAGAGTATGCATAGACTTTAGAGACTTAAATAATGCTACACCAAAAGATGAATATCCTATGCCTGTGGCAGAAATGTTAATTGATTCTGCAGCCGGATTTGAATATTTAAGTATGTTGGATGGTTATTCTGGATATAACCAAATTTTCATTGCTGAAAATGATGTACCCAAAACTGCCTTTAGATGCCCAGGGGCATTAGGCACATATGAATGGGTAGTTATGCCATTTGGTCTAAAAAATGCTGGGGCTACTTATCAAAGAGCAATGAATTTAATTTTTCATGAATACATAGATGCTTTCATGCAAGTGTATATTGACGACATAGTTGTCAAATCCTCATCAAATGAAGATCATTTAGATCATTTGAGAAAATCTTTTGAAAAGATGAGGAAATATGGATTAAAAATGAATCCATTAAAATGTGCTTTTTGTGTTAATGCAGGAGATTTCCTTGGGTTTGTTGTGCACAAAAAGGGCATTGAAATAAATCAAAACAAAACGAAGGCTATTATGGAGACCAAATCTCCAACTACAAAAAAGCAACTTCAGTCCTTACTTGGGAAAATCAATTTCTTGAGAAGATTTATTTCAAACTTAAGTGGTAAAGCTCAACCATTCTCACCACTGCTTCGACTCAAGAAAGAAAGCGTTTTCACTTGGGGGCAAGAACAACAACAAGCTTTTGACGAAATCAAGAGTTATTTGTCAAAGCCACCAATGTTAATGCCTCCAATAAGGAACAAATTCATGAAGTTGTATATTTCAGCATCAGATTCGACGTTGGGCAGCATGCTTGCCCAAGAAGATGAAAACGGCGAAGAAAGAGCCATCTATTACTTAAGTAAGGTTTTAAATGATGCTGAAACTAGATATAGTAGTATTGAAAAATTATGCTTATGTTTGTATTTTTCTGGTATGAAACTCAAGCATTATATAAAGCCCGTTGATGTTTTTGTTTATTCTCATTGTGATATCATCAAACATATGTTATCCAAACCTATTCTGCATAGTCGAATTGGAAAATGGGCCTTAGCCTTAACAGAATATTCACTAACTTATAAGCCTTTAAAGGCAGTTAAAGGCCAAATTGTGGCTGATTTCATAGCAGATCATTCTGCACTAGAAACTCCACAAAACTATGTAGATTCAGAACCTTGGAAATTATATTTTGATGGTTCTAAACATAAACATGGAGTTGGAATTGGGATTTTAATCATTTCTCCCTCCAGAATTCCCACCAAGTTCAAATATAAAATTAATGGGTTCTGCTCAAATAACGAAGCAGAATATGAGGCTTTGATAACAGGCTTAGAAATTTTACTGGACTTGGGGGCAAGAAATATTTTGATCAGAGGCGATTCAGAATTGGTGTTGAAACAATTGACAAAGGAATATAAGTGCATAAAAGAGCACTTGATGAAATATTTTGTCATAGCAATTTCTTTGTTAAAACGTTTCGACCAAGTTATTTTTGAACATGTACCTCGTATAGAAAATCAAGAGGCCAATGATTTGGCTCAAATAGCTTCTGGTTATAAAATTTCTAGTGAAAAACTAGAAGAGTTGATTGAAATTAAAGATAAACTCATTATTGATCAACCTACTCCTATGGAATTGTCAATGCCAAAACTTGTGGGGGCAGATGTACCACAAGACAATGGTCAAGATACCACGTGCAGAATTGGAAAAGGTGACAATCTTCAAAACTGCCATTTCTCCCTTTCGTATTCGACATGCAGTCGAAACTGGCATTTTTGAGGGGGCAATTTGTTAGCCTGTATTTTCGACAGGCATTAATGAATTGGAATGAGATGATGAAATCTCATTTAATGTATATTATTGCCTTTTAATATTCTCTTGGAAACTGATTCTGGCAATAAATCAAGAGAAAATCAAGGCATTTGACATCAAAGACTTTTAATGTGCAAAGTTGCTTGTCAAAGCCTAGAGTTCTGTCGAATTCGACAGAACGTGTGTTGTCTGAATAAGCTTGTCGAGTTCGACAAGATATTATTTGTGTAAAAGCATATTTTCGACACTAACTGGTAATGGTCGAAAACTATATATATGTATATATATGTACGTGTGTATGTTTGTTTGCCTAACGTACTGTGCAGAAAGAAGCGTACTCTGGACTTAGCAAAATATTCAAAAGTGAGTAACGTTCGAAGGGTTCGCCAGGTGTCCAAGGAATTCAAATTCAGAAGACACGTGGAGCATAGTTAGGCAAATTGTAGTTTTATAGCAGTTATGTTAGTTTGTCTATAAATATTAGTTTCTCATATGAGAAACGGGTTCACAATTCACATGCAAATTCCTAGAATATTCAGAGTACCCATGTCAACGAGCGAAATGAATGCCAAAAGGAACATGTACGAATCTGTGTAACCAATCTTTGTAAACATTTTTACATTGTCAAATGCAATTTACTTTTCAAGTACTGATTACTTGCTTTCCTTTAAAATTTGTCATTTAAGCTTTCTGCAAATTTAAAGCTTTTCTGCAACTTTAAACATTCTGCAATTTATTTCATTGCATGTTTTACTTTTCAAAGTCTTTTCTTTAAACTTTATTTGCAATTCATTTACAAGTTTTCTGCAAATTTAAACTTTGAAGCATTTTACTTTAAACCAAATCATTTGACTTCGTCAAATGCTGTTTACTTTTTATCAACTTATCCGATTTAACCCAAAGATATGAATATGTTTTCATCATCTTCCGCACAATCCATATGTCCCAGGATTCACTAGTTGATCCTTCTTGTAATAATTAGACTAGCGGTTGTTTACTAAAAATCGGGGTAAACAGTATGGTTGGATCTCAAGTCAACAATTGTGAAAAATCGATTATGAACTGGCACTGATTTCACATAAAAAAAATTGGTGCTGATCTCTAAAAATTCATCTCTTCATAACTGAAACACATCGAACTATTACTAAAATACTTTTTTTTTTCCAGTTTCGAACACCTCTTCTCCAGTGCCGTTCCTGACATTTTATGGACTTTAGGCAAAAAAAAAAAAAAAACTTCTTTAATTTAATATAATAGCATTAATACATACTTCTTGGGTATCTAGCATTTTGAAAACAATTTTTTCAAGAGTCTCTTGTTGTGATTTTATTAGCTCTTCCTTTTATTTTTTTTCTTTTTTTTATTACCACATAAATGTTTCTTATGCAACATCTTCTAAACTTCAGATAGGAAAAAAAAACTCAAGTGGAAAATAATAGCACATGGAAGTAAAATGCTAACTTCGAAATTGAAAAATCGCAAGATCCAGCAAATGGTTGAAATTGGATGCAAAATGTTGAAATTGGATGCAAAAAATAACATGTTAAACACAAAAAAATAAAACAACGCCAAAATCTAAACAAGAAAAATCTATAACATTCTTACATACCTTACAAGAATGGAAGAATTAGAAAGAAAAAAACAAAACAAACTCAATAGGAATTAGGAACAAAGACAAGTGGTGCAGTTTTTATTGTTCTGCAGGGTTTTATTTTAATTCTACCATTATGCCTAATTATTTACTAGGTATAAAAAAAATTGGACCTCAATCACATTTTAAATATCACTTATTTCGTAGGCTTAATCATATTTTCTTTCCTTAAATATAATTGATTTTTTATTTATAATACAACGTTTTCTTTCTTTAAATATAATTGATTTTTTATTTTCAATATAATAGTAGGTAAGTATAACAAAATATTTTGAACTCCTAAAAAAATGGGCCTTAGGCCATGACATCCATTGCTTACCCTCATGGTTGGGCCTGCTCTTCTCTCTCTTAACCAATTAAAAGGTTGCGGTTTTTTATCGGTTTGACGATTTTTGTTCTAAACCCGACCGATGCTCAGCCCGTGCAATGTATTTAACTGAAATTTCAAATTCTTCTAAACTTCCCGGATCTTAAAATATATAACCAAAACATGTTTCATATATATTGTGGTCTTAAATATACTATATTTTACTCTTATGAAACACAAGTTCTCATAGAGAATTGTTTGAAAATTATTAAAAAAAATCAATTAATATAAGTTTTAGTTTTTAATGATTTTCTTACTCAAACAAGTTCTCATAATAATGAATTGCTTGAAAATTATTATAAAAAAAAATCAATTAATATAAGTTTTAGTTTTTAATGATTTTTTTTTTACTTTTAAGAAACAAGTTCTCATAAAGAATTGTTTGAAAATTATAAAATAAAAATTATTAGATTATTTAAGAAAATATATAATTTGTTTTTTTACTAAAATTCTTAATAATCATTATGATATACAATTATGTTTTCCATCAAATCTACTGTTAGAAGTAATTTATATTTTGAGGGTATTTTAGTATTTGTGTTCTGTTGTCCTTATGACCTAGTTTTGTATATAAATAGATTAGTAGTTGTTGTCATTAAAGTAGTCAGATTTTATTCTTTACTTTTGTAGCCGTCATTGCAGAGCATTTAATAATATTCTCTTTTCTATTCATTTATCACCTTTGTGCACCATGTAACACCCCGTTTTTCGAAAACCAAAAAGGGCATTATTTTTTTTTTTTTTTTCTTTTTCAACTAACACTCAGAGTGCGCATAGAATATTTTCCAATGAACCGGCATTCAAATATACAAAAGACTCATTACCAAAAGGTGCTTCGACAAGCAAAGTGTATTTCCTGAATAATTACAATCCAAGTCTAAGTATACAAATACTTACAACAAACAAAGTTAGAAACCCTTTGCTAACCCAAAAGCACGGTGCACAAAACACACCGGCGCATAGTCTAACTAGAAACTACCACACCAGCTCCAACACGACCTCACTAAGGCCTAGAGCTACCAACGCCGTCCTCTCGACCTACATCGTCATCTGGGGTGGGATGAGCCCGCAAATGAAAGAAAGGGTCACCACAAAACAACAGTAGATATATACATATAACTGGTTCGAAAGATTGTACACGTAACAAAATTTCCATAAAACACAAGGGAAAGCTCTTAAAACATTCAACAATTCCCACCAACGGGCTTGTATATATAATGCACAACAAGCCTAATGCAGACTCCTACAATGGGTGTGGTACTACCAGAGCTACCACATGCAAATGAATTCCGGAATTACTCATCATAATCAATAAAACCGCAAAGGGTTAAGGTGGATCCACTCACGCAATCACACCCCGTGGTCCACTCACGCAACCACTTATTGTACTCAAAAAGATCCCGTAGGATTTTGGGTGGGTCCACTCACGCAACCAACACCCCGTAGTCCACTCACGCAACTACGCAACATGAATGCATGAGCATACTAATCCCTACGTATGCTAATGCCACACATACATACCTCTCAAGCATATGTAACTAAAACATAGCAATTCATACATATATTTTCCAAATCATATGTAAATTGCACAAGTAATGTAAACACGTTCTCATCAACGAGCATACATAACACAAACATGTCAACACACAAACAATTGCATACACAGCAAAACAAAGCATGTTTTCCAAACCGTTTGAAAAGACGGAAATAAAGTGGAGCCCTTACCTCGGCAAGCTTCCGTCAACAACACACGCTCAAACAACACAACGTGCTTCCTAAAACAAGCAACGTAACAATCAATACATTGTTCTCTAACCAATCGTATTGAAACTACACCAAAACCCCAAAAACCTAATGGTTCCTAAGGAAAAACCACTCTTTCGGACATCGAACCAAAATCTATCGTATTGATCAACCCCCATGAGTTATTTGTACTATTTTTAGGACCCAAAACAATTGCCAAAAGTCTTAAATAATTTGAAATGCAAAATGGCCGTTTTCTTGCGTTACAAGCTACGTACTTTCCGAGTACCCGAAAAACTCGTTTCCAATCCCAACCACTTTCATAAATTAATAAAAAGGGATTAGAAGGCTAAAAACCAAGTTTAGAAATCAAAATCCAAAATCTCAACTCCCAGAGCTCGCCCTGGCGAGTTGGTGGCGAGTGAAGTCAGAGAGTTCTGGTCTTACTCGCCCTGGAGCTCGCCCTGGCGAGTTGTCAAGACCTGTGACACTCGCCCTGGCGAGTAACCACTCGCCTGGCGAGTTTCAACTGTCATGACAGCAAAAGACAGCAACTCACCCCACCTTTTTCCACCCAAGCCTAGTTTGATTCTATTAGTTCCCAACATCTTTTCAAGGTATAAAAACAAACCATTTTCATAAGCAAGCAATTCATTTTCCGAAAGCTTGTTGGTTGCTTCGAGTGCAAGTTATTTGATTTTCATTTCCAAAATCAAAACTAAATCCAAGCACAAGTTTTATTACGGGCCTTAACCGTCCGGTAATCATTTTCAAACATGTTTTCAAGGTAAAAAGCGACACCACATGTCACATTAGTTTTAAACCATTTTGACCCCAAAACACTACCCAAAACACTTAGGAAAATATTTTCATAAACCTCAAAATATTTTTCATCGGATTTTCCAAAACAAAACCATACAACGCATTTCCCTTTCGCCCAAAGGTTCAAAGACAACTTTTCTTTTCAAAACCTTACAACATAGCCTCATGTTATCGATCAATACATAATCAAACTAAAACCCTAACTTTTCTCATGAGATTCTTCACCAATTCATGGAAAACAAAAACAACAAAGCCTAGCATGCTTACTAAACTCTCATGAACAACTTTCATGAAACAAGAACTAGTAAGAACAACCTTTCTCACCAAACCCTCTTAAGAACATAAACCCAAAAACCTCACAACTCTAAAAATCTACCAACCTAGGAGATGAGAAGAGAGGGTTACCTTAAGAAAGTGATTCTCAACAACTTTCCTCAAAGCTTCCAAGCTTGAAATGGACACAAATGGTGAGGAATGGAAAATTTGTGAAGGTTGGGAGTAGTAATGGAGTTCCACGTGAAAGAGAGAAAGAATGAGATGTTTGGTGATGTTTTTCTAAGTCCACAAATGAGCAAACCTCCTTACTAAGCTAAAGCTCTTGCTAGCTCATGGCCATTGGATCAAAACACAATGCCAAGACCAAACCATAGCCATTGGATCAAACCAAAACCAATCCACTTGAGGCAACACTCAAAGCCTCATACAAACACTCACACGTTCAGTTCTCGCGCGACGCGACGAACGTAAAACACAAAAACATAAAACCTACGGAAAGAACGCCTAACGTTTTTCCATTCCAAAACTTATCGCCGAATCTTTTTCCGCGACTGTAATTTTCTTCCATACCTTAGAAAATTAATCTCAGAATATAACCTAACTCGCGCAGATATATAAAACTCCCATCCGAAACCTCACTTAAAACAGACGCAATAAGATTTTACAACGACGGGTAAAATCCTACTCGTTTTTCCAAAAACAAGAATAATCCAAAACTTATTATTCTGAAACCACAAATAACTTCTTATTCAAGCAACAGGATCACAGAACCAAAGTCTGTACAATTACAGTGCACGAGCACTAAACAGGCTCAATTACAGCAAAAGCTAATAATTACACGATGTTTCGTCACACGAACACATCGAACCCCTAATAATTCCTTAAACCAACTATACAATGAAATCTTGGGTCTTACAATACTACCCCCCTAAAAGAAGTTTCGTCCTCGAAACTTAGACATCGTCGACAAACAAACCGGGGTATAATTCCTTCATCTTACCCTCGAGCTCCCAGGTTGTATCTCCTGTAGCTTCGTTCCATATTACCTTCACCAAAGGTATCTCTTTCGTCCTCAGACGTTTCATCTTCCTATCCGCAATCTTGATCGGCGGAACTTCAAATGACAAGTTATCCCTCAACTGGATATCATCTGGCGTGATCACATGTGATGGATCCGGTGTATACTTCCGCAATTGCGACACATGGAACACGTCATGAATCAAAGATAGTACCGGTGGCAACGCGATCCGGTATGCTACCTTCCCAATCCGTTCCAAAATCTGATACGGCCCTATAAACTTTGGAGTCAACTTTTTCGCTTTCAAAGCCCTTCCAACACCCGTTGTTGGAGTAACACGGAGAAATACATGGTCTCCCTCCTCAAACTCTAAAGGCCTCCGACGCCTATCCGCATAACTCTTTTGACGATCTTGAGCAACTTTCATCATTGCCCTTATCTTTCGGACCTTGTCCGTCGTCTGTTGTACCATTTCCGGTCCTACTATCATACTTTCCCCATCTTGGTACCAACACAAAGGAGTCTGACATCTCCTCCCATACAAAGCCTCATATGGTGCCATTCCGATAGTCGAATGGTAACTATTGTTGTACGTGAACTCTATCAACGGCAACACGTCGTCCCAACTCCCACGATCATCCAGCACACATGCTCTCAACAAATCTTCTAAAGATTGATTTGTTCTCTCGGTTTGCCCATCGGTCTGGGGATGATAGGCAGAACTCAATCTCAATTTCGTCCCCAACGCCTCATGCAAAGTCTTCCAAAAATGTGAAGTGAACTTCGGATCTCTATCCGACACTATACTTGACGGAATCCCATGTAACCTCACAATCTCAGCAATATACACATCGGTCAACTTTGCCGCCGTATCCGTAATCCTTACCGGTAGAAAATGAGCGGACTTCGTCAAACGATCTACTATCACCCAAATGGAATCATGCTTCCTCCTGGTCTTGGGTAAACCAGTGATGAAATCCATAGAAATGCTATCCCACTTCCACTCGGGGATATCTAACGACTGCAGCATCCCTGCTGGTCTCTGATGCTCAACCTTCGCCTTCTGACAAGTCAGACACGACGCCACATACTCAGCCACATCCTTTTTCATACCCGGCCACCAGAAATCTTGCCTCAGGTCCTGATACATTTTTGTTGCCCCGGGATGCATACTAAGCTTACTCTTGTGTGCCTCCCCTAGAATGATGTTTTTCAAGTTCATAGCATCGGGTACACACACCCTACCTTGACACCTCAAGATATTGTCCGATCCCACCTTGAAATCTCGGTTGGTTCTTCGAACAATCAACGCTCTTTTCTCCAGGAGAAACTTGTCATCTTGACAATTAGCAATATCCTCCAACAAACCGCTTGAGATGGTAATCATACCCAGTCTCATATTCCCTAAAGCAAACTCTACCTCTAGGTGCAAATCTCGAAACTCTCTCAACAACTCTTGTTGACTAGCCATTTGTGCCGAACAAACCGACACACTCTTCCTACTCAAAGCATCGGCTACCACATTAGCCTTTCCCGGATGGTATTCCAACGTAAAGTCGAAGTCTTTCAAAGTTTCCATCCACCTCCGTTGCCTCATGTTAAGCTCTTTCTGATCAAACAGATACTTAAGACTTTTATGGTCACTAAACACGACAAAAGTGCAACCATAAAGATGATGTCTCCAAATCTTCAATGCAAAAACCACGGCCGCAAGCTCCAAATCGTGCGTCGGATAATTCTTCTCATGCACCTTCAACTGCCGTGATGCATAAGCCACTGCTCTCTTGTGCTGCATCAACACACAACCTAAACCCTGATGAGACGCATCACAATAAACCTCATAAGGTTCATCTGACTGAGGTAACACCAACACCGGTGAAGTCGTCAACCGCTCCTTCAACAATTGAAAGCTAAGTTCACACTGCTCAGTCCACGCAAACGGTTGATCCTTTCGCGTAAGTTGCGTCATTGGTGCCACAATCTTAGCGAATCCTTCTATGAACCTCCGGTAATAACCGGCCAAACCAACAAAACTCCTCACGTCCGTCACTGTTTGAGGCTGCTTCCATGAAAGTACCGTATCAATCTTGGCTGGATCCACGGCTATTCCCTCTTTTGATATAACATGGCCAAGGAAATTCACCTCTTCCAACCAAAAGTCACACTTTGACGGGTTTGCATACAACCTTTTCTCCCGCAAAACTTGCAAAACCAAGCGAAGATGCTCTAGATGTTCCTCTTCATTCTTCGAATACACCAAAATGTCATCAATGAACACCACCACAAACTTGTCCAAAAATGAGTTGAATATCCGATTCATGTACGCCATAAAGATAGCAGGTGCATTCGTCACTCCAAACGGCATCACCAAGTACTCATAATGTCCATAACGCGTCCTAAACGCCGTTTTCTGAATATCCTCATCTCGTACTCTTATCTGGTGGTAACCAGATTTCAAGTCAATCTTTGAAAACACTGAGGCTCCCCTCAACTGATCCATCAGATCATCAATCCGTGGCAATGGATATCGGTTCTTGATAGTCACCTTATTAAGCTTCCGATAATCCACGCATAGACGAGATTTCCCATCCTTCTTCTTAACCAATAAGACCGGTGCTCCCCAAGGCGACACACTAGGCCTTATGAAACCTTTCTCTAACAAGTCCTCAATCTGACTCTTCAACTCTACCAGCTCAACTGGAGCCATCCGATAAGCTGATTCCGAAATCGGACCCGTACCCGGTTGCAAATCAATAAAGAATTCCACCTCTCTACACGGCGGAAAAGCTGGAATCTCCGACGGAAACACGTCCTGGAAATCCTGAACCACTCGAATTTCCTCAATTCGGATCTCCGACATCACTCCTAAGCTAGCAAGTGAAACTATCTCCGGCTCTCCATTACGCATAACCACAGAAAGTCGATTTGCGGACAAGTACCTTCGCACACCTGGCTCGGGAAAGAAAACCAATTTCCGAGCACAGTCTAGAATCACATAATGATAAGACAACCAATCCATCCCGAGGATGATCTCGAGAGATGTAAGCGGTAAACACACCAAATTGACCAGAAAATCCCTATTCTGAATTACTACCAAACAATGCAAGCATGCAGTATTTACTACCAAATCCTTAGCAGGAGTCAAAACATTCAAATCAAACGGAAGCACAGATACATTCAAACTCAAACGATTTGCACATGCCAAGGATATGAATGAGTGGGTTGCCCCCGTGTCAATCAAAGCAGTTAAAGAATTACCTGCAATGTGACAGCTCTCGTGAATGGCATTGCTAGCCTGCCCACTCACTTCTGTGCCCATACAGTAAGCACGTGCCTTTGCCGCAGGTCTGGTACCTTGTGAGCCTTGTGCCACATTAGCCGACGGCCCGGCCTTCGGGGCTTTGCAATCCCTAGCAAAGTGTCCCGGCTTCTTGCAATTAAAACAAACATGCCCCTGATTCCGGCATTCATTAGCATAGTGGCCCACTTCACCACACTTAAAACAGCCCTGCTTCCCGGTATTCTGACTGTTCTGATTCACCGATCGACCCTGTCCCTTGTTATACTGTGGACGGTCATATGGCTTACTGCCTTGTTTTCCACGGTTCTGACTTTGATTCGGACCACTAGAACGACTTGGTCCCCCAGCACTAAAACCACCCTGTCGGTTCACCCTTTTGTTCCTCATATCTTCCACCTCTTGGCACTTTTCAACCAAGACTTGAAATTGCCGAATACCCAATGGCACAACCGCATCCTGCAGTTCGTACCTCAGCCCATCTTGGAATCTACGACACATATAGACCTCATCTACCCCATCCCTAAAGAAGCGGAAGAAACGGGATAATGATTCAAACTTCTTGGAATATGCCTCCACATTCATACTCCCCTGACGTAGTCTCAGAAACTCCTCACCATACCTTTCCCTTGCAGTCTCAGGGAAATACTTAGCCAGGAACCTCCTCTTGAAGTTCTCCCAGTTAATCTCCTCATATGCATTTTCCATAATCAGACGGGTGTTCCTCCACCAAAATTCGGAACCCCCAAGCAGCTGATAGGTAGCTAGAACTACCTTCTCCCCCTCCGGACAATGAATTGCCCCGAATATCCTCTCCACAGATTGGAGCCACAAATCAGCAGTTTCCGGACCTCCCTCCCCATTAAACTTAGGAGGAGTTTGGTGGTTGAAATTCGAAAGAAGTCTAGATCCAGCCGCAAGTATTTCTCTTTCGCGCTTTTCCAGATCCCTTTGCGCCTTAGCATGGCTCTGGGCAGTCACCGCCGCTGCCATTGTGTTCATGGCATAAGCCATTTGATAAATATCAGCATTATCCGTCACAGGTGCTGTAGGTGCCCTTCTTGGAGGCATTCTATCTCTGCACAATACCAATTCTGATTAGATTCCTTATCCAGACATTTCTGAGTCTCAACAGAAAATCTCATACAACGGCTACGAACACAAAACCCGACACAGAACAACCACTAGAACTAACTCAACCCTAGCTACGTTCTAACCGACTCTGAACTAACGACTCAAGTATACACTTTCCCTTTGAAGATTTAAAGCCGAGCTCTGATACCAAATTGTAACACCCCGTTTTTCGAAAACC
Source organism: Trifolium repens (assembly GCA_030408175.1). Lineage (NCBI taxonomy): Eukaryota > Viridiplantae > Streptophyta > Magnoliopsida > Fabales > Fabaceae > Trifolium > Trifolium repens. Next base: position 55,560,068 of record CP125836.1, on the reverse strand, counting down.
AAAAAGGGCATTATTTTTTTTTTTTTTTTCTTTTTCAACTAACACTCAGAGTGCGCATAGAATATTTTCCAATGAACCGGCATTCAAATATACAAAAGACTCATTACCAAAAGGTGCTTCGACAAGCAAAGTGTATTTCCTGAATAATTACAATCCAAGTCTAAGTATACAAATACTTACAACAAACAAAGTTAGAAACCCTTTGCTAACCCAAAAGCACGGTGCACAAAACACACCGGCGCATAGTCTAACTAGAAACTACCACACCAGCTCCAACACGACCTCACTAAGGCCTAGAGCTACCAACGCCGTCCTCTCGACCTACATCGTCATCTGGGGTGGGATGAGCCCGCAAATGAAAGAAAGGGTCACCACAAAACAACAGTAGATATATACATATAACTGGTTCGAAAGATTGTACACGTAACAAAATTTCCATAAAACACAAGGGAAAGCTCTTAAAACATTCAACAATTCCCACCAACGGGCTTGTATATATAATGCACAACAAGCCTAATGCAGACTCCTACAATGGGTGTGGTACTACCAGAGCTACCACATGCAAATGAATTCCGGAATTACTCATCATAATCAATAAAACCGCAAAGGGTTAAGGTGGATCCACTCACGCAATCACACCCCGTGGTCCACTCACGCAACCACTTATTGTACTCAAAAAGATCCCGTAGGATTTTGGGTGGGTCCACTCACGCAACCAACACCCCGTAGTCCACTCACGCAACTACGCAACATGAATGCATGAGCATACTAATCCCTACGTATGCTAATGCCACACATACATACCTCTCAAGCATATGTAACTAAAACATAGCAATTCATACATATATTTTCCAAATCATATGTAAATTGCACAAGTAATGTAAACACGTTCTCATCAACGAGCATACATAACACAAACATGTCAACACACAAACAATTGCATACACAGCAAAACAAAGCATGTTTTCCAAACCGTTTGAAAAGACGGAAATAAAGTGGAGCCCTTACCTCGGCAAGCTTCCGTCAACAACACACGCTCAAACAACACAACGTGCTTCCTAAAACAAGCAACGTAACAATCAATACATTGTTCTCTAACCAATCGTATTGAAACTACACCAAAACCCCAAAAACCTAATGGTTCCTAAGGAAAAACCACTCTTTCGGACATCGAACCAAAATCTATCGTATTGATCAACCCCCATGAGTTATTTGTACTATTTTTAGGACCCAAAACAATTGCCAAAAGTCTTAAATAATTTGAAATGCAAAATGGCCGTTTTCTTGCGTTACAAGCTACGTACTTTCCGAGTACCCGAAAAACTCGTTTCCAATCCCAACCACTTTCATAAATTAATAAAAAGGGATTAGAAGGCTAAAAACCAAGTTTAGAAATCAAAATCCAAAATCTCAACTCCCAGAGCTCGCCCTGGCGAGTTGGTGGCGAGTGAAGTCAGAGAGTTCTGGTCTTACTCGCCCTGGAGCTCGCCCTGGCGAGTTGTCAAGACCTGTGACACTCGCCCTGGCGAGTAACCACTCGCCTGGCGAGTTTCAACTGTCATGACAGCAAAAGACAGCAACTCACCCCACCTTTTTCCACCCAAGCCTAGTTTGATTCTATTAGTTCCCAACATCTTTTCAAGGTATAAAAACAAACCATTTTCATAAGCAAGCAATTCATTTTCCGAAAGCTTGTTGGTTGCTTCGAGTGCAAGTTATTTGATTTTCATTTCCAAAATCAAAACTAAATCCAAGCACAAGTTTTATTACGGGCCTTAACCGTCCGGTAATCATTTTCAAACATGTTTTCAAGGTAAAAAGCGACACCACATGTCACATTAGTTTTAAACCATTTTGACCCCAAAACACTACCCAAAACACTTAGGAAAATATTTTCATAAACCTCAAAATATTTTTCATCGGATTTTCCAAAACAAAACCATACAACGCATTTCCCTTTCGCCCAAAGGTTCAAAGACAACTTTTCTTTTCAAAACCTTACAACATAGCCTCATGTTATCGATCAATACATAATCAAACTAAAACCCTAACTTTTCTCATGAGATTCTTCACCAATTCATGGAAAACAAAAACAACAAAGCCTAGCATGCTTACTAAACTCTCATGAACAACTTTCATGAAACAAGAACTAGTAAGAACAACCTTTCTCACCAAACCCTCTTAAGAACATAAACCCAAAAACCTCACAACTCTAAAAATCTACCAACCTAGGAGATGAGAAGAGAGGGTTACCTTAAGAAAGTGATTCTCAACAACTTTCCTCAAAGCTTCCAAGCTTGAAATGGACACAAATGGTGAGGAATGGAAAATTTGTGAAGGTTGGGAGTAGTAATGGAGTTCCACGTGAAAGAGAGAAAGAATGAGATGTTTGGTGATGTTTTTCTAAGTCCACAAATGAGCAAACCTCCTTACTAAGCTAAAGCTCTTGCTAGCTCATGGCCATTGGATCAAAACACAATGCCAAGACCAAACCATAGCCATTGGATCAAACCAAAACCAATCCACTTGAGGCAACACTCAAAGCCTCATACAAACACTCACACGTTCAGTTCTCGCGCGACGCGACGAACGTAAAACACAAAAACATAAAACCTACGGAAAGAACGCCTAACGTTTTTCCATTCCAAAACTTATCGCCGAATCTTTTTCCGCGACTGTAATTTTCTTCCATACCTTAGAAAATTAATCTCAGAATATAACCTAACTCGCGCAGATATATAAAACTCCCATCCGAAACCTCACTTAAAACAGACGCAATAAGATTTTACAACGACGGGTAAAATCCTACTCGTTTTTCCAAAAACAAGAATAATCCAAAACTTATTATTCTGAAACCACAAATAACTTCTTATTCAAGCAACAGGATCACAGAACCAAAGTCTGTACAATTACAGTGCACGAGCACTAAACAGGCTCAATTACAGCAAAAGCTAATAATTACACGATGTTTCGTCACACGAACACATCGAACCCCTAATAATTCCTTAAACCAACTATACAATGAAATCTTGGGTCTTACACACCAACATCTACCTATTGATATTTATAGGCCTAATTTCACTTGTTAGCTCTATCTAATGTGGATTGTTTAGGTCTAGAGCTGTAAAAATGGGCCGGGCTATCGGGCCGGCCCAGTAGCCCTATAGTTTTATACGGGCCGGGCCGGGCTGGGCTTCCCAAAAAATGTTATTGGGCCTTATTGGGCTGGGCTGTCGGGCCTATGGGCCATCATGGGCTGGGCCAGCGGGCTTTTGGGCCGGCCCAATAAAGAATTAAAAAAAAATTCTAAAAAAAAAATTTACCTAAAAATAAGGAATTTTAGTTAGTATAAAATCTTTAGATAAAGTAAGTAACAAAAGATGAGATTTGTTTTTTTTTTAAGGAAAAAGATGAGATTTTGTTAGTTAGGAGATAATTATTAAACCAAATTTGTTATGATTATCTTTATTTAAAAAAAAATAACAACTTAATCATTCATTATAAATAGAGAAGTATAAGAAGGAAATTATAAGTTTTATCTTATCTAAAGCACAAAGATATAGATTATAGTGCTACTATTCTCAACAAGGTATATGTCTTCTACTACTTTTCATCTAACTAGTTTCTTGCTCAATAATGGTATTTGTATGTCTATATGTCAATTTATATGTCTCGAATATTTTATAACTGTATGTTTTATTTTTAACTTTGTTTTAGTAGGTTTCTTAGAAGACATATTCAATATATACCGCAATATTGAAAATCTCGCAAGTATAATCAGCCAAATAATTGGCTTCAAACTTGGTTAACAAGGGAGAGAATCATTAGAGCTCTAGAGGTAAGGTAATGTATTAATACTTAGTGGTTCGGTTCATTCAGGGACGAACCCAAAAATTTTGAGAAGTGGGGGCAATATGTATATTATACTATAGTCTATAATATAAGTAAAAATTAGTCAATTTTTTAAAGAGGGGCACATGTTAGTGAACTCAATATAGAAAAATCATCTTAAGAGATGTGTATTTAATTTTTTAAAAGTCTTTTTTTTTTTTCAATGTCAAATTTCTACTTTTGTGTTCTTAACACGTGAAAACATTTTTTAAGGGTCATATGCTAACTAGTATCCTATTTGATACTTAAAAAACTTAAGAGACCTATCTGATGCTTAAAAAATTTAAAGGACCTATCTGATACTTATAAAATTTAAAGGATCTATTTGATACAAACGTAAAATTTAAGGATACCAAAAGAAGGAATTTTTGTATTAAAAAAAACATTATTTATATTTTCAAAAAGTAGATTACACATTCTAATCCTTTCATACTTTATTATAAGAGTTTTAAGTCTGTGTTGATTGCTTCGTTATGTGAACAGTATGAGCTACATAAAATTTGACCATCTTATCTTATATACATAATGTTATAATTATATGTCCAATGTAAATTGACCATGATTTATATATGTTTGATATAGTGATATTGTCATGTTCGGTTGAGTGTATTATAAGCCAACAAGATAGAAAGAAACAAACATGACACTTGATTTATATATGTTAGATATTGTCATCTTATATAGTTATATACCTCCTTAACATTTGATTGCCTCTTGTTTCTTTCTTGTGTATAACTTATAAGTACTTCTTGTGCTTATCTTTTATAATATAATTTAAATGCTCAATTTAATTTTAATGTGTTTGTACTTTGTAATGTAGTCATGGAAGATGTTGATCCAATTTTGCAAACTATTAATGAAGATGGTGATTTGGTAATGTCACAATCTCCTCCGGCTGCTAATACGAAAAATGTTATTGAGGGAGACACTGTTGAAAAAAATACTAATAACAAAAGGGTAAGGAGATCTAATGTTTGGAAACATTTTACAAAGATTGGTAAAGTTGATGGGGGGCAAAAATGTACATGTAATGGTTGTAGGGGTATGTTTTCATGTGGTGGAAGCACTTCTCACTTAAAGCGTCATATAAAGCTGTGTCATAAAATTCCAAACAGTGATGATGAGGAACTCATGTTGGATGATGAAGAAACATTATTGAAGAAGTGGCAATTTGATGATAAGGCTTACAGAGATTCACTTGCTAGAAGCATTATACGACATGATCTTCCATTTAGCTACGCCGAGTATGATGCAGTTTTGGCTACAAACAAGATATTGAATCCTGATTTTGTTCCCATTTGTAGAAACACTGCAAAAACCGATTGCATGCTTGTGTTTTCAAGTGAAAAGGAAAGGCTAAAGAGTGTGTTAGCATCCATTCCAGGTAGAGTTTGTCTAACTTCTGATGTATGGACAGCTGTAACAACACAAGGTTATATGACTGTCACTGCTCATTATGTTGATCAAGATTGGAAGTTAAATAGTAAATTGCTTTCATTTTGTCACTTGGATAATGCACATACAGGGGTCGAATTATCTGGAAAATTGTTTGGTGCTCTTAAGGATTGGGGAATAGATCGTAAAATATTTTCACTCACATTGGACAATGCCTCTTCAAATGATAACATGATAAAAAAATTGAAACAGAGGCTTAATTTGCAAGATGCGTTGTTATGTAAAGGTAAATATTTTCATGTCCGTTGTTGCGCCCACATCTTGAATCTCATTGTTCAAGATGGTTTGAAGGCGGCGGGTGATGCTTTGCATAAAATTCGAGAGAGTGTCAAATATGTGAAGGCCTCAGAGGGGAGATTGAGGGAGTTTAGAAAATGCATCCAAGAAGTGCATCTAGATAATGTAGAAGGTGGATTCTTAAGGTTGGATGTTTGCACTAGATGGAATGCCACATATATGATGCTTGAAAGTGCTATTAGGTATCGACCTGCATTCATTAGCTTGAGCGATAATGATAAGAACTACACGATTTGTCCAAGCACTGAGGAGTGGGAAAGAGCACAAACTATTTGTAATATCTTGGCTCCATTTTATAATATTACATGCTTAATTTCTGGGTCATCTTACACAACTTCAAACTTATACTTCATGCAAGTTGCATTTATAGAGATGGCTTTGAATAAAAATTTGAATAGTGAAGATGAAGTGATCAAAGATATGACCAAGAGGATGAAGGATAAGTTTGACAAGTATTGGAGTGAATATTCGGTTACTCTTTCACTTGGAAATGTTCTTGATCCAACATCAAAGTTAGAATTTTTGAAGTTTTGCTTTAAGAAACTTTACCCAAATAATTATGAAGACAAGATAAAAAAAGTGAAGGATGGTTTGCATGATCTCTTTGATGAATATAAAAAAGACATGGTTCCAACAAGCTCATCTTTAGATAGTTCATCAAGAAACACTCAATCTCACTCAGTTGGTCAATCATTGAAGAATACATCGTTTTTTAAGGTAAGATTTATAAATTGTTTCAAATTTTTATGAAAGTACTTATAGTTATTTCTATTGATGTAAGTCAAATAATAAAAGTTTAAATAATAGTGCATGTGCTAATTCTTTAATTAAAGTCTAAGTAGTAGTAAATGTGTCAAATAATTATTGTGTTGCTGTCATTAATATGTTAATATGGTCCCCTTAGAAAAGTTAAAATAAGGTAATATAAGTTAATTCCACTGTTATACTTATTTCTATTGTTGTTGTCAAATAATTGTTGTGTTTCCCTCTTAGTACTGCTTGCATTTATTTGTTTGCATGAATGGGGCTGATTATATTCTATTCAAGCTTAATTTAAATAGTTTTTGTTTGTCGAATTCTAGGAATACCGTCAAGAAATGATACAAAAAATGTCAAATGATGGTAAGTCTGAACTTGAAATATACTTGGATGAAAAATGTCTTCCGAATGATGATGTGGATATTCTTCAATATTGGAAGTTAAATAGTGTTCGATTTCCTCAACTTGCAATAATGGCGTGTGACATTTTAAGCATTCCAATCACAACAGTGGCTTCTGAATCTTCTTTTAGTATCGGAGGTCGTATCTTAAATAAGTATAGGAATTGCTTACTCCCAGAAACTGTGCAAGCTCTTATTTGTACACGTAATTGGTTGCATGATTTTAAAGAAATCGGACCTTCTGGTAAGTTTAATTAATAATCCTTTTGTTTTATTTGCAATTTGAATTTGCTTTTTAGTTGATGACTTATCAAATTATCGTGTATTATGAATTGCAGATATACCTGAAGTAGAGGAGATACAATTGTATGAAAAATCAAGTGGTCAAGATCAAGAAGAGACTTAGGCCGAGAAGTTACCTAATTTATAATTTACTTTTTTTTATAATTTATAATTTAATTTATGTATTTTGAATGATTATGTTAAAAGTTTAGTGTCTGATGTAAGCTTGAAATTTATTAACTTTGAGGATGCACTTTATGAATCATCATCCACAGATCTCTCGACTTTTGCGTGGATATTTTGAAGTATTTATTATTTCATGAAATCATGACACTCACTTTTTTATGGATATTAATTTTTGTGCGATGCATATGTAGTTTTATTGTCCATTGATTTTTTTTTTTATAAAAAATTTGTCAATATTTTATAAAAAAAAAATATTAAAAAATTTGTCGGGCCTGGGCCGGCCCATCGGCCCATACATATTGGGCTGGGCTAAGCGGGTCGGGCCTTGGGCCTTAATGGGCCGGGCCACTTGAGCCCAATAGATGTCTTGGCCCTATGGGCCCGGGCCGGGCCGGGCTGGGCTGGCCCATTTGACAGCTCTATTTAGGTCTATGTTTTATGTGGAGGAAATATGCTTCTAAATAATAGTTTTTTTGTTGTCAAAATAATGTTTTTGATAAAATATATAGAATCAGTTATTGCATAGGCTGCTTACTTGGAAATATTAATGAATACAAAGTAAGTGTTATGTTTGGTTGCACAAGAGTATCACACACTTGTTTACGACATGTGGATTTTCTTTTACGATGTGTTACAAAGTTTTCAAGTGATTGTGTGTGACTTTCCCAATGTCGAACTATACATTCCTTTTGTTTCATATCTTCATATCCTTTGGGAAAGTTAATATAGGGATGGTTGACCTTAATATAGAGATGTCGAAGGCTACTCTTGTTTTTATGATTGGTGTTTCAATCCCCTAAACTGTATCTATAGTACTTAGTGTGCACTTTATACTTTTAATAATTAATTTTTTTACTTATAAAAAAAATATAGAGAGATGGTTGACCTTAATTTGACATGTTATATTGTCTATTTAAGAATTTAGAAATGGTTGTAAGTTCTATTGGGTCAGTCATGGAGACCCATGCAATCATAAAAAAAATACTTATATGGTCACACATATTTAATCACTCAATTTAATGTTAAATATTTAATATTTTTTTTTATCAAATATGTGTGATCAAATTTTTATGGTCTAAGAGTTCATCTGCAATCATATTCACATTTGACCAAAATTAATCCTACGAAAAAAAATTGGCAATATTTTTTCTTCTATCTACATATGTTAGGTTCCTTGCTGTAGGATTTGATCGGACGGTTTATATTAAATACACAATTAAACAATTTGATCCGTTAATTTAGATCGGATGATCTACAGCTGTAACTGCGTAGCAGGAAATCCATTTCCCGTTTGTACCGTCGTGGTACTCAATAAAACATGTCACTTAACACTTTGTATAAACAAACTACACACTGTTGGATAGAACCCTTCATTAAATCAAATTGGACGCACCAATTTCTCAAATAAGTTTTCTCATGCTCTAATCAATATATACTTCCTCCTGTCCTTTTTATAAGAGACAATTCATTTTTTAGATTTATTGAATAATTGATGTATTTGGTCCATATTATAGCTTAGAATTTTAGATACATTAATTATTGAATGAATCTAAAATATCAATTATCTCTTATAAAAAGGACCAGAGAGTGTATTAAGATGCACTCTTCGAAATGGTCCTTCATAGATGTAAATGACATTGACATTGTCTTCAACGATTGTGGCACTATTTGGTAAGTCCAATAAGTTAGCTTATAGCTTATTGGACTAGCTATAAGCTTGTTTAAAAAAAATAGAAATGTTTGACAATTAGCTTTTTTAATTAGCTTATAGCATTTTTTGAGATGCTATTTCAAGCAGCGTTTGAGCTTATAGCTTATAGCTTTTTACGGTTTTTTTCTTTTTTAACCTTTAATTTAATTTTATTATTTTATATATATATAAAAAAAAACTATCCACTAAAGAAAAAAAAAGTACCCACTAACATGTCATTTTATATTTATCAACCACTTTAAAAGCTAAATTTACCAAACACTTTAATTTCAATCAATTAGCTTTTCAACTATAAGTTAGGTTTTCAGCTATCAGTTAGCTTATCAGCTATAAGCTAGTTTATAGGTTAATTTTACCAAACAGATCCCGTAAATCTTCTTCGATAGACAGTAGTTTAAGACCATGTTTAGAGATTGTTTAATATACCTCTTCCATGACCCTCGATCTTTTTTTTGCGCTCAATTTTTTATATATTAATTTTAAAATATTTTATATTTTCCAATATAAACCAACACGAAATTAAGTATGTAGCATAATCAAGTAAGAAAAATGACAATAGTTTTTTGTTTCAAAAGAGCCTGACGAAAAAATTCATATATACTATGAATTAAGACTGGAAAATTTTAGATTCAAATTCATGCATGTCTATATGTCAAATATTTACGAGACTACTTATTTTTTTAGCCAATAGTTTGAAATTTAATTTGCTCTCAACATTTTTGTAATGCATGCCTTCTTTCATGGGTTCATGATTCCATGAACACCGGGTGTGTAATTCTCACTAGCATCCAATAGTATCAAGCCAAGCACTCAGATTATTAGACATAGACACATAGATTATTTAGGAAAGATTTCACAACAACGACCTTCCCATATATAAATAAATAAATAAAATTACATAATTTATTAAACCTAAAATAAAAAGAGTGAGAGAACAAATTAGGTGAATGAAGACAAAATCCTTTGATATGAGTGGCTAAAACCAAATTAGATAATAGCGACATAATTCTTGTCCTACATTGACATGCTTTTTAATCTTCCTTTAAATAAATTAATTTCAATTACAATATTTTCTTTACACCTGTGAGTAGAAAGCACGAGTCTTCTACTTTTCAACTAAAAACATATTTGGATGTGACAAATTCGGATGTGGCTATTGCACGCGAGCTTTTTGTGTAATTATAAAAAATGTATTGATAGAAAAAAAATTATAAAAAATGTGTATGACTTTTTGGAAATTGAAAAATCCAAACCGAAAAGAATTGATAAATTACTAAAATAATTTGTGGTCTAGTAGTGGTTGCTTGTCTACATTATTTATATAATCATAAGTTATATATAAAAGCATGTTGACTCAATTTCTCTTTGTGATCAAGGAGTTATCTAACAACAATAGGGTTTTTCAATTGTGATGTGTTTTCTACTTTTATGTGAGATTCTTTGTACTTTTTTTCCAAGTCCAATTCCACTAGGAATTGGGTGCTTGTGGAGGTAGCTTATAAAATATTAAATAAATTAAATGTTGGCTACTTTTATTCAGATAGAAAATAAATTTCTAATGGCTGCTCTATATGAATTATAACAGCCGTGATGCTGATGTTTTATGGAGAAGAAGATTTACATGAATGTTTTGTTTGTACAATGCTAGAAAGTCAAGCTCATGTTGCCAATAGAAGTCAACCTTAGAAAATTACTTACTACTCAAGTTTCAATTGCAAGTAATTCTCATACACTGCTCAATTTTGGATTCCTCGATGAATTTTTTCTTCTTCTAGCTAGTCTCGGCATTAATTAATTAATTTTAATTTTGTTCTAGATTAGGTGAAAATGATTTAACAATGGCTGCTCTATATATATTAAGGTGGTCGACACTGACCAATATCTATAAAAATTAATTGCGGTGGTTATTTAAACTGTTACGATTAATAAAATAATAACAAAGTTAAAAAAATGGAAGCTTAAAAAAAATTGTAATAACTAGAAAATTCTTCAACTCCTCCATTTTGTATTAGATGCATTTCACCGCCATCCATTGCAGTGGCGGAGCTAGACGAATTAGTTGGGGGGGGCCGCAACGGTGCTAAATTTTTTTTCTTTTGGAGTTAAAAATGTATACAATTTAAGGAAAACTATATTTATAGATAATTATATAAAATTTAAGGAAAACTAAAATAATATAAGAAAATTAATAATTTAATATGTTATTGAGGAAAACTAAAGTTAAGGAGAACTACTTTTAAGGAAAACTACCTTTAAAATTGAAAAAATTTAATAAAAAGTAAAAAATTGCAGCCAAAGGGAGTTGAACCCAGGACATATTAGACACTAGGTGAACTACTCTACCACTGGGCCACAGCGAAATTTCATGCCAATATGATACGCGCAAACATATTTATATGAATCCACACCTATAAAAACGAAAAAAAAATAAAACTGGGGCGGGCCATGGCCCTGTTGAGCCCATTAAGGGCTCCGCCCCTGATCCATTGTATGTCATTTGTTGTAAACCGCCCCGTCACACAAGTTTCCTTTCTTCCTACGCCTTAACTATGATCTCATCCTCATTCACTATTAATGGGGAAACCATTTTTTGTGCATTTATGCTATTTTGAATTAAATGGATATTTTGTTTATGCTATTTTGAATTGGATGAATATTAGTATATATATAGATATTTCGTTTTTTTGTAAAAAACAAAATAGATATTTTGTTTTGTTTTTGTTATTTTGAATTGAATGTAATGCTATTTTGAGTTCATGTTTTGTTAATTTTCACTTTGGTCAACGATATTTTAAAATTATTGAGCAAATTTCATAAAAAAATATTGATATATAGATACTTTCAAATAAGAGGGAAAAAATAAGCAATAATGCCGTGGTTAGGAACCAACACAATGCAATACATTAAATTAAAATACTGTAATAGTAGCAGTTCCAAACCGCTGCGAAATAGATTGATGGATTTAGAGGCGGTTACAAAATGCTGCAATAAGAAATTTTCTAACGGTTATTCCAACCGTTGGTTTTGACCGCCGTAAAATATAAAATATGCATCGACACATTACAAAACGATTTGTGCATAACTACCGTGATTGACATATAGTGGCGGTTTTAATTGCTACAGTTATCACTTTGGAGGGCCGCAATTAGCTCTCTTTATTGTAGACTAGCCGCCGTTTGTGCCCGTTCCGTGCCCGTTTGTGTGATCGATATTTTTTTTGTGATCGATATTCTCTATTGTGCAAATATAAATAACTACTTAATCTCCTTTTTTATTGGACTTAGTTAATTGATAACTACGTAACATTCTTTTTTGTTGTGGCTAGTTATTAAAAAAAAAAAAAAATTTACTATAAAAAAACTGAAAACCTACTTTTACGTGGAAGTTGTACTTAGTTATTAAAAAGAAAAAAAAAATATATTATTTACTACAAAAAACTGAAAATCTATTTTTATGTGGATGTTATTTTTTAAGGGTAAAATAGGAATAATAAAAAGTCATCCCAAAAATTTGTATCCTTTTTATATATAGTATAGATACAAATTTTTATGTGATACTTAAATATAATAAGTTATTTGATAAATAATAAAGGGGTCATAAAATTAAAAATAGGGCTTTAAAATTTACAAACACTTTGTTTTCAAGCATAATATAATGTTCATTCTCATATGACATGCATGACTCAAAGATTCATACTTAATACATGAAAAACAAATTTATTGTTCTTTACAAGATATATTTATGGATATATTGTTGTTGGTTTTCTGTTATTGAAATACATGACTGTAATCATATTTAATTCATGAGAATGAAAGAAAATTAATTTAGTGTGAATTATCTAATATTTAAAATATTTCTTTTTAATTTAAAAGTAATAATATATTAATTTTTTATATTTTCTTTTATCAGTATTCATAACACCTAAATTTTTATATCAAAAATAAAAATTTTAATGTCAAATTAAATTCAAAATTAACTTATCGATTACGATTATATATATAAGATTAATCTCTAATTTGAACAATATTTGATGTATTTTTCTTATCTCTCGACTGAATTTTCCTTAAGAGTTTGAGGAATAAGCTTTTTATTCCAAATAATTGACAGTTCTCAGGACTACATAGTATTGAGTTTGCTATTAGATTTCTGGTTACAAAAATTTATCTTTTAGCTTTTGTTTTATTTTTATAAATTTTTAATTTACATTTTTTATATCCACTTTGACAACCGTGAGTTTCTAGTTCAAGTTTTATCATACTGCATAGACAAAACAATTATGATTATGAGAAGCGCTATTATTTTAGTTGGTTCAAAGGACCAAAAAGGTCAGGGCCAACCCACCCTGATAATGAACATTTATTTATATTATAATATAATTATTTGATTTTTGGTATATTTTTACTTTATATGCGTATAATTTTAATAGGAGGTAAACTCTATAAGTTTATGAACCGTTTTTATGTTTCAATTCCACCAAAGCAATGACATAAAAGGAATCCGATCCTCTCCTTCATATTTTATCTCATCTCACCTTCTCAAAATCTCGGCCATTGATTCAATCTAACAGTAGAAATTTGAATGAGAAAAATCCAAATAACTTCAAATCCCTAAATCCGGAAAAAATAGCAAATATTTGCTATAAACTGTTTTCTTTTTTGCTTCGTTGCTTTATAATGGAGCTTGAATTTGTCATTTTTGTTGGTAAGATTAAAAGAGGGAGTATGCAAGATGGTGATTTTTGTTGGTGGTTTTGTGTCGTGGTGATAGGGTTGAAGATGGTGGTTTGTGATGGGTTGTGGTGATTAATAAAGATTGTCGGGGTGGTGTTTTTGCTATTGATTGTTACTGCTCTTTCTCTTTTCTTTTTGTTCTAATTTTGTTTTTTTGTCTTATCTTTTGATTTTGGTTTGTTTTGATTTTGTTGATGATTTTGGTTTTTATTATGCCAACCATTCGATTAATCCAATGGTTCAGATTTATAAAAGGAGAGAAGAGATAAATTTTGAAGGAGAGGATCAAGTTTCCACATAAATTGTGTTTAATCTACTAGAGAGACCAAATGAAATATCTTCACGCTATTGGGTAATTTTATATATTGGACCCAATAGCTTAAATTACCACTTTTCTTCTTCTTTTTTTAATTTTTTTTTTTTAATTTGAACCACCAAATAAATATGTCTAACATTTTTTTCCGAAACGGTTAAAATTATTAATTAGTTATTAGTGCTAGTATTTTCACCTTCACCACGATTTAAACTCTCTACTTTTACTTCTAACTCTTTAACTCCTTTTACTTTTAACTCAAATCAGTTGAATTACCTAGCTCACCTCTAACATTGGAGTATTTTTCTCACCTTTGCATGGTTATTTTAAAAATAGTATGGTTATTTTCCAATACGCCAAAAAATTTCAATCTCATGTTTCACTTGTATATTTATAATTATAAACAAAAAAAATTTATAATCTGACTGTTATGTCTGCGGTATAAGAGTATATGTCATTTCTATTAGCATAACTCATTTAGTAAAAATATTACAATACGTGGGGATCAAAGTTTAAATATGGAATTCCCCATTTATTTATTTTAAGGGGCAAAATTTTAATCATGACTAACTATGTTGCTCGACCAAAATAGTATCTTTATAATTTACTTGCACGGGCCACATGTGCACATCTGTGTGATATGGGTCATACGCGGTTATCTTTTTTGTTTATTTTCATTTATTTATTTTCTCTTTTATATGGCGTGCAATTATAATTTTTGTTAACCATGAAACTTCCTTATTTGTTGCACCTAGTAGTTGTGGGGAAAAAAAAAAGAACAGTAAATTTTTTTTTTTAAATAAAAAAATGGCAACTTTAAAAGGGTAAAATAGGTGTAACAAAAAGTCTTTATCAAAAGGAATATTATCTTTATATATTGTTATAGAATAGATTAAGAAAGAAAAGAAAATTTATTTTTTGACTAAGAAACAAAAAATTAGGTGGAAGTTTTTTTTCAACAAATAAATGTATACAAATTACTTTCTTTTTTGTTGTGCTGAGTTATAATTAAGAAAAAAAGGAAATTTTTTTTTGGCTAAGAAAAAAAAAACAACTGAAAACCAACTTTTGTATAGAAGATATTTTTTAACAAATATTTTAATAGAGTGAAAGACAAAAGTGACAAAAAAAAAAAAAAACCACGCGAAAGGGATCATTCTTTTTATATATTGGTATAGATAACAATATATAAATAGAATACCCCTTTTGGTGTAGACTTTTCTAATTGTCAATTTTGCCCTTCACTCTATTCAAATATTTGTTTTTTATACAAATTCAAATATTTTTATATGTTGAAAATAACTTTCATAAAAGTTGGTTTTCAGTTTTTTTTTTTTTTCTATATGATTTTTTTTTCTTATTAAGCACCAAAAAAAGAGATTAAGTAGTTAATAATTATCAATTAACTAAACATAATAAAAAAGAAGTTTAAGTAGTTATCTACATTAATACAATAGAAAATAACGATCACATAGTTATTATATATAACAACTATCAACACTCTGTAAAAAAAAAAATTAAACAAAACTATTAACATTAATGTAAATAATTGTTCACCCGTAAAACAAACTCTGGTCTCCCAATTTGCTTCATGTAAATCAAATGAGTCCATCCATCAAGTCCATATACGATGTCTCGATAAAGGATTTCAAATAGATTCCTTTTTTTTTTTATAATAAATAGATTCCTTTTGTTTAGGTTAATTTGACTCATAACATCGACACATAAACTCCTGTCAAAAAAAAAGCCATCGACACAAACTCATTCAATTGACCTTATGTAAAATGTCTGTAATCAATCTCGAATAGCAGTGCGGTGCAATCAACCCTTTTGTTTAGGTTAGAATATTAGATCACATTTCCCTAAAAATCACAAGTTTAATGCCAAAAAATATATATTAGATCACTGTCGGAGCAGTGGCCTGCAATTTTCCGCACCACAATAGAGGGCGCTTTTGATAACGGATGAAGAAAATATTACAAAACTTGGGATTCTTGCTCACTACCAAATTTGCCATCGGTAAAAGTACAAATGATAAATGAAATCCATAGTGAACTCGTTGAGGCTACAAATTAAGAGTAATAATGGCAAAACAAAATTTAAAAAATTTGTGATATTATAAAATCATACAAGCATACACAAATTCCGTCCCCTTTCCTTCTCAAAAATCAAAAAGAAAAAGAAAAAATTAATAGAAAGAGGCAAGAATAGGAGATTGCATAATCCCTGTGTCACTGGTCATAACTAAAAAAGCAATATAAAAAACAACATCAAGGCTCAAAAACATTATAGATGATGATGCACTGCACCTCAGATGAACTTCTCAAGGTTGATCATCCCTGTACAAAATATTTGACCGCAGCACCAAAACAGGTTATAAGCAATTAGAAAAGTCTAATGTTCATCAGTATATAAATAGAATACCCCTTTTGGTGTAGATCTTTAGTTCCAGAGTCACATCAAGTATCCCGATAGATATTTTAGGAGTGTAATGTTCATCAGTATCCACTTCTTCAATTTCCTGGCAAAGGGTTAAGAAATATTCAATGTCTCAGAAGCAACAAAGATAAGTATTTATTAAAAGCATTATTTCTCAGAAGCAACAAAGATAAGTACTATATTATGACAGGGTTCACCTAATATGGACATGGTCCAAAGGTGTACCCTATACCTAAACCAGCTATGGCAGGTAAGTTTTTTGTCTTAGCCTTTGATCAGGCACAATACAGTCTTTTGTCGAAGAACGCCGATGTTAACTCATCTAACCCTTAACTCATTCCATCTTGCACAGTTAGATTTGATCGAGGAACCTTTGAATAAAATGTCTGTAGCTTTCATGAAAAAAACAATGTCGATTTAAATAATGATGGCAATAGCTTTGGATACATATTAAACGAGGTATGTACTTAAGTGATATTTTATTAAGAAATGTGGGAATGAATGTTGAGAGGGGTCTCAACCATGACAACTTTTGATTAATTTTATTTTTTTATATACTCCGATTTTCATGTTGGAGATGAGTTGGCCATAGAAGTAACACATTATCTGGTATGCAAGATTTTGTGAACATCACACGGATCTTGCCACTCCAAAATCGAGAGTTGGTACAAGCAACAAAGACGAAGCCATCTCGAGCGAAAATGACAATGGTAAGACAACAGAGAAAATGTGAAGAAGCCCTATGGTCACAAGACTTGTGTGTTTGTATACAAAATTGGAGAGGGGATATTTTTAATATTACCATATTAACCTACTACAGTAGGTAAAACTGGGTGCTCAACGGATCAGGATCACCTCCCGTGAGATTTTCACAGGAGTGAGTCCAGTGGACTCATCCACCTTCCACCCTTCATTCTTTGTCTTTTTTAATTTAACATTAAATTTATTTTAATTTGAATGGACCAAATCTCACTGGACTCTTCCTTTCACTGGAGCGGATCCAGACTCGTGCTCAACGGAGTTTTGGAGGGTGTATATTAGATGGACCCTTATAATAGATAGAGATTCAAATAGTTTGGTGCATTTTCTACACAAATATCATCCAAGCACAGAACTTAACTCCATTTATACAGATGTCACAAAATCCGTACCGTGTAGTATCTACCTTCTAGAACCATTATTATTTTCGTTACATAAGTTTCAAAATCAATTATAAATTCATGTTAAGTAATAAATCAACAGATATTGGTGTCACACAACATATTCTACCTCCATTTATTGATTGACAGTAATAAAAAAGATGACAAACATTAAAAGATATGGGGAAAACCTTCAAGCAAAGTCAATCTTTTCTACTTAAAACAACGAAAAGTGAAGTAATAAATCAATGAAAAGGACAAAATGAGTAACAAAAGAAAAGGGGAAATAAATTTCCACACAGTGGCAAAAATAACAATGAGAATAAAGCAAAGTCAATCACCTGAACAACATCCTCTCCTTTGATGACTTGCCCAAACACAATGAGTTTCTCGTTAAGATCTGGTATCGGTGCAGTTGTAATGAAAAGATCAAATCCTTTGTTGGTGTGTTTTCCCTTGGATGTTCCAAGCATGAACGCTTCGTGTTTCATACTGGTGAATCATCATGATATATATTAATTAGAAAATTGTGCAACTCATTGGTTGATCATCACGAGGATTGTCTATATCTATATATAAATAAACTGCAAAAACCAAAAGGATAAGAAAACCTTGCAGGTTGCTTTCCTCTTAAGTTCCAATCAGCTGCTCCTGTTCCCTGGCCATCCCCTGCCTGAATAACGTAATGCTTGATTACGCGTTTAAAAAGCATCCCTTTGAAGTGTCCTTTTTGACTGCAGACAAATCATAGTTTAAGTTGGAAGCATAAGCAACTAGATTAAACAAACTTAATGTACCAACCCACTTATAATGAACCGAGTACTAAATAAATTGATACTAAAAAAAGTTATAGAAATATCAGATCATCCAAAGACCTATCAAACAGAAAAGTTGTCGTTCATATCATGCAAGAGTTGGCCCACAAACATCAGTATTATCATATTAAGCAATTCCAATGTTCACAACCATCACACTCACATTGCGCTTTTAAAGTTTCCAATATATTCTATGATAAGCAATTCAATTGCCAAAAACTGTAAGTGCACAAAGATGCGTGACAGTAACTTCCATATCAAAATGAACAAATTTGTGAATGTTTTAGCACGTTCTACAAATGTTACACAATTCCTCTCATTGAAATTTTAGCAATTTGATAAGGAGATAAGAGAGAATACATTTCACTGATAGGATTCTGAATAATTGTGACGTGAATTGGTGCCATATAGGACTCACCTAGTACTCTTATTTATACTAATAATCCCAATCAAGTACAAATGCAGTACAGCTGTACAAGTTCACACTAATAATCCTAGTACTCAAACCCATACCTTATATGGCAAAGGAAAATTGCAGTTTCACTGCAACCTATTGCAACAATTTTCAAAGATTTGACAAGTTTTATTGAAGTTATTATTTTGAATGTGCGCAGTGCACATATATTATGTCCAGTTAACCATGCACTATTCAAGAGAAGCTAAAATATCTAGCTAATACGAGAATGGATTCTCTCAAGCGGGAAAATGGTTGAGATGTGAAAATTGAGGAAAATTGAGGAAAAAAAATTGAGAGGATCCATTCTCTAGCTAATACTGTTGGGTCATGCTCTACATGTATACTTTCATTGATCATCAATGTTATTTACAGAGAAACTAAAGTTGAAAACTAAGCACAACATGCTTCGGGCCAACCAAAGACAAGAGATGGTGTGCAATTTTTGGAATATGGAGAAGGCTTTCAATTTCAAATTGCAAGGACCAAAACATATTTTAGCCACAATATCAGAAGGGGGAAAAAAGGCACTGTCAACATAACTTGGGATATTCTAATCACCCAACAAAGATCGAATCTCCAACTAGTGTCTATAGACTATATCACATAACAACAATATCCGAAGTTGACAAATTCTTCTACTCCAACATCAATTATAATATCTAACCAAACCCAAACTTCATCAGCTTCCATATTAAAAAATTTGTAGGAAAACCGAGTACTCACCATAAGTCAATAAATTCATCAACAGCTTCAGGGGCACTTTCCTTGTAAAGTTCTACTATTATAGACCCTTTAGAGGTATTTAAAACCTAAATAATGCAGAAATAAACAAGGTAATTAATTAGATAAATTTTCATATAATAATTTCATTTAACGAGCATTCTAAACTTCATTTCAGACTAATTTCACTACAGAATGATAAAAAAATGAATTACAGCAGTGTGGAAAATGAAACTTACAGCATATCCAGGTAGATCAGATTTCTTCGAGTCCACAAAACTATTGTCACCCTACAAAAAGTAGATTGACTGAGATAATAACTCTATTCACA
Source organism: Trifolium repens (assembly GCA_030408175.1). Taxonomy (NCBI): domain Eukaryota; kingdom Viridiplantae; phylum Streptophyta; class Magnoliopsida; order Fabales; family Fabaceae; genus Trifolium; species Trifolium repens. The sequence goes on along the minus strand of CP125836.1, from coordinate 55,540,142 downwards.
AACAAAAAAACTATTGACCATGTAGGAAGCCCTATCACAATCGGAAAACATAAAAACACACATAATAGAAACCCTTTAAATAAAGGAGGGTATACTAATAGGCAGGGATATTAGATAACAAGAAAATACAGAAAGGCTGAGGAGTCATGAAACCCTTTATAATGAAGTTAAAGATGTACCTCATCAGTTACTGTCAAGTGACTTTCTGATTGCAACCTTGACCTGAAAACAGGTAAGAAATGAATTGTTAGTAAAAGATAATGCTCTTCTGAGGTTCCTATTCTATAGATAAAAATGGAAGAAATCCCTTTAAAAATCAATATTGACTTTATCAGCAATCATATAACTAAATAACTAATGGTTGTTCTACTCAAACTAAACTTTAACAAAAGGGTCATGCTAAACAGTGCCCCTGAACCTGAAGCCTTGGTTAAGGAAACAAAAATGAGAAAAAAAAAGAAAAAGTTTTAAGTTATTAAGATTCTTTTTTAAAATTTCAAGGGCATTGAATGCTCTACTTTCAAAATTATATTACCATTTTTGTTTCCCTAAACATTGCCCCGGGGGCACTGTTTAGCATTTTCTTAACCAAGATAGATGTAAAAACTCAATGAAAAAATGTTTTGGTACATGCTCAACAAAAACAATCGGCCAGAGGTGGAACATAAACCAAAGTGACATAAGAACAAGGCTAAGGATTCAACCACCATGAAAGACAGGGAGAGTTCAATTAAAATAGCAGCCAGATAAACCTCTCGAAGTCATTCTTCTATCCTATAGCAATAGCACCCCAAATAGTATGAAGCATTCCAGAACAATAAGTGACCATGAAGCTAGACCTCAATTTAGGTACCGTTTGGCCTAACTTATTTCAAACTACTCAAAAAAGGGGAAGTTAGGCCAAAATGATTTGCGATAAGTTCTTGATAGAAAAAATTGTTTAATTTTTATGAGTAAAATACATAGATAAAAGACTTTTAAAGCTAAAAAAACAATTACCAAACAGCTTTAGCTTTTTTTCTAAAAGCTCTTATTTTCACTTTTACCTTCTAAGACCTAAAAAAGTCTGGCCAAACGAACCCTTAGTATTAGTTTTTAAGATACCTTTCATTGTTCTTCTATCTAAAATTACAAAGCATATCATCTCTCACACTAACAAAACTGCTTTCATAGCTAGAAGAGAAAACATCTCACTAACCTGTTAGACCAATGTCTGTATGTAGCCAAAAGGAAAAAACCAACCAAGACAAGAATCAAAGCGTAAAATATAATAGATGCCGCACTTATGCGAGAAGGTCCTTTCTTCCTTTTGCTTTGCTGTAGCAGAGCCTGAGGTTTAATCCTAGCCATTTAACCTAAGTGCAACGTAAATTTCCAGTTATTATTTAATAAAACAAAATCAAAGGTTAGAAACCAAAATTTCTACTATTACAAAATAAAATCATTATAATTAGGTACAAAAACACTCAATTTATTCAATACCAATATAATCCTAATCATAATCAAATCAAACACAAACAAAAACAAAAACCCATAACAAAAAATTCAAATTTTTAACATGTCTATAAATCTAGAGATTTATGCTGAATAATTTTCCTCTCAAACAAACTTCATCGATAGAAATCATGATCATAATCATAATCATATTCCTATGATCTAATAATACTACAAGTTAAGATCCAACAAATTGGGAACAGTAGCATCGACTAGGGCATAAACTAAAACTACATCAAGAACGAAAAAGGAAAGAAAAAACAATAGTGACACATTAATTATTAGAAGAATCTAAAAATGGAAAATAGGTTTTGGTTAATTTCTATGTTTAGGGTAAAAAAGAAAAAACAAAAGAGGAAGAGATGGAACCTTCGAGATGATTTTCGGTGAAGTGGAGTGGAAAGTGAAGCAGTGGATGATGGATCGAAGAGAGAAACGAAGTTTTGGGATTTTACAAAGAAGAAAATCGAAGCGCGTTGGTGATTTTGTTGTTTCAACGATGATGAAATGAAATGTAGAAAATTTTGGTGCATACAATTGAATATTCGGGACCAGTTTTCCAACGTTGCCATGACATTTTAACGCTTTTTTTTTTTTACAAATTAATGATATTTGTTACATTAACTGTCACATTAATAAAAATCACATATATATTAGTAATTGTGGTGTGCATAAAAATTAATTTACTTAGTCAAAAAAAATAATATTACTTTTACAAACAAAAAAATTTTATTTTACTTTTTAATTGGATTTTTTCTAGAAATAAGTAAGGATAAAAACTAATAAGCTGATAAATGGATTTTTGTTTAAAATTATATTGTGAAATTATCACTAGTATTGTACCAATTTGTTTCAAATTTTATGAACAAATAGAAAATGACTTTTTTTCTACTAAAATAATTTTATCTTTAAAAAATTAAAAGTAATACTTTATCTCAAAAATAATAATGTTTATAAGTTTTAAATATTTTGTCTTTTTTTTCACTACCAGTTTAATCTGGTTCGAATGTCAGTTCTGACATCAAGTGGTTTCAACTCCCTCACGATCGCAATTGTGGGATCGAACCGTAGTATTCCCTACCAAATTCAGCGTCAGTCACCATTGAACCAATTAACAATTGATTTTAAATATTTTGTCTAAATATAAGAAAATAGAGTTTGAGAAGAAAAAGATACGATCAATTTAAGACATGCAATAGTTGTAATATTTTAAATTAAGAATATTATTATATTTCTATATATAAATAAATAATATATATACCGGTGCTTTACAAAAATATCTAATAATAAGTCATTTGATAAAAAGTTTAAATGACATCGGTATAAATTAAGTGGAGTGACGTGGTGGAAAATATGGTTGTGATTGATTGATAATGTAAAATTATTTTACAGTGTTTGTGCATATTCTTTTTTTTTTCTTTAAAAAAATAATTAAGAAAGGATTTTAAGAATATGTACGATCGGTGTAAAACAGTTTTACACGTACATCTAATGACAATCCACTAAATTGTGGCATCATCCTACTTTTGTATGATTATTTTGAATTTAATTGTATGACATAAAAGATGGTGATTTTATATTGGATGTTAGTGTAAAACTATTTTACAAAATATATATCTCTTAAATTCATTGAGAAACCCGGGTTTGCAAAAAAACAAATATATGTCAATTAGTTTAAGACAAAGTTGTTTGTCATGAGAGAGTTTGTAATTTTCTAGAACAAAAATTGTAGTGGAGAGAGTTTGCAATTTTATCCTTATAAAGATTGCAATTATGCGAAAGTTCATAATTATCTACTTGTAAAATTATAAATTGCGGTAATATAATATTTTGTTGTGACTGTCATTTGTTTCATTTGACGTCTTGTGTGTGGGTGTGCTTCCTCTCGTTCTCGTATAAAGATTTCCTCTTATTGTTTTCCAACAAATATTTGGGCGCATGAGAAAAAATTAAGGGTCTCTTTGGCCTAACTTATTTTTGAGCTTATGCAAACGACTTATGTAATATAAATTAGGTTTTATGTTATTTTATAAGTTCAAACTAGTGAAAATTGAATTTTTATAAGTTGTTTTGTCATAAACTACCTTGAAAAACTTATAATAAAACATAAAAATTACATAAGTTGTTTGCATAAACTCAAAAATAAGCTAGACCAAACGGGCCCTAAGTATGTGATCAAAACTGCAAATTAAGTTAAATTTTTTATTTTCATTAATTACTAAAACTTTGAAAATACTAGTAGTTACATTCTAAGTTGTTAATGTTGCAAAACTTAAAGGACGAATGAATTCATATTTAAAATTAATTCTTCTTGCTGACGTTTCAGGGGCTTGCATGCCTCGAAATATTCATGTAACTCTTTAGTTTTTTTTTTTTGGGCATTAGCCCTCTTTCACTACCAAAAAAAAGATAAGATAAAGAACTATTTAGTTCAAATAAGATAAAGGACCACATGATAGTTATTAGCGACTTTCACAAATTTCTTCATCACTCTGCCAAACAAATTGATTACAAACATTTAATAAGTTGGCTAAATTTGAGATAAGATATAGTTGATTTGTGCCTATAAAAGTCAAATAATAAATGGTCCGGATTAAATTAGAGATTGAGAATCTTCTCTTGTCATTTGATAATGATACAGTTATAAAAAAATTAGTTAACCACTACGTTTTGGATATTAGTTTGTAAATTTGTCAACTAGGCTAAACCAGTTACGTAAATGAGTCAGATTGGCTCGATTCACTTGATATTTGTAGCACGTTTTTAACTCCAACCCAACCAAAATGGGTTATGTGGGTTAATGGGAATGCCAACCCATTTCATTTTTTAAGTTTCTTCACTTTTTTCAATTTTTTTATGTTACTTTGACATATTAGTTTTTCACGATTATTTATTTGAGGAGTTAGGGATTGAAAGGAGGGTTCGGCAAAAGTGAGTAGACTGGAGTGAAGTTAGAGATTTTCATCTATATGAGTGTGAAATAATAATATTATCAAAAGTCCCATGGTTGGTGATCTAAATGAAGTATTGTTTTCTTCTGAAGTATCTGGTGACAATTTTCATCCTACACAGGCTTGTATTCTAGCTCATGTAATCAATAATTGTAATTCAGTAGATTTACATGCAATTGGAGGCATTTTTACATGGCGCAAGAATATTCAAATGGGTAGTGTTCTTGCTAAGAACTGAAGGCGTATGTAATTAGTTAGATGATACTCTAGGTCTAAGTCTTGGTATAGGCAAGTATGTAGAATGTCCTTTGCTTGTGGATGTTTGGCCTGTATATAGAAGAATATGATGAGAGTAGTGGGATATTGAGATCATGGGGAAGGAAGTGGCTCCATGTACGTCTTTCTATTTTCTCGGTTTCATCTCACCCAAAGCATGATCGAGTCCATGGGCCAATAGGTGAGTTGGGCCTTAGACAAATGGTATACTCTAGTATTTTGTTCGGTACAGGTAGACATGTTAGAAAAAAGTTAAATAGAACCATGGTGGATGTAGATTGGCAATTAGGGTTTCATCATGCCTTAACTGAAATCCTCCCTCAACATGATTCAGATAATAACCCTTTGTTGATCAGTTGTAGCAAGTTTAAAAGGCAATGCTCCAAAAAATTTCACTTCCAAGCAGCCTGGATTGCTCACCCTAATTATGAGGAACTTGTTGATAATACTTGGAATGCTTATGGTCCTTTTGCAACTGCTAAGTTGGCTAACATTAAAGAAAAATCCATAAATTTCAACAAGGAAGTATTTCGTAATATTTTTAAGAGGAAAAGACAGGTTGAAGCTCATATTAAAGGTGTTCACCGTCAGTTGGATATCTATGCATCATCTGATATCATTCGGTTGGAATTTGAACTTGAAAAACAACTCTCGACTATTTCAAAAGAAGACGAATAAGAAGAAAACGAACTTTTATGGTTCCAAAAATGCAGAGAAAATTGGATCAAATTTGAAAATAAAAATACCTAATTTTATCATACTCAAACAATGATTTGGAGGAGAGGGAATACAATTACTAGTCTCAAAATTGACGGAATTTAGTGTTATGATTATGAAACTAGCTTTAAATAGTGAAGCCTCTAATTTTTTCAAGAAACTATTCCAACCTAATACTCAATGTGATCCACATAGCCTATTGCTTCATAACATCTCTCAAATTTTACAAGCTCTTCACAATACTCTATTAGAACCGATATCCAAGACGAAAGTTAAGGATGTTATTATCTACTCTATGTCTTCGTATAAAGCATCAGGTTGTGATGGATTCCAACTCATTTCCTTTACTATGTATTGGCATATTGTAGGAGGTGATGTTTGGAAATTAGTGTTTGATGATTTTGCTTATGGTTGCATCCCTGGTGATCTTGTTGAGACCCTTATCATTCCTATTCCGAAAATTGATGAACCTCAAAGTCTCGTTCCTAAAAATATTAAAAAGGACTTCTCGAACAAAGTTGTGCCTGTATTTGTAGCCTGAAAGTTGTTTACAATGCACTATGTTGTTTTAAATATGAACGGAACTCAAATTTTATCCACTCTATTAAACCAAATTAATAACTTACAATTTTTAGACTATAAATATTTTTAAAATTTAGCTAAACTTATCTCTTTTTTTATTTATAATAACTTATCTCTTTCAATTATGTTTACATATTATATTTTAATTAATAATTCTTAAATTAGTTGTTTTTTTTTTCAAAAATCATATGAAGATGTTGATATTGGGTTGGTCCAAAGCCCAATAAATTTGCCCAAATAAATTCAAATTTATAAGTTATTATTCTGGTTTTGAATATAAACAAAAATTAACTTTCTTGATTTATTTAATAAATAATAAGCATGTATTTTGACTATTTTATGGTCCAAATATATATATTTTTTTGTTGAGGAAGTCCAGATACATAATTTATTCAATAAATCTGTATATTTGTTTTTTGTTTAAATTTAAAATTGGAGGAAGTAAATGGGTTAAGCTATTTTTGTAGATAGTACTTTATTAGTATGGCCTAACTCAAAATAATATTAGCCAATTAGGTTGGATTCATTATGCCAGTTGAGATATACTAATTTGCTAACCTCCTTTTTTATTTTGACTTCTTAAAATGTACTGTTTTCCCAGACTCAATTTGTTTGACTTAATTGTGTTGGTTTTAAAGTGTACTGTACTAGTAGATGAAGATTGCCCAATACATTGTGTGCCCAATCTATTTGTACTAATCTTTCCTTCTATCTGCGTCAAAAAAATCTTTCTTTCTATCCGTATAATGGAATTAGGATTGACTACTTAAAATAGTAATTTGAACTATACTTATGGGATATCCGCAAAAAATATTCATGATAGTAAGATAAAAATTTGCATTTTGAGTACGGGCATGAGTATTTGTAATTATCCGCAAAATTGAGTGGGTACAAGTACCTTAGACTCACTCCGCCCCATATCCCATATATATATATATTTATTTATTTTAATTATATTATTATATAATAATATATGTAAATCAATTCTAAAAAATACAGCATTATTATACAAAATTATTATACTATTACACATTTTTAATAAAAATGTTTATTTATAACAATTCAAATATGTAAACAAAGAAATGAACTTTAGTATGATATTACTAATAATTTTGTTTATAATTTTCATGAGTCAACATTAAAATCTTTGAAATTTTTTTAATTCAATAAAAATGATGTAATATTTTATAATTGATCAGTTTATTTTTAGCAAAATATTGATAACGGGTACAGATATGGATATTTAGGTACCTATAAAATAAATACTTGTGGTGTAAATGGTGTAAAAAAAGAATATAATATGCTCCGGGAGACAAAGCTATCAAGCTAATTTGGAGACTCAACATGATCTAGCTTATATTAGTTGGGAACCTCCGCCGGTGGATGGGTAAAATTGAACACGGATGGATCGTGTAGAAATGGTGGAGTGAAGGAATTTTAAAAGGAAGTAATGATGAGTTGTTGGGAGGATTTTCTAAATTTATTGTCGAAGGGAGTGTGTATGTAGCAGAGATTTGAAGAGTGCTTGAAGGGTTAAGTTTGGCCAGGCACCATAATTTTAGAGCGGTGAAGTTACATGTGGACTTTGTTGTTGTCGTGAAGGCTAATTAGCGCAACGGGAAGTTGCAGCCTGAGGAGTAAAGTTCTTGTTGAGAAGATTCGTTGGTTACTTCCGTTAGAGTGGGAAGTAGTTGTTCACCCCTCTTATCGCAAAGCCAACCAGTGTACGGATGCCTTGACAAATTATGGTTGTACAATAAGATCTAAGTTTTAATTTTTAATATTTGCCCGATCAAGTACTTTTAGTCACTTGTTGGCAACTGTTTCTCTCGTTTAGTTCCATTGTAATCTCTTTCTTCGAGGTGTTAGCCCCTTTTGATATTAAAAAAAATAAGTAAACCTCAACAAATCTAACTAAGAACATGAGTTGTAACCAATGTTTTAAAAACCGGACCGGATCGGCCGGTTCAACCGGTTCGACCATGAACCGAACCTTGTACCGGTCCGGACAACACTGCTAAACCGCTAGTCTGTGGAACCGGTAAAAAACCAGATTTAACCGGTGGAAACCGGAAAACCGGTGAACCGGTCCCGGTTTCACCTAACCGGCCGATCCAACTTTTTTAAAAAAACCAATGAATTTTTTTACTTTTTTTTTTAGTTTACGGTATAGCAATTTAAAAAACTAATTTTTTTATTTTTTAAAACTTCCCCAACGCAACTTTTTTGCGTTTAAAAAAAAATTTCCTATTTTAATTCATAAATCCTCTTTCTCAGTTGTGTTTTCCAGTAATATCGTTTCAATGTAAGGTGTCTTCCGGCAATAATTCATAAATCCTATTTTAATTCATAAACACAATACATGATCAATATCGTTTCAATTTAAGAAAAAGGTGGAGCTTGAAGAAGGAAAAAGTAGAATTTGAGAAGAAGAAGAAGAAGAAGAAGAAAAATATACAGATGAGTTTGAGAAGAGTGGATCTATGGTGGTGGTATATGATCAATTTCTAATATATTAAAGCTATGATTTGCTGCATCATGTGGAAAGTCACCTAAAGAAGAACTAAAATAGAACAAATGTGTTGTTATATGAAATTAAGAAGAAGATGGTAGATTGGTAGTGTTCTGTAGAAGGAGAAAGAAATGTTTGAAATTTAAGAAAAAAGAAAGACATGGTGCGGCTGTTGCTATTCTATGGAATGAAATTAGGGTTACAACATATAAATGCCTTTGAGAATTGAGAATTGGGCTTTAAAAGTGTTGAGAGAAAAAAAAGGTATTGGGCCTAAAAAATATTGGTAAAATAATGTGTTTGGCTGAAATAGTGAAATGTAAAATAGGAAATTATATGAACGGTTCAATATAAACAGTTCAATAACGGTTGAACCGGTCCAACCGGTTGAACCTTGAACCAGTGGCTACACCGGTTCAAGCACCGGTCCGGTTCTTAAAACATTAGTTGTAACGTTATGTGGGTCAAAAAAGTTATAAGCAACACAAACATTAGCTATTATTAATAGTAGAACTTAAAACGATGCTGTTTGTGATTATGAGTTATGACAATAGGAAACAATGGCAATGTAAAAATTGTAATATTGCGTCGGTGATAAAGTAAGTAGCTAGGGAGGATTTATGAGTTAAAGATGCCTGGGAAAGGCAGTCTGTAGTACTGTACTATAGGGCAGCACAGCACACAGCAAGAGATGGAGAGAGATGGGACGATGAGGGAGGGTAGTAGTTAGCTAGCTAGGGATATTTTGGGAAGTCCAATAGTATCATTGAGGACACTCTATCATTGTTTTGGCGTATATGAATATTGAGAAGAAGTGAAAAAGTGGTAGGGTCAATGTCCTATGTGGTCAAAAGAAATATTGACTCAGACACATTACATACATACACCCTTTGACTGTCCCTTAGTGTAGAGGAGAGGAGCACTCTCTGCTGCCCTCTGTCTCACTTGTCAGCAACACCTTTCCCCCTTCACTCCGTGGTACTCACTCCTATATATGCCATTCCTAAATTGCCCATGCATCTAATCACCCCCTCTTCTTTATCTACACCAAATATCCCATTAATTCATTATTACTATTTCACCAATTATGCCTCAACAATCCCCATCACATACCCTTTACTCATGTACTTACTAGTATTATTATTTAAAATAAACCTTCAATTTAGTCCCCGAACTATCAACATCTCTCCAATTTAGTCCCTAAACTATATAAATATACTAAATGGTCCCTGAACTATTAATAATCCATCAATTTAGTCCCTGGACTTTTTTAAAAACATGGAAAAAAAAATGATAGTTCATGGACCAAATTGATGGATTATTAATAGTTCAGGGACCATTCAATATTTTTTTATAGTTTATTGACCAAATTGGAGAGAGGTTGATAGTTTGAGAACTAAATTGAAAGTTTATTCTATTATTTATTAGTTTTACAAACAAACATATATAATAGAGTTCCATAAAAATTTAGATATTTTTTTTTATATAGTTTAACGGTGAAACACTCACACACTAAGTACAAAAAAAAAAAAAAATTGGGTCCAAACACACAGTGTCACACCCTACCATACTTCTTTTGATCTCACATATAAGTAAATATTTTAAATTTATTAAATAACTAATATATTTTGTTTATATTATAGATAAAATGTATCAGTTATTTAACAAAGTATCAAATATCTCTATCGTCTTATAACATCTAAGATTTATTTGTTTAGGGTTAGAGAATTTGAATTTGACTTTAAGACAATATTATAAAACTATTTGAAGTGTAAAACTATAGTGCATATCTCATGAAGATTCATTCTTCATCTAATATTTAGAGAAACAAACAAATGTAGGCATTAATTAAATTCTATACACAATAATCATCGGATAAAATACCGTGTTTGTCTTAATGATAAATTAATACAAAGGCACTAGAATTGGTTTCTCCATCAATGAATGGAACATATATATACCATGCATTACATTTGATATCACATGAAATCAATTGGTGAAAGTGACTTAAAAATATTACTAGACTCCAATTGAATTTTAAGAGGGTGAAAGAATGCATGACCAATAAATGTTATATGATTTTTTTGAAAGTGACATGCTAGCATATTAATTAATTATCTTTGGCCATGGTGTTCAGAATTAATGAATGAGTGAATGGCACCAGAAAGATTACTGACGGCAGCAACAAGGGTAGCGATACCTTGCCGGTGAACTTCATTTCGGGATTCTTCCATTTGAATCCGCCTTTGTTCAATCTCGATCAATTCACGGTGCCGTTTCTCCTTCTTCTCCTCACATCTCCTTAGAGCTCGTGCTAACACCGATGCACTTCTCATTATGCTTGTACCAAGGTTCTTAACTTTCCTACGTTTTGATTCCGAGCCACCATCATCTTCATCATCCTCACTCTTCTCTGAATCTGTCGATTCAGTTCTCTCTACAATCAAACAAAAAAAAAATCCAAAATACAATCACAAAATTCATCACATCATTAATTACAAAACAATGTTCATATCTTATCATATCTTAAAATTCATCACATCATTAAAATGTTCATATAGAGCTACTCCTACTTCATGAAATGATAAATAAAGGATATGTTACAAATACCAATGATCTTGGTTTAAGAAATAAGCATGAAATAGAAAAATGTCACATTCATAAAATAACATATGATCCCAAAAATGTCAAGATGGAATTAATGAGAGTATTTAATTTGCATGAGTTTGGTTATGATTCATGAAATGATGGTATTGGTCAATGCATTAGCTACTAGTACGTGGAAAACCAACTCACTTTTTTTTTTTAATAATAAAAAACATTATTCTAAGATTTGGGATTTTGTTAGGATTAAGGATTATGTTAATGATTACACCCAGAAGGATTAAGCAAGTGAGAATCTATATTCTTGGATAGCCCACAAAATCCATATGACAATCATGAGGTGGTACCCTTTCACACACTGGTCTACATGATTGTACTGTGTGTATATATATATATATACTCCTATATTTTATATTTTATTTTTATCAATATTTTTCAAACAAAAATAAAAAAGTAATTTTATTTCTAGTTTGTTCAATAGGAACCAGAATCTTTGTGCAGTGAAGCAACGTGGGTCAAGATACCACCAATATCACACAATCTTCTTATCAACCGTTTGATGCAAATAATCAATGTTTCATCACACAGTCATAAATCTTCAACAGCATGGAGCTGACCGTACCTTATAATATATGGTGAATTCTTCTGTACACATATTATATAGATATATACCAGTACATTTAAAGTAGATGATTCTGATCGATTTACAAATAGTATTTATTAATTTTTCTAATATTAAAAATTATTTATGGACCAATTACAATCATCCACCTAAGTCATGCACCAGTACTACATGTCTATATAAGATGTTTAACAAAGAGTATATGAAAATTGAAAAAAATTTAAAAATAAAAATAAAAAATAAAATAAAAGAAAAATGGGTCCCATAAAAGTGTGGCAGAGTTTACAGAACCTGCAAGTTTGACCGATAATAACCCACACACAACACAGCATCCAAAAATTGTTAAAAACAAAAATAAAATAATAAAAAATAAAGTGTATCACATTGATGATTAATCTACATTACATTACCTGAAACTGCAGGAGTAGTTGAGCTTGCCGGAGCATGCGGCGGTGGAGGAGGTTGTTGTAATGGAAGTGGTGGAGGAAGTGGTGGTGGTGGTGGAGGAGGAAGAAGTTGTGCTTGAAGTGGTAGTGCTGGTAATGGTGAAGAAGACACCAATGTAACCAAACCTTGTTGTTGTTGTTGATGATGTTGTGGTGTTGTGATTCTTTGTGATTGTTTTCTTTGAAGAACATCACTAATAGCTTGATAAATTTCAAAAACCATATTAGAAGGTAGATTTTGTTCTTTACGTTGTTGTTTGTTGAGAATCCAATAAGAAGGAAAATGATTATGTTGATGATGATCTTTGTTTGGTGATTCTAATTCTGATTTAGATTCATAATCACGAACTTTTTTGTAATCACGAAGTAAATTATCCCATTTATCATTACATTGATTTTGGCTTCTTAAACAACCATGACTCCAACAATAATTTTCAACCCATTTCCATCTTAGTTCACCACTGTTTCTACTTGTGCTAGTACTAGGACTTGCAATGGTTGTTGTTCTGTTTTGATCTTGTGATGTTGATGATGATGGGGTTGAATTTGAAGTTGATGTGTTTTTAAGTCTTCTTTCATCGTCTAGTTTTTTGGCTGTTATGAGGATTAGTGTTTCTTGGATTGTCCAGTTACCTTTGCGGTATTCTCTAGTGGAGGGAGGTGGTGGTGGTTGTTGTGGTGGTTGTGTGGTGGTGGTGGCGTGGATGATGGTGGTGGGTAGATTGTGTTGGTTGGGTATGATTGATGGATGTGATAATGGGGTGGTGGAAGTTGAAGGATCAGACATGGTTTTGATTTGGCATATGAGATATTGTGATTTGTGAATGATTGATTGAATGAATGAAAGAAGAAAATTAATGAGTTTGATTTTGAGTTAATTTTGTGATTGTTGAATGAATGTTGAAGTTGTTTTTGAGAGGTGAAGAGTGAGTGAGTGAGTGAGATTTGTTTTGTTCTGTGGAATGGAAATTGAGTGAGTGGTAGTATAGTAACTTTGTTGTTGTGATGTGGGTTTGTAAGAGAGTGAGAATGAAAATTTGAGAAAGAGTTTTGTTTTTTTTGTATGGTAAAAAAAGTAGTAGTAGTAGGTGAATGATTTAGTAGAAAGTTACTGGACCACGCAGTAACTCATCTAGGTCGTCCGATCTATAACAGATGGTTGAGATTATTTTAGTATATAAAACAGTGTGTTAAATTACAACCGTCCGGTCCAAAATAGATGACTACAATCTAATACTGTGTGAAACTGTGTGAAATTTCTACCGCAGGAAATTCGGGTCCTTTGGTTATGGAAGGGTGCCACGTGAGTAGTGTGTTGAAGCAAAGACTTGTTGCACGTGGCTAGATTGTGGAATTGGATGAACAGATGAATAGTAGTATTGCTCTTCTTTGTGGCTAAAAAGACTAACTAAAGATGCATCATTTATTATCTATTTGAGGAGTTTTAAGCTTTTGGGTGTAGGGGAAATGAAAATCATGATAGGGAAGAAGCATTGACTAAGGAATAAGGGAATCTTGCATGATTAATAAGGTAAAAGTGTTGTTGTTGAGTTCAATTAAAGTGTCTAAGTATCAAACTATGAAAATCATGAAAGTGGTCTTAACTATGGGGTTTTAATTCAACATTTACATGTGAAATTTTGCTTATTAAGTTTAAGGGCAGTGCTATACATAGCGAGAAAAGAATAACGAAAATTCACGAGATGACGTGTTGCTGTTTGATTACATAATACATGTGTCACTATCAATAGCAATTAGAGGAATACATGGGTCAGTGGCCAATGAGATTAATTCGTGATGCTTTCGGGATGAATAAATTCGCTTCATCCAGCATTACCGTAAGTTTAATTAAAGTGATCTAAATGTTCAACCGGTGAAAGCAAAAAAAAAAAAAAAGTGATCTAAATGTTGGTTCGAGATAGGATTTATCATTAAGAATTTAAGATTATGTTTTGAAATAACATTAGGTCATTAAGATTATGTTTTTGAAATGGATTTTTACTTTTATTATTCTATGGACGTTGTTAAAATAAATAATTTTTTAGGAAAAACCCTATATGAAAATTCAAGGTTGGTTTGAGGAAAAACACCCTATTTGAGGAAAAATATGCAATATGAGTAAAAAACACTTTCCTAATATGATACTCCCTCCGTTTCTTTTTAATTGTCTTTTTAGAAAGATAACATCAAATTAAGGAAGTGTATTTTTGCACGTTATCTTCCTATTATACCCTCGTTTTAATCCCCCAATAAATTCCTATTTTTTTCCCACACTTTCTCTTTCCAATAAATTTAATATATTATATACAAAATAAACAAAATTTAATATGTTATGTACCAACAAAAAAAAAAAAAATTTTCCAAATATATAGCATTAATTGGTTTTATGAAAAAAGATAAGAGCAATTGACAAAGAGTATAATTGACAAATCATACCCATAAAATACAAAAAGGACAATTAAATAGAAACGCTAAATATGATAATAAAAGACAATTAAAAAGAAACGGAGGGAGTAATAATTTCTTATTTTTATACCGTCAGCTATTTTAGTAGTTGACTATGTCCGCTACTTAAGTAATGAAAATTATAAAAATGATAACTTTGAAAAAACAACACCTTATAAACATGAAATTTTTAAGATTTTAAACATAGAATCATTTATTTAAGTAGTCGACTAAGATATTTTGATAATTTTGTAGGACAATGCGTAAAGGAATAGGATAGTAAAAATAAATATCTTTGAAAGTTTGGGCCTGGACGACTACTAACCGACCCACTATCCATATTTTTAAGACTTCGTTTATTTTTTACTATGTTGGTAAAGTAAGTCTTGTTTATAAATAAGCTAAATATGTTTTCATATGTAATTATAAATAAAAATAATTATTGTTTCATTTCAATGTTTAAAAAATATGATAAATTGTGGAGTGGATTTAATTTTTAATGTTGTAAAATATGAATATTATATTATTTCTTGTGTGGTATTTTTTAAAAATATATAAAAGTACATATTTAATTAAAAACAATCTGATCCAGTTGAAAACTGATCCAACCTATTGAACCAGAATCCGATAAGCACGTAGGTTCTGATTATCTTGGTTGTACCAAATAAGAGACTCAATAAAGTTTCCAAACACATGGTTACCCTCCTCTCGTCGTTGTAGTCTTGTATCCCTACTTGACTGCTCTACTTGAACTTGATTTTCATTTAGTTCAAAACTCAACTTTGTTTTGAGCTCCTTGTTTATAGTTTGAATTCCTTTCGTTTATTAACTATCTGTTGTTTATATGGGTGCCTCAGCTTCTAACGATTCACTTGAGAACTTGTTGCTACCTATTTGAACATATTTATAACTTGTTTCTTTTTCCCCAAAATCAATGGCGCCCCAAATAGTATGTCGATACATCTTATGCAAAATGAAGTGCATCCCATACGTCAATTTAACCACAACCACAACAACGTTTTCCATACGGGTGCTCTTGGCCGTATTGATGAATATGACACGTTGTGAATTTTGGCAAGACTATTAAGGCCGATAAGGGGATGTTCACTCCGAGAGATTATTGAGGGTGAGTTTGTTTTAGATTTAAAAAAATAGATTTTTTCTTTGTATTTTTGAAAATGGATTTTGTAAAACCGTTTTTCAAAATATTATAAGTTTTTTTATATTAATTTTTTTTAAATTGAAACATTAATTTTGACATCATATAACATAAACATACATTATTGAAGAACAAAACATAGTCAAAATCACAATTTTTTGAAAAAGTTGTATTTCAAAAATGATTTTTATGAAAATCTATTTGAAATAGCTTCAAATTAAATGATTTTTTCGAAATTTTGATATCCAAATTTTTTTTCAATAAAATGATGAAATGCCTAAAATCACATTTTAAGAATAACTATTCAAACCAAATTTTCATTTGAAGCTTTTATAAAAAGTTTATTTGTAAATTTTTTTTACACAAAATTATGTAACACTACAAAATCTATTTTCAAAAAAATCCAAAACAAACGCACCCTGATTCACATCAAGAAAACAATTTTTTTCCATTCAAAAGTTTTAGCTTTTACATGCAGCAACCGAGTCATAGTTGGATGCGCTTCAAGATCATCATTCACCCAAGATTGACGATGATATACTTGTTATGCCATTTTGGATAGTCAAATTGCAAATCTGTCTAAGAAACTTGATGAAGTGAGAAAAAATAAGATCAAGGTGGATTCAACGTTTGAAAAAATCAATAGTAAATGTGAAATGTAACATCTCAAATTTTAATCTAACAACATTACACCTAATTCTTTTATTTAATCGAAAAACACTGCATTGTTTTTTCTTTTTATAGTTTATTTCAAAACAAGTCGCCATCATTATTTTCTCGAAATTACAAAATATATAATTTTTACTTTTGGTACAAACAAAATATTTAATTATTATAAAAATTTAAGAAAACTTATTAAACCCAAAATATTACAAATTCAAAGCCTACAAACTATTGTAGATATAAGCACTATAGAGCAAATATTACAAATTCAAAGCCTACAAATTTGCTATTTTTTTATTAATTTTTGGTGGATATTATATTTTGTTGTAAGTTTTGAGGGATTAATTCTTAAAAATATAGTTAGTATAATTAGTAGTTAGAAAGTATTTGTCCTTTTTTAAATAGAAAAAAATAACAAACTAGAAAGTAAGTATTTGTTGGAAGAAAACCTTTGATAGAAAAATAAATATTTGAGGATTAGTTTCTCCAATGTGGGGAGTTTGTCGCTTGGAATTCTTTCAAGGAGACTTAGATAAATAATTTATATGGAGCATTAATTATACCAAATGTTGGGATGTTGTCACTTGAAAATTTAAAGTAGACCTATATAATAAATATAATTTCTCCTTTGTGAGAATGTTGTTGCTTAGAATTTATCTAAGTAAACCTATGATAATATATCATAGATGTATATTTGAAAATAAATGATGCAATATTGATTAAGAGACGTCTTAGTCAATATATAAATTAAATGTTGTGAAACAGCTGTTGAGTGAAAAATAAAGCATCATGTGATAAACCCACTAAGCAAAAAATTAGTGGATGATATATACATCGAGAGGGGGATGAATTTATGTCCGATACAAAAATTAAGAGTGATGGTAACCCAACATAGATTGTGAAAATTCGCAAGGCTATGTTCATATAGGTAAAAACAAGTCGCTTGTTGTTGAGGTTTTTAATTGTTGGCTTCATTTTGGTAAAATAAGTCTTTGTCCAAGATGTTGAATCAAATGTTACAACATCAGGAACAACATTAATACATCCTGAATACGTGTTATTTTCTGTTATATTTACGCGTAAGATCTTTGAAGATTTGTTTTGGAAATAAACTTGTGCTTGCTTCTGGGCCAAGACACGCACGTTTTTAGGATCCGCAGAAATGCGTTTTAATGTGATATTTATTTCCCTAAGATATGATATATTTAAGGAAAGATTATATTTAGGTCAAATATATTTGGAAACATTTATGGAAACAATATATTTGGTTCTAAAATATATGTGCTGGATCTTACAACATCCCAGTTGTGTTTGAAGCTCGATTTGCTCAGGAAGCTCATGCTAACTCGTGGCTATTTAAAGGAAGGAGCTAAACTTAGTTTCTTCACCGAAACCAATGTATCAAAATATAGACTTTTAGGGTTTCGTGTCTATGTAAGCTTTGTGCTTTATATGTGAGCTGACGACTTTACGTCATTACGATGTTTCGCACCACTTTAACAAGTATTATTAGGTAGTTTTACTATGTTTTCCGCAAGAAATAAAGAGAAAATTGAATTATTACAAGATTGTTTGTATTACAAGATTGTCCATCCCAGATTTGATCTTTTCCAAACAGACTGCAATTTTCGCAGCAACATGACAGAAACGGCGAGTCATCGAGAAAGCAAGATGAGAGACTGCAATAGCAATTTGAAGTCATAATCGAACCTATTTTAATAACTTCCCAACACAAAAATAAATAAATAAAGAAGGAAGAGAGCAACAACGATTTGAACCACTACCGCTTCCAACATCGAAACTTCTCCCACTCGTTTCACGGTCGTTGTCATCACGGCGGAGATGATGCGGGGAGACAATAGGGTTTCGCGGTCGTGCTCGTCACGACGGAGATGAAGCGGAGAGACAACAAGTCCAATGGGTGTTGATGGGTAATTTTAAAAATAAAAAATAAAAACTAAACTGATTTTAATCTGGACCATTGAAACATTTAATTGCCACATGGCAGCATCATTTAAGGGAACTGGAGAAAATGGAGTATTAGAAACTGGAGTGGATCTAGACTCATTATTTAGTCATATCTACTCCATTTTCTTATCCTCATTTTATTCGAGTTCTTCTACCGATGAGTGACGTGTGGCAATTAAATTTTTTAAGGGATAAGATCAAAAACACCAACTTTATGAAAGCACAGAGAAACACCAACAACCTTTACTATTTCTCTATCTTCTTTGCTGCAACATCTTCTTGTAGCCACCATGACCATCCATATTCAATTTCTGCACGGAACAATCTCTCTCCGTCTATCCTATTCCGTCACCGGCAAAGTCATCAGTTAACACATCCACCATATTTGCTACTCAAATTCCTTCCTCTCTACACTTTTTGAGATCAATTTTATCTAATCTTTTCTCTCTACACCATCAGAGAAGGATTGGAATGAGGGGAATAATTGCAGAATTTTTTTCCCAAAAACACTCTATGCAATTGATTACAGCTATTGACAAAGTGAAATTGAACCCTAAAATTGGAGATTACAACCTAAAATTGGAAGAATCATAGTAGCCTCTTTTTATGCAATAAAGGAGATTAAACCAATCCTAGCTTCAAATATACTGCTTGTTGTTAATACTGCTTTCAAATACTCAAGAACATAAGAGAACAAAGAAAAATTTTCCGTCAAATTTGTTGCTACCTTATGCGGTCACACGTGCATCAGACAGAGAAGGCTTAGAGAGATGGTGAGGCGATGACGACGGTGAGCAACGAGATGGTGGAGTAGAGACGGCAGCAAGAGATGTTAGTTCATGTTATGTTGTTGTTACTTCAACAAGTGTTTCTCTGTGACTTTCTAATCTCATCCCTTGAAAAAGTTAATTGCCACGTGTCACTCATCTATAGAAAAAACTGGAGTAAAAGGAGGATAAGGAAATGAAGTGGATCTGAACTCATTTTAATCCTATTACATAGTCAACGTCTCCTTTTTTTCCTTCTTTCTTTTCATTCTCTTCCTTGCGGTTAAAGTTTTACCACAACTTTCTCTTTCAAGGTACAAATTTCTCCTATTTCGTTTATAATTCATGTAATTTTGTCATTGTTATCAATTATTCCACAGATTTTTAGCAGCAATTACTCTACATTTACGTTTACATAAGAACATTAGATCCGTTCTTTCCTATTTATTTAAAATAATTATATTTGCAATTAAAAAAATAAATTTAAACATTAGATCTTTTATTGTTTTTGCGTTTTTCTTTATCTTTTTGATTTGGTATTCGATTGTGATAATCATGATGTGTTTTATGTGCCTGTTAAATTCTAATTATGAATCTAGATCGTAAGATATTAGTTTGTGTTATAGAATCGCTAGTTTTTATTTGTTATGAAGGTATAGATATTTTCACCGAAAGTTTTTTTGATGCGACACTTTATTACACATGTGAATATATAGATGCTATATTTTTGAATTGTGTGTATTAAAAACTAATCAGGGTTTGTAAAAATATGGCGAATGAATCTCGAAATTGGATGGCAAAGTTGCACTTGCACCACCTTATGCAAGAGGATGAATCTCCTTTTCCTCTCGAATGTTTGAAAGATGAAGAAGTTGATTTGCTGTCGAAGTTTATTGCTAGGCATCGCGACCAAATAACTCTACCCGGAGCCGAAATATTTGAACTAAATTCCTTGAATAATTACAGAGAACTAGCTTTTCTTTTACATCTTCTCCAGAATAATCCGGTAACAGATATTATTGACGTCCACTGCTCATTTGTGATTTGGAGGATAACAAAACTTGGATGGTATAATTTTGGTGGATCTTGGTTTGATTCCCTCAAGAATATCATGGTCGAAAATGCACAAAATGACCGTAGCCATTTGGTAAAGCCGGAGAATCAAGAACTAAAGGTGAAGCATAAGAATAATCTCGTGTGTGAGCAGTTGGAGATGGAGATACACAGAGTCGAGCAACCAAAACCTAACCTCACCGGTGACCATGGTAATATGCAGCATCACCGCATCAAGTGTTTTGAGCGGCAGCGCAAAGAATTTGAATATGAGCTCTCAAATATCATGGAAAAAAAGAAACTTATTTCCGATGCTAGAAAGTCATTGAATTTTTTTTATCCTATTTAATGCTCATTTCTTTGATTTTATTTTTGTGTTCTTTTACTTTTATTATCATCACAAGACTCATATTTTGTTTTAACATGCTTTCTCCTTTCTTATCTATAATAATAATAATAATAATAATAATACAGGCTTTGTATCTCTTGAAGGAATAATACAGGGTTTCTAGTTTGAGAAAATATACTTTATATATATATATATTGTTATAAATTAATGTAAATAAAAGTAATAATATAGAGAAGAAGTGAGAGAAGAGAGAAAAAATAGTACTTGTATTATCTATGAAGTACAGACAATTCTCTGATTAGGCGTGTCCGTGTCCGACATGTGTCCGTGTCCGACATGTGTCCGTGTCAGTGTCCGACACCGACATGACACATATGATTACATTGAATTATGTCATTTTTCCAAATTATCATCGGTGTCGCCGTGTCAGTATCCGTGTCGTGTCCGGTGTCCGTGTCGGTGTCCGTGCTTCATAGTGTATTATTCATTACTAGGATTAGGGTTACATTACATTGATGCATAGGTCTTATATATAGACAAATATAATGGGCTAAATATATGGGCCAATGACCTATATGGACATCCACTAATAATATTTATAACACTCCCCCTTGGATGTCCATTGAGAATGTGCCTCGTTAAAACCTTTACTAGAAAAAACCCAGTGGGAAAAAATTCTAGTGAAGGAAAAAGAGTACAACATCCTTTGTGTTTAAACTGCCTCATTAAAAACCTTACCAGGAAAATCCAAGGGGATAAAACCATGGTTAAAGGAAAAAGAGTGCAAACACAATTATATCTCCCCCTCATAAGGACATTTATATCTGAGACGAAGAACCACAATTAATCTTCAATGTAGTTGATGAATAGTTTTACTTGGCGATGACTGATTTGTAGAAAGTTCTGATTCTTCTCCTTTAATATACTCTTCTCTGAATTAGCCATGGATGCGATACT
Source organism: Trifolium repens (assembly GCA_030408175.1). Taxonomy (NCBI): domain Eukaryota; kingdom Viridiplantae; phylum Streptophyta; class Magnoliopsida; order Fabales; family Fabaceae; genus Trifolium; species Trifolium repens. The sequence continues at coordinate 55,518,577 of CP125836.1, read as the reverse complement.
ATCTTCTTCAAGTTTCTTGTATGTGTAGAATAACAAACCTCAACAAAACCACATTATGAACATCTTTGATGTAGTGCTAAAATTCCGCATAATTTGATGATATTGTTGTATCTCCAGGATACAAATTATATACTTGAATTTGTTCCAATATCTTTGAGTTTATTGATATCATCACATGCATAATTAACAAAATGCAATAATGTTCTCAACGGAACTAAAATATGGTACTTCAAGACCAATTCAAATAACTGATCATTTTCTTGAGACAGGAAAAGATCTTTGTTCACATCAAGTGACAACAAATTATATTTGTTAATATCAAACTGATTTAGTACCTTTCATATATAAGTTTCTTGGTACACAAAATCTTGTTGAAATACAAAGTATGCAATTCCAAATAAACTTTTATCATCAAACCTATTACATTTCAAATTTTTCTTTAATCAATAGATTTCAGAAACTCTTCAGGAGTTCTGGTCAAATTTTTACCAATATGCTTGAATAACAAGTCAAACTTTTAATATTTGTATTTCAACATTTTCTATTCACACGAAAATTGATTCGTATCTCATCGTTTTTATACCTTCAGGGTGTATGGACTGCTGGTCCAAAAATCTTTCACTTTGAAAAGTGACTTTAATTACGTCGCAATTGCGTCTTTTCATTTAGACAATCAATGTTTTGTCTATAATTTTCAATAGACTTTAGTTCATGATCCTCATTATTTTTATCACATATAGCGCTATATTATGTGAAAAAATATTGTCAACGTTGACTTTCTTTCGGTTCAATCGTATTTTATTCATGACATAATTTCTATTCATGACATAATTCATCGAGATCTCTTTATTTTCATAACTTTCAAGTACTTGCTAAGTTCTTCCGGAACTAAAAAATCAATTATGTCAAATACTCTTTTCAAAATTTTCATATCCTCACTTGGGTCGTCTTTCTTTTTAGCTTTTTTTTTTTTAATTTGAGGATTTTTATTATCGGAACCGATTGACCTACCACGCTTCACGGTGGTTAAGACTCATTTGCAATATAAGATTGTCCATCAGGGACATCCATTTTGATTGGAGCATTAGCAGCTGATGGTTTATTTCATAAACTTTGCAAATGATTTATCTTATGAACTTCTGGTTCATACTGATTTCTAAGAGGATGAGATAATAATAATAATTTATATCAAGTGATTCATATGAACTTCTGATTCACAATTTCAGCTGCTTATTCTCTCCCCCTAATATTGGAAAAATTAGTTCATCACTTGATAATTAGCCTTCTGGGCTATAAATCTAATTTCCCAATATTCTTTAAGAATTTATTTTAGTGCATTATATTGGAGCAATTGGAACATACCAACACATCCAAAAATGCTTATATGAAAAATATTAGGTTAAAAACCTAAATTTAATTGCAAATTAAGGGGAGGACTTTCATATTATAATTTATTGGCATTGATGTGAAACAATATCTCAACATAGTCGTTTGAGTGTTCCCAAAATAAAAGTTAGAAGCTTTGATTTCATAAGTATCGTTCATGTAATTAACTTTATACGTCTAAAGAATGGATCTTCAAGTCCATTTTTTTTTATGAACATATACTTTAAGATGTTCAATATCAATTTTGATTTGACATACGATACTTATTAAATACTTTATATAAAATATGCTCTTAACTAAATCAGTATCTCACAAACTTCTGGTTGTGTGTTGACAACAAACGTACATGTGACCATTTAATTGATGCATCAATTAAATATATAATTGGTTCACATGATATATCAATAAAATATGTTCATTTACTTAATTTATCAACTTCATTTGGGAACTAGTAATACATAAAAATTACCAGAATAAAGGAACTTCAGGCCCTTCAAGAGATATTTATAAAAAAAATTTCGCATCATAAAAATCCGGGATGACCCAACCGGTCTTGCCAACAATAAATTTAATATTATTTTGTAAACTTCTGGTTTACAATATTTTGTGCTTCAATTGCACTAATATATTTATAAGTGTCGTATAAACTTCTGGTTTATAACTTTTTTATTACACTTATTTATCCAAAATATGTTTCATAATATATAGAGATATTTGACATCTCTTCTTTTCTTGTTTCAATATTATATCTGTTACGAAACAAACGGATAGCTATGAATCTTCAAGATTCATTAGGCTTATGAATCTTCAGGATTCATATTTTAAATATTTCACAATGATGCTTCTGGATCGTATCCTATGAATCTTCAGGATTCATATTTCAAAAATTTCACTATGGTGCTTCTGGACCATAAATTGTGAATCAATATTCAATCTTTATCCATTGAGTTCTTCAGGAACTACATAATAAATCATTATCACTTTACAATCCTTCAAGAATGTAGGAATATTGAATTCATTTGTAATTCGTAAAAATTGACATTTTTCTAAGTTCTTCAGGAACTAGACCCTTTATTGAATTCTTCAGAAATTCATAAATTAAATTTATTAGTTCTTCAGGAACTAAGATTTTTGAATTCTTCAGGAATTCATAGATTAAATTTATTAATTCTTCAGGAACTAAGTTTGTTGAATTCTTCATGAATTCATAAATTAAATTTCTAAGTTCTTCAGGAACTTAATATTATTGAATTCTTCAGGAATTCATAAATTTAATTTCTTAGTTCTTAGTTTCTTGAATTCTTCAGGAATTCATTAATTATATTTCTTAAGTTCTTCAGGAACTAAGATTATTGAATTCTTCGGGAATTCATAAATAAAATTTTCAAGTTCTTCAGGAACTGAAATTGTTGAATTCTTTTCGAATTCATAAATCAAATTTATTAGTTCTTCAGGAACTATATAATAATATGTTTTGCAATTCTTCAAGGATGCATGAATACATTTATTCTAGAATATATATAGGAATAAATAAATTGCAAAAATAAAAAACATAGTTAAATGTTCACGGCATCTTTTCAAAAGATCAAAATTGCATGTGTATGGAGATGATATTAGTTATGTTAGTTTTGTTTTGTCTAAATGTCGTGTAGCATATATTGAAATAACAATTACACCTGAAATAGTGGCTACGACTCAAGAAAATAAAATGAAAGGAGGTTAAATGTACATACCTTTACAACAATAATAATCGGTAGAGTCTCGTGCTGATAACGTGTTATAAATTAATGTAAATAAAAGTAATAATATAGAGAAGAAGTGAGAGAAGAGAGAAAGAATAGTACTTGTATTATTCATTACTAGGATTAGGGTTACATTACATTGATGCATAGGTCTTATATATAGACAAATATAATGGGCTAAATATATGGGCCAATGACCTATATGGACATCCACTAATAATATTTATAACATATATATATATATATATATATATATATATATATATATATATATATATATATATATATATACAGGGGTTGCTAATTTAGACCTATTTAAAAACACGTGGGTTTAAATTAGCAATGTGTACCTTTACACTTTGGACAAAAAAACCATTCATATTTATTATTTAAAACTAGTAACTTGAGGGTTAGTTTTGTAACTTTCATTAATAATGTTCCTTAATTTACTAATTACACATAATTTATTTACATTTCAAAAAGACATAACTGGTGGTGAAAAAACCAAAAAAAAAAAAAAAAAAGACATAAAACAACTTTTTTTTTTTTCAAAAAACAACGTTGCATGAATGCATGTCCTGATTCTACCCTTCAAACACACAAATTATAGCAAATCAATAACAACAAAATTAAAAATCAAAATTGATCAAGTTTGAAAATCCTAGAATGAAATTGAACAAAAGGATTTGAATTGGCATATGTTTCCAACGTAATGGAATTAACTAAAAGGAATTCTTTTAAAAAAATTAACATAGACTTTGGTCACTTTGTTCAAAATATTTCAATGGTTTTATTAGAGAGAAAAAAAGTTCAGTGGATATTAGAATTAGGAATTTTATTTTTTATTGATAATACTTGTATTTAATTACCAGCACTCATATTGTTTGTATGGTTCTACATTCATCAATTTTGCTTAATAATACAAAAAGTCTAGAAACTAAAAGGTAAAAAAGGTGGGTGTATGCTTTCTTTAATTGTCTTTTTTTTTTTTTAAATTTTTTTATTGTTTATTTAGGTTGCATATATTTATAATTATTTGGGTCTAAATTAGTAAAGTGGATGCACATTATTTGATAAAATTTACCTAACTAACCTTTAATTTTCTAATGTAAAATAACTAAATATTAAGGGTGTTTTTGTCCAAAATAAAAATGTGCACATTGCTAATTTAGACCCACATATTTTTAAATGGGTCTAAACTAACAATATATATATATATATATATATATATATATATATATATCATCATGATAGATGTTCTCTATGTATTTTCATTTTGCTTTATCACATAGGTCTCTCTTCATTATAATAATTTTTTGATCCCAAAAGTTAAAGTAAAACAAAGTAAAAGAAAAACTTATAGACTATATTTGGATGGATATATAGAACGAGATGGCATAAAAATAAATGAAATGGATTAATGTTTCATGGTTTGAAATTTTAATCCTTGCGTCAAACTTGTAAACTAATTTATTGCTAGCCACATAACATGAATATGCATCTATTTCAATCCTTGCGTCAAACTTAGTGTTTGTGCACTCGGGTGCTGATCTCTAAATACTATAGATCGTTATGGACTTCCGAATAATTAGGATACCTTCGACTGCATAATTCTATATTGTCACGTACCCTAATCATTATATTAGAATTTATGTGAAGTTTAATGATTAATTAATGTCTTATATGTGATATGCTCTTTAGTGTTTACGATTCTTTAATTCATTTGATGTTATGCTATATGTTTATCTCTTTGACTGACCAATTTAGGGTTAAACACAAGTTTGTTGCGTAGAGACATTTAGTAATAAACGGACTTAATGAATTAATATGGTTAAAGTATAAGATGAACACATACCTCTTACCTACATGACTTACACATAAGCGTTAGGACCATAGCAAGATAAAACAAGCACGGACATTCTAAACTAAAAGTGGACTAAGTATTGACCTAGACATATGACCCGTCTTATATCCCTTTTAATATCTAACGTTGTAGACATACACCACAAGACAATATTTGTTTGCAAAAGCCTTGACACCAGTTAGCTATCACTAGGCATTAGTTATAACCTGAATGGATCATAAGTTCTAACCCTTTTTCCAAACCACTTAAAATTGCTTTTATTATTATTTCTAAATTATTGTTTGAATCCATGATAAATGTTTTGGTTACTTTTTACTATAAGCTTGGAAATTAATTGTGTGTTAAGTCTAAAATAAAGTCCCCTTAAACAATCCATGTGGGTACGATACTCTTTATTATTACTTGCTACAAAAATTAACTGTATATACTTGCACATGCTTAAATTTCGCAACACACTACTCTCATCTCTCACAATAAAACTCCTCATTTGAAAGCTCCCATATATATATATGTAACCCATGCATTAAAGTGGTACGCATGCCATAGGGATAGTTTCTATTTATACCTTGATTCAATTGTTGAGGAAAAGGCAAATTGAGCGCAGATGCACTAGCACAACCCTCTCCCAATAAAGGATTTGTTCTGTCGGAGACAACTGGTTCCCTAGGTTTCGCGGTATCAACGTTACAGGCTCAGTAGTGGTCGATGAAGCTGTTGCCAACAAAAGAATAGGAGAAGTAACTCTTATAACCGTCGAAATAGGGGTTGAAACTGTTTCCCCGTTGCATTTGACATTGGCGAGCTTGAGCTCGAAACTGGATTTATGATAATTTCGATCGTGCTTACAAGATTCGTCTGTGAACCAGACATAAAAGCGCTGCAAGTCTGCTACTTGCACCAGAATTGTTGTTATTACTGTTTGTCGCATTATGAGACGACGTCTAGCTATTTCTAGAAGTTTTCTCCCACTTCTCAAAAGCATGCATTACGCAAACTATACCGAGCGTAACAACTAACAATGCAAGCAAGAAGGATTTTTCACAATTTTCAAATGCAAAGAAAAAAAAAAAGCACAAAGGTCCCAGTAGGCATGCCAACTTGTTTACACTGAAATTTGATAAACAAACACTAGTTTAAATTTATTACTTAAAAGACCAACTAGTAAATCTTGGGACATTGTGCTTCATTTATATTGAAAAAGATTGAATGTTCACTATCATAAATAAACATTTGTTGTTTTGGAAAAAGTATTGAACTTGGAATAACTTGAAATGCAAGTAAGGAAAGATAATGTTCATTCGACAGATTGAACCAAATACAAATTGCAGAAATTTAAAGATGAACAATACATTTGGATGAAATTTTAAATTGCATTAAACTGGAAAGATTTAGATAAAAAGATGGTTCACAGATTCTTACTTGGTTCCTCTTGCACTCATTTCTCTCTTTAACATTGATACTTTGAGTTTGTAAGGATTTTGTATGTGAATTGTGACCCCAAATTCGACTGAAAAAACTAATATTTATAGCCTAAAACACATAACTGCTACATAACGTCCCTATACTGAACTTCTGAATCGTGTCTTCAATTCAAATCTCTTTGGAGGCAATTTTGAATCTTGTCGAAGTCGAAACGAATATTGGAGTCTTAACATAGATTATACTGAGTCCATAAACTGAAATTCCTAGTTTTCAACTCCAATTATTTAGTCGAACCCTTTGAGTCACATGAAGTAACTTCTGCTGAAATACAGACATCTATTTCTCACAATAAATGAGGTTTTAATAGATACTCCATCCGGCCATCATTATAAGCAAATTTCACTTTTTTGATACATTGGAAAAGTGATGTATGTGGTTCATATTATGAACCAAGTACATTACTTTTACAATGTACCAAAAAAGTCAAATATAGTTATAATAGTGGCCGGAGGGAGTACCTCATGAAAAACATTCTTGAATTACACAATAAATGCTCTCAACGTCAGATTCATGGACATCATTACAGAGAGAGAGTAATGAATTCATACGCGTTAGTACAACAAATGTGATGCTAGTGCGCTTATTTATTTAATGACATCCAGTGTCGAAAACTGGAGGTAACACCAATACGCTCCACTTTTATGATATGATATGGATGAATAGTTAATTACTCTTGGACTTTTGTGTAGAAATATTTTACACCGATGTAACATATCTATTAAACTCTATCTTTTATGATTTACACTAAATTTTTATTTATTGTTAAAAGACTTATGTGAAATAAATTTTTTTTAACCGACCAATTAAGCTAAAATAAAATACAACTGAAAATGAAATTAATAGATAAAGGAGTTATCTTCACGGAAAATGCTAAAGTGCACGACCCAATCTCTCGTGCAGATCCAACGAATGACATGTCCATTATTAGATTCCATTTGATTTAATCCTAGCCGTTAGTTTCTCCTCTTGCATGTGACCACCGAACTCACTTCCTCTCTCATCTTGTAACTCCGCAAGCCTCCGATCTCCGCATCTTGTAACTCCGGTAGTTTCACATTCTGACTTTTCGCATCACAATTATTTTCTCTCCATATTTTTCGCTGGTTTTCCCACCAAATTTTCTTTCACTTTCTCAGTTTCCTCGCGTTTCCCCTGGCTTGCCGTCTTACCACCGTCTCTTTCCACGGTCGAATCAACAACCTTACCCATCGCTCGTCCGACGGCAGTTACACCGTCTCCTTCGACGGCCAAATCGTTAGCACCGTCAAATCTCTCAGGTACCCTACATATTTTCCCTCATCTATTTCTCCGATTCATAGTTAGGGATTCAGAAATCTTTGAAGTTTTGTATCTAGAGTTCTTGAATTGTTCGTTGATTTTGAATGCAGTTATGTGTTTAGTTAGATTTAGAATAAATTTCTTCTTTCTAATTAGATAATCAATGGATTGGAACAGTAGAGTTTCAACTTTTTCACTTAGTTCTTGAATTGTTCGTTGATTTTGAATGCAGTTATGTGTTTAGTTAGGTTTAGAATAAATTTCTTTCTAATTTGATAATCAATAGATTGGAACAGTAGAGTTTCAACTTTTTCACTTAGTTCTTGAATTGTTCGTTGATTTTGAATGCAGTTATGTGTTTAGTTAGGTTTAGAATAAATTTCTTTCTAATTTGATAATCAATAGATTGGAACAGTAGAGTTTCAACTTTTTCACTTAGTTCTTGAATTATTGTCCGGTTCTTAAAAAATATTGTTTTTAAAACTTGGAATGAGCAGCGCAAGATTGATTTTTAATGCAGTTTTGTGCTTAGTTAGGTTTTTGAACAAATTTTATTATTCTAATTTGATAATCAATAGATTGGAATTGCAGAGTTTAACCTTTTTCACCTAGTTCTTGAATTTTCATTTTGATTCTTGTTTGTACTTGTTTAGAACTCATGGCCACCTCGAACAGTATGTCTATGCATCTTACTGAACATGAAGTACTTCTCGTACGTCAATTCCTCAGCAACAATGAAGGTTTTTTCCATCTGGGGGCTTGTGGCCGTCGCGATGAGCACGCTGCATTTGAAGTTTTGGCAAGATTGATACGGTGGATTAGAGGTGTTTCGCTCCTACAGATCGTTGATTCACATCAAACCGAGGATATCATATTTGACATTCAAAAGCTTCGGAACAGTCAAGTATGATATCCTCGGTTTGATGTGAATCAACGATCTTTTGAATGTCAGATTGACTGTTCAGATTGTTACAATTAGCAAGATCTTCTTCATTGGTTAGATCTAAAAGACGATTTTCGAGTTTATCCTGTTCATATTAATATTTGTCGATCTTTTAAATTGTTGATGAGTGATGATTTGTATTACCAGGTGATTTTTTTGGTGCTCTCAGGAGACGGCTCAATGATAGCAACAAAAATAGTTATGGCTACCTCGTTTTTAATTGGTAATGTTGCATCTGCAATGGGTCAAGCTGTTGAGAAGTCAAGCAAAGTTAGTGAATTCTGTTCTGTTTTTGTATTTTCTTTCCAGTTGTTAATGTTGCATTTCCTTTTTATGTAAAAGTTTAATTTTTTTGAATGGTTTATTGTAGGGCATTCTGTTGGATTTATTGAAATGTCTTGGGGACAACAAGAAGCACATGAGAGAATGTGTACCGAGTACTCTTGACTCTTGGCTTGCTGCTGTTCATCTTGATAAAATGGTCCGTCTGATATTCGATTCTGTTAAGTTTTGGATATTCTTTTGAGGTAGTTTGTGTTGCAGTTCAGCAAATCAAACACAACATGTCTATTAAAGGTGCAATTAAGCTTTCTCTTTTGTTTACACTGTTTCTTTCAGTTTTTCTCTTTTGCTATCTTCTATGTATATGAAGTGTATTATGGCCCTGTTTGAATAAATAACTTAACTAAACCCGTATAGCATAGGAGTTTATCATTTTAGTGCTTATGTATAAGCTATTTCTATAAGCTATAAGTTATTTTTATAAGCTGTTATGGAGAGCTTATGTAAAGAAGCTGAAAACAGACCTTATATTGGTCCTAAGTTAACATTTATGCAATTTAATTGCTCAGATGCTGGAATTCCTTCCTCCACAGCTTGACACTTTGAAGGATGATGAGTACTCTTTAAAAGAGTCTGAAGTGGCAATTTTTCTTCCTTGCCTTGTAGAGAAGGTTTGTATCAACAAATTTGATAGTTGGTATCACCAGTAGACATCAATATTTCAAAAAATCTGTGTTTTTCTCAGAGTTTAGTAAATTTTTGGTTTTAGTATAATATATATTGAGTAGGTGTTACGTACTTGCTTGGATGCTACAAAAAATGACTAATTTAATTCACAGATGAAAATAGAAGTTCATTTGGTATTTTGCTGATCTTGTAGGATGAGGTATCGTTGCTAATGCTTTTAATGATGGTGACAATGAGAAAAGGCCGGAAATTGTAGCCTTAAAATCTTTTTTATTTATTATGGTGTTAGGATTTTTGTGTAAATTATCATCAACTCAAGTTTAAAAATTCTGAAGATTAGAGGATAGACGAGTTAATCTCTGTTTCTATGGTCAACATTTAAAATTAATATTAAGATGTTCGTTCTTGCTTTAATTACCAGGTCTGATGTTGCAGAGCAAAGTGGAGAAATGGCTAGGTCTCTTGCTGGTCCATTATTGAGGTATGAAAATATGTCTAATTTTTTCCTTTGCCCCCAAATAACCCACCACCAAAAAATTGCATTGCTACTATTGTTCTTAATCATCTTGCTTATTAATGTCTGGAGAAATTATGCACAACCTCATAGTAACACTGAGAGGCATTTGATGTTATTCTGAATATAAGAATAATTATCTGTTTTACTGACTAGTTATCATCAATACAGGATAACGCAGATCAAACATCATCACTTGTTGTCCCAATCTATCTCTTATGTCCACTTGATCCATCGAGGTGGCCTTCACGAGCGCCAAATGAGTCACAAGCAAAAATAGTGAAGGGCGGGAACAAATAATATGTTTATTTGGATTTTTTAAAAAGATTGTAGGACTTGATTAAAAAGCTGAAGACATGGATCGCATCATCTAATTGTCTTTTTGTGGGCAGCTTTTGATTATTTTTCTATGATATATACTCAGCATATAAAGGATTGAATGATCTATTTACAATTTTTGCAGCAAATTGTTCTCTTGTATTGTTTGTTATCTTTGATGCAGTTACATCAATCCTCTGTTCTTTTTCTCTATGACTTACATCTTCTGTTTATTGCTTTGAGGTATTTTGGCACATTTAACTTGTTTGACAAATTTTTTCTCAATCTAGGTTTATTTAGCCTCAATAAGATATTCCCATGTTGTATTCCTTTTAGTTTCATCTTATCTGTTTCCATCCTCAAAATGTTAACGACTAAAGAAATAACATGTTGAAGAGATATAATGACTAAAGAAAATCAGTAAATTCCCAAAGACTTCAATAGAGATATGCAAAACAAAGTCTCTATTGAAGAGATATAATGACTAAAGAAAATCAGTAAATTCCCAAAGACTTCAATAGAGATATGCAAAACAAAGTCTTCATCATTCTTTCCAATTAGCCTTCACACAAACAAAGTCTTCATCATTCTTCCAAGTGCAGCAACTAATCAGAATCGTTATCAGATACATCTTCATTCAATTGTGGGATTGGAGCAAGTCTTGACTCTATGCAATATAGGCCACAATATAGAAAAAAAATATCAAAGCATCAGATTGAAGGCACCTAATTCAATCAAGAAAATTCAGATTTTTGCCATTAAAAGAAGTCAACAAGTCTTGACTCTATACAATATAGCCCACAATTGTTAATCATTTTTAATACCTAACTAATTGGTCTCTTCTTTCTCATTACAATTAATCAATATAAACATGACTTTAAGTATGCTTCATCAAGATAACCTGTCAATTCAAAAAGTCTAGCAATATCTTTAATCATTCTAAAAGGACCACATGCAAAATCCATGGCCAAAAGAAAGGCTGGAAACCGAAAAGTAGAGCAGCAAAACAAGATATATTATTTAATTATTAAGGTTAAGAAATTACATTAGTTGATTAAAAATAAACTTTGATACTCAATGGGGCTACTAACATGACCAGCGTAGATGAAGCAACATGATCAGAAGGATTCACAAGTGAAGGAAGAAAGAATAGGGTTTGAGACTTTGAAAGAGGTAATGATGATATGAGAAAGATGAAATGAAAGAGAGATGTCAGTGAAACATTGGATTGTTTGGTTACAAACTTCTAATTTAGTGCATTAAATATAGGAAAATAGTTGGATTTTATAATATATATATATATATTTTTGTTCGGCGGCCAACCGAAAAATATTGAACCAATCGGTTTTGTTGTGTAGTGGTCTAAAATCCAAAATTTTCGATTATTTTCAATTTTTCGATTCAGTTTTCAATTTTTTATTGGATTCGATTAAATTTGAGCATCCCTTCTCCTCAAATTAGTCAAGACACATATTGATATCCGACACATCAATATTTTGTAATAGGGAAATGATTAATACAGCGAAAAATACATCACGAAGCTCTCACGAATGATGTGGCATCCTATTATTTAATTTATTTAATCTAATTAATTTAGTTATCTCTCTTTCTTATCTCTTTTCATCTTCCTCCCCGAGCGACAATCATCTTCTTTTTTCATCTTTGTTTTGTTCTTCTTCCAAAATTAATCTCTCTTAAATTATCGGTATTTCATGTCCCTTTCTCTGTCATAGTTTTTCTTGGAGGTGAATATTCAAATTTCAAAATGGGGTTTTGAAAATGAAGATTTTTATAACAGATGTATTAGAACTCTTTAAAATCACTTTTGGTTCATGATGGTGGTAGCTGGGAGAGGGATTACTAACATATATTTTCTAATGATTTGTGTTAGCACCGACGATTTTGATTCGGTAAGGCTAGCTTCGACTAAGTACAAGCTTTGATGGAATTGTGTTTGGTTGCAGAAGCTTCCATTGAATTATATGAAGCTCATGAAGTTCACAATTTTGCTCTGAATATTTACCAATTAAATGATATCATATTGATTTTTCTTTTGAGCTTTATTTTGGATTTTGATTTTGATTTTGATTTTGATTTGGTGCACTGCACATGATAAGACATTTTTGCACAAGCAAAACAGAGATAGAGAGAGGTTTTGGGGTGAGTCGGTGACGGCAAAGTGAGCGGTTACTTGCAATTTATTTTCCCAAATTTTTATTTAATTGAACAAGGAATATTAAACATACAGTTGATTCGCGCGATTTCCGCTAATAAGTCAATTTCATTGGCCAATACAGATGAGGTGTGCGGTTCGTGAATTGTTCGTGATAACATCTATCGCTAGAAATAGCAATGCTCTTTGTAATAATATCCTTGAATACAAACACTTCTCAAATTAATAACTTATACTAATCCCGTTTCTAAATTGTAATATTAAATTTGTTGATAATTAATAATTATTTTTACAGTTTTATCTTTTAAAAAAAAGAATTAGTTAACATTTTTAGTGTATTTATTAAATAATGTAAAATAAATGCACTTTAATTAGACATATATTGTGGCAAATATTTTGTCCTTGAAAAGTTAAGTTGAATTTTGGACAAATTATTACGAATACTTTTTAATCACTACATAAAAGAGTAGTGAAAGAAAGGAACACAGGTCAATTACAAATACATAATCAAATTACAAATACATAATCAATTGCAGCCATTGATATACACAATGCAATGCTACAAACTGACATTCTTTCATACAAAGAACAACTCCATTCAAAATAAACCTAAAAATAAAATAAAAAAAGGAACATAGTCCCAACCAACTATAGGAAACTACAACATTATTAAAAACAAGAAAACAAAGTACAGCTATATATATTGATAATGATTATGATTAATTAAACACGAGTTCCACCAACAGGAGCACCCTTGTGCATAGGATCACCAGTAGCTCCTCCACCAACACCATAGTCAGTGTCACGATAACCTGGACCATATCTGTTGTTGAACAGCCCTGCATGGATCAGCAATATGTACAACAACTGTGTAAATGTCAGGATGATTATGAAAGCTTCCACAATTCTCAACCTCCATCCTCTATGTCCTCCTATGTGTATCTGCTTGCAAGCCAACCTATTCAAAATAGGTATCACACATACAAATAGTTAGTTGTCACATTACAAATCAAAATGTATCTGGTGTATGTGTAAGTGTTGCACACAGCATGTGTGGTGTTTGTGTATCTGTTAGGTTTATGTGTCTGTTGGACCGGTGTCTGTTGGACCGGTGTCTGTGTATGTGTTAATGTTGTGTGTCTGATGTTGTGTGTTAATGTTAAACACAGCGTGTCTGGTGTCTGTGTGTCTGGTGTCTGTGTCAATTTTAAACAGAGTGTGTCTGATGTCTGTGTCAGGTGTTATGTCTAGTGTCTATGTCAATGTTGAACACGGCGTGTCAAATGTTGTGTTTCTGGTGTCTGTGTCAGGTGTTGTGTCTAATGTGTGTGTCAGGTGTTGAATGCGACGTGTGTCTGGTGTCTGTGTCAATGTGTCTCAAAGTAGTGAATGAGGTGGATTCTTATTAGTATACATACCCCATGGCTAGAGCAGTAACAGCCCAAGCAATGATTGAAGTGGCTCCAGCAGAAGCTAAGCTATCACTCCTCCAAGCTCTGATGTGATTTCCACCTATAAATTTGGACACAATACCAAGAACAGAAGCTAAAAGAGCAAAGACCAAGAAGAACATGGTAGCACCATTTCCTCCAAAACCTGAATCAAACAAACACATAAACAAAAAGGGTCATTCCATATCCCCCAAATTAGGAAAAATTTATATAAATTTCAAGAAAGTCATTTTGAACACATTATTAAATGTTGTGAAAAAGTGGTCATTTTTTTTTGTTACATTAATGATGTGATGACTAAAAATTAGTAAATGAACTTACTTGGGTGATAAGTTTGGCCATTGATGAACCTATTGAGACACCAACTAGCAAAACCAAGAACAATAAAATACATGAGCAAGTTCAAAAACAACAATGGAGCTAGAACACTTCTTCCCACCATAGCCATACTTGAGAAGCTTGTAGAAATTTTTAGTCTTCACAAAGAAATGCTTTTGCACCGATTAATGCAACTTTACAGGCTTTTGATTTTGTTTTACTGTGAGCTTTAGAGTGTGGAATTGTGAAGCTATAAATAGAGAATTCAAAAGATGGTTTGATGACACGTGTGAATTAACAAGGTCTAGCATGTGTGCTTTCATTTACAGGTGGAACCATGGTAGGACACTTGTCATTTTCTGTCACAGTGTTCTTCACAAATCCATTCTCTCTTTTGTTCTTTTTTTAATATTTAAATTTGTATCTCAAATCTCAATACTTTATAAAACGGTGCCTTATATATTATCCATGAAAATAAAACAGGAGTAATAATCTAGTTAGTACAGTAGTTTGGATTAATTTAAATTCAGATGACAGAAATGAATTCTTATATGTGAAGCTCAATTATAGATAAGGACAAACAGTGACATAGACACATACAAGTATGTTGATACATTGACATCCACAGACCACATTAGTTCTAAATTTTTTTTTAATAATAACTGAGTAATTAAGCTTTAATAAGTTTTATCAAATGACAAATTATTTAAGAGAATCAAATTTGATTTTCAAGTGAAATAATTTGTTGGTTATATTTTATTTATTTTATAATCGAACTCTAAATTATTAGATTATTTTTATTAACTAAATAATTATCCACATAAAATAATTAAATAATTAAATATAAGCACATAAATAAACATGTTGGATGCTGATACGACACCAAAATTGTCCAATTTTAAAGTAAAGAATTTCACTTTTCAAAAGAAAAAAAATGAAAAATTTTAAATTTGAATTCTAAAATTTGTATATTCTTAAGGACTAAATTATATTTATAGTTGTATAATTTTTTTATTAAGCCAATAAAAAAAAAAAAAAACAAATAATAATGAACTATGTCCTCTTTTTGTAAAAAAAAAACAAATAATAAAAAATTAATGCAAAAGAAAGAAGAATTAGTCTCTATAAATATAATTCAAGCGTTTCACACATATAATATAGTACTTATATTATATACAAAGATTGAAATTTAAACTGTGATATTCTCTTTTATTCAAACTATTAGGCTATCTAAAAAAATTTAATGTACTAATCGTTAGTTGGTTCAGTGGTGATTGACGCTGAACTTGGTAGGAAGGACCACAGCTCGATCTCCCGCAACTGCGATCGGAAAAGGGCTGGAACCACTTGATACAAGAATTGATCTCCAAATCAGATTCAACTGGTGGTGAAAAAAATAAATAAAGAAAGTTAATGTTGCAAATGTTTCTAATTAAAACTTTATTTCCTAAAATGAAATTTGCTTACATGATGCATAATCAAAATCAAGAAACTGTGGTTCAATATTTAGAGAGTAGCATCATTGTTTTATCGGTGGACCATAATTTTCTTCAACGCTTATTTGAAATTGTATTGGGGCTTTGCCCTCTTTTTTGTACCAAAAAAAAAAAGAAATTGTATTAATTTACCATAGTATTAATTTCATCATAGCACATTAAATGTAGTCTAGAATATTCATATGAATATGGTCATGGTTTTGGCATGTCGACATTGTTACAGAATAGGATATCTATTGGTTGAACACTTGTGTAGATGTTCTGTTTCAGAGAGATGTTTATTATTCTTATCCAATTGGACAACTATGTAGTATAATGAGAATTCGGATTCTTATGTCTTGAGGTGTCATTCACGAGTTGAAATTGAGACACTAAGACACCAAGGATTCACTTTTATCTTTAAAATTTCAACTTTACGTAATAAAAATATTCAATAAAAGAAAAATTTATATATATAAAATAATATATATATATATATATATATATATATATATATATATATATATATATATATATATATATATATATAAAAAATAGACGGGAAATAAATTATACCATTAAATCTTTCTATATTCAATAAAACTTATTCAAAAAATATTTGATGAGACTTGGATATTTGAGAGTTGACATTGAGTGTTTTTAGATTTTTATATTTAGTCTTCTATTTTTAGGATTATTTCTTATTATTTTATTTTCAATGTATTTTTACTTCCAATGTATTCTTTTATTTTGTGGCTTAGGAATATTTGAGAACAGATTGTCTCCAGTGGAAAAATAGTGTACTAATCCACCATTGATTTAATTATTTTATTATATAAGTTACTATTTATAAAATAAATAAATGGTTATGATTCAACTTGAAGAAAATGTTACTGGAGAGGATCCATCTCCGGAATATTTGGATGCTAATCTTAACTGGTGCACTAAACTTTTTCTTGCTTTGTGAACTTCATTCTGTTAGTTGCCTTACCCTTTTTGATGAATGATAATCTCACCACGAATTTGATAAGTTTATGTTGTGATGGAATTTAGAAAAGATCTAATATTTCTAGTAATTGGTGAGATTTTAAAGCCAAAACTTTTTTTTTAATATTTTCTTAAAACTTGTGTATTATATTCTAATTAAATCATTTTAACATATAATATGCATTATATGTGTGGATCCATGCTTGTGTTAACTTTCTAGACTTTGCAATTATTTGTACGGGTTATTTATAATTGTGAATTTGTGATATTGAGACAATTTTCATCAATACTCTCAATCTTTCTGAGTGAGCCTAATTTTAAATTTTAAATTCTTAATTGTTCTTTGTTATTATTAGTTAGTTTAAATTATTGTAAAAAAAAAAGTTAGTTTAAATTCATTCATTGATTTGTGTATTTCTTTTTCTTCCAATTTTTTTACAACCAAATGGGTCCTTAAAGTGTGTTTAGATGAAGTAATTATAAATTTTAGAAAATTTATAATTTTTGAAACAATTCAAATGATTCCATTTGAATTACGTTCATTTTTAAATGTGCACGTGTTTGGATAAAGTATTATAATTTTTTTTGTGAATTTTTAGTCACTTTTATAAATTTGAAAAAATTGGATCAAATTTAAAATTTGAAAAATACAGACTAAATTATAATTTAAAAAAATGTAAAGGACCAATTTGAAAATTAATAGTGCCCAATTGACAAATTTTTTTTAAAATGGAGTTAATTTGCAATTTTTAAAAGTTTATAGGGGTCAATTAGAGACAAAGGAATCTCAAATTTCTAATTTTTAGATGTCACACTACAACAAAAATTTGCCATATACCCACGAACATATTTAGTGACGGTCAATAAATTCATGGGTATATGTACAACTAATCCGTGGGTATAGCTTTTGTACAACTTAAATAAAATTTCTTGTAGTGTCATTTGAAAGTCTCAGCTAGGCATTCATTGAAAGCTCATAAACCATTGGTATAATTGCTTGTTTTTGGTAAGAAAGATGTATTTTGTAGTCTCTCATTTTTATAGGGAATGGAAACCTGTGGCAGATAAGCTAGCTAATTTAGGACTTGACAATAATGATAATTTATAGTTTGATAGTTGTCCATAATATTCGGAGCGGCCTTGTTACTATAATAAGTTTGATCTATCTAATTTTTGTTTTTCTTAACCTTGGGGAAGGTTTGTTTGTTTCCCCCTCTATATATCTCTCTCCCTTTACTCCCTCTAGTTTTATATATAAGCAACTTTTCACTTTTTTGATTCATTCAATAATTGATGTATTTGGACTAAAAAGTGACCAAATACATCAATTATTGAATGAATCTAAAAAGTGAAAAATTGCTTATATATGAGACCGGAGGGAGTATATATTAATTTCTTAGAGGTCGGCCACTTTGGCTTTCCTCCTTTGTTTAAAAAAAAAATTACTTCATAAATTTCCATGATTTAAAAATTCTCTAAATTAATCTTATAAACAATAAAATTTGGAAGGAAGAATTTGAATTACATTGAAAAATTACGGACCTCAAAATATTTTCTCATTCAGATAGAATGTTAATGTTTTTAATCAACCTAAATATAATGTAATTGTTTGTTACTAGGAATGTTATTGAAAAAGCTGATGTTCGAACTTCAGATTCTCCACACCTAAGTATAATATATAGGGAGTTTAACAACAACCTAGTTGGACAATATATATAAGTTACTAATTAATTCCAATGCCCGCATATACGAATTTTGATTATTATTTAACGATTTTGGTATACTTATAAAAAATGCCATCTAATTGCCTTCGGGTGACTCGATTGTAGTTACATTTTTCAAGTCATTTTAGTTTGTTTTGAGCCTAAGAAGCCTAGATACTTAATACGATACGACAAAACATAAATTTTTTAAAATTTATGATACGATATATATAGCCAAAATACTTAAATAAAAAATTAATTTAAAATTAAAAGTCTATTTGAATTTGACTTATTTGATGGCTCCTTTAAGATACAGAACAATTTTAAAATATCAAAGCTTTTTTAATGGATTATTTTCTTTTAAAAAAATCCAATTGCTTCGAAAACAAAGACAAAAGCTTCCAAGTTTATAAGGACATCACAATATATAAAAAGACATAGTTGTTTTCAAATGCAGAAAATTAGATTTGATTAGATTATCAAGCCTAGCTATATCAACTGATTCATTTAAGAGAACTCCATGGTGCCTTGGCTACAACAAGAAAATAAGGTTCAAATATTATTGTATTCAATGAAATGTTGGTGTAGTTCTTTAAGTAACAATTAAACCACACTTTCCCTTCATTAAAGTAAGGCTACTTGCTGGTGCTTTTAGCAGCTGGTTTGCTTCCTTTTCCCTATATAGAACCAAAGATAAAAAACCTTAATTTTTGTAATTAAGGATATCTTTACATAAACAAATTAATTAAACACAAAAATAAAATAAAAATATTTTAATAAAAATTATAAAAATTAAATAAAGTCAAACTTATGTCAATAGATAAGCAACATGAAAGGGTGTCACTGTTTTGAAAAAGAAGATACCTTTTTCTTATTAGATTCTTGAGGCTTCTGTTGAGGTTTCTTTGAAGCTGATTTAGAAGCTTGACCCTTTAGTGCACCATCACTAGCTTTAGGAGTAGCTTCTTTCTTGGCCTGCCCAAAAAGTTGGGTGCCAATAGGTTTTTCAGCCTTTAAGGATGCCATTTTGCACAAAATAAAGAGACTCTGAGTCTAGCTATATTGTTGTTCTTCTAATGCATTTTGTGAACACAACCAATATGCTTTTTATAGGAGTTTAAAGCCACTAGGCACGAATCACAACTTGCATTGGATGATGGTGAATTAATGCATGGTATAAGAATAGCATAAATGACAAGAAGATTATGTAAATATGCAACAATTTTGAATCAGATACTACTTATAATTTAGTAATATTATTATCTTTGAATGAAACATATAGCTAGAAGTTGTTACTATGTTTCGGTATAAATTCAACTAATAGCAAATTAGCCTAATTTAATATTGATCTGAGTGGTAAGGAATGTAGGTCTCTTTAGAAAATGGTCAGAAACTTAATTTACGACCTTTTATGTACTAGCAAAAATTCAGTTAAAAAAAGAGAATTTTGTTTACCCAACATGTTCTCTGTTAGAAATCGATTACTACTAAACGGACGTGGTTATAAGTTTTTCACATGTTCATATTTAAAGCGTACAAGACAATAAAGTTGGATGACTTTCATAGTTTGAATTCAAACATTGGTCCGACTATATGAAAGTCTAGCCCCTTATATTTGACTCAATTGGTGATGGTTGTGTACTTGTGTTAAATAAAATTTATTTTTGCCACTCTATTATTTTACTGATAAGCCCTACGAATTTACCAAAATACACATGTTTGTTATTTAGATAGCGGATATTCCTAAAAAACATCCTATCAAATTTATTTTTATAATGTCTGCTATTTAAGTAGCGGACAATATTTACAAAAATTTCATATTTTTATAACATGTTATTTAAGTAGCATAAGGTAAAATGAAAAAGGTAAAAAACATGCAAGAAACCGATAGGATGGCAGAAATAAATTTCATGTTAAATTGATTACTTTATATGTTGGTCTGGGCCGGCCCAAAAGGCCAAGCAATTGTTTTGAACCTCAAATTTATGGGATCAGAGAAAGGGAAGTTTTCTTTTCCCACCCCCGCTTTGCTTTTTCACCCCCTGAGTTTCCCTTTATGCCCCTAGAACAAGAGTTTGGTAAACGCGAGCTGATCTTTTGCTTAATTTAAACCCCCGTACGTTGAACTGAACTTTTTTTAATGTAAAATTTACACTAAAAAAAGTTCGGTTTACGTAAACCGAACTTTTCAAAAAGTTCGGTTCGCATATCCCGAACTTTTGCTTCAAATTTAAGGGTAAAATTGGATTTTAGGGGGGGTGAAAAAGAGATACGGCGGTGGGAAGAGAAATCTTCAGAGAAAGGCTTCAAAAATATCAATTTAGTTATCTATTACTATATATAAAAAAGGATACAAATTTTTGGGATGACATTTTCATCATTCATATTTTACCCTTAAAAAATAACTTCCACATAAAAATAGATTTTCAGTTTTTTTAGTAAATAATATTTTTTTCTTCTTAATAACTAAACACAATTTCCACTTAAAATTAGGTTTTCAATTTTTCTTATAGTAAAAAAAAATTAAAAAATAAATTCTTCTTAATAACTAGCCACAACAAAAAAGGATGTTAAGTAGTTATCAATTAACAAGTCCAATAAAAAAAGAAATTAAGTAGTAATTTATATTTGCACAATAGAAAATATCGACCGCAACAAAAAAAAAATATCGATCACAAAATATTTGGCTAGCTCAAATGGTTAGGATGGAGGTTACAAATCCTTCATAACCAAGGTTTTTTTTTTTTTGACCATAACCAAGGTTTAATCTTCAACATTTGCATAATTTAATATTTCTACTCCGGTTGGACCGACCCTCAAGTTGATTTAAGTGTGATATTTTTTTTTAGCGGTGATTTAAGTGTGATATGATATGCTTTTGTTTCAGTTTATTTTGAATTGATGTTTTACTCTTTCTGTACTATAATAAATTAGTAATTGTCAAATTTTAAAAAGAAAAGAAAAAACTCCAAATATTACTTTTAGTTTTCAATGTAATTTTAATTGTTTTTTTTAAGCGTACCCATTAATTAATACTATATATATGTACATATTTCAAATTTTTATTTTTCATTATGTATCGATTGGAGGAAAATTTTGTAAAATCACCATTACTCGTTTTTCATTCATCATATTCTATTAATATGTGTGAAATAGTCAATTTTAATAGTTATTGTCGAACGAAGGAATTATTAACTTAACATATTGTAAGTATGATACCCTAATTTAGAGTATGTGTACCTCTGCTATTGTTTCTATTTGATTGTTAGCTATTAATATAATGGTTGACTCTATAATTTTTGCTTTGAGTTTAAAGTGTCACTGGTAGCACCAACAATGAATTGGTCAAAGTGGTAAGAGACTTGGTCCCTTTAAGCATGTGGTCAGGGGTTTGATTCCTGACTCATGCGTATAGAGAAAATTCGGTTCGGAGGAGAGAACCCACCTTATATACCCCACAAGTTCCTCGACGGAAATTAGTCATCGCTAACGACGGTGGAAACTTCATACCAATATATCATAGTAACCCAAAAAAAATCTAGTGCTAGCATATCTGAGTTTCTACTTTGCTCATCAGTTTGATATTCATTTGTGCATATTGGTAAGGAACATGTCATATTCATTGTTCATAATTAATTGATATTCATTTGTTTACACATAGCCAATTCTATCATTGCCTCCTTGAAATTAAATTTTTGCTACAATTAAATCATATACAGATTTGAATTTTTGCTACAATTTCATCATAATCATAATTTATTAATAAGGCCAAGATGGCATGAAGTTACATGGTATACTAAAACTATTGATACAACAGAAGCAAGTGGCACAGTACCTACTATAGTACTATTAAAAACACTAATAAAATTCATGAAACATGCACCATAAAATAGTATCCTTATTGATTCTTCAAATAAATATACTTCCAACAAGTTATCTAAATTTCACTTGGTATCTTCTGCTTACTGCTGCTAGCCTGAAAAGTAATCAAAACATTATTTAATCAATGTCGCAGATTAAACATAAAATAAGTTTAAATATGCTATTAGTCCTTGCAAATAACTTTTTTGGTTTGGATCCGGTTCTTGCGAATTAAAAAAATTATTGTTTTTATTTTCTAACGTCATAAGGTGGTGTACTATTAAGGACTAAAAACATCTGTTTTTGAATTTGCAAAGGCTGAAACCGAACAAATTTTTTTACAAAGATTAAAACCAAAAAGCGATATATTTTGTAGGGATTAAAATCATATATATAAACGTTAAAAATAATTTTTTTATATTATGCTTATAAATGTACCTTCTTTTTAGGCTGAGATTTCAGCTCAGTTTTCTTTGGTGCTGCTGCTTTGGTGACTCTAGTTTTAGGAGTGGTTCCACTAGTTTTCACAGCAGGTTCTTTCTTAACCTGAGAGTTACCAGATTTCTCAATAGGTTTCTCTACTTTGAGTGAAGCCATTTTACACAATAGGTTTCTCAATAGTTTTCTAGCTTCAAGTTATATTATACTATAGTAACTACAAGATACATCTATTTATAGCAAAATTTTAGCATTACACTATATCATCAATTTGCAAGTAAATGGAATAAACTGAATTATCAGCTTATGGAGAGATGCTATAGTATATGATACTTTACATAAATCAAGCATATTTTACTGATATTTTTTTTTATTATATTCTATATTATAGTTAGATATTGCATGTTGAGGCCTAAGTGCATCATATGCTGATAATCTAAATTCTGAAGCCTTCTTGAAGACTAGTATTTAATTTTCTTGTCCTAACTCTTAACAAACTAGATCTTTATGTAGTACCCACACATCATACCTCGAAGGTGTGTCTGGTGTCTGACACTGGCAAATTTGTCATGTTTAGTGATAAATATTTTGTTTTTAATTATATCAAATGTGTATCTGGTGTCTGACACGGGCAAAAAAACTTCATTGAGTTGTCGAAGATACAAACAAAAACTTCTTCGATCCGAGGTTGAAGGTTAAAAAAGAATTATTGATATAGATATTTGGAGTTTAAGAACCATTAAAGTCTCAAATAATGTATAAGTTGTTGATTCCTGATATATATATATATAAATAGACAAAATACAGAATGCTGAGAGAATATGCATTTACTTGGGAATATAACATTTGCAAATTGAAACAATACATCATTGTACTACTATTGAGATAACTAAAACATGAGATGAAATCTAACTAGCACATTTGGTTTTTCTCCATAAAGAATTTGGACTAAATTCTACAATCATTGATTGTTTCATTTCATGTCAATTATTCACAAGGAACTAAGATATTTCCCTTACAATTCAAATAAGGCAGTGATTGAAACAGCCAATCTTGAAAATTAATAATATAATCTCTTCTGATCTATGAAGCATTGACGCATACACGGCTCGGCACCGACATTGACACTTCATTACTAATAATAATTAGAGAAAATAATTGAATATAACCACATATGTCGGTGTCACGTTGGAAACCAGATACGCCTATAATCCGAAGTGTCAGAGATACATAGCTTCTAAATTCTAATCCATTAAGTCCTTAGGCATTTAGGCTGTCCCATCCTTAAAGCTAAATATGCAACAACTCTATATCCAACAAACATTACAGTCAATGCAGCCACATCTCCCCACATATTACCAATCTCCAAACACTTTATGGCTGGAAAATCTCTTACCCTACAATGCAACCCTTGTCTACACTCATACACCTCATTTACTGAATACTGCACCCCTACAAGCAACTTATAACAGTAGTGACTGAAAGAAAAGTACTTAAGCCAAGCTATAAAAGAAGGCATTTTCTGAATGTAGTATCCACCAGCTAAAAGAAAAACCAACATTGTCACTGAAGCTAGAGTTGTGGCTTGTTTAACATCCATTAGAATTGCACCAAGTGCTAGGCCTATTCCTTGAGAGACTAGAACATTGAAAAGCATGATTAAAAGGGTTAACACAAAGGTAACCAAAGAAGGTTTAAGACCACCCATCCAATAGGTTATAGTTACAAAGATTGTAGGAAGAACAAGCTCCATTGGTAAGTCTCCTACCATCCTAGCAACATAGTAGGAGGATAGATGGTACATGCCTGATGATCTTTCTTTTTTTAGCATTGGTCTATCCAGTGGAAATGCAAAGATTGCATTAAAGAGAGGGAAGAATCCCCAAAAGATGGAGAAGAAGAATAGTAGTCCTACCTGTTACAAAGGGGAAATTATGATTAATTAAAGTGACATTAATGACCATTTTACAACAACTCTGAGAGGATTTGAATTGCATGTATCCCTTGAAGTTAAAGTTACTATACTAGGTTAAACTCTTAACACTGAGCTGACACATCATGTACAAACAAAACGACAGAGTCTATGGTTCTGTTTGATAAAAATAAGCTATAAACTAGCTGATAGCTGAAAAACTAGTTTATAGCTGAAAATTTAGCTTATAGCTAATAGTTAATAGCTTATAACTGAAAAGCTAGTAGAATGGAATTAAAATATTTGACAAATTTAGCTGTTGTAAGTATAAATTACATAAAAGTACATGATTAGTATGTAGTTAATATATTTTTAAAAAATAAAGAAATAATAAATGAAAATAATAAGAGTAAAAATGGAATAAAATGTAAAAACCTATAAGCTCAGACGCTATTTGAAATAACATATAAAAAAACGTTATAAGCTAATTAGATAAGCTAGTCCAATAAGCTATATGCTAGCTTATTAGACTTACCAAACACACCCTAAAGAAGGTGAAATAAGATACCTGATCTTGTATGTGTGAGGGATCAGAGTGCCACCAAAGGAGTCCAGAAAGAATGGATACAGACAAGACTTGGAAAATCTTTAAGCCAGAAAAAGATTCATGTCTCCTTTCTTGTAAACCCCTCTTAAGCAGAACCTTGAATTGTTCCCACCAGCTAGTGTTCCATTGGTTATCAGAAGAACCTATCAAACATTAATAATGATAATTAAGTTATCTGGTTTATACTATGGACCCGATACATCAGTTATTTAATAAATCTAAAAAGAATCTTTACTTATATATGAGACCACAGGAGAGTGCATAATAACTTCATTTCTTAAAGGAAAAGCAACATCAATGAAATAAAAACGAAAATTTCGCTTACGTCTTGATGTTCCTCTTGATGGAAAAACAAGTGGTTCAGTGTTATTTTGGTGAATATCTTCTTTAAGAGCAGGGTATAAGTTTTTCTTATAGGATGAAATTAGTGACTGTTTCACTGAAGCTTGATCTTGATCATGCTTCTCTATCTCAACATCATCATGTTTCACATCAGCAACTATGCCTGCAAAATTACACCATCAAGTCTCAACTATATGCTTCTCTATTTTCCATGCAAATATACTATTGTTTTGGGCTTAAGGGAAAATCATCAACCATGTTTTAATATGTTACCAGTTACCACCATTTTTAATTTTATGCATCAAATATATTGTGCAGTTATTCTTGGGAGTTGAGTTTAATTTCTTATTTAATTTTAAAATGAAGTTGAAATGTTGAATGAACTTTTAATATGTACACTTATAGTTGTGATCAAATACATACAAACTTATACCATGAGGTGTAAGCTCACTAAAGTTTGAATTTGTAACCGAACCACGGAGTTTATAAAATGATAATTATTAGTGTCACTATTATTAATAATAATAATAATTTTTTGTAATTTTAAAAAGTTGTAATCTAATTGGGCCTAAAGGAATTTCCTTTGAAACAATGTGTTATCAATTTGATAACTCATTTTGTCACTCTATCCATTTTTTTGTGCATCCTATATTTTTCAAAAATTTTCATTTTTACAACATCCGCTTTTAAGTAGCGGAAAAGTAAAATGTGTAGGTATAAGGCACGCGAATAACTTGTAGGGTGACAAAAGTAAAATTCTTTCATTTCATTAGAAAAATCTCAATCTTTTTTTTCACCTCCTTTATTATTATTATTGCCAATGTTAATTCACTATTTGAAAATGGACTTCACCCAACAAATAACGACAAATGTAAAACAAACTTCCCCTTTCAATATCACTCCCAAATTGGATGTCAATTTTGTTTAGTGACATTGACATGCACAATATCCCAACCTTTTTCTTTCCCATTTTATACTTAAACAAAAATATAAAAAATATATAATTTTTAATCAAATACCAAAAAAAGAGCAACTATGTAAAAATATAAAAAAATAAATATGAAAATACATTTTGATCCATCACAATTTTGAGTGTTCAATTTATTACAAAAATGAAATTTAAATTAGTCAGAAATTTTCATATTCGAAACAAATCAATCCTTAAATAGTTATAATAGAAGAATTAAATTGTCCATGATATAAAAATTTCATAAACTAATTTAAATTTTATTTTTATGAATTACTAATTCGTAAAGGACCAAACTAAATTTTACTCAAAATAGAAAATAACTGCTTACCATTAGCAAGGTCAAGGAGAAAATCAGCAGGATTAACAAAGTTAAAACCCGGAACAAACCCAACAGATCCAAGATAATCCATAACCCGACCCGCATTACCACTATAAATCGGGTACCCATCAGACAAAACCACAACTTTATCAAACATCCTATACAACCGGCTTGAAGGTTGATGAATAGTAGTAACAACGGTTCGACCGGACCGAGCCAATCCCTTAAGAACCGAAACAATAACTTGAGCCATGGTCGAGTCCAAACCGGAAGTCGGTTCATCCAACAACAATAAACTCGGGTTCACCAACATTTCTTGTCCAATACTCATCCTTTTCCTTTCTCCGCCGGAGATTCCCCGGAAAAGTCCCATACACCCACCCACAGGAGAATTTCGACAACGCGTGAGGCCTAATTCCGTAATCATCCTCTCTGCGTGTTCGATTTTCTCTCCTTGGGTGAGTGTTTTGGGAAGTCTTAATAGAGCAGTGTAGGTTAATGTTTCTAACACCGTTAAGTGAGGGTAAACAACGTCGTCTTGAGAAACAAAACCTATTTTGCGTTTAATGTAGGATGAGTCTGAGTTTCCATTGTATGTTATTGTTCCGGTGACTTTTCCGGTTATTCTTCCGGCTAAGGCTGTTAATAGGGTGGTTTTACCACTTCCTGATGGACCCAGCATTGCCGTTAACTCGCCGGGTTTTGCTATTCCGGTGACTCCATTGAGTATTTTTCTTGTTACTTTTGATTCTTTTCCCAAAACGCAACCATTTTTCTTCTTCTGGTTTGTTAAGGTTATGCTGTATGAAACATCTTCAAACTACAACACAAACAAAAAATGTGTATGCATGTTAGTTAAACTTGTTTTTTAAACTATAGACAAAAATACAGATATATCAGTTATTCAACGAACTTAAAAAATAAATTTGTTTATAATAGTTTCCGGACGAAGTAATTTTTATCTGTTACTTAATTTTGTTAAATTATAAATCAGATACATCGGTTATTCAATAAACTTAAATTGGCGAGGACTTACTTTGATGGTAATTGGACGCAAGGATTGAGGAAGAATGGAAAATGATGTTCTTGGTGTAGGTGGATGAGAAGGAATATTAATGGAGTTATGATCAATATCCAAACTAGGTTTAACTTTATTAGAAGAAGAACCTTCTTGCTCACCATTGATGGAGATGTTCTCTGTTCTGTTTGTGTTAGGTGAAATGCTATTTGGTGCATTAATAGCTGTTTCTTGCTCAGGGGGCATAATCTCAAGATATAATAAGGTTAATTAATTTGATATATGTGATCAAGTTTTGTGGGTTGTAACAATGAAAAATTGATGAAGAAGCACAATGAGGATTGAAGGTAAGAAGAGAAAAAAGGAGTCACATGAGAGAAAGAGGTATAAAGGTGAGTTATTATAGTTATAAAGTGATGAACAAGGCACGAGAAGCACACAAAGATGTTATTGTGTGATAACAACATATATATAGTCTTAGGAACAGAGGACTCTGTTCTGTAGCTTAATTAGGAGTACTGTTTTGGTTTTTATGTTCAATCATGTTTAGGCTCTCTTTGTCAATGCCTATTTTGAGTTTATGACTTATAATTTATAAGTTTAAATGATAGAAAGAAAGAAAGAAAAAAAGACTTGTTTTTGTAACATTTTTATGAATTTTTATATTTTATTTTTACTATCTTGTAGTTTATTTTAAGGCAAATGCTAACGAGTACCCCCGGGGCACTCTTTAAGACCTTAAATAGTAAGGTTTTTATAAAAATTTTACGGGAATGCGTAAAGTCAATGCATTGGAAATTGTAATGCTTAATTTTTTGAATAAAAAACTTCTATAAATGGAATGCTTAAAGAATGCCCCGGGGGCACTCGTTAGCAAGACCTTTATTTTAATAAGCTAATTTAATTATATACCATATAGTTTTATGAAAAATAAATATTAATTAAACATATATTTTTATGTCACATATTTGTAAGTTAATTCAAAGGTTAACTTTACTGAGCACTACAAATTCAATTATTTAGTTTATAAGTTATTTGCTTTAAACTCATAATCTATATAAGGTAGTTTATCAGTTATTTTATCTTTTTTATCAAAATTTTGGGTAGCAGCGGGCGGTCCGTCCAGTTTCAGTGCTTTAAAAATGGGCGAGACGAGACGAACTAACTTAGATTTTTGAGCTTAAAATCTAAGTACGCCTTGTTTCTAGACAAGTTGGTGGATTTACGGATCAGTGTGCCAAACAATTATATTTTATTTTCTACCGATATATTTACTACATAATTTGCAATTGTGTTCTTTAGACAAATATTATTATTTTTTTTATAAAGAGACAAATATTGTTTTTGATAAAGCATAACAAAAAATAATTTAAGATTAACAAACACAAATCATGTAGTAATAAATAATAATAATTAATAATTAATAATTTAACATTGAATAAAATCACTTCTCGTAACCTGTTACTAGTTAATTTGGTTTCAATTTGCCATGTTCCTTAGCAATATCAATGCCATTTTTCAACATAAAGAAATATCAAAATAAAACAATGCACATACAAAAATTCAACAACGTTAAAAAATCTCAAAATAAATTCAAGCACAAAAATAAATTTCAAAATAAAGTAGATTAAAAAAGAAAGCAAGTGAAGATTAGCTTAACTTTTTTTTTTTTGGTTAAAAATATATAGAGAAAATAAAATAAATTTTGATGGAACTCACCCACAAAATTTAACCATTTTTCTCTATTTTTTCATCTCAAGTCTAAAAATATACAAAAAAAATTGTTTTTAAAAATGTTCTGTCGGCCAACCCGGTTCGCCTTATTTTTATGCGAGTTAGACATAACGAGCCAACTTAGATTATTAACCCCAAAAATAACGAGTTAAACGAACCGATCTGACAGATCTGTCCATTTTATCACCCGTAATCAAAATGAAAATGGTCTCTCGATAAGACTCCACTATTATCACATGGTCAATTAATGCACAAAATAAAATAGTCCATTTATCTCATAATGAAGGATTGATTTATGCTCCATCCAAGACCTTAGTTATTTGTAAATGTTCTTTTTTCAAAAAATTTGAATAATTAATATATTTGGTCTTTAATATTAGAATAGATATACTACTTATTCAATAAATTTGAAAAAAAAAGTTTATTTATAGTTAAAGCCAAGAGAAGTAACAAAAAAATCAATGACACTTTTTATTTTCAAGACTATATCAATTATTTATTTTTAAAATTCTTTTTGTTTTTTGTTGGTTTTCACCTCTAGTTGAATCTGGTTCGAGGGTCAGTTCTGGCATCAAGTGGTTCCAGCCCCCTCCCGATCGCAGTTGCAGGGGATCGAACCGTGGTCCTCCCTACCAAGTTCAGCGCCAATCACCACTGAACCAATTAACGATTGATATTTATTTTTTAAATTCTAATCTCTAATTAATATTACTACTTTTATTAAAAAAAAAAAATATTGCAACTTTTATCACTCTCAAATCAGTACATTTTACTATATATGCATCTATATGGTAATATTGATCATCCAATAGTACATGATAAATTAGTAAAAACATCACTTTTCATTTATTTTTATCTTTCTTGTGTGAATGATCAATTGACAACACAAGAGTTTTCTCCAATGGGAGTAACAATTGAGAATATATAGATGGAGAAACACTTACTTGGGTACAAACCCAACAAGTGTCATTTGGACACACATACATAATTTTAAAAAATTTAAATATAAAAGAATTAATTAATGACGATTGATGTGACTTAATCATTAATTTTTAAATTTTCTTCTATAATGTGTGTGTGCCCATATATTTTAGATTTGGGATTGTGCCTAGGATAGAATTGCTCTATATAGATGTAGAGAAAATAGAATAATGCTGTTTTAGTTTTGACCTGTTTTCTTTTCGTTTCGCTTTACAACGGGAAATGAACTGTTGATGGATATAACGGTGTTGCTTTCAATAGAGCCACGTGTATGGAGGACATATATATGATTTGTTCATTGTTATCCTTTTTTGTCACAAAAGTATTGGAGTTTATTTAAAGTTAAAGTAAATTATAAAAGTTTCTAATAATAGTAGTAACTTAATCAAATTAAATTAAACAAGTTCAGGGGCCAATATAGATTTCATCATATCCACTCGTCCGATTCAGATCTATTATTTGTATCATTTTCTTTTCATCTTTTACTTTTTTCATCACATTACTAATTCTTTTTTCTTTCTTTTTTCTACTTTTTTTAGTTATTTGAAAATAAAGAAAATTACATTAGTTCTTTTCACAATGGTGACCGATAATGATGTCTAAATATATGACTTATATATTTATTATATTTTTCTTCCTTTTTAAAAGATTAGCGGAAATTCACACTCTTTCTAAAACTCACTTTTTCTAAGTAAAACCAATGTATATCTCGAGTGCAGGTTTGCTCCATTTATTCTTTTTCACTTTTTAGATGAATGACATGTGTCTAAATATAATCAAAAAACTGAGGTTTAAAGAATGAATGACATGAGGTTTAAAAATAATCAAAGAAATAAATGGAGCTCCAATAAATGGAGCAAACCTCCACTCGTATGTCTCATACTTTAGAAATGAGTTTAACACAAAGTGGCGGGTTCTATGTAAATTTTACCAAATAAAAAGGATGATGTTTGAGAATATTGAGAAGTGAGATACTCTTAGATGGTCACAAAGATCAACAAATTATATTTTGTCTCTTTCACAACAAATATTATATCATTTAATAATTTAAAAACTAAATATTATTTAATTATTTTTTTTAAGTTCTTATTTACTTTTTTGTGAGAATGATTATAATGTAATTTCTTCATTATGTGACCATTTAAAAATGGCAAATGTCCCCGGGCACTCTTTAACACCTTAAATAGTAAATTTTTTATAGAATTTTTTTGGGAATGCATAAAGTCAACGTATTGAAAATTGGAATGTGTAATTTTTTAAATAAAAAATTTCTTTAAATAGAATGCTTAAAGAGTGTCTCGGAGCACTCATTAGCAAGACCCTTTAAAAATATATTTTGAGAAATGGTGGAATCTTAAATGTGGATGCTATGTTGGTATAATTGTGTTCCTCCCCATCTTAGAATTGATTGTTTATAAGTCAAGATCTATTTTAGTTTGAAAATTTTGGATATCAATTTACTGCACATGAAAATAACAGCTAACATGGTAAAATTCTATGAAGCTCCGATACTCTAAAAATGGTGAAGTATCGTGTTCGATACGTTTTCGATACCGATACTCGTCTGATACGTCCCGATACTCGTATCGGAAGAGTATCGGTTAAATCTTTATTTTTAAATAAAAAAATAATATCCGATACGCGTCTGATACTTCCCGATACTCGTATCGAAAAAGTATCGATTAAATCTTTATTTTTAAATAAAAAATTAATATCCTATACAATCTGTGTTTCCTAGTGAATGTCAAACTATTATGTTGTTACACGAGTAACTAACTATGTCTTTTTTTGGATAGTACTAGTGATGTTTTTTGGGATAGTACTAATGATGTTCTTTTTGTATAATACTTAACTTAAGATCTATAACTTAAAATGTACTGGTGATCATTATTTTTTAGGACAATATTAATGAGACACAAATACTTAGTATTAATAATGTTAATTTATTATAATTAGTATTTTTTGTCTTTGTCACTGTTCTGAAGTCACTATGGTGTCCCACTATATATCAGGTTGTTAAGTATTTGAGTTTGTCCTAAAATTCTAATATAAGAATGGATGCTTTATGTTTTTAGTTGGTCAGCTGCAGGACCTATATAATTGTCTGCTATTGCTACAAGATGAGCTTGTTAAAGAGGCTTGATGTCATGAATATTATATGTTTTTTGAGCTATATTATATGTTTTTAGTTAGGACTGAGGAGCCCTCGTATGTTGAGCCTCAAACTGTTTTGCTCTTGTGTAAACTTATTGGCTTGTTTGTACTCCTTGTACAATGAACTATTGGCGTTTATAATAATAATAATAATAATAATAATAATAATAATAATAATAATAATTTTTTTGTCTTTCAAAAAACAATTATCATTATTAATATTATTGATTTTAGTCATGTTTATATATTGTGCATTTATATATTTAATTTTAAAATTAATTTTTAAATAACGTATCACGCCAGTATCGGATATGAATTTTTTAAAATTTTCACGAATCAGCGTATCAGTATCGTATCATATCCGTATCGTGTCGCGTATCGGGGCTTCATAGGTAAAATTGATTTATTGCCTCATCAGTCAGGCCGACTCCTATAGAGATGTAGGATGAGCTACGAGCCACAAAATTTTGAGAGTTTAAATTCAAAATTTTGATGTCCTATAATAATAGTTATATATATTGTTACTTGTTAATATTTATAAAATATCAAGTATATTCAATAGATTAATTTTGAGATCTTATAATAATGGGTATATATTACTATTATTCGTAAAATATCTTATGTTTGATAAAAAAAAATATTCTAATCAAGTAAAAAATATTAATAGAGAATGAATTTCTTTATTTTATTTTTGAACACTTTTTATCACAGAGTCATTTTTAATATTTGAACCAGACCACTAAATAATATTCAGGGCCGACCGACCCTATGATTAGTGGATTCCAATAATACCTACTAATCTACTATTACATGTTAAACAAGTTATTAACGGTTTCTCAATCCGAACCTCTGCATGCTTAAATAATGTATCAAAATATACTACCCAAAACAAGTTTTTCGGGTCTCATTGAGATATTGTCCAAGTTCTTTTCAGCAATACAATATCCGATAGACTCTTTAATTAAAGAATTACTTTTTGTGCTCATGTGTTTCTTGCACGTCTCTTTGATTTTTTATTTTATTTTTCCATTATTTAAATAGTAGATGTTATAAAAAAAACTATTTTATAAATTTGTTATTTAAGGAGCGAATTTTGTTTAACTTGACATTCCCTATAAATGGAATTTTTAATTTTTTAGGAATTTATATTAATCTCTACTTACAGATCACTTATTTCTATCATGCAGCACTTTTGATTCTCTATGGGCACTAGTCCGGTCTTGGATTGGCTTCTCGGCGGTGGATGTTCACAGTATCACAGATCACTTCGTACAGTTCACTTATTCAGTTGGTGGCCTCCGTGCTCGGAGATCCTTCCTGCAGCTCGTCTGGCTTGCTTGTGTTTGGGTAGTGTGGATTGAAAGAAATTTCCGGGTCTTCAGAAATTCGGCGAATTCTGTACATCAGCTCTTAGACAAAGTCAAGCTCTTCTCCTATCGGTGGTTACGGACGACAGATGTTACTTTAGCTACCAACTCTCATTTTTGGTGGTCGAGCCCTTTGTTTATGTCTAGGCATCGACTAATAGTCATTTTACTTATGTTGATTACTTGGTTATTCTTGTAAACTTTTGTAGTGCTCCTTGGTACGCCTTGTGCTGAGGGGTCTACTTGCCCTTGTGATTATATATATATATATTCCATTTTAGCTTTTTCAAAAAAAATCTTGATAGGTCTCAATAACATATCAAATGATTTTCAATTTTTCTAATATTTTTTATAAATTATCTATTTGATATAAATTTTCAATCCAATTGTTGATTTTGTAAATTTTTTTATCTATTATCTATATATAAAAAAAATACAAATTTTTAGGATGGCTTTTACACTATTCCTATTTAATTTGTCATCCCCTACCTTAAACAATATGCATTTTTCCTTCCTCGAGCACATAAAAAATGTGAAAGTATAGTAATAACTTGATAAGGGTGCAGGTCCCGGACAAAGTATAGTGTGAAGCTAACAAAAGGACAGCTAGAAACACATGTCCATCCCTTCTTCTTATTTTCCATCAAAATCATTTGTTTCATTGGAAACATTATCAAATGGTGCAAATCTAAAAGCTACTATAAAACTTTGTGACTTATTAGTTGTTGTTGTATTAAAGTGAAGCATCCACTATAAATTATGTCATGTTCAGTACGTTTTGGCTTTGTGCTATTGTAAATTTAGTGCATAATGGCCTATGTATGCATTAATTCTTCCAAGTAGTGAGAGATTCACCAAAAATGTCACACTCTCAATGCTAGAGGCCAAAATAGCTAGTTGGTCTATTCTTCTCCACCTTGTTTTGAATCCTATTCTTATTGTGTCCGTGTGCAACACTATAATAATAATTTAGGCCAATTACATAAAATATTACGTGCCCTTTTAGCCGTTTAATTTTGGTAGGCACAAGTGTCACTTCTCTTGCTACAATTCTTGGTCCTTTGAACAAGATAGTTTAATTGCAGATTGTGTTATTTATTTAGACTATTTGATCTCAAATCTGTTCATAATTAATTACCGCGTGAAATTTACAATTGCATGAATCCGGTGGACCCGTCCAAAACTTTCCACGTATAGTTTGTTGATATTTATTGGCCGCAAAATAAATATGCTTAAAATTTAAAACTTGAGTTAATGTTTTTTAGTCTAATAGCTAAAAATTTTATTCTTAAGGTGGATAAATTGAATGACCAAGGTTCGAATCTCGGTCTTCTATATATATAATACAATGTCCCTGTCAACTGAGCTAAATTCATAGAACAAAATTATGAACATTCTGCATAGTCTATGAATGTCACAAGTTCACAACTACATATGATTTGGAAAATATATTTGAAAGTAAAACAGAAGAATGATACGTAAGGTTCATCTCCACTGAATTAAATCAGTAATAACTGGGAATCAGGGAAGAGGAGATGATACTGAAAATATTGTACGTGCTTTTATATTCTTGATTGGTCATTTCAATAAGTTTATTCCCTAATTTGGTATTTTCATACACGGTGGGAAACCATGCCACTTGGAGTGACATTGTCCTTTTAATTTCCTCAATTGGAATGATCATTCCTCTTTCAAATGAAATGGATATGGTTGATTATATTTTTAGGTACAAAATTCCTCCGTACGTGATTAATATCGGTTGTGATATTTGTGAATTATATAAGGTGAATTTTCTTCTTTGATCAATTTTTTTATGGAGTTAAAATCAAACCTCTAACTATTAGGTTATCAAGAAGAATAAAATCTATTATTTGAATCTATTATTTTTGCAGCTTATTATATTTATTATATGTACATTCAAGGCGGCCTTGTTAGAAATAATATAAAATCATTGATGTGGTCAATCCTAACAGCTTAAACTTTTGGGATAATTGGTTATTTGACATGGTATCAGAGCCTCTATGACTAAGTGTTCTAGAGTTCGATCCCCGCTCCTCTCACTTTCTAATTAAAAAGTGGAATTTAAGCATATGGTAGGTGGACTTATGCATTATCCACGCTTCAAACCCAAGTGGGCTCTTGCGTGAGGGGGCGTGTTAGAAATAATATAAAACCATTGATGTGGCTAATCCTAACAGCTTAAGCTTTTGGGATAATTGGTTATTTGACAGACCTTATGGGGTGTGTAAGGTGAGTCGCTGTATTGGCCACAAATAAATAAGGGTCTCTAATTTTTATATGTGTATTAAAAAATTAATATTATTTTTCTTCTAAAAAATATATTTTGATTTAATAACTCTATTTAGTAGACATATTTTGAATTTTATAAATAATTTTGCATAATATAAAAAAGTAACATTTTTTATTCAAATACCAACATATGTTCATTTCTACGCTCAAAATTTTCTCATTTAACTTAAACTCTTGAAAATTAGCAACATTACTATAGTATTTAGAAAATTAGCATATATTTTTTATTGAGACTATTTTTAATGTTATTTACAATTTATAGAGAAAATGTTTTTTTTTTAAAAAAAAATTGTACATTTTTATTTATTAAGAGTCTATTTTTAATATTCAAACAGGACTTCTGAAAAATCAGAATCAGCCCTCGTACAATTACACTATATTTTAAAGTATAATTATGTGAAAAGAAAGGCTAATTAACTAACATAGAAAAGAAATTAGAAGTATGCAACTATATATAACTGTCTATATATCATTTACAAGTAACTAGTTTATCCTTAGAAAAAAAAAAGGTAACTAGTTTAACAACCGGTACCCCAATCGGTGCAAATCACAAAGGCCAAACTTTGTACCAAAGAATTGAAAGTAGGAGAGAGAGCAATAGGAGAGAGAGCAAGGGTTTGGTGAGGAGTATGCAATCTGATAAGAAGAATGAACCGATTGACAACAAGTGAAATAACCCATTTTGAATCTTCTTGCATATTATATTAGAGTTTATTTCAATGTGTTTTGTCCTTTCACTGTGAATTGTGACGCGAGTATATAGTCGATGTATTATCACTTATGAAGTACGGACACACCTCTAGAAGTTAGTGTGTCGCGGTGTCCAACACGTGTCGGTGTTCGACACGTGTCGGTGTTCGACACTTGTATAATATCCGTACGATACTTGTCGGAATAGTCAAACAAGTTTCACTAAAAAGATAATTTCTTTTCTTTACTTTGATACTCTAAAAAAGTTAAACATGTATTAAAACAATGTTATTAATATAGAATTAAAAATATTAATTTTGATTAGAATATTTTTAATATTTTTTAATAATAAATCGATAAATAAAATCAAATTTTATCATATATATATACATATAGCGGTGTCAGTGTCTTATGTTTTTAACATTATTGATATTAGAGTGTCCATATTATGTCGTATCGCGGTATCCATATCAGAGTACATGCTTCATACATTATCACAATACACCAAAGCAGGCTGTGAAAAAGAAGAATATGTAAGTCTACAAGATAAGAGAAGGGCCAAAGAAGCACAATATCCAGAAAAAGACATGCGAGTTGATGGCATGAAATCTAGTATGAATCTATAAAATCAATGTTTGCACCCGAGTAAAAATATTTGAGCTAATAATTATTTTTCCAACAGCATTATTTGACCTAATAATATAGATTGAGTTAGAGCTTATGAACATTTGCAGTGTTTAATTTCTTATTAAATTAAATTGTCGGTATCAAGCCCATTTGGAAGCATATATTTATTGATTATTGTATGACCAATAAACAAATTAAATAATACGGAAGCATAGTTTTATTAATTAATTAATTGTTGACTTCTTTAGATCAATAAAGATTTTTTGGAGGTTAGGTAATCATGATTTTATGTCCTAAACAAATGAGATGTATAAAGCACAAAAGCAAAGCATTTGCATGATCATCATTAGCAATAAAAATAATATCATCTTGCATCAACTAGTCAAGTGATTTAAGCTTAACCACCTGTTTGGACAAAAGCAACTGAATTCCTTTTGTAAAGGCCTGCTTTGACTTTTTTTTTCTTTCTCACTTTGCCCTCACACTTCTTGTGTGATATACATAATTAAGGTGCTTATGTTTATGGGTCCATCTTAATTATTTAAACATTGATAATCAGCAATCAAATAATTAATATGTTGACAAATGTGAACAATAACTATATCCAATATTTTTTTTAACTGCAAACAATTTTATTTATAATAGATAAAAATACAAGAAGTATTCTATCCACACCGGTAGAAAAAGTACATATAATAAAAGTACATTACACTTAATCGAACAAAATCTAAACACCGACCCAAATTAACAGACAATACAATCAAAAGGCTCAACACGCCATTCATAAAATAAATATGGTGAAGAAGCCTTCTTGGCTAGTAGCCATTTCCATGACCATGAGACAACTTGAATTCTATCAAAAATCTTCTCCGGTCCAATCACAATTTCCTTAAAAATCCTTTCATTCCTTGTCCGCCACCCAAATATCGGTATGCCAAATAAGAATTACTCCCTTTAAAGCATGCTTACGATTCCAAAATAGAGGAAGAAAGTATTGGAATAAAGAGCCGATTGTAGATGAAACCAACAAAATCATACCAAACCACACCAATGAACCTTAGACCATACCACCCATGCCATTGAGCAAGAGGCAAACAAGTGATCCTCCTTCACTACCCTCCCCACATAACACACAACCAACATTCGGCCCTTTCAAAACTGCCCCTCTATACGCACCAAGTTTTCTCTTGTAGGTAGGCTCCTAAAGAGAGCTTGCCACGAGAAAACAATCACTTTAGTTGGCGCTCAACTAAATCTTCTATATAAGATTCTTAATAATATTCACTTATGTTTATAATATAGTATTATTTTTAGTCATTTTTATAAGAAACAACTCATCTTTTAAATTTATTAAATAACTTATGTATTTAATCTATAATATGAATATTTAATAAATATAAAATTCAATTATTATTTCATTAACTAGTCAAATGATTTAAGCTTAACCACTTGTATGGACAAAAGCAATTGAATTTCTTAAGCAAAGCCCTGTTTTAATTATTTGACTTTGTTTTCTTTCTATCTTGACCCCACATTTGGAATCATGATTTGTATATGCTGTCAAAATAACATGCAATTTAGTAATCAAAGAAAATTTGAACATCCAATTAATTGAACAATTCAAATTTAAATAAAAAATAAAAGAAAAATTTATTTTAATTTTAAACCGTCTAATTTTAATTAGAGAATCAAATTTTCTCTTACTACAAGGCTGCAACTGCATGCAATCTAACTCCTCATACTTCTTGTGTGATATACATAATTAAGGTTCATGCTTATGTGTCCATCTTGATTAGTTAAACATTGATAACCAGCCATGAAATAATTATATATGTTGACAAATATGAACCTATAACTATATGCAATTTGTTAAATACTATTCATCCCTTCTTTATATCCCCCGTTTCTTTTTATTTGTCTTTTTAGAATAGTAACACCAAATTAATGAAGTGTGTTTTTGCACTTTATCTTTCTATTATACCCCCGTTTTAATCCACCAATAAATTCCTATTTTTTTGCACACATTTTTTCTTTCCAATAAATTTAATATATTATATACAAAAAATAATTAAAATGTTATGTACCAAAAAAAATTATAAAAAAATAAGAAGATTTAATTTTCCAAATATATAGCATTAATTGGTTTTATTAAAAAAGATAAGAACAATTGACAAAAGGTATAATTGACAAATCATACCCGTAAAATACAAAAAGGACAATTAAATAGAAACGCTAAATCTGACAATAAAAGACAAATAAAAAGAAACGGATGGAGAAATATACTATTTGCTACTTTGAATTTTTTTCCCTGGTTCCATCCATATTTATATGGTATCTAGTTAAATATTAATGAATTTTTCAAGAAAGAAACAGAGGAGATTGCTAATTCTAGACTTAGTTTGACTGCTATATGTGTGTCTTCAGCTAAACTTTGTTGATTAATTAACTTAGTATACAAAATAAAGTATATAGCTTCTTATCTGAGTATATCTTCTAGTGTGACTTTATTATAAAAATGTTGTTAATACTTTCTTTTTGCAAAGAAAAAACATAAAAAGAGAGACATACACAAGACAAAGTACTGAGCTCAAAAAATATAATGTTTCTGAACTGATACATCTTTCATGATTTTTGAGACAAACTCAGAACCCCTATAAAAAATGTTTGTCCCTTCATAGTTAATGGAAATCTTTCATATCTTGAAAGTGGACAAAAGACAAAATACTATAGTCTAGGTACACATTAATACATTATATTATCATTGTCATTTTTCATCAACTTGCATTGTTGTAAGTAGTACTTCAAATTACCATAATATAATCTCCACAAACCAAGATATATCATGAAGCCATACAAATCAAATAACCTCTTGTAAGTTCAAAAGCTTCAGTCAAAGCTTTCAGTGCCTAGAATGAGAATAATTGTAATTTAGCCGTTAAAAAAAAAAGAATAATTGTAATATAGGAAGCACTTAAAGTTGCTCTATGATATGTTGAGTAGGGTATACAAATTGAACAACAATGTAGTAGTGGGTTCGAAACAGATTCTCTGCTATAACTGCGGCAACATTACAGTAATACCTAGCCGTCCAATGTTAACGAGTGGTTGAGATCATTTTAATACATATAAAATATATATCATCCAATCTTAAATCAACGATCGAGATTGAATCCTGCGTGTAACTTTGTGATTTTATTACCACAGCAAATATAAATTCGTAGTGGGTTTGGTCATACTAAGTATATGGTTGTTTTGAGTCATTTTTGCACCATTATATTCAATGGGGAGACAAAAAAAATTCATTCAAACTCCACTTTTCATCCCTTATTCTTGGACTCTTCCATTCATGTAATCTACTGTTTAGCACTTCAACATTGTGGTGGATGGCAGACAATAAAGGGATTTTGATTACACACACTAACTATACATTGAAATTATTGATTTTGACCGTCTGATTTTAAATTAGTAGAGAAATATATTTATAATACTCCGTAAAAGTGTAACGTAAGTCTATCAGTCACACATCGATGACCAAAATCGATTAATGTAAATAATTAGGGTTTTATATATTGAGGTGAATACAAATACACAATTAATTAAGTCTTCTTAAAAGTTGGACTCTTCTACACTCTATGCAAGTTTGTCCATTTAGCATTGCATTATTAAGTGTTTGAAGGAAAGAAAATGGGGTAATCAAGGATTCATTGTTTGTAGTATAGCACCAATGTGTGGATATACCAAAAGAGGACCCACATCATAATTTTAGTAATCATAATTTATTATCTCCATACATTAACTACTTAAAAATCTTTCATTCAAACATGGAATAATAGCTTACTTCTATTGTAACTTTTTTAAAATTGTCTAGACTAGAGTATGTGAGAATTTTGGGTCAATCACATATGTAAGTGTCATTAGTGCATAACTCTTAAATTTAAAAGAAATCGGCCCAACTAAGTGTCATTTTCTTTCGGTGTTTAATAAAATTAAGGCCTTGACAACATAGGCTCACAATGATAATTTTCTTGATTATGCTATTATTAGTGGACTCCTTTAGCTTACAATTTAAAAAAGTATTCCAATTGTTATTGAATAGATTCTTCATTTTCTACCTTAAAGTTTAATTATAGGAAAATAAAATGATGCTCTCACAACTCATAATATATATTTTCTAAAAAGGACATTTAACATTTTATGATAGATTATGCCATGTTCCACCTAGGCAACGTGTCATTCCCATTTATATAACATAGTAGTTAGGCCGGTTAGCACCTGAAAAATAAAATATAGTTTTTTTTTTTAATTAACACTTTGGTTCTCAGAAGAAGACTTTAATAATTAAGAGTTCGGTCATAAGATAAAGAAAGTCTGGCAAAAAATTATCCCTAGTAATTAATAATTGGATTTGAGTTCTCCCAAGCATTACATTTTACATAAATTCTTTATAATTAGTAATGAAGATCGAGTCTATAAATTTTAGCTCAACTAATAATATTGATATTGTTAGACCGAAGACCTTTATTCAGATTCTCAATTTTTCTGTATTAATCATTTGCCTACAGGCCCAAAGAAATACAATAAGGTAAATTTTTAGGTACACATATTATGTGGATATGTATCCGTACATTTATTGAGGTGGATGATTCTAATTAATTTACAAATAGTATTTATTAATATTTCTATATTAAATACTATTTATTAACCAATCACAATCATTCACCTAAACTGTGTACCGGTACATATCCAAATAAAATGTGTATGGGAAATGTTCACCATAAAATAAAATAATGGAAGTCGAATCCTAGAGAAAACAATAGATAGTTGAAGGGGAAAATAATGAAATGACTTCACCAATAGCTAGAGTACATTAAAAAGAAGTCCTAGTAGTACAATGCTGAGTATATTAGTCCTACCAAGTGTTAAATTGGCATAAGATTTTGTACTAAAGATTCAAAATATAGGTTGGAAACCACTATCACTATGACAAATTTAAGGGATAGTAGTCCTTGCAGTCACCTTGATTGAACCTCACTCTCTTAAATGCTGGCATAGTATCTCCTTTAAACAACATATGGCATCTTCAGGTTTTTGTGGAAAGGAACATACTGAAATGAAAAAAGTTGAAGATAGAGGCTTGTAAAATTTGTGACTAGATTCCATTTCTGTGGGGGACACTAATTCCTTCTTTAATAAGAATGAGATGAAGTAAAAAGTAATATATTTTTCTATAAAAAAAAAGAAGTAGAAAATTATAATTATTAATTAAAATGGCATCAAAGATTATATATATTACAAGTTACAACTGTTTATAAAAGTATTTGAGTTTTATTCTATGAGGTTATAGTATCAGACTCTTACAATTAAGGGTGTGTTTGTTTAAGCTTTAAAAAAAATGATTTTATTTTGAAAAAAATTTAGATATTCTTCTTTAGAGATTTTAGAAAAAATCTAAAGCTATTTTATGTTTGTTTACTATAAAAAAATCATTTTTTTTTTAAAATAAGAAGTTCATACACTTAGATTATTTAGTTTTTAAAAAAAAAAACAGATTTTTGAAAAACTATTAGAAATAATTTTTCATTTTGGGGTTAAAAATAATTATTTTAAAAAATAATTTTTAAAAAAGTCTATAACAAACACTATCAAAATTATAAAATAATTTTTTTAAAAAAGAAAAAATCCAAAACAAATGCTCCCTAAATCGACACCTCGTGAACAATTAAAACTTACTAAGAATAAATAATTAATAAAAGTGAATTCAGTGAGTTTGTAAACAACAATGCTAACCCATACCTTATTCTTACTATATTTAAAGTAAAATTTGGACAATTAAAGTTTGTATGTTGAGAGTAACTTGTTCAGCTTTCAAAATACAAGATAGAACACCTTTCTTTTTATCTCACACGT
Source organism: Trifolium repens (assembly GCA_030408175.1). NCBI lineage: Eukaryota > Viridiplantae > Streptophyta > Magnoliopsida > Fabales > Fabaceae > Trifolium > Trifolium repens. The sequence goes on along the minus strand of CP125836.1, from coordinate 55,474,737 downwards.
ATGCATTTTGAACCATGTAGTGGATACAAATGGGACACAATCTGATTGTAGTGTGGATGAACTAAGAACTGAGATTAAAGATTGTCATCATTTTGAGATGATACAATTGACAGGATCCCATTACCATATATCAAGTTTGTGATGATAATTATATAAATAGGGAACTATAAGATTAAGATATTAAGTACAACTATTGACCCTGAATCTCTCATGAGTATCTAATTGGGTCTGATGAGTATCTAATTGGGTTTAGTTGAAGCGAATCCAATGAGAGTGTTTTTTTTTTTTGCGCTCCTAACTTTTTCAGATGCCCTTTAAAATTTTAAAAATATTTCACGCTATTTTATTAAGGAGTATTGAAGGAGTGCAAAATCTGAAAAATACAATTTCATACTTAAGTAAGAACCTGAGTTCGCACTTTAATTAGCAAACCTTATAAAATATTTTTCATAAGGAGTGAAGGAATAGTGAAGGGAACAAAAATATTAGATTTTATAAAGTTTTCTACTTAATGTGCGAACTTAATTTGTTACTTAAGTATCGAAATTATGTTTTTTTTTCTCAATTTTCCACCCCCTTGAATAAGTAGAAAACTATGTTCTTTCATATTTTTGCACCCTTTAACATTTGCTACTTAAATAACAAGGAGGTAATTTTAGAATTTCAGAAGACGCAAAAAGAAACACTCATCCAATGAAGGGTGCATAGGAATAAGATTGGACTTGAGGACTAAGAATCAACTTGGTTTTGTTCCACGAGATGTACTTTTCCCACCCTCGGGTTTCCTCTTTCACCCCCTGAAATGACCATAGTATCTTTCTTGCTATCTAGAAAGCGAGCACTTTTCGCACTCTAACTAGCGAGTGACAATATTTTATACCCGAATTCAACGTCTTCACCCCCAAAAATGAAAAAACGATGAAAAAATAGAGTTCGCATTGTAGAGAGCAAACCCAGTTCGTATTCTAGACGGTGAACTCTTTTTTCATCATTTTTTCATTCTTGGAGGTGAAGATGTTGAGTTTGAGTATAAAATATTGTCACTCGCTACTTAGAGTGCGAACTCAAACATAGTTCGCTATTTAAGGAACGAACTTAACTAGTGAACCTTATAAGGTGTAAAGGACAAATTTTTTTGATTTTTATAAGATTCGCATTCTAGACAGCGAACTCTTTTTACCCCAATTTTTTGCTATTTACACACTCACTTCCCAAATAGCAATAGAATAAATTGAATAATGTCATGGGATACATGTGAGACTCGGAGGTGCGAAAGTAAATCTCTTGTTCCAGCTTCTAATCACTTCCTATCTAACCTTCTATGGCCCAATTATATGTTACAACTTATTACATGATTTTCATGCATGATAATTTTTTACTAATATAACATTATTACAAATTGAACACAATTTTTTTATGGTTTGACATACATATAGAAAACAGTCTACTATACAATACAAAAATAATAAACTTGGCAGAATTTAGATGTCCTACATTGCACTTAGTGATATGTCACTTCGTTTATGGAGAAAAATGTCACCGGCAATTGCAATGACATGAATTTTTTTTTTTAGAAATATGTTATTTGAACATTCAATATAGTTGTCTCGGGTGGAAAACTCTTCCTTTTAAGCCTTGCACGCATATCGATGTCTAATAAAACAAAAAAGATATGGTGGGTCCCACATCAAAAGAGTTGTCGAACAACTCTTTTAATGTCAAAATAACATTACTGTTTTTTTTATATGTTGCACCTAGGGATGTCAATGGATATCCATGGACGCGGATAGTGTGATATCCGTATCCGCTCCGTCAGATAAATATGATATCCGTGTCCGCTCCATATCCGTGCGGATATCCGCTAAGCGGGTAATCCACGGATATTGAAGTATCCATGGATATTAACAGATATCCATGGATGTTATTTTTTTATTAAAAAAAGAAATAATTATTGAAAAATTTTTTTGTTTTTTTTAAGACAAAACATTAACACATTATATTCATAAATTTTGCACTCTATTTTTAATAAAATCATCCAATCTACAAACAAAAATCACCTCACAGAACTGCAAAAGAGCCAAACAAAACTATAATTTATATAAAATAGCCAAAATGCAAAAGATAAAATATAAAAATACAATTTTTTTTTATATAAAAATACTAGAATTTATATGTAAGTAGAGATATTTAAGTAATTTTACTAATTATTTAGCGGGTATGGATATCCGCGGACGCGGATAGTATTAAACCCGCATTCGTATCCATTAAATGCGGGTAATTGAAATATCCATTTATTTTATCCGTGGATATCCATTAAACTATCCGCTCCGTATCCATGGCAGATTTTATCCGCAGATATCCGCGGGTATGGATATTTTTGCCATCCCTAGTTGCACCCAAATACTTCATTATGACTTATAAATCTTATTTATTTCTTTATCCCCTCCCAAATCTCACATATACCTACTTGTCATATTTCTATCGAATTTGACTCAATTAAATAAAAAATCAAATATTATTATTTTAATTAATTTATAATTTGTTATCTTAATATCCACTTTTTATAAATTAATATGGTTGGTGTGCTCATTTTATGAGTGAGTTACTTTAATTCGGTTCTTTTTATATCATACTAGCGGCCAAACGGGCACATTCCGTGCCTATTTGGATGATTAGTGTTTTTTATTCTACGGATGTATATAAATTGTAAGACCATCTTTATTGTAACTGGTTTTGTTATATAAGCATTGGTTTAAAAAAAGTAACCCATAACTGGTGATTACTTTTTTTGTTGGTAGTTTTTTACTTTTTTTTTTAAGGGTAAAATAAGAATAATGAAAAAGTCATCCCAAAAATTTGTATCTTTTTTATATATAAAAAAAGTAAACCATAATTGATGGTTACTTTTTTTGTCGGTAGTTTTTTTTAAGGGTAAAATAAGAATAATGAAAAAGTCTTCCAAAAAATTTGTATCCTTTTTATATATAGTAATAGATATTAATCCATGAACGGTTCAACCGGATGGATGGAAAACTTCCAAAATTGAAGGTCTGTAAAACTGATAAAAAATCCAGAAAAACAGTCATAACCGGTCTGTATTTTATTTGGACTTCTTTTTCCTCCTTTTTTACACATAAAAAAAAAATCTATTTTCTCATTCTTTTATCAAATGAAGACTGATTTTTTTTATGCACTTAATGTATTTGTCATTGTGTAAGGACCCATATTTAAATATTAGGAATTAATTGATTTTTTGTATTTATTTTATTGTGATGGTTTAATTTAATTAATTAATTATGTGTTAATTTTTGGTTTATGTGTTTTGTGTAGGGTAATTTATTAGACTAATTAGAGATATGTGATTGGACTAGAATGTATTGAAATTAATGGCGTTTTGGTAATACATTAGAGTTGGTGAAAGATTTGTAGAGAAAATAAGGGTATTATGTGGATTAACCATAACCAAAATTGAGAGTATATAAATGAGAGTTTTATGAGAAGTAGTGAGTGATTCATTTGTCATAAAAGAATAGAGAAAGGAAGGAAGAGAAAGATGAGAGAAAGTTGAGAGAGTGAAAAAAGTGAAGGAGATGAAGGAGAAGATCAAATGAAGAACAAGCCATAATTGATTAAGAGTGGATTAAAGAGAAGGATTAAAGTTGCCAACTTTATTGAAGTAAGAGGATTATATAATACAATTAGAGTGAATAATAGATAGGGAAAATTGTCTATATCTCCATTTTCAAACTCTCTACACTAGCTCTTTTCTATTTAGGTGGAGTTGGGTTCAAGGGAATTTGTAGATCTTTTGAGCTTTTATGAGCTTTTTGTGAAGAATGTGATTATTGATGATTTTTGCATGAAATGATGTTAATTCATGTTTATGGCTGTACTTCTATGTTTGTTATAGTTATAATTGCTTAAAGTTATTATCTTTGGGTTTAAAAAGATTTAAATTGTGTTTTTGAGTGAAAACCCGAGGGTTTTAACCCAAATTCTGAGTACTCTCGCTGCAAGGCTCGCTTAGCTCTCGCTAAGTGAGATAGTCAGACAGCTTTGACTGTTGACATTTGACCAACGTTGACTTTTTTGACTTTTTGTTGACTTATGCACCTTGAACTTTTTCTCATAGTTTTTCGCGTAGATTCCGATTCCGGAATTAGTTTTGTGAGATTAGGTGTGGATAATGTCGTTGCTTATAATTTGACATTACTTTAGTGTTTGTAAAGTGACTTTGTATGCTTAATTAATTGGAGTTAAGAAACCATGAATGATATTGAATGTAATGTCTCTAAAATAAGTTGTTGGTGAATGGGTTGATCTTAACATGCTTAGGATATTTCCGTAAAAAAAAAATATGCTTAGGATATTGTGTCAAAAAAAAATGCTTAGGATATTCAATTGACGAGGACCTTGAATGTAGAGCTGTCAAAACGGACGGCCCAACTCATTTTGGGCAGGCCCGGTCGGGCTTCGAGCTTCGTCGGGCCAGGATAAAAAGCCCGGATAAAAAATGGGCTGCAAAAAACAAGGCTCGAGCCCGGCCAGGTACGGGCTCTCTGGTTTCGGGCTAGCCCGGTTTTTTTTAGGAAAAAAAAAATTAAAAAGCAAAATAAGATAGATGAAAGGTAATGAAAAAAGAAAAAATTTAAGTGTCCAATAAATTTGACAAATCCAGGAGACTTGTTATGCAACAAATTACAGAGAGATCACAATATTAATTTTTTTTTAACAAACTAATTTAAGATATAAAGTTTGAAATTTGTTAGAATTAATGTAAAGTTATTTAAGTTAGTTACAGTTTACGAGTAATTACATTGAGAAATAATTCACGATCGTGGTTTTGTATTTTTAGCTTATTTATTTATTTTAATGACACGATAAGTTATTTTTATATTTAGCTTATTTTCATTTTCTTATGTATATAATTTGCGTTACTAGTGCATGTATATAATTTGCGTTACTAATGCATATTTATTCTCTGAAATATGCGTTTGATGGAATTGGAAGGTGTGTGTGACGTGTGTGTTTTGCTGCTGCCGTGTTAGTAACTTGTTATATTTGTGTGAACTTTTGGATTGGTGGTCCAAGTGAAAATGTTATAAACATCCTTCTTTATTTATTCATATTTTTTTTATTATAATTTATTCGGGCTTGCGGGTGGCCCGCGGCCCATTCGGGTCGGCCCATATTTGGTAAAAAAAATTTATGTATTTTAAGTATTGAGTTTGAGTGTTACACGTACTTTGGTATATTTGGTAAAAAGAATTTATGTATTTTAATTTTATTAGTTATGACTTTAAATAAATTAGTTTTAAATATTTGCATTAAATGTATTATTTATTTAGTATCTGGTTAATAACAATTTAACCAAACCAATAGGTTGAACCATGACCCGGAGGTTACACCGGTTAGACCCCCGCTTCTATATAATTTGGTAATTGGTTTTAAAATATACGAGTTTAGGGTTTGTTTTCAAGATTTTTTCTTGGGTTAATAGGTTTTTCGCCTGTAATATTAGCGAGTTTTATTTTATCCTTGTAAAAGAAAATTGCGATTCACCCCTGTAGTATGAAGATTTCGTCATTTACCTTCTGGGTCGACAACATGGACGCTAATAATCAATTTATCATTTATATTATTGAACAAATCTCTTTCGACATAAATATTGATTACATGGGATAATATATCAAATAAAAAAAATTAAACTGGTGCATAAGCATAGATATGGTATCTACACAATAGACAATCAAATGGTTAGTTTTCTCAATCCTGGATATTTGTCAATTCTTTCTATCTATCACTTGAGTATATACATACTAATAACCAACACAAATATTAGCTTCATGAAAACATTAATTTCCACAATCAAGTTGTTAGTTTCTCATTGCTCGATATTTGTCAATTATTTCTATCAATCACTTGAGTATATAGTACATACACAATCAAGTGGATAGTTTTCTCATTGGTCGATATTTCTCAATTTTTTCTATCTATCACTTGAGTAGATACAAACCAATAACCAACACAAATATTAGCTAAAGTTGAAACAAATTTGTGGAAGACTTCGCTAGAAACCATTAAACGAAAATTCAAAGAAGCATTTGGACCAAATTACAAACTACAAACAAGCAACCAACGGAGCAAACAAATATGTTATTAGAACTCCTAATTGAATAATCAACCAACGAAGCAACCAATTTACCACAATAGATATTATATAAAAAAAAAATTCTAATTTTAAAACCTTAAACTATAGATTTTTTTCTTGATTCGTAGTGTTGTTTCAAGGTTGTTCAAGGATTTATCACTATTTTAAGTATTTAGTTTGATGTTTTGTTTGAGAGGATTTAATTTTAGAGAGAAATTGGAAGGAAAAAATAAAAATAGTGAAAAATGCTTATGATCTTAGGTAAGTATTGCAAAACAAAAAAAATCAGGGCGTGCAAAGGGTGCATCTGCATTCCCTCACGGCCCTGTCCAGGGTGGGTAAGTGGTATAGGTCTCCCATGGTGGGAGACCAATTTCTACCCTTAGATTGTGAAGGTTTACAATGCACCACAATAAAGTTTTCACACCATATTTTATTATCTTTCACCTATTTTTTTTTTTTTTTGAGATTTTTTTGTCATCCTACTAATTTCTTCGTGTGCGCCTTACAAATTTGTAAAAATATTTTTGTCCGTTACTACCCCAAAAATATTCTATTAACTTTTTTTCCCAAAAATATCCTATTAACTTATGGTGGAAGACCAAATTATACCCTTAGATTGTGAAGGTTTACAATACACCATAATAAAGTTTTCACATTATATTTTATTCTTTTTCATCTATTTTTTTTTAGATTTTCTTTGTCACCCTACTAATTTTTTCGCGCGCGAATTTGTAAATATATTTTTGTCCGCTATTTAGGTAGCGGATCCACCCCCAAAATATTTTATTAGCTTTTTTTATAACATCCACTATTTAAGTAGCGGAAAACATTTTTAAAAATTTCTCAATTTTATAACGTCTAATATTTAAGTAGCATACAACATTTTTCAAAAAATCCTCAATTTTATAACGTTCGTTACTTAAGTAGCGGAAGGGTAAAAATGAAAACGCATAGGACGGGCATAGCGAGATCAGCCCAACCCAATTATTTTTAAAGAAATATATTTTATGAATAATTTCTAGTCATTTTGTATATATATTAGTACAAATATATATTAATGTAAAAGTTAGTTTAAAGTTTGTTATTGATGATTGTAAGTCTCTCGGTACATATATACTGTATTAATGCAAATATTAGTTCATAGTCAATTATTAATAATATTAAGTCTTTCATTATACGTAAACTATTATGAAAAATAATTACAGACATGGAGAATAAATATTTGAGAATGAACATGAACTAAAAAAAAATACGGGAGAATATGGGAGAGGCGTCGAACAATATATCAATAAGATTCAAGGTTGTTTCTTGATTTTTTTTATATACAAGATTAATTTTTGGAATGGTTGCAATTAAAAAACACTCGTTTTATTTTAAATTATAATTATAATAAATGGTAAAGGATAAAAATAGATTTTAGTTAAAATAGTAAGGGTACAAATGAAAAAAAAAAAAAGCTATAAGCTCATAAGCTAATTGAAATAACGTTTGGAAAATAAGCTATAAGCTAGTAAAATAAGTTATAAGCTTATAGTGGTATGACAGTTACCAAACAAATCTTTTTAAATCATATGAGCTTATAAACTATAAGTTAATTTTATGCCTTGCCAAGCAGAGCCTTAATTATATGCTAGTTTAGTTACTAATTTTACCCAATATTACTAATTCAATTAGTCATCCATTATTTTTTGACAAACAAAGTCAAAGTTGATTATTATAAAATTAAGCTATATAACCTAAAATATTAGTTTACATATGACAACAGGCTTAAAATCATCAATAATAGACTATAAACTAATATTTGCATTAATACTTAAACTAATATGCGTACCGAGAGACTTAAAGTCATCAATAACAAACTTTAAACTAATATTTACATTAATATATATTTGTACTGATATATGTATCCAAAATGACTAGAAATTATTCATAAAATACATTTCTTTAAAAATAATTGAGTTGGGCTGGTGTCGCTATGCTCGTCCATATGTACAGATTAGCTTGTGCAATTGCATAAACAGGATAAAGAGATCTTCTTTGCCGTCCTACCGGCTTCTCGCATTTTTTGAAATTGTGGATTTTTTTACCATACTTAAGTAGCGAACGTTATAAAATTGTGGATTTTTTGAAAAATGCAGTCTGCTACTTAAATAGCAAACGTTATAAAATTGAGGAATTTTTGAAAAATGTTCTCCACTACTTAAATAGCGAACGTTATAAAAAAAAGTTAATAGGATATTTTTGGGAAAAAAAGTTAATAGAATATTTTTGGGGTAGTAACGGACAAAAATATTTTTACAAATTTGTAAGGCGCACACGAAGAAATTAGTAGGATGACAAAAAAATCTCAAAAAAAAAAAAAATAGGTGAAAGAGAATAAAATATGGTGTGAAAACTTTATTGTGGTGCATTGTAAACCTTCACAATCTAAGGGTAGAAATTGGTCTCCCACCATGGGAGACCTATACCACTTACCCACCCTAGACAGGGCCTTCCCTCACATACACACAGCACCGCCCCTTTCTCGTTTTAGAACTCTATATTGAAAATTATTAGACCGGCCTTGAGCTTAGTGGGCGTGCATGTGTTCATCATATTCATACAGGATGCCAATAATAATAATAATAATAATAAAAATAAATAATTATAATAATAATAATAATAAATCTAAAAAAACACATTAATGTGGCAAATCATTTACAAGTTTAGTGGACCAAAAGAGGATGGCAAAAAATGGATTAACTCTACAAAAGCAAAATCATACTAGAAAAAAAGTTTACTGAGTAAAAGTTATTGTCTCAACTCTCAAGCACTACATATTAAGGAATAATTACTAGAGAGTTGAAATAGCTCCTTAATTACTAACTGATGTTGGCACAATTTCCATTTGAGTTTGATTGTCCACACAATTTCTCATATGTCCACCCAAATCAAGAAAAAAGTTCATAAGACTTTAATTAGTAGGTACCATAATGCAGGAAAAGTTTAATCATAGTTCACATTCTATCATTATAATGCATCTTCTGTTTACAAAATAAACCATTCACCATTATGGTTATACCAATCTTTACTGAACAAACCTAACATAAAACAAACTATTCATCACTCATTAGTGCTGAAAGTTGTGTACATTGTTATAGTTATTGAGAAGCAAGGTTAACCGGTATTCCTCATCCCAGCAGCGATCCCATTTACAGTGATAAGCAAAGCATCTCTGAGTTTATGGTTGTCATCATCGCGTCTTAACCTCTTGAGAATCTCCACTTGCAACAGGTTCATTGGATTGAGAAATGGAAGTCTGTTCTCAACCAACCTCCTCAAGCTCCTATTATTCTGCTGAAGTTTTTCATGGCCACTAATCACCAGTACAAATTTTTCAGCTGTCAAGAGTTCGTTCCTTAGCTCACGGCCAAGTTCTTGCCTCTCTTCTGACACAAGGGCTTCATCATAGTACTTTGCTATGGTAGTGTCTGCTTTCCCTAAAACCATCTCAATAAGGTCTATTGTGCTTTGAAAGAAAGGCCATTCTTTGTACATTGCTTTTAGTTCTTCGCTATGACCTTTCTCACAAGCACCTTTCAAACCTGCTCCGACTCCGAGCCAAGCTGGAAGAACAAATCTGGTTTGAGTCCATGCAAATACCCAGGGAATAGCACGTAGATGTCCAATTCCCCTCGTGTTCTTCCTTCTTGCAGGACGGCTACCTATGTTGAGGTAGCCGAGTTCTGCTTCGGGCGTGGCTTCATGGAAGTAGGAAAGGAATTCTGGATTTTCGTAGACTACATTGCGGTAACACTGGCAACTGATCTCTGAGATTTCTTCCATGAGATTACGCCAATTTTCATCTCGGGGTGGGAGTGGTGGACGAAGAGTTGCAAGTAGTACTGCAGTTGTGTATATTTCAAGTTGTCTAACAGCTATCTGTGGTAACCCAAACTTGGCCTCTACCATTTCTCCCTGCTCAGTAGACCGAAGTGTTCCCTACAATGCACCATTTGAAAAATAAATTTGTGTTTTCAAATGTTATGTTTAGATACTTGACGATTACATGAATCACTACACTACTCCAAATGTTACTTCCTTGCAATCCAAGGAATCAAGTCCTTGAAGTTGAAACCATTAACACCCCAACCTCTCATGTGAGATATACCACCCATATACCGAAAAAATTTACAATCACCATCACCTCATAAAATTAGTTTCAAGCAGAAAAAATATATTAAAAAAAATAATAAAAAAAATATTAATAAAAAAGTTAAATGTATAACCTACCATCACAGACCCAGGTGGTTGGGACTGAATAGCCAGATATGTAGGGCCACCACCTCGGCCAATACTGCCTCCACGGCCATGAAACAGTGTAACTTTAATACCATAATCATTGCAAGCAGCTACAACATCCTCCTGAGCTTTGTAAAGTTCCCAAGCAGCAGTGAAGCGGCCAGCATCTTTACCAGAATCAGAATATCCAACCATAACCTGCATATACAAATTTATAATAGTATATGAATTTCACTTTCACATAATGGCCATAACATAATATCAAATGAATCTCTGATTAAAAATGTACCTCTTGATGTCCATTGTGGTTCGTAATGATGTGTTCGCGGTACCAGTCTATTGATAAAAGTTTCCGGATAACTGAACCAGCTCCTCTTAGGTCCTTCACAGTTTCAAATAGAGGGACAACCCGCAACCTATTGTGAACATGTCAACAGATTCAAATATTTACAATACATATATAATAGTCAAGTAATTGTTTTATCTAATAACAAGATTGATAACTTCCACTTAAGGGTTTCTACTCACGTTCCACCAGGACATGCTCTTCCGAACTCTCCAATAGCAGCAAGTCGTGCATCCTTCTGAAAAAGCTCTACTGCAAGGACATCGCTTGCCTGATAATCAAGCAAAATTTCACATTATTAGCGTGAATACCAACGCCAATTCTTTAGTTTAATACTATGTTTTCAATGCCAATAATAATTAGACAATAAATTCCATCCAAACACATATGTCGTAAGTTAAGAATGGTAGCAATTAGTCTTACACTTGAGGCCATAGAGATCACATAGGCTCCAAGGGAATCACTCCCTAGTTCAGCAGCAATTCGGAATGTATCCAAGACTTCTTTAACTTCAGGAGCAACCTAAAAAATGCATAATTACCAATCAGAAATAGCCAGGAACGTTGAAATAATCACAAGTAGTTGAAATCTTGATAACGTTAGATCACCACTAGTTGAATAAAATACAGTTGATTTTGATCTAGCAGTCAGTCATCTCAATATCATGAGACAATTAAGAAATGAATGAAAAGCATAAGCATCGATAGAAAACAAAATTTCTCTTTGAAATCGATTCTTTCACTCAAGCTACAAAAGTAATTCCTGCATTTTCATAAATAATCTTAAATTTTAGCTTTTCAGTCTACAACATAACTGGACATCAAAAAGCTTTACCATCGTACAAGATATACAGCTAACAGCTTGTTAAACAGGTGACAAGTTGAGTATACTAAAACCTCGTAACTGTCTCACCTCCATACTAACAGGAACTAATGGCCTCTTCCCTTTCAGCTCTCTTGTTAAGAAATCCAGTTTCTTTTCTTCATCCCATTCACTGTAAGTACCCATATCCAAATAAGTTGTAATCTCATCAAGTGTTTCCGCATGTCTCCCTGATTCCTGTAATGTGACTAGTTTCAGGACATAGCTGATTACACAAAGAACGATAAACATAAACATGAAATATAAATTTGACCTGGCGCAAGTCAAGCTTCATTAAAACCATTCCAAAGGTAGCAACTCTACGAATGAGATCAGCAAGTCGACCATCAGCAAGCACCCCAGAACCACATGATTGCTGAAGACATGGAGAGTTAAATAGCAATTGTGGAGTGTGGACAAACCCTTCATGAAAAAAAGGTAAGGAAAAAGAGTACCAGAGATTCATAACAAAGAAGTAGAGGTTCCAAAAGCTGGTCAGCTGTTTCATAATAATCCAAAGGATGATAATCACATGCGACATCCTCAAGAAGAAGTTCTAACCGTCTACGGCTTCTCTCAAGCTGAACATAAAGAATGATTATGTTAATCTAAAATTGCTAGTTGCAATCTTAAAATAGAAAGCATGTGATTCTGTATCCAGTAGATACTCTAATAGTGCATATAATTAATATAATAAAAGATAATATCAAGACAGTTTGGCCGAGTGGTCTAAGGCGCCAGATTTAGGCTCTGGTCCGAAAGGGCGTGGGTTCAAATCCCACAGCTGTCAAATATTTTTCCTATATTTTTTTTAAAAAGAAAAATATATTAATGTGTACATATATTCGCTAAATCCAAAAGATGACAAGATTATTGGTGAACACTTTCCATTTATCTATAATTTTAAAAAATATCGATCAAATCTACTTCTGAGTGGTGCTAAATGCAACCAAAGATTCACTTGACGAAATATAAGAATGATGACGTGTCTTATTATTAGAGATGGGTAAATAAAATCAGTTCCGTTTTAACAAAAATCATGGGCGTGTGATGTTCATGAATTATGATGGATATAATACTTTGTGCCTTCGCGTTTTTCGTTGTTACACTTACACTCATTCGTAATAAAAATCATTTCCCTTTACTTATTTATATATGTCTTCACATCAGGCTCGATCATAAAATTATGCAGTCTGTTATTTCAGTCAATATAATGTGCAAGGGTGTGCAGCCAAAAATGCTAAAGAAACCAATGACATGCATTATAAGTACTCATCACCGAAATCAATCTGAAGCAATACCTTATCTTTTACATTTCCTAGGACAACTCTATAAGGAGCAATTCCAGGAAGCTGAGGGAGCTGTGGCTCTAAAAGCTTCTGAAAACTGGACTTTCCTGTCTGAGTTTCTGTCAACAATTTCCTCTGAGAAAATGGTTGACTGGAGTTGAAAGAAGGAGAAGTAGGATTTCCATTTCCGAGTGTAGATGAACTTGGAGTCCCACCATCCTATCAATTAAAAAAATATATACATTATCTAGCATGCTCGGAGAATTCAGAACAGCCACAATCGTTGAATTGATCTACCTTGTGATCAGGTCCCGGGATGTCTAGTCTAGGATGCTGAGATTCACCATTTGCTACATCAAAGAATATAATGAATTAAATATCCCCTCATTCCCCGTGCATAACAAAATATTGAAATCATATAGTAGGATCAAGTAATTAAGACTTCTAGATGTACTTGCAAAAGAGGGTAAATGAGCTCTAGCTGGAAGTTGTGTTGGAAGTGATTGACTTCTATTCATGGATTGATTCCAACTCTCGTGACGATTCTCATCTTTAACTTCTGTAAAGGAAGAAGTGACCATCAACTCTTAGAAGTGGAGATAATAGAAGTATTAGACATAATTTCGATAATATAACAGATCCCATGGCATCACCAAATACAATAGCTATGAATGTTACAATCTAGTCTAGTTCATATCAAACATCAGAAAATAATCCAAGGAAACTATACGCAACACCAGTTGTGTTCAATTTCAAGTCATCAAATTAGGTGAGATTTGATAACAGATTAAATGTAAATGTATCTCTCTCCATTCATACATAAGTCAAATTTTTTATGCTAATACTTTTAGAAGAAAGACGTGAGCTAAAAAAGTTAGGCTTTGAAGCGACCATTTATGGTTACCGCTCTCATATGATATCTAACAAATCAAAGTAACAAAATTCAACTGACTAATATTGAAGCAATCAAATCTGCATGTGCACAAGGAGTCTAAGTTACTTAAGACGAGCAGCGTTTGGTAGTCACATGATAGAAAACAAAGGTGACTGCTAGTCGATTGGCATTAGGTAGGATCTCGACAAAAATAAAATTCAACCGACAAACCTTCTAGGATTTCATGTGCCAGTCTTGACAATGTATCACTGCACCGATTCATAGATAGCTCAAATCTAAGGCTATCCACTTCGCGAATATAGAGATCAATTGCCATCCATCTAGATAGAAGTGAAACATCTTTTGTAACCTGAGGAACAAAAAGAAAAACATTTTACCCGAAAACAAATCATGCAATTGGTAAATACAGACATTGTGCACTTAGATAGATGTTAAAAAAGCTTACCTTTGCCGTCACATTTGGATTTCCATCTCTATCACCTCCCATCCAAGTTCCAAACTTTATGGGAGTGCAAGTCAGTGGAAGTGGCTTTCCTGTATGCTGCAAGGGATGATCGATTGTATAAAATATCATTTTTTTTTTTAAAAATATAACCAATTGACCAATTCCTCAAGATGACAGACCTTCTTTAAAGCATTGCTGACTCGACGCAAATAATGAGGAACAGCTTTCCAGAGTGACTGCTCCACTATATTCAAACCTGTGAGAAGTAAAAACAAAAAAAAAACAGTTCTTAATCTTGTATACCAAATTATTATTATTTTCTTAGAAGAGCTGAGATACATCATACTTGATACTCAAGCAACTTACCAGCTCTTGCTTCATCAACTGGAGTTGGTTTTTGGCGCCTAAGCTCATCTGTCTGCCATATTGAAGTTATCTCTCTCACCTACCAAATTGATATTATATATAATATGAGAATATAAGAAATATTTTCACTTAATAGGAGTAAACAGATAGTCCTCGAGTGAAAATACAGGACAGCAGAAGTACCAGATCTTCAATCAGCATTTCTCTATCTTCAGGGCTAAGATCAGGTCGATCATTATAATCCAGAAGATGCTACATGATGAGGAGAGTAGTTAGGCAAATACTTGTATGAATTTTGGAATTTAAAACTTCAATCCATTGGAATTTTTAATGGCATAATGAAGTAAAAAACTCACAGCAATCCGAATGTGTTTGTATTGTAGCGTACGGCGGTTAATTTGTGTGGGATGAGCTGTAAGAACAATCTCAACCTCCTGAAGCAACAGAAATTAAAAATTCAAATTCAAAACGCAAAAGAAACTGCATAACATTATAGACATAACATTCCAAATTAATAACGAAATCATCAATTAAGGATTCAAAACATAGCTTTCCACAATTTCCAAAAATCATGGAAGCATTATAGTGACAAGAAGATCACTTTCTACCATGCATCTCAGTCTAAGCATATAGACATGAAAAGAACAAAAGATGAACCTGCTTGCACACAGTGTTGTAAAGATCATCAGGGGAAACTCCACCCTGCACAAGCTGGTTAAACACATCATCACAAGATTTAGAAATTTGTGCCATATTTCCTCCTTTACGAACCCTGCAAAAACACAAGTTATGTTAGAGAGTATCCTAATAATTGAACTTATATTAAGAAAGTTAAAAAAGAGAAATTAATCATGTTTGGATAAACAGCTTATAGCACAAGAACCTATGATAAGCGCTTGTGTATAAACTCACATAAGCTATTCTTATAGCAAAATAATAGAATAAAGTGAAATTGTTTCTATGAGTCCATTTGATCTGCAA
The DNA here is from genome assembly GCA_030408175.1 of Trifolium repens. Lineage (NCBI taxonomy): Eukaryota > Viridiplantae > Streptophyta > Magnoliopsida > Fabales > Fabaceae > Trifolium > Trifolium repens. The sequence continues at coordinate 55,459,119 of CP125836.1, read as the reverse complement.
AATGTAAATACTGAATGTACATACCAGAACAACACATGACAAAGTTTAATGTATTGAACAAATTTTATCATGTATGATGTTTGGTGGGCAAAAGATTATTTTGGTATTTTAGACAACTTGTGCAGAGGGCAAAAAGTTGTCTTGTGGTTCAGTTGGGGACAAAAATTAAGTTTTTGTCCAATCTCTTGCCCCCCAGTTTGTTCAGTCATAGGAACAGTTTTAAAATCAAATTAGCAGATCAAACGCACCCTATATATCCTACATACTATTTTTATAAGCTATATTAGACAACTTATGAAAATAAGTTGAAAAAAACTTATGAAAATTGTCATATGTTGTTTTCATAAGTTCTCCCAAAAAGTTCTCCCAAACAGTGTCATACAAAACTTATGGTAGTACATAAGCTCATCCAAAAAGGCCCTAAAATAATGGATTATTACCTATGGTGAGTTTCAGCTATACCCATCAAAGTAAGATAATGACTGAAAGCACGAGCAAGAGTAAAAGCTTCTTGAAGTGTCATCTTTGACAACTCTGAAGCCAATTGCTTCTCAAGTAACTCAGCCATGTTCACAATACCAGCTTGCCTCATATTACAAGCACTCTGCCAAAACAAAAAAGTAACAATTTTTCAAAAAGGAACCAAAAAAACCCATAAAAGGAAACAGAAGAAAAATCACATAAAAGTAATGAAAAATAAAAGAAGAAACGAAACAAGAAAACCCCATGAAAAGAAAACAAGTGGGGTATGAAGAAAAAGAGAAAAAATTGAATCTTTTTCTTAAAAAAAAACCTGAGCAAGGACTCGAATTCTTTCAAGTTTGTCAACAAAGGTGGTACCAACTTCACGATGAAGAATGTCATTGAGAAGATTACCAAGTAATCTACAATCATCATCAAAGCTTTGAAAGGAGATTTCTTCAGCAATATCATCTGTAGTGTCTGTCATTGTGTGAACAACAAGAACAACACTGAAAAACCAAGCAAGAACAGAAACAACAACAATGATGATATTTTTTTGGAGGAGAAAGAGAGAGTGAGTGTTATCAAGTAAAAAAGCAACACGTGGATAGTGTAGTTTTGTAACTTTGTATGATTTTCAGAAAAAGTAGTGGTTTCTCTGTGCAGAGTAGTGTTTAGTCCAACGATTATTTATGACCTCGTAACTATCTATCACACTCCTCATGTGATTCCAAATAGTACCTTTGATTCTAAGGATATTCCATTTCTGGGTTCGATTCATCTAGATACTGCACTAAATTTAGTGGTTGGTCTTTTTTCACAATATTTTGTATCATATGAACAATTCCAAAATACGTTTGGTTTAACTTATTTCAAACTTTTCAACTTAATAAAAGATAAGCTAGGCCAAACAAATTTTCTCACGTTATCATTTATTTATTTATTTATTTTCTCTCTTGTATGAGGAAAATGACCCTTCCTAATGAATTAATCACCCTTGTATGAGAAAAATGAGAGGTGGTCGGACCAAAAAGACATGAGAAGACCCAAATTCGTAAAAATGTGCATTTAATAAGAAAGGGTCTAAATCTATACAATATTCACCTGCGAACTAAGTAAAGAAATGGATGATTTCTATCAGAAATTGAACTTAAATTCTTCTAAAAGATGAAGTAACAAGGTTTGTCACAAGAAAGGGGGGTTTGAATTGTGACCTTTTAAAATTTGGCTGCAAGCTATGATCAACACAAATAACTTAACACAGAAAACTGTGAGAACGTTCTGAGAACGATAACAGTTAATGATAAGAAAATATAAAGTGATTTGTGTGTGATGTGTTTGCTCAAATAAAAGAGTTAGGGAAAGAGAAGATCAACACAACAATTTATACTGGTTCACCCCTTAACAATTGGGCTACGTCCAGTCCCCACCTTGCGTGAGATTTCCACTATAATCTAGTCCGATATTACAATGAGTCCCTTAACCTAAAACGGAGGTTAAGTCACAGATTAGTTATCACCAACTAATCTGAAGCCAATTCACAAATCAGTAATCACCTACTGATTTGAAACACTTCACAAATCAGTTATCACCAACTGATTTGAACACTCAATCAATTCTAACCAATTGACTTGAGCAAGTTCTTACAATTTAAGAAGTGGTTGTTGAATCTAACAAGCCTATATCAACCTAAACTAGTTGTATAGCTTACAAATGAAATACACTCAGAAATGCTCAAATGGATTTATCTCCTAAGATCTAGAGCTTGAAGTATGAGTGTATAAAGAAGAGCTTAAAGTGATATGGAGGTCACAAAAGTATGTATGGCTTTTTGCAATTTGAAACTCTTGCTCTTCAAATGATATCAACGTGCTATTTATAGATGAGGAGACTCCTTGATGTCTTGGGCTCCAATTATGACCGTTGTGAGTGAAGAAATAGCAGTTGTGAGACATATGAGATGAAAGAGAAAATCTGTCTCATTAAAGTGAACTTCCCAGAACGTTCTCCCATTGTTCTCTGACATTGGGGCAGAACGTACAATGATGATCTGAATTCTTGGAACTTGATTGAGAGATTCCTGATCATATAGCCGTTGCAAAGGTGTTGAGTTTGAATTAAAACAGCTCATCAAATGGCTGGACAGATATCAAACAGTAGGAACACTTTGCTGGCAAAACTGGGAGATCGTTCTCTGATCATTCTTTGATCATTCTCCAAGCTCATGGATGAAATCACACGTGATTAAAAGAGCTGTTGATAGTTGTCTTGCAGCTGTAGAGCTTCAGTCTATGAAGATAGAGCAACTATGCAGAACTATTCACTTGTACTTGCTGGTTCATAAAGTCTTTGTCCTTGTAAGACTTTATGGGAGAATGAGCAACTCCTTGTCCTTGTTTCCTTAAAACGTGGGTTTCTGTCTTTAGTCTCATTTCAGTTGTGTTGTACCATTTCCATTTGGACTAGATTAATTCTGAAGGAATATATTAATAACATGAAGCCTTGTCATGAACAATTTGAACTTATTCCTTAAAATTGCTTATTTGAACTTGATGCCTTGTTCAAAAATGATTCCATGCCTTAAATGACTTATGCACTGTTATGATATTGCATTTACTTCCATGAAAAAGTTCTTTCTTGTTTCTACCAAGTTGACTCTTGAAAAGTGATTATTCTTTAATCACAAGAACTTATAGACATGGTACAGTGTCATTCTGAGAACGTTCTTCTGGGCAGAATCTTCAAATGATGTTTTGTTTGTATCTTGTGAGTGAATACTTATTGAAATTAATCCTTTAAAGCTGTCTTAGATTAAATCACTCAAAAGCACTTGTTAGATAACAAAATGATCAGAATCAAATTAAAATTTAATTAAGGGTTTGTTATCTTTAAAACATCAAAATGGATTTTGTCTCAACAAAAGATTCATCAGGAGAATTCATTAATAACTTAAGTTCAATGTCTTACTTATCTTGATTTATATCTTTGTATTTACAATATCGATTTCTAATAAAACTAGTAAAATAAGAGATTGGATATCTTATCATAATAGTAGAACGTCTATGGAAGTTTAATGATTGAGATTATATTAAAAAAAAAATCAATCTAAAGTTCTGAATTGTCTTGTGCGTTGCAAACTTGTTCCAGGAATCTCTTTAGAAGTCTCATTATTATTATTATGAATTAGGGGTGATCGCGGTGCGGTTTGGTTCGGTTTTGAGCATAAAAGTCATCCTAACCGCAAGATAAAAATGCATGCGGTTCGGTTTGGTTCGGTTGGTTTTTAAAAGGTCATCCAAACCAAACCAAACCAAACCAATGCGGTTAGGATCGGTTCGGTTGTTGCGGTTTACTCCATAACATTTCAGTACCAAACAATTTTAAACATCAAAAAAAAAACTTGAATTTCCTAAATAACATTACAGTACCAATAAAAGTTGTTTATCCAAAATAACATCACAATACCTTACAATTTTAAATATCCAAGAAAATAAATTTAAAGTTTCAAAATAACATCATAGTACAGATAAAAGTTGTTGATCTAAAATAATGTTACAACAAAAAAGTAACATTACAATACAAAAAATAAGAATAATTAAAGTTCCATTAATTTGGTGGACTGACTTGGTAATTAGACTATGTATATTGGAATATAATAAAATCTTAATGTGGTTTTAGTGGTATTGGAATATAATAGAAGCTTAATGCGGTTTTAGCGGTTAACCGCGGTTTTTACGGTTAACCGCGGTTCAATAGAAAGGTCATCCAAATACATCCAAATCAAATGCGGTTTTTGCGGTTTTCGGTTTGAATTGGTTCGGTTTGCGGTTTTACTTTTGGATTGGTTCGGTTATGATCACCCCTATTATGAATGATGGCATCAACTATTTTTGGCTAGCCTGCATTTGAGTCCTGTGGAATGAATGAAACCATCGTTTGTTCAGAAACGCAGCAAGTCCTGTTACGCATTTGTTGGAGAAAGTCCAAATGTTGTCATATAGGTGGTTGAAGACTACACATGTAACTCTTGCTTCTAATTATCATACCTGGTGGTCGAACTCATTGCTTTGTTTGGGCATCGACTAATGTTTTTGTATTCCATTTTGGCTCTTTTGTATTGATACCGTTATAACTTTGTTGTAGTTCCTCTTGACACATCTTGTGCTGAGGAGACTACTTTTTCTTATTATTTATATATATTCAATTTTGGCTTGTTAAAAAAAAATATTTTTGGATTATATCTCTCACATGATGGTATTTTTCTACAAAACGTGTGTCACACGTTTTGTGATATGTCATCTTCTTTTGTTGTACCGATAATTTCTAACCGTTGATTAGTTTGAATTTGGCAAGAGAACTACGACACTTTAGTACAATGGACCGATCTGTTAGAAATTAGTAATTCAAGCTTGTTTGTAACTGTTTTGTAAATATCTTCAAGTTAGTTAGGTTGTTAGAACTTGTAAAAGTTAGTTAGTTAGTTAACTTGCTTTACAAGTTAAGAGTTAGTTAGATTACTTGTTTTAGAAGTTAAGTTTCACAAGTTTTATAAATACTTGTATTAGTGCTTGTAAATTTTTTAAGTTCCATTACCCCAAGATGGATGAATAAAACTAGTTGTTTTTCTTATTCATTCATCATCATTTTGTTCATCTTGCTTGAGAAACAAGTTTCATCTTGTTTGTGTTAGTTTTCTAAAGCTTTTGCTGCGCTTGTGATCTAACAAGTGGTATCTAGAACACCGGTTTCAATTCAAAGGAAAACACGAGTGAATGTGAGGGGAATTCATCAAAGGGAAACACTTGAGTGAAGAGTGTAATTTTCTTCAAGAAATTGTGTGAATTTCTTCAAGAAATTGAGTGAATTTCTTCATAGATATCAAGACGAACACAAAACGGTTTTGGTACGAACATCCTGATTCTTGATGGGAAAAATTGGGATAGGTGGAGTGCAGTAATGAAGTCATTGTTTGGAGCTCAAGATTGCTATGATGTGGTTATGAGTGGCTATGAAGATTTAGCAGAGAATCCAAATGATGCGCAGAGAAATGCATTCAAAGAAATCAAAAAGAAAGATTGTAAGGCTTTGTTCTACATTCAACAGAATGTTGATTCTCAACACTTTGAGAAAATTGCAAAAGCTACAAAATCAAAGGAGGCATGGGACATTCTTGCTAGTTATCATGAAGGTGGAGAAAGAGTAAAGAATGTGAAGCTTCAATCCTTCAGAAAACAGTATGAGATGTTGCAAATGGAGGAAGATAAAAGGTTAGTGATTACTTCTCAAAGCTTCTTGCAATTGTACACCAAATGTAAAATTGTGGAGAGATTGTCACTGATCAAATGGTGGTAGAAAAGATGTTGAGATCTTTAAATCAGAAATTTGACTTCATAGTAGTTGCTATTGAAGAAACTAAGGATATGAGCACGTACTATGAGAATAGAAGATCTGCAGAGTTCTTTGGAGGCACATGAGATTAAAGTAATCAACAGAAATTCTGAAAGAACAACTCAACAAGCTATGCAGGCTCAATCTGGTGGGAAAGATAGCAAGAATCACAAGAACAAGGGCAAAGGCAAGGCAAATTGGCTCAAAGAATCAAAGATCAAGACTGAAGACAAAGTTGAATCCTCAAAGGGAGGAGGTTCTGTCAACTGTCAAGAGTCATGGCAAGAAGAAATTTGATAAGAGTAAGATCAAAAGCTATAACTGTGATAAACTTGGCCATTTTGCAAATGAGTGTTGGTTTAACAAAGATCAACAAGGTGCTAATATGGGGTGCTAATATGGCTGTTGAAGATGGTGATGCAAATGCTGTGTTAATGATGGCCACAACTTGTGATGAAAATGCTCAAAATGAAGATTGGTATTTGGACTCAGGTTGTTCAAATCATATGACCTCACATAGAGAATGGTTAACTAGTTTTGATGCAAGCAAGAAGTCAAGCATCAAACTAGCTGATGGAAGAAAACTTGCTGCTGAAGGTATTGATAACATAGTGATCAAAAGCAAGAAAGGAGGTAAAGTAATCATCTCTGAAATATTCTATGTGCCTGATATGAGCTGCAATTTACTTAGTTTGGGTCAATTGGTGGAGAAAGGTTTCTCAGTTAACATGGAAGATAATGCACTGAAGTTGTTTGATAAAATGAAGAATTTGGTGTTTATGTGTCAATTGTCAAAGAACAGAACTTACAAGTGTAAAATCTCTAGTGTGGATATGGTGTGCATGTCTACAACAATAACTGATGATGTTGAAGCACTATGGCACAAAAGGTATGGTCACTTGAACTTTAGAAATTTGAGTGATTTGAATTCTACGGAGCTAGTATATGGTATACCTAAGATCAAAGTCAAGCATGCATTATGTGATATATGTATGAAAGGCAAGCAGAGTAGGTTACCATTTGTGAAGGAGACAAGTAAGAGAGCTTGTGCTGCTCTTGAAGTGATACACTCAGATGTGTGTGGCCCTTTTGAGGTACCATCACTTAGTGGAAGCAAGTACTTCATCACTTTTGTTGATGAATTTACTAGGATGATCTGGTTATTCACTATAAAGCTCAAAAGTGAAGTTTTGTTAGTGTTTACGAATCTTAAAGTTTTAATTGAGAAGGATAGTGAGAAATCAATTAAAATTTTAAGAACAGATGGTGGAGGAGAATATACCTCAAAATATTTTGAAGAATTTTGCAAGAGTGAAGGCATAGCTCATGAAGTTACACCACCTTGTACTCCACAACATAATGGTCTTGCAGAGAGAAGAAACAAGACTTTATTGAATATGGCTAGGAGTATGATCAAGCAGAAATCACTTCCACACAAATTTTGGGGTGAAGCAGTTACAACTGCTGCTTACATTCTTAACAAATGTTCTACAAAGAAGTTAAAAATGGTACCAGAAGAAGCTTGGTGTGGAAGAAAGCCTAGTGTGAAGCATCTAAGAGTGTTTGACTCATTATGCTACAAACATGTGTCAGATGCTAGAAGAACCAAACTTGAAGACAAGAGTGAAATAATGATCTTGATTGATTATCATCCAACTGGTGCTTATAAACTACTTGATCCCATGACTAATAAAGTGCACATTAGCAGAGATGTGATTATAAATGAAGCTGAACAATGGAAATGGGAAGTTGAAACTACTTATAATAGTGAAAGTAGCTATATATTTCCTGATTCAAGTGATGAATCTGACAATGATGGCAATGGAGGATGAACTTCACTCTATAGAGAAGAATCAGACCTGGAAGCTAGTTAACTTGCCAGACAAGAAAAGAAAGATTGATGTGAAATGGGTGGTCAAAGTGAAGCTAAACCCTGATGGCACAATTTCAAAACACAAAGCAAGGTTAGCAGCTAGAAGATTTTTGCAAAAACATGGTATTGATTACAATGAAGTATTTGCCCCAGTAGCAAGAATAGAAACTGTCAGATTAGTAGTAGCACTAGCTTGTAAAAATAACTGGTTGATGTACCATTTAGATGTTAAGTTAGCATTCTTAAATGGTCCATTAGATGATGAAGTGTATGTGTCACAACCACCAGGTTTTGAAATTGAAGGTAAATAGAAAATGGTGTTTAGACTATATAAAGCACTATATGGTTTAAAGCAGGCACCTAGAGCTTGGAATAAGAGGATTGATCAATTTCTTATTCAAATTGGATTTAAGAAATGTGCAACTGAGTTTGGTGTGTATGTGCAGAGCTCAGAATGAGAATTAGCTATTATATGCTTATATGTTGATGACCTTCTCATAACTGGTAATAAAAAATCAGCACTTGAGAAGATTAAAAGTAAATTGAATGCTGAATTTGAGATGACAGACCTAGGTGAGCTTTCATTCTTCTTAGGAATGGAATTTGTAAAGGTCAAGAATTGTATTGTGATGCATTGATAAGTGCCAAAAAGTAGTTAAAATTACATATATATTTTAAGCACTTATTAACTATTTTGTAAGATATTCTTTAGTTTTTCCTCACTTAAATGTACATATTTGTTTAAGTCATTTCTTTCAATTAAGTTTCCCTAAATCTCAACATTTGTGCAGAAATTTGAAGAAAAATTGCAAGTTAACTCGCCAGGGCGAGTTCAGAGCGAGTGCAGGGCGAGTAGAGGCAGAGAGCATCAAATTGGATAACTGATACACTCGCCAGAGCGAGCAGCAACTCGCCAGGGCGAGTAACAACTCGCCAGGGCGAGTGAAGGCGGTTCAAACTCACTCATGACGTGGCAGTAACCCTCTGGTGAAGAAAGGTCAACTCGCCAGAGCGAGTTGGAGCTCGCTCAGCGAGTTCTAATTTTCAGAAATAGTATAAATAGAGCTTGCTGTCATTTTTCTAAGGGAGAACTGGTAATATAACTTGTAATAGAAACTCAGAAGCAGAGGGAAACCCTAGGAGACAGATTCAAGAGGATTTGAAGGTGGATTCACTACAATAGTTGAGAAATCATCATTGATAAGTTTGTTCATTTCTTTTCTTCTTAATCTTTGTAAAGCTACCATGAAAATGAGTAGCTAATCTCTCTTTGTTGGGATTAGGTGTAATCAACCTATGAGTATGTATCTAATTTGATCATGGTATTATATATGGTTTTAGTTTACTTATCAATTTTGATGTTGTTCTTGAATTGTATGTTTTAATTCTAGGTTTTGAAATGGTATAGACGTATGCTTTTTGAATCCGAGACCTAGAACAATCATCTATTAAACTCTAAACTCTAGACAAAGATTTAGGTTTAATATTCACTCAGATTATCAAAACTTAATGCTATTGTGTTGGTTAAATTGTCCGAGACATCGGAGTTTAAGCAATACGATATAGCCGGTATATTGATCGATCACTCGAGACATCGAGGGTTAATGAATATAGCGGGATTCTCATCGTGCTCTGGAAACGGACACGTACGTGAGTGATATGTGATAGAATTGATTGATAGCTAGAACCTGTGTAACTGATTCGAATGATACATGCGATTGGGTCGGTGAAATCTAATCCCAGCAATTCAATCTCTCTGTCAATTTACTACTTATATGCTTTCGCAAGTTTCCGTAAACAAACGATTCAAAAACCCTTTGAATCTCTTTACTTAAAATTATATTAATTGTTGAACGGCATCGATATCGCATCAGTCCCTGTGGAGACGATAAATCTATACTTACTTTTGTACTTCAACAAAATGGCGCCGTTGCCGGGGACTGGCGTTTAGATATTGGAGCATTGCAACAATTTGTATTCTTTTAAGTATTTTCACTAATCCTTCTTTGCTAGTCAGAGAATTTTTTCTTGTTAGTTCAATCCTTTTTCAGATTCACCATCACAAACAAAACCATGACTGATCGTGGTTATAACAACTTCTATACTCCGGATGAGTATGAATCGTATCAACAGTGTCCTCTTGATAATTATGGGCAAACTCCAGAGGCTAGATTGGAGGAGACCATGATTAAATTCATGGAAATGCAGCAGCAAATAAGCCAAATGCAACAGATGCAAGACCAGCACCAACAATATATGAAAAACAGTCTTGCACGGAGCAAAAATATGGAAATTCAGCTCAAGCAAATGGCTGAAAACCAAATCAAGGAAATTCAAACCAACACTCAAACCACTCATGAAGAGAGAGATGATACTCTGACAAAGAATGAAGAATGTGGACAGAGTGTTGAAGAATGTGTTGAAACACATGAGGAAGAAACAATGTTCAAAGGATGTGGTGTAGAGAAAATAGCTGAGGAACCAAAGACACCACGCGAAATAGAAATTCCTCAAGAATTTCCATCTACTGAGGAGGACGACACTGTTGATAATGAAGAAGTGATGATGGATGCAGAGGTAATTGAAGGATTACTTCACAAGGAAATATCATGTGAGCAAAAGAAGGAGATAGAGAACAAGGCGGCGATTGATCGGGTCATAGATGAAATTTGTGCCTTGTTCAACAAGAAAGAACTGGGGAGGATATGGACTCCGCAACATCTATATCTAAAGTTCATGGAGTTCCTCCCAAATCAAAGGAAAAAGACGGATGATGTGCTTTCCGTCTCATTTTGGCCACCCTAACCAAAAAGGCGTCGAGCTACCGACGTTAACCAAGCGCTTGTTGGGAGGCAACCCAATTTTCTTTCCTTAGCTTTTATTTAGTGCACTTTTAATTTCGCATATGTTATAATAGTTTTTGAACATGTTTAGCCTCTTATAAAAACAAGTCCTTGAACTGGTAATGTGCATATGAAATGAAATGTCTAGGTTTGTGATCAATCAAAAGCGAATGCATGATTAGAATGATTTTCTTTCAATTGCTATAGTTGGGGATCAACCTTTTGTGATTATCTTTGAATGATAGGATGAATTTGAACTAAGTAGCTTGATTCAATTTGATTTCATTCATTCCTTCTTAACATGATTGATTAATTATGAATCACATAGATTTAGCCGGGTGAGATGGTGTGAACCTTCAATTGTTTATATATTTGAGAGCCGACAATTGTGTTTAACTCTGTTGATTTTAACTGAATCTTGCTTACTTGATGTGTTTGAAGTCATGGAAATGATCAAGGCCATGTTTCTATTTGAGTGCAACTACTTAAGCCTAAAATAACCTACCTTGTGAGATGGTGTGATCCTTTGTTACCCCCCTTGAGCCAAAATTTTGAAAATTTGTTTGTTTGAACCCTTGAACCACAAATAAGAAAAGCAATGACTTGACCCTTATCTTAAGATGTTTGAGCATTGAGTTTATGTAGGGTTGAAAACAAGTTGGGGAGAAAGAGGTTATTTGATCAAATTGAGAAAAGTAACAAGTAGTTGAAAAATGGTGATTGAAAAAGAAAATATTGAAAGTCATTTGACACACAATTGAAAATCAAAGAAAATGTGTTACAAAAGAAAAATAAATGAAAAGAAATTGTGTCAAAACAAAAGAATCATCAAAAGTAAAGAATGGGGAAAGTGAAAGAGGATGAATAGCTTATGTAATGAAGATACTCAAAGTTTATGCTCTCTTGTCCTTAAGGCTCTTTGAATCCAAAGAAAAACAATGATTTCTTGTAGCCTAGCCCCATTACAAGCTTAAGAAGTCCTTAGTGATCCATGATTGATAATATGTTTTGTGATTATGTTGAGATGTATGTTTGAATTGATTTGTTGTGAACACATTGTTTGGATTGAGAGATACACTTCACCCTTGAGTTGAAACACTTGTGAGGATTGTGATTCTAGTTGATTATCTTGTTGGTTTGGAAAGTTTGAAATCTTACTTGAGTTTCGAAACTATTTCAAATTCATGCTTTGATTCTTTGAAGATTATGATTGAGTGATTTTGAACTTGCAACATTTTGAATCATGCAAACTTGAAGTGATTTACATATAAAGTTTTTGATTGATTACAAAGCTTGAATGTGCACTAATGATGATTGAGCCATGTTTTCAAAGTTTATTTTGGACTTTTGTTTGAGGACAAACAAAGTTTTAAGTTGGGGAGAGTTGATAAGTGCCAAAAAGTAGTTAAAATTACATATATATTTTAAGCACTTATTAACTATTTTGTAAGATATTCTTTAGTTTTTCCTCACTTAAATGTACATATTTGTTTAAGTCATTTCTTTCAATTAAGTTTCCCTAAATCTCAACATTTGTGCAGAAATTTGAAGAAAAATTGCAAGTTAACTCGCCAGGGCGAGTTCAGAGCGAGTGCAGGGCGAGTAGAGGCAGAGAGCATCAAATTGGATAACTGATACACTCGCCAGAGCGAGCAGCAACTCGCCAGGGCGAGTAACAACTCGCCAGGGCGAGTGAAGGCGGTTCAAACTCACTCATGACGTGGCAGTAACCCTCTGGTGAAGAAAGGTCAACTCGCCAGAGCGAGTTGGAGCTCGCTCAGCGAGTTCTAATTTTCAGAAATAGTATAAATAGAGCTTGCTGTCGTTTTTCTAAGGGAGAACTGGTAATATAACTTGTAATAGAAACTCAGAAGCAGAGGGAAACCCTAGGAGACAGATTCAAGAGGATTTGAAGGTGGATTCACTACAATAGTTGAGAAATCATCATTGATAAGTTTGTTCATTTCTTTTCTTCTTAATCTTTGTAAAGCTACCATGAAAATGAGTAGCTAATCTCTCTTTGTTGGGATTAGGTGTAATCAACCTACGAGTATGTATCTAATTTGATCATGGTATTATATATGGTTTTAGTTTACTTATCAATTTTGATGTTGTTCTTGAATTGTATGTTTTAATTCTAGGTTTTGAAATGGTATAGACGTATGCTTTTTGAATCCGAGACCTAGAACAATCATCTATTAAACTCTAAACTCTAGACATAGATTTAGGTTTAATATTCACTCAGATTATCAAAACTTAATGCTATTGTGTTGGTTAAATTGTCCGAGACATCGGAGTTTAAGCAATACGATATAGCCGGTATATTGATCGATCACTCGAGACATCGAGGGTTAATGAATATAGCGGGATTCTCATCGTGCTCTGGAAACGGACACGTACGTGAGTGATATGTGATAGAATTGATTGATAGCTAGAACCTGTGTAACTGATTCGAATGATACATGCGATTGGGTCGGTGAAATCTAATCCCAGCAATTCAATCTCTCTGTCAATTTACTACTTATATGCTTTCGCAAGTTTCCGTAAACAAACGATTCAAAAACCCTTTGAATCTCTTTACTTAAAATTATATTAATTGTTGAACGGCATCGATATCGCATCAGTCCCTGTGGAGACGATAAATCTATACTTACTTTTGTACTTCAACAAAATGGCGACAGAAGTACATATGTGAGTTGCTTGATAAGTTTGAACTGAATAATTGCAATTCAGTTTCAAATCCTTCTGAAACCAACTCAAAGCTAAATGAATGTAGTGAAATGGAGAAAGTTGATCCAACTTTGTTCAGACGAATGGTTGGCACATTGAGTTATGTATGCAACAGCAGGCCTGATATCTGCTGCTCAGTTAGCATGATTAGTAAATATATGCATGATCCTAGAAAACCTCATTTAATTGCTGCAAAGAGGATTTTTAGGTATATTAGAGGTACTCTTGATTTTGGCTTACATTTTCCAATTGGCACAAACTGTAAAGGGAGTGTTTTAATTGGTTACTATGATAGTGATTGGTGTGGAGACATGACTGATAGGAAAAGCACATCAGGGTATGTTTTTGTTGGATATTGCCTTGAAAATGATGCTGGAGGAAGCTGGTGTGCCCTGGTGAGGGCTCGACAGGCAGCAGGAAGCAGGAAGCATGCAGCAGGCAACAGGCAGGCGAGCCCTCGTGAGGGCGCCATGACGCAGGTCTGCGGGCGCCAGGGCGCAGGGTCTCGGGTGCTGGCGCCATGCCGCAGGTACGCTATAAATAGTGCTATTTTGCGTTTTCTGCATTTTTTAACAAGGTTTTTAGGGTTTCTAAGGCCAACATACATACTAGGGTTAATAGAGAACATCTTGGGAAGACTCTAGGGTTGGGAGAAACATTCTATCACCTTGGGAACACTTGTTGATTGAATCTCTTGGTCACGGGGAGAGATTCGGGATTTGGGTAGAATTAGGAAAACTCTAATTCTTGTAACTCTTGTGGAGAATCTCATTGTAATCAAGGTTTCTATTGATAGTGGAACGGAGAGGTTGCTCTCTCCCCCAGACGTAGGTTCATTAACACCGAACTGGGTAAACAATATTATTGTGTTCTTTATCGCTTTCACCGTTTATTCTTGTTGGTTGATTATTATTGTTTGGTCTGTAACACCCGTATTTATTTATTTTATTTTTAATTAGAGTTAATTAGCCTTTTTAATAGTATTTTATAGTGAGTTAGTAATTAATTAAGAATTATGGCTATTTTGGGAAAGAGTAGTGCTTTGAATAAGATAAGTTTTATTAGAGTTATGATAAGAGTTTAGCTTGAGTGTTATTGGGCCTAAGTGAATAGGAGGGACATTATGGTCTTTAATTAAGCTAGGTTTAGATAGGGTTAAGAGAATGGAGAGATAATGCTCATAACTTAAGAAATAGAAAAGAGGTAGAAAGAGAAACTTTGAAGAGAAGGAAGTAGAGGGGAAGATTAGAGAAAGCTCAAGAGAAGGAGAAGAATCAGAATTTCATCAATTCTAAGGTTAGAGAGTAGTTTACAATTCATGTGAGATGATCAAAGAGGGGGGAGATGCCTATTCTCCATACCCAAACCCTCTCATCTCTTTTGGGTGGGAAGGAAAATCAAGGGAATGTGATTTAATGATTTTCTGTGTTGTTGTATGATATTAACATGTTATTATATGATTCTATTTACCATTTCTATCATCAAATTCGTGAGTTATATGAGATTTGTGGTTATTGATATTTGAAAATGGGTTTTGAATAAAATGAGGAAAAATCTCTACTTTCTACTTGAAATGATGTTTGATGATGTTAGAACTTGTACTTCTAGGTATATATATGATATGTATGCTTAAATGTGATAGCTTTACAAGTTTATAACATGAAATTCGTGATTTTTATGTGATTTTTATGTGAACCCGAGAGCAGAGCATGAAGATCTGGGTTTGGTCGCTGAGCCACCAATCCATCGCTCCAAGCGAGGATTCATGTGTTCTTCGCGAACCCAGAATTTCATGTGGTCGCCCAGCGACCAGTAGCGACCGCCAGCGACCAGACGTCGCCAGGCTTCGCTCTGAGCGATGAACTGTCTGCCTTTTTTTGCATGTTTCATCGTTGGTAGTCGCCCAGCGACCATGACCTGATTTTGAGAAATTTCTTAATGTTGTATGATGATTATGAGTGTATAACATGCTTAGATTTGGTCTTATAACATGTTATCGATTTTGATTGATTGAACCTTGAGTTAGTATGATGATGAAATGCTTTTATGTATGTGATTGATTGAAATTGAGATGATGAGCTATGATTAGCTAAGGTGTTAGGTGTGTTGTATCTTGCTTGAATGTATACCTTAATGATGATATGATGATGCGAATATGATGTGAATTGAGAAGGAGTAATAGGGTTGAGCGGCCTATTATTCATGAGTAGTTGTTTAGGGTATCATCATTAATTATATGGTATATGTACATTCATGCATTCATGAGTCAACTTGATGCGATGTCCCCCATGACTTAAAACTGACTTGATGCGATGGATATATGTTTATCCTAATTTGATGCGGGTACCACATGCATTAGAGATGTCTAGGTGACATACATTATGTGTTTTCATTAGCTTGCATTAGGAGATTGTGCACTATACTTGATATTTGGTATTTGTGTTGCCTTCCAATGTAATATTGTGAATGTTTGAGTTATGTGAGTTTTACTTGAATATCTTGGCTTTTGTTGATGAGCATGATGAACCATGATGTTATGTATATATTGTTAGCTCGATATGATATGAGTATGATTTGTTTATGATATAATTGTTTACATAATGTAAGTGTATACTATGCTTATTATTATGAACTTGAATTGTAACCAACTCTCTATTTTTATGTATGTGTAATGGTTTGGGTCCAGATTCTCCACTTGAGGAGTAATCCCGTTGCTTTGGAGTTTAGCTCGCGAGGACTAGCATAGCTTGGTAAGGTGAAGGATAGGAGGATCCTAGGAGCTTAGAGTTTTAGGATATGCTCTGATACTTGTAACCTTGCTTAGTCTAGTGTTAGGTTCTTCGTTTGTTTGAGATTTTATGTATGACCTTGCTACTTATTTATCTTATCTTTAATTTCTCGTTGGATTATTTTGGATTATGTTATGGGGCTTCATTTGTGGAAGTACCAGTTGAAGTTATATTATGACTTATGACTTGCATGCTTGGTTTTAATTATTATGAATGATAAAATGAGGATTTCATATGCTTCCGTTGTGGTTAAGTTGATCTATACATGCTATTAGTTATTTTGTATTAAGTAATGCCTTGATGATTTGTATGTCGAATGATTTAAATTAATTATTGCATGCGAATCGATTAGGAGCGTTACATGGTCCATTGTTGTTTGGTTGCTTTGTTTGTTTTGCCCCACACACTAAAGGATTATTGGTGTGGTTCTATTAATCGAATTCACAACAGTTTTCAAATTCAACAATGTTGCAATCTCTTGGTGCACAAAGAAACAAGTTGTGACTGCACTCTCATCATGTGAGGCTGAGTACATAGCAGACACATTTGCAGCATGTCAAGCATTGTGGCTTGATTCAGTTATGAAGGAATTAGAATGTGAAGCAGGTAAGCCTCTACTACTCAGAATTGACAATAAATTTGCTATAAGTTTGACAAAGAATCCAATATCTCATGGAAGATGCAAGCATATAGAGACCAAGTAACATTTCATCAGAGAACAAGTTACAAATGGGATGATTGAAGTGTAATACTGCCCCACTGAGCTGCAACTAGCAGATGGTTTCACTAAAGCTCTTAAACTTGAGAGATTTGAATTTTTGAGAAGACAACTTGGAGTTTTTGGTTTGAAACAAGTTTGAATTATGGTGGAGTGTTATAAATTAGTAATTCAAGCTTGTTTGTAACTGTTTTGTAAATATCTTCAAGTTAGTTAGGTTGTTAGAACTTGTAAAAGTTAGTTAGTTAACTTGCTTTACAAGTTAAGAGTTAGTTAGATTACTTGTTTTAGAAGTTAAGTGTCACAAGTATTATAAATACTTGTATTAGTGCTTGTAAATTTTTTAAGTTCCATTACCCCAAAGTGGATGAATAAAACTAGTTGTTTTTCTTATTCATTCATCATCATTTTGTTCATCTTGCTTGAGAAACAAGTTTCATCTTGTTTGTGTTAGTTTTCTTAAGCTTTTGCCGCGCTTGTGATCTAACACGATCAACTCTAATACCAACTATGTAACATTGTAACATCCTAATTTCCCAAAAGTTTATTTTTATTTTTTGGTCTTAGAAGAAGTGGTAATCCACTGAAATTAAACTTACACACAACTGTGAGGTCCCGGGTTCGAACCCGGGTCATGACGTCCGGCATAGCAATTTCGGCATTTGCCAGTTGAGCTAGGACTTATAAACTCCCAAAAGTTTATTTTAAATAAAACATTATAATTGAATAAAAAAACAATATAATTATTGTCCAAAAAAATAAAACATTATAATTATTAAGTGTCAATAGTGTGCTCCACACATTTCAACGACTTATTCATACTTCAATTAAATTAAAATATGCAGCGTAATAAAACAAATATAAAAATTGTCACCATATAGTTTTAATCGATTTAAACAACTTTAAAAGAAATATAATATCATCTCATATTCCAAATAAAAACAACATAAGTTTATTAATTTCGCCCCCAGTGAGAATGGCCAGACAACTAAAATAACAAGATCGAAATAGACTGTAGAGGATTTTGATGCCACCTTCGAACTTACGGCAACTAATGCTCCTCAACCCGAGGCTCTATGATTTCACCAACGTAGGACCAAGCCAAAAAAAAAAAACACAACAAGGGGTGATAATGATGTTCACAAAAATAGCGATGTAATAACAACATGTATAAGTAGACGACGCATAAACAAGAAAATAAGAAAAACACAACAAAAGCAGTATAACGAGCTTTCACACCGAATCAAAATTAGATAAGCAACATAATAAAACATCTTCACTTAACAACACAAATAACACTGTCACTTATCAACGAAAACAACAATGTCACTTAACAACGACACTAACGACAATTTCCAACGAATATTAATCATTAATAACTCCCTATTATTATCACCAAACAATAGTACAATGACTCGTCGGCAAACTTAATCAATCAAACTCTTAATTTAGACTCGTTATTTAGACTAATCTCACTCATAATCCTCTTATAATTTATTAACTTAAATGTTTAATTAAGTAAGTATCTTATCATCATTTGACACAAATAGAAGCAATTAGACATCAAAAACGGTGCTCTGGAACGTCCGACCACGACCCCCGGCTCAAAACTCACAAAGCTGCATGGTACTATCATGCTGCACAGTTTCAGCATCAGATCTATGAAAAAGATTAATGAAGATAAATATGGAAAAAATTTATTGAACTTGTGGTGTATTCAATTATCTAAACATTAAATTATTTATATCATTAAATGCTATATTATATTAATTTTTAGATAACTTAACATGTGCCCTTAGGGCACAAGTTAACATGAACCTATGTTTTATTATTATTACCATTAATTGCTTAAGTGATGTATATAAATGAACGTGACACCTTGAACCCGGCGTAGTAATTTAATTAATGAGTTGATATTTTATAGTTCTTTTTCTCTGATGTGTGATGCTCTGAAAAGGTATTTTTTCAAAAAAGAATTTGAAAATTATATTATTATTATTATTATTATTGTTATAGATTATTATTATTATTATTATTATTAGGCTTAGGGTGTTTCATCCGCTTCATCTTGCAGTTGCCGTTTTTGAAATGAGGAAAGTTTCTTTTTCGATTGATTTTGCTTGCTAACATCTTCCATGGAGAGGGGTCAGAGGTGTGAAGAATTAGATAGTGAATTTGAAATTTGAAGAAGAGGTAGAAAGTGAGAGTGATTACGGTGAACCTGTGTGGGGAAAAGAAAAAGGAGTGAAAGAAAGTGTTGAGAGATAGAGGGAGAAATAGTTGAGCATAGAAGTGTTAATAAGTAAATGAAGAAATTTTGACAATTGATAAACACGCAAAGCAAAAAGAAAGGAATAAAACGTGTGAAGAGATATACGCATAGTAGTCTATAAATTTAAGTTACTTAGACTATATAGTAGTCTATAAATTAGGGAATGGATATACGCATTGTTTTACCATATTGTCTATCGTCTATTACTAATACCTATATACCTACAAGTGTCCGGACCGGGTTAAACATGAATAAAATGCGATTAAAAAAACATGTGAATATCAATATTTTATTATTATCAAATGAAAAAATGAAAGTTGTAACATAGATAATATGCTTAGTAAGTCACAATGAATAATTTTCTCTTTAAAAATATGTCTAACAGATGATGAAGTGTTATAAATTAATATATGAATGATTAAATGAATGATTAAGTAATAACTCAATTCCACAAATGTTAAATTTGGGGCAAAATAAACCAGTTCTTGAAATAAGGGACCTAAATAATATTGTTATGGAAATATGGAGATCTAATATACATATATACTTATTTTAAATTATAAAAACAACTTAACACAATTTCAAAGTTGCTTCCCCCTTAAATATGTAATCAGTCCCTGCAGTTACATATACTTTTGATATTAGTCTCTGTCGTTTTTATTGTTTGCTTTTGTAATCCTTGCAATTTAAAAGAATTTTGATTTTAGTCTCTTTATAATGATACCAGAAAAAAAACTACAAAGACTAATACCAAAAATCCAACAAAATTCTTTCAAATTGCAACAATTAAAAATCAATAAAAAGACTACATGGACTAATAGTAATACCAAAAGTAGGTATAACTGCAAGGACTAATTACATATTTAAGCTAAAAAAATAGCCGTTCATAATAGATTTTTGGGTAAATAGTTGTTTACCCCCATGCAAAGTTAGCGAGATTCGATTTACCCAATGTCTAATTTTGTTTCCTACATACAACCTGCAATGTCAAGATTTTTTATTTTGCCCCTTCAGTGGCAAACTTGAACTTTGACTGTGCATTTTTGCTGATGTGGCACGCACACGAATTATTTTTTATTTTTTTAAACGTCACATGTACGTACCTCTCATCCATAAAATAAAATAAATTTCATGTATATATGCCACATCATAAAAAAAATTAAATTAAATTTCATGCATGTGTACGTGATACACGTCAGCAAAAATGCACAATCAAAATCCAAATTAACTAGAGAGCAAAATAAAAAAGAAAAGTGCTAGGAACACACTCTCTAACACACTCTTCTAACACACTCACTAATAATTAGCCACATCATCCCATTATTTTAATCATCTGACTTGTGGACCGGTTGTACAAGTTTCATTTTGACAAAAAAAAAAAAAAAGTTTGACTCCAAATTGTCGTTCTCCACAAACTCCATGGTTCTTTCTTCTTCTCTCATCGATCTGTCAATGTCCATGGCTCTTATGATATACCCCATCTTGTCTCTATTAGCAATGACTTGAGTTCCATTTTTGGTGGTATTCTAGTTGATTTCTGCATTTTTTTTACGAGATTTCCAGATCTCATTTTTTTCTTCTTTTTCTTTTTTTGAGTGGGTTCTATGAGATTTTAAATCTGTATTTAACATAGTCTAATTAAGTAATCTTATAAAAGAAGAAAGATTTAAATTTTATAGAAGCTTTCTTTTTTTGTTTGAATCGTAAGTTTTATAGAAGGTAACTTTTGAATTTGTGTAAACAAGGGATACAGAGGAATATTTGTGTTTCCATGGAGTATCAACAATTCCAATTATTTTGATGCCTTTTAATGACAAGGAGAATACGAATAAGCAATCTTTGGGTGAGTGTTTGAGTACCGAAGATGAAGGGTTGAAATCCAAATAAAATAAAAAAATTGTGGTTGTAGTGTTTCAAAAGAGAACCGGTTACAGGTAAAGTACTACCAAACAAAGTGGATGACATGGCTAAGGATTATTGAAGTGTGTTAAAGGAGTGTGTTAGAGGGTGTATCCTTAGCACTCCTCAATAAAAAATCTCGCTAACTTTACATAGGATAAACAGTCGATCCAATACCAAACAAAATCTCTCAAGCAATTATTATATTATTATAGAATTCAGTCAATAGATTTTCAACTCATATTACTATATTTTCTTTTAAATAAAAAGGGGGTATAAAGGGGATTGTAAAAGAAAAGAGACATGGACCCTTTTTTTTCTTTCTTGAGAGCAAAACATGGAGGTTCTTTTTCATGATCAAGTGTTTTGTAAAGCAAAATATATTGTTCTTTACATTCTCATAGTAGTAGAGAACCATGAAATTGTACAGCAGCAAAGGTGTGCTCATTGATCGACGTCCACATTATAGATAGAAGTCGTCTTCATCAGTAAATCTCTTTCTGCAAGTTTAGTATCCAACTTCAATGTCACACAAGATAAACGAACATTTGAATTCATCTTCATATAGAAAGTGAAATTTCAAACCTATCGTTATATATAAATATTTCACAACTTGATCCCAAATCGGAGGATCCCAAAATCGTTCATAGATATTACATTTATGTGTTACTTTTTGTTATTCTGTAAGCGGAGAAAATGAGCAGTCTGTTGAAAGACGCTAACATCACAGTCGAATCTTATTCGTCAAGTCTATTTGCTAAGTTTGCTCGGATTAGAAACATTGATGATTGATACACGCAAAGCAAAAAGAATGAAATAAAACGTGTGAGGAATTTTTTTGCTTGTTATGCATTTAAGTTACTTAGGCTATTAGTAGCCTATATAGATTAGGGATTGGATATGCATATTTAACCCATATGAGTTAAATAAGTTTTTAATGCCTATACATATCTCAAATTTCATTTTTAAACTTTAGAAAAAAATTTAACAATTTTTAGTTCTTCAAATATTTTCTATCACAATTTTTAATCCTTGCTTATAAGTTAACTCTTTTGTACTTTCAAATTTTTTAGTAATTTTTTTTATATATCTTTATAATATTCTATCACAATTTTTAATCCCTACTTATAAGCTAAAAATAATTGAAGTATAAATATTTTTCTATATCATCCATATAAAAAAGCATAGGATTATTTTTTAGTATTCTAATCAATACCATTCTAATTTTTAGGTGAGTAAAATTAACTAATTTATGTACAAAAAAAATTAACTAATTTATACGAGGCTTAAATGCAGTTTTACCCCCCATATTTTGATTGAATCGGAATTTTACTCCTCTTATTTTAAAATTCGGAATTTTAATCCTCCTATTTTATAATTCTTTGGACTAAGTAACCTATGTGGAACTTTAGTCATGAAAAATTCACATATTAATAGTATAATCTATAACCAAATTTTTTGTCAAAAAAAAAAATCTATAACCAAATTTTATAACATAACATTAACCGTATTGACTAGGGGTTATCTCTCATTTAAAGAATTATAAAAAGGAGAGTTAAAATTTTGAATTTTAAAATAGAGGTGATAAAATTTTGATTCAATCAAAATAGAGGGAGTAAGACCGCATTTAAACCTTTATAATTTATTGATTTTCCCACTAAAAATTATTATTCGTCATTTCTTTTTTCTAAAAATGCTTCTTTCAAAATATGGCGGTGCCGGCGTAATATATATGTTGGCTTAATTAAGGCAAAATTTAAACTAAAGATTTTTTAAAGTAAAAATTATTAAGGCAAAATTTAAACTAAAGATTTTTTAAAGTAAAATTTTTGGGCTACTCTATATCTCGCGAACGGTGGCATCACGAATTATCACGAATGTCCTGTTACATGTAATTTTACCTTGTTGCTATCCGTTTATTTTATTATTTTAATTTTGTCCACTAATTCTAAACAGGGGCGGCTGTAGCACATGTGCAACATGTGCGACAGCATCGGGCCTCCAAATTTGCGGAAAATTGTAGGGCCTCTAAATTTTGAAGTCCTCCTATATTAGTAGTTATATATGTTCAATCTTCATTAAATATTAGATATGCATCAATAGATTAGCGGTAGATTATGATATTTGTGGGTGCAAGGTTTTTGGTTCAAATTCTAACATTGCAATTTTTTTGACATAATTTTAGTTTTAATCATTTCTTATTAGTGTATGTCTTTCTTTTTTACTATGAGTCCATTTTTAATATTTAAGCTGAGCTCCAAATAATCGAAGTCGGCTCGGCTTGTTTATCAAACTTTTTTTATATTAGTGAAAAAATGATTAGTTGTTAGTGTTATTGATGTTATTTGTAATTTAAATCGATGATAATTATTTTGAATTTTTTGCACTTTTTTTTATTAGATTTTATTTTTAATAATGATACCGGATCTTCGAAGGCCTATTTTTAATAATTCCACAGGGCCTCCAAAAAGTTTGAGACACCCCTGATTCTAAACAACCACCACACACACAACTTGCTCTCCGACCGGAACTACACATGAAGCAGCACTGTACATCCAGAATAAATCAGAAGCAAAAGGAATTCTCTAACTCTAACTTAGAGGTTTTGTCCAGAAAAAAAAACTCTAACTTAGAGGTAATGTAAGGGATTATTAGAGGTAATAGAAGGAAACAACACTAAAATAATCTAATGAAGGAATCAGGGGTATGGAAGAGGAGCACTCATGGAAGAGAACCAACTAAGAAGTAAGGAAGACATAAAAAAATGGAGAGATGGTGTATGTTGATAAAAATAAAAAAACTTTTGTTTCAAGAGATGAGAGAAAAAGGAATCAGTGTTTTTTTATTGAAATTAAAAAAAAAAAGATGAATCACAACATGTTTGCCGTTCGTGTGTTGTTCGTGAAATTTCATTCGCTGTATTAATCATTTCCCAAAAATTTTATATTTTAAATACCAAAAAAAAAAAAATTTTATATTTTAGTTTAAATTTTATTTTCAAAGCTTTTTCGAATACAATCATTTATTAAATAAATTGAGTGTCCACATATAGAAAAAAACATTAAACAATATTCCATTTGCTATCAAATACGATACTATTATACTAAAAAAATTGATAATATCCTAATTTAGAAAAAAAATTACTAATAATTATTATAGTATCAATTATTATTATTATTGTAATAAATAACTATACGTAATCAAAATATTGATAATTTGCTTTGATTTATTTTGTGAAAACATTTTTCCAAAAATAAAATCGATTGTCAATAAACAAAAAAATTTAAAATATTTTTGATATGGCATTTTATTATTTATTTGAATAATAATGATTACATTTTAAAGTCCAAAACTATCTATAAAAGCACCTACGTCCAAGTTCTTTGTGGTCTCATCACACTCACTCTTTTACAAAATAAGACACCAAAAGAAAACTAAGCAAAGACAATATGGTTGGTTGGGCAATTGCTGTGCATGGCGGAGCTGGTGTGGATCCTAATCTCCCACCACATCGCCAGGAAGAAGCTAAACAACTTCTTACTCATTGTCTCAATGTTGGCATATCTGCTCTCCGTTCCAATGGTTCTGCCGTTGATGTTGTTGAACTTGTTGTACGTCGATCTTTTCCTTCCATTTTTCTCATTTTACCAAACATATACAATCATGTATGTTTTTCTTATAATCATGTTATATATACCAAGTATATGTATATGTACGGACAATGCAAAACATTAAAACCTTCACGCTAGTATACATAATACATCGAAGTTGTTTTCACGAGTTGGTTCTTGATCATTACGTATTTTTATTTTATAAAAATAATAAAAACCATGAATAACGATAAATCATCATCAACGACTAAAAAGAACGCTTTTTATCGTTGGGTTGAGTCAAGTGAGAAGAGGTTGTGAAGAACCAAAATTCAAACCTAAATTGAGAGAAGTATCAATGTATGATGTTTGATAGTGACTTGAATAAAATTAACTTCATCGGGAGAATATACTGAATGAGAGGAAAAATATCAAGTTTTTATTTTGATTATAAACTAAACATGTAAGGCATGTGTCAGTGTCACCCCCTCACGAGTTATGAAGCATGTGTACTTTAAAAATGGTAAAGTACCCGCATCGAGTACACACTAATATCAGGTACACGTTGGTTCTTACAAATCGAAATTTGTTTTTATTTTGCTAATTCGGGGTGGTGGATACGGCAAAAATGTACATTGGTAAAAAACTGTATCCGTACCTTGGCATCATAGCTCATAGCTCATGAGTCTTGTGTTGTGTGTACGTGGGTGGTCCTGAACGTAACATAGATTATGATACAATAGAGTCTAACACATTTTTTATAATTGACCTAACTTTTCTTTGAAAAATTATTAGCCTCGTGTGTATTTTCCAATACACTATCTCACATATCTTTTCTATGTAAGACTTGAGTTTTTCTAGATAATAACATGATTTTGGGGTCTCTTTTTTGACAGGTGAGAGAATTAGAAACAAATCCTCTGTTCAACTCTGGGCGTGGATCTGCTTTGACAGCAAAAGGAACCATTGAAATGGAGGCTAGCATCATGGATGGTACCAAGAGAAGATGTGGTGCAGTATCTGGTGTTAGCACCGTGAAAAATCCTATCTCACTTGCTCGCCTTGTCATGGAAAAGTCCCCTCATTCATACCTCGGCTTCTCTGGTGCCGAAGAATTCGCGAGGGAACAGGTTTGTATCGATTATTTCCATATTCATTTCATTTTTATTTTCCAAAAAAAATAAAAAAAAAATAAATGAGTATAATTTTCGCTATTCCATTCACTCATGAGTCATGACATATAATCTCAAAATATCTTTTAGGATTTTATTTTATTATGAAATAAAATAAAGTTATCCTTACCAAAAAAAATTATATTATATCATGTTTAGATGTATAAATGCATAAATTGTGAAAGAAATAAATTATTTAAATCGAGTATCTTTTATTTCCAAATTGATCAGAGACTAGGATTCAAATAGACGACAAACTCTCCTAAACTATATATTTTACAAATTAAGTTAGGAAATGATGAAAAAGTTGCGTAATCACGTAAGATTAGATACATGTATAATAAGAACTTAGGAATATAATATCATGTCCATAATGTTGAACAATAGCAGAAAAATACTACCCTGTGCACATTATTTTAGTTGAACAGAAAAATACCTTTGTTTTGAACAAACATGAAATGCTTATATGTTTACACTCATAAAATAAATAAATTGATTATTTTGTTTTGAACAAACGCAATCTATATGAATAAAAATATATAAATATTATCCGTCAAAAAAAAAAAATATAAATATTAATGGTTGTGTTTGCTAGGGTGTGGAGATTGAGGAGAATGAATTCTTCATCACTCCTGAAAATGTTGGTATGCTGAAACTTGCAAAGGAATCAAATACGATTATGGTAAGTTTTTCACATTGATGCGGCAAAAGTTAAGTGTTTTTATTATCGGGTAATTCCAATGTTGTTTCAATCTTTTTGATTAACGAATGTGTTTAATGACGATGATGTGTAGTTTGATTATCGAATTCCAACAGCTGAAAACGGAAAGAGTCCATTGAAAATGAATGGTCTGCCGATGAGTGCTTATACTCCGGAGACCGTTGGATGTGTGGTGGTGGACAGTGAAGGAAGGTGTGCTGCTGCCACATCAACCGGGGGGCTAATGAACAAAATGAGTGGTCGAATCGGTGACTCACCAATCATAGGTGCCGGAACATATGCATGTGATGTGTGTGGAGTTTCTTGCACCGGTGAAGGGGAAGCTATCATACGCGGCACTCTTGCGCGTGAGGTGGCGGCAGTTATGGAGTACAAAGGTTTTGGCCTTCAAGAGGCTGTGGACTTTGTTATCAAACATCGTCTTGATGAAGGGCAGGCTGGCCTTATTGCTGTGTCTAGCAAGGGTGAAGTGGCTTATGGATTTAATTGTAATGGAATGTTTAGGGGTGTTGCTACTCAGGATGGGTTTAAGGAGGTGGAAATTTGGAATTAACTAATAATAATTGTTAAAATAGCTAGTAATAAAAAATAAAAAAAATTATAATACATAATAATTATAAATATTTTAAACATAAAAAAAGATTAAATATTTGACACTCCTTTTTTATTGGGGTGTCTCGTATTGCTAGGCTTAATTTTGGTTAAGTAATTAGTGGTAATACTCATTAGTCTTTTTTGTGACTAATTGTAGTAATAGTCATTGGTCATTGGAGTTTTAGTATGTGACTTTTATTTTCAGTGACAGATAGGGCAAGAGGGAATTCAATTCATGTTTACTATTATAAGAAGTTGCAACTCTTGTATTTTCAGTTACAGAAATTATAATAAATAGTAATAATAATTTTATATTGTTTTAGTACTTTTATATTTAGTATTTTATATTTAGTGCTATATTTATAGAATATTGGATAACTCTATTTATTTCTTTTTCCAAGTATCTTTAAACCTTTTTTATGGAAAAAAGTATATGTAAAGTTAGTGTGACACTAAATTGATCACAACCCAATTTTATTTTTTTAGTTTTAAATGAGGTGGTAATCAACTGAAATTAAATTCACATAATTGTGAGATTCCGGGTTCGAATTCGAATCACAACGTTCGACTTAATAATTTCGGCATTTTTTGCTAGTTGAGCTAGGATTTATAGGATAATTACAACCCTATTTTCTTTATGACAAAATTTTCTTTAATATCATTTTATAAATAATGTATCTAATTTATATTATACAAAAATACATTAATTATATGTAACTAATTAACCTAAAAAGTGAATAAATTTGTTTATATTTTATCACTAGGCAAAATCCTTTACATTCATTATTTTACTATCTTTACACTTCATTGGTCATATATGTTACTTTTGATGTTTTACTTTTACCTAATTACCTTATAATTTTTCAACTAATTAACCATTACAAAATTTTCATATCATATAGCACACAGCAACCTTAGCTTCCTTGACTTTCTTTACTTAATCGTGTTTTTTTTGTTACACTTTACTTAATCGTGTTTATTAATTATCATATGAACTCATTGTTACTCAATTTTCACATCCATTTTCATGACTCCGATCATATCAATTTTTATTTTTGTTATATAGACAAAATGAAAAAATTATTATAAACTCATACATAAAGTTGTCAAAGTAGCCTTAAGAGACCGTCCTTTTAAGGGCCAGATCTACTTATTCCTGATTATTAATTTTATTTAAATTTTTTTAAAAAAAATTCTAGTGTCGTAAACTTATTCACTTTTTCTTCAATCAGCACTGTCCACAATCGGCACACTAAAAAAATTGTGTTTAAAATTTAAATAAAATTAATAATTAGGAATAAATGGGTTCGCCCCTTAAAGGGCCAGACCCTTTAACAACTCTACTCACACACACAAGTGAGGGAGCCGGGGTTCGAACCCCAGCCATAACATCTGACGTAACAATTTCCACAATATTTTGTCAGTTGAGTTAGAACTTCTAGAGATCCTATCAACTCTTAATGCATGCATCATATAACAATTAATCGGAAAAAATATGCATAGGCCAATTTTTTTATCTGAATAAAGGCTTTTACCCATAAAAAGAAACAGAGGATAAATCACATGTAAGTTGTAACTATTCATCAAGTGAAATATAAATAGGAAGGAGAGTAGGGACGGTTTAAATCTGCGTATGTAAAGGTACAAAATCGTAGGTATAGCTCCAAGTACCTGTATACGGCCGAAAATGATTTCGGCCAAAAAGGATTTCTTGTTGTATCTGTGTGACACAGTTATAACCGTGAGCTGTACGTTCGATTTGATTCGACGGTTGAGATTGTTTTAAATTAAAAAACATAGTTTCAATCATATCCGTCTGATCTGATGTTAATGGCTCAGATCAAAAACTGCTTGAAACTTTGTGTATTATTTACGATAGGGAAACATCCTTATGCCAATGATTTACTAAACAGGTCACATTAATATGTTTTTTAAGAATACATGTTAGAAATCTCAAAAATAGTAAGTTCTTATTATACTTCTGAAAAATTGAATTTACACTTCACAAAACAGAGCTTTCATATTTGATACATTAATATGTATCCTAAGGATACATGTTAATATTTTTCTTAATACATGCAATTTTCAAACCGTTTGCTCTGACACCCTTCAAAAAGTGGAAGGACCGAGAGTTCAAACCCTAATTATAGTGTGTGACTTAACAATTTTGAAATTTCTTTTAGTTAATTTCCGATTTATAGACCATAAACTTAATTTTGATTGTCACTAATATGCATGCTGTCAAAGGCTTATTTTATTTATAAGAAGAAAATCAAGTTTCATTTTATAGGTGTAGTGGCGTAGATGATGATTAATTATAAACTTATAAGGATTGATATCAATTTTGGTGGAAGGAGATGGAGTTAAAGAGGATAGGAGCCGCAGTGACAGAGAAGAGCAAAGATGGGCCCAATGTCTTAGGGAAGTCCAAAAGGATATATTGTTTTAAAATTACGTTTTACTTTTGCCTTTATATTATATTTCTCGCGTACCCTATAAATTTACCAAAATATTTCTGTTTGCTACCTAAATAGCGGATCTAAATTTAAAAATCTTAAAAAATTTATGTTACAAGGGTTTTTTTTCCCCCAAAATTCATTTTTATAATATTTGTTCTTAAGTAGCAGATTTATAATATAAATCTGCTACTTAAGTAGCTGACGTTCTAAAAATAACAAAATTCATGTTGAGAGTTTTTTTTTCTCTCAAATTTCATATTTTTATAATGTCTGCTACTTAAGTAGCTAACGTTTAAAATCTTGAATTTTGATCGAATAGTCTTGAGAGGATTTGAGATTTTCTCCTTTCTTTCCAAAAACCATCAAAATTTATCGCATCATCATAGAACTACTTCCATATAGTCCTTAACTATTTTGTATAGAACCTGAACTAGCTAGCCCATACAAAATTAATATATAATTGATATAATTAAGAACAAAAAGTACTCTTATGTTAAGGCATGCAATGCAACTCTTTGGTTGGACCACTTTAATAGCAATCTTTTGAAATAATTTATAGCCACCTAATCCCACAAAAAGTCATAAACATACCAAATAATGAATCTTCATTTTCACATGTCTAAGATAAAAACAACAACAACAATTCTTTTAACGTGATTTTATGCCCAATAGTTTTGATATTATTAGATAGTTGACTTTTAATAAATTGTATCATAGCAATTTTAACATAGTGATCAATATCTTATTGTTCTTAATGAATATTTGAATTGACGGTAAATTTGACAAATTTATATAAGCAATGTTATTTTCTTTTAACTTTAAAAGGTAATTTTTGCTAAAATTATAAAAATTAGTAATGTAAAATATAATATTTTTTTTGTTGCTAAAATATAATGTTATAATCAAACCTTTCAATATGATGACCGTACAACCGTATATTGTCAAATGTCAAGCATTGACGAGTGATACATTGTTTTCTAAGCTTGCTGTCTATGCACTTAAAGTCAGCACAAATTTTGCAAACATATCTTTTAGCTTAAGATATGCTATTTACTATTGTGCTACACCTAATGAAGGTCAGGGTATATTTGCCTCAAAATAGATTGTGCCCTTTTTATTTTTAATTCATTAAATTTAAGGACTTTTCTGTTGCAAAAATATAAAATAAAAATAAGTCACAATGGAAAAGCTGCGCAATAATATTTCTGCAACCATTGTTTTTATGTGTTTAGATGAACTTTTAACTCTTCGTTATTTTCAATAAAAAAAAATTTGCTATTTAAAACGGTTAATCTTAATATTGTTAGTATTATATATAGTGAGAGTGAAATTTGAACTTTTAATCTCCTTATCACTTTGTTTCTTAATTCCCTTTCCCCGGTCACAAATCAACATATTATATTCTTGATTGAATGTTTCACTTAATTTCATAAAATTAATTTGGTTAAAGTTAATTCCGTTGTGAATAGTTTTATATTCCGTCGTTGTTAAAGAATCCAAATTTGTAGTTTTAATCCGTAAGAAAGTAACAATCTTTTGCAAAAAAAATTTAAGCATATTAACCACTTCTTTTAAACTCTTATTGTATTTAAAGGTTTAAGAAGAAATATTCCATGCAATATTAAATTCAACTTATTTTTCATTAATAAATGCAGCTAATTAGGGACCTAAGTTTCCCTTAGCGTATATAGTAGTCACGGTGACAAACATCTCATTACAAGACAAGTTTGAAATTTGATTGGTTTTTAGAATAAACTTTGTGCAACTGTTAAGAGTATGAACTTTAATCTAATAATTCCCTTGCTTTGAGGGATTTACATTCATTGAAATTGACATACAATTTCAAATACTTAATATTTATTCTAATAATTCCCCTACTTTGAGGGATTTACATCATTAAAATTGATATATAATTCCAAGCAAGTTGGCAATAATGAATATACAAGAAGCAGCCCCAAAATAAATTTATTTTTTATTTAATATGGACCCAACAACATTAAGATTTCAGCCATAGCCATAGCTTGTCTCATTGGACTAATTCCAAGTGTGACAACAACATAGTTTTGAAGAAAACAAAAAGCTTTCATTGAATGAAAGATTCTCAAATACAAGTGAGGTAACAACTTAGAAGACTTTGTGATTGTGATTGAGGACTCTATTATTGCCTTTTTATGCTATAGTTCTAAGATAAGATCCAAAAAATTACTTTTTTATTTGTGTAAACTCACCATGAAGTCAATGTTACATCACAATAGACATAAGAGGATGGAAATAATTAAGTGAGGGGTATGCTCAATTTGAATGAAAAAATTGACATTTGATGTTTGTGATATGCTAGTGGTAGAGTAGTATAATTAATGAAATAAACAAATTGAGATTGTACAGAAACCATTTGGATTAATTGTTCATAATCAAATTCAAAATGCAAAAAATTAATTGGACAAACTAATCATATAGATAATAAGATAATACTCATACAGAAAAATGCAATAAATATATTATTAATAGATATGATTTTATGTACAATATAATATAGAATTAATCATAGAGCCAAAAAAAAATTGAGACCCTTTTTAGAGTTTTAAAGGATCTAAATCTCCTTAGGCTTGGCATCTATCAAATTGCAAACATTGAAAACCCAAAAAAAAATCGAAGAAAAGGGTGAAAAATATATGAAGAAACTAAATTAAACTTGCAAAAAGATGATATACTATTCAACCTCAATTATGAGGTGTTGAATCCACCTCAGAGTTATGCCTCATTGAAGGACCGGAAGGCGGTACTCGTCTTCCTTTCGGGAAGAAGTTGAAAACCAAATCCGGATGCTTTCGTCTTAGATGTTCCGTGTTTTTGTTCATCTTCAGCTTCATAGTTGTAATTCCTAGCCTTGTAGAAGTGCAAGAACCAACCAAAAGCAAGAAAACAAGGAGAAGAATAAGAGAAAATGGTTTAGATGAAAGATGCATTGTTTTAGAATATTGAGAATTGGCCATAGGGGAGGAATAAGGATTGTTATATGTAGGAAAAGGTTTAAGGAAGATGTTAGAGTTTTTCTTTTTGAGGAATTTTTTTTTTTTATTTGAAGAAACTAAGAAAGTGGTTTCATATGATATGTGATTTGCATGGACAATAATGAAAAATGTAAGACTATTGCATTGAAATTTAAACAAGAAAATTGATGTACACGCAAAAGAGACTATTGAAATTTCAATGTCAACATTTGAAAATAAAAATAAAAATTCAATTTAAAAAATATTTAATATTGGGGTAGAAGTATTTGATGATGGCTATGCTTGGACTTAGGACACCAAGTTTATTAGCTTTATGTGTATATAAAAATGTCTTATTCATTGGTCAATAAGAATGATTTAATTTTCACAATATAAAACATGCCAAAGCGTGTGATTGTGAAACATTGAAATTTGGAAAGTTTAGCACATGTTTGAGAGCCTAACAAATTGATAAAGGTTGTCACCGTCACTATATGGTGAAGGATGGTTATCACTTTTATTTCTATTTATAAACCGATTTGAGAAATTAATGGTGTGTATAATTAGAACAATAACTTGAACATACATGACGTGTATGATATGGAACTTGAAGAGAAAAAAAAAATTAACATGTTTTTTTACTACAAAAATATATTCATTCATTAATATAAATGGATAGAATACATTTAAAACAAGACACTTCCAAAGTCAATAAAACATTAAAGAAACGAATTTGAGAACAAACTCAAAGTAATTTTAAATTAATAGTGTAAAACGGTAAAATTACTATAAAAATGATAAAACTAATAGGGTTTTGATATGGATTTGGATTTGATGTTGTAAAAGTATCACGCAGTTTCATGTTGTACGATATCCAAACTGTCTGATCACGATCCAATAATTTAGATTAAATATAGTAAAAAGAAATCGCTTTAGTTCTAATCTGTCGGATTATGATTTGACGGTTAGAATGCAATGCAGCGTAAAAATTTATTACTTCCACTATACTTTGTACATGAGTTGTTATTAAAAAAGGTGACCGTAAATAGAATGCAATAAAATAAGTTGTTTACTTCCACAATGCTTTGTACACATATACAAACACTGCTGAAACCTTGATAATACAAGAAGTGTAGAATTTAAGCACGGCAAGCATTGTAGAAAAATGAGAGTGTGATTAATTGGTTTCCATACAATAATTTGAGTCATCGTACATGAGATAATGTAGATCTTGGACCATTTTGAGGAGAAAAATGAAATTATTATTATTTTATAATTAATTAACTCTGTATATATTTCTAAATCATTTAACTCTATATATCTTTATATTTATATTTTATATTATATATCATTATTATTTGTAGAGATAGGGGTGGAGACAGGTTAATGCGAGGGGGTACACTTGCATGGATGTATAGATTAGCTGCAGTAAAAGTTTAACGTAGTTATATGCAATTTTCATTTTAAATTGTTGATATCAGATTGAATGGATAAAATTAAAACTGTGTCATTTATATTAAAATAATTTTAATCGTCGATTTTAGATTGAACAGTTAAAAATTAATTATAATATCTTATTGTAATTGTAGGAAATCTATTTCCACACTTGCATGCATATCCTGAAATTTCAAAAATTACACACACCATAATTTTTACATTTTGAACCCATGGATTTTTGTTTTTTCCATGCTGACTCAACAAATCTATGAGAAGAAAATACATTGAAAAATAAAAGGGAAGATAAAAGATACACTTAAGATAAAGAATAAATGGGCAGAAGAAAGTAACATTATTATGCAAGTGGCGGTCACTGACTGTAAATATGATAGATGGTTTCAAAAATGTACAACTGTCGTAGTTTAGTACTTGTTAATATTTAGGTTTCAATAAGAAAAATGATACAACTCATGATTTGGGCTTTTACCGCATGATCTTAATGGTTATTACTTTTTTCAACTTATAGTTTCTGGGGCGCACCCTACGAAATGATCAAAATGTCTCTGTCTGTGACTCGCGCTACGGACATCTCCCAAAACACCCTACAATCATAACATCCGTGGTTTAAGTCACGGATATAGAAAAATGTTATTTTGGTCATTTCGTAGGACGGACGAGTAAGCCATAAGGTGGCAAAAGAAAAAGTCAATCTTAATAACCCATTTCTATTTGAGTTTGGCAAGCTAGACTTCGATTAATATAAAAATTAGGCAACCTTCTAAATCGTAAAAAAAAAAAAGAAAACAACCATAACGAAGTTATAAAAAAAATATTGATTAGTAATAGTATATAAAAATCAATAGGAAAATATGAGGTGTATCATTTTCACAACATAAATCAATATATATTAAAATATAGGCTTAAATATCATTTTCGTACGCGATTTTTTGGTTTTAGTTCATATATCTTTTTTTCTTGCGAATTTATTTCTATGTGTTCAAATCTTTTTTATTTAAGTCTCTAAAGCTAAAATCCGTAAGAAAATATGCTGGAAAAATTCGCAAGTTTCCTGCAGATTTTAATTTTAGGGACTAAAACCAAAAGATTTGAACATACAAGGATGAATTCGCAAGAAAAAATGATACAGGGACTAAAACCAAAAAATCGTTAATTTACGGGGACGAAAATGATATTTAAACCTATATTTTAATATATATTGATTTATGTGGTGAAATTAATAATTCATGATGTATTGTCTCGTGTAGTAAGAAAAACTCATTAAATAAGTGGTCACATGTAAGATTTTTTTATCTCGTGTATAAAAAAATTTGATGGTTAAGAGATGAAAATTCATTATGTATTAATGTCCCGACATATATTTTCGAGATTAGCCACAGCTAAAAAACAGTACAAATATTGTACTTATAACATAATAAAAAAATGGCAAAATTACACCAATGGTCCTTTATCTTATTTATTTGTAACATTTTGGCCCTTTATCTTTTATTTGTAACATATTGGTCCTTTTATCTTAATTATCTGTAACACTTTAGTCCTTTATTTTTTATTTTTCCCATATAGATCCTTTATCTTTTATAATTTGTTCATATAAACCCTTGTCTCTTTTTTTTTTTAAATTAAAAAATGCTGATATTTATTTTTTAAAAATATTTTATTTACTAAAAAATTAAAAATCCAAAAAAATGAAGAACACCTTCATCATCATCATCATCATCATTTTTCATGAATCTTCATCATCATCTTCTTAGAATTAAAAATCTATGCTATGCTTATTTTCAATCTATTTATAAACACAAAAATTAAAACCCCCAAATCCTTAATAAATCTTTTTATATGATTGCAAAGCAAATTTGGGACATGGCATAATATTTCTCTTTTATTCTTCACTCTTCACTTTCTAACACCACCCTTGTCTCTTCTAGTATTCTTTTGTTTATCATATTTAATTCATATTATTTACTTATTTGTAATATTTTATCAAAATTCAACCCAAGACTAACACTTTATAATAGATTAAACATATTATGGGATTCAAAGTTCGCAGTTGGCTTGAAGCACAGAACACAGATTCAAAGTCCACCGCCATTGTTGAGTCAATTTCTTCGATTCAAAAGTTCGCAGTTAAGAAACAAATTTAATGATATTTGGGATTTTAGGGTTTATTGACAATTTAGGGATTTTAATTTTGGTGTTTAAAAGATGATTGATGTGAACATAACATAAATTCATGATCTTTGGAAGTATATTTGAATATATATATTTTTTATTCATCAAAGAAGATGAAGATTTAAGGATGGAGATTGAAAGAAGATGTTGAAGATGAAGAAGTTCATCATATTTATGGATTTTTAACTTTTTAACAAATAAAATATTTTTTAAAAAATAAATATCATCATTTTGTTAATTAAAAAAGGAAAACAAGGGTTTATATGAACAAATTATTAAAGATAAAGGATCTATATGGAAAAAATAAAAGATAAAGGACTAAAGTGTTACAGATAAATAAAATAAAGGATCAATATGTTATAAATAAAAGATAAAGGACCAAAACGTTACAAATAAATAAGATAAAGGACCACTGATGTAATTTTGCCTAAAAAAATATGCATCTTTTAATTTAGGGATCCTGACTCTGTCACTTAGAACACCTTCAATGGTGCAACCTTTCATGGATTCTTTGAGTGGGTCCCATAATGCCACGTACTAACATAGTAACATGAAACAACTCTATTATGTTTCTCTTCAATGATAGAACTTTAAAGAACTCACATTGGACCCCACAACTCTAACTCATTTATTAATATTTTATTTATATTTTATTTTATTACAACATAAAATATTAATTTAAGTATTTCTAATTAATATTAATTGATTTGAGAATTAGAATGTTGATAAATATGCACAAGATTCCACTTAGATTGTTGAAAATTATATTGATTTGAATCCATTTGGTTTGAAGAAATAAGATGAGAATTTGAGTAAAAAAAAGTTGTCAAATGAAACTCAAAGAGATGAAATTATGAGATAAAAAATATGAGGGTAAAAATGAGAGTAAAATTTAAAACAAAGAGATGAAATTGTGAGATAAAAATTATACTTAATATTTTTAAATGACTATAATTTATAGTAAAATGTTTATTATAATTAATGTTAATTATTTTTATATAGCAACGATAACTAATTAAACGGTTGTATGTACCGTAAATGGAGGAGTAAACCATCAAATTGGTCCCTGGCTCTGTAACTCGCTCTCAAATTGGTCCCTGACTCTATCTGTAACGCCCCTAATCGATTCGCATGCAATAATTAATATAAATCATTCAACATACAAATCATCAAGAACATTACTTAATACAAGATACTAATAGCATGTATAGCATAACTTAACCACAACGGAAGCATATAAAATTCTCATCAAATAACTCATAATAGTTAAATCCAAGCATGCAAGTCATAAATCATACTACAACTTCAATTAGGTACTTCCACAATGAAGACCCGTTACATAACCCAAGATAATTCAACAAGTAATTAAAGATAAGATAAATAAGTAGCAAGGTCATACATAAAATCTCAAACAAACGAAGAACCTAACACTAGACTAAGCAAGGTTACAAGTATCAGAGCATATCCTAAAACTCTAAGCTCCTAGGATCCTCCTATCCTTCACCTTACCAAGCTATGCTAGTCCTCGCGAGCTAAACTCCAAAGCAACGGGATCACTCCTCAAGTGGAGAATCTGGACCCAAACCATTACACATACACAAAAATAGAGAGTTAGCTACGATTCAAGTTCATAATAATAAGTATAGTATACACTTATATTATGTAGACAATTATATCATAAAAAAATCATACTCATATCGTATTGAGCTAACAATATATATATATAACATCATGGCTCATCATGCTCATCAACAAAAACCAAGATATTCAATTAAACTCACATAACTCAAACATTCACAAGAATTACATTGGAAGGCAACACAAATACCAAATACCAAGTATAGTGCACAATCTCCTAATGCAAGCTAATGAAAACACATGATGTATGTCACCTAGACATCTCTAATGCATGTGGTACCCGCATCAAATTAGGATAACCATATATCCATCGCATCAAGTCAGTTTTAAGTCATGGGGGACATCGCATCAAGTTGACTCATGAATGCATGAATGTTCACATACCACATAATGATGATAACACTATACTTCTACTCATGAATAATAGGCCACACATCCCTATTATCCCTTCTCAATACGCATCAAATTCGCATCATCATATCATCATTAAGGTACACATTCAAGCAAGATACATCAACACTTGACATTCATAATAATCATAACTTATTATCCTCAATTTCAACCAACGTTCACATATAAGCATATTATTATCATACCAACTCAAGATTCAATCAATCCAAACATATAACATGTTATAAGACAAAATCTAAACATGTTATAAGCTCTAATCATCATGCAACATCAAGGAATTTCTCAAAATCAGGTCATGGTCGCTTAGCGACTACCAGCGATGAAACAAGTTAAAAAAGGCAGACAGTTTATCGCTCAGAGCGAAGCCTGGCGACGTCTGGTCGCTGGCGGTCGCTACTGGTCGCTGGGCGACCACATGAAATTCTGGGTTCGCGAAGAACACATGAATCCTCGCTTGGAGCGATGGATTGGTGGCTCAGCGACCAAACCCAGATTTTCATGCTCTGCTCTCGGGTTCACATAGAAATCTCATAAAAATCACGAATTTCATGTTATAAACTTGTAAAGCTATCACATTTAAGCATACATATCATATATAGACCTAGAAGTACAAGTTCTAACATCATCAAACATCATTTCAAGTAGAAAGTAGAGATTTTTCCTTATTTCATTCAAAATCCATTTTCAAATATCAACAACAACAATCATCATATAGCACACGAAATTGATGATTGAAATAGCAAGTAGGATCATGTAATAACATAGTAACATCATACAATAACACAGAAATTCATTAAATCACATTCCTTTGATTCCCTAACACACCAAAGAGATGAGAGGGTTTGGGTGTGGAGAATAGTCATCTCCCCCCTCTTTGATCATCTCACATGAATGGTAACTACTCTCTAACCTTGGAATTGTTAAAATTCTGATTCTTCTCCTTCTCTAAAGCTTTCTCTAATCTTCCCCTCTACCTCCTTCTCTTCAACTTTCTCTTTCTACCTCTTTTCTATTTCTTAAGTTATGAGTAATATTTCTTTACTCTTACCACTCTAACCTAAACCTACTTAGCCAAAGACCTTAATATCCCTCTTACTAGCTTAAGCCCATTAACACTCAAGCCCAATTCTCATCATTATAATTCTAAAACTTATCTTATTCAAAGCACTACTCTTTCCCAAAATAGCCATAATTCTTAATTAATTACTAACTCACCACAAAATACTATTAAAAGACTAATTAACTCTAATTAAAATAAAATAAATAAATACGGGTGTTACACTATCAATATCTCAAATTAGTCTCTGACTCTATCAAACGTTTCTCAAATTAGTTCATCCGTTAACTTCCATTTGCTGACTCTGTTAACTCTGCTTCCGTTTGCTGACAGATGATAAGTTTTCACTTGATAGCTTTTATAAACTTTACTCCAAAAACAAAAAATCTCCCTAGAACATTCGGGCTCATCACATTTGGCTCTTATTTCCGTTTGCTGACTCTATCAAATGTGGGTGAAGAATGATAAAACAAGAGTAAGATGAGCCTGAATGTTCTAGGGAGATTTTTTGTTCTTGGAGTAAAGTTTATAAAAGCTGTCAAGTAAAAACTTATCATCTGTCAGCAAACGGAAGCAGAGTTAACAAAATCAACAAACGGAAGTTAACAGATGGACTAATTTGAGAAACGTTTGATTGAGTCAGGGACTAATTTGAAATATTGATAGAGTCAGGGACCAATTTGAGAGCGAGTTACAGAGTCAGGGACCAATTTGGTGGTTTACTCGTAAATAGAGGCAGTATACATTTCTAACCATTTCTCCACCTTTTCAACTTTAAAATACTATTATTCTACTCCCTCCGTCCTAAAATATAAGTAAAAGTGAGTCAAAAAAATTCAATGTATTTGGTTCAAAATTTGGTCCAAATACATTCACTTTTGTTGACCAATTTTTGCTTATATTTTGGGACGGAGGGAGTATATATATAGTATATATTTTGCTTTATTCCTAGCAAAGTTACGATTTTGGGATCGGATCTGTGTTATTGTTTTAAGAAAGTGCAATTTTCGATAAAAATAATTTATTTTATTTAACTTTAAATCGACTTTTTAAAAAATTTCATAGTAAATTATTAGCTTGGCAAACTGAGTTGGGCTATGTTGCCTGCTCACCTTCTTGAAATTTTTCCCTACCACCTCTATGATTAATCTTTTACCCTTATATTTTTTATGATATTTCCATTTTACCATTTGTTTATTTATTATTTTTTACAATTTTTTTTATTTTATTATATTCTACATTTTTTTGTACAAGGAAGGATATTTTTTTGCAGATCACTAGAGAAACGCATAAGTATATTAAACTTGTGTATGTAATGGGAAGTTGTCGGTGTTAGATAACGGAAGCCCAGCAGATGAAGACGACATTAGTTTAGGTCTCAAGCAAGGAGATCCACTAGCACAGTTCTTGTTACTACTT
Source organism: Trifolium repens (assembly GCA_030408175.1). NCBI lineage: Eukaryota > Viridiplantae > Streptophyta > Magnoliopsida > Fabales > Fabaceae > Trifolium > Trifolium repens. Next base: position 55,418,470 of record CP125836.1, on the reverse strand, counting down.
GTTGTGGAAGGATTGACAATGTTTTCAAAAAGGGCCATCTCTTTGGGATATTTCAAAGGCTTTCAAGTAAGTCCGGAGGTATCGGTGTCCTTGTTGCAATACGCGGACGACACCTTATTCATCGGGGAGGCTAGTGTTGAAAATCTTTGGGCGATGAAAGTTATATTAAGATGGTTTGAACTTGTTTCGGCTTCAGGCCTTGAAGTTAATTTCCCAAAGAGTAAGTTGGTGGGGTGAATCTTTGGCCGACAAAAGCTGTCTGTTTGGCTTAGCTTATTTTTGAGCTTATGCAAACAACTTATGCAATTTTTATGTATTATTATAAGTTTTTCAAAGTAGTTTATGATAAAACAACTTATAAAAATTCAATTTTTACTAGTTTGACCTTAAAAGAGCATAAAATCTAATTTATATTGGATAAGCCGTTTGCATAAGTTCAAAAATAAGCTAGGCCAAATGGGGTCTAAGATAGTTTGAACTTATTACGGTTGCTTTCATGATGTTGTTCTATATTTATACTTAATAAAAAAAACAATTATTTTTATATGTATCTTTCGCGTGTTATAAGAAAACAAACATCTTGTCCCGTAAGCGTAGCTCAGTTGATAGGAACATTACATTATATATGTAGGGAGTTGGAATTCAAATCCCGATCATCCTATTTATCCATATAAAGCCGATGAAATTTCTAGCCACTAATTTACTTAAAAAAAATTTTAAAAAAAGAACATTTTTGGGACCCTCTCCTAATATCAGCCTGTTGTACTACTCTTTAGAATGTCAACCATAAATGCCCTCAACAAAAATAAATTCAACTTTTCAATTCATAACTAGTGACCATACCAGACCACTAGAAGTCAAGTCTTCCCCGTATAATAAACAAAATTTCCTATTTACGATATTAATCATTCAGATAGATCTATCAAGCGTCGTTACTCAATTAACCTTAAATTAATAGCTCAATTCAATATCAGTCTAGCTAAATCACCAAGAGTTTGTCGATTAAATTTAAAATTAGAACCTAACTTAAGAGAATTGCCGGAAGAGAGATCACATGGAGTATGAGTTTGAAATCAGTAGAAGTTGAACCATAAATTGTCCCTTGATATTAAAAAAGTACATGGATTTTGATGAATTTGTGTGCGAAATGAATTTTGCGAGACTTTTTCCCTATCATGTGTATGTCCAAGTTCTTTATTTATGTACATCGTGTATGACATTTTCTTCATAAAAATTGTTGTGTTTGCATGCTAGGTTCTTTATTTATCAAAATCATTTTCTTTATAAAAATTGTTGTGTTGTTTTTATGTTCATCATGTATGACTTTTTCATCATTTTTATCAAAATCATTTTAAAAACCAGGGGCGTCCCACACACATGTGCGGGATGTGCGACGACACCGGGTCTCTAAATTTTGAGGGCCTTAACTCAAAATTTTGAGGTCATATAATATTACTTATATATTATTTATACCCATAAAATATCAGATGTATATTAATAAATTAATTTTTATGCCCTAAAATAATAGTTATATATTGTTAATGATCATAAAATTTCAAATGAGTATCAATAGATTAGTTATCTATACTCGTAAATATAGTTCTAGTCCATTTTAATCTTTGTATAAAATTTAATCTTAGATTAGGATGTTCCTTTTTGACGTTATATACAAAGATAATTATTTTGTATTTTTTTTCCTTTTTTTTTTGAGGTATTTTTTTTGTCCTATTTGATTTAATGCAATTGGTTTAATATTGATAATCTTTTTTGGGCTCTTAATATTGATAAGTTATATGTTTACAATAATAAGAATGGTTTTTTTTTTAAAAAATTATATGCAATTTAAATCGATAATTTAATTTAATTTTTTTTATTATTAAAGGGCCACTTTTATATTTTGTACAGGGTCTCAAAAAACTTTGAGACACCCCTGGTAAAAACAACACATGTTGCTGCCACTTCTACTAATCAAAGCACAAAATGAATATGACCTATACAACCAAATCAAGAACAAAAATCGAGACATGTGGCAGCAGAAACTCTATAGCATCATGAATTGATAAATTGCTTTCGAAGCCAAAAGAAACAACTTCACCATAACAATACAGCGGAAAATAAAGAATAAACAGGCAGATAATGGTCTTCATTTCATTTTGCTTTAAACCTTTTTTTTATTCACTTTTCTTTCTTTTTGACCAAAAATGGAGAGTTTTTTTAAATATTAAAAATCCATAAAATATTTTGAAATCTTAAAAATCAGTGTTATAAATCCATTAAAGTCGTCTTTTAGAATCCAAATTGGAAAATCATGATTGTAAAAAAAAAATTAGAAAGTTTTAAAAGTCTACACAATTCTATAAAATCTTTTGAAATTTTTAAGATTTTTTTTGTTAAAATTATCCGTCAAAATTCTATTCTAATACACCGCCTTAAAATGACATTTTAAGAGAAGCTATTTAAAACAGTTTCTACAAAAAAAAAAAAACTATTTAAGCCAATTTTCTTTTTTTATTTGCTTTCGCATCGGTTTCCGACCTACCAAAGGTGGACCCACTAATCCGAAACCAATTTTCCTTTTGAAGCTTTTATAATTTATTTTTTTGTTAAAAAACTTTTAATCCAAAAACAATACAATAGAATATAAAATCAATTTTTAAAAAAAGCTAAAATAAATGCACCCTAAGTTTTAAGTCGGATTCAATGTCTTTGTTGGAACTAATTGCTAAGATCCGGTTAATCGTGAGAATAGGGGAGATTATCCCCCGGAAGAAACACTACATTATTCATTTTTGCTCGCCGATGTCCAAGAGTGGTACATGCCCATATCGCCTGAGACAAATTATAGCTGATTTCGTCGAAAGTTGCATCTCCTTTATCTTTCGTTCTTCTCACTTCATTAAATTTTGCAGTCAACCTTGCAACTTGACTATTCAAGAAGGCATAAGAAGCACTATCGTCGTTAACACTAGTTGAAATACGATCTTCAAGCGCGTCCAGCCACGGCCCAGTTGCTGCATGTGAAACCCGAAGCATTCGAATGTCATAAAGAACATCACCAGCTAAATGTGAATCAATAATTTCCCGTAACGAACATCCCCTTATTTGCCTTATTAGTCTCGCCAAAATTTCCAATGCGGGATATTCATCCACACGACCAACAGCGCCAAGATGAAAAACGTCGATGTGGCTTTGCATAAATTGATGGACGAGATGTAATTCATTTTGTGTAACATACAATGACATGTTTGTGGCAGCCATTGATTTCTGGAATAAAAACACAATAAGCAACAAAAAACAGTAAAAAAACTAAAATCAAAATGCAGTTTTGAAAAATATCAATTAATTGTATAAATTCAACACATTTTACCATGCTGAGTTCCCTATCCATCTATCTACCATTACCCTAACAATCAGACTAAAAAAGATTGTAATCAACGCAGGATCAGATAAGTAATTCAAGTAATAATAAAATGTGGGTTGAAGTCTATATTACCATTCCATAATAGAATGCAACTCACATCTTTTGTTACAATCCTTTGAATATATATTTTTCAAATCCAACCTTAAATAATTCCTCTTTGTTGTTTGTTACTTGTTAGAATTTAGAACGATGAAATTTGTTCTCAACCTAAACCAAACACAAAACTCAGAACTGTCTTCAAAATCAAATTCCTAAATAATGAATCGGAAGAAATAGATGATCGCGAAAATGTTTTTAGGTTACCTGGATTCTCTCAATTCTTTCTTTCCTCAATTGTTTTAATTGTTCAATTATCGCCATTAAATTCACTCTTCTACTTTTTTCTTTCTCACTCTTCTTCCGGTTTAAAAAAAATTTGCCCTAAATTGAAAGCAGAAACAGAAATGACAATTCTTGGGGGAGATGGGCGCTAGGATTTTGTGAAATAATATCTCTTATTAATAAGTTATTATCTTTTATCATTCTAATTAAAAGTTAAAACCCTAATTAAAAATCCTAATCTAGCCACATACGTATCACATATGCATTCCGCGCGCCTCAACGTTGAAATCACGTGGGACCCGCCAAAAGTTTTCCAATCACACAACCTCTTCACTCTCTTTGACCTATTCACCCGCAATTTCAAGATTTTCTCCGATTGAACAACAATTAATTTGATTATATATTAATTCTTCCTTCTCAAAATATTTAATTCTCCCTTTTATATATATATATATATATATATATATATATATATATATGAGTTAGGATCCGTTGACACCAAATAGTTTGACACCAAATCTTACACCTCTTAATAACGTCTTAATCGATATAAATTTTATAAAATCCACCGTTAGATTGAAAGTTTATATCATATAGATCATTTATGTAAAGTTTCAGAAAAATCCAAAATCATTTGATATGCTATTGATACATATAAAGATCAATGGCATTCAAAAAATGACGCAAACCGTTAACTTTGATGTACCTCAATAACATATCAAATGATTTTGGATTTTTCTGAAACTTTACATAAATGATCTATATGATATAAACTTTCAATCTAACGGTGGATTTTATAAAATTTATATCGGTTAAGACGTTATTAAGAGGTGTAAGATTTGGTGTCAAACTATTTGGTGTCAACGGATCCTAACTCATATATATATATATATATATATATATATATATGAGTTTAATTTCAGTAGATTACCACTTCATCTAAGACCAAAAAAAAATTTATATTTTTTTTACAATAGATATATATCATTTCTTTTTACGGTCATATCTTCCATGAATTTTTATAAAGACGAACATTAAAACTATAGTCTAAATCCAAAATTAAAAAAAGAAATTCACTATAAATAAGTTAATTTTGGTTGTACTAGTGAATTTGCCATTTGATTGTATCCAAGTAAACTTTCTTCCCAATAAAGGGAGATCAATCAAACCTACATTCTCCAAAAATATATTAAAGTTCAACTATCATACTGTAAAAAAATCTTAACCACGTAATAACTAATGAAAAATGTGTTGGAGTTTAAATTACAGACATTTTATTTATTCAATTTAAAATGTGGAATTCTAATTACTAAATTACTTAATAAAAAAAAAGTCTCGCTAACGAGTGCCCCTGAGGCCAGGGGCGGAGCCAGGAATTAAATATAGGAGGGACTAAGTTTAAAATGCTATATAAATTTTATTTTTAATAAAAATTGTCGTATAACTTAGTATATATAAAATGTTGTTTTTACATAAAAACTACTACATATATAAGAAATTTAAGAACATATAAGCAATATCCAAAATCAATATATGTAAATTTTTTAAGTATAAAGAATACTCAAAAGGTAAAACACAATACACAACATGTTAATACAAGTTAAAAATCAATACAAAGTCCTTTTTAGCACTATGAACAAAAAAATACATACGTTTCATACACCAAAATAGCCAACAAATACAAGCAACCACAATTACTAACCAAAGAGCTTCATTTCCAAAAAGTGTCAATAATAAATTTCACTCTAAACACATCTCATGCTTGCACATTTTTTTTTTACAGTAAAAGACAAAGACCCAATATATATAAATATATAGTAGTACTTCTTCTTGTCCTTTTTATAAGAGACAAATTGAGTCAAAAAAATTGATTTATCTAAATTATATTATAAAACAAATACATCAATTTTTATTGACTCAATCAGCACCTATAAAAGAGAACTAAGTATCTTATTACTAATACTATATAGAAAATATTCAAAGAGGTAGGGGGACCACAGTCACCCCCTGTCCCCCCTGTGCCTCCGCCCCTGCCTGAGGCACTCATTCCGATGCATTGACTTTACGTATTTCCATAAAAATTATATAAAAGTCTTACTATTTAAGGTCTTAAAGAGTGCCCGGGGCACTCGTTAGTATTTGCCTAAAAAAGGGAAAAATACTATAGTGCACCGATGCACTAGATTTTTTTTTTTTTGACATAAACACACTTAACACCTTTCATTATTTAAATAAGTGTCAATACAAGGAGGAACCGAATCGAAAATACGACGGCGAGACATAGAAAAGGCTGCTCTAGCTAGGTAGTGAGCAACCTTATCCGCTTGTTGTCTAACATACTTGACCTCAAAGTAATTATGCATAGTAAGTAGTGATTGAATATAAGAAATCAACAAACTAAACTCTGATACACCCGACTGACGAGAAGAAATAGCGTCCACCACAATTTTAGAGTCACTTTCAAACACAACATATTGAAGGCCTCTTTGTATCACCTCTTTCATTGCTTCCACCAAAGTCATAGCCTCCCCTTCCAAGACACTAAAAGTAGTGTTCACAATATTAGTTCCTGCAAGTTTAAATTCGCCACCTGAATCGCGTAGCACCCAACCCCAACCAGTCGATCCCGCCAAGTTGTAAAAGCTCGCGTCGACATTGCATTTATGGTACCCGAGAGGGGGCTGCTGCCAGCTTGCTGCAGATGGAGCTGCTGTTGTGCTGTGAACTGGTTGGTCCCGGTCAAGTAACAGGCCGTGAATACTAGCCCATTCATGCCAAAACTTTGCTGCTTGATAGCCAAATTGTCGGGCTTGAAGGCTATCATCTTTCCACACTTTGTTATTGCGATTTTGCCAAGCAAACCACAATAAAGTAGCGAATTTTCCAGCCAAAATAGATGATTCATGCCTGCAAATATCAAAAATAATGTCTCTAATGTTAGTAAAATGATGAATCCGTGGATGTATGATATGAGCCAACCCCATCACATCCCATGCCTCCCGGATCATATCACATCTAAAAAACAAGTGTTGTTCCTCTTCACCACATGATAAACACATAGGACATTCCTCCGGGCAATTAACATAACGATTTCTCAAGCGTAACCGAGTTGGTAAGCAATCTCTACAAACTCTTCATAGCAAGTGTTAGACCTTGGGTGGTGCATGGATCCTCCATATGCTACTCCAACCATCCCCCTCGTGCTCCCCATACCCTCTATTCCTTTGTTTCATATAAATCTGGTACCCCGAACGAACCGAATACACTTCATCCTTCTCCTCCTTCCAAATCAACCTATCTTCCGTAACCACTTCTAATAACGAAACCGCAATAATATCATGAGCTACATCTAAAGGAAAAAGAGAATTTATTTTATCTTCATCCCACCTTTTCGCATTAGGGAGCAAAAATTGTTGAATCGTAATATTGTACACATTACGGTTTTGGGGAGCTTTCAAGCAACATTCATTACTAGTTCTCAACCACGGTTCATGCATCACTTTAATATGACTACCATCTCCAAATTGCCATCTACACCCATACGACAACATCCCTAGACCTCCAAATACTCCGCCACGCAAAACTAGGATTATTACCAAGGTTAGACTCAAGAAAAGAATGATTCGGAAATTACCTAGCTTTGTATAGCCTTGCCACCAAAGAAGTAGAGTTATGCATAAAATTTCACCCTTGCTTTGCTACCATAGCCATATTGAAACTATGAAAATCTCTAAAGCCTAAGCCCCCTTCATCCTTGGGACATGCTAATTTATTCCATGCAAGCCACCGTATTCCACTATTATTATTACCTCCACCCCACCAAAAAGCATTAATCATCCGCTCAATTTCGCTAATTAAAGTCTCCGGTAAAAGATAAATATTCATAATATAAGCCGGTATTGCTTGTAAAACAGATTTGATCATAACTTCCTTACCGTCACGCGACAAGGGCCTACTTCTCCAACTATTGATTATCTTCCATATGCGGTCTTTGATATATGCAAAAGTATCCTTCTTTCGACACCCCACCATGGATGGTAGTCCTAGATAAGTACTAGTGCCTAGGACATGATTGACTCCCATGATGTTCGACAGATCTTCTTGGGCAGCTCTGCTCATATTTCGACTAAAGAATACTTCGGACTTTGACAAGTTAATCTCTTGACCGGATGCTAACTCATAAGTTTTGAGGATCTCCATCAGTTTAGTTGTCTCCGAGATATTGGACCTGCAAAAAAGAAAGCAATCATCTGCAAACAAAAGGTGTGACACAATATGAGCTCCTCTACAAATTTTGATGCCATGTAGAGCTCCGCTAGCAACTTCTTTGTGAATAAGTGATGTAAGGCCTTCCGTAATTAAAATGAATAGGTAAGGAGAAAGAGGGTCTCCCTGCCTAAGGCCTCTGCCAGGATAAATAGGGCCAGTTTTCTCAAAATTCACTAGTGCCACTACTACAAAAATGAGTTTTAATAGCGCCCTTTTAATACCGCTTATTTAAAAAGCGCTATTAAAACACAAACTGTAGCCTCTATAATAGCGCTTTTAGGAAACACGCTATCAAAGCCTTCAACACACGAAACCTATAATACCGCTTTTTTAAAAAAACGCTATCAAAGCCCAACACACATAGCATTATAATAACGCTTTTAAAAAAACGCTATTAAAGCTAATAACGCGCGCTGGAAAATTAATAAAAAAGGGTGGTGGGTGGGTGTCGAACCCTTGACCCCTTAGTTGCTGGATTTTTTTTTTTTTTTGGTAAGGCTTAGTTGCTGGAAATTGATAATTAATTAATATTAATAATTAATAATATAATAATAATATATACTTTAAAAATTTACATAGAGATCAAAATTAACATAGATTTCGTTTTCCCGCACTAAAATCAGTATCTCCTAGATGCAAACCTAAGATCGATCTTCAAACCCACGAAATTCATCGAAATACTTACTTCAAATTCATCGAAATCTTTGAAACCCTAGAAACGAAGTCAAGATTCTTCCTGCAATCCAATTCCTTCACACCCACAGGAATCGAACCCGTTCCTCTTCCTTCGAAGTTCATCTTCCTTCAAGAACTCAGAAATCACTGTGAACCCATAACCCATAAATCCTCTTCTCTCCACCATATACCCAGCAATTTAACTTTCAGAATTCGTACTCGTTCGTCGCCGTGCTCATTACAACTTGTTCGTGTTGTGCCGTCACAACTCAAACCGTCATCATTAAGGTATGCTTAGAGATAAGTTACAGTTATATTTACATTATAGCTCACATTATACACGTCTGAGAAAATTTAATTTGCAAAATTGATTTAAGTTAGAAGACACTGTTTTTAGGTGTGGGCTATTTAGCTATGATTTTTCCAAAACTGTACTAATATCAGTGTTTGTTTGGTATCACTTATTTTGATTTATTGCCATTGGGTTGGTATACTATTTTGTATAATATCGATTAAGTAGAGAAACTGCACAAAACAATACTAGGCATATCGGTTAATATCAGTTAAAAATTGTAGTTCAAGATGATTCCGCTATAAAGTGCTACTATGTGAGAAACTGATTTTACAGATAAAGATTCATGCTGAGAACAATTCACTTTATAATACACCACCTTGTTATGGAATTTACATGTGTGGTTTGGTTTTTGAGGATTTGATGGAACAAGGTGGTTTGGTTGAGGTTGAGAAGAAGAATAAGAAGAAAGCTGAGATTCTATACAATGCTATTGATGAGAGTAATAATGGGATTTTTAGGTGTCCTGTTGAGAAATCTGCGAGGTCTTCGATGAATGTTCCTTTTACTTTGGAGAAATCTGAGTTGGAAGGTGAGTTTATTAAGGAAGCTGCTAAGGAGAATATGGTTCAGCTTAAGGGACATAAGTCTGTTGGTGGTATGAGAACTTCAATTTACAATGCTATGCCTTTGGCTGGTGTTGAGAAGTTGGTGGCTTTCAAGAAAGATTTCCAAGCCAAACATGCTTAGTATGTATGCACTTGTCTTGTTTCTATTCAACACTTACAATGATTATTTTGATTTCGGCAAAGCCGCAGCTTCTTTATGATAAGCACATTAAACAACAGGAATCACTCCCTAAGCTTGATTCCAGCATAGACAGAGGAACTTCTTTCAATTTCAAGCCTGGACATATACAAGGTTGGTGCTCAACGTTTTGATTGGTTTCATTATTTATTTTAATTTTAATATCATTGATTCAAATTGTATGGGATTGTTAATCGTTAATGTTTTAATTTCTTGCTCTCAACACCTAGCTTGTGCTCACACCCTTTTCCTACGCCTTTTCGTGTGTGTTTGAGCTTCTTGCAAGAAAGGCCAACAATCAATATATCTAGAGGCAGCCGAGGTGTTGAGAGCAAAAAATTAGAATTCTTGTGCAAGAAGGTTAGATGAAAATGATGTTAAACTATCAATTTTGTTATTATAACTTATAATGCATTTTTCTGTTTTGTCACAACATATACTATCTGGTGCATTTCAAAGGGTTATTAAGGTGAAACTTTGAATTTGAAATATAGGCCATTGTAAGAAGCTTACATTGTTCCTCAAAACCTGTAAGTTTTGTTTCATGATGCATTGTCCATAGATTTTCTTTCTTTTTCTTCTTTGGTTTTTACTCTTGTTATATTATTTGTCTTCATTCCGTTGCTTTTACTGCATTCTTCTGTTTGATGTGGCTACAACAAATCTTGCATGATTGACTTGTTTGATAGTTGATGAATTGATTAATGAAACTTATTTTGCATAGAATGTTACAATACCTTATTTTATGCTTTTAGGCCTTTGGAAATTAGTAGCTTAGATGTTATTTAGCATGAAATTAGCTTTATATGTTCCTCTGATGGGTGTATCAAAATTAGATTGCTTAATCCTTGTAGTTTTCTACATTGCTTAATCCTTGTAGTAACGAAGATATCTTCATTATTGTTTTTTCTTTATCAGATATTTGTGTACTGTGATTATGATTTTAAGATTAAATGTCTGCTTGGTTTTATATGGTAGTGTAAATTGATTTTTATTGAATTGATTTTAGTTAAAAAAGTATGAGCAATACATAATTAATTCCAATTTCACTTCTCGCGTGGTTTCTATTTTGTTAATTATTGACTCATGTAGTATAATGGCAAGGTGCTGGATTTGTGTGTTTGAGGAATGCATTTGAAACCATATTCTCATTGTGTTCCATGACTACGGCATACCCCTGCCACTGCCATGAAGTACATGCATGATCCTGTTTCCTCATTTGAATAACTGTGATTATTTCCTTGTGGTTGATAGTTGATAACAATCTGAACCTGCATACTTAAAGTTGTGATTTTGACAGCTGCATAACTCTCTCCATTGACATAACTCTCTCGATCGATAGTATGGTTTCAATTGCAAATCTCTTGCTGAATCGAAGAATGGTGAATAAAGAAGAAAGTGAACTCTTTCCTAAGTTCTCAAACTGATCACGTAAGTCCATTGCACATTCTTTGGTGTATGTGATTTTCTCATTATCTCATCTTGCAAAAATTCCTTGTTTGTGTTTTTATTCTCGACAGATCATTTAAGTTGTTGGTGCATGCATAAATTGACAACAATTATTTATCGCAAGAGCTTTGACCCCTCTTTCTGATATATATAATATTTAAAATTGATTATGATTTTCCTAATAATTACTTGAGTCTCCTATAAATTGATTATGATTTGTGATTTGATTTTTGTCTTTACCTTTTGCAGGGTGTTGATATAGGGGGAAGAATAATACAATGGAGACATTAAACAGGAAAACAAGTATAAGAGTGGAAATAGGTTTAGCATTATATCACTGTTCAGATCTCTTAATTATGATGATAGCTACACATTATTTGTGTATTTTTTGGCTTATCAATAGTTTTTTTTTTTAATCTTTAGTTAGTTTTGTGATTTTTCCATCTCATTGCTTATCAATGCTTAGCAATGCATTCATATGCTTGTAATTCATATATTGATTATTTTAAATGCAAATTGTATTTGGATTTGAAGACTTTTTCTTGATGATATACATTGTATTTTAGTTACGCCTCTGATCGAATTTGAGTAGCTTATTTTCTAACTCATACTTTGTATGATACATTGTTTGAATGTTTTATGTGGTGTTTGATTATGATCAATGAAATTAATTTAGCTCTTTTGTTATTGAAGTATAACCTTATTAAAAAAAGGGATAAACTGCACACAAAAAAAACCAGATAAAGTGATTTTTTTGTTAAGAATGACCTTTAATAGCGCTTACTCAAGAAAGCGCTATAATAGGATGGGTGTATAATAGCGTTTTAGCAGCACGGGCGCTATTAAAAATGAGACCTATAATAGCGCTTTTATAAACAACCGCTATTAAAGTCTGTTTCCAGTAGCATTTGCGGGCATTGCTATGTAGCATACGATAGCGCTTTTTGTCAGAACCGCTATTATAGGCATCAGATTTACAATAGCGCTATCAGTAATAGCGCTTTTAAGCGCTATTAAAAGCCTAAAAAAGTGCTATTAAAGGCCTTTATTTGTTGTAGTGTGCTGAGTAGTTTACTAAGCTAACACACAACATCATCCATTTTATCCATGTATCAGAAAAACCCATCTTCACAAGAACCCTTTTTAGGTAACTCCACTCCACCTTATCGTAGGCTTTACTAAAGTCAATTTTTAGAGCCAGTTCACCTTTTGCACCTTTAGTACGCCTCTTCAGACAATGAATAATTTCAATAGCGATAAGAGCATTATCAATGATAGACATTCCTTCAACAAAAGCAGACTGCTCCTCTGAAATATATTTGCCCAGAACTCCCTTAAGTCTGTTCGCTAAAAGCTTAGAAACCACCTTATAGAGAACATTACATAGAGAAATCGGACGGAAATCCTTCATAGATCCCGGGTTATCACATTTCGGAATGAGACATATATTAGTTTCATTTAGGGATGATGGAAAATAACCTCTCCATAACCAATCTCTGACAGATGTAAAGACTTCATCACCACACAGCTCCCAAAAATTCTGATAAAAAGCCGGGTTGAAACCATCCGGTCCCGGTGACTTATCAGGATGCATCTGGAACAACGCTGCCCGAACCTCCTGCTTCGTAATAGGAGCTTCTAAGCTAACATTATCGGCCTCGCACCGATGCACTAGTTAAACACATAAATAAGGAAATTTTATCTTGAAACTCGTGCATTCAATTTCAATATTAAAAGTGTAAAAAGTTGTTTTTAACAACTTTAACTTTATATTTTATTTCTATTTTCGGTATGCTTAACAAATGTATTGATGCACTATTTAGTATGACCCTAAAATAAAATAAAAACATTAAATAGAGGTGAGAGATCATATATTAGCATTGATGCACTATTTATAATTATATACAAAAAGGTTATTTCTCCGGTTGAGTGTCACTAGATAATTGTTTTTTTTTCCTTAAAAAAGAATTGAGAGATGATTTATTAATCTTGTGACACTCAACCGGAGAAATAACCTTTTTGTATATAACTTTATGAAGGTAAACTAATTTAAAGATATATAAATATTAAGCCACTAAATTTAGTATAGTGGCAAGAGATTTAAATAATATACTAAAAACCTTGAGTTTAATCATCAGCTCTATTATATATTTTGGAAGTGTTTCCTTTTGTAGTGGTAACTTTCAAAGTTTTTTTGTCTATATAAAATACGTGTTTTGTCTAAAAATTTTGATATTTCTAATAATGAAAAATGTTCACATTTACTGTTGAAATTATATTTTATTTTAGCATCAAAACCGTTGATTAAACTGTGTTAGTTAATAAATAATTGTTTTGTAAAAAAATTAAATAAATAAATAATACTCCTTGTATGCAGAAATATATTAAATTTAATCAGTACTCTCATTTTTCTTAATGCACTCTTGTATGCATAAATTGTATTTAGCTAGGACTTTCACTAACACCTCTATATACAATTAATTACTGTCAATTTCCATACGTAAAAGTTTTTTTTTACAAAACATACATAAAAGATTTTTAAAGTTTAAAAAAAAAAGTAGAATGTGTTGTATATAGTTGATATATTTTTATATTAATGTAACTCTTGTCATAAAAAAAATAAAATATATTAATATATTTTGTGTGCACCTTGTGCTGGTCAGAACTTGTTATTAATACATAAGATCCATTTTTGCTTATTCAAAATATATATATATTGTGTGCATTTTATGTTAATTTCTATGAATGAGTATTTTGATTCAAAGAAGAAAAAAAATAATTATCTTACAATGAAACCGGTTATAACCTGCACCTTCTGATGTGTTTGTTACATGAAAAGAAAATGTTACTTAGAAAACAAAATGTTGATGTTTGTAACCAAACTTGAACTAAAATGTCTTTGTCCTTAATTTGATAGGTAATTCTGCAAGCAACATGTGCAGGCCCGGTTTTGAGGGGGTGCAGGCAGTGCTGCATCTCCGGGCCTCAAAAAATTTGGGGCCTCAATTGTTTTTTTTTTGGGTAGTAAGTAGGGGGTGTAGTAGTAAACTGGAGGTCCAAAAAGCAAATATATGTAACAAAAAAAACAAATTAGCTAGAACTCTATAATGAATTTTGATGATATTGATTAGAATATGACATTTTTTTTGTTAGTCACAAGGATTATAATTACTTTTGATGTAATTGATATGTTTACAATTTGAATATATTATGTTTTTTTTACTAAAAAATAATATATTTTCTATTAGGGGTCCAATATTATTATTAGCACGGGACCTCGAAATATTCGGAGACGGCCTGTGACATATCATTTTGCTTTTTGTTTTGTTACAGACTGAGATATAAGATCATGAGGAACTCAAAGAGAATGGTGGCATTTAATATTGCCTCTGGCAACAACAATTGATGACTACTCATCTTTGAGCACGACCCAACACATGTACCCAATTCGAATTCATGGCCTTTAGATGCCTACATACCTAACAATGATACAATAAAAGACAACAAATCTAAAGAATTTTAAACTTGAATACGACCCATTAGTTTTTTCTTTTGTTGTTGGTACAAATTACAGGATCCATCATATTTATTAAATTTGTAAATATTGTAATAGTAAAAGTCAATTTGTTGTATCAATCATTAGTTGGTTTAGTGGTGATTGTCACTGAATTTGATAGAAAAGATTACGGTTTGATCCTTCGCAACTGCGATCGGGAGGGAGTTAAAACTACTTGATGTTAGAACCGATTCTCGAACAAGATTAAATTGGTGGTGAACGTAAAAAAAGTCAATTTGTTGTTCCAATCATGTGACAACTCGGGTATTATGAGCTTTGTTGGATATATATTCATCATTCATGACATATTTTTATATTCATCTATTATAAAATAAATAAAAATTTTGTTAAAAATCATTATTATTATTTTTTTAAGAAAATGTTATTTCTCCCGAAGAAACATTAAACGAATGTCTCACGAGTACAACGGACTTGTTTAGATTTATGTAGAGACTTCCATTTTTTTTCTCCGCTAAACCTCCTCGTATTTTGCCAAAGAGAGAAACTTTGATTGGTGGATTTTAATTCGTAATGTTTCCTTTCGTATCATATAACATTGCTCTTATTATTATTGGGATATTTTTTTGCCTCATGGATGCTCATATTTGGTGACATTTCAATATTTCATAACCATAATCCAATTTTTTTATTTATTTTACACCTAATTTACAACTCAATATTATTTTCACATGGTGAGGAGTGAAATAACTTGTTCTTCTCATGTCCATTTGCCTAAAGAGTTTGGTGTTCATTATATTCGAGAGTCTGATTTTATTGGAGCATTTCATTTTTATTGACTACAACATACTCCTATGTGCATTATTAACTCAATACAAAATATTAACGAAATTAGACAACGAACACGCAATATTTGTTAACGAATTGAATCTAACAACAGTTGTAATGTAGTAAAATCTTGTTTGCTTCTAGTCAAATCTTGTATGTAGAAGAAATTGTATGATTTGTGTTTTAACTTTAGCAATTACGTTACAGAAGCGCCTATATAGGCGGTTAACCTCCAAAATCAATACAAATAAAACTCCAAAGTCAACACCCTTCCATTACTTAGTCCAAATTGACCTTCAAAAAGTATAAAACCAACCTCATTCAAGTTCTTCCACCAATGCTTTACCCTTGGTCTACCGAAGCTAACTCCAAAACTAACCCTAAACGTGACTTGAGGTCAAAGACTGACTCCCAATCTCGAATCAAAAGCGATCGGTCCACCAGACTCCACACAGAAATTAGAAAGGTATCACTCAGCTTTCAAACCACCAGAGAAGACACGAACACGACCCAAAACATTGCTATATAGACATTCCATGTGTTATTTTCTTTGTAGTAAATTCAACAGCTAGCCACAAAAATAAAAAGGACAAAGCAACTGTGCAAAGCACAAACTTGGTAAGATTGAGACCAAAGTTTCCTTGAGGGGAACAGAATATAGAGAATTCCAACAAGTAAAGATATGAGGAACATTCAATTTTCCTCTCTTATTGTACATTGTTTAATGCCTTGAAAACAACTTTGAAAACTAAGTTTGAACAAATAGAGCACAGATTGATCTGCCATATGCCAGACCCAAAGCTTTTGTAATAAACCCAAACCCATAATACCTTTCTTTAATCCTAAGGTCCATTAAAAGCTACTATGTACCACCCTACCTATACATACGTATAGTTAGACACCTCCGTGCATCAACAGGTCTATAAGTCTACTATCTTTAATCCTCCACATTTCACTTTCAAATATTTAATTCATAACCATCTTGCATTATACTTGATTAAAAATATAAAAATACTATAGTCTCATTTCAATTTCCCTATTTCTTCATAATGTTGAAAACATGTGATGTGAGCATTATAGTTGACTATCTTCGGTAAATAGTCAACTACTAATCGATATTTAAAATTATTATTAATTTTAATAATGGTCGATAATACGAATTACTCAATATTTTCTATTGTTTTTATATTAGTATAAATTTAGTTATTATTTTAATCGTAAAAATGAAAAATAATTCCAAACAATGACAATGTATGTTGACATTAAAAATTTTAAAATACTACAGTAAAATATAAAGTGTTCTATAATAAAACTTACCATTTTGTACATTGCTTGCAAAAATACTAAAATATTCACAGAAAAATAAAGTATAAAGTACTAATACTATTGTGTCAAAAAAAAGTACTAATACTATTACTACTATTCAATAAAATAAAATAAAATCCAGTAAGGGTAAAAATTGATAATGTTGCAGATGATTCTTCTTGTCTATAAGCAACTGAAAGCTCAACTTGCCATTACATTGTACTAGAAGATGCTCAATTCTCACCTCACAAAACTACTCAATTTTGGCCTATTATTATGTTGTTACATTTTATACAAAAACACATAAATTAAAATAACGTATAGTAACATAATAGTGATATCTCATTATTATGTTGTTACATTTTATAAAAAACACAAATAAATTAAAATAACGTATCGTAACCAAGGTTTTAAAAAATGGTAGCGGTCGCGTCTCGGTTACGTAAAAGTTTTCGCAATTTCAGTCGGTACAGGTGTTATGACACTAAATACGGTCGTTGCGGTGTGAATTAATCACAATTTGTTCTTTAATATAAAAAACGATGATAACGGTAACGGTATCGACACCTACCAAAACTGTTTTGTCGCGGCCGTTTTCGCGATCGCGGACCTTTATTTAAAACCTTGATCGTAACATAATAGTGATATCTCAATTAATTAACATGAACTAGGCATAGGCAACAAAACACTACTAAAACCATATATTGTTATAGTACAATAGTTACACAGATGATATTATAGTCACCATGTGTATATGATTTTCCACCAGCTACCACTGCACAATTTTCTGCAAAAAATACGTAATTGCCTTTGGCGTTACTCTCATACACATTCCATTAGAGAAGAGGGTCCCTCTTACTTTCTTGTTGACTATATCAAAGGCAATAGTACAATGTAAAAAATTGAGAAAATGAAAAAATCATGCATGCAATTGAAATAATAATATTATAATTATAATACAAATATTAAAGACTATTAGATTATGTTAGAACAAAATATAAAAAAGACATACAACTTGCTTTTTATAATGTAACACCTAAATTAAAGTTACAAATTTTCATGATTAAATTAAAAACTATATACTAGATTCATAATAATAAAAATCCACAAGAAATTTCCACTAGTAGTGGAAGTAGAAAATCCCATAGAGGCTATGAAATTTGAATTATGGTTCATATCACCATTGATCATAATCTCACTTTTGGCATTTGATTTTACCAAATGAACCTCTTCTTCTTGATGACATGGCTTTACTCCATAAGGAACATTTCTTGTTGACATTACTTCAATTGGATAGCAAAGTTTAGGATTATTCCAAGCACCAAAACGTCTTCCCAATTTACCAAAAAACCCTTTTGAAAATTGAATTTCTCCTTTAAGATTATTTCCACTTAAGTAAAGTGCATTGAGATAAGGAAGTGATTCTAGCTTTGGTAAAATTTTACCTGTAAGGTTGTTATCATTAAGTCCCAAAAATCTCAATTTCTTTAATTCTGATAATGACTCAGGAATTTCACCTGTCAAATTCATGTTAGAGAGTTCCAAAATCACCAAATTTTGAAGATTTTTCCAATTTAATAACCTTATATCACCACCTAATGGATTATTTGATAAAACCATTTCTTCCAATGAATTCATTTCTTGTAAAGATAAAACCAATCCACAACATAATCTATTATTCCTTAAATCCATAAGTGTCAAATTCTTAAGATTACCAAATTCATTAATCAACTTCCCTTCAAGATAATTATGACTTAAATCAATCTTCAATGCTGAAATTAATCTTCCAATTGATACAGGCAAATTTCCAGAAAATGAATTTCTACTTAAATCAAGGATTAATAAATCACTTAACCCTCCAAAAATATCTGGAATATTGCCACTAAAATTGTTTCCAGAAAAAACTAATCTCTTCAATTTCACAAGATTTCCAATTTCTTGTGGTATTTTACCGGATACGAGTAATACTAACGATTGAAGATTCTTGAGTAAACCAAAAGTTGAAGGAATGTTACCAATGAGACCAGGATTTGATCTAAACTCTATGGATTCTACGTTTTCAGCAAGATTCTCCCAATTTTCGGTAGGAATTGAAACCGGAAGACTATTTGGTGATTGAAAACAGTTGAAGAATGATAGAACTTTAAGGTGCTTAAGCTGAAATAATTCTGGTCTAAATTCCAAATTTTGATTAGCACAAACCAAAGAATTTTCATGAATAGGTCCAATGTTGATCACTGTGACATACCAAAGTCCATTGAAGATATCACAAGAAACTCCCTATAGAAGAAAATTACATAAATAAATTAATAAATAAATAATTGAACAATATGTTTTGAAAAAAATAATTATATTTTCTCATATTGAATTGAAAAAGTTCTGAAATTTCTGTTACATGGTTTAAATGTCTTATGTCATGTAATCATTTACTGTGTGGCCAATAAAATTTTAGAAAAGGGGAGATAAGGATAAGACAATTGCTGAAAAACAATTGACATGCAACAGTTAAACAGTACTAGAATTAAACTTGCAATTAATTTTTCTTTTTAGTAAATTAATATTTTCATGCTCGAAATCGTAAGAGTCGAGTTGTTTATCTTTTTAAATTTACGAAATAACAAATTAATCTCTTAAATTAAATTAAAGAACATCAATTAATTGGTCTCTTCAATCTCCGGCATAATATCTTTTTAGCATACATCCATCAAAATCAATCAATAAAAACATACATATTGTCTTGAATAGTCCATAAAAATTTTCTTGTAATTAAGCATAATCTAAAAAGACTTAAGTTCACCTCATAAATTCATTCACAAAATTAACTCCATAGACTCATTTATGAAGTAAATAATAGTTAGCCAAAAAATTATCTCTTAATTATAAGCAAAAGTCTATTTTTCAGATTCATTGAATAGTTGATAGACATAATACATCAATTATTAAATCTGAAAAATAGATTTTTGCTTATAATTAAGACTAGAGGAAATACTAGTACTATATATCTTAGGAGAACACTTGATAAAAAACAATGGCCACATAAACTTGAAGTGTTGCCAAAAAGATGATATTGTAGCATAGAATAAAGGTGTATTTGATTGGAGTATTTTACAGTATTATGGTACATGTAGGTGAAAAAAATTAAATGTACCTGAATAGGTGACCAACCACAAGGATCTGGATAGAGATCTGAGCCATTCCATGAATTACCAACAAAGCCTTGAATAGCTGAATACAGAGCATTCAACTCTGTTTTCTCCATTGGAGTAATAACATCAGAAGAAGGGTTTTCTTCTTCTTGTCCATAGCAGCATTTTTCATTCATAGAGAAAATAATTATAATCAAAATGAAACTACTAATCATAGATTTAATGCACTTCATCATGGTGTTATTGAGATAAATACAAGATTAATTATATGAGCATTTCTATATATCTTAGTGAAAAAAGAGAGAAGATATAGGAAGAAAATATAGATTGTAGTAGTAAAGAGAAAGAAAGAACAAGATCCTGAAAATATGCTCCAACTGAACAGGAAAAAAAGGAAAAATGAGAATGAAGGAAACAAAAAAGCTGAACAAGAAAGCCTGATAACCTGTGTTTTCTTCCTTGTGTTTAGGGAAAAAACTAAGGAAGCATGAACTTGTATTTATATACTACTTATATGTGTATATAATATAAATATGTAAATGTAAATATATAAGGAAGAACAAAAAAAAATGTTGTTATCACAGTTCTCGAAGATATAAAGTGATAATACAGTAATTAATAACAATGTTGGCTTTAATATATGATCAGAGAGTTCTGTGAGGTCTATAATATGAATGGCAAAAATAGGCTTTCCTTTTTCTTTACCTATTCTATACAATTTGCACACTCTATATGTGTTTGTCTTACTATTGAATTTTATTATACTGTACTATTGATTAGGAAGATTATTGTTACTATATGAAATATTGGTAACTATAGTGTTTAATTATAGTTGGAATTATGTAGTAGCATTAGTCACAACTTTAGGAGGCTATTAAATGGTAGTTGATGGGAATAATTGATTTTTATTAGATATTAGATAGATTACTAGATTAATTATATGAGATAGTAAATTATGGAGTAGAATTAGTCATTATTTTAGGAGGCTATTTAAGTGTTCTAGGTAGTTGAAAGGAATAATTGAATTTTATTAGATACTAGGTTGCTAGATGATTTATATGAGCAAGAGTGTTACTATAAATTGAATTTATATGAGCTATGCCTATTTTGGTTATGTAGTGATCAAAATTGGTTTTGAGTTAACAATGTTATAGGGATCAAATGGTTAATAAATTTTACCAAATTACAGATTTTGAGAAAACCCGGGTTTGATTTCTGGGTGCAACAATCAGAGGGTTAACACAAAACAAATTTTTTTTGAGTTAATTGATTTTGACAAAAATTAAGCTAAAAATATATTTAGATACACTACTATAAAATAAGTTAGATGGTAAATTTGAATGTAAAAATTAATTCTACTCTAAAAGAATCAAACATCTCAAAATCAATTTTACATCTAATTAATTTTATCATCTCTAAAAATGGAACATAGATGGAATTATGTATGTAGCATTAGTCACAACTTTTGGAGGCAATTAAAGGGTTATAGGTGGTTGAAGGGAATAACTTTTATTAGATACTAGTAGATTATTTGGATGAGTAACAATATGTAGCAGCATTAATCATTACTCATTAGGGGGGTGATTAAAGGGTTCTAGGCAGTTGAAGTGAATAATTTAATTTTAGGGTTTTGCTAACGAGTACTCCCGGAACACTGGTTAATAAACCTAAAAGAAGTAATTTTGCATTGAAATTAATAATTTTTTAACTTTTAAAAAGTTAAATGCATGTTTTCCAATAATATATTTCTATTTTTACTATCTTAACTAGTGTTCCTGGATACTAGTTAATAGGGGTGCTCAAATCCAAACCAATCCAAATAAAAACCGCAAACCGATCCAAAAAAATCGAAAACCGCAAAAAACCGAATATTTTTGGATGTGTTTGGATGTCTTTTTGTGAAAACCGCCGGATCGGATTTTGAATTGATTTTTCAAAACCGGTCCAAACCGAACCAAACCACATACACATTTTTTAATACTTATTTAACTATTTATTAGTATAATATATTTCATTATAATATATTAATTATTGATTTTAAATTTTCTCAATAATACTTATTAGTTAATTTTAATGTATTTCTTTTTACTATATCATAGATTTCAAATATAATTGATAATTTTCATTGCAAAATATTAATTTTTAACATATTATATATTGTATTTTACATCAAATATACACTACAAGAAATATGATTTTTTGCAACAACTTTTTTTGTTAAAAGTTGTTACAAGTCGCTGGCAAAACTACCCAAGATAGTTTTGCCAGCGATCTGTAACAAAAAAGTTGTTGCAAAAAATCATATTTCTTGTAGTGATATTATTTTACCACGTCATTGTAATAGTAATATTTAAATAAAAAAATTAATTTGTAATTTGAATATCCAAAAACCGATCCAAATTAAACCGCATAAAATTGGATCGGATCGGATCGGATGTTTTTAATTAGTCATCCAAAACCAAACCGCAAATAATATTAACTTTGGATCGGATGGATTTTTGACTCAAAACTGATCCAAACCGAACCGCGAGCACCCCTACTAGTTAACATTTACCTTAATTTTATTATGCATTAGTCATTAGGGGGCTTATTAAAAGGGTTATAAGTAGTTGAAGTGAATAATAGATAAATAAAAAAAGGGATAGTTTATAAGATAGTTTATACTAATTTAATGAGTTTACATTGAATTAAATGGTTTATAAGCTAACTTATAGCGAATAAGATAATTTATCAAATTTTTAGTGTTTATCAAAATTATCATTTGAATTAGTTTATAGTATAAAATGATATAAAAAAAATTAAGATATTTAAATTTTTTTGAAGTAAGTTGACAAAAATTATATATTCGTCTTATGCAGCGATCTGATTTTTCATAATATATTTGCTGTTCAAAAAAAAATTGACAAAAATAAAATTGAGAAGAAAAAGATAAATTAAAAATTATAATCCTGTAAAAATAAATTGTGAACTTGTAAAAGAAAGTGTTATTCAAATTTAATTACTCCTATAAACTATATGAACCATAAACTTAAAATATTACATTGTGAAATAGAGCCTAGATTGCTAGATTATTTATATGAGGTGGTACCAAGTAGTAATTATTAATATATATAGTTGACATTATATGTATATGTAGCAGCATTAGTCACAACTTTAGGAAGCTACAATATTAAAGTGTTATAATAGGTAGTTGAAGTGAATAAAGGATAGAAAGATTAAAGTAAAATGAAAAGAGTTGGTTGAATTGAAGTGTATGGAGGTGAGTAAATTAGGTTGAGTATGGTAGAAAGAGGGGACCATTATATCCATGCAAAGAGTGAGAAAAAGAGGTACATGCAAGACAAATGAAGCTTTTATCCGTTATTGCCTCGTTGTCTTTGTGTTTTGGTGGTGGTTTTTTTTGACAGTACCGTTTAAGATACAAGAGAAAAAGAAAGGACAATGCAGTGAATCACACATTGCTATGTTTACAGACTTACATTTAGGTCCAGAATTTTGGACCATACTTTGTACCCTAAAAATAAAACCCGTTCGGTCTATTTTTTGTCTTTAAAATTTGTAGCCACACATATGAATATCAATTCCACTTCATGAATGTGTCTATGGCTCTTTTTAATAAAAATAAGTTAAAATCTAGTTGATAGTTTATAACTGACAAACTATTTGATAAACTTAGGTGTTAATTAAAAATATAAAATTACATAAAAGTATAAAATTATTTAATTTTAAATGCACAAAAAACATTTTTAAAAAAATTGGATTTTCTATCGTCTTCTCCTTTCTTTTTTTATTAAACTCTCGATCATATTCCAAAGTTTTCATATAATTCATTGCCGCTTTGATGGAAATAAAAATATTAAGAATAATGATGATTAGTTAGAAATTCAATTAATTTGTTAGAGGTTAAAATTAATTTGTTATTAGGTAGTTAGTTAATTAGTTAATTCTCTAATAGATCTGTATAAGAAAGATGACTATTCTTGTGTGGCATACAGTTTGCAAACCGAAGGAAGAAGGTGGTCTCGGTCTTCGGTCCATTATGAATATTAACAAAGCTGCTATTGGGTTGTTTCTCTTAGAGCTCGCACTATGAGGAATATGGGTCACATTTCTTACACTACAAGAAATTTGACATTTAGTGACGGCCAAAACCAAAACTGGTCGAACAGAGAGAGAAAGATGGCGGTGGTTGAAGCTTTTCCGGTGGCGTGGCCAGGTGGCGGTGTGTGTGGACGTGTGGTCGAGTTCGAGTCAGAGAGAGAGAGAGAGAGAGAGAGAGAGGTCGAAGCTTTTCACGTTTTTTTGGTTTTTTTCTTTCACGTGTGGCCTTTTAAAACTAACATAATGATAGTATTTATACCCACACTAAATGAACCCTATACTTACGGTTTTAAAATCTGTCACTAAAAGTCTCCGTGGGTATATGGCAAATTTTTTGTAGTGTTATCATATTAACTCTTCCATATGGTCTTCCATCAAAGCTCACTTACATATTATTAATGACAACTCGCAATGGATATTAGGCAATGGTGATAAGGTTCACTTCTGAACCGATCGCTGGCATGTTGAGCTTTTGGTGCAATTTTTCAATATTGACCCTACTATTAAGCTTGAAGCTAAGGTTAAGCATTTTATTCATGATAAAGCTTGGAGAATTCCTTCAGATATTTCTCATGTTTTCTCAAATTTGAGTGCTTTGCTTCAAAAGGTACATATTCCTAAATTTGTTTGTAACGACCAGTTGATGTGGTCTCAGTCTAAATCAGACTTACTCTCCTTTAAGGATGCTTATTTTCACTTATCTCCTCTTGGTCAACAAATTCCTTGGGCTAAACCTATATGGAATCAACATTTTCCTCCCTCTAAATCTCTTGTTCTTTGGAAGTGGCTCTTCCTACTGATGATGTTCTGATGACTACAGAGTGCAACATTGTTTCTAGATGTGATTTATGTGGTACTAACATTGATGCAAGCCATCATATTTTTCTTCATTGCAGGTTTGCTGGCAAAATTTGGCAATGGTTTAGCTTTATTTTGAATATGCAGGTTGCTGATAACATATTGAAGATATTATGCGTTTATGCAATCATGGTTGGTATAAACAATGTGGTGAGGTTGTGACTGTAGGGATCATCAACATTGTGGATACCATTTGATTTTGTAGAAATCGGGCTCATTTTCATGACAAGAATGTTTCAGTCTGCTATTAACCATATATGTGTCAATGTCTCTATTACTGGTAACTTTACCAAGTCTTCGGCTCCTGTGTCTATGCAAGAATTTCAAATTATGAAAGTGTTCTCAATCAATCTCCATCCTCCTAATGCTCCTCGTATCATGGAAGTTTTATTGGTACTCTTCTAAAGCCTATTGGATCAAATGTAATACTGATGGTGTCGCTTAAGGATGTCCCGATTTAGCGGCTTATGGTGGTATGTTTAGAGATAGTTCAGCAGCTACTCTAGGTTGATTTGCTAGAAATCTTAGAATTACGTATTCTTTTCATGCATAACTTATTAGAGTCATGATGGCGATTAAAATTGCAAATATGAAGGGTTGACCTTTACTTTAGGTTGAGACTGATTCTCGTTTGGTTACTCTAGCTTTTAAAAATGTTACAATGGTTCATTGGCATCTTTGAACTCGTTGGTTGAATTGTATTGAACTCACTAAGAGAAGGCAATCAATGTGCTGATATGGTATTGCGAATATTGGTCTTCATATTCCTCGATCTCAATGGTGGGACACATTTCCGGTTACTATTAGTAATGTCTTTACTATAAATAGGATTGACCTTCCTGAATATAGATTTTGTTATTCTTTTTTGGAGCATTGCACTCTTTTTCCATTCATCTGGTTTTTCCCTCAAAGTTTTACAGATATTTCAGCAGCTACTCTAGGTTGTTTTGCTAGAAATCTTAGAATTACGTATTCTTTTCATGCATAACTTATTAGAGTCATGATGGCCATTAAAATTGCAAATATGAAGGGTTGACCTTTACTTTAGGTTGAGACTGATTCTCGTTTGGTTACTCTAGCTTTTAAAAATGTTACAATGGTTCATTGGCATCTTTGAACTCGTTGGTTGAATTGTATTGAACTCACTAAGAGAAGGTAATCAATGTGCTGATATGGTATTGCGAATATTGGTCTTCATATTCCTCGATCTCAATGGTGGGACACATTTCCGGTTACTATTAGTAATGTCTTTAATATAAATAGGATTGACCTTCCTGAATATAGATTTTGTTATTCTTTTTTGGAGCATTGCACTCTTTTTCCATTCATCTGGTTTTTACCTCAAAGTTTTACAAGTAAGGTTTTTAATAAGGTAGTTGTTTTTTCTCAAACTCCCACCTGGGTTTTGGTCTATTCCCCCAAGTTTTTTGTATTTGTTTTTATTTAGTTTGTTTGTTGAGTTAGTAAAGAGATGTCAACCTAGTTGAGATGTCTTTATCTTTCTTGACTGAGCTATTTCTCTTTGTGTGTCACACACACACACACACATATATATATATATATATATATATATATATATATATATATATATATATATATATATATATATATATATATATATATCATTATTTTGATTATCTTTTATCAATCAAATATGATCTCTTATAAACTTTTTACCCCCATGAATTTGACTATGCTCTCTTTCTCTTCTATGTGTATGATCTAAGACACTACGATTCTATGATTTTTAAGAATAAAGCTCTTGTGGATGGTAATTCACTTTATACAAATTAAATTAATGCAAATTCTGATCTTTAGAAAAATAAAGTAGGATATCCAAAAATGAAAACTATTAGTATAACTTATAATTATAATGGACAAAGTTGGTTAGCCTAGATATGGTGAACAAGGATTACGTGATAGTGGGTAGGGATGGACATGGTTTGGTTTTGGAGGAAAACTGAACCGAGCTGAACTAAATTGTTTTCAAAATTTAGAATAATCTAATTGAACTGAATTGTTTATTTTTAAAACTGAACCGAACCGAACTGTTTAAGTGGTTCGGTTTTATGGTTTTATACCAAACCATAACTAAATTTGCACTAAAAAAATCAAACCATTAAATTGAACTGAACCGAACCGAACTGTTAATCATGAACTGAACTGTTTCAGTTTGGTTTCAAAACTGTTGATTATGGTTCAGTTTTTTTTTATTCGGTTCGGTTTAATTTAGCAGTTCAGTTTGATTTTTTGGTTTTCTTGCCCATCCGTAATTACGCGATAGGGGGATATGGTGAACAATAATTACGTAAAAAAAAAAAAAGGTCTTTCCTACGTACCTATAATTAATAAAAAAAAATGGTATTGTTAGGTGCTTGAGTTTTGTGTTGGTGTCTCCTCTTGGTATTTTTAGACTTTCGAAGAAATTTTTGGGCATGGGTGTGAATTAAAAATAGATTGGGGTAATTGTTAATCTAACATGTTATTGTGTAGACAATTTAAAACTCACTTAACAAAGTACTTCTTCCGTCCTAAAATGAGTGACCTAGTTGATTGTTTCACGCATCTTAATGCATAACTTTGACGGTTAATATTTTTTATTGTATAATAGTAGTAAAAATTTGATATTGCAAAAATACTCATCAAGACGAGTCCAACAACATTTTATATGCTAATATTTATTTTTATTTATTAGTAGAATAATATAGTCAAAGCAAGATATATAAATAGTGCATATAGTTAAAATGGGTCCGGGAGTAATTTTTTGTCTCTAATTTTGGTCCTTGGTGTTAGTTTTCACTATGAGAAAAGTTATATTTTCTATTGAGATATACTTGCTATTGAGAGAGAGAGACATTGATCATTTGTAAAGTTATATTTACTACCATATATATAAAATAGTTGAGGGTGTCATGGTACCACCGCTCCCACCAAGATCAACCACTTGTGCTTATCAAATTGGCACAGGACTATCATAGTTATTAGAAATCTTCCTAAAAATTCCATTTCTGTTATCTTATGTCTTGTAACTTGTAATTAATTACTAGTTCAAAAACTAATCCCACGAATAGCCTCTGCCATAAGTTTGAGTTTCAAAAAAAATTGCACTTTCTTTTAGCAAATAGTGCAATGGTATGTTCTTCCCATGCTAGTGCAATGGTTGTATTACACAAAAAATTCTTTTTAGATTTGTAGATGTTATTTATAATTACTCTTCGATGAGTGGATCGATATCCTATTAGTATATATTCCATTTGAATTTCATATTACACGTATACTATTCAAACTCTCACTACCAGATCAAATTTAGTGGCTTAGAACTATAAAACTTAAACTTAATGATTAATTACCATTTACATTTCTATATTCAAAACAAGAGTGTCGAAGCAACTATATTGAAAAAACTAAGAGAGAAACATATAAAACAACAATGAAAGACATTCAATTCCAATTCTTCCGAAAATCACACACCTTTGAATCCAACATTCTTGTCACTTTCAAACCGATTAAACCCTAGCTAACAACTATATCTTCGTAATAAAAATTGTTTCCGTAACAGAGTAGAGAGAGTAACAGAGTTCCAACGGCCGCCCATTAACCATTTCCCAGAAAACTCTTTAAGATGTAGAATCACGGTTGGTGGTTCGATGAGTGGCGTTTAACCCTCCGCACCACCTTGCTTTCAAGTTTCTGATGACTCAGCCTCTGTGGGGTAACGTTCTGGCAGGGATCCGAAAGTCTTTTTTTTCTTTTTTTGGTGGCTTTTCGTTCTATGTTGTTGGTGTGGCGCAGATATGTAGCTTTCCTTGCTATAATGGCGGCGATGTAGTTTTTGTGGTTCAGATATGAAGGTTTCTGAGGGTTTTTGTGCGACTTTGGTAGCCTCCATGGTGGTTAGTTTTGGATCTCGGCGGCTCCCTTCAGCAGTGGATCTGGTTGTGGTGTGGTAATCAGCAGTGGTGGTGTTGGTTTTGGCCTGACGACGCAGTGGGTATTTTATGAAGGTTGTGGTGTTTCAGCGCGGATCTGAATGTGGTGGTGATGGTGGTTGGACGTGTTGAGATGGTGGTGGGTTGTTGGTGTTGAGATCAGGTGGTTGTGGTTGGAGGTGATGGTGTGGTGTTATGGTGGTGAGGTGTTGAGAGGCTCAGTGATATTGTTAGATATGGCGTTGTCGGTCTTTGGTTAATGCTGTGAGTTATTGGTTTTTTATGATACTTGATTCTCTGACTGGTTCCAAATTAGTTGAGATTTGCAGGTTTCTTTGTATCTGGTTGATTTCTATTGCGTTGGTGTTAACTGTTTGGAAGCGGTCTGCAAGCTGATATTTATCTTCCTAGGTTCTCATTCTATCGGTGTCCCATCAATTTTTGATTCGAGATCAAGAATTAGTATCTAGTGGCATCTCTATGGGTCGAATTGATGTCTTATCTGGTGATCTGGAAGCTGATGAATGTCTTTCTAAAAATGAGCTTAGAAGTGTGCATCTATTAGACGATGTTTGTTTTGGTATTTTTATTGGTGTTCCACTTATATATAACTCATTTACTTTTTAGCCCATATTTATGGATTTCTATTCGTCATTTGCAGAGATCTAATTATTTATAATAAATAATAATATATTTACCATTAAAAATAATAACAATGAAAGACTGCAATGTTGGGACAAGCAACAACTAGAAAATTTATCCATACACCATTCTCAAGTGGCAGAGGATCACCCAATCTAACAGAGCTACAATCAGAATAGGGGGTAAAGAAAGAACAATCAACAAGAAATTCAAAGAGGAAAAGTTAAGGTACACATTAAATAAAAAAATAAAACTAATAACTACAACAAATTTTCAAAGTTGGTGGTGTTAAGTTCAAAGAGGATCAAACTATTGAGTTTATTTTTAAAACTTTTGAACTCCGGTAGTAACATGCAAAAGATCATTTAAAAATATATGTTAACTTAACAATTAGACCTAAAACTGCTTATATATTATGATAATTTTGTCTGGTCTAAAACTGTAATTTTTTTTATATGGGAATAAAAAATAGGGTAAAATAACTTATACCCCCTGTAATATGGGCGTGTTTTGCTTTTCCCCCCTATAAAATTTTTCCTTGCAACTCGCCCCTTACCAAATATCGACTCATTGCATTTGCCCCTTATTACCAAAATCTGACAGCTGACTGGGCATTTTCGCCACGTGTCAATTCCACGTGGCTTTATGATATTTTTTATTTAAATTAAATGCCACGTGTCAGTCACTGACACGTGTCAACTAAATATTAATTTATTTTTTTTAGTAAACTGAATTTAAAAGAAAAATTAAAACCAGAAAATGGTGGAAATGTCCCCACCATGATTCGAACTCGCGACCTTTCCTCTCCAAGGCTCACCTCTCAGCCAAGTGAGCTACACACGCGCAGGTGATATTGAAACAACTTAACATGTATTTGAATAGAGGCAGAACCGAAAAAATGAAAAAAACATAGCAGCAGGTACCATTCATCATCACTATCAACAACATGAAGAACATCATCATCAACAACAACAAATCCAAAAAACTTAAAAACTCAAAACCCAAATTGAAATCAAAATTCTACTTCTTCCTAAATCTGAAAAGAAAAACTCAAACACAAATTCAAAACCAAAATAACAACACCCACTTAAAATCAAAACCAAAATGCACAAAAATCATAAACAACAAAAATCACCATAACCAATCCTTCCTTCACCACTTTCAACAGTCTCCAACCATTATATTTACCACTTTGTTGTTGTTGTTTTGGTAGATTAATAATTGGTAATGGATTAAGAACAACAACACATCTAGATTCATAAACAACATAATTGAACCCAAAAAACAACATAAAAACGCAAAAGAAATCAAAACGAGAAACAAAATTTAACACGAAAAAATACACCATTTCATTTCAATTTCGTGTTGTTGTTGTTAATTTTTGGGTTTGTGATCTTCATTGATTTTGGGTCTGTGATGTTTATCTTTTTTGGTTTGTTTTGTGATGAATTTGATGATGAAAGTGATAATGAATAGTGATGAAGATTTGGGTTTAAGTTTGAAGTTATGAAAATTTCTTCTTGTTGTTCATGGTATTGTTCTTATGATGTTGTTATTCAATTGAGGAAGATGAAGATGTTCTTTGAGGAAGAAGATTTTGAGGATAAGATAAATAAAGTTTAAGCTATTACTATATCAGATGTGCGCGCGCAGTTTGGTTGGTTAAGTGTTGCGTTTGGAGAGTGGAGGTCGCGAGTTCGAATCATGGTGGAGACATTTCCATCATTTTCTGGTTTTAATTTTTCTTTTAAATTCAGTTTACTAAAAAAAAAAAAAAATATTTAGTTGACACGTGTCAGTGACACGTGGCATGTCAGTGACACGTGGCATTTAATTTAAATAAAAATTATCATAAAGCCACGTGGAATTGACACGTGGCGAAAACGCCCAGTCAGCTGTCAGATTTTGGTAATAGGGGGCAAATGCAATGAGTCAATATTTGGTAAGGGGCGAGTTGCAAGGAAAAAATTTATAGGGGGGAAAAGCAAAACACGCCCATATTACAGGGGGTATCAGTTATTTTACCCTAAAAAATAAAACTTGATAATTCTATAGAACTAGAAATATATTTAACCATGACACATAAATTAAATAAGGGATTTTTATAGTCACTATATTTCTAACACACAAATACACATTCTCACAAAAGGCATTTATGATTCAAGAGTCATATTAATACATGATAGATAAGATGGTTTGAAGGTGGATCATGGAAATTGATACAATAAAGAGGTCATGAATCCAACTTTGTACAACAAAGGAATTATCGCAAACAATCATGAAAGGAGTTGTGCGCTTTGTCTTAAGGAGTATGAAGACATCAATCATATTTTCTTTAAATGTAGCGTTTCGATTGAAGTGTGAGCAATATTTTCAAGTGGTTGAGATTAAATCCCATACATTTTGAGAACATTTGTAATCATTTTAATCTCTTTGGTATTACTCTAAAAGGAGCAACCAACAAGAGGAGCCGTCATTTAATTTGGTTGGCAACGACGTGGTGCTTATGGCGTCATCGTAACAACATAATTTTTCGAGGAGATTCGGTAAATGCTTCGTCTTTGGTGGAACAAATTATGTATATTGCTTGGTTTTGGCTTATTGGTAGGGAAAAACTAAATGTTAATGTAGCTTTCTCTGATTGGTGTAAAGATCCATTATTTTTTTTCCGTTTATTTCAGACATCTCATACATTTTGAGAACATTTGTAATCATTTTAATCTCTTTGGTATTACTCTAAAAGGAGCAACCAACAAGAGGAGCCGTCATTTAATTTGGTTGGCAACGACGTGGTGCTTATGGCGTCATCATAACAACATAATTTTTCGAGGAGATTCGGTAAATGCTTCGTCTTTGGTGGAACAAATTATGTATATTGCTTGGTTTTGGCTTATTGGTAGGGAAAAACTAAATGTTAATGTAGCTTTCTCTGATTGGTGTAAAGATCCATTATTTTGTTTCCGTTTATTTCAGACATAGTCTTTGAATTGTAAGGGTTGAGTACCCCTTGTGCTCCTTATAATTCAATTATTTGCTTATAAAAAAAAACGGTTAAATATAACTACTAACATTTCAAAAAATAAATAAATTCATAATGAATGTGTGAAAATGTATTTTTAACAAGTTGTATCGGAGATATTGTGTTGTACTTGGTGATTGATGTGCACGAATGACTACGATAAGACATACTTAATATATGACAATAAATTGTACGTATATGATTTATTAAATATTTGGAATCAATTTTTTAATTTAAACTTAATGATATATTAATTGTGTTTTTTTTACCATTTCATTGTTTTTTTTTGGTAAATTTTTTACCATTTCTTTAATTAACATAAAAATAAAAATTTGTAACACTTAAATTTTTTTATATAAAATTCTCAATTTTAAACTAAATCCAAAATTAAATTATTGATCAGAAGTATTAAATTTCGATCAATGCCACATATGGAGTCTCTGGTGATTTGACCAACTAAACAATGAACCTAAAAAGTCAATTGTTTCTTAAAAAAACAACCAGATGTAGTAATGATAGTGTTATAAAAAAACAATAATGTATGCCTCCAAAAAGGATATGTCAATTGAACAGTTTGACAACTGCAACTCTGTCATGAGAATGATATGTTGGAGAACAATGATGTTGATGTAGAGATGATCAATTTGATCTATAAATGTGGATCCCCGTGGGGATGGGGATGAAGGAAAAAGTTTCCCCGAATGAGATTCAGGGATGAAGATGAGATTTTATCCCCCACCCTGCAGAGACTCCGTCTCCAAACACTTTATTAAAATAATTTTTATATGTAAATATTTAAGTACTTTATATGTTATATTTATATATATTTTCACACAATATGTGCATAAATTTATTTTTATGGATGTTTATTATTGTTACAACTCACAAGACTCACAATAATATTTTAATTTTTATTTATTTTATGATTAAACTTTTTTTACGGCTAGTTTGGTTGAAAGTAATATAAATTTAATAATTGTTTTAATGTTGGTGGTTCGCCGCGGGAACTATGGAGATCCGCGATGATGGAGATGGATAAAAGTTATTCTCTAAAGCAAGGAATGGATACGGTGATAGGAATCATTTTAAATGGCGGGAAATTGTGTGGAAAGTATTTCCCGTTCATTCTCTGTCATGTTAACATCCTTATGTTAATGTGATTATATATAATTTTGCATCACAAAATACTCGACAAACCACCTCTTATAAGATTTCAAGTAAAAAACATTTTTAATATTTTATAAAACTATTATTATATATTAAAACATAATATGTTAAATGAAATAAGTTATGTCTAAGACGCATAAAAATGTCAGAAAACGATATCCGTGAAATAAGATACTTAAGAAAATATTCAGAAATTTTATGATGTTCCATGTTTGATAATAGAATCAAAAGAATGAGTAAACTTACAACCAAAACTTTCTAGTCTCTTACCTCAAATTTCTTTGAGTGTTTTTCTTTATTTTACTAAA
This sequence comes from Trifolium repens, assembly GCA_030408175.1. Classification (NCBI taxonomy): domain Eukaryota; kingdom Viridiplantae; phylum Streptophyta; class Magnoliopsida; order Fabales; family Fabaceae; genus Trifolium; species Trifolium repens. The sequence continues at coordinate 55,384,419 of CP125836.1, read as the reverse complement.
TTTTCTTTAACTTAGTTTGAGTATTAAAACAAATAGATAATATTATACCATTATTTTGGGTACAATTTTAGAATTGAGTTTGGCCTAACTCATCTCTACAAAACCGGCTTGTAAGATGAGGATTGTCACTTACTTATAAACATTTGCCCAGGCCAACTCACATCCGATATGAGACTTCTTAACACACTCTCTCACGCCCGCATGGATATAAATGGTGGGTGGCCCAATAAATCGTGGAGAAACTCTGATACCATCTTAGAATTAAGTTGGGCCTAACTCATCCCTACAGAACCGGCTTGTAAGGTGAGGATTACCACTTACTTATAAACACTTGTTCAGTCCAACTCACATCCGATATGAGACTTCTTAACATACAATTTAACAATTTAGTTATGCCAAAATGATCCAAACAATAGCGTTTGGCCAAGAACAGATTTATTTTTCACAAACTTACCACAATATTTCAACCATTCATTTGGCATGAAATGAATCGTGTGTGAGTTGTAATGTTGTAGACAACTTTTATTTTTCAAGGAACTGGCTTACACAACTTGTGTCTATAGCACTATTTACATTACAGACCGTATTAACGGTCCCCCACTAAATTTGTCGAGAAATAAATAAAGGTCCATCCCCACTAAAAATAACCAAATGTTAAATTTGATATTGCATTGTACGCAACAATATCATTAAATAAAATAATTAAACAAAGGGTTGTACAAAAAAAAAGGGGTTCACACAAAAAGGATGAAACAAACGTTAAATTTGATTTCATTCTCTTTTAAATATATTGTTTTTCACCATGGTAACACAAATTATAGATATTTATATTTCTTAATTATTTAATTTAAAGTTCGATTTATAGCTGGTCAATGTGGATGTAAAAATATATTAGAAGAGATCAACCCTTTAAATAAATATCGGTTACTTCAAAATATTAGCTTCTGCAGTTGCGTGGAAGATACTATTAATAACAAATGTCAATTTTTAATTTTAGTCTGTTAAAAGAAAAACTCAAATTTTAGTCTGTTTTTTTACAAAAGTAAACGCTGCATGTTCCAAACGGTTTTTTTTTTTGACATGTCATTAATAAGACCTCAAAACATCATTATTTTAATAGTTTTACTATTTAATTTGTTTTTAAAAAATGGAGGGTCGAAGCCCAAAAAATTATTTAATCTTTAGTCTTATTAATTTAATAAGACTTAAAAGAAAATTACAATTGAAGAAGTATCTGCATTGGATATTGATATTTCATGGATACTCATATATATGTATCCTAGAAGTATCAAAATTATTTATTTTAGGAGTATTTTAGAGAGAGAGAGAAATTTATTTTAGGAGCATTGGAAAGACTTCTTTTGAGTTTTTAATCAAATGGCTAGACTTGCATAAAAATGAAAAATTTGAGATTTGAACTTCAAACTTTAAATAACGTTCCTAGCCTATTAACTAAACTATTAATTGAAATTTTTTGTTCCGGCTTGAATTAAAGCTTAATGAGCCAAAGGCCCAATAACGAGATAAGGCGCAAATCTTCAATACATGTTATCAAGCATACAATTATCCTCCAACGATAAGGACATGCACGTCCTCTATGACACATGACCTCAGCCAATATGAATAATTCATAGTATACAAAAATAGTATTAATCCTGGCATCACTAAGGTAGTAGAATTGTCATTGTTCATACATATTCATGCAAGATTATCCATATAAATACGCACATATACCTCAAACACCTAAGGTACACAATTCTCCCTCAATTCTTAGCATTTTTCATTCATTCAAACACTTACTTGAACGTTGGAATGCTTTTTGCAGAAATATTTTTCCTCTGCCTGAAATTCATAACCGACATATCCAATCACTTTGTCTCGTCATTGGAACCATTTCGTTCTGCCCGTTCCAAACAACATTCATTGGTATTTTATATATTAATGAAGAATAATAAATGTATATTCTTTACAAAACTGTTTTACATGTAGGAGTATATAATTTTTACCGGCCATACTTTGTACAGTACAATTAATCATCAAATTTAGCTTACTACCCTTACACAATTAATCAAAGGGAATGGCAAAAGAATATCATAGGAGAAGTGAATTCCATCTACAAAAAGAAAAACTACAACAAGTACCAACTATTGAGGAAAAGAGAAGAGAAGATCCCAAACGAAAAAGAACTAGTAGGAAATTTAGGAGGAATAGGACCACAATTAATTGAAGTAGATGGGAAGGATAATGAAATCATAAAAGGCTAAGCAATTATAGCCAAAATGAACATAGCTTTGGTGCTTTTCATTGCGGGCCTAAACATAGCTTGATAAGTCTTTTTCTACTCTACTCTTCTCCCTACAATTTTTTTGGCTACCCTTTTCTATTGAGGATAAGCTACCTACAAACGAGATACCTAGGATTACAAAGATATGCTAAAAGCCAAACAAATGTCACATACAATAGTTATATTTTAGCTTAAATGTGTTATAATCAGTAAAATACAAAAGGAACCATCTTATTTAGCCTCCTTAACATACCTCACCTATAAATTTTGCTTATTTAATTTAATCTATAAATTATTAGCATAAACGGGTTATAAGTACTCCCAAGTACTGAGTACAATGTACATTTTTTTAGTATGCAATAACTAGGCTTTGTTTCTTGGTCCAAATTTGATTTGATTTTTTTTTATTTATAGATGAAATGACAAGTATCACTAAAATTTACACATTTGTGAGGTTATATGTTGGAACATGAATACAGTGTTAATCTAACAATGTCGTCGGTTGAATTAATTAAGGCTTATAGATACATAAATGCTAGCTTTACTAACTCAAATTTTCAAATTACAATACTACAACTTTTTCTTTATAAACACTTATTGACTAACAACTATTATAATTTTCCGGCATGCATTTAATTTTCTTTATTGTTATAAACTTTATAATAAATTGCCAAACTCTTTGTACCCGGAAAAAATATTTGAGTAGATTATTAAATTTGTCTATTTCTAATTCGCTTTCAAATATATTTCTAACATTTTTAATATTTTAAATTAGTAGTGTATTTGCTAAAGGTATTTCACAATTTGATCCCTATATTGAAATATGTTTTGTAACATTATTAAATACACTGATGTGGAGTGTTAAGTATCATATGAACATAACATTACATAATTTAAGTGGCACATAGTCGACGCTCAATTTAAAACAATGATTTTTTTATTAAAAAAAGATAAAGACAAACATACTAATTTAACGATAATTTTTTTATTTGACAAAAATTTAATGATAAGTTTAAAATATCATAGACTATTTTAATATAAAGTGAATGAAGACATGAACTTAAGTGAAACAAATGTTTATAGAGAAACAAAATTAAAAAACTTTTAATAAAAATATCAACTATTTTGAAATATTAAGATTCGAAAATCTATTTAAAAGAAAGTTACATATGTAAAGGATAAATTTAATAGTTTACTAGGAAAAATTGTAAACTTTGCAATAGAAAATTAAATCTTTCTTTCATTTACATGCATTCAAAAGAAGTTTGAAAAATTACTGGTGTTGACATGATCTCACTATGCAAAGTTTTTTTTGGTTTACTCACTATTAAAAAGTTGATTACTTTTTTAAGAATATTTTTTATTACAAATATCGGTTTTCTTGCCTATCATATCCTCGAATGTGTGAGGTTGGTACGACCATCTTTTTCTGCTGGATATTAAGTGTTGTGGAGGTACTATTTCAGTTCATAGACATAACACTTTGTATTTAATTGCACATAATTAATGTGTGATTTGATTTTTAAAATTTTTTTTTGTGAGAATTCAATTATTCAAATTTAATATAATTTTTGACTTAAATGTATTTTTTGTCACAATTTCCTCATTCATGAATTTAGTCCCACATTTTATTTTATTTTTAAGCAAGTCCCTCATTTTTAAATCCAAAAATATGGTCTATTTTTTTGTCACAATTTCCTGATTCATGAATTTAGTCCCTTTTTTTTTTTTTTGAAGCAAGTACCTCATTTTTAAATCCAAAAATATGGTCTATTGAGAAAAATGATAGAGTCCAACAAAATGAATGATAGAAAGATTGATTATAGAATTAAAAGAATAAAAAAAAATTGACATACCTCTGAATTAAGAAATTGATTACAAATGAAATTATGATAATTTTATATAGTGATTATAAGGTAACTAATATAACTAACTAGCAAAGCAATTAATCACAACTAACTTCTTAACCAATATCATCAAACTAATTTTAACTAATATTCAACAATTTCTAACAGAAATAGACATGCACGTTGCACGGGTGATTACAAAAATAGTTTGATATCTAACATCTAGATCATAAGTATCTAACAAAATATGTGCATCATCTTCTCTTTTTTATTTATTTGTTTTATGTATTGGCCATTCATTATGTCAATAGAAGCTTACCAAAAAAATTATGTCAATAGAAGAAAATAAAAAAAGTGAATTTTAGCATTTTAGCTTGTGAAAAAAAAAAGTAACAAGTTATAAAAAAAAACACTTTTGTATGTTGTATTGTACATGTAGTGTAGCTATATCTATATATAAAATTTTGTAAACTGATAACAAGAAATACTTTATTCCAAAGCCCTTTAATTTGTAAACCAGTTGTAGAAGTGTATTGTCATCTAATATTTGGCAATGAAAGTGGTGATGTGGTGAAATGAATTTGAAATTTCAAAAAATTATAGAAACATCGTATTTATGGAGTTTAACCCCCTACAATTTTCATCATTTTAAATATATATTTAAAAAATTTATTAAAATAATAATTACTAATTTAAAAGAAAATAACATTCTTTATAAAAATAAAAAACTTAATTTGTTATATATACATATAATACAAATGTTATACCATCAATAAATTAATTCAAATGTTATAGGATTTAGACTCTTTAAATAAATTGCCACCATTCCCATTTTAACTTTTGTATATAAAATAAATTCGGTTAAAAAAAATATAAAAAAAACTCATAATTTATCATAAAAGATTAATCAGAGTTAAAAAATAGTGAAAATTTCAACATCTTAACTTTTCAGGCTAAGCTCCTCTTCATATATGTGGGGCCAGGCCAATGGCAACAAAAAAAGACAAACATTATAAATATATTTTGTCACAAGCTTTTAATCCCATGCCACACCACACAGATTTGGAGTCAGCTTCACGCATCAATTTCTTTATGTCCCTCGCAAGTTTTAATTAATCTGGTAAATAGAAATACACATTTCTGTCATGTTCCCGGTTTAGGCCAATATACTTATAGGCCCAGAGGAGGATTTCTCTTCCCACCCCCTGTAACTCTTTTTCACCCCCCTAAAATCCAATTTTACCCCTTAAAGTTCGGGTTATGCGAGCAGAACTTTTTGAAAAGTTCTGGTTACGTAAGCAGAACTTTTTTTTAGTGTAAATTTTACACTAAAAAAAAGTCCGGGGGGTGAAAAAGTTCTGCACGCGTAAGCAGAACTTTTTTTTCCAGGGGCATAAAGGGCAGCACAGGGGTGAAAAAGCAAACCGGGGGGTGGAAAAAGGTACCCTCGGCCCAGAGTGCACTTGAACAATGACCCACGAGCGCATGGAGGCCCAAATTCATCAGAAATATTTCTTCTTCAAACATTCATTTGACCATTCCAACAACAACAATAAAACATTCATTTGATCTATAAATAGAATGGACTTATTTTAGTTTATCTATCGATATAAATTTTGCGAGGTTGATTTAGAGAATCCATAAAAATATATTATTAGACTTTTCATAAGTTTTTATATTTTCATATATTTTTTATTGCAATATAAATCCTCGGCATCAAACATCACTGCATCCACATCTGTTGCAATTGATTAGCTGAACAATGATAAACAATTGAATTGATGAGAAAACCGCGTTCCACTTTATTTTTTCCCCAATATTGACCTCTGCATAACTTTTTTTTTCATAACTACTCTTATCCTCTTGAAAGAAAACTACTCTATCATTATTTGCATTACTTTTGTTTATTTATTTATTTGGGTACGATCATTACTTTTATTTTTATTTGGGTTTAATATCCATTGGGTCACTTAACTTATTTTGAAGAGTTCAATAAAATTTTTGTTTTTACAAAATTATCAAAATTTTATTTTTAGTCTCTATTGACTAATTAATTTTTATTTATATTTTGAAAAAAGACAATTTATTAAGAAAAGATTATCCAGACCTCATATCTTTTTGGATATGATAAGCAATCTGAGGGGTACAACAGAATCTCACTCTTTGTTGGGTTCAATAGAGGTTCATCTAGCTAAATGGTGGGCAACTTGATTTCCTGATCTACCCACCCAAGTAATTTCAACGTTTCTTCTTCTGTGCAGAAGCTCTCCAATATATTCTAGGGTAGCTTCTTTCCTGAACCGCCTTCACAATCACTTGAGCATCCATCTCAATAATAACAAACCGATCCTGAAACTTCTCACTGCTTTGTATCGCAACTTCGAATCCTCTAGCTTCCGCTTCAATTGCCGATCGAGCACTAACCACATGTGTCACAGCTCCGAGGCAGCTTCCCTCTGTCATCTTCACAACCAACACTGTCTTATTATAGGGTTAAATATGTTTTTTTTTCTACATTTACGCGACCTTTTAAGATTAATATCTATTTAAATTAAATTATATTTTTAGTCCCTCATATTTTTTTTTGTTTTCAATATTCGTCCATACTGTCAAGAAATCGCTCAGCAGACAAAGGGAACATGCCACAAAGGGAGTAACATTTTATAGAAAAAAATTTTAAAAAAATGTGCAGGGTAGTGTCCGACGGCCTCGACTCGAGCCTCAAATTTTATATAGGCCCCCCGCCTGTACACATGTTCAGAGTGTCCGACGGCCTCAAACTTCAAATCTTGAGGGTCTCAATTCAAAATTTTGGTATGCTTAACAAGTGCATCGAGTGCACTATTTAGCATGACCATTATTTATATTCATAAAATATCAGATGTGTATCAAATGTGTATTAAAAGATTACTTTTGAGATCCTAAAATAATAGTTATATGTTGTTAATGTTCATAAAATATTCTTACAAAACAAAATGTTCATAAAATATCATATGAGTATCAATAGATTACTCATTTGTACTCATAAATATAGTTTTAGTGCATTTTAATTTTTGCATCAAATTTAATCTTAGATGGTATCTCCTTTTAACGTTATATATAATCACTAGGAGTATTTTTTTATGCATTTCTTATTTATAATTTAAATAAAATATTTTTTTATTGTTTTGTATTTTTTTTATTAAGATCTATTTTTTATGTGTATTAAAAGATTACTTGGAATATATATATATATATATTAAATCAAAATTATGATTAAAAAACTAGACAAAAACGTAATTTTTTTTTAATATTAACAACTTTTTATTTATATATATATTAACATGCAGAAGAATACCGACATAATGTTAGTGTAACTACTAATTGCATGATGCTTTGTTTATATATATATATATATATATATATATATATATAAGGAGAAAAATTGCAAGAATAAATTTCCACATTTGATTACATTCACTACCCCCCATGATTTCCACAAAAAAAGAAGATTAAAATTACGAGTAGTGCTATTTGGTACGAGAAAATTTGAGCAAGAAAAACAAGAATGCTTGCATGTAATGCTATAAGTGGTGGGTCAAAATGTAACTCCCCTTTTTGAGGAGATCATGGGTGGTTGGTATTAAAATTACTTCCTTAGTTTTGTCTTCTTGTATTTCTTATTTTCCACTTCTCGTACCAACAATCATTTTCCTAAAATTACATCATCCTATAAAAAAATTGCCATGTGTTATTCTTGCATTTCTTCTCTTAAATCATTCTTAACAAATAGCATTACTCTATTTAAAAACGGGCCAGCTTCTCCTGTAATTTGTTTATCATCCAATATAAAGCAACATTGATCGTGCGGCTGATGTATCGCAGCAGGTATGGCTGTAGTGGTATTTGTAGCTGAGGATCTGAATCGTTCTTATTGATAAACAGAAATTGAGATTCTCCTTATTTCTTAAAATAAACAGAGTACTAAAGTTTTGGGATATAAATGTCTAATTTATGTTGTATTTGCATATGATGTACTCTATCGATTATTGAAATGAATGAATATTGCTATTTTTAGTAAAAAAAAATGTCTAATTTATGTTGCAAATTATAGAAATATATCCATTTATATCATATTTTTTTTGACAAAATTCATTTATATCATTTACTTATTCTAAAACTTTAATTGTCTATAAACTATAGATTAACTGGCAGAAATGTCAAAATTCATAGTGTCGGACGTTATGATCGGGGTTAGAACTCTAACCCCTCCGCTTTGTGTGTGTGTGAGTAACAGAGTTATTCGAATGTAATTTTACTTTTAGTTGTAATGATAATAATAAATTATTTTATTTTAGGTTTCAATTTTAATTTGTCTTTCCTATTAATCTCTTTCATTTTTTTTACCAAATTAGTTTGTTAGTTAAGTAGTGGACACCCTACACATGCGAACTGCACAAGAAGAAAAGGACATGACAAAACTTCATAACAAGCTCATACTAATGTGCATAATTATCGATACATTAAAACAATAAAATAAACTCATATTAATATAAAGTTATCCAAAAGTTATCTTAAGTTAGTACTAATTAACAACAAAATAAATCGACTAACCAACTCACGAGCCAATAGCACACATTCTACAATTAGTTAGAATAGGAGATCATATCAACGTAAAATGTTGAAAAAATTATTCAAAAACTAACGTAAATTCAACACCAAAATATCAACACAAAACATCAAAATTATCCAAACAAAAGTTACATATCTTAAATTATTGAGTAGCTGCTCCACCACCACCACCCCTCTCCAGTAACGATAAGTGTAGTTGGCAGTTCAGTAGATTTCATTAAAGCATCCTTGACACGTGAGCCCTCTGCTAATTCTTCACTTCTTAATAGTGAAGTTGCAATTTGTCAGATTTGAATGTTAGCAATGGCCAAGTTAGAAGCAATCGATCCCTCCCTCTCAGCATCCTCCTAAGTGAGGGCCTCTATCTCACATGGTCTCGGAGGATCTTCTTGCAGGAGAGGAATCACGTACAAATGTGATATCCGAAAATACACCTCATATGCACAGGCGCATCGTATTATGAATACAGTGGAAGATCATCTTTATGCTCTGAAGTCAACATCCAGTCCATGTACTCGGTGTATTGCTTGAAAATTTGCGGCCGAGTAGTAAGTGAAGATGCTAACTATGATGAAGACTTATGAATGGTTTGCACACAATTGAACCAGCGAATAACTCACTCAGATAGGTACCAGACCATCATTGTTCCACATTTGATCCAACAAGAGTAATAGGAGATCTGCTCCAACAATCATGTAACCAGGTGGGAGTCATACGAGGCCCATTAGATATCGAAGGCCAGCATCATTGTACCCGCGCGTGAGTCTCAACTCGGCGGCACAAACTTGGAAAGTGGTATATAATCCATGTTTGTATATAAATAAATGAGTATTGAGTAACAATTATATGACTTTGGGAATCATATAACCTACAACAACTTTCACCTTCCGTACGGGGGCAATGGTGACAGCTTTATATAGGTGTGTCAATGCAACAACGCCCCAGGCATAGCTATCCACCATCTTAAGGTCGTTGAAGTACTGCAAGTACGTGAGGTGGACAATATTCTTGATGTTGGTGAGACAAATCTACTACTTAAGTAGCAGAATATACCATTTACCAGACGAAAATCAACTCTCGCAAAATATGAAAATATTCGAAGAAATCTGATCAAATATGTACTAGTCTCGTCATTGAAGTTAGTTGATGTTATTTTTTACCTGATTTCGACCACAAATGCGAAGAAATCAGTGGATTGGAAGTAGATTTTTGCGTTTTGGGGCTTTGAAACTTTTTTTGAGGTGGTTTTCATATTTTTTTTTTTAAATTGCTGGATGAAGGTGGCAGATTTCCTTATATACGTTGGGTAGTTCACTATTAAGGTAGCAGAAAGTTTCACCATGTTCACTAAAGTAATGGATGGAAAAAATTACAAAATTTTGATTGAGGTCTCTAGGGTGCGTGAAATCTTAAAACGTTAGTGAATTTGAATATTTTTTTACATATCTGTTATTTATGTAGCAGATTCCGTTTATTAGTTAGGTAGCAAACAAGAGTATTTTAAAAATTTAACATGGCACGTAAGAAAATTTAGGAGGTGCTAAAAGAAATTCTCTTTATTTTGAAAAATGGAGAGTTTCTTAACCTAATAAACATGCTAATTTTATTTTTTTTGCCCAAATCCTACCTTTCTATGGGCTTTTACATGCCCGGCGACTCATTTAGCTTGTTTATTATTTTTTATGGTCTATATTATATAATAATTGTTTTATTTTTTAGACACTATAGTATAGTATAATATATAATGCATTATTTTTACTAATAATAAATTGATAGACAACTTGTCCCCAAGGACATATTCAGAAATTTATTTAATGGGGGTTACAATTTTTTCTCAATAATAAACAATATAATTTAAAAAACAAATAAACTTTTTTGATTGTGAATTAGATGCGTCTTTTATGTATGTGTCACATGAGTTACGATATCGAGTATCATAAAAATGGAAGCATAAAAAAATGATAGGATAGTAGCATTAGTAAATGAGGCGTATAAAACGAGAGATTGTGGGCTTCCAAGAGGAATCATGGGGTTCAAAGTATTTGAGATTGTCTTTATTCTAAAATGAAGGATTTATTAGTTACATAATGTCCTAAAATAGATTAATCTATTGTGTCAAAATAAAAAAGAGATTAATCTATTGTGAATAAAATTTTTAGATGACTTTTAGATAATTGTTATACTACAGTTTTATTAAATGGACAGACATTCAATAGAGTTTGTCTTGTTTATCAAAATTCTTTTATATTAGTGAAAAAATTATTATTTTTTTGTGTTATTTACGTTATTTGTAATTTAAATCGATGATAATTCTTATAAAATGAAAAAAAAACTAGGTGTTATATAGATATTAATAATATAATTATACTCATATTATACTGTATATTAATATTATATAATACACATGCATGTTTGGGACAGGGTTGAAGCCTCTGCTTGCCTCCCACAAGTTTGTCTCTGCTTGTTCATATGAATATAATTCAGTTATTAGGGACATTATTATATGCATAAGATTGAGATTTAAATTTCATACACTCTATTTATTAACTTTAAAAGTAAAATTTTAATCGCTAAATTACTTGATATGAAAACACTACATCGTCCGATATGGTTTAACTCATCTCTTGGGAGCTTCCACCCAATCAAGTGACTAACTCGCATTATCTTTGTAGTTGCTTGGCCAGACCTAATTGCCATTTGATATTATTTGCATCACTAAAGGGCAAACTGTATTTGCTGCGTTGAATGCAAGAAATCTAACATTAATCTCACCATTCAACGCACGACAATCATATTTACCACGCATAACATCACACCACACATCATGAGCTCTTGATTGAAGCTTCCATCTAAGTCTAGTTCATAATATCAAGCTTACACATCCTAATACCCCCGTAACATTTCAGTGTCTTGTAACCGTCTCCCAACCAACTATATGGTATTTCTTAACACCATATCTATCGATGCGTGCCCCATGCCACTTCACATTGGTCTTAACACTTGTAACCGAATGCATAATAAGATTAATCATGTTCACATGTAACATAATTTTAGCCAAAGTTTTCAAAACAAACTTCTAGCTAATCTTATCATCAGAAGCCTTAGCTAGATCAACTTTTATTGAAAAATATCATTTCTTGCCTTTCAACATGTGCATACTATGCACCATCTCCTTAGCCACAACAATATACTCTTATATGTTTCTCCGCGGAACAAATCCAATTTGAAATTAAGACACCAATCTCGGTGTATAACTCTTTAGACGTTCCATTACTATCTTGCCTATTGTTTTATAAATTGCTATACTGGTAGGGTCCATCCAAACAACCTTCACAAACGGTAGATCTCACTGTGTCCCAAGACCGTTAATAAAATCATGTCGAAAAACCATCCGTTCTCAAAGCTTCCGCACACCTAACTTCTTCATTTATAAATTCAATCTTACAATACCATCATAATAAAAAAATGTCAAACTTTATTTTTAAAAGATCGTCGCTATAACATTTTCTTACATATATATCAAATGAAATCACATCAAAATGTAACTTTTATATGTTATTTTCTAAAATATTCTTACAAATATATTTTTATCGACAAATACTATACGATATGATTTAATTGAATAAATGTGTAAAATTTTTTTATGATAATTACAAATTAAATTATATACATGGTATATAGATATTTATTTTTTGTTTTTATTTTATCCCTCACTGCCTCAGACAGTCAGACACTTCCTCACTCTCTCTCTCTCTCTCTCTCTCTCTCTCTCTCTCTCAAGAAGGAACCGCTTGAACCCTAACGTGTGTGCATACGTTTTTGAAACTCAGATACACACACACACAGTGTATGGTTTTCAATTCTTCATAGGTTATGATGGCCGCTTCGGACACTGCTTCTCGTTCCAGTTCCGCGGCCGATTCCTACATTGGTTGCTTGATTAGTTTAACGTCAAAAAGTGAGATCAGATACGAGGGTGTTCTTTACGACATCAACACCGATGAGTCTAGTATTGGTCTCAGAAATGGTACTCTCTTCAATGCCCTTTCTTTTTCTTTTTCTTAGATCTTTCATTTCAACATAAAGACTTGTTTTTTATTCGCTTTTCTTTATTATTATTTTGCTTTTCGATAGAAATTGATCTGGGTTTCCTGTTTTTATGGATTTTCTTTTGAATTGCTCAAATGGGTCTGCTTCTATTTGGCTTGAAGTTTTGTTTGAATTTGTAATATATGAATAATATTTGCTTCTGATTTTTGATGTGTTTGTTTCTGAATTGTTGCATGTGAATGTGACTTTCATTGGCTAATTTTTAACTTAACTAGGGTTTTATTTGGTTATGACTTATGAGATTGTTTTTTGCTATGGCTTTGAATCTTGTTGATTGTTTATATGTCTATCTGGAGCGGTGGTGGTGGTGGAGAATCGTTGTTTGAATGGAAACTTTTGATTATTTTGCGGTTTCATGTTAAAAACACGTATAGGGTTTCGTAAATTTTCCATCAGCAATGAGGTTATGTCTTCCTGTGTACGTGTTGTCGGTTTCATGTTAAAAACACGTATAGGGTTTTGTAAAAATTATCATCAGCAATGAGCTTTTGTCTTCCTGCGAATGTGTTGTTTTGAATGCGAATTTGATTGTGAGTTCTCAAAGCATGTTGTCTGCAATCTTTGGTGTGTTGTTAGGTGCTTTGGAAGCACTTTGATACTGTGTGTTTTAGGTTTTGAATTTGTATTCCTTCATTGTTGTGTTTGTGTGCCATTCTTACTTGGTCGATGGTTTCTGAGTGAGGGTCATTATTTCATTGTTACGTGTCTGTTAATATTTGTTCGTTCTGCTTGAATGATGATCCTTGTTGTAATGTTTATGATTGCTGCTTTGTGACGTAGCTGTTACAGGTTCAAACATGGTAATAGTCTCAAATTTCGCATGTGGGTAAAGACTGTAGAATATAACAGTGTCCCCCTTGTGTTCCATTACATCCTGTCTTAAATGTCTTTTTTGTCGTGTTTGCTTTGTCCAAAAGAATTGATGTATTCGTCCAATTTTTTTCAACCAAACAGTTATTTTTTATGGAAGTAACATAACGATATTATGGAAGTGATTTCATTAATTATTAAAGATTGATAACACGTAACGACAAAGATTTGTTTTCCTTCATGGAGAAATAATTTGGGAAAGGATACAGATTATCATACTTATTTCTATAAAAACGTGGCATGCGCATATTCTAGAACACAAAAGGAAAGAGCTTTAATATATATATATATATATATATATATATATATATATATATATATATATATATATATATATATATTCATGATTAGAGCACGTGACAACCAGGTCGTAAGATGTACACCGCATTTTCCCTATTAGCTGAGAGACTATATTCATGATTAGAGCACGTGGCAACCAGGTCGTAAGTAGGGTTTTGGAATTGAATAAAACTGACCTAAAGCTTAGAAACCGAATCATTCTGTCTGGTTTTCTTGGCATGAAATTCGGCGCCTTCAGTTTGGTTTGTAGTTTTCATTTATAAATCCGATGCCAAATCACACTCATTTTTTGATGAAGATCTATGCTTGTTCTTCATATGGAATCGTTCAGGCCAATTTATTGTTTCTGTCAGGATTTCTAAGCTAGTTTTTGTTAACTGGTCAATATAAACTGTGAAGTTAGGTTTTTAACGAAGAATGGGGCTTGGTGAAAAGTCGATCAATTCGAACCAAATCTTTCGAGATCGGTTCAGTTCTTCGATGATTTGTTTGATTCGTCGACTTTTCTGTCAAATCAAAACTAGTCCATACGACGAACACCTCTACTTTCTGTAATTATATTATTTCCATAATTTTGTTTTAATATGCAACTTGTTACTGTGCTTTTTTAGCCCCAAGATGGCTTAATGGGGTGACTCTTTTTGTGTTGCAGTACGCTCTTTTGGAACTGAAGGAAGGAAAAAGGACGGTCCGGAAATTCCGCCAGGTGAAACGGTCTATGAGTATATACTGTTCCGTGGAACGGACATCAAGGTATCATATCAGAACTTATACAAGTACCTTTTCAAAATAGTTACTGATCACTTTAGAAAGAATGGCATTCATTTCTTTGCCATATCTTTTTTGGTGATTGCTTCATTATCCTTGTAGCAATGTAATATTTGGTCATATTTGCAGGTTATATGGCATTTATTTTATCTCAATCCTTTTGTAGAACGTTTCTAGTACTTGCTTGCAAATCATATCTAATATTAGTAGATATAATAATAACAAGCAGAAGGAAGCGGATCCAGCTTTTATATGTGGATATTGTTATTATATGACACAATTATACTAATTCGATACACTGAAACATCTTTTATAATTCTGTTTGCAGGATTTACAGGTGAAATCTTCTCCACCTGTCCAGCCTCCTCTACCAACAAGTACCAATCCAGCTATTATTCAGGTCGATGAGTGCCCTTTTGAGTACAAAATTTGCATTTAATTATATTAATATCCTAATTTATGGAATTGCCTTGCAGTCTCAGTATCCTCGCTTAGTTACACCATCTACAAGTTTGCCTGCTGCTAGTGGATCTTTGACCGATGCTAAACAGGCTGGACACCAAGGGTCGAATTTTCAAGGGCCTCTGTATCAACCTGGTGGAAATGTAGTGTCATGGGGAGCTTCTTCACCTGCTCCAAATGCAAATGGTAGTGGGCTTGCTATGCCAATGTATTGGCAAGGATATTATGGTGCGCCAAATGGGCTTCCTCAGTTACATCAGCAATCTTTGCTTCGACCTCCGCCTGGCTTATCCATGCCTTCATCTATGCAGCTGCCAATGCCCTCTTCTATGCAGCAGCCGATGCATTCATCTGTGCAGCAGCCAATGCATTCATCTGTGCAGCAGCCGATGCATTCATCTGTGCAGCAGCCGATGCATTCATCTGTGCCGCAGCCGATGCATTCATCTGTGCCGCAGCCGATGTCTTCATCTGTGCAGCAGCCAATGCATTCATCTGTGCAGCAGCCGATGCATTCATCTGTGCAGCAGACGATGCATTCATCTCTGCAGCAGCCATTGCAGTTTTCGAATTTTAGCCCCTCTTTACCAACCGGGCCTTCAAATTTTCCAGAATTCCCATCAGCTTTCCTCCCTGTGGGTACTAGTTCCCCTAATATAACATCTACTTCTGCACCTCTATTGAATCTTCCAACAACAATGTTACCGTCAGCACCTCTGGCTACACTAGTTCCTGAAACTTTTCAAGTATCAGTTCCAAACAAGGCACCAACTGTGTCACTTCCTGCAGTCACACTAGGTGCTAGCTTTTCATCGCTAGCTCCTTTTACCAATGGTGGTTCCGATATAAGTGCTGCAGTACCATTGGCCAACAAACCTAATCCAAGTTCAGGTCCAAGTTTGTCATACCAAACTGTACCCAAGCAGACAACTCCTTCAATTGTTGGCTCCTCAAATTCTATCCGCACAGAACCCCCAGTCCCTTCTCTGGTAACCCCAGCTCAATTATTGCAGTCTGGACAAACTGCAGTAGCTTCATCCAAGCCTTCACAAACAGCACATAAGGATGTTGAAGTGGTTCAGGTATCATCAGCACCGGCTCCAGAGCCATCTGTGCCTGTCACTGCTGAGTCTCAGCCACCAATACTTCCATTGCCAGTGATTTCACGGCCAACTCAAAGGGTATTCTTCTCTTGCTCTCTCTTTTTACCATGCACAGACACTTGCCCATATTTTGGTTTCATGTGCTGTTATGTTTATACCTTTATATAACTAGCCTAATGGAGACTGGACTTTTGTAAACAGGCTAGATTATATCTGTGACTATCAGAATAGATTAACCTATCACACTGATTATATCTGTTCTCACTGTCCATCCTTTAAGCTACACCTTGTCTATTAGATAGCCTGCATATACTTTCCTGTGTTTTCTCTGGCCATTTACTATTTGTTCATTCTTTTGGGGAGATTTTAAAGTAGAATCTTGCCTTATTGGTCTATAGTTTAATTGGTAAACTATTATATATTATGCATGTATTGTGATGATTGAAGAACCATTGAGCTTCCATATTAAACTATCGTTTTATCATCTTGTCTTTTGATTTTGGACTCTTGATCTGACATTTGGTTGCACTTTCTCCAGCCCGGTGGAGGTTCTACCCAAACTCACCATGGCTATGGTTATAGGGGACGCGGAAGAGGAAGAGGAATTGGGGTAATGCTCTATTTACTACTTAGTTTAAGATGCTGCAGGGAAATTTTAGTGTCTCATAAGCATGGAAGCTGAGAAATATTTAGAAGATTTTGGAATTTTTAAATAAAAGTCGGGACATGAAAGTATTTATGGGGTAATATGGGTGTTATTTTAGAATATTGAAATTTGTAAATCCTTATTCTTACCATTGTGTCAAAAGAATGAAATTTGCTTGAAATATTGATTGTTTTGTGTTTTTTATCGAGTTGGCAATTTAGATAAGATAAAAAGAAAATGCAGGTTGTATTTTTGATCTCTAATTTGATATTTTTTTGATCTCTACATAGATAGTTTTAAGATTGTGATGAGACGATCCAGTTTAGGTCTTGAAAATTTGAATTCATCTTATGCAGGGATTCCGCCCATCTGAAAGATTCACCGAGGACTTTGACTTCACAGCAATGAATGAGAAGTTCAAAAAGGATGAAGTATGGGGTCACCTAGGTAAAAGCAACAAGAAAGACGGGGAAGAAAATGGCAGTGATGAAGATGGCGGTCAAGATGAAGACGATAGCGTTGTACCAAACTTGGAGGTTAAGGTAATATTTTTACCGTCTTCTCTGTAACTCAATGCAGTCGGTGGTTAATGTAAATGTACTTATGTTGTCACAATATATGACTGTTTTTCATGGTCTCCACAGCCTGTTTATAACAAGGATGATTTCTTTGACTCACTCTCGTGCAACTCGCTCAATAATGATCCACAAAATGGAAGGATTAGATATTCTGAACAAATCAAGATGGATACTGAGGTAATGTGTTATTATCACACCGTGTGTGACCTCTATATATTGCAGAGGGGGAGGGATAATGTTTAATTCATTTTCTGTTTTATGGTGCAGACATTTGGTGATTTTGCGAGGATCCGTGGTGGATGGGGTGGCCGTGGACCATGGCGCGGTGGTGGCGGTGGACGTGGTCGAGGTGGTGGTTATTATGGTCGAGGTGGTGGTGGTTATGGCTATGGCGGAAGAGGAAGAGGGGGGCGTGGCATGTCTGGCGGTCGTTATTAGATGCAGGCTGCAATGCTAAGTTGTGGTGGTAGGGAGGAGGTAAGGAACAAAAGGCAAGCCACCCACTTTAAGCAGCGTTTGTTGTTTGTCGAGGCTATGCTTCGATATTGTGATTTCTGTTGTTCTGTTTTGTCATACAATAAGTTAGACAGTTTTTCTGGTCCTGTTAACACCTTATTATTTACCCAAAAAACCTGGTTTCGATTGGTGGATCGATGTTTCTCTACCATTTTCGGTATTTATACATTTGGATTTTGGACAAATTTTAGGCAAGTTTCTTGCGGTGTATTGTTTATGTATGTAAGCAATCAGCAAGTTTTCCATTTTCGAGACATGTCGAATTGGTTTGCATTGTAAATGCAAGTGACAATATTTTTAAGGCTAAGTTATATACTTTGATACCTTATCTTTAATTTAAGGTTTCAATTTGGTCTATTTTTTTTCTGTTTGGAAATGGTTCTTTATTTTGTAGTTTATTAATGTGTGGATTTATTTTATTTTTTGTTTTAAAGTGACCCATTATTAAACAAAATTTATACCAAAATGGTCATATTTGGATTCAAAATGGTTTCTTATTTTTATGACTTTTTTTAGTAAAGTCTATTTTTCTGTACTACAATCTAAACAAAAATGACTACTTTGGTATAATGACCCTGCAAATATAATCAGATTTAATATTAGAAATGCATTTATATTTAGGAAGTACTAGGCAGACAAACGTCTCTCTTTTGAAAAACTTTTTTAATATATTTTCCAATTGCTATAAACTTGAGAAGCTTTGCTCTTTAGTTTGTACAAGTTGTTAGTTTGTAATGATTTTGGTTTTGCTGTTTTCCTTTAGTCTTGGATGTATGCTACTACTATAGATGTTGTGGTCCTATGGATAGTTTATGGTCATTATTTTTTGGTGAACATTTTCACAGTTTTTCTTTTTATCATCTATCATCAACCGTGGCATATACTATTTTTATAGGGATAGTTAATTGTCATTTATAAATTAGTGATAAATGACAATAAATCTAGAGTGTTGTATTTAGGGCCGAACAAAAATCCGAAACCCATCCCAACCCAAAAGAATCTGAGCGGTTTATAATGTCTGACAGGTCAGCGGGTTGAAAAATTCAGTTTAAATTGGGTTATTATGGGCAAGTTCAGGTAGAGGAAACTGGACTGACGATGCCTTAAATCTGTCCACAAGAGTAAATCAACGCTTCCTCTTCACACTTTCTCAGTTCACCTAAAATCCATAGAGACTGAAACAATCATGGAACATTATAAAATCCAAAATTTGATCTTTCTTCATTTTGTTTGTCTAACTTTGCTGAAATCAAATGTTATATTTTTTATTTTATTTGAGATTTTTTGTTTTTTTTCTCACCTTTCATGTTGAGTTAGGGTTTGTAACCCTTTGATTTTGTGTTTGTTTCATGATTCTCTATCTCTGGTTGCATATTTTAGGAATCTAAATTCCAAAGGTTGAATTTGTTACTGTTTTTATTTTTATTTTATCTTTTTCAAATTTTTTATTTTTAACAAAATCAAACCGCCTAATAACCCGTTTAAACCGCAAAAAACCCATGAAAATTGAAAACCAATCTCCATTTATGGACGGATTGGACCTTATTTTTTTTATTATGCAATTTCACTTGAGTGACAATTTTTAATCTGAACCCATCCAAAGTCCAGCCTTAGTTGTATTTATGGTTTACTTATGTTTTTCTGGAATGAGCATTTGTTTTCCACTGTTTATATATTGAGGTTAGCCCTCAGCACTAGCAGCCTTGGTTGAAACAGTGAAAATAAGAGTTAAAATTTTACACTTTGTTAGTGGAATATCCAATAATATGTTGACACCTAATTTATGAGTAATTTTTCTACACATTAAATAACGTGACAATACATTATTGAATGTATGATTTTATAATATAATGTGATAATACATTATAGGGTAAATAGGTTGATACCCCCCTGTAATATGGGCGAGTTTTGTTTTTCCCCCCTATAATTTTTTTTCTTTTGACTCGCCCCTTGCAATGTTGAAGTTTTTGGACTCGCCCCTTGGGTGCACTTTTTAAATCGGTTATTTTGTTCAAACCGATTTAAAAAGTGATGTTTTTTAAATCGGTTAATCTGTTCAACCGATTTAAAAAGTGCAAATTCCTTGCAGGGGAAACCAAAAAAAATTACTTTACAAGGGGCGAATAAAAAAAAAAATTATAAGGGGGAAAAACAAAACTCGTCCACATTACAGGGGGTATCAACCTATTTACCCTACATTATATTAGACGGACTCACTAAGATCATTAATTTTTCTCCTGTGTTTTAGTTTTTTTTTTGAGGGTTTAGCCACCATTTGTTCACCAATAAATTATCGTACACTCAACACATTCAAATTACATTTAAATGATTTTTGTAATATTCATTTAAGTTATTTTTGAATTGAGTGTGACACGATTATTATCTTGCTTTTTTTTTTTTGGACTGAACAATTGTTATCTTGTTATTAAGTTCAAATTGGGAATAAAAGAATTTTCATATTTAGAAAAGGCAAAAGAAGAAAAAAGAGAAAGAATTATTCGCGGCAACCTTTTTGTTTTTGTGTCTTTTTCTTTTAACGAAAGGACAAGAATGATCTTAATTTAGGTTTGTATTATGTAACTCGTTCCATAAGCATACACCAAGACAAGCATGTTCTATTTATAGAGAAATACCAAAAAGATTAACATGTGATGTGTATATAATAATATATAGCCATATGGATAATGGAGTAAAATGGAATAACACAATTCCTCGTCAAAATAAAAAATAAAATAAAAATGGGAGTAACACAAATAGTTGATATTCGAGTTTTCCAATTATTTAACCGGAAGATCAATCATAATGAATTGATTGTATATAAATACAAATCTTGAAATATTAGTCTCGACAGTTATACACAATAATATATAGTCTAAATAAAAAAAAAAAATACATTTCAAGATTTACATAATATCTACTTACTACTATCATTTGTATATCAAATTTTCATATTCATATGTGGCAATATAACTAACTCATCCTTCACAAATCAGAGAAATTAGAGAACCCCTTCCATTTTAGTATAATCTTGTTCTTGTGGGTCCACTACCAATACGAATCATACCACTTACCACCTTTCTATTCTTCTATTATTCTATCAAAAAGTAGCCGAATATATATGTATTTGAATTTTATTTTCTTGAAATTTCAAATATCCTTCTACACTCAATTGTAGTTTAATCTTTTAAGTCATATAGAATTTATATGATTGGATTGGATAACTCATCTTAAAAGTTTTAACTTGTTGGAGGTTTGAATTCAATTCCAAATTTAGAAGCTTGATTAAGTTAAAACAAACATGTGTTAGTGTTATCTATCTATCTATCTATCTAAATAAATGCTAGTGGCCATAGTATTATATTTGATTTGAATATATTTTATTTTAAAATTTATTTGCAACTATTGATCTAATTATATTTAGTAGGATTAAAACATATTTAGCACCAATACCAATCGTTAGTTGGTTTAGTGGTAATTGACGCTAGACTTGGCAGGGAGCAACACAGTTTGATCCTCCGCAATTGTGATCGAGAGGAAGTTGAAACCAGTGGCGGAGCTAGACGAAAATGTTGGGGAGGGCCGCAACGGTGTTAATTTTTTTTTTATAAGAGTTAAAAATGTATAAATGGTATAAAATTTAAGGAAAACTATATTTATAGATAATTATATACTCCATTTAAGGAAAACTAATAATTTAATATGTTATTGAGGAAAACTAAATTTAAGGAAAACTACCTTTAAAAAATAATAATAATAATTTTACTACAACTAATATTCTTCTTCTATTGAAAAAATTCAATAAAGAGAAAAAAACTGTAGCATGGGAGACTTGAACCCAGGACATTTAGGAAAGTGAGCAGAGTACTCAACCACTAGGCCACGCTGAATCTCATGATAATATATGAAGCGCTTATATATATATATACGATCATATCTATAAAAATGAAAAAAAATAATAAGTTGGGGCGGGCCATGGCACTACCCAGTGCACAAAGGGCTCCGCCCCTGGTTGAAACCATATGCCAGAACTATCCCCGAATCAGATTCAATTGGTGGTGAAAACAAAAAATATAAAAACAAAATATTTAGGCGGTATTCAAGAATGTAATCGGAGAATTTTATTGTTGTATTAAGAATTTTATCAAACATATATGAAAGAAAAACATTTGGAAATTTACGTTGTTATAATTTCAACCTAATATTTTAGGTGATTTTTTAAGGTGCTAATATAATCGGAGATGTTTAATTGTCATATTTGTACTCTTCGCCGTTAAAAAAAATATTTGATGTAATCTCATAATTTTCTAATTATTTCGGAGTGTTTGTTCAAACGTGCAAGTCTAACTTCTCAATACTGGCCCCGTTTGGCCCGACTTATTTTTTACTTTTTATTTTAGCTTAAACGAAATAAAGAAGTATAAAATTATATTTGACACTATTTCTTCTTAAAAGTATTAGAGAAATAAAATAAAGAAGTAAAAAATAAAAAAAGTAAAGTCAAACACAATTTTTTTCTTCTTTACTATTTTTAAGGAGAAGAAAAAAAGAGAAAAATAAGCCGGGCCAAACGGGTTTGAAATGACATTGCTTTTTACGAAATTGTGGCACAAAAACATTAATTTTCTAACTTTTTCATTTGCACGGCACATACTTATTGATACGTATGATTAACACTTTTTTTTTGAAAGTAGTATGATTAACACTTCTATCAATAACCAAACACAACATTAGTGTGTGTAATTTCTCATTGGACTTAATTTTTTTTTTCTTCTAATTTTTATATAATAAAATAATTACACAAACGCTTAAAGAAATTACTAGATCCAAACTTGAATATTCAAAAAATTATATTTAATTTATCAAATATATAAATAAATAAAAAAAGATAACTATTAAAAATTCATAAAATAAGAGAAGAATGGAATCAAGTCAAGTATTTTGCATGCATACACTATAAGTCTTTATCACATTCACCTTTTCTTTTTCTTTCAAAATCTATATTTCGCACAATTGAAGTGGTGAAGGAAGAATATAAAAAAAATAAAAATAATTATGTTCTTTAGAATTTGTAAATAAATAACAATAACACTAATATTAATTGGTTGAATTTTCTTTCATAAAAAAGATTGGTTGAATTTTGATCATAAAAAAATAAATAACCTCAAGGTTATTAGGAGAACGAAAAGGCAAAAGCATCAAAAGAAAATAATGAAAAAAAATAAACCAACTAAGTTGGATTTACCTTAAAACGAGGAAACAAACATGTCTTTGTTTTAGTTTAACTGTACAACGTTGTTTTCAAATTTCAATCACTGTTTTTTTTCCTCTGTTGTGTATAAAATATGCAACTACTATAAATTCTTCAACTCCTCTCACAAGATCTTCTAAACCCATTTGTACAAGGTTGTTTTCATGTGTCTCTTTGGTATGAAACATTTTTGTTTGTAACTATGAGTATGTTTTAGTTTTTCACTGAAAGGTGGTGAAGTTGAAAGTTAGGAAATTTCCTATAGATTCTGCATGTAAACCAAGTTTCCAAATCTGGGTTTTGCTTAACTTTTGTGTTTGTGTCTGCATTTGTTATAGCTATCATTGTGGCTTCATTCTCAAAGAACACATGATTTGAACTTTGAAAAATTCAATTATGGAGTTTGGTTTGGGAAATGGGATTAGTTAGGATTTTAATTTGGTTTAGTGCTTAATGATAGTTAGGTTAGGAATTCTTATAGCTGCTTCAATTGCAGCCTATAAATTTCAGCAGAATGTGAATGGATCAAAATTAGGTACTTGTGCTAATTCAACAATTTTTATATTTCAAAAACAAAAAATTTGTTTACTTGTTTCATATTTATAATTAATCATGTATGATAATGTTGATCCTTTATGTTCATTTTCATTAAGAACATGGCGAAGTAAGGAATAGGAAACATCAAGATGAGGGCACAGAAGAGATGCAGTCCAATTGTTCTACTAATGGTGTCAACCAGAAAGAGGTAAGAGTATAGTTAGATGAAATAATCAAATTTTATTTTTTTTATTTTATCGGAGTAAATAGTCAATTTGGTCTTTGAAATTATAAGCGTCGGTCAATTTAGTTCCTCAAATTTGTGAAATAGTAACTTTGTACCTTAAATCGAAAAATGTCAGGCAATTTAGTCATATGCTTGTTTTGATGCAACAAAGATATATTTAAGTCGATATGTAAAGGTTCGGTGTTTTATTGATTTTGATGGATGTTTGCTAAATAAATATTTTGATGTAGAGACTAATTTGTTAAGTATTTTATAAATTTGACGGACTAAATTGACCGACGATTTCAATTTCAAAGACTAAAATATCTATGTACTTGTTTTTATGGTTGTGAATTGTCATGATTTCTTTTGTATATTTGTTATTATGAACTTTTCTTTACCTTTGGAATATGTTTTGACATTGTTTTAGAGGGAAGAGGAAGAGCAAGAAGAGGAGGTTAAGTTAATTAGCAGCATAATAAATCTAGCTAATGAATTTGACGATGAAATTCTATCTGAATTTGAAAGCCTTCTATCTGAGCAGATTGATTTTCCATTACTTGCCGACAAGACCAATGAGGCCAAGAAAGATGGAGATAACGAAACTGAAACGGAAAAAACTAGTGGTGAATTAGAACGGTTGCGGAATGTAGTCGAGGAACTAGAGGAGAGGGAAGTGAAACTTGAAAGTGAATTGCTCGAGTATTATGGTTTGAAAGAGCAGGTACCAGACATTGAGGAGCTACGAAGGCAGTTGAGTATTAAAACTGTTGAAATCGATATGCTTCATATGACAATTAAGTCCTTGGAGGAAGAGAACACTAAACTTCACGAAGAGCTCACATTTGGAGCTTCAGCAAATAGAGAACTTGAGGCTGCTAGAAATAAGATCGAGGAGCTGCAAAGGCAGATACGCATTGCGGCTAACCAAACAAAAGGTCAGTTGCTGTTGCTTAAACAAAAAGTTTCTGGTCTACAAAGAAAAGAAGAAGAGGCTGCGAAAAAAGATGCTGAGATCGAAAAGAAATTGAAAACTGTGAATGATTTAGAAGTTGAAGTTGTGGAGCTTAAGAGAAGAAATAAAGAACTTCAACACGAGAAGCGAGAATTAACTGTTAAACTTAATGCTGCCGAGTCTAGAATTGCAGAACACTCCAGTATGACAGAGGTTAGAGTCCTATAAACACTATTCACTTTATCGGAAAATTATTTGAAATTTGTAATAAATGTTGAAAAAGGGTTGTGTACTTCTTTCATGATAGCGACAAATTAATATCTATTAGATTTGTATCTTTTACATATAATGAGTATAATTTAGTTTTAAGATGCATTGCCTTGAATCGCAGAATGAAATTGTCGCCAAGGCAAACTCAGAAGTTGGAAGGCTAAGGCATGCAAATGAAGACCTACAAAAGCAAGTGGAAGGACTCCAGATGAATAGGTTTAGCGAAGTTGAAGAACTTGTATACCTTCGCTGGGTCAACGCATGCTTGAGATATGAACTCAGGAATTACAATGCACCTTCAGGAAAATCATTGGCTCGTGATCTAAACAACAGTTTCAACCCGAAATCACAAGAGAAAGCTAAACAGCTATTGTTAGAATATGCCGGATCTGAGCGCGGGCAATGTGATACAGATCTTGAAAGCAACTTCTTCCATGATCATTCTTCACCAGGCAGTGAAGATATTGACGGTGCATATATCTATAGCCCTACTTACAAATATAGTAATCTTAACAAGAAAACTAGCTTAATCCAAAAGTTGAAGAAATGGAATAAAAACAAAGATGATTCAAGTGCTCATTCATCGCCAGCTAGACCTCTTTCGATAGGCTCTCCTTGCAGGGTAAGTACGAGCTATAGACCAAGGAATACACTTGAATCCTTGATGCTAAGGAATGCTCATGATGCTGTAGCGATCACTACCTTCGGACAGAAGGAACATGGACCTACTCATTCTCCTGAAATTCCATCTCTTCCAAGCTTGAGAAAAGTTTCACCGAGTGATGACATTCTGGATTCTGTTTCGGCTTCGGCTTCATTCCAATTGATGTCTAAGTCAGTTGACAAATCTATGGATGAAAAATATCCTGCATATAAAGATCTTCATAAATTGGCATTAGCTAGGGAGAAACAACTTAAGGATAAGGCTGAGAAAGCGAGAGGAAAGAAGTTTCGCGACATTTCAAATCTTGATGTGAGCGAGGCAGAACAAGAGAGATCGATATCTTTGCAACCAAAACTTACTCAAGTAAATGAGAAGGATCAATCTGAAGATGGTAAGAATTTTGATAATCAAACCATTAGTAAGATGAAGCTTTTCGAAATTGAGAAAAGGCCTCCAAGGGTGCCTCGGCCACCACCTAACCCATTTGGCGGTGCTTCAGTTTCAAATTCTTTCAATGGAATACCATATGTTTCATCTATACCTCCGCCGCCACCACCACCACCACCACCAGGAAGTTTACCAAGAGGATCAGTAGTTGCTGACCAAGTTAAAAGGGCTCCCGAGCTTGTTGAATTTTATCAAACATTGATGAAACGGGAAGCAAAGAAGGATACCTCATCACTAACTTCATCGACAAGTAATTCAGCTGATGCCAGAAGCAACATGATTGGGGAAATTGAGAATAGATCAACATTTCTCTTAGCTGTATGTGTTAAGATTTTCAGTCTGTTATATTATTTTTAGAATCTTGGTATTTCAGTCATTACAAATTTTAGATTTTTTTTAATGGATCTAGGTGAAAGCTGATGTAGAAACACAAGGTGATTTTGTCATGGCTTTGGCAACGGAAGTTCGAGCAGCCTCTTTTTCGAGGATTGAAGATGTAGTCGCTTTTGTGAACTGGCTAGATGAAGAACTCTCTTTCTTGGTAAGCCTTAATGTTTAATTTCTTCTCCGTCATAGAAAAACATGCTTCAAATTATATATAGATTCATGATTAATTCATTCGATTTTGAGGTTTTATTCATAAATACATTAAAACTCATTTCATCCTTTGCAACATTATATCCATTGGTTTTTGCATTTTACTCATTTCTTTTTATTACTCATATAAGGGTGATGAACGAGCTGTTCTCAAGCACTTCGATTGGCCTGAAGGGAAATCAGATGCACTACGAGAAGCATCTTTTGAATATCAGGATCTGATGAAATTGGGGAAGCAAGTCTCCACTTTCACCGATGATCCAAAACTCCCATGTGACGTTGCTTTGCAGAATATGTACTCATTACTTGAAAAGTAAGCATTCTTTTATGTTATAATTTTTTGTACCATAATACTTGCTTATGAAGCTGATACTTGTTGAACATTCTCTTCGGATCTTAATCTCTTACTCATTAGGAATCCGAGACTTGTTACAGATATAAAACATACCATATATTAATGTAGTTTGAAGTTTCTTGGTATATAGCATGAAGTTTATTTATCAACTCAATTTTTCAATGTTGATATGTTTTCATTTTGTAGAGTAGAGCAAAGTGTATATGCACTTTTACGGACAAGAGATTTCGCCATTTCACGGTACAAAGAGTTTGGATTACCTGTAAATTGGCTATTAGATTCGGGAGTTGTGGGAAAGGTATGCTTCTAACCTTAAACGGTACTAGTTTACGCAGACTTTGTACGTTGAGATATTGACATAACTGTCCTATTGCAGATCAAGCTTTCTTCTGTTCAACTGGCAAACATGTATATGAAGCGTATTGCATCTGAACTTGATATACTATCTGGTCCCGAAATTGAACCGACAAAAGAGTTTTTAATTCTGCAAGGCGTGCGCTTTGCTTTCCGTGTTCATCAGGTAAATTTATCCGTCTTGTTTTCACTTATAATAAAATAATAATGCATTAAAAATAATAGTGTGGAACTGTTTTCAGTTTGCAGGAGGCTTTGATACAGAGAGCATGAAAGCTTTTGAAGAACTAAGAAACAGAATTCATGATCAAGCAAGTGAACATAATAATAAACCAGAAACGCCGACAGAGAGTGATCAATAAAATATAGTTTTTAAATATGATTTTTTTTTTTTTTTTTTTACATTTATAGTTGTTGATCATATAAATATAAATGTTACCACCTCAATTGTATAGTTCAATTTTCATAAAACATATACAATGACAAAAGATTAAGAAAAGTGTGTGACCTCAACTTCCATTCACACAATACTGGCATGTGTTTCTTTTCTATGCGTAACTGCGAAAACTAATCTATAAAGAAGTGCGACATGTGGTGGCATACTCTTTCTAATTGGTCTGGAAAGGCACTGCAGATGGAAATAAAGAAGTTATTTGGCTAGCATGGAATAAAAAACTTGAGATTTAAAGAAGCCTTCATGGAATTCTATAATTGCTATGTCTGGTAACAAAACAAGGTTGATGGCTTCAAATTCAATTAGAGATTCCCAAAGCTCCTATAATTAAAGAAGTTATTTGGAGTCTCCTCTAGCTGGATGGATTAAATGTAATACCGACGGTGCTGCTACATTCCACTACACCTCATTCTTTTATGGGTCATTAGACACTAGTTAAGAAAACAAGCGAAGTAAATTTTATATCGAAGATATCACTTTTTATATTTTTGAAGAATTGATTATACAAGTTTCAAGAGAATTTTACTAGTGCCTCAGCCCCATGAACACTGATTAGCATTTTCCATTTTTTATATGACATAACATATATTTGATATTACGATGAATATGTCAATCACACTAATACACCGTAATTTTACAGAAGCTACAAAGTGTAACTTTTGAAAAATTATGGTGGATCATTTTGATTCTTTTATACCTATCATGATATCAAATATACACAAAATAGAAGATTAAATTATTCTTGTTAAATGTCAATATAAAATTAATTTACACCTACTCTATCCTTTAAACTCTTAAACAAAACAAATTCTTGACAAAAAAATTATATTTTATAATATTAATTAATTATTCTTATTATACTCTTAAGCCCGACTAATATTTATTTTCTTAATATCCAATATTTGATCTAGCGGTAAAAAGACATATCTTGAATTTCAGAGGTACTAAGTTCAAAATGTAAATATTTTTATAAGTGTTCTTTGAGTCGTAAGATGTTCTTTGCCTTGACTGAACATAAATTCTCTCACTCTAAATTTCTTTTATAAAAAAATTTAAAAATTATTTTCTTATCTATAAGAAATTAATATATTATTTCCATTTTTTTATTAATAAGAAAGATAAAGGTATTAGTCAAAAAAAGAAGAAGAGAAAGATAAAAGTATTTTAGGAAATATAATGTTTACATTTTTCTAAAACTTTTTTATTTTTTTATGAAACCTATTATATTAGGAAAATATAATTAAATACTCTCTCTAGTTCTATACAGTATATAAGAAAACGTTTGTTTTTTAGATTCATTGTAGAATTTATGTATTTAGACTAAAATATAGTCTAGATTCATCAACTTTACAATAAATCTAAAAAATAAGTTTTTTCTTCTAGGAACAAATGGTTAAAGATTAAATTATTTTTGAAACAACCAAACTTTAGAATTAAAATTTCAAACTATCAAAACGTAGGAGAAAGGGGTAATAATTTCTTATAATATTTTACTAGTAAATATGTTATTGATGCAAAGTATCCATCTCTATTAGTAATATTTTATTGATGTAAAAAATTCAATGATATTTTATTGATCACTAATTTATTTTAGGAAATTTAGTCTATTTGACTAAAAATATATCAATATTTGTTGACTCGATTTTTAATTAACTGAAAAAATTGTCGGTGTTGACAAGATAAATGCATCTTTGACATTGGTAATTGTGCATTTTTTCCATACTTTTCTTTTTGTTTTTGAAGTGTTTTTCAGTTGGGTAAACTCTTTTAATTTTTCAAAAAAACATCATAAAATACAGTCGCATAGATATAAATATGGACCTGGATTTGCGGCTATACACAATGACGCAGTTCCACGCGGTAAGTAATCATGACCATGGTTTTTAGATCAGACGATTTAAATTTGATATACAAATTTTATAAAACAAAAAGATCCCAACCATCAATCTCAAAGATCGGACGGTTACCAACAGGAAACTGAGTCTCATTTAATAAATGTATTATACTTATTACCGATGGCCAGACAAATTTCCTAATGAAACTTAGTCATCAACAAAATATTGGCAAATATTTTTGCATCAATAAAATAGTTATACCAATAAATATGAATGATTTGCATCAATAGAACATTTACCAGTAAAATATTATAAGAAATTATTACTCTCTCTCGCTACATTTTGATAGTTTGAAATTTTAATTCAGAAAATTTAGTTTTTTGAGAAAAAAAATTATTTAATCTTAACCATTTTTCCTAGAAGAAGGGGTAAAATATTTTACTCTTAGAAAATAAAAAAAACATTAATTATAAGCAAATTCTAAAATGAACCACTCCATTCATAAAAATTCACTAAGGGTTTGTTTGGTTCGGGAGTTTTGGATGGGAGGGGAGGGGAGGGGAGGTGATATTTTTAATTTTTATGTTTGGTTCAACTTTTTAACGAGGGGAGGGGAGGGAAGGGGAGAAGTAATTTATTTTTTTACCCTTAACTTTATAAACTCAAAATAAGGATTAAATTATAATGGATATATTACGTCAAAACAAAATCTAATGGATATATACCAAAAAAAAATCTAATGAGTAGAAAATCTAATTTTTTTTGTTGTAAAAAAAAAAATAAAACATAGAATTTTAATATTCCAACAAGGATAGTTTAGAATTTTAATAAAAAAAGTGAGGGTAATTTTGTCAACATAATAAATTATGTTTTACCTCGCCTCCCCTCCTTAAAAATCCCTCCCCTTCCCTCCCCTCACCTCCCCTCCTCATCGGTTGAACCAAACAAGCCCTAAGATTGAAAGTTTACAAATATAACGAATATCCATAACACTATAACGAATATGAATTTTACGAAATTCACCGTTGGATTGAAAGTTTGTTTCATATGGATCATCCATAAAAAAAATTAGAAAAATTGAAAATCATTGGATATGTTGTTGAGACTCATTAAGATTAACGGTTTATAATTTTTTATTAAATACCGTTAATTTTGATAGGTTTCAATAACATATCTAACGATTTTCAATTTTTCTAAAAATTTGTATGGATGATCTATATGATATAAACTTTCAATCCAACGGCTGATTTTGTAAAATTCGTATTCGTTATAGTAGTATTGGTCACTGGTCCACCGTAGCATTAGCCAAAATATATATTTTTCTAATATAAAAGTTTCATAACAAAAAATAAAAAAGGTTATGCCAGAACTTATCCCCGAACTAAATTCAACTGGTGGTGAAAGCAAAAAATAAAATAAATAAGGTTTCAAGAAAAAGTTGTATCACCATGAATCGGCCCACTCTGAATACTAGAAAGCACATTTGATAGGAGTCCAGATCTGCCCCATTTCTTTGTGCTCCATTTCATCCAGTTCCTCAAGCAGATGTCAGCACGTGGCAAATAAAACATGTAATGGCCCAGATCTAATCTTAAAAAATAAGGCTTCTTTTTTGGTATTTAGAGGATAACCCTTCTTCTTCTCACTGTCCAACCGCAAATTTGCTTCATCTGAACTCATTGATATTTCGCCACGAACTCGCCGCTGTATCACCTCATTGTGCTTGGGCAAAGTTATTATGCATAAGCCCAAACCTTATGCATGGTGCATAAGCCAATGAAAACACAATGATTTTACTCACACACCCCCCAATTTACTACGCGCGCCCCCCACCCCACCCCCTTGCTACGCGCGCCCCCCATATTACTACGCGCGCCCCCCATCCCCAGCCCCCCCCACACCCCCCCCCCCCACTCATTTTTTTTTGAATTTTTTTTTACAGTTTTTTTTTTAATTGTATTTTTACTTTTTTAAAATATTTTTTATTCCTTTGAAATACATATTATAACAATCTATTTTCGATGTTTATATAGTCTTATTTTGATTTAAAATTGCATACTAAAACATGTACTATAATTATGGCTAACTTTTTACAATTAACATAAAGACTATTTTTTTCCCGAAAAAAGATTGGAAACTTTTTTTCCGGAAAAATCAGAAACTTTTTTCCGAAAAAAAATCGAAAATTTTTCCCGAAAAAAGATCAAATACTTTTTCCAAAAAAACTGAGAACTTTTTTCTGAAAATTTTTTCCCGAAAAAAAATCGAAAACTTTTTTTCAGAAAAATCGGAAACTTTTTTTCCAAAAAATAAAAATCGATTTTTTTTTTAGAGAGTTAAATGGTTTCTGAAAACCATTTATGCAGTATTATTCTGGAAACCATTATGCTGGTTAAATGGTTTCAGAGAGTTAAACAGTGAAACCATTTGTTTTGTAAAATGGTTTTATGTGTTTACTGAAACCAATATTGTGTTTTTATGTTTTTAAAAATTCTGGAAACCATTATGCTGGTTAAATGGTTTTAGAGAGTTAAACAGTGAAACCATTTGTATCGTAAAATGGTTTTATGTGTTTACTGAAACCAATATTTTGTGTTTTTATGGTTTTAAAAATTCTGGAAACCATTATGCTAGTTAAATGGTTTCAGGTAGTTATACAATGAAACCAATAGTTAAATAGTTACTGAAACCATTATGGAAAAAAAGTTTCCGATCTTTTTTCCGGAATAATTTTCGATTTGTTTTTTCTGAAAAAAAAGTTCCGATCTTTCAGGTAAAAAGTTTCGACAATATTTATGGTTTTAAAGATCCATTATGAAATTATTCCACCTCAAAAAAAGGTTTGGGCATGATTTTAGTTTAAAAATAACTACGAAAATATTTAATCATACATAATAAAAAAAAAACTATAAAAAAAAAACTAAAAAAAAAAAAAAAATTTTAAAAATGGGTTGGGGTGTGTGTGTGGGGGGGGGGGGGGGGGGGGGGGGGGGGGTGGGGGTGGGGGGGGGGGGGGTGGGGGGGATGGGCTTATGCACGCTGCATAAGCTTTGGCTTATGCAGGATAACCAATCCCATTGTGCTTTCCTACTGGGGTGTGGTTATCCTACATAAGCTTAAGCTTATGTAGCGTGCATAAGCTCCTCCCCCCACCCCCCCACCCCCCCCCACCCCATTTTTTTAATTTTTTTTTTTTTTAGTTTTTTTTTTTATAGTTTTTTTTTTTATTATTATGTATGATTAAATTTTTTAGTAGTTATTTTTAAACTAAAATCATGCCTAAACCTTTTTTTGTGGTGGAATAATTTTATAATGGATCTTTAAAACCATAAATATTGTCGAAACCTTTTTTCCTGAAAAATCGGAACTTTTTTTTTGGAAAAAAAAATCGAAAATTATTCCGGAAAAAAGATCGGAAACTTTTTTTCCAAAAAAAAAAATCAATTTTAAATACTAGATTTTTTAGTAATAGTTTCAGTAATAATCGGTATTTAAAATCATTGAACCATTTAGTGTAAAACCATTTTACAATACAAATGGTTTTAATATATAACTATCTGAAACGATTTAGCTAGCATAATGGTTTCCAGGATTTTTAAAACTATAAAAACACAATATTGGTTTCAGTAAACACATAAAACCATTTAACAATACTAATGGTTTCATTGTATAACTACCTGAAACCATTTAACTAGCATAATGGTTTCCAGAATTTTTAAAACCATAAAAACACAATATTGGTTTCAGTAAACACATAAAACCATTTTACAATACAAATGGTTTCACTGTTTAACTCTCTAAAACCATTTAACCAGCATAATGGTTTCCAGAATTTTTAAAACCATAAAAACACAATATTGGTTTCAGTAACACATAAAACCATTTTACAAAACAAATGGTTTCACTGTTTAACTCTCTGAAACCATTTAACCAGCATAATGGTTTCCAGAATAATATTGCATAAATGGTTTCCAGAAACCATTTAACTCTCCAAAAAAAAATTGATTTTTATTTTTTGGAAAAAAAATTTCCGATTTTTCTGAAAAAAAGTTTTCGATTTTTTTTCGGGAAAAAATTTTCAGAAAAAAGTTCTCAGTTTTTTTGGAAAAAGTATTTGATCTTTTTTCGGCAAAAATTTTCGATTTTTTTTCGGAAAAAAGTTTCTGATTTTTCCGGAAAAAAAGTTTCCAATCTTTTTTCGGGAAAAAAATAGTTTTTATATTAATTGTAAAAAATTAGCCATAATTATAGTACATGTTTTAGTATGCAATTTTAAATCAAAATAAGACTATATAAAC
Source organism: Trifolium repens (assembly GCA_030408175.1). Lineage (NCBI taxonomy): Eukaryota > Viridiplantae > Streptophyta > Magnoliopsida > Fabales > Fabaceae > Trifolium > Trifolium repens. Next base: position 55,350,084 of record CP125836.1, on the reverse strand, counting down.
ATCGAAAATAGATTGTTATAATATGTACTTCAAAGGAATAAAAAATATTTAAAAAAGTAAAAATTACAATTAAAAAAAAAACTGTAAAAAAAAATTCAAAAAAATGAGTGGGGGGGGGGGGGGTGGGGGCTGGGGGGAGCGCGTAGCAATATGGGGGGCGCGCGTAGCAATGGGGGTGGGGTGGGGGGCACGCGTAGTAAATTGGGGGGTGTGTGAGTAACAGCATTGTGTTTTCATTGGCTTATGCATAATAACTTTGCCCTTCCTACTGCATCCTTCATATAGTTATTTTGAATTTTTCAATTTTTCCAGTTTTTTAGTTTTAGGGTTCAACATTTGGAATTATCTTCTTAAAGATCTATGCCATGGAATTAGAATGATAAGTTATTGTTTAAATCCATGGCAATCAATTGATGTACTACAATGGAGGACACCAAATTTTTATGTTGATGAAGGATGTAATTTGTTGTAAAATTTTGTTAACTTATGCAGAAATTGATTACTCTATGCAAACATTAATTGTGAATAAAAATTCTGTTGTGATTCAAAAATAGATTCAAAGCATAAGTTATATACACCAGGATTTGAAATCAAATGGAAGAGAAGAAGAAGAAGAAAAACACGATCGTAAAAATGGGTTTTAACAGTACCGGCGGCGGCGGAAAAGCTAATGGGTTTTAACAAACGACAAAAAAAAAACCTGGTTTTTAAAGTTTTAATCATGACCATTGAAGTGTATAAATGCCACATGGCGAACATCTAATAGAAGAACTGGATGAAATGGAGCATAAAGAAATGGAGCTGATCCAGACTCATTTGATAGATAACAATAATATTTTGCAAAAAAAAAAAAAGTAGAAGAAAGAAATAGTCAGATACTTAATAATAAACTTTAATTTTTATTAATGAAGAAGATCATATTTTTTTTGACAATAAGTTGATCATGATTTAGAACACTGATTATTTAGGGCATGGAGATGGTATTATTCTTGACCTTATTACATATATTTTTAATTGATTTGGGACAAATGGTGACCAAATGAAATTAAATCATGATGACTAGTCCTTGGTGTCCTTGGTGGCTCAGAAAGTTGATTCCCTTCACTATCATAAAAAATTGCACCTGGAAATTCCAGTGGTTGACATTTCTCCCCCATCAAGATAGTCTTCTTCCACAAGCACTTATCTTGATCCTCTTTCTTCTTCATTTTCAAAATTTGATAATGGATTGCCTTGATAATCTTATCAAAAATCTTTCTTGGGGTGTTAATTAGTGATGATGGCATTGGAACAATTATTTGATTAGATGCAGATTGGTTATGATTATTAGATGTGGTCCAACAATGATTTGGACTAACACAAGTGAAGAGGATGAAAATTGTTGGTGTGCAAAGATGGTTTGTGAAACGACTCAAACTATCCATCTATACTATGTCACATATGCTTGTGATTTTGTGAATGAGTTTAGGGTTAGTGAAAGAAAGTAAGGAATAAGGGGGTATTTATGCATATTGAAAAAATATTAAAAAGGTAATTTTTTTTTGTCAAATAATAGTCGACCGATTAAAATTTCATTTTTAAAAGTCAATGATATATGAGAAATTTTAAGTTTGAATTCCAACTCTTACATATTACAACGTCTTTATCAACTTAAATATATTAACAAGAAATAGTAAAAAAAAATCATAAATTAAAAATTTATTAAGATTTCAAACAATAGTCGATGATTTTACTAACCACCCTACCCTCTACCCACAGAGATAAAATTCGACAAAAAAAATTATTTTCAAATATTAACTTATGAATAATTCAATTTTACATACCTTTTTTCATTAAATAATAGCAATTATTATTATTACATAAAAAAATAATATTTATATATCATTCAATTTTAATTTTTTAAATAAAGATATTCTATAAATTAATAATTATTACATAAAGTTTGAATTCTTTAAATTTGATTTTTTGGTAAGAGTGAAATTTTTACTTAATTAAAATGACATTAATGATTTTTATTAGTGTCATCTCCAAAGGGATTTGATTCAACACCACAATGTTACAATGCTAGTAGTAATTTTTATCAGTAAGGTTGGACGTTAATGCTCCGTTTGGAAGAGAGGAAAAACAGAGGAATGAAAAAAAAATATGTAAATCAATGAATAAATTTGGACAAATTTTAGTCTAGGTTCATTCATCGATATTCATGATTTTCTTTCCACCCTCTTTCTTTCCTCAAAACCAAATGGACCCTAAGTCCTTCTTTGGTAGGAGAGAAAAAGAGAAGAGAGAAATAAAAACACGGAAATCAATGCATATATTATTTAGACTAACATTAGTCTAAATATCTGCATTGATTTCCGTATTTTTATTTCTCTTTTCTTTTTTTCTTTCCTACCAAGCACACCATAAATGCAATGTTTTAAGAACCGGACCGGAGCTCGAACCGGTGTGGCCACTGGTTAAAGGGTCAACCGGTCGGACCGGTTGAATCGTTATTGAACCGTTTACATTGAACCGTTCATATAATTTTCTATTTCACAGGTAATAAACAAATTAACAAAGTAACATCAACAAAATAGAAAATTTAGAAACTTAAACATAAATCCAAAATAGAAAATAAACTTTAAATTGGTAACAAATTAACAGAACATATAAATATAAAAATATATAATAGTAATACACACTAGAAATAATATTAATTATTTTATATTATTAAAAAATTAAATTCACTCAACAATTTCTCATACTTTTTAAATATTAAAATGATAGAGTAATTTTTTTTATAATAGTAATTATGTATATTAATTTTTTTAAATATTAAAGTTATATAATTTTTTTTTTCTTCTGAAAATTCTGTTTTGTTTTTTTTTTTTGTGAAGAAATGCTTGGACCGGCCGGTTTTATGAAACCGCCACCGGTTCACCGGTTCGGACGGTTCGGAACGGTTTGGAACGGTTTTCTGTCATTTTTGTCCGGTTTTGGGATTTAACAGTTCTAGAGGGTCGCCCGGACCGGCGCTGTGACCGGTTTCCGGTCCAACCGGTCGAACCGGCCGGTCCGGTCCGGTTTTAACAACATTGCATAAATGTACTCGAAGTTAAAAATAATTAATACAAGTATTTAGTAATAAAAATAAATAATGTCAAAATATAATAGTATTTCAAAAGATATGTACGCTTACTTACTGTTAAGAATATTGATTGTTAGCCAAAGCTCTTTTTAGTTAGTTACATTTACCATTAGACATTAGGTGATTAGTTAGTTAGAGTTGATTAATGGTTTGTTAAAGTTGGTTAATCCTCTCATAGTTTTATATAAAAGCGTACCAATATTTATTATCTTTTATAAAAAATGAATCCTTATAATTTCTATTATTTTAATGACTTTCTAATTATTTTTTTCCATTTTTTCCCAAATCATAAAAATCTTAACACTTAAAAAAAAAAAAGTACTACGACGTGATCAATGTGTCAAAATATGGACTCCATTGAGGGGTTATAGGCTTGATTTGACTAATTGTAGTGTTCATATATTGGTATTCTTAATTTGTTATCACACACTCACGAAAACAAAATTTCTTCATTTTTATTATTTTTTGTCAATTAAATATGAACTCTTATGAACTTTTACCTCATGAGTATGATATGCACTCTTTCTATTCTTTGTGTATGATCTATGACACTATAATTCCATGATTCTTGACAAGTTTCGGTGAGAAAAAAGCTCTCCTATCATGAGTGATTGATAAAAATAGAAATTAATAACCTCCAATTATTTGTATTCTTTGTTTGATCAGATTCTTTATGAAAATTCCATCATTAATTTATCTTTAAGTTTTCCATCAATTTTTAGACATTTAATTTATTCACATTTACAACTCAAAATTTATGGATTTCTCATTCATTGTTATTGAGAAAATTAAAATATATTCTAAAAAGCTCAAAATATATATATATATATATATATATATATATATATATATATATATATATGTCTCTTTTCAGAGTTTGTTTTATGTTTTTTAGGTTATGTATGGATTGATGGAATATGATAAAATGAAACAGAACATAACAAAATAGAATGGAATATTGGAGTAAAATGAAGCGGAATATACTTTTTGTTCTTTTGTTTGAATATAGTTTATGATGAAGCAGAACAAAATTCTTATTTTATAACTTATTATTCCGACTTTGAAGATAGAAATATAAAGGAAATATAAAGACAAGTTATTTCTATTTATAACAAACCGTTCTCTTTATTGATAATCTATCTATAGCAACCCATATATAGCTAAGATGTGTACCGGTAAGTTATGCTCAAATATTAATCAAGATCAAGCACTTTATCACAAGAAAACCTAACTCTAATTAACACCCATGTATCACCTTCCTCCACCTTCAACATGACCATTTTCACCAATGATAAAACATCCAAATGAATAATTCATTTTAAAGTATAAAGTGAATATTAACAACAATTATTATTTGGAAATCTGAAAATGACTTAAATATAGCACTTTAACTATAAGGAAAATGACATTTTCCAACAGTCAAATTGTGGCAGATGGGCCATAACCGCCGCTGTTTCCTGTTTACACTGGCAGTTATATGGGCCATAACCACTTGAATATAGCTCTTGAAATAAATACTTATTTATATTGTGTTGATTTTGAAAAAATATATATTAAGGGAGCTAAATTATTTTAACCATTGTAATTACTGAGAGTTTATAATTATTTTTTATTATCATAGAGGTCATATCCTTTATTATTGCTGCTAACATAATCAAACAACCTCCAAATGTACACTAAAATATTGAAATAATGATTACAATAATTTCATTTTTTATAATAATATAATTAAGTCGTCCCGTGAGTTTAACTCAGTTAATAAGGACAACATATTTTATATGCAAAGACTTGTGGTTTGAACTCTAGACACTCTACTTATTCACTTAAAAGTGAAATTCTAACCCATAGATTATTTGACAAAAAAAATAAAAAAATAAATACATACATACATACAATTTTTTTACAGTCTTTTAAGGCTCTGTTTGGTAAATTTAAGTTATAAGTTAGATGATAGCTGAAAAGCTAGTTGAATAAAATTAAAGTGTTTGATAAATTTAGTTGTTGTAAATAGAAAATGACTAAAATATATGATTATTTTCTATGAGTGGGTAGTTTAAAAAAATAAAGAAATAATAAAATAAAAATAATAAGGTTAAAATTGAAAAGAAGGTAAAAAGTTATAAACTATAAGCTCATACACTACTTGAAATAACATCTGAAAAAAGCTATAAACTAATAAAAAAAAGCTTGTTACCAAACACCTATAATTTTATGAAACAAGTTTATAAGCTAACATAATAAACTAGGGGTGTCAATATTATCCGTTTGTCCATTATCCATCCAATCCATTGAAAAATTTACCCATCCAATCCATCCATTAGTAAAAAAGTTGGTTAATGGATTGGATTTGATCCATCCATTTAATTAAATGGATGGATCCAATCCATCCACCTTAATTTTAAAATTCAATGGATAATTGATCATTATTAATTTTAAATCCAATGGATTGTCTCTTTTTAAAAAATAATAAAATTCTTCAAAAAATAAATAATAATAATAATAATGACACTAAAATAAATAAAAAACAAACAATCGGTCAAAAACCCAAAAATCGGTCGAAAATCCAAAAATTGGCCGAAAACACAAAAAATCGGCCGAAAAACCGAAAATCGGCCGAAAACCCAAAAATCGGCCGAAAAACCGAAAAACGGCCGAAAACTCAAAAAAATCGGCCGAAAACACAAAAATCACCCGAAAAACCGAAAATCGGTCGAAAACTCAAAAAATCGGCCGAAAACTCAAAAATCGGCCGAAAACACAAAAATCGGACGAAAAACCGAAAATCGGCCGAAAACGCAAAAAATCGGCCGAAAACCCAAAAATTGGCCGATAACACAAAAAATCGTCCAAAAATTGGCCGAAAACTAAAAAATCGGCCGAAAACTAAAAAAATAAGACGAAAAACCGAAAATCGGCAGAAAACCCAAAATACACCCGAAAACCAAAAAATCGGCCGAAAAACTGAAAATCGGACGAAAAACCTAAAATCAGTTTTTCGGCCGATTTTTTGTGTTTTCGGTTTTTCGGCCGATTTTTTGTGTTTTCGGCCAATTTTTGGGTATTCGGCCGTTTTTTTGTTTTTCGGCCATTTTTTTGTGTTTTCGGCCGATTTTTTGCGTTTTCGGTTTTCGGCCGTTTTTTTTGTTTTCGGCTGTTTTTTGGGTTTTCGGCCGATTTTTTGTGTTTTCAGTTTTTCGGCCGATTTTTTGTGTTTTCGGCCGATTTTTGGTTTTTCGGCCGATTTTTCAGTTTTTCGGCCGATTTTTTGCGTTTTCGGCCGTTTTAGGTTTTTCGGCCGATTTATGGATTTTCGGGTGTATTTTGGGTTTTCAGCCGATTTTAGGTTTTTCGGCCAATTTTTTGAGTTTTCGGTCGATTTTAGGATTTTCTGGTGTTTATTTTGGGTTTTCGGTCGATTTTTAAATAATATTTTATCTACATAATATTTAAATAGAAAAATAATATTATTTGGATATTTTAATTTTATTGAATTAATAATTGAATTAATTTTGTTGGATGGATTGGATATCCATCCATTAAAATGATGATAATGGATGGATTGCATGGATTTTATCTCTAAATGGATGGATTGGATTGGATTTTTTTGATCCCATTTTAATGGATTGTTAATGGACAAATGGATTACTTTGATCCATCCGTTAACAATCCAATCCAAATCCATCCAATCCATCCATTTTGACACCCCTATAATAAACTATAAACTAACTTATTTATGTTATCAAACATATAAATCATGAAAAATTCTAACATGGACCACTTCTTCGAGATAAATCATATGATAAAAGACCATAAGAACATTCATCAAAATACTTTATTTAAAAAAAAAAAAAAAAAGGAAGACAAGTCACAAGGTGTGTTGGGGATACAAGAAGTACTGAAGGAAAAAATAAAGCAAGATAAACACAAAAATATAAAATATAAAAAGCCAAACAACAACTCATATACCCAAAATAGAAGTCACTCGGATAGCAGACCTTTCCCTTTCTTAACGCTTTTAGAATAGTTGCCGGTTGTTGTTGCTGGTCCATTTCTAGATACACTAAAATATAGAGTGAAATGCCAAATACTCCCCTGCAATTTCAAAATTCATCAAATACCCCCTACAATTTCAAAATAGGCAAATATCCCCCTGAAATTGTAAAATGTCAATCAAATACCCCCTCAGTTAGTTTGGTCCATCAAGTGTGATGATGCGGCTAATAAAGAGTGATGTGGCAACTGCCACCTAGACTCCACGTCACTGAGAGTGATTTAAATGAGTTGCCATGTTATACGGAGTATTTAATCTTTCGTCAAGTGTGATGATGTGGCCTATGGTAATATCTTAATCACCATATTTCAGGGATTATTTTTTCGATCAACTACCCTCCTATGACGTGACAACTCACTTAGGTCACTCTCAGTGACGTGGAGTCTATGTGGCAGTTGCCACGTCACTCTTTATTAGCTGCATCATCGCAATTGACGGACCAAACTAATTGAGGGGGGTATTTGATTGACATTTTACAATTTCAGGGGGGTATTTGCCTATTTCGAAATTGCAGGGGGGTATTTGACGAATTTTGAAATTGCAGGGGGTATTTGACATTTTACTCCTAAAATATATGACATTAAATAAATTTAAAGGGATTTAAACTAATTTACATTGACATTAAATAAAAATCTATGATTTTACTACACCGATCTATTTTATAAGTGTATATATTTTGAAATTGATTGTCATATGAAATAAAAATTTGAAATCTCTTAGATGTCACTAATAAATTGGTTTACAATATAATGAATGTGTTTGGATCTATGGTTGATAATCACGGCTAAATGCTCGATTTAGCTATGAGTTTGAAAAGCTACATTATCCTTGAATTAGAGAAGCAATAATTATTGATGAATTTCTTCTTTATTGTGCTTTGTTTCTAAATGAATCATGATGAGTTCGGCTATTTCAATTAAATATGATAAGAGGTTTACGACCTCTCACTACAACATTTTTTATCTAAAACAACGGCTGAAAAATGTTGCCTCATACATAAAAATCATTGCCTTAGCTTTACACAACGGTTTTGGAACCATTGTAGTCTAAGGAGTTGCCTAATCTTTTTACAACGGTTTTGGAACCATTGTAGTCTAAGGCGTTGCCTAATCTTTTTAGAAGGTTTATTGCATATAGGCTATTGCAACAAATCCAAATCGTTGCCGGTAACTGAAGAACACATTAATAGTGTTGTCCATAGCTATTACAAAGAACAAATTATAACACCGTTGCCTATAACTACAACACTAAAAGAAATCTGGAGTTTAGCTACGAAAGAATAGCGTTACAAAGAGAACAAAGAACCTCAACCAACAGAGTCCATACCATTAGAACAAAAATATTAAGCAATAACAATTATCAAAAAGATCACTATGAAATTCACAAGTACTTTTATCAAACACTATATATAACTGCAATTCAAAGAAAATATGTAAAACAAAAAAAAATAGCATCATGAATTGCAACAGTCGTAGAGACTAGAGAGCAAATAGAAATTGATTATAACTCTAATTAATCTGACTACAAGTTAGGTCATAGGTGTGGGATACATATGAAGTCATTTAGAAGATTAAATTGAGTTTATAGAGAGCGATATTAGAAAGATTAGGGTTCTTACCAAAGAGATACACGATAGAAAAATGATTGTATCGGCGTGAATCGGAAGGTTCCTTTCTGTGAAGAAGAATTAGACGTCGTGTCCGAGAACGAAATAGAAGGCTTTGAAACCAACAATGCATCGAACTGCATAAATTGATGTTCTCATCCATGGAATATCGGTGACAGAGCAACGATGCACATCGGTGAGAGAAGGAGATCGAGATCGAGTTTGGTGTCGTGCGTTTCTGAGATCGAGTTCAGTGAAGCTAGAACGGGTTTGACAGAATGAATTTTTTAAATTAAAAATAAAATAAGTGGGCAATGAATGAGAACGCTTTTTACCCAATCAAAAATATGTTGCCTTTGTATATGATATATACAACGGTTTTAGGCACAATTTAAGATTGGTGTTGTAGTAGATGAAAAATGTTGTAGTGTCTATCGTTTAGCTATATTCATGTGTGTTGTCTCCTTTACAGTATAAAATATTTTTTATAATGATATACATGTAGTTGAGGCCAGTCATATAGCATGTTAGTTTTTTCAATTATTTTATAATATTAACTATATATCAAAATGAAGTCAAAAACTATATATCAAAATATTAACTTAATTCTCCAAAACCCTCTAAAAACCAACTCACAAAACAAAACCCTAGTGATTGTGATAGAGAGTTACCTCTATCAAGTTAAGATTCTAAGCTAACACTAAGAAAAGCAATAAAGAAAGCAAGTAAAATAAAAGATAAATAACTTCATTTTCATTCATTAGGTTAAAATGTGTCAAAGACACTACATATATACTACTACTATTGGATAATATGTTAGATGGGTCTAAAGGCCAAAATAAGTCCAATCTAAATAACCTAATATAATTAATACTCAAATAGCAGTATAAATCTCACTCCTAAATTATTTAATTAACTAATAATTATTTAACTACTAATTAATAATTATATAATTAATTACTACTAATCTTCTATCATTGCCGCCGGGTTCACTTGAACCTTGTCCTCAAGGTTCAGCGGCTAGTCTGGAGGTTTACGAGCCGGACGAGTGTGAGACGGATCAATGAAATTGTGTTGGATAGAGGCTTGAGGTATATGTGATTTTGGACCATAAAATTTAGACCATAGCAAACATAAATGGCCCATTGCCCTTAAACCTAAATCATAAGGTTCACCCGTTACTGTGTAATGATCTCTAATCTTGTAACACTCATGCAATACAGCTTGAGAAGAGCATTTGGCAGCTAACGCATACAGCAAGCACGTGGAAATTGTACCAAGAGTGAGTAAAAGAAATACCACGTGGTGATCTATGATTGGAAGTTTACATAGCACATGGATTGTGGTTTCTTTACACGGCTGAGATTTTTCCAAGAATGTAACAAAAGCATCCAAAGGCTGTGATTGAAGGTTAATTGAACTTCCCAAAGAAACAAAAACAGAAGCGTTTGCTAGAGAAGGAAAATCAAACCACATGAAACTGGAGTACGACAACTGCGTTATGACTACTAACGGTGGCAATGGAAGATGTGGTGGTTTCGGAGGTGGACGCAGCGGTGTGGTGGTGAATGATGTCTCAGAGGACGGCAGTGGTGGTTTCGGAGATTGCGGCGGTGCCGGAGGCGGGGAGAATAATGTGTGCGATGGTGATTTTAAATCCGGTGGTTTCGGTGGTGGTTCCCGCGGTTTCGGCGGCGATGAAGGAGGTGAATATGTAGAGTGAACGAATAGCAGATCTGGTGGTTTAGGTGGCGGGTCCGGTGGTTTAGCGGCGGCGCCGGCGGCGGCAAGGTTGAAAGAAAATGTGTTGTTGGTGGTGGTTTTGGACACAGAGAAGTTGACAGAGAATCATGGTGAGTTTTGGATTCCTTCACTTTCTCCTCTTTGTTTTCTTCATCAAAGATTTGAAGATTAGGATCCGTTATGGGAAGAAAATCACTGTCATCAACCAACTTTTTTGGTTGTTCTTCAACTAAGGTGATGAACTCAGTGTCTTCTTGTTTTTCTTCTACTTTCTCTGAATTTTTTTCAACAACTATGTTGTTTCTGCTCTTTTTCAACTTTGTATATTTGTCAGAGATTTGTTGAAGTTTTTCTTGGAGAGCAAGACGAGAGGCTTGCAGTTTTTCATCTAAAATTCTCTGAGACTCTTCCTTTTGCTGTTTATATTTTTCATCAATTTCAGAAAAAAATTTATTATTTTTTTCCAAAATTTCAGACAATTTTGACATAAAATTCTGATTAGTCTCTGGGTTTTGAAATGTTGCAACAGGTTGGGAATAAGATTGAGGTTGTTGTTGATAGTTGTGAGTAGGAAATGAAGGAGGGATTGTTTGTGGTGGTACAAATGTTGGTGTGGGGTTTTGGTTTTGGTTCTGGGGAGAGGGAAGGCCAACATGATGATACATAGGAGTGGAGGAATGGGGTGGTTGTTGGTGGTAGAAGGATGGAATAGAAGAGTTGTGAAGTTGGTGTTGATAGCATTCATAACCAAATGATTCATGAAAAGCACCGTGAGATGCACATGGGTTGGATAATGGTATGTTGTGTTGTGTAGGTAAGGAAGATGGAGCAGGTGCTGGAGGTGTGTAACCATGTGTAAAACAAAAACTTGGTGATGGGGTTGAAATGGGTGTGGATGTGGAATAAGTGGGAGGAATGGTGGGGGTATCAAATGGATAAAAGGTTGGAACAGTGGTGTGATATGGGTAATATGGAACGGAGTTTGAGTAAGCCATGGGAGCTTTTGATGTTCAAGAATGAAAGCACCAATTGATAGAGAGTTACCTCTATCAAGTTAAGATTCTAAGCTAACACTAAGAAAAGCAATAAAGAAAGCAAGTAAAATAAAAGATAAATAACTTCATTTTCATTCATTAGGTTAAAATGTGTCAAGACACTACATATATACTACTACTATTGGATAATATGTTAGATGGGCCTAAAGGCCAAAATAAGTCCAATCTAAATAACCTAATATAATTAATACTTAAATAGCAGTATAAATCTCACTCCTAAATTATTTAATTAACTAATAATTATTTAACTACTAATTAATAATTATATAATTAATTACTACTAATCTTCTATCAGATTGGGGATCATCGAGTGAGGTTTTGATTTGTCATGACTCATGAGCATTATAAAACCAACTCATGCACAAAACAAAACCCTAGTCATTGGGGATCATTGAGTGAGGTTTTGATTTGTCATGAGCATTATTTTGTAGTACTATAGTATACTTTTTGTTCCTATAATCAGTTAAACTCGATCTATACTACTTTTGTTCTAAAATAAATTTAAATTTTTACATAAATTAAGAAAATATAAATGGACGAAACTAACCAATATCGTCAATCTATAATAGAGCTAAGTAACCATTGTCATGAATATATAATAGAGCTAAGTAATAAGTATTATGATTTGAAATTATGTACCTAATATTTATTTTAAAAAGGATATTTGAGTAAAATGATTAATATTATATTATATAATTCCTTAATTGATGTATTTAGTCTATTTTATAGACCAAATACATCAATTATTGAATGAATATAAAAAATGAATTGTCTCTTATAAAAATGACCGAATGAAATATAAAATTCCTTAATTGATATATTTAGTCTATTTTATAAAAAGGACGGGAGTAAAAAGTCAATTGTCCTTAATTGATATTTGAATAAAATGAATCTAAAAAGATATTTGAGTGTATTCAGTCTATTTTATATGTTAAATACATTCATTATTGGATATTTGGATGAATTTAAAAAATCAACTGTCTTTTATAAAAAAGACCGGAAGAAGTATTACTATTATATATATATTATTACTGCACATATAATTGAAGAAGAGTTTCTTTTGACTAATAGAATAAGAGTTGTTGACTTTCAAATCAAACAAACTCTAAAATGATATTTGAGTGTATTTGGTCTATTTTATAGGTTAAATACATTTATTATTGGATGAATTTAAAAAACCAACTATCTCTTATAAAAAGAATTAGAGGATGTATTACTATTATATATTAGGCTTAATTCAACATTAACCCCTTATGTTTATTTTATGTTTCAATTTGATCCCTTATGTTTTAAAAGTTTCAATTTGGTCCCTTATATATGTTTATTTTAGGTTTCAATTTGGTCATTTCCGTTAATTTTGTCACATGTGGCAGACGGTTTGCATACGTTGACAGACACGTGAAGACCTTGACACTTTGACACGTGCTTAAATTAAACGGTTTTAATGACAAAACTGACAGAAATGACCAACTTATGCAAACGGTGGAAACATAAGAAACCAAAATGAAACTTTTAAAACATAAGAGACCTAGTTGAAACTTAAAATAAACATAAGGGACCAAATATTGAATTAAACCTATATATTATTACTGCACAATGCACATATTTGAAGAAGAGTTTCTTTTGACTAATAGAATAAGTGTTGTTGACTTTCAAATCAAATGACAAATACTAAAGGTTAGACTTTTATTTTGACCAAAAAATAGGTTAGACTTATTGAACAAAAAACAATCAATATTGGTCATGATTTAGGGGCCATGTTGTAGTAATTTTTTTTAATCTCGCAACCTATTGATTAAAATTTTACTTGTAACGATGAATAAACGGATGTACTAGATTTAAACCTCAGTTCTGCATATCGTATAAAATGTGCATATGCTCACGCAGACAATTTAGTACATTTAATTAAAAAAAGAGAAAAAAGAAGTATATGCACTCACGTTGTTATTTTACACAGTAAACCAAATTATGTATTTCACTATATGTTACTTCACTTCATCTTATTTTTTATATGACATATAGCTTATATATGTTAGGTATTATAGTAATATGCAAGAATTACACTAATTCATTGTAATGTTGCAAAATTTAAACGTAGCTTTTAAAAAATTATGGTGGATCGTCGTGATTTTGACATACTCACAATACCAAATATACACATAGTAACAGATTAGATTGTTTTTATTAAATGTCAATATAAAATTAATTTACACTTGTATCCTTTAAACTCTTGAACAAATAAATTCTTGATATTTTATAATATTAATTAATTATTCTTACTCATAAGCATATGGCTAACATATAATTTTCTTAATATACAAGATTTGGCCTAGTGGTGAAAAGTTCAAAATGTCAATATCTTTGTAGGTGTTCTTTAGGGTTAGGAATAGGCTAGGCCGAGCAAGGCTTTGCCAAGCCTGAGCCTGGCCTGCTAAAAAATTGAAGGCCTAAGTCTGGCCTGTGGCCTGTCATAGACTTATGTTTTAGGCCTAGGCCTGACCTTTCGAAAGTCTGACATGGTCTATTAGCCTGTTTAAAAGCCTATTTAACATGAATATATTTAAATAAATAATTATATTTACTTTTAAATATACTAATGAACTAACAAATCAATGATATTAAACTTCCTTTTGATATTTAATATGATATTTTAGAGAATTTGACAATATATGACATCGTATTTCAATTTTAGTTTATAATAATATATTTATATATGTGAAAAGTTAATGTAGATTAATAAAGTTAAACTACTGAAAAATTTAATAGATTTATAATTTAATCAAAGTACAAAATTTAATATATAATAATAATAAATGTAAAAATATTATTCATATTTACTTAAATAGGCCGGCCTAGTAGGCCTAAAAGGCTTTTTCCATGGCCTAAGCCTGGCCTTTTTAGCTAAATAGGCTTATTACAAAGCCTTAGCCTGCTCTATTTAAATAAATAGGTCGGCCTGGCCTGAGCCTATGTAGGCTAGGCCGTAGGCCCCTGTAGGCCGGCCTGGCCTATTCCCAACCCTAGACTGTTCTTTAAGTATTGGTGGTGTTCTTTGCCTCATACTGAATGCTAATTTTTTTTTATAAACGAAATAAAAGAAACTCTTATCTAAAAGAAATTAATATATTATTTTCATTTTTTTGTAATTAATAAGAAAAATAAAGGTGTTAGTCAAAAAAGAAGAAAAAAAGATAAAAGTATTTTAGGAAATATAATGTTTACATTTTTTATGTAACCTTTTTAATTTTTTTTATGAAAACTATTATATTAGGAAAATATAATTAAGTATTTGTTATTTTCTAAGAGTAAAATGTTTTGCCCTTTCTTCTAGGAACAAATGGCTAAAGTTAAATTAATTATTATTTTTTCTGAAACAACCAAAATTTTGAGATTAAAATTTTATACTATCAAAATGTAGGGAGAAAGGGGTTGTAATTTCTTATAATATTTTATTAATAAATATTTTGTTGATGCAAAATATTCAATGATGTTTTGTTGATGACTAATTTTTATTAGGAAATTTGTCTGACTAATTTTTGTCTGTTTGACTAAAAATGCATCAAAATTTGTTGACTCGATTTCTAATTAACTCAAAAATTGTCGGTGTTGACAAAATAAATGTATCTTTGATATTGATAATTGTTCATTTTTTTCATTCTTTACTTTTCTATTTTTCAAATGCATTTCAGTTAAATAAATTGTTTTACTTTTTCAAGAAAACATCGTAAAGTGTAGCCGTGTAGATATAAATATTAGTGTTGGCGAGCCTCATTTAATAAATGTACTATATTATTTAACGATGGTCAGACAAAAATTATAATTAGATCGATTCATAAAATTATTTTTCGCAAATTAAACAATAATATTTTACAAAAAAATAAATAAAGCAGAAGAAAGAAATAGCCAGATACTTCATAAAATTAAACTTTAATTTTATTAATGAAGTTGATCATGATTTAGAACACAAATTATTTAGGGCATGGTGATGGTATTATTCTTGATCTTACATATAGTTTTAGTTGATTTGGGACATATGTTGACCAAATGACATTAAATGACTACTTGGTGTCCTTGGCTCAGAAAGTTGATTCCCTTCACTATCATAAAAAATTGCACCTGGAAATTCCAATGGTTGACATTTCTCCCCCATCAATATGGTCTTCTTCCATAAGCACTTATCTTGCTCTTGCTTCTTCATTTTCAAAATTTGATAATGGATTGCCTTGTAGATTTTCTTCATGATTTTTTTTGAGTGAGTTGATAACTCATCTAGCAACTTTGTTTTGAAGCAAATAATATATGGGATTATTGCCTTGATGATCTTATCAATAATCTTTCTTGGAGTGTTAATTAGTGATGATGGCATTGGAACACTTATTTGATTGGATGCAGTTTGGTTGTGATTATTGGATGTGGTCCAACTATGATTTGGACTAACACAAGTGAAGTGGATGAAAGTTGTTGGTGTGCTAAGAAGGTTTGTGATACGACTCAAACTATCCATCTTGTGATTTTGCGAATGAGTTTAAGGTTGGTGAAAGGAAGTAAGGAGTAAGGGGGTATTTATGCATATTTGAAAAATATTAAAAAGGTAATTTGTCCAAAAAAAATTAATAAAAAAGGCACAATTGATTTTTTTTTTCTAGTCAAATATAGTCAAGTGACTAAAATTTTATTCCTTAAATTAATGATAAATGACAAATTTTAAATTCAAATTTTGACTCATACATATTACAAAGTCTTTATCAATTGTAATTATGCTTACAAACAAGAATAATTATGCTTACAAACATTATGTCATCAGTAATTTGTAAGAATAATTTATACTCGTTATTAAACACTAGCCGCCTTCCGTACCCGTTTGTGTAATCAATATTCTTTTTTTTTTTTCGTGTGTGATCGATATTCTGTATCGTGTAAATATAAATAAGTACTTAATCTCCTTTTTTATTGGACTTTGTTAATTGATAACTACGTAACCTCCTTTTTTTGTTGTGCTTAGTTATTAAGAAGAAAAAAAATATTTTTTTTACTATAAAAGACTGAAAACCTACTTTTATGTGGAAGTTATTTTTTAAGGGTAAAATTGGAATAATAAAAAAGTCATCCCAAAAGTTTGTATCCCCTTTATATATTAGTATAGAAGTATAGATAATAATGAGTGGTGCAAAATATAAATTTCTAAAATGTCGGTTAATCTACTTACAATATATT
The DNA here is from genome assembly GCA_030408175.1 of Trifolium repens. NCBI lineage: Eukaryota > Viridiplantae > Streptophyta > Magnoliopsida > Fabales > Fabaceae > Trifolium > Trifolium repens. The sequence goes on along the minus strand of CP125836.1, from coordinate 55,333,285 downwards.
AAAAGAAACTACTATTAAAAATACAAGTTTGTCCTTACTACTTTTAACGGTGTTCCAAGTTTTAACTCTACACTAATACAAAAAATAGGAAAGAAAGATAAACATAAAAACTATCTTCCCATGAAAATAGCATCGGAAATCGCATCTCTAACCAAAACAAAAAAACACAAAACAAAAATAGGAAAAAAAAAAAGATAAGCATCAAATTAATCTTCCTATAAAAATTTAATTAAAATAAATTTACACATAAAAATATGAACAAAAATCACTATAAAATATACGCTTTAAAAATAGTAATTTTTTTTTTTTAATGAAAAAATAGTAACTCAATCTAACATATAAAAATTTATATATAAAACATAAAAAAAGAATAACCTAATAAAAGAAGATACTTATTTATGAGCTTAAAAATAAAAGAACGGAAAAATAGAAACAAAAACACAATCGACATGTTTGGATTGACTTATTTATGAATTTATGCGAAATAACCTATGCAAATAAATAAGTTTTTATGTATTATTATAAGTTTTTTAAGGTAGTTCATGAAAACACTTTATAAAGATAGAATTTTTGTTAGTGAAAACTTATGAATTAACATGCGTAAAAAAACTTATAAATTAACATAAAAGTTTATTTATAAATTATAACCATAAACTATTTTCATACGCTTAAAAATAAGCCAAATTCAAACAGGCCTAATATATTAAAAGGTATTACTACTGAAAATTATAATTTGTCCTCATCAAATCTTAAAAATATTTCAAATCTTCTATTTCGTAAAAAAAATATATTTTTTAATTTAATATATTATTATATAATAGTTAAATTCTACTCTACTTTTATTATAAAAAAATCTACTCTATTTTTGTTTACTCTTATATAAAAAATCCAGAAGAAGTGCATTATTGATGAATATATATTATAATAATTACGGGGTAAATATTTGTCATTATACTTAAAACATCACGGGACAAGTGTTGATCAATAATTTTGTCAAAAAAAAGAAAAAAGTGTTGATCACTAATATATAAAAAATCATACACGGGACAATTGTTCTAATAAAAAAATTAATCATACACGGGACAATTGCTTTAATAAAAAAATTAATCATACACGGGACAATTTTTTTAATAAAAAAATTTAATCATACACGGGACAATTGTTTTAATAAAAAAATTAATCATACACGGGACAATTGGTTTAATAAAAATTTAATCATACACGTGACAATTGCTTTAATAAAAAAAATTTAATCATACACGGGACAATTACTTTAATAAATTATTTTTAATCATACACGGGACAATTGTTTTAATATAAAAAAATTAATCATATACGGATTAATCATATACGGAACAACTACTTTAATAAAAAAAAATTGAATAGTAAATATATTTTTTATAATTAATTATAATTTATTACACAAACATAATACACGGGACAATTACTTTAATGAAAAATGACTTTATTTAATATATTTTACAAAAAATAATAGAATGACGTCATTTATAATTTAACAATAATTTATAAATAAAAGTCATAGACCCGTGCGCATCGCACGGGTCTCAAAACTAGTTTTACTGTAAAAAAAATGTTAGTTAATTTAATTCAGTTATTACATTAATTCAGCATTGACTTGGTCAAACTTAGCCTTTTACAAAAGAGGGTAAAAATAGGGCCCAAAATACTATTTTAAAAAGTAGGGGTTCAAAATCACAAATTTCTAAAATATATGCGGCCAAAAACGCAATTTAACCTATGTTTGTCAAATAAAAAATAATCATAACTTAGAAATTTATTAAGATTTCAAACAATATTACTACCAAGCCACCACCCACAAAGATAAAATAGGATAAAAACAAAATTATTTTGAAATATTAAATTTTGAATAATTCAGTTTTGCATACTTTTTTACAATAAATAATAGCAATCGTTATTATCACAAAAAAACAAATAATAGTTATATCATATGTTATTCAATTTTACTTTTTTAACAAAGATATTTTATAAATAATAATTATTTACATATAGTTTGAATTCTTTAAAGTTTTTTTTTTTCAAAAAGGGTGCAATTTTTATTTAAAGTGGCACCGATGATTTTCTTAGTGTCATCCCCGAAGCGATTTGACTCAACGCCTTAATATTTGTCAAATAAAAAAAACATAAGTTAAAAATTTAGTAAGACTATTTACAATGGTGGAGTTTAAACTCAAATACAGGGTTGAATTGTTTCAACCGGTTGATATACTTTCAACATAAAAAAAAAAGCTCATTTTTACACTTTTTTCTCATTTGTAGAGACTAAAAATATTCATTAATTATTTCAAAAAAATATATAAATAATAATTATTATTATACAAAATTAAATAAATATAAATTAAATAAGGGAAAATTACATTAGCCTCTCCTAAAGTAGCTTGAAATGTCACTCACACTCCTCTATTTTTAAACATGACAATGACCTCCCCTAAATAGTCTTAAATGGAACAAAAACCTCCCCTTGTAGGGTAACCGTGTTTGTACTCCGTTACTAAAATTATAACTTTTTCCTTTATGGCCTATTTGTTTTGCATGAAAGTGGAAAGAAAGATTGAGAGAGGAGAGAAAGTAGAAGGATTGGCAATTTTTCCGTCAGTTTTGTCACATTTGACAGACGGTTTACATATGTGGACAAACACGTGGACATTTGGTCACTGTCTAATTGAAACAGTGGAAATATCAAAACTGACGGAAAGAACCAACTTATTCAAACGGTGGAAATATAAGGAATCAAATTGAAACTTTTAAAACATAGATGATCAAATTAAAACCTAAAATAATCATAAGGAACCAAATATTAAATTAAGCCATAATTTTACTACCATTCCACCACACACTGAGATAAAATAAATTATTTCCAAAGTTAAATTATGAATAATTCAATTTTACACACCTTTATTTATATATATATTATATATATAATAACAATTTTTTAAAAAAAAACCAAAAAGATGCTAGCTAAATGCTAGACACCTCAAAATATATTAAAGAGGCACCGAACACAAATAGAGGGGACAAGAACCAAAATTTCATTAAGAGGTGCAAACATGAAAACTAGACAAACGTAGTTGATTTTTAACAAAACTATCTATAATAATGACGCAGTACGGAAGCTCGGAAAGGATAAGCCAGCGCTAATCCTAACCTATAGGTTTCCTAGAATCCACCAGGAAGAGAATAGCCAGCGCTAAACTCTTGAAATAAAACTGGAATCCACCAGAGTTTAAAACTTGAGTCCACCAGAAAAGAGATAAAACTCTAAAATTTATGAAAAACGATAATCTTCTTTAATTTCAGATATGTCTGCCTTTAAATAGGCTTACAATAAAACAAACTTTTAAAAAGATAGTAACTATTATTCTAAATTAATTATCTTTTAAATTTAAAAGATAACTATCCTAGATTCCTAATAATAACAAACTTTAAAAAAAGATAATAATACCTAATAATACTGAAAATAAAACAAACTTAAAAAAAGGATAATCAAAACAAACTAAATAAAACAAATAATATAATAAAATCTTATCAACCGCAGTTGTGTTGAATTGCTCCTGCATCAAATAAACAAAGGAATCTCATTCCAATAATCAATATCAGATAAGGCTAAATCAAAATTTGCAATAAAATATACTAATATCTGGAAATAAGTGTAACAAAAGAATTCATCTCCTTGAGATGTACCATATATCATTCTTCCATTTGTTTCATAGAGACCAAGTGACATGAATAGAAGAGTTACTGACACCCAAAACTACTGATGCAGAATCTGTTTCCAACCACAGTGTTTATGTAATATGTTATTTTTGTTGTTCTTACTTGTGAATACAATCTCACTTTAATTTGTGTTGTGTCTGGGCTCTTGGGAGTCCAAATTTTTAGGTTGAGGAGTTTTAGCTGTTGTGAGCTAGTTTGGGAGATGGCTTTTGGAGCCTTTTCTCCGTCTTGTTATTTTGTCTTAGTTCTAGTTATATGTCGAGTTACTCTGGTATATATAACATCGGCTTGGGGAGTAACTCTTAAATTTTATTCTCGGTTGTAGAACTACATGATATTTATTGAATTAAAGTTTAATAAATGATATCCATATTCCTTTCGGTTGTTTTTGATATTTTGATTTTCGTTGTGAATGATCAAATAAATGTTATGCATGTTATAAATGAATAATTGTGACACCCTAGATCTACTCAATTAAATTAGACATATTAGCATCGTATGCGATAATCGGGAATATAGTGTTAGCAATACACTTGAGATGCTGGTTTAATGATAAAAGCTTAACTTTCTAACCTCAATATACCAAATTTGAATCACGTCATGACAGTTGTAATATAATAATCAATTAATCATTAGTGCCACTTCAATTGATGAAAATTTCTCCCACGACTTATCTCTTTTACCATTCTCAAATTTAATTTTTGGAAAGAAATATTGCCAAGGGAGAACGGGTCCAATAAGAAGAAATGGGGGCGTGCAAAAAGCAATTCTCACATCCATATTACAAACACATTGATCGGGCCCATTATCATGCTTGAGGTTGATTGAAACATGCAAAACGCTAGAAATCATATTCTTAGGGGTGTTTGTTTCATGGTTTTTTTTTTTTTAACGACAAAAATATTATTAATAATAAATGGTCTCTGTACAAGACAAATAGAGACTCGAAAAAGCGGAACTACAAAACAATTCTTAGGTTGAAAAAATTATTTCTATGAATGTATAAATTATAAATCTAAATCCCTACGTTTGTTACCAAGTTAGCAAATAAACTCCAAGAAATTAAACATTCCTAGGAAAAAAATAACTTCCACTAATTAAGGTTAATCCCACCTGTGAAATTTTATACTTTAGGTTAATCCCTATCTTAGACCTGTGAAATTATATATATATATATATATATAGTCTCGTAAAAATAAATTGATTTCATTTCTATGATATTAGATTCTTCAAATTGCATTCCTCATTTAGCTTTGTCATTGAAATATGATAACATGGCAAGGTCACTTGGATAAATTTGTTCTTATATAAGATTGATGCATTTGATTTGTATATCATAGACCACTAAATACAACAATCTTTTAATAAATCTAAAAAATAAACTTTTTTATATTAAAGACCAAAAAAAGTATCTCTATTCTCTTTCAAAAATTCCGTATCTAGCTAGAACTACCTTCACAAGTTGCAAATTTATTATTTTTGTATGTGTGACTTTCACTTGAAATAATGAACATGTATTAAAATTAAAATATGTTGACACGCAAAATTGATTTCATCACTGTCTGTGCGGTTATTATGTAGGAATTGTAATCAAACGCTTGGTTGATTCTATCATAGAGCAAAAGCTATTGACAATGGCAGTGGATCCACTACAAGTGTTAATGTCTAAACTTGAATGTGTAGTATTGACAAAGACATGGTTTGATATTTTGTATACAAAATGTGGAGGCAGTCGGCAAATCCTATTTTAGAAGGTTTAGCAGCTTGTTGTCCGTCTTCCTTTTATTTATGTGTAATTATCTTATATATAATGAAAGTAATGAATGAAAGAAAAAAAAATAAAAAATTATAGAATTTAAATGACTTTGGAGATAAGACATCAGAATAGTTGTTGTTGGTTGTAGTTGGTCCATTTCTAGATTCACTAAAATATATGACATTAAATAAATTTAAAGGGATATGTTAACTAATTTATTGACATTAAATAAAAAATCTATTAGGAGTATTTTACTACACCAATCTATCATTAGATGCCACAATAAAATTGATTTACAGTACAATATGTATTTCATATTTACTACTCCCTCTCTATCATTAGATGTCACTATGAAATGTATTTCATGTTTATTTTTGTATTGTTTATTATTACTGTATAAGATTTTATAAAGGCCTGTTGTTAGTTTTAAAATCAACCGTTTCTATTTCCACCCTTCATGTTTTTTTTTCCTTATAGCACGCAAATTTTTTCTGAAAAACACATTCTGAAATTTTTTTGGAAAATTTTCAGAACACGTTGAAGGGAGACAAATTGTCTTTTAAATCTTGCTTTAGGCCTATAGATTTATCCTTGATTGTGTTTCAACGCTCAATTTAGCTGAGTGAGTTTGAGAAGCTAAATTATCCTTAAATTTGAGAAGCAATAATTATGGATGAATTTCTTTATTATGCTTTGTTTATGAATGAATTATGACGAGTTCGACCATTCAATTAAGAGATTTACGACCTTTCGGACGTTTAGCTATATTTATGTGTTGGCCCACTGTACGATTAACATCCTATGATCACATAACTTGAAAATCTATACGGCAATGGAGGTAGTTCTTCATCTCTTACTTGCTCTCTCTCACTACTATCTTTTAAATCATAAATTGGCACACCATTCACAATCTATCTTTGATATTGCAAAAATACTATAATTTTTTAACAAAGAGTTAAATAAATTTTTTATACCTATAAATATTTTGAATTTGTTTTTTGTTTTTATAAATTTTTTTAACTACTTTTAGTCCGTCACATTTTTTCTATTACTACTTTTGATCCTTACTTTTAATCAACTTCTGTGTACTATTACATTTTTGAATTTTTTTTTTATCTTCATGTGTTTATATAATATTATAAAAATCCCTTCCACAAAAATTTAGATTTTTTAATATAAGATGAATTATTTATGAATTTTTAAGTGCAAAAAACTAAAATATTCCTTAATGTGGCAATATCTCACAAATTACAAGAAATAAAACCAAATTACGCACAAATTACAGGGACAAAATCCAAAATTCGCACAAATTATATGGACGAAAACCTAAGTAATCGCACAAATAGAGGGATGAAAATTTAAGTAATTTGTATGATATGACCACATTAAAGACTAAAACCTAAGTAATTTGAAATTACAATGGCAAAATGGAAGAATTTTTTTTACAATGACTAAAATCCAAATTCATCAATTTTACAGAGACGAATACCACCTTTTACCCAATATTTTATAGGAATTAAAAATTAAATTTAAGATATTTATAGGGGCTAAAAACATATTTAAACCATTTATATATAACGACAGAATAAGTTTAATATTAGTAGGACTAATTAGAAAGATCAAATCAAAGTTTTGTGTTGGATATGGTTGTTTATCTATTATTTTAATTATACTATTTTTAATCTTGAAAGCTAATCTTCAAGCTATTATTTTATTTATATTTTTATCTTGAAAGCTAATCTTCAAAACTCATCATATGTTTAAAAAAAAAAAAAAACTCATTATATATCTTTAATTATTATGCTCAAACTAAAATCTTCCCAATGTGTGCCGTGCCGTCTCAGTCATGTTTCTTTTAGATCACTCATCTACGCATTACAATAATATAATAATTTCTTGTTCACTTTGATGAATCTTTACATCAACAAAATAACCAAATCATGATAATCACCAAAGTAAAATTGAATACCCTGAAAACATGAAAATTATATACTCCATAGTACTATTAATTTTCTGTACAAATATCTAAATGTGGCATGCAATTTTTTATCATATAGTATCACATACTAGCATAATATATCATTAAGCAGACAATAATAGAGACCAAGAAAGATATAGTTAACAAAACAAAAAAGAAAAATATTTTAGTATATAACACGTTTACCAGACCCCTTCCCCTGAGGACCGGAGGATTAAGACAAAAATAATTGAGAATTCAATTAATGGTGTAACAGATTTGGACCAGTTGGCACGCGACGCTTCTCAACGCCATAACGCGGATCAATCTCTTTGTCTGAAGGGCCCTTGTGCACTTGTGGATGATGATGCTTAAAGAAAGGAGAAAAGTGGAATTTTCTTGCTAGAACTTTTCTGTTGTGATGAGAGGGCAATGAATGATGACTTGCTTGTATGATCTGTTTCTTGTAGATCTTTGAGTACTTGAGATTGTAATATTCATGAAAGAGCAAAAATATAAGAGATAGCCATAGAAGAATGTGAATTACTTGAGAAATTTTTAAGGCCATGATGATGGAGGAAGAGGTGGAGGTGACAAGAGAAGGGGAAGCATGGAGCATGAATAAGATATAGAGGAAGAAACTCTTAAGATGGAAAATATAAGTTTTTTTTGAGTTGATGGAGTTTTGACAACTTGGATTTGGTGGATCAGAATGTGAGATGAGAAATGTGTGTGAATTGGCCTTTTCAATTTCATATGAAACTTAGCAACATTTTAATGCTATAATCTCAATGAGGAGAGTGAGGAATATTAGTAATTAGAGGTAGAAATAAATAGTGCTTTCCCAATGAATATATTTCCTTAGAAATAAAGAAAAATATTTTAGGCCATTTTATTATCAGAAGAAGGGGTTCCGGTAGTCTAGAATTCGATTGCAGCACAACTAAAGTCTGATAAAAAATTGTTTCTATCAAAAATTGAACTCAAATTATTTTAATTGATTCGTTCTAGGAGGAGTTTATTAACCATTTATGTTTAATATCTTTGTTAAGAAAAAACTTTTATGATATAATGACAAATGTCAAATCCGGAATTATGTTATATATATTATTATGCTTATTATTCATTATACATATATTTTCTAGATATGCACCCGGGAAAATGAAGAAAAAGAGATGATTGGGTGTAAGGAAGATCCATGCTGGTTTTGAGTGTATTGCAACTCAATAAAAGGGTGGGGAATGTGCAATCTATATTTTCTATTGGCAAAGCAATCTAAATATAAGAACTATTTGACAAAGGTAAACTCATATGTGACGGTGCAAATTTACTATTGCTATTGCATAAATGAGAATCTACTACAATCAATATATACAGATGATAAATCAACATATTGAACTCAAGTAGATAATAAGCTCTTTTTAGAATGGATTAATCCTCTTGAAATTAGAGGGTCGGGCTAATGCCAAAAAAAACACCTTTTTTTTTTTATACAAAAAAATACCATATATTTGATATATGATATATCCACCTAAATTTTAAGAGTCGGCTTGAAAGGTGAATTTTAGAGGAAAGTAAAAATAAAATTTATTTATTTTTTTAAAATTATATCAACTGTAAAAATTTTTATAAACATGAATGAAATAAAATTGAATTCTTGTGATTGTATACTATGATTTTCTTTCAAATTTTTAAAATATATATTTACAGTTGACTTAAACAAATCTATCACATTGGAATACAATAAATTAAGCGTTAGAAGTCAAGAAGTTAATAAATTTCAATTTAAAATTAAATCATTCGAAAATATCAATTTTTAATGAGACTTTTTTGTGTTAATTCACTGCTTGCTAGGAGAAGGGTCCCACTAATCCAGAGTTCACCCGCAAAATAAGTAAAGTTTGATAAATAATTGTTTCTATCAGAAATCAAACTTGGATATTCTCCCAAACGGTTTAACTTTGGTGGTTAATTAAGAATAATACTGTGTTTGTTTTAAGTTATGTTTTGGCTTTCACCACTCGTTTAATCTAGTTTGGGAATCAGTTCTGGCATCAAATAATTTCAATCTCCTCCCAATCGCAATTACGGTTGCAGGGATCGAATTGTGGTCTTCCTTACCAAGTTCAACGTCAATCACCATATTTTAATTTATATTTGTATATTCTTGAGAATAAAATGATAGAAAAATGCATTCTTGTATTTGTTCAAATATTTTATTATGGATATAGAAGATTCCTTAAAAAAAAGAAAAAGCTTTCCAAAAGAAAAGGGTGGGAAATTTTTTTTCTCATAAAGATGTGAATAAATTCATCAACCAACTTTTCTACCGCTATAAAGATTCCCAAAAATACTTAAATGTTAGCCAAAATTATTACAATTTTAAAATACATAGAAATAGATTTTTATTGTCTCGTGAGCTTATTTTAGTTGGTTGGACATTGCATTATATATGTAGAGATTCGGGGTTCGAACTTGGACATTACATTATATATGCATAGAGTCGGGGTTCGAATCCCGATCATTCCACTTATCCACCATAATGATGGAATTTCTAGCCCTTAGGCTACTTGACAAAAACAAAATAAATTTTTATTCTTGACCCAAAAAAAAAAGATTTTTATTCTCGTTTTCTTAAAAAAAAATAAAAATAAAAACTATTCCCAAGAATAAGTTTAGTAAAATTAAAACAAACGTCGGTAAGTAATATAGGAAAACATTTGAAATTGAAAAGTTGATAAAGGGTATTTAAATATTTTTTTTGGATGTTATGGAATTTTTTTTATTGTTTTCACCACCAGTTTAATCTAGTTTGGGGGTGTTCTGGTGAACAAATAAGGGGGGTTATATTCAGTTGGATCGTGTCCAAAGAGTAAATGGCTGCTGTCAATTGCGCAGCATTTCTGTATAGATGAAAAATTGTGTGTCCTGAGTATACAAGAAAAAAGAATAGATCCTTTTACAATGAAGTATGTTCTCATATTTATAGAGAATTTATGGAGATTTTGGTAGTGATATCATGGTGGGAGTGGGTGGTTAACTCCTCCTCCACCATGCCATTATGGAGATAGTGGGTGGTTTCTTCTCTTGTATGATAGATCATGGTGGTGGTTTCTTAGCGATATCTGTAGGGCGTGTCGCCGCGTTTTTGCTTTGCCGCCAAGTTTGATATTTGAATGTCATGGACTATCTTGTTGGGCCTTTAATGAATTTGGGCCTATGTCCTGATTTTGGGCCTTACCCCAGTCCACAGCCCCCCAAGCACGAGGCTCAAAGAGGCGAAGTGATGATAGTGGTAGGATGTGGGGAAATAATCAACCCCTTTGAATTTGTATCTTGAACTTGTTGTAGTTTTCTTTGTAGTTTTCTTTGAAGTTGTATCTTGATTTCCTCCAATCAATGAAATATTCCCTTTTGCAACTGATTCTTCTTTTTCCCCGCCCTTGGCGACGTATGTATAATGGCGTTGCTTGGATAATTTTGCAAGAGATAATATTCTCCCAACGATGGCTTACCTGCATTTGTTATTTTGATTTGCGATAACAAATTTGTATAATTAAAAGGAATACATGGGGTACCTCCGTCACTCTTGAATATCACGGCACATGATCGCATTTTGATTTTACTCGCCCTTTAGTGGCTGTTTTCTTTGCCATTGCTTTTGATTTCTTTCATATCTGCTTTGTTGTGTACGCCATATGCCTGCATAACTTTGAGTTTGCTATTGATTGTTTGGTCTTTTTCTGATGACCCAAAGGACCGTTGCGCCTTTTATGTGATCGCCAAAGCATTTCAACTTCATTTTCTTTTTCTTTTCTTCGTTCCCAACTCGTAAGATTTACGGGTAACGTTTTGGACTTTCAACCATGCTTTGATATTCTGGACGCCCCCCACTGAAAAGTTTAAAGGGTAACGCCTAGGATTTTCAACCTGATTTTAATATTCTGGACGCCCCCCACTGAAAAGTTTAAAGGGTAACGCCTAGGATTTTCAACCTGATTTTAATTTCTGACGATCACATGGCGCTTTGTCCTTTGGCGTCTTATCTCAAGTGGTGTTTTATCAAACGGAGCTTTTGCGGTGACTTTATCAACTCGTATCTACAATAAAAATGAAGAGATGCACAATGTAATCTTAGCATATGAAATTAATTGTGTAATATCTTTTGAGTAAAATTTGCCAAAAATTTAGAACGATATCGCCTGATTATGAGCATTCAAGTGGTAAATGATCCGATATTGTTTCATATATTCCCTTTGTCCGCCTCGTTTTTTATGATCGCCTCTTAAAAAAGTGTTGCGCTCCAAATATTTTGCACATGTAATAATGAAACAGATAACATCATAAGAAGACGAAATTACTTAATAATTAAAATAGGACTATAGTAATTGTGACAAATTAAAATTATTATAAGCGAGCATATATAAAACGATTGTGCTTGGAAAATTGCAACTTTTAACCGGGATTAGAAATCGCCTAGCAACAAAATTGAATAACGGCGAGATGATGATGTTGGGCAGTAGATTGGCGACATCAGCTCGGCGAGATGGTGAAATTTGATCCATGTCATGGCGGCATCAGCTCGGCGAGACGGCGAAATTAGATCCATGTCATTGTAAAGAAAATCAAACATGAGTGAACCAAATTAAAAATAGAGAACATATGTGAATGAACAAAACTAAAATAGAAATAGATAGCTTAACATCCATAATTGGTTATCAGTTTTATTCAAGGAGATGGCATGGCTTTCACGCAGGTTCATTTATTCAACCTCTTGCTATTACTTGAACTAAGACATTCAAACTTACACCCTAATTAAACTTGTTTCCTAATTATAACAACAACATTGCCTTACCGTCAATTTCAAGTAATATAACTCTTTAAATTGTTGGTATAATTAACAAACATTTTCATGAAACAAAATCAAATTTCGAGACAGTGACCAACATTTATCCCATAATACTTGTACATCAAGGATGGTTTCAAAATCATAATATGTGTATAATTAGTTCAATTGATGAAGTAGAATGTTAAAGGACCCTTTTAAATAAACTAAATAAAAGCATCAGGTACTAATAAATAAATGATCCTAATATACAAGCATCAGGTACTAGTAAAATGGTCCTACTAACAATTAAATAGCTTTATGGGTTAGTTACGGTACACGAAGTCTAATATACAGTTAGACTTGGATAAAACTAAATACAAGGTAATATGCAATTACATAAACTAAATACAAGCATCAGGTACACGCAGCATGAAGCTTGAATAATAGACTAGATATATAAACTAATAAATCAAGTAAGCATATAAATCAAAGGAAGAAGAACCTGATAAGTGTTTTAACTAAAGGATTAAAATATGCTTCTTGTAACCAACGATTCATCGCCATATAATACCCCAAAATAAGAGACATTTTGTTTTGAATAAACTTGCACTTTTTGAATTGAAAAGCAGCACGTATTCGTTACAATTGAATTTAATCGTCAACACAACTGAAACTACCATGGCTGCTTGACACCTTTTCCATTGGAATATTTGAGTCGATGAACATGATGAAACTTGAGGCCTGAGAATCATTTTACCGCAGCCCCACGGTGGGCGCCAAAATGTTCTGGTGAACAAATAAGGGGGGTTATATTCAGTTAGATCGTGTCCAAAGAGTAAATGGCTGCTGTCAATTGCGCAGCATTTCTGTATAGATAAAAAATTGTGTGTCCTGAGTATACAAGAAAAAAGAATAGATCCTTTTACAATGAAGTATGTTCTCATATTTATAGAGAATTTATGGAGATTTTGGTAGTGATATCATGGTGGGAGTGGGTGGTTAACTCCTCCTCCACCATGCCATTATGGAGATAGTGGGTGGTTTCTTCTCTTGTATGATAGATCATGGTGGTGGTTTCTTATATGAGCGGTTACTCCTTCTGGCGAGGGTGATATCTGTAGGGCGTGTCGCCGCGTTTTTGCTTTGCCGCCAAGTTTGATATTTGAATGTCATGGACTATCTTTGTTGGATATGCCTTAAAATCTCAGTAACAAGAAGTCAGAAAATCCTGGAAAAATCTGTGGAGATTTTTGTGGAAAATATATTTTCTTGGAGGATACTCTGACTTGGATTTGTTTTGTTTTAAAATAGATTGTGTTTGTTTTTAAATAGGATATATTTAAAAATAATGTGAGATTTGGTTTTATTTTAAAAGATTGCTTTTAAAATAATAGGCATATATTTTTCTATAAATAGAGAGTGCTTTGTTCATAGAAAAAAGAAGAGAGCAAACATGTAAGGGGTTTGTAATACACCTTGGGTAGACTAGGTCAAATTGAGTCTCTTGGCCACGGGAAGAGATTCAGGATTTTGGGTAGGATTAGGATTAATTCTTGTAACCCTTGTTTGGGAACTCTTGTAAAGTGACTTCTTTGATCTAGTGGAACGGGGAGTTGCTCTCTCCCCCAGACGTAGGTTAATTAACACCGAACTGGGTAAACAATATTATTGTGTTCTTTTCTTCTTGCCGTGTTTATTGTTTGGATTATTGCATCATCATCTCTATCGTCCTTATATTTGGTTGCTTGTTTCGCTTGCCCCACACATCAGTTTTATTATTGGTGTGAGTTTTTCGTCGAATTCACAACAATTGGCGCCCACCGTGGGGCAAGGGAATCAGTCGATTCAAGTACCATGGGTTTGAAAGGGAATATTGAGAGGTTCACCGGGAATAACAACTACGGGTTGTGGAAGGTGAAGATGAAGGCGGCACTACTACAAAATAGACTTTTGGTTTAGACTTTTTACATCAGGTAATTTTATACCATATGTTAAAGGGGACACGGTGACAATCTTGTAATTAAGAGGAAAATATGTTATAAGAATTTTACATGCGGCTTAGGTTCTACCGATGTAAAATCCTTTTCAATTAAAATCCTTTTCCATATTCTTAAAACACGCGTGCGAAGAACAGAACTACCTTCTCACTCTTTCTTTCTTCACGAACGAAACCCTAGACCTCACTGAAAGTGAATCTCGAAATCCTCACCGAAATCGATCTTTCTCTCTCGTTTCTCTCTTGTTTCTCGTAATCCTCACAGATCGAACCCTTCTCTCTCATTCACGAAATTTATATTTGAATCTTACTCAACTCATTCACGAACCTTTCTCTCTCAGTCCCGAACGAGGTTGCTGGTCCCGTTTTAGGTTCGTGAGGTTGCTGGTGGCATATTCAACAACAACAACAAGGTTCGTGTTCGTATGGAGTTCAAATGCAGAAACCCTAAAACACAGAAATTTGATGCCGTCGTTATAGGTTCGTCTGAGTTCATCTGATTCTATGTTATTTTAATTAAATATTTAGTTTTTGTTGTTATGAATTGGTTAATCTGGTTATTGATTAAGTGAAACTCGAAATCTCTGTTTAGAGGGGTCAAGGTTGTGACTGGTTTAGCAAAATTAATTGATTGAGTTCCCTACACAAAGTCTTAGTTGTGACTGGTTTTACATAGGATTTGATGCTGAGATCAGTTGAGGTTAGAGTATGCTATGCTATTTGCTAGAGAAAAAATCAAGCTCAATAGTGAAACTTTCAATTTCAAAGAGTTTATGAGTTGAGTATTAATCCAAATCCTAAAATTTGGATAGATAAATGGAAATCCACCAAGGTGCAATATTTTTATTTATCTCTAAACAATTCATTTGCATATGCTATGTTGAGTTTTGGATTTTTATACTAAACAAAATTGATCACACGTTTTGATTCTGCAGAGTCTTTGCAAATGAAGGCTAAAGAAATTATTGAAATTGCTAAGATAGAGGTTTTCATGGTTCTCTTTTGAAGTAGAACAATAGATTTTAGGAATGTTTTTTTTTGTTGTTGTGCTTATATTGAAAGAGTATGTTTCTATTTATAGGACTTAAAATGGAACATGATCAGTTTTGTGAGTTTTGGATCAATTTGCAATATTAATTTATTTTTTTCTATAAATGAAGTGGAAAAAAATGGACTTATGATATGCATTTGAGCTGTTACTGATAAAAAAATGAAACTAAAAATAAAATAGAGATTTGAGTTATGTGAAAAGGGATTTTGACAGTGATGGTAACTGATCTTTTAAGCTATAGCTCATATCAAACTTCTTGCAAATTACTACTTGAGTTTTAACTGATCTTTTAAGTTATAGCTCATGTCAAACTTATTTACCCTCATATGTTTTAAGTTTTAACTGATCTTGTAACTGATCTTTTGACAGTGACTTATATCAAACTTATTAGTCTTAAAATTTTGTTATAGCTCTATGGTTGCTACTGCTCATGCCTCATGTCACGTTATATTGTTGCGTGGTAGTGATTTTTTACGCAAGTTTTGATTTATTTAGTGTACAATGGACATTAATTCCAACATGTAGTGCATAGTTTTGACAAAAGTTATACTAATACATTTAATATTAATAATGATTTCTTTTATGGTTGCTACTGCTCATGCCTCATATCACTTTCATATCTCTATATATATTGTTGTTGTTGTCATGCTTCTAACTCTCACAATTGGTATCATGAATGATCATTATTTTTGAAAGCTATACAACACTGTGAGCCATTTTTTGTTAATCTCTTAGTAATAGTGACTGATTAGATCATTCTGTTTAGATCAACTTCCATTATACACAAAAGTTCAACTACCATTGCTTCGAGAGGCACCACCAGCCCTTAAGCGACTTCTTTTTTATCAGAATGTAGGTTGATGATAGTCATAATAAAGGAGGAGGACCTCCAATGTTAAGAATTTAGTAGGTTTTTTATTTTACTATTTTCATTTTTTGTGGATTTGATTTTGGGTGAAAATATGATAATGAAAAATAATTTGTGTTAATGGATATGTGAAAATGAAATATTTATAGTTATGGGATTTGATTCTAGTTGATATTCAGTTTTTTGAAAGGAAAAATGAAATTGAAAGTTATCTAGGTAATTTTTGGGGGGTTTTAAAAATGAAAAAGTTTTGATTTTGGATATATATACTCTGTTATAGAGTATTTGAGTTATGCTGCTTCAATGATATACCTGGTAGTTTAATTGAAAGTATATATGAATAGTATTTGAATGGGATAATGTCATGTTTTAAGACCATTAAGATAAATATTAGAACCATATAAGCCTCAACATTTTAATTCCAGCTTGCTTCTTGGTGTGAGTATCTCTTTAATATATATAGCCATACTTGTTGTTGTTAGTTTGGTTTCATTGAACTTTAATTTATGATGTAAGCGGCTTTTGGTCCGAGTTTTAGGGGACAAGCCAGAGCCTAGAGGATCCGAAACCATTTGATGAGGTGCTGAGCATATGAGGCCTGCATTTTCTGATATGGATAACAGAATGTAAGTACCCTGCCTGCATTGCTTGGTATTTTGATCTTTTGTCTCTGATTTATTTCTGGTCTCTATAATATCTTTGGTTGAAGCTGAACAATTGCCATGTAAGTATTCTTTTTGTTGAGTCAAATATTATCTGTTACATATTTATTCTTCGCAGTCAAGCAATCCTAATCTATATTGCTTCGGGAGGGCTTGTTTGTTACTATGGTGAGTTGTATTTCTTTCTCTCTGCCAGCCATATTTTCTGGAGTTATATAAAGATTAGATTTATCTGGTGAGTTATATTAAATTGTCTATATTTCTCTGATTTGAGTTATATAGGTAATATAATTTATGTGTCATGATATGTTTTTGACTGACTTACATGAGTTGTTTCGTATATCATTAGGCCTTATGATGTGATTATACGGAGTTCTAGAAAAATATTAAGTTTAATGTTTCTAATGGTTGACTTTTTATTTTTGCTAGGTCATTCAAGGTGATGATGGAATCTGGTTGTGATGAGGTATGTATGTATAATGCTATGAGACAGTTTGTATAATTTTTTTAATTATCACTTGTAGGTTTACGGATTTTTCTAATATGCACAAGTAAGAAGTTAAGCTAAAGTAGGCCTATGTCTAGTTGTATGCCAATGTCTTGTTGTTTTGGCATGTAGAGAAAGCTTTCACTTACTGTTATGCCAATGTCTTGTGCTTATATTTCACTTACTGTTATGCCAATGTCATGTGCTTATATGTAGGGAAAGCTTTTGGTTTAGGTACTAGTTGCATTATCCTTTACGTAATTCATTTCTGTTATGGCCTTATATTTCACTTACTATTATGGCTTTATTTTTGCTCTTGTTTTATGACTTTATTTTTGCTCTTGTTTTACGTTCTCGGTTAGATTAACTTTCCTCCTTGTATCGGATTTTACGTTCAGCTCTTTGACTATGCCTGCTGGTCTTTTATCGGCCCTGATTGTTAGTTGGAAAAGTCCAGCTCCTTTGAAAGTTCGCGTGTTTGCTTAGAAACTCCTCCACGATAGGATACCGACTCGGGTCAATCTTCGTCGTAGACAAATCATAGAAGTGACGGGGGATTTATCTTGTGCCCTTTGTGGAGGTGTGATGGAGGATACCCACCATCTGTTCATCTATTGTGAAGTTGCAATGAAAATTTGGGCTGCTATGTTTGTTTGGCTGCAACTGTCGTTTTCACTTCCCCGTAATCTTTTATCAATCTTTAATTTTTTAACTCAAAACAGGGGAAAGAAACTGAGGAAGGGGCTGTGTATGATTTGGAATGGGGTTGTCTGGGCTATTTGGCGGCGTCGAAATGCGGTTATTTTTGACAATGGTAGAAGGGATGCAGTGGAGATAATTGAAGAAATCAAAGCAACAACATGGAAGTGGTGGATTAGCCAATCAAAGGTGTCGAACTCTTTACTTTATGAATGGCAAATGGAGCCGATCTTGTGTATGGCGAGATAATCGGATAATGTGTATTGGTATTTGTTTGGGTTGCCTCTGGTTTTTTGGGTCTGTTGTGCTGGTTTTTGTTTTTGGCTCGGCAACACCTGTTTTTCTAGCCTTGTGGCTGTAGTTTTTTAGGCTCCTAGTGTATAATTTATTTCTTTCCTTAGCCTTGTTTACCTTTGTACTGTAGTGGCCTAGCATTCCTTATCCTAGTTTATTTTAGCCATTTTCAAAATATATATATGTGTGTTTGTGGTCTGTGTGATGATGAAAGAATTTTTAGGTACCAAATGGCTACTTGAATGTAGTGTGTGTGATGCTGCAGGTACAAAGAAAATATAGGGCTTTCACATCGGGTCCACAAATGCAAAGATGTGATATATTGGCTTTTCACATCGGCTTAAACGCGTACCCGAAGTAAAATATACATTTGTTTTTAATAAAATAAAATTAAACTTCACATTTCACATCGGCGGAAAAATATCAACCGAGGTTATATAGTAGTTTTCACATCGGATGACCACCCGATGTGAAATGTGTCAGACTTATTACATCACTTGTCTTTACATCGGACCTGAAACCGATGTAAAATGTCATTTTCGCCCGATGTTAAATCCCCTTTCTGTAGTAGTGCGGTTTTAATTCAAAACAAGTGTTGAGGCGTTGAAGGGAGAAGCACGGTTGGATGGTTTTGCAAATTGCAAGGTGGAGTTCATAGTGGAAATACCGGTTTGTGACTTTGGTGGAAGAATCTCGGTTTGAGGTGGAGTTTGTTACTAGTGGGACTAGAGGAAGACAAACAATCAACAATGGCTCTTGGCTATCTAATGAGAGGTAGGGAGGAGAGTGGAATTGTTGCACCAAAGTGGTATGACTATGAAGACCTTGTGGGATACGTTTCAATTGTGGCTGAAGAGGTGCAAGACCTTGAGAGGATCTTCAGGAGGCAATTGAAAGCAACCTTGATCAAACTTGGTAACTTGTGAGACTGCTGGAGGTAGTTGGATACAAGGAGAGTTTGATGTTGCAGCTTGTGGAACCACCTAAAATTCCAAGGTTGGTTTGGAGGCAAGCAAAACTTCGAGAGTACGGAAGGCATTCCGGGGGTCGAAGGGTGGTGAGGCTTGTAGGGCTATCCTAAAAATCCGTGGATAGTCGGAGACAAGCAATTCTTCAGGAGGACGGAAAAGGCACAATCCGGGGGCTGAAGAGGGTACGGTGGAGCTTGTAGGGTTGTCCTAAAATTCCATGGACAGCTGGAGGCAAGCGTTTCTTCGAGAGGACGGAATTGATCACTCCGGGGGTCGAAGAGGGGGTGGTGAAGCTTGTTAGCTATCTAAAATCCGATGATAGTGGGGAGCAAGCGTTTCTTCAGGGGGTTACGGACTTGACCAGTCCGGAGTCTGAAGAGGGAGGCGGTGAATCTTGTGGCTACCAAAAATCCTATGGTAGTGGGAGACAAGACCTTCATGAGAGCGGAAGGCATTCCGGGGATGAAGGGGAGGAGTTAATGCTTGCGGGAAGCAAGTGGAGGCTAACGCCTAGGTCATGGTCTTGGCCGGTGATCTTGGATGGAGGTTCAAGATGGAGAGAGCATGCGGTGGTTGATTGGATCACCATCGATTTGAAGGCAAGGTGGAGAATTGTTGGATATGCCTTAAAATCTTAGTAACAAGAAGTCAGAAAATCCTGGAAAAATCTGTGGAGATTTTTGTGGAAAATATATTTTCTTGGAGGATACTCTGACTTGGATTTGTTTTGTTTTAAAATAGATTGTGTTTGTTTTTAAATAGGATATATTTAAAAATAATGTGAGATTTGGTTTTATTTTAAAAGATTGCTTTTAAAATAATAGGCATATATTTTTCTATAAATAGAGAGTGCTTTGTTCATAGAAAAAAGAAGAGAGCAAACATGTAAGGGGTTTGTGATACACCTTGGGTAGACTAGGTCAAATTGAGTCTCTTGGCCACGAGAAGAGATTCGGGATTTTGGGTAGGATTAGGATTAATTCTTGTAACCCTTGTTTGGGAACTCTTGTAAAGTGACTTCTTTGATCTAGTGGAACGGGGAGTTGCTCTCTCCCCCAGACGTAGGTTAATTAACACCGAATTGGGTAAACAATATTTTTGTGTTCTTTTCTTCTTGCCGTGTTTATTGTTTGGATTATTGCATCATCATCTCTATCGTCCTTATATTTGGTTGCTTGTTTCGCTTGCCCCACACATCAGTTTTATTATTGGTGTGAGTTTTTCGTCGAATTCACAACAATCTTGTTGGGCCTTTAATGAATTTGGGCATATGTCCTGATTTTGAGCCTTACCCCAGTCCAGGGGTCATTTCTGACATCAAGTGGTTTCAGCCCTCTCCCAGTCGCAGTTGTAGGGAATGAATGTTATGGAATTTTGTATTAAGGACTTATAAGCTTAATGTTTTTGCTTTCTAGTTCCAGGTTACATGTTTGTGATTTTGATAAATTTGGGTAACCTTTTTAGCTAGGAAGAGACGATGGCATTGAAATCCTCTTTCAAGGAAAATTAAGGTACCTATATCCATGTTATGAGGGAAAATTAGTTTTGATACATGGAGGGAAAAAAAAAAGCCTGAACTTATGTCCAAATATATCTCACACCACCCTCCTAATATTAATGGATCTAAATATTACAAGTCCATATCACATCAAATTACAAATCAATTAGTTTTCTTACAAAAAAAAAACTACATAGAACATTATCAGAACCTTTATGCCATAAAATAAGCAGAGTATTTTTTATTCCGGCTTGGTTGAAGTTATAATTTCCGATATTCACGCAGTTGAAATATTGCTGACAGTTTGGTCAAAGATATAAGCATTGAAGTGTAAACTTTAAAATTAAAATCTGAACATCTAATCTTGATTGAATAATCATTGATATTTCTGATTGTGTAGGATCCCTGACGGTAGGGTGGAGTAGAGTATCTATGTGTTACATGACATAACAGACAATGAAACCATAGCAAAATTGAAACTAAACATCTAATCATAATCTCTCCCCTTCAAGGTCAAAATGGGACCTTTATAAAAGACTAGTCCAATTAAGGGGAGAGTCTCATGACTTAAGTACGACATTGAACAATTTTATATACTCAATTTAAGACTCCTAATAATCCCTCTAGTAGATGGTAGATTTCGTCTCCAGAATTAGTCGGTCCTTAGACTCCATACCGAATTTTAAAGAAGAAGCGGAAGAAGAAGATGAACAAACATAAGTATCAGAAGCTTAGGAAGTGTGTGAGGAGACAAACTTAGGTGAGGGTTCAAGAGTTTATGAGTTGAGTATTAATCCAAATCCTAAAATTTGGATAGATAAATGGAAATCCACCAAGGTGCAATATTTTTATTTATCTCTAAACAATTCATTTGCATATGCTATGTTGAGTTTTGGATTTTTATACTAAACAAAATTGATCACACGTTTTGATTCTGCAGAGTCTTTGCAAATGAAGGCTAAAGAAATTATTGAAATTGCTAAGTTAGAGGTTTTCATGGTTCTCTTTTGAAGTAGAACAATAGATTTTAGGAATGTTTTTTTTTGTTGTTGTGCTTATATTGAAAGAGTATGTTTCTATTTATAGGACTTAAAATGGAACATGATCAGTTTTGTGAGTTTTGGATCAATTTGCAATATTAATTTATTTTTTTCTATAAATGAAGTGGAAAAAAATGGACTTATGATATGCATTTGAGCTGTTACTGATAAAAAAATGAAACTAAAAATAAAATAGAGATTTGAGTTATGTGAAAAGGGATTTTGACAGTGATGGTAACTGATCTTTTAAGCTATAGCTCATATCAAACTTCTTGCAAATTACTACTTGAGTTTTAACTGATCTTTTAAGTTATAGCTCATGTCAAACTTATTTACCCTCATATGTTTTAAGTTTTAACTGATCTTGTAACTGATCTTTTGACAGTGACTTATATCAAACTTATTAGTCTTAAAATTTTGTTATAGCTCTATGGTTGCTACTGCTCATGCCTCATGTCACGTTATATTGTTGCGTGGTAGTGATTTTTTACGCAAGTTTTGATTTATTTAGTGTACAATGGACATTAATTCCAACATGTAGTGCATAGTTTTGACAAAAGTTATACTAATACATTTAATATTAATAATGATTTCTTTTATGGTTGCTACTGCTCATGCCTCATATCACTTTCATATCTCTATATATATTGTTGTTGTTGTCATGCTTCTAACTCTCACAATTGGTATCATGAATGATCATTATTTTTGAAAGCTATACAACACTGTGAGCCATTTTTTGTTAATCTCTTAGTAATAGTGACTGATTAGATCATTCTGTTTAGATCAACTTCCATTATACACAAAAGTTCAACTACCATTGCTTCGAGAGGCACCACCAGCCCTTAAGCGACTTCTTTTTTATCAGAATGTAGGTTGATGATAGTCATAATAAAGGAGGAGGACCTCCAATGTTAAGAATTTAGTAGGTTTTTTATTTTACTATTTTCATTTTTTGTGGATTTGATTTAGGGTGAAAATATGATAATGAAAAATAATTTGTGTTAATGGATATGTGAAAATGAAATATTTATAGTTATGGGATTTGATTCTAGTTGATATTCAGTTTTTTGAAAGGAAAAATGAAATTGAAAGTTATCTAGGTAATTTTTGGGGGGTTTTAAAAATGAAAAAGTTTTGATTTTGGATATATATACTCTGTTATAGAGTATTTGAGTTATGCTGCTTCAATGATATACCTGGTAGTTTAATTGAAAGTATATATGAATAGTATTTGAATGGGATAATGTCATGTTTTAAGACCATTAAGATAAATATTAGAACCATATAAGCCTCAACATTTTAATTCCAGCTTGCTTCTTGGTGTGAGTATCTCTTTAATATATATAGCCATACTTGTTGTTGTTAGTTTGGTTTCATTGAACTTTAATTTATGATGTAAGCGGCTTTTGGTCCGAGTTTTAGGGGACAAGCCAGAGCCTAGAGGATCCGAAACCATTTGATGAGGTGCTGAGCATATGAGGCCTGCATTTTCTGATATGGATAACAGAATGTAAGTACCCTGCCTGCATTGCTTGGTATTTTGATCTTTTGTCTCTGATTTATTTCTGGTCTCTATAATATCTTTGGTTGAAGCTGAACAATTGCCATGTAAGTATTCTTTTTGTTGAGTCAAATATTATCTGTTACATATTTATTCTTCGCAGTCAAGCAATCCTAATCTATATTGCTTCGGGAGGGCTTGTTTGTTACTATGGTGAGTTGTATTTCTTTCTCTCTGCCAGCCATATTTTCTGGAGTTATATAAAGATTAGATTTATCTGGTGAGTTATATTAAATTGTCTATATTTCTCTGATTTGAGTTATATAGGTAATATAATTTATGTGTCATGATATGTTTTTGACTGACTTACATGAGTTGTTTCGTATATCATTAGGCCTTATGATGTGATTATACGGAGTTCTAGAAAAATATTAAGTTTAATGTTTCTAATGGTTGACTTTTTATTTTTGCTAGGTCATTCAAGGTGATGATGGAATCTGGTTGTGATGAGGTATGTATGTATAATGCTATGAGACAGTTTGTATAATTTTTTTAATTATCACTTGTAGGTTTACGGATTTTTCTAATATGCACAAGTAAGAAGTTAAGCTAAAGTAGGCCTATGTCTAGTTGTATGCCAATGTCTTGTAGTTTTGGCATGTAGAGAAAGCTTTCACTTACTGTTATGCCAATGTCATGTGCTTATATGTAGGGAAAGCTTTTGGTTTAGGTACTAGTTGCATTATCCTTTACGTAATTCATTTCTGTTATGGCCTTATATTTCACTTACTATTATGGCTTTATTTTTGCTCTTGTTTTATGACTTTATTTTTGCTCTTGTTTTACGTTCTCGGTTAGATTAACTTTCCTCCTTGTATCGGATTTTACGTTCAGCTCTTTGACTATGCCTGCTGGTCTTTTATCGGCCCTGATTGTTAGTTGGAAAAGTCCAGCTCCTTTGAAAGTTCGCGTGTTTGCTTAGCAACTCCTCCACGATAGGATACCGACTCGGGTCAATCTTCGTCGTAGACAAATCATAGAAGTGACGGGGGATTTATCTTGTGCCCTTTGTGGAGGTGTGATGGAGGATACCCACCATCTGTTCATCTATTGTGAAGTTGCAATGAAAATTTGGGTTGCTATGTTTGTTTGGCTGCAACTGTCGTTTTCACTTCCCCATAATCTTTTATCAATCTTTAATTTTTTAACTCAAAACAGGGGAAAGAAACTGAGGAAGGGGCTGTGTATGATTTGGAATGGGGTTGTCTGGGCTATTTGGCGGCGTCGAAATGCGGTTATTTTTGACAATGGTAGAAGGGATGCAGTGGAGATAATTGAAGAAATCAAAGCAACAACATGGAAGTGGTGGATTAGCCAATCAAAGGTGTCGAACTCTTTACTTTATGAATGACAAATGGAGCCGATCTTGTGTATGGCGAGATAATCGGATAATGTGTATTGGTATTTGTTTGGGTTGCCTCTGGTTTTTTGGGTCTGTTGTGCTGGTTTTTGTTTTTGGCTCGGCAACACCTGTTTTTCTAGCCTTGTGGCTGTAGTTTTTTAGGCTCCTGGTGTATAATTTATTTCTTTCCTTAGCCTTGTTTACCTTTGTACTGTAGTGGCCTAGCATTCCTTATCCTAGTTTATTTTAGCCATTTTCAAAATATATATATGTGTGTTTGTGGTCTGTGTGATGATGAAAGAATTTTTAGGTACCAAATGGCTACTTGAATGTAGTGTGTGTGATGCTGCAGGTACAAAGAAAATATAGGGCTTTCACATCGGGTCCACAAATGCAAAGATGTGATATATTGGCTTTTCACATCGGCTTAAACGCGTACCCGAAGTAAAATATACATTTGTTTTTAATAAAATAAAATTAAACTTCACATTTCACATCGGCGGAAAAATATCAACCGAGGTTATATAGTAGTTTTCACATCAGATGACCACCCGATGTGAAATGTGTCAGACTTATTACATCACTTGTCTTTACATCGGACCTGAAACCGATGTAAAATGTCATTTTCGCCCGATGTTAAATCCCCTTTCTGTAGTAGTGCGGTTTTAATTCAAAACAAGTGTTGAGGCGTTGAAGGGAGAAGCACGGTTGGATGGTTTTGCAAATTGCAAGGTGGAGTTCATAGTGGAAATACCGGTTTGTGACTTTGGTGGAGGAATCTCGGTTTGAGGTGGAGTTTGTTACTAGTGGGACTAGAGGAAGACAAACAATCAACAATGGCTCTTGGCTATCTAATGAGAGGTAGGGAGGAGAGTGGAATTGTTGCACCAAAGTGGTATGACTATGAAGACCTTGTGGGATACGTTTCAATTGTGGCTGAAGAGGTGCAAGACCTTGAGAGGATCTTCAGGAGGCAATTGAAAGCAACCTTGATCAAACTTGGTAACTTGTGAGACTGCTGGAGGTAGTTGGATACAAGGAGAGTTTGATGTTGCAGCTTGTGGAACCACCTAAAATTCCAAGGTTGGTTTGGAGGCAAGCAAAACTTCGAGAGTACGGAAGGCATTCCGGGGGTCGAAGGGTGGTGAGGCTTGTAGGGCTATCCTAAAAATCCGTGGATAGTCGGAGACAAGCAATTCTTCAGGAGGACGGAAAAGGCACAATCCGGGGGCTGAAGAGGGTACGGTGGAGCTTGTAGGGTTGTCCTAAAATTCCATGGACAGCTGGAGGCAAGCGTTTCTTCGAGAGGACGGAATTGATCACTCCGGGGGTCGAAGAGGGGGTGGTGAAGCTTGTTAGCTATCTAAAATCCGATGATAGTGGGGAGCAAGCGTTTCTTCAGGGGGTTACGGACTTGACCAGTCCGGAGTCTGAAGAGGGAGGCGGTGAATCTTGTGGCTACCAAAAATCCTATGGCAGTGGGAGACAAGACCTTCATGAGAGCGGAAGGCATTCCGGGGATGAAGGGGAGGAGTTAATGCTTGCGGGAAGCAAGTGGAGGCTAACGCCTAGGTCATGGTCTTGGCCGGTGATCTTGGATGGAGGTTCAAGATGGAGAGAGCATGCGGTGGTTGATTGGATCACCATCGATTTGAAGGCAAGGTGGAGAATTGTTGGATATGCCTTAAAATCTCAATAACAAGAAGTCAGAAAATCCTGGAAAAATCTGTGGAGATTTTTGTGGAAAATATATTTTCTTGGAGGATACTCTGACTTGGATTTGTTTTGTTTTAAAATAGATTGTGTTTGTTTTTAAATAGGATATATTTAAAAATAATGTGAGATTTGGTTTTATTTTAAAAGATTGCTTTTAAAATAATAGGCATATATTTTTCTATAAATAGAGAGTGCTTTGTTCATAGAAAAAAGAAGAGAGCAAACATGTAAGGGGTTTGTGATACACCTTGGGTAGACTAGGTCAAATTGAGTCTCTTGGCCACGAGAAGAGATTCGGGATTTTGGGTAGGATTAGGATTAATTCTTGTAACCCTTGTTTGGGAACTCTTGTAAAGTGACTTCTTTGATCTAGTGGAACGGGGAGTTGCTCTCTCCCCCAGACGTAGGTTAATTAACACCGAACTGGGTAAACAATATTTTTGTGTTCTTTTCTTCTTGCCGTGTTTATTGTTTGGATTATTGCATCATCATCTCTATCGTCCTTATATTTGGTTGCTTGTTTCGCTTGCCCCACACATCAGTTTTATTATTGGTGTGAGTTTTTCGTCGAATTCACAACAATCTTGTTGGGCCTTTAATGAATTTGGGCCTATGTCCTGATTTTGAGCCTTACCCCAGTCCAGGGGTCATTTCTGACATCAAGTGGTTTCAGCCCTCTCCCAGTCGCAGTTGTAGGGAATGAATGTTATGGAATTTTGTATTAAGGACTTATAAGCTTAATGTTTTTGCTTTCTAGTTCCAGGTTACATGTTTGTGATTTTGATAAATTTGGGTAACCTTTTTAGCTAGGAAGAGACGATGGCATTGAAATCCTCTTTCAAGGAAAATTAAGGTACCTATATCCATGTTATGAGGGAAAATTAGTTTTGATACATGGAGGGAAAAAAAAAAGCCTGAACTTATGTCCAAATATATCTCACACCACCCTCCTAATATTAATGGATCTAAATATTACAAGTCCATATCACATCAAATTACAAATCAATTAGTTTTCTTACAAAAAAAAACTACATAGAACATTATCAGAACCTTTATGCCATAAAATAAGCAGAGTATTTTTTATTCCGGCTTGGTTGAAGTTATAATTTCCGATATTCACGCAGTTGAAATATTGCTGACAGTTTGGTCAAAGATATAAGCATTGAAGTGTAAAATTTAAAATTAAAATCTGAACATCTAATCTTGATTGAATAATCATTGATATTTCTGATTGTGTAGGATCCCTGACGGTAGGGTGGAGTAGAGTATCTATGTGTTACATGACATAACAGACAATGAAACCATAGCAAAATTGAAACTAAACATCTAATCATAATCTCTCCCCTTCAAGGTCAAAATGGGACCTTTATAAAAGACTAGTCCAATTAAGGGGAGAGTCTCATGACTTAAGTACGACATTGAACAATTTTATATACTCAATTTAAGACTCCTAATAATCCCTCTAGTAGATGGTAGATTTCGTCTCCAGAATTAGTCGGTCCTTAGACTCCATACCGAATTTTAAAGAAGAAGCGGAAGAAGAAGATGAACAAACATAAGTATCAGAAGCTTAGGAAGTGTGTGAGGAGACAAACTTAGGTGAGGGTTCAATAGTTGATGAGGCTAAAGAATTATGATTTAGTTTTTCTGTGATAAATGAAACAGTGATGTTAATTATATTTCAGTTAGTTTGTAGTGGAGGAATACACAATTGAGAAAGTGGATTGATGTTTTAAATTAATTTTGATTCCATTATTGTTTTAAGTGTACAGTATTGCAACTCATTGAAAGGGTGGGAATGAGCAATCTATGTTTGATTATTTTCTATTGGCAAAGCAATCTAAGAACTATTTCACAAAGGTGAGCCAGAGGGAATATAACTAGCTAAGAAGTTTGTTTATCAAGAACATTTCATTTGATCAAACTAGTCCAATACATTATAAGTGAGTTCATTTGCCTTAACCAAATAACAATTTGGGGCTAAAATAAAAAGAGATATTTATTCAAATAAGTTGAGTATTCAAGTTCACCGCATTTAAGTTAAAAAGAAAATGCTAATTCTGCAAGAAAATTCACAATCTCAAAGTTAAAAGTATAAAATTAGAGTTTGTTAAATATGCTATTAACTTGAATGTTGCGAGTTTGTTCGGAAATTCATCCTTAACGTTTTTAGCGATGTTAAATATGTGTTGTATTTGATGTATTCTATTGATTTCAATGAATGCATATCATTTTGTTTTTGTTAAAAAAAGGAGACATACTCATGCCGACAAATAATGTTATAAAATAAAAAGTTTAAAACTACCAAAATCACTATAACTCCATATCAGCATCATTGACAAATTTAGTCACAAATTGAATCAGTAGTTGATTGAAATTGATTTGTCAATTTAAACCAAACGAACACCGTAACCAGATGAAAAATCAAACAAATACAGCACCAATACAAAATACCAAACAACATCGCCTAAGACAATAAAATCATAGGAAAAAACCCCCAAAGAAAACCCTAGTAGAGACTCTAAAGAAAAACTTAAAAATACATCAGGGGCTTATAATAAAATACGAGGGCCTAAAGTCTGATGGTTTTTCTTCCCACCTCCAACATTTTCTGAAGTTTTTTCAATATAATTTCTCTTTTCCCTTAAAATTTTTCTTTATTTTCTTAAAAAAGCTTTGAAAAATATTTTCCGAAATTTTTTAAGTGAGAAAAGAAATTTGGGGGGGGGGGGGGGGGGGTGGGAAGAGATATTTTTCCTATAGTATTGGTCTCCGGGCCGCAACGAGTCCAAGTAAATAAGTATTATACTTTACCGGCCTTAGAGACCAAACTAGCCAGATAATCTTGCAAAACTCGGTAAATCACGATTTTCTCTTCATTCATCAACAAAACTTTCCGAATCTGAGATATCTTCATCAATCAACCTTCAAAATTTGAACAACTATACATCAAAATGGTGCGTATTCTCTTTCTCTTTTTATCTTATTCGTATCGTTGCATTCAATTTATCAGAATTAGGGTTTTTTGTTTAGATCGTTACTCCTAAAATTCTTTTCCGTCAATATTCTATTCTTCACCATGGTAACCGATGAGGATGAGTTGGTGAATTCTATGGTGTTTTATTTTGGAGTTAAAATATTATCAATTAGTTATCGTTTCTGAAAAATACGCCATTTATTAATTTAATCCTCTCAAGGATTAGGGATCAAATTGATAGATCATAGTATATTCTTCGAGGACTGTGTTAATGTTTAATTTTTTACCATAGGAATTTAGGAAGGAAAATGGAGATATAAAACTGATACATGAGTATGTCAAATTTATTAAGTTAGATGGCATGACATAGCTAGGGTGTTGCATATTGTATATAATATAGTATTTTAACATAATGTTGCAAATGTTTGCATTAGTTTCTAATCTATAGACATTAGACACCAAAAATATACTGTTACTCGCGTAATTAGTGTGGTATCCAACTCCAAAGTATATTGTTACAAAAGTTTAAATAACAACATGTAAAAATTTGAAGATGCTATGCTGGATGGTAGTATCCTTCGGTGCTTGTGGTTGTGGAGTGTGTGACATTGGTAACAGGAACAAAAACTCATCGGCGTCACAACCCATTGAAACTCCTTTTTCCTTCACCGCCAACTCACGACTAAACTTCGTTGCAATCCCATCCATGTTCCTGCTTAGATAACACCATCCAATAGTTGAACTCGCACCTAGATTATCCACGTTATCGTAGGACGTTAAAAGAAGAAATGACAACGACAGAGGGCTTGCATAACTGTGTGGTTTTGGGTTCTAATAATTACTCCCTCCATTCCTTATTACTAATCGTTTTTGTTTTTGTACTTTTTACGCATGCCAATACAACCATTAAATTTTGTTACTTTTGATATTATTATTTCTCCTTTTTCCTATAATACTCTTGATCATTTACCATCCCATTTCATCTATTTCTCTTGCTGCAATAAATACTTAAGATCATTATTGACAAAACAATAATAAGTGTTGCATTGAACTTTGAAATGACAAATAAATAGGAAAAAATTTCTCTGCCAAAGCAACAAGTAATAAGGAACGGATGGATTATAAAAAAGTTAAAATTTTAGAAACTAGTAAAACAGGTACATGGTTTTAAAAAAATGATGATATGGCTTGATTGTGGATGTAGAGTGAGTGTCGCCGGGAGAGTATTTAGGAGTTTGACCATAGCATTCCTCATATACATGTTCATTGCTCACGGAGGAAACATATCATTTTTATAGATTTTAAATGTCAAAAGTATATTCTTAATGAAAATTATGGATTTTGTTTCTACCCGTCTCCAACAGCGTTGATAATGTATTCTGACTATCATCGGACTCAACTGCTTTATGTATGATGTTCATCTGCAATGGATTTTTTTTCTTTTTTCAAACAGGCTTAAGAATTCTGTACATGTTTGGTAAATCTAATATGAGTACATATAGATAGCTATGCTGGAGTTTTAAATTTCTATTTACTGCCCCTACTATTTGTCTCTACGTGGCCACCACAAGAAAAAAATATGTAACTCTTATTTTATGTGGTATTTGTTTCTTTATTTTCTAATAAACTGAACTTGTATTGTTTGTATATCTACAGTCCTCCCTTGCAGCTGCTAGAGCAGACAACTTTTACTATCCCCCAGAATGGGATCCAAGCCAGGTATATTTGCTTACAAAAATTGTGTTATGTTAACTTATTTACTGTTTACTCTAGAGAGATCTTACACTGTTTCATCCTTTCAGGGTTCTCTGAACACGTTTCATGGTCAACATGCCTTGAGAGAGAGAGCAAGGAAGTTAGATCAGGGTATCTTGATTATAAGGTAAGTGATTCATTTTAACAGCTGCTACTGAGCTACAGTCTGACCATTAATCCATTTGTCTTCATAGTTTATCCTGAAAGTTTGGTTTCCTACATTAGGCCCTTTATTCTCTGTAATATGGTAAATTGAACAATTTGGATAGCACCATTCTAAGCTATCAATGACCATTTTGTACTTAGAATTGTCAGAAATGAGTTGATGCTGAATGATATCTATCAAGTATTTGATACGTTTCAATTCATGATTTGTGAATTCTGACCAATTTAAATAACCCCTTATGATTGAAAGGGATAGTCTACTTTATATAATTTTATGGAATGGGTTCTTTACATACATATGTTATTTAGTGTGTGTATTTGAGTGCATGTGTTAATTTAGCTCCGTGTGTACACTTGAAAGAGTCTGCAGTTGATCTCCTTTTCCAAGCTGGGTTGGTTATTTTATTTTAACTTTGTATTCCATATTATCTGATGACCCTGCTTTCAGGTTTGAGATGCCTTATAATATATGGTGTGGAGGATGCAATTCTATGATTGCAAAGGGTGTCCGGTTCAATGCAGAGAAGAAGCAAGTTGGGAATTACTACTCTACAAAGGTATGATGAAGTAGTGTAAACCCTATAATGTTAATTATGGGCACGGACAAATTTTCTTTTTTCGAAAACAAAGGCAGGTATAGAAGCACCTAACCGTGTAAACAAAGTAACAAACTTGTGTATATATTTGCATACACGAATTAGTTTTGATCCAATGACAGTTTAAAGTCTTACAATATTAATAACTTATGATCCCACACTCTTAACGACTTTCTGGAAAAACTTTCTGCAAATTGAAAATTTCAAACTATTCTTCTTTACTGATAGTCTGTTGAGGATGTATATGCATTCCTTACCCTCTCAAATTGAAATACTTGCTACAAATTGAAAATTTCAAACTACACTTTTTACACCAGTTATAATCTGTTAAGAATGTATATACATTTCTTACACCTTAATATTTTCAAGTGACAATGCACTGCATTATCTTGGGACCAATCTAAATAGTGCTGTTCAATGTTTCTTCTGTTTACTAATAGTTAACATATTTATCTTTCAGATATGGAGCTTTACCATGAAAGCTGCATGTTGCAGACAAGAGATCACCATCCAGACTGATCCAAAGAACTGCGAGTATGTGATCATCAGTGGGGCTCAGAAAAAAACTGAGGATTTCGATGTTGAGGATGCAGAAACTTTTGAATTACCCGCTGATGAAGGTGTGCATTATGGAAGAAATCTTTGCTGTTAGTTCTTTTTATGTATATATTAATAAATAATTTGGTGTACATTTGCCCCAGTAGTTTGAAACATGGTAGTGCATTTTTCAATTTTATTATTGAGGCAGGTGAGTTGGCCGTTGGCCGTTGAGCCCTTGGGTCCAATGGCTGTTTTCTACAGATATTAACAACTATAATGCATTTTTACCTAGTTCAGCATTGTAGCTGTGCATAGTATAGCAACTGAATCACATTTGTGAATGTTAGCTAACTAAGTTTGTTTTCAAATTTGTGTTGCAGAGAAAGGAAAGCTTGCTGATCCATTTTACCGCCTCGAACACCAGGAAGAAGACTTGAAAAAAAAGAAAGAAGCTGAACCAGTGCTTGTGCGTCTCCAGCGAATGTCTGATGCCAGACATTCAGATGACTATGCTATAAATAAGAGTCTCCGAGCCAAACTTAGAGTATGTTACTTAGCTCATGAATTTTTTTATCTCGTTTATTTATCCATTCCATTTCCCCTTTTGAATATTTTTTTTCTCCCTTTTCCATTTTATCAGAGTCAAAAGAAAAGAGTTGCTGAAGAAGAAGCTGCTTCTAGGAAAAGGGGTCTTGGGATTCGACTGCTTCCAGCTTCAGAACAAGATGCTGCCGCAGCAGCAAAAGTGAAGTTTTCTAGCAAGTTTGACAAAAATAGGAAGGACAAACGGGCATTGATCAATGCTGATTCCATATTTCCAGGACTGTCTGTCTCATCCATGTCTGGTAAGAGAAGGCAGGAGCTAGAGTCTAAAAGAAGAAAAATTTCTGCAAGTGCAGCATCTAGCCTTTTGGCTGGGGGATATAAACCATCATCATGGTCACAAGGTGCTGTTATGTCAAGGAGGCAAAAGGGAGCTTCAATGAATGCAAGACACTAGAAAACTTAAAAAAATGTCAACAGAGTTGGTCAGTCACAGTTGATTTTGGCTTATTGACTCTGGAGTTGTACATAGAAATTTGCTTAATAAGGTTATTTGTTAATGTTGTTTTGAGAGCTTAAGATAAGATAGTTGGAAGTATATGTTTCGATAAAAAAAGAAACGTGGAAGTATATGTTATAATTTTGTATTCTATAGTGTAAGCCATGTTTAATGTGTGATCGAAGTGGTTCATTTCCACTTCGACAAAGTTGAATTCTCGGTAGTTTGTTGGTGGTTAGACACCGGAAAAGTCCACTTTTAATGTAACTACACTTTGTTGGTGGTACTTTGACGACCTTTCAAACTTGTAAAATTTATTTATCCATCCAATTCTCAGCACATAATGCATATACTTGTGGTTCAAAACAGAATAGTCCTCATATCTTTAGTTATTACATACAAAACTAACAAAATTCACTTAATATTACAAATTAATCAGTCTATTTGATCCATGGGGATGGGGGAGCAAGGTCCATGTTTCAAGAATGTTACTAGAATGATGAGTTACTCCTATTTTGCTTAATAAATCAATGGCAGTTGGAATTAGATAAAATATAATTGTTTTAGATAAAATGACGATCACATACTCGAACTTGGGTGTGAAAATATTCAGTAACAATATTAATATTTGTTAGTTGAGTTAGACTTTATATATACTAGCCGCTTGTGTAATCGATATTCTTTTTTTTCGTGTGTAATCGATATTCTGTATTGTGCAAATATAAATAATTACTTTATCTCCTTTTTTATTGGACTTTGTTAATTGATAACTACGTAACCTCTCTTTTTGTTGTGGTTAGTTATTAAGAAGGGGTAAAATTGGAATAGTAAAAAAGTCATCCCAAAAATTTGTATCCCCTTTATATATTAGTGTGTATATATATATATATATATATTGTGTCTATGCTGCATAAGTTATATAATTGTTGAGAAAATGTTGACAAAAAAATTCCTAAGAAATAAAGGTGAAACAAATTTGACCAATTTCAACTATAGACAGTATTGGGAAATCTTCCCCTTAAATACACAAGTTATGTGTGTGTAGGTGAAACTTATCAGACATGACAGTAAAATAAATTTAGTTTTATAAATTTGATGAAGTAAGGATGGAGTAACATTAAGAAATAAATAATTAAATATTTCATTGATTGATACTATTATATTATAGAATGAAACTACATATAAAATAATGGGTAAATAGGTCGTTACCCCTTGTAAAGTAGGCGGATTTTGCTTTACCCCCATGCAAAAAATTCTTTTAAGATTCTCCCCTGCAAAATATTTTTTTTTGGTTTCCCCTTGAGTCTACTTTTTAAATCGGTTGAACAGAAAAAACTGATTTAAAAAACAACACGTTTTACATCGGTTGAACAAAATAACCAATTTAAAAAGTGCACCCAAGGGGGTAAACCAAAAAAATATATTTTGCCAGGGGGGAATCTTAAAGAATTTGTTTGCAGATGTAGGCGTACTTTGCAGGGGGTAAACACCTATTTACCTTAAAATAAACTATATATATACACTAGATTAAAACATTACAGCCACTAGTACAGAATAATCTAATCTTTTTGAGACTTGGAGACTATCATCACATTTGAATTGACTCATTTTTGGTCTGAGTCTAAGAATTAGCCGAAAGTGAAAATGAAAGATGGAAACATAGATGTGGATGTATGAAAGATGGAGAAGTTAACTTGATTTAAGTCAATGGTAGGCATAAAAATGATGAATATATATTTATTTAATATTATAACTTTCAAAATTAGTGGAAATTTAGTTTGTGTTTTTTTATACGCACATTTACTACACAATTCTTTAAGAAACTAGTCTTGATTATTGATGGTCAAAATTAACTTATTTTAATCTTATCATGATTATTTATTATGGTATTGTATGGCTATAACCTTTTCTCTGATCACATTATGCTGGATGCATATTATATAGAGACATCTATAATATTTGGACCACATGATCATCATCTATTGAAACCGATCAAAAGTAGACATGCAATATAATGAGTACTACAAAATATTTAATGGTCTAAATTAGATTAATATAATATTTGTTATATAACAACTATACTGAACTGTTAGAACAGAATCAGAGGATCTATCTAGCTAGCTAAAGTTGGTTGGTATGATTAACTTCGGTGATAATTGTATATCTATAAATAAATGAATTTATTTCAAAACTATTTTTTTTTCTTTTGGTAACATATTACATAAGCAAAAAGTACATGTACTTGGTAGTATATATTTCAAAATATTACTCATCTAGAGAGAAACTTTCAAAATATTTCCTCACTTTATATATAAATAAATAAATAATAATTGGTGTATTATATATCTAAATTTTAGCCTGGTATATAAAATTTTATGAGTCATGTCAACATGTTAAGCTATCTAAAATTAAATGTTTATTGCTTATGTTTGAGATTCAAGAGAGTATATAATACTCCCAAATTGTTACAATTATCATTAACTCCCAAATTGAAACAAAATCATTGATAATAGTTGAAACTTGAAACAAATATTAATCATTATGAAAACAGAAAAACAATGTCTCTGCTGAGACAATATGAATATCTAAACATGTAGCTCCCATGCATGATCTCCTATAGTACACTCACAAGATGCCATGCTACTAATTGAATTTTAGAGCGAGTGAGCGACAAATTAATTGGAAATCACATTAAATTATGAGTTACAAACATGCTTTTGCACAAAACAAGATTGTCTTAGAAGCTCCACTTTGCCATATCATTACCATTTTACTTAATTATTAATTTCTTTCAATATAGAGCTCAATTAATTGTCATACAAAGCTTCTTAATCACTTAATACTCAATAACTAAGATTAGAATTAAATTGAATTATAACGCTAAATATTTTAAAGCTCTGGCTAACTTGTACCTTAAGGTTGTTAAGTTAAGGAAATTTAAAAGTGAAAGTTTTGTGAATTCAACTTTAAAGACTATTATTTCTTTATTGAGTTTCTTTTCATATTTTAATTATGAGTTTTTCTATCATGTGCAAAATTTACACATGTTAAGAAGTTCAAAATAATTTTTATTTTTCAATAAAAAAATACTACTTTTAGTTGCTTTAATATGTGCAATATTGCACATATTAAAGAAACCCTTTAATTATTAAGAATTTAATTAAGATCAAATGCAAACCAAACACTTATATATTCAATAGTAGTTACTAGTTAAAGATCAAATGCAAAGATCAAATGCAAACCAAACACTTATATATATATGCAATAGTAGTTAATTATGAGTAGACAAATAACAATTCTCAAACTTCTCACATGCTTATAGATCATGTTGATATATTTTTTGGAAAAGGACGAAGAGAAAAACCAATAAAGCTAGTTTTATCATCATTACTTGTTTTGTGCTCAATAAAGGTAAGGTATAGTTCACGCTGAATTAATTGATCTCAAGTGAACTTAAGAATGGAGTACTACTACTTGATACAAATAATTAAATAAATAAATTACATGACAATCGAGCCATCATCATAATATATACATGCATGTCTCAATGCATGCTAATTTGCGCTATTTTGTTTTTCATTCTTTAAGTGATTTTTTAGCAATCTTTAAGTAATTTTTATTGCCATCAAGTACCCCCTAATCATTTGTAATTTAACGCTCCAAATAGAAGAATAAAAATAGAGCAATATATAAATCACATAAATGGTCATAATCATACTTGCATGTTGATAGATATATGTGTTTGGAGGGCTGGAATATATTTAATGACAAATTGTATAAAATTAAATTGCAATATTTGCCATATCATATTAATTGTGTAACATTTGCCAAAAAATAAAATAGTTAATTTTTTATTTTTCAATTGTCTCCTCTAATATTAATAAAATAGTTATCAATACAATGAGAAATTAAATAAATAAAAAACAGCTAATTAAAAAATGACCACCCTAGCAAAAGTTCAAACAACTATATTCATTTGTCGTTTAAAGAATTTCACCTCAAAGTTGAGAGACTTGATAAAAGAAATTACAACTTAAATTGCTAAGATGTTGTGTGAGAAAAAATACATATGCATGAAACATGGAGTATAATATAACCATCAAGATTGAAAGATAACACGTCATGACAGGGTGGGACTGATGTCATCATAAATTCCACTCAATGGGGATCGTATTTGTCATGTTTATGGTAGTGGTGGTGCATGCACCTATATAACTATATCATCAAATGTTTGAATAGGGTTTTTCCTAAAATTAAATTCTTAAACTACATAAAAAAACTATTGAAAAATAATCTCAAACACACAAAAGTTGCATCGTATCGTATATAAAATTAGAGAAAATGAAAAGCTAAGAAGAATGGGACCGAAGCCGACATGCGTGTGACCACAAAAGTGTCCTAAAAAACAAAGCACCCTTTCTTTCTAAGCTTCCATGACCTAGCAAGAAAAAAAATAAAAAGACAAAATCACATAAGGGTCGTTTTTCTTATTTATTTATAATATTTTGATTCATTATCTATTTTTTTCATTTATTTTATGAAATTTGTAACATTTTAGTCCTTTATATTTTTATATTTTCATTTTAGTCATTTATTTTTTGTAATACACACATATAAACTTTTTTTTTTTGTATTTTTTAATATTAAAAAGATTCTGAAATTTTATTTTTTAAAATACTTTGTGCCTTCGTTTTTCAAAATTCTAGCAAAGATTTCAGTTTTCTAAAAACTTCAACAATTTCTTGATAAAAAAATAAGAAAAAAGGGTTTATATGTGCGTATTACAAAAGATAAAGACCAAAATGAGAATAATAAAAAAATAAAGGACTAAAGTGTTACAAATTTTATAAGTTAAATAATTTAAATGTGATAAAGAAAAAATAAAGAACCAAAATATTACAAATAAATAAGATAAAAGATCACTATGTAATTTTGCCAAGAAAAAAACATATACAATTTAATTTTAAATTCATATAATTTAAATCAAATGAAAAGCCTAAAAAGTGGGGTTCCATGCCGAAGCAAGTTAATAGTAACATCGAAGAAAGAAAATAAAACAGTGTCTAGTGACTGACCTTATTAAGAAAAAGTTAACCCTCTTTCCCTAAAGATATAGGGAAGGGATGCCCTAAGGGAGACATAGTAATGCTGTTATTTGTACTAGTGTTTCAATTAAAATTTTACTCACGTGTATAATATGAGTAGCCGATATATTTGAGTATTTGAATTATTGTTGTTTGGGGTTTTTGGAGTTTTTTTCCTTAAAAAAAAAAAAGTATAGTTCGATTTTTAATTGAAGTATATAGAAAAATATATATTTGTTGAAAAATATTTTATATATAACTCATATTTATTTTTTTAACACTTCTAACTCACATTTCACCATTCACGCCAACAAATTCATCCACTACTTTAATATAAAATAGTAAATCGAGTAATTGTATCTATATAGACTTGACAGATATAATGTACTTCAACAAAGTTTATAATTTAAGTTTTGAAAATTCTTAAATTGGGTTTTTTTTAAGGTTGTCAAAACCGGACCGGACGGTTGGACCAGTTGAAACATGAATCGGTCATATATCCTGTCCGGTCAGGCCTGAAAACCGAGCAGCAAGCGAATCGGTAAAAACCGGTCGAACTGGCTTGGAACTAGAAAAAACCGGTAACCGGCCGGTTTAAACGGTTCGGTGATTCGTTCACGTCAAAACTTTTTAATATTGAGTCGATATTCTAATTAAGGTAGGAAAAACTAATATTGAGTTAATATTCTAATTAGTGTGATTATAAGAAAATAAGCAAAACTTCCTAATATATTACAATTATCATCAATACAATAAATAACAAATATTCTGACTTGAATGATCAATATTCTAATTAAGGTAGCAAAACTTTCTAATATATTACAATTATCATCCATACAATGAATAACAAATATTCTGACTTGAATGATCAGTATTCACCGCAAATTCTTTTCTAATATTTTCTAATTTCTAATTTGGTTTGAATTAAAAAATTTATGTCTAATGTACTAAAATTTTAATTTTATATTGACTTTATGACATTTCATCTTTTTATATTGAGTTATTCTTTATTTATTTTTATTTATATATTAATTAAAATATATATTTAATTAAAAATGGTCTGATCCGGTCCGACCCTAATCCGACCATTTGAACTTTGAACCAGTAAGCTCACAGATTCGATGATCGGTCCGGTTTTGACAACTTGATTTTTTTAGAGTAACTTAGTATGTGATAGAAATCTATTATATAATGTAAAAGTATTGGAACTGGATTTCATTAATCTCTTTGTCAAGTATCATCATCATCATCATCATCATAATATTAATCATTCCTCATTAATTTCTTAATGAGATGAGATATCAATCGTCTTTCTGAAATATCGACTCCTTAAACCATTAACGATAAAAGTTTGAATTATTAATCGTTAGTTGGTTTAATGGTGATTGACGCTGAATTTGGTAGGGAGAACCATGGTTCGATCCCATGCAACTGTGATCGGAAGGGGGCTGGAACCACTTGATACCAGAACTGACTCTCGAACCAAATTAAACTGATGGTGAAAGCCAAAAAAGCAATACAAGTTTGAATTAAAAAAGACTATCACTACTAGAAAAAGTTAAAATATATTTCTTCTTTAATAGAGATGGAATTAGAGACAGAAAAAGCAGTTAGAGACATATATATTTATTTCAGGGACACATATTTTCATTTTAGAGATAGATTTTGTCTGTCTCTAATAGTTCAGAGACGAGGAAATTACCGACAGCATCAAATCTGTCTCTAGCATGCTTAGTGACAGAATATTTACATTTTAGAGACAGATTTTGTCTATTGATATTTAAAATTATTCTAGTAGTGTATTTTGCTGATTAATAAATCAAATCATATTCCTACATATCATATTCAATGATTATTTTCAGATAGAACTTCAAATCATAAATTAAATTATAGACAATCAAGCTATAAAAAGCATGAAGAATGAGAACATATATTATATATACCATTGAAAATGATGGATAATAGAAACACACATATAATCAAAAGATATACACAATAGTTTGATTAATTACACTAATTAATTCCAACATATATTTCATGGTAGACTTGATCGATCGATATAGATCATGAGATGAGCTACAACTAGGGGTGTTCATGGTTCAAAACCGAACCAAATTGAATTAAAATAAATGGTTTATGTTGTAACTAATCTCTTCTTCGTTCGTTCTCTATTTTTGTTGTATAAAGAATGCTTCAATTTTCAACAAGTTTTTTAACAAACTTGCAGATAGATACTTCACCATCTGCCAAAGCTACTAGCTCAGAGTTGCTTGCCATACAAGAAACACCAGCAGAAGACTAACCTTTGCTCACTAGTGCCCTTAGTTAGTCTTAGTTCCTTCCTTTGTATTGATTAGCTTATGCCACGTCAGCTGGCAGCTGTATGCCAGCTAAGAGGTAGTTACACCAGATGCCAGCTAAGAGGTAGTTACACCAGCTGGCAAAATTAGTTAGAGAAGGATCTAGAAGTAGCTTTAGTTTACAACTTGTATATAAGCTAGGATTGCTTCCTACAGATTCATAAATTTCTTTGTGTAATCTCATTTTCATTCAATGAATTTTCAAGTTTCATTCTCTTTCTTTTACCATCTTATGATGGTATCAGAGCAATAGAAGCTCTGTTGCGCATTCCCCTTCTTCTTAAACCGTTTTCTAACCGTTTCTTCGCCGTGAACCTCCATGGTTACTCGCAATGCACCACCGGAAGATCCTCTCAAATTCCTGGCAATGTGTATTATGTTCATTCCTCCGACGGACCGTTGTCAGTTTCAGTTACGCCGCGATTGAATCACTCCAACTCTCATTCGTGGGCGAGATCTATGAGGCGAGCACTTGGCGCGAAGAACAAGTTCGATTTTGTGAACGGAGCAATTGCGGTTCCGATTGATGAGTTTGATCCAAGCTACAAAGCGTGGTGTAGATGCAACATGCTTGTTCATTCTTGGTTGATGAATTCTGTTGATGATTCCATTGGACAGAGCATTGTGTATCTTGAAAACGCGATTGATGTGTGGAACGAGCTTAAGGAACGATTTGCACGCGGTGATTACATCAGGATTTCTGAATTGCAGGTTGAGATCTATGGTCTTAAACAAGGTAACAAATCCATTTCTGAATTTTTCACTTCTCTTAAGACACTTTGGGAAGAATTAAAGGCCTATCTCCCTGCACCTGTTTGCAATTGTCCTAGAAAATGTGTTTGCATCACCGGTGTTAGTAATGCTAAGACTCAGCACAATTTGATTCGCACGATTCGTTTCTTGACCGGTTTAAACGATAGCTTTGATATGGTTAGATCACAAATTTTGCTTATGGAACCTTTGCCACCAATTAACAAAGTGTTTTCTATGGTTATCCAACACGAACGACAATTTGCTGCACAATTTTCTAATGACTTAGATGATAGCAAAGCACTAGTTAATGCTACAGATGCTAGAAGATCACAAGGTTATAATCGTGGTAAAGGTGCAAATTCCAGCTATGGTAACAACAAGAAATCTAACAAGTACTGCACTTATTGTGGAAAGGATAATCACATTATAGATAATTGCTATCATAAGCACGGGTTTCCCCCAAATTATGGCAAGAATGCAAGCTCTAATCATGTTCATGCTGAGGATAATGAGAATGATGATGCTAGGAGCAGTAAAGGCATAGAGTCCTATGGCCTCACCAAGGACCAATATGAAAAATTGGTAAATCTGCTACAAACCACTATTATTGCTAGCACTTCTAATGCTGCACAGGTGAACATAGCTCAGCATCATCATGCAGGTATTACATACTCCCTCAACAACTCCACTTATGGTTCATGGATTATAGATTCTGGGGCCAGTGATCATATTTGCTCTAGCTTAACCTTGTTTGACAGTTATCATGATATAACTCCTGTTCAAGTTAGAATGGCCAATGGCACTATATCTTATGCTAAGGTTGCTGGTACTGTAAAGTTGTTTGAGCATTTCTTCGTGCACAATGTGCTACTTGTGCCTGAATTCTCACTCAACCTCATTTATGTACCTAAGCTAACCCAGTCTTCATTATGCACTGTTATATTTGACAATGTGCATTGTTTTATACAGGACAAGAGGACCTTGAAGATGATTGGTTCGGGTGAATTGATAGAGGGATTGTACTACTTAACCATAAAGACCAATACTCATCATCCATCCATCACTGCCAACACTTCTCAAGCCTCTTTAAGCCATATCCACAGCTCTAGTGTTCATATTCCTAGTAAAGCTCTATGGCATTTTCGTTTAGGCCACCTTTCAAATCAAAGATTGCTCTCTATGAAGCATGAATTTGCTTTTTTAATTGCTGATTGTGATTCAGTATGTGACATATGTCATTTAGCTAGACATAAGAAATTGCCTTACAAACTCAGTGTTAATAAAGCTACCACTTGTGGTGAATTAATACATTTTGATATATGGGGCCCTAATTCTATTCATTCCATTCATGGCCATAGATATTTTCTCACTGCAGTTGATGATTTTAGTCGTTTTACTTGGGTAATTTTGTTAAAATCCAAGTCTGAAGTTAGTTTACTTGTTCAGCAATTTATCTCAATAATTGAAAACCAATTTTCTGTGTCTGTCAAATGTGTCAGGACTGATAATGGACCTGAATTCTCAATTCCTTCTTTTTATGCCAACAAAGGTATTATTCATCAAACAAGTTGTGTTGAAAACCCTCAGCAGAATGGGAGGGTAGAGAGAAAACATCAGCACCTACTTAATGTAGGTAGATCACTACTTTTCTAGTCAAAATTACCTAAGAAATTTTGGTCATATGCTGTCATTCATGCTACTTATCTTATCAACAGAGTCACTACACCCTTACTTAACAACCAATCACCATACCATTTGCTTTATAACCAACCTCCTAATCTTGAACAGCTCAAAGTTTTTGGATCACTATGTTATGCTTCCACATTACATGTTCACAGAACAAAATTAGATCCACGAGCTAGAAAGTGTGTGTTTTTAGGTTATAAACATGGAGTCAAGGGTGTTGTGCTTTTTGATCTCATTGATAAAAAAATTTCTGTCAAGAGATGTTGTGCATTATGACCATATTATACCTTATCAGAATTCCACTACTATTGAACCTTGGACTTACCATTCCATTCATTCACAAAATTCTGACATTTCTACACCTATCATTGACCATACACCAAATACTGATCACACTAATCCACCCATCAACACTCCAACCATGAACAATCAACCCACTAACACAGATAACACTTCTGCTACCTTGCATGTTTTGCAAGAAACCATTACAGGTGACTCTGATAGTGAACAAGACAATTCAAATTCCACTCAACAAGTTGTTGAACCAGATACACCACCTCTAAACCCAGATACATCACCACATCCTACACCACCATTGCCTGCTCCACTTAGAAGATCAAGCAGAGCACCATGTCCACCCATGTACCTTTCAGACTATCTATGCAATCTCTCACACAATTCATCTGGGCCCTCATCAAAAGGTATACTCTACCCTATTAGTGACTACCATTCTTATGCTAATATATCTGAATCTCTTAGTCAGTTTTCAAATTCATTAATAGCTGATGTTGAACCTAAGAATTACAAAGAGGCAAGCACTATACCTTGTTGGGTTCAGGCTATGGAGTCAGAGATTTATGCCCTAAACAAGAACAAGACATGGATTTTTGTGGACAAACCAGCCAATATTAAGCCAATTGGAAGCAAATGGGTTTACAAAAATCACTACAATTCGTACTCTTATTGCCCTGGCTTCTATCAATGGTTGGCATCTACATCAAATGGATGTCAATAATGCCTTTCTACATGGAGAATTGCAAGAGGAAGTATACACGGACATACCACAAGGAGTACCTAGCTCTAATCCTAATCAAGTGTGTAAATTGATAAAATCTCTTTATGGATTAAGACAGGCAAGTCGTAAATGGTATGAAAAGCTCACTTCCTTGCTTATAGACCAAGGTTATTGCCAATCTAACTCTGATTATTCATTATTCACACAGAAGAATGGTTCTAACTTTACTGCATTACTAGTATATGTAGATGACATTATACTAGCAGGTAATTCACTTCATGAGTTTACTAGAATCAAGAAGGTTATGGATAATGAATTCAAAATTAAAG
Organism: Trifolium repens; assembly: GCA_030408175.1. Lineage (NCBI taxonomy): Eukaryota > Viridiplantae > Streptophyta > Magnoliopsida > Fabales > Fabaceae > Trifolium > Trifolium repens. The sequence goes on along the minus strand of CP125836.1, from coordinate 55,288,504 downwards.
ATTTAGGTCAGTTAAGATATTTTCTTGGCATAGAGGTAGCACATTCCAAGACAGGAATCTCTATTTGCCAGAGAAAGTATTTCCTTGATCTGTTGAGAGACACTGGTCTCATTGGGGCCAAGCCTGCCCCACACCCTTAGATCCCTCCATCAAACTCCATCAAGATGACAGTGCAGCTTATGCTGACATTGAAGGGTACAGGCCAGATATTACCACTACCAGGCCAGATATTACCTTTGCTACTTAGCAACTCAGCCAATTCCTCAGTATGCCTACACTTGTTCATTATGAAACAGCTTGTAGAATTGTAAGGCATCTCAAAGGCACTCCTGGTAGAGGCCTCTTCTTTTCTAGAAATTCAACTCTTCAAGTATTGGGGTTTGTTGATGCTGATTGGGCCAATTGTGTTGACACTAGAAGGTCTACTTCTGGATATTGTTTTTTCATTGGTTCATCACTCATTTCATGGAGATCTAAGAAACAAAATACAGTCTCTAGAAGTTCCTCAGAAGCTGAATACAGGTCTTTATCATTTGCAGCTTGTGAATTGCAGTGGATACTTTACTTGCTCCATGATTTGCACATTACTTGTGTAAGACCTGCTGCCTTATACTGTGACAATCAAAGTGCCATTCACAGCTTCCAATCCTGTATTTCATGAGAGAACTAAGCACCTCGAAATTGACTGTCATTTTGTCAGAAATAAAGTTCAAGTGGGCATTTTCAAACTGCTTCCTATCTCTACTAAGTCTCAATTGGCTGATTTTTTCACCAAAGCTCTGTCACCTAAGATCTTCAATTCCTTTGTTTCCAATCTGTGTCTGATCAACATCTATCATACTCCAGCTTGTGGGAGGGTAACAAACTTGTAGATAGATACTTCACCATTTGCCAAAGCTACTAGCTCAGAGTTGCTTGCCATACAAGAAACACCAACAGAAGACTAACCTTTGCTCACTAGTGCCCTTAGTTATAGTCTTAGTTCCTTCCTTTGTATTGATTAGCTTATGCCACGTCAGCTGCCAGCTGTGTGCCAGCTAAGAGGTAGTTATACCAGATACCAGCTAAGAGGTAGTTACACCAGCTGGCAAAGTTAGTTAGAGAAGGATCTAGAAGTAGCTTTAGTTTACAGCTTGTATATAAGCTAGGATTGCTTCCTGCAGAAGCTAGATTCATCAATTTCTTTGTGTAATCTCATTTTCATTCAATGAATTCTCAAGTTTCATTCTCTTTCTTTTACCATCTTATGATTTTTTTATAGCAGCGGATCGAGTAAGTTAAAATTCGTTAACAAATCTATCTTCTAATTAAGCGAGTTTAAAATTTCTTTGTAGTGAAGGAAGCTTGAATTATTGAAAGCATCTTAATGCGTTTAGCAAATTGCATCTCACTTAGCGAATTCATGAAGCAATCTTCAAGTTTACCCCTAATTCGCTTAGTAAAATCAAATTTGTTAAGTGAATTCTACAATATGCTTTGGCTTTCTTACTTTTTCTTGCTCATTTCTTCACATAACTGCACAAAATCAAGATTGATGTCAAATCTTGAAAAACAACTCTAAAAATCTACTAATAATCAATCAATATTATTTGCAAGTTTTACTAAATTAAACTCAATAAGTACTTTTTTTAATGAGTTGGATTCATAGATTTATCAGTTAAAAATCATAATCTTGTTATCCGAATCAAACAACTTCGAATTTTAACGGGTTAGTTTGGATAAAATTCAAACTGAAACGGATTCGAATAAAATGCAGGTTGAGTTTGTTTGAGTTTTCGAATTGAAAAAAACACCCAAAACCTATGAATACTCCTAATTGTGAGTCTCATAGTTTAAAATGTCATAGTCTATTCAGGGACATCCGATAAAATTGGAACGATAGTTTAAAATGTCACATTAAATATTTGTATTTATTCAATGTGAGTGTCTACCAAATACTCAGTAAAATTTATTTGAAAATAATCTATAATGAAGTTTGATAACAAAATTTGTGTTGAATACGGATATGGATCCTCTCCAATTCTTTCTCTCATGTTTTCTCTCATTTTGTTGATTTAATGGTTGATAAATCACAAAAAACCTAAAAACATTTAAGAAGAGAGAGAAATAAATTGAATGAATGGCTAAGATTACCATTGGAGAGAAAACATGAGGGAAAAATTAGAGAGGATCGAAATCCGTTAAATACAGTATAACAAATTTTGTAAATTGTGATAAATTTTAAATCAATTTCGAGAAGCTAGTCTAGCTGCCAACCAAGAAGTTCTGAATACACCTTTTTCCAACAATTATAATGTTGAATATATAGGGAAATGAAATGTGCATAAGCTTTATTGATGTAATTTGTTTTGCTTTTGATAGCCAAACTTGCCTTTTAAGCCAGGGCTAATAAATTGACCCCTGTTTCATTTTCACAATGGAACAGTTTTATTTTAAAAATGTAGTCTCTCAAAAGTAAATGAAGAATTGCAACAAAAACTAAATAAAATTATCTTTCTATTTTATAAAGAAAATTGTGTCATCCATTCATCCAATTTTAAATCAAAAGTTGATATCCATTTATCCAATTGTTTAATTTAAACATTTAGGAAAGAAACTAAACAAAAGAAAACAAACGGAACAAAGAGATACGACAAGAGTACCAATCTTTTTTTTTTCTTTCGTTTTCTTTGTTGATTTTGCTTGAGAAGGTTTTGGTCGATGTCCCCCTCTCTCTTTTTGTACTGTTGCTGTTTTATTTTATCTATCTATTTAAGGTGTTGTAGTTGGTTAAAAGAAAAAATTTAATTTAAACATTTGATCTCAAATTAATTGCTAACATTGGATACAACATAAATAGTTATGTGAATCTGTTAATGCATAGTCTCTCTAACAATAATGATAAACAAAATCTTACTTTTTAATTTATAGAATAACTCATATATATTATTTATATTATAAATCGTGGCTAATGAGTAATGAGGATAGAGTTTTGTAAAATAAAAGATAAATATAGTATTTTATTGAGAGGACAAAAGGTAGTCCTTATAAAATTATGTCACTTGTCAAAAGTAAATGGAAACATCTATTATTCCTTGTGATGTGGATGGCCTTTTCAAGTTTTAATAACATTCTCGTGGACAATATCTTACCAACCATTATGAAGTGACACATTTTTATTATGATACTTAGTTCAAATTGTTAAATTTAATTCAACTTCATTGTGATTCTACTTATGCTTTTTATTATAAAAAATATTTTGATCTTGTTTATAAGAAAATATTACAATTCGGTGTATTTGGAAGTTGAGGATCAATAAACTAATTGAATTAATTTGTGTTAAAATAAATTACTATAAGCTAGTAAAAGAAACTATCAAGTCATGAAAATTATTTATCAAATAGATTTTTTCTTTAATATAAGCTATGAATCATAAGTTACAAATTTGTCATTGACTAGTAATATCTTTGAGTTTTTAACAACTTATATTGTTATATGCAATAATTTTCATATTTAATATTATATATTCTAATTTTTTTTGTGGCCTATCCAAAATATTTTTTTCTGGTACGGCTCCTCGCGAATAAATCGATTGAAAAATATTTCACCGATAATTGAAAATAATAATGAAAATAATATACAACGTTCTCACACCAAAGCAAACTAAGATAGACAACTGCATCTTCTTGCATTTTCTTTTTTTTATGCCAATTGGAGTTCCCAAGGTCGTGTCGGGAAACGATGAGGCATCTTATACAATCGACTTTTCCAAGAAAGATTTAGGTCAAGAAGTAAATAGTGGATCTATTAGAAATTTTTATATCCTGCTTTGATATATAACGGAATATGGATTCTTATAGACCATTTTTGCTATCTGTATCCAATTAGATAATGTTGTTTTGATATAAGATTCTAACGAATCCATATTTGTCCCTTTTTTTATCAGATTGGATTTCTAAATTTAAAAAATCCACATTTTCGCGGGCGGATATTTACTCTCATTAAAAATTTAAGATTGAATGTTGGGTATTGATGTTATATCATGCTTTATATCTTATAAAATCATGTCACTTATCAAAAGTAAATGGAAACATATTGTGATGTGAGTGTCCTTTTCAAGATACTCGGAATATTATTGATGGCCAAAACACTACAAGAAATATGATTTTTGTCAACAACTTTTTTTGTTACAGGTCGCTGGCAGATAGTTTTGCCAGCGACTTGTAACAACTTTTAACAAAAAAAATTGTTGCAAAAAATCATATTTCTTGTAGTGAAATAAGATTGAGACATATAGGGTATATTTGTGTGTAAGATATAACATAGATAGAATAAGATATAATGCAGGATAGTTATAAAATAAGATATGTGAATTATAAGAGTTGAGTACACTTTATATTTTTTATAATTTAATATTTGCTTGTAAAAAAATTATCACATTAAACTAATTAAGAGTAATAATACTACTATTATAAATGTATCAAGAAAATTTGACAAGATATTATTATCTAAGAGTTTAAAATATTGAGTTTATGAGCTTTTTCAATTCATTATTGATTAATGGAGGCCATGTTTGGTAAAAATAGAGGATAACAGATAAATTAGCTGATATTTTATAGTTGATGGCTTATAACTGATAAACTAATTGAAGTATTTGATAAAATTAATGGTTCAACTAGTTGATAAGTGTAAAATGACATAAAAAGATATTCTTAATTAATAATAAAATTTAAATTTAGTAATGTAATATATCTTTTATATATTATTATTAAAAAAATGATCAATATTATTATTAAATAAATTTGTGTATGCTGAAATTTTATTTTATTCTATTTTAATTTTATTTTTTTCATTTTAAATTTATTTTTAATTTAATGTTATATAATTTTTACGTCAAAGAGCATAAGTACACTTGTCAACTTGTGATACTTTAAAATTGACTCAATTATGTAAAGATGCTTAAAATTAAACATATTAATAAAATATATTCAACACAATTATATAAATTTTGAATTAAACATATAATAAAAATAAAGATAATTTTAACTATGCTTGCTAAAAATAATAATGTTAACTACAACAATATTAATTCAAAATAATAATCAAAATATTATTAAAAAAATAATAGAAGGCAAGTCATATAAAGAGGTAGGACGGAAAATGGCTGTTGGTTTTTTTTTCAAGATAAGAGAGATTGCTCTATTCTTTTTTCATTTTTGACGGAAAATGGTTTGTATTTTAAGTAATTAATTATTTTATTTTAAATTAAAATAAAATATAAAAGATAAAAGTGGGTTTTAGTTTAAATAATAAAGTCAAAAGTGAAAAAAAAATGATAAACTGTAAACCATGAACAATAAACTATTTTTTTTGTCTTGCCAAACAAACCGCGTATTTATTCTTTTAACACTTATAACTCATATTTTACCATTCACGCCAACAAATTCATCTACTACTTTAATATAAAAAATTCATTTATAATGCCCTTTGTAAGGATTTGGATTTTGTACTGACAGTGACTTTGTAAAATTGTGCGGTTATAGATTTTTAAATGTCTGATCATGATTAGACACTGCATAATATTTTGATTTTATTAAATGTGAAGTTTTAGTCATAAAACTTTAGACTGTTCAATTGAGATCGGACAGTCAAGAAGCCTTGACTACACGAATGCATGAGTCACTATCGTACAAATTAGGTCAAACAATAATTTTAAAAATCTCTAGTAGGAAAAAATAAACTTCTATATTTCAAAGAAAAATACTATTAAAGGAATTTCAATATAAGGTGATAATAGTTATTTTACAACAACTTTACTATTATTATCTTATTAATATCTTTAAATAAGTTATTGTATATAAAAAAACAACTTTATCCGATTTGGATTTTGTGATGTCATTGACTTTGTAAAGTTGTGCGGTTATAGATTTTTAACTGCCTGATCATGATCAGACAATCCATGATAAATGTATATTTTGATTTTATAAAATGTGAAATTTCAATCATAAAATTTTAGACGGTTCAATTAAGATCGGACAATCAAAAAACCTTGACTACACAACTGTATGAGTCACTACCGTACAAAATCCAAATCTCCTTTGTAATACTATTTTTTCCCATACAGGATAAACAATTATAATAAATGTATTCAATAATTTAAAATAAGTCTTAGGTACTATTTGACCTAATTTTTTTCCTATTCTTTCACCTTAGAAATAAGAAGCTAGACCAAACAATAATTTTTAAAAGCTTTAGTAAGAAACAACTTTACTATTATTTATCTTATTAATATATTTAAATAAGTTATTGTTTATAAAAAACAAATTCATCATATTATCAAACATCTTTTAACCATTAACTTTAGTTGACCAATTTTGTTTATATTTTGGGACGGAGGGAGTATTACTTTTGTCTTTTATTTCCTTTTTTAGCATGCTTAACAAATGCATCAGTTACACTCTTTAGTATGCCCCAATAAAATACTACTATTTGTCTTTTTCAAGGAAAATAAAAATGTAACTATTTATAATTAAGTAAAAAATGGAAATTACTTTCTCAATATCTCTCCGGCATTTAATATAAAAAGAATTTCACTTTTTAGATACATTGAAATATTAATGTATCTAAACAATGATATATTAACAAATCGCACAGTCCAAAATCAAAACTAAAAATTGTTGCAAATATTACATCAGTAAATCTGCTTCATAAAGAAGCTTTTATCATAGCCAAAGAATTAATCTAACCACCGAGAATATGCAATAGAGGGGGCATAGAAAAATATATTGTTGAGGATCCAATCTCTAAATAAGTTGGTTCTCTAAATAAGTTGGTTTTGTTGTGATTGGCGCGAAACTTCATAGGAATGATTACGGTTTGATAATTTTTTTAACACGTTTTAAAATAAAAGAAGTAAGATTTACTAAATAATTTTATCTTCAGTTTTAAAGCTTTTACTTCTAACTTTGTAATTGAAATAGCTTCTATACCTAAAAAAAGCTGGGGTAAACGGACCTTTTATTTAAAAACATTTTTTCTAAATGGGACTTACAATTTTTACCTTGTCCCACGGTAGCCGAAAAGAATGGTAGTACTGTATATTATTTTTTTGCTTTCACCACCAGTTGAATTTAGTTCGGTGGTAAATTATGACATTAAATTGTTTCAGCACCCTCTCGATCACAATTGCAGGGAATCAAACCGTAATCATTCCTATGAAGTTTCGCGCCAATCACAACAAAACCAACTATTTAGAGAACCAACTTATTTAGAGATTGGATCCTCAACAATATATTTTTCTATGCCCCCTCTATTGCATATTCTCGGTGGTTAGATTAATTCTTTGGCTATGATAAAAGCTTCTTTATGAAGCAGATTTACTGATGTAATATTTGCAACAATTTTTAGTTTTGATTTTGGACTGTGCGATTTGTTAATATATCATTGTTTAGATACATTAATATTTCAATGTATCTAAAAAGTGAAATTCTTTTTATATTAAATGCCGGAGAGATATTGAGAAAGTAATTTCCATTTTTTACTTAATTATAAATAGTTACATTTTTATTTTCCTTGAAAAAGACAAATAGTAGTATTTTATTGGGGCATACTAAAGAGTGTAACTGATGCATTTGTTAAGCATGCTAAAAAAGGAAATAAAAGACAAAAGTAATACTCCCTCCGTTCCAAAATATAAACAAAATTGGTCAACTAAAGTTAATGTATTTGGTCTAAACTCTTAACAAAATACTCCCTCCGATCTCATTTATAAACATCAAAATAAAAAAAATTGAAAGTCTCAAATATAAGCAAAAGTAACTTTTAATCATTACAATAAATGCCACTTTTCCAAATTTATCCCTACTTTTTTTCACATTCTGATGTTTTTAACGGTTTCCAAGTCAAAATGTAAGGGTAAAATTAGAAAAGTGCATGACTTAAATGCATTTAGACATTTTTCTTAAAGGAAGAGTTTTTTTGTAAATTTGCTTATATATGAGACCGGATGAAATACATTCACTTTTTCTTTTCTTTTTTTGTATTGGAAATACATTCACTTTAGTTGACCAATTTTTGTTTATATTTTAAAACAGATGGAGTATAGTGATAAGATAACTTTTTACACTTTTAAAACATTAAATGACTAAATGTACTTCAGGATCACTAGTTATAACATATAAGGGTCATGTGGGCACTAGTTAAGGAACTAAAAGTGAAAATATTTGCATTGAAAATAACATTTGTCATATTTTAAAAACATTGACTGCACAAATATCAAGACAACTTTTTGATATTTGGTTTCTTTAATTAGTGCCCCAGGATCACTAGTTATCATTTTCCTTTTTATAAAAGAATTTCAATAATAATTTGCTTAACTACTCTCTCCGTTCCTTTTTATAAGAAACAGTTTGAAAAAATTATACATACCAAGGAAACACATTGTAAAATAGTTCTTTTCATTTAATACTCTTATAAATTTAAACTTATTTCATCTATATCCCTATTTAATTACTCTAAATTCAATTAACTTACTAATTATTAATATTCTCTTTCATAATAAATAATGACATAAGTGAAATTCAACATTTAAAACATTTGAAAATTAGTAAAAGTTTTTTATAAAAAGGAACAAAAAAAAAATTACTTTTGTTTTTTATAAAAAGAAACAGAGGAAGTATTACACCAAATGTCCTATTTAGCATGTCCTATTTAGCATTTTCTTATTTTATTTTCCTCTTATTTTCAATTACTTTATTACTATTGGAGCAATATTTCCAATTCCCTCTGGCCTTTTGGCGTTTAATTTTGTTTGGTACATCGGTCAAGCCCCCCACGTTATTCTATACTCACTCACTAGCTACCCTTTCTGCTTCCCCAAGACTATGTAATCATTGTGTCTTGGAACACACTCCACCTCCCTCCCTCCCTCCCTCCCTCCCTCCCTCCCTCCCTCCCTCCTAGTCCTACCTCTTTCTCCTCATTTGGTCTTGGTTTCAGTTATAGGTAGAGGTGCACATATTTATATTTTGGAATTGGTTTTTTTTTTTTTTTTTTTCCAGTTATAGGTAGGTGCACGATTATCTTTGCTAATAGTATTGATAAATATATTTAAAATGATTTACATTTTGGTACGGAATGAGTGTAAAAATTTATCTTGATATTTATATGGTCAATATTTTTAAAGTATAAAAAATGTTATTTCAATGTAAATATTTTTTTTTTTACTTCTTTAAGTAGTGCCACAGAAGAACTAGTTTGTATGACCCATTATATATAGGCTCTGTTTGGTAAATCAAATAAGCTAGCTTATAGCTTTTAGCTTATAAGCTAAAAGCTCTGTTTGGTAACAGTTTTTAGAAAAGAGCTTATAGCTTATTTTACTAGCTTATAGCTTATTTTTCAAATGCTATTTCAAGTAGCTTATGAGCTTATAGCTTATAGCTTATTATCTTTTCTTCCAAACACTACAAATTCAATCAGCTAGCTTATTCGCTATAAGCTAAAAGCTAGCTTATAAGCTATCCGCTATAAGCTCATCCGCTATAAGCTAGCTTATCAGCTATCCGCTATTTTTTACCAAACAGAGCCATAGTATTATCTTAAAATCTCAAAGAGATATTCAAATATAGCTTTAATCCTTCAAAAATTTGAAAACCATTAAACCAAACATATAATAAATATATTGACCTTTTTTTCCTTTCACCACCAATTTAAACTGGTTCGGGGTTAGTTCTGACATCAAGTGATTTCAGCTCCATCCTGATTGCAGTTGCGGGGGATATGGTTCTTCCTACTAAGTTCAGGGTCAATCACCACTGAACCAACTAACGATTGATAACTTTATTTGACTTTATTTTTCATTTTTATATCAAAGAAGTGTTAGAAAATTTTTCTTAAATATTCACGCTTTTATTCAATGAAATTCATGTGGTTCAACCATTTCATATAAGACTCTTTTTTTTTCTTTCTTTGGATGATAAATATAATATTATATAAATGAAAATAGGACTAGAAGTAGTCCATATTACAAAAGAGAGCACCAAAGTACATAGAAACAGAAAATCACTACCTAAAAAATAAACCAGAAATACGCAACCCCCAACTCCTCAACCATAAGAAAACCTGAGACCACTCAAAGAAAAAGAATGAAACAACCACAAAAGTAAGATAGACCCCAAGAATGCCTCCAACTCAACCTAATTAATCATCGGGGCTCAGCTCCACACCCTAACAAATTAGGGTGCATCCAAGACAAAATACGGTGCATCCCCCACCTATAAAGGGAGCAGGGGGTACCATATTTTTACCCAGAAATCATTTTTATGAAAAAAGTTTTACCCCTATCCACTAATTACTCAATAGAAAAAGTTTCATTCGAAAAAATAATATCATTTCAAGAGTTCCAAATAATCCATACAAGAATCTTCCAAATAATTCATACAATAGTCTGCCAATGAAACCTGTTCCTAGCATTCTTCTACACCATTGCATATCTTTGTTGGCTGTTTCTTTATTTTTCTTCTAAATTCTAAACAAAGTTTAAAATAAACATAGGATTTATAATCATATCTTACCATGATGCAAGCCTATACTATTACTACTATAACGTACTTAGGAGTAAATATATATATATATGAAAGATCTAAAAATGTATAAAAATTAAATGATATGATTGTACGTTTGTGAAAGAAAAAAATCATATAGTCAAAGCATGTGTAATTATTAAATTCTTTTTATCAAAAAGTTTCAATAAATAGTTAACCTATTGTAGTACTACTATAAAATACAGTAATTGATCCATAACAATAATAGTAATAATGTGATTTTATTTTATTTAGTACTCCCTCTGTCCCAAAATAAATGACCTATTTGACCACTGACACGTTTGCCAATGCACAAATTTAATCGTTAATATCTCTAATTATCTATTATTAAAAATTATAAAAATGGTATATTTTGAAAGTACTCGTCGAGACAAATCAAACAACATCTCATATGCTAATATTTGCATGTATATATTAGTAGAAAAATAAGGTCAAAGCAGGTCAAATGAATAGTATACTAAGTTAAAAAAATGTCATTTAAAATGGGACGGAGGGAGTATGTAAATTACATTCCTCAAAGTATGTATGTATGTATACTACTTTCATCCTTGTGTTGAAAGTGAAAGAAAGAAAAAGGGTTAGGTTTGGCTAAGCTGCATTTGTAATGATGATGATAGTAACAGCCTTTATGGTCGTCCTTGGTCGGTCGACAATCTATGTTGTATGTTCACTATGTTTTGCTTATGTTTCCCATACTTATCTCTCTCTTTTTCACACAGATAATGTAATTGAAATGATCGATCACAACCAAAGTATTGTTACTACCATACGGTAATACGCGTGCAAGTCAAGAACAATTTGAGTTACATATCATTTACATTTATTAATTAATAGAAAAAAGGACACTAGTTAAGGAGATAAATAAAGTATAAAAGTGTTAGAATTTGTGTAATTTATTTTTAAAAGTATAAAGAAAAAACTTTTCCATTTAGTATTTTTAATTAGTGTCTCGCAGGAACTAGTTAGCATGATCCTAATTAATATTAAAAGAAAATAGAAATTTAAGTGTATCAAGCATGTAAAATAATTTTATACTAATATCTAATAAATATTTTGTATCCTGCGAAATCACAGTAGTTTACTAGGAGAGCAAATCCTGTTAAAATTTTCCTCTAGTTTAATCACCACCCTTCAATGTTTTTTTTTTGTTATAATTGATGTCATAAATTGATTAATTGATGGTTGGATGGCACACTTAGGGATGACAATTTACTCATACCCAGTGAGTATTCATAAAAAATACTCATAATGGGTAGGGTAAAAATCCGCATTTTGGGTATGGGCATGGGTATGAGTAATTATCCACAAAAGTGAACGGGTATGGGTGCGGGAACGGGTACCTTAGTACACACCTCATATACCCATATGATATATATTTATTTATTTTAATTATATTATTATATAATAATATATGTAAACCAATTTTAAAAAATACAACATTATTATACTATTATACATTTTTAATAAAAAAAAATGTTTATCTATTACTATATATAAAAAGGATACAAATTTTTGGGATGACTTTTTCATTATTCCTATTTTACCCTTAAAAAATAACTTCCACATAAAAATAGATTTTCAGCTTTTTTTAGTAAATAATATTTTTTTTCTTCTTAATAACTAAGCACAACTTCCACATAAAAGTAGGTTTTCAGTTTTTTTATAGTAAAAAACATTATATACTTTTCTTCTTAACAACTAACTACAACAAAAAATGATGTTACGTAGTTATCAATTAACTAAGTCCACTAAAAAAGGAGATTAAATAGTTATTTATATTTGCACAATAGATAATATCGATCACAAAAAAAAAGAATATTGAAGCAAATATATCAACAAAGAAATAAACTTTAGCATGATATCTATTACTATATATAAAAAGGATACAAATTTTTCGGATGACTTTTCATTATTCCTATCTTACCCTTAAAAAAACTACCAACAAAAAAAGTAATCAACTATATATAAAAAGATACAAATTTTTGGGATGACTTTTTTATTATTTTTATTTTGCCCTTCAATAAAACTACCAACAAAAAAATTAACCACCAATTATGGTTTACTCTTTTTTTAACAAGTTTTTATATAATAAAACCAGTTACAACAAATATAGTTTTACAATTTATATACCTCAGTAGAATAGAAAAGACGAATCACACGGCGGCTAGTTATTAATAATTTTGTTTATGATTTTCATGAGTCAACATTAAAACCTTTGAGTTTTTTTAATTATATGAAAATCATATGATATTTTATAATTGATCAACTTATTTTTAGAAAAAATGCAGGTAGCAGATACGGGTATGGGTACTTAGGTACCCAGAGGGTATGGAGACGAGGACAAAAATTGTCACCCACACGGGTATAGAGATGGGTATGAGTATTTTTAAAGTGCGATATGGGAATGAGGACTATAGGATCCTACCCATACCCTATCCATTGCCATCCCTAGGCACACTGGACAGCCTCTAGTTATTTTTTTAACTAGAGAGATCCTCTCTCGTTTACTAGTTTTGAAATATGAGATGATTCACTAATTATTTTTTATGAATAACTATGTAAAATTATTTTATAATATCAGTGAAGAACGTCCATTAAACTCTAATACTCCTTAATTTAGTTTTTAACTATACTCGTAAGAGCTAGCAAATAAGCTTCAAGCCTATATTCTTCTCCTTCTCACTTTGTTTCTATGTTTGAAAATCTGCAACTTGAACTTTAAGACTGTGTTTGAAGCTTTTTGACTTATGAAACATGATTGAATTATCGGCACCCTTACACCTTTTAGTCCTGGTATATTGATCTTGTGTTATGATGATCTTGTGTTACGTCCATTAAACTCGAATATTGCTTAGATTAGTTTAGTTTTGACAATAAGAATTTGCAAATTAAATAGGTATTGTTTGGCCTAACTAAGAATATTTCTTATAGTATAATATATACTATTAGTTTAATTTTTCATTTTTACCATCATTGTTTATTCAGTAACTAGATACCGTTTGACCTAATTTATTTTAGATTTTTATATTTAATAGAATGAGAAGTTATATCAAACCGATTTTCAAAAGGTTTTTGATAGAAAAAAATTGTTTAATTTTTTATGAGTAAAATGCGTACATATATAAAAAACTTTTGAAGCTAAAAAGTACACAACAATTACCAATAGGCATGGCAACGGGGCGGGTCGGGGCGGATTTTGCTCTCCCCAAACCCAAACCCATAAAGTTCGGGTATCCCCATACTCATCCCCATTTTAAGCGGGGAAGAAAAGTAGAACCCCAAACCCATACCCGACGGGGTTCGGGTATCCCAATGGGTTTCGGGTATCCCCGTCTTGCTTCTCTCCACATGAACTTGATTTGTATTTTGATATTTTTTTAATTAAAAAATAATTTAAAAATCGAGAACTATTTTATTTCAATAATATGATTTTATTAAAAAAAAATAAAATAGGGAAAACAATTTATTTAATACTTAATTTAAAATAAAAGTAAACGAATGAATGTAATTTAAGACTTTTTTGTTCATATATAATATATTTTTTATACATAATTTAATTTAAGAAAAGGAAAATATGATGTTTATATAAACGGGGCGGGTTCGGGGACGAGTTTGGGGTGGGTATCAATGCCCCCATTACCCGCCCCATCCCCGTCTTTTAAAATCGGGGAAAACCCAAACCCGAACCCAAACCCAGTCAACTCGGGTTTTCCCCGTCAAAACGGAGATGGCACGGGCGGGTACCCGCGGGTATGGGTTTTATTGCCATGCCTAATTACCAATCACCTTTATTTTTTTTTCTTTCTAAAAGTTCTTATTTTTACTTTTACCTCTTAGATAGTTTTTAAGACCTAAAAAAGTTATGCCAAACGGACTCTTAGTATTTTACATTAAACATATTACTTTACTACAAATTTATAATAATAATTATTATTTTTTTGACAAAAATAAAATAATATTCATTCATTCAAATTGATCGAATATATCAAATACAACCATATATTCAACTTTGCTAAAAACATAAAGGATGAATCTGTGAACAAACTCACAGTATCCATGTTAATATCATACAACGGCAAAGTGTCTACTACAAATAATATGATAAAAATAAAATTATTGGAATATCAATGCTTACGGATCTGCAACGTTAATGCTCAAATCATCGATTGGATTTGTAATTGAGTGAAGTTGATCTTTAAATATGAATCAAACGAACACCGCAACAATATAGAAAATTAAATAATGCCGTATAAGACGACGATCAACACAACGCCAGGGCCGGCCATACCCTAAAGCAAGTAAAGCTAGGGATTTAGGCCTCTAATATTTAGGATTATTTTGGCTTAAATTTAGGCCCCAAAAGTTAACATATATTATATACTTGAGGCCGAAAAATTGTACCAGTTATGCGTTATAGCCTAGCTGTTAGTTGCTCTGTTTGTACGATGCACGCAGCCTGGGTGGTCGTGGGATCAATTCCCATGTTCCGCACTTTTTCCTTTTTATGATGTATATTTTCCCTTTTAATGCAAATGAACAATAATGCCATTCCTTTTTCAAGTTTTAAATTCACCAAGGTTTTAATCAAACAAAAAGCTTTATCCTAAACACTATTAATAATATATTTTACTATTTAGTAATATATCTTTAGAGTTTAATGGATATGTTACATGAGTGTAAATTATTTTTACACAAATGTCCAATGGAAATTAACTATTTCTCTACATCATACTATGAAAATGGGGTGTACTGTGTAATGGAGTTATTTTGCAGAGTACATAATGTTATTGGATGATAGTATAAAAATGTTTTACATTGTCAGTGCATATCTCATTATCCCGTTTGTGTAATCGATATTCTTTTTTTTTTGTGCAATCGATATTCTGTATTGTGCAAATATAAATAACTATTTAATCTCCTTTTTATTGGACTTTGTTAATTGATAACTACGTAACCTTTTTTTTTGTGGTTAGTTATTAAAAAGAAAAAAATATATATTTAGAAGAAAAAAAATTATTTACTAAAAAAATCTGAAAATCTATTTTTATGTGGAAGTTATTTTTTAAGGGTAAAATTGGAATAATAAAAAAGCCATCCCAAAAATTTGTATCCCCTTTATATATTAGTATAGATTACAATTAAATAAATTAGTTTTTTTTTGTTGACAAATTAAATAAATTAGTTAAAATCTTTTAAAGTGTATTTATTTTATTGTTTTAAAAAGTGTGCTTTTTAAAATAAGTCAAAAGTAAATTAAAAAATATTATAGAAGCATGAGGGAACATAAGCCAAACCTAAGAAAAATAAATTTAAATTAAAGTGTATTATTAGAATCACTCATTGTAGTTCAAAAAAGTTAATATATTCAGTAAAAAATATAAATTAAAATTTTAAAAATATAGCAAAGGGTATAAATTTTTCAAAAAATTATTATTATTATTAATTGTAAAAGGCCTCCGTAAAATCTCACTTTAGGCCTCAATATATGTTGGGCCGGCCCTGCACAACGCCGCACTTAAATGTCGAAATCACAAAAAAAACACAAGAAAAACTTGATCCATATGAAAATCATTTATTTTTATTTAAAGAAGAGAAAAAAAGATATAAAGGGGGTGATTCTAAGCCAAAAATAATCTAAAATTACCCCTCTACGGTGAAAAGAGAATAAAGAACTTTTAGAAAAAATGAAAAATGTTCTCAAAAAACTTCGACCGGTAGGAGTTTCTAATTAACTTCACTGTAGCGAATGTATAATATTACGGTAGTAATTTTTTATTATTGTAAATTGGGTTAGTTGAAAACCGATCATATTTAAATGTTTTAAGGATATTGTCAATTAATATTTTGGCTAATATTTTTAGAATATTAAGTAAAGATTTGTATTGAAAAGAGTCCTCTCTATATAGGAGTATTTTAAAAATATAGATTATCAAATATTAAAAATATTTTATTATACTCCTTGAGACATGTAGATGTAGTTACAGTTGCATTTTCCATACTTTAATATTCAGAGATTATACTAGTAATTTTTTGTGACAAAACATATGTAGAAACACTTTTGATAGAAGAAAACAGAAAGAGAGATTGCCTAAGAAGAAAGTAAAGTGAAGTAGCAAGCAGCACTCGAAGGGACTCTATATATATTAGAGTGTGGTGGGCAAAAGGCTGCAAAGACAAGTTAATTAGAAAGAAAGAAAAAAAAAAAAAAAAAACCAAAAAGAGAGCAACAAAGCACAAAGGGAAAGGAAAGTTTTGTGTTTGAATGTAAAAAGATCACTATCATATACCCCGCACAAATGTTTGTGGCAGAAAAAATCTACCAAGTGAAAGAGATTTGACATTGCAAGAGAAGCATATATATTAGAGAGAGAAAAATCTAATGGATTGGAATTTTCTTTCGCCGCCCACCACCCACAAGAGAAACAAACAAAGAAAATAACTTAATCATCCCCCACCATTATAGAATCGTTTAGAACATATATCCATCAAAGGTATTCATCCGTCTCATATTATAAGCAAAAAAAATTACTTTTTCTTATTCTAAATTATAAGTAAAATCAATTCACTTTCATCATTTTCAAGATTTAATTTTCCTCACTCTCATAATATTTAATACAAATTGCATTTAATTTACTCTTTTTTTTTCTCCATAATCAATAACCAATAAAAATTCTTCTTACATCTTTCCATAAATCTTATTTCAAGGAAAACACAAAACATCATACTTCAAATTATCACCTTTTATTTTTCTTAATAAGTGAGAAATTTTTTTTTTTTGCTTACAATATAGGACGGAGGGAGTATATAATATGTATTTGTTTTAATTTTAGGAATTGGTCTAGCAATAAAACGATAGATTTTATACTTATAAGTTTGGAATTTGGGTCTTACTAGTATCTTCGAAGAAAAATAATTATAATTATTTTTGTAAATGTTATTGATTCATAAAATATTTTCTGTCTTAGACATCATCCTTTCTTGTAAATTTTTTATAAGATTTTTTTCATTATATTTTTTTTATTATATTGAATTGGATAACTTCATGTGATCACATGATCACCTAGCAGACAAAATTATTTTTATCAAAAAATAGTTTTAAAAAATAGTTTAAAAAACCAAATTTTTAATATTATTTAATTTATAACTTAAATATCAATTTTAATATATAAATCATCTGATATGATCGGAAATAGATTGACAGTAGTCGGTTTTAATGCAGTCAATGTATCAAAGCGGTTTGTTTTAAAATCAAACGGCTCATGTTTAAAAGCAGTTTTGAAATTTTAAAATATTAAAATTTTGATTTAAAATTTAAATCATTCGATCTTAATTAATCGATCTTGATTTCACTAAATACATGCAGTCACAAGTGCTAGCTGCACCAATTCAGGTTTAACATGATCGAACATAATATATTAATATCTCAAATGCGTGAATAAACGAAAGAGACCGCGATTGAAAAGAGCCAAATCCATTTATTATATATATATATATATATATATATATATATCTTTTTTATTTTATTTTTATTTTCTTTTTCTATAGTCTTTTCACTTACCCATTTTGTCCTTTGAAATACCTTTTTCATTTTTATTATTCCTTGTCCATGTGCATATATAAAAAAACAACTCTTCAAAGTTCAAACTATTTTGTTCTTCCTTTTTTTTCTTAGTCATCATAACATAACCTATATACAAATAGAAAAAACAAAAAATAGAATAGAATAGAATCATACAAAATTAAACCTAGCTATTAGCTACCTCATCTTCTGACATTTGAATCTTTATTTTCACTTCACCATCATATAGTATTCTATTCTATTTTCCTATATATATAAAGCCTTGGAGTTTGGATATAAAACAGGTGCTATAGCAGAGAAAGCATGATACAAGAAGATCAAGGACAGTGTTCTTCTCAAACAATCAATAACTTTGAAACCTATCAAGAACAGTTTCTCCTTCAACAACAGATTATGAGACAACAACAAAACACTTTCTCTTTCCCTTCATCAGGTGATAATCATCATCAAGTTTCACCAATCTTTCAACAACCATGGTCTATGCAACAACTTCATCATCATAATCATCATGTTCATGACCCTTTTGTTATTCCTCAACAACAAACTTCATCATCACCATATGCAAGTTTATTCAACAGATCATCAAGGGTTCCTTCTCTTCAATTTGCATATGATCATCATCATCATGGTTCTGAACATCTTAGGATCATATCAGATACACTTCAACATGGATCAGGTGTACCTTTTGGTGGTCTTCATCAAGGTGAACTTGGTAAGATGAGTGCTCAAGAAATCATGGAAGCTAAGGCTCTTGCTGCTTCTAAGAGTCATAGTGAAGCTGAAAGGAGACGCAGAGAGAGAATCAATAATCATCTTGCTAAGCTTCGTAGCTTGTTACCAAGCACAACCAAAGTAAGTAGTATTATTATTCAAAAAATTCATTAATTCTTCAAAACTTTAAAATAAAATTTTACTTCTTCCTATAGAACCTAGCCTACATATTTTTCAATTTATAAAAAAATATTGTAATAATTAATAGTATTTTTTTGGTAAATTAATATATTTTCTCTGGTCACTATTATAACTTATAAGCAAAAAATTACTTTTTAGGTTTATTGAAAAACAAATGTATATATATGGATAATATAAGTCAGATACATTAGTTTTTTAATAAAATTAAAAAGTTTTTTTTCGCTTATAATAGTGATAGGAGGAAAATATATAATAGTACAAGATAATGAGTTTTGTGAGTGTTTTTTCTATAGATCCAAGAAATTTAAAATGCATATCAAAACTAAAGATCTCAACTCAACCAAATATATATGATATAATAGTACTATAAGATAATGAGTTTTGTGAGTGTTTTTTCTTAGTGGCCTTTTGAATTCAATATATCCTTTTAGTAGAATATTCTTTATATCTACTACTATTACTTTTGTGCTATAAACAACAAAATCAAAATCGAATATAACCTTTTAGAAAATGAGGTGCAAAGAGTGTTATTGTTTTGTTTGCTTTTGTTATCATCCTTTTTGGCTTGTTTGTTTACACATTGTTAGTTCTGCTCTTCTTCTTCTTTTTTTTTTTTTTTTTTCATTAATTAATAACTTTAATAATAACTTTACTAATGTAATAATATGAGACACACACTCTCTCTCTCTAGTAGGAAGGAGTAATGTGTGTGGTATAGTTCCAAGGAAACAATGATATCTAGGTGGCTAAAGAGAAAAAGTAGAAGTAATACTAAAAAGTGTATTAGTGTTAATGTCGCTTGGTATGATAAAGAGGAACAAAGAAGCATGCAGTTGAAAAGCTTCTTTGGCATGAAAATATTGTTGTCTTTGCCGGATAATATGTTTGATCAGTCAAACTCAATTGGGAGAATGAAAAGAAATAAAGGAACAGACAAAAACTAACACCTTTGTCAGTTATCACAAAACACACACTCTCTCTATCTATGCTTCATGACACTAATTCCACCATTCTAAATATATTCAATATTTCATATTCATCATATACTCTATTTCTAGTATAACCTACCAACCTCATACATGACATCCATTAAACCATCACAATTAAAATGATTTTAGATCCTATATATGCATTCAGTTGCACTAGGTACAACCATTTTGGATCTGGATTTGGAGATTATTGTAACAATTTTTTTATTAATAGAAATATGAGATTAATTAAATAATTTATTTTTCTCCTAAAGATGGTTATTAATTTATTTTTTTTAAAAGGTCCTAAACACGGTTTTTAATATTTTATGATACATACATGCATACAAGATGTATCTCAATTTGATACAAAACTAAATTATATCTGTTTTGGATATAGATCTCATTTTGAAGCCTGATTAATTTAGATTATTTTTATTTAAAAATGTCATTTTTTTTATTTGGTAATGTATAATATGAATATATGATTCTATTCATGATTTGGAAAAGAAATCCTTCAATTCACTATTTAAATCTTGATTGACAATTTGGTGGCTTTGTAATTTTATTTGCCTTTTTTGTTTTCCTATTTTACCTACGAGATTTTTAGGTACTCATGGAGTGTATTTCTGCTATCTCTTTATTTTCCTAATCTTTCTCTTGTATTTTTTTCGTTTCTATATTCATATATGATATATTTGCCATTAAGAAAAATCGTGATTTGACAACCATGATCATCTCCTATATTCAATCATTCGACTCCAGTTGCAACTGCAATAGTACTGTAAATATTTTTATTTTCTCGTGATAACAATTTGACTTTATAATTTAAATGGACAAAAGTTCAATTGTAAAACAATTATTAGTCTCATTTTAATTAATACTCCCTTTTTCAATCTCTCATTTTTTAAACAAAAATTATCATAAAATTTTACTAAGTGACACAACTTTTTTTTTTAAAAAATAAGTTGACATTCTTTTTTGTTTTGGTTATTATAGACAGATAAAGCATCATTGCTAGCAGAAGTGATTCAACATGTAAAAGAATTGAAACGTCAAACATCACTAATAGCAGAAACAAGTCCAGTTCCAACTGAATGTGATGAATTAACAGTAGATGCTGCTGCAGCTGAAGATGATCAAGAATATGGATCAAATGGAAACAAATTTATAATAAAAGCTTCACTTTGCTGTGATGATAGATCAGATCTTTTACCTGAACTAATCAAAACATTGAAAGCATTAAGGTTAAGAACACTAAAAGCTGATATAACAACACTTGGTGGACGTGTTAAGAATGTTTTGTTCATCACTGGTGAAGAAGATGATCATGAATATTGCATTAGTTCAATACAAGAAGCATTGAAAGCTGTTATGGAGAAGTGTGTTGGTGATGATTCTGCTTCTGGAAGTGTTAAGAGACAAAGGACTAATATAATATCAATATCTAATTAGAATTAATTAAATTAGTAAGGTTTAAGGTCTTTATATATTTTATCTAATTAAAGACCTATTATTATATATTTATATGGGAGTACTTGGTTATTATATATTTTTTATTTGGAATATTTATATTTTTATCTTTTCTTGGGGGTGGTTTTTTTTTTTTTTCTTTTCCATTTTTCATGGTGTGTTGTAACAT
The DNA here is from genome assembly GCA_030408175.1 of Trifolium repens. Taxonomy (NCBI): domain Eukaryota; kingdom Viridiplantae; phylum Streptophyta; class Magnoliopsida; order Fabales; family Fabaceae; genus Trifolium; species Trifolium repens. Next base: position 55,266,820 of record CP125836.1, on the reverse strand, counting down.
GTTGTTATGTATATGGTCTCATTGAACATGATGATGAGACAATTGAGGTAATGATAATTTGGTGGTTTTTCTTTTTACATGTGTGAGTTAATGCTTTGTTGATATATAGCTTTAGTTGAATTTAGGGTTTGGATTTTACACGGTAACTGCATCACACAATTATTAGTTTAAGCCGTCCGATTTAAAATCAATGGCAAATACCATTTTCAAATGATTTTATTAGTAAATAATTTGAAGCGTTCGATCTCTGATTGATGGCTGATATATAAAATAGCATGAAACTGTATATTATTTTAACACCAGGCAATCCAGGTCCTTGAATTTATTTGAAGATGTGGAACAATAGATCATGCATTCATGTTCTAATAACTGACTTGGTGAATGAGTGTAACTTTGATTCCAAGAATCCTTATATAAGTAAGAGTAACTTAGAAGTATATATTCATGAGTGACTCAAGTTTTCATGTAACTTTCTTTATGTGCATGGTAACAAAAGTGCATGACATTATAATTGTGACCATGGGATGTTGTAAGAACTTATTCCTGTAATTTTAAGATATCAAGTTTAAATTTATTTGGATACTATAAAATAATTATGAGCTAGTATTTTCTAAATAACATATAGATATTGTACATCTCATGAGTTTGGACGCAGCCTGAAATGTAACAGCCCGGGCCTCACCAACATAGGTGGTCCCGACTGCCACCTCACGATCTTCTCCAACCCCCTTCATTATTGGAATTTTATTTAAAAATATTTTCTTGTGAGAGCAAAACCAATATTTTATGAGAGGATAAAATATTTTTTTTAAGCAAGGATAAAAAGATATTACTAGGTATGATGTGTACAAAATTTATCTTATAGGGCAATTCTCCCCATCCTTTTATACATGCATGCATCCATATATCTCTAGGTGTCACTATGTATAAATTATTTTTATATTTTATTCTTTATAAGACCATGTACAATGAGCCTGTTGAATCTAGTTTCAACACCCTAAAAATCTTGCAATGGTGGAGTTGAATTTGAGCCGGAAGAGAGAGATGTTGAATAAATTCAACAGGTTGAAAACTGACGCGTGGCAGCTTGTTATTAGTCGTCCAAATTTTTATCTCATTTTATCTTTAAATTCAATTATTTCATTGCAAATTATTTTTTTATTTTTATACCAAAATTCATGATTATTTTTTCATTTGATTTGGACACAAAAAAAAAATCACATTTTCACTCTCTTAATCTTATTATTATCTTTCTAATCAGAAGTTTAATTTAATTTTAATTGATAAATTTAATTTTAATTTTAATCGATGATTGGTATCGTATAATTTTAATTTAATTTTAATCGATAATTGTATTTTTATGTAATCATAAAAATAAAAATAAAAATTTAAATAAGAATATAAAAGAAAGAGTGGTGGGGTAAGGTGTTAAATAAAAATCATTGAGGAGGATAAAAATTGAATGGGTGTTGAATGAGTAGGTGGAAGAAAGAGAAAATGATGTGGAAGGTGTTGAATTAGAAAACCATTGCACATGGTCTAATGTGGGACTTAGAGTTTTTTTTTTTTGGGATAATAAGCACAAAAAAAAACAACAGATCTCGTAATACTATATAGTTTATCCTCTTTTTATATCTTATAAGATAAGGTGAAAAATGGCGTCCTAGCTAATCTTATACATTTGTTTGGATAAAAATCTATATGTACATTCACCAACAAATAAAATGATAGACTGATAGTACCAAATTAAGTGGACATGGCTCATAATTAAACCTACCCACTTTGAGTAAGATCCAATTGGACCAAGACACAGTTCATTCCATTTTCTCGGGGTTAATTTTCATGTCCACATGCAATAGCCTTTCTTTCTTTTTTTAATCCTCAAATTTAAAATTAACAGTTTATCAAATAACATTTCCTCCTTGTTTCTTTATTTAACTATAATTTCTAATTTGGAAGGGAAAAAATGTTGATAGTATATAGAATATAGAATGAGAGACGTTCACGTCAATGAATTAAGTTGGTTGCATATATCCGTTTAATTAGGTAAGTGGATTATGTGTAAACAACTTGGATTTAATTTTGATGTTGTGGGCAATGACAAAAGCTTGAACCATTTAACGCGGACAATTTTCTTCTCCCTCTCGGGACTCCCCCGCCGAATTTGCATTAAGGAAACTTTGAAAAATGCAATTCGAAATTTTGATTCAATTGCAAAATTAGAATATTGGGGAGAGGTAAAAGAGAATTTTCCATTCAAGGCACTAAAGAGAGCCCAAACATGATCCATCGTAGTCTCATGGATGAATGAATGAATGCCGAGAATTATTGGGCCTGACATCATAAACTATGGAGATTTTCTCTTCTTCCCACCCCATATCTCTTTCTCGACCCCCAAGTTTCCATTTCTACTCTTCAATTACAATTTCGGAACATGTTTTTCAAACTTTTTTTGCCTTAAATTAAAAATTCAGAACGTATTTTCCAAAAAAAAATTTAATTTAAACTATAAAAATTTCGAAAAATGCGTTCCGAAGTTTTTGTCAAAGGACGAAATTGAATTTTGGGGGGTGAAAAAGAAAACATGGGGGATGGGAAGAGAAACTTTCTAAACTATGACCCGATCTCTTGCGCGTTAGAAACACATTTGTGAAAACAATATTTGGTCCATGTAGGTCTCGACCTTAAAATGATTTTTTTATCATGTGCAAATTTGCACATATTAAAAAATTCAAAATAGTAAGTTTGTATTAGAATTTGAGTATTTTATATCAAATGTATAAACTTTTAACAAATAATTGTTATTTTTCAATAAAAAATTACTACAATAATTGTTTTAATATGTGCAATATTGCATATGTTAAACAAACCCTAACATTATTAGTCTCATGTTCTAACTAATTGAGCTAATGAGCCAAATTTAAAATTTTCCATTTTTTAAAATTTAATCGTAAATATTTTCTCGATAACTGCATTTTTAATTTACATAAATGATAAACAAACACAATTATTTTGACAAAAATACCAACAACAAAGGTAAATTTGTAATTTTTGCATGGGTGTAAGGGCAGCTTCATAATTTTAACTTCAAATGGAGGGACAACTTTGTAATTTTCACCTCGCTTCCCTCGTCTTCTCTTATCTCCCTCATCTTCTTTTGTAATTTTCTCTTTGAACGTCGTCCTCACCATGCCGTCCTCACCACCATCACCATATATCTTCATCATTTTGCAATTCCCTTTTTTCTTATCTCCAACATTTGCAATGAATAAATCGTCCATTCTTTCATTAGGATTTTTAGAAAACAAAATGTAAAAAAGAATTCGTAAAATGTGAACCATTAAATGTACTAGTCGTTGCTTCTTCTGTCTCTTGAGAAGCAAACAACATTACAACTTTCTTATCAAAGATTGACATGAAGTCGGCTCCAAAACATGCATCAATTATAAAAAGAAACTTACAATCTTGAGGCAATGCTTTTACTTTATCTACCATCCGAACAACTACAAATTAAAAATAAAATAAATTAATGACATTAAAAATATTATGTATTAAGGAAAAAAATTAAAACTAAAATTACCTTCAACCACTTCATAATCTACAGCTGAAATTAAACCTGGACCTTCCTTTGATTCTGGTCTTGAACCATGTCCAGACACAAAAACAAAGGAAATATCTCCTTCTTTTGTTTGTTCAATAAAGTATTCTAATATGGCCTATAATGTATAGTTTGTTAACATAATCTTTTTGTTGGGGCTACTTTTTCGTATATCTAGACACATTAATATTTTCTTCTGAAAAATCAAATTTTTTAATTAAAAATTCTTTCACTTTTTTGCAATCCTCGTGTCTATAAATCATGGTGGGTTGATCGTATTTCAACCCAACCAACAGTGCTCTTTTTCTAACACCAGAAGAAGAAGAAGAAGAACATTCACCGTGTGAACTCATATTTTAATGTTAATGAAAAGAAAAAATTGGAAATGTATAGAATAAGGGAAAAAATGGGTCAAGAAATAAGGGGAGAGAGGTTTTATATAGTATGCTTATGTTCTGCTGTTTCGTGCTGTTGGCAGGGATTGGAGCTAGTTGCCGGTGGCATTTTGTAGATTATTTGTGTGTTTTAGTACCTGGCTTTGTTTGTATTTGCTGCTGTTTGTTTTGTGTTGTTTAGACTATTGGTCTTTGCTGCATTTTACTATTTTTTGTAGTTCCTTTGTTGCCTATTTTATACTTCTTATGTAATATAGTGAGAGCAAAAATCCGTGGGACCGACCACCTTTATACTTCTTGTGCAATATAGTCCCTATTTTTTACTTCTTGTGCAATATGGGGGATGGGAAGAGAAACTTTCTAAACTATGACCCGATCTCCCACGCGTTAGAAACACATTTGTGAAAACAATATTTGGTCCATGCAGATCTCGACCTTAAAATGATTTTTTTATCATGTGCAATTTGCACATATTAAAAAATTTAAAATAGTAAGTTTGAATTATGATTTGTGTATTTAACAAATGTATAAACATTTAACAAATAATTGTTATTTTTCAATAAAAATTTACTACATTTAGTTGTTTTAATATGTGCAATATTGCATATGTTAAACAAACTATAACATTATTAGTATCGTGTACTAACTAATTGAGCTAATGAGCCAATATTAAAATTTTCCATTTTTTAAAATTTAATCGTAAATAATTTTTTGATAAATGCATTTTTAATTTACATAAATGATAAACAAACACAATTATTTTGACAAAATACCAACAACAAAAGTAAATTTGTAATTTTTGCATGGGTGTAAGGGCAGCTTCATAATTTTAACTTCAAATGGAGGGACAACTTTGTAATTTTCACCTCGCTTCCCTCGTCTTCTCTTATCTCCCTCATCTTCTTTTGTAATTTTCTCTTTGAACGCCGTCCTCACCATGTCGTCCTCACCATGCCGTCACTATATATCTTCATCATTTTGCAATTCCCTTTTTTCTTATCTCCAACATTTGCAATGAATAAATCATCCATTCTTTCATTAGGATTTTTAGAAACAAAATGTAAAAAAGAATTTGTAAAATGTGAACCATTAAATGTACTAGCCGTTGCTTCTTCTTTCTCTTGAGAAGCAAACAACATTACAATTTTTTCATCAAAGATGGACATGAAGTCGGCTCCAAAACATGCATCAATTATAAAAAGAAACTTACAATCTCGAGGCAATGCTTTTACTTTATCTACCATCCGAACAACTACAAATTAAAAATAAAATAAATTAATGACATTAAAAATATTATGCAATAAGGAAAAAAATTAAAACTAAAATTACCTTCAACCACTTCATAATCTACAGCTGAAATTAAACCTGGACCTTCCTTTGATTCTGGTCTTGAACCATGTCCAGACACAAAAACAAAGGAAATATCTCCTTCTTTTGTTTGTTCAATAAAGTATTCTAATATGGCCTGTAATGTATAGTTTGTTAACATAATCTTTTTGTTGGGCCTACTTTTTCGTATATCTAGACACATTAATATTTTCTTCTGAAAAATCAAATTTTTTAATTAAAAATTCTTTCACTTTTTTGCAATCCTCGTGTCTATAAATCATGGTGGGTTGATCGTATTTCAACCCAACCAACAGTGCTCTTTTTCTAACACCAGAAGAAGAAGAAGAAGAACATTCACCGCGTGAACTCATATTTTAATGTTAATGAAAAGAAAAAATTGGAAATGTATAGAATAAGGGAAAAAATGGGTCAAGAAATAAGGGGAGAGAGGTTTTATATAGTATGCTTATGTTCTGCTGTTTCGTGCTGTTGGCAGGGATTGGAGCTAGTTGCCGGTGGCATTTTGTAGATTATTTGTGTGTTTTAGTACCTGGCTTTGTTTGTATTTGCTGCTGTTTGTTTTGTGTTGTTTAGACTATTGGTCTTTGCTGCATTTTACTATTTTTTGTAGTTCCTTTGTTGCCTATTTTATACTTCTTATGTAATATAGTGAGAGCAAAAATCCGTGGGACCGACCACCTTTATACTTCTTGTGCAATATAGTCCCTATTTTTTACTTCTTGTGCAATATGGGGATGGGAAGAGAAACTTTCTAAACTATGACCCGATCTCCCACGCGTTAGAAACACATTTGTGAAAACAATATTTGGTCCATGCAGATCTCGACCTTAAAATGATTTTTTTATCATGTGCAATTTGCACATATTAAAAAATTTAAAATAGTAAGTTTGAATTATGATTTGTGTATTTAACAAATGTATAAACATTTAACAAATAATTGTTATTTTTAAAAAAAAATTTACTACATTTAGTTGTTTTAATATGTGCAATATTGCATATGTTAAACAAACTATAACATTATTAGTATCGTGTACTAACTAATTGAGCTAATGAGCCAATATTAAAATTTTCCATTTTTTAAAATTTAATCGTAAATAATTTTTTGATAAATGCATTTTTAATTTACATAAATGATAAACAAACACAATTATTTTGACAAAATACCAACAACAAAAGTAAATTTGTAATTTTTGCATGGGTGTAAGGGCAGCTTCATAATTTTAACTTTAAATGGAGGGACAACTTTGTAATTTTCACCTCGCTTCCCTCGTCTTCTCTTATCTCCCTCATCTTCTTTTGTAATTTTCTCTTTGAACGCCTTCCTCACCATGTCGTCCTCACCATGCCGTCACTATATATCTTCATCATTTTGCAATTCCCTTTTTTCTTATCTCCAACATTTGCAATGAATAAATCATCCATTCTTTCATTAGGATTTTTAGAAACAAAATGTAAAAAAGAATTCGTAAAATGTGAACCATTAAATGTACTAGCCGTTGCTTCTTCTTTCTCTTGAGAAGCAAACAACATTACAATTTTTTCATCAAAGATGGACATGAAGTAGGCTCCAAAACATGCATCAATTATAAAAAGAAACTTACAATCTCGAGGCAATGCTTTTACTTTATCTACCATCCGAACAACTACAAATTAAAAATAAAATAAATTAATGACATTAAAAATATTATGCAATAAGGAAAAAAATTAAAACTAAAATTACCTTCAACCACTTCATAATCTACAGCTGAAATTAAACCTGGACCTTCCTTTGATTCTGGTCTTGAACCATGTCCAGACACAAAAACAAAGGAAATATCTCCTTCTTTTGTTTTTTCAATAAAGTATTCTAATATGGCCTGTAATATATAGTTTGTTAACATAATCTCTTTGTTGGGGCTACTTTTTCGTATATCTAGACACATGTATATTTTTTTCTTAAAAATCAAATTTTTTAATAAAAAATTCTTTCACTTTTTTGCAATACTCGTGTGTATAAATCATGGTGGGTAGATCGTATTTCAACCCAACCAACAATGCTCTTTTTCTAACACCAGAAGAAGAAGAAGAAGATTCACTGCGTGAACTCATATTTTAATGTTAATGGAAAGAAAAAATGGGAAATGTATAGAATAAGGGAAAAAATGGGTCAAGAAATAAGGGGAGATAGGTTTTATATAGTATGCTTCTGTTCTGCTGTTTCGTGCTGTTGGCAGGGATTGGAGCTAGTTGCTGGTGGCGTTTTGTAGATTATTTGTGTGTTTTAGTACCTGACTTTGTTTGTATTTGCTGCTTTTTGTTTTGTGTTGTTTAGACTATTGGTCTTTGCTGCATTTTACTAATTTTTGTAGTTCCTTTGTTACCTATTTTAGACTTCTTGTACTATATAGCGCTGATCAATAAATTTTTGCAGTTTAGAAAAATATAGTGAGAGCAAAAATCTGTCGGACCCACCACCTTTATACTTCTTGTGCAATATAGTCCCTATTTTTTACTTCTTGTGCAATATGGGGATGAGAAGAGAAACTTTCTAAACTATGACCCGATCTCCCGCGCGTTAGAAACACATTTGTGAAAACAATATTTGGTCCATGCAGATCTCGACCTTAAAATGATTTTTTTATCATGTGCAATTTGCACATATTAAAAAATTTAAAATAGTAAGTTTGTATTATAATTTGTGTATTTAACAAATGTATAAACATTTAACAAATAATTGTTATTTTTCAATAAAAATTTACTACATTTAGTTGTTTTAATATGTGCAATATTGCATATGTTAAACAAACCATAACATTATTAGTATCGTGTACTAACTAATTGAGCTAATGAGCCAATATTAAAATTTTCCATTTTTTAAAATTTAATCGTAAATAATTTTTTGATAAATGCATTTTTAATTTACATAAATGATAAACAAACACAATTATTTTGACAAAATACCAACAACAAAAGTAAATTTGTAATTTTTGCATGGGTGTAAGGGCAGCTTCATAATTTTAACTTCAAATGGAGGCACAACTTTGTAATTTTCACCTCGCTTCCCTCGTCTTCTCTTATCTCCCTCATCTTCTTTTGTAATTTTCTCTTTGAACGCCGTCCTCACCATGCCGTCCTCACCATGCCGTCACTATATATCTTCATCATTTGGCAATTCCCTTTTTTCTTATCTCCAACATTTGCAATGAATAAATCATCCATTCTTTCATTAGGATTTTTAGAAACAAAATGTAAAAAAGAATTCGTAAAATGTGAACCATTAAATGTACTAGCTGTTGCTTCTTCTTTCTCTTGAGAAGCAAACAACATTACAACTTTTTCATCAAAGATGGACATAAAGTCGGCTCCAAAACATGCATCAATTATAAAAAGAAACTTACAATCTCGAGGCAATGCTTTTACTTTTTCTACCATCCGAACAACTACAAATTAAAAATAAAATAAATTAATGACATTAAAAATATTATGCATTAAGGAAAAAAATTAAAACTAAAATTACCGTCAACCACTTCATAATCTACAGCTGAAATTAAACCTGGACCTTCCTTTGATTCTGGTCTTGAACCATGTCCAGACACAAAAACAAAGGAAATGTCTCCTTCTTTTGTTTGTTCAATAAAGTATTCTAATATGGCCTGTAATATATAGTTTGTTAACATAATCTCTTTGTTGGGGCTACTTTTTCGTATATCTAGACACATATGTATATTTTCTTCTTAAAAATCAAATTTTTTAATAAAAAATTCTTTCACTTTTTTGCAATACTCGTGTGTATAAATCATGGTGGGTTGATCGTATTTCAACCCAACCAACAGTGCTGTTTTTCTAACACCAGAAGAAGAAGAAGAACATTCACCGCGTGAACTCATATTTTAATGTTAATGGAAAGAAAAAATGGGAAATGTATAGAATAAAGGAAAAAATGGGTCAAGAAATAAGGGGAGAGAGGTTTTATATAGTATGCTTCTGTTCTGCTGTTTCGTGCTGTTGGCAGGGATTGGAGCTAGTTGCTGGTGGCGTTTTGTAGATTATTTGTGTGTTTTAGTACCTGGCTTTGTTTGTATTTGCTGCTTTTTGTTTTGTGTTGATTAGACTATTGGTCTTTGCTGCATTTTACTATTTTTTGTAGTTCCTTTGTTACCTATTTTATACTTCTTGTACTATATAGTGCTGATCAATAAATTTTTGCAGTTTAGAAAAATATAGTGAGAGGAAAAATCCGTGGGACCCACCACCTTTATACTTCTTGTGCAATATAGTCCCTATTTTTTACTTCTTGTGCAATATGGGGGATGGGAATAGAAACTTTCTAAACTATGACCCGATCTTCCGCGCGTTAGAAACACATTTGTGAAAACAATATTTGGTCCATGCAGATCTCGACCTTAAAATGATTTTTTTATCATGTGCAAATTTGCACATATTAAAAAATTTAAAATAGTAAGTTTGTATTAGAATTTGTGTATTTTATATCAAATGTATAAACTTTTAACAAATAATTGTTATTTTTCAATAAAAAATTACTACATTTAGTTGTTTTAATATGTTCAATATTGCATATGTTAAACAAACCCTAACATTATTAGTATCATGTTCTAACTAATTGAGCTAATGAGCAAATATTAAAATTTTCCATTTTTTAAAATTTAATCGTAAATAATTTTTTGATAAATGCATTTTTAATTTACATAAATGATAAATAAACACAATTATTTTGACAAAATACCAACAACAAAGGTAAATTTGTAATTTTTGCATGGGTGTAAGGGCAGCTTCATAATTTTAACTTCAAATGGAGGGACAACTTTGTAATTTTCACCTCGCTTCCCTCCTCTTCTCTTATCTCCCTCATATTCTTTTTGTAATTTTCTCTTTGAACGCCGTCCTCACCATGCCGTCCTCACCACCATCACCATCACCATATATCTTCATCACTTTGCAATTCCCTTTTTTCTTATCTCCAACATTTGCAATGAATTAATGACTGTGGGAGGAGAACGACGAAAGATAACGGTGACAAAGAACGATGGAAGAGAGAGAATGCGGATCTTGAAGCCCTATAAATAATAGATCAAGATCTACTATGTCGGTGGACAGACAACGTTAGCTAACGATATTCAGTGAGAGTTGCAGGGGTGGGAGCTGCAGAGGAGAACCAGTGAGTAAGGGACTTGGATCCTCTCCTTCACCATCTTCTACATCTCTATCTTTCCTCTATATCTCTCTCTTGAATAAATAATTCTAAAGTAATCAAGAGAGAGTGAGAATAAGATAGAAATAGAGAGGAAGGAGAGAAATGTAGATGATAGTGAAGGAGAGAATCCAACTTCGTGAGTAAGTGAGGGAAGTTAGAGAAAGTTGTCTCTCAAATTATTTGTTTTTCATGAAAGAAAGATCTTAATACTTAGGCCCCGTTTGGTCCGGCTTATTTTTCGCTTTTAATTTTAGCTTAAACGAAATAAAGAAGTATAAAATTATATTTGACAATATTTCTCCTTAAAAGTATTAGAGAAATAAAGTAAAGAAGTAAAAAATAAAGAAAAGTGAAGTCAAACACAATTTTTTGCTTCTTTACTATTTTTAAGGAGAAGAAAAAAAGTAGAAAATAAGCCGGGGCAAAAATATGTTCAAATAACATTCTTGTTTAATTTATTTTCATGCCAACAATATGATGTTACTCGTGCTACTTTAGAATTCAAACTTATTTAACTTTATGAGTCAAATATGTGAAATAGTGGAGACACTACTAATTTCCCAAAATTTTTATATTTAGTTGTTTTTATCTCAAGAATGACTTTGAGAATGTTTTTCACGCCACATCATTATATTTAGAATATATTTCTACCACGATCTCTCTATTGTGCCAATCTTTTGAGTTAAACTTAGTTATGTACGTGTTGTGGGGCATTCTAGCCAGACCATTCCTTCCGCTAGTCATCTTGGGTCAATGTCATTTCACTACAAAAATATCCTCAGGGGCAGACCTAAACATAAATTATCAACGAGGCTAATATATTTTGTACTAAAACTAGATTATATTAAATTTACTAAAAATGGTCGTGGCAACTAACTTCCAAAGAATATAGTCTATTATCCATTTGAAAATGATCTAAAATTACATTATATCTAATTCTATTTCAATGTTTCAAAATCAAAAACCACATAAATACTACAAAAAACCGTTACTAATTTCAGAGCAAAGTAGTAAAATTACCGTTGGCATCGACATCAAACAGTGATTCTAAACCACGACGAACAGAGATGCAGTTACTAATTTCTAGCTAGAACGGGAATGGATGACGCCATCATGATGAGAGGAGAAACGAGGGAAGCTTGGGAGTAAGACTGAAAGGTGAGTCGATAAGGTGTCTAGTGGTGATAGAAAACTGAGGGAAAAAGAAAGGGAAAATGAAACATGTAACATGTTTTTGCTAACATACAATTTATATCTATTCACTATACAAAACGACGTTTTCATTATTTTTTAGATTTGGGCTGGACCGGTGTGGCTATTTACCATATATAATGTCACAAAGTTGAGTTGAGTTGTTTTATTATACTTCTTATTTGAGATCTTAATTTTCACGTTAAAACTTATGACATCAAATATAGAGTAGAGAGTTTCTTTAGAAGTGAAATGTGCATAATAATTTTTAGAAAAAAGCCTCTTAAAAAAATTCCACAAAAAAAAAGTGTTAAATTTTTAAGTCTAAATTTTTTTGCTAAATATTTAAAATTTCTAAATATATTTGTCCTTAGTAAGTTTTTTTTTGAACAAGTAAGTAGTTGATTCATATCAAATCTATGAATTCAACTTCTGCTTTCAGTATTAGAACTTTGTTATTAGATACACATTAATATTCTGTGAATATTTTCTCTAAAAAGGAAGAAATAAGTGAAAGAAGTAGAGAAGTTTGGGAGGGAAGGAGTTTAGAGGGTTATTTTTTCTTCATAACACAAAAACCCCCCAATTTGGGGGAACTCAAAAATTGTATTGGATAGGGGTTTGAAGGGGGTTTGAAGGGTTTATATGAATTTTTCAAATTTAATTAATGTTGTTATAATATTCTTAAATTCATAATATATTAATGATGAGTATTTATTTGTCATTCTCTATAAAAAATACTTTCTCAAAAAATGTAAAAGGTTTCTCTAATTTTCTCTCTATTTCCCTCCCTCCAAAGTCTTCCCCTCCCCTCCCCTCCAAACTCGCAAACAAAGCCTAAGACTCTAACCCTTGTGAACTCTAAAGAATTGAATTCACTTTTTTTTTTAATTATAAATTAAAAAAGCAAACTACCCATTTCATAAAATAATAAACTACCTTAAAATTTGTAAAATGAAAAACTACTTTTATAAAGAAAAGAAAAATTAAGAAAGCAATGTTAAGCTGGGGGTATTTCAGGAATTTGACCATTGAAATTTAAAAAATACTATAAAAGCATTAGGTCTCTCTCTGCCGCGGTTGCGCTCTCTCCGCCGCCGTTTCTCTCCGTCGACTCCTCCACTCCCTCTGCTGCATTTCAGACTCCCATCCACCGGTTTCCGTCTTTCTTCCCACCGGTAGGTCACACCACAATTCACTAAGCTTTCATTCGTGTATCTTCCAATTGAACGAATTCCACTGAACTTCAAAGTTCTACTGAATTCTGCTATTCAAATTTTTCTATAGTTTCTGTTGCGGTTACTTAAATTTTGGAATTATTTTAGTTTTTCATATTATTTGCATGTTGATTTTATTTCATTTCATGGCTATTAGTTTTTGTAAGGTTCTAATTCAGTTATTTCCCCCCTTCAGGTATAGGATAATTCATGATTGTTTAATTACTAATCTGTTATTTTCTTTTCAAGTTCAATGATTAATTGTATTTCAATAACCGTAGAGAATCCGCATTTGCTTCGTATAGCTACATTGGATTGGATTCATATATTTCAATGAGTGTTTGATTTAATTAGTACTTCTCGATAATTTTCACATTGTTATATATAACTCGAGACCAATTAGGTGTTTTATGAACAGAAAGGAAAGGATTCATCTAAGGCACTTCATATAAAAAAGATTTATCATATGCAATTGGTAGTTTCCAAAATCATTTAGACTCCGTTTTGCCCTTCAGTTATGCTTCTATTAGAGTAGTGAGTTACAATTCAAAAATGTATGAGGCTGTAATTTGAGAGTAAGGTACACTTAAATTAATTACAGCGACATAATTTAAGTATATTCACTGGTGTATGTATTTCATATATTTGTTTACACACCAATATTACTAGTACGAGTGGAACTTAACTCGAATGGTTTAAGCAAGATGTTGAGTTTGAGTCTTGTGGATAGAAAAATTTGTCACTGGTCTTGATGCAGTAAGTGTTGTAATCTTGACAAAGATTCGTGGAGGGTAGCAATTTCGCAACACGTAAGATCAGAACTAAGAGCGTAAGATCCTACTCAAGTAATTATTACGTAGGATCGGATGGGTGGGTGACAAGATCACAAATCGTATGATCGTAACTATAGTTTCTGTGACTTATTTTATTTTATCTATAGTATAGATTAAGCAGATTGCTTAAATGGGATTTGAACCATGTTCATGAACTTCTATTGAGTATTTTTATATTAGATATCTTCTTTTCCCACCCCATGATTCTTAAAAACTGCTCCCGTCTAGATTTACCCAACCGGGCGGAGAAAAAAAAATGTTTTTTCCAGATTTACCCATGCGGACATGAGAAAAATTGGTAAATCCTAAGTGGTGTGATTTTCAAAAAATGAGTGGGTGGTAAAAGTAGCTCTCATATATTATTATGAATTTTCACCACATATTTTAGTTATTGGGCCAAGCTCATTTAGAAGTAAGCCTGATTTTTTTCCCTCTTGTTTGTGTTAAGTTAAGTCGTGACCATCTTTCTTCGCCTTCTTCTCTTGTCTGTTGTGCTGGGTTCAATTGCATAGGCCGTAGGGATTTGTGTATATTTAACTTTGACAGCTACTACCAAGTACAGTGTGTATTTATTTATTTATTTATTTTTATCTTCTATTTTATAAATTTATGCGTAAGTCTCAAATTGAGTTGTACAATTTCACTCTGTTTTAAGGAGGGTTTAGTTAGGATTTAAGGAGAGCAGAATGATAAAACTTATTTGTATATCAAAATAATCAAATATAATTCAGTTACATATGTTATATTTTATCTGATTCTTCTCTTCCCCTGTGTTGTGTGCAGGAATGGAAATCAATTTGGGGAAACTTGCATTTGACATTGATTTTCATCCATCCAATAATCTTGTTGCTACAGGACTCATAGATGGTGACCTTCACTTGTAAGTTTCTCTTAGTTACTCTTCCATAAAGCAACATTTTTATTGTTATTGTTGCTGCTGCTGCATTTATAGTAATTATTATTGTTAATTATGTGGCTTGCAGATACCGTTATAGTTCTGATAACGACCCAGTGAGGTATTCATTCTCAACTCAGTTTCTTATAAAAAAAATTGGATACTAGAAACACATTAGTATTGGCTTTACATTTTTTTCCAAATATTTTTTATTTTATTTTCCATTACTATACTAATATGCTATGATGTTAATAGCGGCGCTATAGCGGAATAGCGTAGCGTTTGGCACCTCGCCGCTATGCTATAAGTCCGCTTTCCGCTATTAAGAAAAGCGTAAATAGCGGCCGCCATTTGCAAGTGAATAGCGGTGCCATAGCGGTGGCGTAGCGGATTGGTAGTGCTTTTTGGCCGCTATTTCCTATTTTGGGGGAAAAATTGATGGAAATCTTAATTTTGAAATTAAATCATAAAGTTAGGGGTATTTTGGGCTTTTCAACTCCCCTTTTGAATTGCCCTAAATTCTGATCACATGTTTCGTTTTTTTATTGCGCCGTTTCAACGCTCTCATTCTCAAATATTTGACGCTTTCTCTTCTACTACTTCTCAAACTTGATGAAGTGTTATTTAATCTTTATTTAGAACCTATTTTGATGGTAAATGACAATATTAAGTATAATTATTAAGTATGAAAGTTCCTTTATTTTTATGTATTTTTCTATTTTTTTTAGTATTTATGTATGTTGCTGGAATTTATATTTAATTTGTACATGGCTTTTTTGTCTTCACAATAGCGGTCATAGCGCTACCCGCCATACCGCTATAGCATTTTTTGGGGTCGGCGCTACGCGCCGCTATCTGCTATTAACAACATAGCTAATATGTTAGCTGATGCTTGTAATCCAAACATGGCAATTATTATTCCAGGGTGTTGGAAATTCATGCCCACACCGAGTCTTGCAGAGCTGCTCGATTCATCAACGGTGGACGTGGTAAAGAACCGTGTAACTTTTGGTCCTCGTTTTCTTTTATATTTTATAATTGTTCTGGATATGTTATTGCTGATTCCATTTGAATGATTGGACTTTGAAATGATTATTGTAATGTTTGTTTTAGCGTTGTTGACGGGTTCTCCCGATTGCTCGATACTGGCTACAGATGTGGAAACTGGATCTACCATTGCCCGAATTGATAATGCACATGAGTGAGTAGATTTTCTGCTATGACTTGTTTGTCATGATTTGGCTTATAGAGTTACGTGTGCTGATGCCTTCTTAATTTCTGTGGTTTTTGCTTTGATGCAGGGCTGCAGTCAATAAATTGATAAACTTGACTGAGTCAACCGTCGCTTCAGGAGATGATGAAGGTTGTATTAAGGTAACTTGTTAATATCATCTGACATTTGTAGCATTTGCTTTGCTTTGAATTCCAGATTATGTTGTTGAGTGCATTGATAACATTGGACATTCACTTTTATACAATAAGCTCAACTCACTATTTTTCAACCTTCACAACCTTTGCTCACTATTAAATTAATTATGGAAACGATTGGACAATTGTTGTTTCCTCAGTTCTTTTCATTTAGTGTTTACATCTTGTAGGTCTGGGATATCAGAGAACGTTCTTGTTGCAATTCATTTGACGCCCATGAGGATTACATTTCAGACATTACTTTTGCATCTGATGCGATGAAACTATTAGCCACGAGGTAGCCAATTCAATAACTTCATCACCTACCTGAAATTATTAATGGATAGAAAAAAATTACCTTAGTTTAGTTGGCACTAGGTACTGGTTGTAAAGATGGTTTTCAATTTTTTGGTGAAGAAGATGCTATATTGATTTGTAGTTGCATTCTTATTGTATGTTTTACCCATATAGTCAGAGTTGCATTTAAAAGAAAAATACCGGCAAGATAGAATTTAAAGAATAACTTATTGCAGCTGATAGTAACTGCCGTAAAAGTAAGAATGTGTAGTAGTGGTTGTCATTAGCTGGATGCTGGTCTAATCAAGAAGTTATTAGAATAAGCTGATGCGGTACTGCAAATTATTATTTTTATTGTATATTTGAACAGTTCAGTAATTAGTATTAGCATGTCCAAAGGTAGGGATCTATCTTTTTTTATCTTAGCAATTACTTTTTGTTTTTGACGCATTTTAGCAATTACTTAAGTAAAGCAATATCCTAGTTATACATTATTCTTTAACAGTTTTTTTCCCCCTTTGGTGACCTTAGAACGGACAAATGCTTAACATTGACTTTTTCTTGTAAAGTCAAATTACTAGAAAATGAAGAGGGACAATTTATGTAAATCATTAAGTTGGTTTGCATTTTTTGTATTACCTTTGGGGAGACTGCAATTTGCAAAATGTTACTAATCTGATGCTTGTTATTTATCTTACGTTTTAGCTTTAAACTTCGTACATAGTATGCATCAATGTCAACAGTTCCTTGCAATATGCTTCATGAACAACTAATTAACTATATGATTTTCAAATTCTACTTTCTCTGGTTTATCTGTGCTTTCTAAATTATTTTTTTCCTTAATTTCCTTTTGTTATTAAGTGGAGACGGGACTCTTTCTGTTTGCAATCTCCGACGAAATAAAGTAAGTTGCATATCTGGTTTTCTGGTTCATTTTGAAACATAAAGTAACAGGTCCAAACCCTATCTGAATTTTGAAACACCTTTTTTCTGGTTTACTAACAGGTCCAAGCCCAATCTGAATTTTCTGAAGACGAGTTATTGTCTGTTGTTCTAATGAAGGTATCATCATAGTCATTGTGTGTGTCATTTTGCTGTGAGTTTTTATGGTTTCTTAGGAACGTTGAAAAGATGCTACTATGAAAAAGAACTGTTAGGCTATATTCTGAAGGGTTGAGTCTATATTTTGTTTCTATTTTTGCTTTAACCCTCCAGCCAAGAATTGTTTCAACCAAGATTCGAACTCTAGTTATCCCGAACAATTCGCGCCCTTAACTGAACCTCATTAACCACTTGGTTATATTTTTTGTATATATTTGAGATTCTTTTTTGAAAGAATAACGTAATAGAATATCATATAACATTTGAATCACACTTAATTTATTCTTGGAAACATCTTATAGTTTCCTTAATTTAGAAAATACAAATAAGCCTTCCTCTCCCTCCAAAACCCTCCATCCAAACATACCCTTAAGGAACTCCATTTATGAAATGATTTATGTGTTTTGTTCTTGTTTCATGGTAGAAGTACTAAATGTCATTTTGTTCTTGTGCTGAATGGTACACTGTGTTTGCCACAAGAGTCCTCTATTAAAACATACACATGTCTAATATTCTCGCTTTTGACTGGGAGATCAGAATGGCAGGAAAGTTGTTTGCGGATCACAAACTGGAATCCTGCTATTGTATTCATGGGGATGCTTCAAGGATTGCAGGTAAATGGTGTGTGTTATGTCATTATTACATGATGGAAATAATTTTATTTGTATGTTGTCTTTCTATCATATCAATTTTATCCTTTTGACTGATATGTTTATACCGATGATGTTTAAATTCCAGTGATCGATTTGTGGATCTCTCTTCAAACTCTATTGATGCCATCTTAAAGGTTAGTGGATTGCATAACATGACTATTTCAGTATCAGTATGTTTTTTTTACCAACATAGGTTTTTAATAATTAATTTTTTATTATTATCTCAGCTTGATGAAGATAGGATTATCACTGGATCAGAGAATGGGATGATCAAGTGAGTTTTTAGCAGTTTTAGAGCATTGTACCTCTAGTTTGAATTTTTTTTCAATCTTTTATTTCATTTGTTGTTGCTTGTCTCATTTATATACACTCTTTTTATGTTCAGCTTGGTTGGGATATTTCCGAACAGAATCATTCAACCAATTGCAGAGCACTCAGAATATCCTGTTGAATGTCTTGGTAACACACTCTTACTCTTTTCTCAAAATTTTATGTGGCTGTTTTGGTCCAAGGGTGGAACCTATTGTTCCGAACCTCAATTTTTCAACCATTAGTTTTGTATTTTTTATGCTTGCGGTTCATTTTCTGTACTTTGGTGATGTTGGGCGTTCATCTAAGATTACTATGTTTAGTTTCATTATTCTTTGTGGCTTCCAGTAAGTTTGACTTATAGTTTCCTTTGGTCATGTAGCATTCTCTCATGATAGAAAGTTTCTCGGAAGTATTGCACATGATCAAATGTTAAAGGTACTTTTCAACGTTTATACCTGACACTCATTTCATGTAGCATTCTCTCATTATAGGAATTGATTCGTTGCTTTAATTTTTGCAACATTTATACCAGACATTCATTTTCATGATTGTTAACGCAAGCTACTATCTGTCCGTTCATTTAGTGTGGCTTGTTAGAAAAGTGCTAGAGTAGAGAAAAAGAGAAGTAAGCAATATATACATATTATTTCATCACTATTAATAATGTGAAAAAATCGCTGGCTTTGTGAGTCTGTACTTAACTAATTTGTACAATAATAAATTTATTTGACCGAACATCCAGCAACATTTTTCATTTGTGCAGCTATGGGACTTGGATAATATACTGCAAGGTTCAATAAGCACAGTGAGAAGTGAAACTGGTGTGATTGACAACGAGGTTGATAGTGACAACGACGATGAGATGGATGTAGATAATAATCATTCTAAGTCTTCGAAAGGTAGGATATGATTAGCACAGATAAATGTAAATGCTACAGTTGCTTGCTGCTAAACAGTAAAAACATGGTATCTATGGTTATTGGAAGGTTATGTGCATGCTGTAATTCGGTTTTTGTTGATATACTTTTGCAGGGAACAAGAGAAAGAATGCAAATAACGGGCATGCTGTAGGTGATTCGAACAACTTCTTTGCAGATTTATAGGAAATTCTGTCTACAACTTTTCCATAAGCGTCACAAATATTTGCCATAAACACAACCTGTTAAGATAGTTAGAGTTTGTTAAAGTTGGTTATTAGTTAGTTAGTTGGTTAAGCTCAAATTACTCTATATAAGAGTCATCATTGTACTAGTTTCATTATCTTTGATCAATCATTTATCATTCTTTATCAAACTTTTATCAAATATGAATACATTTGATTTTTACTACCTTGAAGATTTTCCTAGGTTTTCTCCATTTTCCCCAAATCATGTAAATCTTAACACAACCTTTTCAAATAGTTTTGATAATCAGACTTAATTTTTTATTAATTTACTTATTTAAATCTTGTTTGTTTTTTGTTTTCCAATAGTAATGATATATGTTCTTTGTTTTCAAAGATTTTTCTAAAAGATATTATTTAAGTAATTTGTTTTAAAATATTTTTGGATGATATATGTTAATCTATATCATCATCAATATTCAATGTATAAAGAAAATACCCCATTTCGCGTTGACTTTTCTTATTGCCACTTTTGCCCTTCACTCTATTCAAATGTTTGTATATGTTGAAAAATAACTTCCACATAAAGTAGGTTTTCAGTTTTATTTAGTAAAAAAATATATCTTTTTTTTTTCTTCTTCTTAATAACTAAACACAACAAAATATGAGGTTAAGTAGTTATCAATTAACTAAGCACAATAAAAAAAAAAGATTAAATAGTTATCTATATTAATACAATACATCATATCGACCACACAAACGGGCACAGAAGTCCGCTAGTAAATATAAAATAATTATAAACTCTATTATTTTTTAATAAATATATATCAAACAAACTATTTTGACTCTTGTTTTATCGTCATGGAGGAAATATTTTTCAGTTTTTTTCAATAATATTTATTTACTTGTGTATACTGTAAGACTGTAACATCCCAATATTTTATATATGTCTTTTAGCAATTTCCTTAATTTATGATTTATTCATCAATTTATTTTATGTGTAAAGAGTTTAAGAAAATTATGCCATATTCAGTTTATTTAATTTCAACTATCTAATTGATTTATAAGTTTTGCGAACTATTTGTTTTAGTTTAGGATGGGAGTGGTATAAATCAATTTTGACTAGGTCACATAAATGAAAAGCTTAGCCATGTAGCCACGATGTCTCATGTAACCAATTCTCACAGTAACCAAAAAAAAAAAAGTAACCAATTCTCCCATAATTGTGCCACTTAAATATTCCTGATCCGCGCGCATAACCTTAAATTCAGCATGTGAACCTCAGGAACAAATCGTGTGCTTTGGCCAAAAAAAGATAATATTATCAATTTATCAGTTCTTGTGTTCCCTAAATATAAGGAAGATTGAAACTATAATGCTTACAGTTGGAAGCTATTAGAAACCATGTACCCCTCTCTTATCAGGTGCCTTTTGATAAGAAATTTTGTTTAACTAATAATTTGAATTTTACTTCCTTGACAAGAGCAGCATAACAACAACCACTTCACCCTATGATCTTATGCCTCATATGTATTCTTGTGTCACCCTAAGTCAACCATGCTACCTAACCGAGATCACATATATGCCAAATCCTTCCATGTTATTATTTATCGGTTTCAATTCATACGATCATCTAGGCTTATATTGGCAGCTAGCATTTAATCACCAGCCAAATTAACCACTTTCTAGACATAATACATTTAGAGTTGTCTTGGGAAAAATAACCGATCACCAGCTTAAATATATGTTCAAGTCCATTCTCTCCACCTTGTTCTCGTGGGATTCTAAGTATTTTATTTGGCTGGAAGGAAAGCGGTCAAGGTAAGGGCTTTTTCCCAATGTCGTTCCTGACATTTTATGGGTCTTAGGTCAAAAAAATTCCTTTCATTTAATATAATAGCATTAATATATACTTCTTGGGTATATACCATTTTGAAAACAAATTTTTCAAGAGCCCCTTGTTGTGATTTTATTAGATCTTCCTTTCATTTTTTTTCCGTTTTTCATTACCACATAAATGTTTCTTATAGGAAACATCTTCTAAGCTTCAGATAGAAACAAAAAAACATTCAAGTAGAGAACAATAGTACATGGAAGTAGAATGCTGACTTCGAAGAACAATTGAAAAATTGTAAGATCCAAATGGTTGAAATTGGATGCAAAAAATAGCATGTTAAGTATTAATAATTTGTAGAAAATAAATTAAATAACTTGTTAATAAAATTAGGAACACAAAAAATAAAACAATGCCAAAACCTAAAGAAGAAAAACTTATAACATTCTTACATAGCTTACAAGAATTAAAAGAAAAAAAAAAACTCAATAGGAATTAGGAACAAAGACAAGTGGTGCCGTCTTTTTGTTGTTCTGCAGAGTTCTATTTTAATCCTACAATTATACCTAATTATTTACTAGGTATAAAAAAATATTGGACCTCAATCACATTTTAAATAACACCTATTTCCTAGGCTTAATCATATTTTCATATTTTCAATAATAGTAGGTATGTATAACAAAATATTTTGGGCCCATAAAAATAATGGGCCTTAGGCCGTGGCACCCATTGCCTACCCTCCGGGCCTGCTTTTTCCCATACACTTATGCACTTAGGGTTTATGTTATCTTAATTTTATTATTATTATTATTATTATTATTATTATTATTATTATTATTATTATTATTATA
Source organism: Trifolium repens (assembly GCA_030408175.1). Classification (NCBI taxonomy): domain Eukaryota; kingdom Viridiplantae; phylum Streptophyta; class Magnoliopsida; order Fabales; family Fabaceae; genus Trifolium; species Trifolium repens. The sequence continues at coordinate 55,244,593 of CP125836.1, read as the reverse complement.
AAAGTTAAGTTGTGACTCCTTTTATAAACCCTAATTAACCTTCACTTAACTCTAAATTTTTCCCTCCTAATCCCTCAACTACCACTCATTTAATATAGATTCAAATTTAAATTTCAAATACACTTTTCTATTAATAATTTCAATATATGCATTTTCTCTGCATAGTAAACTCAACCTTGCATATCTCTAATCAATTGGTCACAAGCTTTTATTAAGTGAGAATAAAAAGTCAGAGCAAGAAGAAAATAGAGGAGGCAGAAGTGGAAACAAGTAGAGAAAAAGAAAAATGTCCACAAATAATACTTCTCCTTTAACAATCCAAACTAATCTTCACCATCTTCAATTTCCATTAGCTTCAAACAAACCCATATTTCACTATATTTTAGCAAATTACATCAAAACAAAAAATAAGAAACAGATGAAAGAAGAAGAAAGAAAGTAATAAGGATTGGCCAAGAAAAGATGATCTTTGCATTACTTGAGGGTGCCAATATATACACCAAAGTTACAACCGTACAAAGGAAATCATGCCTTATTCTAGGGTGTTGATTTAGGCTAATTACATGTTTATAATAAATACAAATATGCTAGATCAGTTGGCTACAAATTACAGCTAGCTAATTACAATGAATAATTAATACTGAATTAACTATATCTCTTATTTCCTCATTACCCCCCCTCAAGTTGGAGCATGGGGATTATGAATGCCCAACTTGCCCAACAGAGAGAGAAATTGAGAGCGCCCAAGTGCCTTGGTTAAAATGTCAGCCAATTGAGTATTGCTAGACACATATGTGGGACGAATCTGGTCTTTAACTATCTCATCTCGAATAAAATGACAATCGACTTCAATATGTTTTGTCCGTTCGTGGAAAACAGGATTCTTAGCCATATGTAATGCAGCCTGGCTATCACAAGAAATTCGCATTGGTTGAGAATGACAGATGCCAAGACTGCATAAAAGGCTTTTCAGCCATTTTAACTCAGAAGTGATGGTAGCCATAGACCTATACTCGGCTTCAGCGGAAGATCGTGAAACAGTATGTTGCTTCTTGGTTTTCCAAGAGATTGGGGAGTGACCAAGAAGAATAAACCACCCTGTGAGTGACCGTCGCGTTAAAGGACAACTAGCCCAATCAGAATCACACCATCCATTCAATTGTAGGGAGCTGTCATGCCGCAAAAGAATGCCTTGTCCAGGGTTGCCCTTTAGGTAGCGCACTACCCGCAACGCAGCTTCCCAATGTTCTTGTTTCGGTTGCTGCATAAACTGAGACAAGATATGAACACAGTAAGAAAGTTCCGGCCTTGTGAAACATAAATAAATTAGACGGCCAACTAAGCGTCGATACTTGTCGGGTTGATCGAGAATTCTTCCATTAGCAAGAGCCAAGCGATGGTTTTGCTCAATAGGAGTGGGTACACCCAAGAAGTCCCGCTTCAGAAACTATATCCAGTGCATACTTTCTTTGGGAAAGAAAAATTCCCGTGGGTGATCTTGCAACTTCCACACCGAGGAAATATTTTAGAGTTCCCAAATCCTTCATATGAAAACAAGTGTGGAGATATGTTTTGAATGCTGAAATGACAACATGATCATTCCCAGAGATAATAAGGTCATCGACATAAACCAATACCACAAGAATAGAACCTTGTTGCTGCAATGTGAATAATGAGTAATCAGATAGTGATTGTTTGAACCCATATGCTTTGAGTGCAGTAGACAACTTGGCAAACCAACATCGTGGAGCTTGCTTAAGCCCATATAGGGACTTATGAAGCCTACATACCATGCCAGATCGTGTGGTGTGAAAACCGGGAGGTGGTTTCATAAACACTTCCTCTTGGAGGTCACCGTGAAGGAAAACATTGTGCACATCCATTTGATGTAACTCCCAATTTTTCACCACAGCTACTGCCAAGACAGTCCGTACAGTCACCATTTTAACAACGGGTGCAAATGTCTCATCGTAATCTACACCTTCAACTTGATGATTTCCAAGTATCACCAAACGAGCTTTATACCTCTCCACTGTCCCATCAGAGTTATGTTTAACTTTGTAAACCCATTTACACCCAAGTGTCTTCTTTCCTGGAGGTAAATGGGTGATGGTCCACGTTCCATTATTTTCAAGTGCTTGAATCTCACTTTTCATAGCTTCCTTCCATTTGAGATCCTTCACCGCTTGCGTGTAGGTGGTAGGTTCCTTATCATGATCAAGACCTGCAAGATAGGCTCGATGTACAAGAGAAAAATTTTCAAGGTTAGCATAGTGTGCTATTGGATACGCCGTACCTGAGGATGGCGACGGAGCAGGTAAGTGACTCAATGGGCTCATTTTCTGAACTGTGTGGGTGACGCAATCTCGCAGCCTAGTATAAGGAATTTTGTGTCTGTGTCCCCTGCCAAGAAGTTCAGTAGTTTCAGCATGTTGACTTGTCAATTCCACCTCATTTTCTAACACCAGTTCTGAAGTAATCTGACTCTCTACTTCAGCTTCTTCACCCCCGCTATCGCCTGAGGGGGGTTCATCTTGATCAGAATTTAAAATCTCTTCGCCGAGGTCAGCTTGCTCGTCTAATTTTTCTTCATCCAATACAACATCATCATCCTGCAAACTAGGGGCAAAAGTGGTATTGGGTGTAGTATCAAAATTACCAGCTAATGGATACTCACTTTCAACAAATTCTACATCTCGAGAGACAAATTGCTCTTGACTCTCAAGATCAAACAATTTCCATCCTTTCTTTCCATAAGGGTATCCAATGAAAATACATTTTCTACTCTTACTAGAAAATTTATCTCCTTTTCTATTCTGGTTGTGTGCATAACATAGACATCCAAATACTCGTAAATGTTCAAGGGAAGGTGCTTCTCCATACAACATCTCATAGGGAGTTTTACCATTCAAAACAATAGAAGGAGTCCTATTCATTAAGTACCCTGCAGTTAGAACACACTCACCCCAAAAAGTAATGGGTAGGTTACCTTGGAATCTTAAAGCTCGCGCTGTATTAAGAATGTGTCTATGTTTTCTCTCAACTCTCCCATTTTGTTGAGAGGTACCAACACACGAGGTTTGAAAAATAATCCAATGTTCGTGAAAGTAACGTTTCATGCAAGTGAATTCCGTTCCATTGTCACTTCTAAAAATCTTTACGTGTTTATCAAATTGTGTCTTTATCAAAGCAAAGAAATTCATGAGCGTTTGTGAAACCTCTCTTTTATCGCCAATCAAATAAATCCACACAGCACGTGAATACAATTGTCATAAAATAAAAAGCACCACAAGATGAAGCAGTTCTATAAGGGCCCCATAAATCACAATGAATCAATTCAAATACATTATTTGCTACATGCTCACTAAGGGAAAAATTTTCTCTAGTTTGCTTTGCTCGCAAACATACATCACAATTCTTATTCAAAACAGCCTGCTCTTTATTCTTACTAGGCCTTGAAACTAGTTGAGTAATTTTTAGAGATGGATGTCCTAATCGTCGATGCCACAAATCAAGTTGATTTACTCCCACAACTCTACATGCTTGCACTCTTTGAATTGTCCGAAAATAATAGAGCCCATCTCGCCTTTCACCCGCTCCAATCAGCGTCCTCGAAATGCGGTCCTGCACAACACACAATTTGTCAGCAAAATGAACAATGCAGTCCAAGTCATCCATCAATTGAGAGAGGGATATTAGATTGCACTAAAGATTTGGAACATAGAGAACATTATAGAGCTTGAACCCTCCATCAAATAAGACAACTCCTTCCTTAGTTGCATTTGCATTCTGCCCATTTGGCATACCAACAGGGGTGGTTTGTATATTATGCAGATCACATATGAGATTTATGTTACCGGTCATATGATTTGAAGCCCCGCTGTCTAATATCCATGAATTGCTTTGGGACTTACCTGTCATTTTATTTTCTATGTCAGATGGACGCATGTTCAGCACCTCCATCAATTTTTGCCATTGTTCAGAGGTTATCCCCGGAAAGCCATTCTTCTCGGCATTTCCAGCAGATGAGCTTGCAGAAGCTTGTGCAGCATTGGCACGCACAGTAACAGATCCTCTTCCACGACCTGCCCCACGGTGTTGGCTTTTCCCTCGCGCGCCACTTTTACCTTCAGTTTTTGGTCTATCGCCCCACCAATCAGGATATCCAACCAATTCAAAACAGTTTGCAGAATAAGGATTGGCCAAGAAAAGATGATCTTTGCATTACTTCAGGGTGCCAATATATACACCAAAGTTACAACCGTACAAAGGAAATCATGCCTTATTCTAGGGTGTTGATTTAGGCTAATTACATGTTTATAATAAATACAAATATGCTAGATCAGTTGGCTACAAATTACAGCTAGCTAATTACAATGAATAATTAATACTGAATTAACTATATCTCTTATTTCCTCATTACTTGTCCATCTCTTTAGTATATAGTGTTCAGGAATTAACTTAATATTCATGACATCTAAGACTTTCAGAGCATGACTGCATAAGATTCCATGAGTCTCAAATTTACGCACACAAAAGTCTTTGTTCCTTAATATTTGAACAAATATAAAAATGGAAAGCTAAAAATAAACCATACAATGATAGAACAAAGGTAACTGACATGCATGTTAATATGGTTTTTTGTTTCATATCTGATATATTATCAATATCATTATAACACTAAGAAGCACAAAATTATTATACAACGTTCTAGCACTAAGAAGGTGAACAACAATATTACAAGTATCATTATAACATATGTGTATATATTGTTGTATCATTATAACATATACAGACTCTTTTTTATGACATATTATCAAATATTACAAGTATTATCAATATCGTTGTTGGATTTTGCCTTGAAAATGATGCTGGAGGAAGCTGGTGTGCCCTGGTGAGGGCTCGACAGGCAGCAGGAAGCAGGAAGCATGCAACAGGCAACAGGCAGGCAAGCCCTCGTGAGGGCGCCAGGCGCAGGTCTGCAGGCGCCAGGCGTAGTGGCCTCGGGTGCCTGCGCCAGGGCGCGGCCACGAGCCCTCGTGAGGGCGCCAGGCGCAGATACGCGTATATATGATGCTGTTTTGCGTTTTCAGGGGTCAGAATGTGTTTTTTAGGGTTTCTAAGGCCAACATACATACTAGGGTTAATAGAGAATATCTTGGGAAGACTCTAGGGTTGGGAGAAACATTCTATCACCTTGGAAACACTTGTTGATTGAATCTCTTGGTCACGGGGAGAGATTCGGGACTAGGGTAGAATTAGGAAAACTCTAATTCTTGTAACTCTTGGAGAATCTCATTGTAATCAAGGTTTCTATTGATAGTGGAACGGAGAGGTTGCTCTCTCCCCCAGACGTAGGTTCATTAACACCGAACTGGGTAAACAATATTACTGTGTTCTTTACCGCTTTCGTGTTTTATTCTTGTTCGTGATTATTATTGTCTGTTCTCAATTTGTGGTTGCTTTAATCGTTTGCTCCACACACTAAAGGTTATTGGTGTGGTTCAGTCCGAATTCACAACAATCGTTATAACACTAAGAAGCACAAAATTACTATACGTTATAGCACTAACAAGGTGAACAACAATACAACCTTTCTAAAATAAATTATAACATATGTATCATTATAATATATGTATCATTATAGCAAATCCAGTATATCATTATAACATATACAACCGTTCTAAAATAAACTATCAACATATGTATCAAAACACTAAGAAGGTGAACAACAACACAAAATTAGTTTTCAAGAGTAATAATACCTTGGCCAAAACTAGTAGTGTTGCTGTTGGGTTGGTCGGAGGAGCAAAGAGGTTCACTCATGATGGTTGGTTTGCCGTGAAATTGAAACCGTGAAAATGACGGCGACGGCGAGAGAGGGTTACGGCGACGACGGCAAAACGTTACTGATATTGATAAAATGAGGTGACGGTGGAGAATGGTGTTGGGATGGATGGAGAGCTGATGGTGAATGATGCAGTGAGAAGATGAAGCGATGAAGCGATATTGAGTGAGAAAGAAGAGGAAACGTTTACGTGATTCTTTCTTTTCCTTTTGTATTTGTTTTTAAATCTGGACCATTGAATATTTTTTTGCCACATGTCACATATCTGAGCAAGGGATTGGAGGAAAAGGAGGATAAGAAAATGAAGCTGATCTCAACTCCAAGTTAACATGACCCTAAATTATTTTAGACATTATTGAGCGATGCAACATTATTTTGGATGAATTTAGATGTTATTAAACGATGTAACACTATTTTAGACATTATTGAGCGATGCAATTTTTTTTTCTGCTTTCAACTATACAACTATAAATATTTAATTTCTTGGTTCTTTGTTATTTTGTTCGGTTTTTTCTAGAGACAAAAATACTTCTTCAATTAATCTGCAAGCGTGGAACACAATTTTTCTGTTATAAACTTTGTGAGCGTATTCTTTTTAGCCACACCAATATCTAAGGTCTAGATCCGCCACTACTTAGTTATTAAGAAGAAAAGAAAATTTACTAAAAAAAAATTGTTAACCTCTTTTTTTTTTGTGATTAGTTATATAGAAAAAACATATATGTTGTTTTTACTAAATAAAAACTGAAAACTTACTTTTACGTGGAAATTATTTTTTAACATATACAAATATTTGAATAGAGTGAAGGATAAAACTAGCAATAAAAAAAATCCATGCGAAAAGAAATATTCTCTTTATATATTAATATAGATAAAAAAAACAACTTTATATATTGGAATTCGTGTATTTTTTTTTAAGTAAGGATTTCTTGTGTTATTATTATATGTGTTTAAGATGAGCTTATGCTCCATATGGATGGATCTAGTACCCATAGATAATTACCCGGATGAGTTTTGTGCTCCATATAGATAGGTCTTGTAGCTCACGTGAGAGGAGTTTTTTGTGTTATTATTATATGTGTTTAAGATGAGCTTATGCTCCATATGGATGGATCTAGTACCCATAGATAATTACCCGGATGAGTTTTGTGCTCCATATAGATAGGTCTTGTAGCTCACGTGAGAGGAGTTTTATACTCCATATAGATGGGTCATCCCATATTAGATGAGTTGATGCTCCACACGATGAGATAATACTTACTTCATAGAAAGGTTACATCTCCATATAATAATGGGATTTTAGTTGAATTATTTTTAGGGTCATGGCACTTGTTAAGCATACCAAAAATAGAAATAAAAGATAAAATTAATATTGATAAAATAACTTTTTACATTTTCGATGTATTGAATGCACAAGTTCCAAGATATAATTTTCATATTTATATGCTTAACTAGTGCCCTGGGGGCACTGTTTAGTTTTTTTTTTTTATTACTACGGCTGTAAAAAGTTAGTAACTTGTGAAGGTATGAGTTTGGATTGATTATTGAAAAATAACTATTTGTACGTTACAACAATGCAGGTAAGACTCTCCAACAATTGCTAACGGTTATTTCCAGTTATTTTCGGTTCGGTTCGTAGTTAATAATGAACAGTCCTATTTATCACTTTATGACTTGAGAACTAATCCATAGGGTTCTCACTTGAACAGATAAAAAAACATTCTTCACGAGTTTATGGCTCTTACTCTTATCAGAATTTGTATAAAGTAACTTATGCTGAAATCTAGCCAATTATAAAACCTTACTCTATAACACCATAACCAATAGTTCACCTACAGAACCAAAAAGTGTCATCAAATTACTAAAAGACAGCTCTAATCTGCTCACTGGTTCTAGGACATAATACTTTCATCAACTTTCAAACACATTAACAGAAACAGAACCACCTATTGAAAGGCTACATCTCCAGAAGTCGCATATACACAATGCAAAGAACAAATATTCATGTCCTATTTTTCTGAAAAACTAGAGCTATTTGCAAAAGTTTGCACTTAATTGTACTCCAAACAAAAGAGTACCACCCATAATAATGTAGATTGTAAGTTGATAAATAAGCAAACTGAAGGGAATATAGCAGACACGGGGCCTCCAATGATTTCCCTGATCTTCCCTACCACGAGGTTGCAAAATACACCATTAATAAAACAGTACATCAGACTTGAGTGAAAGAGAGGTCACAACAAATGAACAAAAGCAAAATATAGCAATTCAGGTTTGAAATATAGGGATTAGACGGAAAGGTTGACAGAGATTATATTTCAGCAACAATTCTCTGAATGAATACTTGTCATGCGGTGATATAAAACGCTGACATAATACACTAATTAATTTTAATATTACAACAAGCCCAATCTAATAATACATGCTCATCCTAACAGTCTTAATGCTAATTAACCTATTATAAATATTCCCATTATTCAGGCACACAAAGACAACTCATTTATGATGTTGCATCTTGCAGCCTGTGAACTTTAACTTCAAGAGAAGTTGATTTATTGGTAAAAACAACTTTAACTCAATTATTCAGGCACACAAAGACAACTCATTTATGAAGTTTAACTAAACATCATTTACAAGATAAGATCTGAACTCTGAAATGAAAACAAGTTCCAGGTTTAAAAAATTTGTAATATATGTTTTGCACACATCCGGGAACCAGCAGAGCCACAACCAATTTTCACAAGTCAACCCCGCTGGTTTAGAGATTAATATTAAAAAAGTCCAAATATGGAGAAAGAAATTAAAATTGTTTGAATCAAAGTAAACATATCCTTTTCTAAATTATTAGCAGGGGCCACCTATTAGCAGACAAAACAACATGCCAACACAATATTTAACATGCTTTATTAGAACACCTTCAACAATACTTACAAGAGGTCTACACTACAGAGAATCAAACATTTACCATGTTAAGCCTCCAACACTTTTTCTCCGGCTGCTGCATTCGAACTTTCAGCCTCCTTCCGCTTTTGATCTTCAAACTCTTTAAATCTCTCTTCAAATGTAATTTTGTAACCATCAAATTCACGTTCGTAGTCACGAAGAACATCTGCTTGCTGTTGCACTTTATCTTCTAAATACTGAATCACATCCATCAATCTTTCAACTTCAACATGCAGCTTTGGAACTTGAGCTTGCAGCTTTGGAACTTGAGCTTGCAGCTTTCGAAGTTCAACTCGCAGTTTTCGAAGTTCTGATTCGTGCTTCCGAATTTTAGGTTTCATGGTTCGAATTTCCGCAACCTTAAACTTACGAACGTCAGCTTTCAGCTCTTGAAAATCAAGAGCTTTCTGCCTTCGAACAACAGCAGCTTTCATATTCCGAACTATACGCTGCTTTTCTATAAGCTCAGCATTCTTCTTTTCTATTTTATCATTTTTATACTTTAGTTCAGCAATTTTGGCTTCTTTCTTCTTAAGTCTATCAATATTCTCTTGAGTTTCATCTTTCAGCTTTCCAAGCTTCGTACTTTCCTCATCAACAGTCAGTTTTCTCCTACGAGCTAAGATATCCAGCTGCGTTTAAATATTAATTAACAAACATTGATAAATTTGGGGCTCAATAGCACTTCAGAAGAAAGAAAAAAAAAAACTTACCACGAGCTCAAGTCTAAAAGAAGGATGACTAAGATCCTCATTCTTAAAATTGTTTGTCATATAATGGCGCGTACCTCTACGGGTAAGCTCCGCCAAGGTGCCGGGACCCTGGTTTAGAGATTAACATTATTAAAAAAGCCAAAATATGGAGAAAAAAAACTAAAATTGTTTGAATGAAAAGCAGGGTTGAGAAATACGTGCCTTCGAAAAAATCTTGGGGCGATAAGTGTTCCGGCTGTAGCGAGGAGGCATTTGCGACTGTGAGAAAGATTCACTGGACAACGAACGATGAAAATAGTTAGTTAAATTTGGTATAATAAACCCCCAAAAGAAAGCCTAATCAATCAAAGAAGAGATTCAAACTAAAGCAATAAGAGAAATAATCAAAATCGACGGAACCCAAAGGCGATGTATACATACCTTGTTGAGTAATGAAGCAATAATCAAGGGAACCTTAGAATGGAGAATAGGGTAGGAATGGAAAGGGATAAGTTGTTCACAGCGAAATAGGGAGAAAGCAATGCGATACTAGTTCACGGAAAATCAATTATAATTTTAAGTTGGATTATATTTTACTAGCGTGTCAATCTCTATTTGAATTTTGAGTGCTGCTATTTCTTACGAAGGATGCGCGTTCACTACATGCAAGAAGCGTTGCTGCTCACGTGCTTACAACTTAGGAATTTTTTTTTTCTACCCCTACATTTAACCCTTTACCCCTACGTATTTTAAAATATTCTAATTTTACCCTTGTTTTACTATATTATTTTTTATTTTATAACTTTTCCGGTAAACGTTGTACACCCCTTCAAACATATTATTCCGATAAACTCTTTTACTTTTCCGGTTTATTAAATTTACCGGAAAACTTTTCAAAAGGTATTCCGATTTGTATAAATTTTTAAGAATAATTTAAAATATTTTTACCGGAACACTTGATAAAATGATTCAGGTGTGTAGAAAAAAAATTTGGTTACCAGAACACTTTGACAAAGTGTCCCGGTTTGTTAATAGTCTTCCATCAAATAATCTTCTTCTTCGCTGTATGAATGTGTGGTTATCGCCTTATCGTTAGTGAACATAGATGAGGATCATTGATCACTTTTCAAACAGCACAACCAAAACCCAGTTTGCTCTATCACGTTGTCTCAATTTCAAAAAATATCAATTCTTCCCTTGATCCACCAATTCCACCTCAATTGAGAAAAAAATTTGCAAAAAATGTCAATTCTCCACCTATTCCACCTCCATCAAGAATCCAATTAGTGTGATTAAACTGACTATTTGATGAAGCAAGGTTGGGAGATTTGAATTTCACGGTAGACCTTTCAAGTACAAGAAAATATCTCAAAACATGAAGCAACAATTCATCTTCCTCATTGATGGATACAAAAGAAAATATATTAAATGTTGCTGGCATTGAGAAGAAAAAATCCACCGATTAATTTTTCTTTGATCTATCCATAAACAAATTGGGAGTTTCACTGTTATATCTCAGTTTTTATTTAATTGTAGGAATATTATTAACAAACCGGATTACTTTTTCATACCGGAATAGTTGTCTACATACCGAAATACTTTTTGACAAATTGTTTATCTACCGGAATACTTTTTGAGAAAAAAGTGTTCCGGTAACAATTTTTTTTGAGAAATTGTTTACATACCGGAATACTTTTTTCAAGTGTTCCGGTAATTTTTTTTAAACAGTTCTTAAAATTATACAAACCGAAAAAGTAGAGAAGTTCACCGGAAAAATATTCCGATAAATTTAATAAACTGGAAAAGTAGTGGAGTTCACTGGAAAAATACGTATGAAGGGATGTACAACATTTACAGGAATAATCAAAAAATAAAAAAAGGATAAAAATAGTATAGTAAAATAAGGATATAATGGGAATATTTTAAAATACGTAGGGGTAAAGAGTTAAATGTAGGGGTAGAAGAAAAATTTCCCTACAACTCATGACATGAGATTTCATAAATACAATAAATAAATAAATAACTCCAATTTTGCAACAACACTCTTTTAAAATATAGGTTATCAGTTTTCATTTTATAAAAAAAGGTTATGTGTATTAGGGGTGGCAAAACCGACCGAGCCCGCTGGGCCGAGCCGTTTGACCCGCAATTTTTGACGGGCTGGGGTAAAGTTTTCGGCCCGTTACCTTAAGTTGGTCCGCCCCGCCCCGCCCCACACCATTTTTGAGCGGGCTTAAATGGTGTGGGCCTAAACGGGGGCGGGCATGCCCGTTTTTCCACTCTTTTCTAGTATTTATCATTTTATCTTATATTGTAAGGAGTACTTATTAATTTAGTTGATGATTTGTTAGGTTAATTAAGCGTAATTATAAAGAATTGTTTGTTAACTTGGTTAATGTTTCTTTTAGTTTAACTATCTCTATTCTCTGCTGCAATTTTCTCTTAATTATCCCTATTATGATATTATTGTTAGTTTAAATATGAGTTAAGAATCGTAAGGAATTGTTAAGTTATTATAATTCAATATATTTAATATTTTTTTAACATTGAATTGTGAAGTTGTAATCTACTTACATTTATCTATAGGAGGTAGAGTTACTCTTATTAATTCCGTTCTCTCGAGCCTTCCACTCTATTTCTTTTCTTTTTATAAGGCTCCGGTGTGTGTGATTAAGGAAATGGTGAGCATTCAACGGAATTTTCTATGGGGCGGAGGAATGGATAGCAACAAAATGTGTTGGGTTAGTTGGGACCGTATATGTCAACCAAAGGAAAGTGGTGGGCTAGGAATTAAAAATTTGGAGAATTTCAATTCCTCTCTTTTGTGTAAGTGGAAGTGGAGGTGTTTGGAGGATAGAGGGGCCCCTTGGTATGAATTATTACATTTTCGCTATGGTTCTTTCGCGGCCAATTTTTTACTAGAAGATGGAAAAGAAGGTTTAAAAAATGCTTCAATATGGTGGCGAGATATTTGGAAATTAGGAAGTGGGGCGGAGGGTGGTTGGTTTGGTCGAAATATTAGTAGTTGTTTAGGTGACGGTAATGACATCACCTTTTGGAAGGAAAAGTGGTTCGGACCATCACCTTTGAGGGATGCTTACCCGGATTTGTTTGTTAAAACAGAGAATCCCAATGTGCTAGTATCTCAAATGGGCTCTTGGATAGATAATTCTTGGATATGGAGTTTTGAATGGAAAGCCAATCTCATTACAACAGAAATAGTAGCAGCACAAGAACTGCTATCTTTGTTGCATAGCGTTCAGCCTAAGCACGACGAGAGGGATAGGCGCAAGTGGGTAGCTCATACGGCCGGATTTTTCTCAGTCAAGTCAGCATATTCGGCATTGGAAAACAGCCCTTTTTCTCAGGCTAATGGATCTAACTCGACGGGAATTTACAAGGATCATTGGTCTAATAATGTTCCTTCAAAAGTTAGCATTTTCGGGTGGAGATTGTTAATCGAAAGATTACCAACAAGGGACGCTCTATATCGTAAAGGCATAATTACAAATAACCATGAGAGGTCTTGTGTATTTTGTTCAAGGGAGGTAGAAGATATTCATCATGTTTTCTTTAATTGTTACATGTCGCAACAAATTTGGAACCATGTTTTTCGTTGGCTGGGTAAAAACTATATTCCCTTTGTAGATATACAAAATCATTTTACTCTCTTTGGTGAATTATTTAAAGGAAGCAAGTTCAAGAGTTACCGGCAAATTATTTGGTTGGCAACGACGTGGAGCATTTGGAGAAAGCGGAACAATATTATTTTTCGAGGAGACTTCGTTAATGTTTCTACTCTTTTAGATCAAATTATTTATATAGGGTGGTTTTGGTACATTGGTCGGGGAGGGTTTAATACTTCTAGTACTTTTTCCGATTGGTGTATTAATCCTTTGGATTGTTTTTGATGTTTTCTGGGATAGTTTCCTCTATGATTTGTAAGGGTTGAGTACCTCTTGTACTCCTTATAAATCAAATTTTGCTTACCAAAAAAAAAAATCTACTTACAATATATTAAAAGAAACTACTACTAAAATACCAAATTTGTCCAATCAAGGTTAATAATATTTCAGAGTTTATGCCCTTAAATGTAATTTTAACTCTAAACTTACAAAAAAGATACAAAAAAAATAGGAAGAAAAAAAAAGATAAGCATCAAAAACCTTTCCATAAAAATAGCATCGAAAACTACATCTAACAAAAGATATTAATCAAATACATTTAACAAAAAAATTAATCAAAAAAAAATTTACGTATAAAAATAGGAACAAAAATTAATATAAAAGATACACATACAAAATAGTGCAAATTTTTTTTAAAGAAAAAATAAATTTTTTTTTTAATGATAACTCAATCTAACATATAACAACTTATATATAAAAAATAAAAATAGAAGAACCTAATAAAAGAAGATACTTATTTATGAGCTTAAAAATAAAAGAACATAAAAATAGAAATAAAAACACAATAAACCCATTTCGATTGACTTATTATAAGTTTTATAATGTAGTTTATGAAAAAAGTTTATAAAGATAAAATTTTTGTTAGTGAAAACTTATTAATTAACATGCGTAAAAAAAACTTACGAATTTACATAGGACAATTGCTATAATAATTTTTTTTAATCATACACGGGACAATTGATTTAATAAAAAAGGAATTGAATAATAAATATTTATTGATTTTAATTTATTACACAAAATGAACTCATTTGGACTGACTTATTATAAGTTTTATAAGGTAGTTCATGAAAAAAGTTTATAAAGATATAATTTTTGTTAGTGAAAATTTATGAATTAACATGCGTCAAAAATGCTTACGCATTAACACGGGACAATTGCTTTAATAAAAAAATTTAATCATACACGGGACAATTGATTTAATAAAAAAGAGGAATTGAATAATAAATATTTATTAATTTTAATTTATTAAACAAAAATCATACACGGGACAATTGTTTTAATCAAGAAATATTAATTTAATAAATTTTAAGAGAATGAGCACAATGACGTCACTTATATTTTAATAATATTTTATAACATTTTTCTAAATATTTTATTATAAATTAATTATATACTTAGTATAGTATCAATCTTAAATATTAAAAAAAATCAATGGACGTGACCTTTCACAAATATTTTTTTTTTAAACAACAAAAGAATGATTTCTCATCAATAATAAATATAAAAAAAAACACAAGATAAAATATTTATCACTGATACATAAAAGGAATTGAATCAAAATTTCATACACGGGTCTCAAAAACTAGTTCAAATTGTGAAAAAAAAAAAGTATTTGGCGGGCATGCCCGCCAACTCGCAACTCCGCCAATAAACGGGCGGGTTTGAATTTTGAACCCGCACACCTAAGTTGGCCCGCCCCGTCCCACTCCGTTTTTGGGCAGGCTTAAATGGGGTGGGCCTAAACAGGGCCGACATGCCCGTTTTGCCACCCCTAATGTGTATGTTTGGTTCCACTTCTGGAGCAGCCAGAATTGATTTTGGACGGGTAGAATTGATTCTGAATTGTTTGGTTTCTCAAAAGTAGAATTGATTCTGCCTCAAGAATTGATTCTACTTGAAGCTATAAATCATGCTTCTGATTCTAGAATTGATTTTTAAACTCAAAAGTTTTGATCAACTCACTTTTACATGAATATATCCAAACATAAACCATTTTAACTTAAAATCAATTTTGGCCAGAATCAATTTTACACAATCAATTTTATCAAAATCAATTCTCGTCACCGCAGAATCAAACATACACATATATTTATTTTTTGGTCTCTATAAAATTATCAAATTTTATTTTCCGCTCCTATGAAAAAAAGGTATAATCTTTAGGTCTCTACAAAATTATTATTCACATAATTTTAGTTTATATTGTTAAACCAATGTACTATATTACTACATGCATAATCTTTTTTTTCCTTAAAGATGCTTATAGCATTTCATTCGTAATAATATGGTTGATACATACATGTCGATACTCAATACATCAATAAAAACATTAGGGCTAACTAAAGATGTGAGATGGGAAATTCCCAGATAAAGCTACTAGTACCAGGTGAACTCATATTGGCCAAAGTGGAAGAGAAGGAAATGATAGAGAGATTCGGCATGGTGCTCACTAACCCTCTGTAATATCTAACAAGTCGAGTCTTATGTCGGTCATATAGAACACCAACACATAGAAAAGGGCTCAAGGAACCAGTCCATGACTTATGTGAGTACTCTCGCCAAAACATGAGCTGTCTCATTCAGGGGCGTCCCGTACACATGTGCGGGATGTGCGACGACACCGGACCTCTAAATTTTGAGGGCCTCAACTCAAAATTTTGAGGTCATATAATATTACTTATATATTATTTATACCCATAAAATATTATATGTATATTAATAGATTAATTTTTAGGCCCTAAAATAATAGTTATATATTGTTAATGTTCATAAAATATCAAATGAGTATCAATAGATTAGTTATCTATACTCGTAAATATAGTTCTAGTCCATTTTAATCTTTGTATAAAATTTAATCTTAGATTAGGATGTTTCTTTTTGACGTTATATACAAAGATAATTATTTTGTATTTTTTGTCCTTTTTTTTTAGGTATTTTTTTTTGACTTATTTGATTTAATGCAATTGGTTTAATATTGATAATCTTTTTTGAGCTCTTAATATTGATAAGTTATATGTTTACAAGAATAAGAATGGTTATTTTTTAAAAAAAATTATATGCAATTTAAATCGATAATTTAATTATTTTTTTTATTATTAAAGGGCCACTTTTATATTTTGCACAGAGTCTCCAAAAATTTTGAGACACCACTGGTCTCATTTGCTTGTCTCCTATAAAACTTGTCATTTTTTATAGAACCAAAAACAGTACAAAAATTATAGTGACCAAAGCAGTAAAACTTGTCTTCTTTTTTTTATAGAACCAAAAATAAAATAATTTTGTAAAAAAGAAAAATATATTTAACCAAAAAATAAAAATCAAATTAAATGTTATGTAATAAGCCTGTTTATACACTTTATCATGCTTCATTGATCAGGAAAGGGGCGCGTGTGATTCTTGCCTTTCGTTAATGGTAACTTTCGTAAGTTTAAGTATTTTCCTTGAATTTTAAGTTGGATTTTACAGGTATAAATCAAACTTAAATATTTTTGTCAAAAAAAAAACTCAAATTATCCCGTAGTGACCTTGATGAATTATGCAAGAGATTCCTCAAGATTAGAGGATGTTCTTTGTTGGTTATGATGATGAGGAGATTGTTGTTGAGATTGATTCTTGTTACCACCCTAACCAAAATTAGGATGATCTTTCCATCCCGGATTGTAAGTAGCCGAGAATGGGTCATTGTTGTAGGAGTGTCTCCTGTAATTGGCTAAATATTTTGCTTGTTTGGAACCTGCAGGGAAACATTCACCGTTAGCATGGCGTTGGCCACAAAAATCACATGTCAACCCTTGAGCTGCATTAACTGGTGCTGGAGGATTGGCCTAATTAGTGAAAACTTTTAGCAGAGACTAAATGTTGTTGTTCATCTTGGCCTGCTGAGCTAAAAGCAAGGTTGTCATAACTGGACCAGTCATCAAACTGGTGAGCTTACCGGTTCAAGGTTCAAGACCATTTTTAATTAAATATATATTAAATATAAATTTTAATTAATACATAAATAAAAATAAATAAATAATGACTTAATATTCCTTAGCTTCAGATATTAAAAAGATAATATGTCATAATGTCAATATAAAATCAAAACTTTAATACATTAGACATAATTTTTTTAATTCAAACCAAATTAGAAATTAGAAATTATAAATTACAAAATAACTCAGACGGGCCGCTCTACTCCCTGTGTTCTTTCAACGTAGCAAGGAGGCCGGCGGAGAATGCCAAGTAAAAATTGTGGTGAATATTGATCATTCAAGTAAGAATATTTGTTATTCATTGTATTGTTGATAATTGTAATATATTAGGAAGTTTTGCTACCTTGATTAGAATATTGTTCATTCAAATCAAAATATTTGTTATTTATTGTATTGATGATAATTGTAATATATTAGGAAGTTTTTCTTATTTTCTTACCATCACACTAATTAGAATACTTACTCTATATTAGAAAGTTTTGACATTTTTTTTAAAAAATAAAGTAAAATGAACCACCGAACTGTTTAAATCAGCCGGTTTATCGGTTTTTTCCGGTTCGACCAGTTTTTTTTACCGCTTCGCTTGCTGCCCGGTTTTCAGGCCTGACCAGACCGGATATATGACCGGTTCACGGTCCGACCGGCCGGCCCGGTTTTGACAACCTTGGCTAAAAGTGTTGTTCCTGTATCTAACTCTAACATCCCAGCTTTCTTTTTCGCCCCCCGGCCGTGTTACACTCTATACTCATTCTATGTCATAGCTTCTATAAACTCCCTTGCTTCACGTTCCACTTTATTAGTTATTGATACACCATCTGATTCATCCAATAACATTCTAGTCTGATGTCTCAACCTTTGGGTGATGTGTTACATCTGAGTATGATTATCAAGTCCATGATTTGGGCACTTCTTCAGGCACAGTTTGAATCTTTCACATGCATCATGTAATGACTCAGCATCCCCTTGTTCAAAGGTGGTAATTTCATTCGTCCTAACAAGGAACTTGTGAATTGGGAAGTACTTATCCTTGAATTTGGTAGCAAGTTCATCCCAAGTTTCAATGGTGTTTGGAGGTAAGGTGTCTATCTAGTCTCTTGCTCTCCCGGTGAGAGATAGTTTTAAAAGTCTCAACTTTTTGTCAGAATCAGAAATACCAAGTGGATCTGTATATCCACATGCTTCATAGAAGTGTTCCAGATGGAGATTGGGGCATTGTGTTTCGGCCCCAGAGTACTGATTTTCCTTGAGGGCGTTGAGTATCGTATTTTTTATATCAAATGACACTGGGTTGATCGGTTGGAAGCTCAGATTGGCATTCCATCCATTATTTCTTTGCTCATAGTCATTCAATGTCCTTTCTGGAGGTGGTGGATTGACGTCACCCATAATCTCATATTCAGAGTCGAAAAAGTTGATTTCTCCGTCACTGAGTCCATGAGTGATAGTTGCGGCTAGTGCCACTTCACACTCCACCCGAGCTTTCTTTTTGAATGCTTTTGCTATCTTTTCGATCTCAGGATCGTATTGGAGTTCTTCGTCTGGTTTACTATGCATGCACACAAACAACAAATACATTTAGAAGCAACTGCATTACACAAAAATAACGCAAAAGTTCAGAATATTTTTTGAATTTTTGGAATAATAATAACTGAAAAGTAAATAACACTAAATACGTATGGTCCAATTGCCTTGTTGATTCGATCAACAATCCCCGGCAACAACGCCAAACACTTGATGGAAATTTAGCAAGTGTACTAAATAGCCAAAAAGAAGTAATATAAAAGATCGTTTCCATAGGGATTGTCGTGAATCAAATGCAGTTTGTCGAAATCATACGTAATTAAATTGCAATAAAGTAATGAGGGGATTTGTTTAGGATTCAGGTTTCTTAGAAATAAACGACAAAGAAATAAGGTTTGAGTCAAAGAGAGAAGGCGATTGGACCCTTTCGGTTCATCTAATTACCATTATCTTGGTAGTTCATGCATGTTAAAAAATTACAAATTCAGTTTCACGATTCGATTAAAAAATGTAATTATGCTCAATCTCTTGATAACATAATCCTCTCCCTTGATCATAACTCCCTAATCTCTTAGGTGATTTATGATCAATTGAGGTTTTAGAACTTTAATCTTTGAATTCTCAAATAACAATTCGAAATCTCTTAAGCAACAGTTAATTGAATAACTATTCCTAGATCGATAAATTTATTCCTATTCTCATAGTAAAACAAACAATTGGATTCATCACACAATTGGTCAAATCATGCAAAGCATTAAACACAATGAATAATTAACTGAAACTAACTTCCTAATTCATTAAAATATCATATGAAACTACAATCGTTAGTTGGTTCAGTGGTGATTGACGCTGAACTTGGTAGGGAGGACCACGGTTCGATCCCCCGCAACTGCGATCGGGAGGGGGCTGGAACCACTTGATGCCAGAACTGACCCCCGAACCAGATTAAACTGGTGGTGAAAACCAAAAAAAAAAAAAAAATATCATATGAAACACTACAAAAAAAATTGTTATTTGCAACACATAGATAGCAACAGTTTTGTAGAACTGTTGCTAATATTAAAACAAAAAAATAACAGCAACAGTTTTGGTGAACCGCCGGTGTGGTTTTAGTGAACCGGCGGTTTATTTTGGTTTACCAGCGGTTTATTTTTTTTTAAAGAAAAATCACAATCTTTTAAAAAAATAATAAATAACTAACAAAGAAAGAAAAAAAACCTTCAGTGCCATGCGTGCTTCTTCTTCTTCAAAGAACCTTCATCACTTCTTCGCCGTCGAAATTCTTCTTCACTGGCGAAAGCTTTCTCCATCGGAAACCCTTGCCTCCACCGCTGGCCTCCCACTCACTTCTTCGCTTTACCTGAAACCCAAACAAAATCACGTCACTCTCTCGATCCTGAGAATTGTGGCTTCCCTCTCGTCATCTTGACTACATCACTTCTTCTCTACACTGTAGGGGTTTGTTCTTCTCTACACCGGTTAGTTACTCACTCTTCATTTTGAACCCTAAACCTAACCCCTAATTTCTATTGCTTGCTTTTTATTGATTCTTCATTGTTTCACCGTGCTTCAATTTGCAAAGAATGCATAAAGACGTCGTTTTTAAACCTTCAGAAGAGGAAACGATTCTCTCGGTAAACCTAGATTATGATTGCGATTGGCTAGTGTGATGTTGTGCTATGAATTGATTGAATTGAATTCTGAATTTTGATTAGGTAGATCGACCCAAGAGATTGCTTGTTTTTTGAATTCGTTTGGTTGGAAGAAATCTGTTGTGAAGTATTTTTATGAATAAGCTAAAACTCTTTATGAAGTTGCTCAAATTCAACTCACTGTACAAGGTGATTTCATTCTTCAACTCAACCATGACTTTCATTGTGTTGCTATTTGTTCATTCAGTTTGTGTTTGTTCAGAAACTGCACATCAACTACATGCCAAGGAGGAATTGTTTGTATAAGTGGAGATGGAGTTTTGGTTGAGGTTAGTTTCATTGTCATTCTTATCATTATCATATTCACGACTCTTCTTAACAAATTTTAATTGAGATTAAATAAGTTCGTGTTTAGCAGTATATCCTAGATTAAATAAGTTCGTGTTTAGAACTGTTATTGTACATTGTATTTCCTAAAATTTGGAACTGGTGCATGTCTTTAAAAGTTGCTACTTTTCCTTCTCTTCACTGCTATAAAAACAGGGGTAGAGTAAGCCTTTTTCTTTAGACAACTTTGTTGTTTTCAATTTTGTGTTGCATTTTTTGAAAACATGTGTACTCCCTCCGGTCTCATATATAAGCAAAAATTGCTTTTTTAGATTCATCAAAAAAGTGATGTATGTGGTCTATAATATAAACTAGATACATAACTTTTTCAATGAATCTAAAAAAGAAACTTTTGCTTATATATGAGACCGGAGGGAGTAGTATTGTTGATGAATATACTATCTTTGACAATTAAGCATTTTTTGCAATGTGTAGAGTCTGCTCTAGTAGAGAAAAGAACTCAATGAAAGCTATTAATGAGGTACACCTTGGAGAGTTGAATTGAAAAATTGGCCACCTATAAAAATTGTTTGATTACAAATTAATTTGTTTGTAAAGATGCATCTATTTCCTTTGCATTACTATTGATTTTTGTTTGTTTTTTAATGTTTCTATTTGTGTGTGGAATCAGACGTGTGCACCATGTTGAACTTGTAGAGGCCTTTATTTTTCTATAGTTTGTGCCTCAAGACATTGGGTATTCAACCTAACTTTGATATTGCATGGTCAAATCTTGCTGGTCGGTTCATGGAATTTGGTGTTTCAACAAGGTTTGTCTCGCTTTCATATTCACGTGCTTGAATGAACTTTACATAGGAGCCTTTTATAAATTAGATTTTTTTTTTTGGACAAGTTTATTAATGTTCACCTTTAGAACTCATGAAGTCCTGATGTAACGAGGATTAATTTAGTCTCTTTCTCTTTTTATATAATACAATTTTATCATTAAATAATCTCATTTTATATATTTAAAAATATATTCACGAAGCTATTAAACTCAATACCTCCTTCCTTGATGCATACAAGGTAAGGTGTTAAGAATATAATTTGTTGGATGCAACTAGAACTCTGATTGGCATGGATTCTTGAAAGTTTGTATTTTTTTTCTTCACTAGGATTTAGGGATGCCTCAAGAAGCTATTGCATGAGATCAGCAAGTGTGATTGGAAAATTAATTACAAAGGCCATTTTGTGCATAAGGGAAAAAACTGCTCCTGAAAAGCTTCTACGCTGTGGTACATACATAGTAATGGTGTGTATTGACAGTGGGAAAATGACACGAGCCTGTAATTTTTATATTCAATAATGTGTGCAAGTTTACCTGGGTAGTCTTGTTCCATGTTTATTTTGAATTACTATTGTTTGTAGGTAGCTATTATATATTATTTTTTCTTGTCATAAGCCTCAGACTCTACAAGGTTGTCCCTCCTTGTGTAGGATACCACTTCCTCTAAGGGTGCTTGATGAGATACATACAGATCCGGATGTAGCACTTCCTCTATGGGTGCTTGGTGATATTCTTCATGTGCAACATTGATGTTCTCCCATTTAAGAATATGCAGATTTTGAGGAACTTCAGGGACATCTTTAAGACTTTTTATTTGTGTTATCATTACAGCAAGGTTCTATGATGATTTAGGGATGCTTCATCCAATGAAGATCCATTTTTCCATCTATTGTTATCAAATAGTTTATGTAACCGTTCATTTTGCAGGGAGTGCAGATTGGCAAGAGTCCTAGTGGTGAACTAAGATATCCTTCATTGTCCTCCCAAAAGCTAAATTTGGCTTGGTCTTGTGAACTTGGAGTGTTTCAGTGGTGTGATAAGGTTAGTTGAAAATCCACCTTATTTTTGTTGATAAAAGGCTTAGCTATTAGTTTGTAAGGTTGCAGACTTGTTATTTCTTTGTTTAGGGAAAATGACACTTCCAGCCTATAAGGTTTTTATTCAATAATGTGTTAATTTAAGAGTGAATGATACTTTGCTTAACAACCATCATCAATTAGTTACTTATGCATAATTAAGTAACACTCACGCGCGTGCCTGTGTTCTATTCTTTAAACAAGTTCAATGTATCAAGACTTTATTGATTTTATTGCAGGATGTAGATGAGAAGCAATGTATGATTTATTACAGACTTATCAGAGACATATTCTCAGATTTTGAGGCCCAACAAATCATCAACCTTCCGTTATCATGGAGGCTCCCGATTGATAGAAGGATTTGGCATTGGGAAAGAGATGGTAATTTCTCTGTCAAATCAGCTCACCATATGATCAAAGAGGCTGGTATTTTGAACAATCCTGAATCTTCGTCATCAAATGGCTCAGCAATTTGGAAGGCAGTTTGGAAGATTAAGGCCCCTCACAGTGTGAAGAATTTTCTATGGAGAGTGGCCCGAAATATCCTACCAACCAGAGGCAGATTGAGTAAAAAAGGTATGCTTTTAGATACAATTTGTCCCCTTTGTTTTGAAGCTGATGAAAATCGGGAACATATTTTTATGAGATGCAAACTTGCCCAACAAACTTGGTTCAGTTCTAAACTTGGCCTTCATGTGCCTCCTCATTTGTCTTTAAATGATTGGATGGCTGATTGGTTATTGAAAAAGGACCATCTAGCTTCTCAATTGTTTGGAATCACTATGTGGAAAATATGGCAGGGTAGGAACCAACTGATTTTTCAAAAAAACTCCTTTTAATCCAATGCAAATAGCCTCTGATGCTGCTGAGTACACTGTGGAATTTAATTGTGCTAACCGAATTGTTGATGTGGTGACTCCCGTCAGTTCTGTTGTTGAAAATTGGTGCCCTCCTTCGATTGGCATGCTGAAACTGAATGTTGATGCGGGCTGCTTTGCTGATGGTTTTATTAGTTTTGGTATGGTTATTAGAGATAGTAGTGGACTTGTTCAATTTGCTTCAACGAAGCGTGAAAAAAGGCAAGCGTCTCCTTCGTTAGCCGAGGCAATGGCTCTCCGTTGGTGTCTCCAATGGATTTTATCTTCAAACCAAGATGGACAGTTCATAGTAGAAACAGATGCTGAAGTCGTAGTAAAATGTCTGCAAGGATGTACTCGTTTGTCTAACATTGAGAACATAGTTCTTGACTGTAATGATATATTGTCTAGTCTAAGCAATTGTAATGTTGTTTTTATTAGGAGATGCAAAAATACTGTTGCTCACAGCTTAGTAAAATTTGCAAAACAATTTGGCTCTAGCTCTTGGGTGGGTTATGTACCAGAGCCTGTACTGTAGCCTCAGCTGTATCTTTGGACTTGCTTTCTATTAATTGAATGCTTGTTTGATTGTCAAAAAAAAAAATGTATGATACTTCCAGTGCATTTGGAGACATTAGGTAGAATGATAACATGATATAATTGTAATTGTTTAGTGTATAAGTATATAAATTTGTAACTTTATGGTTTATATGTATGATTTATGGTTTTAGATGTATGATATTAACTCTATTGAATGACTTTAGTGTATAAGTATAATTTTAGGTTTGTACTATTATGAATAAAACAGTTGAAACAATAAGTAAAATAAAATAATATTTTTTTTTTAATTTTTTTTCATAATTAGCGGCGGTTTCAAACCGCTGCTAAACTTATTGTGGCCGTTTGTGTAACGGTTTTCCAAACCGCCGCTAATTGAGCTACCAACGCTCAAATCTGCAACGGTTTGGCAACCGTTGGTAAAACTGTTGCGGCAGTTAAAAACCGTTGCTAAACTGTCCCAAAACCGTTGCTAAACACCTTTTTTCTTGTAGTGAAACTACATGGTTCAAGAGTAATAGCAATTAGAATCCCCTAGGATCAATCATAAGAATTTAGCTACTCATAATTAAATCAATAACATAAAATAGAGTAATAGAATTCATTAAAAGTAAGATTGAAATGTGTTTTCACACTTGAAATCTTGCTTGAGCACTTCTGGAATCGCCTCAGAGAAACATTTCTTCGCCGTCAAACTTCGTAACCCTTTTTCTGAATTAGATTTGAATTTATAGGGTACTGTTCGCGTACTGGCGCCTGGCATCGTGTTACCTGCGCCATAGCATAGAGATCTGAGAGACATGCGCCTTGCTTCATGTTTGTTACACTATGGCCTGCCCATTTGAGGGCTCTGCGCCATGCTCAGCTCTGTTGCGCCCTTGCGCCAGCTGTTGTTTTCTTCTCTTTTCTTCTTTTTCCCGTGCTTCAAGTAACTTTGTAATGATGCTATTTTTTCTTTATTTCATTGCAGAAAACGTAGTAAAACTAATAAAATTGCCCTGAAATGCGGTTAGAAACATAGTAATGACACAGAGTCATCACCCCCTTACAAGAGCCTAGCGATGATGAGGAGTAGGCTGAAGATTATGAAGAGGACTCTGAGGACCAGATGGGCCAAATTTCCTTGGGCAGGGCCAAACGGGTTAAGTCTAGGCCCAAGTACTTGAATGACTTCATCTAGGAAGCATTGCTATCTTACCTTAAGATCCCTAGGATAATTATATTCTAGAATAATTTCCTTATGACAGCTCTAGTTTTGTCTTATTGTTAACATTTTTATCCGTTGGACCATTGGACAACTATCCCTTATCCATGGAATGCTATATGTAGGGGTGGCAAAACGGGCCGAGTCCGCCGGGCCGACCCGTTTGACCCGCAATTTTTGACGGGCTGGGGTGAGATTTTCGGCCCGCTACCTTAAGTTGGCCCGCCCCGCCCCACCCCGTTTTTTAGCGGGCTTAAATGGTACGGGCCTAAACGGGGGCGGGCATGCCCGTTTTTCCACCCCTTTCTAGTATTTATCATTTTATCTTATATTGTAAGGAGTACTTATTAACTTAGTTGATGATTTGTTAGTTTAATTAAGCGTAATTATAAAGAATTGTTTGTTAACTTGGTTAATGTTTCTTTTAGTTTAATTATCTCTATTCTCTGCTGCAATTTTCTCTTAATTATCCCTATTATAGTATTATTGTTAGTTTAAATATGAGGTAAGAATCGTAAGGAATTGTTAAGTTATTATAATTCAACATATTTAATATTTTTTTAACATTGAATTGTGAAGTTGTAATTCGAATTGTAAAAAAAAAAAAAGTATTTGGCGGGCATGCCCGCCAACCCGCAACCCCGCCAATAAACGGGCGAGCTTGAATTTTGAACCCGCACACCTAAGTTGGCCCGCCCCGCCCCACCCCATTTTTGGGTGGGCTTAAATGGGGTGGGCCTAAACGGGCCGGGCATGCCCGTTTTGCCACCCCTAGCTATATGTAATCAGAGTCCAGGTTTCTTCCATTTAAGGTATCCTCCATTTATGCCATTTAGCTCATGGATGCACGACACGTGGCAAAAGAATATCCAAGGGCTGAGAATAAATATTAAAAATTTGTTAATAAAAAAAAATGATTCATTGTTGTTCCTCTTCCTTGCGTTGAAGCTCTTTCCTCTTCCTCTCTTCACCGCCGCCGTCCATCTTCATCCTATCACCGCCCAGAATAACCTCTCTCCGGTCTGTCCTTGAACAACCCCAAATCGCCTTCTCTCTTCCATAAATGTTGTGAAATTTCGTTCTCAGAGATATGTTAGATGCCCACACATAAGAAGATTGAAACCAGGTTTTTAATCCCACCCATTGAAATTTTGACAAAGATCGCTTTTTCCTTCTCAAGCTCCAACCCTCCATGAGAGAACCTTGTTTCCATTGATGAAATTGACTCAAGCACCAACTCTCTATTAGAGAAGACAATTTCAATTTTAGGATGTTCAATTTTAGGATGTTGAATAATAAAATTGTATAAAGGGAAAGTGGAAATATACATATGCAAGATGCTTCACACAAGAACATGACTTAAGATGGCGAAACAGAGAAGTACAGTGAGGTAGTGGCAACATAACAGGGAGATGGTATGACGGCGAGATTGCCCTGCAGTTTGAGTTCACGGCGGCGGAGATGGGGAGACATAAAACGTTTCCTTTTTTATTTAAAAATTCCTCTTTTAATATTTAATAATCTCAACCTTGGGATATATTTTTTGCCACGTGTCGTGTATCCATGAGCTAAATGGAGTAAATGGAGGATACCTTAAATGGAGAGTACCTGGACTCATGTAATCAACTTTGGAATGAATAAAGACAAGAATGATTTAGTAAACCTTAGAGGCCGCTCCACTCAAGGAGTATATTTTTATTGTTTTCAGTGCATTACTTTTATCATTCTAATTGCAAACCTAACAGCATGTTCCTCTCTTCTTCCATCATTTTCGTTTGCCTTTGCTTGTTCACATCATCTTCCTCATTATTTGTAACAGATTTAAGTGTTTTAGGGATTAAAGTTTGAAAAATGAGTGGAAGCGAAACATCATCAATTGAAAACTCAAGTGGATTGCATTTAGCTAGATGTGGATGTGATCAAGCAATGAAGATGAGGGTTGCAAATACAATCAAAAACCCAAGAGAAAATTATGGAGATGTCGAAATTCTGTATACGTAAGAATAGTCAAACCAAATTTCCTTAATTTTTGTCTTGAATTTGAATATTTTTTTTGGTTTATTCGTTCATATTATGTTGTAGAGTGTGGAAAGTTGTGACCTATTTATCTGAGATGATGAACTTGATGATGTTCATGGTAGGAATGGAAATAAAAAAATTGCAATAAATCGCAAAAGCTGTGTATGGATGATGGGTTATTTGAGGATATTTGGCAAGGAAATTGAGAAGAACAAGAATCTAACGGTTGCACTCTAGATGTCTATGATTTTGTTTGCTAATGTGTACAAGTTATTGTAATACGTTGTGCATTTGATTTGCAAAAAAGTAAGTATTGAACAGAACAATATATGACAGAATAAAATAGAATAGAACATGACAAAATTACACCGGTGAGAGATAGATATATAATATTTTTATATTAAAAAATAAAAGAGTATTTTTCGTATTTTTTATAGTTGTACTATGGACAAAAAGTTGTCCCGTAGTTTAGTGAGGGACAAAAATTCTTATTTTTGTCTTGTCCCTTACTGACTATTTTGTTCAGTACTATAACCAATTTCTGAATCAAATAATGTACAACAAAAATTGTTAAATCCAGTCCTTATTTTTTAGCAGATCAAACTCACTCGTAGTTAGAAGTTCAAATGGTTGTATTACTAGTTTTAATGAATGAAATATTTGGTATGTTTATTTCCAAAATCTCATATTCAAAAGCAGCCATAAACTTGTTCACTGTGAAATTAAAAGATCCGAATATTGACTTTACAAGATTGAAATTATAAAAAAAATATTATAGAGAGTAAACTGAAATTTGATAGTACCAAAATAAATAAATAGATAAAGTCTATCTAACTCAAAAATAGACAAATTTTAATATGGACCATTTTTTTAAGTGGTCTATGGTAGATCAATCACGTCTAACATTATAACGAATACAAATTTCACAAAATTCACTATTAGATTAAAAGTTTATATTATATAGATTATCCATAAAAAAATTTAGAAAAATTGAAAATAATTTGATATGTTATTGAGACCCCATTAAAATTAACGGTTTATGAATTTTCAATTTTTCTAAATTTTTTTATGGTTGATCTATATGATATATAAACTTTCAATTCAATAATAAATTTTGTAAAATTTGTATTTATTATAATAATATTAATTATTTATTTATGGTAGACCACTTATGATGTGAAGATGATAAAAAAACACTTAAGTGGAGAGAGAAAAAAAATGAATAAAGGGCTAAGATGGTTGCACATGACCAAACATAAGAGAAAAAATTGGAGAGGATCCATTTTGCCATAACATACCTCCCAAAAATAAAATACATGATTGGTATTTTGACCAGACAATTTGTATTTGACAAATTAATTTGCACATCTTTTTCTTTTTTCGACTTAATCCTTTCACAACTTTTTTTGTTGATAGTAATCCTTTGCCGTTGCACTAGTTGAAACGCAGAAATAAAAAAAAAATAAAAAACATTGCTTTGGCGTGAAAAAGAAGGCAAAGAGAAAGTGTTAATTAATTAAAAAAATAAAATAAAAATAAAAAAACAAGATGGTTGCACATGACCAAACATAAGAGAAAAAATTAGAGAGGATCCATTTTACCATAACATACCTCCCAAAAATAAAATACATGATTGGTATTTTGACCAGACAATTTGTATTTGACAAATTAATTTGCACATCTTTTTCTTTTTTCGACTTAATCCTTTCACAACTTTTTTTGTTGATAGTAATCCTTTGCAGTTGCACTAGTTGAAACGCAGAAATAAAAAAAAAATAAAAAACATTGCTTTGGCGTGAAAAAGAAGGCAAAGAGAAAGTGTTAATTAATTAATTAATTAATTAAAAAAATAAAGTTTGTTTGTTCCAAATTCCAAAGTCTCTCTCTGTTCGCATCCTCCTAGGATTTTTCATTCCATCATCTTCTGCTATATTTCAGGTTCCATTTCATCACCCTTTGCCAAGACAACACAACCCAACAAAGATTCGCGTGTTTCTCTCTCTCCACGTCATCACCAACTCTTTCTCTTCTCTGTCTGCAATTTCTTCATTTTTTTTTTCTTCTGAGAAAATACCAAAATGCTGGTTCGAAGAAGAGTGATGAGTTGGAGAAGGGTTGCTAAATCCCTTCAAGCTATGTTAGCTCATGCCTTTCTTTTCACCTTCACTCTTCTCCTTGTTCTCAACCTTGATCGTTTCTTCCTTTTCTCATGGTGGTAAGTTTTTATTTACTCTCTCTTTACCTTCTTTCTTATCAACCCTTTTCAATTCATTTACAAACTAATTCATGGGTCAGATCAAAATTCAGTCTTTTCAATTATTCTCATGTTCACTATGTTTTCTGTCAATTATGTTTTTCCTCCTTTTTTTTTTCAATGCATGTGTGAAGTGAAGGGTTTAATTTAATTTTTTTTCTTCTTCAATTTTGTGGAAAATGACATTTGATTTAGGAGAATTATGTTGGGTATTTTTTTTCCCCTTTTAGAAAAGTTGTTTGCTTTATATGTATGTTGTGTGTTTTATTGCAATAATATATTTGTTAAATTGATTTTTGTTTAGAAATGGAATTGTATAAGTTTGAGTTCTTGGTTGCTGATTTCTCTTTGTGACACTGAATTTTTCTGTGGGGATTCTTGTGATTTAGTGTCCTATGGCCTAATGAAAGTGAAGATAATTTGTTTGACTAGGGAATGCAAATTTACTAAAATTGTGAAATAGTATAATACTAAGTATATAATGTGCATTTAAGCTCAATTACTATCAGCTTGCCAAGCTATAATCCATTTCAAAAAAAAAAAAAAACCATTTCAAAAAGCGTACCAAGCTATAATAAAATACCGATACGGGGATACGAGTGAGAAAAATAGCAAAATGAGCTATAGTGATGCAAATCTGCAACTAGAACAGCTACATGTCTACATAGATGCGCGAAAGAGTGGATTGTGCGGCAAATTAAAACTCAGGGAACACAGAAAATGTGGAAACCCTAACAATGAAGCAAATTCACAAAATACTCAGCGTCATTCGATGCATAAGCCAAAGGAAAAGTGGCTCTTGTGGTGTGCACGGTTGCAATCGCTTGCTGCCAACTGCAAGTGTTTTTCTGGGGGTGCGTATGAAGTAAGGGAACACATAGTTGTATTGTATCTGGTTGGCAACGTGTTTTTTAGCTGGTAAGAGTTGCTCGCCAATGTCGTGGCATATCTGGGTGACACCTTGTCTTTAGTTGGTAAGAGACTAAGATTTTGCTCTGGTTATAGATGGACTACTTATCAAGATACAGTGAGCAGCCCTTGGTAAGACGCATGGAAGAGGTATCTTAGAAATATCGGGGACTTTATTGGAAAATAAAAAGTTATCAGAAAACTTCTGGACACGTATTGAGATGTATCATACACACCAGTGTGGGTGTGGGCGTCAGATTCAGTTGACGTCCTGCCCATTTATGTTATGTTGTAGTAAACCAGACATAAACCTATGATCATTCCTTGTAAGTTAGGGGCTACTGGTTCAAATCAAGTCTTAAAATATTGATAGGTAGAGTTTTGGATAGTGATCTCAGATTGTGGATTACTTAGAAGCTAGAAGAAATAGATTAAGTTATAATATACTCTTCCCTTTGAAAGTTCGTTACATCATAACATATCTTTCTTTTTGGCAGGACCGTATTTTTGCCTCTTTGGCTGTTTCATGTGGTTGTAGCACGAGGCAGGTTTTCCTTGCCTGCTCCTTCAATGCCTCATGGTCGCCAAGTAAGACCTACCTGTTTTGTGGAAAAATTATAAATTTGTCGTGTTTTAGGTTTTTGTTTCTGATGTAAAAATATTTTGTTCAAGCGCAGTGGGCACCTTGTCATTCAGTTATAGCAACACCATTACTTGTGGCATTTGAGCTTCTTCTGTGTATACATCTTGGTAGCAGTTATGGTAAGCAACACTTCTATGGCACAACTATCGTGGACATTATTTTATAATTTATTGATTGTAAGATGCTATTAGTTTAAGTAATTATTGTTCATTGTAATGATGCAGTTGTGAATTTGAAGATTGTCTTCATCCCTCTTATAGCTTTCGAAATGGTGATTTTGATCGATAACATCAGGTAATTATCTTGCTCCATTTAAATCTTACCAAAGTTTAGATTCTATATGTTGGAAATCTGCCTGAACTGCAGTACGTCCCTAGCTGCCTTAACTGCGGAAACTTTGGATTACCTTAATTGCAGCCTTCATCATCTTCACTGTGTTGGGTGTGAGTGAAGGAGAGTGGTTAGTCCCACATTGATTAAAAATGTGGCATGAGTAGTATTTATAAGGCTTAGGTAATCGTCACCTTAAAACCACCCAGTTTTGTGATGGTTGACTTACGCTTACGTACGCCCTTAGCTCAAATTCTAAGATATATATGTCAAGTCATAAATAGTCCTCCATCTTGTAAAATCAGTTGGAACTTGGAACTATCATAAAAAATTAGCAACAGAATCGCCACAATCATTCACTATTATAAGATGGTTTACAAAGTAACTTTCATTTTTGGGTCTTTTTTCCGCAAATCATTTTGATTGCTGAAAAGCGGCATAATTATAAGCTTGTAAAAGTTAATTGTATGCCTGCCCATGGTTAAACTCAATATTAATCAATTATACAAGCTGCGAGGTTCAATACTATTAACTACTCTTGTATTAAGCTGCTGCTTTATTGACAAAAACTGTATCTTTATAGGATGTGTAGGGCTTTGATGCCTGGAGATGAGGAAAATATGACGGATGAAGCAGTATGGGAAACTCTTCCTGTAAGATATATCATTCCTTCATTGACTAATTAATTGATCAATGATATACTCTGAAATTGAATAAAGGCCTTAATTCTTTGTGAAAAATAAAAACAAATATGATTTTCGATTCAACCAGCCTTAATTCTTTCTTTTATTCTTGTTTTGCACTATTTTAACAATATTGACTATCATATTAATGCTTCATTCGGTTGATTGTTAGTGTCAGCACCATTTTTCACATCTTAATAATTAACATTACCTTATTATTCAATACTTGCCAATAAGACAAATTCTTAAGTGTTTTACTCCGTTGATTATGTGATCTTGCCTTTTTATTTTCTCAATTCTCGTTACTAAATTTGAATTGGATTATTCTGTTTTCCAGCATTTCTGGATTTCGATATCCATGGTCTTCTTTATTGCTGCCACAGTGTTCACCCTTCTAAAGATATGTGGTAAGGTTTAATTTCCTCTCTGAAACAATTGTTGACCGTGTAATTAACTTACTGTTGAAATTTAATGTTATAGACATCATTCCCTACCTTTTTTTTGACCTCTCTGCATATGGACACTCCTCGGATTAGGCGTGTCCCGGTGTCGGACATGCATCGGTGTTCGACACCGACACGACACTTATGATTACATTGAATTTTGTCATTTTCTCAAATTATTATCGGTGCCGACGTGTTAGTGTCCGTGTTGTGTCCAGTGCCCGTGCTTCATAGGATATTAGTAACCATTGATTTTTCATTTAAAAATAAATGAATGGTAGAAAATTACCTAATTAATTTTCAATCATAACTGTTGCTGTTTTTTTATTAAAATTTGATGGTTATTAATTCTCAATTACCTGCAGGTGATGTTGCCGCCCTTGGCTGGTGGGACTTGTTTATAAACTATGGGTATAGTTAACTTCTCTTGATAAACTGTCTTAAGCATTTGGTATTAGTGTTGTGCCTTTTCCATCATAAAACAGTTTTATCTTTTGTAGCATTGCACAGTGCTTTGCGTTTCTCGTATGTACAAAGTGGCACAATCCTACAATTCATGGAAACGGTCACATTACAGAACCATGTTCGTCGTCAAATACCATAAGATATTTGGAATGGAGTAGAGAAGGCATAGTTATTTCTACCGATGAAGATGCGGAGCAAAATGCATTTTGCAGTATGCAGGACATAGGCGGACATATAATGAAAATTCCATTCATTGCTTTCCAAATATTACTTTTTATGCATTTAGAGGTATAAATGCTAACAAAATTCTCTCATCATTATTCTAACACTTGGTAGATTTTTCCTCATTCTTTTAATTTTCTTTCCTCGTTTTTCGTTGTTTAAATTTCAGGGAACACCACCGGGTGCAAAAGATATACCAATTTGGGTAATTTTTTCTCCGCTCTTACTGTTGCAAGGAGCTGGAGTATTATTTGCAGCATATAGATTAATAGAGAAGATTGTTCTTTTACTCCATCATGGGGATATTCCTAGGAGCTACTCATCTATAGCATCAAAATCCCGTGACTGCTTTGGATTTTTTCATCATGGATCAAGGTATCTGTTTATACTTAATTGGCTAGAAAAATGAATTTAGTAGATTCTGTACTGAACCTAGAAAAACTTAAAATGTTGCGGGAACTGACGTGAAGAATTTGTTGATGACTGCACTTTTCCTCTTGTCAGGTTGTTAGGTTGGTGGTCAATAGACGAAGGAAGTAGAGAGGAAGAAGCTAGACTTTTCTGTGCCGGGAGTTCTGGGTCAGTACTCTAAGTTACATTATGATTTTTTTAGTATATGTTGGTCATTAATGTGCTTGGAATAAGGTTTGCGTTATTTTGACCAGTGTATAATGTTGTTGATACTTCTCTATGATGATCTGTGATTTGATTTACTATTTAGGTATAATACTTTCTCCCCCGATACAGTGAAGAAAATGCCTAGAGGGGAACTTGTCGACGAGGTGAAGACATTTTTTCCTTATATCAATATATGTAGCTACCACTTTAGTATTTCTTACTTCACGTTTTACTTATCTTTAAGAATAAGTTAAACCGAGTACGTGAGCACGTTTAATCATTTTCATACATTTCAATAACCGTCTCTTCATAACTTGCAGATTTGGAGACTTCAAGCTGCACTTGGCGAGCAGACAGAAGTTACAAAATATAGCCAGGAGGAATATGAAAAACTTCAAAATGTAACATTCTTGACCATGATTACATATCATTGAATGAAAGTTACAAAATTGTAGAAGTAAATAAACCACTTCATAAGAGAACGGTTGTTTCTTTCGGTTTAACTTTGCAACTCTTAAGCAGTTAAAAGTGATTTCTATGTTCATCCACAAGTAGCATTCTTGTTAGTTAGTTAGTTAGTAGTAGTTTATTTCCACTTGTTGTTTGTGCTTGAATGACTTTTAATCGTATTAGGATCTAACACGCTTTAAATTGATTGCTAAATATGTATCAGGAGAAGATCTTATGCAGAGTTTGTTTTGAAGAGCAGATTAATGTGGTCCTCCTTCCCTGCAAGCATCACATTCTTTGCAGGTAAATGTCACTCTACCAATATTTAGGGACTTATGCTTGGATAAATTAATTAATTATTTTTGTTGTTGCCGTTGTTTGACTTCTGATGCGGTTAACAGCACCTGCTGCGAAAAATGCAAGAAGTGTCCTATCTGCCGTGGAACCATTGAAGAACGGATGCCTGTATATGATGTGTAGACCGAGTTGACTGTAAGATCAGATGTATAAATATTATCTCGCTATGGCTTGTGGTTTTAGACGAGGCAAGCACCAAAAATTATTTATTTCTCTGCTCATAGATATGGTGAACATACAGAAATTGTACATAGTTTTTTAAACATTCATTGCAAGTTCAAACCCCACCTCCATTAATTTGTGAATTTCTTCAATATTGAAAGCTCGCTTTTGGTACGGTATGAGCAATGGCATTTTGATTTTTTGGTTTCTTCAATATGAATGGCATCAAGTAGTTAAGGATTCACATCGCTGTCATTGAGGCATGTTTGTAGCGAGTATTAAATACTAAAATAAATGCATAAGATAGTCAAAGGAAAATTTGTTGAATGTTTGGTTGAGGATGTAGACAATAAGTTGAGTATGGGAAGTATCAATCAGTCACTTAATGCTGCTTGGTTGATGGATTCATGATATTGATATATTGCAGTCATTTTCATTTTTCTCTATGCCCACTTTTGTAGTGCTATTAATGCTAACCTGAGAAGTACTTCACTATAAATTCTGAAACATTTCATTACACAAAACTTGCAAAATTAGTGGACCATTCAATCCTGAGGTAGTATTTAAGAACGAACTACGAAAGGGTTAGAAAGAAAGCCTACGGAGACAAGTGCAACAAGCAACGGCTGTGAGCTCATGGCCCTTGTTAACTGAGTTTATTGGTTTGTGTGTGATGACTGATAAACTTGTTGGTATGTGTGCGTGGCCGCAGGACTGTGAGCATATTTTTATCAAACATCGCCAAAGGTAGTAAATTTGTAGGTTATGTTTAGCTAGTTTATTTAAGCAGCACTATGTGGCTTCTCATTCTAAGAGAGCTTTTTTTTTATCTTCCCTCAAAGTTTCTTCCAAAGTAAACTTAGGGAAGAAAAATAAAACTGTTTTTTGGGAGGGCCACAACACAAATATAGATTATTTTTTTTTAATCTTTTCATATTTTCTAAGGTTGCCAGCACTATGTGACAGCTTGTATGTTTTTTCTGTCCTTTGTAACTACAACAGCTTCTTCTTCTTGCTTGAACTGACCCAGTTAGTAGTTACTACTATTAACATTGTTCATACTTGCACAAATCATGCAAGGTCTTTTGGGAGGGTCGCAACTGTAGATTGTTTTCAAGTTTTAACTTTGTTGAAGCATAGGAGACTTTAAGGCTCAGAGAACATTTACAAATATATTTTCATTTACCTCCCTCCAATGACACTGACACGACTCAAACCAGGAACCTCTGAGTTCAAGACTTGATTTTTTTACCATTGGACCAAACTCTTTAGAGTTAACATTTTTATATTGTGTAACCATTATTTTCAACAGTAGATAAATACACCAGAGTGCTCCACAAAAATCATTACTGCTAATAGCATTTATGAAAAAACAACACAACTACAATACATGAAGACTTTTACCTCAACACAGGAATAACAAGAATTTTTGGCAACTAAGAACGTACTTAGACAACAATTATTTATACTTAAGATTAATAAAGCACATGAAATGATGAAACATTCTTGAAAACTACATCAACAATCAACATGTCTTATGACTCAAAAGAATATCCACCTCAGGTGAATCTTTTCAACAGGAAGCTGTAATTGGCACCGGCTCTACCAAAGCCTTTGCGCCGCCCCCGCTGGCGGTAACTCCAGTTTCTTCTTTGTGAATCTTGTCAGCCGCCATGACAACAAATTTCTCATAGCATTCCTCCAAACTTCTTACCGATTCACCGGGATATAGAGTGCTAATCTCGACATCATGAATTCCATCTATCTTGAAGTTAACTTGACATCCATTGATGAATATATCATGAGTGATTGATGCCACGACACTGTCCGGTATGCAATTTTCTGCATTCATTCAAAAAATTAGTCAAACTTTGGTATGAAACAAACATTTTATCGCTTTATATTAAGAGAGAGTATGATTGAACCTGCAGCTATTGCTAGAAGATCGTCCTCAGAGACGATCACTCTAGGAATTTTTCGTGCAATTTTGTTTTCCCACAAAGAAGCAAGCTCATTCATGCTATAACAATTGTTAGAAGGTCGAAAATGAACATTTTTGTTGATTGTTCTTTCATCATCAATGACCTTCATTGTGAATTTTCCAATATCATAGCCATCAACAAAGTAAGCTGCAAAATTAATCACATTCTACTTCTTTAATTAATACTAACACGATATTAAGGCTAATGTAAGAAATCTAGCGTGATTGTTTAGTTTACTTGTTGCATGTTTGGTATCATAGTAAATTTGTCTGAATCACAGCCGTGATACTAGACATGCAGTTATATACCTTTGACATCGCCATGACCATAGATATGTAATTGATCCAACGGTGGAGGAAGCTGTGATGGATGACAATTGTCATAGTACGGCCAAGATGCGATCGAATTACAACAGATGTAGGTGTATGGTACACCAGATTCTTCGATCACACGCCTAACCAAACGTTTCTGTTTGTACATTGTTAGGCCAGGTTCCACAGGATCTGCCCTGTCCACATCGTGACCAAATTCTGAAGGCAAAAACCTCTGTAACATATTAAATTGATTATAAGTTTTTTTTTTTTAACCACAAAATTGATTATAAGATTATACCACTTATTGTGTAAAAAAAAATAATTATACCACGTACTTAATGCAATCATCATAACATAGTAGTATTAGTTTCAACTTTCAAGCAACATATCTCATTCGGTTGAAATTATCATTTTGACCATTTCACGCAAATTATGAAGTATAATTAATTTTGTGTGAAAAATAAAAACTATGAATAATTGTATAAAATTATCATTCATTAATAGTATGGAAAAAATAAACTAAAAAATTAAAAGAAGAAAAAATAATAAATAACTAAGAGTATAAAAAGAAAAATAATATTAAATATTTTATTAATATTATAAGGCGACTTATAATGTAGAACAATTTTTTTTCTTCTAAAAATGACTTATAATTTAGAAAGATGAGAGTGATTCATTTTCCTAAAAATCAACCAAATATATACATCACATATAAATCTCATCTCATAGTAGTAAAAGTGATCTATGTCTTGTCCCACACAATCAAATCAACAAATTCATTCTAATTTTTTATGCCATATGTTCCAAAATAAGTGTCACAATTCACTACTGCATACATCATAATGCACTACTTTCACCGTTAGTATGAACTAACTCTTTATACTTTTTTATCAAAAAGAAAACTCTTTACTTTATTACATGGGAGCTCTATGGTATATTAGAATTATTAATATACCAGTACATTAGAATAATTCTAATATACCAATACATTATGTTATAAATTAATAAATTAATAATTACTTTTATGAATTAAATAATTATTAGTCCATTATTGTATTTTAGATATAATAATATCACAAGAAAAAATACAATTTCATTGTTTATAAGTATCACACTAATTTTTTAATATTTTTTCATAATAAATTTCAATATTGACCATTATTGGAAATAAAAATTCAAAAAATATCAAATTTTATATTTTTGACAATATCAATAAGTAATGTTTGATTATTATAATATTTTTAATAATAGAAAAAATGATTTATTTTAAAAAAATATTCATTTAACCATTAATTTAATGTTCTAGTGTACCAATACATTAGAATTATTCTAATGTATCATAGAATTTCCGTAGTATTTTTATGACAATATCAATTATAAATAGTAATTTTAAATTGTTGAGCATGAGCATGAGCATGAGAGAGAGAGAGAGAGCAGGGAGAGAGAGAGAGATGTGTTACTTTACTTAGAGTCCAAATTTGTACTTGTACTGTACATGTACTGTACCATTAATAATTGGAAATTTATCAACATTAAGTATTAATAATTGAAAACTTATCAACATAAAGTAACTACTATTACCACAAATAACTGCAAAATGAGTGCAAAAAACAGTAGCTAAAATAAATTATTTATTTATGGCTCTAAAGTCTAAACTGTTCTTTGTTTAAGTTTTAGCTTAATAAAAAAACTTAGTTGTGATCAATAAGTGTAGTGTAGCTAAGTAACTATTATAGATATTATTAGAGTCAAAATTCAAAACTCAAATTCTTTATTTTCACATTTATGACGTGTAAATTAACTACTACTCCCTCCGTCCCTAATTATATGAGCTAGTTTGACAAAACACGGGTATTAAGAAAGTGGATTTTAGTATTAAATTCATTGGCAAATTATGTTAATTTTACATGTTTACCCTTACAATAAATTGTAGTGCTTTGTATCAAACAAAAGAGAATTTAACGCTATTAAAAAAATTATGCAAAATAAATAAGGGTAAGTTTGGAAAATAAATAATTAATGTAATTGATAATTGTAAATGGGTCTTATAAAAAGGGACAAACTTTTTGTCAAACTAGCTCCTATAAATAGGGACAGAGGGAGTAATTTTTTTTTTTTTTTGAAAAAATGATATTCTTATAAGTATTGTTTTATTTCCAAGAAAATGGAAATTCCAGATTAATTAAACCATAAATTTGAATGGAAAATTTTACCTTAATGGTGTTAATAGATTTCATGGCCTCCACCAAAGTAAGCTGTTCCAGCAAGCCATCAGAGCCTCCTATTGCAGAAATGACTACATTTATCTCATACTTTTTCAAAATCATCTCCATGACCTCCTTATTATTTACCCGACCCTGCCATACATGAAACATAATTTGATGTATGTTTGATTTTGCGGTCACATATTTTCATTTTTTTTATCCTATTTCAATGTACACACTAAGAGGCTCTACTATTAAATGTTTTAAAATATGAAAAATCAAGATTAATTATATATATATTCCGAGTAACACACACTTTATTATGTGTGGAGAAAAATATAATGTCGTACACAATTTTAACAAGTGTAAGACATCTTAAGTTTACACCTATTTTTACACAAAAATTTAGAGTACAAAAGCATTGACTTTAATTAATATTTCCTCCGATTTTATAAGCAAAAGTCAACAATATATTTTTGCCTCAAATATAAGCAAAAATTACACATTTAACTCTATTTAATATTATTATTCCAAAAGTACACCCTCATCAACTATGTTACGCCCCAAGGACATACTATTTCCAATGATATTTAACTAGTCTATCGAGAACATTGTTTAGCATTAGTCAAAATAAATACTATAAAGACATGAAAATAAATGAACTATTTTTTTAAAGTCATATATTAAAGAGTCGTGTTAGCATAGTATTGAAAAATATAATGCACCTAGAAGAAAAAATGAATATTTTCTCTGATTTTTGTTATAAGAAAACAAAGATTCATTAAATAATTGATTCATCTTATGTATACTAGTTATTTAATGAATCTAAAAGTAGATTATTTGTTATAAAAAAGATCGAAAGTAATAATAATTTATTTTTTTATAATCAAAAGTAGGAGTAATTAGATAAACAAAAAAAAAAATTATATATTGTGATCGACTTACATAAATGACAATGGCACCTTTCTCTTGGAATGCCTTAATAGTAGCAGCCTTAGAAGACAGAAGAGGTCCTGGCCGAACCAACAAGTAGGTTGGGTGTGTTGTGGAAAGACTTGCCTCAGTTACAAATTTTCCAATGAAACCTGTTCCTCCAACAATTAGGATACGACCCTTGTTGGTAGTAGTAGGAGTGGTTGGTGATGTTGTTGCTGCTGCTGGTGCCATTGCTTTGCTTTTAGGTATAGAGTTAATTGTGAAAATATTGGTATGCAAAAGGGAAGGATGCTTGTTTGTTTATATAGAAGCAAATTAATGTACCCCGTTACATTTTTGAATAATTATGACAAATAGGGATATTGGGGGGTTGCTATATTGTTTTTCATCTACTCTTCAACACATCTAGCGTTTCATTTACCCCTGTCTACCTTATTCACATGAACGTTTGGATTTGGTGATTTGAAGTTTAGGTCACATGCATGTGTAAAAAAAAAAAACAAGAAAAAGATTAGGTGACCAAACTACATAATCATAAAAAAAGAATCTAAGGTTCGAATTTTGTCATACTTATCGGGAAATAAATCAATGTGTGTATGAGTGCTGAGGGATTCGGAAGAGTTCGAGAGAAACAATAGAGTCAATGTTCTAGAATTATAAAAGAGCGAGACGTCACATCTCAACTCAAAACCTTAAGGTATTAGGTTAATGTGTCACCCCTCTTATAAATTCAACATTTCTCCTATTCATAGTCGACGTGAGATTTAATCACTCACACTCGAAACCCAATAATCTCCCCCAATTCTGATTTCTTCTCACATCCTTTAGTTGATCCAATACCATGATCCGCTCCCGCTACTCCACTAAACTGAACTACGACTCTGATACCACTTGTTCCGGAGTCTAAGAGAATTTCGGAGATACAATGACCAATGCTTCTGTACCACAAAAGAAAAAGACATCATATCTCCACCCAAAAACTTAAAACATTAAGTTAATTAATGGACCACCTTTTTTATAAATTCAACATTTTTTCATTCATAGTGGATGTAGGACTTAAACACTCAAACTTAAAATCCAGCTGTGTAGAAGTTCTTGCTCACGTAATATTATGGTTTAGATTTTTTTTTTTTGGGTAGTAAATTGTGGTTTAGGTTTTATTGTGAAAGTTTTATGAATTTTGTTCGATTTAAATTAATTATTTATTGATAGCTGATGTCACTAAGACTAGTGTTCCGAGACTAACCTTTATACGATTTTTTTTTGCTTTGGCCTCTATTTTATAAAAAAAAAGGTTAAATATATTTTTTTATCTTTAAAAAATTACCAAAATTTGATTTTCGTTTTTATAAAAAAAGTGGTATGTTTTGGTCTACAAAATTGTTATGTACGTAGTTTTAGTCCTTACTGTTAAACCAATGTGTATTTTTTAATGATTATTTTGCAGACATGTTTCAAACATTATAAAAAAATTCGAAAAAAAAAGAAACTCAAAATATAATTTCTAAGTCGAGAGTTTTGTAACTTTTATCTTTATCTTTTGAAATTTAAAAAATTCATATTTAATTATAATCATTTTAAAAAATTCTAAAGTTTCGTAAATAAACTTTTTTTTATAGTATTCTAACATGTTTGGTCCCGTGAGCTTAACTCAATTGATGAGACATTGCATTATATATGCAGGGGACTTGAGTTCGAACTTCGGTCGTTCTACTTATCCATCGTAAGGGTGAAATTTCTAGCAATTAGACTGCTTGACAAAAAAAGAAAGAAATTTAAAATTTTAAGGTAAATTAAATAATTTTAAAATTTTTGAAAAAATTAAAATAAAAACTAAACTGGATGCATTGAAAATTTTGATGGACTAAAACATACTACCTTTTTTATAAGGACCAAAAACATTTAATAATTTTATAAGAAGCACACACATATTTAACCCTCGAAAAGAAAAATCCCAATTTAAATTTCTTGTTTTTTCTTACATATATGTAAACCCAACTCATTTCATTAATAAAAATTATATCAATACAAATTAATAATTAGTTCAAAAATTGGTCGGCTTTGTTAGCGGATGACCAACTGTATTTGTTTGTCTACCATACAATTTGAATTTGTAGACACAGTCTCCTGAAACATAATATAATTAATAAAGACATCACATTATATATATAGGGGTCAAAATTCAAACCTTAGACTTTTCAATGTATTTATTTTAAAGATGAAGTTTTAATCACTAGACTACTTAAAAAAATCTTAATATTGCAAAAGATGAGCCAATTCTCATATATCAATCAATGGTTGTACTAAGAACAACTTCAACCTTAATTTTTTATTTTTTTTTGAAAAATAAAGAATATATTGCTCAAGGATCAAAATTACAATGGGACATGTCTTTTTGGATCACATCCTGAATACAAGAAGTTTGCTATTTAGGCTCCCTACTATTACTCGCAGGCCTCCCGTTGTGACCAAAATTCCCTTACAAGCATTTGTATCCTAGGAAACGAAGGAAATAAATTTCGTCACCTAGAAAACGAAATTATGTTAAAGCATAGTAGGTCTGCATTGTCACGCACATTTGGGCGCAAAACACGCAATTTCGTCTCGTAGTTACCGAAACGCCAATTTTTTGAAATTTTGTCACCCAGAAGACGAAATTGTGTGTTTTGTCACCTAGAAAACAAAATTTTGGTTAAACATCATCTGAGCACAAAACACACAATTTCGTCTCGTAGTTACTGAAAAATCTATTTTTTGAAATTTTGTCATCTAGAAGACGAAATTGTGTGTTTTTTCACCTAGAAAATAAAATTTTGGTTTTATGCGATTTCGTTTCCTAGAAACCAAAATATCCTGAGTGCAAAGTGGGAGTATTTTAGAATTTTTGGGGGGCGTGAGATTAATACAGGGGCCTAGATAGCAATTTTCTGAATACAAAGAAGGACAATATTAGTCCAAAACTTACTGGGTTCACTAAGGGCCCAATATCATTGCCACTTCACCGAACCCATCTCAAACTGATCTTAGAATTACTTGCCGCGACATAATTTTATGAAATATTTTCTTCTCACCCCCATGATTCTTTTTAACCCCATAATATTCCGATTTTACCCTTGTACAAAAAGTTCGGAATGTGTTTTCCGAAGTTTTTCTAGTTCAAATTCGTCGAAAACTTCGGAAAATACATTCCGAAGTTCGACTTCAAGGCAAAAAAAAATGAGAGACGATATAATTTGTCATTATTAAGTGTAAACATGAGAAATCAAAAAAATTTGTCAACTAATTTAATAATAAACTCACTTTCTTAAAACTCGTGTTTTGTCAAACTAGCTCTTATAAATAGGGACGGATGGGGTATTATGAAATTTAAAAATATATAAATCATTAATCTTTATGGATCTCAATAACATATTAAATAAAAGAAAAATTCAAATAAGATAGCTTTAACTCACATTTTTATTCAAAATTAAGAGAAACTCAAAAAATTATAAATATCAGAGTGTTCTAATTTTGTTAAACTTAGTCCCCTAATTACAAAAACATTGATTTGGAGAATTTTTTTGAAATGTTACTGATATAATTTGATTTCTCATATATATATATGGGGCGACTCCAGTGAGAACGCTTTGCTATTATGAGAAACGAGAACAATTAATTACAATCGTAGGATCTTAATTAATAAAAATCAACGTACCATATTAATTTATAGCTTCCTACTCTTCATACATCAAATAATTAAAATTGGAATCCATATATTTTATCATTTAATAGAAAATATTGTTAGTTTATTTTTGGTAATAATCTTTGTGAGCTTTTACACATATTTACC
Source organism: Trifolium repens (assembly GCA_030408175.1). Lineage (NCBI taxonomy): Eukaryota > Viridiplantae > Streptophyta > Magnoliopsida > Fabales > Fabaceae > Trifolium > Trifolium repens. Next base: position 55,200,591 of record CP125836.1, on the reverse strand, counting down.
CTCGCTCTTTTTTTTCCCTTCCGCCATTTTTTCCCCCCCGTTTTCTATTGTTCTAGTTTTTTTTTCTTTTGTTTGAATGGTACGTTGATCATTTTGACACCACCAAGAAACACAATTCTAATATTGTGAGAACACAACGACAAGTACTCATTCTAACTTTCCCTAATGACTATTTTGTTTTCTGCTTGTGTATTGCTATAATTTGTACTTATATTTTTCTTATTTCATAATCATATTAGGTTTGCTTTTGTTGACTCGAGATTTATATTAAGTTTGCTATTTACAATTTACTTGATTGGAGTTATTCAATAGTTTTGTTGATTTGCGTTTTGCCAACATTTCAACATAGTAGTTACTATTTCACAAACTGAGTTGATTATTGTAACATCCCAACTTCTAAATTATCCAACTAATTTTAATTAGAGATGGTCTAATAAAATTAGAATTATTTAAGGGTGGTTAATTAATTAAATCTTAGGATTAAAGTGTATTATGTGTAAATTAGTAACTCCAATTAAGGACTAAACTACACAATTGATACTTTAAATACTACTCTTAAGATTAATTAATTTTAAGAATTTAAACTTCTCTTCCCTTGTGACTCACACCCTACTTTCACTCTCAAGCTTACACCTCATTAAGGATTAATGAGTCACTAATCCACTCAATTTCTAAACACTCCCTTTTCATGCAAATGAAACTATTCCTCCTTCACTCTTTCATTTTCAGCAAAACTGAAGCTTCAGCCCTCTCTCTTCTCTCCCTCACGCACAACAACAACAACAACAACAAGCATAAATCCAAAAACTCCTTATCACCCTTCACCTGAAAATTGTCCTTACCTCATAAGCACCACACCCACACCTATTCCTACAGTAGAGATTCCACACTCTGCAGAATCTCTGAGAAAATCATGCTAAGCTCTCATCTCTACCAATTTCCCAAGCTTCACATGTCACAAAATACCAACCCATTTCACTTCACTTGTACCTTGGCCAATGACTCTACATGCAAAATCAAACCAGAACAAATTAACCACTGTAGAGGCCTCAGAAAATCTGCTATATAAACCCCTTATACTCAGCTGAATCAATCATCAAACTCACTTCAAATCTTAGAGCAATAACTAGAGGTTTCAAGTGTCAAATTCCAATTTCTGGTCTGGGGTTCATGGGGCATTCTAGGAGGTTGCAGTAGCTGCTTTAGGAGCCCAGAAGCAAGGTTAAAGCTTCAATCCAGGTGGGTTCTTAGGTTAGTGTAGTTAGATTCCCAAAATTATGAAATTATGCATGTCAACATAGGAATTAGGAAAATGTTGTGTGAGGGGAATTAACTCCCAAATTTCCCTCCATTCTATCTTATATTATGGGTTTTATGTTTCTGCACTGTCTTGAATGAGGAATGTAGGTGAAACCAATTGAATTTGATGATTTTCGCAAAACAGGGGCATTTCTGTATGAACTCGCCACAACGAGTTGCTAGCGAGATTCATGGCGAGCTGGAGGATTCTGGGCTGATGAACTTCGCCATGGCGAGCTTCTGCTCGCCAGGCGAGTTGTTTAGGTCAGAATCTGGGACTCGCCATGGCGTGTTGGTAACTCGCCGTAGCGAGCTTGTACAGGATAGACCTGTAATCTTGCCATGGCGAGCAGGTAACTCGCCACGGCGAGCTTACACAGAACAGCCTGCAACTTTCATTTTTCAAACTATTTTTCAACGCTCGTTTTATTTCCTCATCTGAGATAGATAATTTGCAGTAATGTAACTGATATAATGTTAAATAGAATGTTAATCGCAGATACCATAGGGTATAACTTAGAATTAACTAAGATTGCATGTTCCCCGGGTTTGGGATAATTATGGTAGAATGATCAATATTAGCAACAGTCACTTGGGACGCGATTCTGAATTGTCGCATATGAATTTCCCAATGGGATTATTCATCAGGTTATGTATTGTGAGTTGTATGCCGTGATCGGATCGATCGACGGACAAGGCAGGCCTCCGAGATATGCTCACCTCGGAGAATCCTAGCAGTTAAAATGAATAAGAGTTAAATTGTTGTGTTACACCTTATTATATGCTTATGTTATGTTATGTTTATTCTAGTATGATATGACTGTTTAGGTTTTCCCCGGTGTAGTCACCTTAGGAGGGTAGTAGGATTCACTGAGGCTTAGTAGTCTCACCCCACTCCAAACAATTTTTTTTCCCAGATAAACAGGTTGGCTAAGGTATGCATGTTGGTGTGCTCGTAGCTGTGCTTGGAGGATTGCATTTTGTTCATGCTTTCTATTTTATTCCGTTGTTGTATTTCCAATAATATTCTGTTGTATCTCGAATCTTTGTTTCGCTTCCGTTGTTTTCAGCATCTGTGTTGTACTTAGCACCTGCGTGTGCTTGAACTTTCAATTGTAATAATAATGTACTCAGTACCAATAATAATATCCAGCGTTTTATTCTAGATATAGACGTGGGGTGTTATAATTGGTATCAGAGCAGGTCAATTCAGATCGTGCCTGAGTTCATTAGTATTACGAATCCGAATCCCAGTAGTTGTCTGGATTTCTAACATCTGTTCTAGATGTCATGTCACTTTAAGTCTAGCTAACTTGACTTGATATTGGCAGTTAGAGCACTCACTACAAGTAATATGATTTTTTGCAACAACTTTTTTTGTTAAAAGTTGTTACAAGTCGCTGGCAAAACTACCCAAGATAGTTTTGCCAGCGACCTGTAACAAAAAAAGTTGTTGCCAAAAATCATATTTCTTGTAGTGACTATGTCAGGAGCAAGACGAGGACCTGGAAGGCCAAGGAGGAACGTTGATGATGAACCCGAGATGTACGGAGATGCTGATGCTAACATGTGGGCTGAGATGATGTACCAGCAACAGCAGTTTCAGGCCCAGCAAGCTCAACAGCATCAAGAGTTCATGGCTATGTTCCAACAACACATGAACAATCCTCCACCTCAGCAACAAGGATCAAGTGCTGCATTCCGAGAGCTCTGCCTCATGAGTCCACCGGAGTTTTATGGAGAATACAACCCTGCTAAGGCAAGAGAATGGATTCAAAGGATGAGTGGAATCCTGGAGTCCATGGATTGCACTGAAGCTGACAAAGTCACATTCGTCTCCCGCTTCTTTAGGGGCGACGCGTGTAACTGGTGGGATGGAACAAAGTCGTACATGGAAGTTAGTCAGATGGAGATGACCTGGAGTAATTTTCGATGTCTCTTTGTCGGACATTACATCCCGGAGAGTTATCAATTTCAGATGGAACGAGAATTGACTGAGTTGAAGCAGGGAAGTATGTCAGTGGCAGACTATACTATGAAGTTCAATGATTTGGTTCGTTATGTGGCCGACGGTAATGACGCCCCAACTGAATCATGGAAGATGAAGAAGTACAGGTTTGGATTAAGGGCTGACATAGCGCATGACGTCTCCATGCAGCATATCACTACCTTTGGTGATTTGGTGCAAAAGAGCTATCATGCTGAAGCAGATCTCAACAACATTCATAAGGAGCGTGGTGAAGCTGCCCAGAAAAGGAGAGATTCTGGGAAGTTCAATTTGCAAGTGAGGACTAAGGGTTCTACCAGTAAGGGGAAGCAGACCTATTCTCAGCGTTCACCAAAGAATTGTGCAGAATGTGGATTCCCTCATAGCGGAGAATGTATGAAGGGAAAGAATGTGTGTTACTATTGCAAGCAGCCAGGCCACTTCAAACATGAATGTCCTAAGCTGAAGCGGCAAGGAGATTCCAGCGGTGCTTCTAAGAGCAAAGGTCGGGTATACTCACTTGACGGTGAGCAAGTTAAATCTAATAATGCTTTAATTATGGATGTGTGCATGTTAGAACAGTCTGAAGTTTTAGTCTTGTTTGATTGTGGAGCCACTAATTCCTTTATAGCCGTTGACTGTGTTCAGCGACTGAAATTGCCCTCTGTCCCTCTGATCCCTCCAATGATTGTAGCTGTTGCCAAAGGTGGCAAGGTTACTTCGAAGCGTGTTTGCCAGAATTGTCCTGTTCTTGTGGGCAGTAAGGTCTATCATATAGATTTAATCTGTCTACCTTTGAAGGAATTAGATGTGGTCCTAGGCATGGATTGGCTTTCCGCCAATACTGTGTACATTGGATGTGCTGAAAAGAACTTGTTCATTCCAACAGAAACTTATGCAGAAAGTAGAGCACTCACTGCTTTGCTTCAAAACACTCATCAGATGATCCAGTACTTAGGTGCTAGTAGCAAATGTTTCAGTGTCTTGTTCACCATCGATCCGGAACCCAGTTTGAGCCCCAATGACATTCCAGTTTTTAGTGAGTACCTAGATGTGTTCCCAGATGATATTATGAATTTGCCTCCTGAAAGGGAAGTTGAGTTTTCCATCGACCTTATTCCTGGTTCCCAGCCTATCTCAGTTGCCCCTTATCGAATGTCTCCCTTAGAGCTTCATGAGCTCAAGTCTCAATTGGAAGATTTACTTCAGAAACACTTCATTCGACCCAGTGTCTCACCTTGGGGAGCACCGATGTTGCTAGTCAAAAAGAAAGACGGTAGTATGCGTCTGTGCATTGATTATCGTCAGCTTAACAAGGTCACAATTAAGAACAAGTGTCCTTTACCCAGAATTGATGACCTGTTAGATCAACTCAGAGGTGCTACTATCTTTTCCAAGATTGATCTTCGTTCTGGATATCATCAGATCCGTATCAAGTCCTCGGATGTTTCCAAGACAGCATTCAGGACCCTTTATGGACATTATGAATTCCTGGTCATGCCATTCGGTTTGACTAATGCTCCAGCCATATTCATGGATTACATGAATCGGATATTCCAGCCTTACCTAGACAAGTTTGTTGTTATCTTTATTGATGACATTCTGATTTATTCCAAGGATTCCGAAGAGCATGCTGAACATCTATGGATTGTGTTGGAAGTTCTTAGAGAGAAACAGTTGTATGCAAAGTCCAGCAAGTGTGAATTCTAGCTCTCTGAAGTTAAGTTCTTAGGGCATGTGATATCACAAGGCGGTGTGTCTGTTGACCCATCCAAAGTGGAAGCTGTGTTGAATTGGGAAAGACCCAGAAGTGTGACCGAAGTCAGGAGTTTTCTTGGTTTGGCAGGATATTACCGGAGATTCATCTTAGGATTTTCGGAGATTGCTTTGCCATTAACTCGTTTAACCAGGAAAGTTACAGAGTTTGATTTGGATGCCGCTTGTGAATGGAGTTTTAGAACCTTAAAGGAAAAGCTAACAACAGCACCAGTGTTAGTTATTCCAGATCCAACCCGTAAGTATGTGGTGTACTGTGATGCGTCCAACAAGGGACTTGGATGTGTACTTATGCAAGATGGCGCAGTTGTGGCGTATGCGTCCAGGCAGTTAAAACCTCATGAGCAGAACTACCCTACCCATGATCTGGAGTTAGCAGCCATTATCTTTGCCCTCAAAATCTGGAGACATCATCTGTATGGAGTACAGTTTGATTTGTTCAGTGATCATAAAAGTCTGAAGTACCTGTTTGATCAGAAGGAGTTGAATATGAGGCAACGACGCTGGATGAAGTACCTCAAAGACTTTGATTTTAATCTCAACTATCATCCTGGAAAGGCAAATGTTGTAGCAGATGCCTTGAGTATAAAGACTCTGTATGCGTCGGAGTTGTTGATGCATCAGTGTGGTTTGTATGAGAAGTTTAAAGACCTCAACCTGAATGCTGTGTACCGAAAGAGCAGTATTCGTGTTAACAGAAATGAGTTATCCTGTGAACTGCGCCCAAGAGTAGTGCAAGCTCAGCAGGATGATGTGGAGTTGCAAAAGAGAGTAAATCATCCGGAGTTCTCAGTAGCTACGGACGGTGCTATTCTTTATGAAGGAAGACTCTGTGTACCTCAAGATGATGATTTGAAACGGTTAATTCTGGAAGAGGCACACAAGAGTGGATTTTCAATTCACCCTGAATCCACCAAAATGTATCATGATCTGAAGGAGAACTACTGGTGGCCTAACATGAAGGCAGAGATTGCTGAATTCGTGTCAAGGTGTATTGTATGTCAACAGGTGAAGATTGAACATCAGAAACCTGGAGGACCGTTGCAACCATTAGATATTCCTGAATGGAAGTGGGAACATATCACTATGGATTTCGTAGGAGGATTGCCACGTAACCAGGGAGGTCAAGATTCGATCTGGGTAATCGTGGACAGGTTAACTAAGTTGGCCCATTTTATTCCAGTGAAGTCCACCTACAAAGCCCCTCAATATGCAGCCATTTTCATGGAGCATATTGTAAGGCTACATGGTGTACCCTTAAGTATCGTGTCAGATAGAGACCCAATCTTCACTTCAAGATTTTGGAAAGCATTTCAGAATGCGATGGGTACTCGGTTGAAGATGAGTACATCGCACCACCCTCAAACTGATGGTCAGTCAGAAAGAACTATTCAGACCCTTGAGGATATGCTTCGAGCTTGTGTGTTAGAAGATGGTGGTTCGTGGAGTAATCACTTGCATCTGATTGAATTTGCTTATAACAACAGTTACCATGCCAGTATCGGTATGGCACCCTATGAAGCTATGTATGGCAGAAAGTGTAGAACCCCTTTGTGTTGGACAGAAGTCGGTGATCGTGGATTCTTGGGACCGGATATTGTCCAAGATACAACTTTAAAGATTATGTCTATTCGTGATAAGTTGAAAGTTGCCCAGAGTCGGCAGAAAAGTTATGCTGACAGTAAGAGGAGACCTTTGGAATTCCAGGAAGGTGATCATGTGTTCCTGAGAGTAACACCTAAGTTGGGTTTGCGAGGTGTGTTCAAAACTAAGAAACTCTGTCCAAGATTTATTGGACCCTATCAGATCCTTCGACGTGTCGGTCCTGTAGCCTATCAGTTAGCTCTACCTCCATCTATGTCAGGGTTACACGACGTGTTTCATGTGTCTCAGCTTCGGAAGTATATTCCTGATCCTTATCGTCCAGTAGAACTTGAACAGATCGATCTCCAGCCAGACCTAACCTATCAGCCGGATCCTGTTCGGATTGTTGAACGTGATGCTAAAATACTTCGAAACAAGAGGATTCCCATTGTCAAGGTTGAATGGGCTCAGTCCCCTGATGGTGAATTCACTTGGGAATTGGAATCGGACATGCAGAAGAGTTACCCGTATCTGTTTTCGAGGTAAATTTCTTAATTTCGAGGATGAAATTTCTTTAAGGGGGGTAGATTGTAACATCCCAACTTATAAATTATCCAACTAATTTTAATTAGAGATGGTCTAATAAAATTAGAATTATTTAAGGGTGGTTAATTAATTAAATTTTAGGATTAAAGTGTATTATGTGTAAATTAGTAACTCCAATTAAGGACTAAACTACACAATTGATACTTTAAATACTACTCTTAAGATTAATTAATTTTAAGAATTTAAACTTCTCTTCCCTTGTGACTCACACCCTACTTTCACTCTCAAGCTTACACCTCATTAAGGATTAATGAGTCACTAATCCACTCAATTTCTAAACACTCCCTTTTCATGCAAATGAAACTATTCCTCCTTCACTCTTTCATTTTCAGCAAAACTGAAGCTTCAGCCCTCTCTCTTCTCTCCCTCACGCACAACAACAACAACAACAACAACAACAACAAGCATAAATCCAAAAACTCCTTATCACCCTTCACGTGAAAATTGTCCTTACCTCATAAGCACCACACCCACACTTATTCCTACAGTAGAGATTCCACACTCTGCAAAATCTCTGAGAAAATCATGCTAAGCTCTCATCTCTACCAATTTCCCAAGCTTCACATGTCACAAAATACCAACCCATTTCACTTCACTTGTACCTTGGCCAATGACTGTACATGCAAAATCAAACCAGAACAAATTAACCACTGTAGAGGCCTCAGAAAATCTGCTATATAAACCCCTTATACTCAACTGAATCAATCATCAAACTCACTTCAAATCTTAGAGCAATAACTAGAGGTTTCAAGTGTCAAATTCCAATTTCTGGTCTGGGGTTCGTGGGGCATTCTAGGAGGTTGCAGTAGCTGCTTTAGGAGCCCAGAAGCAAGGTTAAAGCTTCAATCCAGGTGGGTTCTTAGGTTAGTGTAGTTAGATTCCCAAAATTATGAAATTATGCATGTCAACATAGGAATTAGGAAAATGTTGTGTGAGGGGAATTAACTCCCAAATTTCCCTCCATTCTGTCTTATATTATGTGTTTTATGTTTCTGCACTGTCTTGAATGAGGAATGTAGGTGAAACCAATTGAATTTGATGATTTTCGCAAAACATGGGCATTTCTGTATGAACTCGCCACATCGAGTTACTAGCGAGATTCATGGTGAGCTGGAGGATTCTGGGCTGATGAACTTCGCCATTTCGAGCTTCTGCTCGCCAGGCGAGTTGTTTAGGTCAGAATCTGGGACTCGCCATGGCGTGTTGGTAACTCGCCGTAGCAAGCTTGTATAGGATAGACCTGTAATCTTGCCATGGCGAGCAGGTAACTTGCCACGGCGAGCTTACACAGAATAGCCTGCAACTTTCATTTTTCAAACTATTTTCAACGCTCGTTTTATTTCCTCATCTGAGATAGATAATTTGCAGTAATGTAACTGATATAATGTTAAATAGAATGTTAATCGCAGATAACCATAGGGTATAACTTAGAATTAACTAAGATTGCATGTTCCCCGGGTTTGGGATAATTATGGTAGAATGATCAATATTAGCAATAGTCACTTAGGACGCGATTCTGAATTGTCGCATATGAATTTCCCAATGGGATTATTCATCAGGTTATGTATTGTGAGTTGTATGCCGTGATCGGATCGATCGACGGACAAGGCAGGCCTCCGAGATATGCTCACCTCGGAGAATCCTTGCGGTTAAAATGAATAAGAGTTAAATTGTTGTGTTACACCTTATTATATGCTTATGTTATGTTATGTTTATGCTAATATGATATGACTGTTTAGGTTTTCCCCGGTGTAGTCACCTTAGGAGGGTAGTAGGACTCACTGAGGCTTAGTAGTCTCACCCCACTCCAAACAATTTTTTTTTCCAGATAAACAGGTTGGCTAAGGTATGCATGTTGGTGTGCTCGTAGCTGTGCTTGGAGGATTGCATTTTGTTCATGCTTTCTATTTTATTCCGTTGTTGTATTTCCAATAATATTCTGTTGTATCTCGAATCTTTGTTTCGCTTCCGTTGTTTTCAGCATCTGTGTTGTACTTAGCACCTGCGTGTGCTTGAACTTTCAATTGTAATAATAATGTACTCAGTACCAATAATAATATCCAGCGTTTTATTCTAGATATAGACATGAGGTGTTATAATTATTTTTAAATTGTTGTTCGACATCATGTTTCTGCATTATAAGCAACAACAGCAGCTATATATATAGATTTAATTCATTTTAAGTACACGTTTGATTTGATGATTTATATATGTTCTTAATTCAATGTCCATTCTCTATATATGTACTGATTGTTTGATCAATGAACTAACGAGATTCTCTAAGATTATTACCAAAAATAAACTAACGAGATTCTTTATTAAATGGTATAATATATGAATTCCAATTTTAATAATTTGGTGTATGAAGAGTAGGAAGCTATAAATTAATATCGTACGTTGATTTTCATTAATTAAGATCATATGATTGTAATTAATTGTTCTTGTTTCTCATAATAGCAAAGCGTTCTCACTGGAGTCGTTCCCTATATATATATAGGTTGAAAAGGTGTGTATTCCTAATTTATACGCACATATTTTTAAATGGATTTAAATTAGCAACTCCTATATATATTGACTTACTCCGCTTAATTACTCGATATCAACATCATATTTTTTCGATATCAGCATTATAAAAAATAAATGAAATATATATATATATGAACAAAGTTACATTTTTAGTAATTTAAATAATATTATTAAATTAAAAAGGAATAACTATAAAGTATGTAATTTTTATTATAAAAATGTCTCAAGGCTCTCTAATGCCTTAGATTAGCATCTTACAATGATGATGAATGCTTTTAGGAATGTAAAATAAAACAACAAAAAATATTGATTATGCAAGATTTTTTATTTATTTAATTACAATGAAATATTAATTATTCCTGATCTATTTGTGCCCCCTTTTGATTTAAAAAATGAAAATAAATCGTAAATAATTGATATTTAAATTTATTGTAGTTAAATAATAAAATTATTGTTTGTATGAATAAAATCATTATTCATGTCTAGATTCAAATGCAAAAATCACAAATAAATAGTTTTGTAATATAATGACATCATCATAATTAATACACTTTTTAAAAATAAGTATCCATGTTTTCTTATAAATTCATATATTTTATCATATTCCTAATTGAAAGAGTAGTGTCTTGATTTTATTAACTTTTCTTTAGTCCTTTTAATAGGAAATAATACACATTTCAAGATTCATTGAATAAATTATGTATTTGATCTATAATATAGACCAAATACATAGTTTATCCAATAAATCTAGAATGGTGAACTTTCTTTTATGAAAAAAACTGAAAGGAGTATGCTTTTATATCAAAACTCAAAATAAAATAAAATAAAATGTATATTCATGTTACATGTTTTCTAAATTAAATTATTAATTAGCATAAAAAATAAATGGAATATATGAACAAAGTTATATTTTTAGTAATTTAAATGATATTATATAAAAAATGTATAACTATATAGTATGTAATTTTATTATAAAAATATCTCAAGGCTTAGATTAGCATTCTTTTTCTTTTTTGACTCCAAATTACCATTCTTAATAGCTTAGAAAGGTTCTGTACGAAAAAAAATAGTTTAGAAAACTGGGGAAAAATTATTGCCTTGGTCCCAAAGTTTTTATGATTTAATCACTTTAATTAGATAAATTTGTTTATATGAACAAATTATTGCCTTCTAATTTTTGTATTTTGATTAAATGAATAGTACAAAGTGGATTCTAGAGTGAGAGCTCTATCAAGTTCTTCACTAGTGTACCACGTAATTTCACCGTTAGATTAAATTAGCCTATTTAATCTAATATTTCATCACCACACTATATCTATTTTTTTCCTCTCTCCCTTGACAATTATCTCTATCGTGTGCAGTTTTTATTCTTTCTCTGTCACATAATCTACCATGATAGGTTTGAAAATGGAGAAAACTTGTTTTTGCATCAAACATAATCCAGGAAATTGAATATTGATTAAACCTTCCATTAAACAAAAAATGGAAAAGAAAATCCTAATCCTTGACACATAGTGAAGTGATTTTGGCCACTGTTCACGCATTTTAGCCATGCCACGTGTCCCCTTTAAAGGATTTTATTTTTTATTTTTTTTGTTGCCTTATTATTGCCCTTTTGTTGGCTTATTATTGCTCTTTTGCCATTTTGTCTTATTAGGCTGACTTTGTTTTATTTTTTTATTATGGTTGGCTAAGCTAGCTAGGCTAGGAATCAGATTATTCATTGTATTTGGTCAATTTTGTAATACACCTTTACCAAATAACACCTTCTCAGTAAATTCAATGTATTTGACCATAATATTGTTTTTGTCTTAAATGATAACCTAATAAATAAATAAATATTATCTATCTATGTATATAAAACAAAACTTGGAGAGCAAGTAGAAGGACAATTTTGTCTATTTGTACAAAATCAAAACACTATAAATACACTTCATTTCTTTCAATTTCCCTCATTCTCTTGCCTTATTTCCTTCACCACTAAGCAGAGGGACATATCTTCATTTCCTCATTGTCATTCTCTTCCATTGATTTCTTGAGCCTGAAAGTGATAAACTCAATTGATTAGATTCCATGTACATTGAATTTTTAGTGAAACATGAATATATGCACAAAATCATGAAGCCATGAACTATTTTTGCATGCAATTTATTATGTTAATTTGTTTGAGACTTAATTTTTGTGATTATTTTGTACTCTATTTTTTTTATAGGTGACACTCACTTCTTCAAAAGATCTTGCTTGTGTTTCACAAAGGTAAATAAATGTTTTTCTCTCAAGTTCACTTTGATTTTATTTTGTATTGTTCTTATAAAAATATTTTATGGTTTGGAACTAACTTTACAGGTACCTTTGAGGAGGTAAACATGAAAATTTTCAATAGAATAATTGTTATTTAAGTCATGTATTCTATATACATATGTATGTATTAGATTCAAATTAACTAAAATCTCATAATCTCCAAGAAAGAATATTATCATGTCACTTGCTTAAATGAAATTCAGAAAAGAACCATGCATAACCAATCATGTTCATAGACATATATGATGCTAAGAATATCTCCCCCATGGGGCCATTGAAGTCACTTATGAATTTCTGAACCCTAACTATTACTTAGTTTGTTTTAACAATTGTAACATGTCTATGGGATAGACATGATTGCTTCAGTTTAAGGACTGTATTTGAGTAAAGGGCGATTGATTAAGAAAAAATGAATTTAATCCATCAAATCTCAACTCTGGGAATAAAAAGTGGTGTAGCATATTATGATACACCAAATGGTAAGATAAAACTCAAAATGAATTGTATTGCATCATTAAATATGATCAATGTAGATTAAAAAAATATCCTAAGAAATCTTACCTCATTCTTTGCCACTTTGAAGATCTGCATATTCAAAGGCATGTTCAACTTCTTCTAATCCTGAGCATCTTGGCTATTTTGAGTGTCTTCTTTTTTTTTCCCTCTGCAAGCAAATATGGTAATTAAAATATCATACTATCAAAGGGTTTTTTATGCAAGTACAAATGTTTTTTATGCCATCCTTCCAAAAAAAAGGAATTTTTTACAAAACAAAACATCCTTTGATTTATTTGAAAAAGTTTCATGAAATGATAGAAAAGGTCTGGGCCATTTCCCAGCCAGCCAGGTCCGCATATACCCAGTGCAGGGTATATGAATGTAATTATATTCTTACATGAAACTGGACTTAAATTTCCACATATTCTTATTGCAAGATGTTAAATTACTTCAACCCAATAATCAGATATACACAAACTATCCTTCTATATTTTAGCTTGCTGGTATTGGCATTTAGCACACAGAGCCACAATTTTTTGTTCGAACTTACCTTGACTTTCTTGAAGATGTCTTTGAATCCAAGTTCTTTAAGGACTTGCTCACGAAGTCGGCATAGAAGATGGAACCAACACCTAAGAAATAAAGAAAGACCACAGAAGGAGGAAATCAGATATATACCAAACATCTTACATTTTTCGTAAGTTCAACTTTAGAACATACAAGGATATCAAGAGGATTGCCATGCCTTGCAGGATCTTTCTTCAAATCTTCAAGTATTTTAGCATACATGTTAAAAAGAAATGAACCAACAGAAGAATCATTATGTAACTAACAACAATTTGAATTACTTAGGATAAAGACAGTACAATCCTGATGCCACGTATCCCTCATTAATTTTTCAGTAAACTTCACTCCCAAGTTTCACTTTAATTTAAATTTCTTTCTTCAAATCTTATCTATAAATACCACATAATAGCACTAAGAGTTGTACAACTGAGATTGCATATGTATCTCACTTCTTTTAAAGGATATTGTTTGTGTTTGACAAAGGTAAATAAATATTTTTCTATCAAGTTTAGTTTGTATTTATTTGAGTTTGTTACAAAAGCATATAATTACATATTACTTTTCATATAAAAAAAAATTGTGCTGCAATTTACTAACAATTACTTTTTTTTTCTAATATACAATGAAAACATGGCATTACTAACAACAATTATTTTGTGCTTTTGAACTAATTTTACGTGTACCTTTGAGGAGAAAAATCAGGAAATATCAACAGCACAATTGTTCTTCCTTGATAAAATGTCTTTACACTGCTTCAACTTATTCTTTCATGTGCCCTGTCAGATGTGAAGCGCTCACAGCAACTGTTTTCAGACAAGGTGAAAAAATTGAGTCATATATTCTACATATGTATTGGATGCAAAAGAAAATGGAGAAAACAGAGATCTGAATAACCACACCAAGAAGAATTATTATCATATCACTTGCTTAAATCAAATTATGATTAGTACAAGGCATAAGCAGTCAAGTTCAGAGGCATATGATGCTAAGAGTATCTCCTATTGGAGTCACTTATTAATTTCTTAAGCTTAACTAATTACAGTGTTACTTATTTTGTTTTCACAATCGGAACATGTTTCTGTTGTAGACATGATTGTTTCAATATAAGGACTATTTTTGAGTAAAAAGTCTTTGCTTAACATAATTGAATTTAATCCATTAAATATGAACCACTCTTGGAGTAAAAATGATTGAAATCTTAAAAGAGCCTTGGTATAAAATATGATCCACCTAATAGTGAGATAAGAACCTAAAATGAATTGCATAATTGAAGATAGTCAATGTAGATTAAAGAAAACGAATCCTAAGCAATCTTACATGATTCAGGCCAATTCAAATTCTTCTACATCATGGTCATCTTGGCTATTTTATATATGTTCTGCAATTACCAAGTAATGAAATTGGAATATGCATAAACACTTGAAACTCAATAGCAAAAGCAAATGTAGATTGTATTACAATAGTTATAGTTATGCCTCAATGAAAATAACAGTAGAGAAAACAAAAGTCAGAATTATTTTAAAGTTTTATTATGTAACAAATACAAGGTTGATTCCAAACTCATAGGTAAAAATGCTGATATGCAATCTGTCCAAAAAGAAAGAATTTTTTTAAAAACAAAATATTCCTGGATCTATTTAGTAAATTTCATTAAATGATAATTTCTTAATTAGGAAAGTTGACACAAAATATTTATTAAAATAACAGCTATGAATTAGAGAAAAAAATAGAATGTATGAAGGTCTCAATCATCTTATTGTTAAACATAATTTTTTTTGAAGGCAATGCATAATGAATTTTCATTGAAAAAAATTCATTAACACCCCAAATTAAAAAAAAAACATTCTTCATCAGATATTATTTTTATAATTAATGAATGAGAATTAAAAACAGAACATTCATCATATAGATATATAAATGACAAGAAAGAAAAGCAACTAATTGGAATGAGGTAAGAAAGAAGAAAACTAAGGAATATAATTAAATTAATTAAATGGTAGCAGAGAAAAACACAAGAAAAGAGTGAAAACAGACTACCAGAGTGGTGAAACAAAAACAAAAGTTGGAAAATATAAACAATATAGAAAGTTAAATATGAACCAGTAAACGAATTATCGAAAGACATGAATAAAGTTTCACAGTTGAATAAAGCAAGATGTAATTGCAGATGAATAAAGCAATTGAAATCAAGTTAAATGGAGGATATAAAGAAAGTAACCTGAAATGAGATCCGGTACATGTAATGAGGATTACAGATCCGGTACCAAACTCTACCGAATATCTTAGATGCGGTCGAAAATGGAACTTTTAACAACGATTTTGTTCCTATAGATAGATAGAGGCGGTTGAGGATAGGAAGAAAATGAGGTTTTTTGGTGAAACGAGTGAAGTTTGCGGCGACGTATAGGAGGGAGAAAATGGAGAGCGTAGCATTAAAAATTAGGGTTACAGTCTTACAAAATTCGCTAGAGTGAGAAACACTATGGGTTAAAGAGAGATATTGGGCTTGGCTCAAATTCTAATTAATCTAATGGGGTGTCTACCTAAAACTGCAGTGTGAATAACATTGTATAAAAAATTGCATTTTTTAATTAAATTTAATAAACCATTTTCCTTCAATTATAAACAACAAAGACAACCCAAATCAAGAGAGGACTACCTCACGGTGGTTGTCCATGAAAATCTTGCGGCAGCGTATGGAGAGGGAGAGAAGGATAGCGCGTTATTTCAGTTAGGGTTACGGAATGGAAAAACATTTTAAGCGTAGGATTGGAAAGGTTGTGGGTTAATGAAATCTATTGGGCTTGGCCCAATTCTGATTGTAATATACCATAGTTGTGTGAATATCATTATATCAAAACTTGCATTTTTTAAATTGCTTTTTAGTGAATAATAAAAAAAATCTATTGAAAATATGTACACCAAAAAATATATCTGCAAATTTTTGTGAAAATAATAAAATCATTTAAATATAATTTGTCATTATTGAGTTTGAATTGGTCTTTACAATGTTCAACTCTGTAATAACTTTATTGTTTTGAAAAACGAATTGGATGGTAATGTAGATCGTAGAAAGAGGATGAAAATGGTGTTAATTTCATAGCCAATTAGAGATGTAGCGCGACATAAGGATGTCGTGAATATGTGTTGTGGTGGCTAGGGTTTGAAGGATGAAAAAAACAAAAAAAATTACCTAATTATTCATATTTGTATTTTTTTATGAAAAAAATGTATCAATATTAGGGAATGTAAATAAATATTCATGAGGGTGGATAGATGACATTTGTACCATTTTGTGGAATAAATATAATAATATTCATGTATGTTCTATATATGTACGGATATCTTCTATGTGGAGTAATCTATATCCGCAAATATTAACAGAAATCCATGAATGCCGTTCTTTTTAATAAAAAGGGTTATTGAAAAAGAATTTCTTCAAATTCTTTTAAAGACATAAAATATTAACACATGATATTCATACATTTTATTAAACATTAATTATATTATAGCACTTACCGAAAAAAAAATTTATATTATAGCATCAAAATACACCCGTGCAGACACGAGCTTAAAATACAACTACATCCGTGCAAGCACGGGTCATAGATACTAGTTGATAGACAATAACATATAGCAAGTTTCGGGAAGGTATATAATGCAATACCATAATACGATTAATCCTATTATTTATCCTTCAATGTATTTTTTTAACAACATTTTAAGTAAGTTGGGAAGCAACTTTTTTTTTTTTTTTTAAGAATTGGGAAGCAACATTATAAATTCTGCTGATTGAGTACCTTCAAAAGCAATTCAATTGATTATGTATAGGCACTAAATCCCAATTCTACATGGTCAAAAAATATCATTTTAAGAGTAATATACTAATTATGTGGAGAGATCTAACAAAAAGAGAAAAAGAAATTGAGTCCGGTGTGGTGACAAAATATTATATTAAATAGGCTAAATTAATCTAACAGTGAAATTATGTGGTACACCAGTGAGGGACTTGATAGATCCCTCATCCTAGAATCCACTATAATATGGCAAGTTCTATGGTACATTAGACAATTTCTAATGTACCGGTACATGATTATCAAATTAATAAATAAAAGGAATATTTTTTAAGAGAAATTATTTTTCTATCATTAAAAACATTATATTAATCAAATATCATTAACCAAAGTTGTCAAAAATATAAATTTTGATATTTTTTAAATTTTTATTCTTCATAATAGTCAATATTCAATTTTTTATTGAAAAAATGTTAAAATATTAGTGTAATCATTATAAACAATAAAATTGTATTTTTCCTTGTGTTATTATTATATCTAAAATACAATAATTAACTAATAGTATTTTTAATCCATAAAAATAATCGTTAATTTATTAATTTGCGATGTCATGTACCGGTACACTTGAATTATTCAAGTGTACCGTAGAAGCTCTCACAATTTTAAAAATAAAGGTACAACTTTAAAGTGTACCACACAATTTTTCAAACATATGGAAGTCATCTTTTAAAATACTATTAATTTTCTTTTAAATATCAAATGGCCTATCAATTAGTTGGATTGGGAATTAGACGTGCATCGAGTCCATTAGGATGATCGTATCCGAAACAATTCAAAAGTAAAATCGTGAATCGAATCAATCCAAATCGACAATCGCAAAAACTACATAATTTAAGTTGGGTCGAAATTGTATTTCTACTTTATGCTTCAACTGAAAATTTCCGTGAAAAAAATAAATCTAAAAAAATGTATTAATGTCTCAAACAGTCAAACCACTAAATAAGGCTAAGCATAGACCGCAATCCGACTCGAAACTGACAAAAACCGCTAACATATGGAAGTATTCGGTCGGTGCGGATTGTGTCTCGAGTCAACAATTGTGAAAAATCGGCCATGTATATATGGTTATATATGGGCGGGTGCGGGTCTAAAAACATTCACCTCTTCATAACCGAAACCGGCCGAACTATTACTAAAATATAATTTATTTTTTTTAATAGTTTCAAGCACCTCTTGTCTCTCTTAATCTCTTATACTCTTTGCTTTGTTAATTTTATCTATCTTTGATAGAGGAAAAAAATATTATATTTTACAAGCTTAAGCCTGTAAATGTGTCGATAAAGGAGACGTGAACGATAATATTCTAGATTCATCTTATTTTCTACTTCTCATCTTATCTATTTTTGTCTGTACAAATTTGAAATAAAGTAATTGTATTTCACTCTTTTTATTGTTTTTTTTTTTGCATTGTGTACGAAATATTGAACTATTTTTGAAGAATAATAATAAAAGTTATTAATAAAGTTTTGGATGTAACAATAAAGTTTCAATTTACCCGTTAAAACTGACTCGTGATACCCGTCACCCGTATGACCCGACATCCAAACAAATCGAAAATGTAAACGGTCAGAATTGGTCCAAATTAAAAGTTTATGATTTGACATTTTTAACCCGAATTCGACCGAACCCGACCCAACCCTACCAGTAAACACGGCACAGCAAGTGAATAATCACGCAGAAGACCTCACCTGAATGGTAGAATTGATGATGATGAATACACACTTATTTATATTCTACCATTTATTAGAACAAAATATTTAAAATAACTAACAAAATTTTGACGATCTACATTTTAACTTACACTAGTTAGTAAAATATGAGGCCTTTTGGTTTGATAGTTGGGTTAATATTTACAAAATTTTAAAAATTATTTTAGAAAATCTAAGAACAAATAGTTTTTTTCATCCTACTGTTTTTTAATTACACTATTAAATCAATTACGTCAACTCTAATAAGAAAAATAATACAGTATATGATAATTAAAAAATGCATGAATACAACATTTTTCTTTAAAATTATACGTAGTAATAATAATCAATTATTTAACAAAAAAAAAAAAAATGATGGTTTGGTTTAAGTATTAGGTGATTGGTTTTGATTGACGTAAAATTGATATATATCCAAACTAATAGAAGTTGAGTTTGACGGTAAAAAATATGTTTAAAAGAAGAGAGAACACATATTAATGCAGCATAAATTTCATGACAAAGATTAAGCATCGCTAATACTAGCTAGTAGAATTTGTATATCTATATATCATGATAATACAAAAAAATATCTAAGTTTGAATTCAATCAGGTCACTACAAAAAACACACTGTTTAGCCACAGGTAAAACCATGGCTAAAAGTATTATTTACCGTTGCTAACAAAGTTTACCATAATAACTATGGGGGTGGCTTACTATAGGGCGATGCAAAATTTAACCACGACTAAATTTGGTATTTGCCATGGTTATATAATATGTTATAACATTTTTACAACCACGTTATCAATTACACTGAAAAAAAAAAAGTATTTAGCAGCAATTGTACCTTTGTAACCTTTTCTAATTCTTTAAGTACTCCTTGTGCTTGAGAATTTCTATTAATAATACTATTCATTTGCCTTCAAAAAAAAAAATTACACTCAAAAATATTATAAAATTTAGATTTTAAATGGGAAGCGTAGAGGGAAAGAAAGTATTAAACATATCTTGTCTCCAATATGTAGAGAGACAAATACACCAACACCTGTTGATTGAATCATAGGTTGTTTTAGAGGGAGATAAGGGTGTAGAGCAGAAAAAGACAAAACAAAGCAACCTCAATACAAATATAAATAGATGGTTTTGTATATCTCTCTCTCTCTCTCACACTTGAATAGCATACTAGCAAGGTCTCTCTCTTTCTCTCCCTTATGGCTGGGTATGTCTCTCTCTTTTCCCTTCTTGCTTTAGTATCAAGAACCACTTCATTATCCCACTTAAACTTCATTACTGAAGAATATATACTAATAGTGCCTTGTGAATCTTTTTTGCAAATGGGATTTGCTTCTTTTATGGAAAAAAAAAATCATTGGATTTCTGTTATTTGTTTACAATGTTGTGTTCATCCTTGTGTTTTTGGAATGTCACCAATGAAGTTTTTTTTCCCTATACTCTTCATCATATGCGTTCAATATATAGTAGAATATATTGTATTTTAAAAATGATTTGCTTTATTTGATATCCAACAATGTTGATAATTCTTTTTATTTAAATTTAAAATTGAATTTGAAGTTGTTTTTACTTAATTTGGGATTCAATAGATATCGCTATTAGCTGATGTTGATGAAGGTTTAAAATTGTGATTGCATGATGATTGCATTGTGATTGTTGATATTGAACAAATTGCAATCCATGAAGTATGATATAGTTGTAATTGTGTTCGATCGCAATGTCAACGCGGAGATCAAGGTTTTAAATCGCCCGATTGTGTTGTGATCCTTGATCATGAGAAAATTGAAGTCAATTAGGTATGATTTGGCTTCAATTGCGGATGTGATCGTATCAAAGAGATCAGGGTTTTAAATTGCAATCGTATCACGATTGTGTTAAGATCCTTGATACTCAGCAAATTGCAATCAATTAGGTATGATGCGGCAGGAATTCGGCTCCAGTATTGTCATGAAGATTAGGGTTTTAAATTGAATGATTGTGTTGTGCTCCTTGATCTTGAGCAAATCGCAGTCAATTAGGTATGATGTGCAGTTGTGAGGCGACCACAAAGATTAAAGTTTTAATTAATTTGAAATAGTTTCACCATCGCGTTGTGATCCTTGATATTGAGCAAATTGTGCTCAATTAGGTATTATGTTGTTGCAATTGCGATAGTGAAGCGGTCATAGAGACCAAGGTTTTAAATTGTGGCAAGATCCACTGTTTTCTAGGGATTCGGTACCGAATTGAGCATGTGTGGCCTCAAATGTGATTCACTACAACGTCTAATTGCAGTCATGGAGACATAAAAATCTTGGTGTCTTGGCTCAGGTCACAATTGCAATGTAGTCGTAGATATAAACTTTGATATCGCGACCCAAATTGTGGTTGTAGACTTTTTTAAAAAAAACCCTAGCAAAGAAATTAAAAAAACATCAATGTCGCAGCCACAATTGCTACAAAACTTGGTGAGTTTTTTTTTTTTTTCGGTATTAAACCACCGGTTTTCAGGGCAATACCCCTCTGGAAATTCGGAGTACAGTAGGTAGGTAAGTAAAATTTGACAAAAAGTTAATCTTTCTAGAAATTGAACTCCACATCTCGAACGATTCGTTCTAAGAGGAGTTCAGTAACCATTTGAGCTTAATTGCTTGGTTTACAAAACTTAGTGTCGATTAATCTCATGTTGGTTTTCATATTTTCTTTATAAAAGAAATAAAGCTTTTCGAGAAAAATAATGATCTATGATAATTCCTTTTGATTATGAGATTCTAAACATGTTCTACTTCTACATGTCAAAATCTACTCCACTGACCTATTAAGTTCAAGCCACTATTTGTTCATTATGATGCGCTACTTAGATTTTGTGTCTTATTATCCTTCTCTTCCTTAGTTTCCTTAACTATCTCTTTTCCAATTAGAGTCCCACAATTTTTTTCCTCTTAGATTAATTTTCCCATTTGTAACATTTTATTTGAGCTGAATTGTGCTATCTTTGGTTAATTTTGTCATCTTAACATAGTGTGTGGCCATTTGATTGTCAAGTTTATGTTGTATATTGATACCTCTTTTCTTATATATCCAGAGTATCGTGGTTGGTCGATAAGAAAACAATTGCAACGAGAATTAAGTATGCATCAACAGAAACCGCTGAAGTTCAATTCGAAAGCAACCCTTGCATATCTTGCCCGAATTGTCAACATGTTATTGACAATAACAATGTAAGTAATACTTTTCAACTTCGTGTTTTGTTTTAGATCGTATTTCACTTGAACGAAACATTTGTTTTGTCTAACTATTGAATATTGCATTTGTGTGTGTAAAAATGGAGTTTGGATTTACTGCTGCAGCAATGCACTAACACGCTGTTTTGATTCTAAATCGCCCGATTTGATTTTAACGGCTGAGATCAATTTAATTAGAAAAATACAATTTTTAATCTAAACTGTCCGTTATAAATCAAATGGACGAGATTAAAAACTGCGAGCAATTTTTACTGTACCAAATTCACGTCCGTAAAAATGTTCAACCTTGATTCATATATATATATATGTCTAGTTTTGTACTCGTGTTCATTTTAACATCAATTGATCCATGTAGCCGACCCAACATGTATACACAATGGAAATCATCGAATTTGTTATACATTTCTTAAAAGTTTATATTTTGCATTTTTAAGTTTAAAGTTTAAGCAAATAATGAAATTATTTACGTTTCGTCGTTTTTTAAGTCCTAATTTCGTACTTATGTTCTGATATTCGAAAACTTTCTTTTGCTAGTTAAAACAACAGTTTCCTGGATTACCAAAAGGTGTTAAATTTGATCCATCAGATCAAGACATAATGTCACATTTGCTCGCGAAAGTTGGTGCAGGAGATTCCGAACCACACCCTTTCATCGACGAATTTATCATTACAATAGAAGAGGATGGTGGTATTTGTTATACTCATCCTCAACATTTACCAGGTGAGTAATCTAATCTATAAGTTATATTCAAATTTGAAAGCTTCATTATTATTTTGATCATCATAATTAATTAATAACCTATATGATTAATTAAAAAAAATGTAGGTGTTTCACAAGATGGAAGTGTTGCACATTTTTTCCACAAAGCCATAAAAGCATATAACTCTGGAGGCCGTAAGCGTAGAAGATTATTTCTCCAAGATTTCGGAGATCTTCGCTGGCATAAAACTGGGAAAACTCGACCGATCTTCGTGGACGGAATCCAAAGAGGCTGCAAGAAGATCATGGTTCTATACATGACACCAACTAATGGAGGAAATGCTGAGAAGACAAATTGGGTTGTCCACCAATATCACATTGGAAGAGAAGAGGATGAGAAGGAGGGAGAGTATGTAATCTCAAAAATATTTTACCAGCAACAAGTGAAATTAGGTAAAAAAAATGATCAAGATGTTCCTGAAAATAGTGAAGCAAGTATTGCAAGAGTTGTTGATCCAGTTACTCCTAATTTTGTGACTCCTGAACTTCATTGTAACAAAAAACAATGCTCAGATATGAATCAAGAACAAGAATCTCAACAAAGTATTTCTCAGGTGAAATTTTTAACTATTTTTTTTTTTTTTTCATTTTCTATCTCTTTTTTTTTATCTTTTATTTTTTTTTTCAAATTATATGTAACTCCAAAAATGTTTAATATTTAATGTGGATTGAATCTTTGAAATGTTTTTTTTTTGTTAAGATTTTAAACTCAAAATGCTAATATTAATCTGTGATTTTTTTATGGGGTTAAATAAATTTTTGACCCCTATAAAAATATATCATTATTTTTTTTTGGAGATACTAAAATATATCCTTATAAATATTCATCACTTTTTTGGGAGTGATTAAAAAAAATTGTGAAATTAATCTTGATGGTAGTTTGTAAAAATATGAATATAATCTATGGTGATAATGTTGTTGTTTTGTTTGTCTTCTACAACAGATTTTACCAAATATTACTCATCGATGGCTACTTGATAGTGAGGGTGACCATGGAGAATGCTCACATATGAACCAAGAACAAGAATCTCATCACATGAATCAAGAACAAGAACCTCAGCATTTTTCTCAGGTAATTTTTTTAAACTTTTTTAATCTTTTTAAATTTAACAAGTTATATAATATGTTTTTATTTGATTTTGGAAGAGGGTGTATCAAATAATGAACATGTAACCAATTTTTTTGTATTTTCTAACATAAAATATTCATTAATTAGTATTAGTGGTTATTTTTAGGTATAATTAATTTTTATATTCTCTATAAACATATCATAAATTTTGAAGTCAAAACTCATGTGTCCTTCAAAATTATGAATTATTTTATGCAGTAATGTTTATTACAATATTACATGATAGAAATTATTTTTGCAAAAGCATAATTTTTTTTAACAAGTGATGAAATTTTATTAATTAAAGTGTCACTGACGATCATTTACAACTGTTCTTGTGGAGACTTGAAATCACCTATTACCACTAAATATAAAGGATGACTTTTTACGTTTTTGACATTTAAAAATTCATATTTAATTATTTTTTATTAAAAAAAATTATAGGATAGATTATTATAATATTCTTAGCATGAATGCAAAAACTCGTTAAAAATGTGAAAGGCACATATGGGTTTGCATAAAAACATGGACCAAAAATGTTGATAGAAAACACTTAAATGATATCATTGTTTGATGAAATTTTTTGGAAGAATTAAAAACGAAATATAATATATTTATACCTAAAATATTATTTAACTCTTTTTTAAGACCAATTTTTTGAATGGGAGTTATTCAAAATTATGAAATTAATTTTGATGGTAGTTTGTAGAAATATGAAATTAACCTATGGTGATAATTTTGTTCTTTTGTTTGTCTTCTACAACAGATTTTACCAAATCTTCAATGGTTACTTGATAATCAGGATGACTATGAAGAGCTTCCAAACATTGACCTGTCGATGGTTGAATCTCAAAATATTGAAGGGATTAATGACGTTGACCTATCTTTGAATCTATATAGTTCACAACAATTTGAAGAAGAATCTCCCTTTTTGTTTGATTACCTTCAAAATCAGTCTCCTAAAAGGAATGTGGAAGAAAGACAACAAATGGAACAACCTAGTCTTTCTGGATTTGCTCATCTAGGAGCGGAGGAGCAATCGAAGAAAGATTCCAGAGAGGGTCAAAATCCTCACCTTGACACTAGGAAGAACAATGTCGGAGAGTGTCAAAATTCAGACCGTGGCACTGGAAATGTTGAACTTAACCCTCAATCGTCCGATTTCCATTTAAGTCAGCTGGTATGTCTATGTTCTTGAAGATTTTTCATTACATTAAGAGTTTGTTTAGATGAACTTATATAAATTTATTTACTGGCATAAATATTTGTGGGAGCTTATATAAAACAATTTATGACATATTTGTAAGTAAGTTGTTTCCAACTTTTTTTCATAAACTCTCCAGAATAGCATATAAAATAGCTTATATGAAAATAATTTAACTTTTACTTTATTCTTTTTTTTTTATATAAAATTAAATAGCTTAAACATAAGTACTTACATGATAATGATAAATACTTATGCAGTTATGCTATAAGCACTTGATTGAGTTGTTTATCTAAATTGGACCTTATTTCATTTTAATTTTGTCACACACCAAAATTTATCCATTTGTGATGCATTTCTTATTTTTCTATAGGACTTTAGCTCACAAGACAGCTACATTGCTTGGGGTGGTAGCATTAGCAAGACATTCAAGTAATTCAATTGTTAAAGCTTTAGTAAAATAGTGGTTTGATACTTACATCAACCAAGCTTGTAACCAATGCTTTCATTTTGTATGATAAATTTGTAGTGTTAATTATATTGGATTAATGTGGACTTGAATTGTCCACATATATTAAGACATGTGTTACTCACTATGAAAGTAACAGATACATTGTGTTGTGTATATTACTATCTCTTATATATAAGAGCTTTTTTTTTATTGGTCCCATATACAAATGCAATGTCTACCTTAGAGTTTGTTAAAATCATGTGATATATTATGTTGTTGATAGATTCATGAATGTTAAGAGTGTTCCAACCTTGCATGTCATGAAATTGAAACTTGTATTGGTGAGAGACAACTAATTGACTGACCCAAAAAATAGCTTTCAATTTCAAGGATGGCAATGATAGTTTTACTACTTATTGGGATTGAAGGGTGCCCCCACAAAAGCATAGCCAACCCTTTTCAATCATTCTTTATAAGTGTCAAGAGAAACTACTAACAAGCCAAGACTTGTTATAATTATGTGACAAAATTATCAAAAACTAATGTTGGTTTTGCTTTTAGCTTTTATATCAAATTGTTAATGAGATCAAGTTAAGGTGTGGATTGGTTGAGGGTATTTGAATTCGATTTCTGATTAAAATAAAATTTGATCAATTTTTTTTATCGCTCGAGTTAACTCTAATTTATTTTTAAAAACCGAACTCCAAATTACTGAGATTTATTTTTGCTATAAATTAGAATAGAGATAAATAATAATCATAATAATAAAATAATCTTAATTTAGTTAGTGATTAGTTCTGAAACCATGCTACTAAATAAAATCCAGAAACATTTCATAAATGTTGTCACTTTTTTTTTTGCTTTCATTTCTTGTTAGTTTTGGATTCTATTTTATTACTACCGGCCTTAAAAATAAAAATAATTTGGATCTACAAAAATTTATATATCTAATTCAAATTTTAAATACCAAACTCTATTTTTATATGATCTAATTCAAATTTTATCTCTTGAATTAAATCCTTTTTTTAAAATAAAAAAATGCTGAACTTTAAATTACTATGGTCTATTTTTTCATTAATAATAATCATAATAATAAAATAATCTTAGTTTGGTTAGTGATGCGCAAAAGAGTAATTAATTATAAGAATGTAATTTGAAGAGTATAATCTGTAGTTCTGAAACCGTACGTGCTACTAAATAAAACTCACTTTTTGTTTCTTTCGTTTCTTTTTAATTAGTTTTGGATTCTATTTTATTAATACCATCTTAAATATAAGAATAAATAAGATCATAAAAAATTTGTGTATCTAATTCAAATTTTAAATTAAATACATTAATTTTTGTTAATCAAATTTTTCTTATATTTGAAATCAGAGGTATGGTAGAATGGAAAATTCACTGTATTTTCTCATGTGTAAGAAAATTGTCGGTCATCTAAAATGAAACATGCCTCATTCTATTTGAATGCTTAATGTGGCAACAGAAAATGGCCAAGTTCAAAAGTATGTACCTTTTGGGCCAAAGCCTGATGCTGGCATTGCTGTTCTCCATAGACAAACAAAGGACATGAACATCTTAAGTAATCTGGCTCTGACTGACACTGACCAAATGAATAATTCAACTTGGTTCTATTCATTTGGCTTCTTCCTTGTGGAAGAATTAATTAAGTCAATGCAATCATAAGACTTGCTTTACAATTTATGGTGAAAAATCAATTTTTTTTTTTTTGCTCTTACTAGTAATTCACTATAACTCTAACAACTTGTTTGAGTTTAGAACTTTCTATGAAACTCGTATTCCACACAGTCAAATAATTTGATTCATTATTGTGCGTTACAAGCTTTATCTCATGTTTGTTGAATGTGTTTGAAGTTTCACATTGTTTAGGTTCTCGAGTTGTTGAATGTACAAATATGGGAGGACAACCTCATCATATGAGCTAGTTTTTAAGTTGAGATCCAAACATATTTAACATGGTATCAGAGCCGGATTAAGGACTGCAATGTGAGTATTGGACCCAGACCCACGCTAGGAGTGAGGGTGGATGTTTAATATATTTGAAGTTTTACATTGTTTAAGTTTCTAGACTGTTAAGTGTATAAATGTATGAGGACAACCTCACCATATGAACTAGGTTTTGAGGTTGAGATCAAAACATATTTAACAGAATACATAAGATATGCGATACATATATTGGTCAATTAACTTAAGATTTTTTGCGGACATGTAGTGTCTGATCTTTTGATGGTACTGGATTTTAAATTGAATGTAGTAATGCATAATTTCGTAAATGTAGAAAATCTAAATTTGGATTGTAAGAATATACATATGTTATTGGGTTTTTTTTTCCCTTCAATTTCAATATTGCATCATATGCTGGCTATGAGCATAAGACCTATTAAATTATGTTTTAGTTTTAGTTGGTTTTGTGCTGTGCATTGATCTCAAACCGCTGTCTGAAAATATATATGTAGTAGACGTAGTATTCTTCTTTTGTTATTAATTCTCTATTAATTTTAGAAGAAGATGATCTAATAATTAACAGTTCAGCCAATTTAAATAAAATATAATCAAGAATCAAAATTCTTCCAAACAATTTGTCTTATTTTACTAACAAAAAGAGAGAATTATAAAAAAAAAAATCAACTAAAAGAGAGAATCTATATAGCAAACATCCAAGATTATAATACGACTCATTTAATTGTCACTACTAATCATGTTCATTAGAATTAATTATTCTTATTGTCTAAGGCAATATTTGCGGGGAATGTCATTCAGTTAGGTGTTTAAACTACCAACTCACGACAAAATTGTTTGTTTCTTGTTTAAGAGACAACTAATTGACTGATTTTTATTTTTAGATATAAGAGTTCGTTAATATGTTTTTTTTTTTATTTTTTAGAAGATCCAAGATCGTTAATATGTTTTCACAATAGAGTTAGTTAGATTAGTTATCCTTTTTATTTTTATTTTTTGAATCATAGTTATCCTTGTTGTCTTATTCATTTTTTATATGGGTGGGTTTTAAAAAACGGTCGCGGTCACATTTCTGTAACGTAAAGATTTTCGCGATTTTGGTCGGTACAGGTGTTGCGACGCTAGTGTGAATTAATCACAATTGGTTCTTTAATATAAAAAACGGTGATAATGGTAACAGTATCGGCACATGCTAAAACTGTTTTGTCGCGGCTATTTTCACGGTTGCGGACATTTATTTAAAGGTGCATATGTAAGCCTAATTTTTTTTTTACTTGTAACCTGACTTTGGTTTTTGCTAAATAAACTTCTAATTAATTTTTGTCATGTTTTCTATTCCTTTTTATTAAAAAAAAAAAATAATTGTAGTATATTTTTAAGTATGTACCGGTCGCACGTTCCGCACATTACCGTCTTGTTTGTTTAAAATATATATAATCCCCTAAAAAATTTGTGTTATAAATGCATTTTATTTTATAATAATGGAGAAATAGATATAACAGTTTTTCCTTTGAAATATTTTTTGCAGTTCTAATGGTTTTATATAGGTAATTATAAAAAATATATGTGTTATAAAAAAATCAACAGAGAAATCATGTATTGATCATCCAATTAGAGAAAGTATACTTGTTACTAATTAATTTAAGGCAAAATGCATTCATAGGTCCTTTAAGTTTTACGTTTGTAACAGATTGGTCCTTTAAGTTTTTTATGTAACAAATAAGTCCTTTAAGTTTTCTAAATAACAAATAGGTCCTTTAAGTTTGTAATTTGTAACATTTAGGTCCTCCAATTACTTTAAAAATAGGACCTAGATGTTACAAATTATAAACTTAAAGGACCTATTTGTTATTTAAAAAACTTAAAGGACTTATTTGTTACATAAAAAACTTAAAGGACTTATCTGTTACAAACGTAAAACTTAAAGGACCTCTGGATGCATTTTGCCTTAATTTAACATAGAAAAACAAAAACATGCATACCACCTATGACAGACCATTCTACTTATTAATTATAGAACATAAAATAGAAACAAAAAAATAAAGATCATTGTATTTGATGTATTGGATCAGGCCATTAGGGTAACACTTTCCTTCATGTAAGTGCAATATATTTGTATCATTTATATATAAAGTTGCAATCAAAGTTTTAATTGTATAAATATCTCGTAGTGACCACATTGTACTTAAAAAATGTTTTTAACTAATTGATTAGCAACACATATTTTTTCCATGTATTTTCTCATATTTATATCATTCACATACAATCACTATTTTAAGTGTACAAATTTTACTTAGGGCCCGTTTGGTATAGCTTATTTTTTAGCTTATGTAAAATTGTTTACGCAAATAAATAAGGTTTTATGTTAATTTATAAGTTTCTAATGACTAAAACTGTGTTTTTATACGCTATTTTTGCATAAACTATCTTGAAAAACTTATAATAATAATAATAATAATACATAAAAACATATTTATTCGCATAAATTGTTTTGTATAAGCTCAAAAATAAGCTATTCCAAATGCACCCTAATTAGTAATACACATTAATAGATTAACAAGTTGCATTTTCAAATATTTGAATCAATATCACTCTTTTTTTTCTTGTATGAGTGAGCACATAATGTAGGTTAGGGCGTAGAGGCCCTTCTAAGTTCTAATAGCATCTATCTATAGTGGTTATCGTTTCCTTCTTTTCTTTTGGACCAAGGTATGCTTTCCTTCTTATTCTCTTTTACTTCTCTCTTTAGATACTATGACTATGACTTGTGACTATTGGGGCCATGATCATATGAAGATAAACTTCATTGGGTTGGGTTTGATCAACATATTTAGTTGAGAATATATATATATATATATATATATATATATATATATATATAAGGTTAGGGATGTAGATTCTCTGCTGTAGCAGATCACGCAGTAGTACGCTGTTTTAAATATCAGTCATATGATCAAACAGTCTAGATTAGAGACAGACAAAATTAACTATAAACAATTTGAGACGTCGATCAAAGATCAAACTGTCAAGATGAGTAAGTGTGTGACGCAATTACTGCATTAAATCCAATGCCCGTGAGGTTAGAGGTTGCTTTAAAGCTCTTCTGTGTTCCCATGCTGTTAGTGCAGTCCTTGTACTTGTTTTGTTATTTTTTTAGTACTTCTTGTGCTATATTAAGAGCTTTAGGATTTGTTTGGTTTGAAGGAAAGAAAATGGAAGGAGAGAAAATTACGGAAACCGATGGATGAATTTGGACATAGAGTTAGTCCAAATTCATCTATCGATTTCCGTAATTTTCTTTTCTTCCATTTTCTTTCCACGCAACCAAACACAGTATTAGTAAAGTTTGCAGAATCACATTAAAAAAAAAGGTAAGGTTGGACATTATATTTTATTTTCATACAAAGTCAAGACAATGTGTTTATGAGACCTCTCTATTCAATTTCAATTCTTGTATTTAATATTAGACTTTAATTCACACTTTACATATCACAACATATATATTTCCCTCATCCATTAAGTTGAATTAATCTTATATCATTGTTGGGTCATGGAGAGAAGTTTCGCTAGTTTGAATCAATACATTGCGCCAAGAAGCAACAATACAAGTGAGTTGAATACCACATATTTATCAAAATCTTTAAGATATTAGATTTATAGGTCATCTTATTTATATGTTGTTTAACCTCAACTTTTCTATTCAATGTAAGACTTTAACTCATTAAAGTCGCAACATATATATATCTCTCTCAAATAAGACTTTCCACATTCGTGAATTCCCAATCCAACATCAGAAATCTCTCACGCTTCTCCATAAAGTAAAACCGAGATCTAATATCACTATCAGACCATAAAAAAGAGCATGACTAATAAATTGAACACTACTTTTTCACTCAAAACCTCATCTCCAACCAATGAGATGAATACATTATTGTTACCATAATAAGGCATTATAAAAAAAGACGATTAAAACACAAGGACTATGAGATAGCAATTATTTGATTTCTATATATATCTAGCTTGCCGGTCAATACTCCAACTAAAACACTGGAGCAAGCGTCTGATTTGAAGCACGGTCCACATATAAGCTGTATGTAACATCTAATCACTTATGAATTATGCTTATGATATTATTAAAGAGAAGAGAAGAGAGATTGAGAGATGAGGATGTAAAATGAGGTGAGGGGATGTATCCAAAATAGAAGAAATGGACCACAAGACAAGAAGGGACATGCTGTGACTAAAAAAGAATCAAAAGTACGTGGTGGGGTTTAGGATAAGGGAGGCGCACGTGGGTGCCATAAGGCTGCAATTTGACCAAACCAACCAACTCTCCTCATCACCATGTGTCCTTACTAGTCCTTCGTAATAGGGTTGCGAATAGGCCAGGCGGCTTGGCGGCCTGGCGGTCTAGCCTATCTTAGGTTTGGCCTGACCTGTTTATTAAAAATGTCAGGTTCAGGTCTTGAAAAAAGTCTGTTTATATTTCATGGTCTGAACTTGCTACTTTCAATTATTGATGCAGTTTGATGTTATTGTCAATCTTGACCATTAATTTCAAATTTGACGGTACAAATTTAAAATACTGTTTTATAAAGTAAAATGTTGTCAGTCGTTGATCAAAATCAAACAGTCAAAATATGTTACATCATTCTATTGTGATAATAGAAAATCTGATTTGGCAGTTCCATAATATCCTCATTTCTTTTTATATTAATTGGTACATAACTCGTGCTTCCGCACAGGACGCGCATTACATTGTATAGGTGTGTTGGTTGCGTTATTTGTTTGATTGATTAATTTTGCAATTGCATAAAAAAATTACCTTTAGAGTTCTAATTTATATAAAAATGAAAATAAAATTAAAGTTCTACATTAACCCACTAACAATCATGGATATTCAAAGTAAAGTTTAATAGTACCATATATTAATGAAATTGTTTTCTTCACAAACCACAATGGTCGTAGGAAAAATATGTATTGGCAAGGAGAATTAAATGTGCACAAGGTTAGACAAATAGTAGTGCTATTAACTTTATACTTTTGAATGTTTTGTATTCTTTTCTCTATGACTATGACTATTAATAACACATTTAAGAGATTTTTTATTAGGGTTTAAGTCCATGATAAGTGAAACAAATTTTTTTTAAAGTGGCTTAGTAGTTAGAAATTTCACTCTTAATGTGGATAAGTGGGATGATCGAGATTCGAACTTTGGTCCTCTACATATATAATGGAATGTCCTGCCAACTTTTATTTTTTTTTGATAAATTAAGAGCATCTAGATGTCAAATTAGAGACATACAGCCACCTATGTTGGCAAGGGGGGGCTAGACCTTACCCCAATGAGTTGAATGTAGTACAAAGCATATCAACTCTTATTAAATCATAAAGACAAATAGAAGTCACTAGTAACTTAAGAAATTAAACAGTCCGAAGTTGCGGAATGAATCAGATATTGTGATACCTCGACACTAGCTTGTTAGAAACCAAAGCAACCCATAACCAATCGATTGCCAGATCGAGGGATGGTCGATCGACGAGATTGAGCACCACAAGCCCAATAATTATAAAAAAAAATCAACGAACCCAATGGCACAACATGCGTGATTACAACCGTCAACACGGAGAACCTTCGTATCAAGCCCTTTCGAGCAAATCCAATGGCACGACATGAATGATTACAACCGTCAACACAGAGAACCTCCGTACCAAGCCCTTTCGAGCACAAACAGGTCAATCGAGTCTTGATGAATTCAGCTCATGAGAGGCTTCCAATCGAGAGTGCACAGAGTTCCACCGTGAAACAGAGGACGGTGAATAGACTCGACCGCCAACACGGAAATAACATACCCATGAACCACTTACTCACGGCGACAACGATAACCGTGAAACTAACAAAAATCTCAGCGGTGATGAGTTCATCTCAGACGGAACTTCCCAGACAAAAACGAAAGAGAGAAACCCTAGTGAAAAAACCACTTTTGTCAATTTTTGCAACAGAACCACCACCGAACCAGGTGGAGGCCTTGAAATGAGCAACATCGAACCTGCTCTGTTCATCACCAAACATGAGCCACGGCGGTGCTGGCCACCAAAAGCTCGTGTTTGTGTCTCTACCGTTGTTGGAACCGGAGACAAAGACACTTCTCGGTAACACCATCAGCCGCCGACATCAACCACGAAAATGAAGCCTTGTTGACGGAAGACAGGGAAAGCAGTGGTGCGGAGGGCCCACGCCGCTCGTCGCACCACCCTCATAGTCCCTACATCAAACCAGTGTAAAACAGAGTATGGTGAGGGAGATTAAGGTGTATGGAGCTCAAGGGACAACGAGAAGACAAAACGAACAAGTGGAGGTGGTTGTCGATTTGTGAGAAGATAGGAGAAAAATGGAGCTGCGGCTGCAACTTTCAAACCCTAGCAGAGGCACCTCCCTTATTCGAAGAACACTTCAACTGAACTAAGTTCATGGGACAATAAAACAATTTTTTATCATGTACAAACTTATTTGCATCATTAAGTCAATAAATTACTATTGAATCAAATTGTTGGATCTAATAATATGTGATGTAATTGACATATTAATTTAATAATGAAATTTATTGATTCAATGATAAAAGAAATTATATATAAAATTACATATAGATGATCCAATGACATATATATATATATATATATATATATATATATATATATCAGACAATGTTTAATTAGTAACATCATTTACATACAGCTGATGGATTTGAAAATTATATTATGGAGTAGATGACCAAATTGATATAGGTCCCGTTTGGATTGACTTATTTTAAGTTTATGTGAGCGCTTATCACTTGATATAAGTCTTTATATTTGTGTTTGGGTAAATTAAAAAAAAAAGTGCTTATCACAATTTCATAAACTACTTGTGCCATATTTTTGTAAAAGAGTTTAATAATTAACTAAGGGCATTACAACCAATTAAAACACATTTTTCTTTAGATGATAGTACCTTCTAGTTGTAAAAAATTGATTACACAATTTTTGAGAGAGAATTATTACATGTACAGTTTTTTAATATGTGTCTTTAAGTTACATATTAATATTTTTCAAAATTTAATGGGGGTTGAAAATTTTTATAATAGCTTTTTCTACACGATAAAAATATGTAATCACTACAAGAAAACACCCAAATAGCGGCGGAAAAAAACGGCCGAAAAACAAGAAAAACGGCCGAAAAATTCAAAAAATGGCAAAATTACCGGCGGCCATGATCTGCCGCAAAAAACGGCCCCGGAAGCAGTTACCGGCGGCCACGTCCGCCGCTAATTCCTGCACACAGACTGACACGCTGCCACCAATTTACCGGCGGACCAGGCCGACGCAAAGTTATTTATTTATTTTAAAAAAAAATTTTATTGAAAAGCTGCCATTTCATAATTTTAAATTAAAAAAATTAAAAAAAAAAAAAAGGTTATTTCATCGTGCATCCATGGTTCTTTCTTCTTCAACCTTCTTCTTCATCAATTCATCATCATGAACATTATTCAAAACAAAAATTCATCATCATGAACAACAACAACAACAACAAACTCATCAATTTCAATCCCTAACCCATAAATTCAAAATCCCCAAAACTCATAAATTTTATCATAAAAAACCCATAACTTTCACATAACTCAAAATCCCAAAAACACATAAGAAGCACACAAATATTTCATCATAGTAGACAATTGTTTCTGGATTTTATTTGAATTTAGATCTTAAATTGATTTTGGTTTGAGAGTTTTTTTTTCTTCTAACAATTTTTTTCTTCAAACAATTGGTTTGAGAGTTGTACAAAAACAACAACCCAGTAAAAGAAAAAATTATCTCTCCCAAGTTTTCTTTCTTATGGGTTTTGAAGGGAAAAGAAAAAAAAATAGCTTTTCAAGAAATTAGATGAAGGGTTTTCAGGATTTGATTTTGGTTATGATTGGTTTGGAGGATTTGATTTTAGTAGATGAAGAGAGGACTTTGAACTTTGAATGAGAAAATATATTGAACTTTGGATAGATAGATAGAGAGAGTAACCGTGAAAGAAAGAAAGACAGAGATGTTGTTGTTGTTGTTGTTGATCAATGAATGAATAATGAATTAATGCTGATTTTTTTATTTTTTGGATCGCATTCCAACGTTAAGTGCTGGACCATTTTGCGGCAGCCTAGACCGCCGGTAAGTTCAAGAAAGATTTTGCGGCGGTCTCGGCCGCCGGTAAGTATTGCTTCATTTTAGAAATAATATTTTTTTTATTTTGTGGCCATTTTTTTTCACTTTCCGGCGGCTTAAGCGGCCACAAATTTACCGGCGGCCAGAACGGCCGGTAATTAAACATTGAATCCGTCGAAAAATTGATGTATTCTTGTAGTGAATAGTATTATCATTGAAGATTGTTTTTTCTTGTGGGGGCTCAATGTGATAGTCTTGCATTCGCCCTTGCCCGTGTATTTGGAGCCTCTAATTAAATGTTAACTAGAGATAAACCCGTAACGCACGGGTTCGATTAAAATATATAATTAAAATATTTTTATAAATGAAAATTAATAATTGTGATAAGCATAATTATATATAGTTAAATAATAGTTTTATTTATATTTTAATGTAATATATCTTTTATAATATTTTATAAGTTTGAAAGGATGCATCATATTTTATTTTAATAGTTTTTTTTTTGAAGCATATTTTATTTTAATAGTTTCGTATCATATGTTAGTTTTTTTTATATGATTTAAAATTGTATAGTTACATGTCGCTTCGTTTTTAATTTTTGATGTATCCCTTTTTTTTTCAATAGGTGTTGGAGGCATACATACATACATACTTTTTTTTAGCATGTCGTTTTTTGAAAACTACGTATGAAATACCAAAACGGATTACTTCCTTCTATGCAATTTAAGGTTCCAAATAATTTTTCTACTTATTACTTCCTTATTATTTTATATCGACTTGTTTTAGAATTCCTCTCAAACTTTTACTTGTTGGATTTTATCCCAACTTTTATTAGTCTTTCGTTTGCTTTACCTATTTTAATTTGCTTAATTAAATTTTTATTTTTGTTTTTGTTATTCTTTGTGGGGTTTATGTCCTCCCAAAACTGTTTGTTATCCCAACTTTTATTAGTCTTTTGTTTGCTTTACCAGTTTAAATTTGCTTAATTAATTTTTTTTCGTTATTCTTTGTGGGGTTTATGTCCTCCCAAAATTGTTTGTTCATTTTTGCCTATCTTAATTATTTAATATATTTATTTGTAGTTTTTATGAAAAATATCATGCTTGACCAAATAAATAAATAAATTTTATAAAAAAATACTTTAGTTATATTGCTTATTAATTATTACTATTGTGCTATTATTTGTTTAAAAAATAACTTTATCACACAAACCTTTAAACTACCATTCTTTCTTACTCCTTAACTCTTATACCTTAATTATATGCATACAGTAATCATGAATCATGATGAGTAGTGTAAGAAGTTATAATAATGGAAATAACTATGGGAAAAAGAGTTACACAAATTAATTGCGAGTTACATAAGGAAGAAGTATATGAATGAATATAATGAATACATGTATTAAGTTATTAAATCTAGAAAGAAAAGGGAGGAGTCATATGATATTACATTAATAAATAGTTTCAAGAGAAAAATAATAGTAGAATTATAGTTTTTTTTTATGGTAAAGAATTATAGCTTCAACCCACTTTCCTGCATGCGTACACAAAGAAATGGTAGATATTATCAAACATCTAATTGCATCGATGCTCGATTCATACTTGTTAAATTTAATCTCTCTTTTGTCCACTGCCTCCACCGAACCATAGATGAATGTCCTATAAGTTAAAAAAGTTCACACATTTAAAAAAGTACCACATATAGACTAAAGCTTTCAAGAGCAACAAAACGCATTCAAAACTGGAAACATTATCACTACCTTTTGCTGAAAAATTAAAATTATTATCAATAAAAATCATATAGAAACAAATATATAGTTCTTTGTTTCTTTACTTACCTCCTCTAAGAAATATTCTCCCCTAAAAAGTAAAGGAGCAATTACCTTGTGATTACATGCCAACGACATAAACAAAAAAGTACCACATATAGACTAAAGCTTTCAAGAGTAACAAAACACATTCAAAATGGAAATGTTTTCACTACCTTATGTTGAAAAATTAAAATTATTATCAATAAAAACCATATAGAAATAAAGGAGAAATAGATAGTTTATTGTTTCTTCACTTACCTCCCCTGAAATATATTTTCAACGTTGAGTGATACGTAGTGGTAGAATTTATGATCTGCATATACACGATAAAAGGAAAAACCAAGTAAATTCACAAAAAAAAAAATCATCTAAGATAATACTATACATAGAATTTATAATTGACTTATCAATATATACACCATTCTTCATTTAGCAACATGTCATTCTTCTTAACACTTTTAACGATTTAAATAAAAAGGATTAATTGAGATACAAAGGGATATAATTTGCAATATTTAAAAACAAAAATGAAATCATCTTATCTTACATGCACTCAATGGTGGTGTTGTGGTAGTGATGAGTAGCTATTGGATTAACTTTATATAGACCTCTTGAACTCAATAATAAGAGTACAATAATAGTGTCTTCAAGGCTTTCTAATTTTTAATTTGTAACTGAAATTAATAGGAATATAGAAGGCCTTTTTAGGTGAAAAGTTCTTATAGCAATTATTAAACAAACTCAAAATTTAAGCACATATATGATCATATAGTGGTTTGGTAAGCATTTCTTGTTCAATAGTTACATGTTAGGGAAGCCAAATAGTTCTCTAAAGATTAAATATATAATGGATAATTACTTTGGAAGATGAATGAACACACAAAATAAATAAAATTGAGATAATTTATAAATAAATATGAGAAACTAATTTTAATAGATATATTGAAGCTCTCTCAAGGATGCCACATAGGCAAAATGAAGGCTTATGAGCTATATAGGAGCTTCCTTTTATTAGTAAAAAAATTTATTAGTAAAAGATGTTAAAGGTGAACTCTTAATAAAAAAAATGTAATTTGTTTTGATAAAATTATTCTCGATTTAAAGTGTAAATAATATTAAAAAATAATTATCCTTATAACTAACATAAATAAAAAAAAAAGGTAAAATGTGTTTTTCGTCTCTGTAAAATTGATGAATTTGGATTTTAGCCCCTATCAAAAAAATCTCCACATTTTGCCCCTGTAATTTCAAATTACTTAGGTTTTGCTCCTTAATATGACAATATCGCACAAATTTTAAGGACGAAAATCTAAGTAACCGCACAAATTACAGGGACGAAAATTTAGGTAATTTGTATGACATGATCACATTAAGGTTAGGACTATTTTTTTTACAAGAACTAAAACTCAATTAAATTCGCCAATTTTATAAGGACGAAAAGCATTTACCCTAAAAAAATCATATTCTAATCAATAATAATAAAATAGTAACTAATTTTGAAGAAAACTCTTCAATTAAGTCTTCATATTATCTTTTCTGCAAGAGACCATTCTCAATTGTTATCAATGTTAATCCATTGAGTCTTTTTTATGCCTTCAATTTAATAATATTATTATCCTATAAATTTTTTTAGCCCCAATTTTTTAAAAGGTCATATGTCATAGCCCATGTTGCACATACATAGGGGTAGACCCTATAAATAATTATTACATACTAACGAATACATCATCAATATTAACGCCATTCAATAAAGGTTACTTACGAAAGAGTGAATTTAAAAACCAATTTATAAGTTACATATTTAAAGACTAAAACTGAATATTATTCTCTTTGTTCCTTTTTAAGTGTTGTTTTTGGCTTCTACATATATGTTATTGCACAACTTTAATCCTTAATATATTTAATTATCTATTATAAAAAATTAAGAAAAGATTATATTTTAAAAATGTTTGTCGAGACAAGTTGAACAATATCTTAATTATATACTAACATTTATATATATACTAGACGTCAAAAAACGGGCACGTTCCGTGCCCGTTTGTGTGATCGATATTCTCTTATTCTTTTTTGTGATCGATATTCTCTATTGTGCAAATATAAGTAACTACTTAATCTCCTTTTTTATTGGACTTGGTTAATTGATAACTACGTATTTTTGTTGTGGCTAGTTATTAAGAAAAAAATATATATATATTTTTTTTACTATAAAAAAACTGAAAACCTACTTTTATGTGGAAGTTGTGCTTAGTTATTAAGAGGAAAAAAATATTATTTACTAAAAAAACTGAAAATCTATTTTTATGAGGAAGTTATTTTTTAAGGGTAAAATAGGAATAATGAAAAAGTCATCCCAAAAATTTGTATCTTGTTTATATATACTAGCCGCCAAACGGGCACGTTTGTGTGATTCGTCTTTTTTATTTTACTAAGGTATATAAATTGTAAAACTATATTTGTTGTAACTGGTTTTGTTATATAAGAACTTGTTAAAAAAAGAGTAAACCATAATTGGTGGTTACTTTTTTTGTTGGTAGTTTTATTGAAGAGCAAAATAAAAATAATGAAAAAGTCATTCCAAAAATTTGTATCTTTTTTATATATAGTTGTTACTTTTTTTGTTGATAGTTTTTTTAAGGGTAAGATAGGAATAATGAAAAAGCCATCCCAAAAATTTGTATCATCTTTATATATAGTAATATATATATATATATATATATATATATATATATATATATATATTAATAAAAAAATTATGATAAAAGAATATTGTATAGGGTCAAACTGTGACACTTAAAAAAAATAAAGATAGTAATAATTATTGGGTTTAAGATATTAGCATTTATATTTCTAAATTAATAGTGTAATCCTTTTAGGGTTTTTTGTATTTGTCTTATAATCATTATTATATTGTTGAAATTCTAACCTCTTTTATTTTTCTCTTATTTAGTTATCTTTAGTAATAATTATTCCCTATTTGCAAATATAAATAATTACTTTTTTTTACAACAATATAAATAACTACTTAATCTCCTTTTTTATTGAACTTAGTTAATTGATAACTACTTAACCTTCTTTTTTGTTGTGCCTAGCTATTATGAAGAATTTTTTTTTTTACTATAAAAACAGAAAACCTACTTTTATGTGAAAGTTGTGCTTAGTTATTAAGGAATAATAATGAAAAAGCCGTCCCAAAAATTTGTATCATTTTATATATAGTAACACTGTGGTTTTTTTTAATAGTTTTTTTAAGGGTGAAATAAGAATAATGAAAAAGTCATCCCAAAAATTTGTATCATTTTTATATATAAACTAGCCGCCAAACGGGCACGTTCCGTGCCCGTTTGTGTGATCGATATTTTTTTTTGTTTGTTGTGATCGATATTCTCTATTGTGCAAATATAAATAACTACTTAATCTCATTTTTTATTGGACTTAGTTAATTGATAACTACTTAACCTCCTTTTTTGTTGTGGCTACTTATTAAGAAAAAAAAATTTACTATATAAAAACTGAAAACCTACTTTTATGTGGAAGTTGTGCTTAGTTTTTTTTAAGGGTAAAATAGGAATATTGAAAAAGTCATCCCAAAAATTTGCATCCCCTTTATATATTAGTATAGATATTATATATGATTATGATTATGAAATCTAGAATTTTATTTTTGGTTACATCTAGAATTTATTCGATCATCCTTAAATTACTGCTAGTAGTTATTATTTCGCCGTTGAAAGAAATGTGTGATTGGTTCTACTCAATAATTATTGATGTGAGTTTGCTCTTTATGTTCAACCTATTTGAATGAATGAATATCATTTATTTTGTCAACAAGAATATTGTTGCTACCAATTGCATAGTAGCATAAATATGATTTTTTTTGTTAGATAAATTTTGAGTATTATTATTATTTTTTTGTTGGGATTTGAAATTGGTTGTTGGTTGGATATTTGTAGATTTATGTAATTTATCGTTATTAACATGGATGCTGTGAGTTTGTTATGAGATATATCCGTGTTGTTTTTAGCAATTTTAAATTTGTAATATATCAATATATTCTATTAATTTGAATGAAAAAATATTCTTTCTTTTTTAGTTAAAAAAAATATTGCTACTACGAATTGCATGGTAGCATAAATTTGAGTTTTTTTTTGGGTTAGATAAATTTGAGTATTATTATTTTAATTTTTTTTTGGATTTGAAATTGGTTGTTGATTGGATATTTTGCATGGTTGGTTCACCTTTCTTTTGGATGTATACATCAAAACATACTCAATAACTTATAATATTCTTTTTCTTTTTTTTTGACAAACTTACTTATAATATTCTTATTCTTTAAAAAAAATCCTACAAAATCAAAGACTATTTTGGTGGTTTACCTCAATATGTTTTTAGGTAAATTTTTTGATACATTTTTTATTTAATGTATATTGGTACATTTATTCATATGAATAATTGTAATAAATTCATAAATAATGTTTGATAATTTTCAAATATTAAATATTATTTATGAATCTAATAAAATTATACACATCAATATTATACCGGTTCATGTCCAAATAAGATATACTCCCTCCGGCCACAAATATAAGCAAAAGTGCACTTTTTAGATTCATTAAATAATTGATGTATCTGGACTATAATATAGACCAGATACATTTGTTATTCAATGAATCTAAAAAATACACTTTTGCTTATATTTGTGGCCGGAGGGAGTACACCGGAATGTTGACCATGTTTTTATTGAGTTTTTTTAACAGAGTATTAATTTGTTTTTTTGTGTTACTACTTAGTGGTGAAAAGATTGGTGAAAACAATGAGGCCCAGATGAACTGGATACGTGGCACACGTGAAAGTGGGCTAGGTGCCAATAATTCAATAAGGCCCACACGCAGAGACAG
This sequence comes from Trifolium repens, assembly GCA_030408175.1. NCBI lineage: Eukaryota > Viridiplantae > Streptophyta > Magnoliopsida > Fabales > Fabaceae > Trifolium > Trifolium repens. The sequence continues at coordinate 55,158,279 of CP125836.1, read as the reverse complement.
ATTTGACTATTAACTCACATTTTTGTTTTTTTATGGTCCTTGAATCACTTATTTCACTTAATAGCTTAATTTAAAAGTTGAATGAAAATTAAATATTCCTAAAATCCTATTATAAGATTTTAAGTATTTGATGCTGTTAGGTTGAAGACAAGAGGATCCATTTCAATCACACTCCCATTTTCAACAATATTTGAAAACAACAAGATCCATCTCAACCTTACCCTAGTGTTGTTGCACACCAACTAGTCTTTGTCCTCCTAATTATTTTTAAGTTGAAAGCACAATTCATGTTTCCCAACAGCAGTATCTATCTACCATATTTTAAGAGGAGAAGAGGATATACAACCCTGAGCAATATATATAAGTTAGGATCCCAATATCTATTATATTTAAGTTTTTATTCTTTTATATATTTTCATAATTTGGATTAGTCTACAAAATTCATAATTAAAACCGATTGATGGGATCGAATAATCTAACTGATTTGAACTAAGAAATAAAAGAAGTTAAATGAGTGAAAGAATTGAAATTTAAACTTCGGGGAATGTGAAAAATATTATACTGACACTTATCTGTTAAAAAAATTTATTGGTATGGAATTTTATCACATTAGTTTAATATAAATAATGGTGTATTTTTTGTAACAATTTAGTAACTCTGTATTGTTTAGTTGTTGTATTTGTAGAATTTTTTTGTTTCTATTTACTTGTCTTTTAGAAGTTTTGTTGTTTGCGCTTTAAAATCTCAAGTTTTTCTCAAAGAGGAATTTAGGTTCTGGTCCACGCGTGGGGTGCATGGCATGTTGTAGAATGGTGGATTTTGTGATTTTGGTCTCTAGTCTATGCATGAGGTGCATGGACATGTACTTTCTTCTATGTCGGGGGCGCATGAGCCCAATCTGGTATATATATGTGCGAATTTATGACAGATTAAGGCTTTTTTTCTTAGGTTTTGGAAAACACGTACGTCTCGAACAAAGAGAGTGAATTCTTGGGTGATGAAGATCCAACGATTGAGTGCTCTTTGAGATAAATCTAGGGTTAGAAAACACCTTGATAGTGAGATTCATTGTTCATCTTTGTTCATGTGAAGTTGGGAAAAAGTAGGTAGAAATTAGGGGTTTTTTCTTAAGGATAATCTCTTGAAATTCATTTAATCCCTTGTAAATGTATGAATGAGTTGCTTTCTTCCCCAAACGTAGGTTATTGTTGAACCGATATGGATAATAAATCTCTTGTATATTTTGTTCCTATTTACATTTTTTGTTATTTGCTTGATTGGATTATGTTTACACATAGGTTGTTAGAATTATTATTGCTTAGTGTTAGTTGTCATTGAACTTTTGCGCCATTCTTATTATTGTTGGATTGAACAAGAGATTAAGAATTCACAACAAGTTCAATGTAAAATTAATTATTATTTTATCTGTATTAAGCTTCTTTTTTTTTTGTTAAGTAGCCTAGTGGTTAGACTCACATTTAAATGTTGAGAAATATGGAATCCAAAGTTTGATCTCCGACCACTCCAATAATGTCATATAAGCGAATAGACAAACTCCTCAAATTACTAAGCTATTTATTAGAGAGAAATGAGATGATATACTACAATAAATGACTAAGAGTATAGTATTAAATAATGTTATTAAAAATGATTTTTTTAAATAGTTTTTTTATTAGTTAGCTTATTATTCTAAAAATTATAAAATGAGAAATAAAAAAAACAATGGATGGAGTAATATTTATATGTCCATAAAAGTTAAATATATTGTTACTTAATTTTCTTTATAAAAATATGTTATCACATCTTTGTTGAGAGTAGATCCTCTAAATTTTTATTCCCACTGCAGGAAGAGCAGTTCACCATCCAACCATTAAAATATAATTTTTTTTTATTTTTTTAAAGTTTAAAATTTCAATAAATGGTTAGGATCTTACTAAATTCCTCCTGTAACTGGAGAGGATCCGGTCTTCATCTTTGTTGAAGCTTGCAAGCACTTTATAGATACTGCCCTTTTGGGTAAATTAATTAAATAAGGTGAAAAGTTTGATTACATAAACCATATAAATGTTATTACTGCGCTGTGCTGGCAGTCCCAATTCTAGGATCATATATAAAATCTTCACTTCAAATGATTAAGGGGCCTACATCATGTGTCTAATTATTCAAACCATTTGTAATAATTAACTTAATCTTCATATACACAGTGTTTGAAAGAAAAAAAAATCTTAATCTATATAGTATTTTTGTTTCATAAGCTATATCCTTCTTTTTCTTTTTTTAAATATTATTAAAAAATCGGTTAAGCCAAAACACAAACTTATTTATTTTATTTTATTTTTTGAATAAAAACACAAACTTATTTATGGATTATAGACATTGTGCAAACACATAAAATTACCCTAGTTTATGTACAACAAAATCTTATAGTTAATTTGAATGAAACCGGACTCAAATATCTTAAGTAAGATTTCAAATTCGAGATTTCTAAATAGAAAATAATGTGGTCAAGAGAAGAGATTCTACTAAAAATGGTCAATAAAATTATTGCAAAAGTCGGTGAATACTTCATGTTACATAAAAGATCATCTCTATGATATTGTAAAAAAAGTTCCTCAAATATGTAAAATCTGAATTGGTGCTTCTCTTCTTTGTGATGAATATTCACAAAATCTAAGAAAACCCACAAAGTCAGAAGATTCTTTCAATATTTCTGAACATGTAGAAGCATTAATCAAGATTCAGCAAAGAAAAAAAATATTAAAGGACAACTAATTGAAAGAAGAAAAGAATATCAAGAGCAAAATGGACTTTGAAACAAAATTGAAAATGTTAATCATCAATATAATTTCATTGATATTCCGATATACATAAAGTCTAGCTAGCAACCCATGAAAAAAATTGTTATAATCTCCCATAATATCCAAACCGTCAGCTATTTACACCCCACCATGAATCAAAGGAAGAAGGCTAAAATAAAAACAAAAAAGAGAAAGAACCAATCTTGTTTCTATTCTCATGGAACAAAGTTTGAACTTCTAAGTCTTAAAAGACCTCAACTAAACTATACTAAACTAACTAGAGCTCTTTCACCGTTCTTTGAATTTTAGAAGCTAAAATTTGTAACTTCTGATTCAGTGCGACTTTTTACCCTGATTTTAGTGTTTTCCAAACACATAATTAGTTACTCATGCCAACATAGAAGCATGACCACACACCTTCTTATAATGTATAGCCTAGCCCTTTGTTCCTTAAGGACTCCACCAAGTCCTCTACTTGATGATGATGATAACCTTGATCTTTTTGAGCCTCCAATAGTACCCATCTTCATATTTTAGAGTCAAATATTTGTTCAAACTCTTAGAAAATGAAAAGATGTTGTTTCTCTTTTTTCTTTCTCTTAGTAGTTGAGTTGTTTGTTAAGTGAATGAGTTGGTTTTTAGAATTGTGGTGAATGATGGGTTCTTATAGAACTTGAGATAGTGGTCCTAGCCCACGTTGGTCTTAGTAAAGAGGTACCGATGGGGTATGAAAGAGTGTGCAATGCCTCCAAAACCACCAGACAAACATCAATAGGGTCCCACCTTACCATTTTGGAATCCTTACCATACCCAAATAAAAGGGGATACATAAAAAAAACAAAGCCAACCAATTCAACAATGTCTCTCTTTCTTACATTGTGCTATGTCACACTCTATGAATCCTAATCCTATATGCCTATAGGCACCACCCACCATCTTAATAATGGGTCTTCCACTTCAATTCTACTATGTGGTATAGATTTTTATTAGAATAAACATGCACTTTGGTTTTGAATGCGTTATAAATATACAGATTTGAATTTGCTGTTGTAGCAAAATCACAAAGTTATACGTAGTAGTTAATTTTGACTATTGATTTAAGATTGGACGGTGCAGATGCATGATCTTGAATTTAATGATTAAAATGACTATTTATCCTAGTTTATTTTGCTTCTTATAGTTCATAAGATGCTCTCAATTTGTACATGATAGGTGAGTTTCTAGTTGCCCCTATGAGGACAAAAGTCTTTTCTCTTTTAGCTATAATGCTTCTTATTTTGTTGTTTCTCTCTATCTTTGGTTGGATCCACTTAATGAGGGACATGATTAATGGATAGGAGTTTGGTTTTGTTGAATCTTACACAAGATTTCATTAGAACAACCATTTGAATGGTTTTAGATCATAATGAACTCTAACTTATTATTATTACCTTGACTCTATATAAAAAGGTACACATAATTAGGGCCCAGTTATCAACATCAAGGTTTGCATTCCATGGTAATCATCCTGCTTATTCAATGGTTACAAAAGTTCATAAATTATTGCTAGTCTTGAGCGACTTAAGGAAAAGAAACACATCAAGATTTTTTTTCTTTTCGAAATCACTCATTGACGCAGTCACGCAATGTAGACCCTTAAAACAAAATTGAACCGTTTACATTTCAATTTCAATAATTTGACTCCAAAATACTAAATCAAAACATGAAATGTCCGATCTTCATCCGATAGGTCAAATTTCTTGTGACCGTGGTCACTAATAATACCCGTCAAGATGAAAACATAAACTTCATTATTTTCAGGTACCAAAATCTAAAAATCACCACTTATATGATTTAAAGATTTCATCAAATATATGTCCTATCTTCTTTGATTTTAAATTACATACACTATTTGAATTATTTGGGGTCTTTTTGGAACTATTAGCTGTATGATTTTGTTGAGATTAATTCAAACCCTTTAAGCAAAAGCTGCATAATAGTAATGGATATCCAAAACAAACCAAACAAACCGAATATCAAAGTATGTTAGAGAATTCTGACAACTTTGGAGCAGACTGCAAGAATATGGAAGCAGTATATTTGTGCATGAGCAAAGACTTTGAATCACAAGATTCTCATTAGGCCACAATTTTCTGCCCCTTCACATTGTCTTTTGTTAATTTGTTATATCCAAAAATAGTATAAGAAAAAAATATAAAAAATCAAAATAAATACTATAATTAGAATCTCTTGCTTCAAAGGTTCTATAAAAATAAGGTAAAGTGGCTTTTGCATCAGCCTGAAAGCATATTGCTAATGTAATGAATCAAAAGTGGGAATTTTTTAATTTTAATCACTTCTACATGATCATAGAAAGCTAAGAAAAGTAGACAAGGACGTAAGTTTCAAGCTTTTGACTTGAGATTCCATATGAAGGGACACGAGATTTTATATAAAATATAAATAAAAGTGATATAATCACAGTTAACTAAGTGATTAGTTAAATTAATCATGAAATTGCACGGGTTGATCATCCACTTGTTTTACCTCATGCAACCTTTTTCTTCTAACGGCTTGTTCTAATGACAATCTTATTGTTTTTAATTCTTTCTTGTCTACAATCTTAATGTAAGTATTAATTAAGAACTTAAGTCCTGTTTCAATAAACAGCTTATGTGAAACTGATAATACAAACTAAATAAAACTAAATTATTTTCATATATGCTATTAATTAGTTGTGTTAACAAGCTATCTTAAAGAACTTATGAATAAAAATTAGGTCAAATGCATATGTATGTTCTTTCAGTTTCGTGTTTGTATTAGATAGGTCTTTTACCTTTTTTTTTTTGTTTCAAATAGGTCTTCTAAGTTTTTAAAATGTATCATCTAGGTCATTCTGTTACAAAAAAAATGATGTATTTAAAGAAAATAGATTCTAGGATTTGTTCTTCTTGTATTTATGTATCATCTAGATTGTTCCACGTCATCTTTTTTTATCAAAAGGACATATATGATACAAATGCAAAACTTAAAGACCTACATATGCATTTGCCTTAAAAATTAAAATCAACACATGAACAATCCCATAAGTTATTTTCATAAGTTCTCCTAAAGAGTCTCATAAAACTTATAATAATAGATAAATTTAAATAAGTCAATCCAAACAGACTTTAGCATCAAGTAAGTGCTTCTATTGATAAAAAAAGCAAATGGTTGTCTAAAATAATTTCTTTGTTCCGATCTTTTTCATTTGACACAAAATTCCTCTTCATGCCATTTTGAAAAGAGTCTTATATTTGTTTTGAAGGAAAGAAAATGGGAGGAAAGAAAATTACAGAAATTGATGAATGAACTTAAATTAACATTAGTAGAGTATGAGTAACATGACAGTAATTTCTTTCCAATTTTATCGCTTCATTATATTTTGAGTTAAGCATGTAGTAACTTTTTATTTGTCTTTTTACTACGGACTCTGACATGTAGTGAACTTAAGCAATTGTCTCTGCAAAACAATAGTAGTAAAATTCAAGGGAGAATAACTTTACTTCTTTCTATATTTGAATTATGAGCTATCGGTGCATTTGTTTATAGTAGCAATTGAAAGTGTGAGACAAAATGAAACTGTGGGAAATAGTTAAAACATTAGAGACAGAAGTGGTAACATTAATGTCTGAAATACTCTGTAATCAAAGTGGTCCAACGTTGGTGTAGTATATTTCGAAATTCATAAAAAATTGGTCGGTTGTAGTAAACAAGAAAGTCAGGTTTGCACGTGAAGTTTTCGTGATTCACAACACCATTGCCTGCGGTATAATCAACCGTATAAAATACTACTAATCCTCCTATTATTTACTACTAATACACCATCACACTCACTCTTTCTGACCCTTAAGTTAGTACTTAGCTAAATGTTCATTAATTTATCTATATTTCAACTAATAACATAAAGGCTTAAATGCACTTTTGGTCCCCCTATTTTGATATTTTTAAACTTTTGGTCCCCTATTTTAAAACTCAACTTTTTGGTCCCCCTATTTTAAAACTCAACATAAATATTTGGTCCCCCACCAATTTTAATGATGTGGCATCCCTATACATGATATGGCACTTAGGTGGCATTAGTGAGTTGGAAAAAAAAATACATGTTATTATTGTTTTCATTTTTGTAACTATTGTTGTAATTAATTTTATTTATAAATTAAATAAAATATTAAAAATTAATTAAAAAGAGAAAAGAACCTTTCTCCTCCTTCGTTATCATCAACACCAACACAAGATTCATCACTATCATAGCACCACCATCATCTTCAACTTCCTTAAATTCAAATCTAAAAATACCCAAATCCAAAATTAATAAATTAATATTTTATGACACTATATTGAGTGGTGAATATTAATTTGGCCTGAAATGCTTACTTGTTGTGGTAACTCACAGGATCTAAGATAGAACACAATGGCAAACCCAGATCTCAAAAACCTAGATATGGCAAACCCAAGATCTAATTTTATTCACTACCATTCCCTTCCTCCAACACAAATATCACAACACAACAAGTATTTTGAAAACCCATATCTAAATATGCTAGATTTGAGTCTTTCGATTATTTATTTTGAGTTTTTATATTTTGTTTTCAAATATGATCTGTTTTATTGTTGATGATGGTGGTTTTTTGGGTTGTGATGTTTGTGTGATGATTATGAGGAATCATCGACGGTGAGGAAAACTGGACTGAGGTTGGTGAGACAATGCTTTCCTAAATTTCAGATTTTCTTCCTTCATCTCTATTGAAAATCAAAGTGGTAGAAGAAGAATATCAGTGAAGATTGAAGGTTATAAAATTGGAAATGAAATTTGTGTTTTTTATTATGGTTTATGTGTTGATGAGGATACCATGATGGTGATGAACCCAGCCAGTGTCGGTGTTGATTTTTTGGGTTAATAATTGTGTAGTGTTGAATGTTGATGATGGTGAAGAAGAGAAAGATTTTTTTAAGGAAAATGCTATTTAGCAAGAATTTTTTGATGCAAGAAAGAGAAGAATAAATCCTCACCCTTGATTACATCTATAACCACCCATGTTTTCCACTAAAAAAGAAGATTAAATGACATGATCCTTTAAGATTTTGCCATGTGTTAATTCTTGCATTTCTTGTGTAAAAATTTCATGCTAAATAGTAATGCTCTTTTTTTAATTGATTTTTTATTTGTAATATTTTAATTTATAAATAAAACAAATAAAATCACAACAATAATAACATGTAGTGATTTTTTTCCAACTCACTCATGCCAACTAAGTGCCATGTCATGGATAGAGATGCCACATCATCAAAACTGGTGGGGGACTAAATATTTTTGTTGACTTTTAAAATAGAGAGACTAAAAAGTTGAGTTTTAAAATAGGGGGACCAAAAGTTCTAAAATATCAAAATAGGGGGACCAAAAGTGCATTTAAGCCTAACATAAATGTTGAAAGGTAGTGTGGTTTTCACTTTTGTAATTATTTTTTTATATATAACCAATGTTTTAAAAACTAAATTAGATTGAATCAGTTATTTCGGGAAAGTTCGGAAGAAACAATGGGTCAATGATTCAGGATCACAAGAGAGGGAGACATCATATCTCCACCCAAAACCTTAAGATATTAGGTTAATGAGCCACCTCTCTTATAAATTTAACAGTCTTTTCATTCATAGTCGATATGTGAAACTTAACCAGTCACACGTGAAACCCAACAAGTTCAGCCATAATTGAACCAGATGATTAATGAATAAATAAATATGAAATACTACTAAAAAGAAATATTAAAAAGGGTTAAACCAACGACAGTTTAACCCTTGTTCAATCAAGCTACAATTTAAAGAGTATTGAACCAACCGATAGACTGACCGATTCTTAGTTCAATTAACTGAACCAGCTCATTTGTCCGATTTTTAAAACATGGGTAGAACTACAGAAATATTCAAACAACAAACTTTAGTGAAAGATTTTAGTTTAAAGATAAAGATTTCTCAATATGTGGCATCTGTTGATTTGGTTATTAAGGAAGTTTTAGCATCAACAGATAACAAATATGAAAGTAATTTTATTGACAGGAAGCTTCTTTTGATTGAGTGCTGCAACACACACGCGTGCACGCACGTACATACACACACTGTAGCTTGCTAGTTAAGTAATGTATACAGTTTCTCTTATGTACGAACACAGTACTACTAGCACTTCAAAATGTTCATTGATAGCTGATAATTTACTACTACTTAGACAGCATGACTCATAGCTGGTTATGAAGCATTGACAGCTCTAGTAACTGTTGTTAACAATTGCCTAAGGTCCCCACATCTGCTAGATAACAATACATATTCAACTTTGCTAGTTTATGAAGTAAAAAATATGAAATCTTCAAACATAATTTTAATATTTGTTAGGATATAAATATGAGAAAAACATAACAGAAATTCACATGTTATTCAAACAAAAATTAGATAGAATATAAAAGCATTTAATAGGGTGCTATAGCAACTATGTTCAGTTTAGACAAATAATAATAATTGCAAAATTTAAAGAGGAAAATCAGCAATTGAAGGTTTTCTATATATCGATAAGAGTGGCAGTGACAACTGACAACAATTTTATGTTGGCCATTTATGAAAAATTATTGCCTGACACTTAGTGATAAGTATGAGTAATCTTAACCATTCAGAAAAATGTATATTATGTAATCTAAGACTAATAACACTTGGTTACAAAGAGTTTGTCTCTATTCTTCTGTCATGATCATGGAATTACTCAAAATTTCTGTAAATCTGGAGTAGAATCTTATGTTTCAAGTAAAGTGGTCATGCTTCATTCAATCAAATGAAATATATAAACATTAAAGTGAGAAGTTACAATGTCTTTTCATGCTCTATAAAAGTCTAATTAGTTCTAATGGGATCCTAGCTGTCAAGAAGAAATATTAAACAAAAAAAGTGTCATATTAAGGTAATGTCATGTTACTGTCACGATTATGATCATTCAACACCTTCTCAGAACATATCTAACATAAAAGAGATTTACACGTGCGGTCAAAAGATTCCAGTTACATCTCCATCAGAATCAAGTCTTTTACTTTTCTATTCACATAAAATAAAACAGTATTCTCTATTCTTTTCCACACAAAGAAAACAGTATTCCCCATTATCAAGCTAATTTAATGATAATACAGACAAAATTCTTACATATATTGTAATAATTTACAATCTTCATTTTCTCTGAGGATTGATCTGTTCACGAAAATGCTGTTTCAAAACTGTTGAGGAGGTCATTTGTTAGATCAGGAACTTCGGTTCAAAAGTATACAGATATGGAAAAAAACGGTAACAAATAACACACGGGACTAGATCACAGGGTTGGGCTAATTGTACCGATGTCTTCAACAGAGCGACTGATGGAGTACCTTTCCATTATTCAAGTATAGGGTTTATACGATGCAATTGTGTTTAAATTCTCACCCGCTCCGCTCGAACAACCTAGCCACTTATCAGTAAACTATGACGAGTCATGCAAAAAATTATTGAATTTTTTACAAAATAGTTTTTATATTGTAAACTTGACCGTGATATTTAACCTAAAGTTGTAACATGTGAATACAGTTTTGAACAATCGAAAATCACAGCAGCCACTTTTTGTCGAAGACATAAGTACAATTGGTTGAATTCTATGATCAATCACTTATGCTCTTAATTATGTGAGTTTCTTTTATATGTTTTCTGTCGAACTGAATTTATTGTTCTAAGTCTAACATATTTTCATATCATATTTATCTGTTATAACTTTTTTGCTTTCTCAAGTTATTGAGGAACTCAGCACATGTTACTTCACTCTCGCACCTCTCTAATTGTGAGAGCATCAGAATCAATGTTCCTTAATCCTTAGTTTAAATATATTGACAATTTTTGCGTAAAACTTGTATATATATTCTGTCCTCTTGCCATTGAGATGACATATACTGTTATTACTTTATGTAATATTTGCATGGAGTTCGTCACAAAAATTAATATTGATAAGGAGAATGAAATTGAAAGCTTGTCATCAGTATTTGATATTAGCCATCATAAGAAAGATTATACCAAGCACCAAAGATATTGAATCTGTTGAGATTATTATCATTATCAGCAACAAAAGACAACATCATCGTATGAGAAAGAAAGTTATATATCTAGATTCTAGTGAACCGTGGCTACTGGTTAGTAATAAGAAATGTTGAACCTGCCATAGGACTGAGGAAAGTGCAGTTGCAACTTGCAATTTACACAGCTGATGCAGATAGAGTTTGTAGGCTCGTTATATTATATACTGCTCTGCAGGTGCATCATATCTGAAAAGGAAGGATCACATACGTAGTCAATTATGTACCGAATACATTTGGATGTTGTGTCGGGTATCTAATAAAGACATGGATTCCGTGAGAGTATACCACACATATTTGGTTTCTACATTTGCATGTTGGTTATAGTTATCAAATCAAGATTCAAATTTCAAAGACCTATTTTTCAAATCGTGAATCGAACCTTATTATGAATCGTATGATACATTATCAATAAAAATATGATGATCTTTAAGTAAAATCGAGTGAAATAAACTATAAGCTGGGTCTGTTATAACTTTAGAAAATCTCAAAATGATTCAAATATTCAAATCATAAATAGAAAAGTGTTCGGCTAGACAAAATTGGCAAAAAAACATGGCTTACTACAGTAAGTTCAGGTTGTGATTCTTTACAACGAATTGAGATTAAGGACGAGTTTCATGTCCCAAATATGCACACAAAGAGATTCATATTGATATGGGGTCTAGGCTACATATAATTGGCAACATAATTGTTAAATCAGTATCTATCCATCATCTGCATAACTTGTTCTGTAGTTTCAGACAAAATATAGGGTCTAGGCTACATATATATAATTGGCAACATAGAAAACATTTTTGTTCAGCTTCTACTTAAAATTACCAAATAAATAAAACAGTTTCTTAATATGAACAATCCCAATTGCACCTCATTGTTATTGCACCATTTTACAAAAAGGAATAATAGGATTACAAATATCTATAGTAGTGAGTGCTCCATGATTAGTTCATCATCTATAGTTTTAACAACCAAACCATTTTGATTAAAATTTGGATTACTAAGATCTTCCTGCAGTAACCATTTAACTGCACGGAATCCACTTCCGTCAGAAGTAGGATTCCCTGACTGTAGGGAATCTTGATCCCTTGAAATGTTATGTTTTCCGACTATACACATTATACACGCAAATCGAAACAAAGCCGAATTATTTGAGTTTATCATCTGATCTAACATAAGTACTTCTGATATTGTTTAACATAGTTTACGGAAACAACTTATGACATGTTCATAAGCTATTTTTTGCTTATTTTCATAAGCTCTTCAGGTTAGTATTGGAAAAGTTATATGAAAATAGTTACTCTATTTTATCTTTTCTTATAAAAAATAGCTTATAGATAAGCACTTAAATGATAAACAGTTATGCACACAAACAAGAACAATAATGAAGAGCAAGAATTTGAAGTGAGTTGGATATACCTTAGATGAAGAAAGAAACTTGTGAGAATTACAAACAATTGAAGCCAAATCGCATAAGAAGATATGTGCTGCAGCGTCAATGTTAGGTTTCAGTTAGTTAATCGAAATAATTAAAATTCAAAAAAAAAAAAAAAAACGTTGTGCGCATGAAGAACGTGATCGTTTTAACCTGAAATCTTTGGAAAATCGTTGAATGCATAAAAATTCAAGTAGATCGTTAGGGAAGAAAGGATAAAAGCAGCGATTTCTTTTTAAAAAAAGAAAAAAAAGTTTTTCGTTGAAATAAAAATATTTCGCCGTTGCCGGGGATCGAACCCGGGTCACCCGCGTGACAGGCGGGAATACTTACCACTATACTACAACGACTTGATGTTTATAATTTCATTCCGTTTCGTTATATTGGATATGGGTTATGTGTTAGTGGCACGTATTTTAATTTCAACGTAAGCTATCTATCTATTTATCTATAATCTTAAACATTCACAAATTTATTTGAAAGTATTAATTTTTAACATAATAAAATGGAAATTATTTATACTCTTAAATATGAAAATAGTCCCTGTAAATATAGAAAATTTTGATTTTAGTCATTGCAAATATATAACATTTTGCTTTTAGTCCTTGTTTTGTTTTGGTCCTTGAAAAATTGATTTACATTGAATTTAGTACTTGTAATAGATAAAATATTTGATTTTAGTTATTTAAAATAAGGATTAAAATAAATATTACAATGATTAATTTAAACATGAACCTATTTTGTGAGGATTAAAACAAAACATCAAGACCAAAAAACAAAACGTTATAAATTTACAAGAACTAAAATAAATAAAAAATAAAATACAAGAACTAAAATCAAAACTCTATAATTGCAGGGACTAATTTCGTATTTTGTTGGCCTACCAACATGGAACACGAATCTTATACTCAAAATTTTGAGTTGCGTGTATATTGATATCCTTTGCATGCCTCGTGGCTAAGTCCGGAGAAAGCTACTCTTTATGCCACTTCAATTGCTCCCAGACCCCCAAACTTACAAAAGTACCCTTCAGGATGTTTCTGGATTTCGGAAGATATCTTCTGAAATCAACTACAATTTTGAAACATATCTTCCAAAATGCTTCTATTGACTTGTTTCAGATCCTATTTTCCAAAACTAACATGGATTTTCGAACATATCTTCCAAAATGCTTGTTTTAGATCCTATCTTCCAAAATTTATTGGAATTTGAAAATGTATCTTCTAAAACACTTCTATTGAGTTGTTTCAGATCTTATCTTCCAACACTAACTGAAATTTTGGAACGTATCTTCCAAAATCATATTACCTGTGATCAAAACGAAAAATCAAGAAAATGCACCTTAAATTCTTCCATGCCATATAGCATTCAAATTAAAGCAATCAAAGTCAATCTCAAATTCAAACATACACGATTTAAAACATAATCAAACATACACAATTTAAAACATAATATTTGTCCGTACAAAACCAAACAACTCTTGTTGTGGAAATTTAACCCTATAACTACCAATTTCCAAAATATATACACTATAATTTCACAAATTTAAAAAAATGGATGTGGAAGAAACACTTGTTCTGATGAAGTTGGATAGAAAAAGAATAACTAAAGTTGCTTTTATCTTATCTTCTAAAACTAACTACAGTTTTGGAATATATGTTCCAAAACGTTTTTTATTAACTTGTTTCTGATCCTATATTCCAAAATACAAGGAGATTTCGAACTACACAATCAATGCCAAACTGGATCCAAAATAAAGAATATTTTTAAACTTTTTAGAGCATCTTTAGTGGGAGTAAACTAAGTGGGTGAGTTAAGTTGTTTTTTGTGGGTCCAAAGTGATTCGTAGGATTTAAAAAATTTATAGTTGATTTGAGTAGTTTTTATTTTAATGGTGGTGGTTATAAAGAACCAAATTTTGACCCCACATACTAATATTTTTTTATTTGTAATTAATTTTGATTCACATGTTTGGATTATAATGATATAAAATAATAATATTTTAGTCTTGAAAAAGTTATAATTACCGTATGTTAGATAGTTAACGTGAACTATCTTTATTGCACCCACCCATGCCAAGTCATATGTTCTCCAATGCAAATTTGTAATAGCTGCTGTGCTCTATACAGAATTTATGGTCTACTAACCAGCACTAAAGGTGCTCTTAGTGGTCTGAGAGCAATGTAGGGATGCTACAGAGCAATTTCCATATTTAGAATGCATACATTTTTGCAATAATATAGGTAGTGGGCCGGTGGGCTTTTGTTTTATGATGATTTAGTTACATGATTTCACTTTTTATGAGGGTGTATAAAGAAATCATAGTAGTGTAAGGATTCAAATTCAATAAATAGATTTTGATTTTATTTTTGCGAAAATATAAAAACAAAGGTTGGTAATACAATCCTAATTAACATAAATGAACATCCAAAAAATGTTACTTTTACTAAATAATGACGCGCTACTATATTCGTAACTGGTTAAAACTAAATTACTTTATTCATAATAATAGTCTACGGATAGATAGTATCTGAGTCTAAAATAGAAAATAGTAGTCAATTTTAAAAAATTGATTTTGTTAAATAAACACGGTTGTATTCATTTGATTTGATTGAAATTAAGATTTTTTTTATAAATAGAATTTAGTGGCGCACAAATTTACAACTTGAGGATTCAAGACCCATTCTTTTACTATTGAACCAATCCTATGGAGTTGATGGTTTTTACTATTGAACCAATCCTATGGAGGATTCAAGACCCATTCTTTTATCTAAAATTAGTATGTACATCACATATATACTAATATAATATTATAAATATATCAATAATTTAAAATATTAATTTAATTATAAAATCAAAATAAATTGAATCACCGCAATAAAGCTCATGCTTATAAATTTGTATTAAAATATGAAAACAAACAAAAAAGTTCATGCGTATCAAAATAGTTAAAACTTAAAATGAAAGAAAATAAAATATTATTCAAAGAACTTTACACCGGGCATTATTATTATTATTATTATTGTTGTTGTTGTTGTTGTTTTATTATTATTATTATTATTATTATTATTATTATTATTATTATTATTGTTGTTGTTGTTGTTTTATTATTATTATTATTATTATTATTATTTATCAATAAACTAAACTATCAAATATCACTCAATTATTTTTTTTTTTTTAAAAACACTCAATTAACTTTTAAATAGTATCTCTCATTATTCAATTCTTAAGATGAAAAAGAAATAGCATTTTAATTGATATGCGCCGATAGCGTAAAACTTTTATTTGTCAGATAACTTAAGAGAAAGGATTCTGTTAAGTGAAAAAAAATTGAGGAAATAATATGGGCAATTGGACCATTAGATTATAAATATAGAACAATATTTAAATTTAAAAGAAATGAATAAAAGTTGATTGATTGTTAAGATGTGAAAATTGAAAAAAATTAAGGGGAAAAAATTGAAAGAATCCATTTTCATTACCTAATAACTAGAAATTTCACCTTTAAAATGGTAAAATCGAGTGTCCAAGATTCGAAGTACATCCCCTAAATATAAAATACGATGTCCCTACATCTAATTGAGGTGTAAGACTTTTTTAACACATGCATCTAATTGGCAGGCCTTGGAATTCTCTGGTGCAAAATTGCAAATTTTCTCATTTCGGCCGAAAATTCAAAATCACTCGAAACTTCGTTGGAATATAATCGCACCAAAATGCCAATTTTATAGATTTTCTTAAATTATCTCAATAAATACCTAAATGCCTTGATTTGATTTAATACACATGTAAATAAATTATAATAATGCAAGCCAAAAAATATATATTATAATAATAGTTTCAGATAGTATATAAAATAAAAATTATTTCTCTAGAAAAATGTAGTGAATGTACCATCCTTTTCGTTAAACGGTGTTTATTTCTGGACAAGAAAATTTGTTAAAGAGTGGGTGTTGCATGTTGGTGGGTTGGCTAGCATAAAGTAGTGGATACCATGTCATTTGAATTCACGTTTTTAACAACAATTTTCAAATGCAACTACTCCCCCATTACTATATACTACACATCTCAACTATTTGATACTTTAGAGGGAGATGAGGAAAGAGCTTTAGAGGAATAGAAGAAATATTTTTTCACATTTTCTAGTGATAGTTTTTGTAGATAAAATTATTAATATGTTTTTAATATTGAAAGTATTATAATTTGAAATTGAAAAGTTTATCTAAATTCTCCAAAATTCTTCTAAAATTCTCTAAATTTTTGTACTGATTTTTTACTTGGGGACCGTCTTAACATATAATTTTTGTTGTGATTTTTTATATACTAATTTTATATCTTATCCCATTCAATATGAAACTATTAACATGTCGCTCATGCTTTAATATCAAAGTCATTTGTTAGTCATTATGTTTTTAATAACTTTCGAACTTGAATCTATGTTCGTTGTTATGATCAATAAAATGTATTACTAAATTTTAGAACTATCTCTAAAACACTGAGTGAAATTATTTGCAATTTCAAATTATAGTACTTGTTTGCTAACATATACTCTTAACATAATACTTATTTGCCTTTTTTTTTAGTAAGCATAATACTTATTTGCTAACATGTTAGTCATCATGTTTTTAATTATTTGCTAACATATACTCTTATTAATGAGTGAAATTTAAAAATATTTTCTTGAAATTTATACTTTCAACTTTTCAAAAAAATTTAAAACGTTTGTATCTTTTAATATAAATTTTTATATTAGATTTTTTTTTTCTTGTGCTCCTAAAACACAACTTAGCATGACTTTTATTTGCATGAAAAAAGATTGTAAAAACTAATTGTACTTTTTAGATACAATTCAATTAACTGTAAAAAAAAAAAAAAGCAATTCAATTAGAGTAGTTAGAAGTAGTTACAACTTACAACTCTAATTATTGTTGGTATGATTAATTAATTATTTAATTACTAAAATTAACAAAAGAAAGTCAAGCATAATCCAAAGAGAGCATACTTACTTTCTGACCTTTCTGTAGTCAAAGAGTGTCTTTAGCACAATAGCAGGTAAAATCACTCATTTGATAAAACATTACACTCATTCTAAATTTTTACTAGGTAGTTTAATAAATCAAGTTAAAAAAGGCACTTTAAAAAAAAAACGTTTAGAATATGCTATAAATTTCTTTTAATTTACCTAAGATTTTGTGTTTATTTTTTAGCTTAAGTATGTTGTAGTGTTAAAACTTTTATGAAGAATTTACCGGCTATTTGAGTTTCATAAGACTCGTAGAGTTAATCTCTACATTTACGCCCAAAAAATACAATATTTATGGAAGAAAAAAAGGCAATTATTGAACACCGCCATAATTAAATTTAAAACAGAGTTTGCACAAGCATTATGAGCCAAACCAAGTTAGTTAGTATACAGTTGGTAAATAACGGCAATTTAAAACCTAAAAGAAACTTAGTAAATTCATTCATTCACTCACAAGCTACCATTGCTAACAGTTTATTCATTTGATTTGGTAAAGCTGTTGATTCTAAGTAGTAAAACTCAAGAACAACACAATTTCTTTACGTAGAAAAAAAGGGCTGAAGACCAAAACATAGAAGAACCATAGTTTCTTTTCTTTCTTTGTAGAAAAAGAAAGTGTTTGTTTGTTTGACTAGACTCCAAAAATCATAAATTCAACCCAATTCTCCCGCTAATCTCGCCTCATCATACAACACAACAAACACACACATTTCCCTCCTTTATGTCCAAAAACCTCATTCTCACTTTTTTCTTCAACTAAACAACTCAACACAATGATTCTAATTCTACCCCATTTCCTTCTCACATTCTTATCCATCATCACCACCACCATCTCCACCTCCACTCTAATCCCATCTCCCCAACCCTTTCCTTACGGTAACTACTCGACTCAGTTAAATTTTACGCGTTTATGTCTGGTATTACAGTGAATTTTATATAGATAAAATATTTTTAATTACTATTAATTATTTATTTAAAAATATATTTTGCAGGCAATTTGTCCTCCTACCACATTAACTGCGGCACTTCAACTAACACATCTGACCACTTCAACACAACATGGCTCTCCGACCGTTACTACACCGGCGGCTCAACCTCCGTCATATCGGAGCCACTCCGTTTCAATCTCCCCTCGGAAAAAACCCTCCGTTACTTCTCTTCTTCTTCCAACGGCAAAAAAAACTGCTACTCTTTCCCCTCTCTCCCTTCTGCTCGTTACCTTCTCCGTACTTTCACCGTCTACGATAACTACGACGATAAGTCTCGTCCTCCTTCCTTCGATGTTGCACTCTCCGCCACCATCATTTTCAACTGGCGTTCACCCTGGCCTGAATCGACTTCTCGTGACGGTGCTTACTCTGATCTCTTTGCCTTTCTCACCACTCCTTCTACCGCCGATCTTTGCTTTTACGGTTTCGCTACCGATGCTCCGATTGTTTCCTCGATTGAGCTTGTTCCTGTTGATTCATCTTCATACGATTCTCCCTCCACCGGTGAAAATCTTATTCTCGTTAACTACGGTAGAATTTCATGCGGTTCTGATGATCATTTTGGTCCTGGTTTCACCAACGACAGTGACAAATTCGGCCGGTCATGGCAACCGGATGAACCATTCCGAACCGGATCGGATAGAACCTTTCGAGTTTTGTTAACGGAGAATACCATTAACGGCACTGATAAAGAACCGAACTATTTTCCGATGAAGCTTTATCAAACGGCTGTGACGTCAGAGGAGGATAAATTGGAGTACGAATTGAGTGTGGATGCGAAGATGGACTATATGGTGTGGCTGCATTTTGCTGAAATTGATTCTAGTGTGCAAAAAGCTGGAGAAAGAGTTTTTGATGTGTTCATCAATGGAAACAATGTGACAAGAGTTGATATATACAAAGAAGTGGGAAGTTTTACTGCTTTTACTTGGCATTACACTGTTAGAAACTTGAGCAGTAACTTTTTGGGGATTAAGCTTGTAGCTGTTTCTGGTGCTCCTTTGATTAGTGGTTTTGAGAATTATGCATTGGTGCCTAATGAACCTTCAACTCACCCTCTTCAAGGTCTGTTTTTTAACCCCCAAATTAGTACTATTTTATTTATCATTTGTTGTTAATTTTTTTAAAAAAATTATTATCAGTGTCTATATGTTAGTGTCGGTGTTTTGTCTTGTGTGTGTCAGTGCTTTATAGGTTATATGTGATTGTTTTGTAGTAAGTGCAATGAAGGCATTGAAGGAATCGCTTCGTGTTCCGGGTAGAATGGGATGGAATGGTGATCCATGTGCTCCTACAACTTGGGATGCTTGGGAGGGTGTTACCTGCCGTATGAGTGACGATAAAACTGCTCTCCTCATTACTGAAATGTAATTCATTCTTTCCATTTCATGGTCCAAATATGTGATGAATACATAATTTATACTAATCTTCATGATGCATTTTCCCATATTATCATTCTCATGAGGAAGGTTCTTCAGTTTTTAGTCTTGTGATTAAACTATTCTGCCCCTCCTCACTATATATGTATGTTTTCTGCCCATTGTCAAGAGTAAGGTACTAAGGTCAATTGTAGAATGGGTTTGATTGGTAAGTAAAAGGAAAGATGGTGGGTTATATTACTCACTCTTGATATCTTGTTTGAACATATAATATTTTCCTTGCATAGTGAATTTTGGATAGATTGTTGCCAATGGATTCAATTCCTGCTTCACAAATGCTTATGTAGCTATGTAGTTAAATATCTGAACCGAAAACAGAAAATTTAAGAAGGTTCAAATTACTGACAGTTTCTTCTTCAGGCACTAGTTCCTCGGCTTTATTTACTTTCCTCTCCCTGCACTGCAGAGCTTTGATTTATTACTTGTTCCTATTTTCATTTCAGAAATCTTGGCAGTCAAGGCCTAAAAGGGAACATCAGTGACCAGATTGGTCTTTTATCTGACTTAGTAAGCCTGTAAGTATGACCAGCTGCAAAATTTCTTTACAACTTGCATACCTTGCGACTTAAATGAATTGAGGTTTCCACAATACTAACATGCATTAAGAATATTACTTCACATGTTTAGTGGTACTCGAGGTTTATATTCAAAATTTATAGATTCACGATGTCCAATAGCATCTCACCTGCATTTTACCCGAGGAGTGAACAGAACAATCCAGCCAGTGCAATGATTTCAATGTTTCATGCATCGGGCTTAACCTTACACTGTCATTACTCATTAGAGTTCCTTACATATTGTAGTGCAAACGTTGATCTACTACCCACATTCATTATCTAAAGTGCTGTTCCCTAATGTATATTGGCCACAAATTTGCATTCCTAGTATGCCATCTGACTTCTGTTGCATGCAACATGTGTTTTCCTAGATTCATTTTGGTCACGGTCATATTGGTTTCGGTTATATATTGGCAGCTTCTCTTTGATTTTACAGGAACTTGAGTTCTAATTCCTTGGGAGGCGAAATACCATCAGGATTAGGACAAAAATCCCTGATTCAAGTGTAAGATCAGATATTATCTATTAGATACAGTTACTCGTAGACTTGTTTTTACATGTTATCCAAAATGTGGATTAATTCCGCGAACAATGCTGAGACACATGTTCTGTTGATAATATCAAAAGGAAAATTTGATTAGGTTATTTATTTGATATTCTTTTTATTTTTCTCTGTAATGTTTTATGTAGGGATTTATCCAACAATCAGTTAACCGGGTCTATACCTGACAGTTTGGCATCTTCAAATCTGCAGCTTGTGTAAGCATTCACTATTTTGATTAATGTGATTTTCTTTTACATACATAGTTAGTACCATGACAAATTGACAATAAATAGGTTCTTTAGTCCTTGCTATTCTCTTCTCCTACATAGAAGTTTTGTAGTCCACTACTCCCCCTTACTCTTAGCACTTACTTTCCTTCGCGTAAAATGCGCTTTTCTGTCAAAAATGTTGATGCTATGATGCTCCATGTTTTTATGAACTCTATGTCCTTATTGTCACCCAGTTTTGAAATTTGATTTCAAATCATCTTTCCTAGTCATTTTGTTTTGTTAATTAAATTCCCAGAATCATATTGTTGTCAATATATTTTTCCTCGATCTGGTGTTGTGTCACTTCTACAACCTCATTTCTCTTCATATATTTAGTGCAGTCTTACCTGTGTCTCTTTTATACATGTTATACTTAAGTTTGTTTTATAATACATTGTCTCTGCCAGGCTATTGAATGGTAACCTATTGGAAGGACGAGTGCCAGACCAACTTTATTCTGTTGGCGTGCACGGTGGAGCTATCGAGTATGTCACTTTAATATTCTAGTTTACTATGTCATATTCTGCTTGATGATATCAAGGATTACTTATCCATTGTTTCTTTTGCTATAATCTGCATTGTTGGTGTATGTCTACTTAAGTTACATAATTCTTCTAAGCTAAAGTAGATTAGGTTTACAAAATCTCTTAGCTTTTTGCTTTTGCATAAAAAAAAAGGCTTACAAAATCTGTTTCATTTTGAATTTCCATTAATTTGTTTGAAGGAATGAAACTACGTCAGCCACAGTGGTTATGCTGCTGCCTTTATTTGTTTTACTGGAAACTATGTTTATAAGTCGCATAAATTGGTTATAGTCGATGACAAACCTACCAATTTTGTATGGATGCTGTGGCTGAAATTTTGTCTAATAAACTAACCATAGTTGTTATCTAACATGCTATGGTTGTACTAGATGCAAAGGAAACTTTATGCGGCAAATTTATCAAAGGGGTATTGTTATATTTATAATCCAATGAGAAATAATGTCTTTTGTATTATTAATTGGATTTGTTTTCATTCAGTCTCTCTGGCAACAAGGGTTTGTGCGGTGTACCATCTCTACCATCATGTCCTATGTTTTGGGAGCATGGCGGATTATCGAGTCCTGGTAAAATTGCTATAGGCTTGTCATGTCTTTTTATTTCCTGCGTGGTACTGCTGCTGGTATATATCTACATCAGAAGGAAAAAGAACGATTATGACTTTGGTCTACCCCATGAAATAATGGGTGAGTACAATTTGAATGGGATTCTATTTTTTCTCTTTTCTTTCATGAGTATTTTTGTTTATACTAATCCTGGTAATGTGGTTTATATTTATTTCTGCCGGCTGAGTGTGCTGTTGCTTCATTTGCTTTACCTGAGTGGCTGTTATTTGGTTACTCTTAAGCAGCATATATATAATTAAATATGCTTTATACATATATGATTTGATTCTAACATTGAAGACACCCTTATTCCTTTATACAATGATTGGGACTTTGGAGTTTATGTGTATTGTGATAATCTTCAGACATGTTTCATTGTAAACTTTGGAGTTTATACTAATAATTAACTTGCATTTCACATAACTCTGGCCATAATTTTTGCACTATCCTTCATATAAGAAGTTTATTTTGAGCCGTTTAAATTTTACTAAATGACCGGAGATGTTTTGGTTTTTGTTTATATGTCATAGTTTTGGAATAAAAAGTTTTTAGGGGCGGCCTTGGATATTTTAAGCTCATGCTAATTATCGACATTTCATGGCTTCTTTTGCAGCTCTAGCGGCGAAGAGAAACAAATATCAGAGGCAGAAATCGTTGATGCTTCTTGAGCTGGAGAGTCAACACGCTAGGGGATTCCCTTCGCCTTTTACTCCACAATAACATGGTTCAATGAAAATAGAAGATTGATGTCACAGTTTTCAGCTAAATATACATCGTTACACATCGTTACAGCATAAAGAAAATAATTCAATGTAAGCTTGCAGCATCCCTGCTCGACCTTGATGCAATGCAATGCTGCTTCAGCACAATGAAGATTTTGTATGCTAAGTACTGTCATGCACTATGACAATCGGTACCTAAACCATCATATATAAGAGACATGCCTCGGTTATATAGCTAGCCTTCTGTACCTTTTGATGAATGCCTGTAGGAAAAACACATCAATTTATACCATTTTAGGTGCAAGTTTAGTTCCTGGTTTTCCAAGTTACATAAAAAAATTCACTTGATTCTTAACACTGTATATTGATTTATGGAATGAAAATTAGTGAGCAAGTTTTATTTACAATGCATCCAAACTTTTCAGTTCATTTTATACAACCAAGCAGTGAAGCATGAAAGTACAGCTTAGAATTCATGGTGGATTCTTTGTTTATTTACAAAAGGTCTACCATCTTTTTTGGATGACTCTGCTCTCATCATTGTTGACTTGACTGTTCTGCAAGCTTTTGATGAGTAATGTATTATTGTTATATGGGGTTTGTAATAAGCTTTTGAAGTTCAGTAAGTTGCATTCTCTTGACCTTTGTAATCAGAGCCTGAGTAGCAGCAAAAGCTGAAGCTGCGGTTTCAAATGCTACAATTGAGTTACAAAATATAGAACATGTCCCTGCCTTAAAAACTTTTACATCCAAACTTACTAATTAAGATTTCAATACCAGTCTAAAAATATTACTTAACTTTTTTATGTTAAAAAATATTACTAATTTTGAGTATTAATTTGCTGAAAACTTTTTAATAAGATGTAAATAATAAAATTCTTGATCATAGTTTTTTTTTCTTGAAACATGACCACTGTTTAATTAGACACAGTTAAATAGTGTTACATCAAGCCACTTAGGTTTAGTTTAATGGTGAGAGACTTGAGTTGTATGCACGAGGTATTAAACTTCATTAGCATCAATCAAATGTAAAAAAAAAGTTTGTGCAATTACGAGGTATTAAACTTCATTACCAGTCTAAAAAATGTTAAAAATTCAAAAGTAAAAATATTCTCTAAAGTTTGTGCAATTAATTTGTGAAAAGTTTAAAAAATGAATTAAATGCATGAATTAAAATAATTTTTTTTTTCTTTTTTCACTCATTAACATGTACCCTTTAAGTATATATTAGTTTTTTTCTACACAAAAAAAAGTCGTGTTATCGAAAATATGTTTAACATGCAGAAAGATTCTCTCCCCCCCCCCCCCCCCCCCCCCACACCAATGACTCTTTTTAACCCCCCAATATTCCGATTTTGCCCCTGTAAAAAAATTTCGGAACGTGTTTTTTGAAATTTTTTTAGTTCAAATTCGTCGAAAACTTTGGAAAATACATTCCAAAGTTCCTATTCAAAGCAAAAAAAAAAACTTCGGAAAATGCATTCCGAAATTTAACTTGCAGATACAAAGTTTTGAGAGAAACCAGCCCACATAAGAATGGTTGGGCTCACTTAAGGAAATTCTCATCATTCATGTTAGAGGTTACTTTCTGCACCCAACTCATTTTTTTATATGGCTCCACTCTATGAGCTTCATTATGAGGATGAGATCCGTCTTTTGGTTAAAGTTTGGAAGAGCCACACCTCCTTATAAATTTTTTTTAAAAAAATTTTCATTAAAACTTCTTCAAAATAAGGTGTCTACTCGTTAGAATCTCTTTAGATGTAAGGTTGTGGTAAACGCTTTGGGTATTTCGTATGTGTTTTGTTGGAGCTTGGTGGAATTTGTAAACCATCTTTTTGTTACTTGTAATTTTGCTTAAAGAGTGTGATGTAAGGTTTATAGGTGGTTAGGTTGGGAACTATTTTTACCACAAATTTGTCGGGGTTATTTTCCATCTTTATAGATGAAGAGGATATGAATTGGATTAGGTTAGGTTTGACATAATATTTTGTGGTCCATTTGGAAGGCTCAAAATGATCTTATTTTTCCGGCAAGACAATGGATGTTGAGCAATTGTTTGACATGATTCAATTCTCTTCTTGAAAATGGTTTTTTGCTAAAAGTTCTGACAATCTCTGTTCCCACTATGTGTGGGTGGTGGAACCAGTTTTGTTGGTTCCAATAGACTTATGTGTGGTTTGCATGCTTTGATGTCTCTCTTTGTGTGAGCATGGTGGCGGTCTAGCCTGTCCTTTGGAGTCCCTTGTTTATGGATGGTTGTCTTTGGAATCTCGTATTGTGGTTGATCGCTCAATTTTTTTTATTGATATTTTTCCATTTGAATTCAATTTCTTTTTTGTTTTCTTTTTTAGTGACGGTTTCTTTTTGTTATCTGTTCTAGTATCTCTAGTACTCGTTGTACTTTTATCTTTGATCTCTTTTCTAATATAACATTTGCAACAAAAAAATATGTATAAGATGGAGTAATCTATTAAAACACATCAAGTCAGCTATAAATCTTGTATGTATCATGTGCTATGTAACATATTGTCAATAAAAAATAGGATGCAGCATGCATAAGGGCTGTTGGGTCAGATTTGTTAATTACTAGCACTCCATTTTGTTTTACCTCGACCTACCTAAAATCACATGGAGTAATGAGCACGTACAAAGACATTTTGATATTTTCCATTTACAAAGTAGAATTTGATCTAGGCATTGACTTTGACCAAAACCAAAATGATAAAACAGACATTATAATTTATACATCATCTATATATCCAATTTTATTTTACTATATACTATACTTACATAACAAAGTCATATGTAATCCACTGAAATTAAACTTACACATAATTGTAAGGTTTCGGGTTCGAACCCGGATCATGATATTCGGCCTAGCAATTTTGGCATTTGTCAGTTGAGCTAGGGCTTCTAGACGATAAAAGAACTTATTTAATTTCAGGTTTAATTCAATATTTGGTGTTTTATATTTATTTTTAGTTTTAATTTGGTCTCTTATATTTTAAAATTTTCAATTTGGTCTTTTATGTTTCCACCGTTTGCATAAGTTGGTCATTTCTGTCAGTTTTGATGTGCTCACCATTTCAATTTGACGCATGTCCAAGTGTCAAGGTGTCCACGTATGCAAACTGTCTGTCACATTTGACAAAACTAATGGAAAAAATCAAATTGAAATTTATAATAAACATAGGATATCAAGTTGAAACCTAAAATAAATATAAAAGGCTAAATATTGAATTAAGTCTTAGTAATACTATCATTCAAGAATAAAAAATAAAAGTAATATATACTAAGTCATTGTAAACACGTTAAGTCAGCTATACATATCTCGTATGTATCATGCAGGCTCGGTCCAGAGGGTAGGCAATGAGTGTAATAGTCTAAAATAATGGGCCTAAAATATTTTGTTATACCTACCTATTATTATTGAAAATAAAAAATCAATTATATTTAAAGAAAAAAAATATACTATTATATAAAAAATCAATTATATTTAAGGAAAGAAAATATGATTAAGCCTAGGAAATATGTGTTATTTAAAATGTGATTGAGGTCCAATTTTTTTATGCCTAATAAATAATTAGGCATAATGATAGGATTAAAATAGAACCCTGCAGAACAACAAAAAGACGACACCACTTGTCTTTGTTTCTAATTCCTATTGAGTTTGTTTTATTTTTTTCTTTTTAATTCTTGCATTCTTGCAATGTATGTAAGAATGTTAAATGTTATAGGTTTTTCTTGTTTAAGTTTTGGCGTTGTTTTATATTTTGTGTTTCTGATTTTATTAACAAGTTATTTAATTTATTTTCTACAAATTGTTAATACTTAACAATAACATGTTATTTTTTGCATCCAATTTCAACCATTTGGATCTTACGATTTTTCAATTGTTCTTCGAAGTCAGCATTCTACTTCCAAGTGCTATTGTTTTCTACTTGAGTTTTTTTTTTTTGTTTCTATTTGAAGCTTAGAAAATGTTACCTAAGAAACATTTATGTGGTGATGAAAAAGGAAGAAAAAAAATGAAAGGAAAAGCTACTAAAATCACAGCAAGAGGCTCTTGAAAGATTTGTTTTCAAAAAGGTAGAAATCCAATAAATATGTATTAATCTATTATATTAATTGAAAGAAGTTTTATTTTTGGCCTAAGGCCCATAAATTATCAGGAACGGCACTGGTATCATGTACTATGGTAACATTTTTGATACATACGTTCTTCATGGAAGTCAGCAACACATACTACTTCGGTCCTATTTTTTTAGATATTCTTTTACTAAATATATTATTTATATGTCTTGTTTTGACCGTATTTTTCTAAAAATATATCTAAATATAAATATTATTATATAAGATATTGTTTGATTAGTTTCGATGAGTATTTTTAAAATATTAAATTTCTATAATTTTAACAAATAAATAATTAAAGATATTCGTAATCAAAATTATCTATTGGCATACATATAATAATCAATGAGTTTTTATATTTTGAGACAGGTAGTATGCAGCATGCATAAGGCCATAAGTGCTGTATTTTTGTTTTTTTTTTTCTTTTTGACAAAAGTGCTGTATTTTTTAATTACTACTAGCATTCCATTTTGTTTTCCCTCGATTTACCTAAAAATCACATTGAGTACAAATTAGACATTTCGATATTTTCCAATTTACAAAGTAGAAGTAATTTGATATTAGGCATTGACTTTGACAAAAACCAAAATGATAAACAGACACTAAAGCAAAGTGTGTGGAAAAATTGACTTTTTAGCAAGCATACAACGAATATTTAGACGCAACACGTTAATAATTTTTATTATTGTCAGAATCTTTTTCTCTTCGTTCCAGCCATGCTTTGACTAAAAAGACCAATTCAAACTTAATAAGTGTGTACTATACTTCAAAAATATAATGATGTACTAAAATACTACTAGCTATAGTACCAAATATAAAAAACTAGAAGTGTGCAAGTGTAATTTAAGGTGCAGGTTAAGATGGAAAGGCTTATTTATTTTCCTATGGTGGGAAGAAATAGCCTCAACCGGTTGTAAGCTGTTAACCGGTTTTTGATAAATTAAAATTTTTTTCTCAACAAAATTAAATATGCTTTTAGATATTCATGACTTATATTATTATTTTTTTAGCAAACAAAATAATAAATGTCAAATCTATTTCGCTTATTTTATATAACACTTTTTTTTTCTTTGATTGTTTTTACATGAACTCAATTATTTTAAAAAATTATATTATTTATTCGTATGAGTTTAGTTTAATTGGTAGAAATATTAATACTGTATATATAGAGGTCAGTGTTTGAACTTAGACACGCAACTTATTTATTTTAAGGGTGAAATTTTAAATTATTAAATTATTTGACAAAAAAAATCAATTATTTTTTTGTTAAATAAGTGTCAAAAGAATTTACTCTTAAGGTGGATAAGCGAAATGATTGGTGTTAAGACCTCGACCCTTACATATATAATATAATATCCTATGAAGACTTGAACCTTGAACTTTTAGTAACTCTTAACTCAAATAAGTTAAACTATTTATCCTACCTATTTATTTTGTTAAATTTAATTAATTATTTAATTTACGTACATCATTTTATTATTTCTGTAAAAAAAAAAGACCTGAGTATAAAGTTATTGGATTTTTTTGTATTGTTCAAGCCACACAGTGTCGTGGGATTTTATAACGCACAACAATGTTTTCTCTTAAGAACATTTTTCATAAATAAACAAAGATTAGTAAGATACTTGTATAGAAGGTACTCTTTCTTAAATCCAAACCATTCAATATTTTAATAATATTTGAATGGTAGATTTGAGCTTTCCCACCATGGGAAAATAAACAATCCTTCCCAACTTAAACTTCACCGTAATTTAAACCTATATTTTTAATGTATTCAACACGTTGTTTATGTTGATTTTAACATACCGACACACTTGCAAACCTACTCTTATTATTTATTTGCTAGGAGATTGTCTACAAAAATGTCCTGAACTATTATTATGCTTTTATAATATATATTTTAAGCTTGTGTGCGCTGGCTTAATTGGGAAGTCCAGATCTATTGTTGGGTAATTAATAATTAACTTATATCTTAATGTGGCATAACGTTAAGCAAATGTTAAAATTTTTTGAAATTCAAATTGTTGTCATTTGTCAAACCATAATACTTTGTTTAGTATAAATCATTTCTCGGTTATAGTTTTCTATTTGTCTAGCAAGACTTCAATCAAGGAGGTATAATGTTGTTGATTCCATTTTAAGGGAAAAATATATGTATGATTTTTTAGAGTAATTAATTAACAACTTGCCAATGGCTTTAAATTAAGTTTGAAGGGGAAAAAAACTAAAATTATCAATTACTAACAATTATAGGAGGTTTGATTAGGGGTGATAAGTAAAACCGCAAACTGAACCAATCTAAATTGAAAATCGCAAAAATTGCATTTGGTTTGGATGTATTTGGATGACTTTTCTATTGAATCGCGAACTGCAAAAATCGCAAAAACTGAGGTTAACCGCTAAAACCGCATTAAGTTTCTATTATATTTCAATACCACTAAAACCACATTAAGTTTTTATTATATTCCAATATACTTAGCCAAATTACCAAGTCAGTCCACTAAATTAATAGAACTTTAAGTTATTCTTATTTTTTGTATTGTAATGTTACTTTGGTGTTGTAATATTTTTTTTTTTTTGGTTTTTCGCCACCTGTTTAATCTAGTTCGGGGGTCAGTTCTGACATCAAATTGTTCCAACCCCCTCCTGATCACAGTTGCGGGGGATCGAACCACGGTCCTCCTTACCAAGTTTTATCGGTACTCTGATGTTATTTTGAAAATTTAAATTATTATTTTTGGATATTTAAAATTTTAAGGTACTGTGATTTATTTTGGATAAACAACTTTTATTGGTACTTTAATGTTATTTAGGATATTCAAGTTTTTTTTTATGTTTAAAATTGTTTGGTATTGAAATGTTAAGCTGTAAACCACAACCACCAAACTGATCCTAACCGCATTGGTTTGGTTTGGTTTGGATGACCTTTTAAAAATCAACCGAACCAAACCGAACCGCATGCATTTTTATCTTGCGGTTATGATGACATTTATGCTCAAAACCGAACCAAACTGCACTGCAATCACCCCTAGATTTGATAACCAAACCGATTAGATTTGAAATAAAAGTTAATGTAAAAAAATGATTGATGTTCAAATTAAACACCGAAAAAAAAATTAAGAAACTAAAATTATTTTTTTTATTGGAAAATATAATTATCTATGAAAAAAAAATGATAAATCAAATAGAACTCATAAAAGGGAGTACAATAAGTACTAAGTCCCCAAAGAAAAAAAAACACAATAAAATTAAAGAGAGAAAAACTCCTACTAGACTAAGACTAGTCCAAAAAATCACCATACTGGCCAAAAAGAGAGAAATATTAGAAATCATGAAAAGAAGGCAAAAGCTAAGCCGGTAGCCCACTTCACATGACTCTAACGGTTCTAGCACAAAATATATTGCACCAGGGGCGTCTCAAAGTTTTTAGAGGCTACGTGCAAAATGTAAAAGTGGCCCTTTTTAAGAAAAAAAAAAACATAATTTTTTTATTAAAATATAACCATCGCCAATTTAAATTGCAACTAACATAAAAAAAAATCATTTTTCTAATTAACAAAAAAGGGATTCATAGTCTAATAATAACATTAAAATAACTTCTCGCTACATAAAAATAAATAGATTGTATTACCATTGCAGTGTTGTAATACAATTATTTTTTACAGTGTTGCAATACAATTATTTTTACACCCCTTATTTACTAATACCACTACCATATTATTCTTTAGAAAAAACTGGACCTGAACTTTATAGTGTTGCAATACAATTATTTTTTACACCCGCTTATTTACTAATACTACTACCATATAATTTTTTTTTGAGGCCCTCAATATTTGGAGGCCCTGTACAACAGCTCATGTTGCACATGGGCCTGGGACGCCCCTGTATTGCACCTCCCTCTCATAAAAAGAACATGGGTTAGTAAAGTTTTTGACCAGATACCACTTCTAAGAAAAAAGTTTCACCTTGTATATCAACCAGATATTCAATCGGTGAAAATACCCCAGTAAGATTAAGTAATTATAGGAAAAACACACTGGAACCTTAACCACCTTAAAATAGAGTATTATATCGTAGAGGACACCTCACAAGTTAAAAATAGGTGGTTCACTAAGTCAACTGAGTTTCCACATAACACACATAAGGTATGTAATCACCCTTCACCAAAAGAGGTTTTGACGATATGAAATATTATTTTGGAGTAGTTGCCACAAAAAAACACTTTGGATGCTGTCCAAAATTGCCACACTTTAGCTAAAATAAGTCCGAACATCTCTACCAGAACAACATCAACCCTAAAAACTAGCTCAACAACTAAATAAGTTTATTTGAGAGAGAAAATCTCATTGCATCAAGCTTTCTTAACTAAATATGTTGAGCATTACTAATATGCCTAAAGAATAATAAACTAACAATTATGTATCATAAACAATCATTTTAATTTTAATAGACCATAGACTCTTTTTTTTTCTTTCTTTTTTGTGGTGATATCACTTGGCAAGTTGGTAGTAAAATATAATATAATTTATAGGAGTATTTCCTTGTATTTCCTTAACTTTTTCCTTGTTGTTTCTATTGTCTATTTAAGTTTCATTTTTTTTTACACATATTTAAGTTTCATTCTGTTTTGTGAATTAGTTTACCAAAAAGAGAAATAGAGTATAAAAGTCAACTTTCACTAAATTACCCACAAAAAGAAATAAACATGTCAACTTGCGCTAATTACTTCGGCTAATTTGCAATATATAATTCGAAATACTGTATTTAAATAATTACATTAGAGCTACTTATTTTTTACTAGTATTTAATTAGATCTTTTTTCATATTAGTATTTAATTAGATCTCACATGTACACATCATTCATTTATAATTTTTTAATAATGATACCTAATAAGTATTCAATCGCTCCAACCTAACATTTCTTAAAAAGTTTTAAAACGGTCCCACCAATAATACATCTCACCAATAACTTTTCATCATTATAAGCGGGTCCCACAAAAGTAAAATAGATATCAATATTTATTTAAGAAGCAGTACATATTGGGTATCATTTTCTGTTTTGCTCCAATGGGAGTACCTAAGAAAATAGGTACCACTATTAGAGATGGTCTTAAATAATTAGTTTAGCGCGAATTTGACGAATATATATAGCATAGAATTTGGTTAATTTTCATCTAAACTATTAATACTGTATTTCATAATTCGAAATACTGTATTTATCTATCAATCAATATATAAAAACAAATTATAAGTATATGAAATAAAATTTGGTTATAAGTTAGTTGTGAATACTATGCGAAATTTTTTTATGTGAATTTATTTTTATTGATTCTAGATAAATACTTTCAACTTATAAAGAGATGGAGTAAACCTCATGTTAAAATTTTCATTTATTTCCAGTAAAAATCAATCCAATTTTATTTTAGACAAGTGTGTTGTGAAGAAAACACCATATACTTATGTTTTATTCAAATTTTAAATTATTATTTTCTGAAAAAATTTGAGAATTGTCACCAAAATACAAACTAAAAAAAACCGAATTGGGTAAATCAATGCAATCAAATGAACTGGAAATTAAACCTGTATCTGGTCCAAATTAGTCAAAAAAATCAGCTGACAAAAAAAAGAAAAAACTGAAACCAGAGAATCACTCAAAACCGCCAAAAGTTCTGCAGTATGTTACCGTTGAACCTATTGATAAGTGAAGACAAAACTGCTTCTTTGTAATATACTTGACAAAATATCTTTGCATCCTATAATAATCGACGTGGGACTCCAACAAATGTATGTTCATTGTAATATTAAGATGTTCACAATATTGCTTAATTATTATCAAGAAAATATTAATTAAAATAATTTAAACTATCTTTCTATTAAGAAAAAGTTAACAAATAATTTCACAGCATATTAAGAAATAAAAAATAGTGATTTTATCTTAAAAGTTGTGTATTTATTTTTTAAAAGTTTAAACAAATTTATTTTTAATACAGATTTAAGATTAAATTTTATCTAATTTCAAGTTCGAACATCAATTTCTGCATATAACACTATTAAAAATCTGCTTATTTCCTACAGAGAAAAATCAGCAGGTATTCCTAAAGCTTTTCCTGCGGATTTTGCCATTCATAATAATTTCCTGCGAATATTTGGGTTTCTGAAATTCCACAGGTATTCCCAAGGATTTTCTTGCGGATTTTACCACTCATAACAATTTCCTGCGGATTTTGTATAGTTTTAGGAAATTCTGCAGGTATTCGTTAGGATGTTCCTGCGGATTTTGGCACTGTAATTTCCTGCGTATTTTAACACTTCAGAAAATTCCGCAGGTAACTTTTAAATTTTTTTAATAAAAAATTAAAATAGAAATATAGATATTTCTATAAAAAAATACTGTAATTAACAAAAACTAATTAACTTAGCTTTTTTAGAAAACAAAATCTCATCTCCTTCTCCGTCAAACCCTAGCACCGTCGCAAACAATCGC
Organism: Trifolium repens; assembly: GCA_030408175.1. NCBI lineage: Eukaryota > Viridiplantae > Streptophyta > Magnoliopsida > Fabales > Fabaceae > Trifolium > Trifolium repens. Next base: position 55,124,594 of record CP125836.1, on the reverse strand, counting down.
AACCATGTCAATCACCGTAGAACTCATGTCTGAAACTCATCTCAGTCATTGCAAACCAACCAAATCACAACCGCGGTTTCAAAATCACAATCGATCTTACCTGCAGATTTCATCTGATTTTCCTGCGGATATTACCTGAGGTTTTACCTTATGATTTACCAACGAAGGTATTAGCTGGGGACCAGAATTCGCAGGAAATCCGCAAGACAATTGGCAGATTTCTAGTTTTATAAAACGTAATATTTCTATCAACTAAGCTGTGTTTATGTGGACTTATTTTCTATTCTTTAATTTATGCTCTCGGTACTTGTTAGTACTTAGCATGATCATTCAATTAATTCAAATTTTAGTAATATAAATTTCACTAACCCTTAGTTATTGTATCTCAAATCCATCCTTAAATCAGACCACTTTTTTTGAGGCATTGTTTGTTTTTGGTGTAAACCTTTAAAATTGTCCTTTATCAAATATATTTCATTAGACTGAGAAGTGTGAATATATATTGTTTGTAAACTACTCATCATGACCTCGATTCTCAAGCAATGCAAAACTTTTTTGGTGTATCGAAACAATATCCCCAAAGTTGAGGCTAATGGAGTAAAAAGGTATGTCAACCATTTGTGCGGCTTAGACATTTCCGTCACAAACGACACCAATGTTTGAGACTTGACAACGGTGGTCAAGTTGTTAGAAGTAATGCGGCAGAGTGCGACAATTGCTCATTAGAGATGGGTGTTTGTTTGTGTGTGTGTGTGTTTTTTTTTGGTATGGCATCGAAGAAAGGTATGCATCTGCAACGATCAATTTAATGATGGTTTTAGAAGAATCTGAAAGTTATATAAATATGTGTAAAGAATTCTGAATCCCGAGATGGTTATATGCTGTTGTAAAATATCTAACACAAATATTATGAATTGTTGTATTGTGATTCCATCATATACTAATTTTAATCAATACTAATTTTTTGAAATAAATTAATACACTTGATGAACTTTCTTTAAAAATGTACATAATCATCAACAAGACTACTTAACAATTAACATGAGATGAGAGTGATGAAACCTAAACTCTATTCCACTTTCTCCGCATGGTACAGCTAAATTTGACTTTGCATACAACAAAGCAACAAATGGTAACCCTGTTGACTTGGTTGACCTAGACATCTTTAATTACTTGTAAAAAAAATCTTAATACTTTTGATAGTCCAACAAATAATACTCCTCAGAAAAATTTAGCCACATCATATACAAATTAAATTTGATGGAAATTTCCTATATGGAATAATATCAAATCACAAGTAGCCAATCAAGTTGCAGAAATGATAATAGTACACTTTTGCAACTTGAACAATATATGAATGAGATTGTGACCTATTGAGTGCGAAAAGAAGCTTATCCTAAAGATACCATTGGCCTAATAATTTGTGATAGTAATAACAAAAAAACAAATAACACGTAGTGGCCAACTACCACACCTTCCACTTGTCCAAATTGTATTTGACTTCATCCACACTTCATCGACACTTCTATGCTTGCCATGTCGGCAACATAATAATATCAGGGTCTTTGTGTAAACTTTATTACCCACTTGTGCTAAATTAACCTCTTATTATAGTATAATTACACCTATTATAAATATATAAGACTTGCATCATATGTGGTAATAGATATACCACGGAAGCTAGAAATTATAACTAAATAAAATAGTTGTCTAACTTAGCTATATAGTTGGTTGGTAAAATATTATATTTATTAATTAATACTTTTGGTTAATTCCCATATATTTTTAACAAGTTAAAATAAACTAACTTGTTTAGAATGATACGGGTCAAAACAAATGAAGTAACCAAAAGCAAGATGTAATCATGTAAAAAATATAAGACATTTTGTTGAGATGTATGATCAAAAGAAAAAAAATTAGAAAGGTTTGATTTTGAAATTGATAGTATGAAGAAGTTGATTACAAATAAATGTCTGGTCACTTGATATAGTGATCATAAATAATGTAAATAATAAAAAATCACAATTAACTTTTAATTAACTACATAATACTTCATGTCAAAAAATACAATGTGAAAATCACATTTATTTAACTAAAATAAAAAGCAAAAAAATAATTTGGAGGAGTAATTATAAGCCTAAATTAATTATAAATCAACCTCTTTAACAGATCAAGAAGAAGAGAAAAGTTGTCACAATTAGGATTATAAGATGAGAAGGAGAAGTTACTATATGAGGGGTGAATAAAAAAAATAATAAATTACTACGAGGAGTAATTTTTGAACACTCATTTTATATAGGGTGCGTTTGATTTGCAAAATAGTAAATACTGAACAGAACGGTACAGGATAGAACAGGGTAGAACACAACAGAACAAAATTGCATCGGTGAGAGAATGAGAGATAATATTTTTATATTCAAAAAAATGAGTATTTTCGTAGTTTTTATAGTTGTACCATGAACAAAAAGTTGTCATGTGGTTTAGTGAGGGACAAAAATTCTTGTTTTTGTCCTGCCCTTTACTGCATATTTTGTCCAGTATCATAGCAAGTTTCTGAATCAAACATGATACAACAAAAATTGTCGTGTCCAATTTCCTGTTTTTTAGCATATCAAATACACCAATAGTATATAATTTTTTTACTCACACTGCTCTTCACACACCAAGATTGCAAGACAACAATGGGTATGGAACTTAACTTAAAATTACCTACATTTTTAATTATTGAAGAATAATGGTAATCAATTAAAGAAAATGTTAAATAGTGTCTTTAAGGCACTAGTTAAACCTGTTAAAAAACTCAAATAAAGTAAAGTTTATTAAAAGTGTAGAAAATGTTGTTTTCAATGTAAAATTTTTCATTTTTATTTTTATAACTAAGTGTTCGAGATATTAGTTAAGCATGACCCATTAATTAAATTGGTTGTTTGCATTATTTAATTTGGGGCAATGCAGCATGCATATATTATTATTAATATTGGTAGTAATTTTTCACCCTGGATTATCCACTTATCCTAAAATAATTATTCAACGCTATAAAATCTAAATTCAAATTTGGCATTGCTAAAAACACCTATAGTTGAAATTTTTGGCTGGAATTATTATTATTAATGAAGAGGGTCCACAAATTAAAGATGGGGGAAAACCAAAAGCAGTAATGTAAACCACTGAAGAGGAGGAATTCATGAGAAACAATTGGCTCCTGGTTTTTTGGTTTGGGCTTTCGGTCTTTTTGTCAACTTGTCTACGTGGGGTCCATCATAACAACACCAAGGACTGTCCGTACAGATATATATGTCCTCCAATTTGCAACTTTATATGGTGACACTATTTGTATTTTTCATTTATTTTTAAAATAAGGCTTGCTAATAGTAACTAGTGCCCTCCAATAAAAAAAAAAAAACTAGTGCTCTCTAATTTAATTTTTTTTTTTATGGTCAAGTCTCTCTAATTTATTATTACTTAACACAAAAACAAAAATTATTCATTTTTATTGACCAATTTTTGTTTATATTGGAATGGATGAAGTATATATATACTCTATTTATTCCAAAATATAAGCAAAAGTTGATCAAAAAATGTGAATATATTTAGTTCAAATTTTGAACAAAATACTCAAAAAATTTTAACTGACTTTTATTTATATTTTGAACTTTTATTTATATTTTAAGAAGGGAAGTATATATAGTGGGATAAAGTTCTTCTTTTACTCTTGATCCATAAAGAATTGTAATTTGTAAAAGTTCTTTTCGTGTTATATTTAAAATCTATAAATCTTCATATATTATTTGTTCTAATTAATTCTATAGTCCGCCTCTATAATATTAGGATATTTTTAATTTATTGTAGGAGCTAATTTTAGACTGTAAGATATTACGGTATCGTTGGTCTGACATTTTTTATTTCATAAAACAAAAGAAATAAACTAAAATTGTTTGGTATTTTTTTTTTTAGCTTCAAATGTCTTTTATTTATGTATTTTATTCATAAAAATTAAGCAAAAATTTTTTTATCAAGATTTTATGAAAATTTATTTGATCTAGCTTCTCTTTTTTATTACGTAGAAAAGTTTGAAATAAGCTGGGTCAAACTGTATCTACATCTGATTCAAACTATAATTAAGTTGTTTCGACAATTTTATATAAATTACAAAATGTAAGTAATTTTATATGAAATAAAAATTATGATAAATATTATAAAATTATTTTTTATTAATGTAATGAAAAAATAAATTAAAAATTAAAAGAATAGAGAGTACAAATAAGTCAAAGTATAATATAAAAATCAATGTAGAGAGAATTATTTTATAAAATTTAATGCTACGAAACGAGTGAAAGGAATTTCGTCTAGATTTTAAAAATTCAACAATCGTTTAAATCGAAATTACATTATGAAAATTATGACAAAAATACCAGCAGTAGGTCCATACGAAATTTTCCTAAATTACCTCCAAGTAAACAGCTCTATAACACCAAGGTACCAAGCCCAAATATAATTTAGTCACTCCTTTGGTCTTTGAATTAAATTATTGATTTTATTTTGATACCTTAAGTCCTTAAGTAATTTTTGTTTCTCTTAAATCCCTTTAACTATACCTCTATCAATCATAGATACATAATGGTCCCTTTGTTAATTTTTAATCCCTATGTATAAGTTGGACAAATATTTTATGTGATAGAACTCAATATTTTTATTCTATTTGAACATCTAAGATTTGGGGATTTTGTTTGAAGGTATGAGATTTTGAGAATGTAATATTTTGCAACTTTTGGATTATTTTTTTCAATGTTTAATTGATGAAGTTTATGAAGAAAATAAAAACGCCGTCACCAAAGAAAAAAGAAGAAAATAAAATGAGTGGAGAAAAAAATGAAGAAAAGCAATCTGATGTGGAGAATAACAAAGAAATTCAGATGAACTTCTCAAACTGGATATTTCTCATCAAAATTATAGTCCAAGGGAAATGCTTGAAACTTCAACATAGAGGTAACAATGGAGACAAAAATTTACAACAAGTGGTATTAATGTCCTACACATTCTGAGCAAGCACTCAGGTGCGGAAAGTGAGAATGACATAGTTGATAAAGTCAACAATTTTAAAGTAGAAAGTGATTCTAAATTTAACCCTTATAACACCTATAAAATTAATGATTTATGAGTTTTAATTAAATATCACTACTTTTAATGGATTTTAATAATATATCTAATAATTTTCAATTTCTTTAAAAAAAATTATTGATAATTTATACGATATAAAATTTCAATCTAACCGTGACTTTTGTATAATTTGTATTCATTATAATGTTATTCACGACTAATGCACCGTAAAAAACCGAACGAGATCTTTCATGTTAGACAAAGTCGTGTTTTAAAAGGATTGATTAGCATTTTTTATTTACATTGATTACTTTTATTTTATTTTTTATAAAAAGGGGCAAAAGCCCCCAAAGAGGAATAACTTTTTCTTTTTACACAAAAGAGGAATAACTTTAGAAGTATAACATGAGAATAAATAGAAAACATAATTAACTTTAAACACAACTAAGGAATAAAATTATGTCAAATTCTTTTTAATCTGGAACTTAAAAACAAAATAGAAAATTTTTTAAGGATAAAAATTAGTCATTTTTTTTCTTAAGAACGAAAATTAAAATGCACTAATTTTATGGAGACAAAAAACAATATTTAACCCTAATTTGTTTTTGGCACAGAAAGGGAATTTTTATATAAATTTTTGGTTTTGATTTGACAATAATTAGGTATTTTACTTTTTATTAGTTAAGAATTGAACCTAAGAGCTCTAACATATACTACCACCCTCTATTAATAATAGTATTTTTGATTAAAAAATTCTAAATTAATAGTGAATTGAACCTAATAGTATATTTTTGTGTAAAATTACTTTTTTGATTTAGTGGAATGAAAAACTGCTCTCTCTTCTAGAGTAGGTCATTGTTGGATTGAATTGGGTAAAAAGTATCATGTATTCTTGTATTGTGATTGTGTTCTATTATTTTCTTTATGCCTTGATATTTTCCAACAACCGGTAGCTTTTTGGCTTGATTTTGGGAGGGAGTTCTTATCGACTTTGAAGTTTAGGCCAGAGAAAATTGGATTTGGATCCTCTCCAATTGTTTCCCTCATATTTTCTCTCCAATGGTAATCTTAACCATTCATTCAATTTATTTCTCTCTCTTCTTAAATGTTTTTAGGTTTTTTGTGATTTATCAACCATTAGATCAACAAAAGGAGAGAAAACATGAGAGAAAGAATTGGAGAGGATCCATATCCGAGTTGATGAAAGAATCACGTTTGACATGGGAAAAATCAAGTCAAGGATGTGTTGATACAATCAGGATTACACAAGAGATGTGGAATGTCTGGGCATATATGTAAAGAGAGAAATTGTCCACATGGAGCAGTATGTGTCCTTATGGTATTTTTTTTTAACGACAAATATATTATATTATGAATAATCAAGTCTATGCACAAGACGAATAGAGACCGTAAAAGTGGAGCTACAAAACAAAGACGCCATATATAAGCGGAACACCAATGAAAATATCAAAGTAGACAAACACCACCTAATATCAGTGTCCTTTTGGTATTTCTATTATACCATGCAAATTAATGACAAGTTATTGCTAAGGGATTCAGGACAACACACGAGCATTGATTGACATTGATACAAGGTGTGTGGTGAGATGTGTTGATGGCTGAAGAACTTTCTGAAAGCCAACATGAGAGTTGCACCATAAATCTTCAGCAATGTTATGTTAAAATTTTTGGGATGGTTTAGTTCCAAGTGAACAAAAGTTCCATTTGAAATTAATCTAAAAATTAAAATAGTAGTTACAAAATGAAAATATATTATTAATTTAGATAAACCTTAATTTTTTTTGCCTAGAAAATGTTTGACTGATTTGTTGCATCTGCATACACGACAATTCTCACTACAAGAAAAGTTGTACATACCCACGGCATTTTTACCCAGGGCTGTAATCCGTGGGTATTACCCACGGCTTGTCCATCGGTAGGGAAAAAATAACAAAACTACCCCTTCCCTCCCAATTTTTTTCACGAAAACATAGTTCCCAGTAAAAAATAAAATGGCGGGAGAATATATTTTTCATTACCCACGGTGTATCCGTCGTAAGAATAAAATATAATTTTTTGGTACCCACGGCCTTTCCATATGTATGTATAAAATATATTTTTATTTTACTTTTTATTCCTTCCCACGGCATATCCGTGAGTTAGGATAAAAAATCATTTTCTTTACCCACGGGATTGCCGTGTATAGTAATAAAATGTAATTTTAATTAATTTTTATTTAAAATCTGTCTTTTCCCTTTCCTTTATTCACTTTACCTTTTCAATTTACCCAAACATCTTACACACAGAAAGGGACAAAGAGCTAGGGCGACCAAACTCTTCTCCAACGACACTCTCAGCCTCAATCACTCTCTACTCCGGCGACCCACTTCTTTCCGACGACACTCTCAGCTACGGAGATCTCGACGGTGACCTCTTTGTTTTTCTTCTCAACTGGAGCTGTGAGTTTAATCCTTTCTTCTCAATCTTCTTATTCTTCTACTTTGTTGTGAATTCGACGAAAAATCACACCAATAAAAGAACTTGATGTGTGGAGCAATAGAATCAAGCAACCAAATTAAGTTGAATATAGAGACGATGATAATAATAATCCAAAGCAAGTAGACAAATCAAAAGCAAGAGAGCAAGACACAATATTTGTTTACCCAGTTCGGAATTACCTACTCTGGGGGAGAGAGCAGCCCCTCCGTTCCACTAGAATCAATGAGTATCACTTTACAAGAAATTCCCACAATTGGGTACAAGGAATTAGCAACCCTAATTCTACCCAAATCCCGAATCTCTTCCCGTGACCAAGAGACTCACTTGACCTAGTCTACCCAAGGAGAAACTAACAACCTATTTGCCTTTGACGACAAACCCTTGTTCCCTCAATCTCTCTCATTTTTCTATGAATAAAGTACTCCCTATTTATAGAAAAATATATGCCTATTATTTTAAAACAAATCTTTTAAAATAAAACCAAATCTCCTATTATTTTTAAATATATCTAATATTTAAAAAACAAACACAATCTAAGTCAGATATTCTTCAAAACATATTTTTCCACAAAATCACCAAACCAACACGAGCCTGCGCCCCGCGCCAGCCCGTCCGCGCCCCGCGCCAAAAAACCAGAAGCCACAGGCCAAACGAGGCCTCTCCTGGCGCCTGGCGCCAACTGGCAGATGTTCTTCAGAATTTTCCGACTTCTTGTAACCGAGATTTCAAGGCATATCCAACAATTCTCCACCTTGCCTTTAAATCGATGGTGATCCAATCAACCACCGTGCTGCTCTCTCCATCTTGAATCTTCTATTCAAGATCACCGGCCAAGTCCAAGTCCCACTTGAACCTTGACCTAGGCGTTAGCCTCCACTTGCTTCCCGCAAGCATTGCCTCCTTCCCTTCATCCCTCGGAATGCCTTCCGCTCTCATGAAGATCTTGCATCCCACTACCATAGGACTTTTGGTAGCAACAAGATTCACCGCCTCCTCTTCAGACTCCGGAGTAGCTAATTCCGTACCTTCCTGAAGAAACGCTTGTGACCCCGCTATCTCCGGCATTTTGGATAGCTCAACAAGCTTCACCACCCTTCGACCCCCGGAGTGCCCTCCGTCCTCTCGAAGTATTGCTTGCCTCCGAACCCACCTTGGACTTTTAGGTGGTTCTACAAGCTGCAACATCAAACTCCCCTTGTGCCCGACTACCTCCAGCAGTCCTACAAGTTCCCAAGTTTGATCAAGGTTGCTTTCAATTGTCTCCCTGAAGATCCTCTCAAGGTCTTGCACTTCTTCAGCCACAATTGAAACGTATCCCACAAGGCCTCTATGGTTCCCCTTTGGTTCAACACAACCACTCTCCTCTCTATCTCCAATTAGATGCCCGAGAGTCAATGTTGATGGCCTCCCACTCTTGGAAGACTCCACCTCAAACTGAGATTCCACCAAAGTACACCAACCATCCCCTTGTGATAAGCAAGACCTCTCCATTGCGACTTCTCTCAACACATTGTCTCCGAGACACAAGGTAATAGCACTAACCGCCCTTTCATTCAAATCAGCCTTCTCCTCATCGGAAAGACTCGCCGGCATCTGTGCACCCTTCAAGGCCTCAACACACTTGTTATGGACTAGAACAGCCCTCATCTTCACCTTCCACAACCCGAAGTCGTTATTCCCGGTGAACTTCTCAATATCAAACTTCGAACCCATGGTACTTGATTATCACGATTGATCCTTGCCCCACGGTGGGCGCCAATTGTTGTGAATTCGACGAAAAATCACACCAATAAAAGAACTTGATGTGTGGAGCAATAGAATCAAGCAACCAAATTAAGTTGAATATAGAGACGATGATAATAATAATCCAAAGCAAGTAGACAAATCAAAAGCAAGAGAGCAAGACACAATATTTGTTTACCCAGTTCGGAATTACCTACTCTGGGGGAGAGAGCAGCCCCTCCGTTCCACTAGAATCAATGAGTATCACTTTACAAGAAATTCCCACAATTGGGTACAAGGAATTAGCAACCCTAATTCTACCCAAATCCCGAATCTCTTCCCGTGACCAAGAGACTCACTTGACCTAGTCTACCCAAGGAGAAACTAACAACCTATTTGCCTTTGACGACAAACCCTTGTTCCCTCAATCTCTCTCATTTTTCTATGAATAAAGTACTCCCTATTTATAGAAAAATATATGCCTATTATTTTAAAACAAATCTTTTAAAATAAAACCAAATCTCCTATTATTTTTAAATATATCTAATATTTAAAAAACAAACACAATCTAAGTCAGATATTCTTCAAAACATATTTTTCCACAAAATCACCAAACCAACACGAGCCTGCGCCCCGCGCCAGCCCGTCCGCGCCCCGCGCCAAAAAACCAGAAGCCACAGGCCAAACGAGGCCTCTCCTGGCGCCTGGCGCCAACTGGCAGATGTTCTTCAGAATTTTCCGACTTCTTGTAACCGAGATTTCAAGGCATATCCAACATACTTGAATGTTGTTGACTGTGTGGTGGTGTTTTGCTATCAGGAGAGATGGTTTTTTTCTTCTTTTTTGTTGTTTCTTTTTCCTGGTATTGGTATTCCTCTCTATTTGAATGACGTTTTGTGTAGGAGTGGATTGGGTGTTTTTAGTTTGGTTTTGTTTCTGCACTTTATGTTTAAGTTTACTTCTCTTCCACATGAAGCTTTGTGAATTTGTAGTTTGGGTGTTTTTAGTTTGGGTGTTTTCTCTACTTTTAGTCTATTTTTTAGTTAATTTGTAGATCACTGCTAAGACCCCTGTCAAAAGCTTTGTGAACTATTTTTTTATGCTGCTATTACTATGCCACCAGTTGATATGTTTAAGTTTACAATGGGGTTTTCTTATACTTCTATAGTGGAAAAGATATATGTTGTTACTAGGCCACCAGTTGACATTGTTTAGCCAAAACTCAATTAAATGGATGCGGCTTTTTTGATTTGTTTTGTGAAGTTAATTCGAAATGTCTTTTTATCGGACATGTGAGATTTCATAACTTGTATAGTTATAAACCAAACCATGTGAATGAAATCCCAGTTTAAGTTGAAATGTCCTAATTACTGAAAGCATTTTCTATCTCTACAAGCTTCAATAACATAGAAAGAACAATGTATGGTTCTCACTCATTTTTCCACTCCTTATTTTAGATCTTCATATGTATGTGTAGATAATGGTAGAGAAAATTATGTACCCAACAAAAGTAGAGAAAAAAATTGATTTTCCTCACAACTTTCTATCTTGTAAGCTATCTTATAAGTGAGAGTGCATGGATAGAACATAGAACATAACAAATAAGTCCAAAAACGATCATAATTTTTGTGTGGGTAAATTAAGGTATTCTCTATATTGTTTTTTCAGGTGATTGAACCATGAACCAAATGATTTAGGGAATTAAGTATCTACCTTTTGTGCAAGATATTGGTAAAAAAAAAAACAATCATATGTAAAAAATAAGTAAATATCATAGTTAAAAGAAAATAAAACATTACATGAACTTAATTACTTGGTATAATATGTATATGTACATGCTGTATATTGGTTCTAATGCATTTTTTTTAAGTATTAGTGTTTGAGCCTTTTTGAATAAACTGATTAGGAGTCTTTAGAAATCTGTTTTAATATTTTTTTATGTAACTAATGAAAGAGTTAATATTAGAGCTAAATAACTTATGCTTCATGTAGATGTAGCTTGTAACAATGGATCGTCTTATTTTTCTTGCCTGAAATGAGAACAATGGATCGTCCTATTCGGGAACGTACAAATTCTGGTTTTCTTTCGCACATCATACGACATTCTGATTGCTGGAGTTCCCTATGCTTTTTTATTTGCTAATGAATTTGATGAAATGTATCAACCTTAAGTGAGGTCCAAATTAAAATAGTTAAAGTTATCATAACGTTTGGTGTCTTGTGAAACTAATGTAGTTTTAGTCTTGACCTCTGCTATTCCTGTTACGTGCTTCCCTGTTGGGCGGTGATGCATTTTCCTGTAACTGTTTTTGCTATTTATCATGCTTGTATCTGTTTCTGTTACTTCCAGCCATGTTTCAAGTAAGGCTTTTCTTGTTTGGTGTTGGATGTGTAGCCTTCAGGCCCTTGGTGGTTCTTTGTATCTGTTTTAGTCTTGACCTGCTAGTGACGGTGATATTGTATTCTCGTCACGGTGTTATATTCTTATATCACTTCAAATCCTAACCTTAACATTTAATTTTAATCAGGAAGAGAGTTGTATGAATTGAAAATCAAAATGGTGTCAAACGCAGAAGCATATGAAGAGATTCGTAAGAAAACAATGCAAGAGAATAGGAAGAGGATGGAGGCTCTCAATCTTCCTTATCTCTCTCGATCCCTTCAGAAATCCTCCCCCCCACACTTCAAAGTGTAGCTTCCATGCAGGCTGATGCCTCCCGTCGTCAACGTCTTCATCCAGATTATGATGAGTCAGAGGATGGGTTCGAGGATGGGTACGGCAGTACTAGTGATGATGACATCGAGGAAAATTGATATTTAGTGCATGTTATTATGACTGCATCTTATGGTTAGATTCTTAGTGCATTTTGTTATTATGATTGATATTAAGCTTAGGCTTGTAGCGACGTTTCTATATTCAGTTATGGCTACAACTTTTGTCTAAATTGCTAGCTTCTTTTCTGGTTATTTTGACACTTACAAGTGTCTATTCTTGTTAACACTACAATTTAGTTTGAGCTAGCTAGTGATCTTTTGTTGACTCAATTTGATTTGTTTTAAATTTAGTTAGTGTTTTAGTTTGAAATTGGTTCCGGTGTTGCATGAAATTGGAGTAAGTTTATACTCCTCACAATAGGCAAAAATTGCTACTAATTAACAGGTTAAGAAAGTAAAAAAAAAAAAAAATATTGACACTACCCACGGTATTACCGTCATCTAATCTTTTCCCGTGGCAAAGCCGTGGGTAAGCATCAGTCATGATGGAGCGACAGTTTCCATGGAAAAGCCGTGGAAAATAGCTCCTCATGGTAATTCCGTGGATATTATCCACGGCTAACTCCAGGATGATAACGTGAACAAAGCCGTGGGTAACGCGTGGGTAAGCTTACCCACGGCTTTTTCTTGGGTAATGAATTACCAACGAGGCAATTTCCCACGACCCCGTGCCGTGGGTATGCCGTGGGTAATTATCGTATACTCAAGGTGAAGCCGTGGGTATAGACCAAAATAGCCGTGGGTAGACACCGTTTTTCTTGTAGTGTCTTTGCCTAAATATGTTTTGATAAACAATTTATTATTCACAACATTTATGAATATGCTATTTCCATGATAAAAGGAAAATAAATTAAATTAATTTCGTATAATTTATTAGTTGTTTTTATAAGTTGTTTTAAAAAATTGATGAAATAAGCCGAAAACAATTTATTAATCATGTTATATGGTCTTTTTATAACTTCTTCCTAATAGTATTAATTCAAATAAATGATTATGTTAATCAATATATAAATTCAAATAAGTCAATCTAAATTATGTACGAAAATAAATCCCACTCCAAATCTCCGTAAAAACTAAGATAGGGACGAAGAATCCATATATAGGACAAACAGGAAAAATTAAATCATCAGTAGGAAGATTGAGCAATGTATGAGCTTTATATTCATTTGTTTTAATTTCTTTTGGGTTAAAAATGATGCAAATATTTGTCTGAAAAAAATGATGCATATATACCCATGCATGGTGAACTAGAGCTGTCAAAACGGGCGGCCCGGCCCGTTTCGGGCCGTCCCATTCGGGCTTCGGGTTTTGTCGGGCCGGGCTTAAAAAGCCCGGATAAAAAACGGGCTACAAAATAAGGCCCGAGCCCGGCCCGGTACGGGCTCTCGGTCTTTCGGGCCGGCCCGGTTTTATATAAAAACAAACATTTTTAAAGCAATAGATGAAGGGTAATGAACAAAGAATAAATTTAAGTGCCCAATAAATTTGACAAAGAGATCATAACATTAATTAATTACAAATAGGTTGAAATTTGTTAGTATTAATGTAAAGTTATTTAAGCTATTTACAGTTTACGAGTAATTACGTAGAGAAATATTTCACGATCGTAGTTTTATATTTTTAGCTTATTTATTTATTTATTTTAATGACACGATAAGTTATTTTTACTTTTAGTTTCTTTTCATTTACTTATGTATATAATTTGCGTTACTAGTGCATATTTATTCTCTTAAATGTGCATTTGATGGAATTGGAAGGTGTGTGTGACGTGTGTGTTGTGTTATTGCCGTGTTGTTAACTTATTATGTTTGTGTCGACTTTTAGATTGGTGGCCCAAGTAAAAATATTATAAACATACTTCCTTGTTTACTCTTTTTTTTTTATTATAATTTAATCGGGCTTGCGGGCGGCCCGCGGCCCATTCGGGCCGGCCCATATTTTTTGCGGGCTTTATCGGGCCGGGTTAAAAAACCCGGTTGCAGCCCGGTTGCTAATTCGGGCTAGATTTTTAAGGCCCGAGTCCGGGAAAAAATCGGATTATTCGGGCCGCCCATTTGGGCCGGCCCATTTTGACAGCTCTAGAGGTGAACCTGGCTAATAAGACATACTCAAACAGGGGAAAAGGATGAATGAGATGTGACTAGTGGATGGGTAAGAATATTTTGTTTCTGATTTGAGAGCATGCATCTTCAAGAAAAATTCTCGAACACATATTTTGTTAGTCTAATTAAACTTTATAAAACCGACTTAGAATATAAAAATTATCATCATTTAAACATATTTTTTCATATTATAATCTGAAACTCTTAACACATATAAACTCAATTTAATTAAATGTAAAATAATAAATGTCCACTCCCTTTCACATTTTGAAATTTTTGAAATGTCATTTTCTATTCATGATGAAAATATAGATGTTCAATGGCTTGATCATAAAATTGTGAGGAAGCAAAAGTAATTAGAGAAATGGAAAATTGAAGAAGGAGCATGGTGAGGGGTATGTTGTAGAGCTGTCAAAATGGGCCGGCCCGACTAGCCCGATTTTTTTCCGGGCTTGGGCCTTAAAAATCTAGCCCGAATTAGCATCCGGGCTTTTTAGCCCGGCCCGATAAAGCCCGCAAAAAATATGGGCCGGCCCGAATGGTCCGCGGGCCGCCCGAAAGCCCGATTACATTATAATAAAAAAATAAAAATATGAGTAAATAAAGAAGGATATTTATAATATTTTTACTTGGGCCACCAATCTAAAAGTCCACACAAACATAATAAGTTAACAACACGGAATCAACACAACACACACGTCACACACACCTTCCAATTCCATCAAACGCGCATTTAAGAGAATAAATATGCCTAGTAACGCAAATTATATACATGCACTAGTAACGCAAATTATATACATAACGAAATGAAAATAAACTAAAAGTAAAAATAACTTATCGTGTCATTAAAATAAATAAGCTAAAAATATAAAACCACGGTCGTGAATTATTTCTCTACGTAATTACTCGTAAACTGTAACTAGCTTAAATAACTTTACATTAATTCTAACAAATTTCAACTTATTTGTAATTAATTAATGTTGTGATCTCTTTGTCAAATTTATTGGACACTTAAATTTCATCTTTTTTCATTACCCTTCATCTATTACTTTAAAAATGTTTTTTTTTTAAAAAAACCGGGCCGGCCCGAAAGCCCGAGAGCCCGTACCGGGCCGGGCTCGGGCCTTGATATTGCAGCCCGTTTTTTATTCGGGCTTTTAAGCCCGGCCCGACGGAGCCCGAAGCCCGAATGGGCCGGCCCGAAACGGGCCGGGCCGCCCGTTTTGACAGCTCTAGTATGTTGGATAGCACAAGGTTGGGGGGATGAACTTCACTACACAACCCATCTCTTCATGTGAAGGTACCCCATCATATTAATAATAATATGTTGGTGTGGGTCCTATATCACATACACAACCCATGACTTAAACAAACATTATTTGTTGGGGATACATGAGTACTTTTTTACGCTAGAAATCTTACATGATGAATTATTTTGTTTGCAAGTACAAATAGAGCTGTAAAAATGGGCCGGGCTATCGGGCCGGCCCAGTAGCCCTATAGTTTTCTACGGGCCGGGCCGGGCTGGGCTTCCCAAAAATATCATCGGGCCTTATTGGGCTGGGCTGTCGGGCCTATGGGCCATCATGGGCTGGGCCAACGGGCTTTTGGGCCGGCCCATTAAAGAATTTATAAAATTTATCTAAAAATTTTTTTACCTAAAAATAAGGAATTTTAGTTAGCATAAAATCTTTAGATAAAATAAGTAACAAAAGATGAGATTTGTTTTTTTTTTTTTAAGGAAAAAGATGAGATTTATAATTTACTTTTTTTTTTATAATTTAATTTATGTATTTAGAATGGTTATGTTAAAAGTTTAGTGTCTGATGTAAGCTTGAAATTTATTAGCTTTGAGGATGCACTTTATGAATCATCATCCACAAATCTCTCGACTTTTGCATGGATATTTTGAAGTATTTATTATTTCATGAAATCATGACACTCACTTTTTTATGGATATTAATTTGTGTGCGATGCATATGTAGTTTTATTGTCAATTGAATTTTTTTTTTACAAAAAATTTGTCAATTTTTTATAAAAAACTTTGAAAAAATGTGTCGGGCCGGCCCATCGGCCCATGCTTATTGGGCTGGGCTAAGCGGGCCGGGCCTCGGGCCTTAATGGGCCGGCCCACATAGGCCCAATAGATGTCTTGGCCCTATGGGCCCGGGCCGGGTCGGGCTGGGCCGGCCCATTTGACAGCTCTAAGTACAAATAGTGTACGATATTAGTAAATAGTATACATTTATAATTTATTAATATTTTGTTTGATATTGTATAATCATATGAGTATATAAAAAAACATATATATGCTAAATTTATTTTGTTTGTTGATAAAAGCTAAATTTTAATTTAGATATGACTATATAATAGGGTTTTGAAGATTTAATTGGGGTTTTTAAATAGGTTTGTTGTTGAGCTCATTGGAAGTTTTGTTGTTAGAAATGGAACATGTTATTTTATTTCATCCAAAACAAAATGGTGAGGAATAAGTTAGAGTTTAAGGTCAAACATATGTTATCTCTTGAATAGAAAAATTGTTGCTAATTAATTCAATAATTAATAAGAATTAGGCATCTATGCAAATTTACAAGTAGTAACAACAAATTAACTTTTACGAAGTATTTATCTTTGCGAATTTACTATACTTATGTGGCTAATTTTTATTGATTTTTATATAAACTATCGATATCACAATATTTGTTTTATTGAAAATAAAAAAAAATCAAACATGGTATTCTAAAATTTACAATATTTTAGAATCAAACATGGTATTCTAGAATCAAGGGATTATTAGTTGTTTAAGAAAAACAGTTTGTGGTTTGGAGTTATTTTTTTGACCATATTATATATGGGCCAACTTACAATGTCTTACTATTATATAATAATATTTTTGGTAAAAACTATTATTTTTTTACTAACTTATTTTTAACTATTTGAAATTATAAACAAAACCTTAATAAGTTTCCTTTTGCAAAAAATAAACAAAACCTAAATACCGTTCTATTTTTGTGTTTGGAAAAATTTCTGTAACTAAAACTAAAAGGGTCAGATATCAAAATTTATAGAGTATTGACATATATATACTTACACTTTATCAACTAAAACTAAAAGGGTCAGTGAAAATTGAACCCGTATCTTTAAAAATTACCATAAGTCAACTCTTTATCAATTAAAGAAATTTTTATAAGTTATATATTTTTATTCTACTATATATGCAGAGCTGCACTTTTTCTTAGCACCAAAATTCATTAGTTTCATATTTTATATTGTTTGATTAAAATAAAGTGGACACTTTGATATTCTAAAATTTTGTTGGATACATATTGTTCAATTATTTACTTATTTTAATTAACTTAATTTTGACTAA
The DNA here is from genome assembly GCA_030408175.1 of Trifolium repens. Lineage (NCBI taxonomy): Eukaryota > Viridiplantae > Streptophyta > Magnoliopsida > Fabales > Fabaceae > Trifolium > Trifolium repens. The sequence goes on along the minus strand of CP125836.1, from coordinate 55,107,029 downwards.
ATCCCAAAAAAGAAAATATATATTAATTTTGACTAGTTATTATATAATTTCCTAAAATAAAAAACACCAAATGAAATACAAGTATTTGACCCACAGCAAAGTAATATCTCATGTGATCTTATCCTTTCTCTCTTTGCCATATATGGATACTCACTTTCTCAAGTACCTTGAATCTTCCTCTATTTCCATCTAAGTTGACCCACTCATTGCCACATCATCCATCTACAAACTAACAATTAATGAAACAAATTTAATTTGGTTATTATCCATGATGCCTAAATCATCTAACTCCAATTGGTTTCATATCATTTTCCATAAAATAATACTCCCTCCGTCCCATTTTAAATGATCTCTTTTTGAATTTGTATACTATTCATTTGACCTGCTTTGATCTTATTTTTCTACTAATATATACATGCAAATATTAGCATATGAGATGTTGTTTGATTTGTCTCGACGAGTACTTTCAAAATATACCATTTTTATAATTTTTAATAATATATAATTAGAGATATTAACGATTAAAGTTGTGCATTGGCAAACGTGTCAGTGGTCAAACAGATCATTTATTTTGGGACAGAGGAAGTACTAACAAATTCACTATAACAACTTCTTCCTATATATATATAAGTATATAACCATCCTCAAAACAAACCTACACAACAACACCTACCACCTATTCTCTCATTCTTCCTTTTCTCTTTGTGTTTGTGTGTTCCTCTAATCTCTTAACTCTTAATGCTCTTTTCTTCAAACAAACCAAAGTTAGTTATTATAACAAAAAATAAACAAATCAAAGTTAGTTACTATTCCTAACAGAATAACAGAAAATGGAATTAGGAGGCAGTTGCACAGATGAAACAACCACCACCACCATCACCACCACCACAAGCAATGACTCTCTTTCGGTATCTCTCATTTCGGCAAAACTATCACCACTGCCAACGACGAATACACTAAGCCGCGTTGGCAGTGGTGCTAGCGCCGTCGTGGATCCCGAAATTTGTGGCGGATCCGGTGAGGCCGAGTCTCGTAAACTTCCGTCATCGAAATACAAAGGCGTGGTTCCACAGCCGAACGGACGTTGGGGAGCTCAGATTTACGAGAAACATCAGCGCGTGTGGCTTGGTACATTCAATGAAGAAGATGAAGCCGCAAGAGCTTACGATATCGCCGCTTTGAGATTTCGCGGAAAAGACGCCGTTACAAATTCAAAAACTCTCACCGGCGCCGGTAACGATACCGATGAAGCTGAAGCCGAGTTTCTAAACTCGCATTCCAAATCTGAGATCGTTGATATGCTAAGAAAACATACCTACGACGATGAGCTTAAGCAGAGCATGCGTGACACGTGCGGTGGAAGACAGCGGCGTAACGGAGAATTATCTGGTGCAGCGTCACGTGGCGCGTGTGATGCTAAAGCGCGTGAGCAGTTGTTTGAGAAAACGGTTACGCCAAGTGACGTTGGGAAATTGAATCGGTTGGTGATACCTAAACAGCACGCGGAGAAGCACTTTCCGTTAAATGCTGTTGCAGTTGCCGTTTCCGGTAACGGAATCTCGCCGTCAGTGGCGGCGGCGAAGGGTTTACTTTTGAATTTCGAAGACGTTGGAGGGAAAGTGTGGCGGTTTCGTTACTCTTATTGGAACAGTAGCCAAAGTTACGTTTTAACCAAAGGATGGAGCCGGTTCGTTAAAGAGAAGAATCTCCGAGCCGGTGATGCGGTTCGGTTTTTTAGATCGACCGGACCGGATAGACAGCTCTACATTGACTGTAAAGCAAGAAGCAGTAGTAGTGTTGTCGGTGTCGGTATTGGTGAAGTTGATAGTAATAAAACCGGTGGTTTATTTATTTCGGTCCGACCGGTAGTTGAACCGGTTCAGATGGTTCGGCTTTTTGGGGTGAATCTTTTGAAACTACCTGGTTCTGATGGTACTATTGGTGGTAGCTGCAATGGAAAGAGAAAAGAAATGGAATTTTTTGCTTTAGAATGCAGCAAAAAACCAAAGATAATTGGAGCATTATAACATCATATTAAATGTTAATTAATTTTCTTTTTTATGTTTAAAGTTTTTTTTTATGTGAATTTTTATAATTTATGTAACTGATCAAATCATGAGGGAAAGAATTAGAAAAGTTAATAGTGGTGTAGGTTGTAACTTGCAAGTTGCAAGAATGCACGTTGCAAAAAGCTGAAGTGTACATTATTAGACAAAAAATTGTGATACTAGGGGCAACAATAATTGTTGTGTATGATAACAAAGATGGTTTTTGAAAATGAAATGTAGGAAGACAACTGTTTATTCTATATTCTACTCTTCAAAATTACTCTGATCAATATTAATATTAATATAATGTACAATTGTCATTCAATATTAAAGATATGCATGATTTTTATCATAAAAAAAAGACTTGTTTAATTTTTTAAACCAATTAATACATGTGATTATATTAACTATTTTATTTTTAATTATAATTGATATTTATGTGTTACTATTTTGTTTTTTTAGTAATAATCGTTAGTTATTTCATTGTTGATTGGTGTTGAATTTGATAGAGAGGGTCACGATTCGATCCCCGCAACTGTGTTCGAGAGAGACTGGAATCACTTGATGTCAGAAATAACTCTAAAATCAGATTCAACTGGTGGCAAAAATAAAATAAAATAAAAAATTATTTTTTGAGTAGAAATTAATCCCTCAAATTTTATAAAATCTAAATAAATGAAAAATTATTTTAAAACTTCTAATGATACTCCTTATATTCAAGTTAGGATCTAATCCAATTTTAAAATTATGTGTTATTATTGTATCTTTCTATGATGCAACATTATTGTATTTGATTATGTCATAGATATTAATTCATGTGGTGTACTACTGTATTTCATATTTCCATTAAAAAAATATCATCCTGATAAATTAAATTGAATTAAAATAGTATACTCTTTTTTGTTTTGAAAATGAATGAGAAAGGTGTGACAAATATTTAGAAGAAATAAAAAAAGAAGACTGAGTCATTCACTCACATAGTTAGGGAGGGGGTGGGGGGGTCCAGCAGACATGACCTAGGAAGGTGTGAACGAGTTGATTAAGAGACATTTGTCCAATAAAGAAAGACCTAGTTGGCATGCAACTTGGTACTACGTACACTGTACATGGCCCATAGCTTCTTCTAATATTCTCAATATTATTCTATACACCTTAGCAGTACATTGTTTATGGAATGGTCAAAATTCTACAAAAGAAAATATAATTGAACAGCTTGCATTATTCTGCACCACGTAAAATAAATTGTAATACATCAAAAGAGGGGCAAAAACCTGCAAAGTCTTTGGTTCAGGACAAGTTTTTGGGAAGATCTGTTACGTTTTTTAACTGTGTGTGTCTAAGTTCTTTTCATTTTTATATCTCTTTTAATATAGAATATACCAGATAGTAGCAATAATTATAACTTATACTATCTTTTTCGTCATGTAAATGTTAACGGATGACATCAAGTGAAACTTTCCCTTCCGGTAGATAAAATATTTTCTGTTTTCTTTCAATTATTTTATATTGACTTTTAAGGGTAAGTGTAGTATTTTTTTTTTTTTTTTTTGGTACAAGGGTAAGTGTAGTATTTATTTGTATTAAGAATGAACTAAATCAATAATATAGAAAAAATAATTGAATTTTACGGTTAATATATATATTGTCTCCATCCTTAAATATAAGATGTCTTTGAGAAAATCACAAAGATTAAGAAAAATGATTATGATATTAAATTTGTTGATAATTAATACTCCCTCCGTTTCTTTTTAATTGTCTTTTACTATCATGTTTAGCGTTTCTATTTAATTGTCCTTTTTATATTTTATGGGTATGATTTGTCAATTATACCCTTTTTTAATTGCTCTTATCTTTTTCCATAAAACCAATTAATGCTATATATTTGGAAAACTAAATTTTTTTTTAATTTTTTTTTGTTGATACATAACATATTAATTTTTTTTTTTATATAATATATTAAATTTATTGGAAAGAGAAAATGTGGGCAAAAAAATAGGAATTTATTAGGGATTAAAAGGAGGGTATAATAGGAAGATAACGTGCAAAAATACACTTCCTTAATTTGGTGTTATCTTTCTAAAAAGACAATTAAAAAGAAACGGAGGGAGTATTATTTTTACAATTTTACCTTTTAAGAGAGAAAATAAGTTAATATTTTATTTAAAGTGTTTATTGTAGTAAAAGAGATGTTTTTGAGTATCTCTGCTAGAGCAGTTCATGTGTAACCAATGCGGATTGAAGATGTTCATGCTAATGACCTGACTAAGAAATAAAGAGTGGACAAACAGATCCTGAATTTGCGTATTGTTGCTTCATGGAGTGATGAGTGATATAGTTGGACCACATTCAAGATTCCTCGTCTTGGTGTGGTACGACTTCCTCCGACATCCTGTTCGATCCTGTCTTAAACCCCCAAGTTGCTCATTAATTGGATATTTTGAAAAATGGAAGGATAATGAGACTAGTGACATTGAGCATAGGGTGTATACTAATGAGGAAGAGAACGCGGCAGTTATTAATTATTTAAAAAACCATTCTGCTGCTAGGGAGGAGTCATTTACAAAAGTGGTGTCCAAAGCAAAGAAAAAGTAGGGAATACATGTTCATAGTACCCGCTCTTCGGGTAGAAAATTTGGGTTGTTTCTTGTTGTTTCTTTTTACATTTTTTTTCTTCTTTCCTTTGTTTGGTTTTCTTTTATTTCTTTCTCTTTTTGCTTCAGAAGGTTTTGGTTTATGTACTGCCCCTTCTCTTTTTGTATCTTTCTTTTTATATATATTTAGGTGTTGCATATGGTTCACTATTTGCTTAAAAAAATTGTAGTAAAAGATGCACTATGATTAAGACTTAAGAGTATGTTGATAATTTTTATTTTTTTTGTGGAAATGATATAAAACAAAATAGTGTTAAAGTTTTGTTAAATTCTCTACATCCACCTCTTAGCAGGTCAACTACCAGCGACGAATTCAAAATCTCAACCCTTGCTATTAAAAATAACAAGTTAAACAGATCGACTCAATAGATCAAACCCCTATTGTCATCCCTAAATTTGAGTGTCATCGTTGCAACCGTTTTAACTGAAATTGGACGGTTTTTTGGTTGTTGGTAAGAAAACAACGCAACATATATAAAACTGCTGCCTTTCCTTGTTATAGGTACGGTTTTCACCCCATTGCCTAAAAAACTGTTACTTAAGCTTCAAAATGTTGTAGTGGCAAGATGATTGTAATTTCAATCAATCCACCATTCAAGTTCTAAAGTTGCCGATTTCTATTGGTCTTATATTTTGATATGACAACAAATAAAACTCAAGGGCAATCGTTTTCTCATGTCAATATATATCTTTTTAGGCATTTATATACTCACGGTTGTATGCGATAGTATTTAAAGTCACTTCTTCAAGTGAGAAACTACAATGTACTCCCTCTAGGCCTTAATATAAGAAAATATTCACTTTTTAAATACATTGAAACATTGATGTATCTAAAAAATGAATTTAGTTATTATGGACCAGAGAGTAATTATTTTGGATAATGAACTTAGATTGCGAACATTAATAGCCACGAAGACTGTATTTTGAAAATCTATAAAAACAATTCGGGAAACGCGTATCAAATATTTTTTTAGTGCAAACTTCAGTAAAATTTACACAAAAAAAATTCGGTATACATTTCCCGAACTTTTTGGAGGTGAAAAAGAAATTTTGAGGGGTGGGATGATTATTTTTCAAAAATAATAAAGACAATGGGCTATATTAAAAAAACAGGACCCATCCAACCAAAGAAAAAAAAAAGAGTTGTTCTTTTCGCACCCCTGACCTCTCTTAGTCACCCCCTACAATTACCAAATTAAACTACCATCGCTCCCCACCTAGAAAACGAGCATTTTTCACATTCTAAGTAGCGAGTGTCAATATTTTATACTCAAACTGGACGCCAGCACCCCCCCATGGATGAAAAAATCATGAAAAATTTGAGTTCGCATCCTAGGGAGTGAGCATAGTTCGCATCCTAAGTAGTGAGAGGGGTAAATTAGGAATGTCATGGGGTGAAAAAGAGTGCTAGGGGTGCGAAAAGAACAACTCAAAAAAAAAAAACAGAAACAGTAGAAGAAAAAACAAACTACAGGCCCAAGGAAACTGCCAAAACAGCAAATGAACACACCCCCTTTAGAAACCAAAAAACCTCCCCTGCGAGTAAAATGAATCTACTATACTAACTACGTATTTCTCAAAGGCTGAACATAAAACAAATATATAGTTCGACCAAAGCAGGATATAAGCTGAAAGGATTGGCCAAATTTCATTACCAAATAGTAAAATAATATAATATCACTACTGTACTGCATCATAAACAATTTCTATTTCATCAATTTTCCTAAAATAAGTATTAAAAGGACTAACATAAAAATAGGTTATATCAGCCAAGTCTTCATGGCAGCAAAGTCTTCATCAATCACATAAAGTAAAATTTAAGTCTTCATCCCTGACAACAAGTTTCAGGGAAATCTAGTACTCTAAGGTAGCTGATTTAGTATTATAGGTTTCATCACTAGAATTGGTAGGGGGAAGTTTCAATTTGGTATAAAAAATGTATTGTTAAAGGAGCGATATGCTTGCAAATATACAAACTTAAATAACGCCAGCGAAGCTTCGGCATGATCCCTGGGGATACGAACTCATTCTAAACACCTAGAGTGTGAATTATTACTCGACGACAGACTGATGCACTTGCCAGAATGCAGTCAAACATTCAAACCATTTGTTGTATTTGGGGCTATTTGATTCATATCTCTTTTGATATTGTATCTCTTGTTTTTATTTTTGCATTGTATCATGACTTATTTTAACCTCTAGGATGTGCATGGATTGTGCCAACCTAGTATGTGTTTGTTATTAATACATTTGGTTCATTGGTTGATTAAAAAAAAAGGTTTATTTCCTGCAACTATGATCGGAAGGGGGTTGAAAGTTGAAACTATGTAATGCTAGGTAAAAGCAAAAAAAAAACTTTTTTATTTTGCATTAATTCTCTAATTCCCGTAAAAATTAAGGATCCCTTAACTGCAAGGTAAATAAAATATTGCGAAAAAGTGTTGTGTCGGTGTTGGACACTGACATGAACACGTGTCGGACACGGACACACCTAATCCGAGAAGTGTACGTGCTTCATAGCTCCTAAATTACTAAAAAAGAAATAAAATATCCAAAGTGGGTTAGTACTTAAACTATAAAAAAATGGTATATTTTTTTTTTCTTTCTGAACTTCAAAAATTTATGAATAAAACTCAAGTAAACACAAGACATGTTTGAAGAGATAGAGATCCCTTCATGAATATCCATTGACTATCCGCGTATGGATATGGACCGACATCCCTAGTTTAAGGAGATAGAGATACAATTGGATACACAATAATAGGCTATAAAAGAGTAACAAACAAAACAGAGGAAAACCAAGCTCTGTGTATCTACAAAGAGCATGACTTACTACACAAAGGAAGCAAAGGGCATCACAGCGCATCAACAAAACAAAAACAAGAGAAAACGAACGAATAAAATGGCAGAGGCAGTTGTGAACGATTCTCGCAAATATGATGAGTATGGAATTGATTTAACAGTTTTTGGAAAAGAAGATGGAGATAGATTATTGAATTTCATCTCATCCAACCCTAAAGAAAGAAAAATCCGTAGTCCCTACGTACAATCCGACTTAGAATATCGTTACCGAGCGTATTTTGATCTCAACGAGTTGTTATGGCTTTTTGAATCTCCTCGAACTCCCCGAGACATATTGTTAACTCAATCAAGACATACTCGTTTGCAACAACTTGTAAATAGGCTTAGGGCTGCATCTTTTGAAGGTTCCTGGTTGGATGATGTTGAAAAACTCTTGGTTTTTAATCATCAAAACATCAATCAAGAGTTCGAGGCTCTTACAACTTTCGAAAGAGTAGCAAAAGAGTTGTCAAAGAGCACCGGAGAACAGATTGAATTGTTAACCCATCAGAAGAGTTGCACGAATGCAACCAAACTCTTAGAATTAAGTATTGGGTCTGACTCATCCTTACGAAAACCGAGTCTCCTCATGGAGGAACAAGGGAAGCAATGTATTTATGAAGAGTATGGATTTGATTTGAATTTCATGACAAAAGAAGAAGTTGAAAGGGTAATAGGTTTCATCTCCGCGGAACCTGAAGAAAGAAAGTTTCGGAATTCTGATGTGCAATCTTTTTCAGAATATAGGAACTTAGGGTATTACTATCTGAATGAGCTGTTATGTTTGTTAGATGCTTCTAACACCATATTGTTATCTGAATGCAACTGTTTGCAACATCTGGTGATCAAATTAAGGCGTTGGTCGTTTGAGGGTACTTGGTTAGATGAAATTGAAAAACTCCCAGAAACTAAAAATATGGAAAAACAACTCATAGCTCAAGAAGATAGATGTTTTAAAAACATAGCCCTAAGCCCTAAAAACAACTCACTGCAATTAACTCTTGACTGCATTCTGGCAAGTGCATCAGTCTGTCGTCGAATAATAATTCACACTCTAGGTATTTAGAATGAGTTCGTATCCCCAGGGATCATGCCGAAGCTTCGCTGGCGTTATTTAAGTTTGTATATTTGCATTCGCTTTCGTTTTGAAAAAAGGTTTTTATAAAAAGAGCGATATGCTTGCAGAAATAAAAAGATAAATGATTCAGAAACATAGAGGATAGGTATGATGGTTGGACTCATTCCCTTCTTCCTATTTGGCATGAACGGTGTATAACATAGTTAATCAGCGCGGTTGTAGTAACACCTTACTGTTACTCTATGTATATTGAAGTTTCCCTACTTTAATAACTAAGGTACCTACAAGAGCCTAACCTCGCTGTGTCACATACCCTAATTACTAGGTGAGTTATTCATTACACATGCATTATTACCTTCACCCATCAAAAGCCTCTAGGTCCTAGGATCGGGCTATTCAGCTTCTAAGTGCTCAGTTCACACCTAGTTCCTAATTCCTCCTCTAACCGCTCAATTCACGACTAGTTGAGGATGTTACCGTCTCTATACACCTGACATTATTTACTACTAGTTCTGGACTATATTAAGTAAATACCTAATATCAATTTAAGAGCGCTCCCGCTTATCCGGCCAAATTACGAGAATATGTTATTAAAGTGCAAGAAAGTAAATAACAAACATAATACTGAATAACAATTTATTATAATTTTGACTCAGTCACAGACTCCAAATATTCATAAGGGAGTTCATCTTCTCCACCACAACCTAAGACATCTATTACAAAAGACTACATATTTAAATTACAAACATAATAATCTAAATATAAAAGCCTAGAGAAAACATACCTTGCTGAGTTAGTTTTCCCGTAAGGGGAGAAAACTATGCCCAATAGAGCTCCTCTGAACCTCTCCTTATTGTAGAGAGTGTTCTACTATTTCTGAATGCTTTAAACAATGAGAGGAAGACTCTATTTATAGTTTTCGTATTGGGCCTCAGCAAGCCATCGTACTGCGATAGGTCCATCGCAGTACGATGGGAAGATTCAGTTCAATTTTATAACTAATCATGTGTATTTCATCAGCTTGGCCGCCAAGTAAGGTCATCGTGCTGCGATATACACCATCGTGCTACGATGAACAGATTTTTTGCAGATTTATTTCTTTTGTTTTCTTGGCCAGCAAGCAGCTCCCATCGTGGCACGATGGAAGCCATCGTGCTACGATGAAATGCTCATTTTCTTCACTTTTTAGGCTTTTTCTTGTCTTTTGGCATCTTGGACTTGGTCTTGATGTTTTTCCTTGATTATGTAGGTTTTCCTTCGTATTTGAACATATCTTGGTCATTTTAATACTAAAAATACCATAGAAATTTCTGGCATCAATGCCACATATAAAAGTTACAATCAAAAATCTTGAATTTTAAAAAGTTGAGGTTAGGGTCGGCTCCGACTATTTGGAGGACCGGTTTGAATATAAAAAATGGGCCCATAACTAAAAAGCTTAAAATTTATAAAAGAATCATTTTCAATTTAAATTATAAATAATTATCATTGTATAAAACATAAAAAAATGACATAAATTAATCAATGACTAAATTTGCTACAACGATTGAATTTAACTGTTTTAATTTAATTTGAAATGACTAGAACTAACATTATGCAAAAAAAATTTTTTTGCAATGTTTCATGAACATTGATAATATATAACTACTAATATAAGACAACCTCAAAATTTAGAGGCCCTAATATCTCCCCAAAATTTGGAGGCACAATGTCGTCGCACATACCGCACATGCAATAGAGCCACCCCTGGTTGAGGTGTTTATAAGTGGTGAAGAGTTTGAGTTTTCCTCAATTTCAAAAAACGGAAGTGGGGCATGTAATAGAAACATTAATACTCACTTTGGACCTATAGATACCCGAATTATGAATTGTAACGAGTAAGAAGATATCTAAACTTTATGAATTTAAATTTGGAGAGGGAATAATATGTCTTCTCCTTGCCCAGTTATCATGTCGGCTCTAATTAAGTTTGTGCAATTATTCAACTAACTTTTAGTTATTGAAATTTAGTTAAACATAAATTATTAAGGACAACTTGAGTAACAACTTAGTGTATGTTTGGTTCTGCGGTGACGAGAATTGATTTTGATAGAATTGATTCTGTAAAATTGATTTTGGTTAAAATTGATTTTAATTTAAAGTGGTTTGTTTATGTTTGGATATATTCATACAAAAGTGAGTATAACAAAAAATTTAAGTGTAAAAATCAATTTTAAAATCAGAACTTACGATTTCTAGATTCAAGTAGAATCAATTCTCAAGGCAGAAAAGTTTTGAGAAACCAAACAAGTCATAATCAATTCTACACGTCTAGAATCAATTCTGGCTGCTCCAGAATTAAAACCAAACATACAAACGTTGTTCTAAAAATGATACCTTAGACCAAGGTCGGTAATGTATTTATTTATTTATATGTATATATTCAAATATTTTATATGTTATATTTATTTTTCTTTTCATACAATATCCGTGCATATTTATTGTCATGTTAAAATTTTCAGTTGTTCAAAGTTAAATTTTAAATTATTTACGTTTACGGGTCTCGAAGATAGGAAAATCTTCACAAGCGGGGACAGAAAGTTGGGAGAGTATTCCCCTTTTAATCATGACTTTTGTACGTCAATTATGTTAATTTCTGTTTCGAAATTCATTATCATAATTGGCCCATTAGCTCAGCTGGTTAGAGCGTCGTGCTAATAACGCGAAGGTCGCAGGTTCGAGACCTGCATGGGCCATTTTCTTTTTTCTTCCATATTTTGTGTCATCCTATCTTACATGGCTATTTGAGTACAAGCATCCTTGTGAAGGGTTCCACACAATTTCTTCTCTGTTCTACTCACAATGTTATTTTTTTGACACCAACTTATGCTTATAAATTACAATTAAAATAGGCATGGTCCTGAATACGCCATTTTATGTCACACTTCACACACCAACAAATTTATATAGGCTTCAGTTACTTTTCTGTTTGATCCACATGGTTGGTTTTAATTTCTACTTGCTTAACATGTAACACAGAAAAAGAAAGAGGAGAAGAACAGCAATACTTGAACTTGAACATGTAAAAGGCACAAAAAAGCCTCGAGCAAAGAGCAAAGAGCAAAGAGCAAAGAGCAAAGAGCAAAGAGCAAAGAGCAATGAAATCATAAGTACAATAGTACACATGCATTAAATAAATATACTATACAATTAGTACAATGTATACATGAACTTGAATAATTGTTTTGATTATGATCAATAATGTTTTGCACCAATGGATTCATCTAAAAACCAATAGGTTAAAAAAACAGTGACATACGTAAGTAATAAAGAAAAACACAGAGTCTCTGACTGAAAATGTTTCATATAGGAACTGTTTGTAGTTGTTCTGAAAAGGCAAAAGAAAACCATTTGAGTGAAACACCAAAAGCAGAAGCATGCATTATAGTGGTCCATCTTTTACTCTCACTGACACTAACACTTCATCTACAAGTGGTGCTTCTACAACCTCAGAATCTACTGTGTTTCTTCTGCAATCACTGATTACTCTTCATCACTATACCTTTGTTACGTTACTCTCTCTTTTCCCTTTAAATTACATAATAAAGCAATATTGAACAACCCTGAAAATTATCCATTTATTGCAACATGAAAGAACCTTAGCTTTCATTTCACTGTTTCTATCACAGACAATCAAAGATAATGAATCATTCCAACTTTCCAAGTACTACTACTAGATTACTACTACTAGTTATTGTTAGTTCTTCCAGTGGTGATTGACACTGAACTTGATAGGAAGTACTACGGTTTGATTCCCCGCAACTGTGACCGGGAGGGGCTGGAAGCCTGAAACTACTTGATGTCAAAATTCACCCCGAACCAGATTAAACATTCCAGTGGAACAAATACCGGTGGTGAAAACAAAAAAAATACTATTAACTCTACACCAACAACAACAAAAAAACTAACACGTGACACGAGTGGTAGATGCATTTGTTAGCAGAGATGAACCTCTTAAATGGATCTTAGTATGGAAAAACATTTGTTTATAGAAATCAATTTCTTAAATGGATCTCGGAATTGAAAAACAATAGTTTATAGGGATCAACCCTTTAAATGGATTTCAATTACCTCGAGGGATTAATCTATACTATATTTTTAGTTGAAAGTAAATGCAACTTCACTGTTATTATCTTCTTCATCTTGATCATCTTCACTTCCACTTTGTTCTTCTTCCTTGAAATTTTCATTTGCTTTATATTCATGATCAAAGCTAAAAGATTCCAATGTATGTGGAGCATGGCCATTACCAAAAGCACGAACATGATCTTTAAGTGATCTTTTATGTTTAAAATCAGAACCACAGATACAGAACCAAAGCTTGCCACAATTTTTCTCATGTGTTCTCCAATCACCTCTAACAGCAAATGGTTTCCTACACTTCCTGCACTCAAATGATTTCCCTCCATGTTTCCTCTTATAATGTGTTTGAAGTGTCCTGAAATCTTTCAATGGTCTTGATCTTGGATAGTTTATGTTATTTTTGCATCCCTCAGCACAACAATAGCAGGGTAGTTTCAACATTGATGAAGTTGATGATGTTGGTTTTGACCCTTTTAGAGATTCAGGTCCTTTTCTATATTGTGATCCATGTCCCCACATATGCATCTACCATACACACATTTAACAATTAATATATTAATTAGATAAATTTATATCATATATGAAGATGAAAAATCCTTAGAATTCATATTGATTTATACTCTTTATATTAACAAACTGACCCTCAAACCAGATTAAACTGACGGTGAAAGCCAAAAAAACAAACTAACTACTACTTAACAAACTCTAACTAACTTTTCTAACAAACTTTTATATTTCTATTAAATAAGGTGCACAAAAAAAAAACACTATATTTGAGACATATAATTTAAATAAAAGATTGAAATGAATGAATGAACCTGCATGTTGTTGAAACGGTTGAAGGTTTTGTTGCAGACAGAACAAGAGAATTGGGTTGGACCAATAAGGATTTGAGAAGGAGAAGGGATCCAGTATTGAGGTGGTTTGGAAGTGTGGAGGAGAGGGGAAGAAAGTGCTACATTTAGAGCAAAAGTATGGTCATGAAGAGGAGAGAGTGAGATAGTGTTTTGTTGAAGGGGAGGAGGGATGATAGTAGTGGATGAGAGTTTAGGAGGTGCAGGTGGTAATTGTTGGTGGCCAGGAGGGGCAAGAGAAAGGAAAATGGAATCTTCATCTTCTAAACTGCTGCAAGAGACACACTCACTAGTACTAACACAAGATAATGAGTAGTACTGATGATGATGATGAGTTTGCATGGTGATGCAGCATGCAGTTGATGGGATAGGATTAATGGATGGTGTAGATAGATAAAAAGGTTGGAGGAAATGGAAGGACTAGTTAAAGAGAGGGCTTTTTCGGTTTTTGTTTTGATATGCGGTGAAACTCGCACACACTAAATGCTGAAAAGTGGATATTCATTTGTAGGTTCAAATTTACGCACCAGAATATTCAATATGTCATGGTTGTTTACGGGTTTGGATTTAACACAGTTACTGCGTCAGTAATTATGTCTGGCCATTTGATTAAAATGGATGGTTGTAATTAAATAAAATGAAATATGTATGTTTGTATAGTAGTAGTTGTCTAAAGTCTAAACAAAAATTTATGGTCAAAATCCTTTCAAGCAATTACAACAATGGATCCAGGTTGTTGTATTATGTTTATGTATACTATATAAATTTCATCAATGTCTCTTGTTGTGTGTTTAATATTTATTTTTAGTGTTAAAAAATATGTTGTATTTATGTATTTCTTAATAACTATTTTATTAATATTTTCTACTCTACTTCTAGTCTATGGAGTTTTTAAAATAGTAGTATAACAAATAAAAAATGTTTAGTTAAAAGAATTTTTAAAAATAAATTTCATAATATTTGAAAATACACCAGATTGAACTAAATCAACATGTTCATATGTTCAGGGGTTTTTCAATGGGAAATGCATATTTTTGTTCATAGGTTCAGTTTGATTTAATTGAGAAAATATTACAAAATTAAAATCAAATCCAACTAAATTGACAACTTTTAATTGGTTAAGTTTTTTTTTCTTTTAAAAGTTCAACCAAGTCGGCTCTTTCTACTTAAGTTTTTTTCAAGACTTACTATGTGCATGTGCAAATTCTAGTAAAAATTGGTAACAAATAATATATTTAGATAAAATCAACTTTTTTAACCTATATATACATTTTTTTATATACTATTAAGGCTCTATTTGGTAAACCAAATAAACTAGCTTATAGCTTATAGCTTATAGCTTTTAGCTTATAAGCTAAAAGCTTTATTAGGTAACAATTTTTTAAAAAGAGCATATAGCTTATTTTACTACCTTATAGCTTATTTTACCAATGTTATTTCAAGTAGCTTGTAGCTTGTAGCTTATAGCTTATTATTTTTCTCCCAATTTTACCCTTTATCATCTTACTTGAAAAAAATTAAATATTAATCAAACATATCCTTTTTATGTCATTTCATACATATAAGCTAGTCCAACCGTTAATTTTACCAAACACTACAAATTCAATCAGTCAGCCTATTCGCTATAAGCTAAAAGCTAGCTTAGAAGTTATCCGCTATAAGATATCCGCTATAAGCTAGCTTATCAATTATCCGCTATTTTTTACCAAACAGAGCCTAATTCTCTGAATCTCAAGCTACTAAGATAGGAGTATCAAATAATCTAAAATTTGAGAGCGAGGTAAATAAAATCTAATAAAAAATTGTTTCCATATAAAATTTAATTCGAGTTCTCTCGAACAATGCATCTATTTATAATGTTACACACACAAGAGATGTGACATAAATGTGCATTGATCTCCAACCCAAAATTGACAGTGTGCAATGAGGTCCAATTTATTTCGATTTTCGACAGAGAAAACACACAAAAATGTATATAGTAAATGAAAAGTGAAGAAGAGAGAGTGATAGTATGAAGAGAGTAAGTAGACATGGAGAACTGTAAAAGGGGAGGGAGGCGTGTGTCCCTATTGCTCAAGTGATTGCGATAGTTACAGACAGACATACAGTGTGTGATAGTGATGCAAAAGGTATGAAAGCTCCACTGCAAGAGCAAGTAATTCACGATTTTAACTTTAGCTATGGACATAGTATAAATGTTTCTCTTTCTTTGTGCTTACATCTCATTTATTTACACCTATGGATTTACACATAAGTTGGATTTAACTGTCATTATTTAAGTCATACGGCCTCTGATCACTTTTATAAGTAAAAAACTACTTTTTAGTTCATTGAAAAACTTATGTATTTGGCCTATATTGTAGATCAGAAACATCTGTCATGAATATCGAGACCTAACTCATCCTTACAAAACTGACTTGTAAGGTGAAGAGTGTCTCCTCTTTATAAACTCCTATCAAGAATCTTATCTATCCGATGTGGGACTAAATCTCACCGAGTGTTGGCCGCTAACACACCCCCTCACGCTTCAACCCGGCCCAATGGACCTGAAGCGTGAATGATGTAGGAAGCCCAACGATAGACCCGATAGGCTCTGATACCATGTCACAAACATCGAGACTTAACTCATTCTTACAAAATCGGCTTGTAAGGTAAGGAGTGCCTCCTCTTTATAAACTCTTATCAAGAATCTTATCTATCCGATGTGGGACTAAATCTCACCGAGTGTTGGCCGCTAACAACATCAATTTTTCAATGAACCTAAAAATGTTTTTTTGCTTATAATAGTGACCGAATGAAGTATAAGAAGTTGACTCATATTCCGCAAAGACATGTGTTCAACTCCCATTGTTAGCTTCGAACTTTGAAAAATGTCTTGACACTGATGAGCTTTCAGGACCAATTCATCTAAAAATATTTATCAAATACAAAATGAATAAGTAGTTCAATTTCTTTAAGCATGTGATTATGAATTCCATCACTTATATATGTAAGAAAAATTCACTACTTCAAAGATATAATTTACAACGATAAATTTTGAACCTACAAATTATATACATAAGCCTATATTGGGAAAAAAAAATGTTTGGTAACATTTTTTCATGAACTAACTTATAATTTATCTTGTTTTCTTCAAAGATTAGTCATGTCATCTTACTTATAATTTATATTTATAAATTTATTCAACTATTAATTTTATTAAACACTACAAATTTAATCAACTATGTTATATATAAGCTATAAACATATTATGAACATAGAGAACATAAATATGCTTTGCTATTTTTTGCCAAACTAACTCAGCTAGTAATTCACTATTTTTATTTTCAAACAGAACATAAATGTGCTTCAAAACTTGAATCCTCAAATAAATCATGTCTCTCTACATTTGTAAGATTAATTTAAAAAACAAAAAATATATTCTATATCTTTTTTTATCTTAACCATTTCATTATTAGAGAAATAACCTTCATAATAATCCAAAGTTCAACCAAAAGATAAATAAAACATATTTTATAATTGTTTTGGTGATAATTCAAATAATGAATACATGTAATAGAGGATATTGTATAAAATGTAGAAACTAATTAGTGATATGGCCATTCTAACAAAAGTATGAGCCGCTTCATTTATTTGTCAAACATAATATATACAGAGGCGGTACTAGGCGGTGGCTGAGAGTAGCCACGGCCATCTCCGAAAAAATTAGAAATTATAAGTATACCCTACGTATTTTGATAAAATTACAAATATATATTATATATATTATGTTCGGAGAAATATTATCAATAGTTAATTGTAGTCAAGCGGATGAATTCAGTGTCCAGTTTCTAAGAGCACCCGGGTTTAACTCTCCTGTACGTAGATTTTTTCCTTTTAGTTTGAAAAGAATGCCATTTCCATTAGTGACAAAACATTGATCTCAACTCAATCTACCAAAAATACTCAAGCTACATTTTCCTAAAACAAAATTAATTTCATAAGTATATATCAAAAAAAAAAAAAAAGAACTGCTTTCAATTAAAAACACGAATTTTCTTATTAGTATGTGTAATATAATAATATAATGTATGATTTTCTATTGATCAACTTTGTGCGAGTATTAGTTTAAAGTCAATTATTGATTATTGTTTCAAGTCACTTGATAGTTGGTACACATAGAGTATTATTTTAAAATATGTAATTTAATTTGTTGATAATTACATTTTTGTACATAATATCTATTTTTTTTTTCTTCAAAAAATGCACAATTTCTATTTCTTTCTTCAAAAAACACACAACTATTTTCTAATAATCAAATTTTTAAGAGTATTTATTCAAAGTCAATTATTGATTATTTCAAGTCATTAATTTAGCATGCATAGAGTATTATTTTATAGTATGTAATTTGTTTTATTAATAATCAAATTTTATAAACAATATATATTTTATTTACTGCAGTCTATTGACCATCGTGTAGAATTTAAGTCAAAAGTCATACACTTAAAGTATACTTAAATCTCTGATTCAATTAAT
Source organism: Trifolium repens (assembly GCA_030408175.1). NCBI lineage: Eukaryota > Viridiplantae > Streptophyta > Magnoliopsida > Fabales > Fabaceae > Trifolium > Trifolium repens. The sequence continues at coordinate 55,088,920 of CP125836.1, read as the reverse complement.
AGTGTTGAAGAGTCCTAACATTTCTATGTATCAACTTAACATGGGGTAATTTCAATTTATTATTTAAAAATCTCTAAATTGAAATGAGTGGAAACTTTTGCATAAGCATCATGATTATGATTATTATATAAAATTGGTGAAATTCTGAATGTCGGGTGAAAAAGTTTGAAAAATATGTGACGATTCTTGTGTTATGTTATGTCACCCAGCTGATTAGGAATTGAAGCAGCACGTGAAGTGTGTAGCACTTTTAACCTTGGGCAAAAATAAGAAAATGAAGACAGCATTAATGGGCTAAAGTATAAAGGGCTTGTTGTTAATGGTAGGCCATATACTCCTATCTTTGATTGGACATAGCCCTAATAAAACCTTTTATTGACTGTTCCACACCTATCCCATCAATTGGTAATATTGCTCACATTCAGATGATCCACCAATTGGGACGCCAAAAGGGTCAGGTAAATATTCCAATTTTGAGTTTACCATGTTTTTCTTCCGTGAGTACATGTATAATGTATCTATAGACGGATCCGGATCCTCTCCAAACTTAGGACTGTATTGTATGTCTCGACCGTTGCTTATCATTACATTGTAGCAGCCAACATTTTAATATTATTGATGAACGGTTTAGATCTGCATAGGAGAAAAAACTAGAGAGAGCGGACTGGAGAGGATCTAGGTCCATCTATAAACAATTAATGTGTTTAATCGGCTAAAAAATAAAAGATTAAATATTATTTATAGGACTTAACAAATTTGAAGCTAAGAGAATGGATAAAAATTTAAATTATTGTCTCTCGTTTAAAATATATCACATTGTTAATTTATAATTAAATTTTTTTTTTTGAAAACTTGCTATCCGGCCTTAGGACCGACTAATCTAAGGGGACAAATCTCACCGCCCACTTGCAGGGGCCCCATTTAAAGCCAGAGTTTTTTTGCTCTGTATGGACTTAGCCCACCGAAATTGGTACCAGTGGGAATCAAACTTGAGACCTTAAGAGGAGCATACTCCAAGGGCCCAAGCCAACACCACTCGACCAACCCCAAGTGGGTTATTTATAATTAAAAATTATGATAAAATGATCAAAATTATTGTATTTTAAAATAAGAGGATCAAATCTGTAAAATAATAAAAATATGGACTAAAATTGTAATTAAGTCAAAATAATATTCACATAAATCGAATCCAAGAACTCAAAATATATAGTCATAGGCAAAAACATAAACATTTGTCTTGTTATGAATGATAAATTTTATCGGACCACCGAATGAAAGTGCAAAACTAATAAAAGATTTAACTCCCTTGTTATACAGTACGTCAGTGGAAACGATAATAAAAAAAGTTCTACCCTATTTCCATAAATTAACAAATCAAAAACACAAGAAGAATAAAATTCCACCAAACACAACTAATATACTCAAACATAAAAGAATAAATTTTATCTCCATAATGATTATTTTCTCTAAAGGAAATAATATAAATCACATATTCTTAATTAAAGAATTTAAGTTTATCTACCGGGTTTTATAAAAAAAAAAGTTTATCTACAAGATTGGTTTAGAATTTGGATTTGCTCAATCTACTATTCATCCAGTTGTTGTTCATTTATGAGAGAGATAGACACAAGTGAAGATTAATGGGATCCATTAATTGGTGGGATATATTTTTAATAGGTCCCACTAATCTTCACTTATGTTTATCTCTCTCATAAATAAACAACAAATGAATGACTAGTAAATGGAGTAAATCAAACTTGTTGGTTTATAATCCAGAGAAAATAATTTCAAGTTTGCATTACGTACTTTCACCGGTTTAATAACCAATTAAAGTATACTTGATGCATATTTAATTTCATGACACATATATAAGTGGGGGTACTCTATAAGTTGAAGTACTCTATACTCTTGTTATCATTTTTTCTATTAGGCCTGAGTCCCGGTTTTGATGTTTGTCTTAACAATTTTAATATTTTTTCAAGTTGAGTTAGGATTCGTAGACCTTTTAACTTATTATAAAATAATATATATGATTATCAAATCTGCATGAGTCCAAACCTAATTGTAAATATTGCACTTTGCTTTAGATATGCATTTTGTCACTTTTCTTTCACCACACTTTGTTTATGTACCCTTGTCGTGGCTTAATATGAGAATATTCAAACCCTATATGATAAAAAATAAAAAAATAAAAATAAAAAAGCCTAATGGCTTATGAGCTTCTCATTAAGTGAGGAAGCAGATCAACAACTTTTTGAAGGTAGACAAGAAGATAGCTGAATGATAGCTCAGTTGCAAACTCACTTTACCTAAAATTAAATGACTTAAAGATCATTCCAAAACTAGAGAGGCTTTGGATTTAGACAATTTCTCATTCCACTACCCATGTTTCTTTTTCATCCGTCTCTGAATATATTTTTTTGTGTTAATTTTACCGAAATTTACACTAGAAAAAATATTTCGAAACGTATATTCCTAATTATTTTGCTTGCTAAAGAGGTGAAAAAGAAATGTGGGAAGTGAAGAGAAACTTTCTTGGATTCGATCTAACACATGAGATGGATTGAATGACATGGGCCAAACATGTACATTAAAGTGAATCCTGTAGCTCGTGCACGAGTTTATGTATTAGTGGGACTTGAATGTGGGAAAGACAAAGGTAAATTTTCTATTTTGTTGTTCTTGTACGAGAATGGAAATTCACTTGGACAAACCCAACAGTAGTATATGAAACTTTCATAGCTAGCTACTCATCATTCATATGTCACTATCTCATTTCACTCTTCATGTTGTCTATCCTCTGCACCCTATTGTATTTTCTCTCAAGTTACAACCTTTTGTTCTAGGTAGTTTTGTATTTGACTCCAATTTAGACTGTGACAGCTTTATTTTCTATGAAACTCATACACCAAACATGACACTCATAAATTGAGAGCAATATAGTAATAATTTGAAAAATAATTAATTAAATATAATCATGTGTTCCTTGTGCTGGTGTTTTGTCGTTAGACACAAAATATGTGTTGAACACAAGACACGTCTTCAAAATTAGAAATATTGGTCATTTAATAGATTATGAACTCATAAATTACGCATTTTATTTTATTACAAAGAAAGCTAAAGTTCAAGATTATTATGCATATTAGATAACGCATATTAGATAATATATATGTGAATTTTTATCTCAAGACTTTTTTCTTTGGAACAAAAAAGGGGGCAAAGCCCCAAGAGAGGAAAAAGAAAAAACACTAAGAAGCTAACCGAATGGTCCGAAGCATGCAAGCGCCAGACATATCATCAAACATGAGATTTTGGAGCTCTCTAGAAGGAGTCTCAAAAATATGTAAATCAAAAGAGTTCAACAAAATGATGACCACCTACAGAATGAAACTAATAGTTATTGCTCCGAAAGATGAGAGAAACAAAAGATAAATCAAAGTCGGTCATGAGCATGATTTTGTGTGCTTCCTTAAAATTTGTAGGTAAAAAATAGAGTGTAAAAGCGAAATAATCTCTTTATTGATAGTAGTACTATACAAAACGGAAGGAAAATGTGAAAATGTATTTTTCTAAAAGAATTATAGTATTTTGTGATGGAGGTAGTAATAGATAGGCAGAAGTGCAGAACCTCTTGTCAAGAAAAAAGATAGGCATTTGAATTTTTTTCTTGAGAGATGATTTTTTTATGTTTGGTTGGATAAAAAGACTTCTAATTTTGTTAGTCTTAGTTTTTAAAGGCCTCGTTTCAAATCTCCTCGCTTCTAAATTGGTTGTACAGGCACTTTTTTTATTGAAATTTTGGGACAAAATAAAGCATTTATTACATTTACAAATTGAGTTGTTAGCTTGATAAATACTTTTACCACCCTATGTTACCCGCGCGCCCTACGAAATGACCAAAATATCCTTCTGTGGTTTAAGTCACAAATGTAAGAAAAATGAGAAATTTTGAAAAATATTGTCCGTGACTTAAGTAGCGGACGTTATAAAAATAAAACCCGGTAGGGTGTTTTAAGGGGGTGTTCGTGACTTAAGTAACGGACGGAAATGTTTTTGTAATTTCGTTGGGCGTGCCCCGAAAATGGTAAGACAGCAAAAGTAATTTTTGTTAGCTTTAGTAATTCGTAGGTACCGGAAATGGGCTTTGTTTTCTTAAGCCCACGACAGTTGGTTTGTATATTATTGTTTGAAAATTGCTCATAAGGTCTTCCGTGTTGCACCCCTCGAAAATGATGATGGTATAAAGGAAATAAATCTTGCTTATCAGAATATTATTAAAAGTGAAGTTGAATGAATGAATATTAATAGAAGAAATAAATCTTGCTTTTCAAATTACTTCAGTTTTCCTTTGAGCAAACATAGCAGCCCTGTATTCCTTTCAGCAAACACCAACTTCGGAAGTTACGTTCCGAATTGGAGCATTTTCGGATTGTAACTTCCGAAACCAAAATTATTTTGAAAAAAAAAAAATCCACTTCAGAACTACCGAATGTAACTTTCGAAATGGTGTTTTTGGGAGCCTAAAGCAATGTTACGGATCCTACAATGCGAAATCCATTTCGAATCCTGCAATCTGAATAATTAAAGGTATTTTGGAATTTATGGGAGGCCTAATAGCAACCTAAGGGGCCTAAAGATTATATTTCAAATCGAAAAGTACTCTCCATTTTGGGTCTAGTATGATGAGATTGTACAATCTGAAATGAGCTCTAATTTTGGAAGATAAGTTTCCATTGATTGGTAATGCAAAATGCTCCAAGGCAAGGAAAGAGAGGCTTCATGTAAGGAGAAAACAAGATTATAACTTCTGAAACCACATGCCATATGGAAACATAGCTTCCGAATATTCAGTTGCAATTGGAATTTGGGAACATATCTTTCCATATTAAGGTTTGGAAGATATCTTATCATCGCACTTCGAAAGATGTTTTCCAATATGCAGCGATACAGACATTCTTAAAAAATTCAAAAAAATTAAACGGTTTAATACACTCATTATATGTTATTTGATGACAAGTATGTGAGTGTGAATAAATGTTGTTTACATACCTCTAACACGTGAAAAAATTGCATCTTTTTTCGTAGCTTCAGGGTTGATTGTTGGAGACAATATGAAAGTATAGTTGCTGCAATTGCTACTAAAAAAAACCCAATTCGGAAGTTAACTTCCGAAATGTTACGTTTTCGGCTTGTATCTTTCGAAAAACTTAATTTTTCCAAAACAAACCTTAAAAAATTGACATATTTTGGATTGTAGGATCTCATACAGACTCTAATTTCATATCCTATCTTTCCATCATACACAATCCATTTTTGCCAATTTGGGGAACCTGCAAGCAATTCAGGAGGCCTTAGAGCAATTTTCTTTTTGTTTTGTATCATACACTTTTTACTTTTACTTTTATTGTTTCTGGACCCAAAATCTCAAGACTGATACTTTCTTTGGTCTTTTTTATAAGAAACATATTAAAAAAATATACTGTAAATATATATTTTTATTTAATACTCTTATAAGTTTAAATTTATTCTATATATATCCCTAATTAATTACTCTTAATTCAACAAACTTACTTATTTTTAATATTTTTTTTCTCATAATAAATAAGAGCATAAGTAAAATTAAATATTTAAAATATTTAAAAATTAGTCTAAGTTTCTTATAAAAATGACAAAAAAAAAATTTCATTTTTATTTTTTATAAAAAGAGCCGGAGAAAGTATTTGTTTAAACTTTTTTCTATGCCACAACAAAAAGTTGTGAATATTTGTGGAAAACATTGTAATATCTTATTTGTATGATAAATTTAGTTAGAACTCTCGCATTATATGGAAAGTAGATGTTGAACATATAAGTAGAGGATAGAGATGCATTCCCCAATTCCATATGATAGTTGCTCTTAACCTAATTCGAGTCCATTTTCTTATCTATTTAGGATTATGCTAAATTAGTATTCCCTCTCTATTACAATACAATGCTGAGGAGCCGTTTTTCAATTCAAAGTAATAAAATAAATTATAATTTTTACATTTTTAAATGAAAAAGTAAAATGTGTACCAACAATGTAAAATATTTTTACACAAACATTTAACAATAATCATTTATTCCGTCAAGTCTTCTACTATACCTTATTTTAATTATAAGACATAACAAAATGCTTAGTTTATATCAGTTATTAATGTGAAACTAATTTCTATCTACACGTGAAACTCAATTAGTAGAAGAGTTGTGATAAATATTACCGTAAATTTAACTAATTAATTATTAGAATTTTTTTTTGTAGAAATATTATATTTTTATTTCTTATATCTATTAAATTTTAAATAGAGTACTCCATTGGTTCCGAATATATGAAAAAAAAAACTTTTTTAAATTTATTAAATAAAACATATATTTAAACTATAAAATAGTTTAAATACATATTTTATTCAATAAATTGAAAAAGTTATTTTCCACTTAGATTAGGAACCGAAGTAGTTTATTTAAGAATAAAATTATAATCAACTTACTACTTTCATGAAACAAAAAATAGTTGGCCATTAGAGAGCACGAAAAGGCAATATATGATCCATTAATTACGCGGCACAAGACTCGCGTGTATTGTTTGACATCTTGTCATTTAGATTCGGATTGGTATTCCTTTTTTCCTTTTCCTTGGGATTGATTGGGACTTTCCAAAGTATCTTCCATGCATATCCCTTGTTCTTCCCATCAATATACATCATGCCAACTTATAAGTAAGAATAAATAGGTCTAAATTAATCCTTATTCATTTTACAAAAGAGCTAATAAAAATTGTTGTACTTGTAAGACAAATATTAATTAGAATTCTTGGAATACTTGTTAAGAAAACTATAAAAAAATTGTTTTAGAATTTATGTAATTAATTAGAAATTTTAAAATACTATTTGAGCATCAATTAACTCTGTTATTCATATTGTTTTCTTTTTTGGATGTTTTTGGAAACTATCGTTGTTTATTTTAACACATTTTATGTTGAGACGATGATTTGATTGATTAATATATATCTTACTTTGTCTGTTAAAAAAAAAAACAAAATCAAATAATTTTTTTTGTTCAATTTTATAGATGAAGCAACTAATTTGACATTAGAAAGTTTTAAAAAGATTGTTATTAATATTTGAGTGAATTAGTATATGTATGTTTTGTATTTGATGCTTTAAAATAAATTTAGACTATCAAAAAATTATTATATAAATAAATAAAGAAGATTATCAACAAAGTAAATCACATTAATTTACACGTGTGATTATAAAAATGATGATTAAAGTCAAATAATACTAGTTTTTATACTTTAGTAGTCATCTTTGATGGATAGTACAAATGTTATATTAAAGTATGGAAAATACAAAAGAGTTATGAACCATGGACGCCTTTATGGTTAGCTGTGTTGTGGTATTTGATACGTGTTGATGTCCGACATTCGTAAGATATTCCTACGATATATGTTGGATAGGTGTCTAAAAGAATCATTTTTTCCTTTACTCTAGCACTTCATAGATCGGTATCTGACACTTATAAAATACTCATACAACCTGTGTTGGTTAAGTGTTTCAAAAAAATTATTATATTTCTTTGCTTCTATTATCCTTAAACATATTTACAAGAATTAAAGATGTGTTGAAACAATAATGTTAATCAATGAGATATTAAAAATATTAAATTATTTTTTGTTTGCACCACCAGTTGAATCTGGTTGGGGGGACAGTTCTGACACCAAGTGGTTTCAGCCCCCTCCTGATCGCTGTTGCGGGAGATCGAACCGTGATCCTCCCTACCAAGTTCAGCGTCAATCACCACTGAACCAACTAACGATTGGTTAAAAATATTACATTTTGATTACATCATTTTTAGCTTTTTGATAGTAGATATATATGAATAAATGTCAACTTAGAATCCAAATGTATATATTTTGATTCTCAATTTGAATATTTTATAAATGTGTAGCGGTGTCTGTGTCCTATATTTTTTTACAATAGCGGTGTCAGAATGTCCGTGTCTGTGTCGTGTCACGGTGTCCATTATGTGCTTCATAGCAAAAGAGTGCCTCATAGCATATTAAATATATTAATATAGAAATTTTATCTCGAATTTGTGCATTCAATATTTTAAAAGTATAAAAAAAATTATTTTTCTATTATTAATTTTATCTTTTATTTATTTTTTAATATGTTTAACAAGTTTCGGGGAATACCGTTTAATATAATCCTTATGATCTGTTAGATATGATGAAATTTTTTTACAAAAATCAACGAATAAACTTAAACTAATTCAAATCCAAACGCATTCATTGATTTATGTAATTAAATTTTTTTTCTATCAAACTAAACAGATCATTAAAGTATGTAAATTCAATCCTTAATAGATATCAAAACGTAATTTTAGATTTTTTTAGATAGTTTGGTAAAAACAAAAAATAAAAAGAAAGGTTGTCAGAAAAGGATAAAAGATAAGAAGAGTTCATGATCTTATCTAATCCAATGAAGGTAACCAGATCGGATAGAAAGGCTGACGTCATTGCTAGCGCACGATGAAAATGCGAATCAAAATGGCCCTTTATATACTTTGGTTAAGAAAAATACATTTTTTTTTAATTAACAAAGCTTTTATGTCAACTCGTACCAAAAAAACAAAACTTTAATGTCAATTTTTTTTATAACTTTTTTTTACAGAATTATTTTTTTGACAAGCCATATATATATATATATATATATATAAAAATAAACGAAAGAGTCACAATAGTCTATTTAGCATAAGATGTACTAAGAAGAACTACAACAAAGTTACAAAAGTGTCAAAAAAGAAGGAGAGGAATCGAAATACAAAATTAGTCAATGCCCAAACAAAGAAATGAGTTCGACCACCAGGTGTGATAATTGGACGCAAGAGTCACATTTGCAGCATTTAACCACCTAAACGAGAACACATTGACCTTGTCCAACATATGAGTGACGGAGCTTGCCGCGTTTCTGAATAAGCGATGATTCTTTGTGTCCAAATGACCCAAACGCAAGCTAGTCAAATGATCTGCAGAAACGACCGGCGTGCACGGAGACCTCCAGCCGAGTAAGTGAACTGCACAAAGTGATCTGGAATAGAGTGAGCTTCGGCCGCTGAAAAACCAATCCAGGAACGAACTAATGCCCATAATGATCCAAAAGTGTTGCACGAGAGAAACAGATGTTGAGCCGATTCGATGCCCCCGCATCCAGACACACAGAAGCGGCCCTCTAGAGAGATAATGTCTCGGGTTACCAAGTTTGATTTTGTTGGTAACCTGTCACGTATGAGACGCCACGCAAGGATGGAGACCTTCAAAGGAACCTGTTTGTGCCACACAAGATCTTCCGCCTCCCCCAAAGTAAGTGAATCCAGGGACGTCAAAAGCTGATACGCACCACGAACAGAATAACCTACATCAGGATCAGGCTGCCACTGCCATCTATCATGGGTCTGCGCCTGCACTGTAAAAGGAAGAAGTAAAGACTGACATTTCCTCAACATCTCCTCCCCCCATGCCCACAACTGTCTCCTCCACACCCACGCCTCCCCGCCAGCCTCCCACCCAGCAGCGGACATCTCAGCTACAGTGCTCGACTTATTCACAATCAAGTCGAACAATTGCCCAAACCTCTCACATAGCGGAGCTCCTCCCAACCAAGGATTAGTCCAGAAAAAAGTATCCAACCCATCCCCCACCTTTTTCTAAACACCCTCCCCGAACCACCCTCCCATAGTCCCACCTACTACATCCCGAACTATCACAATCTCCCTCCACCACGAGGATCCCCGCCCCCTCCATCTCTCAAGCGCCCTCGCTCCACCCCATAACGAGCTGCCAACACTCGGAACCGCAAACCCCTCGGTCCACCAGCATCCGCCAACACCACTTGCCTAACAGAGCCAAGTTAAATTCTCTCAACCGCCTCACCCCCAGCCCTCCATGCTCCCTGCGTAAACATATATTTTTCCACGAAATCCAAGATGTTTTCCTAAAGTCCTCACCACCCCCCCAGAAAAAATAATCAAAAGAGATTGAATAGAGGAGATAATACCTGCTGGAGCTTTGAAGAAGGAGAGAGCATATACAGGTAGAGAGGTCAAGACAGACTTAAGTAAAACCAGACGACCGTCGTATGACAGGAAGCGACTTTTCCACCCGGATAATCTATTCCTAATGCGAGACACCACCGGCTCCCAAAAACCCAGACGACGCGAGTCACCACCAATAGGAAGGCCCAGATAGAGGAAAGGCACATTTCCCACTCTACACCGCAGAGCAGACGCAACCTCATGAAGCCAAGAATCATCGATGGTAACCCCAACCAACATGCTTTTATGGAAGTTGACTTTCAGGCCAGACATTAACTCAAACAAAACAAGAGCGACCATCGTAGTTATGTACACGAAAAATACTTTTTTTTACAGAATTTAATTAATTTTGTTGAAATCTCAATTACTTTGAAGTTGAAGACTATTACTTTTCGTAGTTGTTTGTTTTTAAAAAATTACTCTTCGTAGTTATGTACACGAAAAATACTTTTTTTTACATACATAAAATTGGATTTTTTTTTAACAAGCCAAAATGAGATGTATATAAATAAAGAGAAAAAGAAATAGTCTCTCTAGCACAAGATGTGTCAAGGCAGACTACCAAAGTTTACAAAGAGTCACATAGAGATAACCAAAGCATTTCATACAAAACTCAGACAGAGTAAAGGATTAGACCACCAGCTATGACAATTAGAAGCTAAAGTAACACTCGTCGCTTTTAACCACATAAAGGAATGAAGCTTGATCTTGTCCAACATCTGAGTAGGAGTGCTGGCTGAGCCTCAAAACAACCTGTGATTTCTCTCTGTCCATACGACCCAGACGCAAGCAAGCCAGATGAGCTGCAAAAAGGAGCGACGAACCCGAGAACCACCTGCTGAATAAGTAAACTGGACAAAGTGATCCCGTAATGAAGTGTACTCCATCACCGAGACGCCGATCCACGAACAAACTAAAGCCCAAAGAGAACCAAAAATACCACAGGAGAGAAATAAATGATGAGCTGACTTCATCTCACCACAACCAGAAATAATTGGCAACCAGAAATAAATTGGATTTTGAAGACTCATTGGACTCACATATAAATTTTTATAGAGGGTTCACATATAAATCTATGATTAATTAAAAAATAATTAAAAAATTTGTTACTATGAAGATTTTTAGCAAGTTTTGTTCTCCAAATATTTTCCTTCACAATTTATAGTCCTTGTTTCTTCATAAACTTATGGTATTTTTCAAATTTTTGAATGAGTTTTTGTATTTGTGTTTACATTAATATTTTAAAAATCTCTTCCACAAAAGAAAATTGAAACTTTTAAACAAAAGAAACTTTTAATTTAAATAAATGTCAAAAATATAAAAGTTCATATTTAATTCACCATTTGTTAAAAAAAAATTACAAAAGCGATTATATAATAAATTAAACATAGTCGCAAGAAAATAATTCGAAATTTCAAAGAATACATATGAATGAATTCAAAAGCAATGACCAAAAGTTGTGATAAAAATACTTGAGTGATCAAAGCATGCAGAGATATTTAATAATTTATATAGGCTAAATGAAATTTGAGATATTTATAAGGACTAAAAAGCTTATTTAATCTATAAATATATCATTTGAATTAATATTTATTTTTTGAGATAGTATATTTAAAAGGAAAATGCTAAACGGTGCCCCCGGGGCACTGTTTAAGGAAACAAATATAATAATATAACAATTAATTTTGTGCAATCAACTTATCGAAAGTGTAAAAAAAATTATTTTTAATTTAAAATTTTCTTCTTTTGGTATCCTTGACTATTGTACCAGAGACACCGTTTAACATGACCCTATTTAAAATCATTTAATCATAACACTTTTATTACTTCATTAAGTTTTAAATATAAGATAAATTTGGGGTCAATAAAGATTTATGTATATATCAAATTTGCTTGACAAGACAAAAAAAACTAGTTTATACTTTATACTTTATAGATTACTCCCTCCGGTCTCATATATAAGCAATAAAAAAAATAAAAAATTGAAAGTCTCAAATATAAACAAAGTAGCCTCTAATCATTGCAATAAATGTCATTTTTCCAAATATATCCCTACTTTTTTTTCTTCACATTTTCATGTTTTTAACGGTTTCCAAGTCAAATAACAGGGGTAAAATTAGAAAAACGTATGACTTAAATGCATTTAGACATTTTTCTTAAAGGAATAGATTTTTTTTGTAAATTTACTTTATATATATGAGACCAGAGGAAGTATTTCTTATAGTTTAACCAAAGTATATTCTTCTAACTTAACTAAGGTTTTGGTTCGATCTCTAGTTTGAGCATACAACATTGTTAATTTTTTTAGATAAAGTTTGTCATCCATTTGGGTCTCACAAGACTTGAATGATTAATCTCTACAGTTGCATGCAGAGGATACTCAATTTATGCAAAAAAGACATGTTTAGTAACAGTTTTTTCAAAAAGAGTTTATAATTTATTTTACGAGCTTATAGTTTATATTTTTTTTTGCAATATTTCAATTAATTTTTGAGTTTATAATATATAACTTATCATCTTTTCTCAACATATTTTACAAAGTGACTATAAAAGTTTCACAAATAAAATTAAAATTGAAGGATTATTTATTTTATTCCCTACCCACGATATCTTTAACCAAAAGAAAGTGTAGATTCATATTCTCACTCTTACCCACTAACAATAGATTCTTGCATTGCAAGTGGCGTGTGATTTGAGTTTCTATGAGATTCAACGAGGTAGTGCGGAAGTGGATTTTACCTTTCTAAATTTAAACTCATAAAGTTTGAATATTCTAATACCCGTCTTAATTTTTAATGGGATTGAACCAAAAACCCAAACCCATATCAAACAGGGTTCAAGTATTTCAGTGGGGGTTCAAATATCTTTGTTCTACTATATCTTCATATGAATTTGAATTGTATTTTGTTTTTTTTATTAAAAAAATGTTAAAAGTAGAAAATTATTATTTTTCAACAATATTTTTACAAAGAAAAATAAATAGAGATAACAAAGAGCTTTAAAATATGAATGTAATCTAGAATTTGTTTAAGGATTCCTAATTTAAGAAGAGTCAGGATCAAAAGACACAAACTATAAGTTTGACACCAAATATTACTAGGATGGACAAAAAAACTGAAACTCGTTCTAAGCCACAAAACCCGAAAAGTAAAATAAAGATTTGGGCGGTTTATAACGGGTTAGCGTGTTGAAAAATTCGGTTTCGATTGGGTTGGTATGGACAAGTTCAGGTGGAGGGAATTGGACCGACGGTGCCAGAAACCCGCCCGCATGAGTAAATTAAAACATCGTGTTCTGCAATAGGATTTGCCATATACACATTATAAGCTCTTCTCCTACCTCCTCTTCACACTTTCTCACTTCACCTAAAATTCATAATTATTGAGACTGAAACAATCACAGAACATTTTGAAACATATATAACTTGATCTTATTCATCCTGTCTGTCTAATTTCGTTGAAATCAAATGTAATGTTATTAATTTTATTTGAGATTTTTGTTTTTTTCTTGCTTTTTATGTTGATTTAGTATTTCTTACACCTTCCTTTTGTGTTTGTTTCATGACTTTTCTATCTATAGTTGCATATTTTCTAAATCTAAACTCCAAAGGTTGAGTTTATTACTATTTTAATTTCTAACCAAATCAAACCGTCCAATAACCCGTTTAAACAGCAAACTCGAATCCGTGAAAAACTTATCTTTATTTTATGGGCGGATTGAGCTTTATTTTTTGACTTTACAGTTTAGACTGAGTGACAACTTTGGATCCAAATCCGCCCACTGTCCACCTTTAAATATTGCTCCTCCCAATAATATTTTAACCGATATAAATTTTATAAAATCTACCGTTGGATTGAAAGTTTATATGATATAAATTATCTGTGTGAAATTTCAGAAAAATTCAAAATCATTTGATATGCTATTGAGATACATAAAGATTAAAGATATTTAAAAAAAAGATAGAAACCGTTAATTATTTGCATATGCTATTTTCTATAAGCTAAAAAATAAACTAATCCAAACATGCCATTCCGTTTGGTTCGAAGTTTTTGGAGGGGAGGGGAGGTGAGGAGATATTTTAAATTTTGGAGAAGTAATTTACTTTTTTACTCTTAACCTTATATAAACTCAAAATAAGGATTAAATTATAATGGATATATTACGTAAAAAAAAAAATTAATGGATATATAACAAAAAAAAATCTAATGAATAGAAAACCAAAATTTTTTTTGTTGTAAAAAAAAAATAAAACCTAGAATTTTAATATTCCAACAAGGATAATTTTGAATTTTAATAAAAAAATGAGGATAATTTTGTCAACATAATAAATCCCTCCCCTCACCTCCCCTCATTCTCAATTGAACCAAACAGACCCTAGGTCATCTATACTAATATATAAAGGGGATACAAATTTTTGGGATGGCTTTTTTGTTATTCCAATTTTACCCTTAAAAAATAACTTCCACATAAAAATAGATTTTCAGATTTTTTTTAGTAAATAATTTTTTTTTCTTCTTAATAGCTAAACACAACTTCCACATAAAATTAGGTTTTCAGTTTTTTTTTAGTAAAATAAATAATATATATTTTTCTTCTTAATTATCAATTAACAAAGTCCAATAAAAAAATAGATTAAGTAATTATTTATATTTGCACAATACAGAATATCGATCACACACGAAGAAAAAAAATATCGATTACACAAACGGGCACGGAACGTGCCCGTTTGGCGGCTAGTAATCATAAATATAACTTATTGTATCATTTATTTTATTCATTTTCTCATTCTTATCCAATATTAGAAGAAAATAAAAAAACTGTTATAAATTGATGTAAACAATAACAGTAATATAGATGAAGAAGAGAGAAATGAGAGAAAAAATAGTATGTATTAGTCATCACTAGGATTAGGTTTACATACAATGATACATATGTCTTATATATAGGCAAACATAATGGGCCAATTGTATGGGCCAATGATCTATATGGACATCCACTAATAATATTCATAACACTCCCCCTTGGATGTCCATCGAGAATGTGCCTCGTTAAAACCTTTACTAGAAAAAACCCAGTGGGAAAAAAACTCTAGAGAAGGAAAAAGAGTACAACATTCTTTGTGTTTAAACCTGCCTCGTTAAAAACCTTACCAGGAAAACCCAATGGGATAAAACCATGGTTAAGGGAAAAAGAGTGCAGAACACAATTATATCTCCCCCTCATAAAGACAATTATATATGAGACGAAGAAGTTCAATTAATCTTCAATATAGTTGATCAGAAGCTTTACTTGGCGATGACTTTGTAGAGAAATTTGATTCTTGTCCTTTAATATATTCTTCTTTGCATTAGTCATGAATGTGATACCATTTTCTTCAAGTTTCTTGTATGTGTAGAATCACAAACCTCAATAAAATCACATTCTGAACTTTCTGGATGAAGCGTTGAAACTTACACATAATTGGAGGATATTGTTGTATCTCCAAGATACAAATTATATATTTAACTTTGTTCCAATATCTTCGAGTTTGTTGATATCATCACATGCATAATTAGCAAAATGCAATAGTGTTCTCAACGGAACTAAAATATGGTACTTTAAGACCAATTTAAATAATTAATCATTTTCTTGAAACATGAAATGAACTTTGTTCACATAAAGTGACATCATACACAAAACCTCATTGAAATACTAAATCAATAGATTTCGGAAGCTCTTCAAGTGTTGTCATTCTCATGTTCCTCATTTGAGAATACCCACTAAAATATTATACGACATACACTTTAGGTGTATGAGTACACAAAGAGACTTATTCATTTTAGTAAGCCACTTCTTCGATATTTTGACTTATATGTCTCACAAAAATGAAATCCTTCAGGGATTTTCATATAATCATCATTATTAAGTGAATCAGTCAAGTACGTTAAAATGCGTCTTTCACATAAAGTGAGTATTTCATATGCTACTCAACTTAACTAATTACAAAGAGGTTTTTGAATTCACTTCAGGTGAATATGCCTCTTGAAAATCGATAATAGACATTTATCAATATCCTTGAATAACAAGTCAAACTTTAAATATCATTTTCTTTTTCGCAAGAAAATTAATTCTTATCTCATCATTTTCACATCTTCAGATGTACGGACAGCAGGTCCAAAAATCTTTCACTTTACAAAGTGATTTTAATTACGTAGCAATTGCATCATTTCATTTAGACACTCAATGTCTTGTCTATAATTTTCAATAGACTTTAGTTCATGATCCTCATTATCTCTTATCACATATAGCGCTATCTTATATAAAATATCGTCAATGTCGACTTTCTTTCGATTCCATTGTATTTTATTCATGACATAATTTCCATTCATGGCATAATTCATCGAGATCTCTTTATTTTCATAACTTTCAAGTACTTGATAAGTTCTTCTGGAACTGAAAAATCAATTATGTCGAATACCCTTTTCAAAACTTTCATATCCTCACTTGGGTCATATTTCATATTAGCTCCTTTTCTTATTTGAGGATTTTTATCATTGGAACCGACTCACCTACCACGCTTCAGGGTGGTTAAGTTTCATTTGCAATATAAGATTGTCCATCAGGGACATCCATTTTGATTGGAGCATTAACAGCAGATAGTTTATTTCATAAACATTGCAAATGATTTATCTTATGAACTTCTGGTTCATACTGATTTCTAAGAGGATTAAGATGAGATAATAACAATAATTTATATCAAGTGATTCATTTGAACTTATAGTTCACATTTTCAGCTGCTTATTTCCTCCCCCTAATATTGGAAAAATTAATTCATCACTTGATAATTAGCCTTCTGGGTTCTAAATCTAATTTCCCAATATTCTTTAACAATTCATCTTACTGCATTATATTGGAGCAACTGGAACATACCAACACATCCAAAAATGCTTATATGAAAAATATTATGTTATAAGCCTAAATTTAATTGCAAATTAAGGGGGTGACTTTCATATTATAACTTATTGGCATTGATGCAAGACAATATCTCAACATACACGTTTGAGTGTTCCCAAAATAAAAATTAGAAGCTTTAATTTCATAAGTATCGTTCATGCAATTAACTTTAGACGTCTAAAGAATGAATCTTCAAGTCCATTTTTTTTTTATGAACATATACTTCAAGATGTTCAATATCAATTTTGATTTGAAATACGATACTTCTCAAATGCTTTATATAAAAATGAGCTCTTAACCAAATCAGTACCTCACAAACTTTTGGTTGTGAGTTAACAACAAACGTACATGTGACCATTTAATTGATGCATCAATTAAAATTATAAAGATCTAATTGGTCCACATGATCATGATACTGTATTGATTTACAAATATCACCTTTCTATTATTCTAAAACAAAAGATGCTCATTTACTTAATTTATCAACTTCTTTTGGGAACTAGTAATACATAAAAATTACTAGAATGAAGGAACTTCGGGCCCTTCAATATCTATAAAATTTCTTTTTCGCATCATAATAATCCGAAATGACCCAACTGGTATTGCCAACAATAAATTTAATATGATTTGTAAACTTCTGGTTTACAATATTTTGTGCTTCAATTGCACTAGTATATTTATAAGTGTAGTATAAACTTCTGGTTTATTACTCTTTCATTACACTTATTTTACTTATAGCTATGAATCTTCGAGATTCATATTTTAGAAGACATTCTACGGTATTTCTAAAAGTGTAGGCTTATGAATCTTCAGGATTCATATTTTAAAATATCCACTATGTTACTTTTAGACACGTAGGCTATGAGTCTTCAAGATTCAAAATTTTCATCACGATGCTTCTGGATCGTATCTTATGAATCTTCTGGATTCATATTTTAAAAATTTCACTATGGTACTTCTGGACTATAAATTATTAATCGATATTCTTCAAGAACTGTATAATAGTTCTTATCAATTATTTATACATCCTTCAGGGATGTATCATACCATTGAATTCTTCGGGAATTCATGGAGAACAAAATTTGGTTCTTAGTTCTTCAAGAACTATATAATAAATCATTATCAATTTACGATCCTTCAAGGATGTAGCAATATTGAATTCATCTGGAATTCATAAATATTGATATTTTTCTAAGTTCTTCAGGAACTAGACCATTTGTTGAATTCTTCGGGAATTCATAAATTAAATTTATTAGTTCTACAGGAACTTTATAATATAATTAAAATATCTTTTGCAATCCTTCAGGGATGCACAAATATATTTCTTCTTAAAGTATATATGGAATAAATTACCAAATAAAAAATATAATTAAAGGTAATGTTGATTCGGTTGGTTTGAATATTATATACATTATGATTCGAAAACTATACTGATTCATATTAATTTGGTTGGATTCATATTAATTTGGTTGGTTTCAAATTTTCTTCTATAGTGATACATACACAATACAGGATCCTCATGAATTAATCAAAAAAGTTTAAAACTAACCAAATCAGTATCATATTGAAATTGGTAATCATGTACAGTGTATGTATCGTTTCAAATCAGCGTGAATCATGAGCAAGATTAGTACATAAAATAAATTAATAAGAAAGGAGAGTATGTATTCATACCTTTGCAAATAATTTTGGTAGAGACTCGTGCTGATAACGTGTTATAAATTGATGTAAACAAGAACAGTAATATAGATGAAGAAGAGAGAAATGAGAGAAAGAATAGTATGTATTAGTCATCACTAGGATTAGGTTTACATACAATGATACATAGGTCTTATATATAGGCAAACATAATGGGCCAATTGTATGGGCCAATGATCTATATGGACATTCACTAATAATATTCATAACAAAAACGAATATTTAAAGACAGATAAAAACAAATATTGAATAAAAGAGTATAAAATGCATCAAAGATTCTGGTTTTATACGCGACGCCCCGACCCCGATATTTTCCCGAGTTCTTCGCTAAACTGTCTCTCATTTTCTCTCTCTTTCTCTCTTCCTTTCCTTCTTTCTCCTTCCTTCATTCTTTTTCTCTTAAAATCAAAATTTTTATTATTATTTATTAATTATTATTCTCATTTTTTTGATTCTCTTCAGATCCCATATTCTTCATCGATATCCCCACTCACCTCTGTCTCTCTTCTTCTTCTGCTTCCACAAAACGCCATTCTCTTTATATATATATTCTTATTCTTCTTCTTACACCAATTTCATATGTTTTTTTCTACCCTCACAATGCAGCGTTTCAAAATGGGTTTCTCTGATTACATCCAAGCTTTAGAAGAAGAACGACGTAAGATTCAAGTTTTCCCTAAAGAACTACCCCTTTCTTTAGAACTCGTTACACAAGGTACCCTTTTGTTTTTTTCATTTTTATTTTCATTTCTGATTATTATTATGCCTTAAAGTTTTCATTTTTGTTTCTGGGTATGTCTTATTTTTTGTAACCTTGATTTGGGTTTTTTTTTTGAATTTTTTGAATTTTTTTGTTGAAATTTTTGTTTGTTTGTGTAGCTATTGAAGCTTGTAGACAGCAATTATCTGGAACAACAACTGAGTATAATTTGAATGGACAACAATCTGAGTGTTCTGAACAGACAACCTCAACAGATGGACCTGTTTTGGAAGAGTTTATACCAATTAAGAAAAGGGCTTCTCCTTATTGTGAACAAGTTTATGATGATGATGATAATGATGAAGAAGATGATGAACAACATTCTCATCATAAACAACAAAAGATTTCAATGGATGATAAGAAGAAATCTGATTGGCTTAGATCTGTTCAGTTATGGAATCCAGATCCTCCTTCTCATGAGGTAATAACAAAATCAAACCTTAATTTTTGTTTTGTTTGTGTCTTTTGTTTTTGTGTTACAACTTACAAACAATGAATTGTGTAATTGATTTTGTTTTGTACTTTTGTTTCTTTGTGTGAAAATTTGTTTAGGATGTTACTAGGAAAGTAGTACTACCACCTGTGTTGGAATTGAAGAGAAATGGAAGTGGTGGTGGTGCTTTTCATCCATTTCAAAAAGATGAAAGAGTTAACAATAATAATAAGACATGTGAATTGTTGAGTAAAGGACAACCCTCTTCGATCGGTGTAGCTGCTGCGAGTTCTAATGCGGCTACTGTTACCACCAGTAACAATGCTGGAAACTGTAAAAGAGATGAGAAAGAGGAAAAGAGAAAGCAGCGCCGATGCTGGTCGCAGGAGTTGCACAAGCGCTTCTTACAAGCACTTCAACAACTTGGAGGTGCAGATTGTGAGTATCAAGTTCTGATTCTTGTGTTATGTTATGTTTATGTTCATATTGTTAATGTAATTAACCGCATATCGAATAGATGATTAATATTTTGTTCGCTTATGTTCTGTAGCTGCAACACCAAAGCAAATTAGAGAGCTAATGAATGTTGATGGCCTCACAAATGATGAAGTCAAAAGCCATTTACAGGTTTGTATAAGAGAATTTAAGATTTTCTTCATAAATCTTTTGCTGTCAATTTCAATTTCAATTGAGTTTTTGTTTTCATTTTGTGATTTCTATTATCTTAGTTAGTCTTATAGTTTTTTGTTTGATATTGAATCTTTTAATTGCTTCATCTTGTTTTAGTCTTATCCAATACTACACCGATGATTTTTGTTGTTGCAAAAGTTACAATCTAACTGTTTCATACTATCAATTAAGTCTAAATTTTTTCGGTTTTGCGCAGAAATATCGTTTGCATACAAGACGACCAAGTCCATCAAACAACGAAAGTGCCAATTCACAAACAGCAGCACCTTTTGTCCTTGTAGGAAACATTTTTGTCCAACAACAAGAATATGGTGGGGTAGCATCATCAACAACATCAGGGGAAATGACAAAGGTTGTAGCACCTTCTGGAATCTATGCACCAGTCGCCACACATCCTCCTCCAGCCGCAACAATTAAGAAGCCAGAGTTTAAAAAGTTTGATCATTCAATCTCAGAAGAAAGAGCTAATAATAACAGTGAAGGTGCTGTTCATTCAAATTCACCTACATCATCATCTTCTACACATAATACTACCAATACTTCCCTTGGCTATTGAGTTTTGATTTCAATAAACATGTAAAAGTTATGTGACCAAATTGTTGTAGAAAGTTCTTTGATATTTTTTGATGTATAATGTTATTTCCTCATTGTTTGTATGTGATTTAAACTATAGAGTTAAAATATTCGGCAAAGTGAGACAGTTTTGATGTTGAATAAGCCACACCCTTTTTTAGGTGACTGCTATCATGTTACTCTATCTCCTTAGAACAAGGTGAGGAATGAAATTTCAAAATTTTCAACTTGGAAGAATTTTCAATGTGTCTTGAATTTTTAATTGGTTCAACCTATCAAGAGGTGGCTTTTGAGTTTCTTGATTTTTTATTGGTTCAATCTATCAAGAGGTGGCTTCTGAGTTGATCCATCCTAATAAGTGAATGTTTGGAATCGCGTAAGTTTGACAAAATCATAGTGATTTTGTTAAACTTTAAAGTATAGCTTTTGTCAAAATTACAGTGGTACATCGTATTTTTGTCTAATTCATTGTTTAATTTAAAAGTTATGCTATGTTTCTGTTTGCTTTCACATTGGAGCCATGTGTTTGCGCATTGCTACAATTTGTAGCGATGCGGGAATACTCTATCTACATCCAAATCAAATGTTATCTTGGTGGTTTTTCGTAATTTTGTCATGATGTGCAAGAAAAAGAGGTCATCGATGAAAATGGGTGGAGCCGTGGAGGTGTGTTAGGAAGGGATATCGGAGAGTGTGTGTAACATATCGCCATCTTTGTAAACGGTTATATAATATCATTAAAGCTGGAAGAATATATATTTATATGGACGAAAAATATATTTAGATACAATGCATATTTCATATGATTTATGGTGAGCAATTATTTGAAGTAAGTTTTGTTAAAAATTATAATAACTTATTGAAGTAAGTGGTATATACTATATACCCTAAGATTTTTCCTATCAAGATTGTGACAAATCACTTAAAATTGTGAATTTGGATTATACTATAATAAATATTCCAACTCAATCATACATGTTGCTCCTTGAGCTAGAGCATAACTTCTTAACCACACAATTGTGTTGGTTAAAATTGGTAATGTGGTATTCATTGAATGGTTCACCTACAATACAACATCTTGGTTGTTTGGGGTTAGAATGAGTTTGATTGATTTAATGGGATTGGGAATATTATAACAGTAGCATGGTGATTGCACAAGAAGTATCTAAGAATATCCCTTAGAATATGCAATGAACATTACCAATATAGGACAAAGAAGATGCAGACATATGTCACTTGTGAAAATGCCATTTTTAGCTACTATGAATTACAATAATATTGTTTGTTTCAAAAGTTATATCAAATATATGAAATTAATTTGGGACAATGACCATAAACCAATGGTGAATTATATAAAAGATCGCACTAAAGATTAGGTTTTTGCTAGAATTGTCCTTATTGATTCCTTTTAGCCTTTGATATATATTCTTTTGTTGAGAGATTGACTTTAAGAATATGTACACATATTTCTGTCATTTTGAAGTGAAGTATTCTTTATTGGATTAGATGGAATCTTCTTAATTTGATTCCACATCAAACTACTGCCTTGTCAAAACAACTTTTGCATATATTATTTATTTTTATTTTTTTAAAAAAGTAATTCAAATTGTAAAATAATATTAAAATATTCATGTAATTTTTTTAAAAAGGCAATATATTATGATATTAAAGTTTTATTTAAAAAAAATTAATTTTAAGTTGTTAATTGAGTGTGTGAACCACTTTTACAAATTTATTTCTTTTCATTTATCTGAATACTTCATAATTACTCACCAAAATGATTATATCAGTGAGATGTCAAATTAATGATAAAATCTAACTTTTAAACCTCTAGAGACATGGGAGATGATCAATCTCTCTATTGATTTATAGTACGATGAAATTTTTATCATTGTCCAATAAATCTTATAGAATTGGATGACAATAATCATCACCGGATACTCTCCGGTGTCCAATGTTTTGCGCCCCTAGAAACAAAGCCTAAATTTTTAAATAATTGGATTATGACTCAGAAATCTTATTGATTAAATATATTTAAAATATTGGTTAAAATGTTAAACAAAGCCTAAATTTTTATCACAACAAGCCGGTGAACAAATCCATTTGAAAAATGAAAGTCAAGTGGAAATGATCCATGGTAATCACTAGAATCTCTTACATGATGATTACTTGCCACCTCAATAGAGTTTCTTTATTCTCCTCACTTTTCTCTTTTTAAATTTCAAACACCCTTTGCATTGCTCTGAAATCACCCTAGCTATATAGTCTAACATTACTTTATGCAAAATGATGGGATTAATTTAAGTCATAAGAAATTTATATACATGTACTTTCAAATGGTCAAAACTCAAAACCATGAATCAGCCAATTTTTCAAATTTTATTTCAAGTTTGGTATGGATATACCTTTCTTTGTATAGAGTTTGATATGGACACTCAAAAACATTACTCCCCTTATCAGATGGATAAAATCAATCCACCTCTAATTAATTAAGCTAACCGATTGATTAAAGTCAATTTTTAGTACTCCCTCCGTCCCAATTTATAAAAAAAAATTCATTTTTCTTGTCCTAAATTATAAGCAAAAAAAAGTAACTTTTCTCTTTTTTATGAATTGTTTTCACTTATTCCTATAAAATTTGTTTTCTCTCTCATTTTCTCTATAACTAATGACCAATGAAAAATAGTTTTACATCTTTCTATGAAACTTTTTATAAGGAAAAGTCAAAGAGACATACTTTAACTTAATTATGATTTGGTTTTCTTAATAAGTGTGAAATAATTTTTTTTGCTTATAAATTGGGACGGAGGAAGTACATAAATAATAATTGACAAAGGCCAATTAACCCAAAGCATGATCATATAGATTTCCAATTACTTAATCCTATTGGACAATTGGATCACTTTGTCCACCCCAATTTTTATTTGGATATTTTAATATTTGTTAAGGAATTAAAAGGGAAATTTAAAAAATTATGTAGTAAAAAATCTAAAATTTTAAATTTGTTTTAAAGTTTTAACAACACCATTTTCAAAAAATATTTCCAATTTAAATTATTAATAAGTGTCTCTAGAGCACTTTTCAGCAATTGTCTTTTATTTATATATATTCACAAAAAATGCGAAGATAGTTAACCGTAGCTAGGGAGAGAATTGCTATCAACATTGTTGCTAATACGCTCTTTTATTTATTTGAGTGTTAACCTATTGAATATTCTTAAAAAAAGAAAGTATTTGCGTCAAAAAAGAAAAGAAAAGAGAGTATAGTAATAAAGTCCGAAAAATAAATTAACCATAATTTAAATTAGATTCTCTTAAATAATTTGTTTTTTTGATAAACACTAATTATTCACTTAAGTTAAATATCCTAATTTAACAAGTTGTTTTCATTTTTCTCTCAAACGAAAACTTTTTTCATCTATATACACTTGTATTATCATTGTTGTGCACTTGCAACAACCGGACGCATTGCCCAATAATCACCATTGCTAGGTTGGAATATCAAAATTCAAACTATGCTTTTAGATATTATATGCCATGTTCATGTTAATTGAATTATGTTCACGAAAAAAAAACTTTTCTAATTATTTTGATTCTGTTTTTATGAAGAAAAAAAAACAGATTAATATATATAAATAAAAGAAACCAAAATACATATGCATAATTAAATATTGTGTTTAGAAAAATACAGACGCACACGCACTTGCAAGAGCGTTGTCGTCAAAGTCACCCGATGGCAATATGTGGTCCTCATAAGAATATTCCAAGATAAGGAACATATAATAAATTATATATTTTAAAAATCAATGGTCATATAATAAATTATACATGTGCTAGTATATTCTCTCTATTTTTTATATTATCATCATATGCGTAACGTAGTAAGGATAAAAATCCAATTTGTACAAATATTAATAAACCAAATAGTTCCCCCGTTAATTTCTTTAGAACATAAAAAATTGAATACATTATCTCGTAAATAGTAAATACTGTTAAATTTGATATATTAAAATGTAAGCTCAAATTTGTACCAAAAAAAAAATGTAAGCTCAAATTTATAATTTATTTTCATAATAATTTTTTAATATTTGTAATTTTTGTTGGATGTTTTACAATAAGGGACAAAAAGAAAAGCAGTTGATCAAGAATTAGTTCATACCTCTTAAAAAAGTGAGTTTAATTTTAGATAGTATAAAAATCTTATTGGTGAATAGTTTATAAATATACCTCTTAAGCTAGTTTTAGTTTGAATTAATAATAATAACAAATACTACTATTGAATTATCAAATTCAATTCATATTTTGTCACTAGATGAATAAAATAATTTTTTCTATTTTTGTCTATGGATCATATGAGGACATTATAGGTGTGGGTGAAGAACTAATTGCATTATGATGATTTATTGAACCACATGTAACATGTTGGTCCAAGAAGTATTAGCTGTGTTTCACAAGTCTACGGCATTAATTATATATTTATATATGGTTGATTGTATGACTTGTACTATTAGAAAAATAGATTTGGATCAAAGGATCTTATCATTGGGAGAGGAATATAGTTGGAAGGAATCAACTAAATCTGCCCCTTAGAGTGGATCTAAGGCCAAATGGCCCTAAAGGTACTCTTAGCTTCTTGCATGAAATAGGAAAATCAGCCTTAAAGTAGGATATTAATAGTACAAGTTTTTATTTGAGTTTGTTAGGATGGACTCTTTCTAAATACTATTATTCCTTTGATCCCCTTGATTATTATGATAATAAGGAATATTCTTGTAACCTAAATATATTTTAAACAAAGTAGTCTCAAATCATTATAAGATTTTCTAACATGGGCAATGTTACCATCAAATATCAATATTATCAATTGTCTATTATTTGCATAAATTTTTTTGTCTATTGTTTCCTTTTTTAATACATACTCCATCCAAAATGCAAGTGTTGCTTAATAGTGTGTTTGGATGGATGGAGGAAATTCAAATTCTTTCATCTAAATTTCTTTTGTTTGGATGATTAATTTGAAAATTTTCAAAATACTCTCTAAATTTAAGAATTTCAAATGATACTTAGAAGTTAGGAACTTGAAATTCCTTCCTTCCGTATGTTTTAAAATATTCAAATTGATCCTTATTAACTTTTAAAAATTGCAAATTGACCTCTATTTTTTTCAATAATTGCAAAATGGCCCCTAATATTTTTAAACTGGTCCTTTATTTTTTAAATACTGAAAATTGGTCCCTCTTAATTAAATCTGACCCAAAACTTTTAAAATTTATAAAAGTGGCAAAAAATATTCATTATATAATTTTCTATTACTATTCAAAAAATAATTGTCTCAAATGAGAAGAGCAAATTGTTATTAATAATAGTGAAATCAATGGTTATTTGATTATTTCACATCTAAGATAAGATTTCAGCTATCTCCATTGAGTTTATAAAGTTGAAGTCTTATCACTAATTAAATATTTCTTATTCACTTTAATGGATGAACTTTTAATCATTAGACTACTTAAAAAGAAAATACTTTATGGTTCTACGATTGTTAATTACTAAACAATTATTTTTTTGACATTACAGAAGATTGAGTTTTGGATTGACACTACAACGTTCTCATTCTATAGCAACGTCGAAAAACCGTTGTGTAATGCAAAAAAAACGTGCCATAGGCTACGAGAACGGTTTTCAGGGCGTTGTATACCGAAGCGTTGTCTTAGCCTTTCGCAACGGTTTTTTTTCCAACGGCAACGCCTTGAAGACAACCGTTTTTTTAAGGTCCCTAACAGAATGGTTCTTAAAGTTCCCAACGGTTTCTCTCTGTTCTCAATGAAAACCGTTGTCATTGATCTTATATAGAGAACGGTTTACATTTATCTACCGCAACTTTTTCAACTGTCACTACAAGAAATATGATTTTTTGTAACAACTTTTTTTGTTAAAAGTTGTTACAAGTCGCTGGCAAAACTACCCAAGATAGTTTTGCCAGCGACCTGTAACAAAAAACGTTGTTGCCAAAAATCATATTTCTTGTAGTGTGTTGCTCAATAGAAAACCGTTCTGCTAGACCCCTAACTATATTAATTATTGAATAGGTATGAATTAGTGGTAAAATGATAATTTTGAGTTTTGTCCATGGTCCCCTTGAATTTTGAATCATGGCTCAGCTGCCATGTTGTCAATAACATATGAGGAAAAAAAAATATCACTACTCATTGGTTTACCGGTTCAATAATAACCATTAATGCAATAAATTAACACCATAAATTTCTTTTTGTTATAAAGTTTGAAATTTTAACCACGGATTGATATAGATATTGCAATGGATCTTACATATACTTACAAAATTGAATTTCATTTTTATCTTTCATTTTTTTTTTGCTAGCTAAAATTTAAGGCGAGGGAATAGTGCTCCAGTCCAAGGCAGGGAAGACCTTAGGGCTCAAAAAGCATTTATCTTTCAATTTTAAAATTATCATTTATCCGGTGTCTATTTTGTTACTTTGTACTAAAAAAATCCATTACAGATTTGATATTCCCTTCTTATTTTTGCATTTCACGAAGTAGACTTTATTATAATACTTTATTCAGTTGTTCTTGTTTACAATTTTTTACCGAAACATTTGAAAAAAAATTAGTTTAGTCACGGCAATT
This sequence comes from Trifolium repens, assembly GCA_030408175.1. Lineage (NCBI taxonomy): Eukaryota > Viridiplantae > Streptophyta > Magnoliopsida > Fabales > Fabaceae > Trifolium > Trifolium repens. The sequence continues at coordinate 55,061,079 of CP125836.1, read as the reverse complement.
TAACCGTGGCTAAAGTTTTAAACTCATTTTTAAAGTTTTTCAGTTTGTAGCTTTAACTAAATGTAGGGATGAAGTGAAATAACAAAATCCATAAAATAGGATTATTAGATTATTTGTAGGGTTAAGGGTTAAATATAAGGGTATGAGAGAATTTTTTCTGAATGAAAGGAAAAGGGCCAAGCCCAACAACACAAGGCCAGACAAATAGTACTAGCCGGAAGAAAATTGTTATTTAGGCCCCCCATGTTGATCTCAGACCCCCCAAAAATCCCAAAATATCTCCACTTTTGCATCCACGACACTTTGGTTCCTAGGAAATGAAATTGCAAAAATCCAAAATTTTGTCTTCTAGGTGACAAAACACACAATTTCGTCTTCTAGGTGACAAAATTTCAAAACATTCACGTTTCGGTAACTACGAGACGAAATTGCATGTTTTGTGCCCAGATGTGCGCGACAATGCAAGCCTACTATGTTTTAACATAATTTCGTCTTCTAGGTGACGAAATTTGTTTCCTTCGTTTCCTAGGATACGAATGCTACATCAGCGTGTTCTACGACACATCTTCGCAATTTAACAGATGTTTAACATTTTGAACTAAATTGACGGTGACACTTTTAAGAACGAAAGTGGTTGTTTACTCAATTTAAATATAAAACAAGTTAAAGGATTCGTGAGAATGTACGGATTATAGGCTAGTGAAACATATAATATTATATAATCCAAATTATGAATATTACTACTTTTCGACAATATTAATATTCCGTTTTTTTTACTACAAGTATCCGGCCCATTGAATCGTCTAATTTGGTTCACGAGTCAGTTCTGAGATCAAATAATTTCAACCCCCTATCGATTGCATTTGGGAGATTGACCCATAGTTCTCCTTATCAAGTCTAGTTTCAATCACCACTTAACCAACCAATTAACGATTGATATATTACTTTTTGTTTTGATTAAAATTATGTATTACTTTTTTTTTTTGCTCAATTAATAGTATGTTTGTTACTTAATATTAATGATACTTTTTTTTAAAGAAATATTAATATTATTATTTACTATTTTTTATGTTATTAATTTTTTTTTACCATAATATTGATATGAAGTTTCTATCGCAGTTAGTGATGACTGTGGTTAAATGCTCTCTTCGTCCCATTATATAAGAGCTCTTTTACAAAAACACAAGAATTAAGAAAAATTGTTTTTGCATTAAATTTGTTAATAATACCTCTCTCCAAAATAACCCTTTTTCATTTAATTAGAGGTATTTTTTTGAACCTTCTATAAATATAAACCTTAAAAAAAAATTCTATAAATATAAACAAAGAAACTATTATAAGTTTTCTACTAAACACTTTAAATTTTATGAAATAAATTTATAAGCTAATATAATAAGCGATAAGTGACTCTAAATATATATTATAAAAAAAATACAATTACTTATGAATTAAGTATCCTCAAATATCTTTTTTGTATTAATTAAGAACTCCTATGTTTGAATTAAATACTCTTCTTAATTCACAAATCTAACGGCTATAAATACATCAGTAAAAACAACATTTCCAATCAATCTGTTCTGAATTCTGATCCATCAGAGAGACCTTTGCTCATTATCACCTAAAACCAATTCTCAAATTCGAATTCATTTTGATCAAATTCCAAATTCCGATTCGGAAGTTCAACGATGACGGACTCCGGCGATTCTCAAGGCGGCAGATCGAAGCTTTCATCAGAGATGCTCAAGGTTAGGAATCACATACCCAATGACCTTGCATTCTTTGTCCTTTCAAAACTTCCGTTAAAATCTTTGAAACGTTTTGGATGCGTATGCAAAACATGGTCTCTCTTATTTGAAAATCAACATTTCATGAGCAAGTTCCGCACTAATTTCATATCTCATTGTTGCTCTGATGATGATTACAATGATACATCATCATCTATCCTCCTATATGAGTGTATATATCAGGATAATACTGAATATTGCTCTTTCTATTCACTTTCTGGCAAGAGCTATGAGAATAGAGTAAAATTAGATTTTCCAAATCCTTTTCAAGTTGAAAACCCTCGCTTTGATTTTTTTGATTGTGATACTATTACTGGAACTATTTGCCTTCTGTCACAAATCACATTTGTACTTTGGAAACCAACTACTCATGAATTTAAGGTCATTCCTCCCAGCCCCGCTGAGTCTATATCACCTTGTATCCATACTAATGTGTTTGGTCATGGGTTTGGTTATGATCCTGTAAGAGACGACATTAAGCTTATTACGTACACCATATTTATTGAAAACAGCCGTGAAGATCTTAAACGTCGTAGTAAGGAAGAACTGGCTGAATATAAGGAATTGGTGGAGAATCTTAAACCTGATTTATGGCAGATTTATAGCTTAAGAAGTAACTCTTGGAAAAAACTTGATTTCGATATGCCTATACGTTGGTTTCATAATATGCCATATGGGCGACTGTACACAGAAGGAGTATTTCATTGGTGGTCTGATGACGATTTATTGGTTTCATTTGACTTGAGCAATGAAATGTTTTTTACAACAGCCATTCCCATAGACCCCAATCTTAGTACAAAAAAATTGGTGATGCTCAATGGGTCAATTGCTTCAATCATATGTTGTATTACTTATTTTCACATTTCAATTTTGGGTGAACTTGGCGTAAATGAGTCATGGACTAAACTATTCGTTGTTCGACCATTGCCCTGCATTGACTGTGTTGTTGGAGTAGGGAAGAATGGTGATATATTCCTTCGAACATGTGATGGTGAACTAGTTTTGTTTGATTTAAACACGGGGAGAATGGAAGGCATGGGTTTTAAAGGAGGATATGTTTATGATACGACAATTTTTAAGGAAAACCATATTTTGATGGAGGGAGGGATGGAATAAATCATTAAGTTTTTTTTTTGTTTCCACCATAGAAATTTATGATTATGGTTTTTAGGATTTTACCTTTCATATAATAAATAGTTGGTTGTTAATCACTCATGTCATAGCTATTATCAATTATATGCAAAATTAAAATACCATTTGATAATTATGAATATTTCTTTATCTATTTTAAATTTTATATTAAAACTTTATTCTCTTTCTATTTGGAAACACAAAGATATGAATTGCTATGAAATTTTTGTAGTGTGTATTCAATTGAAAGACAATAAAAATATGAATGAAGAATTTCATTCTACCTTATGTTATCATGCATTGATTCAAGTTGTGCAATGCTATTGAGCTGCCTATTGATTTTGAAGGTTTTGACATATTTATATGTATACATAGATGGCAGACAATGATAACACAAAAGGCAGGCGGAAGAGGTACTGTTAGAGGTATATCAACAGAGATAGGAGAAGTATTGTAGGTAGGTAGGTGTAAGATGTCATGATCACTACAAAAATGATTTTTAAAATATAAAAAAGTACTGTGAGAAGGTATAATATGATAATACTATCCATTTTAAAAAAAAAGAAGGTATATTATCAAAACCATTTTAGTTCTATATCAAAGTTGTGTTCCTATGATTTGATTGAAAAATGAGTGCTTAAATGGTTATTGAGATGCTTACTTTACTTATTGACAGGTTTCTACTTCTCGATATTCCTACATAATTGCCAAACTTGCAAGATAGTTGTAAGATGTCATGATCACTACAAAGATTTCCTCAAGACATAATTATTGTAGTTGCCTCACAGTGCCGCATTGTCTGCTCTAGAATTGTTTGATAGGTATTAATTTCACTTTGTTTTATTGGTCAATTTCATTGATTTGCATAACCTAAGAAAAATATGAATAAGATAATGACAATGAAAAAGATGAATGTTTTATTGTTCATAAACTGGTGTGGATACAATTAGAAGAGCTAGTAATTGACTATTAATTGAAAGTAGAAGGAAAAGTAATGGCCGCTTAATTTATGAACATGGTAGTTGTCAGGAATATACTTAATACTTAAAGTAGTAATTAAACTGATCCAACTGATCTATAAGTTACGAATTACTAAAATTATTCATCTGTGTATGGTGGCATAGTTTGTCTCTTATTTGTCTCAGTTGCGCTAGTTACTTATGTGGTTTCGTTGGGATTGATTAGGCAGCAGTGAGTGTAGGAATTTTGAGGTTGTGTTATGTAGGAAATTTGGTACTGGTTTATGCAGGTTTCAGACTGCTTCTATTGTTTGTTTCGGGTCATTGTTTGCAGCTACAGAGGTGTCATTTGGAACCTCAGCTTGGTTAATTAGTGCTCAATCAGTCCTATGTTATGGACTAGTTTTCTTAGAATGAGTGGGTTTCAGTTTTTCCGTATGGCAATAATTTAGATATCTGTAATGTTGAAACTTGGAACCAGTATATGACTGTGCTTTCCAGTTTATGCTTGACCCACTTAATGATGATGCATTGAGAGCGAAGGTTCTTATAACTGAGGTACAATACAATATTTTAATAGAATGATTACATTTATTTTGTCCGAGTTCAGTGTACTTTGAGTGTTGGCAATAATACATGATTAGCTGAAATCTGTAGTAATAGAGAACAGAATAGAAATAGATGTTAAGAAATCAAGTATAGTGCAACATCTTAAAATATATAACCATGTAAGAAGTTATTTTGATATTTTGGCAATAATACTTTCTTGGAACGAACTCTGCTAATTCCTTTCTCTAATTTACTCTCAAGGTTTTTGAGATTCTTACCATTCATATTGCTCAAAGCTTCACCCATCATTTGGCTGCATTATTAAATTAACATGTTCATAATTTATTGGAAACATTTAAAATGGTTAAGATCACTTTTATGATTTAAAGTGGTGTACTCCCATTAACAATTGGTGTATTTCCATTAATATAAATTTGATTTTAAAATATTAAAAGTGATTTTAAAGTCAAATAACTTATATTTACATGTTTTTATTTGAAAAGTATGAGCAGCTAGTAATGGATGCCGCTAGACCAGAACTACTAGCAGTAGCACCTCACCATATCATAGTCTCACCATATCATAGTCATTCTGTCTCAACTGCTTTCATTTGTTGGTGTTCTTGTAATTGGTGCAAACACTAATCATTCTAACAGTCAGGTACATTTGATTGTTTCCATCTTTTGCACCTTTTGAATTAATCACTTTTTTCTTTTAAGGGTTGAGAATTCTATTTGTGGGTACCTATTTCACCATGTGCATTTACCTGAGGTATTGATATGTGAAACATCATAATAGCGTGTTGTGTATCTAAAATGATCATTAACTTCTAATTGCTTTTCTATTATACAGGGTATTGTTTTGGTGAGAATATACAAATATTCATGTTTTCATTCTTGTTTTCAGATTATATTTCTAATTTGATGCATTTCTTTGATTCAGCATGAATTCCTTTTAATTTTCAAATTTCTATTCCAAATTTGCTTCATAACTGTTATTTTTTTTTTTTAGGTTCAGGTTTGGGAAATTCTTTTATTATACTGTATTTTGGTTATTGATCATTGATCCAAGAAGCATGCAACAGAGATAAGATAGGCATTAATAAAAAAAAATTGTGGACTTAGACATCCAAGGTAAGCTTGCAATGTATACCATATTTATGATATGGTAATCATGATTAATGGAAGACATGGGTTTTAAAGTAATGTGCTCAAGGGGACAACATGTCCTAACTTTTGACATACAAAGTTCTTTTGCTCTTTACTTGTTTAGCATGACACAGTGTTTGTGAAGAACATTAGCCCAATTGGAAGATGAAGTAGCTCTGTGTGAAGCTCAGATGGAAAGTTGGAGCACGAACTTACAAGTGATGGCTGCAAAAGAAAGGCAGTACATGCAACAATCTGCCAACTATAAGGTACAAAGATTTTGTTTTCTCTTGGAGGGTCGAGGGGGTGTTATTGAATTATGTTCTTTAAGTTGATATGTTTGAGAGTAACAGGAAAAGTGGGTGAATGTATTTGATGTTATTGTTAGATAAAAAGCCAGTGTTATCTTAGCACGCAAGAGATATAGTTAGAAAAAAAGGACGGAAAAGGAGTCCAACCAGAAAATGTAGAGAAACACGTCAGTCAGTGGGGAAGAAGTGAATTATCCTCTACTCATTAAGCTGGATTTATTGCATAAAACTGGAACGTTGGAAAAACAAAAGTAACTCAAACAAAAGAAACAAAAAAGGCATAAACAAAATACAACAACATTGCAAACTTGTGTGCTTTTCTGTTTTATATATTCCTCTCACAAACTTCTATTATGCAAGACTGTGGTAGATAGACTATGATGCCATATAATTTGACTAGTGTATTTTAATTGTAAATTTTGTCGGAGGATGGATCTCCCAAACTATATTGCTATAAGAAAAGAGAAAGTATAACACATTTTTTAATATGCTTATTGATTTAGGTGCTGATTTCTAAATCTGTCATCAAATCAGATTGTATATTGAATTGACGATTCATTTCACGGAGGTTGTTAGGATAAACGAATGAGGAACAATCAGAGAAGCCAATCAATTACCTAGAATTGTATTCAATTAGGAACAATTAGAGAAGTTAAGCAGTTGGACGGAAGGGAAGGTCATGTATAAATTTGAATGGTAGAAGGCATATGTGAATTTAGAAAATTTGTGTAGAAGAGTGTTAAGTAAATCAGTAATTAAAAATTTAATGAATAGAGACAGTGTTATTGATGAAATTATCAGGAAACAGAGATATTCAATTTAGAGTTAGTGATAGAGACTTGAATTGTGAAGCGGGCCTTGATTTTGGCCCAAGCCTAAGGTGTGGAAAAGAAGAGGGAAATGAATGAATAGATGATGAGGTGGCATAGTGTGCATGGAATGCATGAGATGATGATGTATGAGGGTTTTTAGGAGAGAGCACTACATATAGTTGGTTAGAGGAGAGAGACTCCTCATTCTATCTTTCTGTTATGATTTGGATTCACTGATACGTGAATAGGGGCCTTGTGCTTTGGGAGAGTTGATATTGCTATCAATTCTATTAGTTCTTATCTTCCTTGTTTTCTGTTTTCATCACATTCATAATTGTAATTGTTCAATCATCCTTAATACAATTACTATTCCATTGCTTTTCCATAGTGATTATACTATATTACTTTCTATACAAAAAAGCCCAGAAGTTTCTTGGGTTTTGCCTTTTAGTCCTTTTAAGTTTTAACTATGTGAATGGCATCTAAAAACCGCCATTGACAGAAAGAAAACAACCTTTTTAGGTGACTAGAATCAAGAAAGAATAAGATTTGGGAATTTAAAATTGGGTAAAAAAAGTTTGAAAGTGCCACATTGTCATACCCTAATTTTGCCCCATGATATTTTTCACACTTTTGCATTTATTAGAAAAAAGTCAACAAAGTCAACACTTTGAATAAAAAGTCAACAAAGTCAATTTTTAATTGAAAAAGTCAAAGTTGGCACAAAAACACATAGAATTATTTTTCTTGCATGATTTTGCATGGCATGATCATAAAGGTTAATTTTTACCATTTTACCCTTCCATTAGTTTATTTCTTATTTATTATTTATTTTTAGTTAGTTACTTGCATTTCAAGAAACCTTTCTAACATCAAATTTTAAATCCTTTTTCTCATTTTTAATCCATAACCCCTTTTGCATAATCGCATTTCATCATCATGCATATTTTTATTTTGCATATTTATTTTTATTTTATTATGTGTTATTTTTAATTTGTTATTTGTTCCCAAAAAAAATCAAAAGAGGTACCAAAAAATTCCAAGCATTAACACATCATCATTTCTATCATTAGCAACCTAGAAGGTTCTATTCCTCTCCACCTCACCAAATAGTACACAAAAATTCCACATTATCCATACCAAAAGAAAATCACAAAAATCAATCATTTGTACTATACCATTTCTACCCTCATTCTCATTGATTCTAACCTAATTCTAATCATATATAAACCCTCACAAAACCTCAGAGGCGCAGACAGAACCCTAGATCAGAAATCACCCAAAATTTCATGAACTTTTTCTCTCTTTTCTCAAAATTCGAAATCCCTTGAAACCCCTTTCAAACTTCAAATTCTTGATCAAATAAGCTTCTAATAACTTCCAGTAGCACAAAACAATCCTAAAACACAAGCTCTAGCCCATAATTTGAGAGAATCAAAACCTCAAAAAACTCCAAAAATGTGAGAATCCAATACGAGCTTCCAGCCTCTGTTTCTATCGTTTTTCAACACCATTCATCATCAAATCACATCAGGAACCTTTCCCAATCATCAATCGAACTTAATCTCGTTCAAATCGGTTTTTACCAATTTTTCATTCAAACTTTTCCCCGTTTTTTCTCACAACTAAGGCATCTATTGAGGAAACCAAGAGTAGATTCATGATCTACGCAAAATTCCGAGCAAAACCATATACCCACTTGTCATTTTCGTGGAAGTTTTGAAGCTCCGGTGAAACCACCGTCGCCGGCGCCGTCGTGTTCTTCGTGAGGAAGAAGAAGACCCACGACGCTCCCTCAAATCTCCGAATCGTTTTCTGAGCGTTGGATCTTTACATTAAAACGCGTCCGTTGATCTTGAGTTTCGAGCATGAGCGTTGGATCGTATTTGAAACAGATCTGGCGTACTGAAACTGGCGCTCCACCGTAAACTCCATCTCCTTCGAAGCACAGGATTACTGCTCGTTTGGATTTGAATCATGGCCCTCTGATTGATCTGGACGCACCAGATCTGAGGTATGTAATCGTACACCTCTTTTGCATACCACACTGGAATATTTTTGGGCTGACTTCCGTTTTTTTTTTGTTGACTGGACGTGGACTGGGCTTTCTGGCCCAGATCTACTATCTGCACCACTCCCTTTACTTTCTGCACCCCCTCAGCTTAAATTAATTTTAATTGATTTTCAGCTTATTTTCAAAAGCACTTAAGTGGCTAATAGCTTATTTAAGCTATTTTAGTCACTTTGCTATGCTTAAATTTTGCTCTCCATTTTTGAGTTCTTTATTTTAGCTTTTTAGCTTATTGTTTGGCTTTTTAGCTTATTTAATCACTTTTTAGCTTATTTTCATAAGCACTTATTTGGTGCTTAAGCTGTTTAGCTTCTTGGACCATTTGGTTATGCTTAAATCATGTGTGATTCCTGTTTGTCTCATTTGAGCATTTATTTTTGCTTTTAAGTTATTCTTTAGCTTTTTAGCTTATTTAATCACTTTTTAGCTTATTTTCATAAGCACTTATTTGGTGCTTAAGCTGTTTAGCTTCTTGGACCATTTGGTTATGCTTAAATCATGTGTGATTCCTGTTTGTCTCATTTGAGCATTTATTTTTGCTTTTAAGTTATTCTTTAGCTTTTTAGCTTATTTAATCATTTTTTAGCTTATTTTCATAAGCGCTTATTTGGTGCTTGAGCTTTTTAGCTTACTGGACTATTTTGCTTTGCTCATATCATGTTTGATTTCAGATTATGTTCATGCTTCCCTTAGCTTGTTGTTTAATCACTTTTCTAGCTTTTTAGCTTATTTACTTAAGTGCTTAATTATGATTAATTGCTTATTTTTATTTCTTATGCTTGTCTTCAGCTCTTTAGCTTCATTTCAATTCATTCTAACTCATCTCATTTACCTTGATTTAATTTAGCATGTTTATGTTATTTAATTCATTGTACGTTACTTTAGCTTATGCATTTTTATTTAATTATGCATCATCAATTCTCATTCATTCTTGATTCATTCATGCATATTAAACTATATCATGTTGATTCATGCATTTTCATTTGAATACTTGCATTCATTCACATTTAATTGTCGCATTGTTATTATATCAATTGTCATTGTTATTTAATTTTGCTATTTTTATATCCTTGGACTTTGTTTTCATAATAAACTTAATCAAACTCTTTGCAATAATTAATGGGTGAAAAAGGGAGAATCTGGCATCTGCTTCTTTCTTCCCCGAGTTGTCTTGGTAGCCGGTCATCTGACTAGTTCACTCAAGCTGCTCTCATCCTAAAACCAGTGTTAAAAACAACCAACATCCGTCTTTCTTTCAGACACTTTTTCTTAAATAACTTAACCAGAGATTTTCATAATAATGAATGAAAAAGGGAGAATCTGGCATCTGCTTCTTTCTTCCCCGGGTTGTCTCGGTAGCCGGTCATCTGACTAGTTCACTCGAGCTGCTCTCATTCCAAAAACAAGCGTTAAAAGTTAACACTCACACACTTCAAACTCTTTTTACAATGGATATACGCTTTATCCATTCCTCTGACACATACACAGCTTAAGCCTCTGATTAGAGCATACAAGCATTGTTGTATCAGCGGAATGCGAAATAAGCAACATCCATTATTCAACTCTTTTTTTCAAGGGGTACACGTTTTATCTACTCCTCTGACACACACACAGCTTAAGCCTCTGATTAGAGCATACAAGCGTCGTTGTGTCAGCGGAATACGAAATAAGCGTTATCCACTAAAATCAACCAACCACACAAACTTTTTCACCAGAACTACGTGAGTTTTGAGTTTCCCATTGCACCGGGGAATACGTAGGAGCGGGCTCCTACAACCGTCAAACTCAACTAATAAAAAACCTTTTTTTAATTTTATTTGGAAACGAAGTAGAGATTAGTAAGAGATAAAAGGCAATTTATTTCAAACCTGCGCAAACAAACCCAAACCACTTAAACGGTTCCCATCGAGTACGATGGATGCGAGGGGTGCTAACACCTTCCTCTCGCATAACCAACTCCCGAACCTAAACCAAGGTTTTAGCGATATTTTCCTTTCCCCCCACGGGATAAATAAACGTCGATGGCGACTTCATTGTATGAAAAATGGAAGTGATTTTCCAGCCCGCTACAGCTGGCGACTTCACTGGGGACTTTTGAGAGTTAAGCCCAGTTTAGTTGGTTTGTTCGTTTGTTTGCTTTTTCAGGTTTGCAATATCTTGCCTTATCTTTTATTTTTCTGTCAATTATATCTGCTTGGATTGGCTGTTTCTCTTCTTCTACTCCTTCTTTCATTTTTCTTTTGCCCTTGTGGCGTGGTTACTGTGAGAAGCTCTATACCCGAGCTTGAGAAAAGCTTAGGCTAAGCTAGAGGTCTTTATGTTGGGTGACCGGTCATCTGACTAGTGACTCCGGCATAATCACCTCGCCTAGAGTAGATCCTCTTGGAGATGTCAGGACATCGGTCATCTGACTAGTGTCTCTGATGTTTTCTCGTTGGGTCCGTGACTCTAGGGACCTTTTATTATCCGGTCTAGAACCAAACCTTGTTACTAGGGACCTCTGTTTAGAACCCGTGTCAAGGTTGCTCAACGGCCTTACCTAGATGAGATTTCCTTTTGGGCACGTATGTCGTGAGCTTTGCAATAGCGACGTCGTTTCCAAAGGGGCAATCAGTGATTTTAGGCACTTTATTAAACCTAGAACAACATGTGAGAGGGATGGGTTGCAGGTAACTTTGAGCCTTTTCGACCCCAGAAATGTTAATTAAACCTCTGCTTCACCGCGACAGAATCTGCTACAAAAGTGCATTCATGCATCCATGCACTCATGCACAAATTCATATAAAAACCTTTTTGCATAACATTTGCATAAAAAAAAAAAAAACTTTTGCATGCATTTGCATTCATACACAAAATCATTGTCTCATCTTCACCCGTTCACATCAACAGCTTCATTTCCGACACTGATACCGGACTCCAAGCATTTCAAGGAAACCATGGAAAACATGCAGAAGAAGATTGATGCCTTAAGAGGTGATGTGGACCAATTGGCTGACAAGTTGGACCGTGTTTTGGAAATACTAGCTAGTCTCATTCTGCCTTCAAGAGTAGACGCTGCAACAGTAGGGGCAAATCCTCCAATCGGTTCCCCTTTGTCAAAAGTGATATGGCCTTCATCCGGCTATACTCCCGCAGTTGCTCAAGTCACCCAGGAGCCAATGGCCACCAACACTGAATTCATGGGTGACCAGCCCAGAACTCATCAAGTTCAACCCGAGTCTGTTGTGCCCCAAAGTCCCGAGGATCACATGAACGCTCATCAAGGTGATAACTCTAAGGGAAAATCTGTTGCATCCCCGAGTGAGGAGACTCGCCAAAGGTTCAAAGCAATAGAGGACAAGCTAAGGATGATGGAATCATTCTTACCCAACATTGTCTGCCCACCTCACTCTCACTCTCACTCAATGGTGTTTGCTCGCACCCCATGCTCTAAGCATCAGTACCCCAACAACTGTTCAACATCAACAACCCAAGAGGTTTCCAAATCAACAGACAATGCAGATGTCTTTGCATCATTCTCAGTCAAGACAGTTCACACGGAACCTGGGACAACAGCAGAATCAGCCAACGGCTATTCGGGAAAAGAAAGTCATTGAGCTGATCCCAATGCCATGCAGTCAGTTTTTATCATATCTGGTGCACAATGGGACGCTGAACCCAAAAGCTTTAAAGCCAACGATCGCGTCATTTCCGGCTTGGTATGATCCCAAGGCAAAATGTGATTTCCATCTTGGGGCAGAAGGACATACTATTGATAACTGCAAGGCTTTCAAACGCAAGGTTCAAGAGCTCGTTGATCAGAAACTTTTAACTTTCAAAGAGGGAGAGCCCAATTGTGAAGGATAGTCTGTTGTCCGGTCAGGCAAACCCATTTGTGGATGCTAATCAAGAGTTCAAGGATTGAATCAAGCCATGAAACTTTCTATAGGCTGTCCTGTTTTAATTTCCTTGTTTGTTAAGTCTTATTAGCATTTAAACTTTGTTTGTTTGCAATAGTTATCTTAATGAAATTATAATGCATGTTTTGAATCCATTCTTTCATGTCCATTCACTTTTCTTTCTTACTCTTCACAAAAGCAAAAAATATATATCAATAATTCTCATTTCATTTCTTTCTTTATCATTTCGGTTTGAACAAAGATTGGAGAGAGGATGATGAAAAGCGAAATAACCAAGTTGCTACGGTATGCTTTCAAATAAAACTTTGTTGATGATGTAAGGCATTGTTTCAAATTCCCAAACACCGGAGAAATAAGGGAGATAATCCGTAGTCAACCCCTTTGAGCCTAGAAGTTGGTGTTTCTTTCTATACGAAAAAACCCGCAAATTTAACCCGGGGCAGGGTAGTGTTCAATTAACTCGGCCATACATTCGAGTTTCAAGAGAAAAGCAAAAAAATCAATAAGGTGTTCCTCATCACCCATTACAAAGGCAGTCACAATTCGCCAAACCAAATCAAAAAAGAGAAGAAAGATAAGCCCGCTAAGTCAAGACCTCAAAATGGCTTAGGCAAAAATTAGGGTATCCCGCTAGACTCAAAAATGCAAAAGAATAGTCTAGGCAAAAGTTAGGGATCGAAAAAAAAATGATGAAAAAAATGCAAAAATCAAAGGTCACCAAGATTCATGACAAAACAAAATCATGTGACCAAAACAAAAGGCCAATGTGACTGCCACAACAAAAGGGAAACACATCTTTAGTTTCCGAACCATCACAATCTCAAAAAACCTCTTGGGACTTAGACTTGTGAGTTGAGTTAATTGAACGTAGGGCTGAAGATCATCACGAAGAATGGGACGGGTTGAAATCAAAATTTTGAGCCTTATATCCTTTTATTCAGAAACCGTGAACCAGGCCACGTTATAACCCTCAAAAGACCTAATTGAAGCAAGGTTTAGCTTGAAAGCATACGGTAGCAAGGTTGCGTTAACCTGACTCCCAAAAATCTTTTGTTAATATAATACTCTCACACTTTCTTCCACAATATACATCCATTGTACATAAATACCATCTCAACTTCAATTTCAAAACTTGCATTAAAATGGCATTAGAATTACTATTCCAAACAAACAGGTTTATCTGCAAGTCTGCACTTGACAATAAAGAAGTTCCAACTCTGAGCTGTTATCAAGCAATCAAGAAGAACTTTGGACTAATCTGGGGCATCTATCTCAGAACTTCACTTAATCATGGGGCACATCCCTTAGAAAGGTCATTCGGCATGGATTGAGTATCCTAAGATCGCATCATGGAAAGCGGTATCGAAACCCAGATTTCAAAGACCTAACAAATCAGATCAAGACACTCCTAATCAGGGGGCAAATCATCTCGGGATTCAGCCAATCAAGAGCAAACCCTTATGACCATGGGGTAGATCCCCTGAAGATCCTGATGGCTCAGTCAAACATGTTTTAGGAATGGCTCAATCAGAGAGGGAGAACCAATATCAGTAAGTTGGCCGAAAGTCAAGGCAAAACATTTCAAATGCCCAACAGACTAGGGCAAGACAATATACACAGGGGCAGGTTCTCCCTATATCTTCCAAGCTACTCAAGCAAAGCCTGATGAACATCTGCAACCATTGGATTCAGGATTGGTGTCGGGGATTAACTTCAAGCAACCATCATTCCACAAAAAGCCTTGATACCCGAAACACTCCCACCCTCCATAGGGGCATTAATCATTGTCATGCATTAGCCATGTCATTTCATTCATGCAAATAATCGTCATGCATTAGTCATGTTATTTCATTCATGCAAATAAGCGTCATGCATTAGTCATGTCATTTCATTCGTGTAAATCATTAGCATGCATTGATCACGTCATTTCATTCAAGCGTCAGGTATGCCCCATACCACAAGACCAAAAAACTCAGAAAAAATCAAATAGCCAAATCAAACATCCACAATCAAGAACCCAACCTTGCAAAGTCCAATCATTATTGGCACACCTTCAAAGTCCAATCATTATTTGCATACCTTCAAAGTCCAATGATTATTGGAAAAACCCCCTAAAAGTCCAATAATTATTGGCCCACCCTCAAAGTCCAATTATCATTGGCATTCACTCAAAATCCAATATTCAATGGAACCCAAATAAAATCCAGTGTTCATTAATACCCATGTTAAAACCCAATTTCCAACAGCACACAGTTACTTCATGTCATCATTAATCATGCATCTTCAGGCATCCATGCATATACATTCATGCATCACCATGCATTCATAAATAAACATTCAAAAACCGTATGTCAAATCATGAGCATAATTAAACACTGCATTAGTCTTGCATTTTTAGGCAATTGACAAGCATTCATTGCAAACATGCATAGGCAAAAGCAGATTTAAATATTCCTATTCAAGGAATAGCAGGGTTTGGTCACTCAGTTATCGAAAGAGGCAGTTTGATTTTTCTCCAACAAAGTGGTGGGTACATTATTCATCCAGCAGATCAACTAAAAGTCTCCTCCCCAGTGAATTGCAAACTCTGGAGGAATTCTGTTACAAAATGATCACAACAGTTTGCCCATCCCCAACAGGAAAGGCAATCCTACAGAATCCTGAGAGAAGGATAATCAGTGGAATCCGTAGGCCCGAGGGTGGTGATTTCTCTTCAAAGTGCAACACCGAGGTGTTACATTTGTCTCAAGGACGTACAACTCCTGGTTTAGGCGTTAGTTCCTTCAGATACAGAATCCTGAGAGAAGGATATTCAGTGGAATCCGTAGGCCCGAGGGTGGTGATTTCTCTTCAAAGTGCAACACTGAGGTGTTACATTTGTCTCAAGGACGTACAACTCCTGGTTTAGGCGTTAGTTCCTTCAGATACAGAATCCTGAGAGAAGGATATTCAGTGGAATCCGTAGGCCCGAGGGTGGTGATTTCTCTTCAAAGTGCAACACCGAG
Organism: Trifolium repens; assembly: GCA_030408175.1. Taxonomy (NCBI): domain Eukaryota; kingdom Viridiplantae; phylum Streptophyta; class Magnoliopsida; order Fabales; family Fabaceae; genus Trifolium; species Trifolium repens. The sequence goes on along the minus strand of CP125836.1, from coordinate 55,045,410 downwards.
GTGTTACATTTGTCTCAAGGACGTACAACTCCTGGTTTAGGCGTTAGTTCCTTCAGATACAGAATCCTGAGAGAAGGATATTCAGTGGAATCCGTAGGCCCGAGGGTGGTGATTTCTCTTCAAAGTGCAACACTGAGGTGTTACATTTGTCTCAAGGACGTACAACTCCTGGTTTAGGCGTTAGTTCCTTCAAATACAGAATCCTGAGAGAAGGATATTCAGTGGAATCCGTAGGCCCGAGGGTGGTGATTTCTCTTCAAAGTGCAACACCGAGGTGTTACATTTGTCTCAAGGACGTACAACTCCTGGTTTAGGCGTTAGTTCCTTCAGATACAGAATCCTGAGAGAAGGATATTCAGTGGAATCCGTAGGCCCGAGGGTGGTGATTTCTCTTCAAAGTGCAACACCGAGGTGTTACATTTGTCTCAAGGACGTACAACTCCTGGTTAAGGCGTTAGTTCCTTCAGATACAGAATCCTGAGAGAAGGATATTCAGTGGAATCCGTAGGCCCGAGGGTGGTGATTTCTCTTCAAAGTGTAACACCGAGGTGTTACATTTGTCTCAAGGACGTACAACTCCTGGTTTAGGCGTTAGTTCCTTCAGATACAGAATCCTGAGAGAAGGATATTCAGTGGAATCCGTAGGCCCGAGGGTGGTGATTTCTCTTCAAAGTGTAACACCGAGGTGTTACATTTGTCTCAAGGACGTACAACTCCTGGTTTAGGCGTTAGTTCCTTCAGATACAGAATCCTGAGAGAAGGATATTCAGTGGAATCCGTAGGCCCGAGGGTGGTGATTTCTCTTCAAAGTGTAACACCGAGGTGTTACATTTGTCTCAAGGACGTACAACTCCTGGTTTAGGCGTTAGTTCCTTCAGATACAGAATCCTGAGAGAAGGATATTCAGTGGAATCCGTAGGCCCGAGGGTGGTGATTTCTCTTCAAAGTGCAACACCGAGGTGTTACATTTTTCTCAAGGACGTACAACTCCTGGTTTAGGCGTTAGTTCCTTCAGATACAGAATCCTGAGAGAAGGATATTCAGTGGAATCCGTAGGCCTGAGGGTGGTGATTTCTCTTCAAGTGAAACACCGAGGTGTTACATTTGTTTTTCTCAAGGACGTACAACTCCTGGTTTAGGCGTTAGTTCCTTCAGATACAGAATCCTGAGAGAAGGATATTCAGTGGAATCCGTAGGCCTGAGGGTGGTGATTTCTCTTCAAGTGCAACACCGAGGTGTTACATTTGTTTTTCTCAAGGACGTACAACTCCTGGTTTAGGCGTTAGTTCCTTCAGATACAGAATCCTGAGAGAAGGATATTCAGTGGAATCCGTAGGCCCGAGGGTGGTGATTTCTCTTCAAGTGCAACACCGAGGTGTTACATTTGTTTTTCTCAAGGACGTACAACTCCTGGTTTAGGAGTTAGTTCCTTCAGATACAGAATCCTGAGAGAAGGATATTCAGTGGAATCCGTAGGCCTGAGGGTGGTGATTTCTCTTCAAGTGCAACGCCGAGGTGTTACATTTGTTTTTCTCAAGGACGTACAACTCCTGGTTTAGGCGTTAGCTCCTTCAGATACAGAATCTAAGTACCTGTTTAGGCGACGATTCATCTTCATCAGTCTAAGTACCTGTTTAGGCGACGACTTATTCAGCAGAATCTAAGTACCTGTTTAGGCGACGATTCATCTTCATCAGTCTAAGTACCTGTTTAGGCGACGACTTATTCAGCAGAATCCAAGTACCTGTTTAGGCGACGGTTCATCTTCATCAGTCTAAGTACCTGTTTAGGCGACGACTTATTCAGCAGAATCTAAGTACCTGTTTAGGCGACGGTTCATCTTCATCAGTCCAAGTACCTGTTTAGGCGACGACTTATTCAGCAGAATCTAAGTACCTGTTTAGGCGACGATTCATCTTCATCAGTCTAAGTACCTGTTTAGGCGACGACTTATTCAGCAGAATCTAAGTACCTGTTTAGGCGACGATTCATCTTCATCAGTCCAAGCACCTGGTTAGGCGACGACTTGTTCTCAGAATCTAAGCACCTGGTTAGGCGACGGTTCATCTTCATCAGTCCAAGCACCTGGTTAGGCGACGACTTGTTCTCAGAATCTAAGCACCTGGTTAGGCGACGGTTCATCTTCATCAGTCCAAGCACCTGGTTAGGCGACGACTTATTCTCAGAATCTAAGCGCCTGGTTAGGCGACGATTCATCTTCATCAGTCCAAGCACCTGGTTAGGCGACGACTTGTTCTCAGAATCTAAGCACCTTTGAGGCGATGGTTCACATTCAAGAAGAAATCCTGGAATAAGGATACCAAGATACCAAGCAGGTTTACTCGTCTCTCTCATCATCACTCATGCTCCTGCAAAATTAGGGCATTCTGTATTTAATTATCTTTTACCGCAAGAATACGAATACCGAGGTTATCCGCATTCTTACGGTCCAAGCTAATTAAATAGGGGCAGCTGTCATACCCTAATTTTGCCCCATGATATTTTTCACACTTTTGCATTTATTAGAAAAAAGTCAACAAAGTCAACACTTTGAATAAAAAGTCAACAAAGTCAATTTTTAATTGAAAAAGTCAAAGTTGGCACAAAAACACATAGAATTATTTTTCTTGCATGATTTTGCATGGCATGATCATAAAGGTTAATTTTTACCATTTTACCCTTCCATTAGTTTATTTCTTATTTATTATTTATTTTTAGTTAGTTACTTGCATTTCAAGAAACCTTTCTAACATCAAATTTTAAATCCTTTTTCTCATTTTTAATCCATAACCCCTTTTGCATAATCGCATTTCATCATCATGCATATTTTTATTTTGCATATTTATTTTTATTTTATTATGTGTTATTTTTAATTTGTTATTTGTTCCCAAAAAAAATCAAAAGAGGTACCAAAAAATTCCAAGCATTAACACATCATCATTTCTATCATTAGCAACCTAGAAGGTTCTATTCCTCTCCACCTCACCAAATAGTACACAAAAATTCCACATTATCCATACCAAAAGAAAATCACAAAAATCAATCATTTGTACTATACCATTTCTACCCTCATTCTCATTGATTCTAACCTAATTCTAATCATATATAAACCCTCACAAAACCTCAGAGGCGCAGACAGAACCCTAGATCAGAAATCACCCAAAATTTCATGAACTTTTTCTCTCTTTTCTCAAAATTCGAAATCCCTTGAAACCCCTTTCAAACTTCAAATTCTTGATCAAATAAGCTTCTAATAACTTCCAGTAGCACAAAACAATCCTAAAACACAAGCTCTAGCCCATAATTTGAGAGAATCAAAACCTCAAAAAACTCCAAAAATGTGAGAATCCAATACGAGCTTCCAGCCTCTGTTTCTATCGTTTTTCAACACCATTCATCATCAAATCACATCAGGAACCTTTCCCAATCATCAATCGAACTTAATCTCGTTCAAATCGGTTTTTACCAATTTTTCATTCAAACTTTTCCCCGTTTTTTCTCACAACTAAGGCATCTATTGAGGAAACCAAGAGTAGATTCATGATCTACGCAAAATTCCGAGCAAAACCATATACCCACTTGTCATTTTCGTGGAAGTTTTGAAGCTCCGGTGAAACCACCGTCGCCGGCGCCGTCGTGTTCTTCGTGAGGAAGAAGAAGACCCACGACGCTCCCTCAAATCTCCGAATCGTTTTCTGAGCGTTGGATCTTTACATTAAAACGCGTCCGTTGATCTTGAGTTTCGAGCATGAGCGTTGGATCGTATTTGAAACAGATCTGGCGTACTGAAACTGGCGCTCCACCGTAAACTCCATCTCCTTCGAAGCACAGGATTACTGCTCGTTTGGATTTGAATCATGGCCCTCTGATTGATCTGGACGCACCAGATCTGAGGTATGTAATCGTACACCTCTTTTGCATACCACACTGGAATATTTTTGGGCTGACTTCCGTTTTTTTTTTGTTGACTGGACGTGGACTGGGCTTTCTGGCCCAGATCTACTATCTGCACCACTCCCTTTACTTTCTGCACCCCCTCAGCTTAAATTAATTTTAATTGATTTTCAGCTTATTTTCAAAAGCACTTAAGTGGCTAATAGCTTATTTAAGCTATTTTAGTCACTTTGCTATGCTTAAATTTTGCTCTCCATTTTTGAGTTCTTTATTTTAGCTTTTTAGCTTATTGTTTGGCTTTTTAGCTTATTTAATCACTTTTTAGCTTATTTTCATAAGCACTTATTTGGTGCTTAAGCTGTTTAGCTTCTTGGACCATTTGGTTATGCTTAAATCATGTGTGATTCCTGTTTGTCTCATTTGAGCATTTATTTTTGCTTTTAAGTTATTCTTTAGCTTTTTAGCTTATTTAATCACTTTTTAGCTTATTTTCATAAGCACTTATTTGGTGCTTAAGCTGTTTAGCTTCTTGGACCATTTGGTTATGCTTAAATCATGTGTGATTCCTGTTTGTCTCATTTGAGCATTTATTTTTGCTTTTAAGTTATTCTTTAGCTTTTTAGCTTATTTAATCATTTTTTAGCTTATTTTCATAAGCGCTTATTTGGTGCTTGAGCTTTTTAGCTTACTGGACTATTTTGCTTTGCTCATATCATGTTTGATTTCAGATTATGTTCATGCTTCCCTTAGCTTGTTGTTTAATCACTTTTCTAGCTTTTTAGCTTATTTACTTAAGTGCTTAATTATGATTAATTGCTTATTTTTATTTCTTATGCTTGTCTTCAGCTCTTTAGCTTCATTTCAATTCATTCTAACTCATCTCATTTACCTTGATTTAATTTAGCATGTTTATGTTATTTAATTCATTGTACGTTACTTTAGCTTATGCATTTTTATTTAATTATGCATCATCAATTCTCATTCATTCTTGATTCATTCATGCATATTAAACTATATCATGTTGATTCATGCATTTTCATTTGAATACTTGCATTCATTCACATTTAATTGTCGCATTGTTATTATATCAATTGTCATTGTTATTTAATTTTGCTATTTTTATATCCTTGGACTTTGTTTTCATAATAAACTTAATCAAACTCTTTGCAATAATTAATGGGTGAAAAAGGGAGAATCTGGCATCTGCTTCTTTCTTCCCCGAGTTGTCTTGGTAGCCGGTCATCTGACTAGTTCACTCAAGCTGCTCTCATCCTAAAACCAGTGTTAAAAACAACCAACATCCGTCTTTCTTTCAGACACTTTTTCTTAAATAACTTAACCAGAGATTTTCATAATAATGAATGAAAAAGGGAGAATCTGGCATCTGCTTCTTTCTTCCCCGGGTTGTCTCGGTAGCCGGTCATCTGACTAGTTCACTCGAGCTGCTCTCATTCCAAAAACAAGCGTTAAAAGTTAACACTCACACACTTCAAACTCTTTTTACAATGGATATACGCTTTATCCATTCCTCTGACACATACACAGCTTAAGCCTCTGATTAGAGCATACAAGCATTGTTGTATCAGCGGAATGCGAAATAAGCAACATCCATTATTCAACTCTTTTTTTCAAGGGGTACACGTTTTATCTACTCCTCTGACACACACACAGCTTAAGCCTCTGATTAGAGCATACAAGCGTCGTTGTGTCAGCGGAATACGAAATAAGCGTTATCCACTAAAATCAACCAACCACACAAACTTTTTCACCAGAACTACGTGAGTTTTGAGTTTCCCATTGCACCGGGGAATACGTAGGAGCGGGCTCCTACAACCGTCAAACTCAACTAATAAAAAACCTTTTTTTAATTTTATTTGGAAACGAAGTAGAGATTAGTAAGAGATAAAAGGCAATTTATTTCAAACCTGCGCAAACAAACCCAAACCACTTAAACGGTTCCCATCGAGTACGATGGATGCGAGGGGTGCTAACACCTTCCTCTCGCATAACCAACTCCCGAACCTAAACCAAGGTTTTAGCGATATTTTCCTTTCCCCCCACGGGATAAATAAACGTCGATGGCGACTTCATTGTATGAAAAATGGAAGTGATTTTCCAGCCCGCTACACACATCACCCCGCATGTTCCATCTATAATTCCCTTTGCCTCACTCTTATTCTGGCGGCGGATTCATAGATACCTACTCCTACTCCTCACTCTAAGAATGATACCCTTGAGGTAATTCCCTCTTTGCACGCACGATGATGATGAGGAGGAACATGGAGCACACATGCGATTAGACGAGGTGAAACTCGACCCTACAGTATTTTCCCCTACCGTCCCGCTTAGTTATTGTGGGGGTGCCTATCATTCTTGTAGAAACAACATTGTAGAAATGGAAATCAAATTTGACATTGCTATATGAATCTTTGTTTTTCCACTCCCAAGTCCAAGTAATTTCCCAAGGAGTAAAGTTGGATTTTGAGGGAAACTTTAGAAAATAAGGACCTGTTTTTTTAGTGTTGGGATTGCAAGGAGTAAAGTTGATTTTGAGGGAAACTTCTGAACCTACATTTACTTAAGATTGGCTCCTTGTATTTGGCAAATTCAAGTGTACTTCTATAGATTAATACTTGAAAATGTTTGGTATAAGATTTTCTGTCATATCTCTAATCCACCGAGATCATTAAACATACAAAAGGGGAAAAAAAAGTATTCACTTAAATGGTGTTATTTTAATTTGAGAGAATGCAATTCTTTACTAACATGCATATAGCAGACATTGCAGTTGATTAGTTAGGTCTGTAGTTTTTGCTGCACTTTATACATCACCTTTAAAACATGACATTTTTCCGAAATCTCAGTAGGTAACCACAGTTAAACAATCTCGTGGAAATATTTAAGTTTTCTAGTCTTTGACGGATAACATATTATAAACTGACTAAATCTTATTTGCAAATTGTCTTTATATTGTGAATTTTTATACTTTGATCATTTGAATCCTGAATAACATTTGGGGCAGGCAGTGCTCATCCATACGGGCTATTCCCCAGAGGTTAGCCATAGGGTTTTGGTTGACATGGCTGAGCATAGGAAGGAGCTGGAAAAGAAAACTAAGCCCATCCTTGATACTCTAAGGAGCTACCAAGATTTGCCTCCGGTATTCATATTTCTCATACTTTCTGTTTGTCTTAGTTTGTGAGTAATCTAGAACTTTGTTGAGATTATTCTTACATTTTCTTCGGGTTGGGATTATCCAGGATAAAGCTCTGGCTGCCTTAGCAATTGAAGATAAAAAAATGCAATATGCTGCTGCCGATCGAAGCATCTTGAAGATGTATTGCAAACAGCACTTTGAAATTCGATGCGATACACTAATGTAATTTCTGAGCATATTTTTTGGGTTTGGTTTTAAGCTTCTATTGACAACAAGCTTCAGTTGGAGAAAGTAGTAGCTGTTGTTCAAGTATGGAAGCTCTTTCATGGACCTTGAAACACTCTGTCACACCTAATTCTACTCTTGATAGAGCTAAATGACTTTTTCAATGTATTGAAGTTGGTCAATTCGCTACCATTTTATCTCTTGGAATCATCCAACCACTCCTCCATAAAAGGAAACTCTTTGCATTATTATGTACAAAAATTCATTAAATTCTTATGATACCATGGAGAAGATTATCTAAAGTGGACCCGGATTGATTGTAAAAAACTCACACAGTGGACCCGGATTGGTTGTAAAAAAATACCTTTAATTTTAAAATCAATCAATAAATAGGATTAATTGGGTAATAGAGAAAACGTGTTATCTAGTATGTACCCAAAAAGAAAAGGAAAAAACGTGTTAAGGATCAAAGAATCAAACTTAAATAACCAAATTCATTACTCCAAGAAGTATTACATTTACATTTATGGTTTTAGCTGGTTCTATTTGAGTTTCCTTTTGAGATAAAATTGATCATAGAATTATAAAATCAACTTTTCCATATTTAAACGAACCTATTTTTATAAAAAAAATTAATTCAGTTAAAATTAATTTACTTACACTACTTGACTCAATTAATTACACTGCTATACATAAACATGAAGTTTTTTTATTTATTTAATACATATACATATATTAACTATTAATTTGATTAGAATAAACACCAATTAACATGTTATTAGGTCATAATAATTTTTTTTTGACACATGGTCATAATAAATTATAAACATTGGTAATAACTCAAATCTTTTAAAAAGAATTACCCTCTATTTAAATTATAAATAAATCTATAATATAAAAAATACTTTTTTTACTAAAAATATTATTATTATCTTTCATCTTGTTGGTATTACTCAAATCTTTTACCATAGTTTATTTTGTTTTTTGAAAATCAAAGGTTTAAAACAAATTATTAATAGGTTTCCAGTTTTTATCTACCAGCCATGTGCAACAGCAAGAAGGCGGTGGGATAATATTATAATTTTCTTTTCATATATAGAATTTCTAATTAATGCTTTTGTAAAATTATTCAATGGATAAATTTCTATTAAAGATGTTAACGTGTTATCGATATACAATATGGATCCTCGTACCAATATTATAACTGAGACTACTTTTGCATTAATAGACAAAACGTGTTATCTTATTATTATGTACAAAAATTCTTATGATATCTATCCTCGTATACCATGGAAAAGATTATCTACCGTCGACCCGGATTGATCGTAAAAAACGCAAACAGTTTGTCACTGTTTTAAATCTCAGGCTTTAATATCAGATTGGACGGTTTAAATTAATTTAAAAATTGTTATAAACGATTTCGGCCATACATTTTAGATCGAACGATTATAATATAAAACAGTATGAAAATTATGTGTATTTTTAATACGTAAAATCCTTTGTCATCTACGGTCACATAGAACTTTGCTCCATCGATCTCCATCTATCCTTGTTCAGTTTATAGATGAGTGACATGTGTACAAAAATAATCAAATGGCTAGGATTTAAAGATGAATTTTAAGATGGATTAAGTATTTCTTTTAATAAAATAAAAAGGCAAAATTAATGAAAAGTCTTTTATTGTATTTATTTATAACAAATTTAATCTTTAACTTTGTTTTTTCTCATTTTGGTTATTAATCTTATTTATTTGTAACCCTTTAATTATTTTTTTCTTTTCTCATTTAAATCTTTTTCAATGACCATAGAATTTCCCTATAAATACGGCCATATATTTGTGTCCAACTCACAAGTTAATGAATCAAAAAATAGTTGAAATTAACATGGGCTCTGTCTCTGTGATTGTTCTTACTTCAATACTAGCATTGTTCTTTCTTCCCACTCCCACCCACCTCAACTGATGGGAAAAAGCCTCCAAAGGCAAGTCCCCCACCACCCTCCCCTCCTCCTTATGACCATTTCAAGCTGGCTTTATCATGGCCACCTGTCTTTTGCATGGTTAACACATGTCCCAACCCACCACCAATGTACTTGGTTATCCATGGCCTATGGCCGAGCAGCAGCACACGCCCCAGTGACCCGACAAATTGCGACGAAAAAGAGAAAAACAAGAGAATTTTAAAAAATCAGTGGCAGGTAAGTTAAATTTTATTATTATTATTATTATTATTATTATTATTATTATTATTATGGTATAGAAATTTAATTTACTTTTTTTTTTATTTTTTATAATTTAATCAGATCCTTGAACCTTGGAAACCCCAACTTAATCAATTTTGGCCTTCATTAACTAGTAGAGATCCTACTAAACAAGATTACCAAAAATTCTGGGATCATGAATGGATTCACCATGGTACATGTTCTTTTGAACTGTTGCGTCCTGTTCAATATTTTAAGGTTACTTTGAAGCTTTACCAGGATTTGAAAATACAAGATTTGTTTACAAAAGTAAAAGAAAAACTTCGCCAAGAAAATAAACTTCTTACTGAAGCATCTGCATTACGAGACGATGTTTCGAAAGCCATAAAGGAGATCACTCTTTTCCAAGCACAGATTAAATGTGAGAAGATTGGGGCAAATTATCATTTGTTTGAGATAAGACTGTGTTATACGGCTACCAAAACTCCACAGCTAATGGATTGTTCTAAACCTCTATCAGAATGCTTCGATAAGACTCTTCATTTCTAATAAGTTATGTGATAATTATGTCCTATAGTCCTATACTATATATCATATCATTGTGTGGCTATATATATGCCTACTACCAACTTAAATAATATTAATGATGCTGTATTTTGAATAATTTTTGCTCTCTCCATCTTTTATATATTACTGATTAATGATAAATTAAACAAAGACAATTTAATTTGTAAACATATTATTAATATTCGTTAAATGTTGTAAATAATCTTATATTAAAGAAACAAATAACAAACAAATACCCTCATGCTTAACTATTATTGTCCTCGAGCAATTAAGCTAAAAAGAATTAGAACAAGATTTAGAAGTAGAGAACTAAGGCCAATGATTTAATCTTTCTCATTTGCTGCATTTTGGTTGCCTTTTATTCATTCATATTTTTCTTTTTCACATACGCATTTTTTTCTAGTTGTTTGGGAATCAATCATCTTTTCAGATGAATAACCTACGAGTCTAGTACCATTCTTAGTTTGAGTAGTTGTCTTTTACCGACGATTTTTTTAAAATTGAAAAAGCCTTTTACCGACTTTAATTATAGGTTGTAAGAAGCAAAAGGCATGCCAAATCATACAAATACAAACCAAATCAAGAACTAATGTCAATCCAGCCTTAAGATTGATCAAATATGGTTCAAATGGTTATTCTTTGCATGGGCAGATTGGTTCAAATGGTTATTCTTTGCAGGAACTAATGTCTTTAATTTGCATGGGAATTTTGACCGCAACAAATGTATGTTTTTCTTGTAGATGTATTTCTCTAGGAACCGAAGGTTTAACAAACAAAAAAAATAAATTGTCTCTATTAAAAAAGAGGAAATTATTATTAATAATAGTGAGGTCAATGATTATTTCACATCTTAGATAAGATTTCAGCTATGTCTATTGAGATTATAAAGTCGAACTCTTATCACTAATTTAACATTTTTTATTCATTTCAATGGATGAACATTAAACTACTTAAAATAAATAAATTTTATGGCACTATCATTGTTAATTACTAAACAATTTTTGCATGATAATAGTAGTAAGAAATGTCTCTTGCAAGTCTGATGTGTGACAGAAGATTGAGTTTTGGATTGAATTAGTGGTAAAATGATAATTTTGAGTTTTGCTCATGGAATTAACACCATCAATTTTTTTAGTTATCAAGTTTGAAATTTTAATCACACGGATTGATGGTTATCATATGGATCTTACATAATTACAAAATTGAATTTCATTTTTACCTTTCAATTTTAAAGTTATCTTTTATCCTGTGCCCATTTTGTTACTTTATACTAAAAAAATCCATTAAAAACTTGATATTTCCTTCTTATTTTTGCATCTCACAAAGTAGACTTTGTTGGAACACTTTATTCAACTATTCCGGTTTGCAATTTTTTACCTAAACATTTTTAAAAAATAATCAGTTTAGTCACGGCAATTTGACCGTAGCTAAATTTTTGAAACTCTTTTTTAAATTTTTTCAATTTGTAGCTTTGACTAAATATAGGGGTGAAGAGTAAAATAATAAAATGGATAAAATATGAATATTAGATTGTTCGTAGAGATGAATGTTAAATGTAAAGGTATAAGAGAAAATTTTCTAAAAGAAAGGGCCAGACAAACAGTACTGGCCGGGAATACCCAGGCCTTTGTTTGATATATAAGTTTCTTATCAAAATAAGAGTGGAATGAACTAAACCTTTAAGTTTAAGTTAATAAACTCTCACCAAGATGAATTGTTTGAAAAATGCGATTTTAATTTTAGGAAAGGACAATTGTTGGCCAAAATTTAATCATCTCGAGACCAAACTTTGAATTATTAAGACCTCATTTCTATGAGAATTGTTTGGTTAATATTTGCTCGTAGGTATCATTATGTTTTATTTTATGTGCTCGTAGGTAGTGGCGGAGCCAACAAAAAATATTTGGGTTGACCACTAAAAAAATCTAATATATAAATTAAATACAAAAATATTTGCACAAATTAAGTTGATGATATAAAAAATTTATGTTTTATTATATTACATGTATATTAGAAGTAGAATGATTGTTCTTAATTGAAAATAGTTGTGATTTTTATCGGATAAAATATCAACTGTTACTTTTTTATTGATATAAAAATTGTGTTTTATTCACACAAAAATGAGCTTTTGAAATAATTTTTTTTTTATAATGGGAGCTTTTGAATTTATCTTTACATTAGCTCTTTAAATTAATATGTAAATGAGTATTCTTTAAAAGAAATTTCTTTTTTCTATAGTTTAAAAATTTATAATAACCAACTATATATAGTGCCTTAGTAGTCACTAGGCTATTTATGCAAATCAAAATTCTTACGCCCAAAATAATATATAGAGTATGTACATGTAATTTATTAAAATTTTCTAATATTATTGGGGTGGGTCGGGCCAACCAGGCCACCCCTGCCAGTACTCTTGTAGGTTTCTTCTTCTTGACAATGAGAATTTTTTACCCCCCTACCAATTTGTACACGCGCCCTATAAAATAGCAAAATGCTCTCTATTCGCTACTTAGGTAGTAGATATTATAAAAAATGAAAAATTTGATAAAATAAAAAAAAAAAGACAATTTAAATAATATTAATGATACTGTACTTTGAATAATTTTTGCTCTCTCCATCTTTTATATATTACTGATTAATGATAAATTAAACAAAGACAATTTAATTTGTAAACATATTTAATATATATTCGTTAAATGTTGTAAATAATCTTATATTAAAGAAACAAATACCCTCATGCTTAACTATTGATTGTCCTCCAGCATTTAAGCTAGAAAGAATTAGAACAAGATTTAGTAGTAGTAGTAGAGAACTAAGGCCAATGACTTAATCAAAACATGCACAAGACAAGAGTGACAATAGTCAAAGTTGGTGAAAACTGAAAAGAGTATTAGGATTTCTTCCTCATCTTACCTACCCTACAACTTTTTCAAAACGTTTTAACTCATTCATTATTCTTAAGGTTTAACCATTTGAGATTTTTCTTGTTTTTGATTCAATTATGGTAGCAGACCAATTATAGGTCATATATAAAATTTCAGGTGTCTGCAACTATAACTTATCGGTTGGCCATATATTTCTTGTTTATTTTTTGTGTTTGAATATTGTATTTCTTAGGTTTTCACTTGGCTCAGTAGGCACATCCAAAAGGATCTGCCCTCAAATTTGGTTGTGCACATTTGAATGGAGTCACGGTGTTAGTTTAGCCCCAAATATTTGTTATTAACTTAAGTACTTCACTATATCTAATGTAGCAAGATTCTCATTTTAGTGAAGTGTTTCAATTTTTCCTTTAGCATGGATATCCTGTGTAACACCCCGTTTTTCATAAAGCCAGAAAAGGCATTATATTTTTTTTTTTTATACACATCAGAGTTTACACATAAAAGATTTAAAATGAGCCGGCATTCAAATATACAAAGACTCATTACCAAAAGGTGCTTCGACAAGCAAAGTGTATTCAGGAATAATTACAGTCCAAGTCAAAGTATACAAATACTTACAACAAAACTAGCTAGAATCATATGCCTAACCCAAAAAGCACAGTGTACAACCCACACTGGCGCATAGTCTAACTAAGCTAAACTCCAACCTCTCACTGGGACCCGGAACAGCCACCGTCGTCACCACGACCTAGCCCAACATCTGGGTGGGATGAGCCCGCAAATGAAAGAAAGGGTCACCACAAAATAAAAGTATATATATATATATATATATATATATATATATATATATATATAACCGGTGCGAAAGATGTACACATAACAAATTTCCACATACACAAGAGAAAGCTCTTAAACTCAAAGTAGTTCCCACCAACGGGTATATATAAATAAATCACCAATCCTAATGCAGACCTCTACAATGGGTGTGACGACCGTCACTGGTTCGCCACATGCATGATTTTCCGGAAAATTAACCTCTCCTCGAAGAGTCGTGGGGTAGGCAAAGCCACACAGTCATATACGTACCCGCACTAAAATGCCACACAAGGCGGGTGAAGTCACACAGACAAACACCAGGTGAAGTCGCACAGACAAACACCAACTCAATAAAAATCCAGTCGGATTTGGCGAAGCCACACAGTCAACGTCCGGTACGTAGGCAAAGTCACACAGACATACACCTAGGCACGCAACTATGAAATGCATGACATATATTCTCTTTGGCATAATACAGGATAGTCACACAGACAAAATCCCCGCGTAGTCCTATCCGACGCACACATTAATATATGCTCATGCAACCAATCACATAGCCTAAAGCCTATGTACAACTATCACAACCTACATACATTTTCCTAATCATATGCAAATTGTACACGTAATCATAACCACTTTTTCATCAACGAGAATACATAAGTACAAACATGCCAAAACACACAGCAAATGCATAACAGCAAAACAAAACATGTCGTAACCATTTTAAAAGACGGAAATAAAGTGGAGCCCCTACCTCGGCAAGCTTCCGTTACTAAAACTCGTCCAACCAACACAACGCGCTTCCTAAAACAAGCAACGTACGATCAATACATTGTTTCTAAACCAAACGTATTGAAACTACACCAAAGTCCCAAAAACCCTCAAGGTTTCTAAGGAAAACCACTCTTTCGGATACCACCCCAAATCCTACTATATTGATCAATCCCCATGAGTTATTTGTACTATTTTTAGGACTCAAAACCATAGTCAAAAGTCTTAAATAATTTGAAATGCAAAATGACCGTTTTCTTGCGTTACAACCCACGTACTTTCCGAGTACCCGAAAAACCCGTTTCCAATCCCCGACACTTCCATAAATTAATAAAAAAGGATAGGAAGCCTAAAAATAATTTTAGAACATCAAACTCCAAAAATTTTGGTCCCAGAGCTCGCCACGGCGAGTTGACGGCGAGTGAAGTCAGGAGCTACTGATCTCGCTCGCTCTGGAGCTCGCTCTGGCGAGTTGCTTCAAAGCACGCTCGCTGCGGCGAGTAACAGCTCGCTCAGCGAGTACACCAGAGACAGAACAGCAGAAACAGCAAAACTTGGTTTACTCAATTTTCACCCAAAACAACTTTTCACGCAACACACCACATACGCATAGTATTGGTTCCCAACAACCGTTTGCACAACAAAGCATTACATTTCCGAAAGTATGTTGGTTGCTTCGAGTGAAAGTTATTTGGTTTTCATTTCCAAAATCAAAACCAAACTCAAGCACAAGTTTTATTACGGGCCTCAACCGACCGGTAATCGTTTTTAAACATGTTTTCTTAGGCAAAAGCAACGCCACATAATACAAGAGTTTTAAACCATTTTGGCCCCAAAAACACTACACAAAACTCTTAGGAAAATATTTTCATAAACACCAAAATATTTTTCATCGGATTTTCTAAAACAAAACCATACAACACGAATCCCTTTCGCCTAAAAGTTCAAAAACAACGTTTCTTTTCAAAACCTTACAACTTAACCTCATGTTATTGATCAATACACTAAACTTTCAAAACCCTAACTTTTCACATGAGATTTTCACCAACTCATGGAAAATTGAAATAACAAAGCCTAGCATGCTTACTAAACTCTCATGAACAACTTTCATGAAACAAAAACTAGCAAGAACAACATTTCTCACCAAACCCTCTTAAGAACATAAACCCAAAAACCTCACAACTCTAAAAATCTACCAACCTAGGAGATGAGAAGAGAGGGTTACCTTAAGAAAGTGATTCTCTACAACTTCCCACTAAGCTTCCAAGCTTGAAATGGAGTGAAATGGTGAGGAATGGAAAATTTGGTGAAGGTTAAGAGAAAGTAATGGAGTCACGTGAAAGAGAGAAAGAAAGGAGAGTCTTGTGATAAAATCCTAAGTCCACCAAGTGACCAAACCTCCTTACTAATAAAAGCTCTTGCTAACTCACCACCCTTGGATCAAAAAATAAAGTCCAACTTAATACCCTAGCCATTGGATCAAATTGTTTTAAGGATAAGCTCAAGATTAAATCAAATCTTCCAAAACAAGACACGTACTCAGCTCTCGCGCGTCGCGACGAACGTAAATCTCAAAAACGTAAAAACTACGGAAAGAACGTCCCACGTTAAACATTTCCAAAACTTATCGCCGAATCTTTTTCCGCGACTGTAATTTTCTTCCATACCTTGGAAAATTATTCTCAGAACACCACCTCACTCACGCAGATATATAAAACTCCCATCCGAAACCTCACTTAAAACAGACACAGTACGATTTTACATCCGCGGGTAAAATCCTACTCGTTTTTCCAAAAACAAGAATAATCCAAAACTCATCATTCTAAAACCACAGCACCCTTCTTATTCACAAAAGAGGATTACATGACAAAAGCCTGTGCCTTTACAGCGCACGAGTCCAAAACAGATTCAATTACAGCAAAACTTACTAATTACACGATGTTTCACAACATGAACACATCGGAACCCTAATAAACCTAAAACCAATTATACAATGAAATCTTGGGTCTTACAATACTACCCCCCTAAAAGAAGTTTCGTCCTCGAAACTTAGACGTCGTCAAACAAACTGGGGTACAACTCTTTCATCTTACTCTCGAGCTCCCAGGTGGTATCTCCTGTAGCTTCGTTCCATATTACCTTCACCAAAGGTATCTCTTTCGTTCTCAGGCGCTTCATCTTCCTATCCGCAATCTTGATCGGCGGAACTTCAAATGACAAGTTATCCCTCAACTGGATGTCATCTGGTGTGATCACATGTGACGGATCCGGTGTGTATTTCCGCAATTGCGACACATGGAATACGTCATGTATCAAAGATAGTGCCGGTGGCAACGCGATCCGGTATGCTACCTTCCCAATCCGTTCCAAAATCTGATAAGGCCCTATAAACTTTGGAGTCAACTTCTTCGCTTTCAAAGCCCTTCCAACGCCCGTCGTTGGTGTAACTCGGAGAAATACATGATCTCCCTCTTCAAACTCTAGAGGCCTCCGTCGCCTATCCGCATAACTCTTCTGGCGATCTTGAGCAACCTTCATCATTGCCCTTATCTTTCGGACCTTGTCCGTCGTCTGTTGTACCATTTCCGGTCCTACTAACATACTTTCCCCATCTTGGTACCAACACAAAGGAGTCTGACACCTCCTCCCATACAAAGCCTCGTATGGTGCCATTCCAATACTCGCGTGGAAACTGTTGTTGTATGTGAATTCTATCAATGGTAACACATCATCCCAACTTCCACGATCATCCAATACACATGCTCTCAACAAATCTTCCAATGATTGATTTGTTCTCTCAGTCTGCCCATCTGTCTGAGGATGATAGGCGGAACTCAATCTCAGTTTCGTCCCCAACGCCTCATGCAAAGTCTTCCAAAAGTGTGAAGTAAACTTTGGATCTCGATCCGACACTATACTTGAAGGAATCCCATGTAACCTCACAATCTCAGCAATGTAAATATCGGCCAACTTTGCTGTTGTATCCGTAATCCTTACCGGTAGAAAATGAGCGGACTTTGTCAAACGATCCACTATCACCCAAATGAAATCATGCTTCCTCCTGGTCTTAGGTAACCCAGTGATGAAATCCATAGAAATGCTATCCCACTTCCACTCGGGGATATCTAACGACTGCAGCATCCCTGCTGGTCTCTGATGCTCAATCTTCGCCTTCTGACAAGTCAGACACGACGCCACATACTCAGCCACATCCCTCTTCATACCCGGCCACCAGAAATCATGCCTCAGGTCTTGATACATCTTTGTTGTTCCGGGATGCATACTAAGTTTACTCTTGTGTGCCTCCCCTAGAATGGTGTTTCTCAAGTCCATAGCTTCGGGCACACACACTCTACCTCGACACCTCAAAATGTTGTCCGATCCCACCTTGAAATCTCGGTTGGTTTCTCGAACAATCAAAGCTCTCTTCTCCATGAGGAACCTGTCATCTTGACAATTTGCAATGTCCTCCAATAATCCGCTTGAGATGGTAATCATACCCAGCCTCATATTCCCTAAAGCAAACTCTACCTCGAGGTGCAAGTCACGAAACTCTCTCAATAACTCCTGTTGACTAGCCATTTGTGCCGAACAAATCGTCACACTCTTCCTACTCAAAGCATCGGCTACCACATTAGCCTTCCCCGGATGGTATTCCAACGTAAAGTCGAAGTCTTTCAAAGTTTCCATCCACCTCCGTTGCCTCATATTAAGCTCTTTCTGATCAAACAAGTACTTGAGACTTTTATGGTCACTAAACACGACAAAAGTGCAACCATAAAGATGATGTCTCCAAATCTTCAATGCAAAAACAACGGCCGCAAGCTCTAAATCGTGCGTAGGATAATTCTTTTCATGCACTTTCAGCTGTCTCGACGCATAAGCTACTGCTCTCTTGTGTTGCATCAACACACAACCCAACCCTTGATGAGAAGCATCACAGTAAACCTCATACGGTTCATCCGACTGTGGTAACACCAAGACTGGTGACGTTGTCAACCGTTCTTTCAACAATTGGAAACTCGACTCACACTTCGCCGTCCAAGCAAAAGGTTGATCTTTTCGCGTAAGTTGCGTCATTGGCGCCACAATCTTAGCGAAACCTTCAATGAATCTCCGGTAATAACCGGCCAAACCCACAAAACTCCTCACATCAGTCACTGTTTGAGGCTGCTTCCATGATAGTACCGTATCAATCTTGGCTGGATCCACGGCTATTCCCTCTCTTGATATGACATGGCCAAGGAAATTCACCTCTTCCAACCAAAATTCACACTTCGACGGGTTTGCATACAGCTTATTTTCCCGCAAAACTTGCAATACTAGAGGAAGATGCTCTACATGTTCCTCTTCATTCCTCGAATACACTAGGATGTCATCAATAAATACCACCACAAACTTGTCCAAGAATGAGTGGAATATCCGATTCATGTAGGCCATAAAGATAGCAGGTGCATTCGTCACTCCGAACGGCATCACTAAGAATTCATAATGCGCATACCGCGTCCTAAACGCCGTTTTCTGAATATCCTCGTCTCGTACCCTTATCTGGTGATAACCAGATTTCAAGTCAATCTTTGAAAACACTGAGGCTCCCCTCAACTGATCCATCAAATCATCAATTCGCGGCAATGGATATCGGTTCTTGATAGTCACCTTATTAAGCTTCCGATAATCCACACACAGACGAGATTTCCCATCCTTCTTCTTAACCAATAAGACCGGTGCTCCCCAAGGCGACACACTAGGCCTTATGAAACCCTTCTCTAACAAGTCCCCAATCTGACTTTTCAACTCTACCAACTCAGATGGAGCCATCCGATAAGCTGATTCCGAAATCGGACCCGTACCCGGTTGCAAATCAATAAAGAATTCCACCTCTCTACACGGAGGAAAAGCTGGAATCTCCGATGGAAATACATCTTGGAAATCTTGAACCACTCGAAATTCCCCAATTCGGATCTCCGACGTCACTCCTAAACTAGCAAGTGAAACTATCTCCGGCTCTCCATTACACATAACCACCGAAAGCCGATTTGCAGACAAGTACCTTCTCACACCTGACTCGGGAAAGAAAACCAATTTCCGAGCACAGTCTAGAATACCAATTCTGATTAGATTCCTTATCCAAACATTTCTGAGTCTCTACAGAAAATCTCATTCAACGGTTACTAACTCACAACCGACACAGAACAGGCACTAGAACTGACACTAGAACTGACACCACTCTAGCTAAGTTCTAACCGACTCTGGACTAACGACTCACGTATACACTTTCCCTTTGAAGATTTAAAGCCGTGCTCTGATACCAAAAATGTAACACCCCGTTTTTCATAAAGCCAGAAAAGGCATTATATTTTTTTTTTTTATACACATCAGAGTTTACACATAAAAGATTTAAAATGAGCCGGCATTCAAATATACAAAGACTCATTACCAAAAGGTGCTTCGACAAGCAAAGTGTATTCAGGAATAATTACAGTCCAAGTCAAAGTATACAAATACTTACAACAAAACTAGCTAGAATCATATGCCTAACCCAAAAAGCACAGTGTACAACCCACACTGGCGCATAGTCTAACTAAGCTAAACTCCAACCTCTCACTGGGACCCGGAACAGCCACCGTCGTCACCACGACCTAGCCCAACATCTGGGTGGGATGAGCCCGCAAATGAAAGAAAGGGTCACCACAAAATAAAAGTATATATATATATATATATATATATAACCGGTGCGAAAGATGTACACATAACAAATTTTCACATACACAAGAGAAAGCTCTTAAACTCAAAGTAGTTCCCACCAACGGGTATATATAAATAAATCACCAATCCTAATGCAGACCTCTACAATGGGTGTGACGACCGTCACTGGTTCGCCACATGCATGATTTTCCGGAAAATTAACCTCTCCTCGAAGAGTCGTGGGGTAGGCAAAGCCACACAGTCATATACGTACCCGCACTAAAATGCCACACAAGGCGGGTGAAGTCACACAGACAAACACCAGGTGAAGTCGCACAGACAAACACCAACTCAATAAAAATCCAGTCGGATTTGGCGAAGCCACACAGTCAACGCCCGGTACGTAGGCAAAGTCACACAGACATACACCTAGGCACGCAACTATGAAATGCATGACATATATTCTCTTTGGCATAATACAGGATAGTCACACAGACAAAATCCCCGCGTAGTCCTATCCGACGCACGCATTAATATATGCTCATGCAACCAATCACATAGCCTAAAGCCTATGTACAACTATCACAACCTACATACATTTTCCTAATCATATGCAAATTGTACACGTAATCATAACCACTTTCTCATCAACGAGAATACATAAGTACAAACATGCCAAAGCACACAGCAAATGCATAACAGCAAAACAAAACATGTCGTAACCATTTTAAAAGACGGAAATAAAGTGGAGCCCCTACCTCGGCAAGCTTCCGTTACTAAAACTCGTCCAACCAACACAACGCGCTTCCTAAAACAAGCAACGTACGATCAATACATTGTTTCTAAACCAAACGTATTGAAACTACACCAAAGTCCCAAAAACCCTCAAGGTTTCTAAGGAAAACCACTCTTTCGGATACCACCCCAAATCCTACTATATTGATCAATCCCCATGAGTTATTTGTACTATTTTTAGGACTCAAAACCATAGTCAAAAGTCTTAAATAATTTGAAATGCAAAATGACCGTTTTCTTGCGTTACAAGCCACGTACTTTCCGAGTACCCGAAAAACCCGTTTCCAATCCCCGACACTTCCATAAATTAATAAAAAAGGATAGGAAGCCTAAAAATAATTTTAGAACATCAAACTCCAAAAATTTTGGTCCCAGAGCTCGCCACGGCGAGTTGACGGCGAGTGAAGTCAGGAGCTACTGATCTCGCTCGCTCTGGAGCTCGCTCTGGCGAGTTGCTTCAAAGCACGCTCGCTGCGGCGAGTAACAGCTCGCTCAGCGAGTACACCAGAGACAGAACAGCAGAAACAGCAAAACTTGGTTTACTCAATTTTCACCCAAAACAACTTTTCACGCAACACACCACATACGCATAGTATTGGTTCCCAACAACCGTTTGCACAACAAAGCATTACATTTCCGAAAGTATGTTGGTTGCTTCGAGTGAAAGTTATTTGGTTTTCATTTCCAAAATCAAAACCAAACTCAAGCACAAGTTTTATTACGGGCCTCAACCGACCGGTAATCGTTTTTAAACATGTTTTCTTAGGCAAAAGCAACGCCACATAATACAAGAGTTTTAAACCATTTTGGCCCCAAAAACACTACACAAAACTCTTAGGAAAATATTTTCATAAACACCAAAATATTTTTCATCGGATTTTCTAAAACAAAACCATACAACACGAATCCCTTTCGCCTAAAAGTTCAAAAACAACGTTTCTTTTCAAAACCTTACAACTTAACCTCATGTTATTGATCAATACACTAAACTTTCAAAACCCTAACTTTTCACATGAGATTTTCACCAACTCGTGGAAAATTGAAATAACAAAGCCTAGCATGCTTACTAAACTCTCGTGAACAACTTTCATGAAACAAAAACTAGCAAGAACAACATTTCTCACCAAACCCTCTTAAGAACATAAACCCAAAAACCTCACAACTCTAAAAATCTACCAACCTAGGAGATGAGAAGAGAGGGTTACCTTAAGAAAGTGATTCTCTACAACTTCCCACTAAGCTTCCAAGCTTGAAATGGAGTGAAATGGTGAGGAATGGAAAATTTGGTGAAGGTTAAGAGAAAGTAATGGAGTCACGTGAAAGAGAGAAAGAAAGGAGAGTCTTGTGATAAAATCCTAAGTCCACCAAGTGACCAAACCTCCTTACTAATAAAAGCTCTTGCTAACTCACCACCCTTGGATCAAAAAATAAAGTCCAACTTAATACCCTAGCCATTGGATCAAATTGTTTTAAGGATAAGCTCAAGATTAAATCAAATCTTCCAAAACAAGACACGTACTCAGCTCTCGCGCGTCGCGACGAACGTAAATCTCAAAAACGTAAAAACTACGGAAAGAACGTCCCACGTTAAACATTTCCAAAACTTATCGCCGAATCTTTTTCCGCGACTGTAATTTTCTTCCATACCTTGGAAAATTATTCTCAGAACACCACCTCACTCACGCAGATATATAAAACTCCCATCCGAAACCTCACTTAAAACAGACACAGTACGATTTTACATCCGCGGGTAAAATCCTACTCGTTTTTCCAAAAACAAGAATAATCCAAAACTCATCATTCTAAAACCACAGCACCCTTCTTATTCACAAAAGAGGATTACAAGACAAAAGCCTGTGCCTTTACAGCGCACGAGTCCAAAACAGATTCAATTACAGCAAAACTTACTAATTACACGATGTTTCACAACATGAACACATCGGAACCCTAATAAACCTAAAACCAATTATACAATGAAATCTTGGGTCTTACAATACTACAATAATTTTTCCGATTATTAATATCTATATGTATATGTTTGGAATAATAACCTCTCAAGTTGTCACATTATTCTTTAAATTATAATGTTATACTATTTGAGTTTCAACATAAATGGAGGAAACTATATGTATCAGTCAGTTAGTGCATTGTGGATTGATTGCTTCAATTCGTTGAAATCTGTTCTTTGTTCGTTACAGTATTACAATGCACATGGCTGGTAGATATTGGAACTTGAAATGTCTAGTGGAGTCCTTAATTCAAGACCGGAGGTAAGAATCAGAGGTTCTTTGCAAAGACCAAGTGTTGTATAAGGTACGGAGTGTGAAGTCTCTATCTGTGCCATGAACTCTTATGTAAGTAAGAACTTTGACAGAGAAACTTGAGGATAATACTAGTTAACTTATTGTTGAGCTATGTGTGTACAGGCATGTATCTCTATTTTTAAAATTGTGTATGACCTTAGCATTTAAACTGATGCAACTTCTGGAGTCCTATTATATTGGATAGAGTGCTAACTTACTTGATTAAAAATGTTTTGTTATGAACTCATACAGGTTGTATAGCATCAAGTGCAGACCCAAATGTTGTTCTAGATATACTGAATATTTTGTTGTATCATAAGGTAATATAATTTTCTCATGCAATTTCTGGTTATAAGCAAAAGATGAAATAAAATTCTTTCTCATTTGGCCTTTGTTTATTGAAACAATATTTAGATTAGATGGGTAATAAGCTTACAAGATGGTGGAACTGCAGTCAGATGGTTGAAGGTATGTGCTTTCATGCTAATGAATTCAAAGTAGCGGACAATCTGTTAACCTGCTTATTTATCAACCTGCTTAGTTGTGTCTAGAAATCTGAAAACTGATATGGTTGAATCCAAATCTTAAAAGGGAAGAGTGTGTAATACAATTGATATGTTCTAAGGTTTAGTTGTTTCTTTAACTTGTTTTCAGAGTTGAACAAATGTGGCAAGAGTTTCTTAGCTAAGATGGATCAACTAGCTATAGTAAGCAGTTCTGTTTATGGAGTTATGGTGAGCAACTTTGTTGATGTTCCCTTGTGTATGTGAAATTTTTCTATAGCCTCAATATAATGTATATGAAATGTGTCACGATTTAATTTATATGTGTAGTTTAGATTGGATCTAATGTATAATCAATATCTTTAAGTATAATATGCATATTAGCTTTATTTGTCAGTAATAAGATTTAATGAGTGTATATCATGCACATTTAATTAGTTTTTTTTTTAATTTTATTTCATGGGTGATAAATAATTAATAATCAGCTTAGTTTTGGCCATGGCTTCATAAGTAGCATTTTAATAATTGTAAATTTTTTTCTAAAAAGCTTGAATTTTGCTGCGAAGTAACTAGGAATATGTAGATAGAGATTAATTGCAAAATTGCTGTGATAATTCATAGCAATTTAGTTAGGAAACATAAACTTTTCACAACATTTAACTATGTATTAATTGGGAATTAACTAGGAGTTTCTATATATTAGTTGCAAATTAGCTAGGAAATATTTTGGTGGATAATTTGCCGCTCAATCCATGCTAGGACCTATATGACAGCTAATTCACAACAAATCTGTAGCAAACTCTGTTTTGCTAGCGATTAGCTACGAATTAACTACAAATAGTGTCGTAGCTAAACCCATATTTTCTTGTAGTGATTATAGGTTGTAAGAATCAAAGGCATGTCAAATCATACAAATACAAACCAGAGTAAATATAGAGTATGTACATGTAGTTTATTAAAAGATCAAGGACATTTTAGTAATTTCTAATATTTTTGGGGTGGGAAGGGCCAGCCAGGCCACCCCAGCCTCTGCCACTCTTGTAGGTTTCTTCTTCTTGACAACGAGAATTTTTTGCCCCCCCCCCCCTACCAATTTTTACATACGCCCTATAAAATTACCAAAATGTCCTCTATTCGCTATTTAAATAACGGACGTTATAAAAATGAAGAATTTGATTAAAAAAAACATTCTTTTACACATAAAAACTAGTAGGGTGCATAAGAATGTAATAAGATGGCAAAAAAAAAAACTCCTATGGACTTAATTTCCTGTTGAGCCTTTTTTCAAAAACCAAAAATCCATTTTACCCTTTTAAACATATTTTTTGTTTTTAATATTCTTTTTTAATGTATAGAAAAAACGATTTTTTCAAAATAATTTCTGTTTTTCTTAGTTTTGAAGAATATATAGTTGAAAATTCAATTATTCCCCTATAATTTATTTACTTTATAAAATCAGCCACATAAAAACCGCGACTAATTCTGTTTGGTAAAC
Source organism: Trifolium repens (assembly GCA_030408175.1). Classification (NCBI taxonomy): domain Eukaryota; kingdom Viridiplantae; phylum Streptophyta; class Magnoliopsida; order Fabales; family Fabaceae; genus Trifolium; species Trifolium repens. The sequence goes on along the minus strand of CP125836.1, from coordinate 55,020,115 downwards.
CAAATAAGCTAGCTTATAGCTTTTAGCTTATAAGCTAAAAGCTCTGTTTGGTAACAGTTTTTAAAAAAGAGCTTATAGCTTATTTTCCAAATGCTATTTCAAGTAGCTTATGAGCTTATAGCTTATTATCTTTTTTCCCAATTTTACCCCTATCATCTTACTTGGAAAAAATTAAATACTCCCTCCGTCCCTATTTATAAGAGCTAGTTTGACAAAACACGGGTATCAAGAAAGTGAGTTTTGATATTAAATTGATTGACAAATTATGGGTGTGTTTGGTAAGTCCAATAAGCTAGCTTATAGCTTATTGGACTAGCTTATAAGCTTGTTTGAAAAAAATAGATGTGTTTGGTAAAAAGCTTTTCACATTAGCTTATAGCTTTTTTTGAGATGCTATTTTAAGTAGCTTTTGAGCTTATAGCTTATAGCTTTTTATAGTTATTTACATTTTTAACCTTTAATTTTATGATTTTTTATAAAATAAAAAAATTATCCACTAAAGAAAATAACTACCCACTACATGTCCTTTTATGTAATTTTATATTTATTAACCACTTTAAAAGTTAATTTTACCAAACACTTTAATTTTAATCATCTAGCTTTTCAACTATCAGCTATAAGCTAGCTTTTCAGCTATCAGCTAGCTTATCAGCTATAAGCTAGCTTATAGCTTAATTTTACCAAACAGACCCTATATTGATTTTACATATTTATCCTTGCAATTAATTGTAGTGTTTTGTATTAAAACAAAAGGGAATTTAATGTTATTAAAAAAAACTATACAATGTAAATAAGGGTAAGTTTGAAAGAAAAAAAATTAATGTCATTGATAATTGTAAAAGGGTCTTATAAAAAGGGACAAATTTTTTGTCAAACTAGCTCTTATAAAAAGGGACGGAGGGAGTATTAATTAAACATTTTCTTTTTATGTTATTTCATACTTATAAACTAGTTCAACCGCTAATTTTACCAAACACTACAAATTCAATCAGCTTATTCGCTATAAGCTAAACGCTAGATTATAAACTATCCGCTATAAGCTAGCTTCTCAGATATCCGCTATTTTTTACCAAACAGAGCCTATGTCGTGAAATTATTTTATATTTTAACTTTAAAAAATTTGTGTTAATTTTGCATGCCCAAAAGAGGATAATAGATTTTTGAAGTGAACAATTATTTGCATTTTTATTTTAAAAAATAATGAAAAAAGAAAAAACTTCTTTATTTTATTTCCATGAATGTACCTAGGGGTGTGGGCAAAAACCCGAAAACCGAACACTCCGAACCAAAAATTGATCAAGCGGGCGGGTTGCTGCATGTCGTTGGCCTGTTAATCACACATTTTCTATTTTAGACTGGTTGAAATGAGCGGGTTCAGTTTTCTAAAATCAACCCAATGGTAACCGAATTCACATAAACTGAGTTACATAAACTGCAAGTTTTTGTTTAATTTGATTTATAAAACATGATGAAATGACTAGATATATCTCGAGATACACAATCTCAAAACATGTCAAGTTTGTTTCCTTGGAAAGTGGTAACAGGAAACACTAACTAGTAGTTGAAAATCACTAGCTTTCTCTCACTCAAATACTAATATTACCATACATTTATTGTTACCGTTTTATTTTACGTTATACTTCAGTCCGTTTCACTTGCACTCATGTTCTCTTCACATCACACAATTGAGTTTTTTTATTTTATTTTTCAGATAATTTTTCATTTGTTGGTTCAAAACTGAATTAACCGACCCGTCAAACCATCGATTCACACAAACTGAACCCGTAAAAACCGAACTTTTAAAAAGGGTCAGATTGGACCTCATTATTCCAACCGCGAATTGGGATGAATGGTATTTTTGGTCCCAAATCCGCCTAACTCAACCCATTATCCACCCCTAAATGTATCATCTATAATAAGCATTTTAGTTCCATTCTATCACAATTGTTCACTTCAAAAAACTTTTTCTTAGACACCACAAAATTCTTACATCCTTTTATCATCAAGTTAAAAGAATAAATATTTAAAAAATAAAAATACAAAATACTTTTACAAAATAAAATGGGACTTCAATTTTCAAAATTTTGGATTTTTGAAATAAAAATATTAGTTCTAAAAAATGCCAAAAATATTATTTTCAAATATTTAAATATCATTTTTCAGAAATACTCAAATTGAGTTTTCGAAAAAACTATTTTTTTTAACAAAATAAAACTAATATTTTAAAAACCTCAAAATTTTCAATAATTAATACATTCCAAAAAACTCAATAATTTAATACATGCTGGTTATAGTTTTGATCTGATGAGGGATGTCCGATCTAGTTTAAAAGGGCCTGATCTGAGCTCCTTATGGTGCTCCCTGCTTTGTCACCTCACTGGATCAAAGGCTTGATTTTGGGCCTCCCTGTTGGGCCTGGACCGCTTACTGAATGCACCTCCCTGTTTTACTTTTACACTTCCTTTCTAGTCATGTTATTTATTTATTTATTTATTTTAATTTAATCAGTTATTTTCGCATCGTTTATTTAATTCAGACTTAATAAAAAATGTCAAAAACCATAAAATAAAATAAAACACAAAAAATATTGTTTCTAATTTCCTTAAATTAATTAACAGCTTTTTTCATAACAAATTGAAATGAAAAAGGGATTGATGAATGTACATTCGCATGTCTCCCGAACGATTGAGGGCTTATTGTACACTTTATCAAGCAATCGTTTGTCTTCCCAAACATTAAAATCAACCTAACTCATCAAATCAACTTTTTTCTTGCCCCCGTACAATCCAAAACAAATTTTTTCACAAATAAAATCAATCAACCAACAAACATTTTTTACAAAGAACTACATAGCTTTGATTTTCCCATTGCATTCGGGAATACGTCGGAGCGGGATCCAACAACCGTCAAACACACTAATAAAAAACTAACTTTTTCCTCTCTTGTAAATAACTCTAATAATTAACAAAAAGCAAGCAATCTTCAAAAATACACTTTTTAACCCTTAACTAATTAGGAGGTTCCCGTTGAGTACAATTGATGTGAGGGGTGCTAATACCTTCCCCTTGCATAATCAACTCCTGAACTCGAATATGGTCGCGACCTTGCATAATCAACTTCCGAACTCGGATATGGTCGCGATGACATTTCTTTTCCATCCTTCAAGGGTTTTATCGACGTTTCCCTTTTAATAAAAAACTTCGGTGGCGACTCTGTAGTCATTCCGAGCGTCGTTACGCTCGGACATTTTTCGCGGCGCGACACCTTACACTGAGTTTTTTGTTATAGGATTTGGTTTCAAAAGATTCTTTGATTTACTTACATAATTTGTTCCACGGCTACATACTAGAGTAAAATATTTTTTTTCCATCGCCTCCATTTTTGCTATTAAGTTTACTAACACCAAAACCTATAGACTGACTATAACTCTTGTAATAATCTGTAAGTTCATCTTTAGAGCTAAATATCATTCCAACTTTAGGTTTTTCATCGTCATAAACAATATTTGCTTCTAAACTATCATCACAATTATCATTTTCTTCATTAACTCCCTCTTCATTAGAAGTTACAAGTACTTCTTCCACACTAATGCAGTGAATAAAAAAAAACACATCAATTGACTAAAAATAAGAAAGTCATATAGGAAAAATAACATAATAAGCTATAAAAGAAAATAACGGGTAATTATATTTATATATGTTTCAACATCAAAGTTCAAAATCATAATTGATTTCATTCCAATTGCAGCATGCAAGGTATTCAAATAACATTAACTAATTTCATAAAAGTTTGTTTGCTAAGCAATAGCTATGAGTGATGAGCAAATTTAGGGGGAGTACTGAACTTGGTATAGTTTCTGTTGAACTTGTTAATTGTTACCACTCTTTGGTTTCCTTCTATGTTACTGTCACAACTTCAAGATAGAGTGATTTGTACTGATGAAAATTGGAAATCGCTTAATCCTATAAAGTATACATGTTTTAGGTTAAAGAGGAACAATTAGCGCTCTTTTATTTATGTTTGCAAATAGACACTAAATATATATTATAAAAAAATACAATTACTTATGAATTAAGTATCCTAAATTACTTACGAATTAAGTACTCCTATGTTTGAATTAAATAGTGTTAATTAACAAATCCAAGGGCTTCCCTATAAATGCATCCGTAGAAACAACATTTCCAATCAATCTGTTCTTCTGATCCATCAGACAGATCTTTGCTCATTATTACCATTCCGTTTCTCCCAATTTTCTCGCCGGACCCGCCACTCTCACAACACGAAGCTGACTCTATCACAAACAACCAATTCTCAAATTCGAATTCCAAATTCCGATTCGGAAATTCAACGATGACGGACTCCGGCGATTCTCAACGCGGCAGATCGAAGATTTCATCAGAGATGCTCAAGGTTAGGAATCACATACCCAATGACCTTGCATTCTTTGTCCTTTCAAAACTTCCGTTAAAATCTTTGAAACGTTTTGGATGCGTATGCAAAACATGGTCTCTCTTATTTGAAAATCAACATTTCATGAGCAAGTTCCGCACTAATTTCATATCTCATTGTTGCTCTGATGATGATTACAATGATACATCATCATCTATCCTCCTATATGAGTGTATATATCAGGATAATACTGAATATTGCTCTTTCTATTCACTTTCTGGCAAGAGCTATGAAAATAGAGTAAAATTAGATTTTCCAAATCCTTTTCAAGTTGAAAACCCTCGCTTTGATTTTTTTGATTGTGATACTATTACTGGAACTATTTGCCTTCTGTCACGAATCACATTTGTACTTTGGAAACCAACTACTCATGAATTTAAGGTCATTCCTCCCAGCCCCGCTGAGTCTATATCACCTTGTATCCATACTAATGTGTTTGGTCATGGGTTTGGTTATGATCCTGTAAGAGACGACATTAAGCTTATTACGTACACCATATTTATTGAAAACAGCCGTGAAGATCTTAAACGTCGTAGTAAGGAAGAACTGGCTGAATATAAGGAATTGGTGGAGAATCTTAAACCTGATTTATGGCAGATTTATAGCTTAAGAAGTAACTCTTGGAAAAAACTTGATTTCGATATGCCTATATGTTGGTTTCATAATATGTCATATGGGCGACTGTACACAGAAGGAGTATTTCATTGGTGGTCTGATGACGATTTATTGGTTTCATTTGACTTGAGCAATGAAATGTTTTTTACAACAGCCATTCCCATAGACCCCAATCTTAGTACAAAAAAATTGGTGATGCTCAATGGGTCAATTGCTTCAATCATATGTTGTATTACTTATTTTCACATTTCAATTTTGGGTGAACTTGGCGTAAATGAGTCATGGACTAAACTATTCGTTGTTGAATCATTGCCCTGGATTGATCGTGTTGTTGGAGTAGGGAAGAATGGTGATATGTTCCTTCGAACATGTGATGGTGAACTAGTTTTGTTTGATTTAAACACGGGGACAATGGAAGACATGGGTTTTAAAGGAGGATATTTTTATGATACGGCAATTTTTAAGGAAAACCATATTTTGATGGAGGGAGGGATGGAATAAATCATTAAGTTTTTTTTTGTTTCCACCATAGAAATTTATGATTATGGTTTTTAGGATTTTACCTTTCATATAATAAATAGTTGGTTGTTTTTTTTTTTTTTTTTGACAAAATAAACGATATTCATTCATTCAAATAAAAAGAGTACATCGATGTAATACAAATTCATAATCGCTAAAAACAAAAAGGATGAATCTGCGAACAAACTCACAGCATCCATGTTAATAGCATAAAACGGCAAATTACATATGCCTACAAATATGACTATATTGAAGTGTCCGGAATATCCATGTCTCCGGATCTGTAGCGTTGATGACACCAAAGTCGACATTGATTGGATTTGCACTTGATCGAATCTACTCCTTCAACCTGAAACAAAGAACACCGCACAAAGACGGGAAAACAAATACACCGCACAATGACGGGACAACCAAATACACCGTACAAAAACGAGAAATCAAAACAAAAATGTGAAAATCACACTTATTTATTATAACGAGAAGAAAAAAAACAATTTGGAGGGATGATTTTAGGCCAAAAATGACCTAAAATCACCCCTCTTCAATGGACAAAGAAGAAAAAATAAGTAGTGACGGCTAGGGTTGGAAGAGAAGAAGGAAGAGGAGAGGACTATAATCAACTAGTGTTTTAATAAATAGTTGGTTGTTAATCACTCATGTCATAGCTATTATCAATTATATGCAAAATTAAAATACCATTTGATAATTATGAATATTTCTTTATCTATTTTAAATTTTATATTAAAACTTTATTCTCTTTCTATTTGGAAACACAAAGATATGAATTGCTATGAAATTTTTGTAGTGTGTATTCAATTGAAAGACGGATCTGGATTCCCTGTAGTCAAATAGTGATTGCAGGTGAATCTCAACCACACATTTTCTTTGTGCCTTTTATTTATTTTCTGAGCTTTAAATCTGGACCATCAGATTAGCTAACTGCATGACTGCACAGTCAAAATGAATGCATCCAATCCAGGTCCATGAAAGACAATAAAAATATGAATGAAGAATTTCATTCTACCTTATGTTATCATGCATTGATTCAAATGTGCAATGCTATTGAGCTGCCTATTGATTTTGAAGGTTTTCACATATTTATATGTATACATAGATGGCAGACAATGATAACACAAAAGGCAAGCGGAAGAGGTACTGTTAGAGGTACATCAACAGAGATAGGAGAAGTACTGTAGGTAGGTGTAAGATGTCATGATCACTACAAAAATGATTTTTAAAATATAAAAAATTATTGTGAGAAGGTATAATATGATAATACTATCCATTTAAAAAAAAGACTTAATTGCAATTTTGGTCCCCTTTTTTACCAAATCCGCAATTTTGGTCTCCCTATTTTTTTCCCCATGATTTTAGTCCCCCTATTTTTAAAAATTTGGACTTGGTCCCCCTATCAATTTGGCCTTCAATTTTGATGATTTGGCATACTTATGTGGCTGCCACATCATAATTATTTTCTTTTTTAGTATTTAAACAAGATATTATTTATTATTTCTTAAATTATTAAATTAAAATAAAAAATTAATATGTAGAAAAACAAAGATTGTTCAAAGCTGCAAAATAATCTTCATAAACAATTTTGAACCTAATCTTTGAATCTCAAAATCAAAGGCTAATCCTAAATGAAAAGAATCAAAGGCTAAATGAAAAGCTTCAAAAACAATTTTCGTTAAATGAAAAGAATCAATTTTGAACCTAATCTTCAAAAACAATTTTTGAACCTAATCTTTCTTTTCATTTAGCCTTTCGATATTCAAAAATAATTTTTGATAAAAGTTGCACAGTTATCCTTCAAAATCAAATTACCCAAAACCATGAATAGTTAATTACACTATCAAAGCAACTTGAAAACAATGACAACATCAGATCTGGCTAAATTGAATCTATTCTGAACAGCCCCGTTTTAGATGGTAATCGTGCTTTAGATGGAGGGGGAGAGATGGATGATGGCAACAAAGTCAGCAGTAGCAAGAGGAGAAGATGGTGGTGGAGAGTTGACGACATATGGTGAAGGAGAGGGATCACTCGTTACAGGGACGGGAGGAGACGCGATCGATAAGTTAGCGGAGGGAGAAATAACAGGAGATGTAGTGGCAACGGCTACGAGTGATTTGGTTGGGGAAGATGATGATGAAATTTTCTGCATTAGGAAATTGAGCGTTTTTCATCAGATTTTTCTGCATTTTAATTTTTAATTTTTGTTTTAATTTAAAAATATAATAATATCATATTTAACAAATAAAAAGAAATTGCATATGATGTGGCAGCCACGTATGCATCTTACACAATACCACATCATTTAATGAGGTGCCAAATAATCAAAATTGAATGCCAAATTGAGACGGGGACCAAAAGTCTAAATTTTTAAAAATAGGAGGACTAAAATCATGGGTTAAAAAATAGGGAGACCAAAATTGCGGATTTGGTAAAATAGGGAGACTAAAATTGTAATTAAGCCTAAAAAAAAGAAGGTATATTAACAAAACCATTTTAGTTCTATATCAAAGCTGTGTTCCTATGATTTGATTGAAAAATGAGTGCTTAAATGGTTTTGAGATGCTTACTTTACTTATTGACAGGTTTCTACTAGGCATGGCAACAGGGCAGGTCGGACGGATTTTGCTCTCCCCAAACCCAAACCCATAAAGTTTGGATATCCCCATACCCATCCCCATTTTAAGCGGGGAAGAAAAGTAGAACCCCAAATTCATATTCGAAGGGATTCAGGTATACCCAACGGGTTTCGGGTATCCCCGTCTCGCTTCTCTCCACATGAACTCGAGTTGTATTTTGATAATTTTTAATTAAAAAATGATTTAAAAATCGAGAACTATTTTACTTCAATAATATGATTTTATTAAACAAAAAAATAATAGGGAAAACAATTTATTTAATACTTAATTTAAAATAAAAATAAACTAATGAATGTAATTTAAGAGTTTTTTGTACATATGTAATTTTTTTTTTATACATAATTTAATTTAAGAAAAGGAAAATATGATATTTATATAAACGGGGCGGGTTCGGGGACGGGTTCGGAGTGAGTATCAATGTCTTCATTACCCGCCCCATCCCCGTCTTTTAAAATCGGGGAAAACCCAAACCCCAAACCCAGTCAACTCGGGTTTTCCCCGTCAAAACGAGGATAGTACTGGCGGGTACCCGCGGGTAGAGCTGTAAAAATGGGTCGGGCTATCGGGCCGACCCAGTAGCCCTATAGTTTTATACGGGCCGGGCTGGGCTTCCTAAAAAATATTATTGGGCCTTATTAGGCTGGGCCACCAGGCTTTTTTTTAATGGGCCGTCATGGGCTGGGCCCTCGGGATTTTGGGCCGGCCCTTAAAGAATTAAAAAAAAATTGACCTAAAAATAAGAAATTTTAGTGTGTGATGTAAGCTTGAAATTTATTAGCTTTGAGGATGCACTTTATGAATCATCATCCACAGATCTCTCGACTTTTGCATGGATATTTTGAGGTATTTATTATTTCATGAAATCATGACACTCACTTTTTTTATGGATATTAATTTGTGTGCGATGCATATGTAGTTTTATTGTCTATTGAATTTTTTTATAAAAAAAATTTGTCAATTTTTATAAAAAAAAAATGAAAAAATTTGTCGGGCCGGCCCATCGAGTCATTTAGGCCCTTGCTTATTGAACTGGACTAAGCGGGCCTTGGGCCTTAATGGGCCGGCCTATTTAAACCCATTATATGTCTTGGCCCTATTGACCCGGGCTATTTGACAGCTCTACCCATGGATATGAGTTTTATTGCCATGCCTAATTTCTACTTCTCGATATTCCTACATAATTGCCAAACTTACAAGATAGTTGTAAGATGTCATGATCACTACAAAGATTTCCTCAAGACATAATTATTGTAGTTGCCTAACACAGTGCCGCATTTTCTGCTCTAGAATTGTTTGATAGGTATTAATTTCACTTTGTTTTATTGGTCAATTACATTGATTTGCATAACCTAAGAAAAATATGAATAAGATAATGACAATGAAAAAGATGAATATTTTATTCTTCATAACCTAATTTTGATGGATAGAATTAGAAGCGGGAATTAGTTGTAAGAGAGAAAGACATATATAAAAAATTGGAGAGGGAATTGGAGAGAAAAAAAGGAGAGGATCCAAATCCGTGTCTTTGTTTTGATTGATGAGAGAGAAAAATAAATTAAGATGAGAAAGGAAATCACGAAAAGAAAAATAACGTGGTTCAACAAGAGAAATTAAAATATGACCTTGCTGATTTTATTGTTTTTTCTTTAAAAAAGACATATGGGTTTCCTAATATAAAAAACTTCACAAAAAAGATTTCTTTTTTTTTTTTAAATAAATAAATTAGAAATTACCTAAATATTCATTTTGTATTTTTTTTTATGGAAAAATAGAATGTGCATTGGATATATAACTACTTTTTGAATGAATTTAAATACTCTTTTTTATTTTTGACAAAGAAGTTAAATACTCTTGAGTCTTGATTATCCAATTATAAACTCATTTTCAAAGTTGTGGGTTCTCTTATGTTGGTCTTTGAGAGAATTATAATCTCCTTAAATTGTAAGCATTGTTTTAACTTTCAAATTTTTATAACGATTGACTCCAATTGAATTATTTTATTTGTGTCTTTGTTCTTATTTTTCCGAAACCAAATTAACCTTCTTTTTTCAAAGAATTTATTTCATAGATCATTATTATAGCTCACATGTGGCCGAAAATAAAGCTTTTGGCGACGATGGTTTGGTAACAAACAAGTTCTACAGTGATTTTGTGCCGATTGATATGTTGAGGAGATGAAAAAAATTAAGTTATTTTGGTAAGACAAAACATAGCTCGCCAATGGGTGTTGAAGAAAAGTTTGCAGCGGCGTAAAAAGAAGGAGATAAGTAAGAGTGTTGCATAACATTAGGATTACAAAATGAAAAATTGTGAATTAGTTAGGGATATTGGCTCGGCCCAATTCTCATAGTACAGGGTGTGCAACATAAAATAGTGGTGTGAATAACATTATATCCAAAATTGCATTTATATTAAATTTTGTAAAACAGTTTATTTTCATTTTGGTGAATAATAAAACAATCCAATTTTTCTTTTGTACCAAAAAAAACCAAATAAAATAGAGAAAATGAGACATGCACCAATAGTGTAAAATATTTTTACACTGTCATCTAATACCAAACATTTATTCCACCAAATCACACCACTACAAGCCACTCTTATGGTATGATATCGAAGAATAGCATTATTTGTATTTTGAAGTGTGTCCATACGTTGTATGCTGTTATTTATTTATTTTTTGGTCAATCTTATGCTGTTATTTTAATTCCATATGTTTCAATACCTTATGATTGGTGAACCATGCAACAGCACAGGTAAGAAAACTAGTTAATACTTAAAGTAGTAATTAAACTGATCCAACTGATCTATAAGTTACGAATTACTAAAATTATTAATCTATGTTATTTCCCTTTATCATCTCCCACCATACTTAAACAAGGAAAAAACAACCAATTCATTCAAAAAAATGGAAATGTAAGTTTACCTATGGTTTATTTTTAAAAGTTTGTTGATTTCGATCCCAATAAAGCAAAAATCCTTCAACTTTGATGCATTTTTCGATTGAGTAGGGTTTAGCGCGAGTTTGTGTTTTTTTTCTTTCTTTTTTTCGTAACTGTTGAAATATGGGGAAGAAGAAACACGTGTTGCTTATATAGGATGACAGTTCGCTGATTAGTCTTTGAAATCATAAGTAATATTCCGCTATCTTATATGCGAACTGTATTTTTAAAAATTCAAGTTTGGGGGTGGAACCATTTCAAACGGTCATAAAATTAACACACCCGCCTTCTAGAAAGCGATGTGCTCGCATCGTGGAGGGTGAAGGGGATATTTTGGTAATTTAAGAGGATATTTTGGACATTTTAAACGGTCATAAATTTTTGAATAAATTTATAAAGTAAATAGTCTCTTATAAAAAAGAACGGATGAAGTATTACTATAAGAATATCTCCCACAAATGTTTAATTTGAAATACATGGCTAAATATTTTTTTCACCAACAAATCTCTCGTTAAACCGACCGGTTATTTTTGTGTAATTGATATTCCTTGGCATTTAGGCCTAAAGTTTAAATAGAAAGATATGATAATGATTACATATCGTACTCATGGATGTGACTCCAAAAAAGTGAATTGGCTAACAAATTATGGATTGTTAAAATAACAACCCTTGATTTTTTTTATCACTTTATATTTAATTCATTTTGCATAATTTGTAAAAACTCTTCAACTTCCCTCCTCCTAAGAGTAAGACCTAATAATAAAATAAAATATAAAAACGTAGATTATGCATGCAGCATGCATTACCATTTAAGAAATTGAGGATAATAATCAATAAGAACAAATTTACATGTAATTTTTTTTTACAACGAAATGACAAGTTATTAGAAACTCATATATATATATATATATAAAGTGGTGGTATCTTTTACCTACTGATATTACATGACCATATCAATTTAATTTGTAATTAATACTAGTTAATGTGATTTGGTCAAATTAGCTTAATATATATGTAAATAATATTATCTCTTGCCTTATGTAGTTTCCAACGGCACTTTTACTTAGGATATAAAGAGGTATTCTTCCTCCAATACATGTAACAAAATTTTCCTCAATTCTCATAATATAGAGTATGATATATATCAGTTATTCTCTTTGGTTTGATAACATTAATATGGTATCAGATTTACTCTAATTTTTTTTTGTGTCTCTTCTATTATTATTTCTTATTAAACAACCATGGATGCCAATACCTTCACAGATTTTGCCACCAACCCGTCAAATCCTTATTACCTTCATCCCAATGAAAACCCCTCTTTGATTCTTGTTACACCACTGCTTGATAGCAAGAATTACCCTTCGTGGTCTCGCTCGATGAAGGTAGCCCTAATTTCTAAGAATAAGCTTCGATTTGTAGACGGCACTTTTCCTTGTCCTTCATCAACGCATGCCTTGTATGAACAATGGATCCGCTGCAACAATATGGTTCTGTCATGGCTTCAACGCTCAATTTCTGAAAGCATCTCTAAATCAATTTTATGGATTGACAAAGCTTCTTCTGTTTGGACCAATCTTGAACTTCGTTTTGCACAAGGGGATATTTTCCGAATCGCCGATATTCAAGATGATCTAACTCGATTTCAACAAGGTACTCTCGATATCTCTAATTACTATACTCAATTAACTGCGATGTGGGAAGAAATCGACAATTTTCGTCCTACCAAAAATTGCACTTGTGCAATTCCTTGAACTTGTGGTGCTGCTTCTGATTTTCAAAAATATAAGGAACAAGACAAGGTAATCAAATTTCTGAGAGGATTAAATGAGCAGTACTCTCATGTTAGATCCCAAATCATGTTAATTGAACCCCTCCCAATTTTGTCCAAAACCTTCTCCTTGGTTTTAGGTCAAGAACGTCAATTAAATCTCCCTGCTATCCCTTATGATGCTACCACTGAAAAACAACCTCTTACTATGCAAGTTCAATCTTCCTTTTCCAATGGGGGAGGTCGTGGAAAGAGCCAATTCCCCAATAAAGGAAGAGGTCGTGGTGGTTTCGGCGGTGGTCGTGGTACTCGTGTTTGTACTCATTGTGGGAAAAATAACCACATCGTTGAAAATTGTTTTGAAAAACACGGATATCCTCCTGGTTACCAACAAAGGAACAATAAGGCTTATGTTAATCTTGCTGAAAATTTTGCCATTGAACAAACTTCAACTCAAGAAGCTGCACCAAATACTCCTTCTTTAAATACCATTCAGGAGCAATATAAACAAATTATTCATCTTCTTCAAAATAATTTGACTTCTTCCACTACAAAGTCTCCTTCACAACAAGCTGCGGCCAACTCTGTTCTTTCTCAATCTGCATCCATTCATTCCATTTCATCTCCACAAATGGGTAAGCAAACTGTCCTTTGGATCATGGATACAGGTGCCACTGATCATATTACTTGTTCTCTCACTAGTGGAAAAAACAGTTTTTAAATCATAGATTTTAGGGTAAAATGGTGTTTACCCCCCTGTAAAGTATGCGACTTCTGGATTACCCCCCTAGGAAAAAATTTCGTTTAGATTCCCCCCTTGCAAAATTTGGTTTTCTGGATTCCCCCCTCAAACACACTACGTGGCAGCTGACTGTCATGGAATCTCCACGTGGCAGATGGAATCTCCACGTGGCACTGCCACATAGGTAAATTTAAATTAAAAAAAATAATAAATTGCCATGTCATTTACTTGATTTATTTTATTTTTTTTTATTGAAATTGATTAAATTGTGTTTTCACCAATCTCCAGAAAATCAGATCTCAGTCACACAAACAAGTCTCAAAATAGTTTTTTTTACAGAAGAAGATTGAGAAGTTTCCATCAAAAAAAAAAAGAAGATTGAGAATGGATCTGAATCTACCTCATCATCATCATCATTATGAATCTTCTCCTTCTTCTACTTCTACTCCCAACAACAATTTCATCGACCTCATCAAGCTTCGTCATCACCAACAACAACAACAACACGAAGTAGAAGAAGAAGACGATTCAACGATTCATCACAACAATGGAATCAAAACCAAAAATATCGAGGAACAGATTATATTTTTCATAGAAGATGTTTTAATCTCAATCCCAATCAACAAACCCTAACCCCTCTCTTCTATAATCAAAATCGTCCCTGATTCTGCCGTAGATCTATTTTGCGTTTTGGCGTGGTAGTGCTTTGTTGCTGCTGTATGTGTTGTGTTTGTACTGCTGCGGTTTTGTTTGTACTGCTGCTGTATGTGCTGTTTTGCGGTTTTTTTTTCCTGCGTTTTGGCGTGGTAGTCGCGCGGTCCTTGCTACCCCTCTGCTTCGTTGATTTTATGTTGGTTAGGATGTTTTTTTATTGCTTCTTGTTGCCTTGTGTTGCTTTGGTGTTGGCCTTTGATTTGTTTTCAAGAAGAATTCTAAAGCATAACATGAACACAAGAAAGATCTATATGCCTGATAAAAAAAAAATTCAGATTTTTTTTAAAATATTTTTTTTAAAAAAAGTGACGTGGCATTAAAATTTTATTTTAAATTTTAAAAAATCCACGTGGCAGTGCCACATGAGATTCTGTCTGCCACGTGGAGATTCTGTCATCGTCAGCTGCCATGGTGTACATTTAGGGGGGGAATCCAGAAAACCAAATTTTGCAAGGGGGGAATCTAAACGAAATTTTTTCTAGGGGGTAATCCAGAAGTCGCCTACTTTACAGGGGGTAAACACCATTTTACCCTAGATTTTAAATCACAAGCCATCCACTTGATTTAAAAAGCCAAAAAGTAGGACACGCGCGGAAGGAAGTTTTTGAAGTGAATGAAAATTAAATCAGTTAACCTGATTTAAAAACAACTTTAAATTAAATTAAAATTAAAATAAAATAAAACTAACGATACCCTCAGTCGCTCTCAAACCCTTAGTCGCATACAAATCCCAAATCACAAATCCACCGCACTCGATCAAACCCTCAGTCGCCATCTCACCCGAACCCTAATCACAAATCCCTCACTGTTCTCCTGCCTCTCGACGTAGAAGATGCAAATCGTCATTGGATCTATGGTTATGCCGCTTCTTATCTTCTCAAAGCTATGGTTCGTTTTTTCTTAAACATTTTTTGTTAAATAAAATTATTGATGTTGTTGTTTGGGTCACGAGTTTAAAGCTTGTGTTTTTAGTTGATTGGTGATGATTTAGGATTTAAATTGGTTGGTGTTTTTTTTGTTGTACTTGTTAGATTTTGGATTTTAGGGTTTTGAATGTGTGAATAATTGAGAGACTTTGATTTCTGCTAATGATTTTGTTTTTATTTTATTGACGATTGTTAGCTTAAGAATTGTAATTAGGATTTATTGAATCAAATTGTTTGATTGTGGTGAATTTGTTATTTTCCTTTTGTTTGAAAGTGTTGTTATTTAAAGCTATGTTTGATCTTCAAGATTTTCAAACTTCAGCTCTTGAATCGCTCGATGCGGATTGGTCTCCTCTCACTGCTGGTTCTCTTGCAAAGGTGAATGGGTGACGCGTCGCTTAAGGGAGTTGAGTTAAAGCTCACGACGAGTAAATGCGGTCAATTGTTATAAAAGGAAAAAAGATGGATGAGGAAGTTAAGAAAGCTTACAAGGAAGCTCATGAGTTGGAGCCACTATTTTCTGTGCCGATTGAAGCACTTAACATGTTGGGTTCATTTTCTATTGTCGTATCAGCTTAATTTCATATGATAGTATAATCTATAATTGGAAGTTTAATTTCAGTAATTAACAATAATTGATGATGGTTCAAATGCAAACATAGACATTGTTAGACTACTCGGCTTATCACTTAGAAGGGGGGGTTGAATAAGTGATCCTTGAAACAATTGCGTTTTTAAAAAAATGTTTCAAATTAATCAAGCGAGCGGAAGAGCCACCGGATCGGTAGTCTACGCACCGATTGACCAAAGGAAAAGAGTATTAGCCTTTTGAAAGTTTGATGAAAAGATTCGAAATGATCGCGTTTAAAAAATTCGAATATAAACTAAGTAACAATTTCAGCCACAAGCAAGTTACAATAATCAATTTAAACGCAATCACAATCAAGCACAACAATTGAATTTTTGATGTTCCAATACGAACATGAAAAATTCAATCGATTCAAAAATCAATCAAATTATAACAAGTAAAATATGGAGAGAGAGAGAGAGAAAGAGAGAGAGAAGCACACCAAGATTTGATTAGGGAGTTCCCCGGATTGCGCGTCGTCCACGCGTTTGTCCGAGTACGTCTCCCCCCAAATAACCAAACGGGTTATTTGAGAGTGTATAGATCAAAAATGATTAACAACACGTGCACAGTTTACAATTGAATCTTATAAACCTATAACGAGACAAAAAGTAAACTATGCAACAAAACCTCGACACACAACGAAACTTCGCCCTCTGATTCCAACGATCCAACCCGTGCCAATCCGCACCCGATCGTCCAGCTGAGTCCCTCGTTTCTTGTTGTCGATCCTTCAAGACACGCACGATCTTGAATCCTTGAGAGAAACTAGAACCTTCGTCACACAATTCAACCCGACTATGATTCTGATTCACCGCGAACCGTATCGAACGTTATCACACAAGAATGCAATCTCTATTGAATTGATCCCATACTCAAACTTCAATTTGATTGAAATCCTTGATGAAGATGATGAATTTGTGATGAATGAAACCTTTGATCCAAATTATCACTCAATTTGCAACCCAAAGCGTTTTCTGATCTTTCACACTAGTTTCCTCTCTTTACAAAGACACATCACATTGCTATTTAAAGAGAGAATAGAATTGAGCAAATTTGGGCAATATTCAACATGCATGTATCGATACAAACCCTTTGACCAGCGTTCAATTTGAAAATTTTGACCTATGTATCGATACAAACACGGGTGTGTATCGATACATATATCAGTTTCTTGAAATCTTGACTGATATGTATCAAATCATGCAGGCATGATTCGATACATCATGATCTATCTGGATTTCTGAGAAGCCTAGGTATGTATCGATACATGCAAGCATGATTCGATACACAGATGATTCTCTGCCTCTGAGAAACCACTTTTGTATCGATACAAGTGGTATATGTATCGATACAAATTGCACAAAATCAGTCTGAAGTAATTTCAGGACATTTGTATCAATACACATGTTTATGTATCGATACATAATACCTAAAAATCAATTTTCCAAAGTTTAAAAATAGTTTTTCGCTGTCAAGTCATTTGTAATGTTGCCAAAATATGTTCTACTCTATTTTCATGTGTTTTGACAATTATTAAAACATGAGGATGAACTGGTGCACTTACATTCTCCCCCTTTTTGATAATTGTCAAAACTATGCATAAGCTAACTAAGCATATACCTAATATGCAACAAAATAGCAATATGTACAGACGCAATTAAAACACCAAAGGCTGACAATAAGTACGCTCCCCCTGAGTTGATGCCATAATGCGATTGTCGTAGTGTATAGTATTCAAGACTCTTTTAGCTATTCATCCTTAGCTTGTGCATCCAAATCTCTCCCCCTTTGACAATATCAAAAAGAAGAAGAGAGTCTATTAGAAGTATCGTGTTCAAACAATTTTAATCCAAAGTCATATAGTGCACTTACATTTTTCGAATTGCACTTATATGATAAAATTCCTAATCAATATAAATACATACAAAGATATGCCAAAATATATCAATGACGAATACCAAAATTTCATGACAAATATGGAATGTAGAATTACAAACCAAAACCAACGCATGAATATTGTAACACATCGACATTTGTAATTAAGTAACATACCAAAATATGGGACGAAATAAACAAACCAATGCAACAAATGCATAAACATAACATGATGTATGAAACGCATACAATCAACAAGGTACATTCTTATGTATGTGAGCAAAAAGCAATACCAAAGCACATTATAACATGAGAACACATGTTAAACCATATATGCATGATAAGATAACCACATAAATGAATCAAAGTACCAAAATTAATTATATGACCATATATGTCTATGTATGTACACAAAGTCACATATAAGAACAAAACAAACATATACAACCTAATATGAACTTAATAAGATAGTTGTAATGATCTTTGTCAAATCCCCATTTAAGACGTATGGGTCTCAAAAAACTTATCAATATTTTTGAGCAAAATTCTTGGAAATGGAGGATTAGACAACTATCAAACCAACTATCATATTAAGATGAAAATTGTATGTATATGAACCAAAGTACAAATGCTAAGTAAAAAAAAATATAAAGAAGAAAGTAGAGAATAAAATCTTCCCTTGAGTGTTAGGTGGAGGAAGTGATCAATTTCCGCACCATTGTAAGTGTCGAGTTGAAACTTTTCTCATGGCTCTCCTTGTTCGTAGGTCTTGAACTCCATTGTTGTCGGTGTCTCTTGTCAATGGTTTCAAGACGATTCCCTACATACTTAGACATTTGAAATAGGTCCCCAACCCATGTTGGGTCCTAGTTGGTTAGTTGAGACATTATTGTCTAACTTAGGTAACCATTGCAATTTGCCTTTTGGTACCAAAACTTTTCGAGCATGACATTTTGCAATAGTATGTCCCTTAGTACAACAATAATAACATATAACATTGGAATGATCCGTGTGACCTGAAAGTTTACTTTTGGGATTCAATTTCTTTTTAACAAATTTGTCATTTTTAGAAGGCCTAATCTTAGGTTTGTTAAAATTCTTTGGTATATCCACAACAGTAACTTTTGATACAAGGGCTGCATCTAGTTTGGCTTGAAGGGTTTTCACCTCTCCTTGCCAAACACAACAAGCATCACAATCATTCCTAGATGACTTATGAGCCTTATCTAATTTGGCTTGAAGGTTTTTCACTTCTCCTTGCCAAATACAACAAGAATCACAATCATGCTTTGATGAATTATCATCTTCAAAATCATCTTTTGAATTAACCATGGTAAGTTTTAATGCCTCTAATTCATCTTGTAATTTTACAATTTGTGACTCTAAAAGGGAAATCACTTTCTTCCTTTTAGCCAATTTCTTAAATGCATTAGTGGCTTCACCATATAGTTTTTCAAAAGCGTTTTGAAGTTCATCATATGAGGGACTATCATTAGAGATAGAGCTAGAATCACTTACTTGACGTTTGTGATGTTTCTTGCCTTTACTAGGTGAACCGGTCATGAGTACCACATGAGCACGTTCTTCATCCTCTTCACTTGAGCTCTTGGACCTAGATCCATCTTCGCTTGCACTATCCCAAGCAACATAAGCTCTTTTACCTTTGTGATTTTTCTCGGAGGACTTTCCCTTTCTTTTGTTATAGAATGGACATTCCGGTTTTAAATGATCGGATTTGCCACATTCATAACACTTTCTACTAGGCTTGCTCTTTTCATTCTCTATATCATCCCTTGATTGCTTTCGTGACTTGGGACCATTTTCCTTCGAAAACTTTATACCATGTACCTTTGCATACTTGTAAAATCTTTGAAGAAATATTTCCATTTCATAGTCTTCCCACTCTTTATCACTTAAGCTACTTTCCTTTTGCTCTACCTTTTTGGACTTTGATTTAGAGGCCTTTAGAGCAATGGACCTCTTATCCTTTCCTTTTTCCTTTTCGTTGTGTTTCTCCTTTTTCTCACCTTTCTCATGCTTTTCCAACAAATTAAGTACTTGTTCATGTTCCGTTAGCTTACCAAATAAAGTTGTGAGACTCAAAGTTGTAAGATCATTCGCTTCTTTGATTGCGGTGACCTTTGGTTGCCATGACCTATTAAGACATCTCAAAATCTTATTAGTAGCATCTTGATTTGTGATTGGTTTACCTAGACCATGTAACTTGTTGGTGATTTTTACAAATCTTTGTTGCATATCCGCAATGGTTTCGCCATCTTGCATATGAAACAATTCGAACTCTTGAGTTAAGGTGTTTATTTTCGAAATTTTGACTTCATTAGTTCCCTCAAAGTGAGTAACTAATGTATCCCACATTTCTTTGGCCGTAGAACAATGCGACACATGATAAAATTGTTCAATCCCAAGGGATGAAATAAGTATGTTTTGTGCCTTTGCATCGTAATTGACCTTTTTCTTTTCATCCTCCGTCCATTGTGCCATAGGCTTATTGGTGACAATGCCATGAGCATCCGTGATAGTTGGAACAGACGGACCACTCTCAATAGCATTCCACACTTCACTATCAAAAGAATTGATGTGAATACGCATACTACTTTTCCAATAGTCAAAATGATCGCCATTGAATATAGGAGCCCTATTATACGCCCCTTTCGGTGCGAAAGCCATGTTTTCTAATAAATAGCACAATCCTCCGATTTTTGTAAACAAAATTGAACCGGGATCGTGATACCACTTGTTAGACTACTCGGCTTATCACTTAGAAGGGGGGGTTGAATAAGTGATCCTTGAAACAATTGCGTTTTTAAAAAAATGTTTCAAATTAATCAAGCGAGCGGAAGAGCCACCGGATCGGTAGTCTACGCACCGATTGACCAAAGGAAAAGAGTATTAGC
Organism: Trifolium repens; assembly: GCA_030408175.1. Classification (NCBI taxonomy): domain Eukaryota; kingdom Viridiplantae; phylum Streptophyta; class Magnoliopsida; order Fabales; family Fabaceae; genus Trifolium; species Trifolium repens. The sequence goes on along the minus strand of CP125836.1, from coordinate 54,999,371 downwards.
CTTTTGAAAGTTTGATGAAAAGATTCGAAATGATCGCGTTTCAAAAATTCGAATATAAACTAAGTAACAATTTCAGCCACAAGCAAGTTACAATAATCAATTTAAACGCAATCACAATCAAGCACAACAATTGAATTTTTGATGTTCCAATACGAACATGAAAAATTCAATCGATTCAAAAATCAATCAAATTATAACAAGTAAAATATGGAGAGAGAGAGAGAGAGAGAGAGAGAGAAGCACACCAAGATTTGATTAGGGAGTTCCCCGGATTGCGCGTCGTCCACGCGTTTGTCCGAGTACGTCTCCCCCCAAATAACCAAACGGGTTATTTGAGAGTGTATAGATCAAAAATGATTAACAACACGTGCACAGTTTACAATTGAATCTTATAAACCTATAACGAGACAAAAAGTAAACTATGCAACAAAACCTCGACACACAACGAAACTTCGCCCTCTGATTCCAACGATCCAACCCGTGTCAATCCGCACCCGATCATCCAGCTGAGTCCCTCGTTTCTTGTTGTCGATCCTTCAAGACACGCACGATCTTGAATCCTTGAGAGAAACTAGAACCTTCGTCACACAATTCAACCCGACTATGATTCTGATTCACCGCGAACCGTATCGAACGTTATCACACAAGAATGCAATCTCTATTGAATTGATCCCATACTCAAACTTCAATTTGATTGAAATCCTTGATGAAGATGATGAATTTGTGATGAATGAAACCTTTGATCCAAATTATCACTCAATTTGCAACCCAAAGCGTTTTCTGATCTTTCACACTAGTTTCCTCTCTTTACAAAGACACATCACATTGCTATTTAAAGAGAGAATAGAATTGAGCAAATTTGGGCAATATTCAACATGCATGTATCGATACAAATGATTGTTTGTATCGATACAAACCCTTTGACCAGCGTTCAATTTGAAAATTTTGACCTATGTATCGATACAAACACGGGTGTTGTAAGACCCAATATTTCATTGTATAGTTGGTTTAAGGAATATTAGGGTTTCGATGTGTTCGTGTGATGAAACATCGTGTAATTCTGAGGTTTTGCTGTAATCGAGTCTGTTTCGTGCTCGTGCACTGTTATTGTACAGACTTTTGTCTTGTGATCCTGTTGCTTGAATAAGAAGTTACTTGTGGTTTCAGAATAATAAGTTGTGGATTATTCTTGTTTTTGGAAAAACGAGTAGGATTTTACCCGCGGATGGAAAATCTTACTGCGTCTGTTTCGAGTGAGGTTTCGGATGGGAGTTTTATATATCTGCGTGAGTTAGGATATATTCTGAGAATAATTTTCTAAGGTATGGAAGAAAATTACAGTCGCGGAAAAAGATTCGGCGATAAGTTTTGGAATTGTTAGACGATAGACGTTCTTTCTGTAGGTTTTCTGTTTTGGTGAGTTTCGTTCGTCGCGGCACGCGAGAGCTGAACGTGTGAGTGTTTCTAAGAGGTGTTGAGTTTTATCTCAAGTGGATTTGGTTTGGTTTGATCCAATGGCTAGGGATTAAGCTTGGACTTGTGTTTTGATCCAAGGGTGGTGAGTTAGCAAGAGCTTTGCATAGTAAGGAGGTTTGGTCACTTGGTCACTTAGAAAAACATCACATATTTCACTCCTTTCTTTCTCTCTTTCACGTGGAACTCCATTCTAACTTTCCAACCTTCACAAATTTTCCATTCTCACCATTTCACTCCATTTCAAGCTTGGAAGCTTAGTGGAAAGTTGTAGAGAATCACTTTCTTAAGGTAACCCTCTCTTCTCATCTCCTAGGTTGGTAGATTTTTAGAGTTGTGAGGTTTTTGGGTTTATGTTCTTAAGAGGGTTTGGTGAGAAAGGTTGTTTTTGCTAGTTCTTGTTTCATGAAAGTTGTTCATGAGAGTTTAGTAAGCATGCTAGGCTTTGTTGTTTTTGTTTTCCATGAGTTTGTGAGAATCTCATGAGAAAAGTTAGGGTTTTGGTTTGGTTAAGTATTGGTCAATAACATGTGGTTAAGTGGTAAGGTTTTGAAAAGAAAAGTTGTCTTTGAACATTTGAGCAAAAGGGAAATGCGTTGTATGGTTTTGTTTTAGAAAATCCGATGAAAAATATTTTGTGGTTTATGAAAAATTTTTCTAAGAGTTTTTGGGGAGTATTTTGGGGTCCAAGTGGTTTAAAACTATTGTGACATGTGGTGTCGCTTTTTACCTTGAAAACATGTTTGAAAATGATTACCGGACGGTTAAGGCCCGTAATAAAACTTGTGCTTGGATTTGGTTTTGATTTTGGAAATGAAAATTAAATAACTTGCACTCGAAGCAACCAACATGCTTTCGGAAATGTGTTGCTTGCTTATGGAAATGGTTTGCTTTTATGCCTTGAAAAGATGTTGGGAACTAATAGAATCAAACTAGGCTTGGGGTGGAAAAAGGTGGTGTGAGTTGCTGTCTTTTGCTGTCATGACAGGTGCAACTCGCTGAGCGAGTGGTTACTCGCCAGGGCGAGTGTCACAGGTCCTGACAACACGCCAGGGCGAGCTCCAGAGCGAGTAAGACCAGTACTCTCTGCCTTCACTCGCCACCAACTCGCCAGGGCGAGCTCTGGAAACTAAAATTTTGGATTCTGATTTCTAAACTTGGTTTTTAACTTTCTAATCCCTTTTTATTAATTTATGGAAGTGGTTGGGATTGGAAACGAGTTTTTCGGGTACTCGGAAAGTACGTAGCTTATAACGCAAGAAAACGGTCATTTTGCATTTCAAATTATTTAAGACTTTTGACTATTGTTTTGGGTCCTAAAAATAGTACATATAACTCATGAGTGTTGATCAATACGATAGTTTTTGGTATGGTATCCGAAAGAAGGATTTTTTCCTTAGAAAACCTTTGGTTGTTGGGGTTTTAGAGTTCAATTCATTAAGGATTGATTGGTTATGGTTTTGATTGTATACTTTGCTTGTTTTAGGAAGCAAGTAAGTGTTGTGCGATCGTGTGATAGTTGAGTGCTTGACGAGGTAAGGGCTCCACTTTATTTCTGTCTTTAAAACGGATACGGCATGCTTTGTTTTGCTGTGTGTGCAATTGCTGTGTGCTTTGGCATGTTTGTACTTATGTATTCTCGTTGATGAGAAGGTGGTTATAAATATGTGTGCAATTTACATATGACTGAGAAAATGTATGTATGTTGTGATGCTTGTGCAGAGGCTTTAGGCTATGTGATTGTTTGCATGAGCATATATGAATGCGTGCGTCGGATAGGACTACGCGGGGATTTTGTCTGTGTGACTATCCTGTATATGCCAAAGAGAATATATGCCATGCATTTCATAGTTGCGTGCCTAGGTGTATGTCTGTGTGACTTTGCCTACGTACCGGGCGTTTGACTGTGTGGCTTCGCCAAATCCCTCTGGATTTATATTGAGTTGGTGTATGTCTGTGTGACTTCGCCTGGTGTTTGTCTGTGTGACTTCACCTGCCTTGTGTGGCATTTTTAGTGCGGGTACGTATATTTCTGTGTGGCTTTGCCTACCCCACGACTCTTCGAGGAGAGGTTAATATTCCGGAAAATCATGCATGTGACGAACCAGTAATCGGTTGTCACACCCATTGTAGAAGTCTGCATTAGGATTGGTGATTTATTTATATAAACCCGTTGGTGGGAATTACTTTTGAGTTTAAGAGCTTTCTCTTGTGCTTCGTGGAATTATTGTTATGTGTACAATCTTTCGCACCGGTTATATATATACATACCCTATATTTTGTGGTGACCCTTTCTTTCATTTGCGGGCTCATCCCACCCAGATGATGGGTTAGGTCGTGGTGACGACGGTGGCTGTTCCAGGCCCCAGTGAGCGGTTGGAGCTGTAGCCTAGAATAGTTAGACTATGCGCTGGTGTGTTTTGTGCACCGTGCTTTTTGGTTAGCATAGGGTCTCTAACTTGTTTTGTTGTAAGTATTCGAATACTTAGACTTGGATTGTAATTATTCAGGAATACACTTTGCTTGTCGAAGCGCCTTTTAGTAATAAGTTCTTTGTATATTTGAATGCCGGTTCATTTAAAATATTTTATGCGCACTCTGAGTGTTAGTTGAAAAAGGAAAAAAAAATAATGCCCTTTTTGGTGTTTGAAAAACGGGGTGTTACAATTGGTATCAGAGCACGGCTTTAAATCTTCAAAGGGAAAGTGTATACTTGAGCCGTTAGTTCAGAGTCGGTTAGAACGTAGCTAGTGTTGAGTTAGTTCTAGTGGTTGTTCTGTGTCGGGTTATATGTTAGTAGCCGTTGGATGAGATTTTCTGTTGAGACTCAGAAATGTCTGGTTAAGGAATCTAATCAGAATTGGTATTGTGCAGAATAGAATGCCTCCAAGAAGGGCACCTACAGCACTTGTGACGGATAATGCTGATATATATCAAATGGCTTATGCCATGAACACAATGGCAGCGGCGGTGACTGCCCAGAGCCATGCTAAGGCGCAAAGGGATCTGGAAAAGCGCGAAAGGGAAATACTTGCTGCTGGATCTAGACTTCTTTCAAGTCTCAACCACCAAACTCCTCCTAAGTTTAATGGGGAGGGAGGTCCGGAAACTGCTGATTTATGGCTCCAATCTGTGGAGAGGATATTCGGGGCAATTCATTGTCCGGAAGGAGAGAAGGTGGTCTTAGCTACCTATCAATTACTCGGGGGTTCTGAGTATTGGTGGAGGAACACCCGACTGATCAAGGAGAATGTTCATGAAGAGTTAAGTTGGGAGAACTTCAAGAGGAGGTTCTTGGCCAAATATTTCCCTGAGACAGCTAGGGAAAGGTATGGGGAAGAGTTTCTGCGGCTGAGACAAGCGGGCATGAATGTTGAAGCATATGCCAAGAAGTTCGAATCACTATCCCGTTTCTTCCGCTTCTTTAGGGATGGGATAGATGAGGATTATATGTGCCGTCGTTTCCAAGATGGGCTGAGGTACGAACTGCAGGATGCGGTTGTGCCATTGGGTATTCGACAATTTCAGGTATTGGTTGAAAAGTGCCAAGAGGTGGATGACATGAAGAATAAGCGGGTGAACCGCCAAGGGAATTCTAATGCCGGAGGACCAAGTCGTACCAATGATCGCGGTTCGACTCAGAATAGTGGGAGGCAAGGGAGTAAGCCTTATAACCGTCCTCAACACAGTAAAGGACCGGGCCGATCGGTGAATCAAGGGAACCGGGGAAAACCTGAGGGTAGTAAGGGGACTTGCTACAACTGTGGAGAAGCGGGGCATTTTTCTAATGTGTGCACGCGACCTAAGGTGGGAAACACCTGCTACAATTGCAAGAAGCCGGGACACTTTGCTAGAGATTGCAGAGCCCCGAAGACTGGGCCGTCGGCAAATGTGGCACAAGGTTCACAGGGTGCCAGACCTGCGGCAAAGGCACGTGCTTACTGTATGGGCACTGAACTGAGTGGGCAGGCTAGCAATGCCATCCACGAGAGCTGTCACATCGCAGGTAATTCTTTAACTGCTTTGATTGACACGGGGGCAACCCACTCATTCATATCTTTGGCATGTGCAAATCGTTTGAGTTTGAATGTATCTGTGCTTCCGTTTGATTTGAATGTTTTGACTCCTGCTAAGGATTTGGTAGTGAATACTGCATGCTTGCATTGTTTGGTAGTAATCCAGAATAGGGATTTTCTGGTCAATTTGGTTTGTCTACCGCTTTTATCTCTCGAGATCATCCTCGGGATGGATTGGTTGTCTTATCATTATGTGATTCTAGACTGCGCTCGGAAATTGGTTTTCTTTCCCGAGCCAGGTGTGCGAAGGTACTTGTCTGCGAATCGACTTTCTGTGGTTATGTGTAATGGAGAGCCAGAGATAGTTTCACTTGCTAGTTTAGGGGTGACGTCGGAAATCCGAATTGAGGAAATTCGTGTGGTTCAGGATTTCCAAGATGTGTTTCCATCGGAGATTCCAGCTTTTCCTCCATGTAGAGAGGTGGAATTCTTTATTGACTTGCAACCGGGTACGGGTCCGATTTCGGAATCAGCTTATCGGATGGCTCCAGCTGAGTTGGTAGAGTTGAAAAGTCAGATTGAAGACTTGTTAGAGAAAGGTTTCATAAGGCCTAGTGTGTCGCCTTGGGGAGCACCGGTCTTATTGGTTAAGAAGAAGGATGGGAAGTCTCGTCTTTTGTGGACTATCGGAAGCTTAATAAGGTAACTATCAAGAACTGATATCCATTGCCACGAATCGATGATCTGATGGATCAGTTGAGGGGAGCCTCAGTGTTTTCAAAGATTGACTTGAAATCTGGTTATCACCAGATAAGGGTTCGAGATGAGGATATTCAGAAAACGGCGTTTAGGACGCGTTATGGGCATTATGAGTTCTTAGTGATGCCGTTTGGAGTGATGAATGCACCTGCTATCTTTATGGCTTACATGAATCGGATATTCAATTCATTTTTGGACAAGTTTGTGGTGGTGTTCATTGATGACATTTTGGTGTACTCGAAGAGTGAAGAGGAGCATGAAGAGCATCTCCGCTTAGTTTTGCAAGTTTTGAGGGAGAAAAAGTTGTATGCTAATCCGTCAAAGTGTGACTTTTGGTTGGAAGAGGTTAATTTCCTTGGCCATGTTATATCAAAAGAGGGAATAGCCGTGGATCCAGCCAAGATTGATACGGTACTTTCATGGGAGCAGCCTCAAACAGTGACTGATGTGAGGAGTTTTGTGGGTTTGGCCGGCTATTACCGAAGGTTCATTGAAGGTTTTGCTAAGATTGTGGCACCGATGACACAACTTACGCGAAAAGATCAACCTTTTGCTTGGACAGAGAAGTGTGAGTTGAGTTTTCAGTTGTTGAAAGAACGGTTGACGACTTCACCAGTTTTGATGTTACCACAGTCGGATGAACCGTATGAGGTTTATTGTGATGCTTCTCATCAAGGGTTGGGTTGTGTGTTGATGCAACACAAGAGAGCAGTGGCTTATGCATCCAGGCAACTGAAAGTGCATGAGAAGAATTATCCTACGCACGATTTAGAGCTTGCGGCCGTTGTTTTTGCATTGAAGATTTGGAGACATCATCTTTATGGTTGCACTTTTGTCGTGTTTAGTGACCATAAAAGTCTTAAGTATCTGTTCGATCAGAAAGAGCTTAATATGCGACAGAGGAGATGGATGGAAACTTTGAAAGATTTTGATTTCACGTTACAATACCATCCTGGAAAGGCTAATGTGGTAGCCGATGCTTTGAGTAGGAAGAGTGTGTCGGTTTGTTCGGCACAAATGGCTAGTCAACAAGAGTTGTTGAGGGAGTTTCGTGATTTGCACCTAGAGGTAGAGTTTGCTTTAGGGAATATGAGACTGGGTATGATTACCATTTCAAGCGGTTTGTTGGAGGATATTGCTAATTGTCAAGATGACAAGTTTCTCATGGAGAAAAGAGCGTTGATTGTTCGAGAAACCAACCGAGATTTCAAGGTGGGATCGGACAACATCTTGAGGTGTCAGGGTAGAGTGTGTGTACCCGATGCTATGAACTTGAGAAACACCATTCTAGGGGAGGCACACAAGAGTAAACTTAGTATACATCCTGGAGCAACAAAGATGTATCAAGACCTGAGGCATGATTTCTGGTGGCCGGGTATGAAAAAGGATGTGGCTGAGTATGTGGCGTCGTGTCTGACTTGTCAGAAGGCGAAGGTTGAGCATCAGAGACCAGCAGGGATGCTGCAGTCATTAGATATCCCCGAGTGGAAGTGGGATAACATTTCTATGGATTTCATCACTGGTTTACCTAAGACCAGGAGGAAGCATGATTCCATTTGGGTGATAGTGGATCGTTTGACTAAGTCCGCTCATTTTCTACCGGTAAGGACTATGGATACAGCAGCAAAGTTGACCGATATTTACATTGCTGAGATTGTGAGGTTACATGGGATTCCGTCAAGTATAGTGTCGGATCGAGACCCAAAGTTTACTTCACACTTTTGGAGGACTTTGCATGAGGCGTTGGGGACGAATTTGAGATTGAGTTCCGCCTACCATCCTCAGACAGATGGGCAGACCGAGAGAACAAATCAATCTTTAGAAGATTTGTTGAGAGCTTGTGTATTGGATGATCGTGGAAGTTGGGATGATGTATTACCTTTGATAGAATTCACATACAACAACAGTTTCCACGCGAGTATTGGAATGGCACCATACGAGGCTTTGTATGGGAGGAGATGTCAGACTCCTTTGTGTTGGTACCAAGATGGGGAGAGTATGATAGTAGGACCGGAGATGGTACAACAGACGACGGACAAGGTCCGAAAGATAAGGGCAATGATGAAGGTTGCTCAAGATCGACAAAAGAGTTACGCGGATAGGCGTCGGAGGCCTCTAGAGTTTGAAGAGGGAGATCATGTATTTCTCCGTGTTACTCCAACAACGGGTGTTGGAAGGGCTTTGAAAGCGAAGAAGTTGACTCCGAAGTTTATAGGACCTTATCAGATTTTGGAACGGATTGGGAAGGTAGCATACCGGATCGCGTTGCCACCGGTACTATCTTTGATTCATGACGTGTTCCATGTGTCGCAATTGCGGAAATATACACCGGATCCGTCACATGTGATCACACCAGATGACATCCAGCTGAGGGATAACTTGTCATTTGAGGTTCCGCCGATCAAGATTGCGGATAGGAAGATGAAACGTTTGAGAACGAAAGAGATACCTTTGGTGAAGGTAATATGGAACGAAGCTACGGGAGATACCACCTGGGAGCTCGAGAGTAAGATGAAAGAATTATACCCCAGTTTGTTTGACGATGTCTAAGTTTCGAGGACGAAACTTCTTTTAGGGGGGTAGTATTGTAAGACCCAAGATTTCATTGTATAGTTGGTTTAAGGAATATTAGGGTTTCGATGTGTTCGTGTGATGAAACATCGTGTAATTCTGAGGTTTTGCTGTAATCGAGTCTGTTTCGTGCTCGTGCACTGTTATTGTACAGACTTTTGTCTTGTGATCCTGTTGCTTGAATAAGAAGTTACTTGTGGTTTCAGAATAATAAGTTGTGGATTATTCTTGTTTTTGGAAAAACGAGTAGGATTTTACCCGCGGATGGAAAATCTTACTGCGTCTGTTTCGAGTGAGGTTTCGGATGGGAGTTTTATATATCTGCGTGAGTTAGGATATATTCTGAGAATAATTTTCTAAGGTATGGAAGAAAATTACAGTCGCGGAAAAAGATTCGGCGATAAGTTTTGGAATTGTTAGACGATAGACGTTCTTTCTGTAGGTTTTCTGTTTTGGTGAGTTTCGTTCGTCGCGGCACGCGAGAGCTGAACGTGTGAGTGTTTCTAAGAGGTGTTGAGTTTTATCTCAAGTGGATTTGGTTTGGTTTGATCCAATGGCTAGGGATTAAGCTTGGACTTGTGTTTTGATCCAAGGGTGGTGAGTTAGCAAGAGCTTTGCATAGTAAGGAGGTTTGGTCACTTGGTCACTTAGAAAAACATCACATATTTCACTCCTTTCTTTCTCTCTTTCACGTGGAACTCCATTCTAACTTTCCAACCTTCACAAATTTTCCATTCTCACCATTTCACTCCATTTCAAGCTTGGAAGCTTAGTGGAAAGTTGAAGAGAATCACTTTCTTAAGGTAACCCTCTCTTCTCATCTCCTAGGTTGGTAGATTTTTAGAGTTGTGAGGTTTTTGGGTTTATGTTCTTAAGAGGGTTTGGTGAGAAAGGTTGTTTTTGCTAGTTCTTGTTTCATGAAAGTTGTTCATGAGAGTTTAGTAAGCATGCTAGGCTTTGTTGTTTTTGTTTTCCATGAGTTTGTGAGAATCTCATGAGAAAAGTTAGGGTTTTGGTTTGGTTAAGTATTGGTCAATAACATGTGGTTAAGTGGTAAGGTTTTGAAAAGAAAAGTTGTCTTTGAACATTTGAGCAAAAGGGAAATGCGTTGTATGGTTTTGTTTTAGAAAATCCGATGAAAAATATTTTGTGGTTTATGAAAAATTTTTCTAAGAGTTTTTGGGGAGTATTTTGGGGTCCAAGTGGTTTAAAACTATTGTGACATGTGGTGTCGCTTTTTACCTTGAAAACATGTTTGAAAATGATTACCGGACGGTTAAGGCCCGTAATAAAACTTGTGCTTGGATTTGGTTTTGATTTTGGAAATGAAAATTAAATAACTTGCACTCGAAGCAACCAACATGCTTTCGGAAATGTGTTGCTTGCTTATGGAAATGGTTTGCTTTTATGCTTTGAAAAGATGTTGGGAACTAATAGAATCAAACTAGGCTTGGGGTGGAAAAAGGTGGTGTGAGTTGCTGTCTTTTGCTGTCATGACAGGTGCAACTCGCTGAGCGAGTGGTTACTCGCCAGGGCGAGTGTCACAGGTCCTGACAACACGCCAGGGCGAGCTCCAGAGCGAGTAAGACCAGTACTCTCTGCCTTCACTCGCCACCAACTCGCCAGGGCGAGCTCTGGAAACTAAAATTTTGGATTCTGATTTCTAAACTTGGTTTTTAACTTTCTAATCCCTTTTTATTAATTTATGGAAGTGGTTGGGATTGGAAACGAGTTTTTCGGGTACTCGGAAAGTACGTAGCTTATAACGCAAGAAAACGGTCATTTTGCATTTCAAATTATTTAAGACTTTTGACTATTGTTTTGGGTCCTAAAAATAGTACATATAACTCATGAGTGTTGATCAATACGATAGTTTTTGGTATGGTATCCGAAAGAAGGATTTTTTCCTTAGAAAACCTTTGGTTGTTGGGGTTTTAGAGTTCAATTCATTAAGGATTGATTGGTTATGGTTTTGATTGTATACTTTGCTTGTTTTAGGAAGCAAGTAAGTGTTGTGCGATCGTGTGATAGTTGAGTGCTTGACGAGGTAAGGGCTCCACTTTATTTCTGTCTTTAAAACAGATACGACATGCTTTGTTTTGCTGTGTGTGCAATTGCTGTGTGCTTTGGCATGTTTGTACTTATGTATTCTCGTTGATGAGAAGGTGGTTATAAATATGTGTGCAATTTACATATGATTGAGAAAATGTATGTATGTTGTGATGCTTGTGCATAGGCTTTAGGCTATGTGATTGTTTGCATGAGCATATATGAATGCGTGCGTCGGATAGGACTACGCGGGGATTTTGTCTGTGTGACTATCCTGTATATGCCAAAGAGAATATATGCCATGCATTTCATAGTTGCGTGCCTAGGTGTATGTCTGTGTGACTTTGCCTACGTACCGGGCGTTTGACTGTGTGGCTTCGCCAAATCCCTCTGGATTTATATTGAGTTGGTGTATGTCTGTGTGACTTCGCCTGGTGTTTGTCTGTGTGACTTCACCTGTCTTGTGTGGCATTTTTAGTGCGGGTACGTATATTTCTGTGTGGCTTTGCCTACCCCACGACTCTTCGAGGAGAGGTTAATATTCCGGAAAATCATGCATGTGACGAACCAGTAATCGGTTGTCACACCCATTGTAGAAGTCTGCATTAGGATTGGTGATTTATTTATATAAACCCGTTGGTGGGAATTACTTTTGAGTTTAAGAGCTTTCTCTTGTGCTTCGTGGAATTATTGTTATGTGTACAATCTTTCGCACCGGTTATATATATACATACCCTATATTTTGTGGTGACCCTTTCTTTCATTTGCGGGCTCATCCCACCCAGATGATGGGTTAGGTCGTGGTGACGACGGTGGCTGTTACAGGCCCCAGTGAGCGGTTGGAGCTGTAGCCTAGAATAGTTAGACTATGCGCCGGTGTGTTTTGTGCACCGTGCTTTTTGGTTAGCATAGGGTCTCTAACTTGTTTTGTTGTAAGTATTCGAATACTTAGACTTGGATTGTAATTATTCAGGAATACACTTTGCTTGTCGAAGCGCCTTTTAGTAATAAGTTCTTTGTATATTTGAATGCCGGTTCATTTAAAATATTTTATGCGCACTCTGAGTGTTAGTTGAAAAAGAAAAAAAAAATAATGCCCTTTTTGGTGTTTGAAAAACGGGGTGTTACAGGTGTGTATCGATACATATATCAGTTTCTTGAAATCTTGACTGATATGTATCAAATCATGCAGGCATGATTCGATACATCATGATCTATCTGGATTTCTGAGAAGCCTAGGTATGTATCGATACATGCAAGCATGATTCGATACACATATGATTCTCTGCCTCTGAGAAACCACTTTTGTATCGATACAAGTGGTATATGTATCGATACAAATTGCACAAAATCAGTCTGAAGTAATTTCAGGACATTTGTATCGATACACATGTTTATGTATCGATACATAATACCTAAAAATCAATTTTCCAAAGTTTAAAAATAGTTTTTCGCTGTCAAGTCATTTGTAATGTTGCCAAAATATGTTCTACTCTATTTTCATGTGTTTTGACAATTATTAAAACATGAGGATGAACTGGTGCACTTACAGACATTTCCTTGTACTGTATAGGAAAAACACATGAATTATTAGTACAAAAAAGCTGATCAAGGTTAATAAACCATAGGATTTGTGATAAAGGTCTGTAAATTCAGTGTTGGGTGAACTAGAAAATGTTATTTTCTACCTCTATTGAGAAATTGGCCTAGAAAATTGTTAGCATGGGATTACCTAATGGTCATAAAACCATACCTCCTTTTACCATAGATCTTCAAAATTTTACTAGTTATAAAACTATACCTCCTTTTACCATGGGATTTCCTAATGGTCACAAAACCAATGCTACTATCTCAGGAACCGTAAAAATTTCATCTTCAATTACATTATATAATGTGTATTACATACCATCTTTTACTGTTAATTTAATTTCTGTAACTAAGTTACTTACTTCTTTGGATTGTCATATTACTTTCCATCCTGATAATTGTTTGATTGTGCAGAATTCCACCAAGAAAATGATTGGTACAACTGAGAGACATGGTGATTTTGTTGGAACAAAGTGGGTCTGACATGAACCTCTAATGTTTTAAGTGGTTTTGATGATAACAAAGTATTAAAATTACAATTGGAATTACTAATGATTATTCTAGTGTACAGAACTACAAGTTAAAATTCATTCAGAATCACTATGAATAATAGCAGAGAAGCCAGTCAAAACAAGCTCTGAAAGCACATCACTGTTCATCAGAAGCTTAAGTTTTGTATGTTGAAGAAAGTGCCTCTGAGGACAAAAACAAGGCTCTGACGGACTCAGAAGCAAAAAGGGCCTCAAGAAGCATTGATAACAGCATCTGAAGCAAAAGGAATTTTACGTCACTCAAGAGCTGACATATTCAGAACCAATGATTGAAGAACAATCTACTTCAAGGATCTGTCACGTCCACAGGAAGGAATATTCGTTGGTACAACGTTAACCTTATCCATATGTGGAGCGCAATTGAGAAACGTACTATTGTACTATTATTACTCAAAATGGATGAGTGATAATTCAAATAGCAAGGTAGTGGAATTGGATATCTTTACCAAAGAAGGTAACTACAGCTATCACAATTGTACGAATAAATTCCAGCTGGCACCTCTCTCTCTGCAACGGTCATCATCTTCCTCCAAGTATAAATAGAAGACTCAAATAGAAGAAATGACTACTATTCCAACGACCGTTCTATCAACACTGTTCTATTACTACGTTCAAAGACTAAGAAGCATTCTGACACCATAATTTAAATCTGTCATTCTAAGTCTTAGAACAATTTGAGTTGTATTTTGTAAACACCTCTGATAGTATATCAAGTGTTCCTTAACATTCATTCTTATTCTTAAGTTTGTTTGAGAAGTCTCTTGTTAAGTTTAACTTGAGCATTTGAGAAGTCTCTTGTTTAGTGAAACTTGAGCACCTGAGAAGCCTCTTGCAAGTGTGCTTGAGCAATTTGTAATCTTAAGTAGATTATAGTGAAAATCTCTTGTTAGTAACAAGGGGACTGGAGTACTCTCGATTTGTGAGAGGAACCAGGATAAATTTTGTGTCTTTCTCTCTCTCTCTCAGCACCCATTTTACTTTGTGTTCATATCCGCTGCGAACTTAGTGTTATTTAGAAAAAGTTTTTAATTCTAAAAACACAATTCAACCCCCCTCTTCTTGTGTTTTTCCACCTTCAATTGGTATCAGGAGCTGGGCTGTTGCCTAACTCTCACCTATCAGTGAAACAGTTAAGATTCAGGGAGGAAAAACATGTCTGCTGAGAAGAATCTCAATGAAGTTCCTTTTGACTATGACTCAAACTCTCGACAAAGAAGGTCATCTGATAAAGTTCCTATCTTCAATGGAACTGAGACTAGTTACCCGTTCTGGAAAACAAATATGTACAACTATATCATGAGTATTGATTGTGATTTATGGGACATGGTAGAAGATGGAGTGAACTTTGAAAATATGGACTTAGAAGGTGTTGTTAGCTCTAAAGACAGAAAGGCTTTTACACCTACTCAAAAGCTGGAGTATAAGAAGCACCACAGTGTAAAAGGGATGATGACAAATGCCATCTCTCATGATGAGTACTTGAAAATTGGAGATAAGAGAACGGCTAAGTCTATCTGGGATTCTCTTAAATCCAAGTATGAAGGAAATAAACAAGTTAAGGAGGCTAAGGCCAACTTGTTAGTACATCAGTATGAATTATTTAAAATGAAGGACGGAGAGGACATTGAGACAATGTTCTCTAGGTTTCAAATTCTTGTTTCTGGTCTTCAAGTCTTAGATAAGAGCTATACTGAGGCTGATCATGTAAGGAAAGTACTCAGAAGTTTGCCGCCAAAGTGGAGACCAAAAGTGACAGCGTTTCAGGAATCTAAGGATTTAGATACTGTGTCTCTTGAAAGCTTGGTTAGTTCTCTAAAGAGTCATGAGATGGAACTCATGACTGATGAATCGACTAAGAAGCTAAAAGGGATAGCCCTGAGCACCAAGAGTTCCTCTAAGGCTCTGAAGGCAAAGGTTACAGTATCTGATGAAGAAGCTTCTGAAGAAGGTCACGAGATGGACTCTGATGAAGAAGAAGAAATGGTTCTGATGGCTGCAAGAGTATCGCAATGGGCTAAGAGAAGCAAGAAGTATGCTGGTAAGTTTGGAGGTTCTTCCAAGAAGGTTGGTGCTTCTAAGGATAAGAAGGAAGAACAAAACAAATGCTTTAAGTGCAACAAACCAGGACACTTCATTGCTGACTGCCCAGAGAACCTGAGCAAAACATCCAAGAGAACCTCTAACAAAGAAAGATACAAAAGTAAGCTCAAGAAGGGGTTCCTTGCCACTTGGGATGATTTGGATCAGGAATCAGATTCTGATGGGGAAGAAGAAGCAAACCTAGCCTTGATGGCAACCGCTTCTGACCAAGAGAACTCTGGGCACGAAGCTGACTCAGATTCAGAAGAAGAAGATGAGGTACTTGCTAAACTTTCTCGTTCTGAATTAATAGATTCCTTAAAAGATGCCTTAAAACTTTTAACCAAAAAGGCAGGTGAGTGTAAGGTCCTTAAAAAGGCCTATAACAACCTGACCGAAAAGGCAAATGAAATAATTGAACAAAATGAGTCTCTAAAATCAAGAAATGAATTTATGGAAACTCATTATGTTCTTGATGATAAGGTTCCTCCAGAACATGAATTTGCTCTTCAGGAATTCCTTATCAATGGAATGAAAAGAAGTAAAATAGCCTCTTTAATTTATCATGTAAGTAGAAATAGAGGAGAAGGTCTTGGATTCTCACGTTTTAAAGATAATCCATTATCTTCAAAATCCTCTAATATAGATAAATCAAAACCTAAGGTTGTCTTTGTAAAGAGTCAATCAGAAGTTCTAAATGAGTCAGCCTCTAATAGAACATCAAAGCCAGAGGCTCAAAAGTCAAAGACTCTGAAGGATAAAACCTCAGAACCTAAGATTTTTAAGCCTCAAGCTAATGTTAAATCTAAAGAAGCTCTGACACATTCAAGAACAAAGCTCAAGAGCTATACTAAACCCAAAAACTTTTCATCAAGGGTGGTTAACTCTAGAAGCTCTGATAGGTCTTTCAAACAAAGACCACCTGGACCTGTAAAGACTAACACAAAAGGACCCATAAAGATATGGGTACCAAAATCTCAAATAATATTTGCTTCAGGTTTGCACACCAAGAAGGCCAAAGCAGCAATGCTGGTACCTGGACAGTGGCTGCTCACGACATATGACGGGAGAAAGGCGTATGTTCCAAACCCTGACTCTGAAAGAGGGAGGTACTGTGGGATTTGGAGGCAATCAAAAAGGGAAGATCACTGGTACTGGTACAGTTGGTAATTCTTCTCTTTCAATTAATAATGTCTGGTTAGTTGATGGCCTTAAACACAATCTACTTAGCATTAGTCAATTTTGTGATAGTGGATTTATTGTTAAATTTGATAAAGAAGCATGTACTGTAATCAGAGATTCTGACAAGTCCATAGTGTTCAGAGGTCTAAGGAAAGGCAATGTTTATAAAATCAATCTGTCAGAACTCACAGAGCAAAAGATAGTGTGTCTTTTATCTGTTAATGATGAGAAATGGGTCTGGCACCAACGTTTAGGACATGCTAACTGGAGATTAATCTCTAAGCTTAGCAAACTAAACCTGGTTAAAGGCTTACCAAATCTCAACTATCATTCAGATGCTCTGTGTGGTCCTTGTCAGATTGGTAAGATTTCAAAAACATCTTTTAAACCTAAAAATGTTGTCTCCACCTCAAGACCTTTAGAACTGCTTCACATTGATTTGTTTGGTCCAGTAAGTACTGCCTCAATCAATGGGAAGAAATATGGATTAGTCATTGTTGATGATTACAGTAGATGGACTTGGGTAAAGTTTCTAAGAGTGAAAGATGATGCATATGATGTGTTCAGCATCTTCTGCACTCAAGTGCAAAACGAGAAAGGTCTCAAAATCTTAAAGGTAAGAAGTGACCATGGTGGTGAGTTTGAAAACGAACCATTTGCAACTTTTTGTGAAGATCATGGCATTGTCCATGAGTTCTCTGCTCCTAGAACACCACAACAAAATGGTGTGGTAGAGAGAAAGAACAGGTCTTTACAAGAGATGGCAAGAACCATGATGCATGAGACAAAACTTGCTAAGCACTTCTGGGCAGAAGCTGTAAACACAGCTTGTTATATTCAAAACAGAATCTATATTAGACCTCTATTGAATATAACAACATATGAACTTTTCAAAGGAAGAAAGCCCAATATTTCTTATTTTCATCAGTTTGGATGTACCTGTTACATTCTAAACAACAAGGCCTACAAAAGAAAATTTGATGCCAAAGCTTGTAAGGGAATCTTTATAGGTTACTCTGAACGCTCAAAGGCATACAGAGTGTATAATTCTGAAACTAACACAGTGGAAGAATCTATACATGTTAGATTTGATGATAAAGAGCCTGACAGTAAAATGTCAGAGCAAGATGATAGTTATGCAGGTGTTCCATACCAATACATCAATACAGAACCTGAAAAAGCATCAGAAGCTGTTGAAGCTTCAGAAGCTGTATTGGAAGAAGATGCTGAAGAAGCATCTCAATTAGAAGCATCACAAGAACATGATGACACTTCAGAAGAAGACACTCCACCAAGTGCTGATGTTGATGAAGCTCCAAGAAGGAAGTTCAAATATAGATCATCACATCCAGAAGATCTAATTCTTGGAAACAAAGAAAGTCCAAGAAAGACAAGATCAGATTATCAACAACTTGATTCACTTCTGGGACTAATCTCAATGATAGAACCAAAGAATGTTGATGAAGCACTTACTGACGATGGATGGATTGTAGCTATGCAAGATGAGCTCAATCAGTTTCAAAGAAATGATGTATGGGATTTAGTGCCAAGACCAGCACATAAGAACATCATTGGAACTAAGTGGGTATTTAGAAACAAGATGAATGAACAAGGTGAAGTGGTAAGAAATAAAGCTAGACTGGTAGCACAAGGCTACAGTCAGCAAGAAGGTATAGACTTCACTGAAACATTTGCTCCAGTAGCAAGACTGGAAGCAATCAGGTTACTTCTTTCATATGCTGTTAACAATGGAATCACATTGTACCAAATGGATGTTAAGAGCGCCTTTCTTAATGGTGTTATTTCTGAAGAAGTATATGTCAAACAACCCCCAGGTTTTGAGGATTTGAAAAATCCTGATTATGTTTATAAACTTAAGAAATCACTCTATGGTCTCAAACAAGCTCCAAGAGCTTGGTATGAAAGACTGAGTAATTTCCTTTTAGAAAATGGTTTTCAAAAAGGTCAAATTGACAATACATTATTCAGAAAGACATCTAAGAAAGATATCTTAATCATTCAAATATATGTTGATGATATTATTTTTGGTTCTACTAATGCTTCCTTGTGCAAGAGTTTTTCAAAGCTGATGCAGGATGAATTCGAGATGAGTATGATGGGTGAATTGAAGTTCTTCCTTGGAATCCAAATTAATCAAGGAAAAGATGGCACTTACATTCATCAAAGCAAGTATACAAAAGAGCTTCTGAAGAAGTTCAACCTTGTTGACTGCAAGATAATGTCTACACCCATGCATCCTACCAGCAGCCTAAGCAAGGAAGAGATTGGAAGCAAAGTAGATCAAAAGTTGTATCGAGGTATGATTGGTTCTTTACTCTACCTTACAGCATCTAGACCTGATATTTTATATAGTGTATGCTTGTGTGCTAGATTCCAGTCAGATCCTAGAGAACCTCACTTAACTGCTGTTAAGAGGATCTTTAGATATCTGAAAGGAACTACTAATCTAGGACTTCTTTATAAAAAATCCCTAGATAGTAAGCTAGTTGGATTCTGTGATGCTGACTATGCTGGTGATAAGATTGAGAGGAAATCCACTAGTGGAAATTGCCAATTCATTGGTGAGAATCTCATATCTTGGGCTAGCAAGAGACAAACAACTATTGCTTTGTCTACAGCAGAAGCAGAATACATCTCAGCTGCTAAATGCTGCACACAGCTTCTCTGGATAAAATATCAGCTGGAAGATTATAACATAGCTGAAAGCAGTATTCCACTATATTGTGACAATACTGCTGCTATTCATTTGTCTAAGAACCCTATTCTACACTCAAGAGCTAAACATATTGAAATAAAACATCATTTTATAAGGGATCATGTTCAGAAAGGTACAATAGATATTCAATTCATTGATACTGAACATCAATGGGCTGACATATTTACTAAACCTTTAGCTATTGAAAGATTTGATTTTATCAAAAAGAATTTGAACATGCACTATATCTCTGAAGAAAATTAGCTCTGAGAAGTAGAATAGAATTAGCATCTGAAGCTCTATCAGAACCTCTTATAATTTAGAGTATCCCTTGGGAAGCTCTGAATAATTTAGGCTCTGAAGAGTAACAGGTTCTGATGAGGTGTCAGATACAAATGAGTGAGGCTCTGAACCTTTTGGAAATGAAACGTTCAGTACGAGTAAGTGTACAACAGTTGTCTATACACGCGTCAGCTATGATTAAACTTTTACAACACGTGTCTAGATCCTGACGGGCAGAGAACAGTTAATGATGATTATGGCAGTTAAGTATATTATTTAATTTTAAAAAAAAAAAAAAAAACTGCTCGCGCTCCCTCCCTATGTTTATTTTCTCTGTGTATGTGTGCTAGTTACTATTCATAAGTCACTTCACTCACTTGCACAACTTTTTACACGAAATCACTACCTACACAACCCTAGACTTTACAGAAAAATCCCAATCTTCATCTTCTCAATTTTCTGAAACAATGGCTGCTCGTTCATCCAACGAAATCATTCAAGAACCCTATAACCCTTCCTTACCACCCGTTATTGATCTCAATTCTGAGGATAATCTAGTCTACGAACATCATCAAACCGACGCTGGACCAGATTCTTATGATTTCTTCACTGAGAAGTTCGTGGATTTTGAAAGTTTGAAAGCGAATGGGATTGACATTCAATACTTGTTCTACAACCAACAATGGTAGAATTATTTTGAAATGTTAAATGGCTTTGTGTATTTCGACATAGTGAAGTATTTCTGGCAAAAGGCTAAAGTGTATGATAGAGCAAGTTATGATAAAGAATACAAGGATATGGTTGAAAAAAACAAGGAATTACGAGGGAAAACAAGAAAGGAACTTGGTCTTAAACCTTACAGAGGAAGAGAAATTAGGTCGAATATTTTGGAAATCAATGTTGTGATAACTCAGGCACACATTGCTAAGATTCTGGGCTTAGACAACAAAGGAGTAGATATAGAAGTGTATGATAAGAAAAGCAAGTATTTGGATTCAATTCATCAGGATCTCTTTAAATCTGGATGCACACAAAGGGATTTTGGAAAAATAATGCACATGAAGCACACATTTGAATTTGCTTTCAGAATGTGTTTGTCTACCATCTTCACCAGAAAAGGTGGATTGGATACCATCTCCATTCCACACAAACATCTCATCTGGTTCTTATACAAGAGGGTGAAAGTTAATTTGGCTAAGATTCTTTTTGATCACATGTGCTTTACCATTCACGAGGGTAGAACTAAAATACCGTCAGTCATTCATCACCCAAGGTTAATTTCAGAACTGATAAGGCAAACCAAACTCACAGATATTCTGAGTGCCAAAGAAAAACTTAGAGTTTTCCAAACTGCTAAGTATGATGCATCAGTTCTGGTCAACATGAAGAGAAAAACCAAGGAAGAAATCATTCAAGTGAAAACACCTCTACAGCAAGTATACGAAAAGTACTTCTGGTGTGATGGGTTTCCCACCATATCAGAACATGATAATGATGAGGTCATTGAGAACTTCCTTGAGGCAGTAAGAAGAGATACTGGGGTTAGTGTGCCCAGGAAAATGGTTGTAAGTGTTCCTAATTGGGATATCTTCAAGGGACCAAGAGATATTACAAGGAACAGAAGAAAGCCAAGAACTACTGAGCAAGAAATGATTGATGAAGGCTCTGATGATCAAGGGCATGCTAGTGCTGATGAGATTGAGAAAGGTGCTGGAAATATGATGACTGAAGCTGTTCAGAAGGAAAAGCGGACAAAGAAAAGGCATGATAGGCCTTCAGCTTCTGAGGAAGATCAGAACCCTGCTAAACTTGCAAAGAGATTAAAGACCAGAGCTTCTAAACCAAAAGGTAAGATCTCTGAATCTAATACTTCTAGCATTCCTGTAGCTCAGGTTATTGGTTCTAAACCTCAACCCTCTAGTGCTAAACCATCTATCTCTCAACCTCCTTCATCTACCAATCAAACTCAACCCATAGACTTCACCGTATCTATTAGTGTAGTCTTACCTGATCATAAAGCTATATCATCATCATCATCTGATACTAGCACTGACTCTGAGGAATTCATTGCTAAGATAATCAGAGAAGGACCAAAGAAAACAAATCTTAAAAAGACTACCAAGAGACCCTTCAAAAAGCCAATCCAACTCTCCTCTGATGAAGAAACCCCCATCATCATAGACACTACCATCCTTAATCAACCAACCACTACTGAATCCGTTCTTGATCATCTCCAACAACATCTATCTGGAGATGCCTTTACACATTCCAATCCCAACTCTCCTCGTTTTCCTATTATCAAACCCTCTACTGTTCAAACTATCCAAGAACCACCTATTGTTCAATCCATTCAAACTCCTCCCCCCTCACTTGATCACATCTCACAAGTAAATCCACCTACATTTACACCTGTTCAGGATGAGTCAATTGCTCATTCTGAAGCCCAACAAGAATCACCTCATCAATCACCCAATAAAGTCATGACTGAACAACAACATCAATCACCTCCACCTGAAGTATACTCTGATGAATCATCTCCTTCACCTTCACCACAACCTGTCTCTGACCCACTCAACAAACCTCTAGTTTTAGAAGAGGTTCTTGAGCTTTACCAACACCTAACTAAAGCTGAACATCAAATATTCAAGGATTCCATCAATCTTGATGATGATATCATACCTCCAAATCTCAGTAAAATCAAAATCATTGAACTCAAAAGAAAGAAACCTGAACCAACCATTCCCTTTGACCCATCCTTACCCTTTTTCAATTCTGACTCTGAACCAAACCTTGAGTTGCTAAATAATGCTATAGGTATTAGACTTAAGAGGTTCAAACAAAGGGAGGAAGAAGCTCTTATCTTCCCTTCTGATTTTGATGCTGATGTCAGAGAGATGGAGTACTTGTTTAGTCAATCTTTACAAATTCTTAGTACTCATCTGAAGAACAAGACAAAGGACAGGGGAATGAAGACAGCAAGGGAATTATTTAAGATTGCTGAGAGGTTAAGTGCTCCAAGGCTCACAGTCTACAATCATGAAGAGGAATGTGCAAGGTTGGCAGCTTTGGATGCTGAAATCAAAAAACTAGCAAGGAGTGCATGTGAGACAGCTGAGAAGCTAATCAGTGAAGAAGGTGTTTATGAGTTAGCTACTGCGCAGGCTTGGATAGCTGCTGAAAAGGCAAGGGCAGATGAATCTGAGCACAAAAGGCTAGCTGAACAAGAGGCATTGAACTTGTTGGTGGATAGGGCTGTGCGCATCGCTACAATTGAAACTCACAAGCTCTATGAAAATCAAGCTGCTGAGCAAGATGTTGTAATGCTTGATCAGAATCAGAAAGAAGAAGATACTGATATGACTATTAATGAAGATACTGACAAGGGTAAGAAGCCCATTTTAGAACCCACTCCTCCTCACTCTCCAATGAAGATTGACATAGCTTCTACCTCATCTGAAATACCTCCAGCAGTTCAAGATGCATTGGACAACATCAGGACTGAACTGACTAATGATATTGATGAACTAAGAGTGGATGTGCGCACTGATGTGAATGCTGCTGTGGAATCAGTTCACAAAAGGATGGATGACATGATGTTAACCCTTCTGAAAGCCATAGCAGATGTTAAGAAACCTTAGTCATTGTTTGAGCACTTATTTTGTTGATTAGTTCTTGTGTAATTTTTTGGATAATTTTTTTTAATTCATATCTATATTATCCATATTTGTGTGTTTGTTATTTGCTTATATGTTTGTTTTATGTTTGTTTTTCAAAATTTAACTTTTCTATATACCATGATATTGTCTGGTAACTGGTTTTCTGACAATAGGAATGAGGTATATATATATAAGAAACTTGCTCAAAACAAAGGGAATTTATAGCATAAACTCTTTTATTAATATTATTGAAGAATCTCTATTACATAGAATGATGAGACTCTACTTAGAGCTAGGCTTTATTTCAGAAGACTCTGAATCTAGCTTCTTATGTTTCTCCTTAATGTAAGCAAGCAAGTTGGCAGTGGCCTTTTGCACTAGCTCTTCAGTGTCCTTCTGAACAGCAGCCTCGTACTCTTCGTATGGAGTGTCATCATTGTATGTCCATAAAAATTCTTCCAGATCAGAGCCCAATTCTTCCTCCTCTGACTCTGTCAATATTAGGTCTTGCTTGTTCCTTTCGTAGCGAAGCTTGTTTTCTTCGCAGCGCCAGGGCTCTGCTCCCATCTTGCTCTTTTCTTTTGAGCCTGAAGCATCCTTGGTAACCTGCCTTTCCATTGTATTTTTTTTGGATATTACTTGATTACTCTGAATGAGTAAAATGAGAGGAATCATCCTTTATTTATAGTACCTTCAAGATATCTTGTCAGTAGGATAATCAATGCCATTCATTGAATGCGTTTGGTTGTCACTGCCTTCTTGACTTGACTACCTTGTTTGGCGCTTTGACTGCTTGGTTTTCTGTGTCTTTTTGACTGATGCCAAAAGGGGGAGTAAGAGTAGCGTTAAAATTAATGTTGATTCATTCATATACTGCTCAATCTGAAACTGTAATGTTAAATGCATTATGAATCAATATTTATCCCTTATGATTCTTTCTCATTCTGAACGATTATTGAAAGGGGAGAAAATTTAAGAACCTAAAATAAAATTCATAGACAATGTCAGAAGAGCTTGCAAACCGCTTCTGAGCATTGTCAAACTCTAAGAAGCAAAGCTTACAAAACTATGCTTCTGAGAGTTAAATATGAAAATTTATTTTAAGTTAATAAATCGACTCTTAAACTGTTTTAATTAATTATGGATAAAACTTAGGGGGAGCTTACAAACCTACCCTTATGGATTATCAGACTCAGGGGGAGATTGCAAACCTTTGAAACCTGAAGTCATCATAATTAAATTAAATCAACAACAATTGAATTTTAATGCTTTGGTTTGTCATCATCAAAAAGGGGGAGATTGTTGGAACAAAGTGGGTCTGACATGAACCTCTAATGTTTTAAGTGGTTTTGATGATAACAAAGTATTAAAATTAAAATTGGAATTACTAATGATTATTCTAGTGTGCAGAACTACAAGTTAAAATTCATTCAGAATCACTATGAATAATAGCAGAGAAGCCAGTCAAAACAAGCTCTGAAAGCACATCACTGTTCATCAGAAGCTTAAGTTTTGTATGTTGAAGAAAGTGCCTCTGAGGACAAAAACAAGGCTCTGACGGACTCAGAAGCAAAAAGGGCCTCAAGAAGCATTGATAACAGCATCTGAAGCAAAAGGAATTTTACGTCACTCAAGAGCTGACATATTCAGAACCAATGATTGAAGAACAATCTACTTCAAGGATCTGTCACGTCCACAGGAAGGAATATTCGTTGGTACAACGTTAACCTTATCCATATGTGGAGCGCAATTGAGAAACGTACTATTGTACTATTATTACTCAAAATGGATGAGTGATAATTCAAATAGCAAGGTAGTGGAATTGGATATCTTTACCAAAGAAGGTAACTACAGCTATCACAATTGTACGAATAAATTCCAGCTGGCACCTCTCTCTCTGCAACGGTCATCATCTTCCTCCAAGTATAAATAGAAGACTCAAATAGAAGAAATGACTACTGTTCCAACGACCGTTCTATCAACACTGTTCTATTACTACGTTCAAAGACTAAGAAGCATTCTGACACCATAATTTAAATCTGTCATTCTAAGTCTTAGAACAATTTGAGTTGTATTTTGTAAACACCTCTGATAGTATATCAAGTGTTCCTTAACATTCATTCTTATTCTTAAGTTTGTTTGAGAAGTCTCTTGTTAAGTTTAACTTGAGCATTTGAGAAGTCTCTTGTTTAGTGAAACTTGAGCACCTGAGAAGCCTCTTGCAAGTGTGCTTGAGCAATTTGTAATCTTAAGTAGATCATAGTGAAAATCTCTTGTTAGTAACAAGGGGACTGGAGTACTCTCGATTTGTGAGAGGAACCAGGATAAATTTTGTGTCTTTCTCTCTCTCTCTCAGCACCCATTTTACTTTGTGTTCATATCCGCTGCGAACTTAGTGTTATTTCGAAAAAGTTTTTAATTCTAAAAACACAATTCAACCCCCCCCCCCTTCTTGTGTTTTTCCACCTTCAGATTTGTATGCTTTACAAGTCCATGCCCCGATTTCTTTACTTTCTCCTATGTTTTCATGTAATCCCGTTTCTAATAACATGGATGCTGCCTCTTTATGGCATTGTAGGTTAGGTCATATCTCTGGTTCTATCCACAAATGTATTGCTTCAAAATTTCCCATTATTGCTTACAAGAATCATAATAAAAATACTCCATTTGATGTTTGTCATTTTTCTAAACAAAGAATTCTTCCTTATCCGAATAGTATCACTCATTCTAGTAACATTTTTGATTTATTGCATGCTGATATATGGGGACCTTATGCTACACCTTCTGTATCTGGACATAGATATTTTCTCACCCTTGTTGATGATTATAGCAGATTTACTTGGATTATTCTCATGAAATTTAAGAGTGAAACTCGAAATCATATTATTAATTTTGTGTCTTACATTGAAAATTAATTTACTACCAAACTTAAGTGTTTAAGAAGTGATAATGGATGTGAATTTCTCATGACTGATTTTTTCCTCTCTAAAGGGATCATTCATCAAAGATCATGTGTTGAATCCCCCCAACAAAATGGTATTGTTGTGAGGAAGCACCAACACATACTTAATGTTGCTAGATCCCTCTCTTTTCAAGCTTCTTTACCTTCTAATTTTTGGCATTTTTCTATTCAACATGTTGTTCATTTAATAAATAGGATACCTGCACCTCTTCTTAAAAACAATTCTCCTTATAATATTCTTTATCAAGAACCTCCTACTTTTATGCATTTAAAATCTTTTGGCTGTTTAGCATATGCTTCTACTATTAAAAATCATAGAACTAAGTTTGATACTCGTGCTAGAAAATGCATATTTTTAGGTTATAGAGATGGTACAAAGGGATATTTTTTATATGATATTATAAGTCATGAATTCTTTGTTTCTCGAAATGTTATATTTTATGAAACTATTTTTCCGCTTTCTAAGAAAAATATCTCTGATACTTCTACTTGTACTCCTAATCTGGATATGGATAGTCAAAACCTTGAACCTATCACCTTATTACCAAATGATACCAACATACCAACTGATATTAGACCAAATAATATTCCAACACCAAATGATACCAGCATGCCCAATGATACCACTCCTACGCCGGTTTCTCCTAATGAACCTGCTCCTGCTCCTATTAGACAATCTACCCGCATTAAATATAGGCCTGGGTATCTACAAGATTACCATTGCAACCTTCTTACTTCTTCTTCCCCCTCTTTCCATCAAAAACAGTCAACTATGTTTCCTTTATCTTCTGTTCTCACTTATGAGCAATGCAGCCCTCCTTACAAACAATTTTGTTTATCCATTTCCTCTATTATTGAACCTAAAACCTTTAGTCAGGCCAGCAAACATAATTGTTGTATAACCGCTATGCAGGAAGAAATAAATGCTCTCACTACTACTAATACTTGGTCCATAGTAGACCTTCCGAAAGGTAAAGTTCCTATTGGTTGTAAGTGGGTTTATAAAGTTAAATACCATGTTGATGGTTCCATTGAAAGGTATAAGGCTAGATTAGTAGCTAAAGGATATACTCAATTAGAAGGTGTTGATTATTTTGATGCTTTTTCACCTGTTGCTAAACTAACAACTGTCAGAACTTTACTTGCTTTAGCTTCCGTTAAAGGTTGGTATCTCGAACAACATGATGTTAACAATGTTTTCTTACATGGGGATCTCCATGAAGAAATTTTTATGTCGTTACCTCCTGGTATGTACATCCATAATTCAGATACTGAAACAACCAAGGTAAGTAGACAATGGTACTCTAAGTTATCTGAATCCCTCATTTCCTTTGGTTATATGCAATCCTCTTCTGATTTTTCCCTTTTTACAAAATTTAATGAGTCTTCATTTACTGCATTGTTAGTATATGTTGATGACATTGTTTTAGCTGGAAAGGATATATCTGAAATTCAGAATGTTAAATCTTTTCTTAATGATCGTTTTAAAATTAAAGACCTCGGTCCCTTGAGATACTTTTTAGGTCTTGAGGTTGCTAGAAGCAAACAAGGCATTTTACTTAATCAAAGAAAATATACTCTTGAACTTCTAGAGGATAGTGGTAACCTTGCTGCAAAATCCTCTCTTACTCCTTATGATATCTCTTTAAAACTCCAAAATTCAGATTCCCCACTCTATAATGATGAAACTCAATATAGAAGACTCATAGGCAGACTTATTTACTTAACTACTACTCATCCTGATATATCTTTTGCTGTTCAACAATTAAGTCAATTTGTCTCACAACCTCGACAAGTTCACTATCATGCTGCTATTAGAGTTTTACAATATCTGAAAACTGCCCCTGCCAAAGGATTATTTTATTCAGCAACTTCTGATTTAAAACTTTCTAGTTTTGCAGATTCTGACTGGGCAACTTGTCCTACAACCAGGAAATCTGTTACGGGCTATTGCGTGTTTCTTGGTTCCTCTCTCATTTCATGGAAATCCAAGAAGCAGTCTACTGTCTCCAAATCAAGCAGGGAAGCTGAATATCGCGCTCTAGCAAGCCTCACATGTGAACTGCAATGGTTGATGTACCTCTTTAAAGACCTGCACATCTCTTTTTCGTCCCCGGCTTCTGTTTACTGCGACAATAAATCAGCTATCTATCTTGCTCATAACCCCACTTTCCATGAACGTACAAAACACATTGAAATAGACACTACAAGAAATATGATTTTTGGCAACGACTTTTTTTGTTACAAGTCGCTGGTAAAACTATCCAATGTAGTTTTACCAGCGACTTGTAACAACTTTTAACAAAAAAAGTTGTTGCAAAAAATCATATTTCTTGTAGTGAGATTGCCACATCATCAGAGAGAAGATTCAAAGTGGTTTGCTGCGACTTTTTCCCATACCTTCTAATGCACAAACAGCTGATGTTCTTACAAAACCTCTACACAGTCCCTCATTCTTTACACTCATATCCAAGCTTGGCCTTCATGACATCCACAGTCCAGCTTGTGGGGGAGTTTTACCTACTGATATTACATGACCATATCAATTTAATTTGTAATTAATACTAGTTAATGTGATTTGGTCAAATTAGCTTAATATATGTAAATAATATTATCTCTTGCCTTATGTAGTTTGCAACGGCACTTTTACTTAGGATATAAAGAGGTATTCTTCCTCCAATACATGTAACAAAATTTTCCTCAATTCTCATAATATAGAGTATGATATATATCAGTTATTCTCTTTGGTTTGATAACATTAATAGTATCAAAATTCGAACTCCGATCATAGTGCCCGACCCAGCAATTTCAATATTTCTATTAGTTGAGTTATGATTTGTGGACACTTTATATACAATTCTATTCATATAAATTGTTCTCATTAGCTGTTAAACAAAATACTCTCAATTTATAAGCAAAAATTGCCCTCTTTTTTGTAAAATAAAAATAAAAATTATCCTCATATAAAACTAAACAATTAAGATTTTTAATGTCACCCTACCAACACCATGAAACATTTTTCTTTCATTTTTTTTTTGCACAACCATGAAACATTTTTCTAACCACACCTTTATTATTAGAAAACGATATATTTAGTTAAATAACCTTTGTTGCACGCCCCTTTACTATCATTCAAAAGTTTTACTTTCTTTTTTTATCAATGAGAAATAAAATAAGAAAGAAACAAAGACAACACCAATAAACGTACATGAGAGAAAAATATGTGAAGAAATATATTTTCATCAACATTTATTTAATTAATTAATTTTTTTATAGGTCATCATTTATTTATTTTGATTAACTAATCTAGTTATAAATTTCACATTTAAGATGAATAAGGGGATGATCGGAGTTCGAATCGCGACGCCCAACATATATAATGTAATGTCTTGCCAACTGAGTTAAGCTCGGTATATATAGTTCATCACTTATTTAATTGAATTAAAAGTGAGACGAAAATAAATAAATAAACAATTGATTTATGTCACTTTTGATAATGAACCATATGCTAAAGTAAATGAGAATTACCCCCGAACTAGATTAAACTGGTGGTGAAAGCAAAAAAAGCTATAAATAGATTGCAAAAATAAAAAACCAATGAAATAAATTTTATATTTTCTTTCCCCATTTAATTTTTTTATGAGAGAAAACATGATATATATAGGCCACCTTTATTTTTAAACTCAGATTTTATGCAATTATTAGTTGCATGCACTTGTGCAAAAGGAAATATGCAAACTGGATTATCACAAATCTCCTATATATCTAGAAGCTTGATTGTAAAGCCAACATACTCTTAATTTTAAAGATTACTCCATCCGTTACAATATATAAGCAAAAATACACTTTTTAGGTTTATTATATAATTAATGTATCTGGTCAATAAATTGTTCAGGTACATTGTCATTAATTATAGAATGAACCTAGAAAATAAATTTTTGTTTATATATTGTAACGGAGGAAATACATAGTAATTAAATTCAAAAAGCATTCACTAACATGTTTTGGCCACGATTTCAAAAATGACATTAGTAAAGTGATCATTACTAGACAATTCGTATAAGGCTTCAAGCAAGACTAAAACTTCCCCTTCAACTATTGATAATTTTCCTTGCCTCCAAGAAACATCAATCTACCCGCCATTACGAATGTTGTTACGAACACACACCACTCCGCACTCATATTTTGCCCGTGCTATTATGAAAACCGGCATCAACATTGCATTTGTACCCACCATCCGGTTTGCTCCAATACACAGCACAGGCTGCTGCACGCTCTCATTTTGCACAGTTCGTATAGTATTCAGTGTTCCAATCCCTCCACATGCACACATCGCTTTAGTACCCACTTTGTTGTTTTGCTTCTTTTTCATTATTCCAAGTACTATTATTTCTATTATTCCAGAGTGTCCATAGAAACATTGCTACTTTATACCAGGCCAGCTTCTATTTTATTCCCCCTCCCACATATATTCTCTGTACTACTAATCTCTTAAATATGAATGGATTCCGTAATTGCAGAGAATTCATGTTCGACATTATTAAATATGTTTGGATCTCAATTCAAAATCTAGTTTATAAGTTGAGGTTGCCCTTACATATTTATACACTTAACTCGGCTCTGATA
Source organism: Trifolium repens (assembly GCA_030408175.1). Taxonomy (NCBI): domain Eukaryota; kingdom Viridiplantae; phylum Streptophyta; class Magnoliopsida; order Fabales; family Fabaceae; genus Trifolium; species Trifolium repens. The sequence continues at coordinate 54,968,862 of CP125836.1, read as the reverse complement.
CCATATTAAATATATTTGGATCTCAATTCTCAAAGTTAGCTCATAAAGTGAGGTTGTCCTTAGATATTTATACAGTCAACAGCCCGGAAACCTAAGCAGTATGAGACTTCAAATAAACTTCAATAGTCATTTTTCTTCATTTTAAATTTTCTCTATCCATATCTTTCCTTTTTCTCTAAGAAACACTCAACTACATATTACTATATAAAAAGAAACACTCGACTACAAGTTTTGTCACCATGGTCATGTCCAAGGCAAGAATGTTGAGGTTGAGGTCGTCGCGGTAGATATTTGAGTTCTTTTGATCATTTGGTTGAGAGTTTGATCTTTGACTGGAGCATGTAGAAAAATATTTGTTGAAAGATGTTAATCACTTAATTGGATCTTAGTTCCATTTCAAAAAAAATATGAATCTCAGTTACTTCAAAAAATTAGTTTTGTAGTTACTCTTAGAGAAACTTTTATTTACCAAATAAAAAATAGGATTTTTTTAATTGCCCATTTTTTATAACATATTTATTTTATGAATTCACCTCTCTTTTTTTATGCAATGAATTGACCTCTCTAATATGTTTTTTCTTTTTTGTTTGTTAAGTATCATATTGTCTAAAAATTTACCTCTTGTAAGGCGCGTGCATAAGTGAGAAATCTCGAGTTCGAATCCCAACCTGTGTATAAAATGTGATATACTACCAATTGAAATACGCTCACGGAACCTAATTAATATCTCTATTTTTAACATATAAAAAATTAATAATTAATAAGAAGAAAGATAAACAATTAGTACTCAAAATTGTAAAATCTTGAATGATATTTGAATTATTAATTGCATGCAATATGCCCATGGAGATATTGCTTGTAATATGCAGAGACCTGAATTCTATGTAGTAGAGAGGCGTTGCAGTGATCAGTAGATTTCAGGCCGTCCGATATTGATTCGGCGATTTAGATGCCATTTCAGAATTTTATATTAAACAAAAATAAAAATTTGTCTAAAGATCTGAACCGTTTAACTAATCAAACAGTTTTGAATCACTGACTGCATGCAGTTCAACTGCATTCAATCCAATTCCAATATATATATAGGGATCATAATTCGAATTATGATACATTTATTTATTCATCTTTAAAAAGTAAAATTCGAAAGTAAAGTCATGGATAATCATTACTTAATAATTAAAAAATTTAATCACTAGACCTCACAATTTTAGGGTGAAAAAACTTAATTTGATAACTTTTCCTTTTTTTTCTTTTCTATATTTATAAATTAACATCTTGGCAGAGGACGGAAGCCTACAAGAGATGCCAACCTTGTTGAGATGTCTTTTAGGTTTTTTTACGTCATTATGTTCTTGATTCATCAAAAAGAAATAATTGATTATAATATAATATAACAAAATAGTTACAGAGGTTCAACTTAAAACAGTTTTTTCGCACTAAAATATAGTAGTAACTTAAAGGGGAGTGTATTAACATATAATATGATGTTGGTATAGAAATCTTTTAGGTGAGCAGTAAAACAGTTCTGGTGGTACATTTTTTCATCCGCTCCCCTCCACCAAGTTAAACATCAACATCATGCTAGTACAGAATTTAATCATTAACCCAAAATTAGTGGCTTAATTTACCAAGATAAACAAATACCACCTTCAATAACTGTAATGATTAAGATTATACTCCTTTCCCTAACCAATAAAATGTTCCCATCATTCAAAAATTATAAAGAAACCTTTCATTAGCTTCAAGACTTTGTAACCTTTACGTTACACATTAATTAATATGTATGATCTTCTCAAATTTGATTCTTTGATATGCAGAGCAATTTACTTGCCCCACTAAAAAAAGTGAGGTTTGTATTGTCCCTAACACCACCAAAATAATTAATTAATATTAACTTAATTGATGTCACTTCATAAAAATTATTCTTGCTTAATAATTTACCATAAAAAAAAAACTCAAATGATATTTTAGCATAAATTTTTTTATGTTAAATATTGTTTTTTATGTGTGTTATAAAAATAAAAGTAAAAGAGATAGAGATAAACATATATGACGCTATGCATCAGTATTTGTATTTTGACGTTGAAATAACATATTTGAACTTCGAAGAAATATTATTCTAAACCCTACAGGTTTCCTACATTGTAACTAGACAGAATCAATTAGTGATGGAAAAACAATTTCTAAGATAATCTTGCTTTAATTGTTAGGTTTAAAAGTGGGTTAAATTTGTTCTTTGAATTTAGTCACTTTTGATTTGATTTGATTCAAAGTTAGAGAAACCCTTTAAGCAGCAAAAAAAAAACACAAGTGGCAAAAAAACACTCGGTGTGGTAGGGTACTAGAGTGCACATGTTACTACTATTATTATTTATTATTTTCTTTGAGAGAATTATTATTATTATTATTATTATTATTATTATTATTATTATTATTATTATTATTATTATTGCATCAAATATTTGTCATCACCACTCTACTCACATATATATAAGTGATGCACTTCACTTTGATTCCAACATCCTAGGGCCTTCTCTCTTTAATCTTCTTTGTGAGTGACTTAAAATGGTTTCCATTCCTTCTCAACCTTCTAAGGTAATTCCAAGTTATAGTGTTGTATATAATCAATTTTTTGGTATGGTCATATGCACTAGTTTCAACAATAGTTTAAAATGTTAACGCAATTTAAATATGTGCTTAATTTGTATCCTCTATAATTGTAGGAAATTCAATCAGAACAAAAAGGGGTGGATATCGGCCCCGCTCGCCGAGCTAAATGGTGGTACTCGACTTTCCACACGGTGACCGCCATGATAGGTGCTGGTGTTCTCAGCCTACCATATGCCATGGCATATCTAGGATGGTAAATTTTTTTAAAGTAGTTTCAACTCTACAAAAATTTGGCAACTTAACAAATTTGTATTGAAAGCTATTTTCGGTCGATTTTGTAGGAAGAAAATGTTCTTATTTATTTGTCATTTTTAAAGTTCGATGTACGATTATAACTACTTTTTTTATGATAGTATCATAAATATATAAAATGAGATATATATTATAGGAAAAAACGTATAATCTTTTGAGATGTAACAAAATTCGAATTCATTGGTTTTCTTGATAGCGTAAATAAACTTAAAAATATAACTGAAATGAAACTGAGGAGTAATCATCTTTTATGTTCTATATATGTAGGGGACCAGGGATCTTGATGTTGTTATTATCATGGTGTCTAACCTTAAACACAATGTGGCAAATGATCCAGCTACATGAATGCATTCCGGGAACTCGATTCGATCGATATATTGATCTTGGTAGACATGCTTTTGGACCAAAACTTGGACCATGGATTGTTCTACCTCAGCAATTGATTGTACAAGTTGGGTGTGATGTTGTTTATATGGTTATTGGTGGGAAGTGTCTAAAGAATTTTGTGGAGATAGCATGCACCAATTGTATACCAATCAGACAATCTTATTGGATTATGATATTTGGTGGAATTCATTTTTTTCTGTCTCAGCTTCCTAATTTCAATTCTGTTGCTGGTGTTTCTTTAGCAGCAGCTGTGATGTCATTAAGGTGATTCTTGTTCCCACATGATGTATAGTCTTCTTTTCTTGAACACTAGCTTTTAATATTCGATTATTTATTATTTATTTCATAGTCCTTAGTGTTTTATGAGCTAGCTTTACATTTTATATTCATATGTTAGAAAGGTCCTATGAAAAGATTTAATTTGTACTCTTCTAAGAAAGAAAAATAAAAAATACATATGTGAAAATATTGAATGTTTGTCCAATTAAGAAATTTGAAATGGTAAATTAAAGGCAAAAGACTTCATTATCTTCACTTTTTAGAGAGTAAATTCGCATTTTAATTTTTAAAATTGTAAAACTCGGTCAATTTAGTTCTTTAAATTGAACGTGTCGTAGTTGAATTTAGTTATGTTTTCAACAAAACAAAAAAAATGATGAATCATTTTTTTAAATTTAGCATCACCAATTTTATAGTTTTATATTTCATAAATTTGGAAGAATTAATTGACAATTTTACGATTTCAAATGGTTAAATTGCACTTTTAACCCTCTGAATTTTATAAACTTGCAATTTTAACTCCTTAACTTTTATAATAACACTTCTAGCCCTGTAATTTTAGTCCCTTTTGAACAATGACTCACATGTCATGTTAGCATGTCTTACAACATATGCTAAAATGACATGTAAGTTATTATCCGCATATACATGTACATTGAATTAATAAAATCAATAGGAGGCCAATCTTTTACAAAGGGGCTAAAGTTAATGGTTCAAAAGTACAATTTAGTTTTACTTTTTTTTTTTTTGGGTATATTTGCAAAGAGTGTCAACAATTCAGAAGGAGAGGCAAGGAAACAATTGGTGAACTCAACTTTTAAACATAGGTTGAAATTGAATCAAATTGGAAGTACTTACATATTTTTTTGGGTCAGATAGACTAATAGTTAGAAATTTCACTCACCCCTTAAGGTGGATAAGTGGAGTGTTTATGGTTCAAATCTGTAATGTCTCAACCAACTGAGTTAAATAAATGTGATCAAAAATACTCACAATTTAGTAGTGAGGTGTCTGAGGTTCGAACCCCGACTCATACATATAAAATGTAATGTTCCAAACAACTGAACTAAGCTCACGAAAACACATCTCATCAAAACTTTGCAGTTTAGCGTGTTTGGATGAGAATAGTACTATAATTGTTTTCTTACCATAAAACCAATAAAAGTGAATTACTATTATTTCGAAAACACTATAAAACCAATATGTCTATAATTTAATTTTTGGATTTTGTCTGCAGTTATTCCACTATAGCCTGGGTGGCTTGCTTATCTAGAGGTAGAATTGACAATGTTAGCTATGCATACAAACCAATCAGCAAAACTGATTTATTGTTTAGAATATTCAATGCACTTGGCCAAATATCATTTGCATTTGCTGGTCATGCAGTGACCCTTGAAATTCAAGCTACAATTCCATCAACACCTGAGAAACCATCAAGGGTACCAATGTGGAAAGGTGCTCTTGGTGCCTATTTCATCAATGCAATATGTTATTTCCCAGTTGCAATTATAGGTTATTGGGCATTTGGACAAGATGTTAATGATAATGTACTTATGTCACTTCAAAAACCTTCTTGGCTTATTGCTTCTGCTAATTTGATGGTATTCATCCATGTTGTTGGTAGCTACCAGGTATCAATGTTTACCCGTTTCCGCTATTTTTTTATTAAAATATTTGAAAACGTGAAAAATATTGTGACGATTTTGTGATTAAAAGGGAAAATAAAAATGAAAATAGAAAATGTTTTCTGAAACAAAAGAAGTCTTAAATTTTATTTCTAATCGATGAAGAAAAAAATATTATAGGTTTATGCCATGCCTGTATTTGACCTGATTGAGGGGATGTTGATGCGAAGATTGAACATCCCTCCTGGTGTAGCGCTTAGACTTGTAGCTCGATCTGCTTACGTAGGTAAGATGTCAAAACTCGAGTCGAAACTATTATTATTACACAGAAAATTTTCAGTAGTAGAGTAAGTTATAGGAACTAATATTTTTTTTCATGATAAATCTTTTTATAACTATAGCTTGTTAAAATGTTTCAGCTTTTACATTAATATTTGGGGTCACTTTTCCTTTCTTTGGAGATCTTCTTGGATTCTTTGGTGGATTTGGTTTTGCTCCTACTTCATATTTTGTAAGGCACTCTTGTCCTTTCAATTTCTCCAAGCTTATGTCAAATTTAAATGAAATAAATTCTAAAACCAAAAAATCAATTATATGGCTCATTAATTAATTATTGCAGCTTCCTAGCATAATGTGGTTGATAATCAAGAAGCCAAGGAAATATAGCATCAACTGGTTCATCAATTGGGTAATGATCAATTCACATTAGCAACTTTTCTTTAAAAAATGTAATAATGATCAAAAAGCATAATACAATTTATGTTTCTTACATTTCAGGCTTCAATTTACATAGGAGTATGTATTATGCTAGCATCCACAATTGGTGGCTTGAGGAACATCATTGCTGATTCATCTACTTATAGTTTCTATACCTAAAGTGCATGCATGATGTTGCAATTATCTCAAAACCTTTAATTATTTAGTATGATCAATCATTAGTTTATTGTATGATTAATTTTAAAAAAATAATAGATCGCATAAAGTAGCACATGTTGAATGACATGTTGTAGGAGCAATATCTTACAAATGTCAAGATGTTGAAAGAAGCTGCAAATCATTTATGAATGTTGGTATTCTTGAGTTTTCATCTCAAAATTATATAATGTATCCCTACAACATGAGTTTCTTTTAACACAAGTTTCTTTTAGCTATTCAAATAATCCAGAGTTACAACTTATAATTTTTTACTTTTTTGCGTAAATATTTGCACAACTGTAGAGATTAATTTTTGAGTTTTGTAGTACTTAAATGGACGACAAATTTCTCCCTAAGAGTTTTAATGTTGTTGGATGCTCAAATCAGAAATCAAATTCAGACTTTAGTTAAGTTAAAAGAATATGACATCATCTCATCTAAATGTTTTTGTATATGTGTGTGATTATTTTTGTCTGGATTTCTTGATGTGCTACGCAGTTTCACGCGATTTTGAATCTCGACTGTTAGATAGAGATCGAACAATTCAAATTTAAAATATCATTTTAAAAAGTAAAACAATCTCAGTCGTCGATCAAAATTCAGACGGTCAAGATCTGTTACAGCAGGCAGCAGCAGGAAATCTGATTCCGAGTTTTTTCCGCTAAATATATAGTTAACACTTAGGGTCCGTTTGGTTCGAAGTTTTTGGAGGGGAGGGGAGGGGAGGTGGGGGAATATTTTAAATTTTGGAGAAGTAATTTACTTTTTTACTCTTAACCTTATAAACTCAAAATAAGGATTAAATTATAATGGATATATTACGTCAAAAAAAAAATTAATGGATATATAACAAAAAAAAAATCTAATGAGTAGAAAACTTAAATTTTTTTTGTTGTAAAAAAAAAAAAATAAAACCTAGAATTTTAATATTCCAAGGATAATTTTGAATTTTAATAAAAAAATGAGGGTAATTTTGTCAACATAATAAATCTCTCCCATCCCCTCCTTCTCAATTGAACCAAACAGACCCTTAACTAACAGTGTGGTTGTTATGAGTGTTGGAAACATGGCATCAATAGCTCGACCGCACATTCTTCTACATTCTTCTTCTCCATCGCTCAATCTCAAACTGAATCCTTCATTATCCCTATTTCGCTATCGAAAATTTCCAAATTCGTTACCCTTGAATCGCCGACGTAGCTTCTGCTCCGTCAATTCCACATCTCATCACAAATCCGAATCCGTTTCAATCGTAAACGACCTTCTCGATTATCTCAACGAATCGTGGACGCATTTCCACGCTACAGCGGAGGCAAAACGACAATTACTCGCCGCCGGTTTTCATCTTCTTAACGAGAACGAAGAATGGAATCTCAAACCAGGTGGACGTTACTTCTTCACTCGCAATATGTCTTGTTTGGTTGCTTTCGCTGTAGGAGAAAAGTGAGTACAGTTTTTCGCGTTTTACTTTCTTTTTGTGTTGTTTATGACTTTGTTGTTAGTGTGAATATTCAAATTGGTACTAGAAATTGTAAGCTCTAATTCTCGAAATAGTATCGAATGTTTGTGAGTGTAATGTCAAATAACCGATTATCCCAAAAGTTTAAGTTGTTAGGATAGATGCACATCAATGGTTTTATATTATTTCTAACATATAAAATGTCCGTCAAAATAGTCCTTATGTTAGCTTTTTACCCTTATGGAATATGTGGCGATCCGCGTAGATTCCACGTCAATGCCACCATATAAGGGACTAATTTGGCTATGAAATTTAGGGTGGGAATAATTTGTTATGAATTAGTGCACAATTGTAATTGTCTTGACAAAAAACTTGATAGGATATTTGGCAAGTGTACTAAAATATAATAAAGTAAATTCGTATTCACAGGAATTGTGATAAATTAAATTAGTCTCTTACGAACTAGTAGAAATTAACGGAAGGACCATTTTGAATGATATTTTACAATTTCGGGGATGTATTTGCAATTTGCAAAAAATGTACTATTTTGACTGATGGTTACTCTTTTGAGGACCAATTTTGCCTATTCACTATTGTTATTATTATTTGATGATGGAATTGGAATGGAACTGCTTTGTTGTTGTTGAAGGTACGATGTAGGTAACGGTTTTTATGCGATAGCGGCACATACAGATAGTCCATGTTTGAAACTGAAGCCGAAAACGGCGTCGTTGAAGTCTTCTTCTTATATGATGGTAAATGTTCAGACTTATGGAGGTGGATTATGGCATACTTGGTTTGATAGGGATTTGAGTGTTGCGGGGAGAGTCATTCTCAGAAGAAGTGACAATTCTTTTGTTCATAAGCTTGTCAAAGTCAAAAGGCCTATTTTGCGTATTCCCACTCTTGCCATTCATCTTGACCGGTACTCTATAACTCACATTCATCAAATCATATCATTCTTTCTTACTTCAATTACAACTCCTTTTTGCACTTGGGGTCTTTTTTTTTAGAATTGATTAATTTGAGCTTATTTAATGGCATAAATCTTGTGACACTGTTTGAGAAAGCTTATTGAAACAACTCATGACATCCCTGTCAGCTGTTTTCAGCTTATTTTCATAAGGTCTTTAAGATAGCTGATGAAAACAGTTTATACCATAGCTTATGTGAAAATAGTTTGACTTTATTTTATCTGTTGTTATAGAAATAAATATTACATAGGCACTTATATGATGAATGTTAACAGGGGATAAACATAAACGAACTATCATCATCATGCTTATATATTCATCAAGCTTAACATTATGGTTAAGTGTGATTTAACTCGTCTAAAGTGAGTGGTAATCTCAATTATTAACGAGAAATTCAAGGATTGATATTTTGATGACCCTATGATTTATAATGCATGTGTGTTGTAACATTAACCAATGATTTATTCATCAATAGTTAATCACTTACTTTAGAGGAGCAAAATCTGATTTTTCAGTGGTATCATTTGTCTCCCATTTGCATAAATATTTTCAGTTAATGATCAGCATCTGCTGGCAAACATTTGTACCATTATTGAGGGAAACTTCTGGTTTTTCTAATGTGGCCCTAGTATTTTTTTGGCCCATTGCTCTACCACAAAGACATGCAAGCTAGTAGATTATGTTGCCGTCTCATATTTGTTTCATTGTTTAGCACAGTGAACCAGGATGGTTTCAAACCAAATTTTGAGACTCATCTTCTTCCTTTACTCTCGATGAAACTTGAGGACACTTCTTCGGAGTCAAAAGAGAAGACTGCTGCATTGTCATCCAAAGCTTCTCATCATCCACTGCTTATGCAGGTGCTTATTATTTTTCCATTCGTGTTGAGTTGGAATTTGAAGTACTCTAGAATGGTTTGAACTTTGAACAATTTACCGTGTTCGCTGATTTAAATTAATTGTGCTTCATATGAATATTGCTATTGTAATTGTCAGAGGACAGTAAACCATGCATACCAATAAAAATCTTAAAAATTTAAAAAAAAAAAAAATTATCCATAACTATTGCTCTCTTGTTTGTTTGTTTCCCATTCTTTCTTCCTAGTACAGTGAGTCGAAGAAAGAAAATTAAAATCAATTCACTGTTTTCCCAATATATATTGAAACGGATGTATATTGTAGCTCCTGTAGTACAGGATAGTTATCTTTGAATGCAAGTCAAAGAAACATCATTCAAAGCCGGCCATGTCAATGTTGGGGAACTTCTAAGTAATTATTCGCCTTCTATATTTGGTTTGCCTACTCTTCAGTTCTTGATCACAGCTGATGTCAGTGTAGAATTCTGATTTCATAGCACAATCATGAGTTAATGTTGATAATGATAAACAAGACATTGAGACCTTTCAAATCATAGTTCTTGTACGTGTGATTTCTTAGTCTCAGAAGATTGTAGAAACTTAAACTTTATATATTTGAAAAAAGGAGGCATGCCATAGTAAGTTTCAGTGATCTCTAGGCAAGACTCAACGATGAACATGAACTCGTGTGTACATGACTGCACACAACCAATTTTATATATCATATCCGTGTTTATTATTTTGGATATTGGATTAAGCTACCAAGTCAAATAGATTGATCTCTTGGTGTTTTAGCAATTGATATGGTTGCAACATGCCATGCTGAAATGGAATTTTATAAGTATGTCTATCTCAATTTTGAACTACCCTCTGATTTTAAATGCTGCTTACCTAACTATTGCTTACCTTGACTTCAATTTTTAGATATTGTCAGAGGAGTTGAAATGCGATGTTGATGACATAGTGAGTATTGAACTGAATGTTTGTGATACTCAACCTAGCTGTCTTGGAGGTGCAAACAATGAATTCATATTTTCTGGAAGATTAGATAATCTTGCTTCAAGTTATTGCGCATTAAGGGCACTTGTTGACTCGTGTGAATCTCCCGGTGACTTGGCTAGTGAACAAGCAATTCGGATGGTTGCTCTGTTTGACAATGAGGAGGTATTTTTCTTCTTATTTTTATTTGTATGCCTTTTGTTTTATGACTCTTGCTTACTTATAATTATCGGGAAATCTTCCATGTTTTTACCTGCTGTTCTTACAATAGTTTCTCTATATTTGAAAAATATGTACTATTATTATTTTATTATAACTATTCAATAACAATAAACCAGAAAATACTATATCATTAAACCATTGCAATAAAACATTCTTTCAAATTGATAGAAATAATATCATATCAATCATTGGTAGAGTGGGACTCTTTACACTCTCAATCACAACAAATCAAATTAAATCCTTTATGATCTATCCTATTTATGAGTTAGTATAAAGCATCTATCTTTATTTGTAATAACATAATGATATTTTTCTGTTGATTTCACAATCCTATGTCTAACTGCTGCTGTTTAGGTGGGTTCAGATTCTGCTCAAGGAGCTGGTGCACCCACCATGTTTCAGGCCATGAGACGTATAGTTGCTGGCTTGGCAAATAACTACGTTGGTGAAGGCACTTTTGAGCGCACTATTCGTCAATCATTTCTTGGTATGTCATTCTCTTATAAATTTGTTAAAATGCGTGTTAGTAGTTCAACTAGCATAGCTAGACTAGAGTTGCTCCTGGGAAGGCTCAGGTTATGAATTTTGGCTTGGATCTTTTGTATACAGTTTGTAGATTTAATGTATAAAATAAGAACAGAGAGAGTAGGAGATTTAAAATAATGACTGAAATTGTAACAGCCCGGATTTTTAATAAAGAAATCTCTTAGAAAAACTTTATTTCTTTAAAAAGTCTGACTAGAATTTTTTTTTCTACTAAAGAATAATAATTATTTAAGTTTATAAATAATAACCATACAATGAGAAAAATATTTCATTCAAATTAGAAACTAATAAAACCCATATTTGTTTATCCCCGCGCACGTACAAGCAACATATCAACTTCACACTGAATCATACTCACCACAACAATAATATGTCTTTAGCACCTACAACAATAATTATGTAAGGGTCAATTTCCTTATCCACATTGAATCATACTCACCACAAGAATATGTCATAAAACAATAACAAAACACTTCATCTAAAAAAATCTAATTATTAGTTTATTTTAAAAAGCAACTTTTTCTTTCGTCATATGCTATGCAATGCGACTAAGACAACCCTATATGAGAACCCAAATGATCCGGATAATAAATCTCATACGGTCATACCAATGAGAAACCTGCCACAAAGGCAAAACCTGCCACAAAGGCAAACATACAGACTCCTATACACATCCTATATGATGCATGCCCCAATTAAATAAGAAAATCGTGTTCTAAAAACCAACACAACTAGTCTCTATTCTCTGAATTAAATCCTTTAATTTATACGAGACAAGAAATAAAATGGTTTACAAACATATAACTTCTCACAGATTGATACTATACGTATGTATTGGTAAATAAACAAGTTAGTATAAATTAAGGCAAACTAGAAAGCTTTTACAAGGCACATATAGAGAGACTTGAAATCTTCACGCAGAAGACTAGAAAGCACAATATACAACACATATAATATACTATAATAGCAATACATAATTATTTTAACAATGCACACTTAACATATGAATTAATTCCATACCCGTTCCCTTTCTTTTTCTGTTTTTCTTTATCTAATAATATTAACTATTTATTTTCATATAAAATTGGATTCGTTGGTTGGTTTTAAGTGACAAAGGCTCTACTATGATCTCACGACATAGTCCTACGCAGCATGAATGTATGGGGAAAAAGTCGTTACCTGGAGGATTTCTTTTCAATGATTCCGACTCTCGATATCCTGCCGTCAACCGAACGATTGAGTGCTTATTATTTCTTTGAAACAAAGAATTGGACTAAAAGTTGATGTTAGTACAAAAGGGTGTTGGTGATGGAAATGGCTTCAGTCGAATATATCTTGTGAACTAGGAAGTTTGTGAAACTGAAGTGTGTTTACTGATATGGGTAGGTGGGAGTATATAGCGTTGAGAGTTAATTGAGAATGAGAGTTGATGGTGAGATAGAACATTTTGTTTTCAATTGTCGCAAAGCCATATTAATACACAAAATTTCAACGTATGATTGTTTGGTTTAGGAAACTATGTAATGGCATATAATCGTATAATAGTAACGGTAGTGACTATGCCTATCCATCTTAATTAATTATCTCCCTTACTACACAAAACTCACGACGATGACTATATTACAACATAACACCATCATTGCATACTACAGTAATAGAAAACAAGGTCACAGTATAAACACAATTCACATTATAGGATGCTATGAACCATTCTCAAAGAACATCACAAAATTAAGTTCTATATTGTTTTAATTTTTCTTAGTCATATTTGCTACTTTAGACAACTAAATTAATCAATTAAAATAATTGAATTAAAATAAATAATTAGAGTAAATAAAATCAATAAGATGCATATATAAAATATCAGGGTCTTACAGAAATTGATAAAGATGTCTTATGAGCTTCAGCCACGGCAGTCAGCAACCAATTATTGCAGGGCTTATATTCTATTAATAGATGTGACAACAACTGTAACTCTCTCTTCTGTTTACTTGATCTATTGATGATTTTGTCCTGCAACATGGAGAGTTTGTCATTTATTTAGATGCCGAAAATATATAATAGGTCTATTTTAGGATAAAGGAGTATATTCAAGGGAAAATAGTGATTTTTATTGTCATACTAGCAATAGTAAATTTGATGTCCATAATTTGTTGCCTAACATGATATTCTGAAAAGACCGCTAAATTACCTTTTGGATTGTATTCTTAACAGTGTCTGCAGATATGGCCCATGGAGTTCATCCAAATTTCTCAGATAAGCATGATGAACACCACAGACCAGAACTGCAGAAAGGACTTGTTATTAAGCACAACGCAAACCAGCGCTATGCTACCAGTGGAATCACATCTTTTCTTTTTAAAGAAGTTGGGAAAATCCATAACCTTCCAATTCAGGCAATTCCTCTCTATGATTTCATTTGATTTAAACACATTATTCTTTTTAATGCAAAAAAATCTGTTTTCAATGGACTGTTCTGCAAAAAAAATCTTCAACTTTTTTTTTAAAGTTACTGTGAGTACCTTTCGAAAATAATGTCTTGCAAGAGATGAAAGAGAAAGTAAAATTGTTATTTATGCTTGTAATATCACCGAATTGAGGCATCTGGATATTATATTTTGTCTACTCACTACAGGAATTCGTGGTTAGAAATGACATGGGATGTGGTTCAACCATAGGTCCAATACTCGCTTCTGGGGTTGGCATCCGAACTGTTGACTGCGGAATTGCTCAACTTTCAATGCACAGGTATCAAATGATTTTGAAAAAATATATATAACCACATGTACCATACCAAAGCCTTTTTGAAACCTTGTCATATACTCAACCTTGATACTGAAAAGGTATAAGTTCTAACCATGCCAGGACAGCATTTGGTTCTTGCACATTAAATGTTAATTTTTGCAACCGGGAAAAAAAAATTCAATTTTCAACATTTATATGATATTTGACTTTATCTTTTGGAATCAGTTGTCTTTTTGTTTGCATAAGTATATTAGTTGTTATCCCTCTTAATTTCTCGTCTGTCTTATTGAATTTCTTTTATATAATAGAAGAAAAAACCTTTCTGAAAGAGAAGCAAATGTTAATGTTATTACTTTCTTGTTCCATTCATCTGAGTCACTCCAAGGATATAATATGGATTCTCTGACTCTGCTTGTACTTGATTTGCAGTATAAGAGAAATATGTGGGAAGGAAGATATAGACATTGCTTACAAGCATTTTAAAGCTTTCTATCAAAACTTTTCCAGCATAGACAAGTTGCTGACCGTAGATAGCTGAGCCTGTGTGGTACTCTATCTGTGTTTGCTGAGAAAGTGGTGATAGAGTGATAGTGTACTCAGAACTGGACAATCAAATTTTTAAGATATGTTTGGATTAGATCAATCGAGAACATAATTCTAAAACCTAAGCAAATGAACTGTCTTCCCTAGCATTTAGTTGCATTATGCAAGAGTTTTGTTTTTCAAATATGTCTGAGTTAGGTCCCCTCTATTTGCTCAGAGGGCATCTATCAATACATCAAAACAATCATAATAGATAATGAGACACCCAAAAACGGCAGCGAAAACTTCGTTACTACATAGTCAAATATTGTCTTCCTCTGAATTATGTATATCTAATGATTGCTCTAAGGTAAACCAGAAAAACAGGTTGGTTCCTCTTAATTGCCTCATTAAATCTGCAAAGTGTGTATGCAAATCTTGGGCTGCTACTATTCGCAGCTCCCATTTTGCTGAAGCGATTGAGCGCCAAGGACGTTCTAAACTTGGTCTTTATGTTGAAAATCACATGTCCAAAAGTAGTTCTTAGTTGTTGGATTTTAAAGATGATGTGAATGGACAATTTGAAATGACCGATTTGGGAACACCTCAAGAAATGGGATAGGTAATCAGTACTTGTGATGTCATATTGCTGCTTTGGAATTGTATGCAAACTTTTATCGTGAACCCCATCCTCAAGTGTTAGCTTAGAATTCCTCCTTTTCCTAGTTCTCCGCAATATTCAATACCTAGTTGTGGACGTACTATAACACATGTTCCTCGCACGGCCAAATTCAAATTATTCCATGTAAATTATGTTCTTCAGGTTTCGGGTGTTGTCTGGTATGTTTGCTATGTGCTAAGAATTGGAATAGATAACTCATGGAAAGAGATAGCTAGAAAACAATCTTCACATAACATGTATATGTGTTTGCGTCTACTTTACGGTGGAGGAAACGATCTTTACTGGATAACAGAAAAAGAAGTGATTGTTATGGATGTTGATAGGGAAATTATTTTACGAGAATATCCACTTCACCTTTTCTCGACGGTTTCAACATATTTATTGATGGAAAATCGCATTTCTTGCACTGTGTATAAAGGTCTTTCCTATGAAATCTATGTTTTAGATTTTGATTCAGGAAATTAGTTTCCTTATTATGAGATGGGACCTTTTGATTATGCGGTTGCTTGTGGTCATGAGCTTGATATCATGAGGGTGGTATTTCGCTTTTGGATTAACGACCAAATTATCTTTCGAGTAGCTCTATGTCCAATAGACAATATATTTACAAATATAAAAAACATACATTTTGGTTACAATGTGAAAACCAAACAATTGACAAAGATTGAGGGCATTGACGTGGGCAATTTTGAAGTATGGCTTCACACTAACAGTTTAGTTTCATTCCCAAGTACTTTGGCATAGCTAAATTTCTGATATAATATGTGTAGCAGTATTGCATATATTTGTCTTAGTTGAAAATCCAATACTTTGTTTAAAAATATTTGATGTGTTTTTGCTTAGTTAATCTGTCTTTTATTATTACTAATTTTTTAGCTTTGCTTATTCTAGAGAATGATGGCTTACTTCAACTTTAAATTCTAAGCTCTGTTCTGGTAAAATATATGGTCTACCAAACCATAGGATAAATTTCAATTTTGGAATTTCAGTAATGTTATTGAAAAATTTAGACCAATCTAAAGGATTATGCTAATAATGGAATGAGACTATTGTTTCATTGTCTTAAGTTGGAATTTCATAAATTAATATTCAAGATCTGAAGAGACTATTGTAATATAGATAGGGATTCTCTCTCACCAATTCATTTGATTTTCATAAATTAGCTAGTATCAATTGACTTAGATGGTGGTTCCCTTATGTGAAGTGGATACCTGAAATTTTTAAAATTTAAGATATATGAAACAACCTTTATCAAGAAAAATGCATCGATCATTCTTCATTTATATTGAATAGACCATCACTCACTCATTAATATTAATCTGAAACTGTATTTGAAAAAAATATTGGATAGACGCAAAAAAAATATTAAAAAAAATGATTAGAACATACTTAACTCTTACTTTTATAATTGTGTTAATCTAATGAGTTTGCTAGGGATTATACTATATGCAGTGATCGGAGCACAATAATATCATTAAAAATGGTTTCAAAGTTGTACAATTGCTCTACTTCAAACTCAAATAGTAATAAGAGTTGTAAAGTGATTTCAAAGTTGTTGCTTCATGAAGACTTGATGATTTATCTCTTTACTTTTGTTCCTCTTAATTGCCTCATTAAATCTGCAAAATATGTATGCAAATCTTGGGCCACTACAATTCGCAGCTCCCATTTTGCTGACGCGATTGAGCGCCAAGGACGTTCTAAACCTGGTCTTTACGTTGAAAATATCATGTCCAAAAGTAGTTCTTATTTCTTGGAATTTAAAGATGATGTAAATGGCCAATTTGAAAGCACTGAATTAGGAACACCACCAAGAATGGGACTTGTAATCGGTACTTGTGATGGCATATTGTTGCTTTGGATGAATCGTTATAGGCAAACATTTGTCTTGAACCCCATCCTCAAGTGTTGGCTTAAGCTTAAAATTCCTCCTTTTCCTAAATCTGTGGAATATAAAGTATTTACTTGTAAACGTACTATAGCACGTGTTCCTCGCACGACCAAATTCAAGTTATTCTATGTATATCTCATTGAAGTTTCAGGTGTTGTCTGGTATGTTTGGTGTGTGATTAGTATTGGAATAGATAAATCATGGAAAGAGATAGCTAGAAAAGAATCTTCCCGTAACATGTATAATTGTTTGCGTCTACTTTATAGTGGAGGAAACGATCTTTACTGGGTAACAGAAAAAGAAGTGATTGTTATGGATGTTGATAGGGAAATTATTTTACGAGAGTATCCACTTCACCTTCTCTCAACTGTTTCAACATATTTATTGACGGTTTCAACATATTTATTGATGGGAAATCACATTTCTTGCATTTTGTATAAAGATCTTTCCTATGAAATCTATGTTTTAGATTTTGGTTCAGGAAAATGGTTTCCTTATCATGAGATGGGACCTTTTGATTATGCGTCTGCTTGTGGTCATGAGCTTGATAGTAGGAGTGCGGTATTTTGTTTGTGGATAAACGAACAAATTATCTTTCGAGTATATCTACGTCAAAATCAAACAGGTATTAAAAGCGTATATTTTGGTTATAATGTGAAGACCAGACAATTGACAAAGATTGAGGGCATTGATGCGGGCAATTTTGATATATGGCTTCATACTAACAGTCTAGTTTCATTGCCAAGTAATCCAGCATAGCTAAGTTAATTTTTTGGTATTATATATTTATAGTTCTCTTAGCTGAAAAACTTTTATGTTTCTATTTATGTTTCTCTTTTGATTTAGAAATAATTTTATGCATTTTGCTTAGTTAGTCTACTTTTTATTATTATATTAATCTTTAGATTCGATTATTCTGGTGAATTATAAGTTAAAAACATACTTGGACTTGAGACAATCTTGTCCTCTCTGTTGATTTTCTTATCCAGCATGGTTTGGCTAGAACTAAATGAATCAATTCCAACAAGGTCTTGTAATGACATAGAGAAATCATAATTCTTAATTATATAACTTCCACCGGTATTCACAATTTTTTATTCACATTTCCATTGTTGCTTCTAACTGCATTTCCTCCATGGAATTTAATTGCTGCTATATCATATGCTTCCGAAGTGTCTAATTAAAAAAGATAATTCTTTTGAAATACCAAGATTGAGGCAGTGGTGCTAATTAAGCACCTGTTGCCGTTGAGGGAAATATTTAGCGAATATGGTATGTATCTCCGTTGGCGGAGCTAGCCCAAAATGTTGGAGGGAGCCACTATAATTATAAATCGAATATTGAAAAATTCTTTTAAAAGAAAATCATATTATGAGTGTGTCTAATATATATCTACCGGAATGGTCAAAAGGTGGATCATTACTATTTTTATTCAATTCTTTTATTTATGTTTATATTATATTATATGAATCTTTCAAATAAAAATTTAAATTTTTTAACAAAAGATTGATCAAACATAAATTTTTATACACTAAAATTCTATTTGAAATAAAAATTTGAGTATTTTTTTCTCAAAAAATATATTCGAATACTTTGATAAAATAAATTACACATTTTAAAACATCTATAAATTATGATTTTAATTGATATGCACTGACGATGTAAAATAATTTTACACGGTCATCCAATAAGAAACCATCAATCTTCCATGTTATATGAAGAAAGTGGGGTAAAATGGGGTGACGTGGCGGAATACATGATTGTCATTGGTTGACAGTGTAAAATTATTTTACACTGTCGGTGCATACAAATTAAATCCATAAATTATTACCAATAAAACATTAGAAGAAATGCTTCAAAAAATAATTAAAATTAAAAATGATATTTGAAGAGTTTTTTTGGAACAATTTAAGGGATGTTAATAATCTTGTAAATTATAAATATAACTTCAAAATAGCGGGGGTTCATTAAGCATTAAACAATTATGGTCGTCCAAATACATGGGGTTTAAAACCCTTACAAACCAGAAAGTAGTGATATTACACGGCCTATTTTGACGGGGTTTTAAAACCTCCGCTAAATAGGATACCTATGTAAATAAAAAATAAAAATTATGGGGCAGGACATAGCCCTGTCCAGCTGATTATAAAGGGCTTCGCCCTTGTGTGTCTCCAATGGAAAATACAAACCAAAGGAAAGCGAGTAGTATTCGTCTCGTGAGTTTAATATTAGGTTTTCTATTTGTTCATATATTAAGAAATATTAGAGTTTAATATTTCGATTGTAAAGAAAAATAAGAGAAGTCTTGTGAGCTTATATGCAGAAAGTTGAGATTCGAACTCTGGTCATCCCATTTATCCAGAAGAATACTAATTTTTATTATATATATTTTGGAATGGATAAATCTATTATTTTACCTTGTGTTTATTTTACCTTGTGATAGTTTTTTTTTATTTAAAACCGATACAAATCACACTAAAAATCTCTAAACATATTTAACCTAATTGACTTTGGCCCCCTCCCGATCGCAGTTGCGGAGAATCGAACTGTGGTCCTCCCTACCAAGTTCAACACCAATTATCATTAAACCAACTAACTATTGGTCTCCAAATATTTGTTTTCTTGCTTTTGGCTTTTGAATGCTCTCTTTATAAGTGCTGAATTTTAAGATCAGATTTTGTAGTTGTTCTGCTATACTATTTTGGCATTGCATTTATACCCTGCTTTCCAACATTTGTAAACACCAAACACGTTTTTGCTCAAAAGATGCTTTTTTTTCTTTTTTTTGCTTTTACCACCAGTTTAATCTGGTTCGGAGGTCAGATCTGACATCAAGTGGTTTCAGCCCCCTCCCGATCGCAGTTGCGGGGAATCGAACCGTGATCCTCCCTACCAAGTTCAGCACCAATCACCACTGAACCAACTAACGATTGGTTCAAATATTTGCTTCCTTGCTTTTGGCTTTGGAATGCTCTTTCTTTATAAGTGTTGAATGTTAAGATCAGATTTTGTGGTTGTTCTGCTATACTATTTTGGCATTGCATTTATACCCTGCTTTCCAACATTTGTAAACACCAAACACGTTTTTGCTCAAAAGACGTTTTTTTTTGCTTTCACCACCAGTTTAATTTGGTTCGTGTGTCGGATCTGGCATCAAGTGGTTTCAGCACCCTCCCGATCGCAGTTGCGGAGAATCGAACTGTGGTCCTCCTTACCAAGTTCAACACCAATCACCACTGAACCAACTAACGATTGGTCTCCAAAGGCGCTTTTTCTTATGCATATGTATCATCACTGTCGTCACTATGCTTTTTCTTGATGCATATGTATCATCACTGTCGTCACTATTATTATTTCTTGATGCATATGCATACACAATGTGGTGTGTTATGGTGTGTATATGCATGATTATAGCTTGAGAAATTCGAGTTGAATCTCGGTTCCACAATGGAGCTTCTTATTTTTAGTACTTAACTAAGTCTTACGTATACAAATCCTCAATTATAATTTTTTAATAATAGTACTTACTAAGCTATAGAAACGAAATCCGGAGAGAAAAATAGTGGTTGCCGAGTTAAATATAAGTTTATATACACAATGTGGTGTGTTATGGTGTGTACATGCATTAGGGGCGGACCTGGACTCATAATACTAGTGGGGCTAGAAAAAATTATGAACTAATGAAAAAAAAAATCATCCTGATAATTCATTAAACAACAAATAATATATAAGATTACTACTAATACAACATGTATATTAAAAAAAAAAGAACAATAATAAACCAACAAATCATAAAATTTCTATTCAAAAAGAAAAATCAACAAACTATATCCAAAAAACAAAAAAAAAATCTATTGAAAAAAAAAGGATTATAACTTATTGAATATCGATAATAATACATATGACTATTGTTTGATGCTTCACAAGATCCTACTTTAGATCAAAATATATTGAACCCAAAATTATACCAACTTATAATTTGTTTTGATAAGCTAATTCAATTAGTTTATAATTTATTAATTTTTAATCCAATTTTACCCATATTATTTTACTTGGAAAAAAATCATTTTTTTATGTCATTTTATATTTATATGCTAGTTCAATTTCTATTTTTAACCAATCATATACAAATTCAATTAGTTATCCACTATTTTTTTACAAACAAAATAAAATTGATTATTCCAAAATTTAAGTATATTACTTAAACTAATACTCTACGCATAATGAAAGACTTAAAATAATAAATAATAGGTTATAAACTAATATTTGTACCAATAGGTAAACTAATATGTGTATCGAAATACTTATAGTTATCAATAATAAACTCTAAACTAATATTTATATTAATATTTGTATGAATATGTATATAGAATAATTTAAAGTTATTTATAAATATTATTATTATTATTTTAAAAAAAAATAAAAAGTTGGGCTGGGCCACACCAGCCTCAAGCAGGTCCGCCCCTGACATGCATGATTAATTATAGCTTGAGAAATTCGAGTTGAATCTCGGTTCCACAATGGAGCTTCTTATTTTTAGTACTTAACTGAGTCTTACATATAGTATACACATCACTCAATTATAATTTTTTAATAATAGTATTTACTAAGCATTCAATCCCTCCAACTCAGCACCTCTTAAAATGTACGAAACATATCTCACTAATAACTCTACATCATTATAAGTAGGCCCCCACAAAACTATAGATACCAATGCTTATTTACGAAGCCAATGTGTTTAGCTCCAATGAAGGTACCTATTAGGTATTAGTACTTAAAAATAAGTACCCACCATTGGAGATAGTCCGACATGTCAAGCTCTTTTACAGTAACCCCTTGAGCTCTTAAAGGAGCTGTATCAAAAACAAGAAAACATATAATACATTTTGTACTCGTTATTTAAAAGGTAGCTTGAACAAAAGCTTCATTACATATACCTAGCTAATGTAAAAAATGTTTTCCATCATATGTATAAGTCACGTGACAAGGTATAGGAGCAAACTAACAAAAGAACTTTGGCTGTAAGGTATTTCAATATATGAATGAAAATGATGAACTAATACATGTAGGAAACAATTGCTCAGACAAGCTACAAGAACAACTGTATTCCATCCTTACAAACCAAGAATGGAGGAATGGATAAAAAATTGTCTTAGACAGGAATATACAAATCCATTCAAGCCAAACTCGGCCAACATGCCTGCACTGAAATCAGTAACCAGAAAGTTTTGAAGCTGCAGCAACCCGTCAGCTTACAATTACATCATATGCCTCCGGCTGATCAGTTGCAGGCACGACCCATGCCCTTCACCAGGGCCAAACCATTCCAAAATTTGCATCAGGTGGTGGTCGATGAAACTGCAGTATCAAAAACAATAAAGAATATAATTAATTAGATACAATGAAAAGGTAAAAGCAGTTCTACTCCACACCAAGTGTCAAATGATAAGAGATCATAGCTATGATCTCTGAAGGTTTATATAACTAAAGTTTAGAGTAGTACTTTAGACTTTAGAGTTGCTTTCATTAAGCTCAAGTATGTATGTACATAGGTTAAAGAATGAGCACTATATAAAATTCATCGAGATGGAAAGCTTAGCATCTTGTCTTGTTAAAATATAAGACCACTTGACCATTAAATTGGAAACTTGGGGGCCGTTATATACCTGTGCAAATGGTTGATGAAGAGGTTCATAGGGAATAAAGGGCATTCCATGACAGTGACAAGAATACTGAGATGAATGCAAATACAATGTTGGTGCAGAGCATGCACCAACTTGTCTAGGATTAAATGGTAGCATGGTTTCTGGATATCCATATCCTATTCCAGCAGGTGCTGGTGGAGCCCATGGCCCAGGTATGTGTTGGAGAAGAGGTTGTGGATGGTGTGCAGCAGAAAGCTGCAGTCCATGAGTGGATCCAAGCTGTGGAAACTCGGTTGGGTAGTTTGATACTGCTGTATACATGGGCTGCATGGTCTGTGATCCTCCATTGAAACCATATCCAGGGTCAAATCTTTGCACAAACCTGCTATGCAAATAAAATAAGAAGTATCAGATAAATTCATAAACCATACACCAACCATGTCCCCACCTTTATCCTACCTCTATCCCCAACTATATGCTCTCTAAAAAAATGTCCCTAAATATAAGCACCTTTTCAAATTACTAGATACATTTATTGATTCTATCCAAATGTACCCATTCCCCTTGTTAATACTATCTATTAAGAAAAGTCGGAATTTAATGTGAAAAGTACCAAAGTTACTTATAATTAGGGACAGAGGTAGTATTAGTTAGACTCACAATTATTGAGGGAACACAGTTACATAACATGTCAATAAATATTGTCTAAATAAATCGCAAGCATGTTATGAAATTATAAAACTGCATTTCATTTTGATGCCGAAATCAATAGTATATCAATTGTACATGCACCTAAGACATGTAAAGCTTTATATCCTTGAACATCTATTATGAAGCACAAAAATCCAAACTTCACTTCAAAAAGAAGTTGGGAATTAGGAGATAATGGCCAAAAGTGAGAAATCCAATAAAAACGAGTATTAATTAAGCATGACTGATTGGTAACCCGTAACACCAAACATGTTTTGGCGCTTTTCTAGAAGAAAAAATACATCATACTTTCAAATGCAAAACAAGACTAGGTATCATCACATTTCGCGCGGTGTGTATTTAATACATGTCACTAATGTCAAAAATTGTTAAAGTGCTGGAAGAAGTAATGATAAGTGGTTGCTGTGCTAGAATTCAATAGTGTTTTTATTGATAAGAAAATGGAAATGCTGAAGAAGAAAACCTTCCTGCATAATCCTTGCTGGTTAGCTCCTAAGTCCTAACACAAATAAATTAACACCAAATACCCAAATATTGTAGATCAGTAGACGTATCATGTCAGCACCCCACATCTCAAAAATTCACAAACATGATAAAAAAAGCGAACACATTATAATATCAAAGGCATTTGATAGCTCCTACAGTGACAACACAAATTTATGTCTGAGTGCGCAAATCCTTTATTTTGAGTACGGTGAAAGAAACACTACAATTTCAACAGACTACGAGACTAGATGAAATGGTAACAGGCATGAATACCTTTCATAGCTCCTGTCATAATCTGGATCCTTGCGGTCAACTTCACGGTCCCGAAATATAGCCACCCTACTACCTTGCATGTGCCTACCAACTGATTCCGTCTCTATCCTACTTCTAGGCCTACTGTTATCTGTGGTAGACTCAACCAATACCCTACTGGAACTGACATCAGACACAGAAGCAGATTTATCTTCAACCCTAGAAACATCCAAGGAACCAAGTAAAGAATTCTCCTCCTTCCTTGACTCACATTCTGGCTTTCCACCCAAGGAACCACCATTATCACTTGAACTAAAGATCCTAGCACGAGCCTTACTATACTCTTCCGTTCTCTCTTCCACACTTTTAGAATTCCGATTCTTAACCGAGTTCGAATTTGCATCACTAAGAACTAGTGACTGCTTCTGTGGTCTCTGTTTAATTGCAACCTTCTTGAGAGTAATGTCTTCAGACGGTAATTTTACCGGAATATCTGCAAGTCGAATAAGAGGAGGCTTACATCCAGAAGTCTTGTGGACAATAATTCTCGACCCAGAACCATCCGGTAAACTACCATCCAATAAAACCATCGACTGCAACGAATAATGCTGAGCCACACGATGTGCAGCCAACCGCAAATACGAAGTTGGCAGTTGCTGAAATTCAAGCTGATGTTGATTAGGATCATTAATAAACTTCACAACATCCTGCTCCATCCGTAAAACTGTAAATTAAATTACAAACCTTAATCAATTTAGTAAACCTTAATCTTGGTTAATTAAATCTGAAACAAATAGCATGAACTCACATTATGCATTCATAAATCATGACAGATTCATTAAAATCAAGAACAGTAGCAAGTAAATGTATACACACAAGAACCCTAATTTCTATAAGAAATTCAACAAAATTCTTTCATTGAATGGGGAAAACTCACTGGAAAGGCGTTCGCGAGGGTTCTGAATCGCATCACGAAGGAACTGGTCAACCTGATTGATGACATCATCGGAGACATTGTTGTAACCGCCATTGGATGAGGGAGGAGAAAGTGGCGGAGCATCATCGGAATCTTTGTCGGAGGGGGGAATCAAGTTCAAACGGTTGATGGAGTCGGTTAAATCGGCGACCGGCAACGACGGCGAGACACTGAGTTCATCGGAAGAAGCCATTGAGTGTTGTAGGGTTTAGGGTTAGAGTATGGAAGGATTCATTGAAGGAAATAAATGATGAGGTGGGGTTTTGAGTTCACAGTTGCTGTTTTGGAATTTAGGGCAAAGTGCAGAGGTTCAACCAAAATATCTTCAAAGGATTCATTTTCTATTTTACAATAAGTTCTGTATTTTTGTGCACAATTACGCATATTAATCTCTCATGCCGGGCAAAATAGAATTAATTAATTTAAAAAAAAAATAACAAAGTAATTATAATTTATAACTCATCGTTAGTTACTTCCGTGATGATTGATGCTGAACTTGATAGGGAGAATCACGGTTCGATCCCCACAACTGCGATCGGAGGGGGCTTGAACCAATTGACGTTAGAACTGACTCGCGAACCAGATTAAGCTGGTGGTGAAAACTAAAAAAGTAATTATAAATTCATTCAACAATTTTAGTCATTTTTATCAATTTTTTTTTTTACAAGAGTCATTTTTTATTAATTAAACTAGGACTTGTTTATGCATATCAGATAGATTAATCAAACAAATCTAGACCATTTAATATTTTATAGATGGTTGAGAGCATGTTTTATTGTGAGAGATGAAAAGGATAAATCATAAATCTTAGATCAATTCAAATGCTTACAATTTTTTACACATGCTATTATTCTGGATTTATGTTTCTTTAATCTTGTGTAGAAATGAGTAAAATGACTTTTCCACTTCTTCTCTCTTTCTTTCGTTTTCTCAGTTCTACAATCATAAAAAAAAAAAACTAAAGTTGTGAAAAAATTATGTTGAATGGCAAATATTTTTTAGTTTTCTCAAAATCCAATCCTCTCTAGTCTCAAATTCAATCTCATCCATCTCTAACTTTACCCATTCTTCTTCTTTTTTAATCAATGTAAAATTAACTTATACTTTACATTGAATATGAAAACACGTGTTTTTTTTTTACAAACAACGATATTCATTCATTCAAATTAGTAGAGTACATCGATCGAAATCATTATATATTCAAATTTGCCAAAAACTAAAAAGGATGAATCTGCGAACAAACTCATAGCACCCAAGTTAATAATATAAAACGGCTCAATGTCTACAATTATGACAAAGCCTGCGATTGATATAACAAAATTCAAGTGTCTGGAATAGTAATGCCTCCGGATCTGCAACATTGACGACTCTAAAATAATTGAATCTGCACTGAATTTGGACCGAAGCAAATCTGAACAAAACAAACACTGTGCAAAGACAGGAAATCAAAATAAACACCGTACGAATACAAGATAACAAACAACTCCACATTAAGACGGGAATAAAAAACACCAGACGAATAAATCACAAATGAAAATAATCAAATGAAACTTAAAACTATGTGTAAATCACTTATGTAATTGAAAAAGAAATTAAAAAAAGATCAAGAGGAGTGATTCCGAATCAAAATTGATCCTAAATCACCCCTCTTTAATGGATGAACCAAGAAAAAGCAAAAGAGAAATTAGAATCGCTAGTGTGTGGCAGCTTAGAAATGTAATTTTTTTTGTTAAATCAGCAAAAATAGTAAATTCATTTTAAAATACATGTTCATATGATATTTAAATTTTGAAGAATTATTCACTCAATTACTAATATAGGTTCTATTTTATTCCCATATCTTTTAAAATTGAGATATTACTAATATACATGTACATATTAATGATATTTTTACACATATATCCAATCAAATTATAACATGTAAATATTTATTGAGATATTTTAGGAACAAATTTATTAAAGTGGCATTATAATATAATTTGATTGGATGCATGTGTAAAAATATTTTACACTATCGGTGCATAACAATTAATCTCTATTATAATATACTGGCCGCCAAACGGGCACGTTCCGTGCCCGTTTGTGTGATCAATATTATCTTTTTTTGTATTTTTTGTGATCAATATTCTCTATTGTGCAAATATAAATAAGTATTTATTTTCCTTTTTTATTGGACTTAGTTAATTGATAACTACGTAACCTCCTTTTTTTGTTGTGGCTAGTTATTAAGAAGAAAAAAATATTTTTTTTTTTACTCTAAAAAAACCGAAAACCTACTTTTATGTTGAAGATGAAAGTTATTTTTTAACGGTAAAGTAGGAATAATGAAAAAGTCATCTCAAAACTTTATATATCCTTTATATCCTTTATATATTAGTATAGATAAATATATCTCATAAATAAATAATAAATAAATCACCGATACATACATGGAGCAAACCCAAAATTGGCACACGTGCGAGATGGTTGCTATGAGAAGAAAACCTCGATCGTCGTCTTTGAAACCCTATCTCGCTTCCTATTCGTAACTTGTACCAATCACTTTACCCCCAAATTCTCAACCCTAACCCTAAAACCGAACCTTCTCATGAAATTCCTCACGCAAACCTTCACCATTGTCACAGAATCAGGTTCGATTCCATAACCCTCGAAGAATCTTCTTCTTCTTCTCTTTCAATGGAGGGCTCTTCAAAGGATCTAGGAGCCCCAGAATCATGGGAGGTCGCCGATTTGGACGATTCAATGAACCGCTTGAACCTTTTGATATCCTCCAACAAAGATTCCAAACCTCACGACCATGTCGCCGATGTTGCTTCGGTACATCCTCCTCCTTCGTCTTCTTCTTCCACCACTGGCGATAAGGTCTTCGATGATGCCGTTAATCAGGTTGATCAGTTTCTTCGTGAAGCGATTCAAAACCCCCGTGAACGCCTTTCGAGTATGTTTACCTATCAATTGTTCTGAGAAATTGCTACTTCAATTGTGAATTATAGTATTAGATACTAATTAAGGAGTTAATTTATTCTATTAGTGCTTTAGATACTAATTAAAGAGTTAATCTAGGTGCTGATTACTTATATATTTATAGTTCTTGTAGTTAACACAGTGCTAATTTAGATATACGGTTGCGCCTTCTGGTTAGAGAAGCAATTCCAGCATTCTCTGTTCGTTTTCATGTCTAGCTATGTCATATGAAAATGAATATCCAACCGAGATGCTTCTTGATACAATTTTGAGTATGTTTGTTCTATTTAGTACTGATTTGTGGCATACTTTTTTTGA
Organism: Trifolium repens; assembly: GCA_030408175.1. Classification (NCBI taxonomy): domain Eukaryota; kingdom Viridiplantae; phylum Streptophyta; class Magnoliopsida; order Fabales; family Fabaceae; genus Trifolium; species Trifolium repens. Next base: position 54,940,486 of record CP125836.1, on the reverse strand, counting down.
TTGTTGCATTTGGATTTAGATGCATAGATCTAAAAAAGTGGGAGGTTATATTTGTTGTATACTTATGATGAAATGATAATGAAGAAAGCATTTGAATTCTCTATGGTTATTATGTGATACATGGCTACTTCTCTAATGGCATCATTAAGAAATTATGAATGCTTTATTTGAATATTACTTGTTTTAAATTAATTATGTGCGTTATGTTTTAGAAAGATTTTTCCTAATAGACTAATTAAGGTTTCTAATTTGATTTATCCAGTTTTACGGATAGAGCAAGATGTTCTGAATTTAATTCAAGATCCTAATCAACAGCAGATTGAATTTAATCAGCTTCCAACATCCTATTTAAGGCTGGCTGCACACCGGGTGGCTCAGCATTATTCACTGCAGTCAATGGTTTTAATGGATAATAATAGTTTACCTGATGGTTCCGGGTCAACAATTATTGTTCGCAAAACTGCTGAATGTAAGCTTCCTGTTATCCGACTTGCAGACATCCCAGTAAAATTGCCATCAGAAAACAATTCTGTAATGAAGGTTGCAATCAAAACAAGGCCACAGAAACAGTCACAGGTTCATAACAATGCAAATTCAAACTCAGGAAAGAAAAACAGCTCTAAAAGTGTGGAAGAGAGAAAGGAGGAGTATAATAGGGCTCGTGCCAGGATCTTTAACTCGACCAATAATGGTGGTACAGTGGGTGGGAAGCCAGAATGTGAGACAAGGCAGCAGGATAACTCATTTAATGGTTCCTCTGGGTTTACTCGGGGAGAAGATAAATATGCTTCTGTATCTGATGTTAGTTCCAGTAGGGGAATTATTGGTTCTTCAACTAATACCGGTAGGGGGCTGATTGAGACTTCAACATATACCAGTAGGGGGCTGGTTGAACCTTCAACTAATACCAGTAGGGGGCTGGTTGACCCTTCAACTAATACCAGTAGGGCTAGAAGTAGGACAGAGAAGGAGTCAGTTGGTAGGTACAGGCAAAGTAATAGGGTGGCCATATTCCGGGACCGTGAGATTGACCGCAAGGATCCTGATTATGACCGAAGCTATGATAGGTATATGCGCCTTTTACCATATTATTTAGTGATGCACTTGTCTGCTAATATATTTGACCTTGTTGTCTTGTTCCCATTTCTTGAATAAATAGTTTGAATTTTCAGTCATGAATGATTTGTGCTGTTACAATTAGTGTGACTTACTTTTTTACATCTTCCTATTAGACCATATGTTAGTAAATATTTCCACTATAGAATGCCTTGCAGATAGAGTATCTTGTGTGTCTCAATATTTTGTCTCTTGTTAAACATTTATGTTTGCTTCCAAAGTAAAACATTAAAAAATCCAAAATTACCATTCTCATTTTCGGGTTTAACTCATGACGAATTTCGACAAACATGCATTCATTAAACATATTCCACGCACAAGATATTAGCTATGTAGGTAACACTCCTGTCATATTGAAGAATTAATTTTATATGTGCTTTCTTGATCCAATGAATAATTGATAATTGGCTTTCGTTACAAAATATTTCATACTTTCTTGTTTGTTTGCAACGGTGTTGTTAGTGGTGCTATAGCACCACAACATAGTGGAATTCAAAAAAACAACTCTTGTCAAGTATTACCCTGTTTTGGTATAGAATGTTGTAAAATTGAGGTACTATAGCACTGTAGCGTAATGGAATTTGAACAAACTGCTAAAAAAATTGGTATAAATTGGAATATACTCTAAAGAGGAAAAAATCCCTATTCCAAATATATATGCTAGGAAAAATAGAAGATTTGTTGAAATTGCTAATATATTGGAAGTATTATATTGCTAAGATGTTGAGGGGATTAGGATTAATGAAAAAAGAAATACAGAATTTTGAATAGTCTCCACGGTGTATAACTTATAGTTAATGAAATGCGTTGTCTTTTACTATTTAATATGTTCTGATTGTAAAATTAGTAAATATAAAGGATGAGATGAGATATAGTTGGAGTATGGCTTGATCTGATCCATTTTTCTTGTAACTTGCATGGCAGGTATATGCAAAGGTTTGATCCTGGGTTTGGATTCAATGGAGGATCATACCCAATGCAGCCAATGTATGCACCGGTATTGAATTACAACACTGAGTTTCCACAGCTTGGATCCCCTCATGGCCCCCAACGACCCGCTGAACACCAACCACGGCCTCTCCCGCAGCATATATCAGGGCAGCATATATCAGGAACCTGGGTTGCACAATCGACACCGGCTGGAATTGGATATGGACATCCCGAGACCATGATGCCATTTAATCCTAATCAAGTTGGTGCACACTCTTCATCAGCCATGTATTTGCATTCATCTCAGTATCCCTGTCAGCACCCTGGAATGCCTTTTATCCACCCCGAACATATTCACCAGCCCTTTGCACAGGTATAGGCAGCTACTAAATCTCTTATTTGTGATTGATCATGTCCTAAACTATGCTTTATCAAAGTGCGTAATATCCATGTTTTTCGGGGCATCTTTTATATTACAAGAATTTAAATGAAACAATTTTAAAATGGCACGTATAGCTTGAGGTAAATAAAACCTTCACAGTTGACTAAATTTAACAATGATTGTAGAGGCCAGTCTCTGTCAAAATAAGAGGCTTACCATCATTTGCAACTTTGTAAAAAGTAAATGCAAAAACTTCAACGGTGATAATATAATAATACCAACACATTTAACCTTAACAAAAAATAAGCAAACTGCACAGTTAAAGCCGATCTAAAAGTCCCCAAGTCCTAGATCAAACGGGAAAATGCCAATATTGCTAGGCCAGGTGCCTTCACCGGGTTCAAATTTGGGACCTTGCAGTTGTGCGTGTGAGTGGTGCTTGCCATTTCCTCCAAGTCAAAAACAAAAGCCGATCTAAAAGACCAATATTTTAATAAGTGTCTCCCACAAGTTGCATCATCACGTGGGTTCTATGATATTATTAGGCCATATGCCTTCACCTGGGTTCAAACTCAGGTTCAAATTCATTGTATTTTCTAATGTTTTCTAACTAAACAAATAATGCAGTAAACATAAAAAAATAGTGGAAAAAATTCTGGGTTCTATACAGCAATTGAATTAATATTATTATCATGCCATTGACAAGTTATTTTTCTCCTCTTTTTATTAGAATACACTTGCAAATTTGTCTTTTGTTCTATGATATTCTGCCTGGTGTGATTAAGTAGTGTATTGTGCACCTTTTTGCATTTGACAATGGCAGATTTTCCTCATTCGTACCGGAAATTCAATTTGTTGATTACCATCTTTGTTTGGTCTTGCCCTAATTTTTTACTTTGTCAATTTCTTGCTTCCTTTTCGGCTGCTGCTGCCTGTGAATATTATCCTTAGGCTTTTCATTTAAATCTGATTATTCCCTTTTATGTACTTGATATGCAGTCTCATCAGCCACCACCTGATGCAAGTTTTGGATTGGCCCGGCCCCGTTGAGGGGCATAGGCCATGCCTGCACCCAGTCAGCCTGAGCTATATAATGTTAGATTATGGTCTGCTGCAGCTACAGATCTCTTTCAGCTGATTGGTGTGCAGGCATATAGGCCGAGTTTGGCTGGAATGGATTTGTGTGTATTTCTTATAACAACTCAAACAATGACCATTCCTCTCATCTCGGTTTTTGAAGGATGCTTCATGCATCTTCCATGAGTCCCATGACTATGTTTCTCCTGTCCCATTTGATATCCTGTGAGGAGCGCTTTTGGAGCACACACACTGCTGGTCATGAATTAGAGTGAACCGAGGACTTCTACGGAGCCATCGAAGTTTGTGCTTGACTTGGATGAAGGTATGCTTCGCTTAACCTATATTGTGGCATTCGATTGTTCTTCAAGCTTTACTGAGTCATTCTTTCATCTTTAATGTTGAAGTTCATTGGATTCATTTCTTGCGATCGGTTATGTACGAATACAGTGGAATCATCAGAGGGAGACATAAATTTTTCATTGGTAAGTAAATTTCCTTACTCTTTTGATGTGAATTTAAGTGTAAAACCAATGATATGTTATTAACTTATTGAAGCTACCTTTAAAGAATGAGTATCAATTGGCATTTTTTGTGTTCATGTGTTTTGTCAGCTTCAGCTCCCCAGTTTGAGCTAAAGGGATTTCAGATATTGCATGGCATCATTTGCCTTCAGATTCGCAGGAACTTTTGTGCTGAAGATTTAACTGGAGTTTTCTAGCTCTAGTTACTATTCCCCAACACTTTACGGTCTGCAAAACTATCCGTCACCTCATGTATGGCCAACTTCTGTGGATACGAGTCTGTATATTTTACAATCCTCATACATTTCTTTGTTTGAATTTCCATATTTGCTATGTTTTAACAATTATTTTTTCGTATGGATTGTTTGCTTACATTTTTTTTTTACCTTGCTGTCTTTTTGTAAATAGAAGATTGATGCCACGTGCACGTAGATTTTTAGTTAAATAAACAGTGTTATATACTACAACCTTTCCTCTCCCACCATTCTCCTTTCCAGATTCAGTTCTCAGAATCTAACACTTTGTTTATGTTTTGACAATAGACTCTTACATAAGCTGATCTAATCGCTGCTGCTTTGCTCGCCATATATGAACTTACCTTAAGATAGGGAGAATTGTGAGAAATAAGAAAAGGGCAAAATTACCTCCAATAGAACAAGTAATTGAGTGTCTTGATTTTGATGCAAAATTGAAAAATGATGTAAAAAAGCGAGGTTCGTTTGGCATAAAAAATCATTTATCAATGTATTTTAGTCATAAAAATAAAGAAACTTTTTATATCAAGAATTTCTTGAAAATTTGTTTGGCCTAGCTTATCCTTTTATTGAGTAGAAAAGTTTGAAATAAACTAGGTTAAACGGTACCTAAACATAAACAACGGATCTAATTTGTTTAAAACTTGCCTTGGAAAATTAAGAAGTTAGAACCTACCTAATTAAGACATTGGACTCAAGTGTTTAATGGATTCCTTTAAAGACAAATTATTTAGGAGAACTTGAGTTCAATTTTTAATAAAACTAATTTTTATTCAGATTTTATGGATCTCGTGACCGAATTTTAGATCTCCTTGGATGAGAATAAGAAGGTTAATAAAAAAAGGAAAATGCTATTTACAGCGAAAAGTAATTTCGCGAATGGTTCTCGAAATGAGTTGGCGAGATATTATTGGTTGTTTTAGCCATACCTTCCATTTCCATGATTTTCTCTCCTGATCCCACTTACACCTATTTTAATTAAATTTATTTAATTTAGTTTCACTAAAAAATAAAAATAGTTCAGTAGTTTCTCTCATATCCTCTTTCATCATCCACCGCCACTAACAACAATACTCTGTTTTCTCTCTCTCATTTTTAGTTGGTTTTGTCCTTCTTCTAATTCATAGTTTTTCTCTCAAATTCAGTTTCTTTTCAATTTTCCTCAAAAGGCCAATCTTTCTAAACTGGAGAATTTTGTTGGCCATGAAAGAGATGCAAAAAATCTTTAAGAATATATTAAAGATTTGAAGGTTTGGTGATTTTTACTCATCATGTGTTCAATGTTTGGAAAGCTCTTTGTTCAAAACATAGAGCTCACAATAGGAGTGTAGTTGTTAGTGTTTTGTTGAATATCTTTTTTTTTTTGAGATGCGGTGCTATCTATTGTTTGTGAAACAAAAAATTAAATAGTATATAATAAATGCTTTCGTGATACATTCGTGAAACTTCCTTCGTATGATATAGCAGCGCTGATAAAAAAAACCTGCCCACAGTAATGTTATTATTTCAAATTTCTGAAATAAAATATAACTGAGTATAAGTATTCTGCAAGAAATGGATGGACAAGCTATTTTCATGCTACATTCATGTATGCTATGCCAATCGAGTGACGCTCATTTCGAATTTTGTCAACGTTTGTAAAGCAGCATGTTTATTGCTTACCACAATTTTTGGTCCTTTAATTTTTTTGAAATGGCAAAATGCAATATGATATTATATTTTTGGGCAAACCACAATTTATTTATTTTTTAATTATAAGTATAAATCACTGTTATATTAATTTCTGAATATATAAAAAATGCAAACATATTTATAAATATATTTTTTACTTGTTATTTTAATTTTCGAATATGGTTTTAAGTAGTCGATTAATTTAGTCTTCAATTTTCTTTTATTGATCAATTTAGTCCATAAAATTATTAATAAAAAAATTTGGAGATATATTTGCTTGCAATTTTGATAAGTTTAAGAACTATATTTATATTATTTCATACATTCAATAACAAAATGACTATTATTTGTATATTTTCGTAAGTTAAGAGACTAAATTACATTAACTTACACAAATTAAGAACCAAATTAATCAACTTTAAAGTTAAGAGACGAAGTTGCATTTATTTCAATCTATTTTAAAGTTAAGAGACTAAATTAAAGTATTGTCAAAAGAAAATAAAAGAGACTAAAATAAAGTTTTAAAATAAGTTAAAGAAAACAAATATGTATTTTCTTCTCTAAATAGCAACAAACAACCACTATGAATCAAGAAACAGTGAAAGTCAAAGTCAGCTTGAGACAAAAGGGACTGTATATAAATAGTTAAATACCCATGTTTGGTAATGTTCCAAATGAACAAGGCACAATTATGTTACAACATTTGATTGATACAAATTAAAAAAATTAAGCAAATTTCATTTCTTACAAAAAACAATTAACAAACATGTCTTGGTGGAGAGGATTCTTTGAGCTGAAGCCTTTACTTCACTTGTTACTTCCACTCAGCATCCATTGGATTGCTGAGGAAATGACTGTTTCTGTTCTTGTTGATGTTACAACCACTGCTTTATGTCCTCAACAATCAACTTGTTCAAAAGCTATTTACATTAATGGTCTTGTAGAAACAGTATGTATTTTTTATTTATCACTAATTTTTCACAATTTCTTAATTATATGATCAACCAACCAAAACTAGCAGCAATATATAATGAAATTGGATTACATGCAGTCAGTGGTTCTGAGCTGTCGGAGGGCCCGGACTTTTTGACCGCATGACTGCACTGATTTTCGACTGCACGAAATCCGGGTTCATATATAATGAGTTCTTGTTGATATTTTATTTTATAATTGATGTATTTTCTTTCTTTCTAGATTGCTGGAATTTTCAAGATGGTGGTGCTTCCAGTTTTGGGTCAGCTTTCGGATGAACGTGGTCGCAAACCTTTACTTCTTGTTACCATGTCCACCACCATAATTCCTTTCGGTAATTTCAATTTTGCTTAATGTTTAAATATGATTTTAGTCCATGCAATTATAACGAATTTTTTGTTTTAGTCCTTGTAAGTGTTTCTGATCGATACAAATTTAAATACTGTTGCTTTTAGTCCTAATGTCATACGTGGTCCAATGAAATCATGTCATGTACCTCAATAAATCATTGTTGCAGCTTTACTTGCTTGGAATCAATCTGAGGAATTTGTATATGCCTACTACGTGCTTCGCACAATTTCGTATATAATAAGTAAAGGGAGTATTTTCTGCATCTCTGTCGCATATGTGGTGAGGTTTTTTTATCTTAACTAACTAAATTTCAAAAAGAAAAAGAAGACGATAAACAATTATATATATCCTTCCTCTATCAGGCAGATGTTGTCCATGAAAACAAAAGGGCAGCAGTATTCAGTTGGATCACCGGTCTCTTTTCTGCTTCGCATGTTCTTGGGAACGTCTTAGCTCGATTTCTTCCTCAAAACTACATTTTTGTGGTACGTTTCTTCACCGAATCCATCATGTCATGATCTTTTTTTTTGTACTTCATGTTTAGTTATGAATCTTAATTATGGTTTATTCATTAATTTCAGGTTTCAATAGCATTATTGATATTTTGTCCAGTTTATATGCAATTCTTCCTAGTTGAAACTGTGAAACTGACTCCAAGAAAGAATCAAGAGTTAGGCTTCTGCACGAAAGTTTATAATGTTGTCGACCGAAGATACAAATCGATGAGGAATGCTGCAGAAATAGTAATCTTTAGTCCAACATTAAGAGGCATGGCTATTGTTTCTTTCTTTTATGAGTTGGGAATGTCCGGCATAAGCACCGTTTTGTTGGTATGTTTTCAACTGATTTAAATTAATTCCCGAACTTATTTCCGAAGTTTCTTTTAATTAATTTGATAGCTTGACAGTCTCATAGTAATTTTTTTGCAGTACTATTTGAAAGCTGTTTTTGGTTTTAACAAAAATCAGTTCTCAGAACTTTTGATGATGGTCGGAATCGGTTCAATCTTTTCTCAGGTATAACGGTTTGATAAGTTGTTTATGGATAAGTCGAGTTTCTTGTTTTAAGTACTTAATTACTGTCAACTTCTTCTAGATTGTGTTACTTCCAATACTTAATCCATTGGTCGGAGAAAAGGTGATTCTATGCTCGGCCTTACTTGCATCAATAGCATATGTAAGTTATCTTTCTTTTACTTCTTATTACATGCTTTCTAATAGCATATCGAAGCTAAGCTCTCTTCGTAATATATATTTTGGCATAGGCATGGCTTTCCGGATTAGCATGGGCGCCATGGGTAAGTAAAACCGATAAATTTTTTATATGGCTTGCTGAAAATTTCATAATCTGCATTTCCTTGTTGATAGTAATTGAGTTTAATTCAACAATGCAGGTACCATACTTAAGTGCTTCATTTGGAATAATCTATGTGCTTGTGAAACCTGCTGTGAGTATTAGTAGATTAATTTTCCTTATGTGACAAAATTATTATCTACTTTTATTGTTAGAATTAATGGTTCTGATTAATGATATTGCAATTAATTTTTTGTTATGTAGACATATGCTATTATTTCAAAAGCATCAAGCTCAGCCAATCAGGTTTTTTGTCCTTTTTTATATATTATATTATTATTTGAATCTCTAATTAGAAAGACTCACCAAACAACTTTTCATTTGAGTTGCTTTGTCTGAATTTTATGATGTAACTTAACTGCAGGGAAAAGCACAAACTTTTATTGCTGGTGCACAATCTATATCTGATTTACTATCACCAATTGTTATGAGTCCTTTGACTTGTGAGTGCAATACTTAAATTAACTTTTCATCAATGTATTACGGACACTTCTCAAATTAGATGTATCCTGGTGTCGCACTCACATATGATACCGACACATATAATTATATTGAATTATGCCATATTTTCAAATTATTGTCGGTGTTGACGTGTCGGTATCTGTGTCGTATCAAGTGTCTGTGGCCGTGCTTCATAACTTCTCATTACTCAATTTTACATTAATTTTGAGTGCTTATACAATATAATAATTGTAAGTGCACCAGTTCATCCTCATGTTTTAATAATTGTCAAAACACATGAAAATAGGTTGAACATATTTTGGCAAACTTTACAAATGACTTGACAACAAAGAACTATTTTCAAAACCTTGAAAAACTGACTTTTTGGTGTTTTGTATCGATACATACATTTCTGTATGGATACAAATGTCCTGAAACTTGTTCTGGTACATTTTGAGCACTTTGTATCGATACACACAGGCTCTGTATCGATACAAAAGCTTCTATACAAAAACAGAATGTTCCATATGATTCGAAACATGCTTGCATGTATCGATACATGTGTATATGTTCTGAAAAACCAGCAAGCTTCATATGATTCGAAGCATGCTTGCATGCTTAGATACATATCAGTCAAGATTTCAAGATTCTGATGTTTGTATCGATACATCCCGTGTTTGTATCGATACAAAGGTCAAGATTTTCAAAATTGAACGTTGGTCAAGGGCTTTGTATCGATACAAACAATCATTTGTATCGATACATCTACTGAAAATTATGCCTAAATTTGCTCATTCTATTTTCTCTTTAAATAGCAATGTGTGGGTTCCTTTGTAAGTAATGAAACAATCACAGTAACTGAACACAACTGAGAAATCTAGTGAGAATCATTGAGAGAGCAAGAAGTGCTTTGGGTAAAACACTTTGGATACAATTTGGGTGAAAAATTGGGATCAAAGTGTTATCCTTCACAAGATCATCATCTTCCATCAAGTTGCAACAATTGAAGATTGAGTATGGGATCAATCATTTAGGAGTTGTACGCTTGGTCGATAACGTTCGGTGCGATTCGTGGTGAAGCAGATTCGCGATCGGGTTGATTTGTGCAAGGAGGTTGGATTGCTCACTAGGGATCCAAGATTGTTCGATATCTTGGAGGATCAATTGAGAAGAATCGAAGGACTCAGCTGGACGATCGTTGCAAGGAGTTGCACGGGTAGGATCGTTGGAATCAGAGGGTGAAGATTCGTTCGTCGATTGAGGGTTTGCATAGTTTTACATTTTGAGTCAATATAGGTTTATTGGATTCATTGTAATTTGTGCACTTGTGTTCAAGTTGTTTTTCATTCTATACATATCTCAAATAACCCGTTTGGTTATTTGGGGGGAGACGTACTCGGACATACGCGTGGACGACGCGAAATCCGGGGAACTCCCTAATCAAATCCTCGTGTGTTGATTGCATTACTTTCATTCTTTATTGCTTTCATTATATTCGTAAACAATTGAATTTGTGTGTTCGTAAGTGTTCACAAGGATTCAATTGTTATTATCTTGTGTTGTGAATTGTTTTTGAAAGAATCGAATAACTTGCTTGGAAACGTTGTTGTTAATTGAATTAGTTTTTGAATATCTTATTCCGATCGACTTTTCCTCAATACGTTTTATCGGCTTAGTTACTTTTTCAATAAGTCAAAACGGTGCAAAGAGACTACCGATCCCGGAGTCGCTTCCGCACGCACGTTTAACCGAACAATTTTTTAAAAACTCAATTGGTTAACGGAACCACTTATTCACCCCCCTCTAAGTGGTTAGCCTCGTAGTCTAACAAGTGGCATCAAGAGCCCGGTTGATTTTAAACGATTAAACCGAGTAATTTGTGCCTATTATTAGACAACATGGCTTTTGCACCAAAAGGGGCGTATAATAGGGCTCCGGTATTCAATGGAGATCATTTTGACTATTGGAAAAGTAGCATGCGTATTCATATCAATTCTTTTGATAGTGAAGTGTGGAATGCCATTGAGAATGGTCCGTTTGCTCCAACTATAACGGATGCTCATGGTGTTGTCGCAAATAAGCCAATGGCACAATGGACGGATGAGGAAAAGAAGAAAGTCAATTACGATGCGAAGGCACAAAACATTTTAATATCATCCCTTGGGATTGATCAATTCTATCATGTGTCGCATTGTGAATCGGCTAAGGAAATGTGGGACACATTGGTTACTCACTTTGAGGGTACCAATGATGTCAAGATATCCAAAATTAATACTTTGACACAAGAATTTGAGTTGTTTCATATGCTAGATGGAGAATCCATCGAGGATATGCAACAACGCTTTATCAAAATCACCAACAAGTTACACGGTTTGGGAAAACCAATTTCCAACCAAGATGCTACTAACAAAATTTTAAGATGTCTTAGTAGGAATTGGCAACCTAAGGTCACCGCGATTAAGGAAGCTAATGATCTTACCTCATTGAATCTTACAACTTTGTTTGGCAAACTCACGGAGCATGAACATGTGCTAAACTTGCTAGAAAAGCATGAGAAAAGCGAAAAGAAGGTAAAGCACAATGACAAGGAAAAGGAAAAGGACAAGAGGTCTATAGCTCTAAAAGCCTCTACTTCAAAGTCCACCAAGTCCAAAAGGATAGAGCATGTGGAAAGTAGCTCAAGCGAAGATGATTCCGATGATGAGGAAATGGGACTCTTCGTTAGGCGCTACAATAGGTATGTGAAGAAAAATGGGATAAGGCACTCCGATGAAAATCTTAAGAAATATCGGAAAGATAGTGGTTACCATAGAAGGAAGGAAGATGTCAAGTACTCTAAAAAGGGAGCATGTTATGAATGTGGACAAATCGGTCACTTTAAACCGGATTGTCCCAAGCTCAAGAGAAAGGAGAAAGAATCACCTTCATTCAAAAAGGGAAGCAAGGACAAGGGAAAGAAAGCTTACGTTGCATGGGAGAGCTCTAGCTCATCTTCCTCTTCATCATCAAGCTCTAGTTCAAGCGGTGAAGAAGGATTGGCAAATGTGTGTTTGACATCACACGATCGTAAGAAACTTGTTCCTAAAAAGGTAAACCAAAATCCCTCTAGTTCATATACTCTCTTGGAATATCATGAATTACAAGTTGCTTTTGAAAAACTACACAAAGAAACTCAAGAGGCTTTTCAACGATTAAAGGGTTTAATGCAAGTCAATAAATACCTTGAGGTTAAAGTTTCGGAAACGGAACATGAGTTGAAAGCTCTCAAAGAATCTTTGGTTCAAAAACCTCTTGTGAATTATGATAGTTGTGGAAATGAATATACCGGATGTGATGGATGCTTTTACTTAAGTAGAGATTTACGAAAACTACAAGAGAAGTTAAAAGAACCATCCAAGCCGGAGATTACTTTTGCGGTTGATCCATCTAAATTCAACAAATCTTTTAAACCGAGAAATAAAAAGTATAAATTTGTTGAAAAGGATCACAAGAAAAGTAATCCTCATATTGTTTGTCATTATTGTTGTAACAAAGGACATACGATTGCAAAATGCCAAGCACGGAAAACCTTAGTACCTAAAGGCATATTGCAATGGTTACCTAAGTTAGACAATAATGTTGATACTAACAAACTAGGACCCAATATGAGTTGGGGACCTATTTCAAATGTCTAAACATGTAGGTAAGCGTCTTGAAGCCATTGATGAGAGACATTGATAACGAGTGGCTCAAGACCTATAAACAAGTAAGGTGAAAAGATACGACTCAACCCAACACAAAACGATGTGGAAATTGATCACTTCCTTCATCAAATACTTAAGGGAAGATTCTACTCTTTAACTTTGCTTTATACATATTTTGTTTAGCATTTGTGTTTGTGATCATATACATGCATTTTCTATCTTAATATGATATAAGTTTTGATATTTGTCTAATCCTCCATTTCCAAGAATTCTTACTCAAAAATATTAATAAGTTTTTGAGCTTTATACGTCTCAAATGGGGATCTGACAAAAATCATTACAACTATCCTATTAAGTTCATATTAGAATGTATATGTTAAGTTTTGCATCTATGTGTAATTTTTGCATACATACATAGATATATATATATTTTTCGCATATGATTGTTTGTGGTACTTTAACTATGTTATGTGATTTCTTTTATCATGCATCTATGGTTTAACATGTGTTCTCATGTTAAGATTTGCTTTGGTATTGCTTTGGTTCACATATATACGCATATACCATCATTATTGTATGTTTATGCATTTAATTGCATGGTTTTGTTTATTTTTTCGTCCCATATTTTGGTATGTTTTATTACAAAAATGTCGATGTGTTTTAAATAATCATGAGTTGGTTTATGGTTTGTTGTTCTACATTCCATGTGTTATCATGATATTTGGTATTCGTCATTGATATATTTTGGCATATCGTTATATGTAATTATTTTGATTAGGATACTATATCATAAAGTGCATTTCGACAAATGTAAGTGCACGATATGTTTAATAGATGGAAAATTTGCTTGGACTTGTTACTGCTAATGTGCTCTCTTCTTCTTTTTGATATTGTCAAAGGGGGAGAGATTTGGATGCACAAGCTAAAGGATCATCAAACGCATTATGGCATCAACTCAGGGGGAGCAAGCTTTTGTGATTAAGCCTTGGTGTTGTTTTTGCGTCTGTATATCATTGCTATTTTTATTTGCATAATAGGTATAGGCTTAGTTTAGCTTATGCATAGTTTTGACAATTATCAAAAAGGGGGAGAATGTAAGTGCACCAGTTCATCCTCATGTTTTAATAATTGTCAAAACACATGAAAATAGGTTGAACATATTTTGGCAAACTTTACAAATGACTTGACAACAAAGAACTATTTTCAAAACCTTGAAAAACTGACTTTTTGGTGTTTTGTATCGATACATACATTTCTGTATGGATACAAATGTCCTGAAACTTGTTCTGGTACATTTTGAGCACTTTGTATCGATACACACAGGCTCTGTATCGATACAAAAGCTTCTATACAAAAACAGAATGTTCCATATGATTCGAAACATGCTTGCATGTATCGATACATGTGTATATGTTCTGAAAAACCAGCAAGCTTCATATGATTCGAAGCATGCTTGCATGCTTAGATACATATCAGTCAAGATTTCAAGATTCTGATGTTTGTATCGATACATCCCGTGTTTGTATCGATACAAAGGTCAAGATTTTCAAAATTGAACGTTGGTCAAGGGCTTTGTATCGATACAAACAATCATTTGTATCGATACATCTACTGAAAATTATGCCTAAATTTGCTCATTCTATTTTCTCTTTAAATAGCAATGTGTGGGTTCCTTTGTAAGTAATGAAACAATCACAGTAACTGAACACAACTGAGAAATCTAGTGAGAATCATTGAGAGAGCAAGAAGTGCTTTGGGTAAAACACTTTGGATACAATTTGGGTGAAAAATTGGGATCAAAGTGTTATCCTTCACAAGATCATCATCTTCCATCAAGTTGCAACAATTGAAGATTGAGTATGGGATCAATCATTTAGGAGTTGTACGCTTGGTCGATAACGTTCGGTGCGATTCGTGGTGAAGCAGATTCGCGATCGGGTTGATTTGTGCAAGGAGGTTGGATTGCTCACTAGGGATCCAAGATTGTTCGATATCTTGGAGGATCAATTGAGAAGAATCGAAGGACTCAGCTGGACGATCGTTGCAAGGAGTTGCACGGGTAGGATCGTTGGAATCAGAGGGTGAAGATTCGTTCGTCGATTGAGGGTTTGCATAGTTTTACATTTTGAGTCAATATAGGTTTATTGGATTCATTGTAATTTGTGCACTTGTGTTCAAGTTGTTTTTCATTCTATACATATCTCAAATAACCCGTTTGGTTATTTGGGGGGAGACGTACTCGGACATACGCGTGGACGACGCGAAATCCGGGGAACTCCCTAATCAAATCCTCGTGTGTTGATTGCATTACTTTCATTCTTTATTGCTTTCATTATATTCGTAAACAATTGAATTTGTGTGTTCGTAAGTGTTCACAAGGATTCAATTGTTATTATCTTGTGTTGTGAATTGTTTTTGAAAGAATCGAATAACTTGCTTGGAAACGTTGTTGTTAATTGAATTAGTTTTTGAATATCTTATTCCGATCGACTTTTCCTCAATACGTTTTATCGGCTTAGTTACTTTTTCAATAAGTCAAAACGGTGCAAAGAGACTACCGATCCCGGAGTCGCTTCCGCACGCACGTTTAACCGAACAATTTTTTAAAAACTCAATTGGTTAACGGAACCACTTATTCACCCCCCTCTAAGTGGTTAGCCTCGTAGTCTAACAATAATAACTCTTGTTTCATTTCAGCACTGTTTTTATCTAGCAATGCTCCATTTGAATGCAAAGGTTTTAGCATTATATGTGCATCCATATGCATGGTAAGATATATAATTTCTGTCTTCAAATGTCATTTTCTCTCCTCTACCAATTACCATCTAGTTGTTTGTACTAACTTTGAAATCTTTTCAATTTTCTCAGATAATTTCTCTGATTTTTGCTTGCATGCTAAATCCTAATCCTAATACTCATTCAAGTAATGATTTGGAGGGCAATCTAGAAGACCCGCTTCTGAATTAAAATTGAATATATCAATTGTACACCTGGACCACTACAAATCAACGTCCATGCATTTATCAACTGAGCTGTACTTACGAGATGAATGGAAAAAATAATAATATACTAAGAAAATAGAAAAGTGAATATTATAAGCTATATTAAAGATTAAATTTGTTTTATTTTGTAAGGAAATGTTACTTGTTAGCTTGTTATGTTACCTCATTCTTAAGATGTCCATGAGGTGATGCTAAGTGTTAAGAGTTATTGTAACCTCAAACAACGAAGTTCAAATAATGACATTATTGTTGGTCAAAGAAGAGAGAAACAAGGAGAAGCAAAAGAAAATAAATAGTAAATGAAAATAAGGAAGGTTACGAGAACCTTATGGAGAATCTTAAGGAACGCTTAACCATTTATTTTCATTTGTATTAGCTATAAAAGCAGTGTGTGTTTCTTTTGTAATAATAACAAACAAGTGAACAAGTAACAATAACAACCAGCTAGTTACTAAGAGAAGAAAATTCCAGTATAGGAATTTTGTGAGAAATATTTAGAGAGAAATATTTCTTTGGGTGTAACTGGGTTGTGGGTTCTGTGAGAAAAACACTTTGTACATTTTATTATTATTAATATTAGTGTGCTTCCGCATTATTTTGCTCTTCCACAAATCTGATAATATGGGGAAATTTTGCGTAGTTTCCTAACAACCGGTATCAGAGCCAGTTGATTGTTTTTGCTAATTTTTCTAGCGAATGTATTATTCACATAAATAGCAACTTTTGTGAATAGTGCAAAATTTGGTCAACGTTACCAACTTTTCACAGAGGTGTTCTAAACACGGTGATTCGTAGAAATTTTCAAAGACGATCCTGAGGAAGTCAGATTTGAGTGGGAGAAATGGCTGCAGACGACGGCAAAGTGAAAATTGAAAAGTTTGATGGTGCAGACTTTAGCTTTTGGAAGATGCAGATAGAAGATTATTTGTATCAGAAAAAGCTACATCAACCTCTCACAGAAAACAAGCCAGAATCGATGAAGGAAGATGAGTGGAACCTTCTCGATAGGCAAGCACTTGGTGTTATCCGATTGTCGTTGTCTCGTAATGTTGCTTTTAACATTGCGAAGGAGAAGACAACAGCTGGTCTTATGAAGGCTCTTTCGAGCATGTATGAAAAGCCTTCAGCATCAAATAAAGATCATTTGATGAGACGGTTGTTTACACTTCGGATGGCAGAAGGCGCATCGATTGCGCAACATATCAATGAACTTAATGTTGTCATAACCCAATTAAGTTCAGTTGGTATAGACTTTGACGATGAAGTACGAGCATTGATACTTTTGTCTTCCTTACCAGGTAGTTGGAGTGCTACTGTCACAGCTGTGAGTAGCTCATCAGGAAGTACAAAGATGAAGTTTGATGATGTTCGTGATCTGGTTCTCAGTGAAGAGATCCGACGGAGAGAGTCGGGTGAATCATCATCCTCTTCAGTATTGCATACAGAGTCAAGAGGAAGAAATTCAACCAGAGGATATGGACATGGTAAATCTAAGGAAAGACGGTCCAAATCCAAAAATCATCGTAGTTCTCACAATTCGAAGAATGTCGAATGTTGGATTTGTGGAAAGTCAGGACACTACAAAAATCAGTGTAGGCTCCCAAGAAAGAACCAAGATGCTAAAGACGAAGCAATTGTTGCTTCAACCTCAGAAGGAGGTGATAGTTTGATATGTTCTTTGAAGAGTAAGGAAGAGTCTTGGGTGTTAGACTCTGGAGCATCCTTTCATGCTACTTCCCAGAAGGAATTCTTTAAGAATTATGTCTCTGGAAACCTCGGTAAAGTTTACCTTGGTAATGAACAATCCTGTGAGATTGTCGGCAAAGGTGAAGTAAAGATTAAGTTGAATGAGTCTGTATGGGAATTGAAAAATGTCAGACATATTCCCGACCTGACAAAGAACTTGATCTCCGTAGGCCAGTTGGCCAGTGACGGCTATACAACAGTCTTCCATGGTGACAATTGGAAGATTTCAAAGGGTGCAATAACGGTTGCTCGTGGTAAGAAGAGTGGTACTCTTTACATGACAGCAGAAGCATGTCATTTGATTGCAGCTGCAACAAATGAAAGTCCCAATCTATGGCACCGGAGATTAGGCCATATGAGTGAGAAAGGGATGAAGGTTATGCACTCAAAAGGAAAACTACCAAGTCTTCAGTCAATAGAAATTGACATGTGTGAAGACTGTATACTTAGAAAGCAGAGAAGAGTTAGCTTTCAGACAAGTGGTAGAACTCCAAAGAAAGAGAGACTCGAGCTTGTTCACTCTGATGTTTGGGGTCCAACAAGTGTCTCATCCGTTGGTGGAAAGAATTACTTCGTGACTTTTATCGATGATCACTCTAGGAAGGTATGGGTATACTTTTTGAAACACAAGTCTGATGTATTTGAGGCTTTCAAGAGATGGAAAGCTATGGTGGAAAATGAGACAGGATTGAAGATCAAAAAGCTTAGAACCGACAATGGTGGTGAATATGAAGACAGCAGATTCAAGAAGTTCTGTTATGAGTACGGGATTAGAATGGAGAGAACCGTACCAGGAACGCCCCAACACAATGGTGTAGCAGAGTGTATGAACAGAACATTGACTGAGAGAGCCAGAAGCTTACGTGTGCAGTCAGGCTTACCTAAGTAGTTCTGGGCAGAAGCAGTCAACACAGCAGCATACTTGATCAACCGAGGTCCATCGGTTCCATTGGAGCACAAAATACCAGAAGAGGTATGGAGCGAAAAAGAGGTAAAACTCTCGCATCTTAGAGTTTTCGGTTGTGTAGCATATGTGCACATTAGTGATCAAGGCAGAAATAAACTTGATCCTAAATCAAAGAAGTGCACTTTCATCGGTTATGGTGAGGATGAGTTTGGCTACCGACTTTGGGATGATGAAAATAAAAAGATGATCTGCAGTAGAGATGTAATCTTCAATGAAAGAGTGATGTACAAAGACAAGCATAACATAACCACCAACAACTCAGAATTGAGTGAGCCTGTGTATGCAGAAGGTCGACGATGTCCCAGAAAGTCCCACTGTTGAAAGTTCACAGTTAAAGGAACCAATTGAATCAAGTGACACACAACCGTCTTACACACCAGAGCATCATACTCCTACTCCTGTATTGAGAAGGTCATCTCGGTCTCATGTTCCCAACAGAAGATACATAGACTACATGTTGTTGACCGATGGAGGTGAACCCGAAGACTATGAAGAAGCATGTCAGACCACATATGCTAGTAAGTGGGAGCTTGCAATGAAAGATGAGATGAAGTCTTTAATTTCCAATCAAACATGGGAACTAGCTAAGTTACCTATGGGAAAGAAGGCACTTCACAACAAATGGGTGTATCGAGTGAAGGAGGAGCATGATGGGTCTAAGCGATACAAAGCACGACTAGTGGTAAAAGGATTCCAGCAAAAGGAAGGAATTGACTACAATGAAATATTTGCTCCGGTTGTGAAACACAATACTATCAGGTCTATGTTAAGCATTGTTGCCAATGAAGATCTCTATCTTGAGCAATTGGATGTGAAGACTGCGTTTCTTCATGGAGACTTAGTTGAGGAGATATACATGCATCAACCTGAAGGATTCTCAGAAAGAGGGAAAGAGAATATGGTGTGTAGGCTAAAGAAGAGCTTGTATGGTCTGAAACAAGCTCTAAGACAGTGGTATATGAAGTTTGAAAGCTTCATGCACAAGGAAGGTTTCAATAAGTGCAATGCTGATCATTGTTGTTTCTTCAAGAGATATAAGTCCAGTTATATCATTTTATTACTTTATGTTGATGACATGTTGGTAGCAGGTTCAGATATGGACGAGATCATAAACTTGAAGACGCAATTGTCAAAAGAGTTTGACATGAAGGATTTAGGTCCGGCAAGAAAGATCCTTGGTATGCAAATCACGAGAGATAAGCAAAGAGGAGTTTTGCAGTTATCTCAAGCAGAGTACATCAACCGTGTTTTGCAAAGGTTCAACATGGGCAATGCCAAACCAGTTAGCACACCTTTGGCAAGTCATTTTCGCCTATCTAAGGACCAGTCTCCTCAGACGGAGGAAGAGAAAGAATCTATGGCTAACATTCCATATGCTTCAGCCATTGGAAGTTTGATGTACGCAATGGTCTGTACTAGGCTAAATATTGGCCATGCAGTGGGAGTTGTTAGCAGGTTTATGTCAAATCCAGGTAAAACTCATTGGGAAGCAGTTAAGTGGATTTTGAGGTATTTACGAGGCACCACTAAGAAATGTTTGTACTTTGGAAAATGAGATTTAAAAGTACAAGGCTACGTAGATGCAGACTTTGGAGGTGAAGTTGATCGCCGAAGAAGTACCACCGGTTACATTTTTACTGTTGGCACCGGAGCAGTTAGTTGGATATCGCGGATACAAAAGATTGTTGCTTTATCTACTACCGAGGCTGAGTATGTAGCAGTAACTGAAGCTAGCAAAGAGTTGATATGGCTTCAAGGATTGTTAACAGAGTTGGGTTTCATACAGGAGAAAAGTGTTTTGTACAGTGATAGTCAGAGTGCAATACATCTGGCAAAGAATTCAGCATTTCATTCAAGAACAAAACACATTGGTCTTCGTTATCATTTCATTAGATCTCTGCTTGAGGATGAAGTGCTAACATTGAGCAAGATTCAAGGAAGTGAAAATCCAGCAGACATGTTAACTAAGGTGGTGACCATTGACAAATTGAAGTTGTGTTCAACTTCAGTTGGCCTGCTAGAATAATAGACCGAGACATGTTTCTATTTGATCAAGGTGTGAAGACCGATTGACATCAGTCTTCAAGTGGGAGATTGTTGGTCAAAGAAGAGAGAAACAAGGAGAAGCAAAAGAAAATAAATAGTAAATGAAAATAAGGAAGGTTACGAGAACCTTATGGAGAATCTTAAGGAACGCTTAACCATTTATTTTCATTTGTATTAGCTATAAAAGCAGTGTGTGTTTCTCTCTCTTCAGGTCCTCAAATGGGCCAATCCCCACAGAGACCCTATTTATAGATATAATTGACATCTCTACATTTACATATGGTCATCGTAATTCATGGGTTGAGTCTAAATGAGTGGGGAGTCTTATGTGACAGTTTTCTCCACCAATATCTCTAATTGGAGTTAGAGTCGATGAAATAAATATATTAACTTTGTTACGGAAAAACAAAAATGGATTATAAAATGAAATTGAGATATGTCTGGAAGGCCTAAGTCAACTAACAAATATTAATATTGTTTTTGTTGGGGAGTCTGGAAAAGTTCGGGAGAAACATTAAATCAAATGATTTTTAGGACCACAAGATATGAATACGTCACATCTCCACCAAAAAACCTTAAGGCATTAAGTTATTGAGTCACTTTTTCTTATAAATCTAACATTCTTCCCATTCATAATCAATTCGAGACTTAACAATTCACGCTTGAAACTCAACATTATTATTGTTAGCAGAACATCTTCACCTGATCTAAGAGGGGGTGGGTATAGGTATAAATGGGGTTCTAAAGTAAAATTTTCTAATATCTCACGTTGTAAAGCCCACCAGAATGTGTCCCTATTTCACAACATTGAAATCAGATAACGGTTCGCTTCTTCCCATGAATCACAGAAACAAACTGAACTCTGTTTCACTTCTTCCCATGAAACCAAACAAACCATAGTCATAGGATTCTCAGTTACACTTACACACAAACATGGAAGTAGTTCTGTCTCTTTCAGTTACATTCACCAAATTTCAAACCTTTCCCTCTCTCAAACCAAACAAAACCCCAATTCACCAAATTCCAATAAACACAACACTACCCAACAAAAAAAATCACTCTTTTTCTTGTCCCATTTCATCTAATCCTTCTTTTACTAGAATTTCAGCAACAAGTAACCAATCATCAACTTCACAAACCGATATGTTCTTGTTCCCTGCTGGAAATTCAAAGCATTGGGTTGTTAGAATGGATAAACCTGTTGTTGGTGTTGTTACCAAAGCTCAAATTGTTGATCATTATGCTCAAATTTTGACCAAAGTTTTGGGAAAGTAAGAACAATCAACTCTTTTTTCTTTATTGGGTTTTTCTTTCTTTCTCTAAAATTGATAAAAATGGTGTCTTGCAGTGAGAAAGATGCACAAATGTGTATATATCATGTTTCTTGGAAAAACAATTTTGGCTTTTGCTGTGAACTTGATGAGGATTGTGCAAATGACTTAGCTGGTTAGTTTTGTAGATTCTTAATCTTTGTTTCAAACTTCAAAGTTTAAATTACCACATTATTATTAAATGAAATTTCAAATTTGAAACTTGAAAAGCTTGTTGTGGTGCAGGTGTTCCTGGTGTCTTGTCAGTTCAGCCAGATAACAATTTTGAGTCTGAAAATAAAGATTATGAAGGTTTGCGATTTCGTAAATTCCACACTTTTTTGCCTTTTGATGCTTTTTGGCTAGTATAATTTTACCTCATTATAACTTATGTAGTGCGTGTGTGATTTTTGTCCTTGTATCTTGTATAAGGGATGTAGAATTATAGATAGATAGATAGATAGATATAGGTTAGGTGCTAGTTAGTTACTAATTAGTTAGCCTATATAAAAGCTTTGTGCCATTTGTTGGCTTTGTTGATGTTAGCTTCTGCCATATGGTGGTTAAGCATTTTTGCTTCTGTTAAGTGGTTAAGCCTTGAGTTATGGCTTCCGCTTAATGGTTAAGCGTCTTGCCTTATGGCTTTGATTTTAGCCGATGTATTCCGGCATTTATCATTGTATTTTTGATATATTTCTATCTTAGGCATCCCAATCTGGAAGTGTTGTGAACACCTTCCAGCTTGTGGGAGGGTATTAGAGATATAGATAGATATATGTTAGGTGCTAGTTAGTTACTAATTAGTTAGCCTATAAAGGCTTGTTGTAATAATTTTCTGTTACTTTTCACATTTTGTATCAAATTTATCTTAATCAATACAAGTCATTTTTCTCGATTCTCTCTTTACTTTCAAGGATGCCATGTTTCTTAACATCTTGTTTGATACTTTGTATTAGGTATTTCATCGGTGAGTTCTTTATAGTTGTTATGTATGATTTTGTATTTAATTGACAGAAATGGTTTGATAGAAACAAATTCAGAAAAAAAAATTATAAGTAGAAAATCTACTGTAATATAACATTTATCTTATTTTAAAGTAGAAACTTTACCAACATGGTGTTAAGAGAGCTGATAACATGACTCTCCCCTAAGAAAAGAACACGAGTTTGATTCTTGGAGTCGCGCATTTGGTATGCATGCAGTCTTACCTTGTATTACAAATAGACCAGATGTCCCATTGTCGGCTTGAGGATTAGTCCCGTAACAGGTCCAAAGGGACAAAGTCATGGTAATACCTTGGGGCGTCTAGCCGTCTACAACTGTTCAAAGACCTTAACGATGTGGGTTAGCAAAAAAGAATGTAGAAAGTAGTTCAGAAATGGTTTGTTTGATAGAAACTATTTGGTATACCCTTTCAACGATGATGTGATTTTCAATGACCTTGAATTATGCCTGTTCATGATTTTCTACTTTCTGATGTTAGTCATGTGACATTCTTTTCTCTGATTTCCTGCTAACTACATATGTTCAGGTAGAAACTTGGAAAATAGTTTGAATATGGCAAATTCTTCTGAAGCAAGTCAGGAAGTTTCGGTGAAAACAAAGAAACTTTTTGTGACAGGTATGCTCGCAACATTGATTCTAAGGCATAGAATGGTGTGTGAATAGGATCATACATTATTACTCCGGGAGTTTTTTTTTTCTTGCAGGGGATACGATACTATTTGACAGTTATTTTTCTCTTGAACAGGGCTATCATTTTATACATCCGAGAAAACCTTACGTTCCGCATTTGAAGGCTTTGGTGAGCTTGTTGAAGGTAGTTTCAACATTAAATATATTTTTCTTTTCTCACCATCAATATTTACTCTCGGAAGGTAGAGCTAAAATTTTGTCCCCGCTTTTACTAATAAATAATTGGGTTATGTTTGACAGTTAAAGTTATCATAGATAAAATTTCAAAAAGGTCCAAGGGTTATGCATTTATTGAATACACCACCGAGGAGGCTGCAAGTGCAGCACTCAAAGAGATGAATGGCAAGGTATTTCCCTATGTTTCTTTCTTGCATCGTTCTGCTTCACGATAGTCACGGACTAAAAATTAATACCGGTTTATAATTCATAATAGAAAGAAGTTTGGTAGTTTTTAATGATTTTATTCTGCGTGCAGATTATTAATGGCTGGATGATAGTGGTAGATGTTGCCAAGACTACTCCTCCAAGAACAAGATACAATAAGAGTCGAGCCAGACCATCTGCTTCATAAGAAAACGAAGCCTGTAAGGTATTGGCTACTAATTACCAGCTCTGTCGAATGAAATCAGTTACCTTGATGTTTATGTTTCGATATTCTTAGGTGCTTAGGTTAACCACTAGGTGTCAGGGCATGACGGTCCAAACAAGACTACAATGTAACTGGGATCAAACCAACTGCCGAACTGGCCAGTTTGGTCTGACTTTTACAACAATCCTTCCCCTCTGCCTCAATTTGATTCAACTTATGTTCAACATGCAAGCAGGTATGTAACACTGCCATAATATTCTCCATAATATTCTCCGGCGATGTTTTTGGTAGTTACCACTAGTCTACTACACATGCTCCTGGTTGTGTGAGATTAAGCATGGTGCAATGGACTGAATAGCGATATTGTAGCATCCACTTGCATCTGGTATCATGTTAAGGTACTTTAAAGACGAGAGAAGTTCGAGGTTTGGATTCTTACTGAAGAGGTTATTTGAATTTTTATCACAATGTCGGTTGAAATAGGTGTTTGAAGAAAATAAAACTTAGCCAACATTCATCCATTTGGTCTAAATTTCCATGTGGAAATTTATGTGTTGCCTAATTAACATTCTGTAAATGAGAATTGTGATTTGTGATGCTTAATTCTCTTTGATTATTGTTAGAACCTGGAAATGCAAATTTATATGTTTATTGACTAAAAATGGAGCAAAGCTTTTACAATAGCAAAATGAAAGATTAAACGTAGAAGGAAATGAATTTCAATCTATCTTGGAGCTAAGCTCCTCAAATTTATTCCAAGACATAACAAACTTGCCAACTAAGCAGTCTACCGCACTCAATATTTATCATATAACTATTGGTTTTGTAATTCAAGCTTTGCTGCCTCTGAAGCAATCAGAGCTTCTGATACCTTTAGAGCTTCTGAAGCAGTTGACTCTGAAGTAACAGAGTCTGACTGTCTTAGCCTCTGAAGGCTACTAGGTTCTAATGTTTAGGTTCTGAACTTGGTTTTATGCTTTCTTCGTGAGTAGTTAGCAGTTAGTTAGTTGTTACAGCTGACATAGATTTTTAAGTCAGTTTCGTAACAATTTTTGTGTATATATACGATTGTAACCTCATTGTGAATAATGCAATTTTTCTAATCTTTTCATTTTTTAATTCCTTTCAATATCCCAGAATCCTCTTTTCTCTTTTCTTTGTTAATACTCTTTGCTTGGTTAATCCCCAACAATAACTTCATCGCACTCTTTATCTATACTAATATATAAAGGGGATACAAATTTTTAGGATGGCTTTTTTGTTATTCCAATTTTACCCTTAAAAAATAACTTCCACATAAAAATAGATTTTCAGTTTTTTTTAGTAAATAATTTTTTTTTTCTTCTTAATAACTAAGCACAACTTCCACATAAAAGTAGGTTTTCAGTTTTTTTATAGTAACAAAAAAATAAAATTTTTTCTTTTTAATAACTAACCACAACAAAAAAAGGAGGTTACGTAGTTATCAATTAACAAAGTCCAATAAAAAAAGAGATTAAATAATTATTTATATTTGCACAATACAGAATATCGATTGCACACGAAGAAAAAAATAAATATCGATTACACGGCGGCTAGTTACAATAATAACCCTTTTATATTATTTTATAATTTAAATAGAGGATGATTCTTTTTACAAATTTTGCGTTTGTTTTTTAATATTATTATAGGCCAGTTTTTTAAAGTAACGAGACGTCATTGGCAAACTTTATTCCATTATTATTACAGCTTGTGTATTTTTATAAGCAAAAATAGGTGGTGTTTAGTCTGAAAAATTTTCCCATGATACAAGGTGGCCTTTTAGGATGTTATTTTTCTGTTATTGGTCAAACATGGTTTTAATAATAGGCTTATTGCACTGCACCTCCCATTTATCTAAAATTAAATCCACACCTCCCCATTAATGCAGTTGACTTATCTCTAGTCAAAAAAATCAACACATCTCCATTCTATCATTCGGTCAAAAAAAATCAACACATCTCCATTTTATCAATTTCTGGCCGTGTTTGAAATCCATAATTCCATTAAACGTCCATTGCAACTACTTCATGAAAAATATGTTTTTTTTTTCCCACATCTTTCCGTCCTTTTTATAAAAAATAATTGTTTTTTTTAAATTTATTCAATAATTGATCTATTTAATCTCATCACTTATTAAATGAATCTAAAAAAAAAATCTCTTATAAAAAAGATTAGAGGGAGCTTAGTGAATGTCCATATGCTTATGCTCCACTAATTTTTTGTTATTATTTCTGAAAAGGTTTCGTGTCAAATTTACTTTAAACCTCTAAATTGCTTGGGCCGCTCTTAAAAGTTGAATACACCTCTTTTTAGGATAATTTTTTGGACAAAACTTACATGCATTGCTATACATGCAGTTTTTACTTTTTCTCTCACAAAGAGGTAGTTATTTTAATTGAAAAACAGTTTTCTTTTATTTTTTTAAAATTAAAAAACACAAAAAACCACTTTTTTGTGAGTGGAACAACAAAAACTGCACATAAAACAATGCATGTAAGTTTTATCCTAATTTTTTTATATTTGTTCACTAAAAATAGTTCTAACTCTAAGGGGACTCTTTACTAGCAATTTAATTAACGATAATAACATGACCAAGTCAATGACCTTGCAAATTTAATACCAAGACTAAGTCAGGTTTGTAATTAGATCTGGTCTTGTTATGTTGTGTTACGAGGAACATATTTAAGGTTTAAACCCATATTCACATGACATCAAAGTGCTCCTTAATTCTGTTATGGGTTTTGACTAATTAACTAAGATTACTAGTACTAAAATAATAGCATTGGATCTTAAGCCAAAGTAGTCAACGATTGATATTTGCCAAATTTCAAATACTAGTTAAGATAGCATAGCAGCCATTCAGATTAAAAAATGATAAGTTGTTTTGATGATAACATGAACTTTATTTATCAAAACATCTTTATTAATTATAGTCAGTGGAGTAGAAATGCAATAAATAAATGTATATTATTGGATTATGAATGTGGGAGCTTTTACGGCGAAGTCACTCAATTGACTTTTTTGATGAAGTCGCCATTATGGTCAATGGAAAAGTATTATTGACTTAGTTAATGTCACATCAAATTATATAATAAATGAATGTTTATGGTGAGTCCTTCTATGAACTATGAATGTGCGAAGGATGTGAAGTACATATTAAAATAATTGAGCTAAAACATGATTGAATTTGTTGTTCAACCAAAGTTGTGAAAGATTGTTTTATCAATCACTACAAGAAAATTGTCACTTTGCGACAGTTGCATTGCGACCATATGGCTAGAACCGTCGCAATAGGCTTAATGTTAGAGTTTTGCAACAGTTTATGCGACACTTAAGTCAACTGTCGCAATGTTTTGGCTTAAATTTGGAATTTTGCGACAGTTAAGTGAACCGTTGCAATGATTTTGCTTTTACCGCCCAAATTTTGGCTCTTTCTTTAATAAATAAATAAATCAAAACTTTGCTCACTCTTGTTAAAAAAAATAAATCAAAACTCACTCACTATCACATCACAAATCCCTAATTATTATAAAAAAAAAACCCTAAATCGTGATCTCCACCTTCTTCATTCGTTCTCTCCAATGTCTTCAACTTAAATCCCTAAATTTCCTTCTCCAACCTCTTCATCGATGTCTCCAAAGAGAAACCATTCTCTTGAACTTCATTATCGTTCCAACTCGAGAAATTGTTGCGGTGGAGAAATCGCTGTCGTCCTATTACACGGTTAGGATTGTTTTCCCCTTCCTCCTCTTCTCTTTGAGCATATTTTCAAATTGTTGTTGGAATTGTTTCATTGTGTTCCGCTGTTGTGTTGTTTCTGCTACTCTACTGGTGTTTTTTCTGGATTGTTTTATGCTTCTTAGAGCCAATTCCAAATCTTACTTCCTGAATTTCAGAATTTTTTGGTAATTTTTTTGGTAGATCTCCTTTTTGTAATTCAATTTTGTGTTCCATTGCTTAGGGTTCCAACTTTGTAGATCTCCTTTTTGAATTACGAGTTGTTTCCTTTACTTGTCAATGCATCTATTTCATCTTCTGTGTGCAAGGGTTGTGCGTTAATTGATAGGTCTTTTGTTTATGTACTGACATCTTAAAAAGTGCTTTTGGTTGGTCTTATTGACGATGCAGTTTCTATTCTAAACCTATTTTGTAGATCTCCTTGTGACCCTAATTTTGTTGATATCAACAATGAAGATTTGGAATTGAGATTTGAATATGGTTATCACAATATTTTCTTATATCAGGTAATGAGAATGTGGTGAAAGTGAGGGGAAACAAACCATGCTTCTTCATCACAGGAAGCAACTTTTAAGGCTGTTATGATGTTGGATCCGTTTTTAGTTGTTAGCTTTAGTATCGGTCTCTGTAATTTCCTTATTTCTAAGGTTTCAGGTTCGAGTCTCAATTGTGCCATTTTGAGTAGGTTAATTTAGCTTCTTCAAAGAAAAATTCCTTATTTCTAGATTTTAGTTGTTATTTTCCTTTATTGTACTTTAAGATGCTTAAATAGTTATTCTTATCGTCAGCATATTTTTGTTCTTCGCTTAAATAAAGTGAAACCCTTTCATTGCATGCAGTTTAAACAAGTCTTGGGATCCTAATTTTACTTCTACCAAGTCCTGAGATTGACTGATTGATAACTATATGTTGCTGATTGATAACAATATGATAGCAATGAATGAATTATATCATTATGTTTGAATATTATATAACAGTACCATACCATTAAAATTGAATATCACTTATGAGATCAATTTGAGAAAGTATGTCAAATTTGTTAATTGATTGTGAGTTATTTGATATATCTTTTGTACGCAAAGGTTTACTTCAAGATGTATCTTTTGTGAGTTACTTCTACCATTGTGCTTAATATGATTTCTATTTTCCAATTTGTTAATTCACCGTGTTTATATATGGGAATGATACAAAGACTGGGAGAGTAATGCTAGCTCTGCATTTGACCTTACCAGAACCATATTGCTATTGATTATATGCCAAGCGAATTTCAATAACTTTTGATTTCATAAATGTAAACTGAAGTGGTTTATAATTTGCAGGCAGAAGCAGAATGATTGCTTTCATCATAAGGCTTGGCTGCATTTTAGGTATAGTTATGTTTTATAATAAAATTGATTGATTTTGAGTGATAGCTTTCTTTATTATTTTATTATGTGACAGGAGTGAAAGTTAGTATTGGAGGGTTCAACATGGGTGCATCTATAACATTGTACTCTGCAGCTTGCTATAACATGGGAAGATTGTTATTCTCTTATTTGTTATTTTATCAGATTAGAAGAAGCCTATGAGGCTCTAAGAGTTATTAAGATTTGTGTGCTTGAGAGTAAACCTAACATGAGTGCAACCGCTTGTTAGGAGGAAGTCGAAAATCTTGGGTCGTCATCCTCTCTAAAAGATTTATTCTATGCCTTAAAGATCAATGGAATATTACTAAAAGATTTATTCTATGCCTTAAAGGTCAATGGAATATTAAAGTGCAAGTCTGGTAAGTTGTTCTTAGAAGAAGTAATTTAGAGGTAATGACTTCACTTTAATGCACACATTGTTTACTATGTCATTTGGTTCTAGATAAAACTTTTCATGTTATTTTTCTAGTTGACAAACAATTAGTATGTTTGACTGCAACAAGCTGATAAGATTATGAAAATGCAAGCTGATACGTTTCACCTAAGGATAAGGCTTCACGGGTTGATATCTTGAAGGAGCAAGTTGCATTCTTAATGTAAATGCAAAATTGCAAAGAAAATAATCAGGTAATTATATGTTACTGTCGTTGACTTAAGAATATTGAGATGTTTATGATAGTAAGATTAGTAGAGAATTTTTAATTTGGTATTAAATGTATTATATATAGAGACTTCCAGCGAGCATGGGGTAAGTATTGAATTGATTGAGAATTGATCCCAGTATGATAGTAAGACTATGGTATTCTAATTGTGATCAATTCATGCATCTTAAAGAATACCAATGGAACTGTGTACATATTTGTTTCCATCCATGTTCTAGTGATAGACCTCATAGTTATGGGAAAGTGAAATTTGATATCTCACTTTGATACCTCATAGTTATAGTTCAATTAAGGTGTACTAAAAGAAATCATTAAGGGAACTAATATTTATGATCAACGTTTCAAGTTAATGCATCTCATTGTTGTTTTAGTTATTATCTCGTGTAAATCTATGATGAGATGGCTGTGTTGTGAAGTGGAATCCAAATTATTGTTCTATAGATTCAGTGTAACTTATTATGGTGTGATCTGGTTGCTTAGAAAAAAATCCCTTCTAGGTTGATCTTGTTACATATGATTCTACTAAATGCTATGTTTGAAGGAACTTATTATCTTGTAAAATTATCAATGGACAAAGTCAATTTTTACACTTCCCTTATTTGTTTTTTCAAGTATTCTAATATATACTTATATGTTTTTTCAGCCAATTGAATTAGAAGAGGCAAGAGATGGTAGGAGTTCTGAGTCTAGTTTGTCTCGTGGATCATGAAGCAATATCACCAGAGAGAGAGTATTTAGATATTTTTGTGAACTTTTAATTTTGACGTAATTGTTTTAGTGTTTCAATGTTTGAGCTACTTTAATTATTGACGATCGATGTTGTTACTATTGAATGAATTATATGAATGAGATTAAGTCATTTATATATTTGTGGATTTTAATTTTGTTACTCCTGTATGAATATTTTTATTAATTATTTATGGTTTAAATTGTTATTTAACAGGGCATCAAAATGAAGATTAAATAGTTTTTTTTTTTAAAAAAAAATTTTTGCGACGGTTATGTAACTGTTGCAATATTTGTTACTAATGTCACTTTTATTTGCTAAAATATATATAGTGACGGTTTCTAACCGTTGCAAAATCAATTGCGACAGTTGTTACGACAGTTTTCAAAACCGTTGCAAAGTCTTGTTGCGACATGGAAATCATCAACGGTTCAAGAACTGTCGCAGATGTCTTATTGCGACGGTTTCAACTGTCGCAAATTGCAATTTTGACTGTCGCAAAGGCTCAATTTTCTTGTAGTGAATGTACTCAAGTTACATAAATTAATATTGTATTTTATGAAATTGTACGTGTAAGGGAATTAAATTAGGAGCCAATCGTGGCATTAAGCCAACCTAATTGGGGCGGGCTGTGGCCTTGCCGAGCCCACATGCAGCTCCGCCCCTGACTATATTCTTTTTTC
Source organism: Trifolium repens (assembly GCA_030408175.1). Taxonomy (NCBI): domain Eukaryota; kingdom Viridiplantae; phylum Streptophyta; class Magnoliopsida; order Fabales; family Fabaceae; genus Trifolium; species Trifolium repens. The sequence goes on along the minus strand of CP125836.1, from coordinate 54,909,140 downwards.
CTCTGGGAGATAATGAAATAGTTGTACTTTTCAAACTCCCACTTAAATTTTAGTTTAGTCTCTCAAGTTTTTTGTATCTTTTTTTTTTCTTCAATATATGTGAGACTTAACTTGTTTGTTAGGTTAGTAAAAAACTGTCAACCTAATTGGAATTTCTTTATCTCTTTCAATTGAGCTTTTCTTTTTGCTCAATAAATAATAATCAAACTGATATTATTCATTCATTTTTTTTAATTATAAAAATTATGAACACCATTAACCTATCATCATTGATATTTTGAACACTTTTATCGATATCACACGCAGTAGACAATGTAAAGTCTCAAATGCACGAAACCATGTAAGCAACATCGTGTTTTCACATCATACCAAGATGAATCTTTCTTGGCTTTGAATAGCTTCAATATCACAATGTCCACTAGTCAATACATTTTTTCTTTTTTTACTTTCCCCTCTCTCTTCCCATAAACCTTCATTCCAAGAACCTAAAATTTGACTTAGACTTTGATAGCAATTTGGATTATTTTATTTAACTACTTTGGAGGAGACATATGTATATATATAAGATAAGATGAGTTCAAGTAACTCAAAGCAAACAATATATTCTACACATCCTCTTCTTAAGCAATCAACTTCCTTTCTTATTATTTGTCACCAAATTAATCACTCCAAAATCATATAACTTTCAAAAATGGAATTTATAACTTGTGCATTACTCCTTCTCTTGACATGTACCACACTTTATTTCCTTAGTAGAATCATAAGACCAAACCATAATCTTCCGCCGGGCCCAACCCGTTTTCCGATCATCGGAAACCTCCTTGAACTTGGAGAAAAACCACACCAATCTTTAGCCAAACTAGCAAAAATTCATGGTCCAATAATGAGCCTCAAACTAGGAAGAATAACAACTATAGTAATTTCTTCAGCTGAAATGGCTAAAGAAGTGCTATTAACTCATGACCAATTCTTGTCAAATAGAACAATTCCTCAATCTGTTTCGGTTCTTAACCATGAACATTTTAGCCTTGCTTTCATACCGGTTTCGCCACTTTGGCGCGAATTGAGAAAAATATGCAATGGTCAATTATTTGCACATAAGACTCTTGATGAAAGCCAAGATGTAAGGCGCAATAAAGTTCACCAACTTCTTCATGATGTGCACAAAAGTAGCCAAATTGGTGAAGCAATAGATATTGGAAATGAAGTATTTAAAACAACGATAAATTTATTATCGAACACTATTTTCTCCGAAGATTTGATTCAATCTACCGGGACAGCAGGAGAGTTTAAAGACTTGGTTACAAACATCACAAAATTAGTCGGATCACCAAACATAGCCGATTTTTTTCCATTGCTTAAGGTCATTGATCCTCAAGGTGTGAAAAGACAACAAACTAAAAATGTTGCTAAGGTGTTGGACGTCTTCGATCGATTGATTCGGAAACGTTTGAAGTTGAGGGAAAGTGAAGATTCTAACACACACAATGACATGTTAGATGCCCTTCTGAACATTTCTAAAGAAAATGAGATGATGGACAAAAACATGATTGAACATTTGGCACATGTATGTTTTCTCTTCTCCCTTATTATAACATTTATATTATATGCATGACTATTAGATAAAATTTTATTAAGGACAAAAAAAAAACTCTCTAATTCCTTCATCCATAAGTTTAATTAGTGATAAAACTAGAGATAATTTTTTTATTGCTAATTCATCAATTTTTTGAAATTACTTTGACAAACCTACCTACTCACTATGAAATAATGATTTACAGGATCTTTTTGTTGCGGGAACGGACACAACAACTTCAACACTTGAATGGGCAATGACGGAATTAGTACTCAACTCAGAAATCATGTCAAAAGCAAAAAAGGAGCTAGAAGAAGTGGTAGGCAAAGGTAAACCTATTGAAGAATCGGATATTGCTAGTCTTCCGTACTTGCAAGCAATCATAAAAGAGACATTTCGATTGCACCCTCCAGTTCCTCTTTTGCTCCCTCGAAAAGCAGCGAAAGACGTGGAGCTATGTGGCTTCACCATTCCAAAAGATGCACAAGTGTTTATTAATGTGTGGACTATTGGTAGGGACCCAACTTTATGGGACAATCCAACTTTGTTCTCACCCGAAAGATTTCTTGGGTCAGATATTGATGTAAAGGGTAGGAATTTTGAGCTTGCGCCATTCGGTGCTGGAAGAAGAATATGCCCCGGTATGATGTTAGCTTTAAGGATGTTGCTTTTGATGTTGGGTTCATTGATCAACTCCTTTGATTGGAAGCTTGAAGATGACATGAAATTAGAAAATATGGACATGGAAGAAAAATTTGGAATTACCTTGCAAAAGGCACAACCTCTTCGAGTTGTTCCTGTTAAGATTAACAATTAATTGATTAAGATGGCAAGCATATATGTGCCTAAATTTTATGTCAAAAATAAAAATGTTATGTATGTTTTTGTCATTGTTATTTGAAATATTTATTAAGCTCGTGAAAATAAATGTATGCTTGTTACTACATATTGATAAGGGAACATTGATTCAATATCCATATGTATGGGTTATTCTAGAATTAAAAAAAATTCCATCCACATACTCACACAAAATACTAAACAAAATTATGTTTTGGTTCTTTAACTTTACTTTTAGTTTCAATTTGATTATTATATTTTTTTACAACAAATTAATTACTTATGATTTTCTAAAACGTTAATAAAACGATCGAACGTATGTACAAGAAAGCCAACCATATGCCCAATTAACTAACATCAATGCAAGTTCTAATTAAGATCGTTGTAAAATTACCATTTAGGTTAATAATAATCTTTTTATTTCTTAACTGCATTGGTTTGGTTCAGATTTGATAATGAAAGTGCATATTTGATGATGAATCCAACCCAATAAATATTTAATGGGATGGGATGAATAACGGATTAGGTCAAATCCGACCCAAACTCAACCTACACCCCTACTTACTGATGATGAGTTATATTTATTTTGTTTCAATGGGATGGCCAAAGTATATGTGATTATCGGTGGAGGAAGGACCTCTCAATAGACTGACTAAAAAGACGGTCCAACCATCACAGTCTGTTCAAAATAAAGCCTAATAATATTTATTTATAAAATATAAATAAACATAACAAGTAAATAATATTTGATATTATATATTTCAATTATATTTTAATTAATTAAAATGTGTCCAAAACGATACGTGGCCTACAAATGTGTTATAGGCCCACACATAATAGCAATTGTAATAGGTGCACACATATCATTGTGAATCGATATGAGGCCTAGAAATGTGTCCCTACTCCCTAGCGCTTATGCCATAACATAGATGTATTCTCATCTTTCCTACTACGCTTAAATCCAATATCAAAATTAACAACAATTCATTCGTATTCAACACATTCCATCACACAATATTCCAGAACAGACAATAGTAGATTTAAAACAAACCGTTTTCCATTGCTAAAATTAAAAGTGTAACCACACTTATCCAATGTGAAAATAAAAATCAAATTCCTTCTCATGGAAGGTACATAAATCGTATCTTTCAAAATTAAAGTGTGTACAGAAGATAAACGCAAAGAAACAACTCTTATTTCTAATACGGGTACTCCATATCCATCTTCCACGATGACATTTGCCTCAACATCACTTAGTTTTCTCAGACTTGTGTTGTGAACCCTTGCAAAGAATTCACAACATGAATAGTTGCACCTAAGTCTAACCACCAAGTATCATAAGGTACATCTACTATATTAGATTCAAAACAAGCTAGAGCTAGGAGTGTACTTTGCTTTTCAAGTTTATAGGAAAAAGCAATCATTTCCTTTAAAATCCTTTGTGCAAGAGGTAGAAGCAATAAATTAAACGGATTTGGATCCTCTCCAATTTTTTTCTCTCATGTTGGTCATGTGGTAGATCTTAACCATTCATTTACTTACTTTCTTTTTCTTCTTAAGTATTTTTTTATTCTTTGTAATTTAATAACCATTGGATTAAGAAAAGGAGAGAAAACATTGGAGAGAAAATTGGAGAGGATCCAAATCCAAATTAAACACCCTCCTTTTTAAAAGATTCCTCCTCTTGGGTAATTATAGGAATCATCCCATCAATAGTCCATTCAAACTTATGGGTGATGTAAGAAGTTCCCATAACATCAAACCGGATAGGCAAAAACTCAAGGACTCTCCAAATCAAAGTGTTTTCACCAATCTCAATCTTAAAATCCTCTAGCTTACTGTATTAGTACATCAACTTCATGATATGCTCTCGCACATCACTATCACCATCATACTTAGTCTTGTCAAATAGTGACAAATACTAACATTTCTTGACCGAAGTCTAGCTTTTCACCAACAGACCTCGGCCAAAAAATGTGAGTATCAGTCACTGTTTGACAAAACTAAGTATTATAGTGATAGAGGTGTGCTAGAGCATATCATGAAGCTTATGCACTACTATAATAAGCTAAAGGATCTTAAGGTTAATATCGGTGAGAGCATTTCGATTTGGAGAGTCCTTTAGTCTTTTCCTTTCAAGTTTGATGTTATGAGAACTTCTTACAATGCCCAAAAGTGTAACAGCCTGGGCCCCACCACCTTAGGTGGTTTCGACACTGTCACCTCACGATCTTCTCCACCCCTCTCTCTAGTGGAGTTTTTGCCTTCCGTGGAAATCAAACCATGTACCTTGGAGTTCAAGTACATGTTATTAAGCAAGATTATTTATTTACTATACCTTGATTGAAGAAGAATTCAAGGAGTGACACTGAGAGTGTTTCTATTGCCGTCTGCGTTACATTTATTTTGTTTCAGTGTATGTAACATGAGATGACTAGAATATATGTCCATCGGTAGAGGTAGGACCTGTTCAAAATAAAGCCTAATAATATTTATTTATAAAATATAAATAAAAATAACAAGTAAAAAAATATTTGATATTATATATTTCAATTGTATTTTAATTTATTAATTAAAGTAAATCCAAAATTAATTAAAGTAAAAAAAATAATTTAAGTAAATCCAAAGCATTCAACATTTCCCTTCCTCGTCAGTATACACCATATGCTCTATGTCACTAGACTCATTATCCTTCCATTTTTTTTTCAAAATATCCAAGTCATGAACAACTTGGGGTTTAAAGCATGAACATAACCGGTGATATCAGAGGAAGTTGTACCATACCAAAATGAGGGATCTTGAATGCAGTCCAACTCTATCATTGTGTCACTCCATGAACAACATGCATACTACATAAATTCTCCGAGAAAGGATTCTCTCAAATTTTAAAAAAAATTGAAAAAATAATGTGGGTTGTTAGGCTATTAGATTATAAATATAGAGCAATATTTAAATTGAAAATAAATAAAGAAAAAATGATTGATAGTTGAAATGTGAAAAATGAGGAAAATTGAGAAGAAATAAATTGAGAAAATCCATTCTCAAATTCTCCATTAGACCAAACATAATCACTTACAACTTTTCCCGTTTGATGGTCAGGATATGATAGAAATAGGATTGGATAAAGAGTTGGATAAGAACAGGATATGATAATGACATGATAGACACTTATCATATCATGTATTTGGTGCGCACATTTTAATAAATAAGATGGCATTTGGTGCATACTTGATCTTCTTAATCAACGTTCCACAAACATAAAGATTGAAATATGAATACGAGAGAGAGAGAGAGAGAGAGAGAGAGAGAGAGAGAGAGAGAGAGAGAGAGAGAGAGAGAGAGAGAGAGAGAGAGAGAGGGGGATAGAGAGGGAGAGAGAGGGGAAAAAAAAATAAGGATTCACTTATCTTTCCACTGACAGGATAATTCTAACCCAACAAAAACTCAGGATATAAATTACAAAGGAGTGAAATGATAAGACTAAAAAAGGGAATAATTTATCAAATCTCATTGGTGCATCAAACAAAAGATTAAAACAGGATATGCTATAATTATCATATCCTGCTCATTATCCTGACCATCAAACGGACACTTTAACTATAATCAAATATCAACTAATCTATCCACATATCTAAAACTATCTTTATATTATTTCCTTAATATTGTGAGGATATGTGACAATATTACATTTTTAGCAAGTTAGTAAACAAAATTGTTGACATATTACTTTTTTTAGGGGTAAGTTAGTAAACATATTACTTTTTTAATACATGAAATCATAAAAATTTAAATGCACTTAACTATATTATTTTATTTTTTACATGTAGTTGACTCTTTACTTGTATTAAGGACGAATGAAGTATTTAGTTAAATAAATGATAGTTATGGTAATGCATTAAAACTATTTAGGTCCCATTTGAATTAACTTATTTTTGAACTTACGCAAACAACTTATGCAATATAAATTAGGTTTTATACTATTTTATCAAACTAGTAAAAATTGTATTTTTATGCGCTATTTTATCAAATCTTGACATATTTATAATAATACATAAAAATTGCATAAGCTATTTGCATAAGCTCAAAAATAAGTTAATACAAACGAAACCTTAATACTTCATCTGGTCTCATATATAAGCAAAACTTGCCTTTTTAGATTCATTGAAAAAGTTATGTATTTAGTCCATATTATAAACCACATACATCACTTTTTTAATGAATCTAAAAAAACAACTTACTTATATACGAGACCAGAGGGAGTACTGTATTACTAACACAGTAATTAAAATTTAGTCAAACCATTAAATTAGTGGTGAAAGAAAAAAAATTAGTCAAATCATAAATTATACTGTATAATTTAAATTAAGATATTAAACTCAAGTGATTAATGAGCTTCATCTAGGATAATCATTTTGTAGAACCTGAGTTCAACTCTTATTGAAAATAATTTTCTGCCAGACTTTACTTATTTCCCGACCAAACTCTGAATTATCAGACTCCTTTTCCCAAGAACAAGAGAGTTAATAAAAAAACATTTATTTCATTTTGTTTTGGGCAAGTTGCACAATGACTAAAAATTCAGAGATATGTTCATGGAGACAAAATGTGTTTTTAGTTCCTATAAAATTTCCGAATTTAGATTTTGATTTCTGTAAAGAAAATTCATCCAATTTGCTCCTGTAAAATTTAAACCCATAAATTTTAGTCCTCATTTGACTGCAAAAAAAACCATTATGGGACTAAAACCATGACACGTCACTGAACACATGCCATATAATGATTTTTTTCCTCATAAATCAAATGTCGGACTAAAACATATGAATTTAAATTTTATAGGGGCATATTGGGTAGAGTTTTTTTACAGGGACCAAAACCAAAAATACCTTTTACCCTTCTTTTTATATCATTTAGGGTGCGTTTGTTTTAGCTTTTAAAAAATGAAATTTTTCTTTGTATTTTTGAAAATAGATTTTGTAAAATTATTTTTCAAAATATTACAAGTTTTTTTATACTCATTTTTTTTTAAATTGAAATACTAATTTTGACATCATATAACATAAACATACATTATTGAAGATCAAAACATAGTTAAAATCTCAAATTTTTCAAAAAGTTATATTTCAAAAATGATTTTTATGAAAATCTATTTGAAATTGTTTCAAATTAAGTGATTTTTTTGAAATTTTGATATCTAAATTTTTTTTCTCAATAAAATGCCTAAAATGACATTTTAAGAATAACTATTCAAACCAAATTTTCAGTTGAAGCTTTTATAAAAAATTTCTTTGTAAATTTTTTTTACACAAAATATGTAATACTATAAAATCCATTTTTAAAAAATTCAAAAAAGTAATATAAATTAAATCATTTATGTGTCATCATAAACTTGCATATTTATAATTTCATATGTACCAATAAATAGGATCAGATAGAGAGAGTGTGAGTGTGTGTAATACAGATTGACATCATCAATCTGATTTTGATTATCAATGGTGAAACATCTTGTTGTGCTTCCCCCATTACTTCTTCTTGTTCTTCTTTTCATTTCAATAACAGGTATTGACTAATTCCATCAAAATTTTCTTTGTCCTTTTCTTTTTGTTGATTAATTTATAATTATGTGTTATTAACTAATTAATCCAAATTAATGTTACAGAAGTGGCTGAAGGTACTAAGAAATCATATGGGGTATACAAGAACAACAACAATTCTATAAAATTGTTTGTATTTGGAGATTCCTATGTTGACACAGGAAATTTCTTGAACTCACCATCATATAAGCTTCCTTATGGAATCACTTTTCCTGGTAAACCTGCTGGTAGATTCAGTGATGGTCGTGTTCTTACCGATTACATTGGTAAACTTTCTTCTCTCTCTTTGGAATAATATTACTCCCTCCGTTTATTTTTAATTGTCTTTTTAGAATGATAACACTAAATTAAGGAAGTGTATTTTTGCATGTTATCTTCATATTATACCATCATTTTAATATCCAATAAATTCCTATTTTTTTACCCACATTTTCTCTTTCCAATAAATTTAATATATTATATACAAAAAAAAACAAATTTAATATGTTATGTACCAACAAAAAAAAGATTTAGTTTTCCAAGTATATAGCATTAATTGATTTTATGGAAAAAGATAAGAGTAATTAATAAATGGTATAATTGACAAATCATACTCATAAAATTTAAAAAGGTCAATTAAATAGAAACGCTAAATAGGATAATAATAGACAATTAAAAACAAAGGGAGTATTAAATTACTAATATCATGTTAGAATATTCATATTTTATAGCATGGTACTCCACTAGTTAATACAAAAGAGTATAGCATCAATTTTCTTGATTTTTCTTTTAATACGAATTAAATTTTAGATGAGAGGATCGAATATATTAACTTTGCTCTTATAGTTCCTTAATTTCTCTAGATAGGCTGATGAGATAGAGTTAGTCAAAAAATGCTGATGTATGTTTAATTGTCGGTCGAGTTGGTAAGGAGTTGATTCATTATTTATATCCAATAAAGATGTGATTTCAGTTTTTATCAGCGTTACGATTTTGTTGGTCGACTTTTAATAAATATCTTTAAAAGTATTTACAAGTCTTGAGTTCTGTCATGATTTTAGTAACATCCAAATCACTTGAATTTTTTTATAAAATAATAAATAGGTTTATTAAAAATAAAGGAAAGAAAAAAGTTAGTCAAATAGGAGTAACTACATTTGGTGTCATTATTTACTAGTAAATGAATACAAACAAAAAATGATGGTGTAACTTAACTCAATTCGAAGAGTTGGGTTAACGGTGTCACAATAAACAATATATATATTTTTAATTTAAGTTGGATTTTACGGCTATAAATCAAACTTAAATATTAAGATTTCCCTTACTTTGTAACACTAAATTGTATCCTTTCATTTTTGTTTGATTCAACATACTAATATTTATTTATATTACTCCAATATGAAATCATTTATTTTTCGTTCTCTCTCGCCAATTACAGAATCCAACTCAATTAGGAAATACATCTCAATCACAACTTCATGCATGCATATCCTCTCTTTCTCTTCAACGAGTTGGGAAAGAATAAACTTTTTCTTTTTGTTTAATTTATTAAAAATATAATTCCCGAGAGAAAAGTGTCCGATAATTCAGAATTTAGCCACAAGATTAAAAAAGTCTTGCCAAATTTTTTTTTATCAGAAATTGAATTTAAATCCTCCCGAAATCCATCCTATGAGAAGCTCGTTAAGCATTTGAATATAATATTTTGAAAAAAGAATAAACTTTGTTTCATAAACAATTGGTCTAGAAATAATTGTAATGTGAATGTAACAATATAACAATGGCTATGAAATAACAAGTTAGGAAATATCTGGCGTAAAAAAGTAATAAATTGATCAAAATATTAAAACAGAATTAATGCTTAAAAGAATTAATATGGACCATACGATTAAAACAAACAAATGTATAAGATTAAACTAATCGTTAATTGATTCAGTAGTGATTGGTGCTTTTTAACACGCATCTTATCTAATCAAATCACCCCAATGTAACTTTTTTATATTTTAGTTTTTAAAATGGTTGTTTTTTCTAAAATATATATACTTGACATAATTTGGTTGAATGGATGCGTAAAAGAACCGCCAATGAATAAAAATTCATCTCATATATTTATAGAAAGATAAATGTTTCAATAAATATTTGAATTTGATCTAGTGATTTATTTGATTTTTTAGTAAATATTTGAGTGTAAGTTTAATTTAAAGTTAAATTCAAATGTAATGAAAAATAGGGCAAAACTTAGATGCAGTTTTATAAGCTATGTTTCTTGTTCCTCTTACAAAGAAACAATTTTTTATTTATTTTTGTTTTAAGAAAGTGTAAAAAAGGATACAAAAAAAAGTGTAAAAATAAGTTTCTTTTAAAAATAAAAACTGACCTCTTTGTAAAAGGAATAAAAAATAGGACATATGAAACTGCATGTAGGTTTTATCCTTAAAAATATAGAATTATATGATTTTTCTTTTGTTGATAGATAGATGAAATGAGATAAGCATTATAATAAATTTAATCAATTTGAGTTGATCCAACCCAATTCAATGGACCGAGTAGAAAAGTTCATGCGATCAATGCATATTTACAAAATTCATTTTTTTTAAAACATCTATATTTTATGAATTTAAATTTTAGATTTTGTAGATTTTTTACTATTTTAAATTTTTCAAAAACAAATATGAGAATCAACCCACAAACTTTGTTGTCCATCAACCCACCTAACCCAAAACTTGTAAGTACTAATTAGCCAACTTGGTGGTGGGCCGGATATTCCCCGTTTTAGATGATTAGATCTCTAGTATAATATCAATTCTTTTTAGGCATTTTATAGTATTTAATGTAATTAAAAGTTTTATTAGGATTATTATGCAACATATAATACCAACAATAAATTTGTTTAAGTAGTAAGAATTTGTAGTCTCTTATTCAAACAATTTAAAGTTTAATTCCTAACTCCTGCATATGGAAAAATTTGATTCGGAGGAAAGAACCTATCAATGACCAATTTGTAGTATTTTTGCATTTTGGCTTGATTCATTCATTAATTTACTCTCATGCAGCTTCCTATTTGAAAATTGAAACCCCTACACCATACGCATTGAGAAATTCTTCTACTCTACAGTATGGAATCAACTTTGCTCAAGGAGGGACTGGTATTTTCCAAACTTTGACTAATGGACCAAACATGACTGTTCAAATTGACTCACTTGAGAAGTTAATCCAACAAAATGTTTATACCAAACAAGACCTTGAATCCTCTGTTGCACTTATTGGTGCTTCTGGCAACGATTACACTGCTTTTATAGTAAACAATAGAAGCATTATGGTAAGTGGTTAATATTATTTTGTTCACATTTATTATACTAACTCTTTGAAATGAAGTTAAATTTAGGTTCTGTTTTTACCTCAAACCACATTTTTGAGGTATTGTCGTCTTTGAAGGTTTTTGCAAAGTTCTCACGAGTTTGTCTTTTATAATATGTGTATCGATAGATAGAAGAGTGCGAGTGTTTTATTTAATGTTAGAGTTTTGAATGTACAAGATAACTAGCCCCTAGTTGAGACTAAGGGGCTAAAGGGTCTTTTAGCTCCGTGTGTGGTTTAGATTCTCCTCGATCGTCAAAAATAGTGCCTAATCCAAAGTGGATCTGAGGTGGCGATGGAAGCCTGTTGTGAAGAACAATGACACTAAGTTAGTATTTGATTAAATAGAGTGAGACTCATAATAAGAAAAAAGTGTAACTTTCTTCTAGCGCAAGTGTCATTTCATGAGTCATAAATAACATTTTAAATGAATTAGGATAAATCTCATTAAAATCGTTGAGAGAGTTTCGACGTGTTTCATGAATTGTTGTGTGATATAGATCAATAATTGATTGTTGTCTGTATGAGCTGGTGACTGAGGTTACATCCCCTTAGCGTGTCCCTTTTAAGGTGAAGTCCATTCCGCATTGGACCTCAACCCAGTTCGGAACCGATTTTATCATATTTTTACATCTTCACTTTTTTTGTTGGTAATTTAACTTTTTTAACCAATATTTTTAATAATCTATATGCTTAATTTTTTTTAATTTTTTTTTTTCATTTTGGTAGGAGATAAAATCCTTCACTACAAGCCTTATCAACCAACTATCCATAAATATTCAAAGAATCCACAATTTGGGAATAAACAAAATAGCAATTGGTTTATTGGAGCCAGTTGGGTGTTTGCCTCAGATAACAGTGGTAACTTTTCATCTTGCTTGTGTTGACATTTTAAATTTGGTCTCTGAAAATCATAACAAAGAATTACTCCAAACTGTGCAACAACTTAACCAGCAAGCTGGAAAATCAGTTTATGTCACACTAGACATCTACAATGCTTTCCTCTCAACAATTGCAACCATGAAAAAAAACCATGAAGGTATGTTCTCTTCATCTTTTTCCTAAGGGTTAAATAAGTAAATTGTCCTTATAGTTTTCCAAAATTTTGATTTTAGTCCTTCAAGATTTTTTTCGCACTTTTTGATCCTTGAAGTATTTTCTGCCATTATCTTTTATCCCTACTTTTCATTGAACTTGTGCATATCATTCGAAATTTTAAAATTATAAGCACTATGACCAATTTAACGATTATTATTATTGATTGTTCTCATTTCTCTCATAACAGAATGTTCTCACACGTGTAGCCATATACATATGTTATATTGTTAATAAAATAAAATGTCTTGATGTTGATGATTTCATTTTTTTTATTACTCTCCATTGTACAGAAAATTCAACACTGATGAATCCATTGAAATTGTGTTGTGAGGGAGAGGGTTTGAATAACAAATGTGGAAGTGTGGATGATAATGGGGAAAAGAAATATAGTTTATGTGACAAACCAGAGCTTTCATTCTTTTGGGACTATGTTCATCCTTCTCAAAATGGTTGGAATAGTGTCTACACATTGTTGCAACCTTCTCTTGGTCAGCTTATTGATAATAATTAACTATTAATCCTCATGGATTTGTAATATTATAATTCATCTGATATATGCATTATGCATCTTATTAAAAAAAGTTAATTATTATTATTTTCCAATCACTTATTCTCTACTCAAATCAAATAAATGGTTGTCAATATTTTATTTTTATTTTTTTATGAGAAGTGCTATTTAGTACGATAAGTTTAGAAACAAAAAATAATGAATGGCGAGGAGTAAACATCTCTGAATTTGGCAGGAATCCACACAGATTTGTGGGTGGAGTTCGTAGTCAACACATCTTTCATCGATTTCGTTAATTAGTGTATTTTTCGTAACAGCGAGCATTTTCCATTTTTTTATTTGTATTCAAAAGTGTCGTTTTGTTTGTAAAGCGTGACTCTAGCTCGAACCATGGCTTAAGGTTTGGATGTTTGTCATCTCTAGCTCTATCGTGTTTGATGCTCTTGGTTGGTACCTAAGATTATAAATAAGTGAGGCGTGCTTAAATACCCGTTTTCATTATGAATGGTCTACGAGTTTAGTTTCTCTGATTCTTATACTCTCTTTTCTCATTGATAAGAAAATGTGATTTTTTTTCTAAATAATAAACTACAAACTAATATTTGTGAACCATGACCCCGATCTACTCCAAGAAACAAATTTTTTATTGTAACTGTAGCAACGTAGTTATATTAATTATAGTCTCAATCGTCCAATGTGATTGAATGATTGTGATTGTTTTAATACATATGTAATTAGTACTGTCTGATCTTAAATCAATGATTAAGATTAATTACTGCGTGTAACTTCATAATATTACTACGACAACAAATCTAAATCCGTCTACTCCGCATAATTGGCACTGTTTGTGGTGATTGAGGATCTATAAGCCAACTTGTAACTACTATACATTTAACAAATTTACTCCTAGAAGATTTAATATGAATGGCCATTTAACGAAATACCAGAATTGTTGTCGCATCTTGATATTAGTGGTGGTCAAAAACTCAATTCCCGTTTTTCTGAAAATCATGGGTAGGTTGGTAATGAATTATGATGGTCCTGTTATTGATTAAAGAAGAATATCATGAAAAATAAAGAATAATGTTGGCAATTAATCTTGAATAAAATTCCGTTACAATAAAATAAATAAATCAGTTGTCTTGGTGTTAAATATTTGGAATTGATATTTTCACATTCTTCCTCTAAATTAATTGCTAATTATTTTAGATAATGAAGTCAAAATATATCATTAAAAAAATAAAAACATGGAAAATAAACGAAGTCCAGGTAAACAAAAAGGAAAATAAAATTGCGTACATAGTATTATGAGTAGCGTGGCGAAAGGACCACTCCTTGAGGATATTATTAACAATTTTCTCTAATTTTTTTCTTTGAAACTTTCATTTTAGATTACTTCCTTGAAATCTTGGTTATCTCCATTATTATGGGAGTTTTTCAAGATGCAGTAATCATAAACAACAGTTGAATTTAAAACCCGACAAGTAGAATGGGTTTGATGTTTGAAAAAGTGAATCAAACATGTCCTTAACAAACCTGGCTTAAAATTTAAAACTTGGTTATATATCTACTTTAGACAATTTATTAGATGATTTAAGGAATTATACTCCCTTTTTTATTTCTCAAAAAACAAACATGGCATTCAATCAGAAAATTTGAGAAGATAGACAATCTCTTGAAGAAGAGGTTAAAGTGCAACATTGCTAGAAGGTCCAACATTCACATTGAATCAATAATAGCACTACAATAATTTTGGGAATTAGCGGTAGCCACAAGCAACCAGAAAAAACAAAACTAGAAAGATGAATTTCCGGTAGATTTTAATCTTTGGAATATGTTACGACAGTTTCTTGAGACAAAAAATCTTTGCAAATTAGTGGCATACCGCCGGATAATTTTTTTTTTTGGTTGATGTGTTATGCATTAACGACAGGTTGAAAACCACTAGGAATATCATCGATTGTAAGCGGCGGCTAAAAACCGCCAGAAATAGCAACACAAAAAAAAAAAGAGTTAACAGCTTGGAACTGCCAAAAACCACAACAAATTTTTATTTTAAAAGAAAAAACATTGCGGAAGCCAAACTATATATTTTAGAAGAAAAAAAATGTGGTTTATGTGAGAAACCAGAGTTTTTCATTCTTTTGGGACAATGTCCATCCTTCTCATAATGGTTGGAATAGTGTCTACACATTGTTGCAACCTTCTCTTGGTCAACTTATTGATAAAAATTAACTTTTGATCCTCATGGATGTATAATATTAATTCATTTGACATATGCATTATATTAAAAAAAGTTATTCTTATTTTCCAATAATTTTTTCACTACTCAAATTAAATGGTTGTCAATATCTATTATATGTAATAAGCGAGGAAGATTTTAAAACCATTCTTTTGCCACGTGGCGTACTCACAGTAACCCTGCTCTTTCCTTCATTTGACAATTAATGTCATTATTTCATTTAATCCTTATTAAAAATTTAGCTATTATTACTCCCTTATTCTCGGTGCAAAATCAAAGAGAGAATTATTGAAACTCAAAAATATTAATAAATAATAATATACCACTAATATCTTTTCAATTTTTTTTTTGACACATAATATCCTTTCAAAATTAATATACCGCTTCTATAACAAAAAAAATTGATAAATTGAGTCTTTTTTTTTTTGGTATTCAAGTCCTTTTTTGGTAAGAAAAAAAAAGTTGGGTCCTTTTATTAGTATATAACCGAGTTCATCCCAATTTAATATTTTACAATTTTTTTGTTGTGATTTGTTTATTTTTTCAATTGTTTTTGACAATTTTTGTACACATTTTTTTCGGCAATTAACCTTTTGTTTTTGACAACTTTTTTATCTTGCTCTTAAAAAATAAATTTTATTTAAATAATAATAATAAAAGTCAATAATATAATCATTACATCTTTATCAAAAAATATAATCATTAAAGCAAAATATATTCTTTTAGAGAAGTGCTATATGTAGCGAAAAATATCTTCGCGAAATTTCACGACCAGTATAATACATGTAACGTAGCTACCAATTACCACTTACACCACTTATTTTTTACTTTTATTTTTTTTATTGAACACAGCTGTCCTGCCCAACCGACTATAGCACTCTTGCCCAACCTAGCTTCTCTCCACAATCCACATACTCTGTTTTACACCAGCAACAATATTTCATTTCTAAAACCAATTCATCTTTTGTTTATGGTCAATTTTTAAAATTATTTCTATTTAACCGCCTCCACAAACATAGTTAGATTTCGTGTGGATGAAAAGGAACATAAAGAGGAAGATTTGAGAATGAGGTTTAAGGGTTGCAGCAATTGTTGGGAGTGTTTGCCGTCTTGGTTGTTTAAGGTAAAACAAGAAGAGTGAAGTGGGATCCAAAATGATAGAGGAGGAAGGTGATGACTGGATAATAACCAAAAATGCACAAGCTAGTGGTAAAACAATTTTTTATATCATAAATGATAGAGAAATCAAACGTGCAAGCTGTTGCCACGTCAGTTCGTGAAGTCGTCGTGAATTTTGTTTTCGCTACACTTAGCATTTCTCATTCTTTTATTCCTTTACTATTAGAAATAGAAATTATCATAAAATCTGATCACATAAATACTATTAATTGCAAATATTTTTTCCATTATGAATTGATTGTGTATTTTTTACTATATATATTGCTTTTACATTATCACACTATTTTGTTCATTCAACAAATTCGAAATTCATCAAAAACTTTTATATTATGTGTTCATCAATCTAAGTTTTAACAAAGAGACTAATCAATGACTGATTTTTTTTCTTTCTTCGATTTATTCACTCCTTTTATAACTAATATTTGTTGTCTATGCATTTCTTCAACTTTTTCTTCTTTATGCTATTATTCTTTTACCGTATAATGATGTCCTCTCCTATTTTTTCAGGAATGTGGTCGCAAAGGAGGCTACAAAGAGATGATTTCAAAATGTCTTTTCAATCTTAAACATACTTTAAGATGTCTGACGAAGTCGAAAACAACAAGTATTGATGATTAGTTTTGTAAAGGAAAACTTTTGATGTAGTTTTTTTTATTCTTTATGTAAATGTTAGTTGCAAAAGTAGTTATAAGAAGATGAACTCTCAAGTGTCTCTATAATATATTGTTTAATGTATTTTAAATCTATCTCCCTCTCTCTCTCTCTCTCTCTCTCTCTCTCTCTCTCACTATATATATATATATATATATATATGGGATATGCTATAACACACCCACTCAATTTTATGAAGGTGTGCATTAGCAAGTTATAACTAAAAAATAAATAAATACACCTTCAGGTGTATGTTGCTAAAACACTCCTTCTAAAAAATAAGTGGGTGTACGTTAGCAACTCCTATAGGCATTTGCTATAATCCACCAACTTATTTTTCAGAAGATGTGTGTTAGCAAAAGATAACTAAAAAGTTATTAAATACACCCTAAGGTGTATGTTGCTAATACACACCTTCATAAAAAAGGGTTTTACTATAACACACCCATTCAATTTTATGAAGGTGTGTTATAGCATCATTCACCTTTTTATTTGGACACAAAATGCCCCCATTTTTCACTTTTAGAATCATAAACACAAAAGGTCATAATTGTAAATTGCATTAAGTAATTAAAAAAAATTGTAATTGCTTTCTTCACTTCCTGTTGCTGCGCCTTGCTTCTCACCAAAATCCCTCCACATTATTCATTTACCAAACTATTTGTTAACTTAGACTGAACCATGAACCAAGATCTTTTATTAATTATCTTCATCTTTGAGTTGCCTTGCTCATGTGGATGGTTTGTTGAGAGAGAAAAACACCACTCCATGTATATGCAAGTATGCAACAAAACTATCTTCTACAAATGCTAAAGCTTTTTTCTCCTTTTTATTTATAATTTCATCTCAATCTCTTTTATTCCAACATTCTTCTTTTCAATTCCTCTATGGATGGTAATGTATTTTCATTCCAATTTTGTTCATTCAAATTTCTCCATGGATGAGAATGCATTTTCATTCCAATTTCTCTTTTATTTTTAATTAAAGAAATTTAATAACAAAATTATTTTATAAATATGAAAGGTATAGATTTAAATTTAAGTTAATTTTAGTATGACATTTGAAGAAAAAATGGTGTTAGTGATTAGTACTTGGAGCTTCTTAAAGTTGTGTTTCTTTACTTCAAGAAGTTGAATAAGAGAGAGAGAGAGAGAGGGGTATGAAAATGACTTTAAAAACATTCAATAATTCACAATTTAAGAAAGAGAGAGAAGGGCATTTTTTGTCCAAATGAAAAGGTGAATGATGCTATAACACACCTTCATAAAATTGAATGAGTGTGTTATAGCAAAACCCTATATATATATATATATAAGTGGCACTCCCTCATGCATTCTTCTCCCATATTGATTTAGCAATAAATAATGATGTAGCTCAAAAAAAAAAAGGATCACACTACAAGTTGAACAAAAATGTGGAAGTACTCATTAAATGCTAAATCACATACATTATAATGACATCATGTATTTTTTTTTTTTTTTACTCAAAAACAACGATATTCATTCATTCCAATAATTGATAGAGTACATCACATGCAAGTACAAATTCAACATCGCTAAAAACAGAAAGGATGAATCTGCAAACAATCTCACAGCATCCATGTTAATAGCATACAACGGCAATTGCAAAATGCCTACAAATAATATGATAAAATAAAAGTCACCGGAATGTCCATGCTCCCGGATCTGCAACGATGATGCCTAAATCATTGATCGAATCTGCAATTGATTGAAGTTTACCTTTCAATATGAACTAAACGAACACCGCAACAAGACGGAGAAAACAAACGCCGCAACAATGACGGCCAACAACAAAACGCCGCACTCAGACGACGAAATCACAACAGAAAAAAAGAAACTAAAAAAACTTAATCTATGTGAAAATCACTTATTTTAATGAAAAGAAAATAAGAAACAATTTAGAGGGGTGACTTTGGGTCAAAAATTGACCCAAAAACCACCCCTCCTTGGTGGAAGAAGAACAAAATAGGGTTTCAAAGAAAAAAGGGCGGCTGAAAGAGGGAGAAAGAAAAGACTCTCCTAATGACATCATGTATTAGCATAACAAAAAATGTGATATTCAATGATTTCTTTCAATTATGGCCATGGAATGTGATCAAAAGTAAAAATGTGATTTCTCTTAAAAAAAAAGATCACACTAAAAGCATTAAAGAAAATGTGATATTGAATGTAAAAAAATAGTGTAAATGAATTTTGATGAAAAACTTAAAAAAATAACTATTTTGAATTTTGATAAAAACTTAAAAAAAAAAAAAACGTGATATTCAATATGTGATCAAAAGTAATAATGTGATTTCTCTTAAAAAAAGGATCACACTAAACGCATAAAAAAACATGATATTGAATGTAAAAAAAATAGTGTAAATGAATTTTGAATATATATATTATTTGGGACCATTTTTTTTCAAAGTTTAATATACACATGACAGACTCATAGATTAAACCGGTGACGAAAGCAAAAAAACCACATTTTTTTTATGAACACAATCAATTTAATGCCAAATCAAATTGTACTGCATCTCCAAAAATACTAGCTCATTATTTTCAATTTTCAAATGACACAGATCCTACAAATTAGTAACGCAATTACAGCAGTCAGTGTCAATTAGCGTGTGAATTAATTTGCAGTCAACAAAATCTTAGTTTTAGACTCTATATAAAGCCATCCCTATCAACAAACATTCTCCCATATCAATTGCAAACATACAATTGATAACAATTTCTTTTATTCTATACCTGATCTCATTGCTTTTTCTTTTAAAATTTTCTTTGCCTTTTTTTTTTGTTTAATTATTTTATAATTCTTTTGCAATGGAGTAGTGGTTGATATATGTGGATTGATTGTCTTTCAGCAATTATTTTTTAAATTTGATTGAATTTTATTGATTTTTATTTTTAATATATGTAGATTAAAAGCATGGAGCTGCAAAATGAAGAATCATGGGTCGGCAAAAGTTGAAGCACGATAAAAATTTGTAGAGTTGTATATTTTGCAAAATTAATCTAATGCTGCAAAATTGATTAGAATATCTAATGCTGCAAAATTGGATGTCAAAGTTTGACACATATATCAACCACATGTGAGATATACTATACTATGAGATAGTAACTGATCAAGTTTATTTTTAGACACAAAGATAAGGAACAATTTTTTTTTTTTACGGGAGATAATGATCAAGGTTAAGTAATTTCTACGGAAACATATATAAGATTGTAATTTTTACGTGAACATATCAAAAAAATGAATAAAATGTCAGCTTACAAATAAGTTTTTATCACAGAGTGACATTTTAATTATTAAATTATATAAGGTTGTAAATATTAATGTTGTTGTCATTAATTATCTTTCATTAGCAATAAAAATTTTAATTTTTCAATTTACAGTAAAATATATTAAAATATATATAAGTCAATAAATTTACAAATGTATTTTTACCCGTGCTTGGCACGGGTCTGG
The DNA here is from genome assembly GCA_030408175.1 of Trifolium repens. NCBI lineage: Eukaryota > Viridiplantae > Streptophyta > Magnoliopsida > Fabales > Fabaceae > Trifolium > Trifolium repens. The sequence continues at coordinate 54,888,645 of CP125836.1, read as the reverse complement.
ATACTAGTTGTTTTTTATGCAAAAACTACTTTTCTTAATTTCCATGCTTTTATGAAAGAGGTCTTATATATTGGGACGGAAGGAGTATAATTTTCCTGAAAATAATCCAATTCATTTGAATTCTGCACCATACCCAACCGATGAAAAGACGAATCATTGAAAAATTCAGTTGAACGAAATTGAACACACAAGGGTGGATAATATGATTGGGATCATTAAATTAATCTTCAAATTTTGTTTAGAAGATTAATTTTAAATTTTAAAGTGAATTAATCATGTAAATTTTGTCAATATTTTATAGTGAATTAAGATATTTTAAATTAATCTTTAAATTTTGTCAATATTTTAAAATAATCTTGAAATATGATTGGGATTTATAAAGTGAAAAGTATCATTACTTATAAATTTATATTCGGAACTTATTTTATGCAATGTAAGATTCTTAACACCTCCACCCTTCATGCGCTTAGGATTAGATATCTAAAATTTAAACTGTGTGACCTAATCGGAACATGCGCTTAGGATTCAATTATTTCACATGGCCAATAAACCAAATGTTTATTCAATTGTCCATCTTATCGTTTGTCCCTCGAATGGACATATTCATGATGTGTATGAGTGTATCCTTCAATAAGTAGTAAGAATATTCTATTACTCACTTTTAACAATGAATTAGTTCAAGTTATAATAGTCTCGAACCTCTTAAATAGACGATCAAAAGTTCAATTTGTAACTCTTGTATATAATAAATCAATATGATTAAACCAATATATAGTGGAACAATTCGTTAGTATATGCTTTTGATCTCATTTTAGAGCTTATAATAATGATCAATTTTTGGATGTGTTAGCATAAAGTAATGCTTTAGGAATTTTGGGATACAGAATTACGGATTCCACACAGTTAGCGCGTCAATACAATAAATCGATGTGGAGCGTTCGATCTAAAATAAATAGTTAAAACTTGTGTTGTTTAATACGAACCATTAGATTATAGATAGACGGCCAGAATTAAAAACAGTGAACAACTGTGCGAATTTTAGCAGTAGCAGATCCATATCCGGAATTTTGTTAGTATACTACTTTAGGAAATTTTAATATTTATTCCAAAATATAGGGTGCCTCTAATCTGATTAATAGAAAAGATTAGACATGACAACTTCAGTTATATGCACTGTATTTGAGTTTAAAATTGTTTTTAGGATTGAACAAACTAAGGGTCAAGAGACTCGACAAAACTGAAATTTTTGTATTTCATTGAACTTGAGACAACTTTTATCATTTATAAAAATTGTCTAAAATTAACAAAATAATACTAGTATTTTGTCCACCAAATTGTGAGTTGGGATCCTCTCCAATTAAGATCATCTCAATTTCATCCATTACGGAGAGAAATAGATATGAAAAATGTTAAAATAAAATATAAAATAATCAATAGTGATGTGACCCATTTAATTGTAGGACTCATATCTCATTTTTATATCTTTCTCTCTTTAATTTGAAATGGAGAAAATAAAGAGAATTTTAAATAAAGAGGATCTCAATTTTCAAATTGTCCACCAAACTGTCCAAGAAAAATTTAGTCAATATACCTTACATGTTTGTCATATACAATTCTATCTAACAATTACATTTTATAGATTAAATAGTTTTGACTTTTCTATGCAATAGAACTTTGACTTTGTGGCTATATATACATTGAAAACAAAAATAATAGAAATTCTTTTGTAAAATATAGCTTTGACTTTCAAAGAAAATACTGCTTTGACTTTATAGTTTTTGCAATTAATATAAGAAAAAGTTAACTTTATTGTAGCACACGTGACATAAAAACTATTCATTCCGTCTCAAATTGAATGATAGTAATAATTATAAAAATTTTGACGCATGCAGATATATAATTTTAATGATAAATATTTTTAATTGTATAACAGTAAAATAATTATAAAAATTTGATATTTTAAAAATATTCATCAAGACGAATCCAACAAAGACTTATAAGTTAATATTTAGTTTTATTTATTAATAAAAAAATATGGTCAAAGTAATATGTGTAAATAGTACACAATAGTCAATTGTACTTCCTCCGACCTTAATTATAAGCAAAAGTCTTCAAAAAAGTATATCCTTAAATATAAGCAAAAGTCAATAAATTCAACTCTAATTAATACTTTATTCCCAAAATGCCCTTTCTTTTTAAATTAAGTTAACATTTAATACTCACAACTTCATTGGATGAACTTGACACGTTTTCCAAGAAGTGGAGTAATCCGTACGCTTACTTTCATTCAAAGTGAGGACTCCCTCCGGCCTTAATTATAAGCAAAAGTCTTCAAAAAAGTCTATCCTTAAATATAAACAAAAGTCAACAAATTCAACTCTATTTAATACTTTATTCCCAAAATGCTCTTTCTTTTTAAATTAAGTTAACATTTAATACTCACAACTTCATTGGATGAACTTGACACGTTTTCCAAGAAGTGGAGTAATCCGTACGCTTACTTTTATTCAAAGTGAGGAATTTGTAAAGTTGCTAGTAGGAGTATTATGAACAAAGAGACTAGAGAAATTGCAATGCAGGAGTATTAAAAAACGTGAGTACTAGTGGTAGTGGTGCCGTATGTGTGTGTGAGAGAAGAGAGGAATCATCTGACACAATTATTATGAGTGGGTATATTGGGAGTGGGGTACCGTGTGGGTAAGTGATTGTTGGGGGCTATGAAGCCTCGATACGCGACACGATACGGATACGATATGATACTGATACGTCGATACGTGAAAATTTTAAAAAATTTATATCCGATACTGGCGCGATACGTTAACTAAAAATTAATTTTAAAACTAAATATATAAATGCACAATATATAAACATGACTAAAATCAATAATATTAATAATGATAATTTTTTTTGAAAGATAAAAAATTATTGTAATTATTATTATTATTATAAACGTCAATAGTTCATTGTACAAAGAGTAAACATAAACCAATTAGCTTGCACAAAAGCAAAACAGTTTGATGTTCAACATACAAGGGTTCCACAATGCTAACTAAAGACATATAATAGCTCAAAAAACATATAATAGTTATGACATCAAGCCTCTTCAACTCGTCCATCTTGTAGCAATATCAGACAATTATATAGGTCCTGCAGCTGACCAATTAAAAACATAAAGCATTCATTTTTATACTGGAATTTTGGGACAAGCCCAAATACTTAACAACCTGTTATATTGTATTTTTGTTAAACAAATTATTTTTTTAAAAGTTTTATCAAAATTAATTCAAATAGTTGATCATTTTTAGTATATTGTATTTTTTTTAGCCCAAATATTTAAATACTGATGGACAAAATCTATCTCTAAAATGCAAATATTCCGTCACTAAGCACGTTAGAGACGGATTTGATCCCGTCGGTAATTTCCTCGTCTCTAAACTATTAGAGACGGACAAAATCTATCTCTAAAATGAAAATTTCTGTCTCTAAAATAAAAATATTTGTCTCTAATTGCTTTTTCCGTCTCTAATTCCATCTCTAGTAGAGACAAAATATATTCTGTCTCTAAATTCCGTCGGTATTTCAACTTTTTCTAGTAGTGAGTGACAAAGACGAAAAATACTAATTATAATAAATTAAAATCATTAATACTAAGTTAAGTATTTGTGTTTCATTAATATTGTCCAAAAAAATAATGATCGCCAGTACATTTTAAGTTATACATCTTAAGTTAAGTATTATACAAAAAGAGCATCATTAGTACTATCCAAAAAAAGATATAGTTAGTTACCCGTGTAACAAACATAATAGTTTGACATTTACTAGGAAACACAGATTGTATCAGATATTATTTTTTTAAATTTAGAAATAAATATTTAATCAATACTTTTCCGATACGAGTATCGGGAAGTATCGGACGCGTATCGGATATTATTTTTTTATTTAAAAATAAAGATTTAACCGATACTCTTCCGATACGAGTATCTGGACGTATCGGAAGAGTATCTGTATCGGGTGCGTATCGGACACGATACTTCACCAATTTTAGAGTATCGGGGCTTCATAGGTTGGGGGTATTTTGGTTCATATCACTGTAAATTTTACATACTACTAGAACTTCTGTGTGAAACTATCAAATGTTGCTTATAAATCAGGATGGAGGGAGTATCACTCAATTTGGGACGGAGGGAGTAACTTTTATAAGAAAAAGTTTTGTACGTGCTCATGAATGGTTTTGGTTCGGCGCCGGAAGCAATATACTCCTTTCATATAGAGGAGTCGGGTACATTCTATCATGCTCTTAAAATCTTAGCTTCACCTTTTACTGACTTGACCGTTAGAATACATGCATGCAAAACCTCCTCTCATTCACCGAAACAGAAGAGGAGCACCTCCGAACAAAGATCAACTCTGATCAGGTACGATCAACTATTTGAATTAATTTTGATAAAACTTTTAAAAAAATAATTTGTTTAACAAAAATACAATATACTAAAAATAATTTTTTTAAAATGCTAAAACAATAGGATCTAATCGATCGGAAACTACAATGGCATAGTACTTGTCACTGAAAATAATTTCCCTGCAAATAATTTCTAATGATAAAAATAATTTCTCTTGTTTGAATATATTTTGTGGTGTGCTAGCTCTTTGCTAGCTCCCTTTGGTTTAAAAAAAAAAAAAAAATAATGATAAAAAAAATTGAGGTATATATGGATCATTAATCTATGAAACTCTCTTTGATACTCTTATTTTCACAGATTAATGATTCATACCTCAATTTTTTTATCATTGGAGTTCCATAAAGTGGCATAGAGGGTATCTACCGTATCATCAATTTAAGATTATGTTTTTTGTATATCAAATTAAATAAAATGCATCACTTGTTAATAATGTAAGATACCCAAAACGGTATCACAATTGGAATAAAATATTTATGAGAGTTGCATAAGTATTACATGACATTGTATGAACTACTCCCTCCGGCCACAAATATAAACAAAAATACACTTTTTAGATTCATCGAATAATTGATGTGTCTGGACTATAATACAGACCAGATACATCTGTTATTCAATGAATCTAAAAAGTATACTTTTGCTTATATTTATGGCCGGAGAAAGTACTTGTTGTGATGTATGATAGCTAAAGTGATATCACCTTTATGATCCGTTTGTTTTAAAGGCATGAAAATGAGAAGATAGAAAATTGCAAAAATCAATGAATGAATTTAATTTAAATAGTAAAAGAATTTGAAGGGTTTGGACATCATCATAATCACAAAATTTATTGGCAGCGTATATAGTAGGCAGCAATTAGGCGGGATAATACCAGTTAGGCGGGATATTAAGGATATACTAACATTTTCCACATTTATGTTTTTTAAAACGAGTTGCTTTGAGTCTAGAAGTCCTAGCTCAACTGGCAAATGCCGAAATTGTTAGGCCGGACGTCATGATCCGGGTTCGAACCCGGAACTTCACAGTTATGTGTGAGTTTAATTTCAGTGGATTACCACTTCATCTAAGACAAAAAAAAAAAATGAGTTGCTTTGCTAGTGCAAATTCTTTCAAGGCACACTTAGTAGGGTCCAGGTCAATTAAATGTTCCTTGCAATGCCCTTGGCCACTGATTAACATTAGACTTAAATCATTTATCTTGACAAAAACAAAATCATTTATGTGTCATCGTAAAATTAATACTACAGTTGACCAATTTCATAAATGGTTCCAAGTGAATTACTAATGTTTAAAATAATCTGAAATTTCAACCACTGTCGATAATATTTTATAAAAGTAAAAAATAACGACTATCCAAATTTTTACAGATAAAACAATGACATAATTGTTGTACAAAAAAAAATGATATAATTGGTGTCTGTTCCATACGAGTCACATTTTTATTTTCCATTATTTTAATCAAACCGATATGAGTTAAGTCATTATTTCAATTGTAAAAATAAAAATGATCATTAACCGATAATTTCAAACAACAATATATATAATTATTAAAAAAAAATTAAATACTGATCCACCATAAACCACGGTTCATATTAAAATTCTTCGTCATCATAAATTTACTTATTCACATGTACCAATATATATATAGGAGCAAAGAGAGTATACATACCCCATACATACAAATTGACATTCATTACTAATGGCGAAACAACTCGTAATTGTGCTTCCAATGTTGCTTCTTCTTTTCAATTCAATAACAGGTACTATATATTGACTTTATATTCCATAAAAAAATGGCTTAGGGATTTTCATTGTGTCTGTGTGGTATTAATTAATTAATTAATTAACTAATGTAAATTGAATGTTGCAGAAGTGGCTGAAGGGACTGAGAGCAATAGCTCCTTAAACTTGATTGTATTTGGAGATTCGTATGTTGACACAGGCAATTTTCTTATTTCACCATCATATAAGCCTCCTTATGGAATCACTTTTCCTGGTAAACCTGCTGGAAGATTTAGTGATGGTCGTGTTCTAACTGATTACGTTGGTAATAATTCTCTTCCCATTTTATAGTAAGGTAGTTACTAATAAGAGAACATACTTAAATTTTAGGGTGAGATTTATATAAGTAGTACAATTTAGTTGGTAATTGCAATAACTTCGATATGCAGATCATTGTCAAAATCATGTTTTAACTCGTAAAACTATTCGATTTTACATTTTTATGTATAAAAATCGTGTTAAATCGGATGTAAACTTTGTTTTTTGATAAACTTGTGAAATAAAAGTTTTTACACTGAGTTAACTTGATTAAACTCACTGAAATCGTGTAAATTTGCACGAGTTTACATATATTTGCGAGTTTACCTTTAAAGGACCAATTTTATTTTTTTGCCCATTTTTTTTGGGCCCATCTGTCAAAATAAACAACTTTTCTCAACTATTCTCACCCCACCTTCAATTAATTTAGTCTTTGGTTGAAATATTGACGATATTTTTTCAATTTTAGAAATCTTTTTAGAATATCTTGTTTAGAACTAATTTTAGAGTAAGAAAAAAGGGTCCATAAATATGTTGAAGTTTATCAAATCTATAAACTTTTAACCTAGAATTTAGCCATATGATTAAAAAAACATTGAGTCCTTTAATCTTTAATATACATGATGATCTTTTATTATATAAATTTTATAGGTACTATAATAAAATAAATTTGGTGCCCCTACAAGATAACGCCATGTGTGATCACCTTTTATTTATTTAAAAATTAGACATTTAATATAAATACACAGGTTTCAATACATACTTACTATTTTAAACTTCTTAATATGTGCAAATTTGCACATGATAGAAATATATATATATATATATATATATATATATATATATATTTTTGTAAGAATACCTATTTCGTTAGAAACTGTGTCCCTAAAAAAATAAATTTGTGCATAACATAATTCTTTTTTTTCACTAACATAATTCTATAAATTGTTGAATTTGTCAAATTCATTCATAATATAGTTAATAAAATAATATAATTATCAGTTCTAATTAGTTTGATTTATTGTGCAATATACATGCAGCGTCCTTTCTAAAAATAAAATCTCCTACACCGTATTTATTGAGAAATTCCTCAAAACTACAATATGGTATAAACTTTGCTTATGGAGGGGCAGGTGTTTTCAATACTCTGGTTCCTGTACCAAACATGACTATCCAAATTGACAAATTTGAGGAATTAATCAAACAAAATGCATATACCAAAACCAATCTTGAATCTTCAATTGGCCTTGTCAGCTTCGTTGGTAACGACTATTTTAAATTTTTGTTTGTAAATGGGGGGAATGTTAAGGTGAATGCTTAGACTAGCTCTTTTTTTCTCTTCTACCAAGTTATATTTTATTATTTTGAAAAATATTGAGGTGTGTCCTAAAGACATATGTTAAAGAAGTAAATATATGGAAGTATATATTATTTTGAAATTAGTGTATTTAATGTTTTAAACATTAAATTTTTTATCTTATTAAATGTTATAATTTCCTATATTTGCATACTTTAATACGTGTTCTTACGCCATATGTTAACATGACGTTACTATTTTTTTATTAATGTAAATTTATATTTTTACTAATAATGATAGAGATGAATTTAATTTATACTCTATCCGATCACCATTATAAGCAAAAAACCATTTTTTAGGTTCATTAGAAACCTAATGTATCTTTTTTTTTTTTTAACTAAAGAAAACTAATGGTTTTTGTCTATAATATAAATAATTCAGATACATTAATTTTTCAATGAACATAAATTTTTTTTTTTGCTTATAATAGTGATTGGAGAAAGTATATAGTTAGTGTAAAGTTATTTTGCATAAACATCCAACAATATATTGACACACATATAATGTGTTTTAAAATATATATGTGTCACATTCATTTAATGATGTAACAAAACATTATTGGATGTATGTGTAAAATAATTTTACACCGACAATGCTAAACAATTAAACTCAAATGATATAGGTTGAACTTTAAACCATTTTTCCGAGTTCCATACTAAAAACTCGTCCTATTTAATTTGTCTCTATATTAATTAATTTTATTTCTCTATACATGCTGCAGGATGTAGGGGTGTTCACTGCATCACTGATAAAGCAATTGTCATTAAATCTTAAACGTATTCAAAGTTTGGGAATAAATAAAATTGCAGTTGAGTTAATGGAGCCTTTAGGGTGTCTGCCTGTATATACTCAGTCATATTCGTATGAGAAATGCAATGAGACTTTGAACATGGTGGCCATGAATCACAATCAATTGTTGCTCCAAGCTGTGGACAAACTCAACAAAGAAATAGGAAAATCGGTTTTTGTTACACTAGACCTTTACACTGCTTTTCTCTCCACACAATTGCATCAATGCAGAAAAATCATGATGGTAATTAATTACTTAATTAATTATATAGGATTAGGTTATATTTCAATGTACATCTAAAAAATTTGTTTGGGAATTGTAGTCAAGTGTAGTTTTTTTTTTTCCGACAATACTCAAGTGTAGTTTTTAAACAACACTAATATCATCATCAATGCCACGACTACGAGTGTTATAAAGAAAATATTGTAAAGGGCTTACATCCATATAGAGCCGATTCTGCGGGTGTGCAAAGTGAGATGCCACATTAGCTCAAAATTTTAAGGCCTCCATATTTTCGTATAGGTCTATGGCAACAAAATTTTTTTGGCTACGAGAACAGTTTTGTTTCCAATGTGAGTCAATGTTGTCTATTCTTACGGGAAAAATTCTACTGCCCAAAGACAACAATACGCCTAAACATTTCTCTTTAATAAAATCAATTGCAATGATTTTGGTCAAGTTGCAACTGATTAACTTAAAGTCCAAAAATTTGGAGGAGATGATTTTTTTTTTTGGGTACAAAAGAGGGCCGAGGCCCAGGAAGAGATGAAATATTTATTACTAACAAAACTTATATAACCAATGGCATTATTGAGCTTGTACATCTTGGACAAACATAAAAATTATATAACCAATGAGAATAACAATTAACATCTAACCAACTACAATTAATTTGTATAATGAACTTACATCTAATATTTTTCTTCATTATATATGCAGGAATGAATCCGTTGCAACCTTGTTGTGTGGGAGTTATATTTTGTGAAATTATTTTACTATGTGATAAACCAGAGCTTACATTCTTTTGGGACGCTTTACATCCATCTCAAAATGGTTGGTATGGAGTTTATCAGATGCTGCAATCTTCAATCCCGCAAAGAGTTTGAAGAGAAAAATCGATTATTATGAAATATTGTATTATTTTATACTGTCTCAACTTTTTAAAATCTCCAATTACAGTGTGATATCGATTCAATTATTGAATTATAGAATCTCACGAAAAATAAAGAATAATGTTAGCAATATACTTGAATAAAATGCCACTATTAAATAAATAAATCACTTGTCATGATCTTCTATATCTTTTTTTTTTTTTTGGTAAACAACGGGGCGAAAGCCCAAAAAGAAAAATTACACGGAAATTAATCGGGGGAAACAAACACCCCTAGCATCATCTTCAACAATCTGCCTCGCCCTAGAGGGAGGGCTCGCAAAAAATTCAATACCACTAATACCGTCACACCCCATATCTGCTAAAACATCCGCACATCTATTTGCTTTTCTAAACACATGGATAATTCGAATTTCCCAAGCTCCATTCATTAATCTCTTGATTTTCTTCATGAGTGCTCCTCCCATAATACTACCATTTGTACTATTCTTTAAGCTTTGGGCTATGACCTGAGAATCTGTACGCAATTCGAGCCTCGCCACTCCTCTTCGATGAGCAAGACACAATCCTTCATATATACCCCATAGTTCAGCCATATATGCTGTCGTGTCACCAAGCGCTTTAGCGAAGCCTTCTATCCAAAGCCCTATGTCATTACGAAGTACTCCACCACATCCCGCTTTCCTATCACTCATTCTTGCCGCGCCGTCAGAATTCATTACAAACCACCCTGGAGATGGCGCTAAACATTTAACATCTATCCGTTGCTTGTCTTTGCTATGCCGGGTCTGCTCTTCTGCCTTCATACTAATCTTGTACGTATTAACATAATTCAAACTAACTTGCCAAGGATTCATCGGACTCACGAACTCAGCATCATTGATACTTTTGTTACGCCACTGCCATAATAAAAAACAGGTGGTTGCCCAGATGGCCTGCCAATCAGAACCATGATTCTGCCCAAATCTGTTCTCAAGATTAAACTTGATCCACTCATGAAAATTCAACACAAAGAACTGCCCGCGATCATGAACCGTCAGTAAGTGGTGCCAAATATTTGCGGCTATCGGACAATCCCGTAACACATGCAGTGTGGTTTCATCAAAAAGGAGGCATGTGTTACAGCAAGAATCTCCAATCTGCCATCTAGCTAAAAGAGCCTTAGTCTTCAACCGGTCATGCACCATTTGCCAAATGAAAACTCTAACCCGCTCCATACTATTAATCTTCCAGATTTGACTCCATTTTTTGTCACCATCATTCATATCACTTCCCGTAATTAAACGATAAGCAGCAACAACAGTAAAATGGCCTTTGTTCGTTCCCGGCCAGAACCGCACATCGTTGTCGTGTGAAGCATGAGGTGGAACGATGGCGTGCATTTTTTGCACAATAGAATTAGGAACTAAATCCTTTATCTTGTCAAAGTTCCACTCACCCGTAGGAGAAGCAATGTCCTTTACCTTCCAACCTTGCACTTCCTCTGGAATATGATGCACCAAATCACTAACTCGCGTATGATCATCAATCCATTTATCAGACCAAAAATTCACCTTATTTCCGTCACCTACAGACCAGCAACTATGCAATTCAAGCTTAGGCCAACACTTGGTTATTGCCTTCCAGAGAGAAGAATCATTAGGTTTGCTACATATTCTTCCTTGATTCCATCCTTCTCTCCCATATTTTCCAATCAGCACATTTCCCCACAATGTATCTTCTCTAGTCATGAGAGACCAGCCCATCTTCATTAAACATGCTTCATTCATGCTTTGGAGTTTTCTTAGTCCCAACCCACCACAATCTTTCGCGCGAGTTATGGTATTCCAACTAATCATATGAGCTTTTCTTTTATCCTCAGTATCACCCCAAATAAAATCTCTTTGGGCCTTCTCAATTTCCCGCAGGCAGCTCTTTGGAATCGGCGTACTCATCATAGGATAAATGGGAGCTGCTTGAATTACAGATTTAGCAAGAGTAATTCTACCCGCCAAGGACAGTTGTTTTGCTTTCCAACCTGCTAGCTTACCTTTAATCCTTTCCACAAGATACTGAAAGTCATGGACTCTAGGAGCTCTACCCAACGCTGGCACTCCTAGGTACTTGCCAAGATGTTGTGTTTCCTTTAACCCCGACTGTGCTGTCAAAATGGTGCGCCTACCGTTAGGCACGTTCCGGGAAAAGAAAATAGAGGACTTATCATAGTTCACTTGTTGTCCCGACATAGAACAAAATTTATTTAAAACATCCATGACTGCTATCATATTCTCGTCCACTGCTTGACCAAACAAGAGAAGGTCATCCGCGAACATAAGGTGAGATATTAAAGGACCATTCCTACCGGCCCGCATAGGCTTCCACTTTCCATTTTCCGTGGCTTCAGCAATGAGATGTGACAGCTTGTCCATGCACAACACGAAAAGATACGGAGACATTGGATCACCTTGGCGAACTCCACATTGAGGCTTAAAGAAATCAGATCTGTTGCCGTTCCATAAAACGTTACTTTGCACCGATGTGATACAATTCATAATAAGATTAATCATAGCATCTGGAAGTTTAACCTCAATCAAAACTTTGTGAATAAACTCCCACCTAAGACGATCATACGCTTTAGATAGGTCCACTTTGATTACAAAAAAACCAGTGGTGCTGCGCATTTTCGTCATGCTATGCAACATTTCTTGAGCTATAACAACATTTTCTGTAATGTTCCGCCCCGGAACAAATCTGGTTTGGAAGGGAGACACTACCTGGGGAATAATTGTCTTCAGCCTATTGACCATGATCTTGGTAATAATCTTGTAAGATACATTGCATAACGAGATTGGTCGAAACTGACTGATAAACTCCGGCCTGTCCACTTTCGGGATAAGACATATATCAGTAAAGTTAACAGTAGCCACATCCACTGGATTAGACCATATGTATTGCACAAAATCACATATACTACTACCCATATCCCTCCAACCATTTTGATAGAATCCTGCTGGGAAACCATCAGGTCCAGGAGCTTTCCAAGGGGACATAGCAAAGAGACCATTCTTAACTTCCACACTGCTAATGGTATCCTTCAAACCATTATGATCTGATTCACTTATGTGTGGATACGTATACCGGGTTTGTTGCCACTGAATATTGTCTTCCGCCCTTGCAAACAAGTTCTTATAATAATTGTTCACCATCTCCTGCAGGTTCGCTTCATCATCCACCCACTCATTCTGTTCATTTTTTAGCATCATGATTTTGTTTCGCCTTCTCCTGGTAATGGTCTTGACATGATAATAACGTGTATTTCTATCCCCATCCTTAATCCACTGACTACGAGATTTTTGAAACCACACTGCTTCTTCCTGCTTAAGGACCAATGTAAGCTCTTGTTGCAGATTCTGTTCCAGTTTCTCAAGAAATTTGTTGTTCTTTTCAATATGTTGCTTGCGTTGGATGCCATTTATTCTTGCTATAAGGTCTGCCTTTCGCTTGTTGATGCTACCAAATACCTCACGCTTCCACTTCACAAACTTGTCAGTCATATTTATAACGTTATCTGGCAAGGCATTTCCATTCTTCCAGTGCTGCTGAATTAACTCAGTATAATTTGGATGATACATCCAAGCCTTTTCGAATCGAAATTTACTCTTTTTCACCAAAGGTGTGATACCCTGTAACATGATAATTATAGGGTGGTGATCGGAGAATTCAATACGGGGAAGAACCTTCACAATTGCTTCTGGGAACATAAGCCTCCATTCATCATTACTCATAGCTCGATCCAAACGTTCAAAAATCCGTTCATGGCCGTTAACCAAAGGTCCACGCCACGTGAACTTGGATCCCACTGCACCCAGATCCATAAGCTTGCAATCATTAATGTTGTCAAGAAAATTATTACATCTTCCAGAGGACATAGGAGCGCCTCCCTTCTTCTCCTCTTGAGATGTTATATCATTAAAGTCCCCCGCCATCATCCATCCTTCTGAAATACTTTGGCTAATGTGGCGTAGTTTCAGCCACATTTCCTTTCGGAGTTCTTCTCTAGGACTCGCATATACTGCCGTAAACTTCCAACTAGAGCAATTCATAAAGGTTATTGTAAGGTGTATAAATTGAAAATCTGTCAACTCCACATTAATATGCACATCACTCGACTTCCACGCCACCACAATACCACCAGCGAATCCCCTACAATCTGAATGATGCATATAATCAAATCCAAGATGCTTGAAGGACTTCTTAAGCTTATTTGGATCAACTCGAGTTTCCATAATTATCATAACTTCTGGTTTATGGATGTCTAAATACTGCTTACACGACCTATAGAAAGCCGAGCTTGCTGCTCCACGACAATTCCATAAAAAAAATTCTATTATTCTGATAAATCATTAAAAAAAAAAAAAAATTATTCCAGAATCATGCTCTTTGCACCCCCATCTTGCTGGTCCAAGTTGGGGGTCTCAGGAATAATCTCCATGTCTTCTTCAACTATTCTTTAGTCTTGTGTCTCTCCCTGATAATTATTAGGCCCAATTGTGTTGTGATTGCAAGCTTGGCCCACTTTGTCATGGTCTGGTGGGCGTGGCATGTGATGAGGTCCCCCATGAGCATTAATAACTCCTTCACCTCTGTCATCATTAATGTGAGGGGCCTGTCCAATTATGTCATAATGATTGCTAGTGCCATCCTTTCTTTGACTTATCTCATTCCTCCCTTGATTACCTCCTTTGACTAATTCCTCCTGATTTGTTCTCTTGAGAATCTGGGTATTATTCTTATTAATCATTGGGGTCCCACTTTGACTTTCTCTCCCAGAATTGCTGTTTGATAATTCACTTGGTATCTTTTTGTCTGCTGCCTTTCCTTTTTTATCACCCACGTGTTTCCCGTTTTTATTTTTTCCTTTCCCATGCACAGAATTAGGGATGTTATTGGCTTGAATATCGCTACCAATTCGCTCTGCAGTCATGTTGCCATCAATGACAGGATCTTCATTAATTGTCTCAAGAATATCGAATCTCGTTCCGGTGCCGGTGGTGCGACCTACACCGGCAGCCACACCATCTTTGCCTGATCCATCTTTAGCTTTTCGTGGCCTTCGTGGTTTCTGGACAACTACCCACGGCCCGTCACCTTCTCCTCCATTGATATTTGATCCTTTCATATTAGCATCTTCCGCAGAAATTGTTGATGGTCCCTCTTCTGTTCGCTTGTCATTAGCGGTTGGAGTTTTTTTGTCTGGGCACCCTTCAATATAATGTCCAAAATTACCACATGAACGGCAAAGCATGTGAAGTCCTTCATACTCTACCTTATAGACTTGATCTTTTAACTCAAACATGGCTAATAGAGGTTTGTTCAGATCAACCTCTACACAAACTCTGGCATACTTCCCTCTTTCTTGAAATAGAGTATTTTTGTCCACCTTCACAGTTTTACCTATGCGGTTTCCAATATAGTGTAAGACCTTAGCATCATAATATTCTATTGGAAGTCCTGAAATTCGAACCCACACAGCAGCTTTCTCTATACTCGCATTACTTGGATGGAAGTTAGGTGTCCATTCTCGCGCGATTAGATAGTGATCATAGATCAACCAAGGTCCATCCTCCAGTGCCTTAGTGTAGTCTTCTTCATTAGTGAAATAGACTAAGAAATATTCAAATCCAAGATCAATAATATTAATGACCCCCTTCCTCACCCATATTTGTTTCAATCTCGTTTCAAGGGCTTTATATCCAATCCTTCTACCCATTAGTTTCACGATCAGGCCTTGTCTCCATGGTTTTTGGATTCGAGACTCTTCCTTCTCTGACAAAATGAACTCCGGGCAATCATACATGCCAGACTTCTTTTCCACCACTGTCAAACCTGTAAATTCATCATCGATCGCTTCATCTTCAGCATCCATCTCAATATGATTAGTCTGTTGATTCAAGTCGCCGTCCTCCCCTAGCAGTGATTGCTTGTAGGACTGCCTAGGGTTGTCGCCTGCTGCATCGCCTCCCTGTTCATAAAGATCCGCATATGATACTGGCATAGAAGAATCACCAGTGTATTCTGCTGCTTTCCGTTTCACTTTCTTCTCGCTACGCTCCACTTGATCAGTTTCTTCCGTTGAAAGTTGACGTACATCCTCTGTGAACCCTAGCAGGGGGTTTCCACCATTGCCTTCTTTGACAAGCATCGTGCACTCAAACTAAGAAAAGAAAAACGCAGACCCAGAATCCTTTCAATCAACACCTCTGCTGAGACTGGTCCCTAACCGAGGATCCCCTGTTACCAGGAGATCGGGCTAGGACTTTAAACTCTCGCCCAACAAAGCTATCAATATCCAGGGAGATCCACGCAAAGAAGAAGAGCTTTTTTTTTTTTTTTAGCTTTGCTCCTTTTTAAAGAAACACATTTTATGGATTTGGTGCATCACATTTTTTAGCTTTGCTCATGTTTTCACATTCTTCCTCTAAATTAATTGTTAATTTTTTTTATTTTAGATAAGCCAAAATATATTACTAAAAAAACCCTGAGAAATAAACCAAACCCAAGGATAAAAAAAAAGGAAAATAAGTTACTCCTTCCCAAGAATAGGACCCACTAATTTTGGTCTCTCTTCCTCAAAACTAAAGCCGTCAAAACGGGCGGGCCGGCCCGATTTTAGCTTCGTCGGGCCGGGTTAAAAAGTCCGGATAAAAAACGGGCTGCAAAAACAAGGTCCGAGCCGGCCTGGTACGGGCTCTCGGACTTTCGAGCCGGCCCGGTTTTTTTAAAAAAAAAAACTTTAAAAGTAAAATTAGATAAATGAAGGATAATGAAAAAAGAAGAAATTTAAATGCCCAATAAATTTGACAAATCCAGAGACTTGTTATGCAACAAATTACATAGAGTTCACAACATTAATTAATTAATTACAAATAGGTTGAAATTTGTTAGAATTAATATAAAGTTATGTAAGCTAGTTACAGTTTGCGAGTAATTACGTAGAGAAATAACTAACGACCGTGGTTTTATATTTTTAGCTTATTTATTTATTTATTTTAATGACACGATAAGTTATTTTTACTTTTAGCTTATTTTCATTTCTTTATGTATATAATTTGCGTTACTAGTACATGTATATAATTTGCGTTACTAGTGCATATTTATTCTCTTAAATGCGTGTTTGATGGAATTAAAAGGTGTGTGTGACGTGTGTGTTGTGTTGCTGCCGTGTTGTTAACTTATTATGTTTGTGTGGGCTTTTAGATTGGTGGCCCAAGTAAAAATGTTATAAACATCCTTCCTTATTTACTCTTTTTCTTTTATTATAATTTATTCGAGTTTGCGGGCAGCCCGCGGCCCATTCGGGCCGGCCCATATTTTTGCGGGTTTTATCGGACCCCGCTAAAAAGTCCGGATGTTAATTCGGGCTAGATTTTTAAGGCCACTACTAGAAAATTCGCTTTTAGCAACCGATTTGGCAACCGAAATATTTCGGTCGCTTTAGCAACCGATTTAGAGACCGATATTTTGAGCTCAAAGTCAAAAAATAATCGGTCGCTAAATCGGTTGCTATATAAATATAGCGACCGAATTAGAGACCGATATTTAGCAACCGATTTTTCAGTTGCTTTAGAGACCGATTTAGAGACCGTTATTTTGAGCTTGGATTTCAGAAAAATTCCGATCGCTAAATCGGTTGCTTTAGAGACCGAATTAGAGACCGGTTATTAGCGACCAAAAATTCCGACGCAATTTTTTTTTAACCAAATCACTAAAAAAAGGTGTGATATATTAACAAACAAAAGAAAATTTAACTTATTTAACTTATTGAGAAAAATCTCAAATTAACATTAACATACAAATTTGAAACCCTTGTTGCAATCTCCACACACATTCAAAAACAAAGATTCAATTCCTTCATCCTCTCAAACCAATTTCTTCATTCCCTCAAATCTCCTCCCTGGATTCAACTTCTTCATACCTTAAAATCGATTCACGCCTCAGATCTTCGATTTCTCTCTTCACACCTCAAATACCCAATCGCTACTTTTCACACACCCAATCGCTACTTCTCTCTGCTTTCGATTTCGATTATTACTTGTTTTTTATTGGTGACTAGCCTGAGATTGCTGCTACTCGCTTTATTTATGTCCTCTAAACGCTCTCGCGACTCTATCAGTCACTCTCGACTCGCTCCGTCACTCGACAAC
Organism: Trifolium repens; assembly: GCA_030408175.1. NCBI lineage: Eukaryota > Viridiplantae > Streptophyta > Magnoliopsida > Fabales > Fabaceae > Trifolium > Trifolium repens. The sequence goes on along the minus strand of CP125836.1, from coordinate 54,870,707 downwards.
AAGGTTGGATTACACAACCTTCTTGTTTTCAGGTACTTCAGGTAACTTATTCACCGCTAATTTTAAAGCACAACCTTAAAGTATTAGGGATTTCATTGCTAAATTTAGTTTCTCTTTGTGCTAGGGTTGCAGCTGCAGAACATATTTCACAAGTGATTTATTTACTTATAGTTATGTTAGTTTGTTGTATAAAATCAATGAAGCTCAGATTCTAAATTTTTAGGTTATGTTTAATATTCTAAAATGTATTTTAAATAATCAACTTGAAGTTTTTCCATCATTTTCACTTGCTGTTTCAGTTTCTGTTGGAAGCAGTCACGATTATCGTTTCGCTCGTCGTTGCAGTCCACATCAATGAGTTAAGCTCTCACTCTCAGAATTATTCTGAGTTGCAAGTGAAGCACTCATTCTCAGTTCAGTTCTGTTTCACTCATTGAAGCTTTCAATCGCATTTTTGCGAAATCTGTAAGTTTTCAATTCCCATTTTTTCTTCTTCTTTTGATTTATGGATATTAGATTCTAGGGTTCTAAAACTCTCTTCTAAAGTTTATGGATATTTGATTTATGGACATATATTTGATTTAAGATTAGTCCTTTTGTTAATCAATAAGGGAATTATGGACATATATTTGATTTAGGATTAGTCCTTTTGTTAATCAATAAGGGAATTGGTCTATGGATATTAACTTGTGCATTCTATTTGGGTCTATTCTACCTACACGAATATCAGATTTCTGATGCCATTTTAGAGTAAAATTTTAAGCTTAAGAAAAGGTTTAAATCAAAATGACATGATTGGTATGTAAACAAGACTTTATGCTATTTTAACTATTGGACGAAAATAAGTTTCTAATTTGATGTTGGATTTTTCTTTTGCAGGCCTGAATCTTGTGTTGTGTTGAGTTTTATAGTGTTTGCTGCAAAAAGCTTAATTACTTGTTCTCACTGGATGAATCATGAATGGAAAATGACATAAATTTGTGAGGTGAGGTTGCTCAATCCTACTGTTCCCTAATATGGACATGTCTGAAAAATTGTGTTCATGTTTTTATAAACTATTTTTGACTTGTCACCAAATTTTGCATTAATAATCCAAATTACAATAGTGAAACAATAGTAAAGGAGGTAAAAATATACTTTGGCAGCAGTAGTTAGCCATTTCATATTAATAACATGATTTGGTAGCTACCACCGCAAAATGAAAAAGGTTCACTGGGTGACACTTTTATTTGTCAATCTTTTCAGACTTGTGTGCAATTCATGCTACTCTTGTGTTATTATACTTTGTTGTATAACTGACTACTCTTTTCGTTTATAATTAAATCTCACTTTTGGTTTGAGTTAACTACTTGTCATTACTATATCTAAAGAATCTATATAGCTAATTAAACTTATGTGTAACATCTTATTGTCACTGCATATTTGTAGGAACAAACGCCCAGCCCATCAAATGAAGGAAAGGAAACAAATTTAACCACAAATGAAGGACAAATGTTGAAAGAGTTAAGTGATTCTTTGTATTATTTAATGTCTTTCTATATCTCATTCCCTTAGTATTGGTGTTTTTTGGTGAGTTTGATCATAATCAGTCATTTGTGTATTGGCTTGTACAAACTGTATACATACATTATTTGTGCCTTGGTTATATTTGAAGTTTGTTCATTGTTAATTACCATGGAAGGCTAAAACTATTGCCATTTCAAGAGACAAGTAATTTAGTTTGAATTATGGTTTTGTCTGTCTGCTGGTGCGGCGATTGGTGGCAGGATTCGGCGGTTTGAGGCCTGTGCTGGTGTTGTTCTGTTTTCTAGTGATAGTGCACGGTTTGTGGCCATTGTCAGCGCCATCACTCAACTCTTTTGACCTTAATCCCATAAGGTATACTCCCATTGCTTAAATTGTTTTTAAGGTATATTAGCTTAATTTGGGGTATTAACGTGTCTATATAAGTTATGTCTATATAGGTTGTTGAGGACTTGACTCTTTCAGTGTTTGATTTGTCATATATAGGTTTAAGGGGGACTGGTGCAAAAGGTCCCCACCATTGTGTCTCCTATACATTTGCCTTCTGTAGATGGTACACAATTGAAGAAAAACAATAATCCTTTAGTAACATAACACTAGAATTATTGTTTTGGAATAATATTTATTTTGTTTGCATTTATGTTTTGTTTACCTTTGGATTCTTGTTGCTGTATAAAAAAGTGCTTGTTCATCTACTACTATTTTGTGTATTTAGAAGTCACAATATGATGCCTATAATTTTATGAATGTTATATGGATATGTATTTTTATGTTTATAGTTCTTGCACTTTTCAATTGATTTTTAGAGCTATATATCAACTCATCTGTATTTTTAGAGCTGTGGAAACAGAGTATTGGACCGGCTATTTTATTTCTTATTAGTTTGTTGTTAAACTGAACCATGACAAGTGCTTCATGTGCATCTTTAGGTCATTCTCGCACATAAAATGGGGCCTGCTATTTCCGTCACCGCGAACTGTGCAATGTATCTGGGACTGAATTGTACAAGGTGACTCTATATGATGTTGTGATAGTATCTGCAACAAGTAATTTTTACCTATGATAAATTGTAACCAGCTCATTTGCAAGGCTAACATGCTTATTTCACATTGAAGTTATCTTTCTTATTCGATTGTTGCTATTTGATACAAAAGTTTTCTAAAATACTTGACTGATTACATATAACAATAATTGTCTTGCTGCTGTGATTAGAAATTAACTTAATAGTAGAATGCCTTAACTTTTGTGCAGGTAAGTGTAGTCATGGTATCAAAAATGTATATCATGGAGCATGTGGATTAGAGTCTTCTAGAATGATACATGATGTTTATAGGAGATTTATTTGTAATACTGACTATAGAAAAAAGCATTATTAGTTAAGCATAAAAAGTGTTTAATATTACGCTAAATATATGGAATGACGTCGTGGCTTGTTACAAGTTGATTTCTGCAAAGTGTATTTTTGTTTCAACCTAATACTTATATACTGAAATTGGTTGTGTGTGTAGTGCATTTTTTATTAACAGGGCCTTCTTTGTGGATCTTTGATTGCTCATTATTATAATCATTGGCCAATGAAATTCCAAAATTTTGGTGTCAAAACTGTTTGTGATGAGGCACTTATTAGTTTAAAATTAAGCAAGAGCTAAGAGGTAGCGTTCGATCCTTATTTTTAAGTTAGCCTTATTTTTCTTGACTTACCTTCTCTTCAAATATTTTACAGTAAGAGGAAATTAGGAGGAAGAGGCATAGTAAGCTGTTATCAAGGCTTATTATTATGTCCCGTGTACAACGGCTCCATCACTTCTGCACGAAGGCTCTGTTGTTCCTGCATGATTGCTACTTCCCCATGTGATTTGTAAGTTTCTCATCTCATTCATTTATATGTGCTTGCAGTAGAAATTGTTTCATTCTCATTGACATTTGCAGGTGAAAGTAAAATTATCCTTTGGCTATGTATGCTGGAGCTGGTCATGGGCATGGAACTTATCATGGAGATGCATAGTGTTTTTTTAGTGTTTATCAATGAATTAAGAATGTATACTTAGATATCTAATTTGGGTGACTTGAGTTAAGATTCAGTTTTTATATAGCAAGTCACATGCACAATTAGGATTCCACAACTTGTGTTGTCATGTTTTGCTCTATGTGATTATTTTGATCATGTTGAACTTCTGGTGATTATTTTGATTTTAAAGTGATGTAATTTCTATTTGAATACTTGTGTTATTTTAAATAAATGCTTGTTATTTTTTTTTGTTAGAAACACTTGTTATTTTTTTTATATATTGATCAATGTTATTTTAGAAACTGGGAATATAAAAAAGGAAAAAATTACTAATAATAATAATAATAAATTTAATTAGAGACCGAAATAGAGACCAAAATAGATATTGAAATAGAGACTGAATTTATCACAGCTTTGCAAATCGGTTGCAAAATTGGTCGCAATGGATAAAAAAATTAATTTCAAAATGGTCACAAAATCGGTTGCTACAGTGAGTCACAAAATCAGTCGCTATAGCGTCGGACAAAGCATCGCAAATATCGACGCAAACGCAGTCTCTAAACCGGTCGCTAGTTTCGGTTGCTATTTCGGTTGCTATTTCGGTTGCTGAAATCAGTCGCCAATTCAGTTGCTAAGAAATCAGTCGCTAATTTGGTTGCTACAGATCAGCGACCAGAGCTTTAGCTACTTCTTTAAATCGGTTGCTATATCGGTCGCTAATGTGATTAGCGACCGATTTTATGATTAAAATCGGTCGCCAAATCGGTTGCTAAACGCGACTTTTTTAGTAGTGGGCTCAAGTTCGGGAAAAATTCGGGCCATTTGGGCGGTCCATATGGGTCGGTCCATTTTGACAGCTCTACTCAAAACAGAAGAAAAAACTTAGGCTTAAACATCATTTTCGCTCCCGTAAGTTCATAAATTTTTGGTTTTAGTCCATATATCTTTTTTGTTGCAAATTAGTCTCTGCATGTGCAATTCTTTTTTATTTTAGTCCCTAAAGCTAAAATCTGCGGGAAAATTTGTTGGTTTCATGTGGATTTTCCTCCGGATTTTAGTTTTAAGGGATTAAAACCAAAAGTTTTGAATATACAGGAACTAATTTGCAACAAAAAAAGATACAGGGACTAAAACAAAAAAATCGCGAACTTACAGGAACAAAAATGATGATTAAGCCAAAAACTTATTTCTCACCTTTCTCTCTCGTCTCTATTTCTCTCTTTTCTTTCTCTCTTAAACCAAACACAGGGTAAAATATTAATTCTCTGATCTTGTCATGTTAGTATTGTTCCTTTTTTAACTCGCATTTCCTACAGAGCTATTATACGCATGTTAATGATTAATTTAAGAGAAATGTTATTATGACACATAAATTCATACACAAGTATGACACAAGAGTATTTTTGTCCTCTTAACTCTTAAACTCTATTTAAATTAAATTTTATTTATTTAAGTTTTACAATTATTTTTTCTCGTGCTTGATACGGATTTATACACTAGTTCATTCGTGAGTTCTGCAAGAATAACATGCTTGTATTGTTATTTGGAGTTGAAATTGAACCCAATTTGGGTGAATTTTTTTAATAATATACTCTAATTATAAAAAATAAAAGGTCTACAAAATTTGTTTTCAATATTATTTCAATTTGTTATTTGGAGTTAAATCAGAGAAGGGTTAAATCTTTTCGTATGGGAGGTTGGGCAAGGACGAATCAATACATAAATTTCCCCATTTTGTTTACTTAATTTTCATTTTTCATCCTTATCTTTATTACTTACTCACTCTAATGGCTTGCCCACTAAATTAAATAGAAACTCATACCCTTGAAGGGGTTTTTTGCTATAAATTTTTGTAAAGGTTTAAATGTGCAACTGTATGGAAATACATATCTAAATTAATATCACTTACATACAAGTAGAGATTTCTCTTATAGTATATATCTAACTCCTAAATGAAAATAAAATAAAATCTTACAAAACTTTCAAAATATGAAGTAATGTACGTAGGTAGAAAATTACAGCAAAGTTAGACATTTGTCTTAAATCTCCAAAAAAATATTTATTATAAGTAAACTATTTAATTTTTTTAAAATATTTCATACATGTGTGTATAGAGAGAGTACATAAATCACCAACAATGAATTAATGGTCCAAATAGATAAGAGTCTTGCACTCTTTAAACTGATAATATTAATTCTACCTCTTCCTTTTTTTTAATGGAATTTTAATTCTATCTTTTAAACGTATAAAACTACCACTTTTATTTAATTTCCATTTAGCCTATCAAACCGTTTATCCAACCATTCATTTTATCGTTTGTCCTTTAAAAATGCACACATTTATGTGTATTCATTTTTTTATTGTCCGCATAAGTATAATTCAGTTGGTAGCAATATTATATTTAATAAGCTACTTGACTAAATATAGTATATATTAGACACTTTTTTCTTCGTATATCTAATGATCTATCTATATATTTATAGTAAGTACTAAGTATAGTAGTAACTTGTAAGTGTATAAATTTTTTTAGTGCATCATCTTGGCAACGCTTATGATGCATTTCTTATACGTACACACACTCATCAGGTGTAACGTATACGAATATCATATACAATGTACATGATAATTTAAGATTGATTATTATTTATACTAGTATACACTTAATAATAATCATCAGTCATCAATGGCAAAGCTGCTCTCTTTGCTTCTTCTCCTCTTCATCACAATTATATCTGCAGGTACGCTTAATATGTTGTAAACAAAGTTAATATTATTACAATTATAAAGAGGAATCACTACAAGAAATATGATTTTTTGCAACAACGTTTTTTGTTAAAAGTTGTTATAAGTCGCTGGCAAAACTACCTAAGATAGTTTTGCCAACGACCTGTAACAAAAAAAGTTGTTGGCAAAAATCACATTTCTTGTAGTGAATGTTAGAGTTCAGAAACGGATTATATGCGGTAGAATTTAACATTGTTTTCACGCTATTTTGAATCACATCCGTCCGATTTAAATTTGATTGTGTAACTTGGTTTTTATTACATGCAATCACATTTAATTGATGAATTTACAGAAGGGACTAAGTCATCATATGGGGTATACGAAGAGAGCAACTCGGTAAAACTATTTGTATTTGGAGACTCCTATGCGGATACAGGAAATTTCTTGAGCTCGGTTTCATATAAGCCACCTTATGGAAATACTTTTCCTGGTAAACCTTCGGGAAGGTTCTCTGACGGCCGCATCCTCACCGATTATGTTGGTAACTCTCGATCCACACCCTGATCATTTTCTCAAAATTTCAAGCTAATTAAAACACTTGAAAACAAAGTATATAAAATAGCTCCTTTTAATTTAAATATGTCGAAAACATTATCAAATAATAATAATAAGATGATCAAATTATACATGATAGGCAGTATGCATTGGCCAACCACCTTGTTTGTATATGCATGAATACCTATTTTTTTAGAAATTTTGTGTCTAAGAAAAATTGTGCATAACAATGATTCTATAAATTGTGGAATTTGTCAAATTCCTAATATAATGATTAAATAAATTTAGTTATTAGTTCTTAATTTGATTTATTGTGCCAATATAAATGCAGCTTCCTTTCTGAAAATCGAATCCCCCGCACCATACTCATTGAGAAGTTCCTCGGATTTGAAATATGGTATGAACTTTGCCCATGGAGGAACCGGTGTTTTCAATACTTTGGTTGATGGACCAAACATGACTACCCAAATTGATACATTTGAGGAATTGATCCAACAAAACGTGTATACCAAAACCGATCTTGAATCTTCAGTTGCCCTCGTTAGCGCTGCTGGTAACGACTATCTTAAATTTTTGCTTGAAAGTGAGAATAACACTAAGGTGAGCATTTAAACTAATTAATTTCTTTTACTACTTAATTATTATTTAATAAACTTTAACAAAATGCTACATTTGTTTTCTTTTTTTTATTAAGATAATTTTTTTTTTATCAAAAATATGATTAAATTCACGTTTAATATAATTTCGAGATTTCTATATATATATATATATACTTAAATATGGTTGTCCTATTGATCAGTATATATTTAATTTCACTTCTCTATACATGTTGCAGGATGTAGGGGGGTTTACTACATCATTGATAAATCAATTGTCATTAAATCTTAAACGCATTCAAAGTTTGGGAATAAATAAAATTGCAATTGATTTAATAGAGCCAATAGGGTGTTTGCCTATAGTAACTCAGTTATCTTCATATGAGAAGTGTAATGATACTTTGAACATGATGTCCATGAATCACAATCAATTGCTGCTCCAAGCTGTGGAGAAACTCAAGATGGAAATGGGAAATTCAATTTTCGTCACACTAGACCTCTACACTGCTTTTCTCTCCACAATTGAATCAATGCAGAAAAACCATGATGGTAATTAATTATATAAGCATTAGTTGATGTTTCAATACACCTAAAAAGTCTCGCATTATTTAAAAATTGATGTGAGGGTAGTTATCCTTGTCATTAACCTAATGAGACGTCTTTTATAAAGGACAAAATTATAAAAAAATTATATCCAAAACAATCAATACCTTATAATGTTGTCCGGTGAACATGAGGTAAAAAAAAATATCACTTAACAAATACATATTTGGCCAAACATTTTTTTTTTTTATTAATAAGCGTTTATTCCCTGCAAAATAAGCGAGTTTTGTGTTGCCCCTGTAATGTTTTTTTTTTAGATTCCCTCTGCAATGTTTTTTTTTGCAGTTCATTTTACCCTTGTAATGTTGTTTTTGTTTTATCCATTGTAACACAGTGGGTAAAATACACTGCGAAAAAAAACACATTACATAGGGTAATATAAAAAGAATAAAATTACAATAGGTAACACAAAACTTACATAATTTGCAGGGAATAAAAGTCTATTAATTTTTTTTAATATATATCCAATGAGAATAACAAATAACTAGTCATAATTAATTAGCATTTAGTATAATAAACTTATATACATCTAATATTTTTCTTCATTATGCAGTGATGAATCCGTTGCAACCTTGTTGTGTGGGAGATTTATTTTGTGGAAGTGTTGCATGTGATAAACCAGAGCTTACATTCTTTTGGGATGGTTTCCATCCTTCTCAAAATGGTTGGTATGCAGTTTACCAGATGGTGCAGTCTTCTCTTCCCCAAATATTTGAAGAAAAAAATCGCTAATCGTTATAAAATATTGTGTCCTCAATTACAGTGTCCTCCTCCATTTTCAAAACCTTCAATTACAATGTGGTGCAATTTATTGAATATAGAAAATCAGAAGAAAAAAAAAATAAAGAATAATGTAAGCAATACTTAAATAAAATACCATTATAATAAAGTAAATAAATCAGTTGTTTTGGTCTTCAATATCTGGATTTGATGTTTTCACATTCTTACTCTAAATTAAATGCTAATAAGTCAAAATATATTATTAACAATTGTATTCTCAAAAAAGATTCCTTTTTTTTAGTTTGTTTCAACATAAATTGGGTATCCTCTGCATGTAACTGTAGAGACTAGTCTTTTTAAATTTTTTTATATTTAGAGACAACTTCTTAGAATTTTTTTTTTGTGTGTGATGGAGTATGGATCTGGATCGTCTCCTTCCAAAGCTTCTTTATCATCCTCTCAACCATGTGTATAAATCTTTAGATATATTTGATGGTTGTTAGAGAAAATTAATAAAATTGATATTTATCCAATTTAAAATTAATAAAAATAAAAGATACATTCAAGATTTGCTTTGAATTAAGCAACTTTAGTGAGAGTAAGCTAAGTGGGTAAATTAAGTTACTTTTTGTGGGCCTATAGTGATACGTAAGATTTAAGAAATTTATAGTTGATTTGAGTAGTTTTTACTTTAATGGTGGTTGATTATAAAGAACCAAATCTTGACCCCACATGTTTATATTTTTTTATTTGTAATTACCTTTGATTCAAAGTTAACATTAATTTAATTATTTTAATTAATATGCATAAAAATATTTTTGAAAAAATTGACAAAAAATAAATATTAAAATAATACATATAATAATACATAAAAAAAATTACATTTTCATAGGAATTTAAAATAATACATAACAATAAGCAACAATAATGTACCTGCTAATTACCATTTGCGCATGGGATTATTTGTTGGCAAGTTCTATTAGTCCAATTCCAATATAGCGGTTAACAAATGTGTAGGGATTAGATTCCATAAAACAAAGTGTAGGGCTTAGAGTAAAGGTTAAATAAGTTTTAGTTTTTAAAACTCTATCATTTTTTTCCTTTAAAAAATGAAAAGAATTAAATATAAATTTTTTAAATTTCAAAAGATAAAAATAAAAGTAAGAAAAATTTAAACATAAAAATTAAATTTTGATTTTTTTTATAGGAACATTTTACAATATTTTTAACATGTCTGCAAAATAATCATTTAAAAATACACTTAGTTTAACAACAAAAACTAAAGCTGTTTGGTTTCATAAAAATAAAAAAAAAAACTATTTGCATAATAATTTTGTAGCCACCAAAATATATCACTTAATTTTTTAGAGACGAAAAACTAAATTTGATTATTTTTTAAAGACTAAAAACTTATTTAATTTTGTTTAATCTAATCCCAACACATTTTTTAACCGCTACATTGGAATTGGATTAATAGTACTCACCAATAAACAACTTTTTATACTAAACAAATTTGAATTGGAGTAATGACTCACAACTAATCTAGAGATTCTTCAAATATTGCTCGTACATGAAAATGTTGTGTTGAGTCTTCATATATAGCGATGCAGCTCCTGGGATATGCTTGAGTAGTTTGAGTTGCATAAGGATAGGATTCTGTTTTAAAACAAACTTTGCTTGAAACCTAACTTTGTAAGATAAAGTTTAAAATAAATCCTCTCAAAGTTAGTTATGATTTCTAATCATATCTAACACACAAGTTTGTTAAAATCTTGATAATTAATATTTTGATAATATGCTCATCTTAATCTCGCGCATTGTAACAAATTTGAGAGAGAAAAGCGCTTAAGATATATATGTATAGCGTATTTTGGCCTGTATGCAAGGGCAAGATGTTCTACCTCAACCTGGTTCATCTTATCCGTCATGTTGCACTAGCACCTTTGTTCTGCACATGTTGTTTTAGGTGTATGAGCTATTTTAACCACAAAGTTAGAAGTAAGAACTTTAAAACTGAAGATAAAGTCGTTTGGTAAATCTTACTTCTTTTATTTTAAAATATGATAAAAGTTTTTTTAAAAAAAAATGATAATAGGGTTAAAAGATTTCTGATAATAAGATAAAGTTGTTTTGTATAAACAATAACTTATTTAAAGATGGAATAAAAAAAACTTATTTGAAAATATTAATAAGATAAATAATAGTAAAGTTGTTACAAAATAACTATTATCACCTTATTTTGGAAGTCTTTTATTAATTAGTATTTTTCTTTGAAATATAGTAGCTACTTTTTTCTTGCTAGAGCTTTAAAAAATTATTGTTTGACCAAACTTCTTACTTCTAAAGAAAAGGAAACATAGGCCAAACGGTATACTTTAGTATTGATTTTTTACTTTTTTTTTTGTTTACAATTATATATACATGACTTATAAATTGGTAAAAAGGTGAAATAATGATTTATAAAAAAAAAAACAGGTACCAAATTTATAATTTGAACAGGACATTCAAAATCTTTGGGACAGCCATGATAAGCTCTACAATGAGATCAAAAGCATACTAACAAATTGTTCCAACATTGGGTTAATACTACTAAAAAAGGCAAATATTAATATGTGTCCTAAGGTTGCTTTGACTTTCAAATGAAGAATAATAGAATATATATTGCTTTGACCTTTTTTTTTCCTCAAAGCTTTGATTTTATAGTTATGCAAGTAGTTAATATTTAACATTACCCCTCTGAAATGTGGTAATGCATTAAAAATATTTTTATTTTTTTGGTCAATGCATATAAAAATATTTAATACTACTAACATAGGAATTAAATTAAATCATTTATCTTGACAAAAAAAAATCATTTATGTGTCATCATAAATCTACTTATTCATATGTTTTTTTGACTAAAAATAGCAATATTCATTCATTTCAATAATCGATAGAGTACATCATATGCAAATACAAATTCAACATCGCTAAAAACAAAAGGGATGAATCTGTGAACAAACTCACAGCATCCGAGTTAATAGCATATAACGGCAAAATGCCTACAAATAATATAATAAAATTAAAGTCACCGGAATGTCCAAGCTTCCGGGTCTGCAACGTTGATGCCCAAATCATTGATTGAATCTGCAATTGATTGAAGATGATCTTTCGATATGAACTAAAGGAACACCGCAACGAGACGGGAAATCAAACGTCGTACTAAGACAACGAACAACACAACTTATTCATATGTTATAACTTATAAATATGAGCAAATTAAAGAGAGTATATCTCATACAAATTGACATCATTAATCTAATTTTGAATATAATTAATGGCGAAACAACTCGTAATCGTGCTTCCTCTGCTTCTTCTATTCATTTCAGTAATAACAGGTATATTTTATTTATTTATTTATTTTTTTGACTTGCGATATTCAATAAAATATGGCTTTTGGGGTATTCAATTTCAATGTGTGATAGTAATATTTAAGGAAAAATATTAACATGTACTTTAAAGCCACGTGTTAAAGATTTTTTTTTTTTTTTGGTACAATAGAGGGGCAAAGCCCCAAAAACAAAAAAAAAACTAAGGAACTAATCGAACACTCCGAGGCATGCAAGCGCCGGAAAAATCATCAAAAATGAGACTTCGTAGCTCTCGAGGGGGAGTCTCAAAAATATGCAAATCAAAAGAGTCCAAGGTTAGACTGAAGTTTGCTAACCAATCAGCAGATCTGTTTCCTTCTCGCCAAGTATGGTTAATCTGGACTTGCCAATCCAAGGTCTTGAGATCGCGAATGCGTCTGATCAGAGTCGGAATCCTTCCGTTAACCTTGCAATTTCCCGTAACCATGTCAACTAGCACCTTTGAATCACTTTCCACTTGAAGATGAGTAATTCCCTGTCTTCGAGCTAAATCCATTCCGATGTACATACCCCACATCTCAGCGTGGAGCGCATCACAAGAGCCAATTTTGCGGGCAAAGCTACTCACACAAATACCGTAGCTGTTGCGGAGAAGTCCCCCACATCCTGATAGATTAATTGAACTTTTATGAGCGCCATCGCAATTAAGCTTGAACCACCCATCTTGAGGCTGCTTCCAACCAATGTAAATAGTATCGTTTTGACGAGTCCATCCATCCAAATGAGTTTGCTCGCATCTATCAACCTCCATAGCCATCTTGAGAATCACATCTGTTGGATTGTTGGGACGCCGAAAATCCTCTTCAAAAATACTCTTATTTCTCCAAATCCATAAGTGCCAACACGTTATCATGAAAATAGTCTTCCACCCTTTATTATGTGCTTTCTCCATATTATCGAATATCCATTCCCTGCAAGTCAACGAAAAGAAATTAGTAATATGAATAGAAGCCACTAGCTTGATCCATACTTGGGTTGCATAGGAGCAATCCCTCAAAACATGGATAATAGTCTCATCTCCATTCCCACAGGCAGGGCAGGTAGGGGTGATACCATTCCCCCATCTGCTTCTGCGGTAGTTTGTTAGAAGGCGCTCATGAGCAGCAATCCACATGAAGGTTTGTATTCTATGATGTCCCTTCCAGTTCCACAAACTTTTCCAATTTCCTGCAATGGGGATATAATTCCCACGTTGAAGATAATAGGCGCTTTGAACCGTAAATTGACGAGTGTTAGTTCCGATCCACCCTAGAGAATCTGGGCCATCAGTCTCCTTCGGTGCTGGGATCGCCACTAGCTGATTTACGACATCCTGGGGAAGATTAGTGGTGAGAAAGTTGAGATCCCAATTTCCGGTCTCAGTCAAAGTATCCTTAATTGTAAGAGTTATATCCACAGTCTGTTGAGTAGAAAGATTCATAAGAGTGCGTCCATTAGGCATCCATTTATCAAGCCAGAAGTTTATTTCTTGTCCATTCCCCACTTGCCAAACTGTGTGACTTCGAAATTGATCTCCAATACCCGATAAGGCTTTCCATAAAGGGGAGTCATATGGTTGAGAAATAATAGAAGCTCGAAGGTCAGTGTTTCTACCATACTTGTTGTAAAGGACTTTGCACCAAAGATCATCAGGATGGTTAATCATATTCCAAAGTATTTTCATAAGGAAAGCTTCATTCATTTGATGAAGACTTTTAATTCCAAGCCCCCCGTCCACTTTAGGCAAACAACAAATATCCCAATTAATCAAATGAGGTTTGCGAGTTTGTTCAGTATCACCCCATAAGAAGCCTCTTTGAATCTTTTCCATCTCATCACAAAGGGTTTTTGGAAGCTTAGCATATTGCATGTGGTAGTAAGGAATAGAGCTGAGAACAGACTTGGTGAGAGTAAGTCTTCCGGCCAAACTAAGACACTGATGCTTCCAACCACTTAATCTATTCTGCATTTTCCCAATGATATGATTAAACTTTCCTCTAGTAGTCCTCCCTGGGGAAATGTTGGCTCCTAAATATTTACCCAGACTAGTAGCTGGTGTGTAACCAGTATGATGAACAATATCATTTCTAAGTTGTTGATCGACGTTCTTTGAGAAGAAGATTTCAGTCTTTTGGCTGTTAATCTTTTGTCCTGAAGCCTCACAAAAAAGATCCAAACAATGCATGATACAATGAGCCTGCTCGATGGATGCCTCTGCAAAAAGAAGAAGGTCATCAGCAAAAAGGAGATGAGAAATTTTGGGCCCAGATCTACCTGCACACATAGGTATCCAATAGTTAGCCTCAACTTGGTCAGAGATAATATGAGAAAGACGTTCCATACAAATGACAAACAAGTATGGGGATAGGGGATCCCCTTGCCGAATGCCTCTTGTAGGAGTGAATGTGTCAGTTTTATCCCCAACTTCTCCGCCGATTCTTTCTAATCGAGCCTCTCGATCTGTCATTATACCCCTAGAAGTAGAAAGAATTACAATTCCCATTCCTCCTAAAACTCTCGGAATTTGTTGATAGTTAGAATAGATTCGTAGACCCGGTGTACTGGTCCTTTTTAAATTTAAAAAAGTTTTATATGATCTTTTCCTATTTCTTCTATACCGTAATTAATACAAAAAAAAATGTTTTTTAGTACTTGTATAATTAATCTTGTCATCATTAATATTTTATTATTTAATGTTAAGTTTTAACACAAACCTTAATTAATTAATGTAAATTGAATGTTGTAGAAGTTGCTGAAGGGACTAAGAAATCATATGGTGTACACGACGAAAGCGAAAACTCTGTAAAATTGTTTGTATTTGGAGATTCGTATGCTGACACAGGGAATGCTTTAAACTCTACATCGTATAAGCCTCCTTATGGAATCACTTTTCCTGGTAAACCTGCCGGAAGATATAGTGATGGTCGTATTCTCACTGATTACATTGGTAACTCTCTTCTTTCTCTGTGGTTTAAAAATATTTTAGTGTAACTTTAATTTAAATTCATTTTTTTATAGAATTAATTTAATCTGCATCTTATTGTACAATTGAGACCCCCTATTTTTTGAGGCCTTAAGCAAAGGGTTGTGTTTCCCTTGCTCAAGATTGGCCTAGTATATAAGTGTCAGGTCGATATTTTAGTCACCAAAATTTAAAAATTACTTAATTATCTGTTTTTTTGAATTGGTTAACTTAGTCTCTTAGAATAACGTAGAATTTTTTTTTTTGAAAGGCAAAAATTATATTATATTAAAAAAAGGCATAAGATATGCCAACACAAATACAAAACAGTCTGAAACTAATACATTTTGCCAAAGAAAAAACAGGTGGTGCTCCTCTATTGTCTTGGATCAAAATGCCAAGACACTCCTATCAATCACTAAACACAATAGAAGATCAATGCCCTGTTAACAATTAAAGGCAATGACTGTCACAACAACCCCTCCTGATATCCTATAACAACTGCAAAAATAAAACAATAGCTGCCTGCACAGATTAAGGAAATGCTTTAACATCTTAGGATCTCGGTCCATGTCACTAATAAACTACGGTAATTCGAAGAGCATGATATATCAAATTCTTCTTTTCTGAAGTCGTCCGAACATGGATTTTGAGATACAACCAAGATGCAACAACATAAACCTTTATCTAAGTGAAACCTTAGCAGCTACACCAACAAACTAATTAAAGCTTTAGCCTCAAACACTCCACAAGATTGGCAGATGACATTAAAATAAGACCTGAACCTGATCTGACAAAGCCTGTTACTCAGCAAACACAATACCCAAACAGCCGAGTGGATTTAAATTCCATTGATCGAATGCATAGTTAAAACCTTTCGCCTTGCTCTTTAACCATTTCCATGACAGCCATTTTATATCCTCTAACCTTGCCTCAAGCAAGAATAGCTTAGAAATAAATAATGTGAATGATAATTTTTCAGCTTCAGAGAACCTTTTAAAATATATAGTTTTAGAATATCATTTTAGAGTAAGAGAAAAGAGGCTCATGACTCTTTTATACGTTGAAGTTTAAGAAACCTATAAAAAAAATTTAACCTAGAATTTAGCCGTATGATTAAAAAAAAAACATTGAGTCCTTCAATGTTTAAACTTTAATACATGAATTTTTTATTATTATATAAATTTTATAAGTACTATAATAAAATAAATTTGGTGCCCCTAAAAAAGTTAAGTCATATGTGATCACCCATGGCCTATCAACCTATATATGTATGAATAGCTGTTTTGTTAGAAATTATGTCCCTAAAAAAAATAAATTTGTGCATAACATGATTCTATAAATTGTGGAATTTGTCAAGTTCCTGATATAGTTAATTAAATAAATTTTGTTATTTTGGTTCTTATTTTGATTTATTGTGCAATATAAATGCAGCTTCTTTTCTAAAAAATGAATCTCCTGCACCATATTCATTGAGAAATTCCTCAGAACTAAAATATGGTATGAACTTTGCTTACGGAGGGACCGGTGTTTTCGATACTTTGACTGATGGACCAAACATGGCTACTCAAATTGACACATTTGAGAAATTAATCGAACAAAATGTGTATACAAAAACTGATATTGAATCCTCAATTGCCCTCGTCAGCGCTGCTGGTAACGACTATATTAAATTTCTATTAATAAATGGGAGGGACACTAAGGTAAGTTCAATTTATATGTATTTCAGTAAATTTTAATAAAATAATATTTTTTTTTCTTATTTTTAATTAATGTAATTTTTTTTACTAAAAATAATATAGGTTCACTTTTAACCATTTTCTAGAATTCCATACTAAAAATGGTTGTCCTATTGTAATTGTAAATTTTAATTACTTTCATTTCTCTATACATGTTGTAGGATGTAGGTGTGTTCACTGCATCACTAATAAATCAATTGTCATTAAATCTTAAACGCATTCAAAGTTTGGGAATAAGTAAAATTGCAATTGAGTTAATGGGGCCTATGGGGTGTTTGCCTATAGTAACTCAATTATCTTCATATGAGAAGTGCAATGAGACTTTGAACATGGTGGCCATGAATCACAATCAATTGTTGCTCCAAGCTGTGGACAAACTCAACAAAGAAATAGGAAAATCGGTGTTTGTTACAATAGACCTCTACACTGCTTTCCTCTCAACAATTGCATCAATGCAAAAAAATCATGATGGTGATTAATTAATTCTATAGTTTTGTTTTTATCATATTGCATAGTTGCTAAAAATTTTATCCATAAAATGGATAAGTGGGATGATCGGAGTTCGAACCACAAATACCTGCATAAATAATGTAATGTCCTACCAACTGCACTAAATTCTAGGGACATTAATTATATAGAATTAATTGGTATCCCACTGTACACCTGAAAAATCTCAACTTGTATATCTAATTTTTTTTTTCATTATGCAGTGATTAATCCGTTGCAACCTTGTTGTGTGGGAGTTATATTTTGCGGAAGTGATGATGTATGTGATAAACCAGAACTTACATTTTTTTGGGATTCTGTTCATCCTTCTCAAAATGGTTGGAATGCAGTTTATCAAATGGTGCAATCTTCAATCCCCCAAATATTTTGAAGAGAAAAATTATTGTTCATTATAAAATACAATGTGATTCAATTATTGTTTTAGATTATGTTCTTCTTAATGGAGTTTTGGCCTAGTTCCCTCCATTTGTATTTGGTTTTCTTTTTGTTCAATATATTTTGGGTTGGTTAGCTATTTGCTTCCACTTATTTGATTTAAAAAAATATATATATCTGATTTGATATTTTCACATTCTTTCTCTAAATTAATATCTAATTTTTTATTTTAGATAATCCAAAATATATTTAAAAAAAAAAAAAAACCCGGAGAAATAAACCAACCCCAAGGTAAAAAAAAAGGAATTACATAGTATTATGAGGAAAACGCCTAGAGTGGATATTATACAAAACTATATTCTCTAAAAAACAAATCAAATTTTTTGTTCAAGATGCATAAGTTATAAACAACAATTAAATTTAAAACCCGGGGTGTTTAATCGTTTTGAGAAGTGAATATTGTCCTTCGACAAACCGGATTCAAGAGTTTATTTCAAGTTTACTGAATTTATTTTTGGAATAATTTTCAATTGGGAATACAAGGACAAAGATTTTGTCTATTTAGAAAAATAATGTTTGGTTAACATTTAAATTAGGGGTGTGCAAAATATCCGGTTAGAAGGTCCAAACTCATAACCGGATCCAAATCTATTTTAAAAAATCCGGATTTTTGAATATGGTTACTAACCAAACCATTTTCATCTGGTCGGTTATCCATCCAAATTTAATTTTCGGATTTGGTTTAAATTGGTTATTATATCCTTTTCAAATTTGATGTTGTCAAAACAAATATCTTTTTTTTTTGTACAATAAACAAATATCCTTTTATTAAAATTAATTGACGCACAAACCATCACCATGTGCGTGTGATCTCTGGAATTATGATTTGCGATGAACCTTAAATCCCAAATCTACAATAATTTCTCCAATTGAACCCTAATCGACGATATTCTCTTTCAATCGAACCACACTCATTCTCTCTAATTGCTTCCCACCGCTGTAATCATGTATTCTTCCTTTCTCTATTCTTCACAATTATTTAATTCAATGCGGAAGCAATTTTTCTACTCTTTGTTTTTATTTCAGTAATATGACGTTGCAGAAGAAACTTTGTAATTTATATTGTTTAATTGAGTGCATAATAATACAAATATATACAGCAGTGTATAGTAAGTCACGATCCTATAATTCTGTTAATCATGGTGGTTGTGCACTATTTTTTAGTAACAAAAGATATCTAGAAGAAGGAACGGGAATGATCTTCCTCACATGTTTTTTTGTTTCAATCTCTTTCAAGTTTGAAACACATATCAGAAGCAATTTGGCATGAAATTGATTATGGACAAAACTTACACACAGTTCCTTACCTCTTGTTTTGACTGTTCTCGAATCATAACATGACACCTGTTTTTTTCTTTATTTTAAAAAATAAATAAATTACACCTCCATCAAAATGCGTTAACTTTTCTGTTGCTCTGTTTGACACCGCCTCTTGCAAATTAACACGGACACACCATGAGATGAGACAAACAATGGCTACGACATGGAGAACAACCTCCTTCTTCCGAGGCATTGAAGGCATAATTGACTCAACGGATTGAAAAAATAAATAAATGTTCCATAACTAAAAATCCAAACTTGTTTTGGAATGTTATAGAATAAAGCAAAATTGTTATCCTTGATCAACCTCTATTTCTTAGCCTTCCTGTTTATATAAAGGCTTATTCTTATTGAGTTCAATTTCACTACACACAAAAAAAAAAAAACAGCCACAACATATGCTTTCTTCCTGTTCCTGCGTTATAAAATAGTTTTTTTTACAGTTTTTAATATATTTTTTGTCAGCTTAAAAAGAAAAACTCAGACCAAATTAACCGTTTACTAATCCAGTTTTAAAAATAACCAGTTTAAAACTGGATTTAAAAATTAACCGCTTTTAAACCGGTTTTATAAAAATATCTGGTTATGTATCCGTATCCAAATGTATAACTGGTTATATAACCGGTTTATAAAAAATAATGGTTATGGTCATGTGTCCAAATCCATATATCTGATTTTGGT
Source organism: Trifolium repens (assembly GCA_030408175.1). NCBI lineage: Eukaryota > Viridiplantae > Streptophyta > Magnoliopsida > Fabales > Fabaceae > Trifolium > Trifolium repens. The sequence continues at coordinate 54,850,944 of CP125836.1, read as the reverse complement.
TTGGATATAATTTGGTTTGGCAAAATAACCGACCATGAACACCCCTAATTTAAATATTTTGGGAATCTTTATAATAGGAAGGTTAGTTGATAATATATATGATTTTTTTTAATGATGATGATAATATATATGAATTTTTGTTTTTATATTTGGAGACAATTTTTTACCCACCCTTTTTTGGGGAAAATATTTCTATACCTAAGAATTATTTATATCCGAGAATAAATTTAATAAACTTGTATGTTACATTTTTTTATCATTTTTTTCTCAGAATATATAAATCTATACTAATATATAAAAGGAATACAAATTTTTGGGATGGCTTTTTCGTTATTCCTATTTTACCCTTAAAAAATAACTTTCACATAAAAATCAATTTTCAGTTTTTTTAGTAAATAATATTTTTTTTAAGCACAACTTCCACATAAAAGTAGGTTTTCAGTTTTTTTATAATAAAAAAATATTTTTTTTTCTTCTTAATAACTAGCCACAACAAAAAAGGATGTAACTAAGTCCAATAAAAAAGGAGATTAAGTAGTTATTTATATTTGCACAATAGAGAATATGGATCACCAAAAAAAGAAAAAAAATATCTTCTTGTGCGCCCTTTTAATTTTCTATTTTATCATTTCGCTATTTAAGTAGTAGCCGTGTATAATATTGAAATTTTCATGTTAAGAGGGTATTTTTTTTTTCTTTCTCAAATTTCTCATTTTTATAGCGTTAACTACTTAAGTAATGGACATGATCAGTATTTTGATAATTTTGTAGGGCGCGTGAAAAAATAGGTAGGGAGGCAAAAAAAAGTTCTCATGCCTAAAGTTTGGCCCAAAACAACATTGCAAAAGCTCAATCTGCAATAAAAACTCTAAAATTGCTCTTCTGGCCCCCTGCATTGCTCTCAGGCCCTCCAGATGTCCGAAATTATCCTTCAGTTACAATCCGAACATGCAATGTTTCAAAAGGTAACTTCAGAAATTTATCTACATAGGAAATTTATTTTATTTTAAAAAATATGGGTTTCTGAAATTATGAACCAAAAAGGGAGGGTTTCAGAATATAACTTCTGAAAAGGTACTCTTTATGCTAGACTAGACTAGATTGCATAACTTGTTTGAAAGGTAACCTTTGAAGTAGATTGGTACATGATTTTTCTGAAATTTTCCTGGCTGTTGATGTGTTGTGCATTTTATTTACAAAGAAAGCAAAAGGAAGTTATATGATATTGTATAATAGGTCTATTTGCAACGTATTATGTCTTAAATATGGAGCCTAACCGGTCTAACTTTGAGTTTAAATATAAAGAAATATAATCACCATGTTACAAATTAGTCAATTATAAGAAGAACTTTGTGTAAAAGTAGAAATTGAACTAATACCGAAAGATTTATAACATGCACACATCTAATCTTATACATCAGCCACTTGTACTAGACCAATATCCAAATGATATTAATAAATCTCTATTTATCTAATTAAGAAGAAAATATTTGAAAAAAAAAAGTCTCTATAATATATACTTTCTCTAATCTTTAATATAAAAAAATATTACTTTTTAAATTTATTAAAAGATTAATATATTTTATCTATAATATAGATTAAATATATCAATCTCTATTTAAAAAAAGTAAATATTTTCTTATATTAAAAGACGAAAGTGAATAATAAAGATTTAATTGATGAGTAGTTTACATGGTCATATATTTTTCACACCAATTCAAATATATTCAATATATAGTTGGCCTAATCAGATTGGTAATCTAACATTTTCCAACCTAGAGTATATTTATACACTTTGGCAATCCAATTCAGTTCAATATACCACCGATCATCAATGATGAAACAAACTCCATTAATCACTATTCTACCTTCTCTTATTCTTGTCTTCATTATAATAACAGGTAAACATTCTTAGCTACCATCACAATTCACAACAAAGTAAATGAATTTGTTTTTCCATTTTCACTCTATTGGCTGGTAATTGCAGAAACTGATTAATACAAACGTTACAGGAGTGGAAGGGGCAAAAAAGTCATATGAGTCATACAACAGCAAAAACTCTGTAAAACTGTTTGTTTTCGGAGATTCCTATGTTGACACAGGAAATTTTTTAAACTCGGGATCATATAATCCTCCTTATGGAATCAGTTTTCCCGGTAAACCAACCGGAAGATTCTGCGATGGCCGTGTTCTCTCTGACTACGTTGGTAGTATTTGTTTCTGAATTTAATTTTTATACACCGTCTATAAAAATGTTTTATAATATTAATAAATTGTAGCTAATTTTATAATATTTGTGACTTAAAAAATAATAGGAAAATAAAATATTTTTAATGATCTGACAATTATAATTGATTGATAGTCTATAAATTTTATTTTTTTAATGGAAAATTATTTAGTCATTATTTATAATTTTATAATAAATATTAATGCAATGTAATATGTTTGCAGCTTCTTTTCTGAAAATAAAGTCACCCACACCATATGCATTGAGAAATTCGTCAGAACTACAATATGGTATGAACTTTGCACATGGAGGGACAGGAATTTTCAATACTTTGGTTGATGGACCAAACATGAGGGTACAAATTGACTCATTTGAGAAGTTAATTGAGCAAAAAGTGTATACCAAACATGACCTTGAATCCTCAATTGCTCTTGTGAATGCTGGTGGAAATGACTATGCTACATTTGTACTCAAGAACGGAAGCTTGCAAGTAAGTGGTTAAACTAATTAGCTCTGTTAGTGAAATACAAATGATTTTGAGACAAAATTAATATCTGATGTAAGAGGAATCTAACTCGATAGTAGGGATTAGGGTTGGGAATAGGCCAGACCGGTCTACAGGACCTTAGGTCTAGTCTACATAGGTCCAGGCCAGACAAGCCTGTTTCTTTAGATAGAACAGATCAAAACTTTTTTATAATATAATTATTTATTTAAATGTATTCATGTGAAATATACTTTTAAGTTTTAAACATGCTAAAATTGTCAAGCTTTCAAAAAAACAGGCTCGGATCTATAAAATAAGTCTATGACAGGCTACAGGCTAGGCTCAAACCTTTAATTTTTTGATAGACCAGAATCAGACTTGACAACGTCTAGCTCGGCCTAGCCTATTATCACTCTAGTAGGGATGTCCCTAGTGAAGCGGGTAGGTTATGTGTCTATGTCGGTTTTGAGTCGGGTGCTAGTTTCATGGTCAACACTAAGTTTTTGCCTAATAAAACATTTTTTTGTCCACAAATCATAGTTTAACCGATAGAAATATCGAAATTGCTAGATTTAACGATATGATTGGAGTTCGAACTCTAATCCCTCCATGTAATATGTTTAAGTTTTCAATAATTTGTCATTTGACTCATTTTGTTAAAAAAACAATTTTTTAACTAAACCTAATAAAACATGTTAAAATATGTTTTTTGTTTTTTCTTTGTGGCAGAATATATCAGCCTTGACCGAATCCCTTATAAAGCAAATGGCATTGAATCTTCAACGCATTCACAAGTTGGGAATAAACAAAATAGCAATTGGTTTATTAGAGCCTATTGGGTGTGTGCCTATGTTAACTGTGAAATCTTCATATGAGAAGTGTGATGAGGCTTTCAACTTGGTTTCCCAAAAACATAGTCAAATGTTGCTCCAAATTGTGAAACAATTGAACAAAAACATGGGAAAATCAGTTTTCATGACATTGGATCTCTACAACTCTTTCCTCTCCATCATTGCAACTATGCAGAAAAGACGAGTTGGTAAACAATTACTCTTTCCAAAATAAGTTATAGGAAAAATTGATCAAATTATGCATAATATATAAGAAAGTTAGTTGATCACCAATTGCTTCAAAAAAATGTTAGTTGAAAATATCAACTTGATTATTGAATCGAAAGTTTAATAAAATTTAAGTTTACTTTTTTTTTTGTTGATTTAAGGATTTTCTTTGTTGATTAAAATTAAGTTTACTTTATATCTTCTATCTATTACTATATATAAAAAGAATACAATTTTTTGGGATGACTTTTTCATTATTCCTATTTTACCCTTAAAAATAACTTTTCAGTTTTTTTATAGTAAAAAAACAATACTTTTTTCTTCTTAATAACTAGTCACAACAAAAAAGGAGGTTACATAGTTATCAATTAACTAAGTCCAATAAAAAAGGAGATCAAGTAGTTATTTATATTTGCACAATAGAGAATATCGATAAAAAAAATCGATCACACAAACGGGCACGTTGACGGCTAATAACTCATAAATTTGATTATTCAAAATTTAAACAAATTAAATGAGAGGCGTGTTAAAAGTAGGAGTCAGTTAATTAATTGACAAAATATCAATTTTATAATTTTAAAGGATATTTGAACTCATTCAAATAAAATTTTTCAGAAGGGTATATATATATATTGGTAAGGAAGCTAAAAGGAGTATATATTGCATGTATTGATCTTATAAATTTTTTTACATGTCTTTTAAACATGTTTTGAAGAGTGATATTTTATTTTCATCACCAGTATAGATCCGGCCCACGGAACCATCTAATCTAATTCAATGATCAATTTTGATATCATGTGGTTTCAACCCCCTTCTAATTATAATTGTGTGAAAAGCGATATTATCTATGATGTAAAGATGATTGAAACATATATATGTGAAAGTAAATTACACTCACGAAGATAGTTATAAAATGTTTATAATTCATGTCACTTTAATTAATTATAATTTTTTTATTTTTGCATTTTTTTAAAATAAAACATTAAACATGTCTTTTTCTATTAACAAGACATATATAAAACAACAATATAAAGGAAGTTAAAACCTAATAATTACTATTTTATTGCAATAATAAACAAAAATGTCTTAGTGCTGACTTCATTTTTTTTTCTTCCATTGTTTAGAAAACTCAACAGGGATGAATCCGTTGCAACCTTGTTGTAAGGGAGAAGATTTGAAATATTTTTGTGGAAGTGTGGATGATAAAGGAGCAAGAAAATATAGTTTATGTGAGAAACCAGAGTTTTCACTCTTTTGGGACACAGTTCACCCTTCTCAAAATGGTTGGTATGCAGTTTACATGATGTTGAAATCTTCTCTCGATCAATTAATTAGAGAGAAAAACTTTTAATCATTATAGATTTGTATAATTAATTTCAGCATCGCCATCTTAATAAAAAAAATGAATAATCCTTATTATTACGAAACGAAATATGCGAAGAGATCTCAGCCGCATATTAATACCAAGCCACCCCATGTATTCCGTAAATGAAGAAGATGATATATATTTGATTCATTTATAGCATGACACGTGCACATTCTTGCTTTTCTTGGCAGATTTTCATCGTACTATATATATAGCTGTACTGAAAAAAAATACATTATATATACTTTATAATTTTGTCTAATGAGCGTAAACAAAATTGTCTTGCACTATATATGCAAATGCATTTTTCACCATTGAATCAAGAAATTAGGTCGGGATTTAATCAACCATCTCAAAACCTCATTTTCTTACATTTCACCGGTGTTCAACCAGGTAAAAAGTATATAATCTATTTTGATTAAACATTTGAAGCAAATGTGTCGAGAAAAACATTTGAATCAAATGAGTTGCACTTACAAATCAATGTCCTAGAGTTACCAATTGAGTTGCGCATACAAAACTTTGCATCAATGATATTAATAATTAATTTACTCAACAAATAAAATACATAATAATTAATAATAAGAAAGACCATTAAGAGGTAAACGGTTGGTGCAAGTTAAATGGAACAATAGTAATTTTTTCATCCCGCTCAACTACCACTTCGGAAGAAGTTAGGATCCTCTTAATTTATTTTTTCTATTTTTCGTCTTCATTACTATAGTTTGGAAGAATTTTAAAATATATATTAAATAATTGGACCCATCAAATGTCACATCCTTACATTTATATTTTCAAAACATTAATAATGGAAGAAATGAAACAATAGTAACCACTTTGGTGTCATCCTCAATATTGACGGAAGTTGCCTCATCACCTGTTAGAGTCGACTTCAAATGAGCTTGAGGTTATCAGAAATGACCCCGGCTACTACTGTATTCAGAGGCGGATCCAAGGCCCAACAAGGCTGGGCAATTGACCAGATGTGGTCCTCCGCGTTAGAGGTACTTAGTGTGGTTAACGAAGATGGACGTGGACCATCTCAAGCGGCGAGTTTGATAGAAAAATGGAGAGCTTTAAATTTGGTTTTATTTTGAAATTTATGTTAAAGTTGTTTGGTATCACGAACAAACTTTCACAAATCTTGCAAAGAAAAGATCTTAATATTATCCTTGCCATGGAATTAGTTGATGATGTCAAAGCTCAGTTGGCCACATTGAGAGAGAGTGGTTGGGATGATTTATTTGTGAATGTCCAAGAATTTTGTGTTGCTAAAGGTATTCCGGTGCCAAATATGGATGAAGAAATACCGGTTCGGGATCGTTCAAGACTAGAAGGGAGAACTGTCACTATTCTTCACCATTATCGCACAGAGATTTTTTATGTTGCTATTGACAAAATCTGTGTTGAGATGGATCACCGATTTAGTGAAAGAGGTAACGTTGTGCTTAATTGCTTCTCATGTCTTGACCCCAAGAACTCTTTCTCCAAGTTTGATGTTGATAAACTTGCCCGTCTTATTGATATTTATGATGCGGACTTTTCTAATGATGACCGTGGAATAATAAATGAGCAACTTCAGACTTATGTAATTCATGTGAAAAGACATGCTTCATTTTCTACTTGTGAAGATGTTAAAAGTTTGGCTATGAAGATGGTTAAAACTGAGAAGCATTTGGTATTTCCGTTGGTTTACAAACTTATTGAGTTGGCTTTGATATTGCCGGTGTCGACAGCATCCGTTGAAAGAGCTTTTTCAACCATGAATATTATCAAGTCTAATTTGCGCAACAAGATGAATGATGATTGGTTCAATGACTTAATGATTTGTTACACCGAGTGGGAGATATTCAAGTCACTTGAAGATGTTGATATTATTAGAACATTCAGCGCAAAAAGGTCTTGGAGAGGGCATTTACCTCCTGGTTTTATTTAGCACACTATTGGTATGTTATGTTTCATCTCTCTGAGTTTAAATTGTACTTTTGTTGACAAAATGACGAGTCTATTTAATGTATTTTGATTTATGACTAATTATATATTACATTACATGTAAATTTGCGGTTAAATTTTTTGCCCGGGCTCATTTAAAATCATGGCTCCGCCACTGACTGTATTTGTCAAGTTTCTCGGGTTTCATGTAGGGATCCTCGGACATATTACTCGCCAAAGTTATTTGTCATCTACTAGGGTCTCATATTGGCAAAAAATATGGCTATTGATGAGGTCTTCAGTTACTCTGATTCTCTCCACTGCATCAACCTCATAAAAGGTCTCAATATCAATTATCATGTTTATGCCGTGTTGATTTAAGATATTCTTTGCCAATTATTTCTTAGAAAGAGAAATAATTGTGCAAATTTCTTAGTCAAACTTGGGGGGGCCTCTTTAGATTTCAATCTCGTGCTTCATGCATCTCCCTTGAAAGGTCTCTTTGATATTCTTCGGAACGACGCGGCTGAAATTTTATTCTTTAAAGAATAATCATGTATTTTTATTTTTTTGTCTTTTGTTTATTTTGATTATCCTTGTAAAAAGAAGAATTAATAGATTATATGAGTTTGAAATAGTTTAATATGATTATGTACCATTTGACCCAGCTTTTTTTAGGTGTAAAAGCTATTTTAATCACAAAGTTAGAAGTAAGAGCTTTAAAACCGAAGATAAAATTGTTTGGTAAATCTTACGTCTTTTATTTTAAAAAATGTTAAAATTTGTTTTTTTTTTAAATTATAAAAAGGTTAAAAGATGTTTAATAATAAGATAAAGTTGTTTTTTTTATAAAGAATAACTTATTTAAAGATGAAGTCAAAAAAATATTTATTTAAAGACATTAATTAGATAAATAATAGGAAAATTGATGCAAAGTAGCTGTTACCACCTTATTTTGAAACTTTTTTATTAGTATTTTTCTTTGAAATATAGAAGATGTTTTTTTCTTACTAGAGCTTTTAAAAATTACTGTTTGGCCTAGCTTCTTACTTCTAAGAAAAGATAGGTCAAACGGTACCTTAAAATTGGAGTGGTTATGGTGCATAAATAATGAAAATTGTTTAATGCACCCCCCAGATTGTTTAGCGCTTACCTCATATTGTTTAGCGCACCCCCAAATTTCTAGCGCACCCTCTAAAGTTCTGGAGGGTGCATTAGAAATATGGGAGATGTGCTAAGCAATGTTGGGTATTTATGCACGGTGCATAAACATGACTTAATAGAAATATTTTCTTGCAAAGATATTATTTTAACCATAAGTTATTCCCTACCTTAGACTTGAATCACTATCCTCACAAGATAAATTTCTCTTATAACATTTTTTTATTATATACTACTATTATATTATAATTATATTTAAAAAAAATGTTAAATGGTGCTCCTAAGACATTAGAATTTGTATAATTAATATTTATAAAATATAAAAACCGTTATTTTCAATACAAAACTTATCTTTTTTATATCTTTAACTAATGTCTTAGACACTAGTGGCTCCGTTTGACCCGGCTTATTTTCTACTTTTTTTTCTCCTTAAAAATAGTAAAGAAGGAAAAAATTGTGTTTGAGTTCACTTTTTTTTATTTTTTATTTCTTTACTTTATTTTTCTAATACTTTTAAGGAGAAATAATGTCAAATATAATTTTATACTTCTTTATTTCGTTTAAGCTAAAATAAAAAGTAAAAAATAAGTCAGGTCAAACGGGGTCTTAGGCCCCGTTTGGCCCGGCTTATTTTCCTCTTTTTTTCTTCTCCTTAAAAATAGTAAACAAGGAAAAAATTGTGTTTGACTTAATTTTTTTTTATTTTTTACTTCTTTACTTTATTTCTCAAATACTTTTAAGGAGAAATAGTGTCAAATATAATTTTATACTTCTTTATTTCGTTTAAGCTAAAATAAAAAGTAAAAAATAAGCCGGGCCAAACGGGGCCTTAGTATGACATTCATATTTGTTCATTTATTTATAATTTAAAAACAAAGATAAAATCTTTAAAAAAAAAAAAGATAAAAAGACTTGGTGTACTTGGTCGATTAAGTAGGAGAGATTCACCATAAAATTGACGGTTTTTTAACAAACAAAACAATAAAAACAAAAATTATCCTTAAAAAAACAACCGAAGACGTAATCGCATACGAGCCCGTAATTTTCACGTTGCGTGTGTGCGTTGCTGTATTCATTCAACAACCAAACCCAACCCAACCCAACACAAACCCAACCCAACAAAAACAAACGACATTGTCTTTCCCTATATAAACCAAACCAAACCAAACAAACGCAATCTACATCGTATCTGCATCTATTACTTTTCCTTCTTCTTATTTTGACTTTTTATCTCTCAATCAATTTCAATTTCAATTTCTCCCAATTAAGTCATAACCATGTCTTCTCAGGTTAACCCCTCAATTCATCTCTTCTTTTTTCCCCTAATTCTTGTTCTTTCTTTTTTTTTAATCTCAAATTTACCAATTTCTTAGTTTAGCTATCTGATATTTTTGCTGTTGTTTAATTAGATATAATAATTCTGAAGATAATATGCTTTTGTTTTCTTTTTGGGATTCCTTTAGATTCTGGCACGGTGTTCTTATTTTCTATCAATTGTTACAACCTATTTCTGTTAAAGATTTCATATTTTGTCAATTTAAGCTTGTTTCCATAGCTTTCTGTTTGAATTTACTGTCATTGAATATGAATACACATTAATCCACATATATTATTAGGATCATTTAAGAATTAAGATGATTGCTTATAAACAATCAATGAGCTCCCCTAGGACGAATTGTTTAGAACCCGAGTTTGATTCCTGGTGGAAACAATTTTTTGTCGGGTTTTACCTACCTAGCAACCGAACTCTGGATTGCTAGGACCCTCTTCCCGTGGGAACCAGAGGGTTAATACCATTAAAAGAAAGAAGATGATTGCTTTTTTTTTTATCCCTTTTGTGATTTTTTTTTTTTTTTTCATTGTGATTGCAGACTGTTGTCCTCAAAGTTGGTATGTCATGTGAAGGATGTGTTGGAGCTGTGAAGAGAGTTCTCGGGAAATTAGACGGTAACTTTAATCCCTTATTTTTTTTTAGTTTCCATTATATTGTATTCACCATCATTTTAATTATCATGAAAGTACAATTTTTTCTATGCAACCCAAGATGTTTTGTCAGATTGATATATCGATCAATAGTTTGATCGGCTTTGAATGCATGTCGGTTGTTTCTTTAATTCTGAAGTCTCGTCCCCCTTACTTTTACATTATGTTTTATGAGGGTGTAAGTTCTATAGCTTGAGTTGGTAGAAGTGTAGAACATTTTGATGTTAAATAGGTCAAAGTTTGGTTAAGTTTCTTCTGTCATAACTCGTAAACAGGTTCTCTTTTCTGTGGATTGTCTTTTGGTTTCATATTCAAACGATACCAAAATAGTAGTATCGTGTGTGCAGTTTGTTATTGACCAGACCTTGAATGTAATTCTGAATTTGGTGTGGTTTCTGCAAATAGCTGTTAGCAGACTTCTTTAGGTTATCAATTTTCAATTTAATTTTTTTTTTTTTTTTCCAATTTAGAAGTTGCAAGTTTGATGTATGTACGCATTTTTCTCCACTGTGTATCCATGTGCTTCTTTCCTACATTGAGTATTATGATATAGAATCTTAGATATGTTAAGTGATTTTCGTGAACTCCATTTTATAGTATTTGCATTTGCATGTGCGCCTTATGCTTCTTATCTTCATTTCAAGCATCCAAATATCTCATAATCCTTTTGGTCGTTTATGAAAGATGTTTGAATATGTAAAAAAGCAAAGAGAAGGACAATTGAACATGTTTAACCAAACCTTCACTACCATATCATCATTCATTTTCTAGTTTAGTGCTGATATACCCCCTTTCAAGCTCCAATCATGATATATTAATATGCTACAATTGAATGTAACAAAAACATTTCCCTCGTGTCCTTTATTAGAGTGGTAGACTCAAGCATCTACCGTGTTTTTTCACCCAACCTTGTGTCCTTGTCCTTCCCCTAAATATGTTGGTTCTGTTGTCGGCTTGGTTCTATTTATTTCTTCAATTATGGTCGTGTTTGGATAAACAACTTAATGAAGCGTTTGTAGCATACATGTTTATCATATAACTGCTCATGAATAAGTTATTGCAATGGCAAAAGATAAAATTAAGTCAAACTGTTTTCATATAAGCTCTCTCAAATAGTATCTTAAGTGATTATGTCAGTAGATAAGTTCACATAAGTAAATCCAAACAAGTCCAATATACTCTTTCTTTAACCAAATGAAAAACTGCTGCAATTGTTTTCATAAAAGCAACAAATGTAAGTTTCAAGGCTAAATTGTTTTGGTTCCTTGGGGAATGATATATCGAGTAAAGTCGATGCAACAACAATATACCAACCAAGAATTCCCTTTCTGCATTGAAGAATCATAACGTTCTTTTATTTACAGGTGTGGAATCATATGACATTGATTTGAAGGAACAGAAAGTCGTAGTGAAAGGAACTGTCGAGCCTGACACAGTTCTGAAAACTGTTTCCAAAACTGGGAAGCCAACCGCCTTTTGGGAAGCCGAAGCACCATCTGAGACTAAAACCGAGTAACTGTTGCTAAAACATTTGGCTCAATTTCTATGTGAGATAAATAGCTCTGTAAATCAAATACTACTATTTGATGAATTTGTAATAGCAATGGAATATGTCTTCTGATATATTCTTGGTGTGCTACAATAAGACCTGCAAAAATGTTGTTACTTTTCAAAGCTATGCTACTGTATTAATGTGCTTCTATTGAAAATTTGACTTCTGTTATTCGGTTGTCCTTGTTACTACTAACATTCTCATAACTAACTTATGCTTACGAAGTTACGATCATCTATGAACCACAAACACTTGTGAGATTAGGTGTGTCTCTATGTCAAACACGTGTCGGTGTCTCACATTTGTACAATGCTAGTAGCGTAAATTTAACACAACTCATACGCTTAAGGACAATAATAGACTTGAAATCTCACAAAATTAAATGAGAAAAAAAATACAAAAAATTAAACTTGAAGCATATACTCCCTTGAGCCTTTTATATTGTGCACTTATAATGCGAAAAATAAATAATTCAAGTAACTGGAAATCCCTCAACACGATGCATTACTTGGACTTCCTTAAGTTGCACCATCTGAGTTACACTTTTTTTTTTTTTTTTTTGACAAAATCTGAGTTACACTTTATCCAATCAAAAATTGGAGTTTGCCATAACACTTCCTTAATCATAGGGCTCTTTGGGAGGATGAGAGCTAACATAAAAAAGCCTTTAAACTAACAAAATATGTCATTGAGTTTGTAGTTGTTTAATTTGTATGATTACCCAAGAAAGATGTAGCTAAGATGATAAGGAAAATAGCAGATTTCCAGTGAAGAAATCTATCTTTAAATCTTTTCTGATTTCTTATGTACCAAATATGGTTGAAATGATGGTGGGAATCATACTCCTGACCTCCTCATCTCGACTCCTAACACTCAACCACCAAGTCATCCTTATAACTCCCCTTGAAATGATGTTAATCAAGGCAGCAAAGATAACAACTCTATACTTATGAGATCAACCTCTATCACAAATTTTCATAATGTCCAAGAAGAGTAAATCAACATACCACGAATGATACTAAAGAGCAAATTTTGATATGTATTTGCATTCTTCTTTTTCTTTCTTAAGGGTTTTTCTATCATGTGCAAACTTGCACATGTTAAGAAGTTTAAAAAAATAAGTTTGTATGGAAACTTGTGCATTTTTGGGTTTTTCTATCATGTGCAAACTTGCACATGTTAAGAAGTTTAAAAAAGTAAGTTTGTATGTGAATTTGTGCATTTTTTATTAAATGTGTAATTTTTTAATAAATAATTTGTGTTTTTCAATAAATAGTTACTATTTTTGGTTAAACCCTCAAAAATATTATTTGTCATTTGTCATTACATAATAAAAGTTACAAGCAAAAATATAGTAAAATCTAATGGACTATTTTAAAAGGCCCAATAACATAAGCCCGATATTTTATTATCTAACAAATTGAAATATAGGTACTTAGATGGACAAATTAGAAGGACAAAATAAATACATCAAATTAAATTTGTAACATTCAACAAAAATATACACGCACTTAAGCAAAATGTAGAAAATAATGACATTTATCTACACGTTTCAAAAATATAACCAGAGATAAACATTAATATCTACTATATATATATATATATATATATATATATATATATATATATATATATAAAGCTCCCATGGAAAATCATTCTTACTAGGGTTGAGGAATCGCCGGATCCATGCCCAAAATATCAAAGATTTACAAAATCAAGTGGACCATATGAAGGCCCAATTTTGTTCGGATATGCAATCGGTTTGTCTAGGTCTCGGGTTAAGTGATATGGGTGGATCGCGATCTAGGTTGGGGTGGGTTTGAGCCTATTCGTAAATGGAAAGATGTTGATGTAGCATGTAAACAGTCTCGTTCGAACATCTAATTCACCTTAGGGTGGACACTTAACTTCAAGCTTAAACCTATCTGGCTATGATCAGCTTGCTTTCCCGGTATTCTTGCTATGGTTATTTATGTGATTCCTCTAGTCAACAAGAATGCTGAGTTAGGGTTTGATATGAGTGTATTGAACGTGTGTGACCTAATGACCATAGGCTCACACACACAGACGCCCCTCGCCTGAGGTGGCGATCGTGCCTCCGTAATAGGATGAATAGTTTAGCTCGTGCATCTCTAGTTATTGGCCCATATGGCCTATATGGACATGCCTATCTGTTACTAATTATGATTTGGTTCGTTACTATCTACAAGCGAGTGGCGGTATGAGATTTATTGGGCTTCTCGCCTCGAGGTATTGCTGGAAATATTCTCTTATCCCCCCTCTCCATGACTCTTTTTAACCCCCCCTAATATTTCGATTTTATCCCAGTACAAAAAAAAGGGAAAACGCGTTCCGAATTTTAACACCAAGGGTAGAAAAGGAAATTTGGGGGGGGGGGGGGGGGAGAGAATTTTTCCTACTGTATGCCCATTAAATCCTGGGAGCTCGCCCACAACCCCCAAGCACTAGGCCCAATATGGGGTGTGGCGCTTTCAATGATAGGTGACCTGGCAAAGCCCTCTTGTGACGTTGTCTTTTCATGTCCTGCCGCTTACGTCACTTTTAGCGCTTCGTTTTGTGTCTATTATTCAATAATATTATTATAATAATTAGAAATGACAAAGTGATGCAATATTTTATTAAAATATTTACTAAAAATAAAAAATTTCCACCTTTGAATCATTTTTTAGAGGTTGTATATTGGATACATTTGTGTCTATTGTTGATATTATATAGCTAACACTTAATTTTAAGTGAAAAAAATATCTTTGTGCTTGGGGCAATAACATAGCTAATATTAATGAAGTACTAACTGAGGCGCGTCTATTGCTGGTTGAAAACTATTTTCAAACCCCTTCTAGGTCTAAGCCTTTGAGAATTTCTGGAAAAGGGTTTCCTTTTTGGGTAAAGCCCTACAAAAATAATTTAAAAAAATAAAAAATATCACCTCATAGTTATTCTATTTTCCATGTCACTAAATGACCAAAATTTCACCACTTACTTTCTTCTGATCCACTGAAATCAATACTTTTGGAAAAAAATGTAAATATATTGTATATACATGATATAAATAATTGTGCATTTAAATTTGGTAAGTTTATTTTAATTATGTTTTATGGTCAATTTTGCAAAATAAGGAGTATGTTCAAATTCCCATAATTGTCAAATAGTCGTTAGTGTTAATTTAATTAATAATCTGTTAATTCTAGAAGTAACTCTCCATTGACTTACTCCGCTTAATAATTCAATATCGGTGTTATATTTCTTCAATCCAACCGTTGAATTCAAAGATTTCATTGAGTAAATCATTTCCACAATTTTTTATAAAAATTCAAAAAATGTAGTTATGTATTTAGACTATTGTAATTCAACGGTTTTTTTTTTAAGTTTGTCGTCCGTTCAATTGAAGTTTTCAAAAAAGTATCAAACGATTTTGAATTTTTATAAAAATTTGTGGAGTTGATCTACTCAATGAGATCTTTGAATTCAACGGTTGGATTGAAGAAATATAATGCCGATATCGAGTTATTAAACAGAATAAATCAATAGACACTTACTGTCTGGAGTCAACGGATCCTTCCTCTTATAAAAATGGCTAAATATATATTTTAATGTGATTTTTTCTAAACTTAATTTTTTTTTGACGCACTAAACTTAATAACATCTAAATTTTTTAAATATACTCCCTCCGTTTCTTTTTAATTGTCTTTTACTATCATATTTAGTGTTTCTATTTAATTGTCCTTTTTGTATTTTATGGGTATGATTTGTCAATTATACCCTTTATTAATTGCTCTTATCTTGTTCCTTAAAACCAATTAATGCTATATATTTGGAAAACTATTTTTTTTTTAATTTTTTTTTGTTGGTACATAACATATTAAATTTTGTTTTTTTTTTGTATATCTTATATTAAATTTATTGGAAAGAGAAAGTGTGGGCAAAAAAATAGGAATTTATTGAGGATTAAAAGGAGGGTATAATAGGAAGATAACGTGCAAAAATACACTTCTTTAATTTGGTGTTATCTTTCTAAAAGGACAATTAAAAAGAAACGGATGGAGTATTTAAAATGTGATTTATTCTAAACTTAATAGCTAAGTATTTCCCTTTATTCATATTCTCAATTTTTTAATTTATTATTACACACTTTCTCTGGCCTCTTTCGTTTCTTGTATAACCCTCCCTCAATTGATCATTCTCTATTACTGCTTAATTTTATCACATAGTGTTTCTTATTTTTCATATCATTTCTACATCCTATTTTATATTCTTTATATTTTTTATTTATTTATTTATTTTTATTTTTTTGTGTTCTCTTCTTCCACCCCCACCCCCTATCTCACTCACTCTCTAAATAAAACAAAGTAACTTATATGTCTTCTTTTTGCCCTCATTAATACATCAACAAAGATGTCAATCCATTGTTGAATGATGTAAAATTGGAGGGCAAGAATGACCCTACAGAATCATGAATACTCACATCAAAATCTATTAGGTATGAGATTTCAAGTATTGTTTGGCTTTGTTTTGTTTTTTATTGAATTTTATTATGTTATTATGAATACTCACTATGTGAATATTATGATGCAGAAGCACAAGCCAAACTATGTTATATATGTGAGTCCAATCAAAACACGTACTCTCTAATGCATATATATCCAACACACTCTTTTATTGAACACTTCATATAAGTCTCACTTGTATGATACCCAAATAATTTGGTTTGCTCACGTATGAATGTTAGCCAATAAAAAAAAGTGTTGAATGTTGGAATTTAACAATAAGTCATAAATGAAAGATACATATTATAGCATATCTATATAATATTAATCTAGATCATGAACTACATATCTTTTAACATTGTAGAAATGAAGAACATAGGAACAAAAATGAGAGCATGACAACAATCATTACCGTTAGCATTTCAGAGTCAAGTTTTGCCTTATGTCCAAACATTTAACAAGATAAACGTTTAACTAAATGGTTGAGGGTAGGGACATTTTATTTTATTAAATGGTTCAACCCATCACAATCTCTTCTAGGACAAGAATTTAATCAAATATCAAATATTTTATTGGGCTCTTGTCCCAGGAGAGATGGTGATGGATTGAGCCATTTAGTAGTTCAATAAGATGTTTTTGTTTTCAACTGTTTAGTTATTTAAACATTATCCCATTAGATATTTGGATATAAGGTAAAATCTAACTCTAAAACGATAACAATAATAAAAATAGTCATCGTCTAATATTTCTCTTTACTCATATGTTCTTTATCTCCACAATCATAAAAAGTACGTCATTTATGATTTATCTTGATATTGTAGATATGCTATAATTTGTATATTTGATTTATGACTTATTTATTAAATTCTAATGTTATAAATGGAATAATGAATGATTGCAAATAACAGTAAATTTAGAATAAGATGCTAAACTATGCTACTAGATCTTTCATGAAATTTCTCTGCATTTATTTTATCAGTCAAGCCTTACATTTATAGTACTATCTAGTACAACTCTAGGGGTACGATTGTACTATTACAATTATGAGCTAATCATTACAACCTGACTGTGACATCACTATAGTGAGAGTGACCTATGCAGACTAGTCTCTAGAATCCTCTAATGATTCTTGCCCCTCCTTGTGCTCGTGCCAAGCACAAAGTCATCAAGATGTTTGGGCCTACCACGGATCCTTTTGGGCCTCAGCATTGGTGTATCCACTTCCTCTTCTTCACTACTGACCTCGTCTAACATATCTATATAATATTAATCTAGATCATGAACTACATATCTTTAAACATTGTAGAGATGAAGAACATAGGAACAAAAATGAGAGCATGACAGCAATCATTACTGTTGGCATTTTAGAGTCAAGTTTTGCCTTATGTCCAAACATCTAACAGGATAACGTTTAAATAACTAAATGGTTGAGGGTATGGACATTTTATTTTATTAAATGGTTCAACCCATCACAATCTTTTCTAGGACAATAACTTAATTAAATATCAAATATTTTATTGGGCTCTTGTCCCAGGAGAGACGGTGATGGATTGAGTCATTTAGTAAAGTTCAATAAGATGTTTTTGTTTTCAACTGTTTAGTTATTTAAACATTATCCCATTAGATATTTGGATATAAGGTAAAATCTAACTCTAAAAGGATAACAATAATAAAAGTTGTCATCGTTTAATTTTTGGTCATATGTTCTTTATCTCCACAATCATAAAAAGTAGTCATTTATGATTTATCTTGATATTGTAGATATGCTATAATTTGTATATTTGATTTATGACTTATTTATTAAATTCCAATATTAAAATGTGTGTGTTAGAAAGCATTATCATTACATTTTACTCGGGTTATGTGTAAAAATGGTGTCCATAAATTAGTGAGACACACTTTTAATGGATCCGATTAATCTTTAATATGTATTTCTCTCTCCAAATGGAGAATAAATAGATGGATAATAAATGGAGAAAATCAAATTTCTTGATTTGTTTTATCGGAGAACATAAGTATATGATTTATCCTTACCATTTGTCGAAATCTATTCCTTTAAATTTTTAATAGCATAAATTTATTGATTTATTAATTCCCTTTGATTAACGTGTTAATAGCAATATTTTGATACATTTCACTCAGCTTCAGCAAGTAGTTTTCTTTCATAATTGTTATGAAACTATAATATTGTAGATGAAGAAGAGAGAAAATATATAGTCTAAAAAGAATATACTAGTATTATTTTTCTCTTTTTCATATATCTATAATATTGTTACTGTTTAATTTAGTTTTATAAGGATAATCAAGTAATCAAAGTACTAGAAACCTTGAAATATCTCATAAGAACATCACAATCATTGTGGTGTGAATAGGTATTGTAAGTACTAGCATTGTATATGTTGTGACAACAAAATGGATCTCGAGTTCATAAAAAATTGAAGGAAAAAGATAGTCATACCAATATGAGGCCGGGTACACGATTTTTTGAATAAAATAAAATCGATAAATGTTTGTTACTATCCAAAAAATACTCAAAACTTTATCCATAAAATTAAAGGTTAAATAAGTTTTTCAACTTTAGAAATATAGCAAATTTTGATTTTAAATTTTGTTTAAAAAAAAATCGCAGGACCAAATATTTTTCTTCAGTGTATTCATGAACTCATTATGTAGTTTAAGATATTTTATTGAACCAATTAGTTCAATTATTTACCAATTTAATGCCAGCTATGGTATTGAAGTATGTTAAGAGATTTCAAGATTTCAAATGCATTATTATATTATGGTTTTTTTAATAAAAACTTTAAAACTTGTTAAGAAAAAATAAAAAATAAAAACTTTAAAACTATGAAAGAACTTTTTTTTTTTCAAAAGTACTTTATAATGTATCATAAAAGGATTTGAATCATCTCTTTCTCTTTTTCTCTCATTCCGTTTTCTAACTCTATCTTTTTCTTTGATGTAAGATCATAGATAGATGTAAGCAACGTAGAAAGCATATGAGTATTCATGAGGAAAATACTCATAGGAATTCATATTGATTGATAAAAGAATGAATAAAATCTACAATGGAGTGTCTTATTTATAGAACTACTCGGAGTAACTAACTCTTTAACTAACTTTCTAGCTTCCTAACTAACTTGTTAACTACCAACTAACTATAGTTAATCCATATTCTTAACATCCTCCCTCAAATTCAACATTGATAATTTTACCAATTTGAGTTTGGAATACAATGTTTAACCCAAAGATTATCACAAATTTTACAAGGCCAAAAAAAATATGAACTATAACATGAGAACCAAGTCCAATAGTCCAAGCAAACGATCCAGGGCTCAAACAAGAAAAGAATCCTAGCTTCCTCCTTCTCTGAAACTTTTAGTGGCCAATGAGTATCAAACACAACTTGATCAAACATTGACATGAACTAATTCTTATGTTCCAGACATCCAACAAGACCAAAACTCAATACTTGTAAGAAGCAAACACTAACTACTAAGGCCTTCAATCCATAGGCACCAAATTGCAATGACACGGTTTTGGTATATCTCAGTACCCTTCACAATGAATTACACACATGCCTGCAAATGTTACTTCATGGCAAGGAAATTGAAACCAAATGTTCTCATCAATCTTCATACAAGCAGCATTGAAGAGTAGAAATTTCCATCCAAAGTTGAATGAGCAACCCATTTACCATTTGTTATTGCAATAACAATGAAACAACTTCATGCTTTCTACCAAGATTCATCTCAGCCTTGATATATGAGTGAAGCTCAATGACACAAGCAGCAATAGTGGAAGCAGAACAAAACATAACATCATGTAATGCAATGATGTGTCATATAAGAATGAAACAATCAACATTATGAGCTCCCAACACATAACCACAAGTATATCAGAAATTGAACCAGACACTGCCTAAAAACTAAACAAAATGTGCCAAAAGCACTTTTAGAAGCACCACAACATTCAACTTCAAAAGCACCACAACATCAAAAGCATATTTTTAGAAACACCATTGATCAATCAATCTTCAACAAATATCAACAACTTCAATTCCATGAGTTACTTCCAAATTCAACTCAAACTATGCATAAGTGCAAGACTCAAGAACAATGAGAAGTTGTATCATAATACTTCAAGATGAAGACCACTAACACATCAAAATCAGAATCTAACTATGAACGATGTTGGAATCTAACTATGAACAATGTTGCAGAACCAAACTTCTATATGGTAATATCCTCCCTCAAACTCATAGTAAGAGAGTTCTTAGTATGAGTTTGGAAAACAAAAACCAATCAGCAAAGTAGTGAATGGAGTAACAATAACAACCACATTTATTCTATCAAGATTCGATTCATCTTCCAAAATAAACTCAATCAAGAACAAAGATTAAGCAGCTGAATTGCCAAAATGTTGGAGAAAGGGAAAATTGATGGCTAATGCGAAGGGGAAAGAAAATGTTTTCCGAAGTTCCACCGGGATCGAAAGGGAAGAGTGAAATTGAATCGAAAATTGACAGAGTGGAGAGCATAATAGCTGAATTGTAAAGCGCTAACATAATTCCATCGGGATCAAACACTTCAATGTAAACACCACATAGATTGAAGAAGAAATTGATGTGCTTCTGCTTGGTTGTTGCTGAAAATTTCTCAAGCTTAGCAGATGAGAAACGAACCTTATACAAAGGAAGAAAGATGAACATGGTGGTTCTTGAATTGGTGATTGCATTACCGTCGTCGGAAACACCGAGAAGAGGCAAATCGAACCGCATGAAGCTTTCTTCATTATAAGAAGGAACAATTTCGTCATCTTCAAAACCAAATCCTCGCTCTTTCCGTTCTGGTACCAATTCAGATTCTGAGATCAATAGGAAGCAATCGATTTCTCCAATTTTGATGGATCTTTCTTCAATTGAAGGCTTGATTGTCTCAATAGGAATCATCTGCACCATATTAGATTCTGAATCTTGACTAAAACTGCCGAAAAAGATTTTAGAGTTCTTTTCCTCCATGGCTGCAAAATCAGAACCTCGAGCTTGAACAATGTGTGCAGAAACCGAATCAGTAACATCAACAGAAGCTGCATCTACTTCACAATTTTTAGAATCGTATGTGAAAGCGCAATCTTCATCCCTCGGGTATCGCTCTGATACCATGTTAGAATTATAGAATCATAGGGATGAAGATCATAGATGTAAGCAAGGTAGAGAGTATAGGAGTATTCATGAAGAAAATACTCATAGGAATTTATATTGAATGAATATTGATTGATAAAAGAATGAATAAAATGTACAATAGAGTGTCTTATTTATAGAGTAACTAACTCCTTAACTAACTTTCTAACTTCCTAACTAACTTGTTAACTACCAACTAACTCTAGTTAATCTATATTCTTAACATCGTTTTTGTCTTTCACTCTATTCAAGTAATCGTATATATGTATTTGTAATATGTTTGTTAAAAAATATCTTTCACACAAAAGTTTTTTTTTTCAGTTTTTTTTTAGTAAAAATAAAATCTTATTTTTTTCTTCTTAATAACTAAGCAAAAAAAAAAGAAGTTAAGGAGTTATCAATTAATTAAGCATAACAAAAAATGAGGTTAAATAGTTATCTATATTAGCATAATTAAGAATGTCATCACACAAACGGGCATGCCCTTTTGGCCACTAGTTTTAATAAAAAGTTCAATATTATATATTTTTTATTTTTTTTTACAGATCTATTTTAATATATGATGTAGTTATGGCATTAAGTGTAAATATAACCAATATGGTAAATGTATAAATAGTTTAAACTTATTATTATACTAAAATTATCCGTGTAACCTTTAATAACCGGTTTTTTTTGCCCTGCTTCAAGTGGAGGATCCATTGTCCCCATCCACCCTAGAACCTCGCTTTCATGATAAATCTAGTACTGATGTATAACATTTATACTATGTTGAAGACTATAATAAAGTGTTATATATATATATATATATATTAACTCTGATAATAATACAATCAATTAAGCCATGCATGATTAAGTTGACCACCAATATTATTAATTTTTTATTTTATTTTTGCTTTCATATATTGAAAGGTTATAAAATAATAAAAAATTTAGTTAAAATAAATAATGCATTCTTATGATTGGTAAGAATTTTATATGACTCTATAATAAATGTTCTAAATGGTCACACACGGCTTGATGAGGTATTTATGAGTCACTTAATAATTATTTTTACTTTATAAAGAATTTTTCACAACTAGTAAGAGTCAAAATGTCTATTCTTCTTTTGATGTGTTGATGCATTTACAGTATTTTTTTTTAAAAAAAATAGAAAAATAAATTGATATAAGAAGAGTAAGGTATTTATAACTTATTCACTTATTACATCTAATAGCAGGAAATATGTCTAAATTTGCCAAGCTTGTTTACATAATGATTATCTCTCTATCAATATTTTTTGTTTCAAAGAATGTAGATGCACAAAGTAAGCCATTTTTGTATCGATCTTACGTTTATATTACTATTAATATCTTTTGTTTTAATTTACGTAGATCGTAAGACATTTTTTATCCGTTTCAAAGTTTCTTCTTTACGTATTATATACAATATATTATCTCATTTTAGTTATATACTCTTATATACTCTTTTTTCATTGCAGGATTTACAAGAGAAAGATGTCGAACAATTGCAGATTGTAAAAATAAGCATTGTCAAAGTTCTACAAAACTGGCATGTATCCAAACGCGATGTAAATGTATACCGCAATTTGTGGTTTTTTTTTAGAGGGTAACTCGATTTGTGTAATTTGTATCAAGTTAATATGTATTTTAATACAAAGTTTAATATTATATACTTTTTGATTTATTTTTTTTTAGGGATCAATACCAATATGAAGGGGTACACGATTTTTTGGATAAAATAAAATCGATAAATGTTTGTTACTATCCAAAAAATACTCAAAACTTTATCCTTAAAATTAAAGGTTAAATAAGTTTTTCAACTTTAGAAATATAGCAAATTTTGATTTTAAATTGTTTAAAAAAAATCGCAGGACCAAATATTTTTCTTCAGTGTATTCATGAACTCATTATGTAGTTTAAGATATTTTATTGAACCAATTAGTTCAATTATTTACCAATTTAATGCCAGCTATGGTATTGAAGTATGTTAAGAGATTTCAAGATTTCAAATGCATTATTATATTATGGTTATTTTAATTAAAACTTTAAAACTTGTCAAGAAAAAATGAAAAAAATAAAAACTTTAAAACTATAAAAAGAACTTTTTTTTCAAAAGTACTGTATAATGTATCATAAAAGGATTTGAATCATCTCCTTCTCTTTTTCTCTCATTCCCTTTTCTAACTTTATCTTTCTCTTAGTTTCATTTTCTCTCCTCATTAAAAAAATAATAATATGATCAAGAGAGAGAATAATTAAAAGAGAGATAGAGAGTTAGAAGAGGTAAGGAGAGAAAAGAGAATGAGAGGATCCATTTTAGTCAGAAAATTGCTATTAAACTTCATAAACTATATTTTGTTAAGGAACGACTACTCCTTCTAAATTAAAAGTGAAAGTTGATCAAAGAAATTTGATATATTTTGTCTAAATATTTAATTATATATTTCATTTTTTTGACTAATTTTTTCTTATATTTTAGAACGGACGAGTATTTAATAGCTTTTATTACTAATTTGAAGTCAATACACGAACCAACTCTTATTGACTAAGACAATCTTGAACTAAACCAAAAAAAACAACAAAAAGAATCTATAAAGCAAAGCAAAACCAAACCCATGGCCATATATTAATACTATTAAGATTTTAAAATCTCATTGTGTAACACCCCGTTTTTCAAAGCCTAAAAAGGGGCATTATTTTTTTTTAACAAACAACAGAGTTGCGCATAAAATATTTTCCAGTGAGCCGGCATTAAATTTACAAACGAACCCATATATAATATATAGTGCATCCGAAATGCAAAGTATTCACCTGAATAATTTACAATCCACAAGTCTAAGTACTCAAAGTACAAGTGCAACAAAACAAGTTAGAATCATATGCCTAACCAAAAAGCACGGTGTACAAACCACACCGGCGCATAGACTAACTAAACCAACATGCTCCACTCGATCACTGAGGGCCTAAGAATCCACCGCCGTCCTCACGACCTATGGTATCTGACAGATCACCATCATCTAGGGTGGGAGGAGTCCGCAAATGAAATATTGCAAGGGTCACCACAAAATAAAAGTATATATATATATATATATATAACCGGTGCGAAAGATGTACACATAACAAATTTCCACATACACAAGAGAAAGCTCTTTAACACAAAAGAAATTCCCACCAACGGGCTTATATATATAATGCACACATAGCCTATCAATGCAACCTCTAATGAATGGTGAAGCCAATCACTGGCCATCACTGTGACACCAATCACTGATCGTCACATGCATGAATTCCGGAATTAACCTCTCCGCAGAGAGTCGTAGGTCCATCCCCTACTAAACCCCGCAGGGCAGGTGAAGTCTCCATCTGACAAACACCGACTCAATAAAATCCCGCAGGATTAGGTGGTCCCATCTGACACACCCCGTGCAGTCCCATCTGACATACACAACTATGAAATGTATGAGCATAATATTCTATTACGACATATATAGGGTAGTCTCCATCTGACAGACCCCGGGCAGTCCCATCTGACATGCCCTGTGCAGTCCCATCTGACACGCACATTCATATATGCTCATGCAAACATTTACATACCATTCAAGCGTATGTAATCACAACCACAACAACATGCATATATTCTCACAATCATATGTAAACATCGCAAGTATTTTAAACACGTTCTCATCACGAGAATACATCAACCAGACATGCCAAACACACAGCAAAACATTACAGCAGAAATCCAAGCATGTCATAACCAGTTGAAAAGACGGAAATAAAGTGATGCCCTTACCTCAACAAGCTTCTGACACGTTCAACTTATGCTACGCGAGCAATATATGTCTCTCTCGACGAAGTCCCAAATTCGGCTAATCCTCTTAACCTTTTAAAACATACAATTTATCTAAGTTAATACCACATTCTAATTGATCACTCAAATAGTCCTAGCTCGGCTACTAATGGATCAAGACCTATGGTTGTTCCCTCACAACTAACTAAGCTCAAGACATATCGAAAACAAGCCTTGAAACATTAACTCTTTGAAAAGATAGTTTCTCATCACGAAACGTCTTTTAAATAAACCTCGGCTATTTTAAAACACTTAAAAAGCCAAATCTTTTTTTCAAAACAACTCTTGAAAATACAACACTTTAACAAATAGTTTTTCTCACAAATGCGCTATAACAAAAAGTTTTATCCAAAAACGTCGCCAATTAAATTCAAACTATTTTAAAGCTTTTCCAAAAGTAAATCTCTTTTCAAACAACTTATGCCTTAAACTATAAGTTTCAAAGTCTTTTAAAACTAAACAAGTCCGAACTAAAAATTTTCTCGTACGACTTATAATAAAATACTTTTACCGCGTACGTAACTAAAATCTTTTTAAACGCGACTCTCAACACAAGAATTTTTAATTTCAAATAACAAATCAATTTCCAAACTCATTCTTACCTCACAGTATAGAACCTTTAACTTTTTCAAATTAGCTTGATCATCCAAAATAAAGTTTCTAGTTTCATTCTTAAAAAAAACCTCATTAATCAGTTTCTTTTAAAACTATGACTATGATTATTCTCTTAAACCATGTTACTTGAAATCAATCATGAATCCAAGGCCATAATGCCACGGCCATCTCACTACCAAGTGGCTAGTTCCAAAAGTTTCATTTTCAAAACCAAAGTCTACATTCAATTAGCTTCCAAACACCTTGTAATTGCATAAAACGAATCATCCAAAATCTAGCTTATAATTCATAAAATTTATTTCCAAGTATTTTTCATAGTTTTCAAGAGAAGTATATTAAACCCTCCCTGTTTTCTGTCTTAAAAAGTAAACCACCTCAATACATATTTTCAAAAGCCATACCAAGGTCTAATTTCAAAACAACTAAGACAAATTCCATGTTCTTGAAAAAAATATAAATTTTCTTTTAGGTCTATAGTCATATAAACTCGTACAACAATATTAACAAAGGTTATGAGCAAGAAAATCAAAGCATAACACAATATTTGATCATTATAACACAAACATTCAAATGGCCATTTTTCTCCTAGATCTTATTTATAACTAGCATGGATCTATTCCATTACTAAAAGGAGGTTGAAATCCCTACTACTACACAAATAGGCCTCACGGCCAAGGAGAGAAAAGGAGGGGAAAAGATTTTCTTACCACTTTGTTTATGCTAAAAGTTTCATCATGTTGTGATCTACACTTTCTCTCTTGGAACTTTGATCAAAGACACACTCAAGCTCTTACAAAATTGGGATTTATGTTTACTAACACTCAAGAAGAAAATGTATTGGTGATGAAAGAAAAAGAGTTCTCTGCGTGAGAGAGCAGAGGAATGGAAATTGTGATCTAACTATTCATTCATTTAAATAGTCTACTAGGATAAATACTAGCCATTGGATTAAATAGTATAAAGTAGCAAGACCACATCTTAGCCCTCCATCAAATCTTGGTCACCAAGACAACTTAATAAATATCTAGATATCTCTTGTGGTCTTATCCTCACATGCTCAGTCCCCGCGTTTGCGCTTAAACGAGTCGTATCTCGCTAACGGACAAAACTCGCAACAATAGAAAAACTACAGAATAAACGTCCGTCGTAAACCGCTTCTAAAAATTATCGCTAAAACTTTTTCCTCGACTGTGATTTTCTTCCTCACCCTCGAAAAATAATCTGAAGAGATATCCTAACTCACGCCGATATATAAAACTCCCATCTAAATTTCTACGGAATTCTGAAACCGTAAAAATTCCTAACAGCGGGTAAGATTCCCACTCGTTTTTTCAAAAACAAGAGAAAACCAAAACTCGCATTTCTTACTTCACAGAAATCTTCTCATACTTAAAAGAGGACTACGACCCAAAAGTTTGTGCCTTTCCAGCGCACGAGCACAAAACAGGCTCAATTTCAGCAAAATTCTATTACCGCGACAGTACTCACGAAACCGCTTCACCAAAAACCCTAAAAACTTAGCCGACACTAAAGTTCCTTAGAAGAACGGTACAGTGGAATCTTGGGTCTTACACATTGCGATGGAATAACGTTTAAACAATAAGTAACAGAGGAAAAACAATTCCTCTATATATATCTTCATTACAAAATAGAATCATATTTTTCGTTATCTTTTTTAGAGAACCCTATGTTAGAATCAGAGATATAAAATAGAGAAGCATAAAATAACGGTTAAATTTCAATAATATCAGAATGACATTGCTTATAATAATACATAATGGACTATTAGACTACTAACATATGAAGCTCAATATTTAAAGCCCTAATATATCTAACACCCTAAATTCTAACATCGATTGAATTTGATTTCTATGTCATAATTTTTTATTTTTTTTTATAAGAATAATATAACAAATTTTTTTGGTAAATTAAAAGCATAATGATATAAAAAAAATATAGTAATTTCAATAATGTTAGCACCCTTGGTAAATCCTATTGGGTTCAATGAGGTGGGTTGATGATGCACTTTCTACACAACTCCACAGTAGAGATTCTAGAGAACAATTATTAGCCCAACTTCAATGTAACTTGAACAAGGCTCAACTTACGAAGCTTTATTTGAGCCAAAGGCAAAGGGTGAAGTTCCCTCTCCCTCTTTGGATACTTCTGGATATTGCTTTCTCTTTAATACAACAAACTCATAGTGTGTTTTTTTTTTTTTGCATTTCCTTGTACTTAGATTGAGCTATATATCTCAATCAGTTGCAATAAAAATTATCCTTGCTTCCTTATTTTGCTTAGATCATGACATCTATGAGTTTGGAATTTATTCATCAATGGAATTTATTTCTTTTTCTAGTTTTCTCTTGACATTTTAAGAATGTTAATATAAGCACTTATGTATAGGCTTATACATAAGTTATTTTTATGGTATCATCAAGTAATATTAAATTAAATTGTTGTTTGTATATCCTATAAGTTGTTGACATAAGCTATTTTGGAGATCTTATAAAAATAAGTTGAAAAAACTTATAAAAAATGTCATAAACTATTTTATAAATTCTTTCACCGAAATTGACCTTAGGGGAGTCAAACTTGAGACATTGTAAGGAGTAAACTCCAAAGACTCAAACCAACATCACTAAACTAACTCGAATGGATTCAAAATTAATGATATTTAATATATATTCATTGCAAACATTAGCAGTGACAAAACTTATGTTTTTTAAAGGGAGTGAGACGTGAGAGTGAGAAAGAGGTAGTTGTATTGGTACTTAAATGAGCCAAAAGAGTGGAGAAAGTGATTCAAATGAGTGTGTTTTAATTTGCCCATTGGTTTGAACTATGATTCACCGATAATGTTAGGCTGAGCCAGAAGTAGACTACCTAGTAAGACTATTGTATATATTATTCAGTTCATCGGTTCTTTAGTTTCATAAAATTGAAAATCGGAAAACAATCAAAATATATTATTTCCTCTGATTCTCTTTATAAGAGACAATTTACAATCAAAATTTATTAAATAAATAATGTATTTGGTCTAATAAATCTTGAAAGGTGGATTATTTTTTATAATAAAGACTTACAAAAATATTTGCTAAAATATTTTTATTTATTCAATGAATCTTGAAAGATGAATTATCATTTATAAAAAGACCGAACGAAAAAATATTTTTTCAATTTGAATTGATTTATATCTTCTAATTGATTATTTTTTTATTAGACTAAATACATTATTTATTCAATAAATCTTGAAAGGTGAGTTATCTTTTATAAATAAAATGGAAAAAAAAAATTCAATTTGAATTGATTTATATCTTCCATTAGATTAATTTTTTTATTAATCCAATCACACCCCTAAGTGCAAACCGTATGTTGTTTCCAAGCAATCCATCACCGTCTTTGATATGATAGAAAAAATGGAAAAAAAAATTACGAAAATTGATAATTGAATTTGGACTAAACATTTATTGGTTTTTGTAATTTTATTTCTTTGCTCTTTTTTTTTCAAACCAAACATTCCATAAATTATCATTTAAAAAAAAAAAGAATACAAGGTAATCTCTAATGATGGACATGATGTTTTGGTAAACAACTATGGACAGAATATCTAAATAAAATTCCAAATATTAATAATATCCGTTTGCGGCATGTCTACCTTACTTTATTTTTAATTTGCAATAAAATATTCAAAAACGAAAAATCATTTATTCCACCGATCTTAGTTGATTTAGTGGTGATTGACTCTGAACTTAATAGGGAGGACCACAGTTCGATCCCCACAACTGTGATGGGGAAGGAGCTGAAACCACTTGATTTCATAATTAATCTATACAACTTTTGGTGAAAGCAAAAAAAAAAAAAATCATTTACTCCATGTGGTTCTAAATGTAAACAAACTATTATTTTTTTAAAGGGTTAATAGGTTTTTACCACCCTACAAAATAGGCGAGTTTTGCACTACCCATGTAATTATTTTTGTTGAGATTACTCCCTTGCAATGTTGAAAAAAAAAATTTGGCTTAATTAGTCTGTAGGTCCCTTAAAGATTTTTTTGGTTTCATTTTGGTCCCTTAAAGAAAATAAGTTCCACTTTAGTCCCTTATTGATATTTCCGACAGTCAATGTGGTCCTTTTCGTCCACTGAAATGACCATATTAACTGATGGAGATATCAATAAGGACCAAAGTGAAACTTATTTTCTTTAAGGGACCAAAGTGAAACAAAAAAAGTCTTTAAGGGACTTAGAGACTAATTAAGCCTTTTTTTTTTAATTCATTTTACCCTTGGGTAAAACAAAACAACATTACAGAGATAAAATGAACTAGAAAAAAATTCTACAAAGTTATAAAGTGGTAATCTAAAAAAATAATAATAATTACACAGAATAATACAAAATTCACCTATTTTACAGAGGATAAAAACTCATTAACCGTTTTTTAAATTCATTGAATAATAAATAAATCTAATCTATAATCCAGACTATATACAACTATTATCCAATGTATTTGAAAATGATATTTTTGGTTATATCTAGAAGAGAGGGAGTAAATCACAAACATCCCTTTATTGACATTTCTACCCTCCAAAACATCACCATCTCTTTTTCCACACAACATCCATTTTAAGGACAATATTGTCTTTGCAGAACCATCTCACTCCTACGTGTCATATAAAATATCTCCTGCTGTCCCCTCTCTGTATGCTTTTCAAACCTGACACCATCAAACTCACTCTTACATCTCTATGCTATCAACAAATATCCACCGTCCACTTTCCCCATCCAACAAATCCACACCGTTGTCTTCTAACCATAAACCCTAACCCCTCTTCCCCACATACACACTCTCTCTCTCAGCTCTCTCTTTCCCGCTTCCTCTCTCCCTCTAAACTTCGATCCATTTCCCTCTCTGTATTTCTTAGATCTCTCTCTTTCAATTCAGATGAATCCAAAATCATGATCAATTTCACTTTTCACTTTTTCTCTCTCTTCGATTTTCATTTTCTGAATAATTATATGATTATTTCTCTGATTTGATTACGTCTCTGTTTCAATTGAACGAAGTAGAGGTTTTAGCGGTAGTGGTGATTGTTGTTGTATCAATTATTATTTTTTTTTTTTTGTAATTATTTTCAATTCTGATCCGAGTTTTGTCAAATTCAACTCGTTACTGAGTTGAATTAACTCGGTGTAACTGTGAATTCAATTGAGGGAGAAATTTAATGCCATCGGTTGGGATGAGGCGAACGACGAGAGTGTTTGGAGTGGTGATAGGTGGAGAAACCGATCGCGTGCTACGATCGGGGCGGCGGTTGCCGGAAACCGTCAACGTCGAAGAAGATTCGGAAAAGAAAAAAGTGAATAACGATAACGGTGACAGTGACAGTGACACTGACGACGATGACAGTAACCGTAAGGTACTGCGATTGAACGAACCGATTGAGCGTGATAGGTTTTTCGGGATTAAGTATAGCAGAAAGAGGAAGAGAATTGTTGAGAATGACGATAGGAAGAGGATGAAGATGAAGGTGAAGGATCAGTGTGTGCTTGCAGCTATTGTGAAGCCATGTTCTGAAAACACTGGTTTGTTTTCGCGTTTCTTGTTTGTGGTGTTGAATAGCGTTGTAAAGTTCGGTCTCACAATCGAGGATTTCTCTGGTTTTGTTCTATCAGAGACCATTTGTTCTGCTTATGCATCAAGTGGGATTCAATTCTTTCAGGTAAAAATCATGATCCATGAAAATTATTCTAAAGTTTGTCTTTGATGTTTTATTTTGTGGGTCAAATGTGTTTTTTTTATCTTCGATTTGTTTTTTAATGCATGCATTAATTAATAGTATGATTAATTTACTATTTACTGTCCCTCGATGTTAGTAATGTAATGAGTTATAAAATTGATGAAAACTGTATGGTGAATTGGTGATTAGTGGTGGACAATATTTGTTATTTTCATTTTTTTGGTAAAAATCTTATCTTTTTCTTAAAATATTGTTTTTTATACCTATCTATCCCTACATTTATTTATTTATTGTAATTTATTACTTATGGTAAAAAAAAAGGTGGGGTTTTTCCTGTTATATTTCGTTACCGTAAATGGGTGGATTTAGGGATAAATTTGAAAAAAGGTGTGATAAAATAGTGTCATAAACAAAGAGAAAATTAATAAATAATTTTTTTTTAAGGAAAAATAAATAAATAATTGAATCTCAATAGTTGTCGTCTGCTAATTAAGGGATTGGTCCACCACATGATTAACTTTCTGATATTGACAATATATGATTTTGATTTCAATCAAGTTACTAGATTTATAATTAAATTGAGAATCGTAGGTTGTCCCAGGTCCCAGCTAAAAATAACTCAGTATCTTTCTGTTGATTGGTTTTACTGTTCCTAGATTACTTAGTGATCTTACATAACATGTGAGTTTAATGTTCTTTCAGGGTTCTGTTACTGCCAATGTCGGTGTTTGTCGGTTTTTTGGGGTAGAACAGTTCATGCCACTGTTCTGTGTGGATTTTTCTGCTATTCCTCTCTGTTTCAAGTATCTGCATACTGCAGTGCTTCTGAGATATATGTTCAGGTCATTTTTTCTTGAATGTAATCTGGTGGATGTTCCTATTGATGTCGAGAATATTGATCTCTCAGGTTTCCAGATTGAACTGCCGGTTCCATGTGATTCTTACAAGGGAAAAGCTTATGAGAGTGGAACCATCAGGATAACCCCTGAAGTTATTGAAATAGATGACTGTTTATATTTACATGCATCTGTCGTGGGTTCTAGGTTAGCTGGTCAAAATGGACAATGTCAAAACATGAACTCTAAACACATTCAGAGGAGGAGAACACCACTCAGGATTAGGGAATCACAAAATCCTTCAACGGAGAACAGAAGTAATAGTGCATTACATTCTGATTCAAAGGGTGGACGGAAAAATAGTAGTACATGTGTCACGTCTGATAAGAAACTCAAAATTAACAGTTGCACTGCTGTAATCCTTTCAGAGGCAAAGTCTGTCATGAAGGGTTCAAACGAAGCAATTGATTCGTCTTATTGTTATGCAAATATATTGATTGTCGAGTTTGACAGATGTTACAGGGTAGAAGGCGCAGTTGTCACTTCAGAAGAAAGGCCTGATTTAAGAGAATGGCATCTCGCAGTAAAGAAAGATGGAGTAACTCGATGCACTCTCAAGGCTGATAAGGTAATGAGACCCTGCTCTTCCAACCGATACACCCATTTTAGAATGGTCTCGTTAATCAACGGGTGGAAACTAGAGTTTTCTAAGCATCAGGACTGGATTGCATTTAAGAATCTTTATAAGGAATGCGCCGAACGTGAAATTCCAATTCCTGCTGCGAGATTTATTCCAGTACCGGGTGTCTGTGAAGTCGCTAACTATGCAGACAGTTGTACTGTTTACTTCAACAGACCGGGTTCTTATATATCCACAGATAGGAACGAGTTTTACAGAGCAATGAGAAGGAAAACTCCAAATTATGACATGGATTCAGAAGATGAAGAATGGGTGAGCAATTTCAATAACGAGTTTCAAGAACATGTTTCACTGGACAATTTTGAATCAACGGTTGATGCTTTGGAGAAGGCTTATTATTTTAGTCCAGATGATTGTTATGATGAAAATTCTGTGACTTATTGGTGTCAGAATCTTGTTAGCAAGAAGGTTGTAGAAGCTGTACATAGTTACTGGATAAGAAAAAGGAAACGAAAGTATTCGTCGCTGCTTAAGATATTCCAGGTAACTTTCCCATCATTGCCTGCTTTATGTGGAGCATTTTCAGTACTCATCCTCATGCAATTATCTTGAACATTTTATTAAGGGATATAATTGTTTCGCAACTGCAGGGTAGTGGATTTTGTGAAATTTCAACCTATAACTTTAAAATTTGTAACATCATATTTTTCTTTTCTGAAATTAAGTTTGCTGTTATATACCAAGTTGGGTTTATTGTTGTAAACTGCAGTTTAACCTCATTATCTGACTGACATAATTGGTTTAATTTATTTTTTCAGAGTTATCCATCAGAGACATGTCCATTTGTTCCCAAGCCTTTTCTGCGAAAGAAGAGGTCATTTAAGAGACATCGTAGTCAAATAAGTAGAAGCAATCTTCCAGCTGTTTCACAAAGTAAGTTTATGGCTTCATGTCGTTAGTCAACAGGAATGTAGAATGCAGATTTCTCTAGTTCTGCCAGAATACAGTTAATTTGATTGTTTTAATATAGATCTGATTTTTTATATCTTTGTAAACTCATGTTTTTTTGTTAATATTACTAGAGTTTAGCCTATATCTTTCCTGTAATGTTTCATACAATATATATGTAATTTTATTTTTTTTGTAATGAATGAGATCTTGAATTATCATATCAGACGAGTGAAGTTGTTCTAATATATTTTCAAATGAATTTTGAAGTCCTATTGTTTATGGGATGTTGGTTCTCTGTCCTCACTTTTATATCTTGTTTGGTTTTCTTGGGGTGACATAAAAAATGGGGTTTGAGACTTTGAGCATTTAATTGCATGTATAACTTTGTGTCTATAGATGCATGCTGTAAAACTCACCCTAACCTACTCATTTATAGCAGTTACCGGTGAACAAGATCCTTTGGATGAAGATGAAAATTTTACAGCAATTACAGGTGAACAAGATCTTTTGGATGAAGAAGTCATGCTGAATATTTTAAGGGCTTTAGCAGCTAAAGCCGCTGCAATTCATAAGATGAAACTTGCAATACAAAAACGCAAAGAGGCTCAGTCACTTGCAGAGAAGGCAGATTTGGCTATCTACAAGGCCACAATGTCAGTTAGAATAAGCGAAACAACTGAAGCAGGAGGATCAACAGAGGTATCAATACAACACTTTCTTGATTGATGGGTAGAGAAAAATTTCCTTATACTAATTTTAATTATAATTAATATCTTAATCATATAACCCAATTTTTATTGCAGAAAGGGTTACACACCTAGCTCTTCTCATTTATTTATTATTTTTAATTTTTAATTGTAATTGTACATATATATTTTTTTACTTTTATTTATATGTACATATTGCCTTAGAATATAACCTTTTAATAGAAAAAGAATACTAGATAGGTGCATTTAACTTTAAGCCTGTATTTTTGTGCATCTAAATGCTTATTGAACCTTTTTAGACACAAATCCTTTAAACAATTTTTCTTCTAATCAGATTTTGAAAATTGAAAATTTTGAAGAATTGAAATTTCTTCTAATCATCCATCACAAGCTATAGTTAGGTTTGCAACGATAGCCGAACTAATTAATCTTAATCACTTCCATTGGAGCAAGATTTCAGTAAATGTAGTTTTATGATTCAAGCAAGATTAGCAAAAAGGAAACAATCACTCAAAAAACAAACAAGGAAACAATGAAAAATGAAAGGATTAATGGTGTTTCACTTTTATTTCCATTTTTGGCATGCTTAACAAGTACCTCAGGGCATTGTTTAGCATGACCCAATATATATTTAAATTGTTACCAAGATATATATCCACACGCCCCTTGTTCGCCCCAAAAAGGACTACCCATAGGCCCATCTTATAGGTAATGATCACAATAACTCATGTTCCCGGAGTCTTTCTTACGATAGTTTTTCTTTCCACCACCCAAATTTCTCTTTTCACACAGAAAATTTCTCTTTTCTTCCTAACACTATTCATACTAGAAACGTTAAGACCATTCTTGACAAAACAATCTGTAACTTGATTAGCTTTTTTTCAATGCACATGGATAACACAGCAAGAAGACAACTGCCTGAGAAGATATCCTTAATCTAGTAGACACCATGATGAATTGGACTTCACCTCAATATGCAAAGATCCACGATCATTTGCTAGCTGCATGCATTTGTAAATAGCCCAAAGCTATGCCATAACATTGGTACAATCCCCGAATCATCAGCATTCAGAATCACACTCCTCTACTAGTTGGCAGAGCTCCATAATTAGTAACATAACCATCACAATTTAGTAACTTGTTTCTATCTTAACAAGCCTCTTAGCCATGTTGAACCCCCCAAAAACATTCTAGATATAATGGTGCAAGCCCCTAAATTACAAGAACATCTAAATAAAAAGATACCATCAACATTCCAAATCAAATTCTCTAAACACTGACAGAGCTCCATTAGTAACAGATCCATCACAATTTAGTAACTTGTTACTATCTTAAGTGGCCTTTTATCCCAGCTGAACCCCAAAATGTTCTAGATATAGTTCTGCATAGGAGTGGCAAAGTGGGCAAACCTGCACCGTTGCTCACTCTCCATAAGCCCGCCTAAAAGTAGGACGAGACAAGGCAGGCCACTTTAGGCGGCGAGTGTAAATCACATTCCGCCCCGTTTATTGGCGGACAAGTGAGTTGTCGTTGGCCGGCCTGCCCCGCTTATCTTTTTAAGCGGGTTCAGCGAAACGGTTCAAAATTAAAAGATCAAACTCAAAACTCCAATTTAATCCATAAAAAATGACAGGTTAAACAAATCAGGCTAATGACATTTTTTTGCATCAAGAAAAAACTTGTATGTGCTCTTTCGTTTGGAATATGTTCCAAGACATATATTTTGTTTTGGTTGGAATAAGGTAGGCGTATACATGTTTTTCGAATAAATTTAATACTCTAATAGTGAGATTTTGCCTCTCTTAGCCTGTGTTTGGTAGAAGAGATATAAAGAAGAGAGAAAGAGGGGTGAGTGAAGTTGGGGAGAAATAGAAAATTTCTCCTATTTGGTTTAGAAGATAAATTGGAAAGAGAGACATAATTATGCGGGACCCATGCCTTTTTTATTTCTCTTTGGTACAGCGAAGAAAAGGAGTAGAAATATGAATATTTTATATTTTTCCATATTTCTTCGGTGGGCTACATTACATTACATTTTTTTTTAAGTTTATTTTTACTTTATTATACTATATCAATATCAATTATGTTTTTTGTTGTAAAAAAAATATTATATTTTTAATACTGTAAGGGTCTGTTTGGTTCAATTGAGAAGGAGGGGAGGGGAGGGGAGGTGAGGGGAGGAATTTATTATGTTGACAAAATTATCCTCATTTTTTTATTAAAATTCAAAATTATCCTTGTTGGAATATTAAAATTCTAGGTTTTTTTTTTTTTTACAACAAAAAAATTTTAGGTTTTCTACTCATTAGATTTTTTTTTATATATATCCATTAAATTTTTTTTTTGACGTAATATATCCATTATAATTTAATCCTTATTTTGAGTTTATAAGGTTAAGAGTAAAAAAGTAAATTACTTCTCCAAAATTTAAAATATTCTCTCACCTCCCCTCCCCTCCCCTCCAAAAACTTCGAATCAAACAGACCCTAAGTTCTTTTGCGTAATTGTTACAAAATAAAATCTTTTGCATAGCTTGTTGAGAACGAAGCTTTATAAGCAACTCTTTGCTTCTGTTTTTAATTCACTCAATGTAAAAAAAAAAAATTTAACTCACCAAATCAAAATATTTTAAATAATTTTTTAAGTAAATAAGTTTTATTTTTTGATGAAAAAGTAAATAAGTTATTTACTATTTCTATTTAAAAAAATTAATTTAATTTCTTAATTAAAATAAAATAAAACTACATTAATTTTTGTAAAAATTAAATTCAAATATTTTTCTAAAATTCAAATATGATAATAATGTTTATAGTAAGGATATTTTGGTCTATTCAAAATGTACATAAACTTTTTTCTTTTCTATTTCTCTCATTTCTCTCTTGTAACATACAATATCTCAAATTTACTCTATTTCTTACCATTTTCTCTCTTCTCTCACTCTCTCTCACATCTTTCTCTCTTTCCATTTTCTCTTCACAACTAAACATAGCAATAATATTTTGGTTATTATTATATTGTTTTACGTTTATGGTTTTCACACACACAAATGCTTAACGAGTATATTCTGATAGTATAACTAATTTTACATATCATTTAACAAGAAATCATTAACCTATTATGCCATACAACTAATTATAAAATATTTTTTGATTTGACGTAATGCAATATTCGAAAAAAGTTTAGATTTGTACTAGTGAGGCATAAAAAGTAAAGACGCACTAATAAATTACAAATACTAATTATATATATTTTTTATGGAAAAATACCAATTATATCTATTGTAGAGAAAATAAGGCAAACTATGTAAAATAACACAGACAATGTAAAATAATTTTACACTGTCAACAATCAATCACAATCATATTTTTTGTCATATCACCTTACTTAATCTTACTTTCTTGATGTGACATGGATGGTTAAATCATTCTTGTTAGTTGTCAGTATATGCATATCCTTTAAACTCATAATCTATACTATAATTGATTTGATGATGTTTAAATTTATAATCTATATATGTAGTATTTTGTTCTTGACTCAGCCTGAAATCATAATGTTGCACAATTTCTTCTGGATTCATTCACTGATATATGATTTTATGTAGTCATCTAAAATGAAAAGTGAAAAATTTGTTTTTCTTTATTTTATTTTAACTTTTTCATATAAAAGGTTGTTAGAGTATATTTTGTTTTTTCCCTTCGATTCATTTTGATTTATTTTTTTGTTTTCACTTGTTTTTATTTTCATGGTTTCTAAATGGAAATACAAAAGACAATCTTGTTTACAATATTTCTTTCAGAAAAATATGAAAACATGAACGTAGAAGTATATATATATATATATATATATATATATATTTGTCTATTTTTTTTTTTGGTACATATATATTTGTCTATTTATAGGTTAACTTATTATCACATAAATTATAATATTGTTACATTACATTACTTTGATTTTATTTATTATTTGTAAACATTTAATAATTAAATTATATATTTTGCCACTACTAATAAAAAAAATTGACCAAATAAAGATTGTAAAAACAAACAAATACCACACTGTCTCTTCGCTAGAAAACAGCCATCGCTTATTGTTTATTATAAATTGTTGAATGATGTATATATTTTCTATGTTTCTTATTATTAATTTTTGTTGTTGTTGATTTTGCAGGGTTATCTCAAATCAAAGGATGGAGAAGGAAATGGCCCAAGTCGAATATGATTTGTATTTGTGAAGTCCAATAATTATTTTCCTTGGCGTTTTGAAGACTGTCCCAAAAGTACTTCCTAGAGTATTGACTCTCTCAAACACTTTACTGGTGCATTTTTTGCATCAAGGAAAAACTTGTATGTGCTTTTAATTTTGAGATTTTCTTTCGCTTGGAATATGTTCCAAGACATCTATTTTGTTTTGGTTGGAATAAGGTAGTATACTATACATGTTTATGGAATAAGTTTAATACTCTAAATGTGTGATTTTGCTCCTTTTATGCCTTGCTTGGTAGAAGAGAAATAGAGAATGGAAAAATAAAAATACGGACAACAATGCATGTATTTGGACTAATGTTAGTCTAAATATATGCATTGGTTTCCGTATTTTTATTTATCTCTTCTCTATTTCTTGTGGTTGTGTTGGATTGTTTTTTGTTTTATGGTTTTCACACACACAAAGGTTTAATGGAAATATATCGATAGTATAAAATAAGTTTACATATTATTTAATAACAAATCTTAAATCTATTATGTTATACAATAAATTATAAAATATTTTTCTAATTTGATATAATACAATATTCTAATTTGATAAAATATTTTACATATTATTTTATGTTGCCAATGTATCTTCTATTTTTAAAAAAAGAAATATCTTTATTTTTTTTATTTTAAACCAAAAAGGTGGAAGCAAAGAGCAACCACCCCAAAATATATATATTAACAAAAGAGACTAAATACAAATGGAGAGGACATAAACCAAAGCTCCATTAAGCTGAACAAAAACGGAAGTTGGGTATACCTAGGTGATTCTTAGCAAAAGTATCTTTAATAAAAACAGAGCAACAAACCAGTGATATATTGAAGTTAAGTGCAAGCCATGACTAGCTAATAAATCTGCTGCTGTGTTACCCTCTCTATGTATGTGTGAAACAATGCAATTCATCACTACAAGAAAACTGCCTTAGAGCGTCTTGCCTAAAACAGACGCTAAA
Source organism: Trifolium repens (assembly GCA_030408175.1). NCBI lineage: Eukaryota > Viridiplantae > Streptophyta > Magnoliopsida > Fabales > Fabaceae > Trifolium > Trifolium repens. Next base: position 54,810,951 of record CP125836.1, on the reverse strand, counting down.
TACTAAAAAGCGGACGCTACAACCATTTAGCGTCTACTTAGAGTCTGTGTCGTGGTGGACGCTTAAATGCCTGAAGCTAACAGTTGCGTCTAGCAGACACTACTTAAGCGTCTGTCCTGTTAGATGCTAGGCTGAAGCTGGTGACACGCATATATGGCGGACGCTACTACCTAATATTAGCTTCTGCTTTTGTTAGATGCTATAGTTTAGTTTCTAAACGATATAGTGTCAACTAAAAGCAGACGCTAATGTTAGCGTATGCTTTTGTTAGAAGCTATAAATTCGATTTTGAATAATATAGTGTCTACTAAAAGCATACGCTAATTTTTTTTTTTAAAATAGCATTTTAGCTGATGGAAATTCAACAGAAAATTAGTATTAGTACATCTAATATATAAATGAAGTAGTTCTTTAATGGACCTTCTATTTCTAATATACAACCATATAATGTTAACAAAAAAGGTCTACATCCATCAAAATATAACCCACTAATATATATCCACCAAAATATCCCACAAAATATATAACCCATCAAAATAGTCCTAACTTACCATCAATATCAATTCATCCAAATAACCCACAAAGTCTATAACCATCAAAATAACTCACAAAATCTACAACCATCAAAGTCCATCATCTTCCTCTTCATCAACCGATTGGTCATCCAATTCATTATCATAATGAGGATGAGAACTCTGACGAGAATGACCACTACAAGAACCCGACTCCAAAGTCATCATGCGTCTTTTGAATTCTTCAAGCTTCGTTATAAAATATTTTTTGATTTGACGTACTACAATATTCGAAAAAAGTTTAGATTTGTACTCGTGAGGCATAAAAAGTAAAGACGCGCTAATAAATTACAAATACTAATTATATATATTTTTTATGGAAAAATACCAATTATATCTATTGTAGAGAAAATAAGGCAAACTATGTAAAATAACACAGACAATGTAAAATAATTTTACACTGTCAACAATCAATCACAATCATATTCTCCGTCATATATCACCTTACTTAATCTTACTTTCTTGATGTGACATGGATGGTTGAATCATTCTTATTAGTTGTCAGTGTGTGCATATCCTTTAAACTCATAATCTATACTACAATTGATTTGATGATGTTTAAATTTATAATCTATATATGTAGTATTTTGTTCTTGACTCAACCTGAAATCATAATGTTGCACAATTTCTTCTGGATTCATTCACTGATATATGATTTTATGTAGTCATCTAAAATGAAAAGTGAAAATTTTGTTTTTCTTTATTTTATTTTTTCAAATAAAATGTTGTTAGAGTATATTTTGTTTTTTCCCCTCGATTCAGTTTGATTTATTTTTTTGTTTTCACTTGTTTTTATTTTCATGGTTTCTAAATGGAAATACAAAAGACAATCTTGTTTACGGTATTTCTTTCAGAAAAATATGAAAACATGAACGTAGAAGTAAGTGTATATATATATTTGTCTATTTATAGGTTAAGTTATTATCACATAAATTATAATATTGTTACATTACATTACTTTGATTTTATTTATTGTTTGTAAACATTTAATAATTAAATTATATATTTTGCCACTACTAATAAATATATATTGACCAAATAAATCCTTACCAAATAAATTCTTACCAAAGAAACAACATTGACCAAATAAATTCTTACCGAGAAAAAAAAAAATGACCAAACTGAATGTTAAGCTGAACAAAAACGGAAGGTAGGTATACCTAGGTGATTCTTAGCAAAAGTAGCTTTAATAAAAACAGAGCAACAAACCAGTGAGATATTGAAGTTAAGTGCAAGCCATGACTAGCTAATAAATTTGCTACTGTGTTACCCTCTCTATGTATGTGTGAAACAATGCAATTCATGCCAGATAGAAGACTTAAAATGTTATTCCATCTATTTCTTAAATTCCAAGAAACATGAACAGACTTGTTGGTGAACGCTGAAACAACCAAAAGAGAATCACTTTCCAACCATAAATTCTTCAAATTATAGTGATGAGCTAATTCAATGGCTCTCATTGCACCACATAACTCTGCTTGAAAGGTAGAGGAAGGAGCTAAAGGCTCTGCAAAAACAAGAAGGAAATCAATATCATGATTCCTGAAAACTCCACTATAGGAAGCCAAACCTTGGCAGCAGGCTCTATCTATATTACACTTAGTCCAACCTTGCAGAGGAGGTTGCCAAAGAATCTCTCTGATAACTGGGGCATTTGGATGATGTATACTGATTTTGAAAGTTTTGAGAATTGTAAATCTCCTATGGAATTAGAAGAAATATTTTTAGTATTATCACCAGACAAAGCAGTGTTAGCAATAATGCAAGATATGGTAGACCTCCAAGTAATACTTTTGCTGCTAAATCTTGCCTGATTTCTAGCCATCCAAATACAATTGATCAAGTTAACCAAAGCAGATTTAATGACTTTGTTGCATTGAGGAGACCAATTCATATCACAAATCTTCCACATATCCTCCATTGAGGTGAACTGTAAAACCAGATTTATCATTTCAATTATGTTTCAAGTTATTCTATTTCTTTTTGTTGGGAGTATATAAGCATCTGATCCGAGAGAAATCTCAACTTTCATATTGGTGGATTGGTTTATTAAAAATAAAAAAGTGATTTTTGTGTTATATAAAAATTTGATTGTTTAAAAAAATATTATTAATTTGATTTAATTTGTATACACTAACTTACGGTGCATTCATGTATCTAATAATTAGATCAAATCACAAAGTGTATATATTTTGAAGATTTTATAGGAACCAACCAGATTATAAAAATGATACTATTATGTAATTTGTTTGAATGCATGTCAGCATGTGTAGACAAAATTTATACTATCAGTGTATAGAAATTAATCTTTAATTATTTTTAAATATTATTATGTAGAATAAAATTTAGGCTTAAATAATTAGTTTGTCTCTGCATGTTCGTGAGTTTTGGATTTTCGTCTCTGTATCTTTTTTTGTTTTAAAAAATTCTCTGAATGTGTAAATCTTTTTAATTTTCGTCTCTAACATTAAGTTTCATTTCAAAAATGATGATGTGGCAAATGTTTTGACATTTGGCATGATGATGTGGCAAGTGAAGCATATTTGGTAGATAAATTGAAATTATGTTTTTCGGGACAACTATCTATTTTGCAAGATGTCTGGGACAACTATGTATTTTGCAAGATGCATGTTTGGGAAACTTTAACGACAATTGGATGCATGAATAATACTTAATGTAAAGAAAAGAAATAAACGATAGAAGTCATTGTTTACCCAGTTCGATGAAAACTACACCTACACTTGCAGGATACAAATCCATGAAATGAAACTCACTACTCCAAATAATGCTTAGTCTTACAATGCACAACAAAATCAATTGTTGTGTATGTCTTTTCTTAATCGCAGTGCTTTCTACATAAGAGCCTACATACTCTCCGTAGATATGAGGTATTATCCACTTTCCCCAAATCACTAGTCCCAAGTGATTACAATCTTCATTATTTATCAATGGTGTTGAACGACCATTCAACAACAACTTAACTTCTAAATACTTAGTACCTATGTTTTAGACGTTGGTATGACCTTGCGTAGTGGGCACAAGATCTTTGACTCGCAATTCTAGCTTTAATCGCAGTGGACACAAGGTCTATTTTTGTTTTTTTTTTAGAAAAGTTGAGAGTCTATATTATTATCGGTTAAATATGTGTTTTTTATGTAAATAATTTAGAACTCTTGTTATAGGATTTTGTTTTGTAAGAAAGTTTTTAAAGAAAAAATTATTTTCATTCTAATAAACAAACACAAAATAACTTCAAGTTTTTTAAAATGATAAAAAATCAATCTCTAAATTTTTTATTATTTTTTTAATAATTTAATAACAAATAAGTTATTTTGAGTTTGTTGAAAGTAATATAGAGATATTGTATTTCTTTCTCTTTTATTTAAATACGATCTACATCTAATCCAAATAACTTTCAAATTTAAAGTAACATAAGATCCACTACTAGAAAACATGTGTTTAGCAACCGATTTTCATCAAAATTGGTTGCTAATTCAATTAGCGACCAATTTAGCAACCAATTAAAATCAGTAGCAAAAACCCTGGTCGCTGATCTGTAGTGGCTAAATTAGCAACCAATTTTGTAGCAACCGATTAGCAACTGAATTTTGAGGCCGAATTAGCGACCAATTGCAGCAACCAATTTAAAGACCGAAATCAGACAACAGTTTAGAGACAAAGTTTGCGACACATTGTACGACACTAGTAGCAACTGATTTAGTGACTAATTTTAGCGACTGCTTTTGGTACCAGTTTTAGCAACCAAATTAGCGACTAAATTTATTTAATTTTCAAACAAATCAGTCGCTTATTCGGTCACTGATTTCAATTTTTTTTTAAAAAAAATTATAGCCCCTGTAATATATATATATAACACATAAACATAACAAAACACATTAGTAAATTAAATTCTTATAAAGCTTTGCTTAATCAAAGATTATATATAAAAATTACAACAGAAACGGTGGAAATCAGGAATCACACAATTTTTTTTTTTTGACAAAAGAATCACACAATTGTTAACATAGAAATAATACATACATACATAAATTATATCTATATAAAGCTTAGTTTTTTCATTCTAATACACTTTGTGTAACTCTATGAGAGACTCCAGCACCTTCAAAGTAAGTTTCCTTTCATGCAACAGAAAGTTTACCAATGTGGTGGTTTTTCTAAACTAATTTGCATGCCCTTTTGTCTTTCACTCATTTTCTAGCAAAAAATTGAAAAAAAAATTAATCAATCCAACATGCAAATGGAAGAAATCAGAGCAAACTAGCAATAATAAATAATTACCTTGCTAGGAGATAATCCAATATTGACTAAATGCATCAAGTGGAATTTTACTTTTACATAGAGAATTTTCAGTGGTTTCAAGAAACTTTTTTTCTTCTCCCTCTTAGTAAACCCATACTGAGTATAATATTGCAAATAAGATCCTATCAATGAAAAATCATAAAACATAAACTCTTCAAATCCAAATACAATTTGCATTATATGAATTACATAGCATATGGATGCATTGCTAAAACATTAATTAGCAGTGTGGTGACTTAGAGAAAGAACATAAGATATATTTTGATGTTTAAAGTTAACGCTATTTATCAAGGACCCAAGACTTATTTTAAAATATCTAAATTTTTCACTTGTAAAAACTTGCTAGCAGTGAAACATAAAAAACACTAACAACAACAAAGTATTCTAACAACATATTCAACATCAAATTCAGATAGTAAAATGAGATTCAGAGAAACATGGATTAGGATATATAGAACTCTAAACGACCATTTCAATCAGACTTTGGAGGCAAAGAATAAAGGATGTATAGGGAGGCTCACCAATGGATTGGTTCTATACTAATGGTTTAAATTAAATCTAGAATGCCATTAGTAGATAAGAAAGCATGGAGCACCAATATACAGCTAGATTTCAATCTATCTTTTTCAAACACCATAAACTTTCGAAGTGCTTCTACTTTCCACACATTTTTTAACATTCAATCAAATACTTGGGATGTCCTTCCATAAGAAACAAATTATCCAAAATTAACTTCAGATTATCCAAAAATGCTTATTTGAATGCAATGGCCAGTTACCTTATTATCTTGCATGTGACCACTAGCCAAAGCATTTGTAACATATGCTCTATAAAGGAGTTTCAAGTCCTCTATCTTTCTATCACCATCCGACTTATCACCTATATCAATCAAATATGAACTACAGTCAACTCAAAATTTATAGTCAACACACTAGAAGTCAAATGTAACATAGACATAAAATAAAATTAGTCTAGAAGCTTACCTAGCAAAGAAACTAGGCCAACACCTCGAGCAAAACTATCCACATCCACATGGTTCTTTAATTTAATGTGATGAGTAAGTTAATGAATGCCAATATCTTATCAAGCTCCTCTACTGCCTCGATAACTCCAGGACTGATTAATTTTAAATTGATTAGAAGCAGTATATTCAACATTTGCAAATTGCTCACATTAATGAGAACTATTAAGAAACTAAAAAAAACTAGGAAACAAAATGCTTACAATATATTTCACATGGAAACATTTTGGGGACCTCAATTTATACATGAATATAATAAGCACATGTTTTTTTAGAACTAGAAAACTTACACAGTTCTTGTGTGGAATTTAAGTATATCAGTGCTACTGCAATATCTTTCTCATCCACATTGCATATTACTTTTTCCTTGTCAACTTCACGTATATACACCAGCGTATAAGCATTTGAATATTTGGTAAATTTAAAAGGAGTGTTATTGAATCCAGGTTTTGTCTACGGTAACTGTTAAAATACAATATGAGTGGTTGAATCATTAACAAATGCTCATATGGATCAAATGCCACGACCATTAGAAATTAGAAACAAAATAATTACCTCTTCCACACCACCATATTGCTCCTCTAATACCCGTTTAGGATCTTCTTTTGTCACCCTCTCATGATCAAATTTGTACCTAAGCAATTCATATATTCAATCAAACCATGCGGTGAAGAGCTCAGTATCCGACAATGAAAGCAATACAAAGAAACAAATAAAGGTCAATGGCCTTGAAGTATTTTTCCTGCAATATTGAAGCGTATGTCAGTTTACTTCATTTTTTTCCATGCTACAGATTATAGAAAATAAACGAACTGAAAGCCTCCATTCCTTTGCTTCAAGTTGTTAAACATCCTCTCTATTCTCACCATATTAATAAAATCAGTAAAATTACAAGCATTTGACACAGGATGATTATATTATTCATACTCTAAGTCTCTAACAACAATAATATTCATCTCTAGTTCTTACGAATAATAGTTATTTAATATAATCAACATTAATTTCCCCTCTTTAGTTTAATAGGAAAAAAAAGAGTAGGATAATGGAGTGGAAAACAACAATCATACACACGAAAATCCCTTTCAAATCCCATATCAACTACCACCTTTAATCATCATAGTCCTCAATCCTAATTACCGTACCAGAAAACATACAAATATAACATGTAAAATGCAATACTTTTTCTCAATCATCACACACCAATATCTCTTAATATCATGCCACATTTTCTTCAAATTAACTTAAAATTGACCCTAAGCAAAGTTAAAATTGACTTAAAATCAAATCCTAAAATACATAACATCAAATTAGAAAAATCAAAACATGAAAACCCTAATCAGAAAATAGACATGAAATTAACCAAAACGCAAAGAAGAATGAGAGAATGGAATACCTGTTATGAGAGAATTAGAGAACGGAATACCTGTTATGTGAATTGAAAAGAGACATGAAAATAGAGAAACGTCAACACATGTTATGTGATCGAAAACTATAATTTTAAATGAAATTGAAATCATTGAAAACAATTTGAAAACAGAAAATTGGATAGAGGATAAGATGAACCCTAATTTAATTGTATCTTCACAAAAAGAGGGAAAAACCCAAATATGAAACAAGAAATTGGTAAAAAAATAGGAACCAGAGAGGAACACAGATAGAGTATAGCTTACCTGAGAAAGCTTCATGAGAGAGTGGATTTGCGAGACGGCCGACGAACACGGCGAACAGAAGCTTCGTGTGCCCTTTGGTGAAACGCTGAGAAGAAGGAGAGCGTAGATAGAGAGGAACGATCAGACATGAACGGAGTCGACGGCGAGGATAGCTGGGAGTCGAAGGAAAGGAACGAACCCTTTCTCGTGAAACCTTTCGAAAAGATGAAGAAGCAGTATATAAGCACAATCTATTTCTTTTCTTTTTTGTAACAGAAGCACAATCTATTGTGCAATATTAATCCATTGCGCAATATTAATCTATTGTCAAAATATTTATCTTTATTTCTTTTTATTGTTTCTTTTTATTTTATTTATTTATTTTGATCAAGTATTTCTTTTTATTATTTCTTCTTTCAATTTAAAAGTATTGGTATTTATTTTATTTTTTTTTGTCTTAGTATTGGTATTTATTTTATTTAATTTTAGATAAGAGTTTTAAAAATTAACTATGAATTTTTATTTGGACAAAACTTACATGCATTGCTTTATGTGCAGTTTTTGTTGTTTCACTCACAAAGAAGTGATTTTTTGTGTTTTTTAATTTTAAAAAAATAAAAGAAAATTGTTTTTCAATTAAAATAACTACCTCTTTGTGAGAGAAAAAGTAAAAACTGCATATATAACAATGCATGTAAATTTTGTCCTTTTTATTTTTCAACGGAGAGGTTTCACACTAAAATATTTAGTTTTTCTATTTAAAAAATTTAAGAAAAAAATATATTAGGTTAAAGCGATAGATTTTGCGGTCGCTAAATTTCGATTTCTAAATCAATCTCTAAAGTGACCGATTTAGTGACCAAAATATTTTTCACTTTGAAGCTCGAAATATTGGTCTCTAATTCGGTCTCTAAAAGCAACCGAAATATTGGTCACTAATTATTGGTCTCTAATTCGGTCTCTATAATTATGTAGCAACCGATATAGCGACCGATTTTTTTTTAAGTTTACGTTCAAAATATCAGTCTCTAAATCGGTCTCCATAGTGACCGAAATATTTCGGTCTCTAAATCGGTTGCTAAAAGCGTGTTTTCTAGTAGTGAGATGACTTCCAAAAGTAGATTACACTTAGGTCTTATTTGGATTGACTTATTTTTCAACATATGTGAAACAACTTATACAAATAAATAAGTTTTTATGTATTATTTTAAACTTTTTCAAGGTGGTTTATGATAAAATAACCTATAAAAATACAAATTTTTCCAGTGAAATTTTTTGAATCAACATAAAACTTTATTTATTTGCATAATTCATTTTCATAAGTTAAAAAATAAGCCAAATTCAAACGGGCCCTTACACAAACATAACTAAAACATAAAATATAACTTTTTCATTTAAAAAAGTGATTTTCTCTTCAAATAACCTTAAACAAACACTAACTAAGTTATTGAACTTAAGTGGTTAATGATATTTACCAAAGGACATATCGTTAGGTAAAATCTGAGTTCGATTTTTAGATGAAATAATTTTTAACCAGACTTTACTTATTTCGCGGTCAAATTTTAAATTACTTATATATTTTGCCACTACTAATTAATATACTGGACTTGGCTGAGGCCCAAAAATAAATGGCATAGGCCCAATAACCAGATGGCCCAATTGTACAACCCATGAAATTTAAACGGATGACTTGGCGGGAAAGCAACACAAGGACGACGCATCACAGGGATGACGCCCTCGCCCCAAATATAACTGTTATCTTTGTGACTCAGCGCATATGCAAGTACGTGGAAAGAGGTAACCACCCCTTACCACCATGATCACCACCGAAATTGAAAGGCAACCGTCCACTACCACCACGTGGGAGCGGCAGGGAAGAGAAGAAATCGCCAAGATCATGGGGTATCCATGATTGTGGTTCTAGCTAACTGCTACTTGTACAAAATCTATAAATAGAAGCTTATGCTTCAATGTAAAAGATTCACAATTTTTTATATCTAAGAAATTACACATTTCTTATATACGATCTATTTATTTATCACCCCCTTATTTTTTTTTTTGAAAGAAGGTGCTTATAGTATTTCATCAATATAATTTGTTCAATACAATCTCATTAGCTTGTCGCCTGTTAAACTCAACCCGAGAGTTTGTGAAAGATGATGAGAAGAGACTCCGAGCAGTCGACGGAACGTGGCCAAACTCTGTAATATCCGGCAACTGTTTGTGAAAGGCATTCGTTACAATCTTGGAATCTAGAGCGATGTCTACATGATCAATGGCCATGTCACTAAGCCATTGGATGGCAAGTAACAGCCCCATAGCCTCACCAAGGGGGACCGCACATCTAGGGGAGAAATTGAAAGTTTTGGCAGAGACAAAAGTACCTTCAGCATCCCGTATACACATATCAATGTCCGTTCTATTAAGAGAATAAGAGAAGGAAGCATCGACATTGCACTTCAATCTACCTTGTAACGGACGTTGCCAAGACGTGGTTGACGAAGAAGACGAAGCCATGCCAGAGTGAGTGTGTTGAGCCCCACGTGCAGGAATGCTGAGAGGCGTCTAGCTCTGTATAGTGGCGTTTGTTGTACTCCAGTCTTCAATAAAATGAAACACTCTATCAATCACTTGCCCGTCTGTTTCGATAACATCCTCCCATAGTTTCAGATTGCGGTGTTTCCAGAGGCTCCATAGAATGGCAGTAAAGCGTTGAGAGTTGTCGTTGTCATAGTGTTGGAGAAGGGAAAAAAATGCAGTCAGCAACTGACCCCGTGTTGGCACGGGTCTGTTGTATAACATTCCAGAAACCAATACGCTACCACACCTGTACAGAAAAAGGACAATGAAAACAAATATGGTCAAGATCCTCCTCTGGCCCGCTGCAACTAACGCAGGTCAGGGGACATTGGACGCCCTTATCCTGTAATCTCTGTCTCGTCGGCACCACATTCCGACACATACGCCACATCAAGTCTTTGACCTTTGTATCACCCCTTATTTGTTCACTAGAACATATACATTGACAAAATAAATCCTTACAAAAAAAATTGACCCAAATAAAGATCGTAAAAAAAAAATACCACACTGTCTCTGCACTAGAAAACAATCATCACTTATTGTTTATTACTACCTCCGTCCCATTTTATTAGATCTCTTTTGATTAAATGACATTATTCACTTATCATGTTTTGACCATAATTTTTTAATAATATATAAATATAAATATAAGCATATAAGATTTTGTTTGATTTGTTTTGATGAGTATTTTCAAAATATCCAATTTTTATAATTTTTACTAATAGAGAATTAAAGATATTAGTGATCAAAATCGTGCGTTGGCATACGTGCATTAGTCAAACTAGTTCTTTTATTTTGGGACGGAGATAATATAAATAACAAGAAAAGTGAACAAATTGTTTTTAATTATTTTATTTTAATTTTTTATATAAAAGGTTGTCGGAGTGTGTTTAATTAGCTTTTTCCTCGATTAAGTTTGATTTTTTTTTGTTTGCACTTGTTTTTATTTTCATGGTTTCTAAAAGGAAATACAAAATACAATCTTGTTTACGGTGTTTCTTTCAGAAAAATATGAAAACATGTACATATATATACTTCTATATTTATAGGTTAAGTTATTATCACATAAATTGTAATATTGTTACATTACATTACTTTGATTTTATTTATTGTTTGTAAACATTTAATAATTAAATTATATATTTTGCCACTATTAATAAATATACATTGACCAAATAAATCCTTACCAAAAAAAAAACATTGACCAAATAAATCTCACAAAAAAAAAACATTGACCAAATAAATACTTACCCAAAAAAAAAAATTGACCAAATAAAGCTTGTAAAATAGAAAATAGTCATCACTTATTATTTAGTATAAATTGTTGAATGATGTTTATGCAGGGGCATCTCAAATCAAAGGCTGGAGCAGAAAATGACCCAAGTCGAATATGATTTGTATTTGTGAAGTCCAATAATTATTTTCCTAGGCGTTTTGAAGACTATCCCAAAAGAATTATCTAGAGTATTGACTCTCTCAAACACTATTCAAAGTGAGTATTTTCAGTTTCTTTTTGAAATTATATTATTGCAACTTGTTGGTGCATTTTTTTGCATCAATGAAAACTTGTATGTGCTCTTAATTTGAGATTTTCTTTCGCTTGGAACATGTTCCAAGATATCTATTTTGTTTTGGTTGGAATAAGGTAGGAATACTATACATGTTTATGGTAAAAGTGGGATTTTGTCTCTCTTAATATTGTGGTTGTGTTGTATTGTTTTATGGTTTTCACACATACATAGAGGTTTATTGGAATTTGGAAATATACCGATAGTATAAAATAATTTTACATATTATTTAATAAGAAATCATCAATCTATTTTTTTATACAATTAATTATAAAATATTTTTTTAATTTGACATAATACAAGATTCTTATTGAGTATTGTATATCTATTTTATTTTACATTGTCGATATATCTTCTATTTTCTTAAAAGAAATATCTTTATCATTTCAATTGTGTTTCAAGATATTATATTTCTTCTTGTTGGGAGTATATAAGCATCTGATCCGATAGAAATCTCAACTTTCATATTGACTTTGGATTGGTTTTTTAAAAATAAAAAAAATGTGATTTTTGTGTTATATAAAAATTTGACTGTTGTGCAAAAATATTATTAATTTAATTTGTATACACTATCTTGCAATGCATTCATGTATCTAATAATTAGATCACATCACAAAGTATATATATTTTGAAGATCTTTTAGGAACTAATTTATAAAAATGATACTATTGTTTAATTTCTTTGAATGCGCATATGTCATAATGTGTAAACAAAATTTATATTATCAGAGTGCATAAAAATTAATCTTTAATTTGCTTAAAAAAATTAATGTTTAATTTGTTTTTTTTATATAGAATAAAAATTAGGTTTAAATAATCAATTTGTTCCCGTAAGTTCATGAGTTTTAAGGTTTTGTCCCGGTAATATTTTTTGTTTTAAAAAATCACTAAATCTGTAAATCTTATTAATTTTCATCCCTAACAATAAGTTTTGTTTCAAACCAAAAGCTATAAAAAAAAAATCATGCTAAGTGAACAATGAATTTATGATAAGCTACCAAAACTGAACAAAGGTTGAATCTTTAGCACGGCCAAAGTAGAGGTGTTGGCAGTGCGGTTTGGTTCAGTTTTGATCATAAAAGCCAACATAACCGCGAGATAAAAATGTATTCAGATCGATTTGATTCGGTTGATTTTTAAAAAGGTATCCAAACCAAACCAATGCAGCTTGGATTGGTTCGATTGGTGCAATTTATAACATGTTCCTACCACAATCATTTAACATGCACACAACTTTAATTCATTTCATTTGGAGGCTAACATAAAATACATAACATGCATTGCAACACTAGCATCAAGTCTAGAAATTTATCAATTAATAGAGTATATCTGATTAAATGTTTTTTATATGGCCTTAATTTCAATAATTTTTCATGGTGGTTCAAAGCCAACCGTTTCTTTATATTGTGCTTATTTTTGCATCAAACAAAAGTTGTATATCCTAAATAATATTACAGTATCTTACAATAGGAGATGAACAAATAAACAAATTGTTTGGTTGGAAGAAACCCGCCGCAAGAGAGATCAAGAGAAACCCTAGTAAAGAATAGGAGATGAACCGATGAAGTGAAGTGAGATTTTGATTTTTTTTTTAATGAGCTTATCGTTAATTGGAATTTGAATTGAAATTGGGCTTTACTTCCCTGGGCTCATTTGGTGGTCCGGCTAATATAATTTGGAATATAATAATAATAATAGGATTTAACTTAATATTGCGATTCGGTTTGAGGTTTTCATTGCAAAAAACTGAACCAAATCGAGCAATATTAAATTAAATTCCTATTATTATTATATTCCAATATATATATTAGCCAGCCCACCAAATGAGCCTATATAACTGAAGCCCAATTCCAATTTCAATTAACAATCAGCTCATTCAAAAAAAAATCACGATCTCACTCCACTTCATCTGTTCATCCTCTATTCTTTACTAGGTTTTTTCTTGATCTCTCTCACGGCAGGTTCCTTCCAACAAAAGAGTTTGTTTGTTTGTTCATCTTCTATTGTAAGGTATTGTAACATTATTTTGGATAAACAACTTTTATTTAATACTGAAATCAGCACAATATAAAGAAATTGTTGGCTTTGAGCGGCAATGAAAATGATTGAAATTAAGGCCATATAAAAATTTGTAATCGTGTATACTCTATTAATTGATCAATTTCTAGACTTGATGTTAGTGTTGCAGTGCATTATGTACTTATATTAACTTGAAAATGAAATGAATTAAAGTTGCGTACTTGTTAAATGATCGTGGTAGGAACTTGTTATGGTGTAAATCACACCAACGGAATCAATCTAAGTTACATTGGTTTGATTTGGATGATTTTTTAAAAATCAACCGAACCAAACCGAACTACATACATTTTTATTTCGCGGTTCAGATAATTTTTATACTCAAATTCGAACCAAACCATGCTGCGAACACGTCACAATATGCCTTGTATGTCTTTGTCTACCACCTATGCATTTTTTTAACGGATGTTAATGTCAGGCACTATATGTATGCAACAAGAACTGATCTTTCAAGGGTAATTTTCAAAACAAAAATATAGAATGACGAAAACCAAAAAAAGCGCAAACTTAAATAAATTGATTATTTTAGCTTAAAATTTAAATTGTATTTGTTTATAGGAAAATGCTATTTAGCAAGAATTTTTTGATGCAAGAAAGAGAAGAATAAATCCTCACCCTTAATTACATCCATAACCACCCATGTTTTCCACTAAAAAAGAAGATTAAATGACATCATCCTTTAAGATTTTGCCATGTGTTAATTCTTGCATTTCTTGTGTAAAAATTTTATGCTAAATAGCAATACTCTTGTTTATAATATTCTTTTACAATGATAGTTGTTCCACAATTTTGACATTTCCTTCCCGTATGTTGATCTTAATTATAATCAAAATATTTCATGAAAATATTGTGTAGATTTTCCATTGCTTTTTAAATGTCATAAGTTTTAGTTTTTTTTAGGATTAAATATATTTCAAGTCCATATAAAATTATTAAATTTTTCCTTCGGTCTCCATAAGAATAGTGGTATGTATTTTGGTCCCTACAAAATTTTTATGCATGCATTTTAGTTTCCGCTTATTTTTAAAGTTTTAAAAATTGTTTAATTATCATTTCTGTTTTTATCCTTATTATTTTAGTCCCTACACTATTTTTCATGCATTTTAAAATACTATAAAAAAATTACAAAACTTTAAATTTTTTTCAAATGAGATTAATTAAATATTAACTTTTTTATCCTTATTATTTTAGTCCCTACACTATTTTTCATGCATTTTAAAATACTATAAAAATATTACAAAACTTTAAATTTTTTTCAAATGAGATTAATTAAATATTAACTTTTTTAATTACAAAAGATAAAGATAAAAGTAATAAAAATCTTGACTTATAGATCAAATTTTGAGTTTTTGTTTTCGAGGAAATTTTTATAATGTTTTAAACATGTCTGCATAAAAATCATTCAAAAATACATATTGATTTAACAATAGAAAATAAAAATACGTGCATAATAATTTTCTATGGACAAAAATATGTTATATTTTTTTATAGGAACAATTAAAATTTTATAAAGACCAAAAACATATGAGTAATGCTATTTAGCAAGAAATATTGATGCAAGAAAGAGAATAATCCATAAAATTAGAAAATTTGACCAATTAAAACTTGGCTAACTATACATGAGATGAGAGAAAGAGTGATTATAATTGACCAATTAAATGTTGTCACCTAAAATTCTTCTCTTTCTTGCATCTAAAAATTTTTGCTAAATAAGATTTTCCGATTAACAATTTGAGAGAAAATATGAGAGAATAATTGGAGAGGATCCAAATCCATTTAAAAGGGAGATTCTATGGTGCAGTCAGTGAATTGACTTCTTTGGTGAAGTCATCAATCTAACCAATAAAAAAACATTATTAATTTAGTAAGTGTCATAGAAGATTATGGATAAAGTATTTCAATGCACTAGTCCAACATATGGTCTATCATGGATCATCATTATTTTTTCGTCAAAAAAATATGGATCATCATTATTTATATCTATTAGATCAATAAAAAACATAACAACTCATAAAAAAAATTAATAATTATATTATTAAAATAATGTTGGATTTTTTTCTCAGATTTGTTTTCTTTCATTTTTATTTTTTTACATCATCTCTTTCATCGTACACTCTCTCTCTCTCTGATCAGACTTCTCCACAGTCGCCATTGTATCTCTATCACCATTCTCTCTCTCTCTCTCTCTCTCTCTCTCTCTCTCTCTCCATCGATACCATATGTCCTCACCACCATCGCCATTCACACCACTGTCGTCGATCTCATGTCGTCTATCTTCGTCGTCGCTGGTCTGTCATCGACCACCGTCGTCACCACACCGTCACTTTCAACAATGTCCTTTTCATTGTTCAAACTGGATTTTTTTTCATTCAAGCTTTGATTCATGCTCATTAGAATTAATTTCAATCACAATGGTGGAGAAACAAGAGGTAACAGTGGTGGCAGTTAGTTTATGTAACATTATTAGAAGATATATAGAAGATCTGGAAAATAGTGGAAGACAGAGAAAAGGAAGAAGTGAATTTTTTTTATTTGGCAAGATAATAATAATAATAATAATAATAATAATAATAATAATAATATTAATAGTATTTAAAAATTTTCCGCTATTAAATATAATTTTAATTCTAAATAAAAAAAAGCATAAAAGAAATCTTCGCATAAAAATAGGAAAGAAAAAAAAAGATACAAACCATAAAAATAAAAAAAATTAAATGAAATCTGCACATAAAAATAAAAACAACGATAAAATATACAATAAAAATAATAACTCAATATATATGCATATAACAACATATTATATATATGGAGTATAAAAAAATAGTTACGACAACTTTGGAAAAAAATAAAAATACAAGAACCTAACAAAAGAAGATACTTAGAAAAAAGATTAGTTCTACTTATCTAAAAAAAAAAGATTATGTTTACGATAAAATATTAAGAATATGAAAATAGAAACAAAAAATATAATATATTAAAAGAAATTACTACTAAATGAAATAATTTGTCCTCGTCAATTTTCAATAATATTTCAAATCTTCTACCATTAAATGTAATTTTGTTTATTCTGTAAAAAAACATTTTTATATTTTTCAATTTACTTTTTTTTTATATAATAGTTTAGTTCTACTCTATTGTTATTATTAAAAAAAATATTTTTTTTGTTTACTCTTATACAAAATATTCAAGATAATTGTATTTTGATGAATTCATATTATAATCATTATGAGATAAAAATTTGTGATTGATACTTAAAACTTCACGGGACAAGTGTTGACAACTAATACATAAAAAATTAACAGATACTTCCTCCGTTCCTTTTTATTTGTCATTTTAGAAAGGAAAAAAATTGTATCAAATTATTTGTCGTTTTAATAATTTAAGGTTATATTTTATCGATTATACTGATTGTCAATTTCTCTTATATTTTTCAATAAAACTAATTAATGCTATATATTTCGAAAACTAAAGTTTTTTAATTTTTTGTGGTACATAACATATTAAATTTAATTGGAAGCGAAAGAGTGTGCAAAAAAATAAGAATTTATTGGTGGATTAAAATTAGGGTATAGTAGGAAGATAATGTGCAAAAATACACTTTCTTAATTTGGTATTACTATTTTAAAACAACAAATATAAACGAAAGGAGGGAGTAATGTTTTTAAATAAAGACTATTAATTCTCATTGATAAATATAAAAGTATAATATTAAGCCAAATTATACTCTATTGTTAAATGGCGGTGTGGTGACGACGGTGGTCGATGACCGAGCAGCGACGACAAGGATAGACGACATGAGATCGACGACGGTGGTGTGAATGGCGGTGGTGGTGAGGACAAATATCGATGGAGGGAGAGAGAGAGAGAGAGAGAGAGAGAGAGAGAGAGAGAGAGAGAGAGAGAGAGAGAGAAAGAAAGAAAGAGAATGGTGATTGAGATACAACGGCGATCGTGGAAAAGTCTTATCGGAGAGAGGAAGAGTGCACGATGAAAGAGATGATGTGAAAAAATGATGAAAGAAAAAAATATGAGAAAAAAATCCAAAATTATTTTTAAAATATAATTATTTTTTGACGCATTTTATAATATAATTATTAAAATTGCTTTTTATGTGTTGTTATGTTTTGATCGATCTAATGCATATAAATAATGATGATCCATAATAGACCATATGTTGGACTAGTGCATTGAAATACTTTGTCTATAATCCTATGTGGCACTTACTAAATTAATAATGTTTTTTATTGGCTAAATTGATGACTTCACCAAAGAAGTCAATTGAGTGACTTCACCTCCCAATTTAAAATTGCAATGCAAAATGGAGTTTAAAAAATTGTGTACTTCCTTTGCTCGTTTTGAACCAAGAAAGGGATGGTGGAAATGCGGCAAAAATTTTGCATTGTAAAGTGGTCAAAATTCATTTTATTTAGATTGGCCTTCAGTACAAATCTAAAGGGTGTGGCGGCATAGGGGCAAAAGATTTTAGAATTTTCAATAAACTCCTCTTAGCAAAATTGTTGGAACTTAATTAAAAACATACACACATAATTGAGAGAATAAGAGAGGTTGAAATTTTTAGAAGAAGATAGTAGAGATGATCACAACACTTGTTATTATTTTATCAATGATACAATGGTTATATAGGCTATAAGTCTATAACTTGCACACTAAGCTACAGTTGTGCACTAACTTTTTTTTTTTAAAAGGTGGTAGCAAAGAGCTAGCCACCACAAAAAGTATATAGATTAAAAAGATAGAGAAATAGATACAAATGGAGGGGACCAAGCCAAGACTCCATTAAGAAGAACAAACTCTAAAATTGGGCAAACCACGTTTATTACAATCCAAGGCATCCAAAATAAACTCAAGACCAAAGCTCCAAAAGGTAGGCTCAGAAGAAGATAAACCAAAGTTGGCTATGAGGTCTGCAACTTTGTTTCCCTCTCTATAGGTATGTGTAACAATACAATGCATATGACTCATCTTAAAAATAGCATTTTTCCACCTGTTTCTTAAAGGCCAAGCAATTGAATTTTTAGGATTCTTGAATGCAGCAACTACTTGGGAAGAATCAGATTCCACCCATAAATTAGCCCAGTTCTTTTCATAAGCAATCTCAATAGCTTTTAGAACTCCACACAATTCAGCAAAATAAGCAGTTTCAACACCTAAAGGCTCGGCAAAAGCATAGACAAAATTAGCATGATGGTCTCTAAAAACTCCACCACAAGCAGCAATACCTGGATTGCCACAAGATGCTCCATCAGTGTTGCACTTGATCCAGTTTACTGAAGGGGGTTGCCAAATAACTTCTTTGATCACAGGAATTCTAGGGTGGTGAATATCAATTCTAAAAATCTTCAGAAAAGTAAAGTCACTCATAGAATTTGAAGAAGCTTTTAAAGTTTTATTTCCAGATAAAGTAGTGCATGCAATGATTATGGAAATTGCATTTCTCCAAGAGATTAGCTTGTTATTGTACCTGACTTGATTTCTAGCCAACCAAATGGTGTTGAGCAAGTTAACAATAGCAGCAGTAACTGTTATCTTACATTGGGGAGACCACTGCCACTCACAAATCCTCCACATGTCCTCCATAGAAGTGAATTGCAAAGCCTTATTTAAGCAACCAGCAAGCCAAGACCACAGTCTAACAGCAAAAGGGCACTTAAAGAAAATGTGAAAAGAAGTTTCAATGTGGTTGTTACAAAGATTACACATGGAAGGGATATAACAACCTCTAGCCATAAGATTCTCATCAGTAGGGACTTTGCTATGCATCAATCTCCAGGCTAATAAAGATTTTGAAGGCGGAATATCAGGACTCCATATGCATTTAGCCCAAGGCAGTTCATGAATTTGCTGAATTTTGAAAAGATAAGCTTCCTTGAGAGACAATTCACCATCATCAGTCAACTTCCACAACAATTTGTCTTTAGCAGCAACTAAAGGAATTGTGATTTGAGAAATAATAGAATACAGATTGGGGTAAGCATTAGATAATTGAGAGGGAATAACCCAATTGCCTTCAACAATAAAGTCACTAACTGAAGCTTTGAGAGATTGACAAATATGAGCTGGAATAGAAAGTTGATCTGACAAAGGAGGACCACACTGACGATCATTCCAAAAGTTAATATCTTTGCCATCACCTAATAACCAAGTGCAATTATCCTTAAGAACAGAAACTTCTTCTTTCACACTACACCAGATGGAGGAGAAAATATGATGTTGTATGGTTGTGCTTCCTCTAACTACTCTATCTCTAAGTAAAATTGCCCAAGAACTTTGAGAATTGAACAGTTTCCAACAAAGATGAAGATTTGAAGCTAAATTCATTTTTGTGAGAGATCTAATATTCAAACCCCCTTGATTGTAAGGCCTGCAAATCTTTTCCCAAGAAACAGTCACTAGCTTTCTCTTATCTTTATCCCCACTCCATATAAAATTCCTGATGCACTTCTCCAAATCTTTAAGTAAAGCTACAGGCCAAGAGTACATAGAGAAGCTGTAGATTAACATACTTTGAATCACTGCCTGCACAAGCTGCACTCTGCCTGCAATGGAAAGCAAAGAAGCTTTCCAAGCTGACAGTTTTTGCTTGACCTTGTCTGCTATAGGTTGAAGATGTGTTGTTTTTGGCCTGCCTTTAAAAATTGGAACACCCAGGTAATTAAAAGGAACAACCCCCAGTTTGAAATTTAACACTTGAACAATCAACTCTAATCTACCAGGAGTGATGGAGCTAGATAATATTGTTGACTTGGAAGAGTTGATGACTTGGCCTGACTCTTGTGCATATTGATCAAATATACCCTTTAAAGCCTTGATACCAGATAAGTTACCTTTACAAAAGACTAAGATATCATCAGCATATAATGAATGAGAGGGAACCATGATATTTCTAGAGCCTTTAATCTGATTCAACTTGCCTTGTGCCACAAGTTTTGAAATGCATCTACTTAGCACATCCTCTGCCAAGCAAAATAGAAGTGGAGATAGTGGATCCCCTTGTCTGACCCCTCTTGAACAAGTAAAATAACCATGGGATTTGCCATTGATAGCAATAGATAGATGAGCAGAATGAAGAATGACCTTAATCCAATTACAAAAAACTTCATTGAAACCAAAAGTCTTCAGAACTTTGATAAGAAAATTTCAGTCTAAGGTATCAAAAGCTTTAGAGATATCTATTTTAAGGGCTAAATTACCTCCAAAAGACTTGTTGTGTAAGAGATTAACTGCCTCAGAAGCAATACACAAACAGTCTTTTATGTTCCTTTCATGAATAAATCCTTTCTGCTCCTCAGACACAAGGGAAGGCATTATGGTAGCTAATCTGTCAGCAATAACCTTAGAAATAATTTTGAATTTGAAGTTGGCCATAGCAATAGGTCTATATTGTTTAATAGAAGAAGCATCAGGGGACTTGGGAAGAAGTGCAATGATGTTTGAGTTATAGCCAGGCAATATCCAACTAGAAGTGAAAAATTCTAGTACAGCATTAATAACATCAGAGCTGACTATATCCCAATAATGCTGATAAAAGAATGCACCAAACCCATCAGGCCCAGGTGCACTGTCACTATTGAGTGCAAAAACTGCAGCCTTGATCTCATCAACAGAAGGCAACATAGTTAAGATAGAATTCACCTCTTCAGACACCAAATTAGGGATAACTTCCTCAGCAAGCAAAGAATCCTGCAAAACAAGGTTAGTACAAAACATATTTTTATAATATTTAACAATGTGTTCTGCTATCTGGTCTTGATCAGTGAGAACATTATCACCATCTTGAAGGGAGGATATAGCTTTAGTAGTGGTTTTGATTTTAGCAAGTCTATGAAAATACTTTGTATTTCTGTCACCATTCAAGTGCCAATTTAATTTAGCTTTTTCTTGCCAAAAAACTTCTTGTTTATTCAAGGCTTCTTCAAAAGCAAAATGAGCTAATTTTTCATCAGCAAGAAGCAAATCTGAAGGACCATTTAGCTGGATCTGGTCCTGGATGAGAATCAGATTCTGTTCAGCAGTAGTAACAGCTTCATTGACATTCCCAAAGCAGTTTTTGTTCCAATCCTTCAACTTGATCTTTAGCAGCTTGAGTTTCTTATTCAAAATAAACATAGGACAGCCAGTAACCTCAGTTTTCCAACAATCTAAAATAACATTTCTGCAATCCTGATGATGTGACCACATTCTCATGAATTTAAAAGATGAAGCAAAAGTTGTGGAGGTAAGTTGAAAATCTAACAGCAAAGGAAAGTGATCAGATTTATGTTTAACAAGAGCAGAAACAGCAGACATAGTACAAATATTCAACCAATCCTGGTTACACACAACTCTATCAAGTCTTTTTTCAGTGTGTCTAGCTCCACCCCTACCATTATCCCAAGTAAACACAGCTCCTCTAGTAGGCAAATGAAAGAGATTAAAAGTATCAGTCCAAGATTGAAATTCATCCATGGGAAGTCTAGCTGGAGAAATTCTTCCCCTATGTTCATGAGCCCCTAAAATCACATTTAAATCACCCATGAAACACCAAGGCAGCACATGTTGAGATTGAAGAGTGTTCAGAGAATCCCACAGCCTTCTTCTTTTCACATAGTTAGTGGAAGCATAAATAGCAGAAAAAGCCAACAACTTATCATTTTCAAGGATAGTAAAAGCCACAAATTGATCATCAGAAGATAAAACATTAGGGTTGAGGTCTAATTTACATAAACACCAAATATTAGGTAACTGATTGATTCTAGTATTAACAGCAAAAAGTTTAAGATTGAGATTAACAAGCCACCTCTTAGGAAAATCATCAAAATTCATACAAGGCTCAAACAACAAAACAATATCAGGTTTGTGAGTAGAAATTAAATTTTTCAAAGCTAATCTTGTAGGGGAGTTAGCCATACCCCTTGTATTCCAATATATGCACTTCATTTAAAATGTTTGGAATTAACCCTTGATCTGGTTGCATAAGATTCCTTGCTTGACTGAATTTTTTTCCTTTGAGCTTTTTTCTGGTGCTTTGACAAAGAAACTTGAAAACCATCATTATGTTGCTGCATGTCATTATCTGCATCTTCTTGATTTTGCATATCATTCTCTGCAGCTTCTAAATTCTGAGACCCTTCCTCTTCCACCTCAGCCATAGCAGCCCAAGAGGCCTTGAGAAATTCCATATCTTTAAGAATTCTATCTGGTGTTTGCCTAAGATCAGCATTAGCACTTGAAGGTTTAGCATTTTCAACCTGAAATTGTGTAGTATTTACTATAGAATCATCAGAATCACTTTGCATCACACCATCAACAACCTCCACATTTGCATTCAATTCTCTTTCAAGTTGATGATCCTGAACCTTAAACTGTTCAGCAGGTGACAAAACAGGAGTCAAAACTGTTGTTTCCTTATAGACAGGGGAAGTTTGTTGAGATGGAGTGGGATTTTGGATAGGTAACACATTTGTGACATTCTCTACTTCAACATCCACAATGATAGTCACCTTTTCAACATTCACAATTCCATTTTCATTGCCCTGTTGTGGTCTGGTTTCTTTGACTTGAACATATGTTTTTTTAATTTCCACCAATGGTTTTTTCCTAACATCTTTAAACACCTTTACCCCCTCTTCTTTGTTCCACCTCTTACAGTTATCAACATGATGACCAATAATTTGACATTCACTACAAAATTCTGGGACATTTTCATATTCAATATCAATAAAGAAAGCATAGCCTTTCCTCTCAACTAACACATTGTACCTCAAAGGCTGGCTAAGATCCATATCAATGAGAACCCTAGCAAACTGTCCGAAAGTTCTTTCATGCATAGGTCTAGAAGTAACAGAGTCGGTACAGATAGGAGTGCCAAGGCTACTAGCAATCGTGAAAAGGATATTTTTATGCCAATACTCCTGTGAAAGACCATAGAACCTAACCCATACTTGAGCAGAAGTATTATGTTGTAACCTAGGGTTAAAATCCTTAGACCAAGCAAAAAGCTTCAATAAACCAGGGTTTAGATTCCAAGAAGGAATGGATCTAACCCTTCTAACATCCTCTAAAGTGGAAAAAGTGAATTCAAAGAAACCCTTACCAAGAGATATGACACCCCACTTTGAGAAATCCTTCCAGATCAACGATAACTTTGCTTTCAAGGCAACGACCGACAGCGGCGTGGAACCCTTAGGCCATAGAATCCTCCCATGAAGACTGTGTTTGCATGCTTCCAATCCAACTTGATACAGAGTCTCTGGTATTTCAATAGCTAAACGATCACCTTTGACAACCGGATGAGGTAGCTGCGATAGAGGAATGTCGCAAAGGTTTGTTAGGGCTTGAGCAAAAGTTTTTGGAGGGTTTGGAGTAGTTTCTGGCTGGCTGATGATTTTGTTTTTTGGTTCAGATTCAAGGTCGAGGCATTTCCAAGGTATATTAAAGGAAGACATGATGATCGGGTGAGAAATGGTTTGACGGCGTTGAGGTCGGTGCAAGAAGAAGAAGATGAACAGTAAAATTACGTAGTCACCAATATTTCTCCACTGTTTCTCTCTCTAAAACCCATTCTCTCTCTCTCAGTTGTGCACTAACTGTCATTAACAGAAAATCAGTTACAACCATAACAAATTTTTCCCTAAAACACTCTAACTAAACTATGTTACTTGTATCTCAAGTGACTGAAAACAAACAAAGAAACTAATAACAAAACAATGAATTACAAATCTCAACAAAAAGGACGTTAATCTTTTGGATTGTATGATTATATAGAAATTTTTCTTCTAATGTTTCCTTTTATTTGTGGATATATTATCACTTATATTTTGGTCTAGCTGATAAGTTTAGTACTATTTTTTTTTTATGATTATTATATAAATCTTTGTTACTAAAAAAAAATACGCTGATCGAACCCCGATCACCCACTTATTTATTTTATGAGTTGGAATTTCTGGCGTGGAAAAAAAAAACTAATCTACTCTTGAAATAGTGATCTACTGATCTTGATTGAAAAGTGGCCTGTCCTTTTTTTATGGAAAGGAAAACCGCAAAATTAATAACAAAAAGTAGGAAAAAGAAAAACTATACAATACAGTACACACGTTTACCTTATTAATGAAAAACAGTTGGAGAGGGGTTATCATGATATGGCTGATTGACACATGCATGGCTTAGAGTTTATTAATCGGTGTTCCTTAATCAATTTTTCATTTTTCTACTTCTTTTTTGTGCTAGGTTAAAATATATTTTTTTGTCAAGTAGTTCAGTGCTAGAAATTCTAACCTCGAGATAAATAAGTGAGTTGATTGGAGTTCGAATCTCGACTCCCTGCATATATAATGCAATGATCCTGCCAACTGAGCTAAATTCACAAAACTCAGATTAAAAACCTTGACTACTTAATCATGAGAGTAGATCATCTTCGATCAAATTTACCACGCGATAGAATATGACTGATATATTAAAAATCATAATAATTAGTGCCTATGAAATACTAACTAAAGGATACAAGAATTGTAAATTTTATATTAAAAATAATATTATTTATATTTTAAATATATTAACTACACGTGTTATAAAATTATTATATTATATATTTGTTATTTTTAACTAGTATCCCTGCACTAAAAATCTTGGACCATTAAAATCATAATACTCATACTAGTAATAATACTTTTAACATCATTTTTGTCTACATGATTCATTCAAATAAAGAGATGTAACACCCGTATTTATTTTTTTTATTATTAATTAGAGTTAATTAGCTTTTATGGTATTTGATAGTGAGTTAGTAATTAATTAAGAATTGGGCTTGAGTGTTAATGGGCCTAAATTAGTAAGAGAGATATTATGGTCTTTAATTAAGCTAGGTTTAGATAAGGTTATGAGAATAGTGAGAGAGTGCTCATAACTTAAGAAAATAGAAAGAGGTAGAAAGAGAAAACTTTGAAGAGAAGGAGGTAGAGGGGAAGATTAGAGAAAGCTCTAGAGAAGGAGAAGAATCAGAATTTCATCAATTCTAAGGTTAGAGAGTAGTTATGATTCATGTGAGATGATCAAAGAGGGGGGGGGAGATGACTATTCTCCACACCCAAACCCTCTCATCTCTTTTGGTGGGGAAGGGAATCAAGGGAATGTGATTTAATGAATCTCTATGTTATTGCATGATGTTACTATGTTATTACATGATCCTAATTGCTATTTCAATCATCAATTTCGTGTGTTATATGAAAATTGTTGTTATTGACATTTGAAAATGGGTTTTGAATAAAATGAGGAAAAATCTCTACTTTCTACTTGAAATGATGTTTGATGCTGTTAGAACTTGTACTTCTAGGTCTATAGATGTTATGTATGCTTAAATGTGATAGCTTTAAGGGTTTATAACATGAAATTCGTGATTTTTATGTGATTTTATGTCCAACCCGTGAACAGAGCACGAATTCTGGGTACGCTCACTAGCTCTTCGTCAAGCGACTCATGCTGTTCTTGCTAGAAACCCAGAAATTCAACTGCTCGCTTAGCGAGGAGTAGCGAGTGTTAGCGAGTAGCTCGCCAGGACTCGCCAGATGGGGGTTACAGTCTGTGACTCCTTCGCTAGGCCTCGCCAGATGTTCGCTTAGCGAACATAACTTAATTTTGAGAAATTTCGTTATGTTGTATGATGATTATGAGCTTATAACATGATTAGATTTGGTCTTATAACATGTTATTGATTTGGATTGATTGAATCTTGAGTTAGTATGATGATGACATGCTTTTATGTATGTAATTGATTGAATTCAAGATGATGAGCTATGTGTAACACCCGATTTTCCCATTTATTTTAATTGAGAAAAATATA
The DNA here is from genome assembly GCA_030408175.1 of Trifolium repens. Lineage (NCBI taxonomy): Eukaryota > Viridiplantae > Streptophyta > Magnoliopsida > Fabales > Fabaceae > Trifolium > Trifolium repens. The sequence goes on along the minus strand of CP125836.1, from coordinate 54,784,331 downwards.
ATTTAAATAATTATTGAATGTTACACTTACTCGAGAATCATGCGGTTTACCAATAATTTGCAACGGAAGATTAAATTAAAAACCAACAACATACATAGGTTCCAACTTCAAATTAAGTAATAAAAGTAGCAACATGGTTTCAAAATGTAAATAGCAAGGTTCAATTGTTTTTAAGAAATAAAGATGAAATTGTTAAATTGAATCCCCCCAGACATCCTAGCAGAGCGACTCTTATTGAAAAGCAACAACGAACGACTCTCCGTAACTTAGCCGTTACAACACATCATCTACCTGAAAAATCTACGGTTGCAAGCCGTAGGGTCAAACCAGAAGGGGTGAGTAATTCGATCGCAAGATATAAGGATTCAACATCCAATATGATATTAAAATAAAAACTCGTCTTAGACGAGTAAGCAACAACACCCGAACACATTCAATAGATGAAACACAACTTCATTAATTTAAATAAGGCACGACTTCAATAGATATAATGCATATAATGCGCCTAGACTCGCTAAATGCATGTGGTACCAATAACAACACCTTTATTTAACAACACCGATAAGCAACGTCATTTATACAACACCAATAAGCAACGTCATTTATACAACACCAATAAGCAACGCCATTTTCAACCTCATTTATACAACACCAAGAGGCAACATCTTTGTACACATGAATGAATGCATGAGACTCAACAACAACAACGACAATAACAACAACAACAACAACAACAACAACAACAACAACAACAACAACAACAACAACAACAACAACAACAACAATAACAACAACCACAACGTCGTTTTACCAACATCATTAACAACGGTTTAATAACAACACCAATGAACAACGTTCAAAAGCAACTACAATAACACCAACAATACACCGACTCACGGCTCAATTTCTATCTCTCTAAAGTATCAAATCAGCCACTTAACCTTGCTGGACAACCAGCTATTATCCAAAACAATTCCCGACACATCCGGTTTCTATTATAATTAATTTAATTAGCGGAATTTGTGAAAAATATTCATTGAATTAAACTAGAGAGAGTCAGGTAAACCAGAGGCTTCCAAATAATTCATTTTACTTTACATAAAATTTTGGAATTTTTTTATGAAACTTTAATATTTTTAAACACCATTTTATCTCATATAATTAACTAAAAATAGTTTCAAGTCTCAGAAAAATCTCTAACTGGTCCCAAAATTTTAAGAAAATTATTTACCATTTTTCTGTAAAAAAGTTAGAAAAATTTGAATCTTCCCTGAGGCATCACGCGCCCCCACGCGCCTCTGCTGCGAGTGGGCCTGGCCTGAGAGTTACTGTTCATCTCTCCCGCCCGTTTTGTCTGCGTGCGGGTCGTTCCGACCCGGTTTCGGATCCATCTCGTTCTCCCTTGTTTCTCGACTAAACTCGACGTTCTTTATATCGTTTTGATCCCCATTCGATTTTAGAAAGATACCCGACATTATTTTTAAGGTTCGACAACTAAATCGAACGTTTTAATTAACGAAAGTTTCATACTAATTTTCCAACAAAACTCCATTCTTGGTTGTTCAAAAGCTTCAGTTTTGATCGTTTATGGCAAATTAGAAGATTCAAAAACATCTTTAAAACCCATCTCTTATAATTGATATATTCATTCTAATGTTATATTTTCTTTTAAAAAAAAACTCAAGAGAATTAACAATTCAACACCTCATAATTTTATCAATTTCAATCATACAGCAGGGCACAAATTTAAAACACAACAACAACGCACGAATTTCATTTTATTAATATCAATCAGCACAACATCATATCAACAACAACAACAGTAAAATCAACAACAACAAGAACAACAACAACTATAAAACAGTCGAAATTCGTAAAGTAAACGAAAGAATTAACCCCCTTACTTGTTTCGCAGTGATATCCTAAGATTGATGTTTGAGACTTCCCTTCCTTCCCTTCTCTTCTTCTCCTATGTGCTCTCTCTATTCTCACACTATTTTTTTCTTTTTGTTTGATCAGTATACAGACTTCCTCTTGTCTTGCCTTTTTAAGTTAATATTAGGGGACAATGATATTATTACAATTAAAATGGTAATAATGAGAATTAAAATTATGTTTATTCTCTTTATTCTTATCTCTACAATTTTTCTACTTACACCCCCCATGCTCCAACATCTCTCCTTATTATTTTCTACTTCTTTTTTATTTTAACTTTTATTTATCAACTATTTAATTATCGCCACAAAATAATTAAATAAACACCGTCAATCAACACCACAACAACTAAATAATTAAATAAAATAAATTCTAATTTTTGGGGCGTTACAACTCTCCCCCATTTATAGAATTTTCGTCCTCGAAAATTAGTTACCTGAAGGAAATAACTCTGGATACGATTCCTTCATACGGCTCTCCAACTCCCACGTCGCATGTTCACCGGCATATCCTCCCCAAATCACCTTCACGGTGGTGATATTTTTCTTCCTCAAATGCTTCACCTCCCTGTCCTCGATCCTCAGTGGTGCAGTCTCCACAGTCAGGTTCTCTCTCACATGTACATCATCCGACAGGATCACATGCGATGGATCAGGTACATACTTTCTCAATTGCGACACATGAAAGACATCATGAAGATTGGACAGTCGTGGCGGCAATGCAATCTGATAGGCTACGTCCCATATCCTCTTAAGTATCTGGTACGGTCCAATAAACCTCGGAGTAAGCTTCTTGGACTTCAAAGCTCTGCTAACACCTGTCATCGGAGTCACCCTCAGAAACACATGATCTCCCTCTTGAAACTCTACTGCCCTCTTCTTCCGATCGTAATAACTCTTCTGTCAATCCTGGGATGCCTTCATCTTCTCCTGAATCATTTTCACCTTTTCAGTAGTCTGTCTAATCATTTCAGGCCCCAACACTACTCTCTCGCTGGATTCGTGCCAACACAAAGGTGTCCTACATCTTCTTCCATATAGAGCCTCAAATGGTGCCATCCCGATGCTAGAGTGGTAACTGTTATTATAAGTGAATTCTACCAACGGCAAGCAACTATCCCAGCTTCCTCCCTGTTCCAATATACATGCTCTCAACAGATCCTCCAATGATTGAATGGTCCTCTCAGTCTGACCATCTGTCTGCGGATGATATGTCGAACTCAATCTTAGCTTGGTCCCCAAGGCCTCTTGCAACTGTCTCCAAAACTCCGATGTGAACCTCGGATCCCTGTCAGACACAATACTCGATGGGACACCGTGTAGTTTCACAATTACCTTCACATATATGTCAGCCAATTTCTGCAACGGAAAGGTTAGGTTAATCGGTATAAAATGAGCCGACTTGGTCAACCGATCTACTATCACCCAAATTGCGTCATATCCTCCTACGGTTCTCGGCAACCCACTCACAAAGTCCATAAATATACTATCCCATTTCCACTCTGGAATATTCAGCGGCTTCAACAGCCCTATTGGCTTCTGGTGTTCGATCTTCGATTTCTGACAAGTCAGGCATGCATATACGTACCTCGCAATGTCCTGCTTCATGACCTGCCACCAAAACACACCTCTGAGATCCTGGTACATCTTGTTAGCTCCTGGGTGGATGCTCAGTTTACTCTTGTGGCCCTCTTCTAAAATGCTCTTCTTAAGTTCTGGAATATTTGGCACACAAATTCTATTTTGGATTTTCAACACTCCGTCTTCATCTATTCTGAAGTCTGTTCCTCTTCCCTGACTAACCAATTCTCTGTACTTAGCCATCTCCGGGTCTGTCGTCTGTCCTTCTTTAATCTCTTCAAACACATTGTTAGATATTTTCAACATACCAAACTTTGCACTATGGGGTGTCATACTGCACACAAGGCTCAAGTCTCTAAACTCTTCAATTAATTCCAATTCCCTTGCCATGAGGGATGACATGTGAAGGGTCTTTCTACTCAACGCATCTGCTACTATGTTTGCTTTGCCGGGATGATAATTCAATTCAAAATCGTAGTCCTTCAGAAATTCCATCCACCTCCTCTGTCTCATGTTCAACTCCTTTTGGCTAAACAAATATTTCAGACTCTTGTGGTCGCTGAATACCTCGAACTTTGCTCCATATAGATAGTGTCTCCATATTTTCAATGTGAATACTACAGCTGCCAGTTCTAAATCATGAGTCGGATAGTTCCTCTCGTGAACTTTCAGCTGTCTCGAGGCATATGCTACTACTTTTCCACTTTGCATCAATACACCACCTAACCCCATCTTCGACGCATCACAATACACAACAAAAGCCTCATTTGAGTTAGGCAATGTCAGCACCGGTGCAGATGTCAGCTTCTGCTTCAATTCTTGAAAACTCTCTTCGCATGTTTTATTCCAGATATACGATTGTCCCTTCCGGGTAAGTTGAGTCAAGGGCAAGGCTATTCTTGAAAACCCTTCAATGAACCTTCGGTAGTAGCCGGCCAATCCTAGAAAACTCCGGATCTCCGTCACTGACTTCGGGGCTTCCCATTGTAACACTGCACTCACCTTAGATGGGTCGACTGCTATTCCATTACTTGAGATAACATGCCCCAGGAAACTCACCTCCTTGAGCCAGAATTCACACTTTGATAACTTCGCATACAACTTTTTGTCTTTCAAGGTCTGCAACACAACTTTCAAGTGCTCAGCGTGCTCTTCCTCTGACTTTGAATATACCAGAATGTCATCAATGAAGACAACCACAAACTTGTCTAAGTATGGATGAAAAATTCTGTTCATATACTCCATGAAAACTTCGGGCGCATTGGTTACGCCAAACGGCATGACAGAATACTCATAATGGCCATATCTGGTTCTGAATGCTGTCTTTGGTATGTCATCTGCCTTTACTTTGATCTGATGATATCCCGAGCGCAAATCAATTTTACTGAATACATGAGCTCCAACCAGTTGATCCATCAAATCGTCAATTCGTGGTAGAGGATATCTATTTTTAATGGTCACTTTGTTCAGTTGACGGTAGTCTACACAAAGCCTCATACTACCATCCTTCTTCTTCACCAACAACACTGGTGCTCCCCACGGTGACACGCTTGGTCGGATAAATTTCTTATCCAACAGTTCTTCTAACTGCTTCTTTAGTTCTTCCAGCTCAACTGCGGACATTCTGTAAGGTGCCATCGATATAGGTCGAGTGCCTGGTACCACATCAATGGCAAACTCCACTTCTCTCTCTGGTGGTAGGTCGCTGAAATCATCTGGAAAGACATCAGGAAATTCTTTGACAACAGGTAACATCTTAGCTTCCGGCTTCTCTTCGATAACTAGTGATGCACATATCATAAACACTAGAGCTTCTTCGTTCATCATCTTCTTTACTTGTCCGGCTGTCACGGTCTCTAGATTCGCATCTTTGGTTGGTTCTGGAAACACCACTGTTCCGTTGAGGCAGTCAATGTGTACTTTGTGGTACCTCAGCCAATCCATCCCTAAAATCACGTCCATGTTCCGCAAGGATAGACAAACTAAGTCCACCCCAAAATGCCTTCCGAAGATGGATAAGGGACAATTGAGAACAACCAGGTTGGTGATCACCGAGTCTTTAGCGGGAATTTCAATGATCATACTGCCATTCATTAATGATATATCGAGCCCTAACTTTCTAGCACAATCCAAAGAAATAAACGAGTGCGACGCACCCGTGTCAATCATAGCAACCAAAGTAGCATTATTAATAATGCAAGTACCTCGGATAAGATTATCTGAACCAGATTTCTCCTCGCCATCAAGAGCGAAGACTTTCCCTCTGACTGGGGCGGCATCTTTGTTCTTCTTGGGCTTGTCACACTGGGTACTGATGTGTCCTGGTTCGTTACAATTATAACATGTCACACCATTCTTGCATTCATTTGCATAGTGACCCGGTTGACCGCATCTGAAACACTTCTGAGCCTCAGCCTTACACTCTGCTATCTTGTGTTTGGTGCTACCACATCTGAAACAATGAGGAGGGTTAAAGTTTCCTCCCCCACTTTTTCCTCTCTCGGTGTTGTTCTTCTGCTTGTTTTTCTGGTCGCCTCTTTGAACCTCATATGGCTTGCTACGGTTTTGCCCAGCATTTCTCTTGTCTCCTCGAGCCTTGTAGTAATTCGAACTAGCCTTGGAGTCCTCTTCATAAATTCTGCTTTTGTTGACCAGCGTAGCAAAATTCCGAATCTCCTGATAACCGACAGCCCTCTTGATATCTGGGCGCAGACCGCCCTCAAACTTGACACACTTAGAACCTTCTGCTCCTGCTGCATTGATGTGAGGACAGAAACGAGACAACTCTTCGAACTTCCTTGCATATTCAGCTACATTCATACTACCCTGCTCCAATTTCATGAACTCAATCTCCTTCTTGGTCATTACATCGGCTGGGAAATACTTTGCCAGGAATTCAGTCCTAAAGTTGTTCCAGGTCATAAGAGTACCAGCAGCTATCATTCTCTGACGTGTATTGCCCCACCAAAAGTCAGCTTCATCAGTCAATCGGTGAGTAGCCATCATCACCTTCTGCGCCTCAGTTGCCTCCATGACCCGGAAGATCCTTTCAATTTCTTGTAACCACTTGTAGGCATCATCAGGTTTGTGACCTCCATCAAATTTCGGAGGCTCTTGCTTCATGAACCGATCCAGCCTGCGTTCATCGTTACCTCCCTGCTGATTCTGATTTCCCTGAACAGCTTGAGCTACAGCAATCAATGCGTTTGTGATTGCCTGGTCATTTCGTCCTGCCATTTCTGAAAATTTTCAGAAGTTAGTAACAACACGACTTGGTCCGACTAGACCGACTTGCTCTGATACCAACTTTGTAACACCCGATTTTCCCATTTATTTTAATTGAGAAAAATATAATTTAAATAATTATTGAATGTTACACTTACTCGAGAATCATGCGGTTTACCAATAATTTGCAACGGAAGATTAAATTAAAAACCAACAACATACATAGGTTCCAACTTCAAATTAAGTAATAAAAGTAGCAACATGGTCTCAAAATGTAAATAGCAAGGTTCAATTGTTTTTAAGAAATAAAGATGAAATTGTTAAATTGAATCCCCCCAGACATCCTAGCAGAGCGACTCTTATTGAAAAGCAACAACGAACGACTCTCCGTAACTTAGCCGTTACAACACATCATCTACCTGAAAAATCTACGGTTGCAAGCCGTAGGGTCAAACCAGAAGGGGTGAGTAATTCAATCGCAAGATATAAGGATTCAACATCCAATATGATATTAAAATAAAAACTCGTCTTAGACGAGTAAGCAACAACACCCGAACACATTCAATAGATGAAACACAACTTCATTAATTTAAATAAGGCACGACTTCAATAGATATAATGCATATAATGCGCCTAGACTCGCTAAATGCATGTGGTACCAATAACAACACCTTTATTTAACAACACCGATAAGCAACGTCATTTATACAACACCAATAAGCAACGTCATTTATACAACACCAATAAGCAACGCCATTTTCAACCTCATTTATACAACACCAAGAGGCAACATCTTTGTACACATGAATGAATGCATGAGACTCAACAACAACAACGACAATAACAACAACAACAACAACAACAATAACAACAACCACAACGTCGTTTTACCAACATCATTAACAACGGTTTAATAACAACACCAATGAACAACGTTCAAAAGCAACTACAATAACACCATCAATACACCGACTCACGGCTCAATTTCTATCTCTCTAAAGTATCAAATCAGCCACTTAACCTTGCTGGACAACCAGCTATTATCCAAAACAATTCCCGACACATCCGGTTTCTATTATAATTAATTTAATTAGCGGAATTTGTGAAAAATATTCATTGAATTAAACTAGAGAGAGTGAGGTAAACCAGAGGCTTCCAAATAATTCATTTTACTTTACATAAAATTTTGGAATTTTTTTATGAAACTTTAATATTTTTAAGGCTTAATTAGTCTGCAGATCCCTTAAAGACTTTTTTGGTTTCACTTTGATCCCTTAAAGAAAATAAGTTCCACTTTAGTCCCTTATTGATATCTTTGGCAGCCAATATGGTCCTTTTCGTCCATTTTTTCTCAGAAACTGTTAACTTCTGTACATGTGGTAAAATAGGTTGTTACGTGGCACATGTACTGAAGTTAACAGTTTTTGAAAAAAATGGACGGAAATGACCATATTGACTTATGGATATATCAATAAGGACCAAAGTGGAACTTATTTTCTTTAAGGGACCAAAGTGAAACAAAAAAAGTCTTTAAGGGACTCACAAACTAATTAAGCCTATTTTTAAACACCATTTTATCTCATATAATTAACTAAAAATAGTTTCAAGTCTCAGAAAAATCTCTAACTGGTCCCAAAATTTCAAGAAAATTATTTACCATTTTTCTGTAAAAAAGTTAGAAAAATTTGAATCTTCCCTGAGGCATCACGCGCCTCTGCTGCGAGTGGGCCTGGCCGGAGAGTTATTGTTCATCTCTCTCGCCCGTTTTGTCTGCGTGCGGGTCGTTCCGACCCGGTTTCGGACCCGTCTCGTTCTCCCTTGTTTCTCGACTAAACTCGACGTTCTTTATATCGTTTTGATCCCCATTCAATTTTAGAAAGATATCCGACATTATTTTTAAGGTTCGACAACTAAATCGAACGTTTTAATTAACGTTAGTTTCATACTAATTTTCCAACAAAACTCCATTCTTGGTTGTTCAAAAGCTTCAGTTTTGATCGTTTATGGCAAATTAGAAGATTCAAAAACATCTTTAAAACCCATCTCTTATAATTGATATAATCATTCTAATGTTATATTTTCGTTTTAAAAAAAACTCAAGAACATTAACAATTCAACACCTCATAATTTTATCAATTTCAATCATACAGCAGGGCACAAATTTAAAACACAACAACAACGCACGAATTTCATTTTATTAATATCAATCAGCACAACATCATATCAACAACAACAACAGTAAAATCAACAACAACAAGAACAACAACAACTATAAAACAGTCGAAATTCGTAAAGTAAACGAAAGAATTAACCCCCTTACTTGTTTCGCAGTGATATCCTAAGATTGATGTTTGAGACTTCCCTTCCTTCCCTTCTCTTCTTCTCCTATGTGCTCTCTCTATTCTCACACTATTTTTTTCTTTTTGTTTGATCAGTATACAGACTTCCTCTTGTCTTGCCTTTTTAAGTTAATATTAGGGGACAATGATATTATTACAATTAAAATGGTAATAATGAGAATTGAAATTATGTTTATTCTCTTTATTCTTATCTCTACAATTTTTCTACTTACACCCCCCATGCTCCAACATCTCTCCTTATTATTTTCTACTTCTTTTTTATTTTAACTTTTATTTATCAACTATTTAATTATCGCCACAAAATAATTAAATAAACACCGTCGATCAACACCACAACAACTAAATAATTAAATAAAATAAATCCTAATTTTTGGGGCGTTACACTATGATTAGCTAAGATGTTATGTATGTTGTATCTTGCTTGAATGTATACCTTAATGATGATATGATGATGTGAATTTGATGCGAATTGAGGAGGAGTAATAGGGTTGAGCGGCCTATTATTCATGATTAGTTGTTTAGGGTATCATCATTATATGGTATGTGTACATTCATGCATTCATGAGTCAACTTGATGCGATGTCCCCCATGACTTAAAACTGACTTGATGCGATGGATATATGTTTATCCTAATTTGATGCGGGTACCACATGCATTAGAGATGTCTAGGTGACATACATTACGTGTTTTCATTAGCTTGCATTAGGAGATTGTGCACTATACTTGATATTTGGTATTTGTGTTGCCTTCCAATGTAATCTTGTGAATATTGAGTTATGTGAGTTTTACTTGAATATCTTGGCTTTGTTGATGAGCATGATGTACCATGATGCTATATATTGTTAGCTCAATATGATATGCGTATGATTTATTTATGATATAATTGCTTACATAATATCAGTGTATGCTATGCTTATTATTATGAACTTGAATTGTAACTAACTCTCTATTTTTGTGTATGGGTAATGGTTTGGGTCCAGATTCTCCACTTGAGGAGTAGTTCCGTGGCTTTGGAGTTTAGCTCGGAGGACTAGCATAGCTTGGTAAGGAGGGGAGTAGGAGAATTCTAGGAGCTTAGTTGTCTAGAATTGCTCTGATACTTGTAACCTTGCTTAGACTAGTATTAGGTTCCTCGTTTGTTTGAGATTTATGTATGACCTTGCTATTTATCTTATCTTACTATATCTTTAATTACTTGTTGGATTATCTTGGATTATGTAACGGGTCTTCATTGTGGAAGTACCTAGTTGAAGTTGTAATATGATTTATGACTTGCATGTTTGGATTTAGCTATTATGAGTTATTTGATGAGAATTTCATATGCTTCCGTTGTGGTTAAGTTAATCTATGCATGCTATTAGTATTTTGTATTAAGTAATGCCTTGATGATTTGTATGTTGAATGATTTAAATTAATTATTGCATGCGAATCGATTAGGAACGTTCCATTTTGGTATCAGAGCAAGGCCGGTCCATATCGGATCAAGTAGGTTAGTATACCCATAGGTGCTTGAGTATAGTGAACACTTTTAGTACCCTTAGTCTAACGTAAGGTTTGATTTCTTTTGGTTGGTTGTTTAGGTGATGGCGCAAAGAGCTATGGCGGATGCGATAACCTTTATGGCTAATGCTTTAACACAAGAAGCGGCAGCTAGGATGGCTGAAAGGGTTGCGCAAGAGAATCGTATGTGGAACGAGGATGAAATGAGGTTGGAAAGATTTCTTAGGAACAATCCAAAGGAATTCAAGGGAGGTCATGATCCCGAAGGAGCCCAAAAATGGTTAGAAGCTATGGAAAGAATTTTCGGAGCAATGAGGTGTTCGGAAGTTCAAAAAGTGACATTGGGAAGCTATATGTTGCATGAGGATGCGAGTTATTGGTGGAGGAATACATGTCAAAGGTTGAGCCACGGAGGAGCTATCATTACTTGGGATATATTTAAGAGGGAGTTCTTGACTAAGTACTTCCCAACGGACATGAGAAACCGGAAGGTAGTGAAATTCATGGAGCTCAAGCAAGGAAATCTATCGGTTGCGGAGTATGCAAACAAGTTTGAGGACTTATGCCGTTTTTTCCCACACTACAACACCGTAGAGGCGGAAGGGGATAAGTGTGTGAAGTTCGAAAGTGGTTTGCGTCCCGATCTTAAGCAATTGGTTGGTATCTTGGAGATAAGGAATTTTGCTAACTTGGTGAACAAAAGCAACATTTGTGACTTGGATGGGAAAGCTAAGACAAGCTACTACAAGGAGATGAATGATAAGAGAGGAAAAGGTCAAGACCGTGGTAAGCCTTATGACAAGAGGAACAAGGGCAAAGTTGGAGGTAGTGGAGAGAAGGGAAAGAATGCTAATGACAAGTGCTATAAGTGTGGTGTTTTGGGTCATCGTTCCTATGATTGCCCAAAAGGAGATAGATGTTTTAGGTGTGGGGAGTTTGGACACAAGGTTGATGCGTGCAAGAAGAAGGTTACTTGTTTCAATTGTGGTGATGAAGGTCACAAGAGTCCGGAATGTAAGAAGCCAAAGAAAGCGACCGGAAAGGTGTTTGCTTTAAGTGGAGATGGAGCGGAGCAAGTGGACAATCTCATTAGAGGTACGTGTTTCATCTATGACACTTCTTTAATTGCGATTGTTGATACTAGAGCAACACATTCTTTTATATCGTTTGAATGCATGAAGCGTCTTAATATTCCTGTGTCTGAAATGCTTGGTTGTATGGAAATAGAAACCCCTGCTAGTGGTTCTGTCACTACTCAACTTGTTTGTCGTAAATGCCATGTGACCGTGTTTGGTAAATCTTTTGATATGGATTTAGTGTGTATTCCACTTAGCGGTATAGATGTGATTTTTGGTATGAACTGGTTAATCTTTAATCGAGTCCATATTAACTGTTGTGAGAAAGTGATTACATTTCCGAAGTTGGAGGGAGAGTCTAAGTTGATAAGTGGGAAAGAAGTAAGGGAGTCCTTATTGGAGCATGGTGAATTGTTTGCAATGTTTGCATCTTTGAAGATTGAGAACGAAGTTGGAATTAAGGAATTACCGGTTGTGCAAGAATTTCCCGATGTGTTCCCGGAGGATGTGTCAGATATGCCTCCAGAAAGAGAAATGGAGTTTACTATTGATTTGGTACCTGGTACAAGTCCAATATCTATGGCACCTTATAGAATGTCGGCATCTGAGTTAAGTGAATTAAAGAAGCAACTAGAAGAGTTACTAGAAAAGAAGTTTATTCGTCCGAGTGTATTGCCGTGGGGAGCACCTGTGCTTTTGGTGAAGAAGAAGGACGGAAGTATGAGGTTGTGTATTGATTATCGTCGTTTGAATCAAGTGACAATCAAGAACAAGTATCTGTTGCCAAGGATTGATGATTTAATGGATCAGTTAGTGGGTGCTTGTGTGTTTAGCAAGATTGATTTGAGGTCCGGATATCATCAAATTCGAGTTAAGGCGAAAGATATTCCGAAAACTGCTTTTAGGACAAGATATGGTCACTACGAGTATTCGGTCATGCCTTTTGGAGTAACTAATGCACCGGGAGTGTTCATGGAGTACATGAATCAGATTTTCCATTCATATTTGGATCAGTTCGTAGTGGTTTTCATTGATGATATTCTAGTGTACTCTAAGACCGAGGAGGAACATGCGGAACATCTAAGGATAGTGTTGAGAACCTTGCAAGAGAAGAAGCTTTATGCGAAGTTGTCTAAGTGCGAGTTTTGGTTGAAGGAGGTGAGTTTTCTAGGTCACGTAATATCTAGTGAAGGTATTGCGGTGGATCCTTCTAAAGTTGATGCGGTAATGAAGTGGGGAACTCCAGAATCAGTATTTGAGATTAGAAGTTTCTCGGATTGGTCGGTTACTATCGGAGGTTTATTGAAGGTTTTTCAAAGTTGGCTTTACCGTTGACCCGATTGACTAGGAAAGATCAACCTTTTGTTTGGGATAGTTTGTGTGAGAAAAGTTTCCAAGAGTTGAAGAGGCGGTTGACGTCGGCACCGATTTTGATTATACCGAAACCGAATGAGCCGTTTGTTGTATATTGTGATGCATCTTTGATGGGATTGGGTGGTGTTCTTATGCAAAATGGACAAGTGGTTGCTTATGCTTCTAGGCAATTGAAAGTGCATGAGAAGAACTATCCAACACATGATCTTGAGTTGGCGGCCGTTGTGTTTACTTTGAAGATATGGAGACATTATTTGTTTGGTTCTAGATTCGAAGTCTTTAGTGATCACAAGAGTTTGAAGTATTTGTTTGATCAAAAGGAGCTGAATATGAGGCAAAGACGTTGGTTGGAATTTTTGAAGGATTATGATTTCGAGCTAAGTTATCACCCCAGAAAAGCTAATGTTGTAGCCGATGCTTTGAGTAGAAAGTCCTTGCATGTGTCTTCGCTTATGATGAGAGAGTTGGATTTAATTGAAGGGTTTAGAGATTTAAATTTAGTTTGTGAAACAACTCCAAGAAGTGTGAAATTGGGAATGTTGAAGTTGACTAATGATTTTCTTGATGAAGTAAAGAATGGTCAAAAGGGAGATTTGGATTTGGTGAATCGTCTAGCATTGATTGATCAAGGAAAAGAGACCGATTTCAAAATTGATGAGAATGAAGTTATAAGATTTCGAGAAAGAGGTTGTGTTCCTAACATACCCGAGTTGAAGAGAAAGATTTTAGAGGAAGGACATAGATGTGGGTTGAGTATTCATCCTGGAGCTACTAAGATGTACCAAGATCTTAAGAAGTTGTTTTGGTGGCCAAGTATGAAAAAGGAAGTTGCCGAGTTTGTTTATGCTTGTTTGACTTGTCAAAAGTCCAAGGTTGAACATCAAAGACCATCCGGGTTATTACAACCCATGTTTATTCCGGAATGGAAATGGGATAGCATTGCTATGGATTTTGTAAGTGGTTTGCCGATGACTACAAAAGGGAATGATTCGATTTGGGTGATTGTTGATAGGTTGACTAAGTCGGCACATTTTATTGCTTTTAAGACCAGAACTTTAATACCAAGGTTGGCGGAGATTTATGTTGAGCAAATTGTGAGATTGCATGGTATTCCATCTAGTATTGTGTCGGATCGAGATCCAAGATTCACTTCGAGGTTTTGGGAAAGTTTGCAAGAGGCTTTGGGGACTAAGCTAATGATGAGTTCGGCTTATCACCCTCAAACGGATGGACAATCGGAAAGAACTATTCAATCACTTGAAGATTTGTTGAGAGCTTGTGTTTTGGAAGATGGAGGGAGTTGGGATAGATATCTACCTTTGATAGAATTCACATACAACAATAGCTATCATGCGAGTATTGGAATGACACCTTTTGAAGCTTTGTATGGTAGGAGATGCCGTACCCCTTTGTGTTGGTATGAGGACGGAGAAAGTGTTGTGTTGGGACCGGAATTGGTTCAACAAACTACGGAAAAGATTAAGATGATTCAAGAGAAAATGAAAGCGACTCAAAGTAGACAAAAGAGTTATCATGACAAGAAGAGGAAGGATGTGGAATTTCAAGAAGGAGATCATGTATTTTTGAGGGTTAATTCAACCACCGGTGTTGATCGTGCTCTGAAATCTAAGAAATTGACATCGAAGTTTATTGGGCCTTATCAAATTTTGAAGAGAGTGGGGAATGTGGCTTACAAGGTTGCCTTGTCACCATCGTTGTCTAATCTTCATGATGTGTTTCATGTGTCACAATTGAGGAAATATGTCTCGGATCCATCACATGTGATTGTATCGGATGATGTGCAAGTACGAGATAATTTGACAATTGAAACTAAGCCTTTGAGGATTGAAGGTAGGGAAGTGAAAAAGTTGAGAAACAAGGAGATAGCGTCCGTTAAGGTCATTTGGGGAGGACCCGCGAGAGAGAATACTACTTGGGAGCTAGAAAGCAAGATGAGGAGTTCTTATCCGGAGTTATTCTCAGGTAAATTTTCGATGACGAAAATTCTTTAAGGGGGTAGAGTTGTAACACCCGTATTTATTTTTTTTATTATTAATTAGAGTTAATTAGCTTTTATGGTATTTGATAGTGAGTTAGTAATTAATTAAGAATTGGGCTTGAGTGTTAATGGGCCTAAATTAGTAAGAGAGATATTATGGTCTTTAATTAAGCTAGGTTTAGATAGGGTTATGAGAATAGTGAGAGAGTGCTCATAACTTAAGAAAATAGAAAGAGGTAGAAAGAGAAAACTTTGAAGAGAAGGAGGTAGAGGGGAAGATTAGAGAAAGCTCTAGAGAAGGAGAAGAATCAGAATTTCATCAATTCTAAAGTTAGAGAGTAGTTATGATTCATGTGAGATGATCAAAGAGGGGGGAGATGACTATTCTCCACACCCAAACTCTCTCATCTCTTTTGGTGGGGAAGGGAATCAAGGGAATGTGATTTAATGAATCTCTATGTTATTGCATGATGTTACTATGTTATTACATGATCCTAATTGCTATTTCAATCATCAATTTCGTGTGTTATATGAAAATTGTTGTTATTGACATTTGAAAATGGGTTTTGAATAAAATGAGGAAAAATCTCTACTTTCTACTTGAAATGATGTTTGATGATGTTAGAACTTGTACTTCTAGGTCTATAGATGTTATGTATGCTTAAATGTGATAGCTTTAAGGGTTTATAACATGAAATTCGTGATTTTGATGTGATTTTACGTCCAACCCGCGAACAGAGCACGAATTATGGGTACGCTCGCTAGCTCTTCGCCAAGCGACTCATGCTGTTCTTGCTAGAAACCGAGAAATTCAACAGCTCGCTTAGCGAGGAGTAGCGAGTAGCCCGCCAGGACTCGCCAGATGGGGGTTACAGTCTGTGACTCCTTCGCTAGGCCTCGCCAGATGTTCGCTTAGCGAACATAACTTAATTTTGAGAAATTTCGTTATGTTGTATGATGATTATGAGCTTATAACATGATTAGATTTGGTCTTATAACATGTTATTGATTTGGATTGATTGAATCTTGAGTTAGTATGATGATGACATGCTTTTATGTATGTAATTGATTGAATTCGAGATGATGAGCTATGATTAGCTAAGAAGTTATGTGTGTTGTATCTTGCTTGAATGTATACCTTAATGATGATATGATGATGTGAATTTGATGCGAATTGAGGAGGAGTAATAGGGTTGAGCGGCCTATTATTCATGATTAGTTGTTTAGGGTATCATCATTATATGGTATGTGTACATTCATGAATTCATGAGTCAACTTGATGTGATGTCCCCCATGACTTAAAACTAACTTGATGCGATGGATATATGTTTATCCTAATTTGATGCGGGTACCACATGCATTAGAGATGTCTAGGTGACATACATTACGTGTTTTCATTAGCTTGCATTAGGAGATTGTGCACTATACTTGATATTTGGTATTTGTGTTGCCTTCCAATGTAATCTTGTGAATGTTGAGTTATGTGAGTTTTACTTGAATATCTTGGCTTTGTTGATGAGCATGATGTACCATGATGCTATATATTGTTAGCTCAATATGATATGCGTATGATTTATTTATGATATAATTGCTTACATAATATCAGTGTATGATATGCTTATTATTATGAACTTGAATTGTAACTAACTCTCTATTTTTGTGTATGGGTAATGGTTTGGGTCCAGATTCTCCACTTGAGGAGTAGTTCCGTGGCTTTGGAGTTTAGCTCGGAGGACTAGCATAGCTTGGTAAGGAGGGGAGTAGGAGAATTCTAGGAGCTTAGTTGTCTAGAATTGCTCTGATACTTGTAACCTTGCTTAGACTAGTATTAGGTTCCTCGTTTGTTTGAGATTTATGTATGACCTTGCTATTTATCTTATCTTACTATATCTTTAATTACTTGTTGGATTATCTTGGATTATGTAACGGGTCTTCATTGTGGAAGTACCTAGTTGAAGTTGTAATATGATTTATGACTTGCATGTTTGGATTTAGCTATTATGAGTTATTTGATGAGAATTTCATATGCTTCCGTTGTGGTTAAGTTAATCTATGCATGCTATTAGTATTTTGTATTAAGTAATGCCTTGATGATTTGTATGTTGAATGATTTAAATTAATTATTGCATGCGAATCGATTAGGAGCGTTCCAAGAGACATCACATTTAATATATAGAAGTTGAAATTTAAACTCTAAATACTTTACTTATTTATTTTAAAGAAATTTTATTTATTAGAATACTTGATAAAAAATAGTCGGTATTTCTAAAAAAAACTCCAAAATTTCTCTATTTATATAAGACCCTATTATAACCGGGGACGGAGGAAGGTAGAGTGTTGTGTGGCAGTTGCATGCACAACTTTTTGAGATTTTTATTTTAATACTTATATTAGTATATTAAGTGTTGTTATTTTGACTAGTCTCACATTCATCTATCACCAATTAAAAGTAAAAATAGGATTCATATTTCTATAAATCATCAAATTAGTCCATTATGTAGGATGTTTTTAAATATGTCATAGAGATCATTAATATTGTGTCAAAAAAAAGAGATTATTAATATTTAGAATAAGTCTTCGGCTTTATTAAACTGACAAATTTTTCTTATATTTAATCATTCACTATCAATTAAATATCTATATTTTAACAACTTACTATCAATTTAGTCTATAACATAATCTCCAAAACACTAATATGAATATAGTTTGAAAGAGTGAAATCCGAAATAGTAGCTATATATTTCCGGTCTAGTATAACATATATAGTAGCTATATATTTACATATTTTAAATGTGGAGAAATGAAAATCCGAAATTTGAATTTATGTCCCTTCAATAATATATTCAATAACTACCAACAACATATGTAGTACGGACACTTCTCGGATTAAGAATATCCATATCGAACACGTGTTGGTCAATGGCGGAGCTAGCCCGAAATATTGGGGGGGCCGCAAAAAAAATTTTAATTTATAAATTAAATATGCAAATTATATTGTATGCAAAATATTTAAATTATAATAAACACATAATTGATTATAAAAATAAATAAACTACTTGAAATTTGATCCCCCACCCTTAAAATAATATATTATTCCTGAAGCACAACTTGAAAAAAACAACAGAACTTAAAAAAAAACCAACAATTTTGTCAGCTGTGAGACTCAAACTCACGCCAACAACATGCAGGGCTCATGTCTAAACCAACCGAGCACATCACAACCTTGTGATATATTTGCATAATATATTATATATAATATTATATTTAACTAAAACAATCTCCATATATCTACAAAAATCGAAAACTTTCAATTTTGGGGCGGGTCATGGCCCTACTGAGCCCATGAGCAGCTCCGCCCCTGGTGTCGGTATCCGACATCAACACTTATAATTATATTGAATTATGCCATTTTTTTAAATTATTATCAGTGTCGACGTATCAATATTCATTTCATATCCAGTATCCATGTTTGTATCTGTGTCAGTGATTCATAGCCAACAACTACTCTTATCGGATGTCTTTGGTAATCTTTAAACAATCTCATCCGGTGAAGGGTTGAACAAATATATCAATCGGTTTGATTGGACCATGATGAAGAATTGGACCATCCTAACCATCACTCATATATCAAACGGTTCTTATTAATTAGACCATGATGGACCAATTCATGCAACGGACCATCCTAATTGTCACCGAAACATAGCAATGGCGTCAAATAATGAAATCACGAAACAAAGAACATTGCTTTGATTTGACTCCCACATTGGTGTCGGTTTGTACATACATGGATGGAATAGGAAATTTCCATAAAAAATCTTCAAACTCAATTTTCTAAAATTACTCCAACTCCATTTCCGTAGAGTATTTTTTTCCAAAAATAAAATTTGTTCTCCTTGTTATGTAGTTTTGGTGCAGCTCCATTGACGTACTAGTTGATATAAATTAATGATTTAGATCCATTAAACTAAATTAAATAAATGAGTAATCAAAACTGTCTAATTTGAGTTTAATAATTGAGATCTAAAATGAGTTTAATTGTTGTGTACCGTCAGTGTAAAAATTTTCTACACATCCATTCAATGATGTGTTGCTATATCATTTAATAAATATGACACAACATGTGTGTTTTATTAGATACATGTGTAAAATAACTTTATACTGACAATGTATATAAATTAAATTCATATAAAATTGTGCGAAAGGCCTGCAACAACCGATTCTGATTCATAATCTTAATGTTTACACAATAAAAAAGAAATTATCGTGTAAAACTCAGATGATAAAAGATTACATACATATTTGATAAGTTGGAGTTGCAATTTTTGAATTACAATTTTTCACTTCTCAATGCTTAAGTGTGTTTGATTTTTTTTTTTTTTACAATGAGTGTTTGATGTTAAACTCTTCAAAATGAAAAAATATATTTAAATTATACTACTTATTATAAAATTGATTTTTATTTTGTTAAAAGAGTTATAAAATTGATCTGATGATTAAAATAAAATATATGGTTAAAAATTGAAATGACAAATTAAAGGGGTCTTTAAGTTTGATTCTCACTTCTAATAAAAACGAAAAATAGATTTTAATGCATATATATCGTCAGTGTAGATTAGATTTACACTTACATTAAAGGAGGCTAACCACTTGATGTCAGAACTGTCCTCCGAACCAGATTAAACTGGTGGTGAAGAAAAAAAGTAGTTTCAAAATAACCATATAAAAATAGAATGATATGGCAAATTGAGAGATTTTCATTGTTTGTGCTAAATTATTTTACATTGACCGCATATCTCACTACAATAAATATGATTTTTTGCAACAATTTTTTTTGTTACAAGTCGCTGGCAAGCCAGCAACTTGTAACAACTTCCAACATAAAAAGTTGTTGCAAAAAATTATATTTCTTGTAGTGTCTTTTAAATCCTTTTAAATAACACTCCATTAGATCACATACACACGAATATATAATATAATATGATATAGTAAGCAACATTATCTTTAATTATTGTCAATTGCAATTAGTCCAATATTAACTTGACATTCATAACTTTATTCTTAAATGTGTTAAGTTTTTTTTTCTTTTCTTTAACCATCAAGTAAACATTCTCCTTAAAAAGGTACGTATATTAAGAATATAAGAAAACTATACTATTTAGTTTGGATTAGACACAACGCCAAGAGAAGCATTATTCATCCAAGCTAGCTATCAATTCATGTCCAATTATGTAGACAATAAAACATCTCTACCCATCCATTTTCCACACATAAATGATTTATGGTACTCTCAAATTTCCCTACCAATACCTACCCATCAGAATTTTCATTAACTACCACACAAACACAAATAAATATAATATTATTCTACATATATGCTAATTTAGATTAAAATGGAAGAAGGGTTAGATGGTGATGATGTTTTGAGGTCAATAAGTAGCTTAAGGATGAATATTGGATCTTCATCAAGTAGGAGAAGTTGGCCATCAACAAGTGTTACAACTGAGGTATGGAGTGGTGATCATGTCTTTGAGAGGAATAACAAGAAGGAAGATGTTGATGATGAAGAAGAGCTTAAATGGGCAGCCTTAGAGAGACTTCCTACTTTTGAAAGGCTTAAAAAAAGCATTGTAAAAAAAGCTATGGAGAGTGGAAGATTTAGTTATGAAGAGGTTGATATATCAAAGCTTGGTATCCATGATAAAAATAAACTCATGGATGGTATACTAAAAAGTGTTGAAGAAGATAATGAAAAGTTTCTCCTTAAGATGAAGGAGAGGATTCAAAGGTGTTTCATTTTTAAATTTTTTTTTTATGCTTTTTTCTTATATATCAATTTTAATAATTTTCTAGACACAAATTTGTGTGTTCATGTCCTTGATGAAAAAGTTTTTATTTTTTATAAAACAACAAAAGTTAATATTGATAATTATTATGTTGAATATGTCATGATCAATAAGTAGGATGACCGAGGTTTGAACCTCGACTCCCTACATATATAATGAAATGTCTCTGCCAACTGAGTTAAACTCATCGAACAAGTCATGTTCTTATCGCTCAAATGTTTAAATTATTTTTTTTTAAAAGAGGCTAAATTATATATTGCTAATTATAGTATATGATTGGATTATATATATTTTATTATATATTTTTCGGTTTGGAGAATATATCAATCCTATATTAATTATATTTAAAATAATAATAGTAATCATAGTATTTGGTTATATGATTTAAGTTTTATTTTTAATTGGATTGTGGAGTAGTACTATACTAGTAGCTTTAAGTTAGGTACATTTTATTTTTGTGGATTAGGGTTGATATAGAGATTCCAAAGGTTGAAGTGAGATTTGAGAAGTTGTGTGTTGAAGGAGATGCATTTAATGGAAGCAGAGCATTACCAACACTTGTGAATTCCACCATGAATGCAATAGAGGTAATATTAGCTCTCTCAATCTTTGTCAGTAAACTACTAAATATATGAATGATGTGGTCACACTTCCACCATTCCAATTATTTGTCTTTTTTAACGCATCCAACCTACCCTTTTTAATTCTCATAAGAGTTAGTACTCTGCTCTATTCGGTTTCAATTACTTCCTCCGTCCCATTTTAAATGACCTCTTTTTGACTTAGTATACTATTCATTTGACCTGCTTTGACCTTATTTTTCTACTAATATATACATACAAATATTAGCATATGAGATGTTGTTTGATTTGTCTTGAATAGTACTTTCAAAATATATCATTTTTATAATTTTTAATAATATATAATTAGAGATATTAACGATTAAAGTTGTGCATTGGCAAACGTGTCAGTAGTCAAACAGGTCATTTATTTTGAGACAGAGGGAGTACTATTTAATATATCTAAATTAAATATTTATTTATATTTAAAATTGAAGAGAGTACACATATTTGATTATTTTACATAAATTTATAAAAAGACATATTTTTTATACTATATATTTTTGTCTCAAAGAGTATGTTTACGATACTCGCATATACTTGAAAGTGAGAAATTGTAGATTTAAATTAACATAAAAAATGAATCTGTAGAATATTGAATATATTTGAGATAAAATGGTGTAATTAAAAATAAGATCAAGCTAAACTATCTTTATCATTTTTAATTTTTTAATTAATATTTTAGAGATACTAGTTAACATTTTTTAAACAATAATATTAATTAATATTAGTATTTTAGTATTAAAAATTACACTCACTTTTTTCCTCCAAATATGCCACTCGACCTAAACAGAGTGGGATTGACCCTTACTATTTTTATTACAAAACGTGATGAACTGCAATTTTTAATCATGATACAATTAAACGACACATTAAATTATTTTAGATTTTACTAATAAAAATGTCAAAATTAAGATGATACTCCAATTCAATAGTCAATTTTGTAAAACATGCATGAATTTGAATTATTGATGAACAATATCGGTGTAAGTTGGTCTAGTTGGTGAGTAGAGCCAAATCTTATATAGATTTCATAGCCAATTATTACAATGAACAATACTGGAGACGGCTGGAAAGTGAAATAGAGTAGTACTAGTATTTATCAGACTTATAGGAATGAAGAAATATTTTATCAACAATTTGTATCTGTAACTTTAGTTTGGTCGACAGAGATATCACATTTTATATATAAGAGTTAAATTTTAAAATTTAAAAACTTCACTTATTTATTTTAAAGATAATGCTAAAAAATATACCTGATGCATTTATTAAGCATGCCAAAAATAGAAATAAAACATAAAGTTAATTTTGATAATGACAAATTTTATATTTTTAATGTATTGAATGCACAAGTTTTAAAACATAATTTTCTTATGTGCTTAACTAGTGCACCAGATGCATTATTTAGTATTTTTCTTATTTTAAATGTAAAATTTTAATTAGCTGCTAGATTACTATATATATAAATATATATATATATAACTATATATATATATATATATATATATATAACAAAAATTGATTTTTTAAATTTATTAAAAAGTAATATATCTAGCGGAGCAAGAATCTAACAAGCTTAATTTTTTAAATTAAATTGGTTATATCTACCCGTACAACCACCACATTAAAAAGTATTAATTGTGTATAACGATAGTTTGCTTGTTAAACACATGCAGGGAGTTCTTGGTTCAATCAAGCTTCTCCCCTCAAAGAAGAGTGTTATCAAAATACTTCAAGATGTTAGTGGAATTATTAGACCCGCAAGGTACTATTTTCACTGGCCTTTTTTTTTTCTCCTTTAACTAATTTTGAAATATTTTAAATATTTAATTTCACTTATATTTTTATTTATTATAAGAGAGAATATTAAAAATAAGTAGTTAGTTGAATTATCAGTAATTAAATAGAGCTATATATGAAATATATTTATTATAAAAATATTAAATAAAAAGAACTACTTACAATACATTTTATTGGTCTGTATAACTTATCAAAGTATATTTTTTATAAATAAGATTAGAGAAAGTATTAATTAATGGGGCCATATTTAATTTTTATTTTTCAACTATTGGGGCCATATTATTAAATGCCGTTACATTTCACAGGACAGTTCTTAATCTTATTAATACTCCTACGTTGTTACATTACATATAGGACACGTAAACGCTAGATTAAGAAGAAAAAAAGAAGATAGATGACTGAATCTTGACTAATATTTGATTATGAATTTGATCTCTCAATAATTTTTACAGTTTTACGTGGAGAGATTTTAATTTTTAACAAAAAAATTGTAGACTTTTACTATTTCGATCTTATATATAAACAAAATTTGTATATTTTATAGTTTTGTTCAATTATTAATATATCTAACCTAAAATATAAATCAAATACACAAATAATGAAATGAATCTATAAAGTAAAAATTTATTTTTATTTGAGATCCGATGAAGTACATTCTTTCATTAAATACTACACAGTTTAATTCCTAAGTTAAGAAAAAGAGAACCAATTATGATAATCGCTGCTTTTAAAAGATAGTGATCAATAATTGAATTTCTTAACTATTTAGTTTAATGTTCGAACTCTTAATTATTAATGTAGTTGCTTGCCAAGATATTTTGTTTTGTTGTTTTTCAAAAAAAAATATTGTAAGAGAGGGTCCTACATTTAATAAAAAAAACAATATTTTATATTCTTAACTTTTGGACCTACTATTAATTGTACGTAATTGAATTGAATTGGATTCTCTCTAGTACTACGAGGTTAACTTTAAATTAACAGAAAAAATCATAGAATAAATCTGGTGATTTAGAGAAACATAAATTGATCAGCTGAACTTATTTATAGGTAAATCAAAATATTTCCATACACATCGATCAAATGTTAATTTTTTATCAAATGATTAAAAGACTCAATAATCAGGGGCGTAGCCCAGTATACTCATGGGATAGCCTTGGCTACCCTTCTTTCTATAACTTAATGAATTTTTTAATAAGTTTGTGTGTTTTTACATTTAATTATTCTAATAATATATATTTAGCAATCCTAAATAAATTTATTTGTCAAAAAATCAATAAAGATACGAAAGATAAACAAATTATCATTTGATAAATACACTCTTCTTGTTTTAATGTTTTCACTCTTTACGAACGCAGCATACAACTATCCATTGTACTGCGATAATTACTCAAAAAACCATGTTAATAACCAAAATTGTTAAGAAAAAAGTTAAAAAAATAATATTTTATTTTTTCTTTGTATTCGGCCCCCTCATACGATTTCCGCTAGCTTCGCCACGGTCAATAACTATTACTTCGTTCTAGTATCTCACACCATATATCACTTAAATCTCTCTCTCCCCACAAAGGAATCTCTTCTGTTCCTGAGAGAAATGTCTACTTTGTTTCATTGAAAACAAAATGAAACGAGACAAAAAAGAATCACGTGAAATTTGAAAACATATTATTTGTCAACTAGAGCGCCAAAGACTAGTGGATAGTCTTATTGTGTTAGGTTGTAAAAGTTTAAAATATCCCCTTTTCATTACTATATTTTTATCACATTTTATTTTTGTTTGAGATGTTTATGTTAGATTATAAATATGTTTTTTCTTCTCTAAACCAAAAACAATATTATAGGATTTTTTTAGGGTGTTGACTTGGTCTCAAACTGCTTTTATAAAGGGCAGACAGATGCTGGATGGAGTTCTAATAGCGAACGAATTGGTGGATGAAGCAAAGAGAAAAGGGAAGAAAACCATGTTGTTTAAGGTCGATTTCGAAAAAGCATTTGACTCTGTAAACTGGCAGTACCTTCAAGAAATGATGCAATGCATGGGCTTTTGTGATCAATGGAAGAGATGGATTGAAGAATGCTTAATCTCAGCTTCAGTTTCGGTTCTTGTAAACGGCAGTCCCACCAAGGAATTTCGGGTTGAGAGGGGCCTTAGACAAGGAGACCCTTTATCTCCGTTCTTGTTTCTCATAGCGGCAGAGGGTTTAGGTATGCTGATAAATAAAGCATCGGAAGCGGGTAACTTTACTGGTTATGCATTTGGAAATCATAGAGAGAGACTATCCCACCTCCAGTTCGCAGATGACACTCTAATAATTGGGCCGAGTACACTAGAGAATGTTGCCGCCATCAAAGCAGTCCTGCATCTGTTTGAATTGATCTCAGGGTTGAAAGTAAATTTCCATAAAAGCCGCCTACTTGGAATTAAAGTTTCAAACTCATGGGTAACTGAAGCTGCAAAGTTTCTGAATTGTAAAGTGGGTTCTCTCCCTTTTCTCTACCTGGGATTACCGGTTGGTGCAAATCCGAGGCGTGTAAGTACGTGGGAGCCAGTCATTGACAAAGTGAAAAAGAGACTATCGAGATGGAGAAGCAAGAATCTATCCATGGGTGGGAGATTGGTGTTGTTGCGCTCTGTCCTATCTGCAATCCCAGTGTCCTATCTTTCGTTCTTTAAAGCTCCGTCAGGTATTGTCTCTAAACTTGAATCTCTCTTTAAACAATTTCTTTGGGGGGGGAGCGAGGATAGTAAAAAAGTGAATTGGGTAAAATGGGATAAAGTTTGTTTGGATAAAGAGCATGGAGGATTAGGCATAAAAAATGTCAAGACTTTTAACGTAGCACTTTTGGGGAAATGGGTGTGGAGGATGCGGGTAGAAAAGGAAACACTTTGGTACAAAACTCTAAAAAATAAATATGGAGAGGAAGATGGGAAAATTAAAATAGGGAGGAGTGCATCTCAATGGTGTAAGGATATCGAGAAAATAGAACTAGTGGGCGGGGGAAATAATCATAATTGGTTTGAGGAGCACGTTAGTAGGATATTAGGTGGGGGAGAAGAAACTTTATTTTGGAGCGATTGTTGGGTAGGAGGACCCTTGAAAAGGAGGTTCGAACGTTTATTTTCACTTTCTTTAAACAAAGAGGCTACGGTAGCGGAAATGAGAAGAGGGGAGGATAATAGGGAGTGGCATTTTAGTTGGAGGAGAGATCTCTTTGAGTGGGAGTCTGAGATGCTGCATTACTTGATCGGTGAAATCGCAACAATTTCATTCCGGGAAGGGACATGTGATAACACTGTGTGGCTTGCAGATTCGTCAAAATGTTATTCAGCTAAATCAGCATATGCTGTTTTATCGGAAAATAACAATCCGGGGACTGCATCGATATACAAAAAAGTGTGGAATAAATTTGTACCGTTGAAAGTGGTGATATTTGTGTGGCAAATTCTTCAAAATAGAATACCGTCGAAGGAAAATTTATTTAAGCGGGGAATACTAACCAATGCAGCTTCCATCTGTGTAGGAGGGTGTGATTCAATTGAGTCTACTTCTCACTTGTTTTTTGAATGCCCGATAGCTTTTAATATCTGGACGAATATATTCAGGTGGCTTGGAGTGATTTCAGTTTTACACAATAATTGTATCGTCAATTTTAACGCATTTTGTGGAGTAGTGCAGGGAAATAAAAGACAGCGACTTGCGTTAAGCACAGTATGGTTTGCGTGTTTGTGGAGCATTTGGAAGGCTAGAAATGCTAAGATTTTCCAAAATAAACTCATCTCTTGTCCAGCAATCATTGAAGAGACTAAATTACTTTCTTGGAATTGGATGAGAGTAAAGTTGGGAGGCTTTAGTTACCCTATTGCTCAGTGGTTAAATTCTCCACTTGAATGCCTTGAATCAATATAGTTATGGTGCACTTTTTGCTCAGTGTATACTACAGGTGATATTCTTATCAGTACTGAAATGTATTGTGCTTCCCTCTTATATTCTCTTGTTGCTCTTGGTTGCATCTCATAAGGCCTTTGCTCATCAATTTTGGGCTGAAAGCGGTTTCGCTTTCATGTACTCGAAATGTATCTAGTGGCGGGGCGCGAGATCCTAAGATTCAAGGCATTAAGAGGCTGCACTTTCATTTCATACTCAGTGAGGATGTTTGGCATTTCCAACAAGCAGAAAATGTGCTTTGTTGATGAAAAGGAGGATTCTGTGTTCCCATCCCTAGTCCTTGTTTTATTGGTGTTGTATTGGGGATGTTTGTTTGGGTTACTAGTTCCTTTGTGTTTAATATGTTGTATTGGGGCTGTATTTATAATTGTTTGTGTTTTTGATAAATTCATAGCTTGGATCTTAGCATTATAGAGCTCATGTATAGCTCCTGAACTGATGTGTACTCTAGCACTACTTGTGCTATGATTATTTTTAATGATATTTTTGCTGCTCCAAAAAAAAAAAAATGCTACTATCAAAGTTGAAATAAAAGATTTCATTTTTTTTTACTAATAAAAGGTTTTATGTTTTTTTTTTATGAATAAAAGATTGCATGTTGTTCAATCGAGTTGAGCTCCAAAAAAGTTTTTTTTTTCTTTATAATAAAAAAATATTTTCTTTTGCAAAATGTATTCTTTTATGATTTACTAGATAGTAGTACATGTGAAAAATGTTCATTTACTCCCTTAGAGTTGATTGATAAATGAGAGACACAGAAGAGAAGTACACCACACATGCAAAAAGTAAATGACAGGCTATTTTTGGAAGAGCAACTTTTAGGGTCTACAACTTTTATATTTTCTCCAAATTGCGTGAAGAACACATTTCAATTTTTCTATTGAGAAATAATTTTTTGACATTAAAATATTGACGTTGAATATTCTAATTTCCTTTTTACGTTTATTTTTTTTGTTGAATGAAACACGCTTAACTCATCTCATTAATCAAAATAAATTCAATACAAGGTGAAGAAATATCAAAGTTACGGAGACTAGTCCAAGAATTGGCCGCCCACGCCAAAGTGTGAGCAACTAAATTCGTCTGCCTCCTAGTAAACTTAATCTTAAAGTTTGGAGAAACATCTAACGATTGTGTAATATTAACAATAACGGAACTAAACTCGGAAATCTCAACCCTATTAGCGTAAATAGAATTAACTAAAGATTGGGAATCACTTTCAAACACCACATGATTATAGCCTTTGTGAATTGCTAATTTGATAGCCTCCAATAGAGCTTAACATTTTTCCAAGATGTTTGTGCAAGGATGAACTTACCTTCACTGTCACGAAAACAACATGCTGCTGTCGTGATACTATCGCTTAAATAGAAGCCCGCATCTAGCCATCTACATTACATTTGAGCCAACCTTCCAAAGGCCTTACCCAACTCAGCCAAGGTGGAACCACTTCCGCATTAGAATGTTGTCGACGCATTTGTTGAGCCTCTAACCACGCTTGCCAACCACCGAAAGATTGCTGGCCAATTTGATCAGGTGAAAAACAAATGCAATTCATCTTCTGGTTCAGGAGTACACAGCGGACATAGGTGAGAACAGTCCACACACCGTTGTAATAATCAGACCCGCGTAGGAATACAACCTTTACAGATACGCCACGATACATGTTTCGCCTTTGGTGGTGCACGAATACGCCAAACCGCAGACCAATTCACATCTATATCCAATTGAGCTCCCGGCCTGAACTCCCTCATTATAATCGCCTCCGCTGTTGCTACAGGAAAAAGTGCATGAATTTTATTAACATCGCACTTCCTCTCACCATCAATCATCAAATCACTTACTTTCAAAGTTTACAGACCTTGATTTTGTGGCGACGGCAAAAAATATGTTTTTAGTAAAATATAGTGCAAGAAAAAAAAAAACATAAAATTTATATTTACAAACAGTTGAATAATTTATTTTTTTTTGGTAAAATGTATCAATTATATTTGTAATAAAATTAAAATTTATTACTTGTAGAAAATAAAATATACTATTAGAAAAACTTTCTTTTTTATTTTTGGTGATTAAATAAACTTCTATAATATGAACAAAATAAAATTAAAAAAAAAATTTATTTTTATTATATGATATTTTTTTAGAATTTCACTAATATTGATATTTTTTTATCATCATATTAAATATTATGTCGTTTAAAATATATTATATCGCCAATTTATAGTTAAAAAAATATAATAGAGGACCAAAAGTCCAAAACTATTAAATTTTAAAATAGTGAGAAAAATTACGCAATGGTAAAAATATGAGAACCAAAACTGCAATTAAACTATATAAATTTGAGCTTTAATATTTTGATGGTGTATAAATTTTTAAAAATATTGCTAAGAACAAATTATTCAAAAATGAAAATTCAACTAAATTTTGTATTCCCTTTTATATATTATGCTATAGGCTAATAATTTTTGTTTGAAATAAATAATATTCTCTAGACAATTTCTTTTTGAACAATTATTATTTAACAAGATTATGAAAAATAAGTTAAAAAAACCAATAAATGGAAAACAAGCTTTCTAAGACTCGAACCAGCATCCTCTCTTTCTCACGTTGAGCACGCGACCAACTGGACGGCAACAAATATGATGTTTCTATTGGAGGCCTAAATATATATATATAATTCAAATTTTTTTTTTGGGCCTAAATCCTTTATAAAAAAAAAATTGGTGGGCCTAAAGTCCTAGCTTAGGCTGCTTTATCCTTGGGCCGGCCCTGGTTATTTCTTAGCCAAGGATCTCGCATTACATTAACCTTGCTGCCATCACCAGTGACCCACCTACAACCGTGCAAAATAACTTGTCTAGTATTCCAAATACTCCTCCACACATAACAAATATATTATAAGTTGTAGACAAATAAAAGAATAAAAAAGATAGTTAAATACAAATAATATCAATAGTTTAGCGTAACACCAACAATATTATTATATCGACTGTTTTAAAAAAAACAACAGATAGTATCACATTTTTTTAATCATTTGCTATATTTTTAAAATGGATCTTTTTTAATATTCATAAAATTAGTCTATTTTCAGTTCGTTATTTCTCTTACACTAAATAATAGGTTGAATCTATTCTAGTTATCTCGTATTATTCTCACACTCTTTCTCGTCTATTTCTCTCTTCACAATTTCTTCTAACCAAACAATACCTTACAAAAGCATAAATGTTTTATAGAAAAATACACTGCTTACTCTTGTATTAACATTCTTAAACACTGTACAGACTGACATTGCTATTGGGACCTCCCGGATCAGGAAAAACCACACTGCTGCAGGCCCTTGCTGCCAAACTGGACAGAGATTTAAGGGTTGGTTGGCCATTCTTTCCATTTGAAGTTTCTAACAAAATATGCATAACATTTAAAGGTTAATATACTAAAATGATACTTGAGCATGAACAGTAATATGATTGAGAACATTATACACATTAACCAATCATAAAGTTAACATAAAAATAAAAATACATCAAAGATCAAGCTGAAAATGTTGTTTTTCAGTTTTTGATTTTGCATGATAAAAAATTTCATATGAATAGGTATCAGGAAAAGTGACTTACTGTGGTCATGAGTTATCAGAATTTGTTCCTGAAAGAACATGTGCTTACATTAGTCAACATAATCTTCATCATGGAGAGATGACAGTAAAAGAGACACTAGACTTTTCGGGACGATGCTTGGGAGTAGGAACAAGACATGACCTACTTGTGGAATTGACGAGGAGAGAAAAACATTTAGGAATCAAACCTGATCCAGATATAGATGCTTTCATGAAAGCCACTGCAATGGAAGGTCAAGAAACAAGTCTCATCACAGATTATGTTCTTAAGGTTTAATTGATGTATTTATTTCTATTTGATTATTATTACAATACTTTTTATTCAGCATTATAATATTTCTTGCTGTCTGATATCAATGAAAATGGACTCAGATTCTTGGATTGGAAATGTGCGCTGATACTTTGGTGGGAGATGAGATGAGACGAGGAATATCTGGTGGAGAAAAAAAGCGGTTAACTACTGGTATGAGAAAATAGTTATAGAAAATTTTGGTTACTAAAGAGAGAAAATATGATATGTTTGGTTTAAGAAAACATTTTATGTTTTCACTTTTAATTATAAAATTTTCCTTGGAAGTTGTTCTGTTTTCTGTTTTCAAAGATTTGTAGACGGTGAAAACAGTAAATTAAAACATTTTCTAGAAAACTAGCAAACTCTTAGATCCTATTTGGATAAACAACTTAATTAA
Source organism: Trifolium repens (assembly GCA_030408175.1). Taxonomy (NCBI): domain Eukaryota; kingdom Viridiplantae; phylum Streptophyta; class Magnoliopsida; order Fabales; family Fabaceae; genus Trifolium; species Trifolium repens. Next base: position 54,752,773 of record CP125836.1, on the reverse strand, counting down.
GCGCTAACAGACATATAGGTTATTCCTATAATCAAAGAGAAAGATAAAATAAAGACATTGTTTCCATATAAGCTATAAGTTGTTTTCATAACTTATCTTAGATAGCTTATGAAAATAAACTGAAAACAGTTAATGAACATGTCATAAGGTGTTTCGAAGTGCTTACACTAGTAGACAAGCTAAAATAAATCCAAACAGGCCCAAGTGCTTCAATGTTTTCCATTTCAAATCCCCTCTTTGTCCAATTCTCAAGCAGTGTAGCCTTCCTATAATGAATGCAGGTGAGATGCTGGTAGGACCTGCAAAAGTTTTCTTAATGGATGAGATTTCGACCGGTCTAGATAGTTCTACAACCTTCCAAATAGTCAGGTTCTTGAGGCAGCTAGTTCATATCATGGATGTCACAATGATAATCTCTCTTTTACAACCTGCACCAGAAACATTTGATCTTTTTGATGACATAATATTACTTTCAGAAGGTCAGATTGTTTACCAAGGTCCACGCAAAAATGTACTCGGTTTTTTCGAGAGTGTAGGATTCAAATGTCCCGAAAGGAAAGGAGTTGCAGATTTCTTACAAGAGGTTACTTCTAGAAAGGATCAAGAGCAGTACTGGTTCAGAAGGGACAAACCTTACCATTATATCAGTGTTACTGAGTTTGTAACTCACTTCAAAAATTATGGAATTGGACAACAACTTTCTGAAGAGCTAGAGGTTCCTTATGACCGCACGAAAACTCATCCTGCAGCATTGGTTAAGGATAAATATGGAATCACAAAACTAGAACTCTTCAAAGCATGCTTTGCAAGAGAGTGGCTACTGACAAAGCGAAGCGCTTTTATATATATATTTAAGACTAGTCAGATTACGATTATGTCTTTGATTGCTATGACAGTGTTTTTAAGAACAGAAATGAAATATGGTCAACTTGAAGATGGGAGAAAATTTTATGGTGCACTATTCTTCAGTTTGATTAATATAATGTTCAATGGAATGGCTGAGCTTGCAATGACTATATTTAGACTTCCTGTTTTCTTCAAGCAGAGAGATTTATTATTTTATCCTGCTTGGGCTTTTGCACTTCCAATATGGATTCTTAGGATCCCTCTATCTTTCCTTGAGTCAGGATTATGGGTTGTTCTTACTTATTACACTATAGGGTTTGCTCCAGCTGCAAGTAGGTATGAAAATTCACTATTGATGTTAATATTTTAGAAGTTTTTAAATACTGCTACAAGTATGTTTTTTTCAGAAGTTGTTAATATTCTTAGCATGTATGTTTTTTTTAGACTTGAAAGTAGCAAGAAATAATCTGACTCAACTGAACTTGTACAATTGTAACAGATTTTTTCGACAGTTTTTAGCATTCTTCTGCATTCATCAGATGGGTCTATCTCTATTCCGATTCATTGCTGCTCTTGGAAGAACACAAGTTGTGGCAAATACACTTGGTACCTTTATATTGCTACTTGTTTTCTTACTTGGTGGCTTCATTATAGCAAGAGGTGAGCATTATTTATTCTTCTGCACCTTATAAACTTCATTGATCAAATTTAAATGCATGGCAGAAAATAAAGTATTAGAGGAATGAATGGCTCATGCAACTTTAATAATGTCCTTTACAGATGACATTGAACCTTGGATGATATGGGGATATTATGCTTCTCCTATGATGTATGGTCAGAATGCTATTGCCATCAATGAGTTCCTTGATGAGAGATGGAGTACTGTAAGATCTTTAACATATGAGAAAAAAACACACCATGATTTCATTTCCTTGCAAAACTGTATTCAATTATTTATCATATGATATTAATTTGATGATTTCACAAATAGTTTTATGTATGACTTTTACGATAGATAATGATTAAAGTCAAATATTTCTAATGATCGGTTACAGCCAAATTTGGACCCAAGAATTCCTGAACCTACAGTTGGGAAGGCTCTTCTCAAGGCTAGAAGTATGTTTACAGAAGAATATTGGTACTGGATTTGTGTTGGTGCTCTCTTAGGATTTTCACTACTTTTCAACATTTGTTTTACTGTCGCCCTAACGTTTTTGAATCGTAAGTCTCCATACTGTTTGTTTTTTACTTTGTTTCTGCTATAAGACTGTCTCTAACAATGTCTTAAAATTGAATTGCAGCATTTGGTGATTCTAAATCCATTGTTCTGGACGAAGAAAACAAGAAAAAGGAAACAACAAAAGAGACTTATGTTTCAAAAGCTAAATCATTTGAAAGTAATTACTCAACCTTACCGTTTTCTTTTTGTCAAATGTGTAGAAAGATTATGTTCTTAAGAACTAAATATCAATTTGATTTTAAAAGCTCTTTTTTTCACTTTAGGTTACAACATTTTTTACAATTGCATGCACAAGGATTTGAAAATAGAAAACATGACAAAAACAATGTGACAGTTTTATAATTAAAAGAAGAAAAAAAGCTTTCTAAAACCGAACAGCCTTAAACTTCTTTCTGGTAAAGTACAAACATATCAACTTACTCCTGGAATATAATTTAGATAGTATAGCAAGCTGTGAGAGAAATTCTAAATTCATTCTTTGATCTAGTTTGGTTTCATCAGAAATGTGTGATTTTGTCCTGCACAGTATGAAATGTTTATTCTATTGATGCTCTCCTAGGATTTCGTCATTTTTCAATATTCACACCAAATATCTGTCAGCTATAATATACTTCCTTTTTAAACGCAAACTAAAATAAAACGACTATACATGCAGACATTGAAATGGCAGAAAGAAATACCTCAGAGCGTCCAATTCTCAATGCAACAACCAAGAGGGGAATGGTGTTACCCTTTAGGCCACTATCGCTTGCTTTCAATCACGTGAATTACTACATCAATATGCCAGCCGTAAGTTCTGCATTGTTTTTCACTGATCTATTTTCCTACCAAGGAGAAACTTCTTTGTTGATTATCCACTTTCGCCTGTTATAGTATTCTTCTTCGCCTGTTCAAAAAAAGTATTCTACTTCATGATTTTATGATGTCTTAATAGTATTTTTCATAGCAGGAAATGAAAAAACAAGGATTTGAAGAGAGTCGGCTCCAATTACTAAGAGATGTAAGTGGTGCTTTCAGGCCTGGAGTACTGACAGCATTAGTAGGTGTAACTGGTGCTGGAAAAACCACACTGATGGATGTTCTTGCTGGAAGAAAAACTGGTGGTTATATTGAAGGAAGCATTAGTGTATCCGGTTATCCAAAGAACCAAGCAACTTTTGCTCGAATAAGTGGATACTGTGAACAGAATGATATCCACTCTCCAAATCTTACAGTCTATGAATCTATTGTTTTTTCAGCTTGGCTACGTCTCGGTAAGGAGGTCAACGGAGAAACACAGAAGGTTTGCTTTATTTTAATGAACTCTTACATCTAACTCCCCAAGACCCCCTCATGAACTTTTTTTGCAGCATGCTTGTTCAATAAATATTTAGCCAAATCATCCCCAGCGATGTAACTTCGTGAACAGATTAATTCTTAACCATCCTTTCTTACTACAGATGTTTGTTGAGGAAGTTATGAAACTTGTTGAGTTACATCCAGTGAGGAATTTTTTAGTAGGCCTTCCTGGAATAGATGGTTTATCAACAGAACAAAGAAAGAGACTAACCATAGCTGTAGAATTGGTTGCCAATCCTTCTATCATCTTTATGGATGAGCCTACATCAGGCCTTGATGCTAGAGCTGCAGCAATTGTTATGCGTACTGTCAGAAATACAGCGAATACAGGGAGAACTGTGGTCTGCACAATTCACCAACCAAGCATTGATATATTTGAATCTTTTGATGAGGTATAACTTCTCAAAACTTGGGAGATGAACCTTTGCTTATATGAGAGTTAATGAAAAACAATGTTCTCTGAATTTCATCTTTCATTCAGCTGCTTTTGATGAAGAGAGGAGGACAAATAATATACAGTGGTCCCCTTGGTCAACAATCTCAGAAGCTTGTCAAGTACTTTGAGGTGAGTATGACTTCGGCAGTGGTACTGCAAAATATTAAAAATTCTCAAATTCTGCAATCTTATAAATTATGTAAACCTTTTACAGGCTATTTCAGGAATTCCTAAAATCAAAGATGGATATAATCCTGCCACATGGATGTTGGAGATTAGCTCTCCAACAGTTGAGTCTCAGCTTAGTGTAGATTTTGCAGAATTGTATATTAAGTCAGAATTGTATCAGTTAAGTATTAGTTGAAGTTGCTTTCATTACTACTGTTGTTCCCTTTTTTTTAGCACAGAAATTTACCTTTTTTTAATCTGAAATTAAACAGTCTTCTCCATTCATTTCTGATATAAGCTCCTCTTATCAGGATGAATCAAGAACTTATTAAAGAGCTAAGCACACCATTACCAGGAACAAAAGATCTTAATTTTGCTACTAAACACTCCCGGTCCTTTATTACTCAATGCAAAGCTTGCTTTTGGAAACAACGATGGTCCTACTGGCGGAATCCCCAATATAATGCCATCCGGTTCTTCTTGTCAGTATCTGTAGGTGTTATTTTTGGACTCATTTTCTGGAAAAAAGGAGATAAACTGTAAGTTTACTTGTTCCAAGTTGGTATTGTACTTAAAGAGACATTAGTTGTTAGCTTTCTAACCTTTGATATGAAAACACATGAATCAAGTAAGATCAAGAGTATCATAGGTTACTCGTTGGACAAGACTAGAACAACTTAAAGCTTTGTTCGCATAGGATAACACTTTCTATTGAAACTTTAAATTGAATGAAAATATGTAGGAATCGTCAATATCTTGTTGAATAGTTCTTGACCAACAGTTACCATAAGATTGCTCAACCATGCATTTACAAGAAATTTTGTTGATCTCTATTTTATTATTGAAAAAGACATCATCGATGTATTTATCAATATCCTCGAATTATTTCTTGGAGCCACCAACACTTCCACAGTTCTCAATTTTATAAAGTGAATTAGGTGGTGACAAATTATTTCTTGGCTGCAGACACAAAGAACAAGATCTTATGAATTTAACAGGAGCTATGTATTCAGCTATTTTATTTCTTGGAGCCACCAACACTTCCTCAGTTCAACCTGTAGTAGCAGTAGAAAGAACAGTCTTCTACCGTGAAAGAGCAGCGGGAATGTACTCAGCTCTCCCTTATACAATCGCTCAGGTAAATGAAGCTGATCCTTTAACACACACAAACAAAACACAGAAAAACAACAGTTAATTGAATTCCCAATAACTGAGTAAACTTATGAAATTTACAACCATTGACTTACAGGTAGCAATAGAATGTATATATGTTGCAATCCAAACACTTGCCTATACCCTTATCCTGTACTCAATGATGGGATTTCCTTGGCAAGCTGACAAGTTAATCTGGTTCTACTACTTCATATTCATGTCCTTCGTCTACTTCACACTTTATGGAATGATGACTGTGGCTCTAACACCAAACCATCAAATTGCTGCAATTGTTATGTCTTTCTTTCTAGTGTTCTGGAACATATTCTCGGGTTTCGTTATCCCCAAATCGGTATGTATAGCAAAGAAATGTTCAAATATATTTATACTCAAGAGTGACGGAACAAATTTCATTAGCCTATATGATTTAAGGAATATAGTTCTCACATTATTAAGCACATATATTGAAATCTTTCTGCAATCCAATCCAAGTTGATAACTTGATAACTAAGAATCCTTACAAAGAATTGGTAATTATAGTTCTTAATATTCACTCTTTTGCAGCAAATTCCGATATGGTGGAGATGGTATTATTGGGCGTGCCCAACTGCTTGGACTGTATATGGTCTAGTGACCTCACAGTTGGGTGACAAAGAGACTCTAATCGAGGTACCTGGAGCTGGAACAATATCTGTAAAATCATACCTCAATGAACAAATGGGCTTTGAATATGACTTCCTTGGAGTTGTTGCCGTGGCTCATATTGTTTTTGTTGTTGTGTTTCTTTTTGTATTTGCTTACGGCATCAAAGTCCTAAATTTCCAGAAGAGGTAAATAATACAGAATTAAGAACAGAAAGAGACGAAACAAATAAAGAGCAAACTAAAGAGGTATATTTAAACTTAAATGTTTCTGTACCATAAATAGCTAGTATAAACAAATAGAACTTTGGCTTTCAATGCCTCTTTCATTTGCAGTGTGGAATTTTTCACTCGTATCTACTTATTGTTCTCCTAAATTATCACATTTACCTACCCAAAAAAATTATCACATTTGAGAAGATAATGATTCATGTGCATGTTACAATTGAAAATATTTCAAAAGAAGTTGCAGTTACTGTGAAAATATAGACCATTTTTCAAACAAGCTCAAGACTTGTGAAGAAGAAAACGATTCGTTATTTGTCCTTCAAAGTTGCTGCCTAACATTCGATTATTGGTGGATATTGTTGGAATGTAAGAGTAATTTCAGAGAATTTAATTTATCTTATAGAGTGCACATTGAGCAAAATTTAACTCAAAACCAAAGAATATAATAGAACTATTATTTTTATTTGTGTTGGAAATCTTCAGTGATGAAATTGCATCAAATGTACATAAGCCTGTAAAATCTAATTTCTAAATGATTCAGTTCTCAATAAATTTTAAAAGTACAGATCATATGTTGCTTATGTATATCGAGAGAGGCTTCCTTTGTAAAGCGTAAACAAACTCAAAATGTAGTGGAAGCAAAAGTTGCTGAAAATCCGATTTCATTGTTTACCTGATAGATGCAATGTGAAAAAGGGCACATCCATGCCCCAGAGCATTTAGGTATAAACTCTTGGCTGCTGAAATGGTTGTCTTGTAGTGATAATTCAACCGCATGGAGCTGTGTTTAAATGCCAGGCTTGGTTTCTCAAAGTCCCCCAAGAAATGAACCTGTAGAGCATCATGATCCAAACAAATACATGGTAGTTGTAGACTGCATCATGAGCATCATGTATTACAATCATTGAACCGATAATTCTTGATTGCAAAGCCATTGCAACCTCTTTTAGACAAATATCCGTCTGTTTTATTGCTAAGAAATTAAGTTAAAGAACAGCATCTTCATGGTAGGTAGACTGTTTGATTTAAAGAAGAAAGAACAGCAGAATCAGAAACCAGAAAAACCAGAAGCAGCATCCATGGTTGGACACTAAGGATCAGAAAATGCATTTCAAGAAAGAAAAAAATTATAAAAGAAAAGGGCAACCGACATTAGACAAGCATTCGATTTGGCCCTCTCCTGTCTCTAGTGTGTATTATGATCGACAGTAATAAACTAATAAACTGAAATATTGCAATGAACTGATTTAGATGTGATAATGTAGTAAAAAAAAAAAGTGCAGCATCTTGAAATTTTAGTAAAATTTACTCATTTAATATTTCACAAATACATTTTAAGTAATTCCCAAAACCTATGATAGTAATGTCTTCAATAAAACTGTCCTATGGATGTATGTATGCACCACTTTTTTTCTTCAGTTTCAATATCTAGTAAAGTTATTGGACAATAAATTTACTAAATATACTCCAATAACTTCACATTTGACCAATATTATTAAATTGGCCCTGCATTTCAAAGGAGATATAAAAAGGTAATCATTCCAAAGAGATACTCATGCATAGGCTCACAATGGATGGAACAAATTGGCACACTCTCCCACACATGAAATCATGGGTTAACTATCATCCATTGTGGACGGCCTTAGTTACTGCCTTGTCCTCCTTAACCCTTGTATTTAAATGAAATAATATTAAGAACATTGGATACATTCATCCTGAATGGTCATACAAAAAGTCTATATTGCTAAAGCACAGAAGCATATGATTCTGCATCAGGTTTTAGTAAAATCATTTATAAGAATTCACAAACAGAAAAAGAACTCTTACAATTGCAGATCCTGTCCTATATACAAGAACTACCAACTTAAGCTTAGGGAAGGACAAATTGTGCAATTAGAGCACTCGAATTTTAGCACCAGGAACCATGAAATTCTTGAAAGAGCCTTCAAGTATATTATAATCATCGCCTCTCATCAGTTTTAACAGGATCTTTATCCAGGTCATCAATGTCCTTCCTGCTCTTCACCATACTCCAATTCTTGCTATTGAAATCTAGTTTCTCAAAGTCCTCTGCAATTGCCACATAACCATAAAGAAAACTCTCCACTTTGTCTACCTGATCTGTATCCCTGATGTTACAATGTGTGACACCTTCGGATTTTACCCTCCCATAATCAGCTCTCCCCTGGTTGCTATCAGAAAGATATTTATGAATCCTCTCTGCGTCTCCCAGCCCAACAAATGTGCCCAAGAACTTCACCAGAATAGTACTTTGGTCTGCAGGCTTCCCTAAGCATAATTTGATTCGTCCCCTCACAAAACCTTTACCTGCAAGCATGAAAAGAAACAAAAAATTGCCAAATATGCATTTTTAAAAAGGCCAAAATTGGTGAGTAAAGATTCCATGGAAGAATAACGGTTTTGTGTAGTTGGTATAGAATATAACATCTACTATGCTACGAGGAGTGTTAGCAACACACTCTCTAACACACATTTCAACACACTCCCTTCTATTGGTTAAAATTTATACGGGTCCCTTAAAATTTATATGCGGCCCACATTATTTCATGAGACTCATAAATTTCAACCAATAAAAGAAAGTGTGTTAGAATGTCTGTGTAAGAGAGTCTATTCTTAGCATTATTCTAGTGCTAAACATGCATATTTAAATGGGGTATTTATGTACAAAATCAACCATAAAACTAAGAAATACTTGGTTCATTAAAAATCATAGAGTTTGAATAATTATTATCGCACAGTATCTCAACTGAGTCAACATTCAAACAAAAACTCACCTCTTATAAACGCCTCAATTGTTTCCATACTTATAACCTTCCAGTTTTTAGGATTGTCATCAGACATTGAAATATTATGGATGACAACAATTGGCGGCCAAAGAATCAAATCCTCCTTTTGAGCCAAAGCTTCAGCATGGGGCAAGACCTGGGGAACCCAAGTTACTGTATCTTGAGGAACAGCAGTATCCCATCCCATCATAACACATATCGCTTTGTGAAGACCCAGGTGTTTAGCTCTCAGCCCAGCCTTATGGGACATAAAAGCATGAGTTACTAAGCTTCGAGTGTCCATGAATTCCTTTGAGGAACTGTATCATAAAGAAAAATAAACAGGGCATAAAAATATGTTATGAGTCTATAAAAATGTTACATGTTATCTTAAGAAACAAAACTTACTGACAACTTGTACATTATAAACTTCTCTCAAGCATAAAATGTATAGAAAAAAAAATTATTTTATTTTTGGGTATTATTAACCCTTTGGTTCCCAGGGGAAGGGGGGGGGGGGGGGGGGGGGGGGGGGCACTAATCCAGAGTTCAAATGCGAGGTAAGTAAAGTCTGGCTAAGAATTGTTCCCACCAGGAATCGAACTCGGGTTCTCCCGAATGATCCGTCCTAGGGGGAGCTCATTAACCACTTGAACCCAATGTATAGAAGAAATTTAGAAAGATAGAAATCCACTATTTTTATTAAAATGTATCTAACAAAAGTCTTGAACAAAGAAGAAAAATTGTATGCAATATAAAATAAAACTTTGTGGTGCTTGTCATGGTAATAACTGAAGCCATCAGGAAAATAACTAAAGATCATAATTAGAATATTATAATCTCCAACAGTTATCAGAAATAGCCTCAAAATTTATTTTTTTTATAATGCATCAACGAATATGGCAGCATATATAATTAGCCTTCTGATTCGTCAAAGCAATAACAGAGCACAACCACTTGCATGTCATTAACTTCCTTGGAGTAGCTAAGATTAGGCACTCTAGTTCTTCCAACCATAAATTCCCTCAAAAGGAGAAGAAAGATGATGAAAAAACAATTATAATAGATTTTGTACAACTTCACTAGAATAATGCTTGCAAGAAAAACAGTTTAAAACCTCCATTGACATTTCCAGATTCGGATTAATCCCAATCCTAATTGTTATACACAGCATATCTATTTGAGCACTGTATACCTCTACCTAGTTCCACTAAAAATCTAAAACCTAAAATTACTTACAGCAATACTACTAGGAAATCTATATGATCAGCAGTCCTGATTTCCTAAGAATTTTAACCTTACCTGTATTCTCTTCGTATTACTATCCTGTGTCTTATAATTTGGGTTGGGCTAACTCAACCTTACAAAACCGGCTTGTAAGGTGAGGGTAGCTCAAGCTTGCTAAACACTACATAGGCCATATCTCTAGGCAACGTGGAACTAAATCCACCTCTTCACACCCAAATAAAGGTGTTGGAGGCTGCAATGAGACGACTCAAATGCCGCAATTAAGAGGACCATGAAGAGGGTGGAATTTCCCTCACCATGGCATGTCAAAGCAATCCTTTTTATGAAGATCGTAGGCCATATAAACTTTTCGGGTCCCATGTTATCCTAGCAAACCTTCCCAAATATATAGTCTAAAATTTCAAAGGCATCCAGAGGCTAAAATTATTACTGAAATCATGTACATTAGCACAAAACTATAGTTAAATGCCAGCTCTAACAAACATTAAACCTAACTTCAAAACTATGCAACACAGCAGTTAGCAAAACTATATGTGATATGCACCATCAACAGCATGTACACCACTTCTGCAAGATTTGTGGCTCATGTTCATCTGCAGAACAGTTTACCATATGTTTGATCTTATTGGCATGAGATTGGTGTCATCGAACTGTCCAAGCATTCCCCTTAATGAAGTACAACAAATATGCCTGATAACCTAAAGTTTGATCCCAAGATTAATTGCCCTAAAGCGTGACCCCAAGAATAATACTACACGTACTTGACTCCACCTGTAAGTTAAATACTAGGGACCTCCTGATTCAATATGTTTAGAGAAGTGCTCCATTTGATAAAAGAGCATTATAGAAAAGAAAACAGACCTTTTACCGCATACGATGCAGTACAAACAACCAGCTTTTCCTTGTTTCTGGTACCTTCTTTGGACAGATAAGTTCAGATTCAACGTCTTGGAGTACGTTAAGAAATTCTCATGTACCATTTGTAAAAACTCTTCTGAACCCTCAGCTGGCTCAGGTTCTGCAGCACTTGCCAAATCTTCATATGACTCGTCATTAGTTGTATGATTGTTCTCATAATATCCATGAGACTTTTTCCAACCTTTAGGTTGTTTTTGATTTGCATTTCTTCTAGAAAAATGCTGTGATTTATGCCAGTTTGATGAACTAGACTTTGAATGATTCCTTATATGTTGACTGGAATACTTCTGAGATCGAAATGATGGTCTTTGTACATGTCCCATAGAAACTTGAGGAGATATCCTCGTATCAGAAGGAAAACCTTCTTCATTCTCCAACTCATTGTATTTATTCTTATGCTTCCTGTATATCTTATGGTTGGATCCAACATTATTATATGAATACACCATATTCATATCTTCATCATCTACCCACTCTTCACTTTCATAATAATCTTGATATTCTTTGGTTGCACCCCATTTACTTGATTTCATTGTTCTCAAATCATGCCCATCTATTTCTTCATTGGCATAGTATTTTCTTTTCATAAGTCTATCGGAATGGTTATGAATGCCAACATCCTGATTCATTTCCTGCATTCTTACAGCTTGTCTGTAGGTTTCTGAATCATGCTTAGGCAGTGGTGAACTCTGAAACCTTTCTTGCTGAAGCCCTGGAATGCCATCTCTTCGAGATTCATATTCTATTCTTAAACTTGATATTTGATAATCAGCATCTGGTGCATCCAGATATGAAACTTCATAATCATTTGGCATTCTTTTCCCAATTTCACTATGATTATGTCCAGAACGCAAATACCCTACACCCTGTTTTGATGCAATTGGTGTTCTTCTCATATCGTGATAGTCTACATATTTTGGATTCTGTGATGCAGGGTAGTCATGCTCATGCATAATACCCCTTCTTTGATTTCCATAATAATAATCTTCACTCTTACCAGTTCTATCTAAATCTGGATGTGAGTTATATTGTCTGGACAACTCCCTGTTATCATATTCCATTACAGCTTGCTCATAGTCCAATCGACCATGAGGAGCTACCCTTCTAGGTATCTCATCATACTGATACAAATATTCATCTTGTGCTGCTCTTGTATGTAATCTGGAATAATCCATATGCTCCATCCTGGCAGGACTACACTCACATTGATGGTCGCACGTAATATTCCTCTGCCCAATTTCAGGACCTCTACTAGAGTCTATGGGTGGCCTTTGGCCATGCCCACTAAATTTTTCACCTTCTGCAAGCTTTCCGCTGCTCCTAGGCTGATCATCATAAGATGTAAGCGAACAGTCACAGTCGCGGCGCGAGCATAGAAAATCGCTCCTCCTCATTTCCACAGAGGAGCTGCCATAATCCCTCAAGTGAGAAGTTCCTGCAAAATCCTTTGCATAAGAGGGAGATGCTTTGAAATGGGATACATCCCTTGTATGAAACATTGTTTTATCAGCTCCACCATGGGATTCTGTGATGGGTACCTTATTCACAGGCAAATGCTCTCGGTGATGTAGCCTTTCATGCTCGAATCTCATTGTTGGAACACTCCTTGATGGTGGAGGCAGGTGCTCACCGTCTTCCTCATATTGTGATGCTGCACTCGCATTGATGGGTACCTTATCTACAGGCAAATGCTCTCGGTGATGCAGCCGTTCATGCTCAAATCTCCCAGTTGGGACAGTCCTTGATGGTGGAGGCAGGTGCTCACCGTCTTCCTCATATCGTGATGCTGCATTTGCACTGATGAGTACCTTATCCCCAGCCAAATGCTCTCGGTGATGTAGCCTTTCATGCTCAAATCTCCCAGTTGGGACACTCCTTGATGGTGGAGGCAAGTACCCGCCATCTTCCTCATATCCTGATGCTGCACTTGCACTGATGGGTACCTTACTCCTTGATGGTGGAGGCAGGTGCTCACCATCTTCCTCATATCGTGATGCTGCACTTGCACTGATGGGTACCTTATCCACAGGCAAATGCTCTCGGTGACGAAGCCTTTCATGCTCAAATCTCCCAGTTGCCACACTCCTTGGCGGCGGAGGCAAGTGCCCACCGTCTTCCTCATAACGTGATACTGCACTTGCACTGATATCTGGAATAGACCTATATGAACCTCCTACTTCATTTTCACTTCTAAAAAACCTCTGATCCACAATACTCTTTCCACCACCTAATCTGCTATCAATCAAGTCCTTTTCTCTATTGAGATAAACACGCTTCACATCCAATTTTTCGTCATTAACACCACAGTAATCCATTGTTTTTGAATACTCATGTCTTGGTCTCAACCCCATAGGTGATGGTGGAGAATTTCTATTGCCAACCCCATCATCAAAATGTGACCTTTTCCTCACCTGATCAACAGGAGGGGACCTCGATTGAGCCCTAACACTTCTTCGACTACTCAAATGCCAATCGGAATCTCTTCCTTCAAATCCATCACCACCTCTTTTGTTGCCACCACCACCACTAACCCTTCTCACTCCATCCACCTTCAGAGGACTCAATTTCCTCTTCTGAACCGGAGACCGATCCGACCCATCAAGACGGTTTCTCCTAAACGGATCAGAACCCGAATCTAGCCTGTGATGGGAACGCAACTTCGGAGACAAAGAAAGTGCAGCGTGATCTTCTTCGCCCCGTCTGAATTGCATCGTTAATTGACTAAACAAAAGCAAACCCTAAATACCCTTTTGATTGAATTTCTGTATAAATCGGTAAAAAAAGGAACTTTGAAAAGAGATACCAAACACTCCCAATTCCAAAACCCTAACCCTAGAAAGATGTTTATAGTGATGAAGTAGTAAAAATTGAAGAAGCGATTGAGATTATTGTAGTTGTTGTTGTCAAACCTTATGGGGGAAAACGCGAAGTATGAGAATCATGATGGATGAATAATCTGAATCTGGAATGGTGAGAGAGAGTTTGCTTCAACAGTCAAAGTGCGAAGTGAATGAGTGTTTAACTCAAAATGAAAATCACAAGTTGTTTGGTTTCGACTTTTCGACTCACAGGCTTTTCGTTTCTGCGAATATTAAAATGGAAAATAAATAAGAAGTCCACTTGCAGTGCACAATCAATTATTAAGCTGGTTAGTATAATCTTGTCCAAAAAAGCAAATTATATCACATTATGGACGTGAGTTTGGCATATACACACGTTCTTTAATATAAGCTTATCTAACAAGATCACACACGAATTTAGCATGATATATTTTCTCTTTTCATTACTAATTCCGATTAAAAAAAAAAATTATTTTTTATTGAATGGTTAATGTATTTAGGCCCCGTTTGGCCCGGCTTATTTTTTACTTTTTATTTTAGCTTAAACGAAATAAAGAAGTATAAAATTATATTTGACATTATTTCTCCTTAAAAGTATTAGAGAAATAAAATAAAGAAGTGAAAAATAAAAAAAAATTAAGTCAAACACATGTTTTCCTACTTTACTATTTTTAAGGAGGAGAAAAAAAGATAAAAATAAGCCAGGTTAAACGGGGCCAGACTATAATATGAATCAAATACATTAAATATTGTATAAATTTAAAAAGTAAATTTCTTCTTATAAGAAAAATCGGAGAAAATATTAAATTTAATTTCACCTTCTAAGTGCATAGGAGTATTTAGAATTACTTTGATCTTGACAAAAATAGCATAATTTTGTTGAAATTTTTTGGGTTATTATGATATTGGTATGAAGTTTTCACCGCCGTTAGCAATGATTAATTTCCGTCGGGGAACCTGTCGGGTACACAAGGTGAGTTATCCCCTTCCAACCGAATTTTCTCTATACGCATGAGCTAGAAATCGAACATCTGACCACATGCTTTAGGGGATCAAGATCACTTAAAGTATAACTTTTGTTAAATAATTGTTGTTCTTTGTGTTTGTTTGGTAAGTTTAATAAGTCTTTTATAGCTTATTGGATTAGCTTATAAGTTTGTTTGATAAAAATATATGTGTTTGGTAATAAGTTTATCTAATTAGCTTACAGCGTTTTTTGAGATGTTATTTCAAATAGTGTTTAAGCTTATAGCTTTTTACATTTTATGTCGTTTTTATCCTTATTGTTATTTTAATTTTTAAAAATATGATAACGACACATTAACCACATACTTTTATGTAATTTTGTACTTACAACACTTAAATTTGTCAAACACCTTAATTTCATTCCACTAGCTTTTCAGCTAAAAGTTATCAGTTATCAGCTATAAGCCAATTTTTCAACTATCAGCTAGTTTTTCAGCTATAAATTAGTTTACATGGCCGGTCTCGACAATTTGGAGGCTCGACAGTGAATATTTAAAGTGGACTCCTTAATAAAAAATTCAAAAATTCTACATTGGCTAAGTACGAGTCCTTTTATGATTATGATGAATGTTCGAGATCTAATTCATTTAAACTCTTGATATAAAAAAATATAAAAAATAAAAGTGATTGGATTCAACCTTCATGTAAAAAAAAAATTCTCGAGTAAAAAAAAAATGCCAATAAAAATCTTTACCGAGTTAAGAATCGGAGCATTGACAGTAACAAATCAAGTTGGTGTGTAACTTTTCTTTATTAAAAGAATACTCATTCGTTCACATTCCTAGAATACATCGAAAACAACACAAGTTCAACGTCGCTAAAACTAAAAACGAATAAGCAAATAAATCCATAACATTCAAGTTAATAAGCAAAACTTCTACAAAAGTGACAAAATCAAAGTGATTGATACATAAAATGATATTTTGACAACCATTTTTATACATCTTATGGACAACTCGTCATATATAGTCTTTTTAGTTTTTTTTAATAATTTTTTGTTTGTTACCATATTGCATTTTATATTTTAGTTGTCTCATAAGTTTTCAAAAATTTGATTGTTCAAATAATAACACACCTCTTTTCTAATATCGACATTGAAAATTAAATAATGTTAGTCACCTCATGTCTAATACGAAAGAGTGGTGCAAGGTGCACATGTCATAAATAACATTATAACGAATATGAATTTTACAAAATTTATCATTAGATTGAAAATTTATATCATATAAATTATTCATAAATTTTTTTAAAGCAATTAAAAATAATTCGATATATTATTGAGACTCATCAAGATTAGCCGTATTAAAGTATTTCAAATTTTTTTTTTTGGTACATAGATGAAATGGCAAAATTATTATAAACTCACACACACAAAGTGGAGTGACTAGGGATCGAACCCCGGTCATGGATATTCGGCCTAATAATTTTGACATTTTCTGCCGGTTGAACTAGGATTTCTGGACTTCAATATTCTTTTAATTGTTTGTAAGCAAGTATCTCTCTTTTGGGCACTAGTATAAAACATAAACAACATTGAAATTCACTAGACATCTTGCCCGTGCGTCTGTACGGGTCATATATTGACATCAATGAATTGCGAATTTGTTAGTGGAAATAAAATATAGAATGTGTGTGAAAAATAATTTTACTATGTTATTCAATATTTGTTGTTTATAGCGACAAATCACCAAATTATATCCAATTTAACTGTATGACATGACAAAATATATGATTTACATTTAGAGATATCTTCTCTATTTTGTAAAGATCTACTAAAAGAGATCTAGAAGGAAAAAAAGACGATTAATGCAATAAAAACAATAATTGGAGAAAACATAAGTTATAAAAAAACTTTTGATCTTCAATTTGTGTCTGATACTCATGTAATGCTTTGGGTGGTGCTTGCTTTGACCCTATAGATTCTTCTTCCTATGCAATTGGTTTTAATAATTTTTCCTCCTTGGATCTTCACGTTCCTACTAAGACATTAGGTGCAATGAGCGTTGCCAAAGAAATTATGGAAGTCATGCCACCAAAATATAAGACTATATGATTGGAGAGTCATCTTTAAAAAAGGTTGATTTGCATAGCAGAGCTGTTGAAAAACAAAAACAGAAGAAAAAAAACTTGATATATGTCACTAATGTCACTATTTTTATTGTATAACAGTCATAATAGAAAAAAGGAAAAAAAAAAAAAACAGATGAAATTGTATAACCTTAGCAGCAGAAATTGTTAAAATTGAAAATAATACTGTGTTGAATAAGAATCATATACACAGATCCCTCACCCATGTTTTTGCTTTATAATTTGGGAATCAACATGCAGTCCCATTGTAGAAACAAACAATATCCATTATTAGATGAATCTAAAATGGAAGAAGATCATGTGAGTTGTCGCAGAGAAGAGAAGAAGAGTTATCACAAAAAACAAACACTATAATTGAGGGGTAGAAGATGAAATAGAGAAGAATTTGAACAATAAGAAGCCCAACACATAGAAGTTACAGTAAAAAAGATGGAATATGATACATTGAATATAAAAAGAGAAAGAAGAAGAAACTTATTGAAGGCAGAGAAGGGAAGAGAAAAAGGACGTTGATGACCGCATTGGGAAGGGGAAGGATGACTTTGGCGTGCTGTGAAAACTGAAAATAACATCCTTAAAAGATGAAAAGATTAACACATCAATTAACTTTGTAAGTAAAATAAATAAATACAACCATTAACAGGTGCTATTTTTTAGAAAAAAATGTTAATAAAAAGCCTTGAAATATGATAAGATTAGCACTCAATTATTATGAGCTATTTTCGTGGCTCTATGTGATGATTTTGTTTTATTTTCAAGAAACAAAATTAATTGATTTTAGTAACTGCCAAATTAATTAATAGTACAAAGCAACAATAAAAAAAGATGAGTAGGTGGGTGCATTAATTACAAATTTCCCTCCTTAATCAATATATAATTAGGGTTTAGGGAGTAACTTTTTATTCCCACTTAATATAATAAAGATAAAGATAAAGATAAAGATAAAGATGTGAATAGATAAAAAATAAAAAATCACTACTTAAATAACAAAACTTGGTCTAATTAATAAAAAGTTATTATATCTTCCTATCTAAAATGTTGATCAAAGAAACTTAAGTATACTGATTAAAATTTTATTTTGATCCTACCATGGCTGCAGGCCTGCAGCTAATCCTTAAATAGTACATATCTTTAGCTTGAAGTAATTAAGTTGGTATCTATTATCTGACTTTGACTATAAGATTGCAACTACCTTTTTGAGAAGAGATAAGATTTTAAAGTATCTACTAGTGTAGTGGCCAACTATATAAAGCCTCATCATAAAAGTAAGTGTTAATTATGGATTCAATAACAGATTAATTTCAGATACATATATAATCCATTAGCCAAATACACCCAATATTACTATAACAGATTCTCATAATAAAGGCAAAGAGCTTCTGAAAATCTCTTTACTTCTTTTATAAGTCACAAGAGAAAACTAGTTGTTGAGATGGATAAGGAATGTTGAAGTGAAAGCAAAACAAGCCTATGGTAACAGACATAAACATAAGACAAGAGTAGGAGTAAGTTTTGAATATGTGTCTAATTTGTAGAAAGAGAGGTAAAATGCAGAAAATGAAGAACCTTGGAAGTATTGGAAGTAGTGGAAGGTTTTCAACGGACGAGTGTGAAGATGAGGATGTTTCGAAGTTGGCCATTTCGACATTTCAAGCTAAGGAAGAAGAGATTGAGAGGAGAAAGATGGAGGTGAAAGAGAGAGTTGAACTTCAACTTGGACGCGCTGAAGAAGAGACAAGGCGTTTGGCACACATTTGGGAAGTGAGTTCTATGTTTAGGAAAAATATACATATATGACCATCTCTCTCAGGAAATTCATGCAGTCACGCAGTCAGCAAGTTGGATTGCTCGATAAAAATTAGACGACTCAAATTTAAAGTTTATTTTAAAAATTTCTTTAAGCACGATTTACCGAACTTAAGTTATGAGCTATCCAATCAAGATTGCTTACTATCACTTTTGAACAAAATTTCTTCAGCCGACTGTCATTTTAGTAAACCGTTACTATTACTACTTATATTTCCATATTGTTGATGGCAGAAAACTTCAGTTCTTGAATTTCAATTATATCAGTTATGCTAATCATTGTTGCTTACGATAATCTACTTAGGAACTTGAAGTTATGGAAGATCCGATGAGAAAGGAAGTTGCAATGGTACGAAAGAAGATTGACTTAGCTAACAAAGATTTAAAGCAACTCGGACAAAACTACCAGAAAAAGGTATGATACATACATGTCCTTAACTTTTGTAGGAGAAAGAATTTGAAGTTTATCTTTTGTTGAATAATATTAATACCATCAGAATCAAACTTTTACTATTCTGCATTGGTTGTCATCGAAATAGGAGAAAGAGTATAAAGAAGCCTTGGATGCTTTCAATGAAAAGAACAAAGAGAAGAATCATTTGGTAGCGACGCTAACTGAGGTATAGTGTAGTACTCAACTCTTGTGTTTTCCGCGTCTTGATACAACTGAGTTATAGTACTTAACTCTTGCAATTTTATTTTCTTATTAATAGATGCTGACAGAGAGTGAAAGAATGAGGATGAAGAAACTGGAGGAGCTATGCAAGACCATAGAGACTGTGTCACTAAAACAATAGTCTCTGACAGTGTGTGCTGTGTTTAATTACTAGCTTGGTCTATTAAATTTGCATTTGCTTGTATTTAAATGTTTGTTATTTAGATTGCTTTGTTTGTGGACTTAAACAAAATAAAGTATAACATTCTCACATTTGATTGATTGTAAAAAAGAAAGGAAAAGATAGTATTATTGCTCCTTTTAATTTTGTACCTTAATTCAACATCATCATCAATTTTCATCATAGTTTGCTGAATGGCATGTGATTAATCTTTACATGTTTCCATATATATTCAAAACTCAAAAGGATAGCTTGAAAGGTAAACATGATGAGATATATATCATTGAACGATGATAACATTCATAACAAATGAAATTAACTGAAAAGAATTACATCACCCATGTAGGATCTTGCCTCTACCAAAGATTTTGGCATGCCAAAATTTCAATTCATGCAAACACAGTCATGTTATACTATTAGTCTCTAACCACACAAGCAAATATTTGAGATAGAGATAAAGGAGGAAAGGAACAAGGGCAAGAAATCTCGGAAAAGTTTGAGATCATGCTCATGTTCCTACACTGAACAGCTCCATACACTAATGACTAATCTTACTTATGTTCAATATTTAGTTTTTAATTTTTTCAGCTCCACCATAAGAGGCAATCTATCTTGTATGTCAAACTACTAGTCATCAACAGGGTCCCTTGCAGTTTCATCTACATTGCACTTGATAGTCATGACAGGGCATTCAGCATGCTTCCAGCAAAATTCACCAACAGTGCCGACCAAAACCCTGCAAAACATGACAAGTAAAACCGGTTATTAAACACACGTAAGTTCCTGAGCAATCCCTAATAGAACAGAGTACATATTCAAAACTTCAAGAAATTATGTAAAGTTCATACTAAAAGACAATTCCTAAAAATTCATATCATACTTCCATAAAAACTCACAATTTTACTTATAATATCCTCATCATCCAAAGCACCCAACACATGGCCTAAAGCACCAACTTTTGGCTTCTTTTTTTTCTATTACATCAATCTATAAACTCTAAGCAATATCAAACTCAATTTCAAATTAAAACATCAAAATTCTACCTAAACTAATTTGAAAAGATCTAAAACTGAATGTAATGACCAAGAGTCATCAATCTATTTACCACAATTTTTAGAAAATTGATTATTAAGAATTTATCATTCTCAAGAATCCTATTTCAGCCTTTATCAAATGTAATCTAGGGGTCTTATGAAGATTCATTCTATAGTTTTATTATAATGTAGTAAATTCACTATTTCATAACAGTATGCTGTATGCAATGTTCACTATATACTGTGGTAAAGATTTCTAGATATAATCTATCTTGTTGGAAAGACATTCGAATTAAAATTATGGAGATCAATAGCCATTATAAAACTAGTGATAACATGGAAGCAAATTTGCTGATATGGTAAAATGATATTAACTGAATAAGTTCCCATGCTAGATATTCATTTAATAGTTAAAAGTGTTAAATTGTCACGACCTGCGTGACAAATTAATATTATAAGTAGTAGATTCAAATGCATTTATCTACATAATAAGTTACAAGATAGCTAAGCATAACAACTGATACCTGTTCATCGTCGTCTGCATCATAATTGGTCCAATAAATTTGGATTTGTTGGTTTGACGAACCAACTAAAACCAAATGGGTCTACTATTTTAATACAAACATCCCTACTTCATCAGAACGATTTAACCTTACTTGGTGTGCTCGTAAGGCCTCTCCCTGTCCATCACAACCAATGATTTGTTCATGCAATAATACAGGAAACGTAGAATACAACGAACTAAAAGAATGATAATCTGCTCGTCTATATAAAAAATCAAATGAAATAAATAATAAAAAATTGTTCAAAATAAATGTCGTTTTAACAAAAAATAATTATTTTAAAATGAATGAAAAGATACATAACTTACAACAATTCTGGTCTAATCGAATCTCTGATCTCAAGAATAACACGTCTGTTTCCTTGCGCTAATCTCAAATAGTGAATTTGGCATATGTTAAGATTACCCTGAACTCTGATAATGTTAAAAGCTCTGTTTATAGCAACGCAAGCAAACACTGTTTGGTACCAATCTGATGTTTCGACAGCTCGTGGAAAATCGATAAGATAAATCAGATGAACCGGGTGAATCTTCTTTTCTTGGCCAAGGGATCTTGATTGCCTCATTGAAATATATCATTGGGTAATACCTGACTTGAAGTTATCATCCACCTGAAACCGAATGAGTCTCTAATTCTATACATAAAATGACCGTTCTCTTGATTCATTGTCTCTTGAATAGTTGGTGTAAAAGCACACCCAACTGGGGCGTTGGCGTTCATTATGTGATCTCGTAAGTTGTTGACATTTAGAGAAAACAGACAACAAAACACATTTCCGTTATTATGGCTGAATAAAAGAAAATTAATCAGAATAATAAAGAAAACGTAAAAACAAGTATAAACGAGAAAAAGATAAAGAAAACCCAATAATTGTATACCATTGATTTCTTAACGAATCTCTCACTTCGAGGATAATTTCACGCTCAGGTGGTCCAATTCTCAGAAAATAAGTATGGTAGATTTCGGTCATTCGAAGAAAGTTAGCTTAAGAGTATTCACGTTCCATACATACAGCTTCAAATGCATTATACTCTCTTCGAAGGTGAAGATATGAAACGTGAATACTTTCAAGCTAGCTCTCTTCGAAGGACCGAAATTCACCGTGCTTATTTTCTGAGAATTGGACCACATGAGCGTGTAATTATCCTGGAAGTGAGAGATTCGTTTAGCAATCAAAGGTATATAATTATGGGGTTTTCTTTATCTTTTTCTTGTTTATACTTGTTTATACGTTTTCTTTATTATTCTGATTAATTTTCTTTTATCCAACCATAATAACGGAAATATTCTTTGTTGTCTGTCTTCTCTAAACGTCAACTTACGAAATCACATCATGAACGCCAACGCCCCAGTTGAGTGTGCTTTTACACAAACTCTTGAAGAGACGGTGAATTAAGATAACGGTAATTTTATGTATAGAATTAGAGATCCGTTCGGTTTCAAGTGGATAATAACTTCAAGTCAGGTATTACAAATGATGTATTTCAATGGGACAATCAAGATCCCTTGGCGTAAGAAAATCAGATCCACTCAGTTCATCTTATTTATCTTATCGATTTTCCAAGAGCTGTCCAAGCATCTAATAATACCAAACAGTGTTTGTCTGCATTGCTATAAACGGAGCTGCTTTTAACATTACCGGAGTCCAGGGTAATCTTAACATATGTCAAATTCGCTATTTGAGATTAGCGCAAGAAAACAGACGTGTTATACTTGAGATCAGAGATTCGATTAGACCAAAATTGTTGTAAGTTATATATCTTTTCATTCATTTTAAAATAATTATTTTTTGTTAAAACGACATTTACTTTGAACAATTTTTAATTATTTATTTCTTTATTTCATTTGATTTTTACTATCCAGACGAGCAGATGATCATTCTTTTAGTTCGTTGTATTCTACATTTCCTGTATTATTGCATATGAACAAATCATTGGTTATGATGAGCAGGGGAGACCTTACGAGCACACGAAGTAATTAAATCGTTTTGATGAGGTAGAGATGTTTGTATCTAAAATAGTAGACCCATTTGGTTTTAGTTGGTTCGTCAAACCAACAAACCTAAAATTTATTTACCCAATTCATCTGATTTACCTTATCGACTTTCCACGAGCTGTCGAAGCATCTGATTGGTATCAAGCAGTGTTTGCTTGTGTTACTATTGACATCTGAAGGGTGACCAAAGTGTCTTCATAACAAAACAGATAAGAAACAGATATAGAATGACCAAAACAAAATCAAAATTGTCAAGAAACTAAACAAACAAATATAAGAAATAACATTATTGCATTAATTGACAACCTTCAAGATGAGTTTTGTGCATGATGGGGGTTTTTCAGTCAATAGCTCAAATTCTTGCAAACTCATTGGCAAGGTCTTTCATCGGACAACGTAAAGCATTCGTAAAATACTCCGGCCAACTTTCATGAATCTGACGATCAACTTTCCAACCCTCACTTTTGACCAAAGAACGCACTTGAACACCATTCATGTATGCCTTACATGCAGTTAGAATATCATGAGCTCGGTTGAGGAAATGTCCCACTACAAAATCCTCAAAATTCTGAAACCAAAAATAACAAACGGTTAAATTTCGTTATGAGTAGCAATCACTCTTTGGCAGAAGATAATTTTATTTTATTTTTGAAATAGCAAACTTTAATTAAAACCAGAGAAGCACAAAGAAAAACAACACCACAAGCGGCTAAACACACAAAGCTAACAAAGAACAAAAACCAGAAGCTACAGTAACAGTAACAGAAAAACAATAGCCAACAGCAGAAAACATCACTAACACAATAGGGTACGCACAGAACCACACCACAGGAACAGGAAGGGAAAAAACAGAAGCCTGCCGCGAACCACAGGGGAGCGAAAACCCGGCGCCACAAAACCAAACACCAAAAACTATTACCTGTTAAAACAACTTCCTGGATCCTACGTCCATTCGTAAAAGAGACATGGGGTAATATTCAATCTATCCACACTCCACTTCCAAGTAAGGACTTTCACTTCTTCAACAATTTCCAACTGCTCCTTCAATAAATTCCTAAATACACCAAAGAACCGCATGCCATATCAACATAAATCCTTTTCTAGATTGCTTAGAACAAGCAGCTCCGCTAAGACAATCAAAAAGATAGAAATTATTTGGCGGCATCACAATCACCACACCTAGCCATTTGAATATGTCATACCATACCAACATAGCAACCTTACGCTGAAGGAACAAATGACTAGACATCCACGGCAATGCCTACACCAAACACAATTAGCTCCATTACCTTGATGAATAACACCTCTCAAGAGAAGATTATCCTTTGTGGGAACACGATCATGAAGAAGTTGCCACGAGAAAACAACCACCTTAGAGGGTGCAGGACTCTTCCAAATATTGTGAAAAATATTTGTCTCAAAATTGCTAAGATTTGGGCCGTCGACAATTTCTCTAGAGATAGAATCGAAAGCGGATTTAACCGAGAAGATAATTTCATTATGCTCTTCTGTATTCTTGAGATATGGTTTTAGTTGTATTAATTATAACTTATTTGAAGTACTACAATAAGCATATAACTTTAAAGGGCATATTGTGTAGGATTCATGAAGGTGTACAGTAAGTATACTAATAATGGTTTCTAAAAAACCCAAGCACTATAGATGAACATGGCAGAAAAACTTGCTAGAGTTATTCTATAAAAAAATTGAACCAAGAATAGAATCAAACCTTAAGAGGCCTTCTAATCACATGTATCATTGTACGTAGTGAATCAAGGAATGCATCCTTGTTGTTAAGTCTGGTTCCTAATTTTGAATAATTCTGTACGTTTAGTATAGCCAAGAGGATGACTATTAGCGTAATGATCTATTGTCAATACTAGACCTTGTATGGAGACTAGAACTTGTAGAATTGTTGAGCGTGGACGCCAACGTTCATTCTTCTTGCCGCTCCAAGTGTTAAGTAGACTAAGGCATATATTGCCAAGACCTCCATATTTGGATTCAACTTAGAAGAAGTACGTACATGGATTGTGGAGCTGCAGTTTATGCCATGAAAAATATAGTGTTAGTAACATTTAAAATAAAGAGAGTGACGACAAGATAGATAGCGTATGATGATGAATGGGGCACATACTGGTGGAACATTGGGAAAGTCATAAGGTAAGTAAAGATCGAAAAAGAAAAGACCATCGTGGTAAGGGGTCCCTTCTGCTCCAATCCAATAATGACAGCCCTCATGACTCATGAGTTCCATCCTTGATTCATAAATTCGAACAAACATTGAATCTGATGCGGATAAAAGAAAGAGTCAAATAAATTGATTACTATGTCTACTACATACAAATATAACAAGCTAGTAGCAGTGAGGAAACTGACCTGGCATACTGTTCTTCAAAATCTTCCACTCTTTCTGGATTCTTTTAGCCCAATTCTTTTGATGCTGTTTAATTAGGACATATACAAGTAGTTATTTATTGTAAATAAACTCATTATAAGTCAATCAAAAAGTAAAATGTTATTACCTCATTCAATAAGTATTTGTCACTAAGAAATACATGGTCTGAAGGATGAGAAATTGGTAATAATTTACTATGTTATTACCTCATTTCAAAAAGTAAATCTGCATCAATATTTGTCATAAGGTAAGTTATGAAGTATTCTTCCTACAAACAAAAGTAGTAGGATACAGAAATGTTATTAGAACTCAAAACAATAGACACAAATACGACACAAAAGGATATTTTTGACATTTCAACATAAAAAATAAAAATCTGCCTATGTGCCAATTTTTTAATTCAAAAAAAAATAATAATAACAATAAAAAAAACAGAGGAAGAACGAAGAACATGAACAGATCCTGTGCAATCGCCATTCCCGTCAATGTCTCCGGATTTCAAATGGAGAGAGACAACAAGGGAGAGAGTGACACCAGAGTGAGCGAGAATAAACAGCAGAGGAAAAGAATGAATGCATACACACACATACATACATACATACATACATACATACATACATACATACATACATACCCATTTACGCTTATTGTCGAGGTGAACACTAGGTAAGGCAAGAATGAAAGATGAACCGCATTATTGTCACATATTTTCAGATTTGGATATTAGAACAAAAAGGCCGGTGCTATCTTCAACTTTGAAATCATAGAGAGGCAAAACCAAATTCTCTCAAGAGAGAAAGAGACCCATTTATGTTTATTGAGAGTGAACAACAAGAGGGAGTATGGACTACTCATGATTGTGAACAGTAAAAGAAGGAAGAGACTTCTCCATATTTTATTAATGTTTTTTTGCAAATGAAGCCATGAAGTCACGTGAAGAAGGAAGGGCATTGCTATTTAGCATGAAATTTTTACACAACAAATGCAAGAATTAACATATGGCAAAATTTTAAAGGATGATGTCATTTAATCTTTTTTTAGTGGAAAACATGGGTGGTTATGGATGTAATCAAGGGTGAGGATTTATTCTTCTCTTTCTTGCATCAAATTTTTTTTGCTAAATAGCATTTTCCATATACATAAACTTCCTTTATGAATAAAAGACACTTTTTTAAAAAATGTACCGATCTGATAAAGTAAAAAAGGTTAACATATTTGATAAATTATAAGGTACCATAATGTTGAACATGAAAAGAAAACATACTTCACCATTGTAAGCGGTGGTTCAACAATATAATCGTCATCAGATTATCAAGCATTGCATGATCATTTTATCTTACAAACCGAAAAAAATGAAAGAAAATAAACAACATGAGAAAAGTTGGAAAGACTCACCTTTGGATGAAGAAGTAGAGATCGGAAGAGAGAAGATGTAAAGTTGATAATGTCTTTGTGGTAGAAATTTAGAGAAAGAAGTGTGTATATAGGTAAACTGATGTGACATAAAGTAACATTGCTTCTTTTCATCATATAACTATTGAAAAGTTGGATAATAGCGTGTATCATGCAGTCATGCAGATAATGTAATAACAGTGATGCTATATCATGCGAAATTATTATCCCGAAAATTTCACGAAGGTGTAAATAAATGCACACTAGCAAATTTGTCACCGCATGTTTAGTCAAATACTCATTTTACTCATAAATCCACCCAATTGAGGATTAATTTTTAATAAAAAACAAAATCAAAATGCTATCTCACATGCTTTGAAATATTCCAGAATAAAACCTACTACTGCTATCACTCAATTACTCTGATCCTTTAGTATGTCAAGCAATATTATCAGAGCATCTTTCTAGTTTGATTCTCTTTCACATAAGTATTCCAACTCCTAGTGATCCATAAGAAATAACAGTTCATGAATTGTTTTTAAAGGACCATGGCATCTACTAGATGCAACTTCAAGCAATGAACAAAGCTAAGGCTATGTCCCATGATTGTTTGATTAACCTCCTTAATCCTGACCTCTTTTTTTATAAAACTTAATCAATTTTCCCAGATCCATAATGATTAATTTGAACTGACGGCGGCACTTATTTGTTGAAATTGAAAATAAGAGTTACTCTTGGTAGATATAGAAACAAAACATAGGCCTTGAGTGAGTAATAAATAGATCTCGGGATTAAGGAAGTTTATCATATACTCAATTGAGATCTCTTTTTATTGCTCTTAGTTTGAGAGACAAATTTTGGAAGAAAGGGACACGACCGGCCAAAACTTGGGAGAGAAATTTGGAAGAAGAACTAATTGAATTTACAGAGAGAAGAAAGAGACTCTTGTGTGTGGAAGATGGAAGAGGATGAAAGAGGAGAGAAATTAAATTAAATAAATGCAAGTGGGTCAGGGGAGGTGCCAGATCATTCGCGAGACATATTGGATGATATCATTGACTATGTTAAATACTTGCAGATTCAAATAAAGGTACATTTTAAGTTGCAAATAACACATTCTACAATAGCTTAGGAAATTGTTCCTTTGCAGGAACTTTGTGGGAGTAAATTACAAGCTGATTCAAATGCTATACCATTAGTTTCCCACGAGGTACACGACTTTGTTACTAAACATCGTGTGTTCAGTGTTTACTTTTTTCGTATCTTATTTCTTTTGAACCGGGATTGTTGTTCTAATATAATTTCTGATTTCTTATACAATTGTCAAATTCATTGACTGCATAGTTTCATTGACAGGATTTTGGCCATTATATATAAAGGAACAAATGGTGAGTGAGCCACTTGAAGAGATAATGGGAAAACTACTTGAAGAACATCCAGCTGCAACAAGTCACAATATTTCACATGTTACTTTATTTTTAGAAGGAATATCCAAATGCTCATTTTCATTGAGTGCATTTTTTTTATGTTATATATCTAGAAATTTCATATTTAATCAAGATTAAAGCTCATTCTACTAGTGTATGATAAAATATGCTGATTGATTTTACAAAAGAAAACCCAATGACAATTAAATGCATAAAACATTAGTCTATTTATACCAACAAGGCAACATGTGAATCATACAAGTGGTAAGGGTTTCAGATATTTTAAACAAGTGGTCGGGAGTTGTGTTCAGTTGAGATCAATGTGATCAGAACCGATACAGCGGTGGTCAAGAGTAGCTTTAAATTCTTAGCTTTCTTAATTCTTTCCGCGGTCATAGGCGGGGTGAAATGGTGTAGATATCAGGAGATGGGGATAATGAATGTGCGATAAGGACACAAGCTGAACCTCTTTTTCCTTCTAATTCATAGAAAACGGGATAGCTCGAAAGGTAAACATGATGAGATATATATCATTAAACGATGATAACATTCATAACAAAGAACGACGAGGCAAGCCTCCTACATCACTTCTCTACGTAAGAAAAAACACATGACGATTCACCAACATGAATTGTAAAATATATCAGCATCATACATATGACGATAAAAGAGTATCAGTCTAACTGTAAATCATGATAAAAGTACACCAGCTGAATACCAAAATAGGCACACCTAAGAAAGAAAACTTGAGATGAAATTAAACTAAAGAATGAGTTAGAGTCTAATCATTTTAGCTGTTGCACCAAAACACTAAACGACTGATACGATGCTTCTCGTGTCCAATCCCTACTATGATATGCACTGAAAACACAGAACCTTTAACACCAAACTTCATCTTTTACCCGTTGCTCGAGCTCGTGGCCTGCCTTTAACCTCAGCATCCTGCTCCGGTGAGAAAAACAGTTAATCCTGAACTGTCTAGCTTTTTCAACGGAAAAATTGAAAGGAAACTATATAAGAATAGCGTTGCCAGTCCAATGCATGAACAAGTGTACCTGTGTTAAGTGCAAATAAATGTAGTTCTTTGCAGTAGTCGGATTGTGATTTTCGGCACCTTTACTCCAATCATAACAAACCTGTAGACATGTGTAAAAGTTGTTTCAGAGCCGAATTACGGTAAGTGAATTGCATAGAAAGTAAATAACTAGAATTTGTAAAACAGCAATTTGAAGTATACCGCGTAAGAATATATGGAACCATCGTTATTGAATGCAGCGCAAGGTATTGGCTGACTACACCTTTCCATAGCCTACAAAAACACATTATAAAATGAAATAGCAGAAAGAAACGACAAGTGAGAAGGAGATTTTCGGAAAAATGTAGAACCTTGAGTCTTTGTTTACTGTCCTTATCCCAGAAATTATAAGAACCATCAGATCCAGCACTTGCAAAAGTGTGATATACCTGAACACCAAGACATCAATAAGATCTTAATTATACAAAAAGAGTTTAAATACACAAATTTCCAAATGACATTTAACTAATTTTGATATTATAAAGTGTTGTATTACAGGATGGAAATTTAACGAGTTGACTGAATATAAGTCATTTTTTTGTCTCTGGCATTTAAAAGTGTAGCTCTCTTTTTCTGGTGCATCTTCATGAAGGTAGTGCACTCCAACCTTTCCTTCTATTGAACCAACCTACAGAGAAACAATATTCAATACTCAATAGTATCAGCATAGAAGCAATGATCTATGTGATAATGACATCAAGAAAAAACCTAATGGCGTAAAAGCAATACAATGTAAGTGAGGAGTGAATGCATACCAAAAAACCTTGTTGATCTGGAAATGCAGCAACACATCTTGTCTGCTGTTTCAGGGGTGATACTATTCTTTTGAATTCAGTCTGAGGATTCTTCAAGTTGAAGACAATCAGATTCCTATCTGCAGTTCCGACAACCATCAGAAGATGTCTCACTGACATCGCATAACATCGATCAGGGAGTTGCTGAGTATGCACTGGATTGGGCTGCCTAGTATCCCAATACCTAACACACAGAACATAATAAATGAAATGTCGCGCAAATCGTTGTTAATTCGAAAAAGACTGAAGAATCTTTAGATCGTAACTGAATAAATAGAATGAAAATGCATACTTTACGGTTTTGTCCCAGCTTCCTGTGGCTAAAAGATTCATCTCCGGTATCCACGCAATATCTTTGATGGGCCCATCATGCATGGCAACAGTCACTGGTTGCCCTCCGGACAAAAGCGGCCACATCTTGACCTGCTTGTCACAACCTCCAGAAAAAACTGTTGTTCCATCATCCTTCCAAGTGGAGCACAAAACCTTGAACAACAAACATAAATTTGGTTTTAATTAATAATAACTTGAGTCTCAAACTATATAGCACCAACATTTAAATTTAAAACGCGTCCATTATTTGAGGTGTCTGACACCGAAACAACAACAAAACATACACGACTTATTTGAATTTTCTTATTTGCGCTTTATATTCTAGCATAAACGCTTGTGAGACTGTTTGAGAGAATTTATGAAAATAGCTTATTACATGTTGATAAGTTGTTTTCAGGAGTTTATTTTCATATAGTCTCTAATATAGCTTATACAAAAACAATTTAACTTTATTTTATCTTTTACTATAGAAATAGCTTCTACATTAGTGCCAATGACAGGGCCAAGATTATTATAGAGTCTGGGCAAAAGTTCACATGTGACAATATATGAATTAACCTCTAAAAATTTCAATATTGTCCTAAACTAACTCCTAAAAATACTGAAAATTTTGGCCAGAGTCCGGGCAACTGCCTACAAATTAAGTTGTTTATCCAAAAAGGATCATAGTCATAAATATATTCCATTATGTTGATCAATGTGTCAGTGTCATGTCCAGTGTCTGTGTCAGTACTTCATAGGTCTCGATGATGATGATAATATTTGATGTAAAAAGAGTTGAAATAGAAAAAGCAATACTAGTAAGTACTTACAGGGTGATCATGAGAAATAGAAGCTTTGAGTGTAGTGTTAAGAGCAGTTCTTCCATCATTCTTTGAAATTTCCCAACAGCAAACCTATTATTATTATTATGAAAGAAAATGTTAATGATGAATGAAAGAAATCATGAAGAAAGAGAAGTAGTAGTAGTAGTTTACCTGATTGTCCCAAGAAGTAGCAATGAGGAAATTGGCTTTGGGACTGAAAGAAAGACTTGAAACAGAATCAGTAGGTGGTTGCGTGACCTGAAAGTTGAACCATTGAAACATATGAATATGATGTGATTAGAAACAACACATCACAACACATTAATAGAGATTAATTTAAAACGCATGCATGCATAATAATAATTAATGTTGTTAGTTTAGTTACCTCATGGGATTTGTTTGGATTTATGTTTGCAGACATGTTTGTTTGTTTGTTTGTTTGTTTGTTTGTTGTTGATCAAATGCAATAGCAATACAGAGAGAGAAGGAGCTGAGACGGTTTTAAACACGGTTTTTGACTTAAGTTTTAAGCACTGTTTCTTAGGACGGAACTTTTACGCAGGATTTTACCAAATCTTTCAAATTATTTCTCTTTCATTCATACAAATGTTACGCAAGTTTTACGCAGCACGGTTAATGTCCCTAACCGTGTGGGAATTGGATTTCCTACAACTATCTCACCCGTCCGATCTCAAATTGGTGGCTGAGATTATTTATCATAAAATTGTATGAAACATAATTACCATCCGATCTTGAATGAGTGACTGAGATTCAAAACTATGTGAAAAGTAAACATCAGAAAATCTGGATCCAACCGTGTGACGGTGCAAAAACAATTCAACCGCAATAGATTTGACAAATTATTATTTTTAATTAAGTAATCTAATGGCTAGAAATTTCACCCTTATGGTGGATAAGTGGGAGGACTGGGATTTCGAACTCCGGCCCCTTGCATATATAATACAATGTTCAACCAACTGAACTAAACTCACGGGACAATATGCAAACAACTTAAGAGGCTAATAGATGAAAATATTAGGTGGAATTAACTCAAAATTTAACGGAAAGTTAGACGAAATTAATTCAAAATTTAACGAAAAAAAAAAACTTATATTGACATCGATAATGTAAGGGACCAACTTACAACTTTTTAAACATAAAACACCATATTAAAACTTAAAATAAACGTAAGAGCTAAATATGCAATTGAGTCTTCTATCAACTACGCATGAAGTTCAGATACATAAAACGGATATGGTACATGAATATGAAAACGGATAGATACGTTAATAAAATTTAACAAAATAAATTTTTATCACTATAAAATATACAATATTTTTAAAGAAATAAACATTAATAATTCATCATTAACGTATGACCTCAACTTACAAAAATTATTGTCGTTAAAACAAAATATGTAGTAATTAAGATATTATACTTAAAAGAAAATGCTATTTAGCAAGAATTTTTTGATGTAAGAAAGAGAATTGTTGGTGCACAAAGATGATAAATGAATATAAAAGAGAATGTATTAATGAACTTGAAAAAAATGACGGCTACAAGGAGAATAATAAAGGCACTAACTTCTATGATGATATCACTACTCCTATTTATACACAAGGACTAGGTCATAAAGACAACATAGTAAAATACTAAAATACCCTTAAATATAAATTACTTCTAACACCATCCCTTAATTTATATTTACACAAAACTAACAACATCAATTCCATCCCTCAAACGAAGAAATTGGCCAGTCTTGATTGTCTTTGTCATCACATCTGCCAGCTGCTTCTGAGTGCTACAGTGCACAACTTCTAACACTCCATTCTGAACCTGATTCCTTAAGAAGTGATACTTGGTCTCAATGTGCTTGCTTCTACCATGCAGCACTGGGTTCTTGGCAAGATTGATTGCAGACTTGTTATCAATCATCAGTTTCAGAGGCTTGTTTACCTTAATCTTCAGATCCTGTAGCAAGTTCAGAATCCACACAGCTTGGCATGCAGTCAGAGCGCCTGCAATATATTCAGCTTCACAGGTTGATAGAGCCACAACAGGTTGCTTCTTGGAGCACCAAGAAATAGGACCTCCCAGGAATTTAAACAAGTACCCAGAAGTACTTCTTCTATCAACCCTGTCTCCGCACCAATCAGAGTCTGAGTAGCTCAGAAGCTCTGATTCGGTCTTTCCTTCAGAAGGGAATAGCACACCATGCTTCAGAGTTCCCTTTATATACCTCAAAATCCTGACAGCAGCTTGGTAATGGGACCATTTTGGTTTACTCATAAATCTGCTAATCATTCCAACTGCATAGCAAATATCAGGTCTGGTATTGCACAAATACCTTAGAGAACCAACCAACTGTTTGAAGGTTGTAGCATCCACATCCTCCCCATCAGAATCTGAGTCCAGCTTCTGATTGGTATCAGAAGGTGTAATTGCAATTTTGCAATTTTCCAGCTTAAATCTCTTCAGAAGCTCAAGTTCATACTTCATCTGATGTAAAATGATTCCTTTCTCAGAGTACATAAATTCCATCCCTAGAAAGTAACTAATTTTACCAAGGTATGTTATCTCAAATTCATTCATCAAAGCTATTTCTTGTTCAGAGCTTCCTGTCAGCAATATGTCATCAACATATAAGCATACCAGAATCATATTGCCTTCTGAAGTGTGTTGAACATAAACACCATACTCCAATTCACATTTCTGAAACCCATGCTTCTTGAAGAAAGAATCAATCTTCATATTCCAGGCTCTGAGCGCCTGTTTCAATCCATACAAGGCTTTATGTAATCTATACACCATCCCTTCCTGATTCTTTTTCTCAAAACCAGGAGGTTGTGACACATATACCTCCTCTTGTAATGGACCATTCAGAAATGCAGATTTCACATCTAAATGCATCAGAGGCCAATTCCTGTTAGCAGCTATTGCAATTACCAGTCTAATTGTTTCATGTCTTGCTACAAGTGCAAACACTTCAAAATAATCTAGCCCAGGTTTCTGCAGGAATCCTCTTGCTACTAACCTTGCTTTGTATTTGCCAATTGATCCATCTGGCTTTAGCTTCTGCTTGAAAACCCATCTGACACTGATGGCTTTCTTGCCTTTTGGAAGTTCTGATAGCTTCCAAGTTTTGTTTCTCTTGATAGCATCAAGTTTTTCATTCATGGCCTGCAACCAGACTTGTTGCTTAAGAGCCTCTTCTATACTCACGGGTTCAGAGTCTACTAACATAGCACACTGAATAACTTCTCCCTCAGAGTCTACTTCAGTGTCTTGCAGCATATCAAACCCTGCAAACCTTCTTGGAATGCTTCTGATTCTCTGTGGTCTTTGATCTTGTTCCACATGATTTCCTTCAGAGGTTGGAGGTTCAGAAGTACTATCTTCAGAAGCTTCAACATCAGAGCCTTGACTTTCAGAGTCTCCTTCAGGACCACCTTCAGAGTCTGAATCACCGTCAGAGCCTGAATCACCGTCAGAATCTGAATCACCTTCAGAGTCTGAATCTCGTTCAGAGTCTCCTTCAAGAAATATCACATCAGAGTTGGATTTAGTTTTGTTCCAATCCCAAGTTTCTAATTCCTTCACAATGACATCTCTGCTGAATTCAATTCTATTAGTCTCTGGACAATAGAGCTTGTACGCACCTGTACTGTGGTACCCCACCAATAACATAACTTTGCTTCTATCATCCAGCTTCTGTCTTCTAGCTTCTGGAACATGTTTGTAACAAACAGAACCAAACACCTTCAAATGACTAACACTTTGCTTATCTCCAGTCCACTTTTGAATAGGAACTATTTCCTTCAACTTCTTCGTTGGACATCGGTTGAGCACATAACATGCTGTTGCAACAGCTTCACCCCATAAATTATGAGGAAGCTTCTTCTCTTTCAGCATGCTTCTCACCATATCAAGCAAAGTACGATATCTTCTTTCAGCAAGACCATTGTGTTGAGGAGTGTAAGGAGCAGTAACCTCGTGCTCAATTCCATTCTCCTCACAAAATGTTTTAAACTCATTGGAATTAAACTCACCACTACCATCCGTTCTGAGAATCTTCAGCTTCTGACCACTCTGCTTCTCAGCTTTCACTTTGAACTTCTTAAACTCAGCAAACACCTCATGTTTGTACTTTATCAGGGATACC
Organism: Trifolium repens; assembly: GCA_030408175.1. Classification (NCBI taxonomy): domain Eukaryota; kingdom Viridiplantae; phylum Streptophyta; class Magnoliopsida; order Fabales; family Fabaceae; genus Trifolium; species Trifolium repens. The sequence continues at coordinate 54,717,197 of CP125836.1, read as the reverse complement.
CATGTCATTCTAGTAAATTCATCTACAAATGACACAAAGTATTTATTCCCTCCAATTGATGCTACCTGAAATGGACCACACACATCATAATGTACTACTCCCAATGCATGTTTTGCCCTTGGAGCTACTCCTGATGAAAATGGCAATCTTGGTTGCTTCCCTTCCATGCACACCTTGCATGACTTCTCAGGTTTCTTGATTGTAGGAATTCCATTTACCAGGTTCTTTGATTTTAGATGCCCCAGGCTTCTAAAGTTCAAATGACCAAATCTTCTATGCCACAGCTCACTATCCTTCTCAACACTTGTTGCACTAAGGCATTCAGAGTCTGCAGTTTTAACATTCACCTTGAATGTCCTGTTCCTTCCCTGTTCTGACTCCATAATCAGCTTCTGATTACGATCATACAGCTTCAGAAGATTGTCCTTCATGGTAACTGAAAAACCTTTCTCAATCAGTTGCCCTACACTCATCAGATTGCTTTTCATGCCAGGTACATACCACACATTCTGAATCAATGCTGATTTGCCATTGTTCAGAGTGACTCTGACATTTCCCATACCTTCAGCATTAAGGTATTTATCATCAGCACATCTGATCCTTGTACTCTTACTCGAGTCAAAGTCAACCAACCACCTTTTGTTTCCAGTAAGATGATTTGAACACCCTGTGTCCATATACCACCACTCTGATGAATTCATATCATCAGTCTCAGAAGCCATTAGCAACACAGATTCACCATCAGAGTCATCAGAGCTTCTGGCTATATTTGCTTCTTCTGACTTCCTTTCTTTGTTTGACCGGCACTCAGAAGCAAAATGACCAAACTTCTGACAACAGTAGCATTGAATCTTCTTCTTGTCAAACTTCTCTTTTCCCTTCTGATACTTTTGCTTATCAGAGTTTGAAGTTTCAGGCTTCTGAACTCCATCAGATCTTCTCTTGGCTTCTGACCAAGACTTCTTCTGATAGTTCTTACCAGAGTCTGCTTTCAGAGCCTGCTGCTCTACTTCTCTTTCATAGTTTCTTTCAGTCAAACGCAACTCTTGTGCTTCTAGACTGCTTTGTAGCTCTTCAATTCTCATGGAACTCAAGTCCTTGGAATGTTCAATAGCTACCACAATGTAATCAAACTGAGGGGTAAGTGATCTCAATACCTTCTCAATGATTACTTGTTCTGAGAGTGTTTCTCCACACGCCTTCATCTCATTAGTGATCAAAATCATTCTTGAGATGTACTCAGAGACCTTCTCATTGTTCTTCATGTTGAGATTCTCATACTGCTTTCGTAAGGACTGAAGGTTCACCTTCTTCACTGATGCATCACCACCATAGCATCTGATCAGTGTGTCCCACGTGGCCTTTGCCGTTTCTGAGTCAGCAATCTTCTCAAACACGTTTTCATCCACACACTGATGGATGTAGAACAACGCCCTCTGATCTTTCTTCTTCGTATCCTTCTGAGCAAGCTTTTGTGCATCTGTTGCATCAGCTGCTACTGGGACATAACCTTCAGTAACAAGTTCAAGTACATCTTGAGCACCAAACAAAACAATCATTAAGTGGCAACATTTAATTGATCAAATTATAATCACTCTCTCCCATGTATGGTTAATCAAGTTATAATTGGTCAAATTTTCTAATTTTATGGATTCTTCTCTTTCTTGCATCAATATTTCTTGCTAAATAGCATTGCTCATACAGTCATACTTAAATGATTAAAAAACTCTCTTTAGGATGAATTGTTTAAAAGAATTTAAATTTGGTTACCTCTTCTCCTAAAAATCAGAGGGTTCAAAATGGAAAAAACAAAACAAAACCTATAGAGTTTTTGCTGAATTTAAAGTGGAGTATAATTAACTATTCTCGAAATTTTATCAATTTAATGGTGTCTGACGGGGAGAAAGGGGATTGGAGATTGACTTGTTACTATGGCTATCCAGAAAGAAGCAGGAGGAGACAAGCGTGGGATTTGTTGCGGGAGCTCAGAAACATGTCAATGTTACCGTGGTGCATAATAGGTGACTTTAACGATTTGTTGGCTCAGGATGATAAGAAAGGACGCAACCCTCACCCAAACTGGCTTTGTGAAGGTTTTCGGAGTGCAATTGGCGATTGTGAGCTCACAGATATTCATCTTGATGGCTATCCTTTTACTTGGATAAAAAGTCATGGTGCTGCACATATTATTGAGGAAAGACTTGATAGAGCTTTTGCTGACACTAATTGGCTCATGCTGTACCCGGAAGTACGACTCCAAAATCTCATTACTTCGCATTCTGATCATAGCCCGATACTTCTTCAAACGTCTCCGATGATTAGAAACAGAAATACATATTCTTTTCGATTTGAGAATGCATGGTTGAAAGAAGAAGATGTTGATGACATAGTGGATGAAGGTTGGCGCGGAAATCAGTTTCTTGATGTTACAGGAAGAGTAGCCCAGTGTGCTGACAGGTTACAAGAATGGGGTCGTCGGAAAAGAATGCGATTTAAACAAGAAGTGATTGATTGTAGCGAAGAGATGGAAAGACTTCGAGGTAGACAAGATTCTATTAGTTCCAGACGGTACCTAGAAGTTCAAGAAAAGCATGCCAGGCTCCTAGTCCAAGAAGAAACATATTGGCGACAACGGGCAAAAATGCATTGGTTACAACAGGGAGACCTTAATACCAGATTCTTTCATACTTCAGCATCAGTTAGAACCAAATCAAAGAAAATTGAAAAGCTTGTGACTAGTACTAATATTGAAGTGAAAACTCAACCGGAGATTTGTGAAGAAGCTAGAGCCTATTTTGATCATTTGTTCAAGGCTAACTCTTGTCACCACGAACCGATTCTCTCCCTTATAACACCGAGGATCACACAAGAAGACAACAACCGGCTGCTGGCCCCTCTCTCAAAAGATGAGATTCATGAAGCTTTGATCCAAATGCATCCTGACAAGGCACCGGGTCCGGATGGTTTTAATCCAGCTTTTTACCAACACTTTTGGAGTGTCTGTGGAGATGATATATTTGAGGCAGCAAGGGAGTGGTTAGACAGAGGTTATTTTCCTTCCACTCTTAATGATACTAACATATGTTTGATACCTAAATGTGACCAGCCGAAGTCTATGAAGGAGTTGCGTCCTATTTCGTTGTGTAATGTCCTTTATAAGATGGTGTCGAAGGTGTTGGCTAATCGATTAAAAGTCTGTCTCGACAAATGTGTGGGGGAGGAACAATCGGCGTTTGTAGAAGGAAGGTCTATTCTGGACAATGCTTTGATTGCTATTGAGGTAGTGCATGCATTAAAGCGCAAAACTAAGGGTACTTGTGGTGACCCTAAAAATTGATATCAGTAAAGCCTACGATAGAGTAGACTGGGGATTCATGAGGGGTATGCTTGAGAGGTTGGGATTTGCTGAAAAATGGATACACTGGATGATGCTATGTGTGAGTTCGGTTAATTACTCAGTCTTGGTGAATTTTGAGAAAGTCGGTCCTATAGTGCCGAGTAGAGGTTTAAGACAGGGAGACCCAATGTCTCCTTATTTGTTCATTCTAGTGACGGAGGGCCTTTCAACTCTCATAAAAAAGTTTGTGGCATGTGGTGATATTCATGGCGTGAAGGTCTGTCGAGGGGCACCGGCGGTGTCCCATTTGTTGTTTGCTGATGATTGCTTCTTGTTTTGCAGGGCTAATTTAGTTGAGACAAGACACTTGATGACTATCCTTAACGTTTATGCTGAAGCTTCTGGCCAGGAAATAAACATGTCAAAGTCAGAAGTCTTTTTTAGTAGAAACATCAGTGTGGCGGCTCAAGAGGACTTATCACGGATTATGGGAGTTCGACATGTCCTAGGTACCAGCACTTACTTAGGATTGCCATCTATGGTGGGGAGAAGCAAAAAGAGCATCTTCACTTTTGTCAAAGACCGGGTTTGGAAGCGCATCAATTCTTGGAGAGGTCGTGCTCTTTCAAAGGCCGGTAAAGAAGTAATGATCAAATCCGTGTTGCAATCTATCCCATCATATGTTATGAGTATCTATCTTCTTCCGGAAACACTTATTAAGGAGGTGGAGAGAATGATCAACTCCTTTTGGTGGGGTGGAGGACCGCAAAGTGGAGGGATTAAATGGTTAGCTTGGGATAAAATGTCATTTCCGAAAGAATTTGGTGGCTTGGGGTTTCGGAATTTTCATCTCTTTAACATGGCAATGGTGGCTAAACAATGTTGGAACTTCCTAACAAAACCAAATACTCTTGTAGCCAAGGTGTACAAGGCGAGGTACTTTCCTAATTCTTCTATCTTTAATTCCTCTCTTGGACATAATCCTAGCTATGCTTGGCGAAGTATTTGGAACTCGCGTCATGTTATTAGGAATGGTTGTAGATGGAACATTGGCGATGGTACTAGAATCAATGTTGTGAATGACCCTTGGTTGAAGAAAGATGATGGAAAGTGGGTTCAATCTCCACAACAACAAGAGGTGGCTAGTTTATGTGTGAACCAACTTTTGTGTTCTAATGAGAAAGTATGGGATAGTAACAAAATTCATTCTATTTTCCCGTCACATATTGCTAACTCTATTCTTGCAGTGCCTCTTTTTAATGATGTTGAAGAAGATCACTTGGTTTGGGACGATGATATTCATGGTAATTATAATGTCAAGTCCGGGTACAACTTACTTCTTGAGCCTACTATTGAAGCCGTGACAAGACAAGGGAAGGAGGATTGGAAGTGGATTTGGAATATCAAAGCTCCGCCGAAAGCTAAACATTTGTTGTGGCGCATATGCAAGGGTTGTTTACCAACAAGAACACGGCTTAGGGAGAGACACGTGCAATGCCCAATTATTTGTCCGTTGTGTGAGCTAGCGGAGGAGGACGATTTACATTTTATGTTGGGCTGTGAGTGCAGCAAACACGCGTGGCAAGCAGCTGGCCTTCATGATGTTATTTCGCCATATGCACAGCAATCATATTCGGCTAAGGAGGTCCTGTTACAGCTGTGCAGCCGTGGAGATAAATTTGAAGCAGGTAAGGCAGCAATGTTACTATGGGTTCTATGGAAGAATAGAAATAATTTGGTATGGAATCAAGAGAAAGAAAGTGGACAGCAGCTTGGGTACAAGGCTTTGAGCCTTTGGGTCGAATGGAATTCAGTCCAACGTGTCTACGGGAATGACGATCAACAAGCTTTGCAACATCACTCGAGTTGGCAGCCCCCTCCTAGGGATATTTATAAGTGTAACGTTGATGTCGGTATCCACAAAGATGCGTTGAAAACTAGTACCGGTTGGTGTGTTCGAGATTATGGAGGCAACTTTATTATGGGTGGAAGCTCTTGGATCGACGGGTTATGTTCCTCTAATCAAGGTGAAGCTCTTGCTTTATTTGAAGCCATGCAAACTCTTCAACGTCGAGGTTATAACAATGTTATTTTTGAAACCGATGCTCATAATGTAGTTGTTGCATTGCGTAGGCGTAACCATGGGCTATCCGAGTTTAGTTTTATTATCAATAAAATTAAATGTATGTTGTCTTCAGTTCCTGGCTTTGAGGTAAAGCCTATTAGGCGGCAAGCGAATAGGATTGCTCACTCTATAGCGCGAGCGGCCCTTTCTTGGTCTCGTCGCCATATTTTTGATGTTGTACCTCTTTGTATTCACAACTTATTATCTAATGAAATGATATGAATTTCCGTTCGTCAAAAAAAAAAAAAAACATAATTGGTGTGAAAGTTTTTTTTTTTTTTTATATAAGCAAAGTATTATTATAAGGGAGTACAAGGGGTATTCAATCTCTTACAATGCAAAGCTATAGTTATTATAATTGGTGTGAAAGTTGCAACAATTGCGAGACTTCTCTTTATTCCATGATTTGGGTATCGATGACAAACATTTATTCTGCGATTTTATTTATATTTATCCGTCTTTTTCATATAAGAGTAAATAAATAAAAATATAGCAGAATTGAGTGGAAAAAGATATTAATTGTTGCTAAAATTGAGGAAAATTCAATTAAGGATAAGGTTTTACTTCTTTTCTTTTTTAAGAAAACTGATGACTCAAAAATTGAACAAATAAATTCAAGCTATGTTGGCACCCCTTCATTTAATTTGAAAAGCCAATCAACCCACAAAAAGTTAAACAGAAATGATGAAAAACAAAACTTAGGAGAACTAGACCAAAACCCAAGTGGGAGCTAAAAGTATACAACTGCCTCATTAAAAAATTTATCTGTAAAACCCAAAGGGAAAAATCAGGTGAAGGGGAAAAAGAATCTAGTGCTCTAAAACTTAGCAAAATATATATTCAAGAAGACAAAGGCTCCGTTTGGCCCGACTTATTTTTTACTTTTTATTTTAGCTTAAACGAAATAAAGAAGTATAAAATTATATTTGACACTATTTCTCCATAAAAGTATTAGAGAAATAAAGTAAAGAAGTAAAAAATAAAAAAAAATAAAGTCAAATACAATTTTTTCCTTCTTTACTATTTTTAAGGAGAAGAAAAAAAGAGGAAAATAAGCCGGGCCAAACGGAGCCAAAGTATGTTCCTAGAATTGGAAGTCAGATATATTCAAACCATTATTAGCAAGTTCATCAGTACATAGTGCATTGATTTTCTTTTCGAAAAATATGAGATAATAAAAGTAATCTTTTTGGTAAGATTGACACAATTTAGCCAACGAATTCGAAATCACCAAGGAATCATATCAGAATTACGGAAAACCAAAATCACTGAGAAAGACTTTGTTTCCAATCAGAAATTATGCTACACACGAGAGTAAGCAATTTTAACAACAATCATCACACCTGTAACCTCTACATGAAAGTTGCCGTCAAACAATCACGGAGACACCCAAGGAAAACACCATTAATATTTCATTTGATCCAAGAAGTTTTAGGAGGATACCAATAAATTTCTTTAATCATTAGAGGTTTGGTTGTATCCGCCATTTAGATAGCGGACATAAGTATTTTGGTAAATTCGTAGGACGCACGAGAAAATGGTTAGGGTGGCAAAAGTATTAATCAAAAAAGAAAGGAAAAGCTAGAATGACTGGGCCTTTTAATTGTATCTTAATTCAACAGCATCAGCATTTTTCATCATATTTGCTGAATGACATGTAATTCCCAACCTAACCAAGCAGATGCTGTAACTAATCTTTACATGTTTCCATATTCTAAGGCCGTCACTGATTCTCAACCCCTTGAGTTGAATATGCTACAAAATGAATACTTATATACCGCGCTAGAATCACAATACACACCAGAAACTGAACCTCTTTTTCCTTCTAATTCATAGAAATCAGGATAGCACAAAATATAAACATGATGAAATATATAAATCATTAAACAATGATAGCATTCATAACAAAAAATGACAAGGCAAAGCCTCCTACATTGCTTCTCTATGTAAAAAAAAAAAGACATTACGATTCACCCACGTGAATTGTAAAATATATCAGCATCATACATTTGACGATAAAAGAGTAGCAGCCAAACCCTAAATCATGATAAAAGTACAGCCGCTGAATAGCAAACTAAGCAAACCTAAGAAAGAAAACTTGAGATGAAAACTAAAGAATAAGTTAGAAACTTTGAATCTAATCGTTTTAGCTGTTGCACCAAAACACTAAACGACGGATATGTTTCTTCTTGTGTCCAATCCCTGCTATGAATGCACTGAAAACACAGAACCTTTAACACCAAACTTCATCTTTTACCCGTTGCTCCAGCTCGTGGCTTGCCTTTAACCTCAGCATCCTGCCCCCATGAGAAAAACAGTTAATCCTGAACTGCCTAGCTTTTTCGATGGGAAATTGGAAAGGAAACTATACAATAATAAACTTGCTGGCCCATTGCATTATGATAAGTAAAAGACAAGTATGCACAAGTGTACCTGTGTTAAGTGCAAATAAATGTAGTTCTTAGCGGTAGTCGGATTGTGATTTTCTGCACCTTTGCTCCAATCATAACAAACCTGTAGACATGTGTAAAAGTTGTTTCAGAGCCGAATTATGGTAACTGAATTGAAGGCACATATCAACATGTCTGTAAAAAACAAGAAATCTGTGTTGTTTTTAAAGCATGTTCATAGAAAACAATATGCCAAATTTCTCCATTTAACAGGAATCAACTAATCACTCTATTGCATATGCATAAAAGTAAAACTGACAGTTTAAGCTTCAAACATCTAATCCAAATGACAAATGGGATTTAGGCAACTCATTTCATACTGTATTTTAATTATATTTAACTGTCTATAGATTCATGTATTTGATATTTTTTTATCAGTTTATTTAGGGGGTGGGAGAGATGCATGTATTCTCCACAAAGTCATTTTTAGAGTCTAAATTCATCAATTTAGCATTTTAATTTACAATATTGCCAATATCTCATTCTTCAGCCAATATCCAACAGCATACATGCTCTGTTGGCTCAGAAAAGATTGATGTGGTTTAAAAGAGTGAACATTCATCTAATAATTTGAATTCAAGGACTGATGAATAGGCATATTTGAGAGCGCAGCGCCTTCAAACAAACACCACATTAGGGGGGGTTGATAGCCCACTTAAGGATTTAATACAGTAAAAAAAAAATGGGCTCATTGATAAGAATGAATTAAGATTTTGAAATAACTACAATTTTTCAAAAAGCGATACGAAGCATACCGCGTAAGCATATATGGAACCATCATTATTGAATGCACCACAAGGTATGGGCTGACTACACCTTTGCATAGCCTACAAAAACACATTATAAAATGAAATATCAGTTAATAACTTCAAACAAGGAGTTACCTATCATATTATGTTCGGCCATGCAAAAACTTAGCGTGTTTTAGAATTACATAGATTGTATTCAGAAAGAAAAGACAAGTAAGAAGGAGAGTTTAGGAAAAATCTTGAACCTTGAGTCTTTGTTTACTGTCCTTATCCCAGAAATTAAAAGCACCATCAGATCCAGCAGTTGCAAAAGTGTGATGTACCTGAAGACAGAGACATCAATAAGGTCCTATACAAAAGGATATCGAATGAACAACTTTCCAAATGAAATTTAACTAGTTTTGATATTATAAAGTGTCTTACAGGATGGAAGTTTAAGGAGTTGACTGAATATATGTCACTACTTTCTCTGTGGCATTTAAAAGTAAAATTCTTGCTTTGTTGTGCATCATCAAGGTGATGTACTCCGACCCTTCCTTCTATTGAGCCAACCTAAAGAGAAACAATACACAATAGTATCAGCATGGAGATCAGTGAATATACAGCAATGATCTATGTGATAATGACACCAAGAAAAAACCTAATGGCAGAAAAGCAATACGCGAAACTGTTAAAATTAAAATGATGGTGTTTGAGTTTGCAGGTATGCACAGGTACAAGTACGGTACCCTGTACCAGGCACGAGATACGGCAATTTAAAAAATCAAGGTTATATAATATAACATGAGAGAGCTAAATTGTTTAATTCACAACAAAAATCACAATATAAGTTTAGAGGTCAAAAAGTTGGATTTGGTTACAACAATAAAGAAACTAAAATACACAAATAATTATTATATTATTATATTTATATATGAAAAAGCCATAAATTAGGAAAATGGAGTACAGACGAGTACCGTACATGTATCGGTACTGGGTACGTACCCAGTACGGGTACCGTTTTATAAGTATGAAGTACCCATGCTTAAGAGAGTTTGAGAGTATCTCCCTATATGGTTCTATCTCAATAAATAAGATCTCAATATATTCATTTGAGAGTCTCAGTGCAAAAGCCTTCTAGTAAATAATGCATTGATAACTCAATTGTCTAAATACTGCTCTATAATATAAGTGAGGAGTGAATGCATACCAAAAAACCTTGTTGATCTGGAAATGCAGCAACACATCTTGTCTGGAATTTCAGGGGTGATACTATTCTTTTGAACTCAGTCTGTTGAGAATTCCACACAAGTTAGGAGAAAATAAAACAATTAAAATCGACATTCATTGAAATTAATTGCCCTTTAAATATCATAAATCAATGAAAACCAGAAATCATAGAAAAAGTGAAATATAAAAACACAGTAAATTTGGAAAGAACAAAACTGTTTTTAACAGACAATCAGATGTATTATAGCATAAAAAAAATTGACTTAATACAAAACCATTATTGAAAAAACAAAAAAGTGTCAATGAGGACACTCATGTTCAGCTTGGGTTGCATGTTCCATGAGTTCCCTATATGTTTACTCAATTTTCTCTAATAAGCAATTATGTAAAAATTCCATATGTTTTCTTGTAGGCTTCTTAAAGAGATAAGGTGTAATCCATATGCTATGAGTACATAATAAAATTTTAATCATGCTAGTATGAAAAAACATGGGTAACAAGACAACTACCAAGTTATTTTAGCATAATGAATTCCTTGTACTGAATAATTTAATTGTTATTTAGGGGTTTTCCTAGGTGTGATACTAGTAAGTTTGAATAATCTGGATTCAGTTCTGGTAAAGAGCATTCAGATATGCAAGTGAAAATTGTTGAGAAATCAAGGGATTGCCACAATACAGTAGTTCACTTATCTAAATTCTTATATTAATAAAAATATTATAAACCACAGATTACCCTCGAGTCGATAACAAACAGATAATGCAGATTTCACATGATGAAAAATTATGAGCAAGAACCCATTAACCCAATTGGAAACTAAATAGAATTCACGGTTGCAACTTCATCTCTTAAGTATAAAACTCATAGTTTACATTAGAACACCAACCTATTCCTTACAAAGCTACAAACAACACATTATGAAAATTTATTTTAGAATAAAATATCACCTGAGGATTCTTCAAGTTGAAGATAATCAGATTCCTATCTGCAGTTCCCACAACCATCAGAGGATATCTCACTGACATTGCATAACAGCGATCAGGGAGTTGCTGAGTATGGACTGGATTCTGCTGCCTAGTATCCCAATACCTAACACACAGAAAATAAAGCATAAAATAATTTGCGAAATAGCAAAATCTAGTTGTTAATACAAAAAGACCTAGGCTCTTTACACAGTAACTGAATAAAAAGAATGAATATGCATACTTTACAGTTTTGTCCCAGCTTCCTGTGGCTAAAAGATTCATCTCCGGTATCCATGCAATATCTTTGATGGGCCCATCATGCATGGCAACAGTCGTTGGTTGCCCTCCAGACAAAAGAGGCCACATCTTGACCTGCTTGTCACAACCTCCAGAAAAAACTGTCGTTCCATCATCCTTCCAAGCGGAGCACAAGACCTTCAACAACAAACGTAAATTCAGTTTAAAGCTGCAAGCAAGTGCAACTCCAACCAACAATTGATGACATGTTTCATAAGTTCTCTAAGATAGCTTATGCAAAAGTACTTACATTTAATAAAATTCTTAATGATGTTGACGTGTCAGTGTTAGTGTCAATGTCATGTCTGGTGTCTATACTTGACGAGTGTGGATTAATAATAATATAAAAGAGTTGAAATTAGAAAAGCAATACTAGTAAGTACTTACTGGTTGATCATGAGAAATAGAAGCTTTGGGTGTAGTGTTAAGAGAAGTTCCATTCTTTGAAATCTCCCAACAGCGAACCTATTATTATTATTATTATGAAAGAAAATGTTAATGATGAATGAAAGAGAAGTTAGTTATGAGAAGAAGAAATGAGTGAGTCACCTGATTGTCCCAAGAAGTAGCAATGAGGAAATTGGCTTTAGGACTGAAAGAAAGACTTGAAACAGAATCACTAGGTGGTTGCGTAACCTAAAAATTGAATTGAATGTTGAGAATATATATATATATATATATAAACGCATTAGAGAGATTGAAAACGCATAATAATGTTGTTACCTCATGGGATTTGTTTGGGTTTGTGGCTCCGAAACTCGACGACATGTTGTTGATATCAACGAGTTCCAATAGAGAAAAAGAGAGAGAGAGAGAGAGAGAGAGAGAGAGAGAGAGAGAGAAAGAGGGGTTGGGGTTTTTAAACAGTGTTTCTTGCGGCCGACGATGAACAACTCCGCCTAAATTTGACGCAACGTTTATTTGTATTTTGACGCAAATTTTACGCACTTTCACGAGCGGAAAATATAATTAAACTATTTTTCCTTTTCAAATCTTTTTTTTTTATTGTTCAAAAATATATCTTTTATTTATTATTGTCTTAATCCTTTTCAAAGTCAAATACTCTTTAGAATTAATTAATTAAATACCAAATACTTTTTTTTATAAAGAGAATTAAACCAAATACTTCGTGTACAATTTGATTTGTATGAGCGATCATTTAAGTTCATATTCATTAAGAACATCAACTACTTGGTTGAGCTTTGCAAAAGACATAAATTGTAACATTATATTGTTCTTATGATAACTTCTTATAGGTAGTGTTAATCAATTCTTGTAAATTTTTCTTCAACTATGCAGTCTCATACTTGCACGGCCTTAGGATCCCTCTTATTCTGACGTAGATTCAATTCATTCATGTGTCCTCTTTTTTACTAGAAGCAACCAAAAGCCACTTATTATCTATACATATCTTACGCACGAATGATCACTCCCCGTCCAACATGACTAAGCTCAATAATTTGGAGATAACATAATAAACGTCACTTAAATGCTTTTGCAGAATATGCTTTTCTAATCATTATATGGCAGAAAAAGTGGATACATGGGTAATTTGGTAAAATTAATATTATTTATCATTTAATTATACACTTTTTTTAATATGTGTGAAATGGTCAAATGTGTCACTTAAAATGGAACGGAGGGAGTAGTTATGAGTGCATCACTCTCTACAATAACATTTTATAGGCCATGATTTTTACTCCAAAGTTCAACATATGAGATAGAGCAACATCCTATTTTCCACTCATATGACAAACATCATGTTACCATCACAGTAACCAGATAATTCCTCCACAAACACTGCTCCATTAAACTTATTGACATCCAAACAAGTATAAAATTTATTTCTGTGTTTTCATATTTGAAAAGTGTTGCATGATTATTTTTTCAACACTATAAAAGGGGCTTACTTTTCCCATCCAACTTGTTTTAATAGGCGCAGTGTTTGCTTATCATATTTGCATGTTGAAAGTGATTATAATAGTACCTAACAAAAAATTAGTGACTCTTGAATTAAAAGTCAAAATTTGGCATAACCACAAAAAATTATGATATTTTTCTTTGAATAAGCTAATATTAGATGAAATTAACCGAAAATATAAATATTAGAGATTAAATATGCTAATTTTTTAAGTTACATAAATGAAAATAATCATTTCAAATAGGTCTTTTATGGTCTTTGTGTTTTTTAACAAAACTTGATTAAATTCAAGGAAACAAAAGTTGACTGATACAATCAGAAATATAATATAGGAAGCTGTTTGTACTCGGCCAAAAGTTTCGGTATATCATCCATGCGCAACTGCAACAAGAATAAAGAAAGACAATCAGAAAATAAAAGATGGTATGGTAATTGTTAGAAATATAAAGTTTATTCAGCATCTTTGCCTAAAGGTATAATCCATTTTTAACCACAAAAAGTATACCTGAGAAACATTTTTGACATGATAAAATTGATAAATCACATGTTCATCAAATCCAGGTTGCTGGTCGGAGGCACTCTTTTCTCTGACGAAGTTAAAAAAAGCAACATCAGCCAAACTATTTATAAGTCAGCTTTGAAAAAAAAAATTGATTACTCGCAAACTAAAATATAATTGTAAATAAAAATGGTAATGAATAATGCATAGATGCAAAACAATTAGTTCTTACAGATGAAGGCGGTGAATTAGACGTTGGTAATCCCCAAGCAATGGTCCAAGCTCTTTGAATTTGATCGTATTTGGTTCAGCCTTCTTCCAGTATTCACGAAGTGCCTCAATTGCCTTCTTATTGGAAAATGAAATACTATTTCAATATAAATATAACTATGATAGATACAGAATTTTTTTTCATAATTAAAGGAACATTTTACTTTACCGGTAAATTTGCAGGAATATTTTCACCTGCTAATCTTGATGCTAATTCAAGAAGCTCTTTATCCTCCAACTCGTTCACAATCGGAAGCCTATAATTGGGCTGTGAAACTGATATTTGCAACCTTCGTTGCAATTCTGCCAGAGGAAATTTCTCTGACTGGTTTTCCTGACAAAGACGATGGCAGTAAATTAATTCAAGACATCAAGATGGATCTATTAAATGACAGAAAGTATTCTGTTCAAATTATTTAACCTATTTTTTTAATATTCTGTTCAAATTAAGACGAATATCGAAAAGATAAAAACCAAGAAGATACGGCAAAACAAGTTTAACCAACAATACCTTGAATTGAGGTTGAAAATTACCATTAAGTGACGCTGCATCTTTACTTTCAGGAATATTTCTGGGTGGAGCTGCAGTTAACCTAGTTGCAATTGGGTCGTCTGTAAAAAAGCAAAGTGAGGGGATTTTAGTTTTTTGTGTGCGTCTGACTCTTGACTGTTCAGTTCTTTAAACATTTAGCTTATGAGATTGAAAGATTTCTGCTTCTAAATCTTCTCCGTTACACAGTATTTGTTGAAAAAAGTCTCTCTTTGAGTATTTAAATCCTTGTAAGCACAATGAATACCTTGAGGGACTAACCACCATGGCTCTCCGTAAGTTGATTTCCCATCAAAGCCACCGATAAGCAGATATCGTGAACCAATTGCTGTCATAGAGTGGTATGCTCGGGCGGGAGGGGGTTCATTGCCTATGGATAACCGCTTCCACTGCGCTGAAACTATACAAGCAGAAGAACAAAATTAGCCTACTCAACAATGTAATTAACTGAACTTAGTATATAGGCCATTTCTCCGATAAAATCTTTGATTTACTGCATGACTTTGCCATGATTTAAACCAAAAGGAAGGATAATATATATGGTTTGTTTCAAAATAATGTATCCAAATACCATATTTTCCAAATTTCACTCTTCAGCAAAGTTAAAAGAAACATGTTAATACACTGATTTTCATTCAAAGACATGGTTTTGCATCGTTAGCTCAATTGCATTTATCAAGAATAAGGTGTATTATCAAGTATGAAATATTTTGCACGACTTAGATTTCTGATTCATGAAACCAGAATCTATGAATTTCCAACCACATAAGAAAGAAATAGCAAAAGACACCACCGCTCTTCATGTAACTAACATGCATCATCCAGTTTTCTCCCTCAAAGAATTTTATAAGTCCTAACTATAGTGTGCAATGATGCCAGAGATCATCAACAAGTCGACATTAAATGGAACAGATTAACAAGTAACAACGACAAAATAATTTAACGGTTCTAAGAACAAGAATGGTATTGGTAAGCATAAGCCTGCCATCTCACCTCTGTCCAATACAACACAATCATTGTAGTAGATATCATAACGACTCAACCATCCACCCGTCCCATGCCCTCCAAACATCAACAACTGCAAAATCCACTCCAACATAAATAAAATAAACAACCAAATGACAGGATTTGAAGCTAAAGCAGTAAAAAATTGAAATCTACCAAACACTTTTAGCTTTACTTATGAAGCTCTTATGTCATATTTAACTTAGAAAAGCAATTAAGTTGTAACAAAAGGTAGGTCCAAATACTACCGTAATATCCAGCCTCTACCATAAGAAAAGATTAAATAATGTAGATTATTCTATTACAGGCTGAGGTAGGAACTACGAACAGTACAAAGTACAAACATCTACTTTTGACAGTAAAAGACTAAAACAATCTAAAAAAAATAACAAAACTAGAAGGAGAAATAAGGATTGTGCAAGTTTCATTACATAGTGTCCCGCATTTGTAACTGAATGGCCACAACGGGGAGAAGGAGCTTGACCTGGAAGCTTTAATTGAGTCCACCCAGGTGTTTCGATCTCTTCCCTCCACAACACATACAAACTATAAGTACATAACCGAATTGAATAAGGAGCCTTCAATAATAAAATTTAGAATAAAAAGGTGCAAGAAAGATGAGAGAAAGAAAGTATTAATGTTGAATCAAAAAAAAAAGAAAGAAAGTATTAATGCACAATAAGATTTGCTCCAAAGAAGATAAAACAAAACAAGAATCAACAATGAATCCAAACACTGTCACATCAATTTGTATGTCAAACATGTATAGTCCCCGTAAACAATAGGCACAAAAATTAAACAGTGCAAAGATAATCAGGCTCTAATAAAAAATGAGACAAAGGAATGCAGATGATAGCTTGTAAATTACAGGATACAGCCCCTTTGTTGCCAATCATCTAGTGACCCTTTGCCCTACGTGTTCAACTCGTAATCCGCACCCACCTATGGTTTTTAACTATCATTGCCCACCTTCTCTGTATTCTATTGAATCTGTTCTACACCCGCTACGTCCTCTATCTCCATCTCTATGACTAAAGGCAGGGACCTCTACCTCTATCTCTATGACTAAGTTGGATGAAATGGAAATGTTGATCGGGATAAAAAAGTCAAGCATTTAACTGTAAAATGGAAGTCCTTTCCACCCCTAAATGGACTGAAGACTTGTTCGGAAACTAAATTGTCCCATCACCACTTGAACATATATATTCTTCACTGTAAGTGTGCTGAATCAATTCTACAAGCTTCATGTGATATTCATACTTGGATACTATTAAATGGGAATCAAGCCAGGAATTTCTATGTGAAGATAGAGGACGGCAGGATATACTCCAATAATTTACAACCTTCCATGTGATATTCTACAGCAGGATATTATGTTCTTATTAGAGACAGGTCGATGTCTTGGATAAGTAAGAACAGAAGCTTGGCACGTCAAGTGCAAAAGCAAAATATTGAGGCAAACTAAATAGTGTAAAAAGTTTCATACTAGCAAGGGGTCGCATTTAAATTGGAATAAAATCAACAATTTTCACAACTAAATACGTAAATAACATCATACTTGACAAACATATAAATATGGTGAAAAAATATATATACATACCTTCATCAATAAGGCCCTTCAAGGCCCACAAATCGCCCATAATTGGTCCACCTCCTCCTGTCAAAGTCAGGCAAGAGAACTCATTTCAATTAACAACTTCGTATGAGATTGAAATTGCATCCATGGAAACTAATATATATGCTCCCTTCATTTATTCGCAACAGTTATTTATTTACATGCAAATTAGAGAAATCAAAGCAACATGATTATTCGGACTGTGGGGTTATTCAAGTATCCAGAGCAAGACACGCAAAGTGCTAATAAAAAACTCAAAGAGACTATCAGAAGTTAACTTTATCATGACACGCGTGCAGGGGAAAAGAGGATACACCTTAGAATGAAATTTGAAGTTCCAGATGAGTTTATGAAGATCAGTAAAGCAGCGTACTTTGAATATAAATTGACAACACTTCCAAGTTCTATTTTATTAGCTCCATTAAGGAAATTTTGCATGCAAGTCTTCTTTGAAATTTCATCAATCTTGCCTCTACTAAAGTCAAACCTAAAGGGAGGTGTCAAATCTTCTCCTAAAATGTATTTTTCAGTCTAGCTGACAAGTGCTCTTGTCAAGAAATAAGGGATAGAAAGTATTTATGGAGAACTAAAACATCTGAAACATTGGTATCTTTAAAATATGCACATTTCAATAAATACATTCTGCTTTTGATTTCTTAGAAATTGCCCTAAGAGCACCCGTAAATATTTGCCTTTTTATTTGGATAAAAGGTCTGATATAAACTCATAAAAATGCATACAAGCAAATCAATTCATAACAAGGAGAACTATGAGACTTCACCTCTTCCACCATAAACAAGCAACCGTTTTTCGACCATTGTGGCGGTATGCCCGCATCTAGGTTGTGGCAATGTTCCAGAAACTGAGAGCTCCGTCCACTCAAGGGATACTACAAAAGTAAGACGATGGTGTTACCACTTGTTTAAACTTTAAATAGCATAAAAAAATGTATTTTTAAGAGATAAAAATCAATCCAAGAAAGGAAAATACTTGTGTCCAAGACATAAACATCAGATAGCCACTTTTTCCCATCCCATCCACCATACCTGCATCATTATCAAACATTTCACATTTAATCCTAATTTCCTAATCCAACCAACTCTGATAAGTAGTCAAATAAAATGTTATATGTAGGCCTTACATGACAATTTTCCGGTTCCCAATAGATGAAGCTGCAGCAAAATCTCGCGGTGAAGGCAAGTCCCCAAAACCAGTTAGTTCAGACCATTGCCATATATCTAGAACATCATCGTTCATTCCAAGTGGCAACATGTCAAGAAAGCATTAGTCCCAAACATGTCAAGTCACACAAGATGACAGCTATACGAGAACAAGAACCCAACAAATATAATACAAAATGTCATACCTGTATCCAAAACCCAAAAGTCCCCCAACCTGTAAAATTCAGACATAATAGTGAGAAGCAAATACACACACACACACACACACACACACACACACACACATATAAAGTGTAAGAGCATGAGAGTTAAGACTTAAGATTCATCAATCTTCACCACAAAACTATAACAGCCGAAGAGAAACTCTAACTTAAATCTAATATTTACAACCCGTTTATGATATAGGGTCGGTTTGGATTGGCTTATTTGAGGGTATCTACTGGCATAAACACTTGTGAGTCTGTTTGAGAGAGCATATGAAACAACTTATGACATGTCAATAAGTTGTTTTCAGCTTATTTCCATACCCTCTCCAAAATAGCATATGAAAACAGTTTGACTTTATTTTATCATCCCAATAGCTTATGCATGATAAGCACTTATATGAGTATAATCAAGATTAACTCTTTCTCAATGTAATGATAAGCAAAACATAAACAAGACCTTTGACCACCAGAACGACCACCAAAAATGAACATATGACAATCAATAGAAACAGCAACATGAAATGCTCGTGGACTGGGACCCACATGTCCATCTGAATCTCTTCCAGTACATTCTGGTTTATACCATAGCTTAGCCTCTGAAAATTGCAACAAAACAAAACAAAATGAATCAAATACCCAATTTTGATCATAACCCACAAAAAAAGAGAGAAAAGGGTTACCAACCAATATCATAGACAAGGATATCAGTGAGAAATTTCTTATCGACAAGACCACCGAAGACGACAACCTTGGATTTTCCGATGTTAACAGTAGAATGACCACTGCGTGGTTGGGGAGGTGTTCCGGCGTAATCAGAAGATGTAGCTCCAACCCAGTAATACATTTTTTGATTAGAATCAATTTTCCGATTCCGGTGACGAGATTGTATCAACGGTTCGCTACTGTATTTTCTGGGTTTGCTTTCTTTCAAGTAGCAGGGAGTATTAAATTAATGAAGAAAATAAAATTTGAGTAAATAGTCAAAAACTCCCTTTATGTGATTTTTTTTTTAATTATTTGTTTAACAATATAGTTATATTATTTTATTTATATAATTATACAAAAAAAAATTATATAGATGTATCCATCGCTTAAATTTTTTTAAAATGCCGTACCCATACTAGTACCGTACCCGCACCTAGACATCATAGGTCCAAATCCTCTCCAGACATAGTAACACTAGCAGCGTGACAAAGAACATAGTTATTACTGTTACGGTGAAGTGACAGTGGAGCAACAAGCAGGAGCGAGTGACGACAAGCGGCGGTGAAGATGCATCTTTTTGTTTTCTGGCAAGAACACAAAGCGCGCTTCTTTTCCATTTCTATTCCAATATTTTATTAATTTTTAAAGTGAATTGATTATTAAATAGGAAGCCATTCATTATTATTTTGCTACATGTCAACTGATTATTAAAAGAAAAGGAGATTGCCATTAGTGGAAATGGAGAGAATCTGAACTCGTCTTATGTGGATTGATTATTAATGTTACGTTATAGAGGACGTTTTGATTGAATTTGGAGAGAGAGTTAAGAGGCATTTTGAATTATTTAGCTAGTAATCACATGATTTGGACGGAGGTAAATGTCTTTTCTTCAAGATGTTTTTCCTCTAGGATTATAGAGATTATTCTATGTAATTGTTCTTGTTTCGATCAATAACACATAGTTTATTTCTCTTGAATTTGGTTCTCTATCAATATGTCAAATAATAGAACCTTCAAGATTAACAATGATGTGATGGAGCACAAATGTACGAGAAAGTCTCACATAGACACAACTATTTAGACACAAAATTTAGGCACACTCACACAAATTAAAAAATTAATAGAAAAATAAAATTGTCACATCAATTTATATCACTTCAATCATTTTTCTTTAATTTTTTTAACTTATTGTGGGTGTGGTATTGTAGGTTTGGACACCTCAACTTCAAAGATCTTGACCTTATGGAGAAACAAGACATGATGTTATGGTTACCTGCAATTCAAGCTCCAGTTGAGCTATGTTAAGAGTGTGTTCAATTCAAACAACACATAAACAACTTCAGTAAAAATGCAGAAAGCAGGACTGATAACATCTTTGAGGTCGTGTGCTATGATGTATATGAGTAACTCTAGGTGGACTCAATAGGAGGAAAAAGAGTATTTTGTTACATTTTTTTATGGCCAATAGAAAATTATGGACTTATTTGATAAAGAAGAAAAGTGAAGCATTATAAGTGGTCAGAGGATTCAAGTCCATGGTGGAAAGACAAAATGGGCACAAGATCAAGCCTTTAAGGAGTGATAGTGGAGGTGAACATGTGTCAAATGTGTTGGTTGCACTATGTGATCAAGAAGGGATAGTTTCTGATATGGTGCAACCTGAGAGTGGATTCTCTCGATTGTAAAAGAGGATAAAGTTGGATTTTTTTAAAAAAAAAAAGGTGAAATTTGATTACAGATTGAGATGTATAAATTGAGGAAAATTGAAAAAAAAAATGGAGAGTATCCATTCTCGGTGCACCCTACATACCCCAACTGCTCAGAGAATGAACATAACTATTATGGACATGGTAATAAGCATGCTTGGTAACAAGTGCTTGCCGAAAGAATTATTGGGAGATGTTGTGTCCAGTGTCACTTATGTCTTAAATATATGTCCAAACAAAGAGATTAAAGGGCATCACACCTAAGAAGTGTTGGTCAGGAAACAAGTCTAGTGTCATCCATTTTAAAGAGTTTGATTCAATTGCATGAAGACATGCATGTTCTGATAACCAAAAAGGAAACTTATGATAAATTAGATCAAATGATACTTGTAGGATTTCGTCCAACTAATGGCTACAAAATATATAATCTTGTGAACAAGCAAGTGGTGATTAGTATAGACCTGCCACAGGGAAATAATGGCATTGGAATGATGTGGGTATACAGAGTGAGGTTGAATCCTAAAGGTGAAACAATTGTATACAAGGTCAAACTATTAGCATACGAAAGACAATGATTTTGAAGAACTTTTTGCACCAATTGTTGAAACAATAGAATTAATGAGTACATAAATAAGACTAGTTTCACCAACTCTATTTTTGAGCATGTTGTGTTTATTAGAAAGGATAACAACAAATGATAGTCAAGGTAGCAATGAATTCAAAAGAGACGTGATGATGGAATACCGATCTTGGTCACATCTCATATTTCCTTGACATTGAATTCCATTGAAGTGGTAGAGATGGAATCCTTAAAGAATATATGCCAGTGATATCCTTAATAGGTTTGAGACGAGACACTAGAATCATGTTATAACACCACATGAACCATGATTTCAAATTTCAATTGTAAAGAATGCAAAAGAGGTTGACTTTAATTCAACTCAATATAGAAGACTTATTGAACAATTAAGGTAACTCTGCAACACAATATATGGTCTTGCATACAATGTAGGTATTGTGAGTAGACTCATAGGGAGGCCAAAGTCATCTCATCTAGCTAGCAGCAACAAAGAGGATATTGAGGTGCATTGGAGGTACAATTTGCGATTTTCGGTTTTTTTGGATCGATTTGCGGTTTTTTTTGGATTGGTTTGGATTTGAGCACCCCTAATCTTGAACAAGATATATCTTATTCGTGCAAAAATATTTAAAAATGTTTGATGTTGGTTGTATTGATGAAAAGGTTCTGTTAACTTTATAGACTTAATTGCATTTTTGGTCCCCTTATTTTAGAAGATTTTTTATATTGGTCCCCCTATTCTAAAATTAAACATTTTGCCCCCCCTATTTTGGTGTGGTGATACATATAACAAAAATCTGCAATAGGGTACATGCTGTTAATGGGAGGAGCACCAATCTCTGTGTTCAAGGAATGAACCAATAATTGTACTCTCTTTCTGTGGAAGGGAAGGGAATACATAACAACATCACTTAGTGTATGTCAAGTAAGTTGGCTAATGAGCTTAATCGAAGAATTCAACAATGAAGTGTGTGAAGTTGTGACATTGAAGATTGACAATGAGGTATCACTATTTGAGAGAGCAAGTGAGCAAAGGGAAGCTAAAGTTAGAGCATTGCAAAAGTGATGACCAAGTGGAAACCATTAGAGTGTTTAAGAAACTAAGAAGCTTAATGGGAATTGAATTATTGACTGACAAGAAAAAAGTAGTGTCTTGAGAGTTAAGTGATTCACAATTTCACATTAGCCTTGCCTAAAATAACTGGTTAAAAGTGAAAATGCTAATATAGAAAAGTGGTATGGTTTCTAAGAGAGACGAATGTATTTTGAATATAACGCGTAGAGGCATGAGCAAATTGGACATCTCAATTTGTCAATACCATCTGCGGGATATTATATGCTTTCACAAATTAGAGTAGGACATAATGGAAAGACATGAGCAAATTGAACATGACAAAAATTAGCCATGAAGTGAATACAACTAAATTCATACACTAGTGCAGAAAACACTTTTTACTACTGTCCAAATGCACCTTTTACATTTGGCTCCGGTCAGTCATAAACGCACGAGTTATAGTAAGTTGGACACTTTTTACTACTGGCTCCGTCAGATGTAAAAGGTGCACGTTTTACATCTGTTTCTTATTTCCGTCAGATGTAAAAGGTGCAAGTTTCAATTATTTTTTAAAATTAAATTGGACTTTTTACATCTGACGTGCCTTTGTCTCAGATGTAAAAGCATCAGTTTTCACATCAATCCACAATTTCCACAGATGTAAAATCTCCATTTTTTTTATAATAATCCTGCATTTGTTTTTTTGAAATCCTGCATTTTTTTTACTCATATGCTAGCATCCAAAACATAACTTGCAAATAAACATACTAAACACCATCCAAAATTAAAAATCGAGAACATTATGCTAATACTACCATTAGTTATGTCAACATCCAAATTAAGTACAAATTCCACCGCATTCAACATCCAAATTAAGTAAAATAGTAATGTCATTAGTTAATACAATCATTCAAACTCCAAAATCAAAACGAGTCACATAATAACTTGCGACAATACCATCACATTAATACAAATACAAAGTAACTTCACACAAACCTAGCTCCCTTTCGCAACTCATACAGGTCATCCTCTGTTAATGCCGTAGGATCATTGAACACCTACAATATGTAAATAACTTAATTGAGCCACTTATAGTACACATAGTACTTTGATACATTTACTAGATTTTAAAAACCAAAAATATTAATAAAAAGTGTATGATACTATCTATAGGTCAAATTATATATCATAGCTTCTTTAAATAGTTCACATACATTCAATGACTTTTAAATTAAGGGTTATATCTGGAATCACTACATGGTCCAATTCCACCCACATTTACAAACCTTACAAAATCATACAGTTCAGTGAGACAATTCAAATTGGTTTGAATGTAGTGACATAACTGATGAATATAAGAAAACATTCAAATGAAAACCCATATTACACTTCGGAGTAGTGTGAAACCTATGCTACACAGTCAGTAGGACATTTAGTTGGAGAGTAACACATATTTCAGTATGTTCCTATGCACAATACTTGATTTGGGATAAAAATAAACGCAAACTATTTAAGTTTTAAGGAGATTTCTATGTTGAGGGATCAGGCAGCTTTGTTCCATTACTTTTCTCCTTATGGTTCATTTCTTTTTTATTCTTTTTATTTAGGACAATTCATTGTTCTTCTATTATTTATCCAAAAGAATTTCTGATTGCATAAAAAAATAGACATAAAAAACCTTATCCGCAGGTAGTGTCTTCTCATCATCATCCATTTCGTCAAGATTGTTGCTCAATAGTAAAGTCATGCAATTTCTTTCATGATGGAGCTGGCAAATAAGACCAGCTACTGGGTTTCCGGCTTTCTTTTCTTCCTTCACCATTCGAGCAAGGTCATCCCAACTCATACCCTTAGCAAGAGATACACGAATAGCTAATATAGCAGCATCCACATCTTCTAAATTATATTCTATCAATTCTGCCATATGAATACAGTGATCTGCTTCTTTCCTCAAAGTGTGCACTCGATTTTCCTATAACAAAATAAGATACATGATTTTCTAAACATGCTTGCACTATTGAGTATCAGCTATCAACAATATTAGAACAAAAAAAATGTTATCAACTTCATATGATTACTTAAGGTTGTAGTACTTGTGTGTATTAATACAAGAAGCTATGACAGCCAAGAAACTTGGATATAAACAAAAAATGGAATGGAGAAGATCTGAGAATAATTTGAGGAAAGATTCAAAATGATTCAGTTGGTTTTCCAAATCATACAATTGTAATAGTTTGGACATGCGTACCAACTACCAACCTGATCGTTGCGTATCTTATTGAGTTTCAGACCTTTGACTCTCAATTTTGCTGTAGAATTCATCCAAGGATAAATCAAATGTCTCAAACTTTGTATGTTCCCTTGACTTAAACTTCAGATAACCTACTTAAAAGTTACCTGGTTCGTGTAACATCAAAGACATCATTTATTGTCGGCTAAGAATAATTACTAATTAAAAGCTGAAAATTGAAAAATATTACTCTCCGAGTTACTAAAAGTAACACAATTGCAGTGAAATAATTATAGGTGTTTTATTAAAATATTGTTTTACCTAGTTTACAAGGTGACTCAACAAATCCTTCCTCAGGCGTGCAACAACCCTTTTCGCTGGCAGAATAAAAAAGACATGCTCGAAGCACTGAGAAAATTGAACTGTAAAACTCAAATAAGTCAGTGAACCATTTGAGACTCAAAGAAATTCGCGTGATATAAAAAAAAACTACATGATGAGTTGGAAACTACAAAAGCATTGATCATACCCAAGGACAACGATGATAAGGATTTCTAGAGTGGTGCTCATGACAGCATCTAATGTTGCATCTTGAGTCTAACCACTTTAAACTTTGTCATGTCTGATTTCTAGAGTTCACACAATGAATTACTATGAGAAATGCACAAAATAATGAAGTCCTTTTATTCACTAACCTTGAAGCTTGTAAATATGCAGAAAATTAGCATGTTATTTTTATGATTATCAAATCACAACTAAAGGCTATCTATATTAGTCTATACAAATCATTAACATGTGCATCCTTAAATGTCAATGCATACCAATTAAATCCTTTAATTTATTTTATTTTAGAAATTACATCAATTTTTACTTGACATGTATACAAAAGAAAAATGAATGAATTGAAGAGAAAGAAAGACTTACGGAACCGCGCTCAGCCTCCAAAAGAGAAGCTCTTTCACCTCTTAACCCGTTCATTCTCAACCAGTTCCCTTTCTTCTACAAATTTCAGATCCAACCCATTATTTTAACCACAAGAGTATCTGTCTCACACAAGGATCACAATTAATGGCAACAACAGTCAATCACCCACCCCATGAGAGCCAAAGAATAATATTTTCCAACTACATTAGTTTAAATTAACAATTTCTCCACCACTAGAAGCAATAGATGATCATCCACTAGCATCCATAGGCACAAATTAGGCTTAATTTCTCAATAATAAAGTCCCTGAAACCATTGAACCCAAAGTAAGAATATGCTTCATTGTTTTTGGCTTATAGTAGGAAGAAATTTCAATCAAATAATCAAAGCACCAAAGTCAATTTTCAAAATATAGGCTTAGTATAATGAATTGAAGTTCAGTGCGATACATCATGATAGCTATCTAAAAGTAGGTGAACCAAAGTCAACCATAGTCCCAACACCTAAAACACTCAAAAACAAGCAATCAAGTTTGATACAATTCGAACAACGCTGCCTCTGCCAACACAACTTAGTACCACCAATTGTTCTGATACCAAAAAGCTAATTCATAACATGTGATAATGGTGGAAACAAATTCAAAGGGGTATTTTACTAATGGAAGTATTTCAGTTATAAAATATAGCAATGACATTAACAATATAAGAGCAGTAGATCTCAAATCAAACTTACAAATGAAATCAGTACAGCCATTAGCCATTGTCTGATTTTCCCCATTGGTGGAATCAATTTGAACTAGTGTTGGGGTTTCTTTAGTCATATGCTATTCAATGCAATACGAACTTACAAGGCAATTGAATGTTTGAACTTTAAGGTAGAATTAATTGAAGCTTTTAACTTTCAACTCCACACCTACAAAGAGAGAAAAGAAAAAGACACAACCCAATCATAATATGAAAAACAAAGAAACTCCAATAGTATTTTAGACTGAAAGTCCAATAATAGCACATGCATTAACAATACAAAAACCTATAGACTCACAATTTTTAATAAACTGTATTTCTTAGTCAGCAGCATACTATAATAATAGTCATCGTAACGGATATAAATATGTAAAGGTATGAATCTAACCTTTACACTTTGTGCCAACCAATGTTGGTGTGATTATTGTTTTTGTTCTTGAGCTGTATACATTTCAACAACCTGATGACAAGTGAGTAAAGCCAGATCAAATAATTAAATATTTCATTCTCCTAGCAGGTCTCCACTATCTCAACAGAAACTGCATGTATCATCATTTGGATCTTTATCTGCAACAAAAAACAAAATTCAAACAGAAAAACAAAATCATAATATGATGTGATACCTGAAATTTAGATCTACTACATGTGAGGACTTAAAAGCATACAAGCACATACTTGAGTTACAACCTAAACTTTCATAGCATATTTTACTATTTCTGTTACATGAATATTTCTTGAAATTGGCCCAAGCTAGATATGAAACAGTTCAGCTCACATACTCAGAATGAATTCAAAGGCAAACTCAACAAACTTTATTCACAAGGAAATTCTAAGAAACATAAATATGTTAACTACATAAATAAATAAATATAATGCAGGAACTTTATTATAACTTAATTCCTCTGAATCGTTTGAAAACATAAACAAATCTGAGAATAGAATCGATACCTATTTGTGTTTTCAGTCGGAGCGAGAGGAATGGGATGAGAGCTTCCATTTGTTTCACTGAGTTTCGATTTGGGTTCACTGAGTCTGATTCTGCAATTAGGGATTGCAATTTCGAGAGAATAATCAGTGAACGATTTCTGGAGGGAATGGGTTCTGCGATTTCAGTTACCTAGTGATTGATTTCAGTGAACGATGAGTGGGAACGGGTTCTGCGATTCAGTGAAAGGGATTGGAGGGAACGATCGAGAGAGATGAGAACGATGGTGAGGGAAGAGATGATTGAGAGGGAAGATCGAGTGAGTGAGAACGATGGTGAGGGAAGGGAAGCGATCGAGTGAGAGTGAAAGATCGGTAGCAAGGCTATGGTTCGCGTGAGATATCGATTGTTTACGCGTGTGTAGAGCGAGCTGGCTTACTTAATTTCCATTAAAAATAATAATTTGACTTTAAGACTTTTTACATCTGGGGATATTATGGTCAGATGTGAAATTGTTTTAGACAATTTTCACAATAATTACAGTATTGCCACCGCGTTTAGTTTGCATCTGGGAATATTTTGGCTAGATGTAAAAAGTTGTCTCTATGTATTTTTTAATTCTGTGAATATTGACATCAGATGTAAAAAGTACTTCATATTCCTTTTCACATCTGACATCTCTTCCAATGTTGTAAAATCATTATTATTAAGTGATATTTGTAGTAGTGATATGAATACTAAGAAGTAGTAAGAACATCGAATATGTTGGAACACAAAAACACAATCACTTGTTTCACTTTTTCACTATGATCATGCACATAAGTGACTGAGCCCTCTCGATTCAAATCAATTTCACACACACACACACACACACACTTTGATTGATGAAAGGAAAAAGAAGATAGTATCTGATCTTACACTTGAATCAGGGAATTTTGACCTAGTCCTCATGGTATTTCACCACCCAAGGAATTAGAACTCAAGTCCGGGTGGTTATAATGAATCAGTTCAACACATTAAAAGATATGGTTTTTTTAAAAAAATCAATATGAATGAAAATTAACACATTAAGAACGCACAGGCTATTTACACCAGCAAACACAAAAGAAAACACAATGAAATCAAAATCTTTTACATAAAGACACAAAAATCATATAAAACCACAACCAAAATCACATTATTATTCATTAAGTACTGCAAGATTGATGATTGTATCAAATAATTTCCAAGATTCAAACTATTCCCTAACTAAAAATGAACAAAAATTCAACATAATATCTATCATCTTCTAACAGGCTGTGATTTAAGCTATCCTATGTTTATACATGAATCAGTTTATAACCTAACATGGAGAGCTCTGCCTTTGGATTACATCTGCAGAAATCAGTAATCAAAAAGGGTATTTTCTTTTCAAATTTCCTATAGCCTTAAGACTGTTTTCCACAGTGACCTTTTTGTTCTTGAGAGCAGATTCAGAATTTGAAATCCTCTCGTGTGTTTTCTTCAGATATAAGATCTCTCCCTTCAACACGGTTAATTGTTGATTCGATCGATCGAAATCTTTCGCACTACCAGAGGACAGTGTCATCTCAAGACCCTTGAGCCACTCACCCCCAAGACTATGACAATTGAGTTGCAAAATTAATTCTTCCAATCGACCAGGGAGATTCAACTGAATCTGATATAAAGTATAATTGTATAAGAGTTGAAGAAGTTCATCTAAGGCAAAGTAAGCGAGATCCCTATATTTCTCATAGCCCCTCACATATGAATTTTGAATGGTACGATCAGGGGATTTTTCGAGAAACTCAACGATTCTTTTGCAAGAATCAACATTTAGAATGTTGACATTGAGCCCGTGTTTCCGGATCAAAGCTCTCAGTACAAGATCCTTCTCCCTTGCAACTGCTGCTGCAATCTCTTCTGGTGATGGTTGTGGGTTGCTGACATTTGATGGTTGGTTGACGGTGGCGTTTGGTTGGTTTCCCAAAATATGCAATGTTTCCAGTCAGCTTAGATACCTGTCGATCCATCCAGATTATTAATTTCTTCCATACTAGCAGAGGATAGAGTATCCTCGAGAGTTTTAAGCAAATCACCCCCAATTGTGATTGATCTAGACTATTGTGAAATTCTTATCATTCACTATGTTTGATTTTGGATTGTTTTATTTTTGGACCAGCGAAAACTTTGAGCAAACTACTTTGACTAAGAACTATACACATTTGAATATATTCGTATGAAGAGAATATCGACCTTTCGTGGCATATAGTACGTGGATATGTTTTCATATACACCTATCATTGGTATTCGCTTATATACCTCTCATTGGTACTCGCAAAATCTTCGCATATTCGTGCTCATTTGTTAGGATTTGCTAGTGTTTGATGTTTTCCTATTTTTGGATATTCTTTTTATTAATTTTCTTTTCTTTTTCTTCTTTCTTTACCACGGGTTTTGGTTTAATCCCTCATGTTATATGGTGGAGAATATATGCAAACTTTTAGGTTCCAATCTTATTTTCAGGTCCAAAACTCCAAATGTTTTTTTGATGTCCTCTATTCACTTAGTGTATAAAAAAATATAAATATATATTGTTACATGATATGTATGAATCTAAAATTCATTTAATACTTATGGTGAATGAATTCTTTAAAAAATATATCGATATATAGTGTTATGCATGTGGTTATTTGGTGGTGTTCTTTGTGATCAATATGCATGATTCTAAAAGTCATATTTAATATATGAAAATGAAAGAAAATCTAATGCGCATATGATTTATTAAATTTAAAATATAATTTTTAATTTAAATTTCATAATATGTCGGTAGTGTCATGCATGTAGTTTGGTTGGTAGTGTTTTTATAATTGACATGTATGACTTCAAGAGTCTTAGTTGATAGACGAGAATGTGAAAAGATCAATTGTGTATTATTTATTTTAAAAAAAATTAATAAATAAAATTCAAACTTCAAGATATATTATATATGTTTTCACTATTTGAAATTTCTAACATAAATATTTTTTTTTCTGAATTTTAGGTTAAGTTCAGCATTAAATTGTCATTCAGAAAAGTGAAGTATTATAAGTGGTCAAATGATTCAAAGTACACGGTGGAAAGACAAAGTGGGCACAAGATCAAGACTTTATAAGGAGTGATAGTGGAGGTGAGCATGTGTCAAATGAGTTTGTTGCACTATGTGATCAAGAAGGGATGGTTTGTGATATGGTGCACCCTACAACTTCTCCAATTGCTGAAAGAATGAACATAACTATTATGGACATGGTAATAAGCATGCTTAAGAATTATTGGAGAAGTTGTGTCCACTACCACTTATGTCTTAAACATATGTCCAAACAAAGAGATTAAAGGGCATCACACACCTAAGAAGTGTTGGTCAAGAAACAAGTTTAGTGTCAGCCATTTTAAAGAGTTTGGTTTAATTGCATGTAGACATGTTCTGATCAACCAAGAAGGAAACTTAATGATAAATCAGATCAAATGATACTTGTAGGATTTTGTCCAACTGGTGGCTACAAACTCTTTAATCTTGTGAACAAGCAAGTGATGATTAGTAGAGATGTGGTAATTGATGAAATGAAGAAATGAGACTGATGCAATAAATAGAAGAAGGAACTAGTGCGAGAGATGTGCGAAAATTTTAGTGGTAAAAGTGAGACGTCGGGTCAATAAGAATAAATCGATAGAGAACAAAACTGATCAAGAATGCGAGTCACACAATTCATTTGTTGCTCGGTAGCTTGACCAAATAACAATAAATCGTCCGCGAACATCAAATGAGAGATAGAAGGGCCTGACCTTCCAACTTTAATACCTTTCCACTCACCATCATTCACAGCTTGAAGAATCATATGCGACAATTTTTCCATACATATAACAAACAGATAAGGGGACAATTGAATATGTCAAAACGCAAAGAGGATAATTGAACATGTTTAATCACACCTTGACTACCATATTGTCATTCATTTTCTAGTTTAGTGCTGATATACCCCCTTTCAAGTTCCAATCATGAATATATTAATCTGCTTTAATTGGATGTACGGTGTTTTTTCACCCAACCTCGTCTTTCCTCTAAATATTTTGGTTTTGTTGTCGGCTTGGTTCTATTTATTTCTTCAATTATGGTCATGTTTGGATAAACAACTTAATGAAGCGTTGGTAGCATACATGTTTATCATATAAGTGCTCAATTATAAGATTGCAATGACAAAAGTTAAAATTAAGTCAAATTGTTTTCATATAAGCTCTCTCAAATAGTCTTTTAAGTGTTTATGGCAGCAGATAATAAATCCAAACAAGTCCAATATACTCTTTCTTTAACCAAATGAAAAACTGCTGCAATTGATTTCATAAAAGGAACAAATGTAAGTTTCAAGGCAAAATTGTTTTAAAAGATACGGTTTTTTAAAAAATCAATAAGAATGAAAATTAACACATTAAGAATTTACACCAGCAAACACACAAGAAAAGAGTAAGCATGTGTTTGGGTGTCCGTTTCACCCACTGCCACTGCAAGTTTCAGTGCATTTCCTCGTGGAAATGCACAAGCTACAAACCGTAGCTTCTAAGGGAACGGCGGAACACATGTCCACATTTAGGCAACCTCCAAAACAAACACATACTAAGCATACAACAACAAATAGATTAAAGAGTTAAAATCTACAAAACTATGAGGGTTATAACAATAGAATTACAAGTGAAAATCTAAACATAAGTTTTTTTACTGAACATAACAGAGTTTAAAATGTACATGCTAGAAGCCTTAAACAATGAAAACACAATGAAATCAAAATCAAAAAGGGAATTTTCTTTTCAAATTTCCTATAGCTTTAAGACTGTTTTCAACAGTGACCTTTTTGGTCTTGAGAGCAGACTCTGAATTTGCAACCCTCTCACGTGTTTTCTCCAGATATGAGATCTCTGCCTTCAACATGGTTAATTGTTGATTCAATCGATCGAAATCTTTCGCACTACCAGAGGACAATGTAATCTCAAGATTCTTGAGCTACTCACCCCCAAGACTATGACAATTGAGTTGCACTATTAACTCTTCCAATCGACCAGGGAGATTCGACTGAATCTTATATAAAGTATAATGGTATAAGAGTTCAAGAAGTTCATCCAACGCAGAATAAGCTAGATCTCGATATTTTCCGTAGCCCCTTACATATGAATTCTGAATGGTACGATCAGGGGATTTTTCCAGAAAATCCACGATTCTTTTGCAAGAATCAACACTTAGAATGTTGATATTGAGCCCGTGTTTCTCGACCAAAGCTCTCAGTTCAAGTTCCTTTTCCCTTGCGATGGCTTCTGCTGCAATCTCTTCTGGTGATCATTGTGAGTTGGGGATTGGTTGTTCTTGCTCGAAGGGAGCGTTTCTTGATGATTGGTTGATGTTGGGGTTCGCCATTGTTCTCGTTTGCGCGGTGTTATTTGGATTAAGATTAGAATTTGATTTGATTTGATTTTTGGCTCTCACGTTTAGATATTCCAGTATATATACAATTGCAGTATATACGGAATACTGTACAATATACTAAGCTACTATATACGTATACTGTATACGGACGGAGTACTAGTGATAACTAACTAAGAGACAAGTTTTTTATTCCGTTGCAAGGCTAAAAAAAACAGTTAAAATATTGACATTAGTCATACGCTTAAGGATCTCACGAAAATAAATGGAAAAAAATACATCAAATTAAATTTGAAGCATATACTCCCTTGAGTCTTTTATATTGTGCACTTATAATGCAAAAAATAAACAATTGATACCTCATGAGGATTTCAACAACCAATTGTTGGGCCATTCATGAATCATTCATGCACTTATAGATGAATCATTCAAACAATCAAATCATTCATGAATCATGAGCTACTGATTCCAAACTCTAAATTGATACCTCATGAGGATTTCAACAACCAATTGTTGGGCCATTCAAATCCCAATCCTGCTATGGTGTTGTCTCCAATCCCTACAAAGGTGGATGTTGTGAACACTTACAATGTGTGGGGTATTGACACTTCGATTCAAAATTCCTCAGTTGAGATTAGAGCTTCGGGGTGTTAGAAAAAGAATAGTGTTTATCCTGATCGTCAACAGGCGAAAGCTGTAGCAGCCATTTATGGGCTTCGTTTCACCGAGGAAGAGAAGAGGTAACTTGTAAGGCAATGAACCAATTTGTATTATTAGAGGAAAATATTTTGTTTCATCTTCCAGTTTTTCACACATTCATTATAACATTCAGAACCTTCGAATATGATAAAGTCATATTAAGAAATTTAATTTCTGAATTTCCAGCATTAACAAATCTACTTAAGTCATACCATAATTTCAAAGAATATTAGAGCATAAATAGAAAAAACGAATAACATTTAAATTTGCAATTGGTAACAAACAGTTAGAGTAGTCTTTAGCAGAGTGAAAACAAAAGTACATATCTTAGTTCTAAATTACATTTTTGTTGACTTGATAATCTGGACAAGCTTATCAGAAAGTTTGTTGTGCTGGTTGTCTTCTGCTAACCGCTTCTGACTGATTAACCATTCAATCTCTTCTCCCGTGCTATCGGACGACTCCTTCAAAAAAAATTCCAATTTTCTTAGATTCTCCAAGTACCATTGACTGGTATTTTCAAGTTTAATATCTAAGAGTTTTTCAACATCATCCAACCAAGATCCCTCAAAAGAATGAACTCTCAACCTTAGCACTAGTTTTCGCAAACGATCGGGATCAGTTAACAATATGGTGTAAGGAGTAATAGATTCAAAAAGCCATAGCAACTCATCCAGATAGCAATATGCCGTGTGACAATATTCAAAATCCGATCTCACATGAACACTACGGATTTTCCTTTCATCAGGTTTAGCAGATATGAAATTCACCACCCTATTGGCACCTTCTGTTCCTATGATCAATCTCAAATCAACTCCATACTCTTCTTCGTATGGATGCTTTTCATCACCCGGGAACCCAGCGTAGACTGCCTCCTCCGCCATTGAATAATTTCAAGCCGCGCCTAATCCCCTATACAAACAAACCCTAATTAGATATACACTGGGGCCGTAGATATAAATTTGAGAACGGTTACCATAGATATAAATTTTCTAAAAAACCTGAAATTCAAATTTAAAATGAGTTTAATGGATATAAACGGACATATTAGAAAAACATTACACATTCAATCAATCACCATCCTAATTTCTGCCACGTCACCGCATTTACCCCACGTTTTTAATGTGATATGGAAGATTACATCATTTTCATTGACTGTTCGTATAAAATTAATTTACAATGACTGTGCATATCCATTAAACTCGTTTAAAATTCCCTAAAAAATGTGAAATTCAAAATTGAAGTTCGTCACTTCAATTCAAATCATAACACGATAACTTTCTTCCTCATATAGTGTGCCAACAAAAACTTTCCCATATAGAATATATTCGAAGGAAAATGCTATTTAGCAAGAATTTTTTGATGCAAGAAAGAGAAGAATAAATCCTCACCCTTGATTACATCCATAACCACCCATGTTTTCCACTAAAAAAGAAGATTAAATGACATCATCCTTTAAGATTTTGCCATGTGTTAATTCTTGCATTTCTTGTGTAAAAATTTCATGCTAAATAGCAATGCTCATATTCGAAATAACTAAGGTATAATAATTAGTCTAATTTATAGCCCTATTAACTAAATTAGGAAACAAAATGGGAGAAATATAATCATCTTCAATTTCTTATTTCATTTTATATTTTGATGGAAATAAACAAAATCATCTTATAAACGAATATTAGAGAGAGGACATTAGTCAAGAAAGAAGGGTTAGTAATTTTTTCTAAGATTATTAGTAAGAGGTTAAAGTTTGTTCTTTGTGAATTTCTTTTTATTGTTTATTGATTCCTAATACTCCATGAGTGAAATATAATCCCAATGTTGTCATTTTTATGGCGATAATTGCATAACATTTCCTCTAATACAATGTTGTTTGTCCCTTACCAAAAAAAAAATGTTGATGTGTTTGTCTAGTCATCCGCCACTTATGCAATGACCAATTTGATATCATAAAAAATAAAATAAAAAATCTTAAAAAATAAAATAAAAGGAAAATGCTTTTTGGCAAGAAAATTTAAGGAGAAGAATTGCAAGAATAAATCCTCACCCTTGATTACATCCATAACCATCCATGTTTTCCACTAAAAAGGGAGATTAAATGAAATCATCCTTTAAGATTTTGCCATGTGTTAATTCTTGCATTTCTTGTGTAAAAATTTATGCTAAACAGCAATGCTCAAAATAAAATACCAAATTAACTTCATATAATTTCAAATTCTTCATTTTCTCTCATTAATCAACTCAATTATAAACTCCAACAACATTAAATTCCTAAACAAAAACTCAATTTTTCACTAAATCAACACATCTTCCAATATCTTGCTTGTACAAAATAAAAAACACAACAAATACATAGAACGAGATGGAAGAGATTAAGATTTTAGGTTTTCAACTTTGGTAGTTTGATTTGGGGTTTTGTTTTGATTTGTTAATTTTGAGCAAACAACTCAACCACAATCGCTCCTTTGATTGTGTGATTTTCATATAACAACAAAAATTCAATAAATTAAATAGGAAACACAGTGTAAAAGCTCAAGATTGCATTAATGATGGAGATTTTTCACTAATTAGTTTTTTTTTTTTTGACAAACTGAAACTTATAACATTTCATTAAAAATCAAATTGGAAATACAATAGGGTAGTGTCTCAATAGAACAGCGACTAGACCAAGAAATGGCCGCCCTAGTCAAAGTATGAGCAACCATATTCGCTTGCCGCTTAATAAACTTTACCGAAAAGTTTGGACTAGATAATAACAAAGTATTAATATAAATTACTAGTGAACTAAATTCAGAATTTCCTCCGCGAAGATGGTGTAAAGCATCAACCAAATTTTTTGAGTCTGATTCTATCATCACATGTGAAATTCCTCTAAGCTGCAATGCTTTCAAAGCTTCACACAATGCTACAGCCTCACCTTCCAGTACCGAGCAGCTCCCCTCCACCCAAGTTGTTTCAGCCATGACAAAACGGCCAAGATAATCGCGCGCACACCAGCTGGTGCTGAACTTGTTGATATCACGATGAAAGCCGACGTCAACATTACACTTATACCAGCCTTGAGGAGGTTTCTGCCATGATGTAACAACATGTTGTGGTTCAGTTTGCCTTGTGAAACGCTGCATCTGCTGCACTGTCGACCAATCACTCCAAGCATGCCGCGCTTTAATGCCAAGATCATGACCTGGTTCATTCGTATCGTTCCAAACTTTGTTGTTTCTGTTTTGCCACAAGAACCACATATGCATTGCGAACAGACCTGTCGTATCCGGATCCATCGTCGCACAAATTTTAATAATAAGCTCCTGAGCATTTCCTGCATTTTGAAAAAAAGGCAGCAGGTGTTGTTCAATCCCTGCTGCATGTCGAGCCTGAGAGCTAACAGGACAGTCAATAATGAAATGCAAATCATCTTCATTTCCGCGATCACAAGTCGGACAAGATAATGGACAAGGCACACACTTCGCTTGAAGTCGCACACGGGTAGGAAGACAGCCCTTACACATACGCCAAAGAAAATGTTTTGCCTTCGGAGGAGCATTGATTTTCCAAAGGCTTTGCCAATCAATTTGAATGGATGAGCTAGCAACCTTTCCTGTAATAGTTTGTAACAAATTATAACCACTCTTGACAGTGTAATTACCGTGGGGATTATCAACCCAAATGAGCTTATCATCTTGGACCATATCAAACAAAGGAGTCTCTATAATTCGATTTGCAATATATAACGGAAATAAAGAATGAATTTTCTCCGTATCCCATCTTTTCACATTAGTCATCATGAGATCATGAATAGTAAAATTATGCACACCTTGGATTTGTGGTGACGGAAGCCAAGCTCCATCCATGCCTCTCAACCAAGGTTCACCCATAACTTTTATGCTATTTCCACTCCCAATACACCACCTACAACCATGCATGAGAACTTGCCTTGCTTTCCAAATACCTCTCCAAGCATAGCTTGGATTATGGCCAATTTTTGAATCGAAAAAAGATGAGTTTGGAAAATACCTTGCTTTATATATATTCTCGCCACTAAAGTGTGAGGTTTTGTGATAATGTTCCAACCTTGTTTAGCAATCATAGCCAAGTTGAACGAATGAAGATCACGGAATCCCAAACCACCATGACTTTTTGGAGAAGCTAACCGGTCCCAAGCTAACCACCTAATACCTTTGCTATCACCTCCTCCTCCCCACCAAAAGGAATTCATCATTCTCTCTATCTCTTTGATTGTAGAGTCCGATAAAAGATAGACACCCATAACATAAGATGGAATTGCTTGAAGTACGGACTTGATCATGATCTCCTTACCTGCTCTAGACAAAGCTCTACCTCTCCAAGAATTTATCCGCTTCCAAATTCTATCCTTGATATAAGCAAAAATAGCCTTCTTCTTTCTACCAATCATAGATGGGAGACCAAGGTAGGTACCGGTTCCAAGGACATGTCGCACTCCCATAATTCTCGAAAGATCTTCCTGTGCTGCCATACTCAAGTTCCTGCTAAAGAAAACCTCTGACTTGGTTAGATTAATTTCTTGTCCTGAGGCTTCTTCATAAGTTTGAAGAATACTCATCAAATGATTAGTCTCCTCTAAAGTGGACCTGCAAAACAAGAAGCAATCGTCAGCAAAGAGAAGGTGGGACACCATCGGTGCCCCTCTGCATATCTGAACTCCATGCAAATCGCCTCTAGAAACTGATATGTTCCGGTTGGGGGATATGGTCACCAAAGGGATGCAAGAGTTTATCTCTCCCACATTGTTTCTCTTTGATATTAAACATCATCATCTTCTTCATGTAAGCATTAGCACATGCTTACCGTCTTCGGACTCATTTTAATATGTCATCGATAGAATGTAATATTTGTTACTGTATTATACTTTGCAGTACCTTGTAATTATACATGCTTTACAATACCTCACCTTCAATAGACTAGCATATCCTATGTGGTTTAGCAAATATGCTTCACATGCATGCACCTAGCAAGGAACACATGCTTGCTCTCAAGCGCATTATGCGTTAGAGTACCATTTTTTTAGAGAAATGATATTTTGACATCT
Source organism: Trifolium repens (assembly GCA_030408175.1). NCBI lineage: Eukaryota > Viridiplantae > Streptophyta > Magnoliopsida > Fabales > Fabaceae > Trifolium > Trifolium repens. The sequence goes on along the minus strand of CP125836.1, from coordinate 54,678,744 downwards.
AATTTGGGACAACTTTGAACAATCCTTCACACAAAGCTATTTTATTTTTAAATTTTTTTTTGTTTGTTATTTTAAGTTGTCCCAAGAGTTGTCTAATAAAGTAGTTGTCCATATAACACAACTCTTTTTTTAAAGGCAACCTACTCTCGCTCCAGTATTGAAGCCGAATCCAGGGTGTTGCCAATGTTGTCTCTGAATTGTGTTTGATTTGCACTCCTCTCATAGAGCTCCATTTTCCCATTCCTCATGCCACTTTGGTGTATTGTGACAATGCCAATGTCATCTATCTATCTATGTGGTAATCCTGTGTAGCATCAGCGTACCAAACATATTGAAATGGACATTCATTTTGCTCGGGAAAAGGTAGCTTGTGGTCAGACACACATCCTTCATGTTCCCTCCAGACATCATATTGCAGACATTTTCACCAAAGAGCTTCCTCGCATTCTCTTTGATGATTTTCGGACCAGTCTAAGCATCCATGAATCTTCTCCTTTGACTACGGGTGTGTGATTATGTTGTATAATAATAATTATTTCTACGGTAAAAGACTTATCTCATTTCATTAATAATAGTATTCTAAATACATGTTGAAATATCGATAAAATTATGGAAACTAGCTAGAGATGTATACACCAGACAAATGTATGGGCGACTTCATTTGCTTTTCTCCCAATGAACTCTCATGAGAGTTCATATATAAAACTATGTTGTATAATAATTGTATAGTTGACCAAACATTGTAAATATATTCTATTCACATAAGAAGGAATTTGATATGTTATTGAGACTCATCACGATTAACGGTATTTAATAAAAATGTATAAACCGTTAATCTTGATGAGTCTCAATAACATGTTAAATGATTTTAGATTTTTATAAAATTTAATATGAATGATCTATATGATATAATCTTTCAATCCAACGATGAATTTTGTAAAATTTGAATTCATTAAAAAATTATTGAGCAGTGTAACATTTAGTTGATATCATTTAATTCTGACGTGGTGTGATATCTTTGCACATAGGTTGGACCTCATTTTTATTTATTTTTTATAAATAAAAATAAACCAAACCTTATTATACATAAAACCACTCTCTTCCCGTTTTAGAAGTTACATTGTCTTTATTTATACTAGCCGTCAAACGGATCGATATTTTTTTTTTATGATCAATATTCTCTATTGTGCAAATATAAATAACTACTTGATTTTTTTTTATTGGACTTAGTTAATTGATAACTACGTAACCTCATTTTTTTGTTGAAACCTACTTTTATGTGGAAGTTGTGCTTAGTTACTAAGAAAAAAAAATTATTTACTAAAAAAAACTAAATATCTATTTTTATGTGAAAGTTGTTTTTTAAGGGTAAAATAGGAATAATGAAAAAGTCTTCCCAAAAATTTGTATCCCCTTTATATATTAGTATAGATTTAGAACATTTAATTAGTTACTAAGAAAAAAAAATTATTTACTAAAAAAAACTAAATATCTATTTTTATGTGAAAGTTGTTTTTTAAGGGTAAAATAGGAATAATGAAAAAGTCATCCCAAAAATTTGTATCCCCTTTATATATTAGTATAGATGAGTTTATGACCCTCAACTCACCTCTATATAGTGCAACGCTTGTGATTCAACATTTTAGAACATTTAATTTGTAAAATATATAGAGACAAAGGCAAGAAAAAAATTCATTTTTGCTCTTGAGGATATTCAACTTCATCAATCATCACAAAAATGTCTCACATTGTTCTTCATAGATTCTTAGTAATCAAAGACACATCTTAAATAGTGTACTTGAAACATCTCAAGTCTCAACTTATATATTTTTAAAAATGTAACTTACTTGTCTGTCAAAAAAAAAAAGTAACTTACTTTATTAACCAACAGTATATCATTTCTTATATTTTAATTTTCTATTATTACTAGTCCTTTATTAAATATTATTTTACATAATAATTATAATAAAATTTCTTCTATTCACCTAATACATTAATAAAATACCTTTTCATCTTCATATGAACTTAATTCAGTTGAAATAGACATAACATTATATATGTCGGAGTCTGAGTTCAAACCCCGAACATTCTACTTATTGACTTTTAAGATAAAAAAAATTTAACCACTAAACTATTTGACTAAAAACAATACATTTTTCATAATAAAAATAATACAAACATCATTTAAAATACTACCACTTGAATTTTAATGTAAAATTGCTTATTAACTTTTACCTGAATAGTTCATGTTATTTATGCACCTAACAGATTTTGTAGAAAGAAACAAATTTACAAACACCAAAGAAAGTAATAGTGTTAAATAAAAGAAAATAAATAGAGATAATAAATACTACCTCCGGTTTGAAATATAAGAAGAAAAATATTTTTTAGATTTATTGAGAATTTAATGTATTTAGTCTATAAATTAGATTTATATTGGTTTATCAATGAATTTAAAAAGTGGTTTTTCTCTTATATTTATAACCGAGTCATTGAAAATGTGATGTATCCGGTCAATAAATTTGGTTACATGCATCGGTTTCTTATAAATCTAAAAAGGTATTTTATCTCTTATATATAGGAAGTAAATAATTTAAAAAAAGAAAAGAAAAGAGATTTGATAAATAATAATAAATAAATAAAAGGAAAGAAAAAGATTTTGATAGAAAAAATAGGAAATAAATGGAAGAAGGTAGGGTCGGTTGTATTAATGGTGTCCGAAGGAAAGAAAGAACCTTCCTTTGTTCTTTCTCAGATGACCCAACAACTCAAATCACACTCAAAACCTTCTTTCTCTATTTGGGTTTTGCTCAATTCTTCTAACAAGCTCGACTTGAAATTTTCTTCATCATCATCATCATCATGCAAACTCCCGTGCTGGATCCGCAAAATCAGAGGTAATTTCAACTACCCTTTTATTAAATTTTTCATTTTTAAGTTTTATCTGTATTTAATTTAATTGGGTTTTGCTTTTATTTATTTTTTTATATAGTTTGGTTGGTTACTCATAGTTCAGTAATTAAACACTATTGTGTTCTGTTCCTCTTTGATGTTTATAATGATGTTTTTTTTTGGTTCTGTGAGTGATTTTCTATTAGTATTGATGTGATATGATTTTTTGTTTATTTTTGAATTGGGAATTAATTGATTTTGACAATAGTTTTTGGCTTGGTTTTGGAGGCTTTTTGTATGATTAAGGTTTAAGAAGAACAAAGGGAGAACCTAGTACCACTGTTTCACTGTGTTATTGATAGATAGGTGGAAATTTTGTCTTGCCGCGGCTATAGCGTAGTTGAATTTGAACAGATAATTATTATTCTCTGATATGCTATTTAGTACAGAGTGTTGTCAAATTGCGGCTATAATGCTGCTATAGCACTAAAGCGTAATGGAATTTGAACAAACTGTTATTATCTGTGATCTGCAATTGATAACACTGGTTTTGACAAATTCGTCAAAGTTAGTGATTGAACTCTTCGACTAATCAACTTAGTAATTGAAGTCTTGATCTCAATTTACTGGACAGTGTAGAGATGTGGTTCACATGTCACGGTGTAGGTCCTTCGTCCATCCTAATTATATCGAAGTAAATTGATAATTGAATGTTAGTTATTTAAGATTTGTTTGTTACTAGGTTTGTTTGAATTAGTATTAGATTTTTTTTTCTGTAGTAGATTTTCCATTGAGGTATATTAATTATATGTGTGTGCCTTTTAGGGTTACTTCCAGCATGGAGGATTCCACTGCAATGACTATTGAATTCCTGCGAGCAAGGTTGCTCTCTGAAAGGTCCATCTCAAGAAGTGCCAGACAGAGAACTGATGAACTGGAAAAAAGGGTATATTAAGTTTACGTCTTCTAGTTCATGGAATCAAAATTTTGTTATCTTTTTATAACTTCAATTTTTCGGCAAATTTACCAGGTTGTGGAATTGGAGGAACAACTTAGGACAGTGACCCTTCAGAGGAAGATGGCTGAGAAGGCTACTGCAGATGTTCTTGCCATTTTGGAGGATCGAGGGATAAGTGACCTATCTGAAGAATTAGACTCAGGCTCAGACCTTGACATTCCCTGTGAATCTGGTGTTAGTAATGAGTCTTCAAAGGAGGGTGAGGAGAGGTATACGAGCTTGAAAGAGAGACACCACGGGTCAGATGAACCGTATGATTCTCATATGGATTCTACACCAGTATTCAATAGTAGTTTGTCCTGGAAAGGACGTCATGATTCTCCCCGTTCTCTTGAAAAATACAAGAGTTCTAATATGAGAAGGCAAAACAGTTTTTCACCTGTCAGTTCTTCTCCAAAGCATAACCAAGGAAAGTCGTGTCGCAAGATAAGACATAGACAAAACAGGTACGAGTCAAACATTCATTCTTCTCATTATGTGCATTTGATATGTGAACTCATCTTTTGACCTGTGAATCCGTAAAGTAGAATGCCAACATGTTTTAGCTCCACTCTGAATACTTGCTTAAGTTTTGTCCAATACAATATCACAGGTCATATAGCACAGTCTTTTGATTAAAAAAAAAGTCTTTTGTAGAATGGAGGAGGATCTCTGTTCATACGATTATCATTAATCTACATTTTTTTCCAGTTTGAACGTTGAGATGATTTTAGTTTTAAAGGCGATTAGGCTTAGGGTCTTCGGAGCATGAGAGCATCAAGGTTATACCCCTTTTTGTTTCTATACAATAGAATTTGACTGAAATTCCCGATATCCTCTCATACACGTGGCAAGCTCCATGATGTTTGAACTTTGAACCCATTTATTCTGATATATGTTTACCATTTCTTTTGGTATGTAGATGGCGCTGTTTCATTTTATACCTTTAAGGTAGCGAGTCTTTCAGAAAACCATCGGTTCGATGAAAAATATGAAGCTGTATAAATATTAATAAGAATTAAGATCGTAATGGAGTGCGTTAGGTTTTTGTAACTTACATTTATTTTTTGTTCTATTTTAACACTTATCTTTCTGATTTCTTATGAAGTCAATAATATATGGTTTGTGTTTTCTCAGGTCAGTGGTGGAGGAATCCAAAGATAAGTCTGTCAATGGTAACTTTAAAGAAAATGAATTTGTTTTCTCTTCCGAAGGATATCCAAATTCTTCGGTTGGTGGGTCTAACATTCCAAGAATAGAATCTAAAATTCCAGAAGAGAATGAATCAGAGATGAACCTAGTTAACAAAAATCATCATGTAGATAGATATGATAAAGTGGACATGGAAAAGGCACTTGAACACCAAGCACAACTTATTGACCGGTTTGAAGCAATGGAGAAGGCTCAAAGACAATGGGAAGAGAAATTTAGAGAGAATAACAGCAGCACAACACCAGTATGTTTCTCTCGGACTTATCATATTCTAAGTGTTTTTTCTTAAAACTTGTTGATGTTTGGTTGTTGCACTTGCATGTATGGCATTGATAGGAATGGTGAAATGTGAATTTTAGGCTTCATATAGTTTAATGTTAACTTTCAAGAAGTTGCTCCTTTCATTAGATACAGCAAGCAAGAGTTATAGTATGATCATAAATTTTACTGTTTCAGTTTAGTAACAGAAGTGCAACATTATCTTCATATATGCTTTCTATGTCAATTGATTTTATTATTCAAAGTAGTTATCTATGTATGGTGTCTAACGTGTATCGGTGTCTGACACTGACGCGGCACCGACACATGTATTTAACTTCAATCATTCCATTTTTTCAAATTATTATCGGTGTCAATATCGTGTTTGGCGTCTGTTTAGAATTCCTGGAGTCTCAAAAATTGATTTGTGTCATAAATTTTCCAGGATTCATGTGATCCAGGCAATCACTCAGATATGACAGAGGATAAAGACGAAAGTAAGGATCAGATTCCATACTCTTCTAAGGTGGTCACATCAAATGCTCAAGAGGATAAATCAGAGCGCGGAATTGTCTCCTCATCTGAAGAAATATTAAAATCCGAGGCCAGAGACACTATGCCAGAATCATATGACACAAGAGCTTACACCAACCATAATAGCACAACTTTGCGCACTTCCAATTTGCTTGGTCAAGAAAATTCCCATTCACCACTTAATGGAAACCAAAACGAAAGCGCGGTAAGTCGTCATCATCAGTCTTCTCAGACGAAACAAGATGATGAGCGTGGCCATGGTTACCCTGGTTCCAAGCCATCTTGTTCCTTTCCAACTGATAATCAGGGTGGTCTACACCAAAATGATGCTTCAAGAAACAAAAATGACCGCTATGCATTAGTTTCTCGCGAACAATCTCATACAATCAATGGGGTACTTGGATCACTTAAACAAGCTAAGATATCCCTACAACAGGAGCTCAGTAGATTGCCACTGGTAGAGAGCAGTAAAGCCATTAAACCGTCTCCTATTGTCGCTAAAAGTGAGGGTAGATTTGACATTCCTGTCGGATTTTCTGGTCTCTTCAGAGTACCAACAGATTTTTCTGATGAAGCAACTTATAGATTTGGTGTTCATGATTCAACTGGTGGATTTGGTTCAAACTTTTATCATAATAATAGAGACATATCTAGAACTTATGATGGTCAATTTGTCACCAACCCCTATTACGGCACAACAATGAGCTTATCTGCAAATGATCAATCTCATGGCCGATACTTAGAAAATGGGCCGGTATCTGATTCTATAAAGCCTCCTTTTGATCCTTTTTCAAACGGAGGCCCACCCTACTCTGGTAAACAAACATATCCCTCGTTTCCCATCAATCCATCCTATCAAATTACATCGCCGCAAATGGAATTTGGTGGCGAACTTTCAAGACCTAATCCCATCAATCCATCCTATCAAATTACATCACCGCAAATGGAATTTGGTGGCGAACTTTCAAGACCTTATCCCATCAATCCATCCTATCAAATTACATCACCGCAGATGGAATTTGGTGGCGAACTTTCAAGACCTTATCCCATCAATCCATCCTATCAAATTACATCACCGCAGATGGAATTTGGTGGCGAACTTTCAAGACCCTATTCAAGTAGAACAGTCGGGGTTCCTCTTGCTGATCGGTTCTCATTTAATGGTGACCATTTAAAATGAACCATGTATATAATTCTATTAGTTTGCTAGCAGCTTCACTCATTGTGTTAAAAGTGATGGTGTTATTGTCATGTATCATGTATATGTATGTACCTTGCAGGTGATGCTATGCATTGTATTATCTCTAGTTTTGTTGTGATACTGACTCTGTTCATATTGCATGCCACACTCTGCCGCACTTAAAATTCTCTTTGTCATCTATCTAGTTATGTTTCTAAGTCTTTTTTGGATTTGTGAAATAAATTTATACTTTGGAACAAAAGCTAATATGTAATCCAAAAAGAGGAAGTTAAATGAATGAATTTAGTGATATTATATGCTATCCGCGTCACAGAAGGAGTCTGTTTAACTATGCTATTGGTGTGAAGTATTTACCGATTTTGTCGATGACTAATCTCTGCAGGATACCTGACTCCTCTCAATCATATTTTTGCATCCACAAATCTTGAACTTGAGACTTATTTAAAGGATATGGTTACTAAATTGGGAAAGTAAATTTGCTATTGGAACACAATGTGACACCAAATACCCACCTCTTGTGTGAACAATACTTTTTTTATTGTCAGTTTCTGGAAGAAAATAAATAGTTTAATTTGTAACACAAAAATTGAGTTGTGTTATTAACCAATTTTACTACTTCATATATATCATTGATCATTTTGACTAATTCCTTAATTAAGAAAAAGCAAGCAATTAATTACTTATTTTACATTTGTCCTTATGTCATTTTTTTAAAACTATATAAAATAAAATTGTATTCGGTTAATTCGGTTAATAACTTGGTTATTTTTTAAGTAAAAATAAAATTGTATACGGCGGGTTTAGGTCCAAAAATATCACTCATTCCAACCCGCGGTTATAATAACGAGACCCAATTCAATCCTTTTTAAAAGTTCGGTTTTTACGGGTTTGGTTTGTGCGGATCGGTGGTTTGACGTGTCTTTTAATTCGGTTTTAAATCAATTAATGAAAATTATCTAAAAAATAAAATAAAATAAAAAACTCAATTGTATGATGTGAAGAGAACATGAATGCAAGTAAAACAAAATGAAGTATAATGTAAAATAAAATAGTAACAGTAAATGTATGGTGGTATTAGTATTGATGTATTAGGTGCGGCAGAGTGTGACATGCAATATGAACAGAGATACGTTTGTTTTCTTATTATAATAAGTTTTGAGATTGTGTGTTTCGAGATATGTCCAGTCACTTCATCATGTTTTATATATAAAAGCTTACGGTTTATGTAACTTGGGCGGGTTTGATTACCGTTGGGTTGACTTTAGAAAATTGATCCCGTTCATTTTAACCCGTCTAAAATCAAAAATGTGTGACTGATAGTCCGACAACCTGCCCGTTTAACCAATTTTTGGTTCGGATAATTTGGTTTGAATTAGTTTGTGAATTTTTTCCTATCCGTAAACAAGATATACATTAAAAAATGGTTAACAGCATAAATAAAAATTGACCAACGTAAAAAGTAAATCGATCATCGTATAAATACTTTGAACTATACAAAATGAAAGTATTCAATGTACATTTTGTGTTCCAATAAATAACACATCAAGTAGTCCCATGAGCTTGGCTTTGATTATTGGAGTGACCCATTTTAGAGGTAGTCAACCTCTGATAAAAATGTTTGTAAAAAAAAAAAACCTCTGATAAAAATAAACGAGATACTTATTTGGTTGCCGACTCAGATTAATATCATAAGCATGTCCAATAAAAGTAAGCTAAGTTTGTGGGGATACTTTGAGTGCCTCTTGAATATTATAGATTCTATTGGAGTAGTGGCTTAAAAAGTAAGAAAAGTTAAATTTGCTCTAAACAAATTACTATTTCTTTTTCTAATTTAAATTAAAACATAGTATAATTTTTTAATTATAAAAACAATACTCCCTTTATCTCTAATTATAAAAACATAACCATAATTAATACTACACTAAGTTTAAGAAATATGAAAAATCAATATTAAATAGACTAGATTAACTATTGTGTCAAGTAATTTAGTGGTTAGAATTTCACATTCTTAAAATGTGTATCAAAATTTGAACCCCAATTTCTACGCATTACATATAATATCCTTACAAACTGAGTATACTCATAAAAACTATATTCTTACATCAATTTTATAATAAATTTGTAATTAAAACTTATATTAAGGAATAAAAGAAATACCACTCGACTACTAGATAAAAAAATGTCATATTAACATGTGTGCTATATCACATGCTAAAGTACTTAAATATGGAGACTTAATATTTAATGATGTAAGATTATTTAATGTTTAGAAAGTTTTTAAGAAAATATTTCTACATTTATCTTCTGGACACATGTTAACATTTTTCGAAAAATAGAAAGAGTACAATATACATATTAATATTATACATACAAATATAAAAATGAATTATTCCTCTTATCACTATTACAAACAAAAATTATTTATAGGTGTTCATTGAATTGAATAATTAATACTAGTATTTACTAATTTTTACTTAGAAAAACAGTAATAACTATGGAGGATAAGATAAAAATCTTTTTGCATATGAACAAGTCATATCACATCAAATATCAATCTTACCAACAACAAAAAAGAGTCATATCAATATCATAGCTTAACTAGATTTTGTAGATCTCAAAAAACTCTTTTATCACACCACACTGAAATCTAGGAGAACCAATCTTTCTTTCTTCAACCACCAACCCAACCATGTCTTCTTCTAGGGTTTCAAATACAATCCTTTTTCTCACTCTCATCACAAAATCACATCACTCCCGATTCCCACTCTCATAATAAAATCACCTTTCTTCTTTCTCTCAAACCCAAATTCACCTTCGTTCTCTTTATTTACCCTAATTTTTCACAATGATTTCATCTGGTATTAACTTGGTTATGACTATAATTGGTTTTGCTGTTAGCACAATGTTCATTGTTTTTGTATGCACAAGACTCATTTGTGCTCGAATTCACTTGAATGCTTCTAGAAGATCTTTTCTCATTGCTTCTAGATCCAATCTCAGCTTGGTTGGTAAAAAAAAATTGTTTTTTTTTTCTTTGTAAAATAGTTTATGCAATTGAAAAATGGGTTTTTGGATTTATGATTTTGGGTTTTTTTTTTTTGCAGATGGAAAGGGGTTGTCAAGGTATTGAACGCATTGATGTAGCTAAATTTCCAGTTAAGAAGTACAGTGACAAGTTTTTTGCTGCTGGAGAAAATTCACAGTATGTAATAATTTCATATCCAATATGTTTTGTGATGTTCATTTGTGAGCTGAAACAGTAGGGATTAAGTAGTAAAACTCTATTGTTAATCACTATTTAACACTTGCTTAATGAAATAATATTATAATTATTATGTGGTTTCTTCCCAATTTGGTAGTTAAGCTAAAAAAAATAAAATCGTAGATATAGTTACAGGAATTTGTAATGAGATTTCAACTCAATAGAGTGTAGTTCCTTTGTTCTCATTGTGTGCCTGCTTGCTCACGTAAATGTGCGTGTGTATGGATTGGATTGTTTTGCCATTTTTACCGGAGCTAATTACCCCCCGACTTTTCTTTATTGAAATTTCAATCCCTTTATAGTGTAAATCTATTTTATTTTCTTTCTAGAAATGCATACTCCCTTTGTAAGAACCTGCCGTACATTGTGACACAAGCGAGCAGTGGGGGTCAGGATGATATAAAAACTTATGCAAACCTCATGGGAGGTCGGCCAATTAATGCTTGTTATAAGTGTTTTTGTATGTGTTTCTCCTAAATTATTAAAAGAAGAATTATTCCAACCTTGATCATCATAGTGGTAATATTGTATATAGCTTGGGAAGTGGTCCAGCCCCATTGTTTCATGTAATTATTAAATCCCAGTTACCAGGATAAACTTTTGCAGAACTTTGAGGATCTGCGCCTTCCAATGCCTAACGGGCCTATTTCTCTGAAATGACAAGCTGGCTTTCGTCTAACTCCCTATCTAACCGGCTAACTAACTAACTAACTAACTAACAATAGTGGTAACTTATCAATACCTATCTAATATGAAACGGCTTTGTAAGTAGTTTATGATGTCAGGAACGTAATTGTGGGTTGTGCATTAGGTATTGGCGTATGCTCAAATAATTTTTGACATATACTTATTCAAATAATTACTTTCTGGTACCCAACATTCAATTTTGTTGTACTTGCAGATGCACAGTCTGTCTCTCAGAGTATCAAGGTGAAGATACACTGCGTATCCTCCCCCATTGTGGACACTCCTTCCATATGGCGTGCATAGACTTATGGCTGCAGCAGAATGCCACTTGTCCTGTTTGTCGAATATCATTGCGTGAATTTTCAGAGAGAACGCGACCAATGCAACCTGTATATAGCTCCCATTATGGGATGGAGTCCTTTGACACGCATCATTATCACTGTATAATGGCCGAAAATGGATTATCGACAAGAACCTCTGATAACCGTGGGGTTAACCCTGTACAAGAGGATCACTGTCCATCTGAGGGTGGTGGAGCAGTTGAAATGGACAGCATCACCTCCTTAAGTCAGGGTGATTTCGTTAAAGATGAAGAGAAGAAGCATGTAGAGAGCCCATCAAATTTATAGGTTTGATTGGTTCCTTTCAAATCACTAATTGCGTAAAGCTCATGTCCCAAAATTGGAGTGAAATGTATTAGCATGTTGAAAGATGGTTATTTTCTTTACTTTTATTTTACTGTATATATAGCAAAGAATTTTTGCCTCCTCTCATGGGGCCACCCTTTGCTGTGTCCTCCTTGTTCTTTTCTTGATCTTCAACAAAGCTAGGACTTGAAACTCTCTCTCCATCTCTCTCAATTTCCTAGCTGTAATTGTTGCTAAAGACTAGAACTAGAATTAGTTGCGATACAGCTGTCTTTGTCCCTGCAGACCATTGTATTAATGCAATTCAGATTCACACACTACCATTAATGTATCATGTCTTTTTGTCCAACAATTCATCCTTTTACTGTGATACATATGTGTTCCTAGCAAGTGTCTTGGTTTGTTATGAAAAGATTATATCTTGTGCACCCTATAATCCACTTGTTTGTTTGTGATCAGGATATTGCAGAGTACTAAAAGCATTAAAAAAAGGTTTAGATTGGGTTAAGTTAGTAAATAATGGTTCTCAATGTCTTGCTTTACTTGATAATAATAGAATCGAAGAGTCAAAACCTTTAACAGGTTACATCACCTCACCTCCATTTTTCTCTTCAGCCAATTCTGTTGATTGCAATAATTTTTTCATGAAAAATGCCTTTCTTTTGCCTTTGCCTTGTAATGTCTTTTTTACTTTCAACTTTCCCCTGATTTCCCGTTCTGTAATGCCTTGTGTGTTGCATTTACAATACCGCTGTTGATTGAGAAAGCATATACAAAACTCTGGGTTGCATTTCAAATGCGGTCATGCATACGAAATTTCATCTATCTTCGCATATAAGTTCGGTTACTATTTACAGCAGATTCATACTTTCATCGTTTGAGGCGTTTAGCATGTACATTAAATGTGTATGGCAATTTCTCTATATGATGTACATTTTAAACTCTGTTATGTTCAGTAAAAAAAACTCTGTTTAGATTATATCCCTCATAGTTTTGTAGATTTTATCTCTTTAATCTATTTAATGTTGTATACTTAGTATGTGTTTGTTTTGGAGGTTGGCTAAATGTGGACATGCGTACCCCCGTTCCCTTAGAAGCTACGGTTTGTAGCTTGGGCATTTCCCCTCCACGGGAAATGCACTGAAACTTGCAGCGGCGGTGGGTGAAACGGGCACCCAAACACACGCTTACTCTTTTTGTGATCTATATGATGCGCGGGGCGGGGTGTTTGCAGTTTGAGCATAATAGAGAAAGGGTTGTTTCAAATTTCGTCCTTTTTTTCCAATATCTATCATCTTACAATTTTCACTCTTAGAAGAAGAAAAAAATTATGGTTGCAGTATGGATATTGGTAACACTGTAAAGAGTGTTCAATGAGGCTAACCATAGTCAGAAATGAAAAACTCCACTACCATTTACTCAAACTAATTCGATTAATGTTGATATTTTAGAAGAATTGGTGTCTTTTGTGTTTAACTATCTTTGTTTCTACTTTCTATATGGATTTTTGTTGCTTCCTTTGAAATAGTATAGAACTAGTATGACAATGCTTGGAAATGGAACTAAGAGCTACTAAGTATGACAATGCTTGGAAATGGAAAAATGGACTTAAATGCTCAAATGTATTTAGGAAAAGACTTGCCTTTAATATTTAGCTCAAATAAACATTGGTTTTTTTTGGTCAATACTTGAAAAATAAAATACTTGTAGTGTCAAAATTGAATTGAGTTCAAATTGAGTCTGAGCCTTTTAGCCTTGAGACTTTATACTGACAAGCATGTGTCAGTGTTACAGCTTACAATACAATGTAGTATTTGACTATTTGTTATTTACTACTACAATCTGTCATTAATTATGACATACTGAGGTGAGTTTGTAGATGTACTATAAATGGACTGAACCTTGTAAGTTTGAACTCAGATATGTGCAGAATGACCTAAAGGGTGGTGGCAACAAGTGGAGAGGGATTTGAGAAGATACAGTATAGTGTAGAGGATTTATTGTACTGTATTACTGGTTTACTACAGGGATTATATATTGATCTAATGGTGTTTAGTTAAAATAATGTGATACATGAAGGACCACCTATATAATGTTCCATATTAGAATTCCTTAATTAATTTGTTTATTTATAATAAGATACAACTATGAAAGCTCCAAAACAAATTTATCCAACAAACAAGAGTACTGGTTAAGATCACAAATCAAAACACAGAAATTATTACATGATGTATATATGTAAAAAGAGATATAAAATCTTTGTAGAAACAAACCAGAATTAAATAACAAAAGTTATACAACTACTTCACAGTTTATTCTCTTGGCTTGATAACTGCTCTTAAAGACTCCTTCATGACAACAGTAAATTCCATCTTTCCACTGAAATCTATCTTCTTCCCTGGTGGATAAGCAGTCCATTCAAACTCCTGAATCATTCTAGCCAACATCAAACTAATATGGACAGTACCAATAGCCAAACCAGGACATATCCTTCTACCAATACCAAAAGGCATCATTTTAACTCCTGTTACACCAGTTATATCAGCATCCTCACCTCTAGAAAAGAACCTTTCAGGATCAAACTTTTCAGGGTTGGACCACAGTTTAGGGTCCTCACCTATGCCAGCTGTATAAACCTCAACATTTGCATCAATTGGTATATCATATCCTCCTAATGTAGTAGGTTCAGTCACAGCATGTGTTAGTACAAAATGTGTTGGAGGATGCTTCCTTAATAACTCTTTCACCACAGCTTGTAAATAAGGCATTTTCTCAATATCTTTTTCATCCACTTTTTTATTTCCAACTGTCATATTAATTTCTTGATAAAGTTTTGTTTGAACCTCAGGATTTTCAATGAGTTGTGCTATTCCCCATTCAATAGCAGTTGCTGTTGTATCTGTTCCTCCATTGAGAAACTCTGAGATAAGTGAAACCAATTCTTCATTAGAAGGTGATGATTTTTTACCTTCATGGATTTTGACATCAAATAGTGTGTCTAAATATGAAAAAGTTGTAGCTGTTTGATCTGATCCTGGATTTTGAATTGCTCTCCTTCTTTGTTCAATGAAAGGAACTATGAATTCGACTTGTTCTTTGCGAACTTCTACAACTCGTTTTCTTTGTTTAGAGAAAAACATGCTTAGGATTGGTAGAAAATCATCAATTCTTGGATCTAATATAATCAGAACATTCTTCATAACTTGATCTATTCTCTCAAGTTTTTCTTCATCCATTTCTAAACCAAAACACATAACAACCAGTATGCAAAAAACCGCAAACCTTGCATCTTTAACAACCACAACAACACCATTATTCTTCTCTGCATTAACTTTAAGCCTATTGATGAGTTTATCCATTGCATCTTCTCTGAGACTTTTAAACTCTTTAAGTCTAGTTGAGTTCAGCATGTTCTGCACCATGTTTCTTCTCAGTGATTTCCAAACAGGACCATAAACTGCTGCATTCACAGTGAACTTGTTGGCACTGAATATGTTCCTTGTTGGATTTTCAGGTGGTCTAGTTGCATAGAGAGCACCCTTTTGAATGAAAGCTTCGTGAACAAGTTTCGCATCAGTTAGAACAATCATTGTCCTTGTTCCCATCTTGAGTGTGAAAATTGAGCCATATTGTGCTTTCATTTCTTTCACATACTCAAAGAATGGTTTACCGGAACGCGCAACTTGGAAAAGGTTGCCAACAATTGGCCATCCTGGTGGACCTGGTGGAAGGTTATGGCTTTTGGATTTGGTTTTTTGTGTGAGGAAAAAAATAAGTGCTGATAAGAGAAAAGCTAAGACAGTGAAGATGAGATGGTAGTAAGAAGAAAGAGAGGCAGAAGATGAAAAGAGAGAAGTCATTTTGGTTTGGAATGAGAGAGGAAAATTAAAGAAGAAATTGGCAAAAGTTGATTATTATAGGAATGGAAGAGACATAGATAGATGGTTATAAGAATGGAAGGTGGTGTGAAATTTTAGGTGGGTTTAATAAAAGCACTTTCAAGTTAGCCAGCATGATTGGTTGAACTTTGAAATAAGCACCTGTACAAGGGTATGCATACCTTACAAATGCGGTATGGTGTTGCAAGGAACGGTTGGATTTAGAGAATGAATTGTTTCTCTCACTAAATCTAACAGGTTATATAGCTGCAGTACCATATATTAGTTGTAAGAGATTTTAGCACTTTAAGTAAGTAAATATAGGTTCAAATTTTGAATTTGTATATTGAGAATTCGAACCCATAATCACTCAATTTTAAGTATCATATTGTGCTTTCAACATGATACTTAAAGGATATAACTGATAATATTAAGGACAAAAATAAATGTTTTGTGTCTAAAATAAAATATGATGAATATATGTTTTGACAAGTGTGAGTTAAGTCTTCCATTGTTTAGAATAGTGGAGGTTGGACATTTTATAAATGAGAAACACATAAACTTAACGTCTTAAGGTTTTGGGTAAAAGTGAGATGTTCAACTCATTTGTATCGTTGTTCTTAAGCTTAATGTGGATGATGCTCACACCAAAGATTTTTTTTAAAAAAATTCTCTAATTCATAGAAAAGAAAGTTCTGATGATCTTGGTCAGACTTTACTTACTTTGCAGTCGAACTCTGGATTATCGGAATTCCCTTCCCTTGGAAATCAGAGGGTTAAAAACAAAAAACAAAAAAAAAACAAAAAAACAGAATTTTTATATTAAAATATCTTAGGCCACATGTTAACATGATCCATTGAAATTGCCGGTAGTTATGACCGCATGAATTCACACAATTAATGATTATGTATCCCTCCAATGAAGATTGATAATTTTAATTTATTTGAGATTTTGTCAGAGCATATGGTCACACAATTGCTGATGGACTACAATTGATTTTAAGGCAATGCTACAGTGGACTACCTTCACAAGTGGTCCACCGTGGACAAATGATCAATATTATTAAAATGAATATGAATTTTACAAAATTCATTGTTGGATTAAAAATTTATATCATATAGATCATGCATAAAAAAAATAGAAAAATTGAAAATTATTTGATATGTTATTGAGACATACCAAGATCAATGATATTTAATAAAAATTCATAAACCGTTAATTTTAACGAGTCTCGATAACATATCAAATGATTTTCAAATTTTCTAAATTTTTTATGGATATTCTATATGATATAAATTTTCAATCAAACAGTTTATTTTGTAAAATTCGCAGTCGTTATAATGTTATTCATGACTGGTCCACCATGAATCATTTGAAAAAGTGATCATATTAGAATTTGTCTTGATTTTAGTGGTGTAAATTTGATTTTGATATGTTTGATTTCTCTAAAGTAAAATTGTTTCTAGTTAAAGTTAGAAATTATAGTTTATGGATTTAGAATTGACTTTTTACATTCAAATTTAATATTCAACTCACTTTTACAAAAACATTCAAACATAAATCATTATATTTTTAACTCAATTTTAATCGGAATCAATTTTACATAATGTCTGTTTGTACTAACATTGGATAAATAAAAAACTCATGTCAAAAGTGAAGCTCCACATACTGTTTCGTTATAGTATCACAAAATCAAAATGCGTAAAAGATCCATTGAACACCAAAACAAACATAGCAATAATCGATTCACTCAAAATCAATTTATTTTTTCACCACAAACTAAAGAGACGCTTCATGTTATTTGGACACATTGTACTTGGAAGTTACTGAAAAAAAGGGGTTTGATTCAGGGAATTGTAGAGTGTGTAAGATGGGTTATGATGTTGATAGGTAGTTAATGAGCTCAACAACTTTTGTTGAACTAATTTATGGCTAACTATAATAATGAACAAATGGAGCGGCTAACTGTTAAAAATGGTTAAAACATTTAATGCAACAGTAATAGTTGTGGTAATGAAATAAATTGCTTCTTTGAAATTTAAGGTCAACGACACATCCTTTATTGTGCCTCTCATCTCAATCAAGTACAATAATCAATGGAATCACATTTGTAAGCAAGTACTCCCAACAATTTGATTAAGATTGTATGGTTCATATGCACTACTTCATTTGTAGTACAAATGTCAATTACTCTCTTCATCTCACAATAATAGTCGCGTTTAATTCTTTTATAAATTAAGAAAGAAAAATTATACTTTTAGCGAGAGGGTGTCTGTATCACGATGTTATTTTTGACTATACCCTGCCCCACCTCTTTATATTTGATCACTCATGTAGAGAGGTGTAATTGAACCGGTTTAAGATTGTTTTTTTGTGAATCCAATATTCGAATTAATAAATTTTTGATTGGTTCGGTTTTTAGTGTTTTTAAAAAATGAATTCGAACCAAACTGCAGTGCTTTTTTTTTTTATGTATTCCCGACTATTAATTTTTATCCGATATATTCTATGCTATAATTTTTTCAATCACACAAAACACTTATATATTGAATTATCACCATACACCATACATAATACAATCCATAGATTTTCAAATACAAAATACAATCTATACGTGGAGCTCACCATCAAATACAAAATACAACCATATGTAAAATTAAGTTCATAAGTTCAATATCAAGTAAATTGTAAGCTAAAATAAAATTTTAATTATTTTCCAACTTGAATCGTCAATGCACCATCATGAAATAATAAATTGAAATATATATATACATAATTAGAATATAGAACATTAAATTTATTTTTAATTTGAACATTAAAACGGTATGAATAGGTAGAATTTAGAACATTAAATAAAGATATATGGTTAATAATAAATAAATAAATATATGGTTAAAAATATACCTATTGGTTCGGTTCATCGATTCTTAAAAATTGAATCCGAGAACTGAATCAAACCACGTCGATTTTTAATCGATCCGGTTCGGTTTTGGATCGATACCATAAAAATCGGATTTTTTAGGTTTGGATTAGTTTGGATCGTCGGTTTAATTGGATTTTTTTGATACGCTTACACCTCTATCCATGTATCTTAATATAATAAAATGAGAGTAACTACAGGTACCCTAAACCCTAACCCTAATATGAAT
Organism: Trifolium repens; assembly: GCA_030408175.1. Lineage (NCBI taxonomy): Eukaryota > Viridiplantae > Streptophyta > Magnoliopsida > Fabales > Fabaceae > Trifolium > Trifolium repens. Next base: position 54,660,026 of record CP125836.1, on the reverse strand, counting down.
GGTCTAGATTTTGACACGTGTAAAAATATATTATATTAACGGCTACGATAAAATCTTGAATACTATGCTGCCACATCAATTAATGAATGTGACACATCATGTGTTTAAAAACACAATAGATGATGTGTCAATATATGATTGGATGTGTGTATAAAATAATTTTATACAAATCCCTAATTTTGTTACCTATTAATCCCTAATTATATGCTTTCATTTGATTATTGGATATACTCTATGAAATCTATTTTATTTATAGCCTTAAATTATGCATCTTTTACGATCAATAGAAACCTTTTTATTTCTTTCTCCCAAGACCAAGAGTGTATCTTTCACATTAATTATAGCCTTAAATTATGCATCTATTTTCACGTTTTCGCAACTATTTACATTTTTTTATTTGATGCAGATTTGACTTTGGGATTCTAGAAAGGTATGGATTGTTATAGATATTTTAGGTGTTTAAATTCTGATTATAATTTGTAGTGTTCCATATTAATTCTCTATTCTTTTTTAATTTGATTTTTATTCCAATAGGTATGGATTCCTAAAGGTATGAATTCTATCTTTTTTTTTTGTTTGTAGTGTTTGATATTAATTTTGATTCTTACATTTAAGAAAAAAAATTGGGTTTTATTTTTCTTAAGTTTCATATATTTTATATTGGATGCATGTTTTGTTTTGGGGTTTTATAAAGGTATGTACTCCTATGAATATTTTTAGGTGTTTGAATTCTGATTTTTTTGTTTGTTTGTTATGTTTTGTATCAATTTGGTTATTATTTCATGTTTTTTCTTTTGTTGCTTTCATATTTTCAATTTAATTTCATGGTCAAAATTTAAGATTTATAAGTATTCAATTTAATTTCATGTTCTTTTCTATTTTTTATGTTTTGTATTTTTTTTTTATCTTTACAGGTAAAATTAGATTTAAGGGCAGAAGATTTGAAATATTATTAAAATAGATGAGGACGAATTAGGATTTTTAGTTGTAGTTTCTTTTAACATATTGTTATTAGATTTATTTTATGTGTGTATTTATCTTTTTTGTATAATTTTTTATTGGTTTTCTTTCGTTCCTATTTTTATGCATATATTCATATATAATATTTTTATTTTAATTATTTTATTCTTTCTATACTCTTTCTTAATTTTTTAGTGAAATTACAATGAAGGATACAAAATTTTGAATATTATCCTATTTTTATGAATAAATTCATCTATAATATTTTTTTTTGTTCTTATAGTTTATGCATAGATTCATATATAGTAATTGTTTTATTGTATTAATCATATTTTTTCTATAATTTTTTTAGTGAAATTACAAAGATGATACAAAATTTGGAATATTATCTTATTTTTATGCATAAATTCATCTACAATCTTTAACTTCTTTTTTTCATTAAAAAAAATCTTTAACTTTTTTTGTTTCCTATTTTTATGCATAGATTTGTATATAATTTTTTTTGTATTTATCTTATTATTTCTATGCAGTATATTTTATCTGGTGAAATTACAATGAAGATATAGAACTTGAAATATTATTAATAGTGATAAGGACAAATTAGTAAATTTGGTAGTAATCAACATTATTATATTAAATTAAATAAATAACTTTATCATATTAAAAGTAGATGAAATCAGATGAGTAAAAATAGGTGTCATTTGTCGTGACATACACTAATATCAATCAATATTATTTTCCTTAAAAATAGGATTTAACCTTGAGAAAATAAAATCTATACTTGAAAAATATATCTTAAAAATACTCATAAATAACACTTTTTTTAACAAAACAATAAGGATATACTTAAAAATATATAACATTTGAATTTGTGCTCTCCTTATTTTACAAGACGTGCGCTCATTAAAAAAGTAAAGGCTGGCTTAAAAATAGGTATCATTTGTTGTGGATTAAATTAATAATCATGAAGGATTTATTTTAATTAAAAATTGGTACAAATAATTAGTAATAGATATATATTTCCTTACTAATAGGGTTTGAAAATCAGCAACATGCCAACATGGATATACTTTTTTTTAATGTAAGCAATAAGGATATACTTGAAAAATATATAACAACTGAATTTGTGAAATTTTTTTTACAAGATATGCGTCCAATAAAATAAAATAAGTAAATTCCTTCAAAAAAATAAAATAAGTAAATATTGCCTTAAAAATATGTATTATTTAAATTCATGTTATACTGAATTTGTGATTTATAATTTTTGGGTCTTGCTAACAGGTGCCCTTAAGACACATGTTAAGAATCTAAAAAGTAGAAACATTTTTTAAAAATATCTTTGACCGTGCATCGCACGGGTCAAAGTCTAGTTGTAATAAAGTCGGAGGATCTAACAAATTAAAATTGTTCGTGAAAAATTTGGGACATATTTCCTCGCGAGAAATAGCACCAATTCTCAAAAAAAATATTGTACCGATTTTTTATTTTTTATGGAAAGATAAACAATAGTCAACGAAAATTCATAACATAACTTAAGTGGAGGAATTAGGGTTTGAATTCTGGCCACAATATTTATCCTAACAATATCGACATTTTACTAATTGAGTAGGGATGTCAATTTCATCTGTAAATGAGAATTCCTACGAGGATTGCCCCGTTTAAAGATCCGAAGATGGAGAATTTGTCCCTGTGGGGATGGAGGAGAAAGTTTATTACTATCACAATATTCACAATAATATTTTTTTTAAAGAAAAAATATATTATATATATTAATAAATATAGGTAATTACATATGAATTAAAGACAAACGGGCAACAAGCTGTGCCGCTAATCCTTTTTGAATAGCAAAATCAATTCGCGTAAAAATAACATTTTTAGCTCTAGGGGACACAACATTGTTATTCATAACCTTTTGAACTCTTTGCAAAAGACTCGCAGCCTCTGGTGCTAGGAAACCAAAAGTGTCAAAAGCGAATGGTATGAAAGCATGTTGATTGTCAGAACACGTTTTCTCGTGTTTGACCACTTTACATGAAGCAGCTTTGAGGGTTGCTTGTCCCACGGTAAAAGTCCCGGCCCTTAAACCAACAAGTGGCGAAACTCCGGTCAAATCCATACATGCATGTTTTCCACCTACCCACCCATACACCATAACATCCGCCGGTCGGAGAGTTGATCGTCCTTCTTGTGGGTCGGTCAAAAAGTTCACAGGTGCCTTTTTTTTTTGCAGATATATATTCCTGCACACCTAAAAACATCAAAAAGGACATCTGGAACAAAGTCGTGCCTGTATTTGAAGCCAGGAAGCTCTCTACAATGTACTGCGTAGTCTCCAAAATTATCCAGACATGCTTTACGACAAACTGGGCAAACCTCATCAATAGAAAATAAAGGAATCATGAGACGATATTTAAGGATAGTACGATACTCAATTGGTGACATATGCTGGCCCAATCCATCAATAGGAATAGCAAGAAGAAAATCTTGAGCATGTGCCGCACGCAAACACCCAAATACGGCTTTCTCTCTCGTGGTCGTATTAAACTTAACTTCCATGTCCTGAACAATTTTACCAAACAAAGCACGTGCCAAAACATGTTGGGCTTTAAGGGGGACGGTGTCCTTCCTAGTAAAATTGCTCAAATCAAAACTATGAATCGTTTCATGAAGACCATCCAAAGCACTTTCTTGAACAATTTTTATTTGTTTTATAATTAAACTTTACTATTTTTTTACAACTAATTTGATTGAAAATGATAGAAATTTGAGTCCGTTTTGAATAGTAACACCAAATTAAAAAAGTAAATTTTTGCACCTTATCTTCCTATTATACTTTAATTTTAATCCACCAATAAATTCTTTTTTTTTTTGCGCACATTTTCTCTTTCCAATAAATTTTATAAATTATGTACAAAAAAAAAAAACTTAATATGTTATGTACCAAATAAAAAAAATTAAAAATATATTTAGTTTTCTAGATATATAGCATTAATTAGTTGTATTAAAAAAGATATAAGTAATTGACAAATGGTACAATTGGCAAATCATACCCTTAAAACACCAAGTGGACACTTAAAAGCAACGTTAAATCCGACGATTTTGGACACTTAAAAAAGGAACGAATGTAGTACTTTTTTTAAGGTTGATGGATCTCCACGGAAACTGTGGGGATCCACGAAGATGAGGATGGAGGAATAATACTCGCCGAAATAGGTGATAAGTGCTGAAAATTAGTTAATTTGCATATTAAAAGAAGGCATTTGTTGACTTGTTTTGCAAGTTTTGATATCTAAACTCCATTAATTGTGTATATATGTATATTTTGGTTATATTATCTTAATCCTAGCTAATTTGACAGGTTTTTGTGCATAAAGATGAATGGTTGATGCAGAAATATGATTTTGAAGATTTATGAGCTCGCTGGGCGACCATAAGCGACCAACAGCGAAGGAAATCAACCAAAAAGGCAGTGCAGTCATCACTCCCAGCGACCAGAATCCAGGATTGGTCGCCAATGCTCGCTGGGCGACCACCAGCGAAGAAAGAAAAATCTGACGGTCAGTGGGCCACGTGTCAGCAAACTCAGTGGTGAATTAGTCTCATCGCTGGGTGAGCATGCTAGTCGCTGAGCGACCATGTTAATTTCAGATATGGTATAAATAGCTTTTGGAAACAGAAAAACAGATCACCTTGTGAAGTTTCAGAGTATAAAACAGAGAGAAACCCTAAAGGAGCAATGTGTAATAGATTGGAAGGTGGATAGCTCATTGAAGTTGAGGAATCAATTCATGATGTTCATTCATCTCATGTTCTTTCATCTTTGTAAGCTCACCATGAATATGAGTGGCTAATTTCTCTTTTTTGTTGGGATTAGATGAACAATACTCTATAAATATGTATTTATCTTGATCTTTTGATTATATATATTTTTGTAATTCAATCTATTTTGATTATACTCTATCCTTGTTTTATTATGTTATTCTTTGAATTTGAAATAGTATAGGAATATATGTTTTGAATTCTTGATCTAGGATAATATCTATCAAATCTAAACTCTAGGGATGGATTTAGGTTTGGTAATCACTCAAAGTATTGGTTTTAAAAGATATTGTATCAGTTAATCACTTGAGGGATCGAGGATTGATTGATATAATAGTTTCTCGTCGTTATCTGGAAACGGAAACATACGAAGAGTAATACATGATAAAATTGATTGATAACTGAAATATATGTAACAGTAGTCAAGTAAATGCATATGAATGGATATTTCGATTCTAATCCCGACAACTTATTCTCTTTGAATTTTACATCATCTTTCATTGCACTTTTATTTTATGTTCGAAAGTTTTTACAACAACAAATCAATAGACAAATTCATACTTAAAGTTATGGTTATCGTTAAAAGACTATTAATATCACACTAGTCCCTGTGGATACGATATAAACAAAATACTTGCAAAAGTACTTCAACAATAGGGAATGGAGACAGGGATGAGGAATACTTTAGATAATGGGGCGAGGAGTGGTAAAGTATCATCCGATCAATCCTTGCCTCATTGACATTTCTACAATTGAGTTAGGATTTGAAGGCATATTCCATTAATTTTAACGAATTAATCTTGTGAAATGTCAACATCAATAAATGAATTCGTTTTTGCAGTTGCATGTGAAAATAATCTTGTTAAACAAATAAATTCTTCTTATACTCTTGACAACATTGTTTAAAATAAGGGTCATGCTAACTGGTGTCTCGGGGAACTGGTTAAGAAAGTTAAGAATAAAAAAAAGTTTAAAATTGAAAATAACATTTTTTAGACTTTTGAAGAGTTGACTGTACAATCTTTAATATCATATTACTACATATGTTTTCTTAAATAATATCCACATTTTCTTTAAAATAATCCTGCTTTATTTTTTCCCCCCTTTTGGATATCTTGCTTAATGACTCTAACTAATGATATGTAATCTGTTAAAGCGGCTTTTAATTATAGCTACTTTGATATATACGTCCCTGACTCCCTGTCCATAATCAAAGTCACCAAGTTTGGTGCAACATAATTTAGGCAGAAAAACAACTTTGGGACCCAAAAAAAATAGTGCTATAACATGCATCGTCACTAGGTTTATATAATTTCTTTTCCTTAAATAAACACCTTCACTTTAACCGGTTGTCTTTGCCTTTACAATACTAACAGTTTGTAACTACTTTAAAGGGTTATTCCTCTCTTGAAAACTACCTATTGTAAAGCACTTTGTAGAATAATCCTCAACCCCCCTATACATAAAAGAGATCGAGCTTCACTTTTGGCAAAAATTTATTATGCCTTTAACAAACCAATGTGCATTTAGTAGTGAACTATTTTAATATAAAACTTTAGGGGGAGGCAGTTCAATGCAAGGAGACAACTATGCATGTATTTTTGATATATAAGGATTCATTCAGGGTCGGAGTTTTTAAAAGCCGTGTGCAAATTTTAAAAGTAACCTCTTAATAAAAAATAATACAATTTTTTTATAAAAAAACTCATTGATTTTAAATTGCAAATGACATAAAATATAATTATCCTTATAATTAACCTAAAAAATATTCATATTTTATCAATAACAACAAAATAATACCTTCTAACTACTTTAGAAACTGGGTCTGACAATTGGGCTTAGTATTTTACAGCATTATTACATTTACACCCCCTATTTTACTAATACTACTATCATATAATTTTTTTTTAAAGTCTTTCTATTTTGGGGGCCCGATACAATGGACCTTATTGCACCCATATCTGGGCCGGCCCTGGATTCATTCATATTAATATGTTCATCATAAAAGAAAAGAAGAAAAAAAAGGCTCATTAATTAATATTAATATACTTGAAATTAGGCATAGTAATATGATACACTATTTCTTTGCATTTTCAGCTAAATAAATTATTAAATTTCAGTACCTAATTATTGCAATAATTACATTTAGCCTTATCGTTTTCATGATCAACTTTGATCATTGTAAAATGTTGATATGTTGTCATACACAATACTTTCAAGTTTTGATGGACGATTTTGTGTTGTTTCACTATCAACTTCCACGATATCATTTGGTGTTCCATGACAGTGAAATAACACAAAATCGTCCATGAGTTGTGGGATTATAAGCATCAATTGATGGGTTAACATACACTTCCATGAGGAGTTGGTTACATGCACTGATTTAGTATGGGGGCAATGGGGTCAGCCGACCCCACTTGTCCATTGTATTTTTAGTTAATACTAGTATTATTTATGCAATGTGACCCCATATATATGGTATTATCGTCTCTATATAGTCAACTTATTACACTACAACAAATATAAAATTAATAAGACTAATTTATAATACTAACGAGTATCTTAAGAGTATTGATTAAAAAACCAAAATAACTAATTTTGTATAAAAAATGTTATACTTATATAAATAAAAAAAATTTATGTTATAATTTTGACCCCACTTATTAAAATTTTTGTATTCGTCCCTACTTGGTTAAAGTGTACTTTCTTGTGGATTAACACAACTCATTCTGAGTTTGATTGATGTGTGCTTTCTGGGAGTGGTTATGGTGCATAAGCTTTTTCCCTATGCACCATGCATAAATAATGAAAATTGCTTAATGCACCCCCAGATTGCTTAGCGCACCCCCCAGATTTCTAGCGCATCCCCCAGATTTCTAGCGCACTCCCCAGATTTCTAGCGCATCCCCTAAATTTCTATCGCACCCCCTTAAAATTTGGGGGGTGTGCTAAGCAATTTTTGGTATTTATGCACGGTGCATAAACATGGCTTATGCACTATAACTTGTGTCGTGCTTTCTTATGAAATGAGTGGACATTGTGGTTGAAACGTACCATCATTCATAAAATCTATTAGAGGTTCGTTGAATAATAAACTATATATAAGGCATGTAGACAAATATAAACACCCCAATAACTTCATAAATCGCAACTCAGAGAAATTCCTATTTAAATTTTTGTTCAAAGAAAATGAAGCATATATGTAGAAAAATTGTGTTTTTTACAAAACGGCAATTCAAGGAAGTAAAATCCCAAGTAAAGAAACAAATGAGTAACTTGCATAACAAAGATGAGTGAAGGTAGATGAGTATAAAACTTAAGCAGCAAGGCACAATGGCGAGGGTGAAGCAGAACTAGTCAAATTTGGGTTCTATTGTCATATCTACTTGAAATGGAACATGCCTAACAAATATTCTCTACTCAAACCTTTCAATGAAGTCAATTTTTTTTTTATCTTCTTGCAATAACAGCGTCAACTGACGCAACCTAAACAAGAACTTTATACGCTTCAAAATTTTAGATGAAAAATGACATACTGTTTTATTTATTTTTTGGATAAAAACTTGCAAAAATGACATGTATGTATATATATGGCCGAACCAACACATACAGAGGCTTGGGCGAATTCTATAAGGTTTTTTTTCTAATTTACCTTTATAAAAATTATATTGAGGTACTTGCACTCACATAAGAGGGAAATATTAATTGTACCTCAATAATTCGAAGTGTACCTGCCTACATTTTTTCATCTTGGAGAAAAATGCCTACTCCTATTTTTATTTTTTTTGGTAAAAGCCTACTCCTATTTTATTTTCACTCACATCCTGACCACGTGATTTTTCATAATATAATACTACAATATGTTTGCCCAGTATAGAAAAAATGGGGTATACTTCCAATTGTTGGGGTACAACTAAAAATTCCTTAATAAGAACTACAATTAGAAAGAAACAGTGTTGGGCTTTACATAATTGATTGTTGAGATCGAATTGTTAAACACATACCTTTATAGTACTTTGCACCCAAAAAGATATATACCCTTATAAAAATATTCATGCGACTTTTACAGTGAATATATAAAAAAAAGCAACCATAGAAGTGTACTTTCATGATTTATACCTTTTTATTGTTCAAAGAATAATTTTTGAAAAATAAGAACAGTAAAAGTCGAACTTACGATTTGTATTTTTCTTTACTATAAAGGCTTAAAAGCAATTTCGTCCTCATAAGTCTTACAATTGTTTGATTTTTGCTCCTCAAGTTTTAATTGCTTAATTTTAACTCCTTAATGTTTCACAAATGCTCAATTTTAGCCCCCCAAGTTTAAATTGCTCTTGCGTAAAAAAAAGTTCAAGTTGTTCAATTTTGATCCTCAAGTTTATCCCTTTTGCACTTTCTAGCCCTCCATTAACTTTTCTGACTAAAATTGTTTATGTGACATTTAATATTTTAGGCCAGATCCAAATATTGTTTGTACATGGAAACATTTAATATAAGTTTTTTGGTAGATGTTTCAAAACCGGAACACTAATAAAAGTGTTTCGATTGAGTTTTGCAAAACGAAACATTCATAAAAAAAGTGTTTCCGTATTTTGTAAATTAGAATAGTCGTTATGTTCTAGTTCGAATTTACGAAAAGGTACTCTCTCCTTTTTTTTCTCTAGTGAGCTAGAACCCTTTGAGTGATTTTCTATAAAAAAGTGAAAAAAATGAATGATTTTAGTTTCGAGAAATGCTAGCGTGTGTTTTCGAATACTCTTTAAAGATCGTAAATAATAAATTTATATGAAAATATATGAAATTAATTTTGAAAATTGAAATGTCTAAAGTTAATTAATCAAATTCATTTATCGATTTATGTATTTTCCTTCACCTCCCTTTTCTTTTCATCTAACCAAACACAAAAACACCGTAAAAATATAAATGAAGGTATAATAGTAGAGAATGAAATGTAAATTTTTAAAATTTGACACGTGCAATCATAAACAAAATTATCCAAAAACAAAAAAAAATAAACACTCAAGACTAGGGTTGGGAATAGGCCAGACCGGCCTACAGGGGCCTACGGCCTAGCCTACATAGGTTCAGGCCAGGCCGGCCTATTCATTTAAATAGTGCAGGCCAAGGCTTTGCTATAAGCCTATTTAGCTAAAAAGGCCGGGCTCCAGGCTATGAAAAAAGCCTTTAAAGCCTACTAGGCCGGCCTATTTAAATAATTATGAATAATATTTTTACATTTATTATTATTATTATATATTAAAATTTGTACTTTGATTAAATTATAAATCTATTAACTTTTTCAGTAGTTTGAGTTTATTAATCTACATTAACTTTTCACAGATATAAATGTATTATTATAAACTAAAATTGAAATACGATGTCATATATAGTCAAATTCTCTAAAATATCATGTTAGATATCAAAAGGAAGTTTAATATCATTGATTTATTATTTCATAAGTATATTTAAAAATAAATATAATTATTTATTTAAATACATTCATGTGAAATAGGCTTTTAAACAGGCTAATAGGTCATGTCAGACTTTCAAAAGGCCAGGCTCAGGCCTAAAAAATAAGCCTATGACAGGCCACAGGCCAGGCTCAGGTCTTCAATTTTTTGACAGGCCAGGCTCAGGCTTGGCAAAGCTTAGTTCGGCCTAGCCTATTCCCAACCCTACTCAAGACCCACATTATTCCATTATTTTTTTTTTATAATACACAAGAAACAAGACCCAATTCTAATTCTGTATACCAAATATGGAATTTCAAATATAGAAACATGTTCTATTCTATCAGTAGATACTAATAGTGACACCTGCAATGACGTAACATAAGAAGACCGCATAGCGCAGTGGATTAGCGCGTTTGACTTCGGATCAAAAGGTCGTGGGTTCGACTCCCACTGTGGTCGATTTGTTTTATTTTTTTTGTAAACTTCCTTTTTTTCTTTCGGAAAACGTTAATGTCTAGTTCTACTTCGTTGTTTCACAAACAATATGTCAGCTAGAGATTATTGTTGTGTGTTTAGTGTTTACTGTTTAGATTTAAGCAATTATTACTTGATGTTGGTTTGGCTTAGAAACCCATATTATGAACATTTACATAAAAATTATGTATAGGATAGCCCTTATTGTATAGGATAGCCCTTAGATTTTACTCCCTCCATCCCAAAATATAAGCAAAAGTTGGTCGACAAAAATGAATCTTTAACCAAATACATTAAGTTCATTTGACTCATTTTTATTTATATTTTCGGACGGAGGGAGTATTATCTTTACAATTCTTTGTTGGTAAGGGCATCTTCATCTCTAGTTTTATAGTTAGGCTTTTAACTGCAAGTTGTTGTTACGTTTTTCTTTTTCCTACATGTGGGAGTTCATTGTTTTTTTTAGGGATTTTATAATGGAACGGGAGTGGAGAGTATTTTTTCACTTTTTTGTCCACCATCTAAAATACTCATCATCCTTGTGCAAATTTCTCACCGGAGAATATTCTTTAAATCTTTTTAAATGATGCATATTAGACAAACTCTTAAAATTTAGTACCGTTGCGCTTTAATTAATATATGTATATAGTAAAAAAGTATATAGTTCAAATTTTAGAACAAATATTTGTATTTTTGTCTTTTATTTTATTATAATTAATGGAGAATATCTCATATATATACTCCTTATTGAAAAAGTAGCAGAAAATCAAGACCAAAGCATCGTGAAGGATAGAGATTCTCCACCGTGAGAATTTCACTAAAGAGAGTCCAATGTGAATCTATACTATTCATAAAACAAAAATTATGAAAACAAATATGGAGAACAAAAATACTAATATTTTGTTAAAGCTTAATAAAAATGGGAGTCTGCACTTAGGTTAAATCCATATTATATTATACAACTCCCTAATTTTATTTTTTTAAAAAAATCTGTTAAATGTAAGTAAGTTTCACCTTTAGAGCAAATCATATATTAGACATTCTTTTATATAATTTTGCAGGTGTGGTGTTGTCTTGATTTTTGGGAGATCTTTTGTTTTCTTCTTTCTTGTTGTTTTTGAGTACTCCTAGTACTCTTGACTTGTACATCAACATTATTTTTATTATATATATATTTGCCATTTAAAAAAGAAAAAAAAAACATTCTTTTATATATAGTATACACACATTGCATATTTGTAATAACAATAAATTTGATATTGTTCATGTTCTAGAAATTTCTATCAAACTGATCAATTTGATAAAACATGGCCATATAGTATATGTTCAAAATCATATACATGCAAGAATAATTTTTTGGAACAGTATACATGCAAGAATAATAAACAATTAAACATCCGAACTTACAGATATATAATTCATAATTAATAAACTCAAGCATTTGATGTCAATAAAATTAAACTATAAATACCAATGAGCTTATGCCATTTGGAAATTGAATTTTCCGTGCTCGTTAAAATTTGGCATTCACACAATATACTATATTGGCGATAGTTGCATTAAGATGACACATAGCAAATTTCAACCATGTCCGATCTGAATCCAATGATCACCAATATAATAACAATGTGAATTTAAAATTTTGCCGAACAACGAAAATTAAGGGTTTTTAGTGTAGTCATCCACACAAAGTTAAACTTAAAACATTTAACCTATAGTTATATAATCTATATTTGATATAAGAGCGAGTATGTCAGAATCACAGTAATCCATTGTAATTTTCTAAAAGCTAAATTCTATAGCTTCTGCAAAAATTATGGTCTGTTAACATGATTATGACATCTTATACCAAACATACTCATAGTCTTACACCATGTGATTTTAAAATGGGCCAAATTTGCTAGTTAATAATCACCCTTTTTCATGCTCAGAAACCCAAAAACTCTGATATGCATGCATATGTTTCAAAGGTCGTCATCATCTGTCACCTTAAGTCCCAAACACCAAGGTCTTGTAAATTTGACTCCACAATCCACTGACCTTCTAAGAGACATACTAATCTCATCCCATATTTTCTTGCACTCAGCACCATTTCTATTAAATCCCATATACACCATTTTTTCACCTATTTCATCCCAAACACAATCATCCAAATACCCTTTTTCTCTTACTTGATGTTCAAAACTAGTCCTTAGTTGTATCAAACTTGAAATCTCCATTTCTGTCCATCCATGATCCACATTTCCAAAAGGGTATTCATAATTTGTATTATTACTTTCATTATTCTTACTTGATGCTTCAACTCCAATATGTTTTCTTACAACTTCTAACAATGCACAATCTCTTGCTTCAACCCAAGCTTTTTCTTTAGCCCAAAGTTCATGTATTTCTTGATCAAACCTCATTGACTCTTTTCTTTTCCTTTCTTCTTCTTTTAATGCCATTTCTTGTTCTCTTTGTTCAACAACACTTAACATTCTCTCCATCCAAGCATCTTGAGTCTCTATAATCTTCTTCATGTGAGAATCTACAATCTCCTCCACTTTACCTCTCCAACTTTTCCTCCCCCTCCTATCACTTTTGTCCACCCCTTTCTGCTTCGACGATTTCATCGTGTGTGCAATGGCCGAGAGATCCTCGTCGTTGTTCTCAGATGAAGATGTCTCGAATTCAGATGAATTCGAGAAACTTAGACTCTCCGAGTACTTGAGGTTATTGATCAGATTATGATCAATAACACCATTAATATTTTCTTGGTTGATTGTGAAGTTTGGAGTTTGAGTAGCAACAACAGCATCATTAGCATGAGATGTAGTTTTGTCTGAAGTTGAGGCTTCTCCACATATTGCTTCAAGCTGTCTGAAGAATCTGTAGTGTTTACCATCTTGTCTACTAGCTTTACCTTCCTTGGTTTTCTTGTAATACTTGTACAAATTCTCAAACTTTTCTTTGCATTTCTTTCCACTTCTTTGGTACCCAAATTCCTCAGCCATTATCCTAAGTTAAACAAGGAGATCACAAAAGCTATTATGTTATATAATATATAGTATACTATACACCCAAAAAATAAGAAAAGATTTTGACCGATCAATATATAATATATACAGCGACAAAATATGATCTTCGATATTGTTGATAGAAGAATAAGAGTTGTCTAAGAAGTATCAACTCGGTAGTAATAGTTTGACTTTGTAACATCAAAGAAAGGACTAAAACAAATTTCGTATAAAAACAGTTGTAAGATAGTCATTAATTAGTATAATTTTAATTAATGATAATATATATATATGAGAACACAACTGCAAATGATATCAATATCAACCACATTTTGTTACAATTTTCTTTACAATACTATGAAAAAAAAAATTAACAAAATCTTTCACAAAGTACCCTTTCCTCTTCCCCAATGCAATAGCTAGAGAGATTTTGTGGGATATAAGAAATAGGAAATATGTTATTATTAAAAAAAAGAAATGAAAATATGTGACTGACATTGAAACCTTAGGGGTAAAAAGTTGTACTATAATATTGCCCTTCTTTGAAGCAAAAAATATGGTGTATAAATTAATGAACTATATATAACACCACCATGATGATATTTTCACATTTGTTTTCAAATCATGAGATATGATTAATATTGATAGTACTAGTACTACTATAATTTTATTCTAAAATAAAAGGATTAATTAAAATAATGAAAACATTCTGATCTCTTCATTAAAGATGTCAGAAAACATCAAATCTATGCATTTGAATTATCAAAATTCCAATAGCCCTAGCTATATAGCTAGCTGAGAGCTAGAAAAAAAAATTAGGTTAACAACAAGACTATATACAAAACAAAGTCAGTCTTTCAGCTGTATGAGAAATCCTTAATTTGTACCTGCAAAATGATTTATCATGAAAATACCAATGCAAAAATTTTCACACTAAAGTCAGTGAAATTTCTTAAGACAAATCATAAAAATAACAAAAAAAAAAACACATGGATCTTCAGTTCTAGCTGTAACCCTTAACTAATATACATATATAGCCTGTCATTTTCAATAAAAAAAAAGGAAATAATCAACAAAAATAAATAAATAAATAAAAAACTTTTTTTTTTGTTGCTAAACTAGTGATTAATTAATACAAAAAAGTAAAGAGAATTAATATATATATACTATACCTAGAAATTTCATTCCACAAGGGTGCTTTCTGATTATTCTCTCTGAACTTAGAATCAAGACGAGATCTGATTTCAAGAAGAGAAAGAGTTTCTTGTCTTGGCCATCTATTGTTACAAGAATCAAAATTACCAAACCATCCTTTATTATTATTATCTATAGAAGAAGTTTCTAAACCAACACAAAATGCTGCAGAAGCAGAAGCAGTAGCATGATCTGAGTTAGCAGTTACAGAAGAAATATTTGTAGTAGGGTTAATAGTAGAAGAGTAACCATAGTGATTATGAGTATGACTATGACTTTGAGGGTAGAAAACATCACCAACCATGATAGGAGAAGGTTCATAGCAATAATTTGGTGGAGGAAAAGTACCACCACCACCACCGCCGCCGCCGCCATAAAAACATGGTGGTTCAGCTGTAGGTAGATGTGTATTATTAGTGTTTCTTGATGATGAGATTAGTCGCCGGAGATCCTCCGGTAAACCATATGGGTCAGTATTATTCATGTTGTTTAATATTATTTCTGAGTTGAGATAGTGAATGAGAGAGAGAGAGAGAAAGGTGAAGAAGGATTGGATTGGTTTGGTTTTTCTGTGAAGAAATGAGTTTTTTTTTTTTATTTAATTTAATTTAATTTTTTGGTGTGAAGTGAAAGGAGACAGGATCCGAGTCTACCGCTAGTCTTATAAAGTTAGACTAATATCTATCTCTCTAGCTCAGTCTCAGACAGAGTATTATGTAGAGAGAGAGAGAGGATATGATTTGGGTAGAAAATACTCGAGTAGTACTTTGTATTTCTTTTAAATAATTTACAATTTCATTTTTTTTAAATGAATAAGTTGAAGTGTTAGAGTTTAAATTTTGATATATCATATGTAATGTTTTTGTTGACTTAATTAAGATCACAGAAACTTTATATTGGTTTCTATAAAAAACTTAAATTTATCTTTTTAAACCTAATGAGAGATACTAGTATTCATTTTACTGTAGATCAGATATATTAGTTATTTAATAAATTTTTAAAGTAATGTTTTATGATATGGTATGAGATAATATTATATTAGTAACTTATTGCTATATGAAAATGCTAATTATTAGTTAAGCCACTAAATATGGTAAACATGTATTGAAAGTTGTGTATATTATTTTATAAAAGTATAAATAACATTTATTTTAATGTAAAACTTACTTCTATTGCTTTCTTTACCTAATGTTTCGGAGCACTAATCCCTGATCATTAGCACGACCATTATTATATATATATATACCACAAAATTCTGCAAGTAAAAATGACTGCCTCAAAAGTCAATTCATATCTATTTTTTGTCTTTGTCATTTTGTAACTAATTAGGTCATTGTCTCCATCATCAAGATGAAGAGAGTCTTTCATAAGCTTCTACTTCTAAATTGTAGATAACAAAAAATGATCGTCACAATTTTTTTTAGCCGGTTACGGTGGATTTATAAGTGTTTAGGCAACCGGGGGGAGAGAATTATCAATGACCATGTTGGATCGTTGAGGAAAAGTCTCACACTAGATTAGATCAATACATTGAATCTTGAGCAACTGCATAAGTAACTTTTGACATCACTGTCACCCAAAATTTGAAGACATTGAGTAATAGGGTCCTTTTCACTTATATGTTCAATCTCAACTTTTTCGAATTCAACCAATATGAACCTATCTCACACTTCAGAGATCTCAAGCACCCTAGACTTAATTATGTCGGTCTTTTTATAGTTTTTGGGAGTTTTGGAATGATTCTATACTCTCTTTTGTGTTAATTTCTGATTTTTAGAAGAATGGAGCCTCAGTAATTCAAAGTTTGACCGTTGGGGTAAGTCAATTTTGGTCAAGAGTTGTTCTTACAAAGAATTAAACTCAAATTCTTCCAAATGATTCATCTCAAAGGAAACTCATTAACTATTGAGCTCAACATTCTTGATTTAATAGGTCTATACTTAAGCATGTGTTGTATATGATTTCACATTCAATAGTGAGGCCCATTTGAAAATATTAGTATCATCTAGTTAGGTGAAGTTGGTGACGGGTCAACAATTGGCAGATATAATTAAATTTTTCTCTTACAAGTAGTTTATGCGAAGACTTTAGATTATTTTTGGAGGAAGTCTTAAGTCGTCACAAGAATTTAGTAACTCTATTTGGTCACACATATATGTTTGATAAAAGAAAGAAAAAGAAAACTATTAATAATACATATTTTTAAAATATGTCAATGCACAACTTTAATCGTCAATAATTTTAGTTATACATTATAAAAAATTATAAAAATTGTATCTTTGAAAATACAGGACAAATCAAAAAACATTTATATGGTGATATTTATATTTTTGTATAGAAAATATGATCAAAATAGATTATGTAAATACTACATATAATCAAACTAGGTCATATATATTTTGAAATAGACAAAATATAATTTTATGTGAATGTGACTAAATAAAATGATTAAATATTTGTACCGTATAAAAAAAAAAATTGTTACTCCTGTAGCTTTATATGAATGGAGTTAATACTTATATTTTGTTTGAGCCAATAATTTTCTGTAACGATGTTAGTTGAGTCGTTTTTTTCTTTTACAATATTTAAATAATTCTTATACAATTGCACAGTGTAAACTCTGTGTACAAATATAGAAAAATTATTACTAAATTCTTTTAGAGTGTGTTTGGAAAGGAGATTTTAGAAATTCAAGGGATTTTAAATATTAGGCAATTCAATCGATTCAATTGAATTCCCTTGATTTTCAAATTCCATTGTTAGAATAAAGTGATGAAATTCCATCGATTGTAAAATTCTTTATTTGGATAATATCATTGAAGGCATTTGATTTTTTTCGAAAAAGAAAATTCAAAGATAAATTCAAAAAAATCGACAATTTTTCCGAAAAAATCGAAAACATTTTTCTGTAAAAAGCAGAGAAATTTGTTAAAAAAAAATTAAAATTTTTTTCCGAAAAAATATCAGGAACTTTTTTTCCGTAAAGAATATTGGAAATTTTCTCCCGAAAAAAATATCATAAACTGTTTTTCAGAAAAAACTCCGAAATTGTTTTTAGGGTTTTCAGCCGATTTTAGGTTTTTCGACTATTTTAGGGTTCGAGTCAGGTTTAGTGTCGACTTTAGGTTTTTCGGCCGATTTTAGGGTTTAACACCGATGTTAGGGTTTAGGTCGTGTTTAAGGTCAATTTTAGGTTTTTAGGCTATTTAAGTATCGGGTTTAATGTCGATTTTAATTTTTTGGTTGATTTTAGGTTTTTCAGTCGATTTTAGGGTTTAAAGCTTATTTTAAAGTTTTTGGCCGATTTTAAGGGTTAGGTCGTGTTTAAGGTCGATTTTAGATTTTTTTGGCTATTTTAGGGTTTGAGTCGGGTTTAGTGTCGATTCTAGGCTCTTTTTTTTTTTACTGATTTTATGTTTTTCAGCTGATTTTAGATTTTTCAATCAATTTGTAATTTTTAAGAGTGTATAGAGAGGTTGCGTAAAACAAAGTTTATAAAGAGGAATGAATTTCAAATTCCTAGCTTTTAGATGTCATTTGAAATTCCTTCAATTTAGTTTAGACAAAATACTCCACAAATTCCCTTCATTTTTAAAATTCTCCAAATTATTTATCAAAACAAGAAATTTTGACAAAATCATTTGAATTCCCTCGAAAAATTACTTTACCTCAAAACATTTCTCAATCCAAACACACTCTTAAGTTATGTCTTCGAGTTTGGTTTTTAAAGGGAGAAGAATGTTGTTTTTATTTATAACATTGCAAATTTGCAATGGTGTTGGGACTCACTTGTCATGAATCTAAAGCCATTTGTTAAAAACGCATACTTTCTCTAGTTTTTAGGTATCGTTTGATCTGGCTTTTTTAGGTCTGAGAAGTTATATGAAAGTTAAAAGTGAAAATAGGAGCTTTCAAAAAAAAAAATTAAAGTTGTTTGGTAATTGTTGTTTTTTTAGTTTCAAAAGTCTTTTATCTATGTATTTTACTCATAAAAATTAAATAATTTTTTTCTATCAATAACTTCTTGAAAATCTATTTGGCCTTGGTTCTCCTTTTATTGAGTAGAAAAGTTTGAAATAAGTTAGGTCAAATAATATCTTTATATATATATAAAAAAAAATAGATTCATAAAATGATTGATGTATATGTTGTCTAGAAAATGAGTCAAATACGTCAATTATTTCATGAATCTAAAGAGAAAAAGTTTTCTTATATAAGGGATATTAGAAGGAGTAAAATAGGAATTTTGTATTAAAATATACAATTTTTAATACTTTAAGAATTAAATATGTTTTTAGTCTATAAAATGGTAATTTAGCTTTCACTTAATTTTTATTATATTTTTAATATCTAAAAGATTGTTTTGCACTCAGTTTTGCTACTTACAATTAAGTCAACATGACCTACTAGAAAAAGTTGAAATACCGACGAAATTTAGAGATGAAATATATTTCGTCTCTAATAGAGATGGAATTAGAGATAGAAAAAGCACTTAGAGACAGATATATTTATTTTAGAGACAAATATTTTCATTTTATAGATAGATTTTGTCCGTCTCTAATAGTTCAAAGACGAGAAAATTATCGACAGAATCAAATCCGTCTCTAACCTGCTTAGTGACAGAATATTTACATTTTAGAGACATATTTTGTCCGTCGGTATTTAAAATTTTTCTGATAGTGATGTGTATTTGAATAATTTTTTCACAAGTATATTTAGAATACAATAAAAAGTTTCTTCACATAAAAATAGCTCAATTTTTTTATTTATAAGTCATAATTTTTGTTACGTTTATTTTGAACTTTTGCCCCGTTTAAAAAATCGTATTTGATCCATCTCATGTTAAACAAATATATATATATATATATTGTAAATAAACTATATAATATTCTAAACATGCCTACAAAAAATCATTCAAAAATTTAATGATAAGTAAAAAAAAAATAGTTATAGTGAGAATTGAGCCAAATGTGTAAGATTTTTTTTAATAATTAATAATATAATGAAAATTAAGAGTAAGAACTAAACTTTAAAAATCTTTATTTTATGATGATAAAAATATACTTAACCTAAAATTTAATTACATTGATTTTAGATTTTAAAAAAAAATTAATTACACTACTTCAAATATACTTCATCCATCTCAAAATATAAAAAAATAAAAATTGATCAATAAAAATTAATATATTTAATTGAAAATTTAGACTAAATATTTCAATTTTATTCGACAATTTTTTTTTATATTTTAGAACCGTTATCATAAAAAAGATCAATGTCTAAATCACTCATCTCATATTTTTAAAAAAAGAAATAAGTGATTGAGTATGATAGTGGCATATGTTATGATTTTAATGTTATATCACCAATGGGAAAGAGACAGGTGTCAGAGCATCACACGATGAAATTTTTATGTGCCTGCATATATACTGCACCATACCACTGCATTGGTCGAGTGACGTGTGTACAGTATTTCAAGCTTAACCTTTTTTTATTGTATTGCTACTAAGTTGGTCGAGTGACGTTATGTACAGTATTTCAAGCTTAACGTTTCTAACATAGTATTAAATATTAATTTTTTTGTATTATTGTAATACATAATTTAATTTCTATATTATACTGTAAAACCTTAATATATTTCTTTAAAGTAGTGTTAATATTATCCTAACTTTTTCACTATTCACACCAGCATCTTTGCTTAGAGTACTTAGCTTAATTTTTACTTGGCTTAAAGGGTATATATGCAATAAAATAGATGAATAGTCTTGATCTTAAATGTAGTTGTAAGGTAATTAAACATATGAAGCGTATTTGTCTAATATTATGTATTCTAGACAAGACTATAATAAGAATTGAGAATCTTATCCTACAATTTAGTTGATAGTTGCAGAAACGTTTATTTGTTGTGACCTGTGAGAAAAAATCCATTAACCATTATCGAAAGGTTTTATGAAAACATAAAAACATAAATCCAAAACCACCAATTATGCACTATAAGAAATGTGATTTTTGGCAACAACCTTTTTTGTTACAAGTCGCTGGCAAAACTACCCAAGGTAGATTTTCCAGCGACTTGTAACAACTTTTAACAAAAAAAGTCGTTGCAAAAAATCATATTTCTTTTAGTGATGATTGAGGCGAAACATATTATTATATAACCTCAAAATTTTGAGGCTGCCCATAGGAGCCGGGCCTGAACAATTGTCTCTACAAGACTACAATACTGGAAAGTTCCTTGTCATGATCTATTCTATTTGATTATTGATATGCATCTTATAATTTTGTATTTATGGTTAATAATTCCAACACTGCATTGATAATTAATTTGTACTTTCCAAGCTCAACTCACAAATGAAGAGTATACAATAAATTTGACGGCTTTGAAATATGATGTATAGCCGTGTGGACCATATATTGAAATGGTTTGACAAATGACTATAGTTATAAAATCACCTATTTTTATATGTATGATTAAATTAAATTAAATTAAACTTCATAAGTTTGCATGCATAATTAAAAGAGAATAGAAAGTGTTCCTTTTTGTGGTTTAAGATTGGAAAGATGTGTTTGTTCTTGCTTAAATAGGAAAGGTATACAAAAGGCCAGCTGGACAACATGGTTTGTTCATCACAATATTGTACGGAAATATGGAGAAAGGTAGGGTCATGATGGGGAAATGGAGGACTATATGATGGATTTGCACGATGATTAAGATCATAAAACAAAGGTTAGGGACATCTTTCTTGATTTACATCATTGGATAATCTCGTATTGAGAATTTCCAACCGTTCTTCATTCTTCTTCCTTTTCATGGGTCCAATGTCAATTCATATAAGGCAGAATCTCATCATGGCAAATATTAGACACATAAGTAGTGGCGTGGGATTTGCTGCAGATATATAGAAAAATGTTCTTTAGTGAGACATCAAAATAATATGTGAGTATTGATTATCTAGAATTGATTTTGATTTCCGCTGAATTTAGTTCAGTTAGTAAAAAATCTAACGTTTGGTTGAAAGTTTATATTGTATAGATCATTTATGTTCAGTTTTACAAAAATCTAAAAGCTTAGTAAGATTGAAGTTGAATTTGATATTAGTTTATTTTCAGGGTTGATTTTGTAACAAACTTAAAGCTTAGTAAGATTTAATTAGCTTGAGGGGAAGTATAAGAATAAGATATTTTGAATTATTAGAATAAGATGTTTTGAATTTATTTTTTGTTTCTTGCCTGACAAACTCTCGAAGATTCTTGTTGATGCATCGTGAGTTTGAGGGGAAGTGTTAGATAATAGAGTTTTATGTTATTGGGCCTTTAGGTTAGTAGTCCATTAAGTATTATTATATATTGTCTTGTAATCCTATTTTGTGAATTCAATCTATTGGTATTATATGAAACCCTAGCCGTTATTTTGTGTTTCTCTATTTTGCATATCTGAAGTTAACATTTATGTGTTTCAAAAACATGTCAAACGATTTTAGATTTTTATAAAATTCAACATAGATGATCTATACAATATAAACTTTCAATCCAACGGTGAATTTTGTAAAATTTGAATTCGTTAAAGCGTTATTGAGCGGTGTAACATTACTCAAATATTACACCGGTGTAATTTGATCATTCCCCTATATATATATATATATTTAATTTAAGGGTAAGACAATTCAAGCAGAAGTTTTAGGCTACCAAAATTTAAAAATTTAAAAACTATTTAGAGAAAAATATCTTATTTATCTTAAGAATAAAATTTATATCAACTAGACTACTTATTCCAAAAAAGAATAATTGATTTTGATTAAATTTGAGTTGAATGTAAATCATTTGTATTTGTATATATTAAAATAAAAATGAGTTTAAAATTAATTTGAGTGCGAAAATCAATTCTAAATATCTATAATCTATAATTTTCAACTTCATATTGGAATTAATTCTAGAGGCAAAATTAATTTTACTTTAGAAAAAGAAAACATGTCAAAATAAATTATTCTTCTCGAAAATCAAAATATTAATATTTTTAGTCTCTCTAAAAGTATAACCAAACATATACTATGCGGTATAATAAATTTTATGGGAGCCCAAGTACAAATTAACTAGATGGTAAAAATTTTGAGAGAATTTTGGAAGTTCAGTCCCAACTCTCAAGGTTCGTGTTCGGATAAGCAATATTTATTTAGTGTATATGAGTTTTGTCGTAAAGCTCATTGAAATAATAAAAATTACTAACAAAACATTATAAAATATTTTTTTCATAAAAAAGAAAACTCTAAAATGAAAAAAAAGATATTAATTAAAATGATACTAATAACTATTTTATAATTGTTTTGGGACATTTAACTATGTAAAAACCAACAACTACTATAACCTTAAAAAATTAAGTTTATAAAATATTAAAACTTTTATAAATTGTAGTTTTTCTCTACACAATTTTTTATTTAAAATGTTGTATAGTTTTCAGTATGACCCAATTACTTCATCCAATCAATATAGAGATTAATTATTAGGCTGTGCCGTTGGGTAGCATTCATATATAGTTAAGTCTAATGTGTTGAATTTGATGTCCAAGAAGACCGCATAGCGCAGTGGATTAGCGCGTTTGACTTCGGATCAAAAGGTCGGGGGTTCGACTCCCACTGTGGTCGGTTCCGTTTTAATTTTTCCTTTATTTGTTCCCTTCTCTGTTTCTTCATAATACACTACTGTCATTTAAATATAACTCAGACAATTGTGTGATGAATTTTAAGGATCTAAACGTAATTTATCTGTTTTTTTTTTCTTCTTTTCTTTTTCAAACTCTTACTTTTTCATATATAGATTATGTATATTTTGTGTAGAGCAAAATTAGCAATTAAATACTATTTATAGGCTTAATTCTACCATGAGAAATTAAACAAGCGTTACTACCACCACCTAATATAACAATTATTATTTGTTAAAAAAAAAACAATATAATGATTATTCAACTTAAAGACTATTTAAAAACCAAAACTCTCATAACCTAATGTACCTCTTAATGGTTGATTTTTACTAATAATAATAACCAATATATAAAATGAATATATGATTGCATTTTCCCACATGGTCCATAAGATACTATTGTCTTATTATATGAAAGTATGTTTGAATTAGTTTTTGAAAAATGTATTTAATTTAAAAAAAATTAAAAACTTAACTATATCTTAGTTTTCAAACTTTCCAATTTTTTTTTTTTTTGGGTATATAGATAAATGACAAAGCCATCATAAACTTACACACACAAAGTGGAATGACTAGGGATCGAACTCTGGTCATGGATGTCCGGCCTAACAATTTCGATATTTTCTACTAGTTGAGCTAGGATTTCTGGATTAGTTTTGATTTTCATAAGAGAAAATTAACATATTTTTCATATTTTTATTGTGTACTATATATTTTAAAAAGAGACGGTCGCATGGAAATTTTTTATCAATGATATTGCCATAAATATGTTGAAATTTTTTAACATTTTCTTCGAAAAATATTGTTATGGCACGTTATGTCTTCTATTTTTTTTTTTCTTTCTAATGACAAAACACCGATCATATCTATTCTCATGTCATCCATTGTTTTTTTTTAAGAGGCCAAAATATATTAGATAAAATTAAGCACAGTATTATGTGCCTAACTTACAAAATGTACATCAAGACTGCAAAACTAATATCAAATCTCTTTTATCCAAATTTTAACCCTAGAGAAGGAAAGGTGTTATACCACCACTAGTTCAAATCAAATATGAAATTTTCTTCTTAATCTTCAACCACCACAATGACAATAATTTGACCTTGTCATATAGCACCTTAATTTATATTTCTCTAAGCGCAAAAATTATATTATTTCTTTCTTTCAAAATATTCCAACAACAAGGCAACCAAGCGGCTTGTAAACTTATCACGACTTCTCTACGAAAAATATAAGTATTACAAAATTGTAAAGCATGATTAGAACCTAAATTTGATAACGAACCATGAAGCATTAAAGCCTAGCTAACCAATTGCGATCATTACACTCAGCCATTGTTGTGTTTGATAATTGTTTTTCTATTTGCATTTTTTGTTGACAATTTCTGTTTTCATTGTTATTTTTTCAAACACTTCCTCCAATTGTTGTGTGCGATGGTTGTTAAGTGG
The DNA here is from genome assembly GCA_030408175.1 of Trifolium repens. Lineage (NCBI taxonomy): Eukaryota > Viridiplantae > Streptophyta > Magnoliopsida > Fabales > Fabaceae > Trifolium > Trifolium repens. Next base: position 54,634,991 of record CP125836.1, on the reverse strand, counting down.
TGTATGCAATACCGTCCCTGAATTTTTGGGTGTCATATGCAAGTTATAATTTCGGTGTTCATTTTTTTTACAAATCATGTAATTGTAAATATATAATACCAAAGAAAATTAAAGATTATATCAATATTGAAAAGTTCACATCAAATATATTCAATTGTTATAATCTCTCTGATGACTTTTAATTCTTCAAATAGATTTCACTATCAAAATCACAGTAGTATAAGCATATTTTAAAATTAAGTTATAATAATTATATAAATTTATTTATTTTAACACATGCACGCACGCACGCATGCATGAGTGCATGCACATCCTCTCGAACACCCTCCACAATGCTCCTCGGTGTATGTAAAGTGTGTTAGATTTCTTACGTAAAAATTATTTCTTTATTCATAGTATATTGAAAATTCTTGTTTCGAGCTTTTGAACTATATACTTTTTCTTAAAAGTTAATTTTTTATTAGAGGTATCTCATAGTTTATTTGTTTTAGACAATATAACCATTTTCAATCTAATAATTTAAAAGTATATATAAAAATTCGGAACATCACAATATGGCTCCAAAAAAAAAACTACTCATAGACTAGTGTAAATAGCCTACTACAGCCATTTAGCACTGACCCTAATTATTTAATATTTTATTTTGACAATTACCCTGAATTTAGTTAATAATATTGAGATTTATTTCGATCTTATGCGGCCTCTATGAGATCAACATAAACAATGATTCCTATCCTTCTAATAATCTCAACGTGCATATATCTACAATGAAGAATTCACTTGCAAGGGTCGATGGTGTGGAAGGAGAATGATTTTTTTCCGTGAAATTGGTAGAGTCCAACGAAAATATTTAGATAAAGTTGTGTTCTCTCTATTGTTGTTTGCTTGAACCAGACAAAAATTACCCATTAAACTTTTTCTACAAATATCCACTAAGATTGGACCTTCTATATCGTTGCATTTTGTACATAAATTTTAAACTTTTTTTCTTTTTCGGTCGCCCAAAATCGATTCATGAAAATAAACCTTTAATTTATATATGATGTATAGCCCTAATTATTTTTCGCCTTGTGTAATCTATTGGTTGCATAACTGAAACAAAAACCGAAACAATATATTTTTTTAATGTTAATTTTGAGGCCATTTATATAATTTTTTATGATTTTCATGTAGAAATTTAAAAATAAATTATTTTTCTATTTTCATTTTTCTGTGTACAAATTCTGTTTTTATTGTTAATTTTTCAAACATTTGCCCAATTGTTATGTGCAATAGTTGTTAACTGGTGTATGCAGTACCGTTGAAATTTTGACATCCTATGCGATCGCCCCTTCGAACACCCTCCACAATGCTCCTAGGTGTATGTAAAATATGTGATTTCTTATGTGAAATTCATAGTTTATTGAAAATTCTTGTTTTAAACGATCGCCCCTTTGTTTGAAAATTTGTTTTAGACAATAAAACCATTTTCAATCTAATAATTTAAAAATATATTTATTGTTATAATTTTTTTATAAAAAAACATATATATAAAAATTCGAAAGCTCCTAATATGGCCCCAAAAAATAAAGATTTACTGGTAGAATAGTGCAAATAACCTACTACAGGCATTTAGCACTTACCTTAACCAATATTTTTTTTTATTTTGACAATTACTCTACATTTAGTTAATAATATTGGGGTTTATTCGATCTTATGCGGCATCCACGAGATCAACATAAACTGTGATTCCTATCTTATTCATCTCAACATGCATAGATCTCCAATGAAGAATTCACTTGCGAGGGTCGTTGGTGTGGAGGGAGAATGGGTTTTTGCCGCAAAACCGGTAGATTCCGACGAAAACAATTAGGTAAAGGTATGTTCTCTCTAATGTTTTTTTTGCTTGAATCAAGCAAGAATTAACAATTAAATTTCTTCTACAAATATCCATTAAGATTGGACCTTCATTGTCGCAGTTGCATTTTGTACATAAATTTGAACTTTTTTTTTCTTTTTCAGTCGCTCAAAATCGTTTCATGAAAATAAACCTTTAATTCATATATGATGTATAGCCCTAATTATTTTCCGCCTTGTGTAATATATTGGCTGCATAATTGAAACAAAAAGCCAAACCATATTTTTGTTATGTTAATTTCAATGCCATTTACATATAAACTTTTTACGATTAATTTCATAGAGAATTTTGTAAAGAAACTAGCAATTCAATATCAGTTAGTTCGGTGGTTAAATCATTGGTTTCCATGTCGGATTGGAGCCACTGTATTAGAAAGTTTCTCTTTTGTTATATCCGTAAACTTCTCGAGTAATTATGTTGCATATCCTTTCACACTGGAGAATGTTTGGTCAAGGGTGAGAGGTTGGGTGATGATTTAATTAGAGGTAAAGCGATGAAGATCCAACGGTGGAAATGTAATGTGACTATGTATAATAAAATAAAGGGTGAAATATGTCGAGTTTTTATTCTCGTATATGTAAAATAAAATCACACATGTTAACATTTGCTAACATAATATGGACTTATTTAGGGTTAACATGGTATATAAACACTTTTTGAACATAAAATGTCATAATATTTGTATTAAAATCAACAAAGATTAGCCCCTAGCGGCTAAAAACAAATAATTTTTTTTTGTAGGGATGAAAACAAACAATTTTATTTTACAGGGGGCAAAAACCAAAATTCGCTAGAATAGTAGTGACTGAAAATATGTTTTACCCTTAAATTAAAGAGGGGCTGGGAAAGGGCTTGTGAGATTTAGTAAAGTTGAGGATACATTATCTAATTATTCAAGGTCAGTGTAATTTTAATAAAATTAAAATTATTAACTAAATTAAGAGGGTGATCAACTGTAGTAGGTAATTTACACACGTCCATTATGGACCCTTTATTTTTGAGGTCCATATTAAAGGCATCCTAAAAAATTTCATAATTTTTTTTTATATTAGATTTCTTTTATCTTATTTATTTCTAACGTTTTTTTTTTCTACAAATTTATTTGTAATGCTTCAGTCATTTTTTCTTTTTGAAAGTTAGTCGTTTATATTGTTTTTCCTATTTAAGTTATTTATCTTTTATAACACGTACGTATAATTTTTTTTTCTCATTTTTTAATTAAAAAATGCCAAAATTATATTTCATTTTTTTTTTTTTATATTAAATTCAACAAACCCAAAGTTTTTACGAACATTGTTCACCGTCTACATTAATATCTTCGCATTCTTCCTAAACAAAAAAAGATCTCAATATATAAACGGTGGGAGTACATGTTATTGTTGATAACTCTAATTCCACTCCTAAATCCATAAAATTTAAAACCCTAAATTCTCAATTTTTGTGTTTATATCTGGCAACATAGAAACGCAAACAAGTTTCTCCCGAACCACTACAAGCAATACCATGCCCGCGACAACTAACCCTCTAACTCCGTACAACAAATGTTGATGTAAGAAACCATTTATGTGAATTACAATTAAGTGCATTTTAGGTTAAGCGGAAAAGTGAGCAATAATGGATAGATTTGGGGTACAAATTGAAATTAATTCAATTCGGGGAAACACCAACTCAATACTATTGTTTCATTTCTTGTAAAAAAAATAGTATTATTTCATTTCATGAGTGAATAATATAATAGTAATTCAAATGGGAGAGAGTTTATGCATTCACTTAATAATTTTTTTTTTGAAAATATAAGAGATATTTTGACAAACAATTTTAAGGGTTAATAATAATTTGGAGATTTTTTAGTTTAGGAAGAACATAAAACATGGACATATTAAAATTTAATTAAATTGAGGTGCATTGATTTTTTTGAGGAAAAAGATAAAAACATGAAAATATTGATGAAGACGATGAATAAATATGTTCATCAAAATTTTGGGCTTGTTGAATTTTTATAAAAACATATTAAAAAAAACTAGCATTTTTTTAATAAAAAATAAGATTTTTTTTTTATACATACACATTATAAAATGGAGAAAATCTTGACTTGTTTTTTATTTGGACTTCCATTTCCTCCAATTTTTCACTGAGGTCACACAAACGAAGCATTAAACAATAAAAAACAAGGGTAATGATAGGGGCACTTGTTAAACATACTAAAAATGGAGATAAATAATAAAATTAAGGGTTAAATATATTTTTAGTCCCTACATTTTAGCCTATAATTAAGAATAGTCCTTACATTTTTCTTTACGGTGAAAAAAAACCTACAATTTTTTAGTCACACAAATTTTTTTTTTTAAAAGAAAAAAGAACAACAACGCAGCATCAATGTAAACAACAGAACATCAACCCAGGAACTTCTTCAACCCAAAAACTTCTTCAACCTCAACAACACATAAACATAACAACCCAGAAAGCAAACTTGTTCATCACTTCTTTTCAACAAATCTTATTTATAAAAAGGAATGAAAAAAAATTTGTTCACCACCACCACCTTCGTGCAAATCTTTTGTTCGTCATCACCACACATCAACAAATCTTCTTCCTGCAAATCACCACCAACACCTTCCCATAACTCTCTCTTTCATCAATGTCCATGGTTTCATAATCAGCAACAAAACACTGGTTCGACACCGATGTCACCCAATCGAACACTGGGTCTTCTCTGCCGCTTTGTTCCGATTGGTTTCGTAGAGTTCAAAATTACGGTTCCGCTGCTGTTTATTTTTCCCTCCGCTGGCTTGCGACTCTGGTTGAGAGGTTTTTGATTATGGAAGGTTCATGGTAGTGGTTGAGTTTTGGGGATTTTGGATTTCTTGGGTTATGAAATTGTGATCGGGAGGATTTGAGTGTTTCTAGGTTTTTGTTAGAAAGGAAGAAGATGTAAATGAATCAGATTTTTTATTTTTTTTTAAAATAATTTCATTTTTTTTTTAAATTTTTAAATAAGATTCTTTCCTTTTTTTATTATTATTGAAAATGTCATTGACACATGTCATCGTATGATTGGCCACCTTATTAAAATAATGGGTCTACAATTGCCACGTCAGCATTCCGTTAGAAAACTTAACGGTAGGGACTAATTTTGATGACGGAAAAAATTGTAGGGTTTTTTTTCACCATAAAAAAAATGTAAGGACTATTCTTGATTATAGGCCAAAATGTAGGGACTAAAAACATATTTAACCCTAAAATTAATATTGAAAAGATAACTTTTTATACTTTTGAGGTATTAAATGCACGCAATTTGAGATAAAATTTCTATTTTAATATGCTTAACAAATGTCCCGGGACACTGTTTAACATTTTTCAAAAAACAATTAACCGATAGAAATTTGTATTGAAAATCGTGTATTTCATTTATTTAAAAATAAAAAATTTGTTTAAGGTAAGAATACTACTATTGTAGTATTTGAATTTGAAGTATGCCTGTCAATATTTATTTATTTATTTAAAAAACGTGTGGGAAAATAGAAAGTGGCGGCAAAGTAGGAAATGCAAACGAGTAACGACACATGTTTTGCGCCCCTTTCCACTCTTTTTCATTCCCAATGTTTTCCACTTCATATTTTCCATTCCACGATTTCCACTTTCAAACCCTAATTTCTTTCTTCTCTTCCTCTTTCTCTCGAATTCGAAATCGAAGATCCCAGACTCAAGATCCCGGTACAGTTAACCTTTCTTATCTCTGTTCATCCTCCTTTCACTTTTTTTTTTTTAATATTTTTTATTTACGGTGATTTAGTTAAATAGGTTTATCGTAATTTGTTATTGCGATAATCTATAGATATTTATGAATTTCAATGTTCAACCTGTTCTAATTGCAGTTATTCAGAGTTTTGAGATTGCTGCTACTACTCCAGCGTTTTCTTGTCTTGATGCAAAGTGGAGAATAAAATTGTGAGTGCTACTTTAGACTGAATTGTGAGCGATGTTAATTTTTACTATTTTTTAATCTTGATATGGCAAATCTAGATGTGTTATGAGTTATGAATGCATCTGAATATATAAATAATAATTGACATTAGCTTTATGAATTCTTGCCATTCTATGTTGTTCAATGTTCTATCTAATGGCCCTAGTCTGTGTAAATGTAGATAATAGTTAAAATTAGGATTTAAGGGTGTGTTGGAAGCGAGCTGAACCGAGTAAGACCAATAAAACCAAATGGTATGCTTGTATTCTCACTAAGTCGGGTGTCGTATTTATTTGCCAAACTTGATGCATATGCAGTGGCGAAGCTAGCCATTTTTTTAAGAGGGGGCCAAATATAAAGAAACAAAAAAAAAAATTAAATATTCATTTGTAAAAAAAAAAAAAAAAACAATTCATTTGTCAATTTTTATTGTTAATAAAATTCTCTTTGTAGTTTTTTGAGAGTTATTAGTGTCAAAATAAGATAAAATGCATCTACTAAAGAAAAGAATATCGTTTATATTATTTATTTTTGTTAATTTTTTTATATATAAACTCCTTTGTGGTGGCTAAATATGTATTTTTAGGGTAGCTAATTATAATTATCCTAACCTATTCAACTAATTTTATTTCTTTTGAGGTAGCCATAGCTACCCCATCCATATACTATGCTTCGCCCCTGTGCATATGATATGTGCAAACTCGTGAGGAAATACATTGATCATTCTTTGATAGGAACTTGAAAGCATATAGTAAATTTTTTGAAACTTATCTAAACATAATAGTTTTTTTTTAATATATTTACTTTTAGATCATTAGATGGTGAAATTCTATTTCAAAAATTAAATGTCATTAGGGAAGTCTTAAATTCTTAATAGTTGAATAAAAAATAAAGCTATATGATATTGAGTTCATTGAAGATATTTAATTGTTTTCTTGGTGAATGCATAACTTAAAGAACAATATTAGCTACTATGTATGGTACTGTTGCATCTGCCGATAGAAGTTTTTATATGAAATTTTTAAAATTCTATTTCTGGTTTACTATGTAATAAGATATTATATTAGTTAGTCTTGCTTTGATTTCTATTGAAAATAATTTTTTAAAGAACCCTGACTGTGAAAGAATTGTTTATGATTCTGAAACAAAAAGTTCAAAGTGGATGCTGTTTGAATAGTTATAAGGGCACCATCTTTTTGGTTTGCCTAGAGCACCCAAATTCTAAGGACTGGCTCTGACTTGTCTACGACTGTGATAATCTAATCCTCACATATTAAATATCTCTGTTGATAGGGGTAGCATTTATTTTTCTATCGCTTGTGATATTTCCTACCAACTTACTATGCGTATTTTATTAAAATAAACAAACTACCTGACACACATGAGTAAACTACTCTTGATTGATTTCTCATTTCTGCAATTTATGTTCATTATCAATGAAATAATCTATTGATAATAATGCAATAATTACAATTGCATTTGTATGATTTCAGCACGTCTTTAATGAATTGCAGTTTTGTGCTTGAACAGAAATGGTATACAGGTCAATGCCACTAGTTGCAGGAATTTCACATTCTAAACAGAAAAGCATTGTACTTTTTTCATTCCTTGCTGTGTACTTGTTTCATGTTGGGGAAAAAATAGTTGTGGATACAAAAATATGGTAGTTGTTGATCTCCTATCACTCTGGCAGCAATCCCATCTGCTGTTGGGACAGTTGGATCTTCAATATTAGCTTCTATCGGTAAATTTCCTTGCAACATGTCCCGTTATTCCCGTTTTCACTTTTTTGTCTTTGCAACTTTGCTTTCTATATAATGCAATCTGGCAGAAAGTGGACGAGGTGCACGTTTTTGTCGATCAAATCCCCTGACACAAACAAATCCTGAAACGAAGCATCAAAATGTTAATAGGCATGACAAGATTGAACATTGATATTTCCTAGATGTATATGGGAACTACACTTATTGTAAAGTGAGATGGCACTCATGATGTTTTTAGGGAACTATTGGCTGACTAGTCTGATATTGAGTCACTTCAGAATGATGTATGCACGCGCACACACACACATGTGCATCAATGAGGTTTATTGCTTGCTTTGGAATCGTTATGTTTGTGTAGGTGACAGTTTAATGTGCCTTGTTGAAAATCATGGCCCGGTAAAAGGAGCCGAGGCTGAAAACAGAGACGAAACACACTTTTGGCAACCAAAAAAACTTCACCAAGGGTCAGTATATCCACCGGGTTAGTAGATCGTTATGTATTTCCTTTGAGGCAACCAACTGAAATATTTTATTCTTTCCTCTGCTATTAAAATTTTGAAGTGTGATAAGAGAAGAAATAAAACAAATACTTTAAAATACTCTGCATACCTCTCCAAAAGCAATGCTGAATTTCTTGCGTTGAGAGACCTAGTAGACATAAGAGTTTTTAGTGAGTACTTTTAACTTCTCCGAAAAATTGGTTTATAATAGATATTAGTAGATCGGTATGTGGAGTTTTTTTTCTTCCTACCTCTGAAAATTGACGATACAGAGGTTCCAAAGTATACCGTCCTCCTCGGCAAATTCCATATCCATTCCCTAGGGATATCTATGGGTTCAACGCTGGATGCGTAGTCCGCAAATAACTTCATGATAAAAAAAGGTTTTATAGACCCTTGATGGTGAATATTGAAATTTAAAATAAGGGTATATGTGTTAAGGCAACTGAACAGTAACAAAACCTAGATTACACTTACCTCATTAACTTGAAAGTATGTCCCATTGAGTGGAAAGCTTCCCCTCATTGCTGTTCGACATGGTATCTGTATATGGAATAACATTCGTGATAGTTATTGAAATTAATATAAGACTAGAAAATGTAGCGTCTTTCATGATCTTGTCTGTATCCATGAATTAATCATTACCAGAATTGTTCCTCTCACAATTTGTGAATTAGCTTCTTTAATGCTGTTGCATGCAAAGCATGTCTTGTCATTGCACAGGTTGGTTGAGTCTTGTGATCCACACTTCCTTTGTGGTGGTTCAATGGAATTTGCAGTCTCACCTAGTATTCAAATGTCATAAATATGAGTGTGAACATATTATCTGACTTTGACCTAGCATATATGTAGTAATGATCTTGCCTATGCTTTATTTTTTATTTTCAATCTATCTGTTTTAGATGTACTTGTGCATTGATTTTAGTATACGGGTAGCTATTGGCGACTATTGTTTTCATATGTTAATTATTAATTGATATTACTACAGGTATCATCTGCTAACCTGGTGACCATATTGCAAGAAGATACGGACTTGGGTCATCAGGTTCCCGCTTATCCATCTGTAAATTTTCGTAAACAAACAAATATAAAAAAATATACCAAGCTGATAACTGCGTGTTTAGTAAATTAGTACAAAGAAAAGAATAATTAACCTTTTCCAACAGAGGGTGTGAATCTGGAAGTTCATATCTGCATCAATCAGTGTTATAAAGCAAATTTAGATTTCCATTAAAAAAACAGATCAGTCATATAGTCTAGAGAGTCGAGGAATTTATAATAAGTTTACTTATGACAATGACTAATGTGATGTCATTCAAGAAAGTCTTCTTCTAGAAATTCGAGCTGCTGCATACAATATGTGTACTTACACTTGGTGTTCTGTTCTTAGCCGGCTCACATTCTTCAGTTTTGCTGTAGGGATAGAAGCAGACTGTAGATTCCAGGCAACAAGGGCCTTAGACTGGTCACCCTCATGTTCTTGCATGTGGTTCAGTTCACTCTTTGCTAGGACTTCAAGATTGACATTGATAGTAGGAATTTCATCAGGATCCTCCGAAAAGAAGTCCTCAATGTCACTTTCTATTGCCTCTGTACTATGTTCTGGTGTTGCTGGCTCTTCAATGATTGGCTCACACTGCCTACCTTGAGGACTTGCTTCTATGCCCATGTTGTTCCCAGGGAGAGGTAGGATCACCGGGTTCAAATGTGGAGGGTGTCTCTCATCTGCAAGGGGAACAGACATGCTCACAATTTGCTTCTCTTCTGGTCCTGGCAACGCAAGTCGTGCACTGTACTGAAAGGGTTAGTCGACTTATAAAATATAACAAGTTCCTCATGCAATTCATACTAGAATAATGTAAAAGAATCAACTCATTAAACTGACATGGTTATTTTATTCTATTTTTACACGTTAGCATTTGTTCTTTTAAACTGGCTATGCCTTCAAAGTTTCAGATGTAATTTTAAAGACTTCTGGGAGTTGAGTTTTTTTTTGAAGAATATGAAACTGGTTGATATATAACTTAACATGCATATTGCATCAAGTTGATGGCAGTTCGTAAAGCAACTGACATAATGAGTAGCTAACCTTGCAAAAGCACTGGCAAAATGTCTGCACTCTGCTCGCATTGGGCATGCATTGCAATTTGGGTTTTTCTTTGTGCAGAAAACCTACATATTTGGAACATGAATTACTTTTAATATCTTACGTCAAGAGTGTGAAGCAAAGCTAGTTCCAAAACTATGTTTTTGTAAATACCATATTAAATGTGGAAAAAATTATGTATACCTTTCCAAATGTAATCATCTGGTAGTGTAGCTCATACCTGCAATCCAGTTATATTATATCTCTTAGTTACAGATTCAGCTAGTATAATAAAACAGTTATTTTTATTATTTTCTTGCAGATTTCAGGGAAGTTATGATATTACAAGGTTTTTTGATCAAGTTTGCACAATCTTGGCCAAAGATACTTTTGAACAGACTCCAGCACTGGATACCTGCACGGCACAGTAGTTAGAAATTTCTATCTGTGATGTTAACTTCTTACTGGTTGGCATAATATACTTACATTTCAAGGAGGTGTATTTGTAGATCTTCAGGAAGTGGTTGGAGAGGAACCCATCCAAGTCTAACGGCTATCCTTCCAACATTGGTGTCAACCTTTAAGGCATGAGTAAAGCAACATGTTATTGCAAGGATATTTAGTGATTTGCATGCTAATATGCAGGAAATGGATTTTGAATTAGTCTTACTGGGAAAGCAAGATGATGAAGTGTCAGAAGCCGTATACATTCAACGCTTTTTAGCCCCAACCCTCTCATGCTTAGCAGATAGTCCCTGCATTTGATGTTGAATATGAAAACCAGTAGAAAGGACACGGTTAATTTGCAGGCAGTGTCTGCTAAATAAAAACTTTTTAGGATAGGGTTTAAGGAAATCGCTTAATGGTGATAGAAGATTTTGGCTTACTTTACTTTATCCGGGGGAACATGTCTTAACCATTCAAGGTCAATGCTTCCATGTTCTTTAACCAGTCTGTTCAGAAATTCCTGAAATACAATAGAAGTCCTATAATATCTTAGCATATTTTATTTTAGTTAAAATTCAGCTTTCTACAAACTTGAGTGGTTGAAAAATAACATACCTTGATTCGTTCTGCTAGCATGTTGTTCATCCCTCGTTCTTTGATAGAATCAGATATCTCTTTAACAGAGGCGCATCTTACTGCTTCGTAGTCCAGTGAATCCATTGTATCTTTGCTTCTCTCTATCTTCACTCCATTTTCCTGCACCTCCTTCCTTAGTTTGTCCCAGTCATCTTCATGCTTTTTATTGGTCTCAGGTTTCGTTTTCCTTGCTTTTCGAGCCTTGAGTTTGCCCTCTCTGTTTTTTTGGCCTGAAGAATAGACTTGCTTCTCTGCCTTCTGTTCAGTGTGACTATTATCATAGCATACTTGCCTGGTTCCTGTGGATATGATTTTTTCATTGTCAACAACTTCTTCTGCATGCTCAAGTATATTGCTGTGATCGTTCTCTGCACAATCTTTTCCCAATAAGTGAGAAGTAATTGACGATTCATCATATGTCCTGCCCTCTGGTTGGAAGGTTTTCTGACCCACAAGGTGATGGTTAGGTGAAGGTTGATTATAAATGGTATGAGATCTAGATTGAGAAGTGTCTCCTACAAGGACTGAATGCTTGCTCAATGGTCCATAAGGGTTCATAGTTGGTAACTCTGGAGACCCTAATGTTCCATTTCCAAGCTGCGTCTCAGTGGGTTTATCCACACCATCTCCTACTCCCTTGATGCCAAATCTCATATAATTGTTGCCTTGAAATTCATTGTGTATGGAAACAGTTTCAGGCCAAGAAAAATCTTCACCGTTCATTTCAAAAGTGTTCAGACCTTGTATATATGAGTAATATGAATTATAGTCTGTTGAAGGAGCTACAGGTAGTTGTTGCTTTTGTGAATAACCAAACCTGCAGGGATGACCAGATGCTGATTGGAAACTGTGACTATCATTTCTGCCTACTTGTGAACTTTGTTTCACATGTTGTTGCAGCTTTCCATCGGTTCTCTCTTCAAACAGTGATACTCCATTTACACTGTGGTAAAATTCCTGAAACATAGTGGTCTTTCCTACCAGTAAAGAATTTGCTGAAGTTACGAACTGAGCCTTGTTGGGTTCACACCCACTGTTACGTACTTCCGATTCTGAATTGGATCTAATTCGGGTATCTTGAGTAACCGAGGAGTCAAAAGAATCTTGTGATAAGAGTTCTTCCTCTGAGCTATGATTATTTGGCTTTATTAGGCCCTCATTTATCCTTGTAGTTTCACTGTCTCTCCAAAACTCTCCTGCATGATGTGGCGTCTGAAAGTCAATACAGTAGGTTGATGGATTTAATGTCCCTCTTCCATATGATGCTATTGTGTCAGCTGGATTTACTATGCAGTGCTGTGGCTCTTCAACCAATGTGTCTGAGACAACAACATCGTAAGTTCTCTTGCCGCTTTTTGACTTAAGAGGAAACCTTGCTGCTAGAGACATAAAGGCAGAGCTGCAAAAAGAGGAATGAAACATAATGTTCATGTGGGGTTTGCATATCATTGTGTACTAGCATAGGCAAATTTGGCAGAACATTCCGAGTGGTGAAAAGTGGAAAAAACCTAAAGCTATTGTACGAGCTTACCTTGAAAGATGGTCCGAGACATTCTGAGTGAGGAAAACACCAATCACCGAGTCAACCACAGATCCTTTCCACTTTGAAAAGCGTCTGTCTCCTGCATAGTAGAGGTATATGTGATTTACAAATATATTCTGACAAATGAGCACTTTAGCAATCAAGTGAGTAGTTTCAACAAATCACTGGCTTCTGTTTTTGCTGTTAATCCTATTTGATGCCAAAGCGGTGCTAATCAATTATTAACGATTTTATTGTCAATTCTTTGCATATTTTGCTATCTTTCTGTCAAAGTAATCTTTAGGTTTTGTTTGATAGTTAGGAGGGAAACAAACGGTAGGACTTTTAGGGAGGGTAGAGAAATGGAGGATAATCCCTCACTGTGATTGGGAGTGGAGAGAAAGGCTTACGACTAATATTTTCTTTGTTTTGAGATTATTATAAAAAGTAGAAAATGATTTGAGAAAATTTTCAAAGCTCTCCAAAATCCTCCCTCAGTTCATAACTTAATATTGAGTTCCCTTATTTTAGTCTTATGAGGAAAAGTAAACCCCCATGAAAGGTGCGGGACTATCCTCCTTTTTCTATCAATCCCTCCCCTCCCAACTTCGAAACAAACTGTTAGAATTCACATTGTTACAAATATTAAGGTTATTAGTCTTATTGTATATGTGTTCTTGTGCTAGTAGTGCTAATAATTGACATATTATCACACATGTTCTATCATATATCCAGTACACAATGTTAACGAATAATACTGTAATGACAAGTTCGGTTTCAAACATAAATTGCAGAGAACCAGGGGTATATTATCAGCAAGTTTTGGGCCTTTAATTTGATGTTTTGTACCTTGAACAAGATGCATCCGTGCAATGAAGGAATCAGCTCGTCCACGAAATACATTTCTTTCCTCTTCCCACCACTTCTCCTTTTCCTTGTCAGTTCCTCCAAGGTCTTCACTTTCTTCCTTCCCCATCAACAGTTTCCAGGTTCTCTCTGTTTCTGGATCAAGGTCCACTTTAGGCCTTGGTTTATGTTTCTTATCAAATCCAAATTCCTGGTAGAGTACTATAGAACCATCTCCCTTATATGGGACAAGTGCCTTTTGCCCTTCCATCTCTGATGTGTTGCCCTCATTGAAATTGAGACTATTTAGTTGGCAAATTATTTTGTCTATCAGGGTGGAATATATCTGGTTTGGTTCTCCTGAAAATGAAGAAATTCATCAATATCATTATTTATTTACTGAAAAGTCTTTTACTTTATCAAACACGTGTTACCTGAGATAGCTAAGGAATCGCCGGTGCTGGCTCCACTGTTTTGCTTCTCTACAAATCTACTGCTTTCAATACAGCAGTTTGTGATTTCTTCTTTATGCAATTGAAACCCATTGTTTTCTTCTTTTCTTACTTTCTGGGAATCATCTTTAGGCTTTATTGGGCTGGAAGATTCTCCCCGGACTTTTGCATTAAGTCCATTTTGAGTTCTTTTCCTTTTATTTTTTTGTAAGAAACCTTCGGCAAGAGTTGCACCTTTGATGTTTCCATCCACTTGTAAAATATCTTGGCACAAGGAAGTACCAAGTGGATTTTTGGCTGTGTTATGTCGGTTCTTAGTGCTTCTGGAATATTTTCTCTTGGAACCCTTTGCTTCAATGGAATTCGAGAGAATGTTAGGCAACTGAAACATATTTTCAAAAACTAGTTCCCCTGTCTCCTGAGAGTTTTCAAAACATATTTCTGTTTGAAAGCGAGTGTTGCCAATCTCATTTGCATTAATGTATTGCTGCACGCATCCACTATTTCTTTCCTGCCATAAACTAGTATTTCCTTGGGTCGGGCCTTTCTCAGTGACCAGAAATTTTGCTCTCTGCTGTTCTGTAGTTTCTGACAAGGTTATGGTTGATTCCCTTTCCGACAAGAAAGGATTTGTTACCTTTTCTTTCATTAGAAGTGTAATATCACCTGTGTTCCTGGGTTGTTGGTTTTCTACTGCAAGTTCATCCTGCTGGCCGATCATCATACTCGAGTCTGCATCAAACTTAATATTTTCTCCACTATGCATCGCTTTGACTGAAGCAGTATTAAAAGCTTTCTCATTTATATGGCAGTTCTCTTGCTGAAAAACCATGCTGCTCTGACTTTCACATGTACCATTTTCAAAGTCAAAATTTAGAGCTTTCCTGCAGGATTTTGCAGTTGCTGCGGTTGAATCACACATGTCTTTTATTACATCTGCCTTCGGTGTTGCTGCAGTTTTTGCGACATTCTTCCTTTTTTTGCTTGTGTTTTCCTTAATCTCTGTCTTTTGACTTGCTGGGTTCTTCTTGGGCTTTGCCTCTCTAATGACCTTTGGCCTATGCTTTCTGCGCCTAGTTACTTTCTGCTCAGGTGTTTTGTTCAGGTCAAAATTCTCGCTACTTCCCTTGTCACAGATGTTGCTGACAGATCCCTTTTGATCCCCATGTGTTGTAGAGATTATTGCTGATGAAGAATCTACAATTTGCTGTAGAAGCCCATCACTATATTCTTGGATTTCATTCTCTGTACATGGAACAAAATCTTTCTCATGACTTGTGCTTTCAGCTATTGCATGATTGTCAAGATCGCGCGACAACTCTTGAAAGTGCACAAACTGGTTTTCCGCAAACTTGAGCTGATCCGTTGTTTTTGGTATTGATTGGAGGGAGTTGGTGAAACTAGTAGTAGCATCAGCTTCTGCAGTTGGCACATAATTGAGATAATGCTCAGGGTAAGTATCACCTGTAAAAGCAGTTTTTGTCATTCACCAATTTGTTGCTGAAAGCTCATAAAGGATGCTGGATTGTGTTGTTTAAACAGAATATAAATGGGATAATTTTGTTTGTAAATCACAATCATTACCATAGTTTCTCATTGTTGCTTACCATTTCCACGACTATGTAAAGCACTAAATAAAATAAACGATAAATTTTTTCTCTTCATTCATTATCAATGTTTTTAACTCCATGGTTTTTATGTCTTAGCAATTGCAAAAATAATTACTCATCAATATGATGAATATTGGAAAGTAATTTCGGTACTGTGCATGCCAAATTGTACTGAAACTAGTTTTTTGTTTTTTTGCTCCCTCTTTCATTGCATTACTGCATATGTTCAATTATTGGAATTACAGCAGAAATGCATATGCCTTGAATTACTGCTATAACAGGCACATAGAAATTTGCTTCTTTATGTAACATAACTGTAATAGGTCGTGGAAAATTCTTAGAGATTTAGTTTATTACCAATGCTAGCTTGTTATGACATGCAATTGAACAGTTTAGCACGTTTCTGATTCTATTGTCCAAACTTCAATGTATTTCAATTAAAATAACAGTAGAAAGACATTGTAACCACTCTTATTTATCTCTGGATTTTGAGTTACAGAAGAAAAGAAGTTACCATAGGATGCATTAGAGAAGACGCCCTTCAGTTGATTTGAGACTGAGCAGTGAATATCATTGTTGAGCAAACTGTCAGTGTTCCAGCCAGTAAATTCGGAAATCCTATTTGGAATGAGAAGTCCATTTGCTTCTGTGTACCCAATGTCTGGTGGAGCTGCATAAGAATAACTCACATCACTGGTAGTCTGAGGATAACATTGTGGGAGCAGTGGATTTCTTGCGGCCATGTTTATGCTTGTATCCAGATTCCTGTTAGCAGTAGCAATATTACTTGCATTCCTATTGAGCAGAAGTTCCAGTGTATTATTGTTCAATCCATTGTTCTGATAATGCTGTGCCTGAGTGTATGAGTCTGCAATGTGATTGATAACACTGTTTCTGTTGACCAAGTTGCCACCAAAATTGCTGCTCTCTCTGGTTTGGACTGTTTGCCCTATCAGACGGGGATCCTGATATGGTCTATGGTAATGCAGCAGCATCTCATTCATGTAATCTCTTCCAGGTATATGAAATTCTTGATAATCTGCTCTGCTCATTTGGTTTGCTGGCCAGCCTGATACTGTGTTAGATCTTACTGGAATGAACTTCGCAGGGGTGATGGGTACCCATGTATTGTTCATTTGAAATTGTGTCCCAACTTGACCCTGCTTATTGTTCATTTGAAATTGTGTCCCATCGTGACCCTGCTGTTCTCTGAAGTTCATTATTGAAATCCTGCAAGTTAGAAACAATATTACAATCTTTCTTTCAATGATGTTTTACAAAACATTAGCTTAATACATATATATATTGCTAATATTGTAGCTCAAGTATAGGTGTACTACTACAATCCCAACTCTATATGACAACTCAGTCATAATATTGAGCCAGCAGGCAAATACATTCAAATGTAATGTCGAGGAAATTATAGTTACTGCCATCATATTATGTTACTGCCATTTGAAGGAATTACAACAGCAATCAACACACAATTTCTACCTAGATCATCATATTCATATCAAATTCATCACACTGCTTCAAGCTATATCAGGTTGACATTTGAAGGTATGTTATTGATATATCTCTAACAATGTACCAGTACAATCATAATTTTAACATTCTAGTGAACGACAATTATGAGCAAAAGATAACTTCATGTAACAATTACATTGATGTAATGCAAGTAGATGATTTTACTAGAAATAAAACTCTGCATGTAAAATAATCAAGAAGGATTGAGCAGGCCAAGAATGATAGGCATAGAAGGGAAAAATGATAAATTTGCAGTGGTAAGAGAGCAATTCTTCAATAGGCACAAACATAAACATTAGTTGTTAGGCACACACTCATAAGAAATACTAAAATTAAAGAAAAATGATTAAAGTAATAGGATTTGATGTGACAATTTTGTTTTTCCTTTAATTTTTTTGATTTATGTATGTGTGCCTAAATTGTGTGCCCAAATACTTGTGCCTAGGCAAGTGTTTCCCGTGGTAAGATAGGATGTTGTATCTTCTAATGTGTGTTAGTCCTGAAAATTATTGGTGTTTAATAGTCATTTAAGGTTTAATGTTCTTTAATCTATATGTGATCAATAGAGATGCCACGAACACTAAGCTCAACCTACCTACCTAATACCACCTATCTGTACTAGACAAACCATCTAACATTCCATGCCTAACATAGTATTAATCAGCTATTAATTTATCATATTACCAGTTCATATACAATATCTAACTGTAAACAAAGTTATTTGTTAATCCTAATTTTATACTAAATAGAATTCTAACTTTCATATGTTTAATGTACACAAGAGAATTCCTTCAACAAAAAAAATGTACTATAGAAAATATCAATAATCTCAATGGCAGGAAAGTATTCAATTTTTGGAAATCAATAATTGCTGATGGATTTCATCAAAAAACAAAGGACAAAGCCAATAAAAGATCTTACCTGTTGTTTTGTTGTTGCTGCTGTTCATTCATCTGAAGAATTTTTTTTGGATTACAAGAGGGCCGAAGCCACGAGAAGACGAAGGTTGATTATCTGAAATCATCAAAATCCCAAAGCAATCATAAACATTTCTGTTTTACCCCATTGTATAAACCAATCCCATATGTCAAAATTCTTTCAACACATTCCTCACCTTAGCTATTGCAACATTATAAAAAGTGTTACAACTTAACAAGATATAAAAGAATAAAAATAGTAACACACTTGAAGCATGAAAGATTGGATGAAGCTGTTTTAAATGATGAAATGAATGACTTGAACAAGGAAACTGTTGAATAACAAATGGACAGTAAAAGTGACAAGACGAGTATCCAGCACACAATTCCTTAAGAAGATTTTTATGAGTGGTTATGAATCTGACTATATTTACAAAATTATAATTTGATTTAAATATATGGAGATTTTGTCACAATGGAGGATTATACAGAATCTTCAGAATCTGTTAAATGAAGGATACACGTAAAAACTTGTATGGTTTGTTTTTTCATACATTCATTATATGCTAATTATGCAAAACATGAATATGAAATTGTATTAAAGAAAAATATTCTTTTGTAACTAAGCTCACCGATCTCTCTGTGAGCGGTAAATGCCCACACTGAACGCCTCACAAGACACAAAGTATAGTCAATGCCGGAATCAAAACTGAGTTAAGTTAGAGAGAGAAAGAGAGAGAGGGAAGAGGAGTGAGAAAATTAAAAATATGTTACATATAATAAGTTAATTAATAAATAAATATTGGAACACCCCTTTTTGTATAAAAGAAATTAATTCAAGAAGGAATGTTACCCGCGCAAACATTTTTTCTACACCTGCGACACCTAGTTAATAACGTTAAAAAATATAGTTAATTCAGCTGAATAAACGACTATTCAACTTTTAGTCAAAAAATTGATATTAAGATCAACAACATAGTTGACTATAATTTGACAATTTTGGAAGTGGTCTAAATTAACTATTTTTTTAGCGTAAATTAGGTATCCTCTGCGCACGACTACAAAGACAAATCCTTCGGGTCTTGTGGGAATTAATGGGCGGCAAACTCCTCCTACTAATTTAACTCTGATACATGCTTAAGGTAGAGATTGAACTCATGACCTTGGTTAAGTCAAAAGAGTTTCGCATCATCTCATCTAAGTCAGTGATTGAACCTAGTGTTTTGGTTAAGCTAAAAGAGACCCACACAATCTCATCTATGCCAGAGATTGAATTCAGGACCTTAATTAAGCTAAAAAAGACTCTCACCATCTCATCTAAATTAACTATTCACTCAAATTGAATTAACTATAATTTTGCATGCGATTAATCAGGTGTAACAAATATAGGAAAAAATATGCGTGCATGAAACATCTTTGTTAATTTAATTGAGTACTCAAACTCTTAATTAATGTTTTCATCCTCTAATACCTTTTGCTTCTGTTTTTATTCTATTTGTCATTAATAACTTTACGAAACAGTGAATCAACTTGTCTCTACCCTTTCAGGCCATATTTTATAACATTTACTATTCCGATCTCATCTTCTATGAATTATAGTTATTGTTATATTAATGTTTTTATGACTGGTTAAAAAAAATCTAAGATGTGTGAATGTTACTACATTGATTGATACATAAGGTGAACATTCATGGATATAATTTCTAATTTTATTGCCCGATTGTTTTACCTTTCTATATGATACTATATACTAGCAACACACTAAACAGTAAATTTTACAGCTATTTTTCAAGTATTTTTTATAGTAATAATAAATTTTCGATAGACTAAAGTAATAATATTTTCAATTTTATTAAAAGTATGATTGACATGCCTTTTGTTTTCTGATATTACCTTAAGATAAAATAATATATTAATTCTGGACCCAAAATAAATAAATTATATGTGTGAAAAAAAAAAAAAAAATTAATTAATTTTTAAGATGGATACATAAATTATTATTTTTAACTAATATTATCGTTGGACCTCTTTAATTGTTTTCCCTATTTACCTGATGCAAGTTTTTATTTTCGTCACCCTCTTCAGTTCTTTATTTTGATAAATATTAAATGTGAAAATTTAGGATAATTTTTTCATTGTATAGGATAATTTCGTGTAGTGCACTAAAGTCTAGGGTGTATAGACATAGACATTAAGGGGAAATGAATTTGTACCCTATTTCTTTTTGTTACAATTTGTACCCTATTTTGTATAGCATAAATAAATAAGGCAAAGTTTGAAGATATTTTTTGGACAGTTAATTAAAGTGATATCAATAGAAGAAAAATAATATCATGAAGTCGTATCACCATTTGATTGACAATGTAATTACAGTAATTAACACTCCCATTATATTTCACAGACAAAAAAACTACTATATATCTCTAGTGTGAAAAGTATGATAAACACAAGCAAGAAAAACATGGAAGAAAAAAAAAATTCAAAAACAAACCAAAACATGTGTTGAGGCTCTAGAATCTAAACACGAGAAAAACAAATTATGTAGTAGAAACTAATATATATTTAATGAAATTAGTTTGAGTTTGTTAGTACAAGTTTCTATATCTTACACATAAGAAGAACATTTATATTTAGTGTTTCACCGTGCAAGAATATAATTAAGAGCAACTAATAAAAAAGAAGAAGAATTTTACTATTTTTTTAAATAAATTATTTGAGGTTTTACATTATTCTACTTGCAATGTGGCCCCAATGCCTTAGTTTTTTTTTAAGACTTTTATGTAGTCGAGCCGTGTGAAGAGGGGATAGAATAAAAATGGGCAGCCACCATCAATATTTGAACAGTAGGACCATACTACCCCTTACTTACCACATAAGAGTCTACTTAATTAATTATTTGAAGTTTATAAGCTTACAAAGTAAAAATCATTTCATTAAGTCCATTAGTGTGTTAACAAGAAATAAGAGTTTAATTTCTCATATTGGTGTGAAGCTTTTCTTTAATAGAATTTCTCTTTTTAAAGTTTATGTAAGAGAGCTGGTAGCTAAAGTTGCTTAACGTTTGACAATAATAAAATGTTTGATAGAGTTGATTGAGCTATCTAAGATGAATTTTGGACAAGTTGAGACTCTATGAAATAGATTTAGCCAATTACATAGTATGTGAAATTTGATATACTCAATTTTTGTGTATACCTTATATTTTTTAGTAGAAGTGTCTTAGGTAAACACACTCTCTCTCTCTTTTCCCTCTTTTTATCATTTGTATTGAAGGTATCTCAGTAAGAGCCGATAAAAAAACTTCAACGGAGGTGCCGATTACTAACCATACCCGTGAAGGAAAAAAAAAAGGTAAACATAAAACATAAAAGGTGTTATTTGATCATTTGCCTTTAAGGTCCATTAAATACATATAAAAAAACAATGTAAAGGCTAGAGACAATTGCAAAAAATATATGGGGTGGTCATGGCCCACCTGAGCAACCTTCGTCTCGCCAAGCTCTCAACTATCATTCACCAATCACGTAAGAGAGAAATTTTACAAGGGGCCAAAGTGTGTTGAGGTGCACCTATTGTGTTCTACCTTATTTTTAAAGACGATCGTTTTTTAAGGCGTATACCCAAAAACATGCATTCGAATGGTAAAAAAAGTATCATTTCTATATATAAAAAGGCTTCGAGACAAACCCTCAATTTGAATAAGTCAAATTTATTTTAACATCAATACTGATCAAGAGAGTTAAGTTACTCTCTAACTTGTTGATGTCTTGGTAGTATTATAAAGTATTTAGGTTTGGAATTTATATTTGGACGAAACAAAAATGACACCTTTCAATATATTCATGATAAAGTTTGACCTATAAAGTTTGACAAAAAATTATAATCATATACATTAATATCTTCATCTAGAACATGTAGAGTGATTCGTCCGTCATTAAATTAGTCTCACATTCTACTATGAACCTATATTTTCTTCTTCCTCCTTCTCTTGGGGTGAAAAAAAGGAAAAGAGAAGATACAAAAGAATATATGACGAGAAATACAATGTTGAAAAAATAATTAATATGTACGACATTTCGTATCTAAGTTCAAAATGACGCCTCTTAAAATTTATAATTTGCCTTAAAATATAATAGAATATTCTTACAAATTTGTATTCAATTATTTAAGAATATCCATTTATTTAATAAATAACAGACACATAGTAAATAATTGTAATAGATGTTGAAATTTACAATAATTTTCTATCGCTAGCATATATAATATAGATTATCACATGAAATATAAGAGTTATTTAATACATGAAAAATTAGGGAGAACGAATTCTTTTAAAAATATATTGGTGATGTTATATGCATGTAATTAGTTGGAGGTGTTCTTGATGATTGATATGCATAACTCCTAAACTCGTATTTAATACATTAAAAAGAGAGAAATCCATTGTTTATGATTTATTAGAATTTAAAATTTATTTAATTTGAACTTTCTAGTATATTGGTTGTGTCATACATATAGTTAGTTGGTAGTGCTCTTCGTGATTGAGATACATGACTCCAAGAGTCATATTTAATACATGAGAATGAGAAAGAACTAATTTTATACTATTTATCTAATATTCAATTTGTTTATTTTTATATAAACTTCATAGTATATTGTTTGTGTTTAATTAAAATGTATATCAATGAAATTTTAAAATTAACAGAAAAATTCTTTTAAATTCAAAATTAAATTTTCAATGAGTATTCAAGTTCGGCCAAGGTTATTATGCATAAGGCATTTTTTATGCACCGTGCATAAGTCAATATCCACCCTCAGATCCAAACAACACGTGTAATAATCATAACTGAATAACTTTGTTTTTTTCCTTGCTCAATTTCGGCCACATTTCATATGCGATTAGATCACCGATTTCGAAAATTAATACCTAAAACATTCATAAAATCGAACGACGATCAAAACGGTATAAAGAACGTCGAGTTTCGTTGATTATTGAGGGAGAACGAATCGGGTCGACGAACCGAGTCGTCGCGACCCGTTTCTGCAGAAAATGGGTGAGGAAGATGATGAACAGTGACGCGCCTTCACGCCCACTCTCACTGGAGGCGCGTGGGGGCGCGTGTGGTGCCAAGGAAACTCCAAATTTTTTCATTTTTTTACAAAAAAATAGGAAATAATTTTCTGGGAATTTTGGGACCAGTTAGGTATTTTTTTGAGACCTAGAACTATTTTTAGTTAATTAAATAAGGTAAATATGTTTTTATAAATATCAGGTATTAATAAAATTTTCCCAAAATTTTATTTAGGGTATTTTTAATTATTTGGAACGTTTGGGGATACCTCACTCTCTCTGGTTTTATATCGTCTTATTAAATGACCATTATTATAGTAAATGAGCATTAATGCCAAGATGTTATACACTGAAACCATTAGTACTGTTATACACTGAAACCATTAGTCTAGTTAAAAGGTTTCATAACGTTATACACTGAAACCATTATTCTAGTTAAATGGTTTCATAGCGTTATACACTGAAACTATTTGTCTAGTTAAATGGTTTCATACTGTTATACACCGAAACCATTAGTCTAGTTAAAAGGTTTCATAGCGTTATACACTGAAACTATTATTCTAGTTACACTGAAACCATTATTCTAGTTAAATAGTTTCATAGCATTATACATTGAAACCATTAGTCTTGTTATTTGGTTTCAAGATGTTATACATTGAAACATTGGTTATTATGTTGGGGCTTCGAGGGGGTGTATGACGAAAATTAATTAAAAATGGATTCTTATAATATATACTTCAAAGGAACAAAAGTTATTATTTAATTGGAAACGGGGGGCGCGCTAGAAATTTGGGTGGGGGTGCGCTAGAAGTTTGGAGGAGGGAAAAAATTGGGGGCGCACTAGAAATTGGGGAGGAAAAAAAATTTGGGGGCTCACAAGAAAATCTAGGGAGAAAAAGGGAAAAAAAACAACAGGGTGGTGCGCGAAGCAAATGGGGGGTGCACAAGTAATGGGGTAGTATATGGGGGGCGCGCGAAGCAACTGGGGGGTGCGCGAAGCAGCTGTCTTTGGGCTTATGCACAGTAAGCAGATTTAAAGTGAACTTTGGGTGGGGATGTATAACGAAATGG
Organism: Trifolium repens; assembly: GCA_030408175.1. Classification (NCBI taxonomy): domain Eukaryota; kingdom Viridiplantae; phylum Streptophyta; class Magnoliopsida; order Fabales; family Fabaceae; genus Trifolium; species Trifolium repens. Next base: position 54,610,685 of record CP125836.1, on the reverse strand, counting down.
GGGGGTGTAAATAGGAAGTTTATGCATGGTGCATAAACAATCCTTATGTATAATAACCGGACCCGTCACAAACAGACACTACCCACATGTTTTGCCAAATAATGATGGTCAAGGCTAAATTTTATAGGTCACAATGTTTTGATAACTTTTATTTACATGTTTTTGCTAATTTAGTTATCGAAAACCCAATAAATTGTGTTTAACACTCTTTGGATAGGTAAAGGAACATACAATAGAAGCACATAATTCTTTCCTTGACATAATTACTTGAAGAAAAATAAATAAATAAACCACACCAAATACACTTGAAGTGTTTCTATCATATATATTATATGTTTTAGGAATGAAGAAATACCTGAATATAAATAGCCTGAAAGTAAAGCAAGCCCTTATATATCTTCTTCAATTACAAAGAAACACCTAGAAATAGATAAAATTTTGTATAAATTATCATTCAATAAAGGTTTATTTTTCTTACCTAATGGAGGGCAAAAAGGAAAAGTGAATCATAGAGCTAAGTAGGGATAACTACAGTAATTATAAAAATTAGAATGATCAAAATTATAGCCAATAATTATAAAATAAAATAAAAAAGGAATGATATTTCTTTAACAAAACAACCATCTGACTAGAGCTATCAAAAATGTATTGGGCCAATGTGTTAGCCCATTACCCACGACTTTAAATGGACCATACCTCAATAAAGATAGTTTGAATACAATGGTAAATTCTCTTCCTCCTTCCAATATTTTAATTTTGTCCTTGAATCAAAAATTCGGAATGCGTTTTCCGAAATTTTCCTGGTGCAAATTTGGAAAAATTTCGAAAAACACGTTCCGAAGTTCGTATTTAAAGCAAAAATAAATTCAAAAAATGCAATATGAACTTTTTAACCAAGGGTAAAATCAAAATATTGGGGGGAGGAAAGAGGGGAGGTAATCGTCCGGGGGAGCTGGGTTGACCCTAGCCCATATGAAAGTGGGGCTGGGTTGAGCTAGCCCATTGGGCTCACGATAAAAAACTTTATGTGATTTTTGTAAAAAATATATCAATATATAAATAAAATATTATGATCAAATTGATAAGCTATTAATATATATATATATATATATATATATATATATATATATATATATATACCTAAAAATTTTACAAAGTTTAAGATTATAAATTATTAATTTGATTCAATTTATTTTTATATGAATCAAACTGGAATTTAATCAACATTTAGTATTGATGTGAAAATTATTTACATTTATATTCAATCATATCTCAAAAAAAAAAAAAGATAATTGTTGTTAATACATCAAAGTGACAAATAAAAAGAGTGAATAAAAATTTATAATGATTTTGTCAAAATAAAAAATTATAATGGAAATCGGCTGGTCTATCTCATTTTCCCACAAAACTCATGAGTCGGGTTAGACTCATCAATATGTAGTCCACTAACTAATAAGCTGGTCCAACTGACCCATTAAGATAGATCACGTTGGATCTGATCAATCCATTAGATAGCTCGACATCTGATCTTAACAAACATTAATTAGACTCATAAATATCAAATTAAGTACAGATCTATCTATTTTTCATGATTTAGGCCATACATCAAAATATAATTTTAAGGAAAAATTTAATATATCCAAATTATAGCAAAACATGAAACATTAATTGTGTACAAAGAAAGGGACAAACCATCATTTTGATCCTTAAAGTATAATTCACTGTCACGTTAGTCTCTATATGTATCCAAATTTCAGACAAAACAACATATATCTCTTTTTAGCCATTGGATCTGTTTTTCGGTAGTCAATTTAGTCATTAAATGTGTATTTTGTTGGTCAATTTAATCCTTAACATTTAAACTAAATAAGATGTTGAAGATGTATTTGTAATTTTGATACATTCAAAGGACCAATGTGACATCAAGTTACATTTTCAAGTATCAAGATGATGGTTTGCCTAATACACATAGTATATTGACTAAAAAAATAAAATACACATGGTATTTCATATTAAACAAGGGATCAACAAAAAGAGTGAGAAATCTCATTTAATAAGAAATTAATTAAAGGAAATTGAAACCATAAATTTTACAAATCTAATTCAAAAAGAAAATTTATAAAATTTAATCACGAGTGTAAATCCACAAGATCAGAAGGAACGAGAAAAAACGAACCTAAATTAAAATAATAACGAGTTGCGAAAAGCATGAAGGCGCCGCCGCTGTGAAGGAGAAACCCTAAGTATTATAAAGGAAAAGATAATCTATGAAGGCAGATCGAATGACGCCGAAGGTACGAAAGCTGCGCAGGTTAGGTTGGGGTTAGGATTTCTCAGATCGAACTCTATATATAATGAATAAGAAGGAGAGAATTGTCATTTCCTTGTTAGGTTAACATTTTTTAATTTTCTTAAAGAGAGTAACATTTTAAAAGATCAAGTATTTTAATTTCCTTTGGAGTGTTTTTGAATGATGAAATTTTATGAGATAAACATAAATTTATAGGATATATTAAATTTTATTTTTAGTCCCTCTAAAATTTTTCTTTGAACTTTGATCTCTCTAAATTTTCTATTTTCAATTCTAGTTACTTTTTTCTTTGAACTTTGATTATTTATAAAACTAGACTACCTACATGTGAAAGTGTCATAATCATCAAATCGTATAAAAATGTATATTTGAATTATAAATATGTTAATTAATGTCGTATTTAATGATACAATCATATATCGATATAATTGAAAGGTAAAAAAATGAGACATTATAGATTATGTCTTTTTGTACACTACATTAGATATGCCACCATGTTACTTGACAAAAAAAACGTTTTACCTATTAATATTTGCACGTCACTCAATCATTGGAAAACACATCAGTGCCTTTTGCTCAAGAATAATGATATATGCACAACTATTATTTGACAACTTTGGGACAACCTTTTTGTTTTTTTTTCTAAATTTTGTATTTTCAATTTTAGGTTTTTGTACAACTTTGGGACGTTATAGATTATGTCTTTTTGTACACTACATTAGATATGCCACCATGTTACTTGACAAAAAAAACGTTTTACCTATTAATATTTGCACGTCACTCAATCATTGGAAAACACATCAGTGCCTTTTGCTCAAGAATAATGATATATGCACAACTATTATTTGACAACTTTGGGACAACCTTTTTGTTTTTTTTTTCTAAATTTTGTATTTTCAATTTTAGGTTTTTTTTTTAATTTAAATTTCATAAAAGTTCACGTCGCATGCTTCAAGTGACTATTTTTTATGATATGTCATTGATAAGACATTAAAATATTATTAATTTAATGTTAATGTAACTATATTTTTTTTTATTAATTTATGTATAACTTCAAATTAAAAATTAAATAATTAAATTATCAAAGTAATATTATTTAAGGTCTTAATCTTAATACATATATGTTATAAAAAAAGTCATTTATAACATTTTACGTGAACTTTTGTAAGAAAACATGATACTAAAATCGAGTACAAAAATTTAGAGAAACTAAATACATATTTAATCTCAGTAAAACTAAATTTAAGAAATTTCAAACACCGCCTATAAATCAAAAATTGAAATCCCTTTTCTTACTCTATAAAATTCAAATATCAAATTGGATCTTAAATATTTTAAAATTTATATATTAGAACCTATTATTTTCAAAATTTGCAAATTACCCTATGTTTTTCTATATTTTGTAGATTGGTCATTTTAATTTTTAAAATTTTGTAATTCTCCATTTTTCAAACTTTTGCAATTACAATATATTGAATGCAAACACTGTAGTTTTTTTCTAGGTTGACAGGTTGACCTTTGAAGATTTATTGTTAATAATTTATCTAGTATTTTATAAGAATCAGTTAGTTATATGAATGTGAGCTACAAGTAGCTAATTTTCAATATTTGCGTTGGATAAATTACTTGCGATTTTCATAGGATATTAAGGCCTCACCTTGATTAAATAATTAAAGCAGATATATAAATTTTATGGGAAATGCTGAATGTCCCGAAATTTACATTCACGAGAGTTTCACGAAACAGGTGGCACTGCCATTTGCTTCTTTTTCTGACACGCATGCTTGTGTTTAATACTCCTACCTACGGTACATGTTTCTCTATCCTTTTTCCTTTTTCTTTTCGATTACTACTACTAGTATTTATTTCTTTGTTTCTTCTTCAACAACCGCTTCACTTCCCACGATTCCAGTATGGCATAAAGATTTCAAGATCTGAGACATGAAAAATTAGCAGAGAGAATGAATATTGAAGTATCTGAGACATGTTATGCCTCATTATAACCCTATCATGCCTTCCTCCTTTAGATCTCCCTCACACCCCTTAATATATTTATAGGATTTCTCAAAGCTTTTGTTAAAATTTGATAATGGATACCTGAATACAAATGTTCCTTAATCTTATTTGGAATTGGAATTAAAATTGAAAACCAATTAATTTGGCCATATTTGTTTCTGTGTTTTCCCCCAAACCAACTTGATCTTAGACATTCATGGTCATATGTTCTAATGTTCCTGATGATAATAAAATTCATAGACTGAATTTAGGGTGGGAATGTGGCTTTTAAGCATAATTGAGTGCTTATTTTGATTTAGTGGGCACAGCACAAAAATAAGCTGAAGAAAGAGTAAAAATAATCTGACGCGTGTTTCCTTCGTGATAGATTCGTGAAATTTATTTCGGGACATATAGCATAGCTCAAATTTTATTTTATATAAATCAATGATATACTTTTTGACTTTTATTTTTAAGATAAAGTTTCATTCTAGACTTAAGATAGGCGCTCAATAATGATTGAGGGGATCATTTAAAAGAGTTCATGTTTGGATTCTAACCGAAATAATAATAATTAGTTAGATTTGATTATCTTATAACCGAATCCCAAATTATTATGAGCATTTTCTTATGAATTGCAAGGTTAAGATTAAATATAAACTCATGATTGAAGAAAATTCGAGCTTTGATATATTTGGTGAAAAGTTAAAAGTGGAAGCAAAATTCATACACATAATAATTTATTATATAATAAATTAATTATATCAATAAAAAATGTATTAAAATAAACATAGCAATGTGGTGTCCATTGGTCTATGGATGAAATTTTTCAAAGAATTAATTTGGCAATAAAAAAAATATTGCGACACAGCTTATTATCCGTTCACTTTTTATTCATGTGGTTATCTTGAATATATTATTGAAAACTTAAACCTAAAAAATAGGCATAAATTAATATCTTTACTATTGTAAGGACACGAGAAGGAGGAAGCACAATAGGAAAGAAAGAAAAAGAATGCAATGTTTGATGATGACACCCTTTAGGACTTTATTCCTTGATTCTCTGTGCTTTTCTTTCACTTTACAACTATGGGATATATTTCGTGAAGATGCAGTATGAGTCTGGATTTGGATTCACTATAGTAAGTAAATGACGCAATTTTATATGTTAATCAATCTCAACGCTTTATTTTCAATTGGATAATTCATATTTTTAACACAGTTTTATAATATAAAATAATCTCAGCCGTTGATTAGAAATTAAACGATCAAAATTTTATTTCAGCTGGATGATGTAAAAGTAGGAAATCCACTTCCCAAGAGTCTCCGTGAGCACTACGTAAATTAGGATAATCAACTTGCTATAAGTAGTAAAAATGAATCTATTAGATGAGGTGAGGACAATGATATGTTTCACATGAATAGCACATATAACAAACTATGGGTGCCAAAATCATGTTTCAATTGCATATATTCGTCGTACATATAAAAAAACATGGATGCCAAAAAACAAAAAGTTTAGGAGACGTCTTATAATGAATTTCTTGTACAATGGGTGATTGTTTCCAGAGCTGACAATAAACCGACTCAATTCAAAATTCGGTTCGGTAATTAACTCGTTGAACTGTCCCCATAGCTTAGCTCAATTGGTTGGGACATCGCACTATATGTGCAGGAGTCGGGGTTCGACACTCCACTTATCCACCTTTAAAGTGGAATTTCAAGTCACTATGCTACCTACCAAAAAAAAAATTAACTCGTTGAACTTGATTCATAAACAAATAATTTGAAATTGAGTTGAAAATTAAGCTCGTTAAATAAATGAGTTGAACCTAAACCATGTATAGTTCGCTCTTCATTTGCACCCCCCAATACATCCACTCTCAGCCATCAAGTCATTCTTACAGCTCCTCAACTACACTAATTTTACAAAAATTTCTATTAAAACTTTTTTTTTAGTTTTTTATTACTTTGTACCAATTTTTTTTTATTACTACTTTATTAAAAGTTATAAAATAAAATAAAAAAAATTAAATGTAACACCCAACCCAATGGTAATACTAATGCTCACTTGAGTGAAACAAACGTTTATATGCCCACACATTCAAACGTTTATGACAGCGAGTATAATACTAATACTTGAGTGTAACAGCAAACAAGCAATTTCAAGAGTCCAACATCGAAAATGGAGAAGAATTTATCTACAAAAAGAGTGTGAATCACATTACATAATGTGCCCTTGAAATCGAATTAATAAGGTTGTTAATTAATAGTTTTATTATCCATTTAAGTGATTTTGAAGCCAATAGTTTATGAGCTATTTTTAATATCGGTTTATTTTGAATCATATGATAGTTTTTTTCTATAGTCAAGCAACCTAACCGAACTTAACATGCTGAACCAAATCGTTCGTGATTTTTAAACAAGTTAAACTCAAGCTAAAAAAAGGTTCATATTGAACTCGAGCCGAGTTTTGAGCTGAATTAATTCTTATCAAATCAAACTCAAGACGGTTCAACTCAACTCATTTCCAGACCTAGTTAAGTGCTTGCAATATTTTTGATTACTAGATTGGATCAACATATTGAACAAATAACAACCACATAAGCAACTTGACACCACGCTTTCACCAAAATCTTAAGGCATTGAGAACTTCAATGTTTCCAACCAATATAAGACTTAATTCACATTTGATAAATATCAACATCTCCCACGTTAAGTGTTAGTCTCTATGTCCTTGATCTATTACCACTCACTTAATGTTCCCTCAACCAAGCTTTCATACCACCGTTAGACCGTGAGAAGTAGTATCACTGTATTGGATCAAAACATTATGTCATGAATAACCACACAGGTGACTTTCGACACCACATTTTCATCAAAAACCTTAAAGCATTAGATTTATTGGTATTCTCACTTATATGTTAATCAACATCAAATCATCCAACCAATGTGAGACTTAACTCACACATTTGAAAGACATTCATATAAAAATGAGTTAAATAATAAAGACAAAAGAAAATACAAATTCTGGTTAAGTTGTAATTAATTCTATTTGAAAACAACCAAACATGTCCAAATAAATTATACTTGAAAACAACCAAACATGTCCAAATAAATTCTACACCTCTAAAATAAATTTTATTTCCTCAAAAAGTTAAACCAAACAAAAATACACAAGTGACATGATCATTTCTCACTATGATAAATATGGTATATTGCAAAGTACAAAGATTGCAAAAGCCTATTGCTTTAAATGGATTAAATTAAAGTTCCCTGCAGCTGAAATTACATTTGCCAAAAAAACAACTAAATTCACTAAAACAATTCCCAAATTCACAAAAAAAAGCTCTTTATGTCAGAAGACTTAAACCGCATGATTAAACAAACTAAGTTCTGTACTAAACTAAATGTTTATTGCTTTTGAGACAATTTTGGGCACAAGGTCTCTAATAGTTCATAGTGACCATGGCGATGAAATAGCACATTGATGGAAATCCCCTCATCATTCATATATTCTTCACCATATTTTGCTATATTTACCAAATCAATGGAGTTTGGATCTCTCATGAAGACAAATATTGGAGTCCTGGTGAGTTATGAAGACAATATTAGATACAAATCAATGGAAGAACATATATAAAAAAACTAATACAAAAAAATTGGTATCACATGACACCTGCAGAAAAGAGATGCAATTATTATCACAAAGTGTATTGAAAATTTGTTTTGCCAAAAGTTTTTAGATTTTATTATTGTACTCATGTTTGTCTGACTCATAGTCCAATGCTTTGTTATATCAATCAATTCTCATCTTTCCAAATAATTCTAATAGTATGTATGTTCTGAAAAGTAACACAGTAAGTTAAGTCTTTGCTGTAAGATATAATGTCTTGAAGATTTTGTTAATGTCTATATGCCTACAATAATCTATCAGAAGAAGTTTTACATAGACACAACTATTTAAGCACAAAATTTAGACACGCTTATACAAATCAAAAAAATTTAAAGAAAAATAAATTTGTCACATCAATTTATATCACTTTAATTCATTTTTCTTTAATTTGTTTTTACTTGTTGTGAGTGTACTGTGTACCTAACAATAACACCATTTATTTGTATTTGTCTGTACAAGTATTTTACAATCTACCATATTTTAGTCATCACAGTCATCAGAATTTAAATTTAACAGTCATCATCAAATGTAATTGAAAACAAGATAGATATTTCAGTAAAACTCACTTCAAAACATGAGAAGCCATTAATAGTTCAGGTTCCCCTCCCCAGACAAAAGTCTGCTGAATTCTGGTCACATATGTGTCAAAATCCCCTTCTATAAACCTATAGACACAAGAGATATAATAATAAGTTTACCTGTAAATAAAAATAGAAAACAAACCAAGTAATTGTATATCTTCATTCAAATGACAAAGCTCACCATTCGGTTTCCTTGCGCCTTTTCAACAGTTCTTCAGCAACCTAAATAAAACATCGTAATGGGGTTATAAAAATCGTTGAAGAAAAACAATGTTGAGAAAGAATCCCTTCTTCTATAGCAAAAGATGATCTTTTACCTTAGCTCTTAATTCGTCAGCTAGTTCCCTTTGTCGATTTTCATTAGGCGCTTCCTCTCCATTTTTTAAGCAAGCTCCATGAGCTATTGCTCTGAACAGACACCGACCATCAGCAAGCACCCCTATAACATTCAGTGATATAAAACTAACAAATGAATCAACACATTCTCTAACTCATGTTTGTTAATTACTAAACACACCATCAAACACTCATAAATAAGATAATAATAATTGAACAATAACAATAACAAGTTAACAGCAAAAACAAAGAGCATTGCTTTCAAGATATACAGCATTGACACTTTCGATTGAGCGTGTGTCAAGAGTGTGACACCAACACGACAGCCATAAATATAGTTACATTTAATTACTTTTATTTTTTAAAATTATTATCCATGTCTATGTTATCAATATTAGTCTAGTCAAGAGGTTGCGTCTGTATCTGTGTCCGTGCTTTACTGGTATCAAGTATCAGTGTGACAAAACATCAAACACTTGGTATAGAAAACTTTTCATTTTGCTTAAAACAATACTATAGTTCTTGACAAGGTATCAATAATAACAACAAAAAATTTGACCATGCTAACATTGTTTTAGTAATTTTCACACACTATGTTGACACAACAAAATCATCAAACCAAACACCACCACCAACCAATTCCTGTACATATATAAAGACAAAATATATATATAAATCATTCATTCATCAAAGACAAAAAAATATAGTATTATTTTTCATAAAGTACTACTAATCTTTTTCAAAAGTTTTTTGTTTTTATCAAAGTAAAAGCAAAATCACTATTCACTTTTTTTTATGAAATTAATCACTTTATTATCTACGCACAAAGAGAAAGATTATGATTAAACTTTTTATAAAAATTAAAATATAAAAAAAAAGAACAAACCCGTGACTCTGTAATCAGCGGAGAGTTCATCATTTGGTTTATCTGATTCCGCATCGTTTATTTCACGAGAACTCTCGTCCGGAGAAATAACCGAAGTAGGCGGCGGCGCCTCGGGATCAACGTCGATAATAACAGGCGGCGCAAGGCAAGCACAAACACCAAACAGAAGCCAAGCAGAGTCAGAACGATGAAGCCACCTAGCAGGACGCGCATCCCAAGCAACGTTCCACGATCCTTCACCTTTGAGTTCGTGGTCATGATGAACCATAAAACCACCTCGTTGGAATCCATTACCGCCGCAAGGCATAATCGCGTGCCATATAGAGGCGGCACCGCCGCCGGAGATTTGAAGTTTACATTGACTGGAATGGTTTCGACGAGCGGAGAAGGTAGGAGAAAGGGAGGAGGAAGAAGAAGAAGAAGAGACGGTGGCGTGAGCGAGACGAGCGGTGTGGTGATGATGATGATGAGAGGAAGAGTGAAGGAAAGAGAAGATCCAAGGACGGGAGCGAGTGGCGCAGAGTACACCGAGCATGGATGAGTGGAGGTTGCTATTTGCTATCGTACGCTGTGTGTGTGGTTTATGTTATTATCCTACGCACCCATAACCGTTTTTATGCATGAGAATTGAGAATGAAAAGTGAGGGTATAGATAGATAGTTTGTTAGAAGTGAAATTGTTTGCAAGAAGAGTGGAATTGGAATGGACCAATGAGAAGAAAGTTAAAAAAAATGAAATGAGAAAGAGAGACGCGTGGGTGTTATAAGGCCACTCTCTTTCTTGGAACAAAACAAGGTCCATTTTTCCTATGCTTTTTTATTTTATTTTATTTTATTTTTGAAGAAATAAAAGTTTATGCCAAATTAGGTCCTCTTAGACAATGAGAATATTCCTTTCATATTATTTGAAATTTGTAATTTAGGGTTTAATTTTTTTATACAATTAATGCATCTACATCCACATTTTTTATACAAAAAATAGGATTATGACTTATGAGGTATCTATCTATAAATAGGAATTTTACTATAAATAATATAAAAAATTTAATTTTTAAAAAATGATAATATAAGCTTCAAATATATTATACTACTTCGTCAAAAAAAAAAATTACACCACATTTGGTTCTTTAACACGTGCCTTTAAAATAATTATTTTGTTTATTAAAAACACATGTGCCTTTAAAACATATGTATATTAATATTTTCCTACAAAAAAATTCATGTTTCGTATTTTGCCTTTGTCTTGGAAGAATACGAGAAATATGTTTGTATTTAATTGATGAAAAAAATATTCATATTTCGGATTTTGCCCTTGTATTGGAAAAAGAACATGGGAAACATGTTAATTTTATTGGGTATATCAAATAGTAGTATTTTTGTATTATACAGAATATTTTATTGACTAAAATGACAAATTCCAGACAAATTGCTCAAAAAAATAATTACACAAACAAATTTTAATGTTAATATGTTATGACTAAAACAAAAAACATTTAGGATAAAAAGCAAAAAGTTACATCTAGTCTAAATACATCAATTCTACAATAAGGTATCGTTTGACTTGATCTTTTGATATTTTAAAAATCATATGAAAACTAAAAGTGAAAATAAGAGCTATTAGAAAAAATTAAAGTAATATTTGCAATTGCAAGAACTACAAATATATTTAAACACATTTTTTATAAATATTTTTAAAATACTCTCTTTAAAACATAATATTTTTAATCATTTCAAAAAACAAGTTTAAATCTTAATTAAATAATATCTTGGCAAATTTTACTTGTCTTTCACCCCCTGTCTAAAATACCCTAACCTATCAAGTTCGGGAAAAAAATGCAAATTGCAAAAATTCCCCACTCGGTTCTCTGCCCAATTATTTATCATAAAATATATGTAGGAATGTAGGATTCACCCTGCATAAATTGCTTGCACGACTCTGGGACACGTGACTGATTCACCCTACATACATCAATATCAACTATAAAGTGAACAATTAAACAACCTACTTTGTGGTTGTTGGAAGAAAACTAGAAAAGTGAAAGACATTGATGCAGTGAATGAAGCCAAATTGGCAAGAAAAATGTTTACCAAATTTGGAAGAAAATGAATAAGAAAATTAAGTACCTATTTATTTTGGTTTCTTACTTCATTTTGAAAATGTATTTTGGAAATAGATTAAATAAATACTTTAAAAAAGATGTGTCTAAATCCTTTTGTCCACACATAAACTACCCTGTTATGAATTTAGTCTGGTAAAAAAAATCTATGTCCATTGAATGAATATAGCTTACAATACAAAGTTACATTGTAATCAGAATCTTTGTTAAAAGAAATATAAAATCTAACACAATAATTTTATCAACTATAGACAGAGACCAAAACTTAGAAGAATAATAACTGAACAATATCCACGAAATTATAGCTTCTCTCAACTGACATTTTAGCATGACCCCATTTCAGCTTTCTTGAACCAAATGATATGGGAATATATAGCTTAGCTTACCATAAACACTACTTTTGCTCTTCAATCTGTACTCAAATTTCCTCATGCTTACAGTTTGGGCATTTATTTCACAACCATTTTCAAGCCAAATGGCGTTAACCATGACAGTCAACATTAAGAATCCTCATCACCAGTTTATATGTATCCATTTCCTTTGCATATTTTGAAGAATATTCGGAGCTTCAAATATGATTGTAATGTTTCTCTAATTACAATAGTGCCGTGTATGAGGAGGGACGGAGTGTTGAAAATTTGATATTGGTCATCACTCTTTCTGATAAGAAGACTTAGCAAAAGGGCAACTAAGGGTGCCTTTAAATCACTGGGTCATCATGAATCTGATCTGGGAGCTGTAAAAGATGAAAGAAGACCAGCTGCCTGAGCAGGTAGAATATCTCCAAATGTGGACATTGCCGCTGCAGATCTATCCTTAAAAATACCAACTTGCCCATCAGTTAGCATTGATCCCAATTTAAAAGTACTCTCCCCAAACCTGCTTCCAACCTAGAAAAAGAAATAAGTTGTATCAAGTCTCTAAAACTATGCCAGTAAAAAAAACTGCATATTCTAATCAGATTTAAGATATGTAAGAATGGTGAAATATCAGTATGCAAATGCATTTAAGACACAATAATTCAGTTAATTTTATAAACATCATTCATATAACAGGTGAGGTGATATTGCTTAGGAGTTCCAGCTAAAATTGCAAATAATACATATTGAAATATACTTGGTCTAGTAGAAAGGTATAAATGCTGAACCAAAGATCATTAGAAGAAAAAGTTATCCATAATCTGCTAAAACTTATGAAAGATTTCCTCAATACATCAGGAACAAAACAGATAACTTTCAAATAATTTAAAATCATATGCTTAGCTCTAAGCCCAAAAAAAGTACTAGCACTTCGCATATCAATAAACATTAAAAGATTCAGGTATCATAAAAACATGCAATAGAGAATCAGAAAAACAATAAAGGCTAATGGCTAAGCTATATGATGAATAATGGGATTACTAAATAATTAAGGTGTGGTTATAGCTGTTCACTTTAGGAGTTCAAGGTGAGGTACTTTATCCTCAAATTGACACATTCTTATCTAAAATTAATTGTATTTTAAGGCCCCTCTACTATGGCTAACGCAAGATTTTGGTATCCCTACGAGATTTTGCTAAAATTCAAGCTGTCTCCTTAAGTTAATTACAATCAAGCCTTTTTTTTACTTCTTCCGTCTCATTATAAGTGTCCCTTTTGCAATATTTTATGTCTCAAATTATTTGGCCCTTTAGATCATCACTGCAAAATTGATCAAAATATTAATACAGCATTTATTAATTTTTCCCACTAATATACTCCTATTTATTGTATTTCACCTCGCCTAACTATTCCACTATTAATAAGAGTATTTTAGTAAATGGAACTCCATTTATCATTGAAATCAACACAACTAATCATTATCTTAAGAAATTTGCAAAACTTAAATGAGACATCTAAAAGACGGAAGGAGAAATTTTCTTCTAAACCCTCAAAATCTTCATTTTCTACCGAAGCATTACATTTGAATTGATCAAAACATTTCAAACCCTCTTTGAATCAAAATCTACAAATCAAAACATCATATTTTACCTAAAATTCCAAACTTTCTCCCTCTTTGAAATCCTATTTCACTTTTTAAAATATCATTCAAATTTTCATAAAATTTTATATTGTAAACCATTCAAATAATTTACTGTTCCAAACTCATCCTAAATCCCTAATTAATTGTATAGAGAATGAAGACTTAGGGGTTTTGGGTAGAGGAAAACAAATAAAATGACTTAATTTCAGTAATTTACACAAAACTATAGCATTAAATTTGAGCAAAATTATTGGGATATCATAATTGTGCATTAGGGAAACAAAAAGTGTTATTCAATCTTTTACAAAATAGTGCAGTGGAGGGTACACTATATGGTTGGGTCATGGGTGAGCATTCCACTGGTGTCTCTCTCTCTAATCACTGTTCCATTTAAGCTCAAATCAGTCAGGTTAATTGTGTCCTACTGCCCTCATATGGGACATCAACAGTATTTTATGGTTGCTTAATTAATGGAGGCTTTGAAAAGGTATACAGGAGGGCAGAGGATTGGCAAGGTTATATTAAATGCTTTTCTCTATAGCAATGCAATATCCAGTGGGGTTAAACAAAATTCCATAACAATGAAGCCGACAGGCAGTTCAGTATAGCTGCAAGCCTAAGATTCATATGACAATTCATAGACGGTGTTCTGTGATCTTATTCTTTAACGTTGTTCTTATATCTACATCAGATTCATTTTGGTACTAAACAATCTTACTGCAAATAGGTGTTAATTTGGTAGTACTACTGGTGTACAACTGAATTGATACACCGTGCAGGATACAAGTAATCAGAGATAATTGTGCCATCAGATACTTTCAAATACTTTGATCCACCATGTATACAAAATATAAGGCCAACATGTGACAAGAATTGTCCACATTAGTATGGTTGCACAAATAGATACAGTTCATCGTGGTGCCATGAATGTGATGGTTAGTAAATCATGAAGTTGCAGAATATTTCAACATCTTGTGATTTGTCATTCAAAAAATATTAGTGTTAGCATTAGATTGCAATGAGGCAAAAACTAGAACCAAAATTTGATAAAAACTTACTTGCATGAAAGACTTCAAAAATGGTGCTGCCACCCCAAGACTTGAGCTGTCATCCAAATTTATCTTTTGAGAAAGTTCTCCATTTGTAATTGAATTCCATGAACTTCTTGAAGCGACTTCATTTGAAGATGGGGTGAATGTCTTCTTTGGCCCTCTAGAAGACAATGCTGGAGCACTGGATTTACCAAGATTAAGATGTAAGTTTGTAAATAAGAAAATACATTTTAGGTTGTCAATTACTAGATTTGGTACATTAATAGGTTTCTTAGCAAAAGTGCCATAAAAATAGTCATTGAATAAATCAAAACTGATTAAATTCTTATCTCGTTAAATTAGGAATGATAAAATATCAAGTATATACACATGCTGCAGAGAAAAAGGAAGCTCTTGTATACAGGGATTGAGAGGGGATTACAGCAGAGTATATATCACATCAAATCATAAAAAGAACAAAATAATAAGGAAAAATATAGATAATTGGATTTAAATTTATATGTATGTGTGTATTGTATATAGAATGATGTAAGAGAGACATGCAAAAAGCAGTGTAGTGTAAAAAGATGGACAAAGAATAAAGAAATGACAATATCAAACTGACCTGATGGGGAGGTATTTAAACCGGGGAACTGTAGAACACCTCAAGGTATTAGATTCTGAATTAGTAGGCAGTTTCTGAACAGTGTCTGTGTACATTCGATTAAGTTGCACAAAGAAACCAAAAAGAACAGCATGTCGTAGATATGTCTGCCTCTCATTCTCCCAGAGATATGGTTCATACCTTTACACGTGTAGATAAGAAATCATTGTCAGATTAAACTATCGCCCAACACTAATTTAACCTTGCACAAGAACATACACTACAGTATACAATCAGTCTTTTATTTCTACATTTTCCCTAATTTAGTTATTATTCCATAAGCCACCATGAATTGTGGTCCAAATGGTCATTTTGATGTACTTTCATATCTAAATAAACAAAGAAAACAAAACCTTGAACAGAATAATGAGAAACTTACGTAAGCCAGTCTATAGGATCCAGTCTCTGAGAAAGCCGGTTTAACAACTGATTAGACCGTTCTCTAATGGCTGAGATTGTCAGACTTTGGCCCTGCTTTCTTCTGAGAGATGGCTTTGCCTTTGGGTTACTGGATAATTCCCCAGCCGAATTTGAATCACCACCAGAGAGAACATCAACGACAAATTTGACATCTAACAAGAGCTGCAAAACTCCTTTTTCTGTCACTTGATGAGAGCTACCCACTTCAGTAGAAAGGAAGGCCTCAAAAATTCCAACTACCTGTATGATAAAATACAGTCATTGTATATACAGATGTACAAGAAGTCAAGCACATAGGCATTTGCTTGATAATCCATCGTCTGGTGCATAAAGGGCCTCGTTGAAACTGAATATTTATCTTTTCAGTTCTCTTTGGCCACTTGCTCATAATTCATTCTAGTGTTTCAATAGCTCATTTACAAAAAATGTTTTTCAGGTGGAATAGTATGGCCTTGGGGACATTATTATTATCCCCATTACTCTGAAATTTTAGTGTCACATGTTCAAGAATACCAACTATATTTTCTACCAGGAACTAATCAAAGATAAAAAAATTTATCTCCATTTTAAGTAAGCTGACAAAGAAAAGATCAGATGCCACAGACTAACTTCTGTATATTCTTAACCACTCAAATATCATAACAATTTAATGGAACAGAAAAAAACCTAAAACCACCAGAAAGCCAAAAACAATAGTAGGGTAACAAAATGAAAAACTGTAGTGATTATACAGCCTTTGCTGCATTCTTAGTTCACTTCTCATTATTGTATTTTTTGTTTTCCATTAGTTTAAGGACATATAATCCCCTCCATCATTTACTCCTTTTTCTTAAATGAAAATTCTATTGTCAGCAAAAGGATATGCTGGGGATTAAAAACAGCCACACTGGTGGACTTGTGATCAAATGGACTAACATCCACAAAATACTTACCTTTTCCAATAATCTTGATGCAAGTTTATGCAAAATCTTCTTGTCAAGTACATGACCTCCAACTCGATGAACTTCTTCACAGGCTCTAAATAGAAATGAGATTATATATAGAGAAGGCATAGATGGAAGAGATATTTTCATCTCTGATTGGTTCTCATCCGAATGGTCTTGCTTGACTGCGATATCCTCCCATCCCTGTTCAGTAAACAAAATAAATGAGCAACTTTTAGATTAAAGGCTATGGAATCTTGGTTGTTTGTACTATCAATCGAGAGTCTCCAATAAAAGAATAGTAATAGTGGTAGACGTATTAGCAATGATGATAAATTACACTTTGATGGCACCTACTACCCCTTCAAAAGGTAAACAAAATATCTAGTCCAATATTGAAAGGGCACATGCTTTCAGAAGGCATAAGGTTCCATATAGAGAAAGAAAATATGGTGTCGAGTGTCGACACTGATAATAAGGAATCATAATGCTAACTAAACTGGTATCACTAACACTTTATGACAACCAAGACTTATCCTAGAAAGTATGATTTGCTAGAAGCACCGACTAAAGCTAGTGAGCTCTGACAAAAACCAAATTTCCAATAAATCCATTTAAAGCAAGGTTTTTAATATCATAATATATTATACTTCTTCCCAAGTAAACACAGGATGAAGGTTAAATATTCAAAGAAACAACATAAGATTCATTGATATAAGTTAGAATATTAGAAAATATCTTTAGTATCTTTGATATTATTTTAGAGTAACTTAGACCATCTCCAAGGATTAAGATTTTATATTGTTTATTTTTATTATGATTTGTTTTTTATTTATGATTGAGTCCATATATCCCTATAAATAGGGATGACTGTTAGTCTTTTGTATCAAGTAAGTTATGGTATTCTATTGAAGCTCTGGTTTCTTTTGTACTTCCCCTATTTTGTCATATCTATTTAAATTGCAAAGCAGAATATTGAAGTGGGCATGTACTTCCTTAACAAAATTTCAATTCATTTCCAATTGTTTTGGTCTTAACGTGACTAATCTCGGTCAATTGCTAACTGCTAAAATAAATCAAATCAAGGGATATAAATAATATATCACCATCTGGGTAGTTAAGTGGAAGCCCTTTCCATTACCAAGTAACTTTAAGGAAGGTTCTCCACTTGTGTGCATGTATCACTGCAAGATTTACTTAATAAAAGTAAGTAATATTTATTTATGAATTATGGTATAGTGCTGCACTGCTTCCTCCATAATATCAGCTCCAAGCTTCACATAGCATAAATCACATTTCTTAGCAGTGCACATATATGTTTCAGTAGAGTTTTTATTGGATCAGAATATGATTGTGCGGTATATTGTGCTATATAATGGGCCAAATGGGAATAAATAACAGACAAGTTTTATTTGACCAATATCTTTTAAAAGGCTTTCCTTTTCCTTTCTAATGATTTCTGTTTTTATTTTAATCTTTATAAGTCAAAATTTCCCGCTTGATTGTGCTTTCCATTTTTATTTCTTCTCACCTCACAAATTTCTATTTTATTAAATAAGATTTAAAAGCAACAAACAAGCTCTTGTACAAGATAACGGTTCTCTGAAAATTAAAGGCTGCTGACTAGAGGAAAACTAATAATAAGATATAACCATAAGAAAGAAAGAAACAATCTTAAACCATCAAAATTCATTGAAAATTAAATAAATAACAGAAAATACGAAAATGGTACTTACCCTCCCAGGCGTGCTCAAAGTTAAGGCATCATCTTGTTTAAGATCCTGAGAGACAATAGCAGCAAGCTCATCTGACATCCATAGTATCCATAAGTTGTAGGCTCTAATGCAAAGATCCCCTATAGTCTTATTTAGTTCTTCCAATTCATGGCTTGCACTTTCTCTTGCTCCAAACAAGGCAGCGGTGGCAGAAGAATTTTGCCTTTTTGAGACAAGATTTGCTTGTCTTCCTGGACTATCACAGACAGAAGAATCAGATCCAAAACGAGAATGTTTCACCAGAGATGGTAATTTCCCAGCTGTAGAAGCATTCCCACTGGCCCAAAATCTCGGAGAACCAAGTATCAAAGGTATATGTTTAGAATGGTTTTGGAATGCAAACAATAACCTCCCAATGAAAAGGGATTTTTCAACGGTAACAGTTGTTGGTATCTCCTTGTTACCATTTTCCATTGAGCCATATAAACTATCAAGTTCTGTTTGCAATGCCATCAATATAGTAGACACGCTTTCATAACATTTACTTTGCAGATATTGTGCAAGATCCTTTAATCTTTGAGAGGCCTTTGGAGATTCTAAGAAACTTAATAGATCCTCAAGGATGCTCTGACAAGAAACATCCACTGCATCCCTGATTCGACTTACTTCAGGACCAAAATAGGCATTAAGACAAGACTGAAATTCGCTCTCTTCCGGGTGGACTTTGAACCCAGAAGAAATTCCAGTTTTTTTGGCATTGGATTCTAGAAACCAAACACCACCTGCTGCATAAGGTCTGATCAAGTACCTCTGAACATCATTCTGTGCGGTGAAAGAGTCAACTACTGCCGAAATTGTGTTCACCACATCAACAGTGCCAGTTAACTCCCTAAATCTCAAGTCAATGATTGCTTTCATCCTACCAAGAAAAGCGCCCTCAAATATCTCATCCCAAAGATCAGAATCATCTTCCAAAACGAGTTCCCGAATCCTACTCCAAGGCAACTCAATCTCGGATCCAAAAACACTCTTCAGCCATTCTAGACTCCCCTGTAGAACTTGTTTACTTTCCATTGTCTCCCTTATAGATTTCTCAGCAGAAGCAAGCTCCTGGCCGCTGCCAATGGCATCAATCAAATTTCTTCCACTTATCTTATTTACACATTCCTTCAACCAAGCAAAACAAGTATCAGCAATGTAACGTTTGTCGAGCATTACCATAACTGATTCCAGATTATCTCTAAACGACTTCCAAAGCTTAACTTCCTCTTCAGGATTGGGAATCCCACCAAACAATTGCGAAGCTGGAGGAGATCCCAAAATGACTTTGTAGAAAAGGGGCATATCATTCAACACTTGCAAAAACGACTCCCCCACCTGACCCACACTGACCTGAATTATTCCCAACACATCACACAGTACAGAAACCACCAAAGAGGAATCATCACCAGCACCAGCATTACCCAAAATTTGCGATATCCACGACTTCCTTGATTCCAGAAACAAGTCCAACACCTGTTTTTCATCAACAAATCAGTTTATACCCACCAAACGAAGAAGAATTAACCAACTGTCCACATCGAAAATCACTCAAATCTACAAAACTATAAAACCACCAAATGACACACCATATCCAATCAAACACTCAATCCAAACCCAAAACAACTGCACACCAACCTGTTTTTCATCAACAAATCAGAGTACAGTACACCCATCAAACTAAAATCTATGCACCTAAACACATCTCAAATCTAGTGTTGTCAATTATGGATTGCAGATAATAGTTGATAGTTCAAATTCTCCTATGATACACATTTGACATCACTTTGTCCTAAATAGCATGTTGAGACCAATAGTGATCTATTCAAATTGCTATATAGCTACTATTCAACAACATTGCTCAAATCACATAAGTTCACAAATTCAAAGCAATTAAACACACTCTAGCTCCCTATCCCCAACCTAAATCCCTAATTCAGACTAAGACAAAATAACAAAAATTTACCTTCTCCGGCTGAAACTCATCGATAACAGCTACAGCAGCAAGTGCATCAGCATATGCATCAATGCGAAGGCCACGATCAAGCAAACGGTCACGGCTACGCTGCGAGATCTGAGCTCTAAAGCTCTCAACAATTTGCCACTGATGCTGAAGAAGAGGAAAATTAGACAAGATCTTAATCTTATGCTCATCAGAATCTAGAAACAAACATTGATGCACGTGCTTAGCACGAACATAACGTGAAGCAGCTTCAAGAAACATTCCTTCATCTAGACATCCCCAAATATTCTCCGGCGTATCAACGAGATACTTAACACGGCAAGCGATACCGTATGTCCAGGCTCGGGATTGGGAATGGAGTTTGGTTTGGGATTGAGATTGAGATTGAGAAAGAGAACGGATGCGATCGTGAACAGCGGTGATGTTAGCGGAAATTGCGTTGCATGAAGCTTTCATGTTAACGATGGAGTCAGCGGAGTCTATGAGATCACGATAACGGTTACCGACGAGTTGACGGAGTTCTTCTTTTTTGTCGTCGATCTGTTTACGAGTTGTGGATTCGGTGTTTCGGATCTCGGCGATGGGCTTGGTGCGGAAGAGAGACTCAGCATCACGGTAGCCTGTAGTGGAAATGCGGTGGTCGTCGGCGTGAGGTGTGGCCCCAGCCGGAGGAGATGTGACTCTCATGGTGGTTGGTGGCGGTGAACGGTGGTTGGGGTTTATAAGTTGTTATTATTTGTTCGACATTGAATTGAAATTTTAGAGGAAATGGATCACTGGGGAAGAGGAAAACAGAGGATCAAATTATCAATTAAGTTTCTACCGACGATTTTATTTAGTTTATTCATACAAAATTATAGTACAATACAGTAATTTTGTATTTTTTACAAAAATTTGATTTTGTATGAGACTATGAGAGTTTAATGGAAATGGAAATGCATACAAGATCATCCAACAAAAATTATCAATTTATTAATGTAAAAATGTATATTCTTTTTTTTGTTGTATTACAAATTATTTAAACTTTAGTGCGTCAGTGAAAAAAATAATGTATTTGTTTTAGCTTTAAAAATATTTTTTTTTCTCTAAATTATCACTCTTTCTGCCGGAAATTAGAGGGTTAAAATAAAAAAAAATAGTAATTTTTTCTTTGTATTTTTTAAAATGATTTTTTTTTCTTTTAATTTGTTTTTTTTGAAAAGATGATAACTTAATTAAAAATATTAAAAGTTATTTCAAATTCATCTTTTTATGAATTAAAATAGTGATTTTGACATTCAATAATTTAAATATTCATGTTAGCAATTTTAACTTAATAAAAATCATAATTTTTTTTAAAAATTTATTTAGAATTTTTTTTGAAATTTTATGATCCAAAAAAATTTGTAATAAAATGGTAAAATACTTAAAACAATATTTTAAGACAAACTATTTAAATAAATTTTCATTCAAAGTTTTTATAAAAAAAAAAATTGTTAAAAACAGAGGATCAAATTATCAATTTAAAGTTTCTACCGACGATTTAATTTAGTTTATTCATACAAAATTATACAATACAGTAATTTTGTATTTTTTACAAAAATTGATTTTGTATGAGACTATGAGTTTAATGGAAATGGAAGTGCATACAAGATCATCCAACAAAAATTATCAATTTATTAATGTAAAAATGTATATTCTTTTTTTTTTGTATTACAAATTATTTAAACTTTAGTGTGTCAGTGAAAAAATGATGTATTGTTTTAGCTTTAAAAATATTTTTTTCTCTAAATTATCGCTCTTTCTGCCGGAAATTAGAGGGTTAAAATAAAAAAAAATATAGTAATTTATTCTTTGTATTTTTTAAAATGATTTTTTTTCTTTTAATATGTTTTTTTTTTAAAAGATGATAACTTAATTAAAAATATTAAAAGTTATTTCAAATTCATCTTTTTATGAATTAAAATATTCATGTTAGCAGTAATCAAATTCCTGATCAACTAGAGCTCACAATCTTTATCACTTAAACTATTTTTATTTTTTATTGTAAAAATGGTACTGCTCCATTTATTTATTGTTGTCACAATTGAAAAAAATATTATTTTTAGCAGCCACGCGCTTCACGTTGGTAAAATAACAACAAAATATGATACTAGCTAGTATTTAATTGAGATGATTATTTTAACTTAATAAAAATCATAATTTTTTTAGAATTTTTTTTGAAATTTTATGATCCAAAAAAATTTGTAATAAAATGGTAAAATACTTAAAACAATATTTTAAGACAAACTATTTAAATAAATTTTCATTCAAAGTTTTTATAAAAAAAAAAATTTGTTAAAAAAATTTTAAGACAAAAACAATACATTATGAAAATTCATTTTTTTACTAATAGTTAGTTGGTCCAATGGTGATTGATCCCCAAAACTGTGATTGGGAGAGGGCCGGAACCACATAATGCCAGAACTGACTTCTAAACCAAATTAGGCGGTTCAGTGAGCCAGATACTGGTGGTAAAAACAAAAAAAAACATTTTAAAAAGTTAAAACAAACACACAGTGGCGGAGCCAGAAAATAATATTAGGGTGGACCATTAAAAATAATAATAAATCAATTAAATATAAAAATTATATTGCATACAAAAATTATTGAAAAAGAAATTGTGTTTTACTCAAACAAAATGAAGGTTTTGAGTTCATCTTTACATTATATCTTTAAATTAATAGGTAAATGAGTATTTTATGAAAGATATTTCTTTTTTCTATCATTTAAAAAGTTATAATAACTAAATATTATTTTCTAAAACTACCAAGAAAATAATTAAATTCTGATTTTCTTTAAAAAAATTATTACTTATAATAGTGATTATTGAAGGTTTTTATGAAAAAATGTAAAATTAGTATAATGTTTATAAGTTGGGAAAAATAGTTGATCGAATGTTTATGAAAATAGTTGGGAAAAAAGAAATAGTTGGGAAAAATTAATATAATTATTTATGAAATTATTTTCTCTTAAATAAAATAGTTGGCAAAAAACTTTTTGATTGATAAAAATATTTTGTATTATTTTAAAGATCTAAGTATATTTATACATTCAAATTTTCGAATGTATAATTTAGAAGTATATAAATATGAAAAGCATTATTGTTCAAAGATATGTATATTTGCTTGTTCCATGTACAAAACACTGCTAAAATTGATGTTTTATAAAAAATATAAATGATAAAAATTTGTGGGTGAAGATCAAACCCGCACCTTCGGGGCATCAGCGTCATCCAAATTCCCACTAGACTAGATGTAAAACTTGGAAATTTATTGCGCACACAAATATGTATAGTAAAATTGTGTAATTTCATTAAGTTGCCATGGGCATATTAGTAATTTCCTAATGTTTTGGGGTGGGTCATGGCCCATCCTGGCCACCCCTGTCTCCGCCACTGCAAACACACCATGAATTTTGGCTTGATTATAATTTTAGACTTTTATTTTCACTTATTCATAAAATTGATTCTGCATTTTACTTACTCAAGAAATTAGAGTGTCGTCAAAATGTGTTTGATTTGTAAAACAGTAACTATATGACAAATTAGTAAATAATAGAATAAAATAGTATGAAACAAGATAAAACTATATGAGATCATATTTCTTATATTCGAAATTAAAAGAAGTATTTTTATATTTTTTATAGTTGTACTATAGACAAAAATGTTGTCTTGTGGTTCAGGAAAAGACAAAAATTCTTATTTTTGTCTAATCTCATTGTCAATTTATAAATCAAATTGAGTACAACAAAAAATGTCCAATCCAATTCCTCAATTTTTAGCATATATCAAAGCCTCAGTACTAATTTTTTAAACAAATTGGACATAAACTAATTTGTTTAGTACTATGAGAATCATATTGGATTAATCTGTTTATATATTTTACAATTTGTCTTTGTTTAAAGAATATATTATTATGTCCAATTTCTTGCAAGTAATCTTTCTTTGCAATATATTTTTTTTAGTAAATACTAATTTAATATTACTTAATAAAAAAAAATATTGCAAAAGAAACTTCTTCATATAAGGGGATACATGAAAATATGTAGTTCAAATAATGTAAATATTGACGATCATCTTGTTTTTCTTTTATAAATGTTGGTTTTTCCGTGTGATTTCGCTTTTCTAAAGCGACTAGTTAACAAAATGAAAAATTAAAATACGATATTATAATCACTTTTTTTTACCATATTATAATCACTTATGATTTGTTATGCATGTGCATATAATTTCTGCTGTTGATTTATTTATCGATGATCGTGGCAGTTCTCATATATGTATTCACTTTAGAGAAATCTTATTCCGCTACTCATTAACTCTACTCATTAACTCTTCCAATATTAACATGAGGGTTTCATGTTGGTCCATTGCTTCAGGAACTCATACAAGTTTGGCATGGCATTTGGACTAGAAAACACATTAATTATTGCCTCTTAGCAACATTAATATTTTTCTTGGTTTGCAATGTTTGTGAGGTAAGGAATGACTTAATTTGTCATACAGTGTACACAAGCTATTAATTATATCTTGCTCTATATTCCAATTTTCCAATTTATTGATTAACTAATAATGTTTCTTTCTAAGACATTTCAAGTAACAAACAATCTTTCTTTGTTTCTTTTATATTTCTTGTATATTTCCTTGACAAAACAATTCAAAGTACTATTACAAAATAATTGTTGTAAAATAATTTATGGTACTAAAACAATGGTATAGCTGCAGCAGAAGCTGTTGCTACTACTACATTTTGTTCTTTTGTATAGTGATCCGGACGCCAAATCATTGGCGTTTGATATGGTTCTTCTTTTTATCAGTAGAAACCGAACTTGGTACTCCAATGTTTACACCACTCGGGCATGTTGCACACCGTGCAAGAGTGAGATATTTCTAAGAACTGGGAACATAGATGCCAACATAGCCAACTCCCACAACAAAGAAGGCAAAAGATTGAAGAAAAAGATATATGAAGTAGTGATTCTTCCCAAAGGCAAGATCATAACATCCACATAAAAAGAGGTAAGCTCCAACACCAAGTTCTAAGAAATGAAGCCTATTTATCATCAACAACAAAAAAAGAGTAGAAAACATGAGTTTTTCTTTTAAACAACAAATAAGAATATATTAATATGTAACTATGAAGCACCGACACTTCTCAGATTAGCCGTGTCCCAGTGTCGGACACGAATCAACATCAGACACCGACACAACACCGACATTTATTATTACACTGAATTATGTCTGTGTCTGTGCTTCATAGACATGTAAGTATAAGGGATACTCTAATCCAGATACAAATATCTTCCATATGAGGGTAGAAAACGTTACCTTCCATCGATCCTGATACGAGGTTTTTTAGATGCTTTACCGCCCGATTTTGTTTTGAGAGCATCACCTAATTTCTCAGTAACTACCCATTCATTTACTCTACCTGCCTCAAACAAACCTATAATTGTTGCCTTGGTCCTATGCATTGACATAACATTTTCAAAAAGTATCCACAATACCAATAAGTGGAATGACCTGAAAAAAAAGTACATGAAAATTAAGTAACTTATAGGTACATGAAAATTTTGGCAACATAAGTAAAAATGTTTAATTACCTTGGAGTTCCAACAGCATTAAGAAGTGTAATAATGGAAGGTATATAAACAGCACCCCACTTAGGGACTTCTACTTCAGGAACTAAAACAGTTGCAGGCAAAATGACACAGTAGAATGTAAATGTGACAACATGGGCTATGATTTTCCGGACAAAGAAAAAACTATATATCACATAAAATTTCTTCCATATTGTGACTCTCTGCATGATATGGTAAAAAATGAATTAGAATAATAATAATAATAATAATGGTTTGAGTAGTTAAGATAAACATAGAGAAAATTGCAAGGTTTTGATACCTTGTTTCTTATGATTTCCATAGCCATTTTCCTGAAAAGATTAGCCGGGCCGCATGACCACCGGTGTTGCTGATAACGGTAGGCTTTGAAAGTACTTGGCAATTCACTTTTCACCTAAATTTATTAAAATAATAAATCATATTAAAGATTAACTATCTAAGTTAACTAGTTAGGTTCAAATCTTAATTAAAGGCATGCAATTAAAGGAGATGACTTGTGATTGAAGATACCTTGAGGTCACTAAGGTACACAAATTTCCACCCTTTGAGACTAGCTCGTACCGCCAAGTCCATATCTTCCACCGTCGTGCGATCCTTCCATCCACCAGCTTCATTTAGTGCTGAAATTCTCCAAACACCAGCTGTGCCTGCATGTGCCATATCACCATCATTATCATATAATCTCACATATCTAGTTGTTCCAATACAATTTATTAGATCTTACAAATCTGTATTAGAGAAGTTAACAATATTTACCATTGAAACCAAAGAAAGCATAAGTTGAGGATCCAACTTCTTGTTCCACAAGGAAATGATAGTCCAATGACATCTCTTGCATTCTTGTCATTAAGCATTCATCAGCATTAACTGCAAACATGCACTAATCAATCAAAATTTGTATGCACTATCCGTCTAAAACATGTTTACACATGCATCGAATCAAATCTTATAGTTATTTATGCAGATGTTTCGAGAGCTAACATAACAAAGTAGCATCATAATGTGATCTGATTGAACGAACATAATAGTACATAACAATTAATCTAAAAAAATTACCGAATTTCCATCGAGCTTGGACTAGACCAACTTGTGGATTTTGATCGAGAAATGGGATGGTACGGTAAAGGTACTTAGACTCGGGTTGAAAATCAGCATCAAAGATGGCAACATAGTCACAAAGTTTGACATAACTATGCTTCATTCCTTCTTTAAGAGCACCAGCTTTGTAACCATTTCTGTTTTCTCTTATCTCATATTTTATGTTTATGCCTTTCCTTCTCCATCTCTCACATTCCACCTCTACCAAATTCTGTCATGTTTTCATTAAAAACAAATAAAAAGGTTTAATTAGTACTAACATTTTTTTCTTTCAATTATGCAAGATATACCTTGATGATTGGATCTTTAGACTTAGATATAACTTTAATGATTTCAAATTACCTTAATGATTGGATCTGTTGAGTCATCAAGAACTTGAATAATAATTCTATCAGATGGCCATGATAACCCACATGCAGCTCCAATTGATAATTGATACACCTGCAAGCAATGGAACAGTACCCTCAAAAACCTTTTCACTATTGAGTATTGATAAAAATAAAGATAGGTTTAAATATGTATTTAGTTGTTGCAAATATACCATTTTTTAATTTTTGGTCCTTTTATTTTGTTTTAGTCCATGCAATATTTGTTTGTATAGAAATTGGTTTATCTAGTAACCTTATTTTGAGAGACTAATATAAAGTATTGACTCACATGCTACGTCAGCATGCTATGTGAGTTATTGTCCACACATGTGTTGACTTGTTGACGTGGCATGTAAGTCAATGTTTGCGTATGCATTAACTTGGTCAAAATCATTGGGAGGTCTGCATTTTGCAAAAGGGGCTAAAGTTGGGGGATACAAAATTTTATTATGAAATTTAGGGGCTTAAAATCACAAGTTTATGAAAGTTACGGGGTAAAAAGTGCAATTAAAAAAAAAGTATATATGCAAGACTAAAAACAAAATATGGAGTATATATTTATTGGAAAAAAAAAGACATTTAAACCAAAAACTTATCTCTATTTCAACAATATATGTCATAATAACACTTGATTTTAATTTTATACTATACTATACTATACTTTTAGAGTGATATATACCTCTTTTTCATTATACATTGGGATTTGCACCAAAACCATAGGAAAAGCAGAGTTTCCAAGCTCAATATCATGATCCTTAAGTGGCTCCCATTTGTAATGTTTGTCTGGTTTATGACCAAACAACTTAAGAAAAACAATGACTATACCCATATAAACTCTCTCAACAAAAAGCATAATTGACATAGCCAAACACAAAAACACTAAAATTTTGAGCATTGGGACAATAAGGGGTACTCTAGCTTGTTGCCAAATGAAATTCATTTGGCTTACAATACCATAATGCACACCTTCAAATGTATCCATCTTAAGAAGCTAGATAAATTATACTTAGAATATTGGTGACTATATATACAAGAGAATGTTGTAAGTAACATGCACTTGGTATTTGTAATGGTAACACTTTTTTTTAGATGTCGGTATTGGTAACACTTTGTTGTGTTGTCTTTGCGAAAAGAACACGAATGGTTTGAAGTTTTATTTTCCACTTTATAGGATAATTCATTGATTGTGGCTTAGGAGTTACTTCAAGGCAATAAGGTGAAATGATAAAGTGAGTGGAGTGGAAAATTCATACACACTTGAAGTAGCAAGTTCAAGTTATGTTCCATGTGCTAGATTTAGACAAAACCAATTATTGTGATGCCAAATGGAGCATATGTATATTGCAATGTTTTTCTTGTATATGGTTTGGTTTTTAAATCTAATGTGTGAAGTATTAATTTATTTTTTATATTAAAGTATAAGATTTTGCAAAGTTTGTATTAAGGAAACAGAAATCTCTAAAGTAAGAAATCCTATAAAAGTGTCACAAACACAATCTAGAAGACTAGAACTAGTTTTAGGTACCTAACAGAAAATTAAAAATATTGAACAGTGCTTTGTACAAAGAGAAGAGAGACATTATTTCCTCTCAGTCTCATTTAGGTTTGAGATTTGGTGTAATGAGATGTTTTGGACCATGAAGACACATACTAGTTATTTGAAGAGATATATCGAGTCACTATATTAATCAATATTACTTAAAGTTGTTTTTATGTATAAGAATCATGAGATCATGATTAATACTAATAGATGTATTTTGGACAAAGTGTATAATTGGTTCCACTCAATTATAAACATGTATTTCCTCCGCCTTAATTATAAGCAAATATCAACTTCTTAAATTTATTGAATAATCAATGTATCTGGCCTTAATTATAGACTAAATACATTGATTATCTAATGTATCTAAAAAATAAAAATTTGCTTATAATTAAGGCCAAGTGAGTAATTGTCTAAGTGGTTAGAGACTTAAACACAACTAATAAATAGGCTGAAATTTAAACATTGACTTTTGGGTTTGAAAAAATTTGGTTAAAAGAAGAGAATCTACCGTCCAAAAAGTTCTATAATAGATATTAATTATAATTTGAGGGGATAAATCTAGAAATTTGTGGAGGAAAAGTTATACAATTATATGAGTGCAATATTTAGAGATTAATTTAAGATAAAATTGAGATATTTTATTCAAAATTTAGAATTTTTATTGCAAAATTGAGATTTTTTTTATTAAAAATAAATATATTTATTCATTCCAATAATTGACAGAATACATCAGATGGAAATATAAATTCAACATCACTAAAAACGAAAATGATGAATCTGCGAACAAGCTCTCGCCCTACATTTTTTAATAAAAAAAAAGTTAATATTGTTTATTGATAAGTTGATCCAACACAAATGTTTATTGAGAAGTTCATCCAAGCTTACTGTAAGTAAAGAAGAACAGACAAATTGAGGAAAAAAATTATAGTGCAAGTAAGGTATTGGCCAATTACTTGTGTAAGTGTTACAAAAGGTTTGAGAGATGAATTGTACAGTCTGTTTTATAATTGTTTTTGTTGATATTCAGGACCGCATGGTACGAAAGGCATACGTAAAGAACTCCAAAGCATTTAGATATTATTATTATTATTATTATTGTCTCTAATTAAGCTAAACAAGGAAATTAGTAACTACTTAAACCTTTTCAAATTTGTCAAAGGAAAAAAAGCCTACAAGTGGAGCAAAGGGATTTTGAAGAGAGACAGAGCTCAATCAAGTGTTGGAACTTGGAAGGTCCCTCATCTTGATGTGTGTTTCAATTTCTCATTAATGGTATGTTTTGTTTATGATTTTGTTAAATTTTGAGTTTGAAAGAATTGATAATTTTAAAAGAATTTATTTTAAAATAATTATACTATACTTCAAAATTTCATTGGTTTATATTTACAAAAGATAGTTCTCTTTTGATCAAGTAATTAAGTGACTAGAATTTTATTTTTAAGATAAATAAGTAGAGTTTTTAGAAGTTCAAACCCCGACTAAACTAAATACAATGTGATATCCTACTATATATTCGTACTAAATTCATGAGGACATTTAAAATATATATCTAATGTTAGAAATAATATAAAATTATTGATGTGACATATCCTAACAGCTTAAGCTTTTGGGATAATCAGTTATTTGACATGGTATCAGAGCCTCTATGACTAAGTGGTCTATAGTTCGATCTCTGCTCTGCTCCCCTCACTTTCTAATTAAAAAAGTGGAATTTAAGCATATGGTAGGTGGGCCTATACATTATCCACGCTTCAAGCCCAAGTGGGCTCTTGCGTGAGGGGGCGTATTAAAAAAATAATATAAAATCATTGGTGTGACATATCCTAACAGCTTAAGTTTTTAGGATAATCGGTTATTTGACATCTAAAAAGATTATAGGATTAAGAGAAAAAAAAAATGCACAAACAATGTAAACCAATTACAACCATGTTTTTCGCTAAATCACCCTACAATTTTCCATTTTCTTGATACGACATAGAAAACTGAAACATTTTTATTAGTTTTCGGTTTAAAGTTAATTTAGCTGACAGTAATCTAAGACTAAATCAACCTCAAATAGAGAAACAATATGTCATGCACACTCTTTCCGAGGTTTGCTAAAAAATAGATTAGTCACACATAAGGAAAATGATATTTAGAAAGAATTTTTTGATGCAAGAAAAAGAAGAATCTTAGGTGATAATATTTAATTGGTCAAATTATAATCATTTTCTCTCCCATGTATGGTTGTCAAGTTTTTAATTGGTCAAATTTCTTAATTTTATGGATTCTTCTCTTTTTTGTATCAATAATTCTTGCTAAATAGCATTACTCATATATAAAATATTTCAACATACTGCAAATAGAAAAATTATTCAAAATACAATTAACAATTTCAAACAATTACTACATATGTCCGGTTTAAAAGAAAATCGCTTAAAATAAACGAAATGATTAGAATTTGGAACAATTACTAACATATTAATTGAGCTAAGTTCATAGGAATAAAAAGAATAAAAATTTAATTCTACCGAACACAATTTATTACTTTTTTTGTCTCAAAATAAACGTTACTTTAAGAATAAAATTTTACTTCAAGTCATTCTTACTTTTCAATACTATTTTTCAATTATACCCCTAATTATTATAATATTATTATCAAGGAAACAAACTAATAACTTATAGAAGTAACTTAGTAAAAATAGTACTAACTAGTCTCATGAGCTTAGCTTAATTGGTGGACATTTGTATTATTATGCGAGGAATCGGGGTTCGAACCCCGGTTATCGCACTAATTCACCTTTAGGGTGGAATTTTAAGCCATTAGGCTACTTGACCAAAAAAAATATAAAAAAATAGTACTATCTATGTCCCTAAATATAAGACATTTTGTCACGTGAGCTTAGTTCAATTGGTAAAACATTGCATTATATTTGCATGGGGTCGGAGTTCAAACCCCGGTCATCTCACTTATCCATCTTAAAGGTGAAATTTCTAGCCACTAGGCTACTAGACAAAAAAATATAAGACCCCTTTGAAAAATTAATTACGGAGATTAAGAAAGTGAATTGTAATATTAAATTTGTTGACAATTAAATTATTTTTACAATTTTATCCTTTAAGAGAGAGAATGAGTTAATGTGTTTTGGGAGTATTTATTACAAATCATAAAAAAAGATGCACTATAATTAGAGATATGTTTAAGGAAAAATTAATTAATAGCCTTGGAAATTTGAACGTGATCTTCTAAAAATGGATAAAGAAAAATGTCAAAAGGATTTTATATTTAGGAGCGGAGGTAGTAGTATTTCTTTTAACAATATAATTATATTTTAATATGAGTGCAAAAATGTAACATAACATTTTTAAAAAAATGAAGGGAGTATGTGAACGACCAACCGTTAGTTGATTAAGTGGTGATTGACGTTAAATTTGATAAGGAGAATCACAGTTTAATTATCAGAATTAAGATCGAGACGAGACTAAAATCACTTGATATCCAAACCGACATTCGAATCAGACTAAACTGACGGTGAAAGGAAAAAAAAATAGGCCAACGGTCACTAAAGAGGCACTTAGAATGTTATTCAATGCACCCAACCTATTCACCAACATCCTCTAAATTCCATAAATTTTGTGGCCCAAATTTATTTATAGAAAAATGTTAGACATTGCTCCTGAAATTAGTTAAACATATAAATAAATAAAATTTATTTTGGAATTTGTGCATTCAATACATTAAAAACGTAAAAAGTTATTTTATCAACATTAATTTTATCTTTTATTTCTATTTTTAGTATACTTAACAAGTATTCTGAAGCCACCGCTTTGCATAATCCTTATTTAAATTTCTTTCTGAATTTTCAAAAATAAATTTTTAAAAAAAGTTTTCATGCACCCTGCCTAAAAAAGATTTTCATGCTACCTGCCTAAAAAAAGTTTCATGCCCCATATTAGGAATTAATTTTCAGTCAAAGGTTTGCATTTGTAATAGAGAGTTTGTAATTTTTCTTTATTTGTAAAACATTGAATTGTAAGAGAGTTCGTAATTTTCTTCTCATAAAAATGGCAGGTTCAATAATAAATTTGTAATTTTTTTTTTATATTTAATTTTGTTTCTCGTATGAGATCTTTTCAACAATTAGTATCAAGCCTAGTTCGATTTTGGGAGAA
Source organism: Trifolium repens (assembly GCA_030408175.1). Classification (NCBI taxonomy): domain Eukaryota; kingdom Viridiplantae; phylum Streptophyta; class Magnoliopsida; order Fabales; family Fabaceae; genus Trifolium; species Trifolium repens. The sequence goes on along the minus strand of CP125836.1, from coordinate 54,577,230 downwards.
TAGATAATGTATTTTGACATTGGATCTAAAACACTAATAGTTGTTGATATATAATTAGTTTCGTATTACATAAAAAAATAGATGTTAATGCAACATAAGTGTAAAAATTCATGCAAATATAATATCCAAATTCACTTATATAATGATTCACCCTATGTACTGGCTAGAAACAGATCCTCTCCCTTACTAGAGGGGATCCAGTTTGATCTCCACCCTTCAATATTTTTTATTCAAATGAACAGTGCGCAATAAAAATGGATTGAATGTCTGAGATATAATAGGAGGTGATTTTGACTCTGCCTCTCGTTCATCCTAAAATATTCTAAGGGCCGCCATTAATTAGTAGTTTATCCTCAATTTGCTTCCATCCCTATTGCATTGCATATTTGCATTGGCTCTTCACCAATCCAAATATGTCATTTTCAATTTCAAAACCGAATCAAATAAGTATCTTATTATCTTCAACATAAACATTAAGCAAAACTGAATATATACCTGAAGTATCTGAAAATTCAATTCTTGAGGAACATGGTTAATTAGTTGTCTCTTCTATAAGCTGCATGTAAACAAAACTGTCAGCAACACAAAGCCACTCAATTTGTCTAGGGGAATCTGTCAACAATTTATCATGACAATCTTAATCACACCTCCCATATAAGCACTTTTTTGATTATATGTCCACATAAGCATTTTTGTTCTCTGTGTAGCTTTTATTCTCTAACAACTAAATTTGTTTGCATCTTTTCAATTTCAATGAGAAGGAAAAAATTAAGGAATTAGTTGTTAATGGTTTATTTTATGAACAGCTTTTGATTAATCAGATTCACAAAAACTCACATATATTATGATATGCATAGAGACATAATTATTTTTTATTAAACATTAGTTGTCCTGTGTTTTTGGAGGAATAGACTTTTTCTTTCCCTCCACAAATATCTCAGCAACTGTTGTGTCTTTGTATTTTATTTACTAAAATCTTGTGTTAATTTTTTGGATAAGATCTTATGTTAATTAAACATGTAATTAAAGTATAATTATATTTGTCCCCATAAGCTTAGCTCAATTGATTGGGACATCGCACTATATGTGCAGGAGCCGGAGTTCGAACCCCAGATACTCTACTTATCCACCTTTAAGGTGGAATTTCAAGCCACTAGGCTACCTAAAAAAAATATAATTATATTTTTAGTCTAGTTAGTTATAATATAAGACTGCATTAAAAGAAGTCATAAAGGATATACTACTATAATTTTGGTGACATGGGATTAGTCTTGTTATTCATCTTCATAAAGTCAAAGTATAGTGGCTCAACTTTTCAAACTAGTTCATTTGATTTTATTTTTAGATTATGGTTGAATCAACCAAACTAGGTTGATGGCAGAAAATTAGGCTTGCTTGCGTATGAAATTTAGACTGATTTTTTTTTCTTTTTTTAAAATGTGATATTATTGTATGCAACTACAGAAATTAATCTTTTAAGATGTAATTTAAATTTATTTAAAAATATTGATATCTTATAAGATATGTTCTTTATGCATATTGATCAAATATCAAACTTCAAAAAAGTTGACATTTTATAAAAAATTTGTGACGACTAATTCCCTCAAGATAATTAATATTCATTTAAGGAGTTGATAAATTCATTTAAAAAATTGATCTTTCATAAAAAGTGTTTTTCATACGCACCAGCTGGAGATCGAACTTATAATCAAATAATTAAAAAGTTTAAATATCTATCACTTATATCACATTAGGTTGATATCAAACATATATTTAACACTTGTGTTGCATTAAGTTGATTTAGACTTACTTTATTCAATTAAGTTTTGAATTAGATTTAAAAGGGAAAGAGTGAGTTAGAATATGATACACATTTTGGAGTTTGTTTAGTTAAAGATCCCACAAAGAGGATTCATGTAGCCGACACGAAAAAGGAAAAGCTTATTGAATAAGTGCATGGAAAATTAACCAAAACATGAGTTGGGATTAGTGCGTTTTTTTTTTTTTTCTTTAATTTCTTTAAAAAAAATTATGATGCTTTATTTTTTTGCTAAAAACAATTAAGGTGAGGGGATGTTTTTTGTCTGTGGATGTAATTTTCTTTATTTATATCACCAACCAAGTACAATCTATCTTGACATTTTTTTGAATAAAAATAAATTTATTCTTGTAAGAGATATCAAATTTAATATCTTTAAATCAATCGTTAGTTGGTTAAATGATGATTGGCGCTGAACTTAGTACGGAGGATTACAGTTTGATCCTACGCAACTGTAATCGAAGGGGGCTAAAACCACTTTAATGTCAGAACTGACTCCCAAACCAGATTAAACTTGGTGAAAACTAAAATTTAATATTTTTAAATAACAAAAAAAGATAAAGTGAAAGAGAGAGCACACTTCACTAAATTTCACATTGACGAATTGCTGAGTTAAGAGTTGAGGTGTATATGTTTTGAGGTTGTTTTTTATTGTATGGATAAAGTATCTCTATGGGCAACTCATGTGAAAATTAATCTCTTATCTATTATGAGACTTAAATAGATGGCAAACACATAGTTTTCGAGAAATTTTATTTAAAAATATTTAGCGTACCAAATTTTATAAAAATTTAGAAATTGACAATCTATACTTCATGGCTACCTCATTTCAATTTCAACATATGTATCTACTTACAATATATTATATCTACTTACAATATATTAAAAGAAACTACTATTAAAAATACAAGTTTGTCCTTATTACTTTTAACGGTGTTCCAAGTTTTACGCCCTTAAATGTAATTTTAACTATAAATTAATAAAAAAAAACATAAAAATAGGAAATAAAGATAAGTATAAAATCCATAAAAAAAAGTATAAAAGAAATCTTCCCATAAAAATAGCATCAGAAATCACATCTTTAATATAAAAAAAAACACAAAACAAAAATAGGAAAAAAAGAATATAAGCATCAAATAAATCTTTCCATAAAAATTTAATTAAAGTAAATTTACACATAAAAATATGAACAAAAATTACTATAAAAGATACACTTCAAAAATAGTAACTTTTTTTTAATGAAAAAAAATAGCAACTCAATCTAACATATAAAAACTTATATATAAAAAATAAAAATTGCATAACCTAATAAAAGAAGATACTTATTTATGAGCTTAAAAATAAAATACCATGTAAATAGCAACCAAAACACAATCGACCCGTTTGGATTGACTAATTTATGAGTTTATGCGAAATAACTTATGCAAATAAATAAGTTTTTATGTATTATTATAAATTTTAAAAGGTAGTTCATGAAAACAATTTATAAAGATATAATAATTATGGGGTAAATATTTGTCATTATACTTAAAACATCACGGGACAAGTGTTGATCAATAATTTTGTAAAAAAAAGAAATTATTGATCACTAATATATAAAAAATCATACACGGGACAATTGTTCTAATAAAAAAAAATCATACACGGGACAATTGCTTTAATAAAAAACAATTAATCATACACGGGACAGTTGCTTTAATAAATTTTTTTTTAATCATACACGGGACAATTGCTTTAATAAAAAAAATTAATCATACACGAGACAATTGCTTTAATAAAAAAAATTTAATCATACACGGGACAATTGCTTTAATACAAAAAAATAATCATACACGGGACAATTTCTTTAATAAATTTTTTTTAATTATACACGGGACAATTGCTTTAATAAAAAAAATTAATCATACACGGAATAATTGCTTTAATAAAAAAAAAATTGAATAGTAAATATTTTTTATTACTAATTATAATTTATTACACAAAAATCATACACAGGACAATTACTTTAATAAAAAAATAATTTAATTTAATATATTTTACAAAAAATAACATAATGACATCATTTATAATTTAACAATAATTTACAAATAAAAGGCAATAGACCCGTGCGAATTCAAAACTAGTTTCAAAGATAATTAAATACATATGATTACAAATATATTAGTATCCAACTTTGCTGAAAAATTTTAGTCAAAACCTATTTTCTTCTAAAATTTGACATATAAAGTCCTTTTGTTTTTGGGGCTTTGCCCCTCTATTATACCAAAAAAAAAAAAAAGTCCTTATGTAATTTCAAGAAAATTTCAAAAAAAATAATGTAATACATTTTGAACATTCAAAATCACAAAATCAAGAAAACATTCTTAGACATGTGAGACACATTGTTTAAAACAATCCAAAATAAATCTTGTTGAACTTTCCAAAATCAAACCCATAAATTTTTTCTCTATAAAATTTCTAATCTGCACATCAATGACTTATGTTTGACTATATGCAGAGAGGCCAATACTTCATCCTACACCAAAAAAGACTATACCCTCATCTTAGTACCATATATATAAAATATTAAAAAAATTTAACATATTAACAAATAATTATATAATCACATAAAACATATCAAATAATAAAATTTATATCCTGATTGGTCAGTGGTTACACTATATATTTTTTTAAAATTTTTAATACATTGGTTACACTATACTTGTAACTAAGAAACAAAATAAAATTATCATAAGAATTTAGTTATTATACACCTGTAATTTGATTTTTGCATGTGTGAAGTCATGAAGACAGGCTGGATCTAGTCAACATTTTATTTGTGCAAATATTACATACATAGTATTTAGCATATGTTTTTTTAATTATATTATACAGCTGATTTAATTGACTTTTATATTCACATAGGACAAGTCCCTTAGCCACCTTCAATGCTTTCTAATTATATATGTCACACACATTACCCCACCTTACAATATCATAAAATAAAACTATACTATATTTTTTTAATATATAAACTAATAATGATGCAAGTTGTTAGGCATGTTCAAAAAAAAAAATAGTCTAGTCCAAATGAGTTTTCCAACAAGAATTTATAGTAATTTTGGTTCTTTTCTTTGACCATCATCATTCAAACATGTTTCTACATCTAAACTAATTTAAGTCTTTTTCAACATTTATGTCAACTTGCATCAATTTTCTTACTCATTTGTGTATAAGATAAGAAGATATTTCTGTTATAAATTCTAATCATATCATATAATTATTAGCTTGCTCAAGGTACATACATATGAATTATAATAGTATTAGCATCACAGAGAAATTAAATCAAGAAGTGATTAACATGGGAACTGCTGCTCAAAGTTCTTCAGAAATCTATACAAGTGATAGTGAAAAGGGTTTTGCAATTAGTAATCATTCATCTACTTCATCTGAGTTAGATGCAGGAGCAAAGTTTGTTTTAGTATCTAGAGGTAAAAATTTAATTATTGAACTATATATAATTAGTACTTTATTATGTGATATTTTGAGATAAATAAGAAAAGGGTGTTTTTTGTTTTTTTAAATATTTTTTTAATTAATTTTAGTATATGGTTTGGTTTTGTATGTTTTGTAGGATCATGGTTACACTGTGGTTATCATTTGACAACATCTATTGTGGGACCAGTGATTCTTACACTTCCATTTTCATTCACTCTTCTGGGTTGGTTTGGAGGAATAATATGGTTGGTTCTTGCAGGAGTTATCACATTCTATTCATATAATCTTTTATCTATTGTCTTAGAACATCATGCTCAACTTGGTCGCCGCCAGCTTAGATTCAGAGATATGGCTAGAGATATTTTAGGTGAATTCACACTTTCTTTTAGTACTTTACTTTCTTTTTCATTGCTGTTTGTTATCACTGATTGGTCCATTACTGAGGTCTAGCGCAAGTGGTTGGTGTGCAGTGTGTGTGAGTGTTGTAAACATCATGGTACTGACCGAGTTTGATTCTTACTTATAAAAGCATAATATTCCTGATTGGACTGAGTGAATCACTATTTTAGTCTCTTAAGTTATAATTTAGTTTCTCGAAGTTGAAAATTCTTAATTGTATTAGTCTTTCTAAAATGATTTTAGAGACTAAATTAACTACTAATGTAATTAAGAATTTCTAATTTTAGAAACAGTTTTGAAATTGTGATTTTGACTTTTGAAGACCAAATTGCTGACTTCATTAAGTTTTAGAGACTAAATTGGAGACCGAATCTATTTGAAGGACTTGTGTATCTTAAATGGGTTGTGACCGTAGCATTGACACTTCTGATGAAAGTGTGTCCAATGACACATGTGATTACATTCAGTTAATTTATTTTTCCAAATTATTATCAGTGACGTGTCAGTGTCTACGTCGGTGATTCATATTGTGCCATTCATAATTTGGTTGAAAATATTGTTGCAGGTCCTAGATGGGCAAAATACTATATAAGCCCTCTACAATTTATCATATGTTTTGGGACAGTAATTGGTGGTCCTCTTGTGGGAGGAAAAAGTCTCAAGGTAATGACATAATAAGGTTCATTTCATTTTACCTTTATAGCTTATGAATTTTTCCACTTTCTTATACTATAGTTTCATTAATTTGCTACATTTTTCTTCTTTGCAGTTCATTTACCAACTATACCATCCAGAAGGATCAATGAAGCTTTACCAATTTATCATTATATGTGGAGTTGTAACAATGCTTTTGGCTCAACTTCCATCATTTCACTCCTTGAGACACATTAATCTGATTTCTTTGATTCTCTGTGTGACTTATGCAACATGTTTAACCATCGGTTCAATATACGTCGGTAAGTTAAGGAAAAACACAATGGCATTGGCAATGTATATGACAGAAAGAAACTTGTAATGTGATTCATTCAATTGATTGCTTTGCTTGTTTGATTCAATGCAGGTCATTCAAAAGATGCGCCGCCGAGACATTATTCTGTAAAAGGTTCTCATGCAGATAAATTGTTCGGTGTCTTCAATGGTATTTCAATCATTGCTACCTGTTATGCTAGTGGGATTATTCCAGAAATTCAGGTTAGTTGAGTATCTTTTATAAGTGGAACCAAACATATTATTAAGAAGTTCCGCATAAGTTGCGAGATGGCCCGAATATATGTTTATAAAGTAGAGACAATCCTCACCTTACAAGCCGATTTTGAAAGGATAAGTTAGGCCCAATATAAAAATCTAAGATGGTATCAGAGCCTCCTCCACAATCAGTTGGGCCACCTGCTATCAGGTTTCTGATCGGGCCATCCACCATTTATATCTGCGCCTCAAGCCAATAGCGCTGGGCACGAGTGGGTGTGTTAAGAATTCCCACATCGGTTGCTAGATGGATTGAATATGTGTTTATAAAGTAGAGACAATCCCCACCTTACGAACCGTTTTTGTAAGATGAGTTAGGCCCAATATAAAAATCTAAGACATACATATCCAGAATCAATTTTGTCGGCGCATAATGAAACACACTTATTTAGTTGTGACAGAATAAGAATCAATTGATATGCACATGTCAAGTGACTGATTATTATTTTTATGCAATTTTTTAGGCAACTTTGGCACCTCCTGTGAAAGGAAAAATGTTCAAAGGACTATGTGTGTGTTATTCTGTTATAGTAGCTACATATTTTAGTGTTGCTATATCTGGTTATTGGGCATTTGGCAATGCAGCTGGTGCAACAGTTCTTACTAACTACATTAGATTTAACGACATTGGAGAGATGAAGCTATTGCTACCCAAATGGTTTTTCTTGATGACTAATATACTCATCCTTCTTCAAGTGTTTGGATTGACTGCGGTAAGAACACTTAATTTGTTCGGTATATACATTTTTCAATTTTCCAATTCAACTTTGGAGGATTAGTTTTGCTATAGAGAGAGGTTTAGCGGCGAAGTTTGTTGTCTGTTTACCTTTCGTTCATTTATATATTATTTAAAACTTCTAGTGCATTTTGAATTGAATTATCTGAGCTTAAGACAGTCCATAAATCGTTTTCAGTTTATTTTCATAAGCTCACCAAAATTCTGAAAACAAAAACTGTTTGACTTTATTTTATCTTATATGATAAACGATTATACTATATGTGAGTTCAATTAAGCTTTTTATCCAAACAGCACGGTATTATCTTATGACATAAACTTGTATTAGGTTTATAAACTATTTTCAACTTATTTCAATAAGCTTAAATTTGCACTTAATTTAGCTGATAACTCAAGTTGGACATGTTATGTTGCAGGTATATTTGCAACCAACAAATGAATTATTTGAAACAATTTTTGGAGATCCAAAGAAGGGACAATTTTCGATGCGCAATGTTGTGCCGAGGGTGCTGTCTAGGTCAATATCAGTAGCAGCAGCCACAGTTTTTGCTGCTATGTTGCCATTCTTTCCAGATATAATGGCATTGTTTGGAGCATTTGCATTCATTCCTCTTGATTTCATTTTGCCAATGGTTTTTTACAATATAACTTTCAAGCCATCAAAACAAAGCATAATCTTTTGGTTGAATACATTGATTGGAGGAGGATCCTCAATTTTAGTTGTGATAGGAGGAATTGCATCTATTAGACAAATAGCTCTTGATGCTAAAACATATAGTTTATTTTCTGATTCTTGAATATGTAAAAATCATAATGGTAATATAGTGAGAAGCAATACACAATTCATTTCTAAGTTTACTTCTTATTCTATTAACTAGTACTATATATCATGTGAGACATTATGTTCTACAAGTAGTTATTTATGTAGATGCATCGGTGCGTGTTTGGAATCACAATGAATTTGATGAAACTATAATGAAACTATGATTTTGTTAAACTCATCGTGATTTTGTCAAATTCACTGTAATTCTAAACCTAGGCTATAACTATGTTTCATCAAGAAAAAAAGGCTAGTGCAGATATTCTCCTATTATATGTGTAAGTGTAACGAACTTGCTTATTCCTCTATTCATGCTTATGGGAATACAGGGAATTTAAAAAAGAGAAACAAATAAATTTGAAAAAACAAATGAAATTTAAAACAAAATAACAAATAAACTTTGGAGGTAATAGAGGATGAATGATTTCGACATTTAGGTTGTATCTGCACACATTTTAACGCTCAAATCAATATATCATCTTAATAGATAATGATATGAGACTTTTGTGCTTCAAAATGTGTATGCCTCTAATGCAAATGTAGCTGATCTATGAAGTATGAAATATGGGTTTTCAGTTATATCGCATTATTTCGGAACATAGGTTTCAAAATTAAGCGTTTTTGGATCATAGGTTCCAAAGCTATGTTGATTTTAGAACGTAGAATACAAATCAAACTGAGACTAAATTCATATATTTTCAAGCTATTGGACTTAGACCAGTCCAAAAGTCTACTCCATGACATAAACAAATCTCCAAAAACCACTAAACATTTCAATGATTTCATACCGAGAAAAGGAAAGGAAATAAAACCATTGTAATTCATATAATCCATTTTCCTCTAGATCTAAATGGATTAGGAGATAGATAAATTGATGAAAGAAAACATTAAGTGAAAGAAAAAGTAGATGAATAATGGAAATAAAATAATCGGGTGGGGGGTGAGTAGCTCAATTGATTTTAACTAAAGGTTAAAGTTATTAAGGTGTAAAAAAATAAATAAATTAAAAGACCAATATTTTGTGTCCTTCCTTAACTAACCAAAAAGATACCTCCGCTCGAAATTTTCTCTTCCCAACCCCCATGACTCTCCCCCCCCCCCCCCCCCTCCCCCCCCCCCCGGATTTCCATTTTTGCCCCTAGTTTTAAACTTCGGAACACGTTTTTCGAAGTTTTTTTGCCTTGAAGACGAACATTGGAATGTACTTTCCGAAGTTTTCGGCGAATTTGAACTAAAAAAATTCGAAAAACATGTTCCAAAGTTTTTGTACATGAGTAAAATCAAAATATCAGGGAGTTAAAAAGAGTCATAAAGGGGAGAAGAGAATATTTACCTCCGCTCTACCTCACTGCCTACCACGATTACAGCCTCAATATACTCCAAAGTCTAATAACATACATACTCTTTTCGGTTTGTTATTAAGTAAAAATTGGATTCTTTAAAAATGTAATATATTAACCTATAAACTAGATATAAAAAGTCAATTTTTACTTCTAAATGAAACCGGAGAGAGTATTATTCCTAGCAAAAAATATTTTTGTCACCCTATCCATTTTCCCGCACGCCCTACGAATTTACCAAAATACATTTGTCTGTTACTTAAGTAGCAGATACACCCAAAAACACTCTACCATTATAACATCCGCTACATAAATAGCAGACGACATTTTTCAAAATTTCTCATTTTTATAACATCCACTACTTAAGTAGCCAAAGAGTAAAATGAAAAAGACGTAGGGTGCGCGAGTAACTAGTAGTGTATCAAAAGTAAAATTCATTCTTAGCATAGACCAGCCACTGGGTTAGGCTGTATTATGTGCTAATTTCCTATTTAGGCCCACATTCTCATTCTCGAAGCTTTCCCACCCACCCCAACCCTCGGAACTCTTTTTTCCTTCCAATATTTCGATTTTGCCTTTGGTGAAAAGTTCGGGATCTATTTTTCGAATTTTTTTTACCTTGATTACGAACTTCGAAACGTGTTTCTCAAAAATTTTGCCGAATTTCCACTAGAAAAAGTTCGGAAAATAGATCCTGAACTTTGCTTCAAGGGCAAAAATATCATGGAAAGAAAGCTACATTCTACTTAGAATTAAAGTGAAATTATACATTCTTTCAATTCTCGCGTCTCCCAAAATTTTCAAAACAATTCGTTTGAATTTTAGATTATGAACGCATTTATATTTTTTATATTTAAAAATTTGAATATTATAAATATGATTTTTACTTAAAATGTAGTATTTTCTTACATTCGAATTTTATAAATTGAACATCATAAATATTACTTTTACTTAAAATTAAGTACTTTTTACATTCAGATTCTATATTCCGAAAGTTTTAGGGTCCGTTTGGTACGATGGAAAAAAAGAGGAAGGAAAGAAAATTACAGAAACTGATGAATGAATTTGGACTAACTTTAGTTCAAGTTCATTCATCGATTTCCATAATTTTCTTTTCTTTCTCTTTCTTTCCATCGTACCAAATAGATCCTTAGAAACTAAAAAACAGAAACAACACCATGAAATATATATATATATATATATATATATATATATATATATATATATATATATATGACATATTTAATTCCATAATTTTATACATTTTAAGTAATCTCCGCGAGGTCTACTTTATTATCCTCGACACCCTCAGTACTCTTATATTCAACTTCTACATCAATGACAATTTTCTTAACATGTTCAACTAATCAACTTTCTTATCATCTTCGACCTTTGGATTTCTCCAATTATCTCTTCATTGTCATAACGCTTAATTTCATTATACCTAACCATTTTTGTAAAATATTTAAACTTCCAATCGGGGGGTGGGGGTTATCACAAATTAATGTATGAAATGTGTCTGGATTCTAAAATTTTGATACGTTGTAAAGAAATATTTTCAGGAGCGTGTGAAAAGCATGAAAGGGACGAAAATAAATACACATAATTAAAATATCTCTCAAAATTAGAGCCATTAAAAATATTACTGAGTTCCAAGGACTTAAAGATACTACTATGAGAAACATAGGAATTCAATTAACTTTGTTGTGACAGTTTCTCATTTTTTTTGCTGTTTGTGTGTACATTTTTCAGAAGTTAGTTTGTGCTTATTGTGATTGGACTTCTATGCCTAATGTACTATCAATTTCAGGAGCCTCAAGGTACTTCAGGTATGATCTCATCTTAGATAGTTCACGTCTGAGGTCGACTTTAGATCGGAAGAAGAAGAAGAATTATAATAAATTGTTGTTTTAGTCATCAGCAGCAGACAAAGGTGTTTTAGGAAGATAGTTTCCGAACTTAGGCGTTTTCGGATAGTATGTTCCGAACCAACCTATATATTTTTTTTTTGGTACAGCGAACCAACCTATATTTTTATTTTGGATTTTATCTTTCAAACACGGGGGGTCTGGGAGCAACACGGGGGGCCTAAAAAGCAACATTCAAATCCTTTAATTTAATTATAATTGAAAGAACTTTGCTTTAGCCATAATCCCATTAATTTTGCAGGGCTTTCTATCTTGGAAGCTTATGTAAAAGGAGTTGTATAGCTTTGGTGTTTCTTAGCCCAGTTGACATGTGCATTGGGGACCAAATTTATAGATCCATAAAATTGGCAGCTCTCTTGGACTCGGATTATGTGTGGTTAGTAACTGCGTGCAATTGTACAATCACACGTATTTCACTATTAGGTTTTGATCAGATAGTTCATGATAAATATATTTTTGATTCTATAAAAAGTAAAGTTTCAATCTCTAAATTTTGAACCATCCGATCTAAATTAATTAGTTGGTCAAAAATATGTAACTGCATGATTGCACGTTGTCACTGACTGCACATGTATGTTTTAGATCTTTACTTAAATTATACAGTATTTGACAATTATTTTTTTGATTATCAACTTAGACGAGATTTGCATTTATTGATGAATTTAAATGTGTAAAATTTATAAAATATTTGAAGTGAACATTTTATATTTTGAATTGCGGAATTAAGAGGTGTAAAAAATAAAAATTGACCTTTTACACCTCTTAATTATGGAATTCAAATGTATAAAAAATCTTGAAAATTTTGAAATGAGTATTTTTACACTGACGAATTGTGTAATTCAGACAAAAGGCATCTAAATTTGTTAATCAAAGAAGGTTAAAATTGGTAGAAAATAAAGGAGAGGATTGTAAGGGTTTTTTTTTTTAAGAATATGTAGTAAAAGAAAATATTTGTCATGAGAAATAAGAGAAGCAATACTTTCTCTTGGTGACATTGAACTTATCTTGAATGCAAATACAAATGAAGTTTTCCTACACTCAACTGTTACGTGTGACATTGTGACAAGGGAATGTCAATTTTGCAGTGAACGACAATGGTTGCTTCCTTTTCAACAATTAACTAACTATTTTGGTGATCGTTCGGATTAAAATGCCACAATACAAAGTAAAGAGCATAATGATTAGTTAAACCTTTAGGAAGATAGCTCAAGCAAAATGCTAAGTTGGTCAAATGAATTTATTTTTTTTAAATTGCTTGGGTTTTTGCTCGTAGAAGTGTAAAATTTTGGAGGGGATTTTCTTTTTTTGAGTGGTTTTATTTTATCATGTGTAAATTTATATTTCTTTTTTTTTTTTTTATTAAGCAAATCTACACATGTTAAGAAGTTTAAAATACGTAGAACATTTGTAATTCTAGGACCAGGCGTTTATTTTTGAGTCGATTCTTCATTGTATTAACAAATACTGTATTTGATTAATTATATGAATTGAGTTTTTTTATAAAAAAAAATTGTAAATTTGTATTGAAACTTGTGCATTTTATATTTAATGTATATAGTTTTTTAATAAATAATTATTTTTTTCAATAAAAAGTTACTATTTTTAGTTGTTTTAACATGTACAATATTGCATCTTACCAAAAAAAAATTGTACAATATTGCACAGGTTAGACAAATCCTTGTTTTTTTATTCATAAATTAATTTATAGGTTTAATTACTATTTTGGGCCTTTAACAAATTTCCAGGTTTCGTTTTGGTCCCTTAATTAATAAACGTTACATTTTGGTCCTTTAATTAAGTTTATCTTCGTTAGTCAAAAAGGTCTTCTCTGTTAACATTTAACTTCAAATGTATAAGGTAGACCTCACTAATTGTTTTAATTTAAACCGTTTGACCTTTTTGTTAAAAATGCAACCGCTGAAGCTTGCATGTCCACTGAATCTAATGGTGAACCATCATCAAGTAATTATTTCTTCTTTTTTTTTCTTTATCTTTTTTCCTCTCTTGTTCTTCATCTTCATCGGCACATTCATCAAATCAAACAAACCTAGAAACAGAAAAACTCAAAAATCTCCAAATTTAGAGTTTGAAAAGTAAAATCTGATCATCATCATTAAGAGAAACACAAATCCCTAAATCTTTTTTTTTTTAAAAAAAGCATTAGTCTCTCTCTTAAATAATCTGAACCATCTTCGGTTTCTCTTCCTACATCAATTTCTATGCCTTCTTCTTCACATTCCAATTCGTTCTCACTTCCCATGTTTCTCTCTTCAACTTCACTTAACACTATCATGACACTTCTTACATCTTAACCTAAAAACAACCTCGTTTAATTTTTGTTTTGTCTTACATACAATGGTAGTTATTGTGGTTATCGGGGTGTGTTAATTTGTTTTAATTTTTAGGTAACACCCTTAAACGCTAAGATTGAGTGTTGTGTCAAAATCTATTGTTTATGTACCCAAATGATGCAGATACAGACTTTGGATCGTTTTTGTTTGTTGTTTTTTCTTCATCACATTGTTCTTGAAACCTACAATAAATTTCTTCCATGTTCTCTTCAATTTTTTCTCTTAATGAATTTTCCATCCACTTTCAATTTCCTCACACAAGCTAGTGAACTTGGTTGTGGTTTCGTTCATCTTGGTTATGTTTCTTCTTTGTTTAATTTCATTGGTCTTGTTTTGATATATAAAATTTTCTGGCCTTCCTAGATTTTGGAAATCGCCAAAGGAGATTCCTTTGTGATAATGGGGTTGTGGGATTGGGTGAGAAGGAAAAAGGAGGATGATTAGGAAGGATGACGATCTCTGAATTTTGGTTTCCAAACTCTAAAACAAAAGAAAAACCCAAATCCCCAAATTTGAAAAAAAAGAAAAACTCAGAGTTTGGAAACCAAAATTTCATGACCATCATCTTCCCAATCCTCCTTCTTCTCATCCAATCCTGCAACCTCATCATCACATTTCAATGCGGATTTCAATTGGGTATCCAATTGAATCTCCTTTGGCGGTTTCCAAAACCTGGGCGGACTAGAAAACTTTAAAATCTTAACAAAAATTCCAAAGACTAAAACAAGTCCAATGAAATTGAACAAATGAGAAACATAACCAAGATGAGCGAAACCACAACCAAGTTCACTAGTTTGTGTGAGGGAATTGAAAGTGGATGGAAACTCCATTAAGAGAAAAAATGAAGAGAAAATCGAAGATATTTATTGTAGATTCCAAAAACAGAGTATGAAGAAAAAGCAACAAACAAAAATGACTTAGAGTCTGCATCTGCATCATCTAGGTAAACAAACAATAGATTTTGACACAACACTCAATTTTAATGTTAAATGATGTTACCTAAAAATTAAAACAAATTACAGACCCTGATAACCACAATAACTACTATTATTTGTAAGACAAAACTAAAACAAAAACTAAATGTGGTTGTTGTTAGGTTAAGATGTAAGAACTGCCATGATGAGGGTTATGTGAGATTGAAGAGGGAAACATGGAATGTGAGAGAGAATTGATATGTGAAGAAGAAAAATGAAGAAGGTGTAGAAATAGATGTAGGAAGATAAAATAGTTATGGCTCAAGTCATTTCATAGAGAAATTAAAGGTTTTTTTTTTCTAAAAAAGAATTAGAGATTTGAGTTTCTCTTAAAGATGTTGATTATGAGATTTTGGTTTTCAAACTCTTAATTTGGAGATTTGTTTTATTTATTTTCTTTCTTTATAGGTTTGTTTGACGAAGATTGATGAATGTCGTGATGAAAACAAATGAAGAAAAAATAAAATACTAATTACCTAAAGATGATTCATCTTTAGATTTAGTAGACATTCAAGATCCAAAAGTTGCATTTTTATTTTTAACAAAAAGATCAAACAATTTAAATTAAAATAATTAGTGGAGTTTATGATGGACTACCTATCCACCTTATACATTTACGGTTAAAATCCAACGAAGATAATCAATCGTTACTTGATTCAGTTGTGATTGGTGCTTAACTTAGTAGGGAGGACCACAGTTCGATTCCCCAACTGCAATCGAGACGAGATTGAAACCACTTGATGTCAGAACTGACCCCGAACCAGATTAATCCGATAGTAAAAAATCCAACAAAAAAATCTAACGAAGATAAATTTAATAGACCAAAATGTAATATTTATTTATTAATTAATTAAAGGACCAAAATAAAATCAGAAAATTAGTTAGAGCATCTCCAATGGTGATACCAATTTGAGTATCATACATCACTAAAAAGTGGTCCCTACAATGTCATGTAATATTTATGCAACTCATACATATTTTGCTTCAATGGTGATACCACTTTGGATATCATGCATTACTAGCAAGTAATCAACTATATTTAATTTGATATACAAAAAAAACTGTAATATTAAATTGATGACACGGTACCTTATTTAAGGTACCGTATCATCAATTTTGATACCATCAAAGCCACGTCATGAAACTCCAATAATAAAAATAAATAAGATATGGATCAATGGATCATTAGTTTATGAAACTCTCTATGATTAGAGCTGTAAAAATGAGTCGGGCTATCGGGCCGGCCCAGTAGCCCTATAGTTTTATACGGGCCGGGCCGGGTTGGGCTTCCCAAAAATATCATTGGGCCTTATTGGGCTGGGCTGCCGGGCCTATGGGCCATCATGGGCTGGCCCAGCGGGCTTTTGGGCCGGCCCATTAAAGAATTAAAAAAATATATCTTAAAATAATTTTACCTAAAAATAAGGAATTTTAGTTAGCATAAAATCTTTGGATAAAATAAGTAACAAAAGATGAGATTTGTTTTTTTTTTAAGGAAAAAGATGAGATTTATAATTTACTTTTTTTTTTATAATTTATAATTTAATTTATGTATTTTGAATCGTTATGTTAAAATTTTAGTGTCTGATGTAAGCTTGAAATTTATTAGCTTTGAGGATGCACTTTATGAATCATCATCCACAAATCTCTCGACTTTTGTATGAATATTTTGAAGTATTTATTATTTCATGAAATCATGACACTCTCGACTTTTGTCCATAGAATTTTTTTTTACAAAAAATTTGTTAATTTTTGATAAAAAAAATTTGAAAAAATGTGTCGGGCCGGCCCATCGGCCTATGTTTATTGGGCTGGGCCTTGGGCCTTAATGGGCCGGCCGACTTAAGCTCAGTAGATGTCTTGGCCCTATGGGCCTGGGCCGACCCATTTGACAGCTCTATCTATGATACCCTTATTGGAGATGCTCTTAAGGAGCAAAACAGTAATTAAGGCTAATTTATATGATCTGTCAATAAAAAAAAAAAAAAAGCCTAATTTATATGTATATATAAATGAACGAATCTCTATTTTGATTTGAATCCAAAATTGTGAGTCACTTGTTCTTTCTCCTATTGCCTTCTCCGCCGCTCTCAAAAAACTCATAGAATGACTAACAAAACCACTGAAACAACAATGGTAACTTCTCAAGTTGTTGAAGCTTCAGAGCCACCCAAAAAACCCATTTTCCCTTTCTTCCCCAATTTCAATTTCAACTTCCAAATTCCTCAATTTCCGTTCCCACCAAAACATCATCGTCATGATGATGGTGGTGATGATAAAAACAAAGAAACACCAAAACTGCAGAGTGAGGTAGGACAACATGGTCCTCCTAACGTTGTAACTTTTCCTAAAAGCCAACAAGTTGTTGTTGTTCCTTTACCTGAATCTGATGCTCAGAATCCTACTGCTAAATCTACCAAACCTGTTGTAGTTTATCAGGTATTATTGCAACCCTTTTGTTTTTTTATGATTTTCTTTGAATGTTTAAGGAACTTAGTTGATTTGAAATTGTGGGTTAGGTTAAAGTTTTGATTTTTTATTTTTAAGGGAAATTGCAATCATGTGTGTATGAGATTAGGGTTTTGTGGTTTTTTTTAGAAGTTTAAAAATTTGGAAAAATAGTGAACCAACTGTTTCAAGGGTATGGTTTTTGTTTTGAAAGTGATAAAGGGTAATGAAATCTGTGATATAAGACACTCCTCGAATTATGTGTGTTGTGTCGGATACCAACATGACACCAACACATGATTCTATTGAATTATGTCATTTTATCAAATTATTATTGACGTCGATGTGTCTATGTCGTGTTTGGTGTACTTGTCTCATAGACTATAACCCTTGTGTTGTTGCTGGCTTTTTTACTCTACCTCATCCATATAATACATGAAATTTCACTTCAGATAGATAAGAATTAACTCAAATTAATTTGGTTGGTGTTTCCTATGAATACATTAGGGTTTGGATGATGAAAACATTGTTGTGTGGCAATGATTGTTTGGAAAGAAAATTTGGGCCCTTCATGGGGTCCATTTGTTTCTTCATGAATCCTTTGTCTTTTGTTTTTATAACTACACATATACACCCAAAAAATGATTTTCCACAAACAAAATTATCAACACAAAGAAACAACATATTTTGTCTACTTGGGGGATTAGTCCTATAGCATGTCCAAGAAGATACTCTTAGTCGTCCACTGGGGAGCCAGAGACTCGAGCTAGTTACGGTGGGATAGCAAAACTTAGTATATATATAGTCAGTATATGATTAGGTGAGTGGCGATTGCAAAACCTAGACATCACATCCTGATTGTGTCTCTGTGGTGAGTGGCGATAACAAATATAAGCGGTTCTTAGTTTGTTTCGAAGTCCAGAAAAACCAGCCTTTGGAGTGTTAAATAATTCGAATCAAAACTTTTCACTCTGATTTTTTTAGTTTTATTTTGCGGACAGCTTGATGATGTTATGGTGAAGTTCGAAATAAAAACTCCGATTACACGGATGGTTATACCGTTTTCACTATTTAACTATCTAACTAACTAACCTTGTTATACTTTCAATATATGGTGGTAAGTGATAATGTGTTTTTTTTTTCCTTTATCCATTTGTTCCAGGCTTATGCAATAGGAGCATACTTTATTGGGCGATGGATTTGGGCAAGGTGGAATGCGACAAAGGGTCGAGGGGGGTCTTCCGATGACGAAAATCGCGGAGCTCAGGACAATGAATAGAAATTTTATTAGTTAGATGTATACAAAATGCTACTTCATTATTTTCATATTTCATGTTTGAAAGGAAAAATTGTTTCATTTTAAAGAGTCAAATGTTGTTGGAGATACTCATTGTTATTTTTACCAAGGGCTGGTATATATTTGATTTATCATCATCACAAGTCAATGGTTAGAGATTAACCCCAACATAATCTTTCTATGCATTTCTAGAATGTAAGGAGGTTACAACAACTAACACTTAAATACTACTCTTTTACTCATCTTATTTCTTGAATAATCATTAATCAACATATAAAATATTACAATAAACTTCTTTCAAGTCGTAATTGCTGGTCATGAGTCATGACTTGGTTGTAATTTTCTGAGCTGTTATTTTAGACACCTTATATGATACAGTTTTATACAATTTTATACGGATTACAAAAATACACAATAATACACCATATTTTGTCAATTTTGAGTCCATTTAATTAACATTCTAGTTTTTTCTTAATCATTTCACCTTCACATTATAGCACTTATTTTGATGTCATCATAGAATATATTGTTGGTTAGAGGGAAAAAAATATAAAATAATTACAGATATGTTGTTGAAGAAATAATTTATTGTAAAATTTGAAAGGGGGTCTATCAAAAGGACAAGTAAATTTCTTAAGGTTTATATTTATATATGGATGTATTATTTTATTTTTTTATAATGGAGATGGATGTATTATTTCTGTACACGCATAAATCAATCTTAATTTTAAAAAATGTCAATTTGAGTGCATTTTTCCTTTAATATAATCATTCTTATTATGTACTAGTACATTTTTTTCCAAAATTTTTAAGGATCTTAAATAGTAAGAGTGGTCCTTGTCAAATGGTGGAACTGTTACCTAGGTAGCAGTGTAGCACTCATTTATTGGATAGTTGGTAATGGGAACTTCTTTTACCTCTGCTGCTTTAGATCAGGTCATCCAAAATTCTGAAACTTCAATAGTCCATGTTTGGATATCAAATGTTTTTTGCACATATTTTTTGAAATATGTAAAAAGTAAGAGAAATAAAGATAAACATATTATGTGTTGTCAAATAGAGTACTATGTTGTCAATTTTTTTTATGTTCAAATAACACCTCATGATTTCAGGATACCCATAGTATACGCTTAACCTCTTATCAAATTATGAACAGAAGGAATTGGTACAGTAATGTAATAGAACATGACAACGATTGATTGTCTTCATTAAGATGTAGCAAGAATGTTAATGATATAAAGACATGATCATCTCTACAAAATTGATCTTATTGAGAATGATTCCAATGTAATCGGCTACTATTGTTGTCCCTAAATTTACAATTATACACATGAATATACATGAATATAATAATGAGGATCACTATGATTCAATAATTTCAATCAATCTGACTCTAAGCCTGTACAATTCCGGAGACCCAAAAATGTCACGATCAGAAAGAAAACCAAAATTGGTTGATATGGACGGCCATTCACTATCCAAGTCTATTTAGGAAGAAAATTCTCAGTTCACTTAGGCTTGAAATAACTGTCATCAATCGAAAGTTGGTCAAATGCATCAAAATTTGCTTTCAAACCAACAAACTGGCTACCTAGTTGAGCACAACCACCATTTGGCCACCTACAGCCTCCATCTCCAGTGCGAAATGGGCATAGAGATTCACAAATTCGACCAATAACATTGTTCCCATCATCATTGTTATCTTCTGTTACAGAAACAGATAGATCCTTTTTATCATTAATCAGAGCACTACTTGATCCTTGCCTAGATGAACAATACAAGTTTGGACGTGCTTCCATTGGGTTGTTTTCAATGTCAACAATGCAATCACCACTACTAGAAATGTGAATCTTGCACCCAATTGACCGAATTGCACGCTTTATGTCCGTATTTTCTTTGGTTATCCTCTTGGCCGTGTTCATAGCTGAGATGTTTAACAGTTTCTCACGTCGCAATTCAGCATTCAACGATTCCATAGCAATTGTATATTCTCTAGCTTTCCTTTCTGCCACTTCTTTAGCCTGTTACCATCCCACACAGCACCAATAGCATTAAAATGAAAATCCTAACAGATCAACAATTCAATTCATTTTGGACAGTGTAAACAAAATATCGATTTGTTCTGATAATTGATAAGCTTACAAAAAAAGTGTGAAGATGAGTAATGGAAATCAACAAATGGAGAAAGGCAATGGATTGTGAATATAGCAGTAAAAATTAGAAAATTGAGGAATACAACTACCTTCTGCATCTCAGAGTTTTTCAGTATTATCTTCCGACATTGTGCTTCGATCTCTCCACTCTGTGCTTCTTCTGGGCAGGCCCAACGAAGGTGGAATTGGGGCCATATAGTTGGGGCTAACGCTGCTGCTGGGGGCAGAAGAGGACCACTGTACTTCAGTGGATCATAAAAGGGATTACAGTGTGCATGAGTACTTCCTTCTGATGTCCGCCTATCAGCCAAGTATGCCCACAAACAACCACAACTTTCAAACACGTTGCACTGAAGCCTCTCCTTCTCACTGAAAAAAATATGCAATCAGTACAAAATACAAAAACCAGCAACATGGCAACTGCAATTCCCTTGATGCACATAAAATTTCCCATACTTCATTGTTATACATTTGAGCAATGCTATACGTTACGGGAGAAAAAGCATAAGAAATGCAAGAAATGTACTATATTTTTTTTTTTTTTGGAAAGTTTAGAGAAAATCATGGGGGAGGTTATGATGGAATTGTAGGGCTAGGATTCATTCTTCTCTTTCTTGTTTGTTAGTTTCTTGCAAATTAGCATTTTCCTATACATTTATTTAACAAATGTTTTTTTAAAGCGCTCTGGTCTATTTTCTAGTCTTCATGCATAAAGGGGCTACTTAGAATGAACCATCAGAGATCAGCCAGTATCACTTACTAGTCTACTACACAGGTTATCGGTGGTAGGTTGGGTTAAATACCTTTATGGTATAAACATACATGATACACCATCAAATGAAAATTGTAAAGGTTGGCTGTTAGTGTAACAGGGATCATAAAAGTAAATGAATATATGATCGACAGCACATCAATCATCTTTAAGATTCAACAATAAAGGAAAATGTAGTAATGATAACAGAAGATAATGCCGGAATCAATAAGAATGACATCAAATCATGGAAGTGTGATATACCAAAGAAGCAGTTTGATAAAATTTTGAGCATTAACAGGTAGAGAAATGCTATGTGATTTGAAGATCAACTGACAAAATTTTGAATTATGTTGCTAGGTGTTGGTAGCTATATATATACAAATCATACACTCGTATAACACACTACTTTTGTTGTGGTTAAATAAGAATTTTCTGGCGACAACAATGAAACATAAATTTTCATAGCTCTTTAAAGGCATCGGTCTAAATTGTCTCACAAATGCAACCTATCTTACATCCACTATGAAGTTTATTCAAGTAAATAATATTTCACTGCTGATGGGTTTCAGTGTTTCACTGTGTTCAAAATGAGATGGCCATGTCAAGAAACTGCATGCCAATAATAACTACATGTATTCCATGGGACAAATGAATAAAAAAAAGAAATACCTATTAAAGAAGAAGTTTCCAAAGCGAGAAGAAAGCATGCAGTCTAAGAAGTCCACCAGGAAAGCCTTAATAATGAAATAGTACAAGTTACCAGTCAGAAAGATACAGAAATAAAGTTTTACAATAAAACAAATAGAGAAATATAATAAATATTCAAGGACACACATACCGCAGAAAACTCAAAAGCAAAAGGATACATCCGCAGCAGTTGTGACACACAATCAGCCCACTGAAAAAATATAACAGGTTGAGTTCATACTAAACATGGACAATAAACACAAGTATTATACAAAAAACAAAACATATATTCAAACCTAACAACTCTAAAAGCATGGATAAAATAGTTGCAATAATATAGCCAACGAAATCAATTATCTAAACATGCTTCAGATAGTAAATGATAAGCTAAATAGATGAAAAGTATATTTTTATGCATACATAACAGTAATTGTTTTATCTGCCGTTCAAAAAAAAAAAAACAGTAATTGTTTTATCAATATTTGTAACAGTAAAAAACATAGATTTGGGTACAAAGTCTCTAATTCAAAGCATGGTAATGAATGCTGATTTCCCCCAAAAAAATTATGAACCAAGAATTTAGTCAAAACAAATAATATAAATCACCCTTGAAATTAAAAATGTCACAACAGAGAAATATCGATTTAACAAACAGGAAACAATAATAATATCTTAAAAGTCAAAACTAATATTATCATCATTGGTTCATCGGCGCAAAATATTTCAATTATCATCATTGGTTCATCGGTGCAAAAAATTTCAATATTGCTTTGCCTAGCCTTGTTATTTTACTTTCACAAGGAAATTGCTCTTGGATTAGCCAAGTTTTGGGTCTATGTTGGCCCAAAAGTCAACCTCTTATTAATTGTGAAGTCAATACCTACTGAAAATATCACACCACCAAATTTGTAGTTGTTGAAAGGAAAAAAGAATACAAGAGGCATATGGCGAAAACCGTGTGTCAATGAGCATCACGGACGTTTCATTATATAATATTAAGAGCATTAATTACAAAGGAATATTACTATGGAATATGCTACTCTAGAATATATTTACAATAATAATAATAATAAATATCAACACTCCCCCTCAAGCTGGAGCATATAAGTCAAATGCACCAAGCTTGTCACATATGTAGTTGATTCTAGGACCTCGCAGTGATTTTGTAAAGACATCTGCCAATTGATCATTAGAGTTGACAAAGTTTGTGACAATGTCGCCTGATTCGATCTTTTCTCTGACAAAATGACAGTCTATCTCAATATGTTTGGTCCTCTCATGAAAAACTGGGTTTGAGGCAATGTGCAGTGCAGCCTGGTTATCACAGATAAGTGTCATTGGTCTAGTATCTTCAAATTGAAGTTCTTTGAGTAACTGCTTCAACCAAATCAGCTCACATGTTACTAGTGCCATGGCTCTATATTCTGCCTCAGCGCTTGATCTTGCTACTACATTTTGTTTCTTACTCTTCCAAGATATCAAGTTTCCTCCAACAAGTACACAATACCCAGAAGTGGATCGTCTATCAATGGGTGAGCCTGCCCAATCAGCATCTGAGTAACCAACTATCTGAGTATGACCTCTATCTTTATAAATGAGACCTGTTCCTGGTGCACCTTTAATGTATTTCAAAATTCGAATTACAGCATCCATGTGTTCTTGGCAAGGAGAATTTAAGAATTGGCTTACAACACTGACTGCAAATGAAATGTCAGGACGAGTTACTGTCAGATAATTCAATTTTCCAACCAGTCTCCTATATCTCCCTGAATCTGATAGAGGCTCCCCCTGATTAGGTAGAAGCTTGACATTTGGATCCATAGGAGTATCAACAGGCTTTGCATTCAATAAACCTGTTTCTTCAAGAATATCCATAGCATATTTTCGTTGTGAAATCACAATACCATCCTTAGATTGAGCTACCTCAATGCCCAAAAAGTAACGAAGTTTACCAAGATCTTTAGTCTGAAACTGATTTGAGAGATATTGTTTTAACTGAAGTATTCCCTGCTGATCACTACCAGTTATGACAATATCATCTACATAAACTATCAGATAAATGCACCCTTGGACAGAATGGCGATAAAAAACAGAGTGGTCAGCTTCACTGCGAATCAAGCCAAATTGTTGGACTGCAGTACTGAATCGGCCAAACCAAGCTCGAGGAGACTGTTTAAGACCATAAAGAGACCTGTGTAACCGACATACCATATTAGATGACTCTCCCTGAGCAACAAACCCAGGTGGTTGCTCCATATACACTTCCTCTTCAAGATCACCATGTAAAAAGGCATTTTTAATGTCAAGCTGATGGAGAGGCCAATGTTGAATGGCTGCAATGGAGAGGAGAAGCCGAATAGATGCCATTTTGGCTACAGGCGAGAAAGTGTCACTATAATCCAACCCAAAAATCTGAGTGTAGCCTTTGGCCACCAAGCGAGCCTTAAACCGATCAATTTTACCATCCGGACCAACCTTCACTGTATACAGCCAACGACAACCTACTAAAGACTTCCCAGGGGGTAGAGGAACCAGTTCCCAAGTACCACTGCTTTGTAGAGCACACATCTCGTCAATCATTGCTTGCCTCCACTCAGGGTGGGATAACGCTTCACCTGGAGATTTAGGAATAGAGACAGACGACAAAGATGACAAGCAAGTGTAATGTAAAGGGGAAAGACGACTGTAAGATAAATCAATATAATGTGGAGATGGATTACGTGTTGAACGTGTACCTTTACGAATTTCATTGGGAAGATTAGGCTCAGATTGCGGGACCGGATCCGGTGATGGAGATGGCGTTGGCGGAGAATCCTCAATGGCCTCTGGTACAGGTGTAAGAGCAGAGGGTTTTGGACGGCGTTGATATGTTTGTAGTGGTTTTGATGTTGGAGGATCAACTGGAGGTGTATCAGGTGGGACAGACTGACAAGGTTCAAGAGGAACAATAGTAACTTCTTGAATCGGTTCATGATTAGTGTCTTGAAGGGGTTCAGAAGTCATATTATTCGGCTCAAAGTATGGGACGGATTCAAAGAAGGTAACATCAGCTGAGACAAGGTATCTGCGTAATGTAGGAGAATAGCAACGATAACCTTTTTGTGACCGATGATAACCAAGAAAGACGCATTTTAGTGATCGGGCTGACAGTTTGTCGAGACCAGGAGAGAGATTGTGAACAAAACATGTGGACCCGAAGACACGAGGAGGCACCGGGTGAAGAGGGGAATGGGGAAAAAGAGTAGAATGAGGGATTTTGCCATCAAGGACAGAAGATGGCATCCGGTTTATAAGATAACATGCCGTTAAGGCAGCATCCCCCCAAAAACGAAATGGAACATTCCCATGGAGAAGCAGGGTCCGTGTGGTTTCAATGAGATGCCGATTTTTGCGTTCGGCTACTCCATTTTGTTGAGGTGTATGAGGACATGATGTTTGGTGGAGAATACCATTCAAGGCCATAAAATTTTGAAATTGATGTGATAAGTATTCGCGCGCATTATCACTTCGTAAACTACGAATAGACACACCAAATTGTGTTTTGATTTCTTGATAAAATTGCTGAAAGATCAAAAATAACTCAGATCTGTTTTTCATTAAAAATATCCACGTACAACGAGAAAAATCATCAATAAAAGTAACAAAATACTTTGACTCTAAAGTAGACATAGTACGAGATGGACCCCAAACATCGGAGTGAACTAAAGCAAAAGGGGACGAAGCCCGTTTATTGACTCGATCGGGAAAGTGACTACGAGTGTGTTTCCCTAACTGACACGACTCACAATTTAAACTAGACAACTTAGATAACTTTGGCACCAACTTCTGAAGTTTGGGAAGACTTGGATGACCCAACTGAGCATGGATAGTAAGTGAGGAATCTGTGGCAGAGCATGTCTTGGATGTCAAAGATAGATAGTAAAGGCCTTGAGACTCACATCCAACGCCAATCGTCCTTCCCGAACTCCGATCCTGCAGGGTGACATTACTATTAGTGAAAGTAACAATACAATCAAGAGAGCGAGTCAAACGATTAACTGAAAGTAAATTAAATGGACAACCAGGTACATAAAGAACAGAATCAACTGATAATGAAGGAAGAATTTGGACAGTGCCAATCCCTTGGGATTGAGTTTGAGAACCATTTGCAGACGTTATACTGGGTAATAAACCAGATGTAGAGAGAGAAGAGAAAAGACCTTTATTACCGGTAACATGATCAGACGCACCAGAATCAAGAACCCAAGGACCAAGAGATGATTGAGAGAGGCAAACAGATGAGTTACCAGTGTGTGCAACCGAAGCAGTAGAACCAGAGTTCTGATTATTCTGACACCACCTGAGAAAGTCTTCGTAGCTTGCCGAAGAGCCTTGGGGAGAAGGCTTGGTCTGATTGTTGTGAGACCGATCAACTTGAGTCATATTAGCCCTACGAGGAGGTCTTCCATGCAACTCCCAGCAATTGTCAATATCATGATTGGAACGATGACAATACTTACACTTGGTATTGGAATTGGAACGAGGCTTAGAGTTTGATGGTCCTCCTTGAGAACGATTCTTATTATTTCCAAATGACGCAAGGGCAGCAGTGTCACCTGGTGCAGGGGTGACAGTAGGCTCATGTGAATGTTTTGCTGGTACTCGAAGAAGGATAGCAGATGCAGTAGACATATCTGGAACAGTGGGAGAACCCAAAATCTGATCACGAATTGCAGAGTACTCTTCTGGCAAACCATAAAGAGCAAGGAGCATGAAGAAGGTGCTACGTTGTTCGCGTTCTTTTTCCTGTTCAGCTGTAGTGCTTGCGGCAGGAGGGAGAAGCTCATTAAAATCATGAAGTGCAGAATGAACATTGCCAAGGTATGTTGAAATAGAACCTTCTATCTTTTTCGGTGTAATGATATTCATTAATTTGTGACAAACGCCATAAAGTCGCTGAGTGTCATTGGTGTAGAGTTTCTTAGCCTGACTCCAAACTGACTCACACGTGACATGAGGGCGGAAGATTGGTTTAATATCAGTGTGAAGTGTCGATTTGATAACACTACACAATTGTGCATCGATCTGTTCCCATTTTGGTTTCTCATCTTTATCCACTGTATCAGATTTCTGAGTCAGATGGTCCTTGTAACCTTGACCAGTAACCCATAATTTGATATCAGCAGCCCAACTATCGTAATTAGAACCATTTAGTTTCTCTGTAGAGAGGGGAGAGGTGACGTAGTTGGTAAAAATACTCTTGGATGTATCAGAGGTACCAGCACCAGCCATTGTAATAAAAAGAGATAAACAGACGCGTACGCCGATGTAAATAAGGGCTGTTTGTGAAGGAACACGTGTTTCCGTCAATCGAAACAGAGAACTAAGGGCGGATATAGAACCAGCACTGAGAGGCGAGTCCGGCGAAGCAAACGGAGGCCAGAACGGCGGCCGGACGCGCTGTCACGCGCGGCAAAGGCGGAGGCGCGTGGTGGGAATCGCCGGAGATACAGGCGGCGCGTGAGGGCGCGTGAGGGAGTATTTTCTGATGAGATTTTGGGGATAGGCCGGATCGGGTGTGGCGATTCTGATGGTGGGCTCGGTGTCCTGAAACGACGCCGGAATAAGCGGCGGCGGCGGCGGCAGTGTTAACAGTGTCTGACAGCAGCAAATAATAGGTAAACTGGAGGTAACTCACAGTTAGTCAGAAAAAAATTAAAAAAAAAAATTCACCGGAGGACAGTGGGTCGACCGGGTAAGCACGGTGTAGAGTTGCCTCTTAATAGGCTCTAGATACCATGTTGAAAGGAAAAAAGAATACAAGAGGCATATGGCGAAAACCGTGTGTCAATGAGCATCACGGACGTTTCATTATATAATATTAAGAGCATTAATTACAAAGGAATATTACTATGGAATATGCTACTCTAGAATATATTTACAATAATAATAATAATAAATATCAACAGTAGTGATACAAGACTTCAAATTATTAGCTCAAGGTATTCAAAAAATGAAATAAAATTTAAAAAATTAAGTACATATTGAAGCCTCAAATTATTAGGAAGGAAACATCCAGAGAGAAACCTAGAGCTTATTCAAGGAACAAACCTGCAAAAAAATGGGAGAGTAGTTGTTTGAGTTATGTGCATGAGATGAAACTGGAGGTTGAGACACAAATGTTCCTGATGGCTGGCGCATTGGTGATGATGGGATGATACTAGCTGAAGACTGCCTAGGTAACTCGAAAGACATGTTGCCACTTCCAGATATAGATGGTGTTCCCACACGATCAGAAAATGGATGACCAAATGCTAGCCAGTCTTTTTCAACAAGTGCCTGCATAAGGAAGGATATTGTATAAGCGCAATTAAAAGACAAGTTCAGAGGAGGATAATTTGTGTATCTTCATATGGTGACATTGATGTCGAGATATTCGAATAGTTTAGTAATGGCAATTCCATACCTGAAACCCTCTGAATGTCCGATAATATGGATCAAGCAACAAATTAGCAAGTGAAATTAACTGGCTTGTCCTATCCCATCCATCACTACCAACGAAAAAAAAGTGCCCTCATCATACAAGTTAACAATATGAAAGATTGTAAAAAAAAATTCACAAGTTTAGAATAGTGAGAAATACACCATCATAGTACCTGCAATGTACAAGAACAGAAGCCTTTTCCATAGCAACACGGGCAGCAATCCAAGCTGCACCAGCTAAGACATTCTGAACATGCAATAACCATCCACTGTCTCCAAGGGTTGATACTGAAGCAGACATACTACTTAAATTGCCGCCACCCCATATTGACCCACCATGTCTCTAAACAGAACAAATAAAAACAATCTTAATACAACTCACAAAGTTAGAAACACAGGCTCCATTAAGTGATCCCAAACAAACGTCACTCTAGTCAATCATAAACCAGTTCAGTTGAACATGTATTAAAATGCCATTAATTGGAAAACTTGCCAAGTTAAACAGTCATCACAAAACAATTTTGGTATAATAAAATTATGACAAAGTACCACCAAGCGAGCATCATTCATTATTTGTATCAAAGTCTTGTAACAGACCATGCTACAGCATGATTTGAGAGAGAATAATAGTTTTACTTTTATGCTTACACACCACAGTCCATATTCAGGTTTTTCTTAAACTTACCAAAAAATGTCAAAAAAGTATAACTTCCAACGCTATAATTATTATGACAGAATTTATTCACAACTGTAAATCTAGCATTTTGATAATCCACCAAGTACATTGAGAACACAGATAGCAAAAACATTTTAACATTCAGATACTGACCAAAAAAGATGACATTCCATCAGATGATGTTCTGCCTTGAGTGTCCATGAATTCTCGGAGCCGAACAAAGCTCTCTCTCATTGCATGAATGTTGTCTATACCAAAAAAGATTATCTGAAAATATATAAATTAAGAACTTAGATGCTTAAAAATGAAGCCAAAATTTTAAAATGAAAAAACAACTGGACAATTCAAAAGCCTATTGCAGACCTCAGATTGAAAATAGTTTGATGATGATTCTGAACCACCTCCCATGGCTCCATTAGCTAATGCGTTTTTTCTTGGTCTCGCATCAGCAATATATAGCTTTCTAAAAGAGAAATACAATTTTAGAATGATTTAAAAAAAATGCATGCAGGAATGCACCCAAACACAACAATGCATAAACTACCAGAGAATAGCACCTAGCAATTAAATATTTAAATTGTACTATAATTATTTGATGAAAAATGAAAACTTAGCCTTCACGTAACACCTAAGACTTTAGGAAGAGGTTGTTAGAGATATGGTCATTACAGTAGGGCGCATACTAGAGATATGAGAACCAATCTTGAACCTTCACCCAAACAGCTTATGTTTTTATGAGAGGTCATCCTTGATTCACTTCTGATTGATGCTTAATGTGGATGCATAATTTATGTTTTTACCAATTCATTTCTGATTGATGCTTAATGTGGATGCATAATTCATGTTTTTACCAAGATAATAAGTAAAGTGAAAAAATAATTCATGTTTAATGTGGACGTATAATTCATGTTGAATTTTACCAAAATATGTTTACAATGGAGGAATGTAACATACAAATCTCACCTCCTTGAGCCATCACGGTTACTGCAAAGTGCAGCCACAAGTTTTTCGTCCATGTTGCTGCATGAAAACAAATAAAGTTTGTTATTGTTGTGTCCATTTCATTTCTAATAAGGGATAACCAAGCATCACTCCAGTCACGGCTATAGTGTCAATGAAAGAATATGCTAATAAATGGGTTTACAATTCTTCCTTCTATCGTATTGAAATATACACTGTTTATACAACATAAAGAACATTATTAAAACTTCCAACCTGGGGAGTTAACTTAATATATCCTATATTGTTCTTGTTACATCCAAACAAAAACAAACAATTTATATTTTGTATTTAATAATGTATATTTGATTAAATAGTTTGTATTACCTCCTCATATTCATCATGAGACCAACTAAAGGTTGGGAAGAACGTGCAAGAACTGCGCCAGTAACTATAGTCAACAGTTCCATTATGTTAGAGGTGCATCCTCACATTACAATAATAAAATGCAAAAGAATGAAAATAGGAAGCATGAAACTGTACAAATTTTTTAAAGAAATGACATGAAGATATTGTACATACCAGGATGACACCAAGAAATTACAGGCAGTCGGCATCTTGCACGGAATTTGCAAGCCTGGAGTACTTCATCATCACTTACATCAGGACAATACAAAGTTATCAAAGGAATGGTTCAGTAGATTCAACATTATCAATAATAGCATAACTAGGCAAAAGCAGGAAGTATGGTCCTCAATAAATTACCTAATGCTTTTTGGAACAACCAAAGCAAATGGATAACTCTGGCACATTGTATAACTGGAATTCACAGCACTTATTCTCCATAAGTCATTTGACAATGTGAATGATCCACTTTCAATCATGTCCATTGAAGCACGGTGAGAAGCTTTGCCAATAAGTCGAAAATACTCATCCAATAAACGCACCAATGGAGAGGTGTTCTTGAAACTGGAAGGCCCAGATGTAAAAGCATAAAGATCCCATAATATTGCTGGCTTTGTACACTTCAGTAGTGCATCGTATATTGCACGTCTCTGTAAGATTAAATAACCAACATTAGATCTGAATCATACATATTTTAAAAAATTAATTCTTAATGTTCTATTTTTTTTGTTATTTTTACTTTATTATATTTCAATTTTTTATATTTTATATTTTAAATTATATTATATAAGGGTAAAGCAATAAATTATTTTCTTATCCTATCTTTCTAGTTTCTGACCCAGCTAATATTCGATATAAGAATTTTAACTAGAGAGGTAGGATATGACTATTGTCGCATCAAACACTAGATTAAGACAAGATATGATATAGTTATCCTATCTTGTTTCTTATCCTAGCGGTCAAACGAGCCCTAATCTCCAAACAATAAATGTCACATATTTGATAAACTTAAGCAAACACTGAGACTTCTTATTTTTAAAGTAGGGCAAGACTGCTGAAAAGAAGAATTACCTGTTTTGTACGAGGCCTAAAACCAAAGACTATAATTCTCATATCTTTCCCTGCATAGAAGATCAAAGAAAATTCAGTCTATAACAAAAGAAGAAATTTATAAAGATTTAAGATGAATATGGAAGAAGAATAAAGAATCCCTTTAAAAAAAACATGTGCTTGAAAACATTTAGAAGGTGGATAGGAGTGCATGATTGTTGTAATTATTAATTTATAAAAAGATAGACATGAACAGTAAGAATTTCACCAAATTCAACATTACATCTAATTCTAAGACCAAACTCAACTATTTTGTTTCCAAATAAAGGAGGTTGTTTTACAACATTAAAAGGTTTCAAACACCAAGGACACATTACATGAAGAAAAAAAAAACTATGCATATTCAAAGAAAATATTCAAAAAAATATATTAATATAAGGAGCTTACTGAAAGCATACCAATCACCTGCAGCAGTCTTTGTGTTGGTGTCTTGTCGGATTGATGAGTATTTGACTGAACCTTTACAGCCTACATTTAAGTGAGAGCAACGTGAGGTTCCAAAGAATCACCACAAATTGCACGCCACAATTGGTTGATAGCACACCACATCATAAACATAGTTCAAAATTTCACAACATTAATAAAATATAATACAAATATTCAATCTTTTGGCTGAGTTGACAATGAGCACTGGGCTAGTAGCACAAGTTTATCTTGTTGGCAGGTCAACAATTAAATAAAAAGAAAATTAGAACAAATTTTTTTACAGAAGAAACTATTAAAATATCAAATTCCTATTTTCCCTTCATGAATCAATCTAAGTCCATACTTTTTAAACATTCCAGTGTCATACCCAGAGTAATCACAAGAACTAGTGAATATTTGAAGACTGCAAGTGTTATACAATAACTGAGTAGATTCTGAACAGTAAAATAAAATATATGTTGAAAAGAGAAGAAAAAAATATGGAATATACATGGTTAATCCAAAACCAGTACAGATCTGTTTATAGTATGTCAAAATAGTCACCCAAGAATGTTCTGGTCAATCTGCCACTAGATATCCAAAGTAAACAAAAAAAAAATTGTAAAAATATTGCAAGAACTTACTGTCTTGTTAAACTTCTCAATAGTTGCTAGTGGTATTGTTCCAAGGGCAATAACTTTTCTTGTTCCCTCACTCTAGAAAACGCGATGAAGTAAATCAGTGAATACAGTCAATACAGAAGATAAATAGGAAGGTAACTAAATGTCTCAGACAAACAGCTGAAGAAGGTACAAATCAGCAACAGAGCTCACAGTGTTCAATTTCTGGGTTTAGAGTTTCTAATTTCAAGCTTAAATAGAAGGAATAATCAAAAAACATTTTGATGAGATGAAAGATGACTGCAAATGTTAGGTTGAAGCTGAAGACCATCGTGCCTTTTCTGACAAAAGTATACTTTATCCAATATATATATATATATATATATATATATATATATATATATATATATATATATATATATATATATATATATATATATATATATATATATATATATATATATATATATATATATATATATATATATATATATTTGTTTATGAAACCATTTGTACTGTATTTATTATGCATATTCAGTCAGTTTTCAAGACTGTGGGCATTTCTACATCACTAACTCGGGACTGCTTCAACATCCTAATACCTGGAAAAGAAACCTAGAATACAGAAGCAGTGTAGGAAATATTACATAAAGGAGCTTACCAAAAATATTAGACGAAAGTTTGTTACAATCAAGACACCTGCATCATCTGTATTGACAAGAACAACACCATGTCCCTGAAAGTAAACATTAAGACTGGATAAATGTAAATTAAAACATTAAGACTTGTGTGAGAAGTAAAAATTAGTAAAAGATACACACACAGAGACAATAAGTTATGTGTCAGATGTTAATATAACGGCTAATATACAGTCTGCATCCAACCAATTCATATTTGAGAAGAAATTTAGCTCTTTAACTGCCTAATTGGTTAGTGGATAGCAGAATAATAGCAGCAGTGCCTAATCCAGCTTGCATAAAGATAGCAACAGTGTCGAGCAAAGTAATGAGCATATATAGGAGGCATTTGGTTAGAAGATATTTTATTTTCCAGGGTATTTTGGAAGCCATTTATAAGATATTTAGGCGTAATATTTCTAGTTTCTAGATAAATCAATACCCCAATTCACTGTCTTGAATTCCATGTCTACGTCTGTTTTGGAAGTAACATCATCCTTAACAATATGAGCTTGAGGCTTTCATGCATGTGGTATGGGATGAAGAAGGCGCCCAACATTTGATAGTTTTTTTTTTTTTCACATAAAAATTTACACAAGGAGTTCTATTCTATCCCCAGCCTGGGAGTCTAGTCTGTCTGGATATGCTCCAAAGTCCAAAGTCAATTGAACCCCATTTAACCTCAGCTAAAGCACTATGTGTCATTGTCATCCCCATTTGATCTCTTGTTTGAATGCTTGACGTAAGATTCCCTAGAAGAGGAGAGGGTTACCATACCACACAAGACCAAGGATATATCTATTTGCAACTAGAGAAAACGAATAGTCCCGGGAAGTTGGAAACCTAAACGTGAGAGACGTTCTTGAAACCTTAACATTGTTAAAGGAAGTTTCAGCATCTTAGCCATTTGCTCTGCATCCCTGCTATCGTATCAGTGAGAAGCCAAATAGGATAAGTCCCAGTCCGCTTCTAGAAGGGCAGTCACTTATGGTACTACAAATACTACTGACAAAGTTGTCAAAATCAAAATCCTACCGAAGATAGGAAAGAGGAGAAAAATAGGCCATATGTGTGATAGTAACTTGGATCTGTTCTTTTATCAAATAGTAACAACGTATCATAAGATTCTACCTAAAATGAAAAGTTGTATTTAAACAACTTTATACATAATACACACTGGCATTAAATAATATAGGAAAAATAACCTTAAAATATAACTAACAATTAAGCAAACTTTAACTGAAAATGCATAAGAAAGCCAAGCCTCGCAACTTTAAAATAAAGTTATAACTCGTAATACAAAAGATACAATTATTAACCGCAGGTCCGCAGCCACCAGGCACAAATAGGTTTGAACTACCAAACCAATTGTCGGCCACAGGCCACCCCCCAGTTTTTAGCAAGAATGAACCACCTACATATCAAAGATGAATGAACCTAAGCCTGAAGTCAAATCACCGAATAGAAGCAAAGAGGTTGGGAAGACGAATCACAAAAGAGACATGAAAACATAAAGTCAAATGAGACTTCAGAGTTTCGGTGGGCCTTAGTTTTTCTTTCCCAGTTTGATCCGATTAGCCACTTAAATGGAAGCACACCAAAATCTGTTTTCTGTGCTTCTGATGTTGCTCAGCAATGTTACCCGATATCGCCAGTGACACAATGGATGTGACCAAGAATGTCGGTCATAAATAATCATAAGATAGGGGTGACCTTGGATGTAAAATTCCAGCATTGATAACGCTAGGTACTGCTACTAAGTTCAGCGCACCACATTTGGAACGTCAGCAAGCCCACTTGGGCGCTTTCTGGCCGTCATTTATCTCCCATGCCCGTCTCTTATGCCCGTTTTAAAAAAATTAATAATTTATCTCCCAATCTCATGCAATAGGTGTTACATTTGTGCTCTACGGACCACCAGCCAACAAGTTTCATTTAACACCTTCTCAAAGATCACGTGAACCCGTATCTAAAGAAATCTTAGACATCATATAAAACAAGTTTCCAATAACCCAGAAAACCATAACAGACACTCACCAGATACCACCAACTTAAAACAGATGCCAGATATGAGATATCTGATCATTGTTGTAAATCATTGTTTGTGCTACTATAATCAATAATAGCATTACCAGTGACATAATGATTCAGAGCCAGTTACCGTAGCGTGTACATGTCACACATGTCAAACTCAGCCTGCCCGCTGAGTTCGCATAATGTAAGGCATTCACACATAGCGATAACAAACACAACAAAACTACAAACCCTAATCAAGCTTTCGGGAAATGAACCTAGTTAACTTGTTATGCAAATAACACATGAAGTTGAATCTTTGAAAAGCTGGCACACCAAACCTAACATACATGTATTGCACTATTCTTACTTCTACATATTTTCACCAATTCAGCATAAAAAATTAAAACAGTAAAAAAATTGAAGGAAAAACTTTGACATAACGGCTCTAGGAACGGCATTATAATCGACCGCAATTACTAAAACAAACTATGAATTTACAATATCATACAAAAGGTACGACAAAAAAAATGAAAGTAGCGAGTTTGCATACTTCGGCAACAACTTGTTCGTCATCAAGCAAGAAATCGAGATTCGCAGGAGAGACAAAACGCGCAATTGGCTGCAAATAGATAACAACAACGAAATTAACAACGAAAAAATCAAATAAATGGAAAATCAAGAATGTTGAACGAAAAAGAAGAAGAAGAAGAAAGGATTGAATTGGAAAAAAGGAACCTCAATTTTGGTCCATTCTAGAGCGTCCCAGCTACCAGTGGAGGAGTCTGATGCGTCCCTTAAAGAGGTTGTCGGTGTGGGACGGTGTTTCGGCAAGTCCATGCCGGCGACGGTGGAGGAGGTGCAACTCCGGCGAGGGTTGAGAGAGAGAGAGAGAGAGGGTTTGTTGTGTTGTGTTGAATTGGAGATTACCGAACGTTCTTTGTGTGTGTCAACAACTGATCATAAACGATTGATTTTGTAATTATCAAATAATCGATTCTGCCACGTCACTTTTCATTACTACGAGTACATTATATTTATGTCATGCTTTTTGTTATACAAAATGACAAAGATATTATAAATTTCCGTGAGAAATCTGATTTTAACTTTGATTGTTATAATTTTTAGTCTAATAATTTTGGTATTTTTTATCGGTTGAGTTAAATTTGTGGATTGTTTTATTTATGTTGTGTTTATAAATTACTAGCTGCTAAACGTGTCCGTTTGTGTGATTGATATTCTTTTTTTTTATGTGATCAATATTCTCTATTGTGCAAATATAAATAACTACTTAATCTCCTTTTTATTGGACTTATTTAATTATAACTACTTAACCTACTTTTTTTTGTGGCTAGTTATTAAGAATAAAAATATATATTTGTTTTTTAATATAAAAAAACTGAAAACCTATTTTTATGTGGAAGTTGTGTTTAGTTTTTTTTTTTGTAGTTTTTTTAAGGGTAAAATAGGAATAATGAAAAAGTCATCCCAAAAATTTGTATCCCCTTTATATATTAGTATAGATATTATTCTTCTATTTTAATTTTGAAGGCTAGCTCTTTCTTTTATGATCAAATACAAAATTTGCATACTTTTATGGAAACAAAAAAAATTACTTGTCAAAAAGAAATATCACAAAACCTGCTCTTGAAGTTTGTGAAAATATTTGAAATTTTAATTTATTAATAACTGTATTTAAATTAAATATTTCAAGCATATTTTTTTACTCAAAATATTTAAAGCATTCTATTAAAGTTAATTACTAAAAGTCCTGGTAAATTTAATTCAATTGATAGGAATATCGCATCTTATATAGGAGTTGGAGTTTGAATCATGAGCACTTCACATATTTACTATAAGGATGAATTTTAGTCACTAGACTACTAAAAAAAATATTAATTACTAAAATATGCTTTAATTTAATGTACATTACCCATTTTATTTTAGGAAAATGTGAAACAGTGCGCCGGAGCAATGATTAAGTATATTAAAATAGAAATTTTGTCTAAAAATATGTGCATTCAACACTTTGAAAATGTAAAAAGTTATTTTTTCAATATTAATTTTTTTTTATTTTCTTTTTTGATATGATTAACAAGTGCCCCCAGTGTACTGTTTAGCATAACCATTTATTTTATAAAAGTCAAATATCTATCCCACTTTTAGAATAAAGATTGTCTCCAGTTAAAATTTCACTAGAGGGGTGGTCCAATGTGGACCTTAACCTTTCAATTTTTTTTTTAATTATACCACCTGCAAGCAAAAAAGTGAATGGTTGTGATTTTCAGTGCAAAAAGCTTTTAATGGAAGAAAATCTCTTCCCCCACTATTAATCTCCATCTGGCAAAAATATGAGAGTATTGTTGCCTCATTTGAACAAAGTGATCAATAAGAATGACAACTACACATTGATCATTGGTAATTCACCAACCAATGGTACCTCTATTTCTTCTTTCACAAATTAGTAATTTATAAGCTCCTCTCTTCTTTTTTTGGTTGATGAAATTGGCCTCCTCTCTTTATTGTGAAGTAGTAGTATTTAATTTTATAATCGTACATATAGTAAAAACATGACAATTGCTAAGGAGTAAGTAAGGACATAAATTGCATGGGTGTTCATAAAAATAAATGTATGAGGGTAGTTGGCAAAACTTAAAAATGTGCCTCACTATTAGTATATATGCAAAAGGATCATACAACAACTCTTCCCAATTTTCAACCAATTTATAAATTTATAAATTTTATATACATATTGTGTAATATGGTAAAAAAAAAAAATACATATTGTCTAATATATCTTAAAATTATATCTTCATTTTCAACTACAATCAATAATTATGTAAAATTGTATATTATTAAAAAAATCACGTATATATACTTCTATATTAATCTCAAGTGTTTTTGGTATTTAAATATGAGTCTGGCTAACGAGTGCCTCCAGGGCACGAGCACTCTTTAACCATTTCATTTAAAAAAACTTTTTATTTAAAAAGTTAAACATTACAATTTTCAATACGTTGATTTTACAAATTCCCATAAAAATTCTATAAAAACTTATTATTTAAAGTCTTAAAAAATGTCCTGGAGGCACTAGTTAGTCTTTAAATATTTTCCATATATAATTTAAGAAATGATCAGTTGATCATTAGATCATTGATTCATAGTTTGTTTACTTAAGATAGTGTCACTTTGTGGCAAAGAATTAATGATACTCTTGGAGTCTCTTGATGAATCCTGTTCCTCTCAAAGCTGCTAAAACTTTCTTCCCACGTTATTCCAAATGACTACAGTACACTATAATAAGTAATTGGTAATTTTTTTAAGCTAAAATAAGAGTGCAAATGCATCACGTGGATATGACATCTTACCTCATCTTTATTAAGAGTACTCGTCTTAAGGGTGCGCTGGTTACAGATTAAAAATATAAAATATATAGTAATTTTGATATTCAATAATTTAAAGATTAATTTTTAAAGATTTTATAGAAAAGTTGAATTTACTTTGTGTTTGTTTATTGTAACAAAATTCATTTTTTTTAATAAAATAATTTTTTGTTTGCTTGGATACAATATGGAAAAATGATTTTTTAATTACAAAATAACATCGACCTTTATTTTCTCTCTTATCTAAAAAAGTCTATTATCTTAGTGTCATTTTGTAGCTTCTTATTTTTAAGATTAATTAATTATCAACTCATCAACTATAAATTAATCATCTATTTACTATTTTATTTTTTTAAACAAAATTTTGGTGATTTCTAAACTAGGAAGAGAAATATTAATTAATTCAGGGATCAATGCTAAACAGTGCTTTGAGACAATGTTAAGGAAGCAAAAATAAAAATAAAAGCAAAAAATAGGTAGAAAAGAATTATTTTCCAAAAATTTCAAATCATTAAATACACTACTTTCAAAATTATATACCATTTTTTTTACTTAGACATTGTTTGACAATGCCAAATTTTAACCTGATAGCTTATAAGCTCATATAACCAAAAAAATCCCATTTGATAAATGTTTTTCTAAGAATTTATAGCTTATTTTTCAAACATTATTTCAAGTAGCTTATGAACTTATAACTTATTATTTTTTCCTCCAATTTTATCTCTACCATCTTACTTGAAAAATATTAAATATTAATTAAACATATTTTTTTCCATTTCATATTAATAAACTAATTTAACCGCTAATTTTACCAAACATTACATATTCGATCAGCTAGCTTATTCGCTATAAGTTAAAAGTTAGTTTATAAACTCATCCTTGCTTCAATGACACGCTATTTAGCATTCTATTAGAAAATACTAATTAGTTCCTCTTAACACTAATTAAGAAATTAAATATAGTAAAATTATATGAAACCTACGAAAAAAATTACTTACCTGGCCCTAATTAGCACTTCCCATTAATTTATTTATACGTGGTAAAATAAATAAATAATATCGTTTTCCATAAGCCACGTGAAATGGTGTAATAAAGAGAAGAGTAGATCCTCTAAATTTTTATTCCCACTGCAGGCAGTCCACTATCCAACCATTGAAATATAATTTTTTTTTAAAATTTTAAATTTCAATGAATGGTTAGGATCTCACTGAATCCCTCCTGTAACTGGTGAGGATCCGGTCTCAATAAAGAGTGAGATAATTAGCAAAAAGTTCAATCCTTTCGTTCAAAAGAAGATAATGCTTTATGGCCACACAACTTCACTATGCCACTAGTCCACTCCACTAAATAATAGTCAATATTTGAAAGGGTCAAATATCCACTTGTGCTATGGTACATTCACTCGCAAAGAATTTCCATATATTAACTTTGGTTCGGTGATTAAAATTGATTTTAAGTGAATTGATTCAATAAAATAAAATGAATTTATTTACAAGTTAGTAAAATGTAAAATGATTTATATTAAAATATATTTATATAAAAGTGTGTTGAACAATAAATTTGAATATAAAAAATTCACTTTTAGAATAAAAAACTCGAAATTATAGCATCAAAGTTAGAATCAATTCTAAAGCAACCAAATTATGCCAAATACTACAAAAGTGAAAGTGAAACCAAATACTACATGAAAGAGAAGCAAATGAAAGGTAACAAAATTGAGCTCTCTCTCCATTCATGGAAAAATATGAAAGGAACAAAAAAAAAATCTTTTAAAGGACAAGTATGCTTCCAAACACACAATATTATAGTGTTGTTTTGTTTTTACAAAATTTTTGTTTAATGTACACATAATCAATTAATGACAATAATTGTAGATATGCATGGACAAAACAAGCGTCAATACTTGCAACTAAAAATTTGCAAACTGGCATTTCCAAATTATTATCATGTTCAACCACTCAAATATCATATAGAATTAACCATTATGGTAATAAAAGCTATACAATTAATTAACATATATATGCACACTCTCAACAGCAGGAAGGAACCATAGGTCAACCTTTCAAAGATAAGACAGGTTGATCATGTTAAATCGGCTTGGATCTCATCGAAGAAAAAATAATGCTAAATGTTCAAAACATAATCACATTCCTCATCATTAATGCATTCTAACACAAATTCTATCATAGATTATGTGAGTATTTCTCTCATACTCATAATACCTGATTGCCACTGTTGAAAGCTGTCATGAGCTTGTTGAAAACTTCTTTTATGTATTCAGATGAAGATATCCATTATCTACTACACTATTGCCAATCTCTAAGATACCTGAGTTGAGCTCCTTAACATATCTCCATACATAATTCAGACCGACGAGAAGCTCAGTGATTATCGCTTCTGTTTTTTCTTGATTCGCAAAGTAAAGGGTTTGTACCAGTAACACGTTTGTCCGCGAAACAAAGCTCAGCTGCTCGTAACTTCTCTCGGATTGCCATCTTAACATGTTGTGAGCAAGTGGTGCTAACCATTCTAATATTTTTGTCATTGCTTCGCTCCATTCTTCTGCTAGACTTGCGTCGTAGACAGCTGCGGCCATGGAATATGGCTTAAGCCTAGTCCTTAGGGAAGCTCTTACACGTCTCGGTAGCATGTTGTATAGATCATCCCTTGCATCGAGACCAATCAAGTGTGGAGAAGCTGCTAGCTTCTCGATCACAACAATAACATTTGCATAGTGAAGCGCTAAAGAAGCAGCGCCGAGGGATTCAGACGGAGGCTTTAACTTGCAAAGAGAACTGAATGTCGGTTTAGTACAATGAGTAACATTTCCAGGAGTAAGAAGTTCTGAATTAGCATCTTTGTGATTCTGAGTTTCTAAGGGAACATCATTTAGGTTTGTGCGACAGTCGATGACCGAGGAACTATCTTCGGCTATACAGCCTTTGAAAGGTCCTACTTGAGTCGCTCGACTGTGTCTAGTGCTATTTTCCTTCCCACTTGCAGTGCTTGAGTGGCCATTATTAAACTTCCAAAACTTGCTGT
This sequence comes from Trifolium repens, assembly GCA_030408175.1. Classification (NCBI taxonomy): domain Eukaryota; kingdom Viridiplantae; phylum Streptophyta; class Magnoliopsida; order Fabales; family Fabaceae; genus Trifolium; species Trifolium repens. The sequence continues at coordinate 54,535,070 of CP125836.1, read as the reverse complement.
TTTTACTTGTTCCATTATCCGGGACTGGTTTTTTCGAACTCCTTCCAAGAGGACCTGAGAAAAAATTCATGCCTCTATACTTTCCTGAAATCGGGCCTGACTTTGTGGATGATTCGGCAACAGAACGAAAAATGCTACTTTTATTTGCTCTAACATTTTGATCTGATTTAGCAGTAGAAGGACCAAGGGGTCCTGAAGCAAATCTGGCAGCATTATTTTGGGATGCATGGACTGAAGATTGCAATAATTCCGAGACCGAATGACTGCTGCGAATGCGACCAGAATTTGGATGACTGCGATTCGTGCTTTTACCGACATTTGTTATCTCGGGAATTCCAAAAACATTGTTGATTCTACTGAATATTGTAAATAAAGATCTCGCTAAAAAGTGTACGGTGTAATCATATGTCCTGTTCCACACAGAATTAGACTGTAAGTTCTTCACCTCGAGCCTCTTCCAGTCAACCTGCTTCTTAAAATCGATTAAATTCGACTCGTCCGACTCACTAAAACTCTTCATTCTTTTAAGATTGTGCTCAAGATCAGTGAGCATTTCCATCTCTTGGTACAATCCTGCATTAATCGATACAAACTTTTCCATCCTTTTAACCTTTTTTTCCATTTTCTTAGAAGACATTACCCACCCATATGAATCAAAACCGCGGGTTATATACCTATCAAAGGCCTTCTCGAAATCCTTCAGTCTAGTATCGCTGCATTTCTTCGCAAGCCTAGCCACAGACTCGGCCACATATGCCATACTCTCAAGCATCTCTTGACTGATTAAACGAACGATAAAATTCTCATCATCTGAAACAAGCTTCTTGATCCCAACCGAATTTGAAATCTCGTCTCTCAACTTAGCAACCTGTTTATCACTCAACGACTGCCACACATTAACAAGCTTAGACATCAATTTCGCAGCTTCAAATGCCAACACTCCAATCACTGCTTTCTCAAAATTAGGATCATCTTTACGATGAGTCTTCCATAGACTTCGAAACCATGATTCAGCAGTTACCATCGCTTACCTAAGAATCATAACAGCCAACTAAATATTGTTAAAAAGGCGACTAATTATAGAGCTACTAATATACATCAACACATGCCAAACTATTCCAAGCATTTTATTTTTTTTGTTTAAAAGTTTAATATATTATCTTGTGTAGGTTTGAAAATTTCATGTTTCAAATTACAACAATTATTTGTTGAATTAAAAAAACATCATTTTCCTCTTGCAAACCAATCCATCTTTACCTGTTAGATGAGACTGAAAAATTCTTAATTTTGACTTCAAATTTGGCTAAATATATTCAACTTAACCTTAGATTAATCATAATATTGTAAAGTTATCAACCATGATGCTAGACTAAAAATAAAAATATTATAGAATGAATGACTTGTGAATTAAAAAATAAGGAAAAGAAAAATACAGTATTAAATAGGCCAGCCAAAAAAAACAACTAAATATAGTTTAAATTTTATTTTATATGATTTTACATGAACATATATAATTGTAAACAAAATTAGTAATTTGTTACATCAACTCATGAAGTTCTTTTATGGTAATATTATTGAAGAATATACTAATTAAAAAAAAAAAAAAGGAACAACATGACATGGACAAAATTTGAAGATTCAATTGTTTGTTTTTAAGGTGAGTAGTTCCACACCAATTTTCATGTAAGAAAATAAAAAATAAAAATTCATGTAAATCAGCAAAACCCAGATTTCAAAAAAGCTTAATTTTCATGTAAGAAAAACAAAAAAGATATAAAAATGAAAACTTTGCAATCTAAATTTTGAAATTGGGAAGCATTTAATTAACATAAAACATTTGAGCTACTACTGAAAAAATAATAATAATGGAAACAAAAAGAGATGACCCAGAAAGTGAAACTCACCAACGATTACAAAAAACAAGGTGTTGGAGTTGGACACGCACGAATCGTTAACAAGTGGAAAATGGGAACTGTGAGAATGAGAAAGAGAAAGAGAAAGAGAGAGAAAGTGAAGTGTATGCAAAATTGTGCAGTGAATGGAAATTGCTCAGAAGGAGAGAGAAAGTGAGCGTGTCAACTAAATAAATAAAGATAGTAATATTCAGAATGAAATTTAATTTCTTTAAAATGTTTTTGTCCGATAGACTAATGGCCAGAAATTTCACTCATAAGGTGGATAAGTGGGATTGTCGGGTTCAAACTACGCTCCCTGCATATATAATGCAATGCTCTGCTAATTGAGCTAAGCTAACATGACATTTATGTTATTTTTTTATTCATCATTCACACATTACAGATAACTAGGATATAATATTAAATTCATCTCTAAATATAAGATTTTTTTAAAATTGCAAAAAATTAAGAAAATAAATTGCAGTACTTTGTTGGATCCTTTTTATAAGAGAAAAATTAATTTTTAGATATATTGAATTACTTATGTATTTGATTTGTATTATAGTTAAAATACATCAATTATTAAATAAATTTAAAAAATCAACTATCTCTTATAAAAAAGATTGGAGGGAGTATTAAATTTGTTGGCAATTAATATTGTTTTTACAATTTTATCCTTCAAAAAAAATAACGAGTAAATATGTTTTTAAAGTGTTTATTATAGATCGTAAACAAAGATACATTATAATTAGATGTGTGTTTGAAAAAATAATAAGAAAAATGTTATCTAATGCCCCGAGACACTAGTTAATAAGTTAAATAAGGTATGGATGTATTAAAACTTGTGTAATTTACTTTTTATAAATATAAATAATGCTTTTTTCAATACAATCATTACTATTTTTCCTATCCTTAACTAGTGTCCAGAAGACATTAGTTAGCATGACCCAAATAATAATTAATGCTTTTGAAAATTTAATAGAGATATTTAGTAATAGAGGTAGTATATATTTAGAAGTTTGCTATAGATTTGAATACAATAACATTTTTCCTAGCTACAGTATTTTATACTACATCGTCCTAAAATAAAAGAACTAGTTTGACTACTGCACGTATACCAATGCACGATTTTTTTTGCATAGAACCAATGCACGATTTTGATCACTAATATCTTTAATTCTCTATTAGTAAAAATTATAAAAATTGGACATTTTGAAAATACTCATCAAAACAAATCAAACAAGATCTTATATGTTTATATTTATATATTATTAAAAAGGTATGACAAAGCATGATAAGTGAATAGTGCCATTTAATCAAAATAGCTTTAATAAAATAGGACGGAGGTAGTATTACTAATATCATATGAAATGAAATTAATCAATACTACTTTAATTATGACATGCAAGAATATGTGATTTCTATTAAATGTCATTACATTATAGAGTATTTCTAAAATATTTTTTTAACTAATTAGTTTAATAATATATAGTCTAATATGTGTCCGTATGAATATTGCATATAATATGTATGGATTGGAATTTGAACTCTCGTCCTTCTACTTATTTGCTTTAACAAAAGTGATTATTTTATTTTTTTTGCAATTTTATTAAATTTATTAATCCATGTGTATAAATTTGTAATCATATTCACTTTAAAAACAAAAGGAGCAGTATTTATTATAAATTGTACAATACTTTTAAAATATATATATAAATAATATATTCAATTAAATTATAGTTGTTTTGCTTAAATTTTATTTTTAAATATTACAAATATTATATTTAGTCTTCTATCCATTGGAGGATATTAAATGAGTAATCACTAGTTCAAATGTTCGGTTAAAAATAGTTAAAAAATAGAAAAATTGTATGCATGTTATAAGTATAAAATATCTACTATTGTTTTTGTTGAAAAATATGTGAGACGCATAAAGTGAGGTTTGTCAATTGTCATTCAACCCCTACCCCTACTATATATACCTTTATGATAGTTATTAAATTTCGTACATTTTGGATATAGCGCGTCCTTTTTTTTTTACGATATGAAATCCACACACCTGAGTTTCCATAACGAGTAGATACTTTCACAGAAGTATAATTGATTTTATGGTTAAAGATGTTATTCCATACTTTCCGCATTCAGTTCTAGCTATTTTTGCGCTTTCTGATCGACATGAACAACATATAAGGATCCCCTCAACCCCTTCTTCATTACTAATGGAATATCCTTTACTATTCTACTAAAAATGGAACGAAATGACCTTGTTTTTTTTCTCGGTTGAAAAAAAATGTCTTGAGAAATCAGAGAAGCACTTTGATAAAACATATTTGATCTTGACCGACTCAATTAAAATATTAGTGTTTGTTCTACATTAGACAACAAAGACGCATTTTTTAGCTATTTAGTTTTCTTCCCATTGGAGGAAATTAAACGTGCAATAATTAATTCAAATGTTCGGTTAAAAATAGCTAAAAAATTAAAAACATTGTACTCATTTTATAAGCACAAAACATCTACATCTACTACTGTTTTTGTTGAGGAATCTCTAAGATGCATAAAGCGAAGTTTGTCATTTTAACTGAATTTTTTCTTAAGCACGGGTTAAAAATCGAACACATAATCACATGCTTAAAGAGTTCAAATTCCTTGTTACTACAATATAACATAACCACAAAATTTCAAGCATTACATATTCGGTGGTGATGAAATTAATTCACCGTTATATATACTAGTACATTTTTCAAATATTAATTAATTAGATTTATTATTCTGTGAAAACAACCTTAAAAATGAATACTTAGCACTGACGTCCTTAGTTATGGTCAGTCAACGGATAATATTCTAAGTCAATATGAAATTACAAAATACTTATGGACATGTTTTTGTTGAAAATAATAATTAAAACACCTTTCCATATCACTCAAGTCAATGTATGAAATACGCATATAATTGTAATGAACTTGCACTAAAGGTATGTTTAAGGGTGTTTAAACATTAAGGTCACAATTGTGTAAAAATAAAAAGACATTAAGGTCATAATTATTACAATTTTATGGCCCAAAAAACTACTTTATTCACGTAAAAACAAGTTGAAATTTTCTCACTTTTTACTTTCTTTATATTTTTTTAATATTAAAATTTTAAAACTAAAAATGCAATATGTGATATTTAACGGATTTAATTATTTAATATATATATATATGTTTATATATTAAATCTACCAAATATCACAATATTTTATTTATAGTTTCAAAATTTTAATAATAAAAGATATTAAGAAAGTAAAAAGTGAAAGAATTTTCAAAATAATTTAATATTTTTTTTTTAAAAAAAAATTTCAAAAGAAAAAATTAATATATATTTTAAAAAATTTCAAAATTATAGTAATGAAAAGAAAAATAAAAAATAAAAATTTAAGATGATCCAACTCATGAAAACATACTAGCTAGTAATATTTAATTGAAATTTGTCAAAAAAACCTAAGTTGAAATGTTCTATTCAATTTCATGGACGTGTCGACGGAAAAGATAAAGTGTTTGAAAGTTAAATTGAAGTTGCGTAATGCAATTGTAATTGGTGCTTATTGAATCATTTATTTTTAGTGGCAATCACACGGAATTGCTCACTTTTACTAAAATAAGCCTCATCAAGACATATATTACTGTAAAAATACTCGCATAGAATTGCATCCCTGTATATCTTAACGTACTTTACAGCATGGCTTTTACTTTTCATCGGTTGGAATTTTTTTATAATAACCTAACCTATGGAAAATAATAACTAATGTTTCGTGACACTAGTTAAAGATACTTAAAATAGTAAAATTATTTCATTCGTTTTAAAATATAAGTAAAAATGAATCAAGGGAAACTTGATGTATTTGGTAAAAAATTTAGATCAAATACATTTACTTTTGATGACCAACTTTTTCTTATATTTTGGGACGGAGAGAGTACATTAAAATATATCCATATTTAAAAAGTAGAGAAAGTATTGTCTTCAATGCAAATTTTTTTTGTATCATTAAGTAGTGGTCCGGGGCACTAGTTAGCATGATTTATAACCTATGAAGCATGGGTACTCCATTTTAGGAAGAGTACCGGTATCGGGTACTGGTACGCATACCTAGAGGTGTCAAAAAAGCTCCATATTGGAAGCCCTATTTTTGGGCCCCATGTTAGGCCCCAAAATACTAAGCCCCACTTGAGTAGATTTGTTTTTGTTTGTTTTTAGGCCCAGCCCTCTATTCTTAAATTTTACTCTTGACCCCTCTATGGGGCCTAATATTGGCCCACAAAAAATATCAAATAAAGTTCAAGAATTTTTTCTCGTAAACTTTTTGAATATTTTTCTGAAAAACTTTTCGAATATTTTTTTCTCGAGAACTTTTCAAGAATTTTTTTCTCGAACACTTTTCGAGTATTTTTTCTCGAACACTTTTCGAGTATTTTTTCTCGAACAATTTTCGAGTATTTTTTCTCAAACACTTTTCGAGTATTTTTTTCTCGAGAACTTTTTGAGAATTTTTTCTCCGAAACTTTTTCGGAACTTTTTTCTCGAAAACATTTCGAGTATATTTTCTAGAAAACTTTTCGAGTATTTTTTCTGGAAAACTTTTCAAGTATTTTTTCTCGAAAACTTTTCGAGTATTTTTTTCTCGAGAACTTTTCGAGAATTTTTTCTCCAAAACTTTGAAGGTGGAAAAACACAAGAAGGGGGGGTTGAATTGTGTTTTAGAAAATTAAAACTTTTTGGTTCTTAAGGAATTATATGCAGCGGATATTAAAACAAATTCAAAGAGATGTAGAGAAAAGAAAAGATAGACACAGAAATTTATCCTGGTTCCCTTCACAAATTGAAGGTACGTCCAGTCCCCTTGTTTTCAACAAGAGCTTTTCACTATAATCTTCACAAGATTACACTTTGCTCAAGCACACTTGCAAGAGACTTCTCAAATGCTCAAGTTACACTTAACAAGAGACTTCACAAACAAACTTAAAATCTAAGAATGAATGTTTAGGGACACTTGATATACTATCAGAGGTGTTTACAAAATACAACTCAAATTGTTCTAAGACTTAGAATGACAGATTGAAATTATGGTGTCAGAATGCTTCTTAGTCTTTGAACGTAGTAACAGAATAGTGTTAATGGAACAGTAGTCATTTCTTCCATTTGAGTCTTCTATTTATACTTGGAGGAAGATGATGACCGTTGCAGAGAGAGATGTGCCAGCTGGAAAATACTCGTACAATTGTGATAGCTGTAGTTGCCTTCTTTGGCAAAGATATCGCATTCCACTACCTTGCTATTTGAATTATCACTCATCCATTTTGAGTAATAATAGTACAATGGTACGATCCTCAAATGCGCTCCACATATGGATAAGGTTGACGTTGTACTAACGAATATTCCTTCCTGTGGACGTGACAGAGCCTTGAAGTAGATTGTTCTTCAATCATTGGTTCTGATTATGTCAGTTCTTGAGTGACGTAAATTCCTTTTGCTTCGGATGCTGGTGTCATAGCTTCTTGAGGTTTTGTAGCTTCTGAGTCCTTGAGAACCTTCATTTGTCCTCAGAAGCACTTCCTTTACCAACACAAGTTTTAAGCTTCTGATGGACTGTTTAGTTCTTTCAGAGCTTGTTTTAACTGGCCTCTCTGCTATTATTCGTAGTGCTTCTGAATGAATTTTAACTTGTAGTTCTGCACACTAGAATAATCATTAGTAATTCCAATTGTAATTTTAATACTTTGTTATCATCAAAACCACTTAAAACATTAGAGGTTCATGTCAGACCCACTTTGTTCCAACAATCTCCCCCTTTTTGATGATGACAAACTAAAGCATTAAAATTCAATTGTTGTTGATTTAATTCAATTATGTTGACTTCAGGTTTCAAGGTTTGCAATCTCCCCCTGAGTCTGATAATCCATAAGGGTAGGTTTGTAAGCTCCCCCTAAGTCTTATCCATAATTAATTAAAACAGTTTAAGAGTCAATTTGTTAACCTGAAATAGATTTTCATATTTAACTCTCAGAAGCATAGTTTTGTAAGCTTTGCTTCTTAGAGTCTGATAATGCTCAGAAGCGGTTTGCAAGCTCTTCTGACATTGTCTATGAACTTTATTTCAGGTTCTCAAATTTTCTCCCCTTTCAATAATCGTTCAGAATGAGAAAGAATCATAAGGGATAAATATTGATTCATAATGCATTTAACATTACAGTTTCAGATTGAGCAGTATATGAATGAATCAACATTAATTTTAACGCTACTCTTACTCCCCCTTTTGGCATCAGTCAAAAAGACACTGAAAACCAAGTAGTCAAAGTGCCAAACAAGGTAGTCAAGTCAAGAATGCAGTGACAACCAAACGCATTAAATGAATGGCATTGATTATCCTACTGACAAGATATCTTGAAGGTACTATAAATAATGGATGATTCCTCTCATTTTACTCATTCAGAGTAATCAGGTCATTTCCAAAAACAAACATTCAATGGAAAAGCAGGTTACCAAAGATGCTTCAGGCTCAAAAGATAAGAGCAAGAAGGAAGCAGAGCCCTGGCGCTGCGAAGAAAACAGGCTACGATATGAGAGAAACAAGGAAGAACTTATTTTAACAGAGTCAGAGGAGGAAGAATGGGGCTCTGATCTGGAAGAGTTCTTATGGACATATGAAGATAATCTAGCAGATTATCCAGCTGAGGTTCAGAAGCTTGCTGATGAAGCACTATCTCTTCTCAAAGAGAAACTGAAGAGTATAGAATCAGAGGCTTCTAAATCTAAGCCTTAGGCTAGATGTAATCATATGTAATAAAGAATCTTTCTATTAATAATAAAAGTTGTTCCTCTGCCTATCTCTCTCTTTTAAGCTTGCTTTCTTTTTATATACCACATGGTTATTGTCAGAACACCAGTTACCAGACACGCCTCATACAGTATTAAACTAGGATACTTTTTAAGTAATCGTAGATGCCCCGGCTATTGAACAGGCCATAATACTAAGAAGCTATTTCATGAGTAAGCAGGAGTACTGATGTGGGGGACTCTTAGGTTTTGAAAATCCTAAAATATTAGTTAGAAAACCAAGATGCTCTTCAGCACCTTACATTGGAGCCAGAACCCACAAGAGTACCAGACAATATCAGGGTATATTAAGGAGCGAATCAGTGAAAATCAAAGATAAAGCACACAAGCACGTAAGTAAACACAGAAATATGGATAATAAAGACTTTGAATACAAAAGATAAAAATTATCCAAAGTTACATAAGAACCATAAATAAGAACAATAACAAGAAACAAAGTTATGTGCACAAATAGAGGTTATGGCTTCTTAATGTCCTGAATGGCTTGCAGAAGGGTGGCCATCATTTCATCCATTTTTCTGCGAGTGTTTTCCTCAGAAGCAGTGATGTCAGCCCTAAAGTCTGCCCTTAAATCTGCTCGTAGATCCGTTCTGAGGTCAATCCTGAGTTCATCAATCTCATTTCTGATTTCTTCAGTTAAATCAGTTCTGATAGAATCCAATTCCTTTTGAACAGCAGGATCAATACTTGACGATGGAGAACCCTTTTCTTTCTTGGGAGAGATAGGAGGAGTTGTATCAACAATAACCTTTTTACCCTTATCAGATTCTTCAATTATAGGAGACTGATCAGCCATAAAAGTGTCTCCTTGTTCAAAAACTGTTATGAACTCTTGCATTTGAAGTTTTTCTGCTACTGCTTGATCAGATAAAATCTTGTTTGTCTCAACAGTGGCAATGTGAGTTCCCATTTCAATCGCCACTCTGAGAGCTTCTTGAACAGCTAGCCTTTTATACTCAATCTCTTCTAGTCTTTTCTTCTCAACTTCAGCAGCTATCCGAGCCTGCTCATTAACATGGTTGTAAGATGTGAGCCTTGGAGCGTTTAGCTTCTCAACAATTTCAAACAATTCCCGTACAGTGTTTGCTCCTCTACCCTTAATTTTATCCTTCAGATGAGTGCTGAGAATCCTTAAAGATTTACCAAATAAGTACTCTAATTCCCTGACATCAGCATCTATATCAGAAGGGAAGATAAGAGCTTCTTCCTCTCTTTGTTTGAACCTCTTAAGTCTAATACCTATAGCATTATGTAGCAGCTCAAGATTTGGTTCAGAGTCAGAATTGAAAAAAGGGTAAGGATGTGTCAAAAGGAATGGTTGGTTCAGGTTGTTTACGTTTGAGGTTTATGATTTTTATTTTACTGAGATTTGGAGGTATGATATCATCATCAAGATTGATGGAATCCTTGAATATTTGATGTTCAGCCTCAGTAATGTTTTTGAAGATCTCAAGAACCTCTTCTAGAACTAGAGGTTTGTTGAGTGGACCATAGACAGGTGGTGGAGAAAGTGAAGGAGATGATTCATCAGAGTATACTTCAGGTGGAGGTGATTGATGTTGTTGTTCAGTCATGACATTGATAGGTGATGAATGAGGTGATTTTTGTTGTTCTTCAGAATGAGCAATTGACTCATTCTGAACAGGGGTGAATGTAGGTGGATTCACTTGTGAGATGTGATCAAGTGAGGGAGCGGGTGTGTGAATGACCTGTGTGTTTTGTGTTTTATGGACGGGTGAATTATTTGTGAGATTCGTGGATGGAAATTGAGGTGGTGAATTTGGGTTTGAGTTGGTAAATGCAACACCACACATGTGTTGTTCAAGATGTTCTAGGACAGAATCTTGATTTGTGGGTTGATTGAGAATGGTGGTGTCTACATTGATAGTAGGTTCTTCATCAGAAGAGAGATGAATGGGCTTTATGGTGGTTTTCTTTGTGGTTTTCTTGAAAGAGGTTCTCTTTGGTGTAAGAGTTTTCTTTTGTTTTAGGTTAGATTCTCTGATGAGTGTAGCAATTAACTCATCAGAGGCAGTGCTGGTATCTGATGAAGATGATGATGATGGTTTGACAGATGGTAAAACTACACTAAGAGGTACAGTGTAGTCTATGGGTTGAGTTTGATTGTTAGATGAAGGAGGTTGAGAAGTAGATGGTTTATCAATAAAGGGTTGAGGTTCAGAACCAATATCCTGAGCTACAGGAATGCTAGAAGTATTAGATTCAGAGATCTTACCTTTTGGTTTAGAAGCTCTGACCTTTACTCTCTTTGCAGGCTTAGCAGGGTTCTGATCTTCCTCAGAAGCTGAAGGCCTATCATGCCTTTTCTTTGTCCGTTTTTCCTTCTGAACAGCTTCAGTCATCATATCTTCAGCACCTTCCTCAGTCTCATCAGCACTAATATGCCCTTGATCATCAGAGCCTTCATCAATCATTTCTTGCTCAGTAGTTCTTGGCTTTCTTCTGTTTCTTGTAATTTCTCTTGGTCCCTTGAAGATATCCCAATTAGGAACACTTACAACCATTTTCCTGGGAACACTTACTCCAGTGTCTCTTCTCACTGACTCAAGGAAGTTCTTAATCACCTCATCATTATCATGTTCTGAGATGGTGGGAAACCCATCACACCAGAAGTACTTCTCGTACACTTGTTGTAGAGGTGATTTTACTGAAATGATTTCTTCCTTGGTCTTTCTCTTCATGTGGACCAAAACTGATGCATCATACTTAGCAGTTTGAAAAACTCTAAGCTTCTCTTTGGCACTCACAATATCTGTGAGTTTGGTTTGCCTTATCAGTTCTGAAATCAATCTTGGATGATGAATGACTGATGGTATTTTTGTTCTGCCCTCATTGATGGTAAGACACATGTGATCAAACAGTATCTTAGCCAAATTGACTTTCACTCTCTTGAATAAGAACCAAATGAAATGTCTGTGAGGAATGGAGATGGTATCCAATCCACCTTTTCTGGTGAAGATGGTAGATAAACACATTCTGAAAGCAAATTCAAATGTGTGCTTCATGTTCATGATTTTTCCAAAATCTCTTGTGGAGCATCCAGATTTGAAGAGGTCCTGATGAATTGAATCCAAATACTTGCTTTTCTTATCATACACTTCTATATCTTCTCCTTTGTTGTCTAAACCCAGAATCTTAGCAATGTGTGCCTGAGTTATCACAACATTGATTCCCAAAATGTTTGACCTAATTTCCCTTCCTCTATAAGGTTTAAGACCAAGTTCCGTTCTTGTTTTTCCTCGTAATTCCTTGTTCTTCTCAACCATATCCTTGTATTCTTTATCAGCCCTTGCTCTATCATACACTTTAGCCTTCTGCCAGAAATACTTCACTATGTCGTAGTATACGAAGCCATTGAGCATTTCGAAGTAGTTTTGCCATTTTTGATTGTCAAACAAGTATTGAATGTCTATACCATTTGCTTTCAAACTCTCAAAATCAACGAACTTCTCAGTGAAGAAATCATAAGCATCTGGGCCAGCGTCAGTAGTATGATGTTCGTAGACGATATCAGAGTTAAGATCAATGATAGGTGGTAGAGAAGGATTATAGGGTTCTTGGATGATTTCGTTTGATGAACGAGCAGCCATTGTTTCAGAGAATTAAGAAGATGAAGATTGGGATTTTTTCTGTAAGGTCTAGGGTTGTGTAGGTAGTGATTGCGTGTAAAAAGTTGTGCAATGTGAGTGAAGTGACTTATGAATAGTAACTAGCACACATACACAGAGAAAATAAACATTGGGAGGGAGCGCGAGCAGTTTTAAAAATTAAATAATATGTTTAACTGCCATAATCATCATTAACTGTTCTCTGCCCGTCAGGATCTAGACACGTGTTGAAAGAGTTTAATCATAGCTGACGCGTGTATTGACAACTGTTGTACACTTAATAGTACTGAACGTTTCATTTCCAAAAGTTCAGAACTACAATGATTTGTGTATGACCTTTCAGAACCTACTACCCTTCAGAACCCGTATTATTTAGAGCTTCTCGAAAGAGACTCTAAATTATTAGAGGTTCTGATAGAGCTTCAGATGCTAAATTTTATTCTACTTCTCAGAGCTAATTTTCTTCAGAGATATAGTGCATGTTCAAATTCTTTTTGATAAAATCAAATCTTTCAATTGCTAAAGGTTTAGTAAATATGTCAGCCCATTGATGTTCAGTATCAATGAATTGAATATTTATTGTACCTTTTTGAACATGATCTCTTATAAAATGATGTTTTATTTCAATATGTTTAGCTCTAGAGTGTAGAATAGGGTTCTTAGACAAATGTATAGCAGCAGTATTGTCACAATATAGTGGAATACTACTTTCAGCTATGTTATAATCTTCCAACTGATATTTCATCCAGAGAAGCTGTGTGCAGCATTTAGCAGCTGAGATGTATTCTGCTTCTGCTGTAGACAAAGCAATAGTTGTTTGTCTCTTGCTAGCCCAAGATATGAGATTCTCACCAATGAATTGGCAATTTCCACTAGTGGATTTTCTCTCAATCTTATCACCAGCATAGTCAGCATCACAGAATCCAACTAGCTTACTATCTAGGGATTTTTTATAAAGAAGTCCTAGATTAGTAGTTCCTTTCAGATATCTAAAGATCCTCTTAACAGCAGTTAAGTGAGGTTCTCTAGGATCTGACTGGAATCTAGCACACAAGCATACACTATACAAAATATCAGGTCTAGATGCTGTAAGGTAGAGTAAAGAACCAATCATACCTCGATACAGCTTCTGATCTACTTTGCTTCCTATCTCTTCTTTGCTTAAGCTGCTGGTAGGATGCATGGGTGTAGACATTATCTTGCAGTCATCAAGGTTGAACTTCTTCAGAAGCTCTTTTGTATATTTGCTTTGATGAATGTAAGTGCCGTCTTTTCCTTGATTAATTTGGATTCCAAGGAAAAACTTCAATTCACCCATCATACTCATCTCGAATTCATCCTGCATCAGCTTTGAAAATCTCTTGCACAAGGAAGCATTAGTAGAACCAAAAATAATATCATCAACATATATTTGAATAATTAAGATATCTTTCTTAGATGTCTTTCTGAATAATGTATTGTCAATTTGTCCTTTTTGAAAACCATTTTCTAATAAGAAATTACTTAGTCTTTCATACCAAGCTCTAGGAGCTTGTTTAAGACCATAAAGTGATTTCTTTAGTTTAAAAACATAATCAGGGTTTTTCACATCCTCAAATCCTGGAGGTTGCTTGACATATACTTCTTCAGAAATAACACCATTAAGAAAGGCGCTCTTAACATCCATTTGGTACAATGTAATTCCATTGTTAACAGCATATGAAAGAAGTAACTTGATTGCTTCCAGTCTTGCTACTGGAGCAAATGTTTCAGTGAAATCTATACCTTCTTGCTGACTGTAGCCTTGTGCTACCAGTCTAGCTTTATTTCTTACCACTTCACCTTGTTCATTCATCTTGTTTCTAAATACCCACTTGGTTCCAATGATGTTCTTATGTGCTGGTCTTGGCACTAAATCCCATACATCATTTCTTTGAAACTGATTGAGCTCATCTTGCATAGCTACAATCCATCCATCGTCAGTAAGTGCTTCATCAACATTCTTTGGTTCTATCATTGAGATTAGTCCCAGAAGTGAATCAAGTTGTTGATAGTCTGATCTTGTCTTTCTTGGACTTTCTTTGTTTCCAAGAATTAGATCTTCTGGATGTGATGATCTATATTTGAACTTCCTTCTTGGAGCTTCATCAACATCAGCACTTGGTTGAGTGTCTTCTTCTGAAGTGTCATCATGTTCTTGTGATGCTTCTAATTGAGATGTTTCTTCAGCATCTTCTTCCAATACCGCTTCTGAAGCTTCAACAGCTTCTGAAGTTTCAACAGCTTCTGATGCTTTTTCAGGTTCTGAATTGATGTATTGGTATGGAACACCTGCATAACTATTATCTTGCTCTGACATTTTACTGTCAGGCTCTTTATCATCAAATCTAACATGTATAGATTCTTCCACTGTGTTAGTTTCAGAATTATACACTCTGTATGCCTTTGAGCGTTCAGAGTAACCTATAAAGATTCCCTTACAAGCTTTGGCATCAAATTTTCTTTTGTAGGCCTTGTTGTTTAGAATGTAACAGGTACATCCAAACTGATGAAAATAAGAGATGTTGGGCTTTCTTCCTTTGAAGAGTTCATATGTTGTTAGATTCAATAGAGGTCTAATATAGATCCTATTTTGAATATAACAAGCTGTGTTTACAGCTTCTGCCCAGAAGTGCTTAGCAAGTTTTGTCTCATGCATCATGGTTCTTGCCATCTCTTGTAAAGATCTGTTCTTTCTCTCTACAACATCATTTTGTTGTGGTGTTCTAGGAGCAGAGAACTCATGGACAATGCCATGATCTTCACAAAAAGTTGCAAATGGTTCGTTTTCAAACTCACCACCATGGTCACTTCTTACCTTTAAGATTTTGAGACCTTTCTCGTTTTGCACTTGAGTGCAGAAGATGCTGAACACATCATATGCATCATCTTTCACTCTTAGAAACTTTACCCAAGTCCATCTACTGTAATCATCAACAATGACTAATCCATATTTCTTCCCATTGATTGAGGCAGTACTTACTGGACCAAACAAATCAATGTGAAGTAGTTCTAAAGGTCTTGAGGTAGAGACAATGTTTTTAGGTTTAAAAGAAGTTTTTGAAATTTTGCCAATCTGACAAGGACCACACAGAGCATCTGAATGATATTTAAGATTTGGCAGGCCTTTAACCAACTTTAGTTTGCTAAGCTTAGAGATTAATCTCCAGTTAGCATGACCTAAGCGTTGGTGCCAGACCCACTTTTCATCATTCAGAGATAGAAGACAAACTATTTTCTGCTCAGTGAGTTCTGACAGATTCACCTTATAAACATTACCTCTTCTTAATCCTTTAAACAATATGGACTTGTCAGAGTCATTGATTACTGTACATGCCTCTTTATCAAATTTAACAATAAATCCGCTATCACAAAATTGACTAATGCTAAGCAGATTATGTTTGAGGCCATCAACTAACCAAACATTTTTAATTGAAAGAGAAGAGTTACCAACTATACCTGTACCAATGATCTTCCCTTTTTGGTTTCCTCCAAACCCCACAGTACCTCCCTCTTTCAGAGTCAGGGTTTGGAACATATGCCTTTCTCCCGTCATATGACGTGAGCAGCCACTGTCCAGGTACCAGCATTGCTGCTTTGGCCTTCTTGGTGTGCAAACCTGAAGCAAAAATTATTTGAGACTTTGGTACCCATATTTTTATGGGTCCTTTTGTGTTAGTCTTTACAAGCCTAGATGGTCTTTGTTTGAAGGGCCTATCAGAGCCTCTAGAGTTATCCACCCTTGTTGAAAATTTTCTTGGTTTATCATAACTCTTGAGCTTTGTTCTTGAATGTGTCAGAGCTTCTTTAGATTTAACATTAGCTTGAGACTTAAAAATCTTAGGTTCTGAGGTTTTAACCTTCAGAGCCTTTGACTTTGAAGCCTCTGGCTTTGATGTTCTATCAGAAGCTGACTCATTTAGAACTTCTGATTGACTCTTTATAAAGACAGCCTTAGGTTTTGATTTATCTATATTAGAGGATTTTGAAGATAATGGATCATTTTTAAAACGTGAAAATCCAAGACCTTCACCTCTATTTCTACTTACATGATAAATCAAAGAGGCTATTTTGCTTCTTTTCATTCCATTGATAAGGAATTCCTGAAGAGCAAATTCATGTTCTGGAGGAACCTTATCATCAAGAATGTAATGAGTTTCCATAAATTCATTTCTGGATTTTAGAGACTCATTTTGCTCAATTATTTCATTTGCCTTTTCGGTCAGGTTGTTATAGGCCTTTTTAAGGACCTTACATTCACCTGCCTTTTTGGTTAAAAGTTTTAAGGCATCTTTCAAGGAATCTATTAATTCAGAACGAGAAAGTTTAGCAAGTACCTCATCTTCATCTTCTGAGTCTGAGTCAGCTTCGTGCTCAGAGTTCTCTTGGTCAGAAGTGGTTGCCATCAAGGCTAGGTTTGCTTCTTCTTCCCCATCAGAATCTGATTCCTGATCCAAATCATCCAAAGTGGCAAGGAACCCCTTCTTGAGCTTACTTTTGTATCTCTCTTTGTTAGAGGTTCTCTTGGATGTTTTACTCAGGTTCTCTGGGCAGTCAGCAATGAAGTGTCCTGGTTTGTTGCACTTAAAGCATTTGTTTTGTTCTTCCTTCTTATCCTTAGAAGCACCAACCTTTTTGGAAGAACCTCCAAACTTACCAGCATACTTCTTGCTTCTCTTAGCCCATTGTGATACTTTTGCAGCCATTAGAACCATTTCTTCTTCTTCATCAGAGTCCATCTCGTGACCTTCTTCAGAAGCTTCTTCATCAGATACTATAACCTTCGCCTTCAGAGCCTTAGAGGAACTCTTGGTGCTTAGGGCTATCCCTTTTAGCTTCTTAGTCGATTCATCAGTCATGAGTTCCATCTCATGACTCTTTAGAGAACTAACCAAGCTTTCAAGAGACACAGTATCTAAATCCTTAGATTCCTGAAACGCTGTTACTTTTGGTCTCCACTTTGGCGGCAAGCTTCTGAGTACTTTCCTTACATGATCAGCTTCCGTATAGCTCTTATTTAAAACTTGAAGTCCAGAAACAAGAATTTGAAACCTAGAGAACATTGTCTCAATGTCCTCTCCGTCCTTCATTTTAAATAATTCATACTGATGTACTAACAAGTTGGCCTTGGCCTCCTTAACTTGTTTATTTCCTTCATACTTGGATTTAAGAGAATCCCAGATAGACTTAGCCGTTCTCTTATCTCCAATTTTCAAGTACTCATCATGAGAGATGGCATTTGTCATCATCCCTTTTACACTACGGTGCTTCTTATACTCCAGCTTTTGAGTCGGTGTAAAAGCCTTTCTGTCTTTAGAGCTGACTATTCCTTCCAAATCCATATTTTCAAAATTGACTCCATCTTCTACCAAGTCCCACAGATCACAATCAATCCCCATGATGTGACTGTACATCTTGGTTTTCCAGAATGGATAACCAGTCTCAGTTCCATTGAAAAAGGGAACTTTGTCAGAAGACCTTCTGTCTTTAGAATTGGAATCATAGTCATAGTTCACGTTGTTGTTGTTGTTGTTGTTGCTATTGTTTCCTTTCTCAGCAGACATGTTTTTCCTTCCTGAATCTTAACTGTTTCACTGATAGGTGAGAGTTAGGCAACAGCCCAGCTCCTGATACCAATTGAAGGTGGAAAAACACAAGAAGGGGGGGTTGAATTGTGTTTTAGAAAATTAAAACTTTTTGGTTCTTAAGGAATTATATGCAGCGGATATTAAAACAAATTCAAAGAGATGTAGAGAAAAGAAAAGATAGACACAGAAATTTATCCTGGTTCCCTTCACAAATTGAAGGTACGTCCAGTCCCCTTGTTTTCAACAAGAGCTTTTCACTATAATCTTCACAAGATTACACTTTGCTCAAGCACACTTGCAAGAGACTTCTCAAATGCTCAAGTTACACTTAACAAGAGACTTCACAAACAAACTTAAAATCTAAGAATGAATGTTTAGGGACACTTGATATACTATCAGAGGTGTTTACAAAATACAACTCAAATTGTTCTAAGACTTAGAATGACAGATTGAAATTATGGTGTCAGAATGCTTCTTAGTCTTTGAACGTAGTAACAGAATAGTGTTAATGGAACAGTAGTCATTTCTTCCATTTGAGTCTTCTATTTATACTTGGAGGAAGATGATGACCGTTGCAGAGAGAGATGTGCCAGCTGGAAAATACTCGTACAATTGTGATAGCTGTAGTTGCCTTCTTTGGCAAAGATATCGCATTCCACTACCTTGCTATTTGAATTATCACTCATCCATTTTGAGTAATAATAGTACAATGGTACGATCCTCAAATGCGCTCCACATATGGATAAGGTTGACGTTGTACTAACGAATATTCCTTCCTGTGGACGTGACAGAGCCTTGAAGTAGATTGTTCTTCAATCATTGGTTCTGATTATGTCAGTTCTTGAGTGACGTAAATTCCTTTTGCTTCGGATGCTGGTGTCATAGCTTCTTGAGGTTTTGTAGCTTCTGAGTCCTTGAGAACCTTCATTTGTCCTCAGAAGCACTTCCTTTACCAACACAAGTTTTAAGCTTCTGATGGACTGTTTAGTTCTTTCAGAGCTTGTTTTAACTGGCCTCTCTGCTATTATTCGTAGTGCTTCTGAATGAATTTTAACTTGTAGTTCTGCACACTAGAATAATCATTAGTAATTCCAATTGTAATTTTAATACTTTGTTATCATCAAAACCACTTAAAACATTAGAGGTTCATGTCAGACCCACTTTGTTCCAACAAACTTTTCAGAACTTTTTTCTCGAAAACATTTCGAGTATTTTTTCTCGAAAAATTTTCGAGTATTTTTTTCTCGAGAAATTTTTCAGAATTTTTTCTCGGAAACTTTTCCGGAACTTTTTTCTCGAAAACCATTCAAGTATTTTTTTCTCGAAAATTTTCGAGTATTTTTTCTCGAGAATTGTTTCTCCGAAACTTTTCTGAAATTTTTCGGAACTTTTTTCTCGAAAACATTTCGAGTATTTTTTTCTCATAAACTTTTCAAGTATTTTTTTCTCGAGAAACTTTTCAGAATTTGTTTCTCGAAAACTTTTCCGGAACTTTTTCTCGAAAGCCATTCGAGTATTTTATCTCGAAACTTTTTAAGTATTTTTTCTCGAGAACTCTCGTTTCCAAAATTTTTAAAATTTTAAAATTGGGCTTTGGGGCCTTGAGGGCCTATGTTTTATTTAGGGGGCTTGGTATTTTTGGGGCCTATATAATAGGGGGCCTATTTATGTTTACATATTTAGGCCCCCTTTATATTGGGGCTGGGCCTAATTTTGATTGGCCCCCTAAATTGACAGCTCTACGCGTACCAGGGGCGGTGTGCTGTGCACCAGTGAGGGGGTGCACTGGACTTTTATTTTTTTTTACTAATACCTCTATGACTTTGTACTTTGCACCCCCTAATTATTTTGTTTTGCACCACTCCTCAAAAATTCAAAACATTTTTTCTTGCTTTTATTCATTTCTTCCAACTTCTCTCTAAAATTAAATCCCCTCAAATAAAACACCAAACAAAATACGGACAATAGTGATAAATCTTCCAACATCTTTGAAATAATACTAAGGTAAACAATAAAATTTATGGTTTGTCATTTTAAAAATTTGGAATTTTTTATATAACTTCAATATTGATAAATTGGTTGATTCACTACAAGAAAAAAGGAATATAGCGACATGCATATTGCGACGAATGAACAGTAACCGCCACCGCTTTACAACATACCGGCAGTTTCCCCGGCGGTTACAAACCGCCGTAGATTCTCAAAGCGCGCAAAGCCAAATTTTCACTCCTCACTTGTTCTCTCTCAGTTATTTATCTATTTCAATCAAAATAACAAAAGAAATAAATCCCAATAGGTTTCACCGGTCCAAATCGATGCTCTCGCTCTATAGCTTCTCATCGTAGCTCCTCCCATCGCCGCCGTAACTTCTTCGCATCGCTGTTCTATCTTCTCATCGCAGGTTTAACTTCTCTCTCCCCCCTCTCTTTCTCTCTTCCTCTGTGTGTATCTCGCAATTCATGCATGATTCTTGCAATTTCTTGGCTCTTCTCTTGTTAACTTCTTATGCTTTAAATATGATGATTTAGGATTGAGTTTATGTGTTCAATTTCTATATTCTTCACTTTAGGGTTTTATTCATGGATTTTTTGGGTTAATTTTTTAGTTTGGTCTTTGATTTCAATTGTATTAGGAGTGATTTCCAGAAATATTGTCTATAACATTTTATAAACTTTTTTCATTATAAGATTGGAAATTTCAATTCTATGATCTTTACTAGTATAAATATGTTATATAAAAAATATTCGTTGTTTCATTACCAAATTAGAGTGATATATAAATCATGCTTTTAAGATCTACAAAATAAAGGTATAATTCTAACAGCTTGTTTTTGTTTTAGCTGTGTGTTTTGTTTTGCAGATCTAGTATTTTGAATGAGAGGTTAAATAGGGTTTGTGTTATTCAGATAGGTGTGTTGTAGTTGGAGTAAATAAATAGAGGATTTGTGTTATTTTTAGAGTCAACAACTTTGATGAATTGTTCTTGTTAGCTTTGTTCATGTGTCTCAGCTCTTTGTATCCTCTCTTCTATTTTTGAGGTGGATATCAGAAGAACTAAGGTTGAGTTAATATGTTTGAGCCTCAAAAGCTACCAACAGAAGAAGAAATAATATTGAAGAGTTCACATATCACTTGCTTAGCTACAAAATATAGGTACCTTATTGCAAAAGTGATTGTTTATACTTCCGGTCACCATGGCAATGTTCCTCTTTGTATATGCTCCTTACTAGATTCTAAATAGTTTTAAATGAATTATCACCCTAAATTTGAAAAGGTCAAAACTGCTTACTACAAAATTTGCTTCAAACTTTTGGACAGGCTTATGCAATATTTTTGGGGATTTTGGACTGATTTATGCAAGAATTTTTGAACTGGCTTATTAGGATTTTGTGACTAGTTTATGCAGGATTTTTTGGAGATTTTGGGACATGTCAAGATAATTTTTTTTATAGTTTTAAATGCATCTAACTATATTGAGAAGATCTTTTATGATATTAATAGATTAGTGTATAGTCGTTTATAGTTTGAATGCATCTAACTATGTTGAGCAGGGTGTTTTATGATATTAATAGATTAGTGTATAGTCATATTTCAGTTCTTTGACTGTTATATTTATAATGCATGATCAATGGTATTTATCTATTTGAGCCTCGAGAGCTCTTAAAATATTGAGGTGTATTAGTTATTAATTAGATTAGTGTATGATCTTTTATAGTTTTGAATGTATCTAACTATCTTTGGGGTTATTATCCTAGTTGTTATAATGATATATGTTCTTCTATGGGGTTATTATTCTGGCTGTTATAACAAGTGGTATCATGCACTCATGAATCTCTGAGTTGTTTTCAAAGTGTAACAAATATACAAATGTAATGTGGTTTACTATTATGCTTGCATCTATGATTTAAAGTGATTGGAAATTTGCATTTTCCTTGTCTTCTAAGATGATTCCTAATCTGTTATTTCTTAATGTCGATGTATTATTCAATGTCCAAATTCTTTTTACTTGATCTTTGTTAAAGTGTAAACTGATCTGTGGTCATTAGAGAATAAACAATGTATTCTTATTAGCGAAACACGCATCTTTTGTCCCTACTTTGTGGACAGTTCTGTGACAGAAGTGGTTTCATATTGGAATAAAATAAGGCAATATATCTTTCCATTTATTTTTGAAGTGGTTTCAAAGTTTTTTAAGCCTTTGTATGTGATTCTAAGCTTTTTCTATGGATTGCAATTTCAGATTGATGTGATCATAGCAAGGGAGATCATGTAATTTTAAGCTTTCTCTATGGATTGCAATTTCAGATTGATGAGGTAGGATTCACTTGTTTTATTTGTGTTGGTTGAGCATTCATTACACGTGGTGAATTATGAGATCATGTTTGAATAGGATGTTTCAGATTCAATCCTTCCTTGAAATCTAGGTTCATATTCAATCTTCATTATTGTTTGGTAACTCTAATTTGATAGTTGAAACCCCTTTACATAGCTCATTGTATTGTAACTCTATAATTTGATAGTTGAAATTTGGTAGCTCATTATTGTTTACACTGACACATATATCCCTTTGGCAAGAGTTGATGATGATATGTTTTTATGAAGACTATTTAGATTCAAAATTTGATAAGTGAATGAAGTTTATCATTGATTTAATTTAAGTATGATTTATTCTTGACAAATATAAATTGATCAGTGGCACTCTTAATGTCTATCAGACTATGACTGTGTAAGATCATATGATTTTGTGGGTTGCTATTGTTGTGAATATAATCATTTGAAACATTGATACTGTGTGCTTCTAATTGTTTAGAATGATTGCACATGAAATTATTTTTGTACTGGTGTTCTTTCTTAATTAGTCCATCTAGATATATGAGAATAACAAGTTGATGCTTGAAACATAGGACATGCTGAACTATAAAACATGAAATTAATGTACGTGAGATTTGTGTATAATTGGCTATTTGACTTTTAAAGTGAGATTTGTGTATACTGAATCACTTATATAGGAAGCCTTCGTTTAATGTGGACCACTATCGGTGATTCCTTTACACTTAATAATTGAATAATTATAATATGGAAATTAATATTGATATGTGCTATAGTAAACTATAGTAATTAAACATGAAACATTTCCCATATATGTCACACTCTAGTACCTCATACTTCAATTGTTTCCAAAATGTAACTGATTTTTAAATTTCTATGGCTTTTATTTATTACTAGCAGAATAGTACTCTATATCCAAAGGTTGCATTCTACTTGAAAATGACATATATAGTGATTAGGAATCATATAGTAGTATGTTGGAACAAAGTGGGTCTGACATGAACCTCTAATGTTTTAAGTAGTTTTGATGATAACAAAGTATTAAAATTGCAATTGGTATTACTAATGATTATTCTAGTGTGCAGAATTATAAGTCAAAAATTCATTCAGAAGCACTATGAATAGTAGCAGAGAAGCCAGTCAAAACAAGCTCTGAAAGCACGACACTGTTCGTCAGAAGCTTGAATTTTTGAATGCTGAAGAAAGTGACTCTGAGGATAAAACAAGGTTCTGAAGGACTCAGAAGCTAAAAGACCTCAAGAAGCTATGGCAACAGCATCAGAAGCAAAAGGAATTTACGTCACTCAAGAGCTGACCTATATAGAACCAATGATTGAAGAACAATCCACTTCAAGGCTCTGTCACATCCACAGGAAGGAATATTCGTTGGTACAACGTTAACCTTATCCATAAGTGGAGCGCATTTGAGGATTGTACTATCGTACTATTATTACTCAAAATGGATGAGTGATAAATTGAATAGCTAGGTAGTGGAATTGGAATTCCTTACCAAAGAAGGCAATATACAGCTATCAATTGTACGAGTAAATTCCAGCTGGCACCTCTCTCTCTGCAACGGTCATCATCTTCCTCCAAGTATAAATAGAAGACTCAAATGGAAGAAATGACTACTGTTCCTACTACTGTTCTATTACTGCGTTCAAAGACTAAGAAGCATTCTGACATCATATTTTAAATCTGTCATTCTAAGTCTTAGAACAAATTGAGTTGTATTTTGTAAACACCTCTGATAGTATATCAAGTGTTCCTTAACATTCATTCTTATTCTTAAGTTTGTTTGAGAAGTCTCTTGTTAAGTTTAACTTGAGCATTTGAGAAGTCTCTTGTTTAGTGAAACTTGAGCATCTGAGGAGTCTCTTGCAAGTGTGCTTGAGCAATTTGTAATCTTTAGTAGATTATAGTGAAAATCTCTTGTTAGTAACAAGGGGACTGGAGTACTCTCGATTTGTGAGGGGAACCAGGATAAATTCTGTGTCTTTCTTTCTCTCTCTCAGCATCCTCTAGTTAATTTGTGTTTTCATCCGCTGCATACTTAGTCGCTATTAAGAAAAAAGTTTTAATTTTTAAAACACAATTCAACCCCCCCCTTCTTGTGTTTTTCCACCTTCAATTGGTATCAGGAGCTGGGCTGTTGCCTAACTCTCACCTATCAGTGAAACAGTTAAGATTCGGGGAGGAAAAACATGTCTGCTGAGAAGAATCTCAATGAAGTTCCATTTGACTATGATTCTAATTCTAAAGACAGAAGGTCTTCTGACAAAATTCCCTTTTTCAATGGAACTGAGACTGGTTATCCATTCTGGAAAACCAAGATGTACAGTCACATCATGGCGATTGATTGTGATCTGTGGGATTTGGTAGAAGATGGAGTGAACTTTGAAAATATGGACCTAGAAGGCGTTGTTAGCTCTAAAGACAGGAAGGCTTTTACACCCACTCAAAAGCTGGAATATAAGAAGCACCACAGTGTAAAAGGGATGATGACAAATGCCATCTCTCATGATGAGTACTTGAAAATTGGAGATAAGAGAACGGCTAAGTCTATCTGGGATTCTCTTAAATCCAAGTATGAAGGAAACAAACAAGTTAAGGAGGCAAAGGCCAACTTGTTAGTACATCAGTATGAATTATTTAAAATGAAGGACGGAGAGGACATTGAGACAATGTTCTCTAGGTTTCAAATTCTTGTTTCTGGACTTCAAGTTTTAGATAAGAGCTATACTGAGGCTGATCATGTAAGGAAAGTACTCAGAAGCTTGCCGCCAAAGTGGAGACCAAAAGTGACAGCGTTTCAGGAATCTAAGGATTTAGATACTGTGTCTCTTGAAAGCTTGGTTAGTTCTCTAAAGAGTCATGAGATGGAACTCATGACTGATGAATCGACTAAGAAGCTAAAAGGGATAGCACTAAGCACCAAGAGTTCCTCTAAGGCTCTGAAGGCGAAGGTTATAGTATCTGATGAAGAAGCTTCTGAAGAAGGTCACGAGATGGACTCTGATGAAGAAGAAGAAATGGTTCTGATGGCTGCAAGAGTATCGCAATGGGCTAAGAGAAGCAAGAAGTATGCTGGTAAGTTTGGAGGTTCTTCCAAGAAGGTTGGTACTTCTAAGGATAAAAAGGAAGAACAAAACAAATGCTTTAAGTGCAACAAACCAGGACACTTCATTGCTGACTGCCCAGAGAACCTAAGTAAATCATCCAAGAGAACCTCTAACAAAGAAAGATACAAAAGTAAGCTCAAGAAGGGGTTCCTTGCCACTTGGGATGATTTAGATCAGGAATCAGATTCTGATGGGGAAGAAGAAGCAAACCTAGCCTTGATGGCAACCGCTTCTGACCAAGAGAACTCTGAGCACGAAGATGACTCAGATTCAGAAGATGAAGATGAGGTACTTGCTAAACTTTCTCGTTCTGAATTAATAGATTCTTTAAAAGATGCCTTAAAACTTTTAACCAAAAAGGCAGGTGAGTGTAAGGTCCTTAAAAAGGCCTATAACAACCTGACCGAAAAGGCAAATGAAATAATTGAACAAAATGAGTCTCTAAAATCAAGAAATGAATTTATGGAAACTCATTATGTTCTTGATGATAAGGTTCCTCCAGAACATGAATTTGCTCTTCAGGAATTCCTTATCAATGGAATGAAAAGAAGTAAAATAGCCTCTTTGATTTATCATGTAAGTAGAAATAGAGGAGAAGGTCTTGGATTCTCACGTTTTAAAGATAATCCATTATCTTCAAAGTCCTCTAATATAGATAAATCAAAACCTAAGGTTGTCTTTGTAAAGAGTCAATCAGAAGTTCTAAATGAGTCAGCTTCTAATAGAACATCAAAGCCAGAGGCTCAAAAATCAAAGACTCTGAAGGATAAAACCTCAGAACCTAAGATTGTTAAGCCTCAAGCTAATGTTAAATCTAAAGAAGCTCTGAAACATTCAAGAACAAAGCCCAAGAGCTATACTAAACCCAAAAACTTTTCAACAAGGGTGGTTAACTCTAGAAGCTCTGATAGGTCCTTCAAACAAAGACCACCTGGATCTGTAAAGACTAACACAAAAGGACCCATAAAGATATGGGTACCAAAATCTCAAATAATATTTGCTTCAGGTTTGCACACTAAGAAGGCCAAAGCAGCAATGCTGGTACCTGGACAGTGGCTGCTCACGACATATGACGGGAGAAAGGCATATGTTCCAAACCCTGACTCTGAAAGAGGGAGGTACTGTGGGGTTTGGAGGAAACCAAAAAGGGAAGATCATTGGTACAGGTATAGTTGGTAACTCTTCTCTTTCAATTAAAAATGTTTGGTTAGTTGATGGCCTCAAACATAATCTGCTTAGCATTAGTCAATTTTGTGATAGCGGATTTATTGTTAAATTTGATAAAGAGGCATGTACAGTAATCAATGATTCTGACAAGTCCATATTGTTTAAAGGATCAAGAAGAGGTAATGTTTATAAGGTGAATCTGTCAGAACTCACTGAGCAGAAGATAGTTTGTCTTCTATCTCTGAATGATGAAAAGTGGGTCTGGCACCAACGCTTAGGTCATGCTAACTGGAGATTAATCTCTAAGCTTAGCAAACTAAAGTTGGTTAAAGGCCTGCCAAATCTTAAATATCATTCAGATGCTCTGTGTGGTCCTTGTCAGATTGGCAAAATTTCAAAAACTTCTTTTAAACCTAAAAACATTGTCTCTACCTCAAGACCCTTAGAACTACTTCACATTGATTTGTTTGGTCCAGTAAGTACTGCCTCAATCAATGGAAAGAAATATGGATTAGTCATTGTTGATGATTACAGTAGATGGACTTGGGTAAAGTTTCTAAGAGTGAAAGATGATGCATATGATGTGTTCAGCATCTTCTGCACTCAAGTGCAAAATGAGAAAAGTCTCAAAATCTTAAAAGTTAGAAGTGATCATGGTGGTGAATTTGAAAATGAACCATTTGCAACTTTTTGTGAAGATCATGGCATTGTCCATGAGTTCTCTGCTCCTAGAACACCACAACAAAATGGTGTTGTAGAGAGAAAGAACAGGTCTTTACAAGAAATGGCAAGAACCATGATGCATGAGACAAAACTTGCTAAGCACTTCTGGGCAGAAGCTGTAAACACAGCTTGTTACATTCAAAATAGGATCTACATAAGACCTCTATTGAATCTAACAACATATGAACTCTTCAAAGGAAGAAAACCCAACATCTCTTACTTTCATCAGTTTGGATGTACATGTTACATTCTAAACAACAAGGCCTACAAAAGAAAATTTGATGCCAAAGCTTGTAAGGGAATCTTTATAGGTTACTCTGAACGCTCAAAGGCATACAGAGTGTATAATTCTGAAACCAACACAGTGGAAGAATCTATACATGTTAGATTTGATGATAAAGAGCCTGACAGTAAAATGTCAGAGCAAGATAATAGTTATGCAGGTGTTCCATACCAATACATCGATTCAGAACCTGAAAAAGCATCAGAAGCTGTTGAAGCTTCAGAAGCTGTATTGGAAGAAGATGCTGAAGAAGCACCTCAATTAGAAGCATCACAAGAACATGATGACACTTCAGAAGAAGACACTCAACCAAGTGCTGATGTTGATGAAGCTCCAAGAAGGAAGTTCAAATATAGATCATCACATCCAGAAGATTTAATTCTTGGAAACAAAGAAAGTCCAAGAAAAACAAGATCAGACTATCAACAACTTGATTCACTTCTGGGGCTAATCTCAATGATAGAACCAAAGAATGTTGATGAAGCACTTACTGATGATGGATGGATTGTAGCTATGCAAGATGAGCTCAATCAGTTTCAAAGAAATGATGTATGGGACTTAGTGCCAAGACCAGCACATAAGAACATCATTGGAACTAAGTGGGTATTTAGAAACAAGATGAATGAACAAGGTGAAGTGGTAAGAAATAAAGCTAGACTGGTAGCACAAGGCTACAGTCAGCAAGAAGGTATAGACTTCACTGAAACATTTGCTCCAGTAGCAAGATTGGAAGCAATCAGGTTACTTCTTTCATATGCTGTTAACAATGGAATCACATTGTACCAAATGGATGTTAAGAGTGCCTTTCTTAATGGTGTTATTTCTGAAGAAGTATATGTCAAACAACCCCCAGGTTTTGAGGATTTGAAAAATCCTAATTATGTTTATAAACTTAAGAAATCACTCTATGGTCTCAAACAAGCTCCAAGAGCTTGGTATGAAAGACTGAGTAATTTCCTTTTAGAAAATGGTTTTCAAAAAGGTCAAATTGACAATACATTATTCAGAAAGACATCTAAGAAGGATATCTTAATCATTCAAATTTATGTAGATGATATAATTTTTGGTTCAACTAATGCTTCTCTTTGCAAGAATTTCTCTAAGCTTATGCAGGATGAATTTGAAATGAGTATGATGGGTGAATTGAAGTTCTCCCTTGGAATCCAAATTAATCAAGGAAAAGATGGCACTTACATTCATCAAAGCAAGTATACAAAAGAGCTTCTGAAGAAGTTCAACCTTGATGACTGCAAGATAATGTCTACACCCATGCATCCTACCAGCAGCTTAAGCAAAGAAGAAATAGGAAGCAAAGTAGATCAGAAGCTATATCGAGGTATGATTGGTTCTTTACTCTACCTGACAGCATCTAGACCCGATATTTTATATAGTGTATGCTTGTGTGCAAGATTCCAGTCAGATCCTAGAGAACCTCACTTAACTGCTGTTAAGAGGATCTTTAGATATCTGAAAGGAACTACTAATCTAGGACTTCTTTATAAAAAATCCCTAGATAGTAAGCTAGTTGGATTCTGTGATGCTGACTATGCTGGTGATAAGATTGAGAGGAAATCCACTAGTGGAAATTGCCAATTCATTGGTGAAAATCTCATATCTTGGGCCAGCAAGAGACAAACAACTATTGCTTTGTCTACAGCAGAAGCAGAATACATCTCAGCTGCTAAATGCTGCACACAGCTTCTCTGGATGAAGTATCAGTTGGAAGATTATAACATAGCTGAAAGAAATATTCCACTATATTGTGACAATACTGCTGCTATTCATTTGTCTAAGAATCCTATTCTACACTCAAGAGCTAAACATATTGAAATAAAACATCATTTTATAAGGGATCATGTTCAGAAAGGAACAATAGATATTCAATTCATTGATACTGAACATCAATGGGCTGATATATTTACTAAACCTTTAGCTATTGAAAGATTTGATTTTATCAAAAAGAATTTGAACATGCACTATATCTCTGAAGAAAATTAGCTCTGAGAAGTAAAATAGAATTAGCATCTGAAGCTCTATCAGAACCTCTTATAATTTAGAGTATCCCTTGGGAAGCTCTGAATAATTTAGGCTCTGAAGAGTAACAGGTTCTGATGAGGTGACAAATGAGTGAGGCTCTGAACCTTTTAGAAATGAAACGTTCAGTACGTGTAAGTGTACAACAGTTGTCTATACACGCGTCAGCTATGATTAAACTTTTTCAACACGTGTCTAGATCCTGACGGGCAGAGAACAGTTAATGATGATTATGGCAGTTAAGTTTATTATTTAATTTTTAAAACTGCTCGCGCTCCCTCCCAATGTTTACTTTCTCTGTGTATGTGTGCTAGTTACTATTTATAAGTCACTTCACTCACTTTGCACAACTTTTACACAAAATCACTACCTACACAACCCTAGGCTTTACAGAAAATTCCCAATCTTCATCTTCTCAATTCTCTGAAACAATGGCTGCTCGTTCATCAAACGTAATCGTTCAAGAACCCTTTAACCCTACGTTACCACCCATCATTGATCTCAATTCAAAAGATAACCTAGTCTACGAACATCATCAAACTGACGCTGGACCAGATGCTTATGATTTCTTCACTGAGAAGTTCGTGGATTTTGAAAGTTTGAAAGCGAATGGAATCGACATTCAATACTTGTTCTACAACCAACAATGGCAAAATTATTTTGAGATGCTTAATGGTTTCGTATACTACGACATAGTGAAGTATTTCTGGCAGAAGGCTAAAGTGTACGATAGAGCAAGTGCTGATAAAGAATACAAAGATTTGGTTGAGAAGAACCAGGAATTACGAGGGAAAACAAGAAAGGAACTTGGTCTTAAACCTTATAGAGAAAGGGAAATTAGGTCAAATATTTTGGGAATCAATGTTGTGATAACTCAAGCACACATTGCTAAGATTCTGGGGTTAGACAACAAAGGAGAAGATATAGAAGTGTATGATAAGAAAAGCAAGCATTTGGATTCAATTCATCAGGACCTCTTTAAATCTGGATGCACACAAAAAGATTTTGGAAAAGTAATGCACATGAAGAATTCATTTGAATTTGCTTTCAGAATGTGTTTATCTACTATCTTCACCAGAAAAGGTGGATTGGATACCATCTCCATTCCACACAAACATCTCATCTGGTTCTTATACAAGAGGGTAAAAGTTAATTTGGCTAAGATTCTTTTTGATCACATGTGTCTTACCATCAATGAGGGCAGAACCAAAATACCATCAGTCATTCATCACCCTAGGTTAATCTCAGAACTGATAAGGCAAACCAAACTCACAGACATTGTAAGTGCCAAAGAAAAACTTAGAGTTTTTCAAACTGCTAAGTATGATGCATCAGTTCTGGTCAACATGAAGAGAAAAACCAAGGAAGAAATCATTCAAGTAAAAACACCTCTGCAGCAAGTGTACGAAAAGTACTTCTGGTGTGATGGGTTTCCCACCATATCAGAACATGATAATGAAGAGGTCATCAAGAACTTTCTTGAATCAGTAAGAAGGGACACTGGGGTTAGTGTGCCCAGGAAAATGGTTGTAAGTGTTCCTAATTGGGATATCTTCAAGGGACCAAGAGATATTACAAGGAATAGAAGAAAGCCAAGAACTACTGAGCAAGAAATGATTGGTGAAGGCTCTGATGATCAAGGACATGCTAGTGATGATGAGACTGAAGAAGGTGCTGAAGGTATGATGACTGAAGCTGTTCAGAAGGAAAAACGGACAAAGAAAAGGCATGATAGGCCTTCAGCTTCTGAGGAAGATCAGAACCCTGCTAAATCTGCAAAGAGATTAAAGACCAGAGCTTCTAAACCAAAAGGTAAGATCTCTGAATCTAATACTTCTAGCATTCCTGTAGCTCAGGTTATTGGTTCTGAACCTCAACCCTCTATTGCTAAACCATCTATTTCTCAACCTCCATTATCTACCAATCAACCTCAACCCATAGACTTCACTGTACCTATTAGTGTAGTCTTACCTGATCATAAAGCTGTATCACCATCATCTTCATCAGATACCAGCACTGCCTCTGATGAGTTAATTGCTACACTCATCAGAGAATCCAACCCAAAACAAAAGAAAACTCTTACACCAAAGAGAACCTCTTTCAAGAAAACCACAAAGAAAACCACCATAAAGCCCATTCATCTTTCTTCTGATGAAGAACCTACAATTAATGTAGACACCACCATTCTCAATCAATCCATAAATCAAGGTTCTGTCTTAGAACATCTTGAACAACACATGTGTGGTGTTGCATTTACCAACTCAAATCCAAATTCACCACATCAATTTCCATCCATAAATCTCACAAATGATTCACCCGTCCATAAAACACAAAACACACAGGTCATTCACACACCCCCTCCCTCACTTGATCACATCTCTCGAGTAAACCCACCTACATTCACCCCTGTTCAGAATGAGCCATTTGCTCATTCTGAAGAACAACAAAAATCACCTCACTCATCACCAATCAATGTCATGACTGAACAACAACATCAATCACCACAACCTGTCCCTGACCCACTCAACAGACCTCTAGTTTTAGAAGAGGTTCTTGAGCTTTACCAACACCTAACTAAAGCTGAACATCAAATATTCAAGGATTCCATCAATCTTGATGATGATATCATACCTCCAAATCTCAGCAAAATCAAAATCATTGAACTCAAAAGAAAGGAACCTGAACCAACCATTCCCTTTGACCCATCCTTACCCTTTTTCAACTCTGACTCTGAACCAAACCTTGAGCTGCTAAATAATGCTATAGGTATTAGACTTAAGAGGTTCAAACAAAGAGAGGAAGAAGCTCTTATCTTCCCCTCTGATATGGATGCTGAGGTCAAGGAATTAGAGTACTTGTTTGGTAAATCCTTAAGAATTCTCAGTACTCATCTGAAGGAAAAGATTAAGGGTAGAGGAGCAAACACTGTACGGGAACTATTTGAGATTGCTGAGAGGACATGTGCTCCAAGGCTCACATTCTTCAACCATGAAGAAGAATGTCAGAGGTTAGCCTTTTTAGCTGCTGTTGATGAAAGTATGAGACGATCTTTTGATGAAGAGCAGGCTAGGATAGCTGCTGAAATGGAACGTCAGAGGCTTGCTGAACAAGAAGCCTTAAACTTATTGATTGAGAGAGCTGTTCACATTGCTACCATTGAGACTAATAAGATTCTTGAGAATCAAGGAGCTACAGAAGATACTGTTATGAATGATCAGAACCTTGGTAAACCAGATTCTGATAAAGGAAAAGCTCCCATTGTTGCTTCATCTCCTCCAAGATTTCCACCAGTACTTGTCCAAGGTTCTTCTTCATCTGCTATACCCTCTGTTATGCAAGAAGCTCTGGATGTAATCAAGCATGACATAAGAGAGGAACTAAGAAATGAAATGGATGAATTCAGGGCCGATATCAGAGAAGACATGAACAGATCTGGTGAAGCTACAAACAAGAAGATAGATGCAATGATGGAACTTCTTCTGAAGCTTACTCAACAGCAACCCAAACCTTAACCCTTATGTTTGAGCACTTGTTGTATTGTTAAGTTCTTGTGTATTTTTTGGATAATTTTCTTTAATTCATATCTATTTTATCCATATGTGTGTGTTTGTTATTTGCTTATATGATTGTTTTATCTTTGTTTTTCAAAAGTTAACTTTTCTATATACCATAATATTGTCTGGTACTCTTGAGAATTCTGACTCTAGTGAAAGATGCTGAAGAGCATCTTAGTATTTAAACTAATAAGCCTAGGATTTTCAAAACCTAAGAGTCCCTCTCATCAGTACTCCTGTTTACTCATGAAATAGCTTCTTAGTATTAAAGCCTGTTTAACAACGGGGCACCAATACCGAATGAGGCGTGTCTGGTAACTGGTGTTCTGACAATACTTATGTGGTATATAAAAAGAAAGCAAGCTTAAAAGAGAGAGAGATAGGTAGAGGAACAACTTTTATTATTAATAGAAAGATTCTTTATTACATATGATTGCATCTAGCCTAAGGCTTAGATTTAGAAGCCTCTGATTCTATACTCTTCAGTTTCTCCTTGAGAAGAGATAGTGCTTCATCAGCAAGCTTCTGAACCTCAGCTGGATAATCTGCTAGATTATCTTCATATGTCCATAAGAACTCTTCCAGATCAGAGCCCAATTCTTCCTCCTCTGACTCTGTTAAAATAAGTTCTTCCTTGTTTCTCTCATATCGTAGCCTGTTTTCTTCGCAGCGCCAGGGCTCTGCTCCCTTCTTGCTCTCTTTTTTTGAGCCTGAAGCATCCTTGGTAACCTGCCTTTCCATTGTATGTTTTTCTTTTGATGTTACTTGATTACTCTGGATGAGTAAAATGAGAGGAATCATCCCTTTTTATAGTGTCATCCAGCTCTCTTGTCAGGACGGTTTTCAACACAATTCATTAAATGAATTTAGTTGTCATAACCTTTTGACTTGACTGCCTTGTTATGACGCATTTGACTGCTTGGTTTTCTGTGTCTTTTTGACTGATGCCAAAAGGGGGAGTAAGAGTAGTGTTAAAATTAATGTTGATTCATTCATATACTGCTCAATCTGAAACTGTTATGTTAAATACATTATGAATCAATATTTATCTCTTATGATTCTTTCTCATTCTGAACGATTATTGAAAGGGGAGAAAATTTAAGAACCTAAAATAAAACTCATAGACAATGTCAGAAGAGCTTGCAAACCGCTTCTGAGCATTATCAAACTCTAAGAAGCAAAGCTTGCAAAACTATGCTTCTGAGAGTTAAATATGAAAATTTATTTTAAGTTAATAAATCAACTCTTAAACTGGTTTAATTAATTATGGATAAAACTTAGGGGGAGCTTACAAACCTACCCTTATGGATTATCAGACTCAGGGGGAGATTGCAAACCTTTGAAACCTGAAGTCATCATAATTAAATTAAATCAACAACAATTGAATTTTAATGCTTTGGTTTGTCATCATCAAAAAGGGGGAGATTGTTGGAACAAAGTGGGTCTGACATGAACCTCTAATGTTTTAAGTAGTTTTGATGATAACAAAGTATTAAAATTGCAATTGGTATTACTAATGATTATTCTAGTGTGCAGAATTATAAGTCAAAAATTCATTCAGAAGCACTATGAATAGTAGCAGAGAAGCCAGTCAAAACAAGCTCTGAAAGCACGACACTGTTCGTCAGAAGCTTGAATTTTTGAATGCTGAAGAAAGTGACTCTGAGGATAAAACAAGGTTCTGAAGGACTCAGAAGCTAAAAGACCTCAAGAAGCTATGGCAACAGCATCAGAAGCAAAAGGAATTTACGTCACTCAAGAGCTGACCTATATAGAACCAATGATTGAAGAACAATCCACTTCAAGGCTCTGTCACATCCACAGGAAGGAATATTCGTTGGTACAACGTTAACCTTATCCATAAGTGGAGCGCATTTGAGGATTGTACTATCGTACTATTATTACTCAAAATGGATGAGTGATAAATTGAATAGCTAGGTAGTGGAATTGGAATTCCTTACCAAAGAAGGCAATATACAGCTATCAATTGTACGAGTAAATTCCAGCTGGCACCTCTCTCTCTGCAACGGTCATCATCTTCCTCCAAGTATAAATAGAAGACTCAAATGGAAGAAATGACTACTGTTCCTACTACTGTTCTATTACTGCGTTCAAAGACTAAGAAGCATTCTGACATCATATTTTAAATCTGTCATTCTAAGTCTTAGAACAAATTGAGTTGTATTTTGTAAACACCTCTGATAGTATATCAAGTGTTCCTTAACATTCATTCTTATTCTTAAGTTTGTTTGAGAAGTCTCTTGTTAAGTTTAACTTGAGCATTTGAGAAGTCTCTTGTTTAGTGAAACTTGAGCATCTGAGGAGTCTCTTGCAAGTGTGCTTGAGCAATTTGTAATCTTTAGTAGATTATAGTGAAAATCTCTTGTTAGTAACAAGGGGACTGGAGTACTCTCGATTTGTGAGGGGAACCAGGATAAATTCTGTGTCTTTCTTTCTCTCTCTCAGCATCCTCTAGTTAATTTGTGTTTTCATCCGCTGCATACTTAGTCGCTATTAAGAAAAAAGTTTTAATTTTTAAAACACAATTCAACCCCCCCCTTCTTGTGTTTTTCCACCTTCATAGTATGGTGCACATTTTTTGACATTATCTTAGTTCTTCCAAATCTCATTTTTAATTTCCTTCATTCTTTTATGAGCAAATACTGTTTCTGGGATTTGCATATGTACAAGCCTATGTCTTGTGGTATTGACTTTGAAGAACATTTTGGCACATGGCAAGTATTTTAGGTGCAGGTGACCCTTTAAAGTTTTTCATACAATTGTCACAAATGTTTTTAAAGTATTTGAATATTTACCAGTTTCTACTAAGATTGGTCTATTTTATTTATTAACCAATGTGGTGGAAAATATTTACACACTGCAAAGTGACTAAGATTGCTATTAACTAAGAAGTTTGTTGATTTTGGTTTTCCTCTATGATAAATGGCAGTTTATTTTTTATGTCGCAATAAAGTTCTTACTTGATGTTGCTACTCATCAACATGGTTGTTATGTGCTTCAACGTTGCATTGATTTCTCAAAGGGAAAAAGTCTAGAAAGGTAATTGTTATAGTTCAATAAGTTTTTATGTGTGAATCACATGATTTGCAGACTGGACATGTCCCCTCTAGAAATTTGGATTATTTATAGCATTTATGTCTTGTATTTTGCCTTCGGGGAGTAGAGATTGGTCATACTTTAGCATTACATCAAGGTTTGACGTGACTTCGTTGAAAAGCTTGTTAGCTACAAGTGTTAGGTAAAAATAATTTGGGCAAGCAAAGAGGTTGATGTGAAGATGTGGCAGTCATGAAGAGGATTCAAGTATTTGTAAATTAAGGATTTAGTTTGATCTTCATTTTCAAGACGTGGAGTGGTACTAACAACAACAAGAATGACCAGAAATAGGGTAAAGAGAAGACATCATCCCATAAACATGATAACTGAGCAATCTAGTCAATGATGACTTTGAAGTTTTATTATACATCAAACTTTATTAGTATTTTTTGTATTATATAACAAACATATAATTTGAATTCTTTGTGTCTTTTTATTGCGTGGATAAATAAATGGACCATTACATAACAAACTTTATTAGTATTTTTTTTTATTTTAAAAAAGTGGGAAACCCAAAAAAATAAATTATGGAAAAAAGAAAAAAAAAAGTTTTGGAAAAAAATTATATTTTTTTAAAAAAAAAAAAGTGAATAGCGGCGGTTCTATCCGACGCTAAAAGCCCAGAAAAATGTGGAAAAAAGTTACAAATAGCGGTGGTTCTATCCGACGCTAAAAGCCCAGAAAAATGTGAAAAAAAGTTACAAATAGCGGCGGTTAGAAACTGCCGCAAAAATCAGAAAAACTGACGCTGATGACCTAGCGACGGTTATTCCGACGGTTTGCTGGAACCGCCGCTAAATGACCTAGCGACGCCTCATTTGTCGACGCTTCCCAACCGCCGCACTTAGCATTTAGCGGCGGTTTGAACTGCCGCTAAATGCCTTTTTGAACCGCCGCCGCTAGCCTGATTTCATGTAGTGACTGATTATTCAATTAGGGTTCTAATAACATATTTGAATGCTTTGTTGGTTGCTTGTTTGTAGTTTGTAATTTAGTCCAAATGCATCTTTGGAATAATGTTGTCCAGTTTCCAGTTAAGTGTTACACCATCCACAAATTAGTTTCAATTTTAGGCATTTGGAAATTGATGTTTTCCTGAAGCTAACTTTGTGTTGGTTATTGGTCTGTATATACTAAAGAGATAGATAGAAAAAAAAAATTGTGTTTTCCTGATAGATAGTAAGCAATGAAAAAACTAACCACAAAATTGCATATTTTTTGCGTTACTATATCAATACTCATGCACTGTTTTATAGTTTGATTTCTTTTTATTTGATATATTCCTCAAGTAATCTTGAGGAAATATATTTCTCATGTAATGAATACTTATGTTTTTTATTTAAAAATTTAATATATATAAATAAATAATTAGTTAGTTATTAAGCGAATTAAAAATATGAAATTGCATAGTGGATAGTTGCAAAACATATATATGTAATGTTTTTATTACAATATATTAATATATTGATTAAAATTTTGCACCCCCCGACCTAGGGTCCGAGCACCGCCACTTACGCGTATGGTACTCCTTGGGTACGCACCGATGACGTACCTATTTTTTTATTTTTTATTTTGCAACGAGTACACGCGTGATACTCATGTGGTACACGCGTGGTACCTCTGTGGTACACGAATCCAAAAAAATCCATTTTTTTTTCTTTTATTATTTTTTTGTTTATAGGAAGATTTTTGTTTTTTATTTGTTTAATATAAAAGCAGCAACTTTACTAATAAGCAATAATAAAGTAGTAGCTGAATTTATTCACTCATTCATTGAAAAGAAATAGGTTCAATTTAATTTTATTCATACAAATCTTGATGTATTGATGTTTTTGAATAATTTGAATTACTTATGTGGTATTTTCTATGTTTAATAATTTGTTTTAACAATATAGTTCTATTATTGTATTTATATAATTATATTAAAAAAAAATTATAGACGTATCCGTACCTTAATTTTTTTTTAAAATGTCGTACTCCGTACTAGTACCGATACCGGTACCGTACCCGTACCTAGGCAACATAAAGCTTATAACCTATTCATTATAAATTTTACAGTGAATAATGAGGTCCTAACTACTATATATATAATGTGATATTTCTACTAATTGAGCTGAGTTTACGAAGACATAATTTGAAAATTCTATCTCGTTGGAAGTATGACTAACAACCGTTAAAAATAAATCAACTTATTAAATACTTTATTTATAATTAAAAATGTTCATTTTATAAAAAAAAGAAATATAATCAGAAAAGTTCATATATATTCGCAAATTGCCTGTTCAATTTTAAAATTCTAGTAAATAATCTTTTGAAATTTATTTTATTGAACTATTTGTTGATTTTTTTTTATAATTGTATTATTTGTCGATTTTTATTTGTTTAATAGTTTATGAATATATATTCTAATTTTAGTAAGTTTTTAATTTCTTATATTATTTAAATTAAAATATTACTCTCGTGAAAAAATCATACATATTTTTTAATATATATATTATTTGAAATTAAATTATTTATTATTTATATTTTATTACTTTTATATTTTTAATTGGGCCCAAATTAAATAGTTGTTGCTTATATTTTTATGCGTTTAATTTAATGGACATCACGTCAGTGTAAAATATTTTTACACGAACCCAATAATAATATGTTAGCTCCACATACAAATAAAGTAGAATACTTTCATATTTTTTCATAACAATACTTTTCTTTTGGTACAATTTTCATAATAATACTTTATCTTGCTGTTTTCTAACTCCACTCAAATCATATCATGCTGTCTCACTAAGCACTGGATTGAGATATGATATATTACAATTATCATATTTTGTCTCTTATATTTAGCCACCAAATTCTTTAATAGTTTGAGATTCATCGCATAAGTTTTGAGTGTAAAAGCTATGATGTTTAAGATAAATTAAATATTTTTTTAACAAAGTTTAAGCGAGTTAGACTCTGAAACTTGTTAAGACTCAAGACTCAACGTTACTAAAGAGGTCTCATATATAGCTCCACTGAGCAACTATGAAACGTCTTCCTTCATATAAATATATAGGTGAGAGTGAGACTACATCTGAGCATCGATCGTTTCAATTTTAAGCAAAAACCACTAAACTAATAAAAAAAACAACTATTTAATTTGGGCCAAATTCCAACCATCTACATTTTCAATTTGTTCGGGTGTTGGATTGTACAAGTGGCAGGTAGAACTGGTTCATTGATCCAAAAATTCATATTCTTCAAATAATTCAATACATTGTACACAAAACAACGAAGGATTAGAAGAACTAAATAAACAACAAAAAGAGTGAGACATTTATTTTGTTTCAAATATGTAGATCTAAAAACAGTAATAAATAAAGTAGAAGAAAAGTATAAATTAAAATATATTTAAAATATTAAAATATTTTACACACCTCCTTTACCTACATATTACAAAGGTTAAATATAGCATAAGATAAATAAAAACAATAAAACGTGTAAGAGATTGAGAGAGAGAAACATTATTAATGAGAGAGAAACCTAGAGAGAGAGGGAGCAGAGGAGAATTTTGGGAGGGAAAGACAGTATTCCCCAATGGCAAAAATTTCTCAAAACAGGGGAATCGAATCAAGGAGGGTGAGGTAACAACATTGTACTTCACTAATTTCCCAAATCATTTAACAACTTTTGCTTTATGGGAAAGGTTTGCTAGAATCTGGAGAGTGGATGAAGTCTATATTCCACAAAAGGTAGATAGAAAGGGGAGGAGATTTGGCTTTGTGAGATTCTGGGAGGTGCAGAATGTGGAGATTTTGTTGAGAAAAATGGAGGATATCTGGTTTGATACATATAAGCTAAGGGCCAATCTAGCTATGCATCAAAGAGGCGCTGATCATCAAACCAAGGGGAAGCATACTGAGGTTGTTCCTACACTGTTACGAGAGGGTGAACTCAAACAGGGAGTATCATACAAGCAAAGTTTGGTGCAAAGTAACAATCAGATGGCGGACAAAAAAAGGATAGGTGTGAATTTACCTTATCCTAAGAAGAGGCATACTGCGAACCAAATTCTGGAAGGTACGATGGAGGTGTCGGTGGTGGAGGAAAATCTGAAGAAATATGAACAATGTTAGGTGGGAAGGCTGTGGGATCAGGATGATGCAGAAGGTATCCAATTCAAAATTTGGATGGAAGGGTTTCAAACAGGAAACGCAACCACACTTGGGTTGGATTTGGTGCTATTGTCTAGTGGTATCCAAGATGGGGTCAAGGTAGCTATTGAAACCAACACATATTGGTGGAGTCGGTTTTACATTGATATCAGGTCATGGTCTTCGTTGGCTAGACCAAGAGGTAGGAGGATATGGGTTAGAATCTTTGGAACCCCATTACACGTCTAGGTCAGGAGTGCTTCAACAAAGTAGTTTGCAGTTTTGGAAAGTTTGTCAAAATGGATGAACTTACAAAGGAACAACAAAGGCTTGAGTTTGCAAGGGTTCAAGTTCTCATCAATGGGTGGGACTCAATCGATAAATTGGTGGATATCAGAGTGGGGAGTGAGTTGTTTGTTCTGCGAGTGGTGGAAGATTTTGGGACGGTTGATGTGAAGAGTAACGACGGAGGTTGTGGGTCGACGAACAGACAACAGAATGATGCCTCGATTGCGACACCGGAGAAGCGGTGGTTGGTGGATGATGATGGCCTCGACGGAGACTGGTCCGATGGTTCGGTGCCGGGTAGACCGTTACAGTTGAATTCAAACGTGATTGATTTCGGACCGGTGGACAATAGCAAACATCAACAACTTTTACCTGTCACACCTAAAGTTATCCCTGTCGAAATCAGTCTTGGTAGTAGGGAAGAGGATTTGCAGATTCAAAACAAAGCTCCTTTAGAAGATATCCCAACAAAAGGGATAGAAAAGGGGATTGTTGTTGTGTCAGACACGTTTGTTGATGTTGAAGTGGTGGAAGCGGCGGGTACATAGGGAGAGGG
Organism: Trifolium repens; assembly: GCA_030408175.1. Lineage (NCBI taxonomy): Eukaryota > Viridiplantae > Streptophyta > Magnoliopsida > Fabales > Fabaceae > Trifolium > Trifolium repens. Next base: position 54,493,762 of record CP125836.1, on the reverse strand, counting down.
TGGAGTAGTGCAAAGTCAACATCAGGTAGATGAAGGTAGGGAAGAGGTGGAGTTGGGTGGGGTCGATGATATAAAGGGGAAGGAAAAAGATTTGGGTCTTATCACTGAAGAAGGGAATTTACTAAAGGGCAGCTGTTCTGTTTAGGCCCAATCAAATAAATTTGGGCCACTTAGTCTAATGATGCAAGAGGAGGGTGTGTTTTTTTTAGGGATAGTGATGCTGAGGTGGAAAGACTTGACAGATTAGAAGAGTTAAATATAGTAGTACCTGTTGTGGGTGGGCTTGCTTTAAATGGTCCCAGTTCTGAGAATAGGAGAAGGGGGGGTACAAACAGCAAAAAGAAGAATAATAACAATAATAACAACAAACAGGGAGCTACGAAGTGTGTTCGTTTTGCCTCGGTCGTGCAAGCTGGCCAACGCCCAAAGCAGCCTCGTAACGGGTCGATTTCTTCACAGTCTAGAGAGGCGACTCAAACCTCTGATCCTATTCAAAATTCCGGCGACAACTTGGTGTGTGAAGAGGGTATCGGGGAACACGAAGTCTCCGATATGAATTCTATTAATCATGAAAGTCTAGTAGATGGTGTCCTTAGGTCTGATCATCAATTGGACTCCGTTAATTTCTGTATCGAAGCTGAGAGATTGTTCAACATATGGATGAATCTTGGGATCTCTAGTAATGAGGACAGAATTGCGATGATTGAGCTCATTGACTCGGAAGGAGGAGAGCGAAGAGTGGAGATAGAGGTAGGGGACGTGATGATTGATCAATGATAATATGCAGTATGAATGTGAAGGGGTTGGGGGCGGGGGAGAAAAAACGAAAAATTAGAGAAATGGTTAAGAATGAAAGGGTGGATGTTCTGGCGCTACAAGAAACAAAAATTGAAGATGTGGATAGGAGATTATGCTCTACACTGTGGGGTGGGAATGATGTTGGTTGGTGTGGTGTACCTTCTAATTGTAGGAGTGGAGGGCTGATCACTCTTTGGAATCCTTCCAAGGGTAAGTTAGTCAAATCCTTCTTTGGAAATGGTTTCTTGGGTGTGTGTTTGGAGTGGGGTATTATGAAGAGAAGATGCATAATTATTAATGTTTATGCACCTTGTGACTTGACGAGCAAGAAAAGACTTTGGGTGGATGTGCTTATGGCCAAATATGGAGAAATTGCCAACTTGTGGTGCGTCTTGGGGGATTTCAACTCGGTAAGGGGGTGGAGGAACGGAAGAGGTGTGGTACTTTGTCAACTTCTACGGTGCTTGGTGAAGACTCTATGTGGTTTAATTTATTTATCCAAAGGTTGGGACTCCTTGATCTTCCTCTCCTTGGTAGGAATTTTACCTGGGTTCAACCGAACGGGGCTTGTATGAGTAGATTGGATCGAATGTTAGTATCCCCTAATTGGTTGGTGGAGTGGGGAGACGTCAATCTTTGGGCTCTCTCTAGGGATATTTTCGACTATTGCCCGATTATTCTCAAGTACTCCAATTTTGATTGGGGCCCTAAACCTTTCTGGTTTAACAACCATTGGTTAAAGAATAAAAGGTTTTTTGATATTGTAAGGAAGGATGGTCCTCTTCTAATGTTGGTGGTTGGAAGGGGGTTATGGTGAAGGAAAAAATGAAAGCTCTCAAAGGGGTTTTAAGGATATGAAACAAGGAGGTGTACGGGGGGTTAGAGGAGAAAGTGGTGGTACTTACGAAGGAAATAGAGCGGTTGGATTTGAAGAGGGAAGGTGGTGTTATTGAGGAGAGTGATAACGAAGTGCAAAAAACTCTTTTTTTGGAATTGCGCCATTTCCTTCATAGTAAAGATAGTGTTTTGTTCCAACGTTTGCGGTCTCGTTGGTTGAAATAAGGGGATGCAAACACCGGTTATTTCCATTCTTGTGTGGCTAGTCGAAAGCGGGTAAATGTTATTGGGGCGCTCCAGATTGGTGATAGGTGGGTGGAAAAACCGTCCGAGGTTAGTGGGGAGATTGTGGCTTTCTTTAGGAATCATTTTGCCGAGCCTTCTTGGAGAAGACCCCAACTAGATGGGGTGGAGTTCCCGTCTCTTTCTCCTATACAATTGGAAGGTCTTGTTAAACCATTCTCGGTTGAGGAAGTTATAGGGTTGTGGAAGATGCGGATGGTAATAAAAGCCCGGGTCCGGATGGTTTTAACTTTGCATTTTTAAAAGGGGTGTGGGAGGTTGTTGGTGGTGATGTCATGGCATTTATGGATGAATTTCACGAAAAGGCAAGTTTACCTAAAGCTTTCTCTTCTTATTTCATTGCACTTATCCCGAAAATTTCGAACCCTCACTCTTTGGGGGATTTTCGCCCAATTTCTCTTCTTGGTAGTATTTATAAATTGGTGGCGAAAGTGTTGACTAATAGGCTTTGTTTGGTTATGGATTCCCTCACGTCAAAGAATCAATCCGCATTCATTAAAGGTCGACTCCTTGTTGATGGGGTTCTCGTTATTAATGAGGTTGTAGATTGGGTGAAGAAAGTAAAGAGGAAATGCTTGATCTTCAAAGTAGATTTTGAAAAGGCTTACGATTCGGTAAGTTGGAGTTTTGTGGAGTATATGCTTTGGAGGTTTGGGTTTGATGAAAAGTGGAGGAGTTGGATTAGAGCTTGTGTTTTTGCGGGTAGCCTTTCAGTGTTAGTGAACGGAAGCCCAACGGAACAAATTGATATTAGTAGGGGGCTTAAACAAGGTGATCCACTTGTTCCTTTCTTGTTTGTGCTTGTGGCCGAGGGACTTGGGGTTTGATGAAGAAAGCGGTTGAGATTGGTTTCTTTAATGGAATCTGGATTCATGATTCCGTTGCCACTATTTCCCATCTACAATACGCCGACGACACTCTCTTTGTTGGTGATGCGTGTGTTGAGAACTTATGGACTATGAAAGCCATCTTGAAATGGTTTGAGCTTATTTCCGGGCTTAAAGTTGATTTCTTTAAAAGCAAACTTTTCGGGGTTAACGTTGATGAGACTTTTCTTGCTTCGGCCACCGTTTTTCTCAAATGTGTGGTTGGGCGGCTACCTTTCATTTATCTTGGCCTCCCGGTGGGTGCGAATCCTAGGCGATTGTCCACTTGGAACCCGATTATCGAGGTGATTCAAAATAGGCTAGCTTCTTGGAAAAACAAGTATGTTAGTCTTGGTGGTAGAGTGGTTCTCTTAAACTCGGTTTTGGCGGCAATTCCAATTTTCTACCTCCCTCTTTAAAATGCCGGTTGGAGTGTGGAAGAAGATTGTTAGATTGCAACGGCGGTTCCTTTGGGGCGGTGTGGCCGGATCATCAAAAATTAGTTGGGTGTGTTGGCGTGATGTTTGTAAACCGAAGAAGGAGGGTGGTCTTGGGGTTAAAGACTTGCGTATTATGAATATATCACTTTTAACCAAGTGGAAGTGGAGGCTTCTTTCGGAGGGGGATTCTATTTGGAAAAATGTTCTCCAAGATAGATACGGTGGAGGGGAGATAGGGTCGGATTGGTGTACTAGATCTTTGCCGTCCTATTTAGCGTCTTCTTGGTGGAACGATTTATTGTCGGTGGGGATAGTTGAAGGTTTGGATCGTACTAGTGACATTTTCTCAAAAAAAATTGGTAATGGTGGTAATACTAATTTTTGGCATGACAAATGGGTGGGGACTCAACCTCTCAAGGATGTCTTCCCAAGACTTTTTCTAATTTCAACCCAAAAGGAGTGTATGGTTGCGGAGGTCGATCGGTGGGTCTTAGGCCGATGGGAGTGGGAGTTCAAGTGGCGTAGGAATCTCTTTGTGTGGGAGGAGGAGCATCGAGAGATGCTTGTAAATATTTTGACGCCGATCCAATTATCAAATTCCACCGATGCGTGGAAATGTCATTATTCAACCAGAGGTACGTTTTCGGTTAGTTCGCTTTATTGTTATTTATCCGGTATTATTATCCCTCCAATCTTTTTGGAGTCGGATATTATTAGGGACTTGGGATTTGTGTGGAAAAGTTTGGCCCCATCAAAAGTTATTGTTTTCTCTTGGCAACTCTTAAGGCGTCGGCTACCAACTATGGTTAATCTTGCCAAGCGTGGGTTGGAGGGGGATGGTTCCAACCCCCTTTGTGTGTTGTGTCCGATGGAATTGGAAAGCGAGGCTCACCTATTTGGTAGTTGTGCTTTTGCCTCGGCTTTATGGGACAAAATATTCCGTTGGTTTGGTTGGGTTGGTGCGGTTCTGCGGGATCCGCAACTCCTATTTGGAAAATTCATTGCGAGGTGGGGGAATGATAAGTGTTTTAAAGGCCTAGCGGTATGGCATGCGGTGGTGTGGGCTATTTGGATTACGAGGAATGTCTTAATATTTAATTCAAAAGTGCCGGTAATTCAAGATGTTTTTGATCGAATAACTATGCACTCTTGGAGGTGGTTGTGTGAAAAGAAGAAGGGGGTGGGATGCTCTTTTTATGAAGGGATAACCTATCCAATGGATTGTATTCTAAGGTAGTCAATGGTTTTTTATGGTTTTGCTAGCGGCTTTTGGTTGGGATTTTTGTTCCGTTTTTTATAAATTCGGGTCAAGCACCCCTTGTACTTAATCCCGGGTTGTGGGTATAGTACCATTTGTACTTTCTCCTTTTTATTATATTATAATTGCCCTTTTGCCGTTAAAAAAAAAGATTGAGAGAGAGAAGAAAAATATTTAATTTGATCTTTTAATAGTTGCTTTCTATGCTTCAATTGTTAAAGCTATTAGCCATAAGTTATCAGTCATGAGCTATAAACTATCAGCTATCTATTTTTTACCAAACAAAATCTAAACGATATAATGAATCATATATGTATTGAGTTTTTTGTTATAATCGGCGGTATATGAATAGTTTTGTCTATTCATGTTTTTTTATAAATATTTCTAGGATTACTTTACTGTAGTCATTGTAATGAAAAACTCTTGGTCTCTTTTTCTCTCTTTATGAATATTAATCTTCTTCTTTGTTAACAATAACATGAAACTTCAACATTTCTTCAATTTATACGACACTTAACTCAAACTCTAAATACTTTTGCGACCATTTCTTAGACTCGTCGCTGTACCGTTGAGACTTTACCTCTTTGTATTTCCACTTTATTAAATAATAAAATGATATAAGTTATTGTTTGTAAAAAAAAAAACTCAAACTCTAAAACTTAAAAAAATGCGTATATGACATGTCACAGGGGAAAGTATAGTAGTATTTATTTACAGCATTTCAGCATGTTTGTCTTGTGGTCCAAAAATTTGGTTGCAAGAAAAAGCTGGTGATTCTAGATCTTGCTTGCTAACAATACCATTTTTTTTACAGCCGTTGTTTAGTTTAGTCTAGTCTAATGAGAGAGATGTTGTTATGAGTCAAATATCGTGGACGTAGCTCTCACTCACTCCCACATATAAAACCAAGGCACACGCTCTGTCGCCACCAGTAATGGACACTCGTATATATTATTAGTTATTACTACTTTCATTCTAAAATAAAAGAACTAGTTTGACTACTGCACATATATCAATGCACGATTTTGATTACAAATATCTTTAATTTTCTATTAGTAAAAATTATAAAAATTGGATATTTTAAAATTACTCATCAAAATAAATCAAATAAAATCTTATATGATTATATTTATATCTATATACTAGTAGGTAACCCGTCCTATCGGACGGGTCGATACGTTACGCGTTTTTTTTTTTTTTAGTTACCAATTTTTAAAGTTACAATTTGATGAAAAAATTATATGTAACCTATACATTTTTTTAGTATTTTTTTTCGATAGTATATTTTATCCACTGCATAATTTATTTAGTACAATATAGTTGAATGTTTCCCGTATTAGTGCGAACTTATTTATATGATCGTTATTTTTGAAATTGTATCACTTATAATTTTTTTCATATGTGATAGTAAATTTTGTCCAATGTATAATTTGTTTAGTACATTATAATTTGTTTATTTAATCATTGATTATGAGTTATATGAATCAATAACATAATTTTTCTCATGTATAATTATTTAATATATACGATAGTTATTTTAAAATGAGTTCTATGAATTAGTAGTAATATTGTTCCACCTATAATTTATTTAGTATTAGTATATATGACCGTTATTCATCAAAAAAAATAATTATTGTATTTAAAACCTTTTTGCATCAAGAAAAACAAAAAAATTACTTTGACTCAATTAATTTCTTATTTTTGCCTTTTTTATAGTAATATCTCTCATTAATTTTTTATTACCTTTTTTATTATTTAAAACCTACGGAATTCCATTTTTTTATTACCTTTTTTTAGTTTTTTTAATTATCTCTCAACATCTCTCATCTGATTTTATTTAATTACTCTGACTCCATTAATTGCTTATTTTTGCCTCATTTGCAATTTTATTTCTCTCTCTTCATAAAAAATGTTGAAACGCTCTCCTCCTGCATCCAGTAAACCCTAGCCGCCGCACCATCTATCACCACCTCTTCAGTTTTTTTCCGATCTGTTTTGACTCTTCAACCAACACCATCTTCATCCCCTCCTTCTATTCTTGCTTTCTGTATAATTTATTTTTAGATTGGAGGGTATTTTAGATGTCTCAACGCCACTTTTATTGCTAGATCTTGACCAACATAGACCATGTTTTGAAAAACTATCTCCATATACAGGTTCCCCTCTATCTCCTCTACAAAACGCACAAAATAAAATCAACATCGGAGTATCTTTCATCCCCTGACCCCGTGCCATAAAATAGAGCCACCGTGCCGGAAAGCAAATTGAATCAGTATTTGAAGTTTAGATCTCAGCAACAACAAAAAAACAACAAATCAGCGTTTGTTTATATTTTTCGTCACTTCATATTGATTTTTAATATGTTTGTATTTCTTTTAAAAAATATTGATGAATAAAATTTCTTTAATTTGTTTCATTTGTAGATCTGTTCATATTTTCATATTTATTTGAATTTTCAATTTGTTTGTATTTGAATGAAGACTTCTTTTTTTTTTGTTCATGTTTGTGTTTGTATTTGGTAGATCTGTTCATATTTTCTTGTTCTTGTTTTAGATGCTTCTGTTCATATAATAAAGTTTTAAAAAATTATTATATTTTGAAACTTAATTTTTCTTGTTGTAGCGTTAATTTGTGGATCTATTCATATTTATTAGACTTATTTGAATTTTCAACTTGTTTGTATTTGTGTATGAAGAGTATTAATTTTTTCTGGGTACTTTTTCAATATGTTTGTATTTGTATGAAGAACATTTCTTAGTTTTGTGTTTGTTCATATTTCTGTACTTTTTTTGCTGTAGATGTTTCTGTTTGTTTTCTGTTCATAATTTGTTGTAGTGTTGCCAGATCTACATCCTCCTCACTGTCATAAAAAAAGATAGTTATTAAAATTACATTTCAAAGTAGAAAAAAAAGTTAGAATCTTTGTGTGTTAACTGATTTACATCCTCATCTCTTTTCTCGTATTTGTATATTTATAATCTGCATATAAACAAAATAAATTATATAAATCATTTACTCATAAAAAATATCATTTGTAATGAAATCATTGATAGAGAAAGAAAGAAAAAAATTCACCATATGAAATGGTCCATTTACAGAATAATGAGCTTGTTGTTTATGTATTTCATCTTCTTTACTAAGCACTTCATCTTCTTTCTAATCTTTAAATTTTTCTGCAAAATACAATAAAATACAGTTAGAAATGAGGAGAAAGAAAGAAAAAACCAGAGAAAGAAGAATAGAGAAAGTGTTTTCAAACTTGAGTATATAATAAAATCTAAAGTACAAAGTGTGGGAAAATATTGTGTATTTGAATTTGGAGTTGGAAGAGAGATGAAGTATAGTTTTGGTCTCTGTCTTTTGCATAGACTATGTCAGTCTTTACCTTTGAGACAAAAGGGTTAATTTCACTTTGTTCAAAATTGTACTTCATTCATTATTTTAGATTATTTTTCCAACCGGCTTGGTTCTAATGCAAGTATGGCTCATGTGAAAGGGACTTGCCATCTCACAACAAATGGAATATGGCTTGGTTACATAGAAAAATGGCTTGGTTCAAAAAGTATTTAGTTCAGTTACAATTTTTTTGGACATCAATTGCCCTCAATATTGCCAAGTGGCAGCTTCTTAAGCAAGGTTATTGTTGTCCTTACCAGGGACAACAACTTTCTTATATTGTATTAGATTATTAAAAAATATAATAAAAAAATTATAAATGAATAATACTATTTAATCAAAACTCTAATAAAATAGGACGGACATATAGTATATGCAAAAATATAGTGTACTAGTACTTCACTTAGATCATTTTACTATCGTTTACCGACATGTGCAACCAAAAAAAAAAAAAAACAACTCTCAACTTATATTTGTACTATTTTCTTATTTATTTATGTTAAATTGACACCGATAATTCATCATCTCAATAGAACCAAACCAAGACCGTAAACTTTCTACTTCTAGTAAATGCTGCTATCGTCGCTGTAAAAGTTTTAAGGGTAAATAGGTTTGTACCTCTCTAATGTAGGCGAGTTTTGTTTTCTTTTTGTAATTTTTTTTTTGTGACTCGTCCCTTGCAATGTTGATTTTTTTTAAGTTCATTTTACCCCTGTACCCCCTGCAATGTTGACATTTACTCCCCTGCAGGGTGTAAAAATGACTAGAGTCGAGTCATACAAAAAAAAATTACAAAGGGAAAAACCAAAATTTGCCCACATTATAGTGGCATTAACCTATTTACCTAAGTTTTAACTACTCTCACCAAATTTTTACTACAAATAACATTTTTTTTTTGAATCGGCAAAATTTTATTTATGAACAATTCCAAAACAATAAGTATAAGGAATTGTTGGATCGTTACTACAACGAAAGACAAAGTGATAAAAACACTTTAACCAATCAAAAAGTACACCAAATAACACCCTAAACCACCCCTTACGGTACAACAATTGAAAAACACCAATGACCACTAGAGAGAACACCAACTCAACCCAAAGAGATGCCACTAGAGACTAACTCCCGAACTCGAATCAAAAGTGTTTGGCCCATCAGAAACTAAAAAGCCACTTCTTGAGTCAAAAGTTGGTGGAGACTAGTAGAAAGAGGACTAACAGTCGACACCGATGTGGTAGATTTCAATCAGATACAAGAATCCTGTAAATCTCAACAGATTTAGAAACCAACAGCAACTCAAAAAAATCCTACAAATCTCAACAGATTTGAAAACGGTCAGAAATTCAAATATCCATGAAAACTAAGCACGAACAACATCAACCATCAGATCCAACATGTCAACTTTTCAACATCTCTTCACTGCAACACCATCTCATCACCACCATTACGTCGTCGGAACAAACAACCACCTCTAACACCCAAATTCAACAATCACCACGCCACCGACCACCACCGCAAGTGTAGTGGCAGCCGGAAAGAAAACCCTCTACCAGTAAATGAAATTGGATTAGTTGTAGTCACCTCCTCTATGCAGTCACCGTATTTAATCATCTAATCTTGATCGGACAGTCTAAAAAAGATTATCTTATTTTTATATAAAAATTCTAAAAAGCTGTGATTTAATTCTAAACCGTCTAATCTGGATGGGATGGCCTGATTGCATAACTACATAACTACGGTGACATTTTGAGAGCATATAACGCTGATCTAAATAACAGAGGTAAAAAATAAAGTTGATGTAATTAAATACATCGATTTTTAATTATACTATTGTCTCTTATAAAAATTCCGGAATAACAAATAATAATAATAATAATAATAATTGCAATAAAATTATTTTATACTTATATCCAAATACAAGTTTTTGATTTATAATGGTTTTTTCCATCGATCAGCGTTTGATATTAGGAGTAGTTTTCTTTCCATTTAAACAAGTGTTTCCTACATGATTGACATGGTTGGTTGTATTAATTCATTGATTAGTATTCATTAATCATTAGTTTAGTTTAAGTTTCCTTTTCGGTCACAGTTGGTTTGGTTTTGGTATATTCACTATATATTCACCTTTGAAAATTCTTGTATTCTTCTTCCTATCAGTACTCTACCTTGTTATATTTACTCTCTCTTTCTCTCATTTTCTCTCATTTTCTTTCTTCTTCATCACTGCTTTGCTTCTTTACTTGACAGTTCACACTTTGAAACAACAAAAATGCAGTCAAGTCCTTTGCTTCTTGAGGAACCAATTAGGATGGCATCCATCTTAGAGCCATCCAAACCTGTCAGTATCTCTCTCTCTCTCTCTCTCTCTCTCTCTCTGAAGTGTTCTTGTGTGTGATGTTTTTTTGTTTGGTTTTGTTATGAGAAAGCTATCAACTTTATGCGACCCATTTGTGGTTTTTGTTGTCTAGTGTGGCAGATCAAGTTTCATAATGCTACTTTGGTTTTGTTTCTATCTTAACTAAGATGGGTTGTGTTTTGTTTCTGCTGATCTTGCCTTCATTTAATAACTCAGATTATGATAAATAAAAAATATTCAGTTTTTGGTAATCCAATTGTTGCTGCTGTTTTTTACTGCTAAGGAATTTCCTGTATGTTTGATTCCACTTCTAAAGAGGCCAAAATTGATTCTAGAGGTATATAATTGATTTTGACATGTTTGGACCTAAAAATTGTAGCTTCCGATTCTATAATTGATTTTTACGCTCAATTTTACATGAATGCATAAATCACTTTACCTTCAACTCAATTTTAGTCGGAATCAATTTTATATAATCAATTAATTCAAAATCAATTTTTCTCACCGCAGAACCAAACATACATGTGACTGCTTTTGTTTGCCAAGAGAGTTTTGTTTTTGGTGTTTTTAGGCTGTTTCATTGTTTTATACATTAGTTATGGTAAATCAAGAGAACAATTAGTCTTTGTGTTATGGAAATTAATTATGGAGTAGTTTAATAAAAAAAAAAAAGTATGGAGTAGTTTTAAGATACTAAAAGAAAGGGTTATATTATAAGCATTTCATAGACAAATTTTTACTTTCTTTTTATTCAATGAAGATTTTCAGTGTTTGTCAAAATTTTGATTAAAGTTTAAAATGTGCTTTTTGTAGACTTTCTTTCCAGCTATGACAAAAATTGTAGGCACACTTGGTCCAAAGTCACGATCGGTTGATACAATTACTCGATGCCTCGACGCAGGAATGTCAGGTATGATTCAATTAAAACCTTTCATTGTTTGTAATTTTTTGTACAGAAATTGATTGTAGGTTTTCTTTTCTTACCATGTGCTAGTGGCAAGGTTTGATTTCTCATGGGGTGATCCAGAATACCATCAAGAGACATTGGAAAATTTAAGGGCTGCTATCAAAAACACAAAAAAACTTTGCGCGGTAAACTTGCCACATGTTTGCTGTTATTTTACTTGTTTATCTGACATATTATTAAATGATTGTGATTTTAATACATTAGCTTCTATCCAATTTATTTTCCAAAATGTAATGTAATACACTTTGGTCCGATTTCAGGTTATGCTAGATGCTGTAGGTCCAGAATTACAAGTTGTGAATAAAACCGATCGCCCAATTAAACTCGAAGCAGACACATTACTTGTCTTAACTCCGGATCAAAACAAAGAAGCTACTTCAAATCTCTTACCAGTAAATTTTAGCGGACTATCAAAGGTCGGTATACCGTTTCCATGTTTTTTGGACGACATGTTACTTTTCGGTACTTTCATATTAGCCTTGATTACGTATACTACGGTGTGATTCCCTCTTTAACTAAGGTATCCATTATTATGCAGGCTGTGAAGAAGGGTGATACTATCTTTATTGGTAAATACCTGTTTACAGGAAGTGAAACAACTTCTGTATGGCTGGAGGTATCGCAACGCAGTCATAGTTCAATCTTCAATGCATTAATTCCAGATTGTTCATTCTGATTAAGTGATTATATTAATAATTTGATTTTTATATGTTATTGCAATTTGCAATACCTATATTATATTTACAGTTAGCTTTCTAGGAACCATATAGGAATCAGAATGCAGAATATTGCTAATACTCAAAATCAAAATCATTCCGATAGTCTAAGTAGTATATGTTTTGCAATGCAGGTCAGTAAGGTGGATGGTGATGATGTAACTTGTGTCATAAAAAACGACGCTACACTTTCTGGATCATTGTATACTTTACACGTCTCTCAGATTCGTATTGATCTTCCTACTCTTACTGATAAGGATAAACAGGTAACAAATAGAACCGTGTACATAAAGTAGTGAATGATATATCATTTTGTTATTATTTTGTAATTTTATGAATCTAAATGTTCCTGTTGACATTTTACTCACTATCTCAGGTAATACGCACATGGGGTGTTCAAAACAAAATAGACTTCCTCGCATTATACACTCGTCACGCTGAAGATGTTCGCCATGTAAGGGATATACCTGATTGGTTTTAACATTCAAATTTTAACTTTGCTTAGATTTTATAACATTTTTAATGAAGTGAATTATTTGCATTTTTTTGTACTGCTTACCATTAGAAAACACAAACAATACCTCCAATTTTCATTTGCAGGCCCGTGAATTTATCTCCAAGTTCGAAGATCTCAAGCAGACACATATTTTTGCAAAGATTGAAAATGTAGAGGTAAGAAACCTGATTTTCCTCGAAGAATAGACTCTCTTCTTTTATACTTATGCTGTAGTTCAAATGCTGTACTTCAAAAAAAATTATGAGTGTGCTCAATTGTGATTGTAAAGTTAATCTTTCTTCTGTGAAATTTGTATAGGGATTGAAACATTTTGACGAGATATTGAGAGAAGCAGATGGTATCATCGTCTCTCGTGGAAATTTAGGGATAGATCTCCCACCCGAGAAGGTCAGATTTTCAGAATCCTTACTCTCTCCGGCATTCGTTTGAATAGAATCCTCAATATGTATGTATTGATTTGACAGGTGTTTTTATTCCAAAAAGCTGCTATTTATAAGTGTAACATGGCTGGAAAGCCGGTTGTTGTCACACGTGTGGTCGACACTATGACTGATAATCTGAGGCCTACTCGTGCTGAAGCAACCGATGTTGCTAATGCAGTGTTGGATGGTAATTTTTTCCCTGATCTAAGTTCCTTTTTGTCATATTTGAAGAGTCCTGTGTCATTTATTTGATTATGACTGCGTTATCGAATTGTCTATCTAAACTCTTGCATGTAATACACGTGCATGGTTCTCATTTCTCTTATTGCTACTCATCAATATTCCATTAGTTTATCGTGTTCATCACATTATGCATAAAAATGCCATGCATTGCAACTTTCCTGTCTAAATTTTTCTTTCTTTTATATCAGGCAGTGATGCAATTCTCCTTGGGGCAGAGACCCTAACCGGATTATACCCTGTAGAGACCATATCTACCGTTGGAAAAATTTGTGCCGAAGTAAGTTCATGTTTTCCCTTTAAATGACACTTCCTTTAACACTTTTTGCCACAACAGATTTATCGGAGAGTGTAGATATAGAAATTCTCTTTCTCGCATATCATGTCTTAAAATATGATTTATCTTGGCTATTTATAGTTGTGTAATTATTTACCTGTTCTTTTTCTTTTCACTTATCTTGCTAATGATAATCTATGAAACAGCGTGTTGAGTTTGAAATTAAATTATGATTTTATCATTATGGTAAATTGAAATAGATATATTATAGATTTAAACTGATTATTCTGCTGTTTTTTCAGGCAGAGAAAGTTTACAATCAAGATTTGTATTTTAAGAAGACTGTCAAATATGTGGGCGAGCCAATGAGCCACATAGAATCGATAGCTTCCTCTGCGGTACATTTCTTAGTTTCATTACTAAAAAATCTTTCACTTGCTCACGGAACAATATAGGGAAGTAAACTTGTTTTTACTGAAACATACAGGTTCGAGCAGCTGTCAAGGTTAAGGCTTCTGTTATCATTTGCTTCACCTCATCGGGAAGGGCTGCAAGGTTTCATTTTATCTCCTATGACTATAACTTCTCATATTAGTGAGAAATGAGAGTTATGTTCGATTCCATTGCGATTTTCGTATCTTGCTGACATATAATTAATTACATGTTTTTTTTTTTGTGTATTTATATAGGTTGCTTGCTAAGTACAGACCAACCATGCCTGTGATATCTGTTGTCATTCCTCAATTGAAAACAAATCAACTCCGATGGACATTCACCGGCGCTTTTCAGGTATATAATCAACAAGCCTGTCTTTGCGTCACTTGCATAACATTATCTGACATTGAAATTAACAAGTTTTTGCTGTTGTTTCATTTTATGACCTTATCGCAGGCTAGGCAATCACTTATCGTGAGAGGTCTTTTCCCTATGTTGGCAGATCCTCGACACCCCGTAAGAATTATTCAGTGTTGATTGATATAGAATGTTATTAAAACCTCAAATGGAACAAAGTTGTGTTAAACTCAAGTGAATTTGTCTTTTGCATGCAGTCTGAGTCTAATAGCGCAACAAATGAAACAATTTTGAAAGTCGCCTTAGACCACGGCAAGGCTCTTGGCATCATAAAGCCACACGACCGAGTTGTTGTTTGTCAGAAAGTTGGTGACTCGTCCCTTGTGAAGATTATTGAGCTTGAAGATTAGAAATTTTCTGTCATTTGAAGAATGCATAATAAAACTCATTTAATATACCAAAGATAGACATAATAGACATAGTGTGGTATCCCTCATTTTGCTAATATGAGTCATGTAATAGATGACTTTCTACTAGTTGTTGAGTGATAACATGGTTTTGCAGCTTCTCCTTTGTTGTTTGATTGTTTTAGAAGCAACTATGTTTTGATCTAAACATATTATATCAATCTTGTTCCTAAAATTATATTTTATTTACTTACATTTTTGAGTTTTGAATATTTACAGTCAAAGGAAGTTTACTCATAAATATGAATGTTTGATCTGATATGGTTTTTTTTGGTGTTTTTGTATTGCGGGATTTGGTGGGATATATTTTTTATGTGGAGAAATTAAAATGACTTTATATTGCAAAAACGATAAAAGCTATACAAAGGAACATTGAATTTACCAACAATAAATGGATCAAGTGGCAAAGGATTTGGGTCATTTGACGAAAATTAGTCACCAACTTATAATGTGGGGATTGCGTTACAAATTTTTCAACTGGATATTTAACTCATCATTCCAAATTTAGCTTGTAAGGTGAGGATTGCCCCGAGTTATAAACTTATGTCCACGCCATATCTCATTCAACATGGAACTCATAACACACCATCTTAGATTTTTATATTGGGTCTAAATCGTCCTTAGAAAAGTGGCTTGTAAGGTGAGGACCGTCCACACTTACTTATGTTTAGGCTATATTTCATCCAATGTCGGACTCTTAATACTATCATTCTTAATTCTACCTCATCTAGTATTTTCACTCATCTAGTGCAGCATTATCAATTTGGGGAATTTTAGGGTTTGTAAGATGGGGAACTGGATATAATTTTTTAATTTGTAAGGATTCATTTGCCAATTCCAAACATTCAAAATAGAAAAGCTAATTGCAAATTCCTAAATAGTTTCAGCACCTAAATATAAATTTTAAACTTTTTTTGTAATCAGATAAATGATATTATGGTTTTCAAAACATTCTTGTATATAATCATCAGATTATGTTAAAAATCACAAATGGTTATGATTAAAAATTAGCAATGTAAATTTCAATCCTTTTCTAAATATTAAATCAATGATAATGAAAGAGAATCACTTGTGTACCCTTTTCAATGGGTTGCACCTTAGACTAAGGTGTATTTCACATATAGGTATATAGTAAAAGAAAACATGCACTTTCTTAGGTTGGATTGCTTTCGAAGTTGCAATTCATTATGACCGGCCTAATGGAAAACATAAAATATATAGGTTTCCTAAGAAAATCCTAGAAGCCTTTTAAATTTTATAGTTCTTTATTCG
The DNA here is from genome assembly GCA_030408175.1 of Trifolium repens. Lineage (NCBI taxonomy): Eukaryota > Viridiplantae > Streptophyta > Magnoliopsida > Fabales > Fabaceae > Trifolium > Trifolium repens. The sequence goes on along the minus strand of CP125836.1, from coordinate 54,477,841 downwards.
AGATAAAAAGATATTAAACATCTTCATCAGCCGGGAAAAAAAATTATTAATGAGGAAGGCACAACAAGGAGGAATAATATACAAATGATGTCCAATATCTTTATAATTACCTTGAGGTAGCAATTACTAACAACTATGAAAATCCAAAAATGGTTCGCATCACATTCTTTTAACTATTTTTTTTTTCTATTTTTATTTTGTATTTTTTCTTCTCTTCCTATTTTTATATTTTGTATTATATTATCTTTAAAGATAAAATTACAGTTAATGGTAGGAGATTTAAAATATTATGTATTAAAATTGATGAGAATAAATTAGAATTTTTAGTAGTAGTTCCTTTTAATATATTGTTAGTAGATTAAACAAATAGTTAATATCAACTTTTATTCACATCCATTGAGATTTTTTTACCCACATGTCACACATCGATCAATTGGACTGGGCTAGATGGAGCATACTTGAACTGAATAACCCACCCGTGTAATTTTTATGAGAAATCACACTTCACATTATCAATTTACTTATCTTACTTTTATTTTACCTTCAAGATACAATAATCAGAATCAAAAGTGAAAAATGGTCTTTAAACAATTTTCAAAAGGATTCATATGTCACCACGTATTCAGTTATACTTTTCTTTTTTAAACAGTTTTGTTTAAATGTTTGTTTTATAACTTATACATTGCTTACTACAACTCAATTTTGTTTAATAAGATTTTGAAAGCTCAATGTAAAATGAAGGACTTCATGAAAACAATATGATTTATCAATGGAGCAAGTTTTCACCTAAAGGCATGTTATGTTCTCGTTTACCATTGTCAGTTACAGCACGGTGGTAGAAGTTCTTGTTGGTAAATTAGTAATGAAGAAACGTTTGGTTAAGTTGAAAAAGCAAATGATAAATAATATTCATGTGTATTCAAAAATTATAAATACATTTCGATTCTTGATCTGTTTAAACCAGCTCGAGTTGCGCCCATAGTTGACTGGTTTATACTAAATACTAATGTAGGGATAGTCCCTCTCAGAAATACAACCATGAACCTTTATAAATTGTGAGGTGGTATTCATGTATTATTCTAAGGGTTCTTCTTTAATACGAACAAAATGATTGGAGAGAATGATCCTCTTTTTATTATTAAATCGCCACAGTGCTTCCACTACCGAGCAAGCCGCGAATGCATAGCATGAGTTTGTATTACCTTGATTTTCAACATCATTGAGTAATGTCTCTATGGTTGAAAAGAATGTCCCTTTTCAACCTATTACTACATATGGTTATTCGCATCATAAATCTCATTTTCAGAGTTAGCTATTAACAATGAAGATAATGGTCTCATTTACGCATCTAATGTGATTTTTGTTTATTATTCATTCATTCCACTGTCTCACATTATCTTAGATCTAGGGTTTCATTTAGATTCGATCTAGGTTTGAATTTTGAGTCCTTAGGGTTTCATTTAGATTCGATCTAGGTTTGAATTTTGAGTCCTTACATTGCATTCATTTCTGCATCTAGATGTGATTTTTGTTTATTTCTCTGTTCATTTTTTTCTAATCGAGCAAACCTCTCTTTACCTCTCGGATTTCGCAAAGTTGTCTTTTCTATGATGTGAGCTAGTTTTACAAGTCTTGCCTTGTTTAAAATTCGTTTAATATTTGTTTTTTCATCTTTTCCACATCCGGCTGGATCGTGGCACAATGCAAAAGATAACCTTTTCACATCTTTTTGTTCAATTTCTTCTAACTCTTGGGCCAATTAAATGAGGTTGCTCGGTCCAATCATCTAATTAAATGATGACCACCTGTAAGAGTTCTTTTTATAACTATGAAACAAACTCAACAAGTAAAGGGAACTCTTGCTTCAAAATCACTTTCCTCTCAGATGATTGGACCGAGCAACATCCATTTACCTCTCGGATTTCGCAAAGTCGTCTTTTCTATGATGTGAGCTAGTTTTACGAGTCTTGCCTTGTTTAATCATTCGTTTAACATTTGTTTTTCCATCTTTTTCACCTCCGGATCTTGACACAATCTAAAAGATAACTTTTTTTTTACTATTTTCACATCTTTTTGTGCAATTTCTTCCGACTCTTTCTTATTCTTCAAGTAACTTGATTCATTAGGTCTTTCCATGCTTTTGGCTACTATAAACTACTAAAATAACTAAAAACTATCTAAAAATATCGTATAAATTCATGTCATCATGCCTCCATCCCAATATCTAAAACCACTATTTTATCTGTTTGTCTTCGGAGTCAATATGGTTCATTTTTAGATCATTAATAGTTAACTGGTATGGAAGTCACATTAGTATTTTACCACAACATATTTTCCCAGGAGTGTGAAAATGAAACACAATATGATGAAACACAATATATTTTCCCAGGAGAGTGAAAATGAAAATAAATACACTCACTTTTGTAGCTATTATATGCACACCGAGTCGAGTCATGCTCTAAGCCATGTCAAACAGTCTCGCAATACACTCTTTTGCCACGAGTGCAAAGGGAGTCACATATAATGCCTAAACGATTGGCTTTCTTTCTTACATTGAAAGTGGTAAATTGTTGTAGTTTTCAGCTGTATAATTATGATAGTTGTTGTGATTTTGTAAAACATCTAGGACTATGTAAACGAAGCTTGCGTGATGCATTTATGAATATACTTGTGAGAGAATAGAAGCACTTATTTGCAACGCTTTCCCATGCTTCGAAAATGCATGGATGAGTTCTTTAACAACTTTTTTTTGCAAGAAAGCCTTGAACTATCAGAGACTATGATTGGACATGTTATTGAAATGGCGGTAACTGGGATATATAATAGATTTTATTGCATCCTGCTTATAAAATGTTTTTCGATGAATGGAAAGCCTAATAAGAGGTAGAGGTATGTAATATCTAGTATCTGCGGACATGAGCAAGCAATTCACGATGAATTATCTCCGAATTGTGGAGATAGGCAAGTGCGTTAGCAGTCTCTATTACAATGTTCATGCGGATAGGCCATGTTAATAATCTTTCTTCTGCTTTGTTGCCATGAATATGATCAGCAACAGTGCCATTCGGAATATATTCATATACTAGTAAGAGTTCACGACTACGCCTAGAGGTGCAGCCGTAGAGTGAAACCATGTTAGGATGCCTCAAACTTGTCGGAATGTTTATCTCATTCATGAAATGCTCCATTCTCTTGTAGTTACGCTCATAAAGCTGCTTCACGGCTACTTCCCTACCATCTTTAAGTTTCTCTATGCAGAAAATATAACAGATTAGTCACTGAAAACTTTCTTTGAAGAGTCGAAACTAGAAGTAGCTTTTTCAAGCTCAGCATAGGTGTAGACTGGAACTCCAAATCTTACACTCCCAACTTCAATATCTGCTTTCGGTGATGGCTCAGAAGATACATTCTGTAGAAATTATGCATTATTTTCTGTAGACTTCAGACAAGGATGATAATACCTTCAATAAGGCAATAGAAATTACTACAGCTATCATTATCCAGGTCAACTATACAGTGTTGATCATGACTCATGAGAGAAGAAACAATCAATACAAGGCCAACCAAATGATGATCAGTAGATGACAAATAAACACTAAACAAATGATAGATGTCTCAACAGCCATTTTAATTTTCACTTTTCGACATAAACCAAGGCGAGTAACAAGAAGAAAGAAAGAAAGAATGCTGAAACAATTATTTTGAGACGTAAAACATATCTTATGTATCTTTGCTCTATATTTAACCTGATCGGAGAGTGTAGATATAGAATTTCGCTCTCTCGCATATCATGCCTTAATCTTGGCCATTCATAAAAATGATTTTTCTTTTCCCTTATCTTGCTAATGATAATCTATGAAACAACATGTTGAGTTTGAAATTACATTATGATTTTCACCGGTCAAGGTATATATTCACCGGTCAAGGTTAAGGCATCTGTTATTGAGCTTGAAGATTAGAATTTTCTGTCATTTGAAAAATGCATAATAAAACTCATTTAATATACCAAAGATAGACATTATAGACATAGTGTGCTATCCCTCATTTTGCTAATATGAGTCATGCAATAGACTTCTGCTAGTTGTTTAGTGATAACATGGTTTTGCAGCTTCTCCTTTGTTGTTTGATTTTTTAAGAGGCAAACTATAATTTTGAACTAAAATGATATGATAATCCAAACATATTATATCAATCTTGATCCTAAAATTATATTTTATTTACTTACATTTTTGAGTTTTGAATATTTACGGGTGGAGCAAGTTTACTCATAAATTCAGAATTGTGAACTTTTGATCGACTTTATATTGCCAAAAAGATAAAGAGCTATACTCCTTCCGGTCTCATATATAAGCAACTTTTCACTTTTTAGATTCATTCAATAACAAATGTATCTAGCCAATATTATAGTCTAGATACATCCATTATTGAATGAACCTAAAAAGTAAAAAGTTACTTATGTATAAGACCGGAGGGAGTATAAAGAAAAAAAATCGAATTTGAAACCAATGAATTGATCAAGTGTTTAAGGATTGGGCCATTTTAAGCAGGTGGTTGGGGGTTCAATCTCTAACTCCTAGATATGAAAAATATTCAGTTGGAAGGTGAGAATCCACCCTACGTGCCCCACAAATTCTCCGACGTAGATTATTCGGCTAAATGGCGTCAAATATATGGCCAAGTTCCTGAGGTTATTTTAATCAAGTTGAATTGATCAAATACCAAAAAGTTCATATCTGTAGGTGGCAATTGAACAACTATTAGACCGTTTGGATCTATGTTTGCCATTCAAATCTTACGTCTGAGGCATGTTCACTGTGAAAATTCTAAAGCTACTATATGAAACTTTTGTGTTTGTGATATTTCACTGTGATTCTGTACATATCAGACTGCACATTTAAATCTCACATTTGAAGAGTTCATCTACCACACAGTGTTAGATCAACTACTGGTACAAAAAAATAAACTAAGATGAAAATTGAAACAATGTATCAAATCATGCAACCTTGAATGGAAGTTTAGGTAAGGCATTGAAACACCAATAACTGGCAAATAGTAACATCACCTTAGGTAAGGAATGCAAACACATGAATGGAAGTTTTATTCATAAAAATAATGTTGATATTTATTCAGTCTATACAAAATTGTTCAAATAAAATTATTAAACATCAAATGGCAGCAAATTGCCTAATGAACAAAAATTACCAACATAATCTCAATTGTTGGAATCTCATTTGTTGCAAGCCTAATGTTAGACAGTACCTTGGTGGGTATTTCCTCAAGATATGATGGGTATGACACCCAAGATATTATTTTACAAAAACCTATAAATGTACAATCAAAAACTGTTCCCGTGAAGATATTGATAGGACAAAAATGATTGTTATGCAACTCCAAGCCATGTGGTTAATCCACATGATTTGTCATGACAAGCACACTAATCAAAAACCAGGAAAGTTTGTTGTATGTCATTATAAAAGAAGTCGTCTTATATCACTGAAGTTTGATTGCAGAGCAGAGAGAAATGCACCTGCAAAATAGAGTAAAACCAAATAAGCAATCCTTTTAAAAGGTGAAATGCTGCAATAATGCTTCATAGATTCTATTCAATGTCAAATATTAAGGGGAGAGTAACATTTTCTGTGGCTTGTTGAAGTGATCAGTGCCATTTGGGTAATTGTATTATAAATTTATAATTACACATACCTCCAACTTTGCCATCAAAGACGCGATGATCGGCAGACAATGTTAAGTTCAACTTAGTAGCAACTGACGGCTTCTCAATTCCTAGTAGCAAATAAAAATCAATGTCAAAACAACTTAAGGTTTAAGCATTAAGTGGCATAGAGAAACATCAATAAAATTTATACCATCAGCTCCGATTACTGGTTCCACAACTTTGATGCCTCTCCCTACAGCAAGAATGCAAGCCTGAGAAAATAATAAAACATTAATAAGCAACAGAACACTTTGATCATATTAAAATCCACCCCAAAGGGGATGGCTACTCGGGTAACTGTTTCTCAGAATAATGATAAAACAGGCATTCCAAATGAAACCTCTTTGAATATAGGATTACAAAATAGGGAAATAAGTCAAAGAACAGGAATAATTTCATGAAAGGTCTGCGACTAAGTGACTATTAAGATATCTCTAAAACCAAACTCTTCAGTTATTATTTCCATGAATCACCATGATAGTTTGCTCTTTTGTTGAAATGGTAAATAGCCGAGTGCAAAAAGATATAAATTGGTTTATCATATCATCTTTAAAGAACGAATGAATAAACATTGGAATTAAAAGAATAGAAATTAACTGAGATCACAAGCAAAATGTAACATAATTCTGTAGAAACTTATTCATTATGGAAAAAGTCTTGCTTTTAAAAAAAGCTGTATATATTCATTAATCTATTTGTGGGCATTTGAATGGAATTGGACCTCCACATGGCAGATTCATAATCCTTTCAACTATATTCACTACAACAATGACAACAACTAAGACATTACCGGATTGGCTACATTGAATTATACGGTTACAGTGTAATAATGTCTTATCTTTTTCTTTTTAAAATTCATCTACTGTTAATTAATGGACACTCTTCTATCCAATCAACTCTTCATATTGGTGCTTCATTGGGTCTTCTCCGGTCTCCACACACCACCCAAACCACCTAAGACAAGACTCAATTGTATTTGCAATAATGGGAGCTGCCCAACATACTCTTTAACGATTGTATATGCAACAGTACCTTGTCTTATGTAACTAACTACTTATTCATTGTAACATTCTCTTCTGTGACAGTAAGCTTATTTGCTTATTGGCTCTTAACTGCAGACATTCACCCTTAATACAAAGTAAAAAGTTAACCAATTTGACATTTACACCAGTCCAGTAAATTAGATGTTGTAAATGTTGGGTTGTGTGTGTGACTGTGTGTGTATGAGACAAAGAGAGGAGAGAGGGAGGGGGAGAGAGAGAGAAAGAGAGAGAGAGAGAGAGAGAGAGAGAGAGAGAGAGAGAACCTGTGGGGGGTTTATAATAGCACAGAATTTATCCACGGGATACATTCCTAAGTTTGAAATACTGCAAGGTATTGTACAAAGCTTCAAGTTAATGGTTTTGGCAAAAAAAAAGATGATAAATAGGGAATTTCCTAGCTTGCACGACAATATATGTATATTGTAGTAAACTCACCTAAAAGTGCCCCCTTGGAATTCTTGCGGCTTCAACTTGCCTTCACGTGCTTTTGCAGCAAGTTCCTTGACCTAAAGCACCAATAATGTATTAAAGTTGATTAAGAAAAAATAAGAACCTCACTTTCCAATATTTTAATTTATTTTCAAATAAAAAAGCATAAACACAAACAGATGAAGAGTCCTAAACAAAGACATTAACTAGGAACCTACGTCAATGAAATAAAATTACCTCTGAGGAGATGGCAGATATTGTCTTGTGATCGGCATTTTTTAATATTGGAGTCATCAAGCCCTATAGCAACACAAAAAGTTTGAGTGCTTTGTAAAATGATAATGACTGTTAAACAACCATCAATTACCTTCTCAGTGGCAACTGCTATTGATATGTCAACAGAATCGCACAAGATGACCTCGCCTTTCTCTTCATTCCAGTATGCTGCCATAATGTAAGTTGGATTTAAGCATTAGAGACTTCTAAAGAGAAAAATTCAGTTCTAAGAATAGGTAAGGAAATTGTAGCAATAAGCATTAAGCATAACAACCCTAAAGAATGAACCAAGACATAGCACAATCAAGTATTGAGCACTTGACTTAGGTTATATATCTAATTTAAAATATTTTGAAACTTGTATTTAGCCTGTGGTAAAATATACATTGGCCGGCTGATTTATACATGATGATGTAGGCTTCCGTCATTCGAATCAAACATGGTATGTTGGGTGTAAAATCAAAAGAAATGGACATAATGTACATAGGATTAATAGGCATATGACAATATACAATGCACCATGACTTTATATCCCAAACCTAGGCAAAGAGCACCAGGTTCTTCAGACAATTATATACTTACGGTGCAATAGCTTTTAACACTAGATTACATCACTGTGGCAGAGTATTAAACAAAAAGTAGATAGAACCATATGCACCAAATTAAAAGAGGAAATATGATTTGGCTACACAAATCTTAATTAAAAATCAATAGGCATCTGTAAGAGTACAGGTTATTCGTGTTTAGTTACCTAGTTATTTTATTAATCTTACTTGTGCTAGTTATGTCTGGCCTAGATTATTTTATAGACAATTTAGACTTAAGACCTAACTAATCCTCACAAAATGGCTTGTAAGATGAGGAACGCTCAAGCCTTATGCACTACTTAGGCCATATCTAGCACAAAGAAGGTGCTGGAGATTGCAATAAAGGCAGTTAAAGTTGCTGCAATTAAGGCAAATTTCCAACAACTATAAATGTCAATGCTTTGTATTTGATACTTATTATATTTTGAGAACTTCTTATCAATAACATATAATGTCTCTTTCATCCCTTCTTTTTCAATCAAATCTTAAAGTTAACTTTTTGGAGGATTCAAAAATATCTTATTCCAACATGGTATCCACCAGTACAATTCCCCGTGATCCCCTAATCCAGTCTTATTCTTCTATTATTAAGTTTAAAAATATGGAGTTTTATTATTTGGTGTCATCTGTTTTCGTCCTACTTTTTAGTCTTTGGCGGCCGTCATTGTCTGCCAGTTTCTGTCTCCACTTCTTACATGCACTCGGGTTTGACTGCCAATATGATCCTACAGTTGAACTCTGAATGTTCCAAACTATAGGTGCTTAAAGTATCAGACCGGTAAGCCTTTCTATGTTCTACTACTACCACTAGTGACCTTCCCACATGGTTATTCAGCTCAGGGAGTCCAGGTTTAGTTTATAGTATACTACCTGAGTTTGCTTGAAACAGATTTTGCAGGTGTGGTTTGCAGGTTAAACACCTACGTCAACAATTCGGCAACATTCACAGTATTGTATATAATACTTTAGTATATTTGTTTCAAAAATTGCTATTTATATTTTTAATAGCTATAAATTTATATATGCGAGTTGCTCTGCACCTTCTGGATCTGTCACTGCTTTTGCCACCTAAGATTATTAAGATAAATACAACACAAATGGATAGAATAGAACAATAAGAGGAAATTATTTACCGTTCGCTTCTGGTACATTTCTGAGAGCAGCCGCTACAACTTTGATAATAATGTCATTCACCGAAACTTTAACGTCATACTGCTCTGCAATCAAGGAGCAGATAAAGATTAAATTGGATTGCAGGTGTACCAGGACGAAGAGCATAAATCTAACATGTGCCAATAAAAAATTAATATCAGTCCATACCTTTAAGATCCTTTCGAAGGGAAAGGAGTGGATCCAGTGTAACATCTGACACATTCCAATAAAAACTCATGAATTAGTTAGTACACAAATATATTGGTTTTCAATAATATTGTGACATAAATGGATCAAAACCTGATGATAAATATAAGTGTGGTGTATTTTGTTTTGATTCCAATAACCTCTTGGCAATCACCTACAAAACAGTAAAAAATATATAGAGGTAAGGATATACATGGATGAAATGAGTGGAAGGAAGCAGACTTGAAATTTCGTCCTTCATTAACTATCAATTTTCCAAGGTATTCAGGTAGTAGAGATGTAAATAGAAACATCACTAAACTCAGCTCTGAATCTACAACAATGGCCAAGTGTTATCATAACAATATGCTGGATGCACTGCATAGAGGCGACAAAAACAATTCTGACCCATATTAGGTCAAATAATATAGATTTTCCTTGAGATTTTGAGCATTCAACGCTGAAATAGACACCAAACAATGTCTGCCCTGAATCCCATTTGAATACTTTTCATATTTTCATTAACATGCAACATATTCTGTGAAAAAATTGAAGAACCTTATATTCATATTTAACAGATTTTTTTATAGTCTCACCTTGCGAATTTGACTATTAGGAAAATCTTCATAAGCATCTGACTGCTTTAAGTTAGACTTTGACTCTTGTGAAGCCGCAACTTGATGACTTTGAGATGATGACGATGCCTTTGCTTTAGATGAATCAGGTTTTGGAGACAATTTTCCTGATTTAATTGCAGAAAGAACATCGCCTTTCAGTAGGGTGCCATGAGGACCAGTTGCATTCAATGTTGATGCATCCAATCCATATTCCATAATTAGCAACTTTGCAGCTGGACTGATTCGTGCGGTATTGTTTTTTTGAGTTTTGACCTCACTTTTTGTGCCATGTTGGGTGGCCTTCTCCTTTTGGTCAACTGAGCTGCTGCTAATAGAATTCTTTACAACTTCAATATCACCTGCATCTTCAACCTTGTGGAACGACAGGCAACATAAGTATTTCATACACTCCAGTGCTTTTCACGAGAAAAGCAAAAGGTGATAATCTGGTAAACTAATCAATAAGTTTACCAAACATCATCAGAGATTTGCTTAGTTTGTATTTCAAAAGTAAATGTCAGATCGTTAGACCACACATTATGTTGGGAAAAGAAGCTACAAAGTATTTTCACACTTACTGTTATTGCAATAGGCTGTCCAACTGCCACTTCTTTTGAACCTTCTGGTGCAACTATCTTAGCAAGGTACCTAGTCCACACAAATGCCACGCATAAATTGGTCAGCTAGATAGCAAAAGTTTATCAGGAAGAAGATAGAAAAAGACCAAACAGTGGTCGTCTATAAAATAGACCAAATAAATGTCAGCTTTGTGCTAAAAATCTGGTCAGTAATTTGACTTTATAATTGGCAAGACTAAAATGAAAGAGATTATAATCTACCAGAAATTGCAGAAGGAAACTGATTAGTACTAGGCATGTCGGTGAACACTTGGGTAAGCTATCATGCATGCAATAAATATGTTTACCATCCATATTATATGTCGCAAGTCTTCATTCCGTATGAAAACATTATTTAAGATGCAACAGATTGGCCTAAAAACTTTGTCTAATAACACAACATGTTGCAATGCGAGCAAGCAATTATACCCAACACTATTCATAATGCATGGCTTTTAGTACAAGGAAAGATATTTACCCCTCTTCGAGACTTTCAAATTCAAGGGTAGCTTTGTCTGTCTCTATCTCGCATAATATGTCACCCACTTCAATCTGTTAGATAATTAGATGTTTGTTAATTCATGGCAGACAATAAATAAAACGAATGCTAATGACTTACTCGCATTCTTAAAATTTTAAAATATTCAAAAATACATTAAAAAGGAAATATCACTTTAAACCTTATATTGAAAACATAACTAACCTTATCTCCTTCCTTTTTATTCCATTTAGCAATGTTTCCTTGGTTCTGTGCAGAAAAAAAATTGAAAATCATTTCAGGGATGGAAAGAAAATAGATGTTGGAAATAGTTACAAGTAGCGTCAAAATGGTCTTACCATTGTTGGGGACAAAGCAGGCATGCCAAGAATGATGTGAGGTGGAAGATCTGATGTATCAATCGTAGAAGTTGATTCTGGTTTACTATCCTCATCTGCGACATCCTGATGTGTTGGTTTCTTCTCTTCAACTCCGCTCTCACCCCCCACAGAAGCAGAAACATTTTGAATGTCGCTTTCCTCCTCAACCTTGTCAAGGGCCACCGTTAGAGCTTACATATCAAATATTTAGGATACAAATATCACTTGAACTCTAAAAATTGTAGGTTAGAATTATTAAGTTAACAATCAAATGAGGGGAAAAAGTTGCTAATTTAATATTTACCAAAATCACAACATTTAAAGTTTATATTTTTCCATTAAACAAGTAGAATCTGGAATAAACTTCCTATTGCAAGTATATTATAAAAAAGGCTTATTTTATTTAAGCCAATCATAGTGAGCGTGTAATTCAACTTTATTAAATTGGAGAAAAAAAAGAAGTAAAAGCAAATCATGTTTCAGATGAAGTGGGCAACGGCTAAATTGCAAAGTTTTCATTAGCAGCTTAAAAAGCATAAAAGGTGTACATTGGAACGCACAATGAAAACAATTGGCAAAAGAAATGTTGAAGGAAGGACAACATTAAAATACTAATTTTCTGTCTATGAAAGCTACTTTCATCTTCAGAAACCAATAATATTGGAAGTAAACATTGCAATGGCCTTCACATAACAGTAACAAATAACAATACAAGAGTTGGAACTTAATGGTGGCTTGGCTTACTGTTACTGCAATTGGTTGTCCAACTGGCACATCCTTTGAACCTTCAGGTACCAATATCTTTGCCAGAAACCTGCAGGAATAAACCAATCACTACAACAGATTTTAATTGTGCGCAAAAGTTTGCAGATTTCATATGATCTACATACTAGTGTCGAAATCAGTTCAGTTGTAGTGGAACCAGATATAATAGAAGGCCAACATAGGCATAGATACAAAATAACAATCAGAAGAAAAAAAAAAGAACATCAAAACACTATTTTGTCAATTTGTCTTAAACAGACACATGGATGTCTAACACATAAAGTGCAGAAGACAGTGAGGTGGAGAAACAGCGAGTGACTACGATTCCTAGGCAGTTATCTCCGTGTTTATTGTTACCCTTTAGATGAGTATTATTGTGATGGTCATATAGCACCAAGTCATCTTAAAGTTTTTATCTTTGCCGCCAACTCTCTAATGTACTAGTTTCAGTTAAGGTGACATGTAACTATCAGCAACAAGTAGTGCACCCTTAAGCTGTGTTTATATATTATACTCTACCAAAAGTGCTCTTTAAGCTGCGTTTGATATCAACAAATATCATTCTAAGATTTAGTTTTCACATTTCTTTACATTTCATTGATTTTTCCCTTATTTAATTAGAATTGGGTTTAGGAGTCTAGTAATTGTCATGATTAGTTCCCATTTTGCTTAGGACTAGGAGTTTAGTTTTAGTATATGAACAAGGGTTGGTCTTTTGTATCATAAAATATTAATCAAAAAACTATTATAATTCAAAGTCTTTATTATCTATCTTCCATCTTTCTTTACCCTTTAACCTCAAGTTACAAATTAAATGCCATCCAGAACTTAGGAAGAAAAAAGTAAACAGAAGAAGAAAAACAATACCCTTCTTCAAGACTTTCAAATTCAAGTGTAGCTTTGTCAGTTTCAATTTCACATAGTATATCACCTACTGCTATCTGTAAGATTAAACAGTAGGAAAAAATTATTAATTCAAAGAAGTCAATTTCCAAAATGGAAGTATCAAAGCAAACAGAATTATGATCTGAAAAACTCCGTACTAACCGACCTTATCCCCTTCTTTTTTCCTCCACTTTGCAATATTACCTTGGGTCTGAAATTAAGAGAAGAGGTCAAGATTCCATGGAAGCCCTAAACGAAAAGAGATAAAAAATGGGAGAAAAAAACTATTTGTTTCCCAAGCTCACCATTGTAGGAGATAAAGCTGGCATCCCAAGGACTTCATGTGGAAAATCTATCAAATGAGGGGGGAAAACGATCAAAACGTATCAGATGTGTGGGACTTAATTTGCAGATTATCCTCTTTTAATCACAAAATTTAGTTAAAATGGTAAAACTATCAAGAAACTTTTTATACAAAAAAAGAAATTTATTGAGATGAAAAGAGTAGATTAAAAAGAGAATGGAGGTCGAAGAATCTTCTAAAACAATTGAATGAAACAAAAAACAACTCTCTTTAATTTTTCTATTGGGTTTAACTCATCCTTACAAAATCGACTTGTAAGGTGAGGACTTCCCCGACTTTAACTTATGTTCATGCCATATCTCATTCAATATGGGATTCATAACACACACGCCCTACGCTAACGATTGGACATCTAAAGCTTGACTTGAGTGGCCCAAAAGCGGTGACCTAATAGGTGGACGTACGGGATCTTGGATAGCTCTAATACCATCTTAGATTTTTATATTGGGTCTAAATCGTCCTTAGAAAACCGGCTTGTAAGGTGAGGACTGCCCACACTTATGTTTAGGCTATATTTCATTCAATGTGCGACTCTTAACACTATCATTCTTAATTCTTGGTATTTTCACTCATCTAGTGCAGCATTATCAATTTGGGGAACTTCAGGGTTTGTAATTTGGGGAACTGGATATAAATTTTTAATCTATATAGAAGAGCTATCAATAGTTCACAGGAAACATCTACGTTGTTCACTCATAATAAGGAGATTATCAGTGTTCCCTTGTATATAATCATCAGATTATAATAAAAACCACAGATGGTAATGATTAAAAATTGGCAATGTAAATTTCAATCTTTTCTAAATATTAAATCAATGCTAATGAAAGATAATCACTTGTGTACCCTTTTCAATGGGTTGCACCTTAGACTAAGGTGTATTTCTAATATAGGTATCTAGTAAAAGAAAGCATGCACTTTTTTAGGCTGGATTGCTTTCAAAGCTGGAATTCATTATGACCTAATGGAAAAACAGAAAATATATGGGTTTCCTAAGAAAACCCTAGAAAGCCTTTTAAATTTTCTAGTTCTTTACTCGAGATAAAGAGATATTAAACAACATGATCAGCCGGGGAAAAATTTAATAGTGAGGAAGGTACAACAGATGGAGGAATAATATACCAAGGATGCCCAATATATTTGCAAATCATAGATCATAACTGCCTTGAAGCATTAATTACTATCATTTATGAAAAACCAAAAATTCTTCACATCACATTCTTTAACAGCCAAAACAACATGCTGCATCATTTTCCTTCTATCCCACCCGAACTAAATATCTGTCTATTGTATATGAACAAACTACCATTGTCTCTTTACTTTTCAAAGCATAGGGTTCTCTAATATTATGTTTTGTAACTTGTAAGATACAAAAGCATAAATAAGACTGGAAGTTGCTCAACACGATGCTACTGCTACCTAATAGATTCATGACAGATGATAATTACATATTTAATATATCATGAAAAAAAATGCAAACATCCAACACAAATATAACGTATCCTCTCAACACAAAATAGAAGCTTGCATTAGCTAGCTATTACACTTAAAAGAGAAACCGTAAAACAAAAAAGCCTAAACAAGTAGAAGCTTTCAAAATTAGCTAACTGGAACATTAAGTACCTGAAGATGAGAAGAATTTGACATCAATCCACTGCCAAAAATGTTTACGGTTGTTGTCAGAGAATGACATAGTCATGATAGGAAATTTTTTATCTATTTAAATACTAACCTTTGACTTCAATGGTCTATCACCAACTCCAGTAAGCCCAGACCAAGATGCAGGCCTGATAAACATCACCATATATTAATAAACTGTCAATTAGATCGTACAAAGACAAGGAAGGAGGATGAACTAGAGAGAAATAGAGAAAGATGTTATATTTTTTATTTCAGATGCTCAATCTAGGAAAATGGCTTTAAAGAGACAGATGGACTTTTTAATGCAGAATAGTGATTGGTGGTTGAAAAAGGGGTCACCGTTTATCCTAGTCCTAATAGACATAATAAGATATTTCCTTATTTTTCTGCCCAGCCCTATCTTCTAAGTATAAACAATTCACATAAAGAAAAATGAAATATCATTAAAAGTTTAATGGAAGCAAACCTTAGATTCCCATTACCAACGACAGAATAAATCCTTGAATTAGGAATTCTGAGCCAAAATGATAACCAAAAACAGTGTGTTAGAAACTCGGAAGCGGCATTCAAAGAAGTAGAAGAAAAAGGCACCAAAGCAGAATTACAATAATTAAGATTCTAAAAATATTAAAAAAAGCCTACCACTCTTTCAAAAGTAATGAAAGCAATTCATAAATGACATATCATAAGCAAAAGATGCCATGCCACCAAATGATATTATCAGTATGGATGGATTCATCAAATAGAAAAACAGTAAACACGGCTGACAAAATGTCAACACTAAGCACTTGCCAGCAACATCTCAGATTAGTATTCAATTCACCTAATGGAAGCCAGGACGGCGAACACGTCCATAGTATACATGAATCTAAAATGCTAAGGATACGTTTGATTTGCAAAAATATGTACTAAACAGAAAAGAACAACACAAAACTTTAAGGTATTGAACAACTTTTTGTCTTGTACAATATTTAGTGGACAAAATGTTATCTTAGTAATTTAAACAACTTGTATTTGAGACAAAAAAGTTGTCATGTAGTTTAGTGAGAGAAAAGAATTTCAGTTTTTGTTCAGTCTCTTGCCCCCAAATCCCAATTTGTTCAGTCCCAAGAACAGTTTTAAAATTAAACACAACACAACTGGAGTTGTCCTGTTCAGTCCCTTATTTTTTAGCATATCAAACGCACTCCAACACTAAACCGCATTGTTTCAGTTTGCTGTTCATCCAAACGGAGCATAAACCCCTACACTACTAACCAGTCCTCTAAAGTTTACATAATCAATGCTACACCCAAATTTATACAAATGAAAAGGAACCACCTTTTAATAAAAAAAAAAGGTCTACACTCAGCACTATAGCAACCATCTAGTTGAGTACAAAACAAACTCACAAAGTGAATTCAAAAGGAAAGCATCACAAAATACACTTCAACTACAATACTAAGAAGCATAAGAAACCTAATAAGTTGAAATCACAATCACAAAATCAATATCCATAATTCATAAATCCCCTAACTGAATATCAAAAACAAGAGCAACCTACCAAATAATCCATCAGCTAAAAACTCAAAACCCCATTAAGAAACTTCGAGCAAATAAAAGGAAAATCAAATAAAAATCTAAAATTTACTAATTAAAAAAAAAAAAACTGTGTAACATGATTTTGGAGAGTACCTCGAAATGGATCTGGTGGAAGAAGTGAGGATACGAAGAGAATGAGAGATGATGGGTTGACGAAGACGCGAGAGTGCCATTGAAGAGAATCAAAATCCCAAAATGTGTTTGGTTGATTCGATTGTTGTGTTATGTGGGAGAAGAGAAAAGAGGGTTGTTGTATTTGTTTTTGTTCAGCACTTTGTAATAAATAAATTAATAATTTTCAATAATCATTCCGAATCACTTTTTTGGTGGTAGGCTAGGTTATTATTTTAATTAATTAATTTTTTATTGGATTATTTTAATGAATTTGATTCCGCACATTGATTAAAATATCATAGAAATTTTCTAGTCACCCAATTTTCATCAAAATTTAATTATAATACCAAATTTGCCATTCTTTAAATAAATGTTTTAAAAATTGTTTTTCATCTTAATTTTTATGATTATGTCGAATTAAGTCTCAATTTTTTCGAGAAGATAACAATGACGTCAAAAATCCTAGTTACTGCTATCGAAATCTGATTTGTTGTATTGGATTTTGCTGACGTCAACAATCCCAGTCAACGCTATCGAAGGTTGACGTCAACCATTGTTGAGATATGTATAAGATATCGATAACGCTGACGCCAACAATCCCAGTCAGCACAATCGAAGTTTGATTGGCCGCTGGGATATAGATAAGATATCGATAATGTTGATGCCAGCAATCCCAGTCAGCATTATCGTAATCTGGTTGGTTGGATTGAATTTTGCTGATGTTAGCACTGACATCGGCGCTTACATTATTTATCTATAAAGCCAAATTTTTCAGTATGTTGTAAGACATCAATTGATGTGAGAAATCAATTTCAAATCAATTTTCTATGTCCCGTCGTTAAGAAATCAAATTTCAAATCAATTTCTCTATAACTCTATTGGAGGCATCATTTCGGGTAGGTTATGACCAAGAATTTTAGAGATTTATAGGCACATGCGAAGTTTAGAGAAAAGTAAAGGTGTATCATGTATATGATGAGTGAGAAGTTTTGCTGTGTTGTGAATGAGAGGGGTGACATCTATTTATATTGGATTTGAATAAGATAACGATGATATCAACATAATTCATGTTCAAATGCTGATTGGCTGCCTGAGATATTGATAAGATCTCGATAATGATGACGTCAGCGCTATCGAAATATGAGTGTCTGACTGATAAATTTTTATACAAGCACAACTCGTCTGGTTCACACACTAAGTTCAAAGAAATAATTATCGAATCAAGTCTCAATTTTTTTTTGAGAAGATAGATAACATTGACTTCAAAATTTCTAGTCAGAGCTATCAAAATCTGATTGGTTGTATTGGATTTTGCGATGTCAAAAATCTCAGTCAGCATATTGATAAGATATCGATAACACTGACGTTAGCAATCCCAATCAGCGCTATCGAAGTCTGATTGGTCGTTGAGATATGGATAAGATATCGATAACGTTGTCGTCAACAATCCCAGTCAGCACTATCGAAATCTGATTGGATGGATTGGATTTTGCTGATGTTAGCGCTGAATCTTACATTATTTATTTATAAATCCAGATTCTTCGGTATGGTGTGAGACATCAAATGATGTGAGAAAACAATTTTCTATGTCCCGTTGTTGAGAAATTATTTCAAATCAATTTCTCAAACTCTATTGAAGGCATGATTTCGGGTAGGTTATGACTGAGAATTTTAGAAATTTGTAGGTGAGTGAGAAGTTTAGAGAAAGGTAAAGGTGTATCATGTATATGACGAGTGAGGAGTTTTGTTGTGTAGTGAATGAAAGAAATGATATCTATTTATATTGGATTTGTATAAGATAATGATGATATCAGCGTAATCCATGTTTGAATGCTGATTGGCTGTCTGAGATATTGATAAGATCTAGAGAACGCTGACATCAGCGCTATCGAAATCTGAGTGTCTGACTGGTAAATTTTTATACAAGCACAACTTCTCTAGTTCACCCACTAAGTTCAACGAAATAATTATCGAATTGAGCCTCAATTTTTTTCTAGAAGATAACATTAACGTCAACAATCCTAGTTAGAGCTATCAAAGTCTGATTGATTGTATTGAATTTTGCCGACGTCAACAATCCCAATCAACATTATGGAATCTTACTAAATTATATAATGTAATTTTAATAATACGATAAAAAAAAGAGTGGTAGTTTTTTTTTTGGTAAAAAGGGGAAAAAAGAAAAAAAAAAGAAAAGGAAATTAACTATCTAAAGAACCAAGTCCTACTTGCATCAGCAAGAAGGAGTAAATTTATTCCAGCAGGTGGGCTGACTATGATGGAAAAGACTTCGTTGTGACGAGCTCCAAGTTTAACTAAGTAGTATGTACAAGCATTGCCCTCTCTCAAGGTGTGAGAAATTCCCACCCTCCAGTCTCTAGCTATGATGTCCTTGATGGTAAGGATGATAGCTGCATAGTGATGCCAATTGTTAATAGGTTCGGCAATCAATTTGATAGCAGTCTCGGAGTCGAAATAACACTGCAAATCTTCAATGTTTAGCTCCCAAGCTAGGAGTAGTAGACCATGGTAGAGAGCCATGAGCTCCACATGCAAAATGTTAGAAAAATCAATATTTCCCGAGAAACCATGGACTGAGGCTCCATCAGAGTTACGAATTAAGCCCCAAAGCCGGAAACATAATGAAAATATATGATTTTTAAATTAGTGTTACCGTAGTATAAAGTTGAATATCACCAGCTACCCGGACTTGGATTCAGTGCAGTCAAAGAGATATGACTGCACTGCATTCAGTCAAATCTGGACCGTTTGATTGTGATCCGACGGTGACAATTAATAACACAAAAATAAATAAAAAAATATAAAGCAGATCGGACGGCTGAGATTACCCTGCAGTCACTATTTGACTGCAGGGAATCCAAATCCCCAGCTACCCTTACTAAATTACCCCTGTTTATTCGATTGAAATTTCAATATTACCCTTTGCTTTGCTTTGCTCTTCAAGTTCAATTCAATTGGAATTAGTGCAGTTTAAACTCTCAGGAGGTAGTTCTTCTCAGACGCTGCCACCACCACCACCACCACCACCACTCCAGTGACCCGCCATCTTTCTCTATCGGAATGCAAACTCATACCAACACCTAACACTGGATTCTGATGCAAACCTCTCCTAATTTCACAGGTAAAGCATCTAAAGAGCATAAAACTATCGACAATATTCTATAATATAGGAATTAAGTATATTTTGTATGCGAACATAAATTTTATTGATTTTTTATTGGTTTTTTTGTGTTATCATCATTGTCATCGTCTATAATAATTGAATTGAACCCTGTTCGGAATCATAGGATGATGTAAGTTATTTGTTAGTAGGTTGCTCTTGTTTTTGATATTCAGTTAGGGGATTTATGAATTATGGATATTGATTTTGTGATTGTGATTTCAACTTATTAGGTTTCTTATGCTTCTTTGTATTGTAGTTGAAGTGTATTTTGTGATGCTTTTCTTTTGAATTCACTTTGTGAGTTTGTTTTGTACTCAACTAGATGGTTGCTATAGATAGTGCTGAGTGTAGACTTTTTTTGATTAAAAAATGGTTCTTTTCATTTGTATAAATTTAGGTGTAGCAGCATTGATTATGTGAACTTTAGAGGGCTGGTTAGTAGTGTAGGGGTTTATGCTCCATTTGGATGAACACCAAACTGAAACAATGCGGTATTGATCACTTAGTGTTAGGGTACATTTGATATGCTAAAAAAATAAGGGACTGAACAGGACAACTCCAGTTGTGTTGTGTTTGATTTTAAAATTGTTTCTGGAACTGAACAAAATTGGGATTTGGGGGCAAGAGAAGAGACTAAACAAAAACTGAATTTTTGTCTCTCACTGAACTACAAAACAACTTTTTGTCTCAAGTACAAGTTGTTTAAATTACCAAGATAATATTTTGTCCATCAAATATTTTACAAGACAAAAAGTTGTTCAATACCTTAAAGTTTTGTATTGTTTTGTTCTGTCTAGTATTTACCTTTTGCAAATCAAACGTATCTTTAGCGTTTTACATTCATGTATACTATGTTGACAAGTGCTTAGTGTTGACATTTTGTCAGTCGTGTTTACTTTTTCTCTATTTGATGAATCCATCCATACTGATAATATCATTTGGTGGCATGGCATCTTTTGCTTATGATATGTCATTTATGAATTGCTTTCATTACTTTTGAAAGAATGGTAGGCTTTTTTTAATATTTTTAGAATCTTAAATATTGTAATTCTGCTTTGGTGCCCTTTTCTTCTACTTCTCTGAATGCCGCTTCCGAGTTTCTAACACACTGTTTTTGGTTATCATTTTGGCACAGAACTCCTATTTCAAGGATTTATTCTGTTGTTGGTAATGGGAATCTAAGGTTTGCTTCCATTAAACTTTTAATGTTATTTCATTTTTCTTTATGTGAATTGTTTATACTTAAAAGATGGATGTTTGCATTTTTTTTTCATGATATATTAAATATGTAATTATCATCTATCATGAATATATAAGGTAGCAGAAGCATCGTGTTGAGCAACTTCCAGTCCTATGATGATGCTGCACCGGAGGGAGTAAAAGATAAAAACTTTGTTTTACAACTTTCATTACAAAAGCGTTATGTCACCTTGAAACCATCCATGTCCCATCTCAACAAACTCACCCCTTTCAAATCCCCCATTCCCTCTATCACCACCTCTTTCTCATTAAACCCGGTCCACTCATTCATCAAGAAACCCGGTTCCCTCAACACATTCTCCTCACCACCCCAACCCACCGTCGTTTCCATCATCCCCAAAACCCCTTCTAACAACTTGACTTTCCCCACTCTTCTATCCTTCTGCGCCAACACAAAAAACCTCCGTTTAGGTCAAACAATCCACGCTTCCATTCTCGTCTCCAATGAATTCAACCAAACAACGCCTCTCCTTCTCAACTCCCTCATCAACATGTACTCCAAATGCAACCGAATCGAAACCGCAAGGTTTTTATTCGATTCTAATATTAATTTATTGGATGATGTTTCTTGGAATTCAATTATTGCTAGTTATGTTAGGTTAGGTAGTCAAAATAGTAATAAAGAGGTTTTTAACCTTTTAATCAGAATGCATCGATTAGGATTTGGTTTTAGTGATTATACTTTAAGTAGTGTACTTAATGCTTGTTGTTGTGTTGATAATTGTTTTTTGGGGAAATTGATTCATGGGTCTGCACTTAAGATTGGTTTGGATTTGAATGTTGTGATTGGAACTGCTTTACTTGATATGTATGTGAAAACTGGATGTTTATCGGATGCGGTTAGGGTTTTTGAGAGTTTTAGTTGGAAGAATGATTTTATGTATAATGCTATGATTGCTGGGTTTTTGCAAGGGAAGAATGGTGTGTGTTGCGGAAATGCACGGGAAGCGCTTGGTGTTTTTGGTGAGATGAGGAGGAAGGGATTGAAGTGTTCAAAGTTTACGTTTTCGAGTATAGTTAAGGCTTGTGTTGGTGTTGGTGATTTTGGGGTTGGAAGGCAAATTCATGCTCAAATTTTTAAGAACGGTCTTCAGGGTGATGAGTTTGTTGGCAGTTCTTTGGTGGATTTGTACTCATTTTTCGGGAATGTTGATGATGGATTGAGGTGTTTTGAGATGACGCCTAAATTGGATGTTGTCTCATGGACGTCGGCGATTGCAGGTTGTGTTCGGAACCAACAGTTTGAAAATGCTTTGTCTTTGTTCTACCGTTTTTTGGCTAATGGTAGGAAACTTGATGCGTTCATTGTATCAAGTGTGATGGGTGCTTGTGCATATATGGCTGCAGCAAGAACTGGAGAACAGATCCAGGGTTATGCATTGAAATTTGGTGTTGCAAATTTTACCATTGTTAAAAACTCGCAGATTTGCATGTATGCAAAGTCTGGGGACATAGATTCCGCTCAGATGACCTTTCAAGAAACAGAGAATCCTGATGTTGTGTCTTGGTCTGTGATGATTTGTAGCTATGCACAGCATGGTTTTGCTAAGGAAGCTCTTCGGCTTTTTGAGTTGATGACTATCTCTGGAATTGAGCCGAACCAGATCACATTACTTGGAGTCCTAACTGCTTGTAGCCATGGAGGTCTCATTGAAGAAGGATTAAGACACTATGAAACCATGAAGAAAGATTATGGCATAACAGCTAATGTAAAGCACAGTGCTTGCATTGTCGACCTATTAGGGCGGGCAGGAAGGCTAGAGGAAGCTCAGAGATTTATATTTGACTCTGGTTTTGAGGATGACCCGGTAATGTGGCGTGCCTTGCTTGGTGCTTGCAAGGTCCATAAGGACACTGACATGGGTAAACATATTGCTGATAAAGTAATAAAGCTTGAACCTCATGAAGCTGCGTCTTATGTGCTTCTTTCCAATATTTACAATGACGTGGGGAAAAAGAAACATGCTTTAGAGGTTCGGAAGCTCATGCAAGATAGAGGAGTAAAAAAGGAACCTGGTATGAGTTGGATTGAGGTAGGAAATATGGTTCATACGTTTTTGGTGGATGATCGTTCTCATCCAATGAGTGAATTGATTTATTCAAGGTTGGGAGAAATGTTGGCGAAGATAAAGAAAATTAGCTCTAACAATGAGAATCTTCCTTTGGCTATCTCTGAAACTGAACGCAGTGATGCATACAGAATGAACCACCATAGTGAAAAGCTAGCTGTAACTTTTGGAATTATATCTTTACCAAAATTAGCACCAGTGAGAGTGATGAAGAACTTGAGGGTTTGCTCTGATTGCCATATAACAATGAAACTCATCTCCAAGTTGGAGAAGAGAGAAATAATTCTTCGAGATACTATTCGGTTCCATCATTTCAAAGATGGTTTATGTTCCTGTAATGATTACTGGTAACAAAAAGGCCAGTTCCTTTGGCATCATATGACGGCCAGTTCCTTTGGTATTCATAGGAGGGAGAAAGACAAGATTTTCTTCTAGAAAAAAAAGGTACTGAGGATTTCATTATTATTGTTTAATTATGTTCAGTTATTCACTTGTTTTGTATCTATATTAAATGTTTATGTTTATAACGAGTAACTTGCACGACGGCTGCAGTTCTGCAATATGACATGACTAGAATGCCATTGGTTCAAGTCTAGGAATCAGCCTTGTGCCAATGTTTTCCAAATGTAAAATAAGGTTAGCAACAATAATAGACCCAAGATTGTTCCAACCCTTCCTAGAACCGTATCATGATAGGAGCTTTGTATCACCATGCTGTCTTTTTCTCTGACATTAATGATAATTAGCTTATTCTTTTATTATGTAGTTACTTTTACTGACCATATGTTTGAGAAATATTCGGAAGTTCTGGTCTCTATTCTAAGCTTTACATTCAATGTGAATTTACATTTTCCTTTCATTACCTCTTTTTCTTTATGTCTACCATATGCATTTCTTGGACCATTCAACCTTCTATTACTTTGCATATTTTCAATAGTTCATGTGATTTCCACCCTATTTGTAGCCTTAATGCTACCAACATATTTCTAAATTACATTGCATTTTTTGCAGATATTTGGACTCTTGAGCTCAACACACTCATATTAAGAACAGAACCATGGTACTGAATATGCTCATTGCTAATGTAAGTTGTGCTTCTCTTGTTTTTTGTTTCATAAATGGTGCTTCTTATGTGATGACTAGTATCTAGTGCCTAACAAATATGTCTAAACATAATGTGAAAATATTTACACACATGAAACTTATTCATAAATACGGAATGGATTTGAGAACAAGAAGATTTGGAGAGGTTCCACTATAGGGCTGAACATAAATGGCTATATATTATAGGCTACAATACTACTTTTTTATATGTGATAATTTTTTTTTCTGATTAATTATATTCAAGTATACTAATGTTTTATTTTCTATTTATGTTTTATTTGATTTAATGTTTTTATTATTTTCCATATATATATATATTGGACCAACTCTCTATATCAAAGTCCATTTAAACTTACAAGAAAAACTCAGTGAACAAATCATGGTTAAGTCTTTTGTTTCTTTGTCTTCACTAGGAACTTACAAAATGGAGTGGGGGATAAAAGTGAGGGTTCTTGGGATATTAGTAAACAAAACTGATTCAGCTGATGGAAATGTTAACACAATTGATTTAATTTTACTTGATAGTGAGGTATATACCTAAGTAATTGTTTTGTTTATGTGAATTTAAAATTTTAAGTTATAAGAGTCACTATGTTCTTATCCTATATGTTAAGAAGTCTGCATAACCACGATTGTATTCCATATCAATTGTATTCCATAAGCATCATATATAAACAAATGTATACACATATTGTGTGAAAATATAATTAAAAATAATATATAAAGTACCTAAATATAAATTTATTAATGTTATTTTAATAGTTTTCGGGGACAGACTCTCCGCAGGGCGGAGGATGAAATATCATCCCCATCCCCAAACCTCTTTTGGGGAGACTTTCTCCTCCATCCCCACAGGGAAAAATTCCCCAACTTCGGATCTCTAAACGGGGCAATCTCCGCAGCGATTCCCATTAATGGATGAAATTGACATCCCTATCAACAATCCCAGTCAGCGCTATCGAAGGTTGACGTCAACCATTGTTGAGATATGGATAAGATATCGATAACGCTGACGTCAGCTTAACAAGTGAATTTAATTCTGGCTTGAAATCTCAATCAAATCTAGGAAGAAATTGATGAAAAGTTTTATGCAGCAATCTGGTGAAGGATGCTCCTTTAGGGGCAATTAGTTGATGAACTTTTGTCATATTTTGTTTACTAGTATGTGTTGTATCTTTTGGCTTTTTACCTAAAATTGTTCAATACAGTATAACACATTAGCTGTGTTCTGTTTGGGCAATTGTTCCATTTTGTAATATAATAACTTTTAACTTATACTATGATTTTGCATTTGTGTATCAGCTTGATATGATTTTTGCACTACTGTAATGTAACTTCTCTGCCTGCGGGCGGCCTCATTGAAAATTGATCACATATTTGGTTGATAGGATTCCATTCTTTCTGGATTCCATATTTTTATGGTTTTGGTTTAGATCCAAACGATTTTAATGACAAATTAATTGGTTAATTTGCAAAACTAATTTGGATATGGTTCATAACCGGTTTGTAATAAAAATTAGGTTACTCATTTATATCAATCTTAAATTCATTTTTTACCAAAAAATTTCCAAAATTTGTTTCTGCAAGTTTATGGAAAAAAAATGGTCAAACATTTATGAGAAGGAACATATTATATATAGGTAAATTATAATATGGACCACCTCATCAAGTGGTTTATGGTGGACCAGTTATGAATAATATTACAATGAATATAAATTTTATAAAATCCACTGTTGGATCGAAAGTTTATATCATATAGATCATCTATAGAAAATTTTAGAAAAATTGAAAATCATTTGATATTTTATTGAGATACATCAAGATTAACGGTTTATTAAATACTGTAAATCTTGATAAACCCCAGTAAAATATCAAATGATTTACAATTTTTCTAAAAATTTTCATGAATGATCTATATGATATAAACTTTCAATTTACCATTAAATTTTGTAAAATTCGTATTCGGTAAATCGCTTGTCCACGGTGTATCACTTAGCATTAGCAATTATATATATGAATGGAAAAACTTATGTAGAAAAGGAACACATAAATGGAGAAATTTTAAAGTTAAGTGGGGCTGCAATGTTAGCAAGGTAGCTCGGTCACTGATTGACTGCACAAATCGTGTACTGTTTGGAGTACACAACCTTGTGGACTAATACAAATCACTGCATAAAATCTGATCACATGGTCCTCCTAACTAGGAGTCCTAAGTAGGATCAGTAATCCCCACACCAGTTGGCATTTGCTATTACCGTTAGTATTTTCAATATACGGCCAGACCACTATTATTTATTGTGTCCTCGACGATGATGACATATTATAGTGGCAGAGGTACTTTCTTTTATAATCATCATGATATATTATTGTATGCAGGGAAAAATTTATCTTACTAAAAATAAGTTACAAATTACATCACCTTATTTGTGAATATATATTGTTCAGATCCGATCTCAAATCCACATTTTCGAGAGATTGTCCGTTTTGGGATTGATCCGTCACAGTTTTGTTCTTTGTAGAAAAGGCGCATCGGTTGGTTTGAAATGTGTGGGTGTTGTATATAAACTACCCTTTGGCTCGAGTACCAAGCGATGTGAGACTATTTTGGTATATCTAGAACAGAAGTCCCCCAGTCGAGGCTAAGGGACTAAAGAGTTCGAGAACGAATTTTATTGTTCCCACAGACGGCGCTACTGTTCAGATCCGACCTCAAGTCCACATCTCCGAGAGATTATCCGCTTTGGAGTTGACTCGTCACAATTTTGTCCTTTGTAAAAAAGACGCCTTAGTTAGTTTGAAAGATATGTGTATTGTATATAAACTACAATTTACCTCGAGTATATAAATTACTCTTAAGAATGCTATACTATAAGTATATTAAGTTGGTGGAGAACATGCAAATGGTCACCATTAACTAGGTTAATTAAAAGAAATAGGAACAGAGTTTCTCATGAAATTGTAAAATGTGTCATGGTTCAATTCAACAGGGAGTGTGGACTCTAGATGTTCCTGTTAATGCACCGTATCCAAAAAGATATGAAGGTTTCTTAGTTTTTTCAATATATTGTTTTTTTAGAAGAGTCAACAACAAATGTGAAAGCACCAATTGTTAGTTAGTTCAGTGTTGATTGACGCTGAATTAGGTGAAGAGAACTACGGTTCGATGTTCCGCAACTATAATCGGGAGAGGGATGATACCAGAACCGATATCCGAACTAAATTAAACTGGTGGTGAAAGTAAAAAAATGTTTTATTATATTGTATGTATACTAAAAAGAGAAGGATTAGTTTTAATTAATAAAAAAATGTGCTTTATTCACACAAAAATTATGCTTTATTAAAAATATATGATTTTTATTTATTTATAAAAACCAATTTTTTTTTAAGAAAAATGTGTTTGCTATTACTCTTATACTATGCTTGGTTGTAGGGAGAAAGTGAAAAGAGAGAAAAAGGTGAGAGAGAATATGAGAAGAGAGAAAGATGTGAGAAATATAAGAGATTTTATGGATTGCTTGGTATAAGAGAAAAAGAGAAGAAATTGGAAAGAAAGAAGTGTTGATAGTTTATGAAAGTACAAAATTAACCTTTAATTTAAAAATCTCAATCAAAATTAATTTACTTTTTTATTTGAACACAAATAATTAATATATTAAACTTCCAAGTTTATTTTTTATCATTTAATTAATTCTATAAATTTTGTTAAATTTTTTAAGCTAATTATAACTTAATTATATTTTTGGATTCATTTTATTATTATACTATTATGAATATTGGGTGTTGTTATCAATACAAGGGCATACATGGAAATTGGCCAAAAAAGTGCATGTATAGGGAGTTTCTTCGCAGCATAGAAGAGAGTAAAAAAGTTGTGGGTCCCACGTTTAATTTAATCACTCTCTCCTATTTCACTGCCCTGCCAACCAAGAGAAATGCTCATTTATCTTCTAACTCTCTCGTCGCTTACTCTCTCTTTCCTTTTTCTACTTAACCAAGCTTAGGGTTAAGCTAAGAGAAGTATTTCTCTGAACCTGGGACATTAAACATTAGACCTGTATCAGTATCCGTTAGGCTCTCTTCTCCTTTTGTTATTTAAATGTACAAATATATAAATAATACATGTTAATTTTATAAAAATATTAGGAGTATTTTAGTAAATTCCCATTTGTTATGGGAGCAATTCTTATGGGCACAAACCCAATAAAAATGCATTTGGGCACACATACATAAAGAAAATAAAAATTAAATAAAGTAGTCACATCAATAATTTCTTTTATCTTTTAATTTTTTAAAATCAATGTGTGTGTGCCTAAGGATAATTGATTTAGGTTTGTGCATATACTAGCATTTCTCTGGTTATGGTATTGTGTCGTGACCTTCCGAGACCATCACGACAAACAAATATATTAAGAATAAAATGTTTTATTAAAAATAGTTGTAGCAATTAAATTTACAAAAAAATAGTCTATCATCTATTTATTGAAGAAGAGTTTAAATTACATAAGTACTAATTATAATATTTATACGAACATCTTTTTCTATAAAAGTTATAAGATAATCATTTAACTATTGATTATTCATCTTGTTACTTAGATGACTCTTCACATATTTCACCGATAAGAAAACATATTTAATACTGGCACATGAAAAATCAGAGCTAACTTCAGAAGTTTGTACACCACATCAAAGGTTGTGCACTTATTTGTTTTCACAAGTTTTACATAAAAGTCTAAAAGTCCTTTCAACCTTGCAAAATTAGGAATCACCCTCAATAATTTGTCCACATCAAAAGCTGTATATGATGATGTTGGACTCAAGTATCCAATGCATTGTAAAAGTTCAATATTCTCTTATCAAATCTAGCATCAAACTCATACAATTATAAATCTATAACATTAAATAAAAATCATGCTTATAATGATGCAAATTACAAAATACTTAAATCTCATTTCCTAAGTTTCTTTCGTTGCATATATCTAGCATTCATATCATCAATTTAAAAAAAAAAAAAAAAATTGGACTTGCCTCACACATGTCCGCACATGGTGACAGACATGAACACCCCAAGAACAAAAAAGTATGAGCATATACGTATAGTGGCGGAGCTAGAAAATTTCTAAAGCCCGGGCAAAATATCAGTTTTAAATAAAATTTTTAGTATTACACCGAAAAATATCAATTTTGAATAAAATATCTCACTTTTGTCCTAAATTAATCCCAAAAAATTTCAATTTTGCCCTAAACTAACCCCTAAAAATACCAAAAAATTAAGATGTTACACTGAAAAATTTCAGTTTTGAATCAAATGTCTCAGTTTTGCCCTAAATTAATCCCTAAAAATTTTAATTTTACCCTAAACTAACCCATAAAATACCAAAATTTTCGGCCGAGCCCGGGCAAGTGCGCAGGCTAGCCGGGCCTTGCATCCGCCACTGTATACGTATATATATCACACTGAAACTTATACTCGATCGCCTCCTAAAGTGCTTGGCTATTCTGTTAGTAGTTATCAAAATTCACCGTGTAAAAGTTCATACTAGTAGTATTGATCATTTAATGCCACATGCATGCATCATCATTACTCTAAAGCAATATTAATTGCACATAACAGATTTCATGCGGTTATTATTACATTAGAATAT
Source organism: Trifolium repens (assembly GCA_030408175.1). Taxonomy (NCBI): domain Eukaryota; kingdom Viridiplantae; phylum Streptophyta; class Magnoliopsida; order Fabales; family Fabaceae; genus Trifolium; species Trifolium repens. The sequence goes on along the minus strand of CP125836.1, from coordinate 54,447,754 downwards.
TAATGGAATATTAGTTATGTTTTTTACTGATATATAATCCCTCCGTTCCTTTTTATAAGAAATAAAAGTGAAATTTTTTTTTCTTCCTTTTTATAAGAAACTTTGACTAATTTTCAAATGTTTTAAATGTTGAATTTCACTTATGCCCTTATTTATTATGAAAGAGAATATTAAAAATAAGTAAGTTAATTGAATTTAGAGTAATTAAATATGGGTATAGATAGAATAAGTTTAAATTTATAAGAGTATTAAATGAAAAGAACTATTTACAATATGTTTCCTTGGTATGTGTAATTTTTGTCACTTTATGTTAATTAAATTTTCACTACACTTAGACCATTTTTCTGATTCCATCCTGATTCCATCCTTTTTGGCCTATTGTTTTTTTTATAAGTAAAGATTTAAATTATAAGAAGTAAGAGAGGTATCCAATTCTTGCAATATTATATTAAAAGTATTTGCCTATATGATGATATCAGTACCTAGCAATATAATTAAATTGGGTACAATATATATACTTTGTTTTTTTTTTAATATATATATTGGAATTGCTAATTTATACTTACCTAAAAATATAAAAGTCTAAATTAGTAAGGTGAACCTTTTCTATTATGATTAAAAGTACTTTTCTTCCGCTTTTTCAAATAAGTTGAAAGTAAAGGGCAATTTTGAGTTTTATATAAAAGAAAAACAGCAAAATATGTTTTATCCTTCCTTAAAATTTTCAAACAACATTTTTCTAATAAAAAAACATAAAATTGTTTTATAAAAGTGGGTGTAAATTAGCAAATGTGTGCACAACATTGAATAAAATTTACTTAACTAACTCTCAATTTTTTAGTGTAAAATAACTAAATATCAAAATTTTTTTATCCAAAGTAAAAATGTGCACCTTGCCAATTTATACCTTCATGATTATTATAACATAAACAGAAAAAATGTATACAGAGTGTAATGGTCCAGATGTGGACCTCAAAAGAACATGGTAGGGTTGGTAAGCCAGCAATCATTTTTACTTGCACTTGAAAAATTCAAATTGCGTGGTTCATGTTAGTAATGTTGCTCCTAATGTATTACAGGAATGTTATTTTACCCACCATATCTTTTTTTATTAGACATCGATTTGCGTGCTAGGTTTAAAAGTAAGAATTGTCCACCCGGGACAACTATATTGGATGTTCAAATAACACATCTCAATGTATTAAACTTATATATTATCCTGGCGGGTTAGGATGTTAGTGAGTCATTGTAAGAGGTGGACTGAGTGAGGTGGTTATTTGTTGTACTTTTTAATTGGTTAAGGTGTTTTTAGTACCTTGCCTTTCATTGTATATTTCTGACGATCTTTTATATTTTTTGTTAAGGAGGATTTGTCTATTAATAAAATTTAGCCGATTAAAAAAAAATATTAAACTTAGGGTTAATAGGTCGTTACCCCCTGCTAAGTGGGGGTGTTTTGCATTACCCCATACTAAAAATTCCTTTAAGATTCCCCCCTTGCAAAGTAAATTATTTTGGTTTCCCCCTTGGGTGCAAGAAATCTGCACTTTTTAAATCGGTTGAACAGAATAACTGATTTAAAAAACAACACTTTTTAAATCGGTTGAACAAAATAACCGATTTAAAAAGTGCACCCAAGGGTGGAATCCAAAAAAAAATGCAAAGGGGAAATTTCAAAGGAATTTTTTGCAGGGGTAATGCAAAACACGTCCACTTAACAGGGGGATAACGTCCTATTAACCCTTAAACTTATAGAAAAATCTAATTAATAAACCTACTATTAATGGTCAGTTCAGTCATCTTATTTTGTTTTTTTACCAAACACCATCTTATTTTGTTGTTTAGGCATTTATAGTATTTTGTTTCATGAAATTACTAGTAATAAAAAAATATGCTCAAAGAGGTACTTTTATGATTTCCATACATTTATAGTTTATATTGATAATATGATTTTTATATCTATTTGATCTGCAAAATATAAGTACCGAACAGAACAATACAATATAATATAAGGTAAAACAGCATATGACAGATATTTAATGTGTTGAACAAATTTTAGATTGTACGATATTTGGTTGACGAAAAATTATTTTTGGTATTTTAGACAACTTGTGTAAATGACAAAAAGTTGTCTCATGGTTTAGTGGGGGACAATAATTTCCGGTTTTGTCCTGTCCCTTAACCCCTAGTTTATCCAATATCTAGAACAATTTTAAAATCAAACACAATACAACTAAAATTGTCCAATCCAATTCTTTATTTTTTAGCCGATCAAATGCACCGTCTGCATTTACTTACAGTAAAAACCAATTTTCTTTACTGAACGGTAAAACCAGGCCGGGTAACCTTCATCTCATTCCCATTCTATATAATATGAGAAGTCTTTTGGGAGCTTAGCATCCCTCTTGATTGATATCAAACTTCTCAAAGGTAAACTCTTACCTTATACCTCTCATCTCTCTTTTCAGATTCTAATATAGTGTTTCCAATGCCATTTTTTAATATTTAATGTCATTAATTTATAATGTCATTAATGTAGTATATTTAACTAATTAAATATGACCATGTGATATTTGTGGATAATGTGGAAAATAATGTACTAAATTTAAACTTTTGTGACAAATATATTAATATTCAATTTCATGGATTACCTATTAAATAATTAATGTAACAAATTCAAAGTTCTTGTTCCCTTAGTGCTAACACAATTTTTGGTTGCCCTGTTTATCTCAGAAAATGGATTATGTTAGCAGTGGAATGTTCCTTTTGGTGACATGCATTGTCACATACTTGATTGGTTCACTTTATGCAAGAAGCAAAAATTCAAATAAGCTTCCACCAGGACCTTCCATTTTCACTATTATGTCACATGTTTTTGAATTATATTACAAGCCACAACAAACACTTGCAAAATTTGCTAAGTTTTATGGTCCTGTTATGCTTATTAAGTTATGCACTGAAACCACTGTGATTATTTCATCATCAGATATGGCCAAAGAAATTCTTCATACTAATGATTCTTTGTTCACTGATAGATCTGTTCCTCATAACACAACTACTCATAATCACAACAATTTTAGTTTAGTATTTCTACCATTTTCACCCCTTTGGCAACACCTTAGAAAAATATGTCATAATAATTTATTCTCTAATAAGACTCTTGATGGAAGTACAGAACTTAGACGCATGAAATTGAAAGATCTTATGAATGATATGCATAAAAGCAGCTTAACCGGTGAAACTGTTGATATCAGAAGAGCTGCTTTTAAGGCTTGCATTAACTTTTTGTCATACACTTTTGTGTCTCAAGATTTTGTAGAATCTTTAGATGATGAATATAAGGATATAGTGTCAACTCTATTGAGTGCTGTTGGAACACCAAACATTGCTGATCATTTCCCTATATTGAAGATTCTTGACCCACAAGGCATTAAAAGACACACAACTAAATATGTTGCAAAAGTGTTCTATGCATTAGATATCATAATTGACCAAAGAATGAAGCTAAGACAAAGTGAAGATTATGTCTCAAAGAATGACATGTTAGACACCTTGTTGGACATTTCCAAAGAAGATACCCAAAAGATGGACAAAAAACAGATTAAACATCTATTACTTGTATGTATTTTTCTCCCTTAATCACATTATTGTTTTATTTCACATTAATTTTCGTCATTAATTTTCCTTAACATTTTTACGATCTTATGAGATCTTTACTTAACATATATGACTGTTGTACTTTTATTAGGATCTGCTTGTAGCGGGAACAGAAACATCGGCATATGGATTAGAAAGAGCAATGACTCGTGTAGTACACGATCCAAGGGTTATGTCAATAGCCAAAAAGGAACTCAAGGAAACTATAGGATTAGGAAATCCAATCGAGGAATCCGACATTGACAGGCTTCCATACTTACAAGCAGTGATAAAAGAGAGTTTACGATTACACCCTCCGGCACCAATGTTGCTTCCTCGAAAAGCAAGAGTAGATGTGGAAATATCAGGATATACAATTCCAAAAGGTGCACAAGTTCTGATCAATGAATGGGCTATTGGTAGAACAGAAATATGGGATGATGCACATTTGTTCTTACCAGAAAGATTTTTAGGATCTGAAATTGATGTCAAAGGTCGACACTTTAAACTTACACCGTTTGGCAGTGGCCGACGAATATGTCCCGGCTCACCATTGGCTGTTAGGATGTTACATTTGATGTTGGGATCATTAATCAACTGCTTTGATTGGAAACTTGAAAATAATATGGAAGCAAAGGACATGATTTTGGAACAGCCTCTAAGAGCTATTCCAGTTGCACTAAACAAAGTATTTTAAGTGATTAACTTGTGAATGTAATTAATCTCTTTGTGTAACGTACACATCTACTTTAAGGGTTGCATTTGTCTTTCTTTATTGTAACCTAAGCCAATTTAGTATGTTGTTTGAGTCGGCTTAAGTGCCTCCCAGAGTTTGAAGCCTTTGTATGGGGATGTAAAATAGGTTTGGCTTAATCAATAAATTTTGAAAATTTCATTGTTTGTCTATATATTTACATTTTTTGTTGTGTTATTTTTTGTTAATTCTATATTGATTATACTTAATTAGATATTTATTGTTAGGAAAAGAGTTAGACATTGTTGCCTTCTTAGAATAAAAAATTTATACCAATCGTTAATTGGTTTAGTATTGATTGGCGTTGAATTTGGTAGAGAGGATCACGGCGCGATCCTCCGCAACTACGATCAGGAGAGAGTTAGAATTACTTGATGTCAGAACTGACTCCCGAATCAAATTAAACTGGTGGTAAAAGCAAAAATAATTTATTGATTTTCTGAAAAGAGTTCAGAAAGTCATATATATATATATATTGTATCTCTAAAACCTCTAAATCTGATTTTTAAGAGGATTCATTATGTCATCTGAAAAGAATTGATGACACAGTTTGTTGTCAATTTATCTTTCGTTTATATATAATTATTTTGAATATATATAAAAAAATCTTTGAAGATATAAGGCAAAAGAACATCAATATTATTGTTAGGAAGAAAAAAAAAGAATGGTAGCTCTAGTTCAAATCTACAAATTTATTCATTTTGCCACAAATGTATACTAATATTATGAAGCACATACATCTCTATGATTAAGCGTGTCGTAGTGTCCGGATTCTACCACGTGTCAGATAGCTTTGACCGGTGTCCAAAAATAATCATTTTCCGACACTCCTTATATCAGTGTCCGACACTTGTAAAACACACATGCAACACGTGTCGGATAAGTGTCCCAAAGAGATTTTTTTTTTGCTTCTACTCTACTTAGATACAAATTAGACGCATGTTCACAAAAATAAAAAATGAGTTGAATCAACAATATCGATCAATGAGGGATTGAAGACTTGATAAAAAATTTAGTCTTTTTTTTTTATAGTAGATGAATAAATAAAGATCAAATATTATTGTATCTTGTTAATAAAACTTTTTTTAAATTAAATAAATGCGCAACTTAGATAGATATTTATATATTTTGATTTTTAATTTAGAACTTTTATAAATATATAAAGGTGTCAGTGACCTATATTTTTATATTAACAGTGTTGACGTGTCCGTATCCATGTCACGTCAAATGTCTGTGTCGGAGTCCGTGCTTCATAACTAATAACTCTTACGCATTTATCATCTTTAATTGATGGTATGAGTTTTTGCCTTTCTTTGATACTTCACAAGTTTTGTAGGGGTACGAGGGCAAATGTTGTTACTCACACATGTACAAGTTTTAATACAAAACAGACTATCCGACCCTCAACGGGCCAACCCGGGTGGGCTTCTAGCTTTATCGGGTCGTTCCAAAAAATCCATATGTAAACTCAGATTTTTTCGGTGCATACGGGCTCACCAATTTTGACAGCTCTAGAGTTGTTAAAACGACCCGAGCCAAAATGTCCATATTTAATTCTGGCTTTTTAGAGCTGGGGTAACCCTTAAAAAACTCGGGCTAATATTTTAAGGTCCAATCCCTATATTTATTCCGACTTTACAGGCCGGCCATATGGGCTAGCTCATTTTGATAACTCTAAAACTATATCTCAAAAAGATTTATGCATTAAAATGACCATAAAAAAATCATCAGAACACAACAAAAACAGATAAAAATCATTACTGAGTTATAACCGAAAAAGGGATATCATAAATAGCAGATTACAAAAGGATAATGTAAAAGTTCACAATTGTCGAACTGACCCAATGTCCACACTAATTTTTGTTTAGAGTTAAATATGTTTTATGTCCCTTAAAATATATATATCAACTTTTATTTTTAGTCTCGATAAATTTTCTTTGAACCTTGGTTCCTCTAAATTTTATGTTTTCAATTTTAATCCATTCTTTTTTTTTTTATAAAGTTCATATTGCACGCTCAAAGCGACTTTAAATGAATCCATATAGTTATTTTTTTTCTCAAGGATGACAAATGAACCCATATACAATAGATATCCGCAAAAAATGAGCATACACATTGGTAATTATCCGCAAAAATGAATGGATATGAGTACCTTAGTACCCGCCTCTCCCCATATTCGCATATTATGTATATTTACATTTTTTATTTATATTATTATATAAAAATATATGTATATCAAATTTTTTTGGGTAAATATGTATATCAATTTTAAAAAATAAAAAACTACTAAACTATACACATTTGCAATTAAAAAATATGTATTTATAGCATAATGCAAACACATTGTGAATATGTCAACATATATATATATATATATATATGTGAAGAATTGCCTTGAAAACTCAGGAAATCAGAAAACTGGAAAACTAGCAGCAGTGGGGCGCCTAGCGCCAGGAGAGTGCTGGAAAGGACTGTGGCTACTGTTTGTTGGCGCGGGGCGCGGGGTATATGGCGCGGGGCGAATTCTCTTGGCAATAATTCTAGGGATTGGGAATCGATTAAACACCTTGGTAAACACTTGTAATTGAATTTCTTGGTCACGGGAAGAAATTCGGGACTTGGGTAGAATAGGATAAAAGGCTATTTCTTGTAACCCTTGTTGTTGGGATTTCTTTAATTTGTAACTTTGAAACTTAATTGATAGTGGAACGGAGAGCTGCCCTCTCCCCCAGACGTAGGTCTTTATTTGGCCGAACTGGGTAAACAATATTGTGTGTCCTTTTATCGCTTTCGTTGTTTATTTGTTCGTGATTACTATTGCTATTCTCGCTTGTTTGATTGCTTAATTCAATTTGCTCCACACACTAAGGTTATTGGTGTGGTTCAGTACGAATTCACAACAATTGGCGCCCACCGTGGGGCAAAGGATCAAAAGAATTAAGTATCATGGGTTCGAAGTGGGACATCGAGAAATTCATCGGGAGTAATGACTTCGGTCTGTGGAAGGTGAAGACAAGGGCAATACTAATCCAACAGAAGTGTGAACATGCGCTGAAGGGTGTGGAACACATGCCGGCTGATCTCTTAGATGCGGAGAAAACTGAGATGGATGAGAAAGCACTCAGTGCTATTATTTTGTGCCTCGGTGATAAGGTGTTGAGAGAGGTAGCCAAGGAGAAGACTGCTGCTGCTATGTGGACCAAACTTGATGCATTGTATATGACCAAGTCCCTGGCACATAAGTAGTTACTGAAACAACAACTGTACTTCTTTTGTATGGTTGAAAATAAGCCGGTTATGGAGCAACTGGCTGAGTTCAATAAGATTATTGATGATTTGGCGAACATCGACGTGAATCTTGAAGATGAGGATAAGGCTTTCCATCTGTTGTGTGCGTTTCCAAAGTCACTAGAGAATCTCAAGGATGCTTTGCTTTATGGCAAAGAGGGCACTATCACCTTGGAAGAAGTCCAAGCTGCTCTGAGAACCAAGGAACTGACAAGGTTTAGAGACTTGAAGGTTGATGATAGTGGAGAAGGCTTGAATATCTCAAGGGGCAGGAGTGAAAATCACGGTAAAGGAAAAGTGAAGAAGCACAGGTCTAAGTCTAGGCCTAGAGGTAGTGGTGACCCAACAAAATTCAAGTGTTATCATTGCCACACACCAGGTCACTTCAAGAAGGACTGTCCTCAGAGAGGGGGCGGTGGTAATGGTGGTGGTTCGTCTGCTCAGATAGCCTTTAGTGAAGAGGAAGGTTATGAGAGTGCAGGAGCACTAACTGTGACTAATTGGGAACCTGAGAAAAGCTGGGTCATGGACTCAGGATGCTCATATCACATCTGTCCGAGAAAGGAGTACTTTGAGACCTTGGAATTGAAAGAAGGCAGAGTTGTGCGTCTTGGTAACAATAAGGCGTGCAAGGTTCAAGGTATGGGTTCTATCCGACTGAAAATGTTTGATGACCGTGACTTTCTTTTGAAGAATGTGAGGTATATCCATGAACTTAAGAGAAATTTAATTTCCATTAGCATGTTTGATGGTCTAGGTTATTGCACTAGAATTGAACGTGGTGTGATGAGAATTTCTCATGGTGCATTAGTAATAGCTAAAGGGTCTAAAATTAATAGTCTTTATATTTTAGATGGTTCCACTGTTATTTCTAATGCATTAGCTGTTAGTGTAGAAATTGAGGACATAACTAAACTATGGCATTTGAGGTTGGGGCATGTCAGTGAGAGAGGTTTAGTTGAATTAGCTAAACAGGGCTTGCTAGGAAAAGAGAAATTGAACAAACTAGATTTTTGTGATAATTGTACACTAGGCAAACAACACAAGGTGAAGTTTGGGGTGAGAGTACATAAATCTAGTAGACCATTTGAGTATGTTCATTCGGATCTTTAGGGTCCAGCATCAGTTTCAACTCATGGGGGAGGTTCATATTTTCTTAGCATTATTGATGATTATTCTAGAAGGGTATGAGTGCACATTATTAAAAATAAAAGTGACACATTTGAAAGGTTTAAGGAATTACATACCTTAATAGAAAATCAAACTGGAACTAAACTGAAAGTTTTGAGAACTGACAATGGCCTGGAGTTTGTTTCAGAGCAGTTTAATGAGTTTTGCAGGAAAAAAGGTATAAAGAGGCATAGAACTATTGCATACACACCGCAGCAGAATGGTCTTGCTGAAAGAATGAACATGACCTTGTTGGAGCGGGTGAGGTGTATGTTGTTGGGAGCTGGACTACCGAAAAGTTTCTGGGGAGAAGCTGTTAGTACTGCAGCATATTTGATCAACAGATGTCCATCATCAGGTATTGATCTGAAGACACCTATGGAGGTTTGGAGTGGCAGACCAGCATACTACTCCAACTTGAAAGTCTTTGGGGCACTAGCGTATGCACATGTCAGACAGGACAAACTTGATGCTAGAGCTGTAAAGTGTGTGTTCATTGGTTATCCTGAAGGTGTGAAAGGTTATAAACTGTGGAAGATGGAACCTGGAGGATCAAAATTTATTATAAAGCAGGGATGTTACTTTTGATGAGACCCGTATGGGGATGAAGTGCAAAGACCTGGAGACTAGACCAGAAACGGGGGTAGAGAGAATTCAGTTTGAGGTGGAGCCTTCCACTGATGAGAGGGAAGAAGAGGAAGATGAGACTCAAGTACCTGTGAAAAGTGGAAGCCAACCAATAACTGCTCCGGACTATCAGCTAGCACGAGATAGGGAGAGGAGAGTTATTACTCCGCCTAATAGATACGGTTATGCTGACCTTATTTGTTATGCTTTGAATGCAGCTGAAGAGGTGCAAGACTCAGAACCAAAGAACTTCAGGGAAACATCAGAAAGCATAGATAGTAAAGACTGGCTGAAGGCAATGAAAGAGGAAATGCTTTCATTGGAGAAGAACCAGACTTGAGAACTTGTTCTACTACCTAAGAACAAAAGGGTAGTTGGTAGCAAGTGGGTGTTCAAGAGGAAAGAAGGTATACCAGGGGTCGAAGCACCAAGGTATAAAGCAAGACTTGTAGCCAAGGGCTTTACACAGGTGGAAGGAATTGACTATAATGAAATCTTCTCACCTGTGGTGAAGCATTGTTCTATAAGGGTACTTATGGCAATCGTGAATATGTATGATCTTGAGTTAGAACAGATGGATGTGAAAACCGCTTTCTTGTATGGTGAACTAGAAGAGACAATCTACATGCAACAACCTGAAGGTTTTGTGGAAGACAACTCTAAAGTTAGTTTGTTGAAGAAATCTTTGTATGGGTTGAAGCAGAGTCCAAGGCAGTGGTATCGTCGGTTTGATGATTTCTTATTGAAGACTGGTTTTGTGAGAAGCAACTATGACAGTTTTGTGTACATGATGAAGAAGGATGAGAAAGTCATCCTCTACCTTCTTCTTTATGTAGATGATATTCTTATTGCAAGTTCTGACAAGCATGAGATTCAACAGCTCAAGGTGAAATTAAATGGTGAATTTGAGATGAAGGATCTTGGTAATGCGAAGAAGATACTTGGTATGGATATTGTGAGGGATCGGAGTAAAGGTGTGTTGTTCCTATCTCGGCATGATTATTTGAAGAAAGTGGTGGAGCGGTTTAGAATGTCAGATTCTAAGGTAGTGAATACGCCACTTGGTCATCATTCAAAGTTGTCAATTAAACAGTGTCCTCAATCCGAGGATGATAAAAAGAAGATGGAAGGTACTCCCTATGCAAGTGGGGTTGGAAGCATCATGTATGGTATGGTTTGTAGTAGACCGGATTTATCCTATGCAATCAGTGTGGTAAGTCGGTTTATGGCAAATCCGGGCCAAGTTCATTGGCAAGCTTTTAAGTGGGTGTTGAGGTATTTGAATGGAACCTTGAAGGGTGGTCTCAAGTACACGAGGACAGATCCAGGTAGAGATGCTTTGGAGGGGTATGTGGATGCAGACTATGCAGGTAATGTAGACACTAGAAAGTCTTTGTCTGGTTTTGTGTTTACATTGTTTGGTACAGCAGTAACATGGAAGGCAAATCAACAATCAGTTGTAGCGTTGTCGACGACTCAAGCGGAATACATAGCCCTTGTTGAAGGGGTCAAGGAAGCCATATGGTTGAAGGGTATGATTGGAGAAATGAGGATTGGTCAAGGGTGTGTGAAGATACATTGTGACAGTCAGAGCGCCATTCATTTGGCAAATCACCAGGTGTATCATGAAAGGACAAAACACATTGACATCTGATTGCACTTTGTGAGAGACATGATTGAGACAAAGGAAATCATGGTGGAGAAAATTGCAACGGAGGAGAATCCAGCAGACATGTTCACCAAATCATTACCTAGAGCAAAGTTCAAGCATTGCTTGTACTTGATTAACTTCGTCGAGGAGTAGGTGGAGGTTAGAGAGGGCAGCATGGTGGTGTTAGCCCATATTTTTACTAAGTAAAAACATGTTCTAAATTCATGAATAAAATAATTATGCTTAGTCATACAATTATTTTAATAATCATTAAATATGTTTGGTTTTCAGAACCATTGAATTTAATGATCAATCATGCATGAACGTACAATAAATGTTCTATCATTGAACATTTCAATAAAATGCGTATTCTTCTTCTTTCAGGATCCTTTCGATTTGGTCGAAGCTTCAGTAGGGTCGAAGTACCCAGCAGTGCAAGGTTAACTTATGGACTTAGCGAAATATTCAAAAGAAAGCATGGTTACTTCGATTTTGATGGAAACAACGGCTAACTCAGAAGATAAGAAAGGATTCAAATTCAAAATACGTGTCGAAGACACACGTCCTCTCTGTAGTGTTTAGGCGTTATTAGCAGTTAGGAATTAGTGTCTATAAATAGCCTAGTTATGTGATCGAAAAAAGTGGTCACAATCATTATACAAAATCCTCAGAAAAACTCTAAGTACCCATGTCAAAGCGAGAAACGAGTATTCGAAGGAAAATGTATGTAATGTGAACCACTTTATTCTGTAATCATTTACATTTGAATGCAATTTACAGTATCTTCATCTTTATCTCGTTTAATCCTTATTTCGACTCTGTTCTCCCATTCTGTTTATTCAATTGAATAAACATTCTTTCTTGCATTTCAAGTTATTAAAACATAAAAAAAAAACAACACTTTATCAACATAAGAACAATAATGAATATCATTTACTTTGAAAATATAAACAAAAGCACTATGTCCCGAGATTTACTAGTTGATCTCTCTTGTAATAATCAAACTAGCGTTGTTTACCAAATTTCACAGTAAACAAATTGGCACGCCCAGTGGGACTGTGTGCTTTACGTTTAAATTTCTTCAAAGTGTGTGTAGTTAATTTGTTCTGCATTTTGTGTATTGTTTCCAAAAATTTGTGTGTAGTGTATGCTTTTGAGGAACGGGAAATTACTCCCTGAAATGGTTAGACCACCACCCAGAAGTAACCCAAGATAAAACATGGAAAATCCAAACGGAAACAATAATAATAACGGTTCGAATGTATCAACCGCTTCGAGCGTTTCTGAGGCCATAATCTCTCCTGTAATCAGTGAGATTGTGCCCAACGCTAGTGGGGCGACAGTTTCCGCCCCAATATCTTCTGTGGTAAGTGCCACAATGACAATGCCAACGTCTACAGTGGTACCTTCGACCACTACAGAACCTATCTTGACTCTTTCCCATGCTATGGAGGGAAATTTCTCTCCAAATAGGACAAATGTTAATGGGGGTGGCGCTAGTTCCTCTACTTTCTCATTACCCTTTTCCCAATATGTGGGTCAGGGCACAAGTAGGAACTACCCATATGGCATGCCTACCAGTATGATGCAGGGTTTGCAAACAAGTGCATCATTGTTCACAGAGTCAGCACCAGGCATATTTGTGCCTAATAATCAAATAGTTTCTGGTTCTGCTACTCGAAATGGTAATCCCTCATTAACCAACAATGCCTTGAATGCTCTAAGGCAACAAATGGATGAGAGTAATCATGACATGGTAAATATGTTAACACAACAAATTGGTACAGTATTTAATCCATTAATTCAAAATACAAACCAAAGTTATCAATTGTTGGCAAATCAAATGGGAAGAATTGCTGATTTCTTTGGGGCTCCTCAAGCCCATAATCAGCAAGTTCCCCAAATTCAGAATGTGGTGCCTTTGCAAATTGCACAAGCACCAAATAATGCCATTATGCCTGCCCCAAATAATGTTGTAAACCCCATAAACCAAGTCCAACAACCAGTGCCAGTGGTCGAGCCGCAGGTGCAAATTCAGGCACAGCAACAGGCTTTGCCCCAGGTCGAACAAAATCCTGGAATTGTGTTGGTAAATAGGAACCAAAATGCTGATGATGTAGTTAGAAATGTCCAGAATAATAATTTTGCTGGGCAAAATAACATAGCCAATTTGGTCGAAACTATCCTGGCACAAAATGGTTTAAACATAGGCATGCATAGGCCTCATTTTGTTTTTGCCTTATCAGAATATGTGCTTCAAACAGAATTACCAAGGGGCTGGAAAATCCCAAAATTTACCAAATTTGCTGGTGATACTAGTGAATCTACTGTTGAACACATAGCAAGATATTTAACTGAGGCAGGAGATCTAGCAAATAATGAGAATTTGAGAATGAAGTATTTTCCAAATTCTCTAACAAAAAATGCTTTTACATGGTTTACTACTCTCCCTCCACATTCAATTTTTAATTGGAATCAATTAGAGAGAGTCTTCCATGAGCAATTCTACATGGGACAGTCTAAGATAAGTCTCAAAGAATTAGCAAGCGTTAGGCGCAAAACTCCTGAGTCTATAGATGATTATTTGAATAGATTTCGTTTACTTAAGGCTAGGTGTTTTACTCAAGTGCCTGAACATGAATTGGTCGAAATGGCTGCTGGTGGCCTAGACTATTCGATCAGAAAGAAGTTAGATACTCAACATCTAAGGGACATGGCCCAATTGGCTGATAGGGTTCGACAGGTCGAACGCTTGAGAGCAGAAAAGGCTAGAAATTCGAAGTATCATAAAAAAGAAAAAGTTGCTTATGTAGAAACACATGATAGCGACCAAGAATATGATGTCTCTTATGAAGATGTTGAACAAGGGGAAATAGACCTAGCAGAATTAAAACCTGGCCCCCCTTACACTTGCAAGCTTTTAAAACCTTCAAATGGAAAAAACCCTGTTGAACCAAAAAACGATAAATATGTTTCAAAGACCACCACTAGATATGACAAAATGTGATGAAATCTTTGATTTGTTGGTTACTGATGGTCAAATAGTGGTTCCAAAAGGTGTTAAAATACCACCACTAGATATGAGAAAGAAAAGAGGTTATTGCAAGTATCATAATTTCCTTGGACATAGAACCTCACAATGTGTGCTTTTCAGGGACTTGGTTCAAAAGGCTTTGAACGAAGGAAGACTTAAATTTGGTGAAAAGCCCAAAGCTGCAAAGGCAGACCCAGAATCTTCACAGAATGCTGATACCCTCTATGCTGAACCACAAGCTATTATGATGGTCGAAGCCATGGAGGTTACAGAGGTGCAAGTGGAAAAAAATCCCTGAAATGTACTTTGAAAAATGAAAGTAGTATATCCTCGTGTTGAAGAGGATTTGATTGACTTTCTAAACAGATGCAAGTTAGAGAACAAAGGGGTGATGCTTTGTGCTCGTTGCAGTGCTGTTTGTGATAAGGAGGCTACTGCAGGCCTCATGAAGTTCCAACCAGTTGCAAATAGGCAGGGGGCAAACCCAAAACCGCCTCGTGGAAAAGGAAAGGGCATTCTAACTCGACCAAATAATATGGTCCAGACAGATCGAAGGCCCACTTTCCTTCCTTCTGGTTCGATTCCTATAGAACGCTGGATGCACCAAGGAACCATAAAGTTCAACAAGGGTGCAATGGAAGTTGGTGGCTCAAGTGGCACCAAACTGAGCTATTCAGAGGATGTCAACAAATACTCTTATAGGAACAATTACAAGGTTAAACATCCAATGACAAGGACTCAATGGCGTAGATTCCAACGCCAAAAGAAATTGGCTGCAACTAATCTTCAAACAGGCCAATATAAAGAAGTGGCTAGAAGGCCAGCAAAAGAAAGGATCCTTCCTCCTATAGAAGAAAGCAAGATGGAGGATGATGATCTGCTGGACTCTGAGCCAGATTTTGATGTAATATGTGTGGTTTCCATATTACCATCAGAATATGATGTTCAATCAGAAGTAACTGAGCTCGAAACTGATTTCGACCAGTTAGAAATGGCTGATCCTAAGCCAATATGCTATTATGTCATGAACAATGGCTGTATCGAAGAGCAACATGCTACATTCGAAAGGCCAGACTTAGGCATGAAAAACCACCTCAAACCACTCTTCATAAGGGCAAAAGTTGAAGGAGTTGGAATTAACAAGGTGCTGATAGATTGAGGAGCTGCTGTGAATCTAATGCCTCTATCCATGTTACCCAAGATTGGCAAATATGACTGTGATTTGTCAGCCCATAACATTGTTTTGTCAAATTATGAAGGCAAAACAGGACATTCAAGGGGGGCAATTCAAGTGGATGTTGCTGTGGGCAGCATCGTTCGACCAACTCTATTCCTAGTGGTTGAATCCAAGGCAAACTTCAACTTACTGTTGGGGCGAGAGTGGATTCATGGAGTAGGAGCTGTTCCTTCGACCCTTCACCAGAAGTTGATGCTTTGGAGGGAGGATGGCTGCGTAGAAAATATAGAGGCTGATCAGAGTTTTTATATGTCAGAGGTTGATACCATAAATCAACAAACCTTTGACAAAAATTTGGCGAACATTGCGCCATGTTATGATAGAGAGAATGTTTTCACACCTTCAGATAATGTGATACATTCTGTTAAACTCCACCCATCCCAGGGCTTCATATGGGAAAGAGAGGAAATAGATGCTGTGTCCTCAGAAGATGAAGTTATACCACCATCTGGGTGGAATGTTTACGAAGATTATGATGACTGAGTCCAGCGCATGGGCCAGGATTACGGCTTATATGGCCGAAACTAAGTTAAATACGGCTCTGGAAGCCGAGGTTCATCAAAATATGGCTACAGAAGCCAAGGTCGAAAGTGATGGCATTTCTATGCCACAAGCACAAAGGCTCGACTGCATCTATGATGAAGAACCTTTAGGGTTCGAAAGAGATCTACTTAATGAAACTCCTAAGATGCAGGCTCAAGATCCTTTGGAGGAAATTGACATTGGAGATGGCTCAGTAAAAAGGCCAACTTACATTAGTGCCAATATCAGTCCTGATTTAAAAGGAAAACTGGTACTACTTCTCAAGGAATTTAGTGATTGTTTTGCTTGGGATTATAATGAAATGCCTGGACTCAGTAGAGAAATGGTCGAACTTAAGCTACCGATCAAGGCAGGTAAAAAACCAGTGAAACAATTGCCAAGAAGGTTTGCACCAGAGATCATGTCCAAAATCAAAGAAGAGATCGAAAGGCTGCTGAAGAGTAAATTCATCAGAGCTGCCAGGTATGTAGAATGGTTAGCAAATATAGTTCCTGTCATTAAAAAGAATGGTACACTTAGGGTATGTATAGATTTTAGGGACTTAAATAATGCTACACCTAAAGATGAGTATGCCATGCCTGTGGCAGAAATGTTAGTAGACTCAGCAGCAGGCTTCGAGTTTTTGAGCATGTTAGATGGTTACTCTGGTTATAACCAGATATTCATTGCTGAGGAAGATGTATCTAAAACAGCATTTAGATGCCCTGGTGCTTTAGGCACTTATGAATGGGTTGTTATGCCCTTTGGCTTAAAAAATGCTGGTGCCACTTATCAAAGGGCAATGAATTCCATGTTTCATGATTTTATAGATACATTCATGCAAGTTTACATTGATGATATCATCATCAAATCCTCTTCTGAAGATAGCCATTTGCTATATCTTAGGCAATCTTTTGAAAGAATGAGGAAACATGGATTAAAAATGAATCCATTAAAATGTGTTTTTTGTGTGCATGCAGGAGATTTCCTTGGTTTTGTGGTGCATAAAAAAGGCATTGAAATAAACCAAAACAAGACAAAGGCTATCTTAGAGACCAAGCCTCCTTCGACCAAAAAACAACTTCAATCTCTGCTGGGAAAAATCAACTTCTTGAGAAGATTCATTTCGAACCTAAGTGGAAAGGCTCAGGCTTTCTCACCACTACTTCGACTCAAGAAAGATGATCCATTCAAATGGAACGAAGAGCATCAAAAGGCTTTTGATGACATCAAAGAATACTTAATAAAGCCTCCAGTTCTAATGCCTCCTAGTAGGAATAAAACTATGAAGTTGTATATTGCTACGTCTGATAAGACGATAGGAAGCATGTTAGCTCAAGAGGATGATAATGGCATAGAAAATGCAGTTTATTACCTTAGTAGAGTTTTAAATGATGCAGAAACTAGATATACTGCCATAGAAAAACTTTGTCTTTGTTTGTATTTCTCTTGTACAAAACTTAAGCATTATATAAAGCCTGTTGATGTTTATGTCTATTCCCACTTTGATGTTATTAAACATATGTTAACTAAACCTATATTACATAGTAGAATTGGGAAATGGGCATTAGCATTAACTGAATATTCACTGACTTATAAACCTTTAAAGGCTGTCAAAGGCCAAATTGTGGCTGATTTTATAGTAGATCATTCTTTGGTCGAAATGCCACAGGATTATGTGGATATTCAACCATGGATTCTTTATTTTGATGGGTCCAAATATAAATATGGAACAAGAATTGGAATATTGATCATATCTCCGACTCAAGTTCCAACCAAGTTCAAGTACAAAATAAATGGACTTTGCTCTAATAATGAAGCTGAGTATGAAGCCTTAATTACAGGGTTAGAAATATTAAAAGACTTGGGGGCAAAGAACATTAAAATAAGAGGTGATTCTGAATTAGTATTGAAACAATTAACACAAGAATATAAATGTGTGAAAGAACATTTAGCAAAATATTTTTCTATAGCTAGTTCTTTGTTAGATTGTTTCGATCATGTAGACATTGAACATGTACCTCGATTAGAAAATCAAGAAGCAAATGACTTAGCTCAAATTGCTTCAGGATATAAAATGTCAAAAGAAAAGTTGACACAATTAATCGAAATAAAAGAAAAAATGGTTTTACAAGAACCAATATTTGCACAATTGTCAATGCCAAAACTTGTGGGGGCAGATATTATACCACAAATAAATGGTGAAATGGGAAATCCCCTAGAAAATTTTCAAATTTTTGCCATTGACAACTTGTCAGATAATGATTGGAGAAAGCCTATAGTAGATTACCTTAAGAATCCAACAGGAAATGTGGATCGAAAGGTAAAATATAGGGCTTTAAGCTATATAATTTTTGAGAATGATCTTTTCAAGAAGACTTCTGAAGGAATTTTGTTAAAATGCCTTAATGAAGCAGAAGCATATATAGCAATCTCTGATGTTCATAGTGGTACCTGTGGTTCTCATCAAGCAGGACATAAAATGAAATGGCTCTTGTTTCGACAAGGTTTGTATTGGCCCTCTATGTTGAAAGATTGTATAGAATTTGCTAAGGGTTGTCAAGAATGCCAAAGGCATTCAGGCATCCAGCATGTGCCTGCAAGTGAACTGCACTCGATAGTAAAACCATGGCCCTTTAGGGGTTGGGCTCTAGACCTTATTGGTGAAATTAAATCTGCTTCATCTAAAAATCAACGTTATATCTTAGTTGGAGTAGATTATTTCACAAAATGGATAGAGGCAATTCCTTTACCAAATGTTGATCAAGAGGCAGTAATTAATTTCATACAAAATTACATAATCTACAGGTTTGGAATTCCTGAAACAATTACTACTGATCAAGGTTCAGTTTTTACTGGACGAAAGATGCAGGAATTTGCCCAAGGAGTTGGCTTTAGACTGTTAACTTCAACACCATATTATGCACAAGCAAATGGTCAAGTCGAAGCAGCCAATAAAATTATTATAAATTTGATAAAGAAACACATAGCCCAGAAGCCAAGGAATTGGCATAAAACCTTAGACCAAGTGTTATGGGCTTGCAGAAATTCTCCTAAGGAGTCAACTAACACTACTCCATTTCGACTAACTTATGGTCACGATGCAGTATTACCAGTCGAAATACATTTGCAATCAGCAAGAGTGCAAAGACAAATGGAAATACCTCTAGACCATTATTACCAAATGATGTCAGATGAGTTAGTTGATTTAGATGAAGAAAGGCTTTGTGCTCTAGAAGTTTTAACAAAACAAAAAGAAAGAGTTGCTAAAGCATATAACAAAAAGGTTAAGTCAAAGTCTTTTAACATAGGGGAATTAGTTTGGAAAGTTATTTTGCCTATGGATAAAAAAGATAGAATCTTAGGCAAATGGTCTCCAAATTGGGAAGGACCATTCAAAATTGTTCAAGTTTATTCTAATGGCGCATTTGAAATTGAGGAATTAACTCCTGAAAAGCGTACTTTGGGTATTAATGGAAAGTATTTGAAAAAATATAAACCTACTTTACTCGAAGTAAAAATAAGCGCAGAGTAACACTTAAACATATGAAACAAAATGGTAAATTGTAAATTGCCATAAAAAAATGGACTTTGTTCAGAAATTACAAGATCCAACAAATAAGAAAATAAGGGAACTATAAGCCCTTGGTACAATCAGCATAAATTCTCTTGAGAGTAGCCAGCTCTTTCTCAACCACAAGGTTCGAACTCTCCAAGGATTTGATCTCTTCACCAACAACCTCTGCTGAGCCAAAAGCCTGAAGCCCTTCTCTGCCATGTGCATCAATTTGCTCTTGGGTCGAAGCTTTGGCTTCTTTCTCAATTCGACCTCTCTTGGTTTCCTCCTCAATGATCTTGCGCCTGTAACTGACAATTTGCTCCTCTAAGCATTTGATTTGATCTTTGTAATGGGCAATATTGTCATCACATTCTTTCAGCTCTGCATTTCCCTCGATCAGTTGAGAAGACAATTGCTCCACTTCAGCTTGAGCCTTCTGAGCCTTCTCAAAGAACATGGCTTGAGCCTGTTGTTGGGTAGCAAGTCTTGTATTATTGTCAAGCCTCTTCTGCACTGCCTTCGCATATTGATCCACAATCGAACTAAGTTGGATAACTTTGCCAAGGGTTTCCTCATCAGTCCTGGGGTTATGCAATTTCTTCATGAAAGCCAAGTGGCTATAAGCACATGCTGGGTTTTCTTCGATCTGCTTTAATACATCCCTGTGGACAAAGGTGGTGGTGAGCTTCAGCAGCAGAGAGTCCTGACGCACCATTGAGTCGATTTCAGAATTTGAAGGCGCAGAGTCAGTAGTTGTGTGCTCACTCGAAGTGGCGCCTTGATGTTGTCTCTTGGAGAGCAGAAGTTTAAGGGTGCCAGCAGGATCAGACTTCTGCATATTGGTGAATTCCTCTTCCTGCACTCCAAGACTTGCAGAAAGCCTGGAGGTCGAAGAGACGGAAATAATCCCTGAACCACCAACTTCAGCTTCAGGCATGCTGTCAGAATCATGGGTCGAGCTAGCTTGGCCTGAGTGTGTGGAAATGCTGGGCATTGAATACTTGATGCTTGAGGTGTTGGGTTGAACTTGGGTAACATCCTTTTCTACATTGGTTCCTGAGCCCCCTCCTACTTGTCCTTCTTCGAATGACCCTGGCTCGACCTTATCATTCAAGGAACCCTGATTGTCATCATTTCCCTTGTTCTCTGTTGGCACCTCCTCAAGGATTGGTTGTTTATCTTCTTTAACAGGACTTTCCTTCGACTGATCCTGCAAACACAAAAGAAAAATTAGTAAAGATCAAATGTAACTATGAAAAATCTAAGGTTGAGAGTAGAATGAATTATACCTCTCTTTCTTCGACCTCAGGGTTAGTTTGAGGATTACCACCCTTCTCAGCATTGGGGGCATTGTTGCCTGGTTGTGCATTATCTTTCTTTCCCCCATCAGTAATTGGTTCATCATTGACCAGGGTCTCTGAATGAGGTGCAGGATTACCTTGTGGTCCGTCAACCTTTTCTTTTGCTGTCTTGGTAGGTTGGTCTTGTTCGACCACATTTTTCTCTGAAGCATTTGTCTGAGGGGTTGGATCTCCACCGCTTTCACTTGAGGTGCGGATTTTTAATGCCCTATGCACTTTAGGCTTCTTGATTGCTAGCTTGACCTTCATAGCAATTTCTGCCTTTTTCTCTTCGTGCTTTTTCTTCTTTTTCCTCTCACCCCCTTGATCCTTTGTTGGGGTATGTTGAGTTTTGGGTTCTTCAACCTTCTTTTTCTTCCTGGCTTTAGCAACCTCTTCTCCTTCGACCTCTCGTGCAGAGGGTCCCCCTTCGCTAGGTTGTGAGGTCGAAGTTAAAGGCTGTTTCCTCTTCCTAACAAAAGGGATTTCTTGCTCTTCTTCATCCTAAAAAAAAAATTTTAAAAGCAAATAATGTCAAAATTTGTCCAAAATGTATTATTTTGACAAAAGTTAAAGTACTTGGCGTAAAAAGTTTGATCCTTACCTCTGCTTCTAACACAATAGTGTCTTTGGTTTTCTTTGAGCTAGCAGATACCGTCTCAGTGCTGCTCTTACCTTTACCACTCTGAAAACACAAATGACCAAAGTTTAAAATATATATTCAAAGGGAAAGGAGAAAGCAAAATTTTAAGGCTAAGTTACCTTTGCTTTAGAGGTTTCGACCTCTGTTTTAATTTTCACCTCAGTGGGTTTCTTTACTTCAGTCGAAGTCTTTGATGACCCATCATCTTTCTTTATGCCTTTGCCTGAAATAAATCGTGTTAGTAAATATAAAAGATTTGAAATGATAAATCATGTGAGAATAGATAAAACATAAGAGATCAAGTTTTTACCTCGACCTGAGACACTGGTCTTCTTTCCAAGAGGTGGCACTATGAAGCCACTCTCCACCATCCCTAACAATTGCTCTGCATTGCCGATCGAATGCTTGGTGTAATGGTCACTCCACCATTTGCTGAAGCCATCAGTATAGTAGAAGGAAGGCTTGTACTCGAAGGGTTTGAAGTTAAACTCATAGGTCTCCAGCATCCTCATGTACTTCCTGAAGGTTTTCTCAGTTATACCAGTGCCTAACACCATTTTGTCGAGGCTTTCAAAGAGGCTCTTTGGCCGGATTTGAGACATACCAAACTGTCTAGCCACACAATTGGGCAGGTATCCAACTAGCCCATATTGGTTCGCGTTCGACCCAATTCTACTAGAGAGCACAGTTTGCTCTAAATAAGCCCTCCAAACCTCATTAACTTTGTCTTCATTATCTGGGTTGAACGCAGGGAAATCTTCAACAAACCACGCTGCCCCATATTTGCGCTCAACAAAAGGAGCATGGTGTGGAAGAAACTTGTCAAAATTTAAAAACATCTTCATATGCTTCATGAAGAGTCTCCTTGTATCTTGATCCAGGGATCTAGAAAACGTGGCTTCCTTAAAATTGACTTCGATCTTATCGCCAGTCTTGGTTGGGTCGAAATGATCACCAATAGGCCTAAGGCCTGTGATAGCAGCTATATCTAAGAGGGTGGGAGTCAACATGCCACACTTAAACTGAAAGGTGTTTGTGGACTTTTCATAAAAATGAAGGGCTGCTACAAGGAGTTCTGGTTTGTACTTAGGACCAGTTCGACTAAACTGGATAAGTTCATAAATCCCATAACTTTTCCAGGAATCCTTAAAGTCTTTTTCGACCCTATCTAACCAGGGAATATAGTCCTTATGCGCAGTATAGGGGGCAGCTCTAAAAATCTTAAGGGCATTATTCAAATACCCAAAATTATAGGGACTAGAGTCGAAGATCCTAGGGCCACAAGTGACATGCAAAGGGAAAAGATCATTTACCTCCTTTGCTAGAACTTCAGATCGTGTTGGATAAGGTCCACATAAGGCATGATCTTCCTTCTTTATGGAGAATGGAATCATGAGTTGGGTATTCCAGATCTTCCTTTCCGCCTCAGTTCCAGAAGGCTCTGGAACCACTTCCTCTCCATCTTCAAGGATGCGAAGACCCTTCCATTTACCAGCAGTTGGTATTTCGAAATTCAGGTTGGAAGCCATTGATGAACAGTATACCAAAGGTTGAAGAGCGAAAAGGGTTTTTGAGGAGATTTGTAGAAACTGAGTTGTTGTAGTTGAAACAAGGATGAATCGATGCGGAATTTAAAGTTAAATTACTTGTACGGTTTAGAATTACAAATGCGTTGAGAATCAAAGCTTGATTTACAGAAAGGAAGAAGATGAACAGTGTTGTTCGTAGAAAGCTCTGAACTTGAGAAGTTGGTAAAAAGTGTTCCCTTGTTCTTTTGTTTCTATTTATAGGGAAACGTGTTTGTCTCCAGAAAATAAATCAAAAAGAAATTCAAATAATTTCTTTTCAACTTCTACGTGTGCCACGTCTCCCACTATGCTAAAAACCAGGAGCAACGATGGATTGTGGGTATCGAGGTGACAGTTATTTCTGAACATGACATAAGCGCCGTCATTGATAACAGTGTCAAGCACGTGGTTGTAAAATGCATTTTCCTTTCTCGTTCGACCACTCGATCGAAACAGGCATTTGGGGGCAATTTGTTAGCCCATATTTTTACTAAGTAAAAACATGTTCTAAATTCATGAATAAAATAATTATGCTTAGTCATACAATTATTTTAATAATCATTAAATATGTTTGGTTTTCAGAACCATTAAATTTAATGATCAATCATGCATGAACGTACAATAAATGTTCTATCATTGAACATTTCAATAAAATGCGTATTCTTCTTCTTTCAGGATCCTTTCGATTTGGTCGAAGCTTCAGTAGGGTCGAAGTACCCAGCAGTGCAAGGTTAACTTATGGACTTAGCGAAATATTCAAAAGAAAGCATGGTTACTTCGATTTCGATGGAAACAACGGCTAACTCAGAAGATAAGAAAGGATTCAAATTCAAAATACGTGTCGAAGACACGCGTCCTCTCTGTAGTGTTTAGGCGTTATTAGCAGTTAGGAATTAGTGTCTATAAATAGCCTAGTTATGTGATCGAAAAAAGTGGTCACAATCATTATACAAAATCCTTAGAAAAACTCTAAGTACCCATGTCAAAGCGAGAAACGAGTATTCGAAGGAAAATGTATGTAATGTGAACCACTTTATTCTGTAATCATTTACATTTGAATGCAATTTACAGTATCTTCATCTTTATCTCGTTTAATCCTTATTTCGACTCTGTTCTCCCATTCTGTTTATTCAATTGAATAAACATTCTTTCTTGCATTTCAAGTTATTAAAACATAAAAAAAAAACAACACTTTATCAACATAAGAACAATAATGAATATCATTTACTTTGAAAATATAAACAAAAGCACTATGTCCCGAGATTTACTAGTTGATCTCTCTTGTAATAATCAAACTAGCGTTGTTTACCAAATTTCACAGTAAACAGGTGGTTGATGGGAAGTTGGCATCACCATCGTTTTGAAGGCAAGGTGGAGATTTGTGAAGAATTGCCTTGAAAACTCATGAAATCAGAAAACTGGAAAACTAGCAACAGTGGGGCGCCTAGCGCCAGGAGAGTGCTGGAAAGGGTTGTGGCTACTGTTTGTTGGCGCGGGGCGCGGGGTATATGGCGCGGGGCGCCAGTACGCGGAGCTATATATATTCAGTTGCGTTTTCTGATATTTTTAAGTGGTTTTCTAGGGTTTGCAGCCAATCAAAAGACTAGGGTTTATAGAGAATTCTCTTGGCAATAATTCTAAGGATTGGGAATCGATTAAACACCTTGGTAAACACTTGTAATTGAATTTCTTGGTCACGGGAAGAAATTCGGGACTTGGGTAGAATAGGATAAAAGGCTATTTCTTGTAACCCTTGTTGTTGGGATTTCTTTGTAACTTTGAAACTTAATTGATAGTGGAACGGAGAGCTGCCCTCTCCCCCAGACGTAGGTCTTTATTTGGCCGAACTGGGTAAACAATACTGTGTGTCATTTTATCGCTTTCGTTGTTTATTTGTTCGTGATTACTATTACTATTCTCGCTTGTTTGATTGCTTAATTCAATTTGCTCCACACACTAAGGTTATTGGTGTGGTTCAGTACGAATTCACAACAATATATATATATATATATATATATGGGGAACTTTCAAGTGAGAGAGACCTAAAAATGAGAGGGTGAGAGGGTTAAATTATAGCCCTTAGATCAATCCTTACTGTGAGATTTAATTTTTTAAACAACAGCCTATTATTTTCTATTTCCTTCATCTGCCACCTTGCGTGTTACTATTCTTCTTCTTTGTTTCTTTTTTCTATTTTTTTGAATCTAACATTTCAGATCTAGGGCAAGCTTGCTGTAACAACTCTAATTTTTAATAACAAAAATGAAATTAGAGTAGGAATTATTTCTAAATAAACAAATTGATTTCATTTTAAAATTAAAAAGAAAAAAACAAAGATGGGGTAAGTTTCCATTTTCCAGAATAATTTTTTTACCAACGGAGAAGTGCTCGACCTCTTCGTCACTGTAGTTGTGGGGTTTGACGGCGATGATGTTTATTACAGTGATATTGTCGAGACCACTGTCTCCGTCGACACCCACGTCGGGGCAACAATCTCCATTGACGTCTCTTTGAAACCACTATTTTTATCAACAACCGACACCGAGTCCACTATGCCGAGGATTCATACTGAAACCATTAACTTTGTCCAAAAGCTTTATCCCCAAATTGAAACCCAATTGCAGTTCTTCAGAATGGGAAAGAGCATGAAAGATCATCACGTGAAGGAGAAACAAGCATAGTACTGAGAAAGAATTAACCAAGAAAAACTATAGTTATAATTATTAATTGGATTAAGTTGGGTACAAATTAAGCTGAAAATGATAATTAGTATCAACAAAGAAGAAGAATCATGACTATTGGTATTCCTTTGAGAGAGAGAGAAAACGAAAAAGGTGAAGAGATTGGGATGAAGGAAGCGTGTGGAGAGAAGTAATAAAAGCATGTGCAGTTTAAAGTGCATCTTTTAATATGATCCGTTGATTTTGATCAAAAGGTCATTATTCATTCCTCTCATCTCTCACAATAAACACCCCTCTCACTTGACACATCCCATATATATATATATAGGGAAATTCTTCTAAGCACGACAGAGGCAGTCGTGCAAGTATGACGACATGACGTGGCCACTTCTTCAATTATGATCGATCTTCAATCTTCTCTCTGTATTTTTCAATCTTCTCCCTCTTCGTTATTTTTTGAGCCTTCAATCTTTCACTATTCTCAAACATTCATCACCGAACTCCCTTGCATGCAACTCCATCGATCAAGGTCCCGTCGCAACGTCATAAAATGGTATTGTCGTCGTGCTTCAGGCGACGCCACTGCAACACCACAATCCCACAACAAAGTTGCAGATGAATGATCATATGTTTCAATTTGGATTCCCTTTGTGGGATAGTGTATCTATGGAATAGAGATAATGGTGGTGTTTGATGCAAAGAGGGAAAAAGGGTTCGTGAAGCAATTGTGATTTGTGGCTTGACATTTAATTTGAAGACTGTTTCAATTGAGCTATGAACATTCATGATATGTTGATCTTGTTCTCTGTTATTGGGGGAAAATGGTGAACTTGGCCATTCATGGAATTGTTGATATTGTACCTTACAATTTTCTTAAAAAATATTGATATTATGCCTTACAGATGTTTGATATTTTGCCTCACTGAAAAGATATACTTTGTAGTAAAGCCATCAAGTCTTGGTCATTGTAGAACTATTTTTTTTCTCTTGTTCTGAATTTGAAGATAGTACTGACTATTTCTCTCAAGAGGAAGAGGAGGAACCTTCAACACAAGTTTATACATGTATGAAAATGAGCTTCACTTGTGTGAGGAAAACAGAATAGACTCTGATGCGTACTCGTATACAATTGATTTGCATGAAGGTTAGGCCATAAGTTTATACATGTATGCCATTTCCATTCTGAATTCCATTTGTTTCTTAGGCCAATATCTAAATTAATTTATTTGCTCGCAGAATCTTCAAATGTTACAATTGACATGCATACAGAATCGATGGAGGTTCTTGTTTCGTCTATAAAATTGGAGTCGAGGTCATCTCAATGTTCCTTTGGAAAAGAAATCGTTTGCCCTTCTGAAGAGGTTAAGGCCTAATTTATGTGTATTTTTCAGACAATATACATTACAGACTTAAATATTCTTGTTATATAGATTATGAATATACATTAGGGACTTAAATATAATTAATTATTTAATTTGTTAAGAAATAGTTCAATAGGACTTGTCTTAGAATTCTCAATGACAGCTTATGGACAACAATTTTCGCTTTTGATATTTGTTGCCATGCGGGAAAAGTTACACATCATGCATGGTAGTGTTGTACGGTTCATGGATAATGTTGTAATCCGGAAAGTAATATTTAAAAACAAGTTGTACAGTTGGTCTGCAGTCGGAGTCATAGGCACCGAACTCTGTGATCAAATATTGTGTATTCTCTGTTTGAATTTATTTCGTTACTTTTACTTTTAAACAAGGTTGCAGTTCTAACAACTCGAGCTTTTGCAGGTTTTATTCAACGAGGAGAACATATGGAAACAGATTCATGCCATCCAAAAAATAATAGGATATGAAGGTACAATCGGAGCATCATGTACTGATGAATTGAAGGCTCTCTACATTTTCACCGGAGTTGAACCTCCCACTTTCGTCATGGAGAACCCCTTCGACACCAAGAGCTGGAGCACCACGCTACAAAGCACCGAAAATAGAGTATCGATCACCTTGTGAAACAAGTCAACAAATCCCACATTTACTTGGATATTGGCAAACGAGGAATGTCAATTGAGTGAAGATGCTAAGGGATATAGTCTTATATTTATTTTAATCCTTGATTAAAAATGTATTCAAAAGCTAGCAACTCCAATGTATTGGTTATCATGTTGTAGATTTGGATCACAGTGATGGATTGTTATTGAAATATTATCATAATCTCAAAAGATCAAATTTTTTATATTGTGTTATATGAAGTTGAAACCATAATACTATCTAATAATCTTTACATTCAATCCTTTCCATGAGGTTTAAACCATAGCAGTAGTTTAATAATCTTTACATTCATCCTTAATGTTATATGAAATTGAAACCATAACTAACTAATTGATATAACTATACATCCAACTTCATTAATCATTAATCATTATATGAATTCCCATGAGAGAAAGCTAAGCAGGAAAACATTTGCTCCAAGCATACATAGTTCTGTTGTCAATGGATAGCAGAGAAACAAAAGACAGCACAAAATAAAGAGTGTTTCAACATCAATAACATTAAAATATTTCAATGTTAACACAAAATAAAGTCAAATAGTTGCTGCAAGTCTGCAAATGTCATCTTCAACTCTCATCTCTCAAAACAGTGGTTCATTCATGTCCTCATGATGATGGTTTATCATTCATTTGGTGTTGTGCCTACAAAAAGAGCATTTTCCATGTAAGAATTGGTAATCTATATTAACACTTGACTATAAAACTTGGAAAAAATATAATCATCCAATACCTCTAAAAGTTCTGCATAGCTAATATTATGATTGATGAGTTGAGATTGAGAATAATATGGAACCTGTAATACAAATGTATTGAATCTATTATTCCCACATAAATTTTAAATGTTCAAATAAAAGTAAAAGAGTGATTGAATCTATCTGCACCTGATTTACTTCGACAAAATATTTTTGATTTGGATTGAAGGGAGCTGAATTTACTTGAATGCTCTCTTGTGTGGCAATCTCAGCAATGTCTTGAGATGTAGAAAACCCTGCATTTTCAGTTTCTTGAAATCTAGATAGACATAACCCCTGCCACAAAAAATATAAAATTAGACATACATGTTAATACATTTAACTAGAGAAAAGAAACTTGAAAATTTTGAAGGTCACCTCTTGAGTTTGAGCATTGTTACTCTTTTTACTGCTATTTTGAGTCTTCTTTCCTGCTGCAAGCTTCTTCTTCACAATTTGATCAAGTTTAGAAGCCTTTCTTTTTGCGGGACGACGTCCTTTTCTTTGGGCTACTATAGGATCAAGAATTTTAGTCACATGCTCTTGAACTAATCTCTCTTCTTCTATAATCACAGGAGAACTTTCTTTACAAGTTAATTCAATTTTCAAGTTCTTGATCCAATTCATGACTTTCAATAAATCATCTTCAGTATGTATCCCGACAGAAGCAACATCGTAAAAGGCATCACAAGCTTTACTAACACGTTGCAATTCAATATTTCCGGCTAAATGATCAAAACCACATTTAATAAGTGTATGTCTTCGCTTAATATCCTTCCTCCACCTAGACAAAATATAATAAGACGGTACCAAATCTGTTTTACCTGTGAGCTGAAGAACACAAAGGATGTGTCTGCATAAAATTCCTTTAAACTCAAATAAACAACATGCACATTGTATTTCAAAGTCTTTCTGATTGAAGAATACCTTGAATCTTATGTCTTTAACTCTATCAAATACTTGTTTACTCTCTATAACCCAAAAGTAAGAATTCAAACCATCGTTTCTCTCTAAGAAAGCATTGCAGTACATCAATGAAGCAATTTCTGTTTGAAATTCTTTGAATTTTTCATTGGTAAATGCTCTTTGGAATTGAGACTCAAAGCCAAAACGACTTATACAAGCAATTATTGTATTAAATGAATCAAAATCAGCCTTGCTTTCTTTTTCAATTTTATCTTTCAGCGCATTGTCATATTGCTCAACAAATTGCTTCAATGTTGTCTTTGAGTTCACATACCCATCAAAGAATGCGTTCATACTTTCACTTCTTTGTGTAGTTGACATTCCAGCCCAAAATGTGTCTCTAACATACACAGGAACCCAACGATGTCTCTCATCAAATAGGCCTTTCAACCATTCATTATCATTCAGCTCATAACATTCAATCATTTTCTCCCATTTCTCCATGAAATCACTTATGCTCGACGAATCATATACAGCATCATGCAAAAGTGTTTTGATAGACTCATAATCAGAGTGCCTACCCAATTTTTCCGGAACCTTTTTCATTATATGCCACAAGCACCATCAATGACGTGCTTTCGGAAAGACGGCCTCAATAGCATTCTTCATTGCTCTATCTTGCTCAGTAATTATAGCATTTGGTGCACGTCCATGCATACAGTTTAACCAAGTTGTGAACAACCAGGAAAAGGTTTTAGTATCCTCATTCGACAATAGGGCACAACCTAACAAAACTGATTGACCATGATGATTTACTCCAACAAAAGGAGCAAAAGACATGTCATATTTATTCGTTAAATAAGTGGTGTCAAAAGTTATGACTTCACCAAAATACTCATAAGCAGTCCTAGATCTCGCATCTGCCCAGAAAATATTTCTTAAGTGACTTTTGTCATCCACATCCATAACATAGTAAAATTGATTGTTTTTCCTTTGCATTCTATCGAAATAGTTTTGAATAGCATCAGCATCACCTGTTCCAAGTCGAAGCCGCCTTAGATTGTCGATATAATTTCGACAATCTTTTTCCCCAAATGAAAGATTATCATACCCATTCGCTTCCACAACCATGGACCGAAAATTCCTGCTTACATTAATTCCAGCTTTATCATTAAGCTCTAGCCTCCTTTTGATATGCGGGTCCAAAATTTTGTTGCATCTAAAATATCTTGATTTGGTTGGGCTTAGTTCATGATTATGCTCAAGTGCAACTCTTGAAACCGTAATTATTCCATCTAAAGACACAACCACACTTACTCTAGCCTTACATTGTGTTCTTGTTGTAGGATTTGGCTTCAAAAGATTCTTTGATTTGCTCTCATGCTTCCTTGCACGACTACATGCTAGAGTAAAATATTTTTTTTCCATCATCTGCGGTTTTTGAATTGATTTTACTAATTCCAAAACCGATACATCGAGCATAATCATTGTAATATTTGGTAACTTCTTCTTCAGAACTAAATGTCATCCCAATTTTAGGTTCTTTATGAGCAATATTTTCTTCTTGCATATCATCACAATTTTCATTTATGCAATTAGTCTCCTCTTGATCAGAAGAAGTAAATCTTTCCTCTTCCACTAAATGTTTTAAAAAAAAAACTTAAATTAATCAACTAAATTAGTAGGATAAAGCAACATGATTTCATCTAACGAGTAAAACAAAGTTCCAATTATACAGATTATACTCACTCTTGGGGAATCAATTTAAATTGATGGTTGGGGCTGGAGTTGCAGAAATATAGTTGTGCAACGAGAACCGCGGCGGTGAATACGACAACAGCAGCGACGATGAAGACGATACGACGAGAAAACAACAATGATGCAGCCTACAATAGAGACGGCAACCACGGCAATTGAGATAATTTGTTTCGGTGACGCACAAATATTATGGTGTTGGCGGCAACTGCTGCGGCTTGTAGATATTGCGGTGAGATCCACAAATTGATGGTGTCGATAGTGCTTTTGGCGCGGCAAAACAAGTAGGAAGTTTCTATTATGAACAGAATATTTTCATGATGAATACGTGTGCGAGATTTTCTCTTGTAATTAATTTTTAAAAAAAAAAACAAATAAAAATAAGGAAATTGGTTATGGCTTGGTCGTACCATTCGTCTGTTGTATTATGTCGTCCATGTAGCATTGCTGATATATATATATATATATATATATATATATATATATATATATATATATATATATATGAACGTTAACATGATTAATAATAATTTTTTCTATAATTTTCAAAAGTCAACATTAATTTTTATAAAAAAACTATTTAATTATATTAAAATTAAATAGTTTTTTTAATTGATCAATTTATTCTTAGTAAAATTGAAGGTAATGAGTGCGAGTATGAGTACTCTGATACCCAAATGATATGTGTATGATACAGGTAAAAATATTGTTATATACACGGATACGAGTCAAGATCTATGAAGCACGGACACTCCTTAAATTAGTTGTGTTCCATGTCAGACACCAACACTTATAATTACACTTAATTATATTTTTTTTTTAAATTATTATCTATGACAACGTTTTAGTATCTGTATTCGTTCTTCATAAGTCATTATATATGCTTAAATTTAAAACTGAAATAATTGTTAATTACCCGTACTTTGGCGCGGGATCCATTCTAGTTACCTTCAAATAAAATTTTATCCGTCCATTTTGTTTCTAGTACATGTACTTTTAATTATTAAAAAGATAATGAAAGGTGTGAATGAGCACGGGAGCTCGTCCAGTTGAAATCACACATGAGGAAAACCTTTCGCGTATTTTTATGATAATGATGATAATCATGTTGTTAGAGCCTAGAGGTAAAGAAATTTCTGACATTCTTTGATATCTATTGACAAATCTATTAGACAAAAAGATAAATTTTTCTATGTTGAACGATTTTTTTATGAGTCATGTTAATATATGTCTTCAAAGTGAAATTCAGCATTTAATAATATAAAATATTTAATATTTAAAAAATTAAATATATAAATTTTAATAAAATATTATCACATTTACCACATACCATAAACCTAAAAGCATGTGTTAACATTATACTCACTAAAAATATTCGGTTGGTGGTTTGGTAGCGGGGGACTATTGGTTGGTTCCCTTTGGCTTGTTTATTCCCCCACTTTAGTGGACTTTGTAATTTGTATTGTTCTCTAGTTTTCACTTGTACGTACTTTTTATTGTGGGGAAAGGAAATTTGTCTTTCAATAAATTTACTGTTTCAAAAATAGTAAAATATTCAAACACCGGACCACTTATTTAAGATGTTTAAATCGCTCACAAATTTGAATGAATTCATTGTTATTGTTTACTTGTTACTAGAGGTGCACATCGGTAGTTATGGAAAATGTCAAACTCGATTCAATCCGTGGGTGAGAAATTAAGGCTCAATTTTACCCAATTAAATTAACGGTTTAATCGAATTTCGGTTATACGGTTTAATCGGATAAAGCGGTTGGGTTCGTTTGATTTGAGCCAATAATGAGCCAACATAAATTTTTTTATATCCAATAAATTTTTTCAATTTTTTTAATTATAAAAAAATCTCGGCATAAAACTTCAAGTAATGAAATAAACAAATTAGGGATATTTACTTGTCAGAACATACAAGGCTAAGTTGCTTAAAAAAGCCTAAATACATATACCGTTCATGATTCATACATGTAATTAAGTTGGCTTATAATCTAAATACATCATTTGATCACCCATGTAAGATCAAACATATATATTACGTTTCTATGTCTTAATACGAAAGTAGAAAGGTGTTGTGCTTCAAGTTTTTAAAGTATATACTCCATCCGGCCTTAATTATAAGCAAAAGTTACTTTTTAGATACATTGAATAACTAATGTATTCAATTCAATGTATCTAAAAAAGTGACATTTGCTTATGACAGTATGGTTATCTCTTATGCGGGAAAAATATACATGTGGTAGAAAAATAAATAAATAATAATAATGGAAATTAATATGGATTGGGCTAGGTCGGTTTCGGATTTCGTTGGATCTAAAAAATGAATCCGAGCCCGTCCATTCCTATCCATTAAAACTCGATATTTTTCATCCGGTTAACCCGTAACCCGACCCACTACCACCCAACAATCAAATTCTTTTTCGGTTTCGTTGGATTCGGGTCGGTTCGGTAATTTCTGTCCACCCGTACTTGTTACTTTAACTTGTAAATAGGAAGCTCCAAGACGAGATGATTTTAATTTTTTTAAAGAGATTATAAGTTTAATCGATTAATTTTTTTTAGTTTTTTTTTTCACGCTATTTTTCATCTCGGCCGTCAATTTAAGATCGGATGGTTTACATTGAAAACCGTGTTATTTTGGTGATAATGATCTCAGTCGTTGATTTTTGATCAAATGGTCGATAATCATTACTGCATGCTATTGTGTGCTTTTATGACAGCATGGAATCTTTTTCCAAATTATACCAATTCCTTCCTTCCTTCCTTCCTTCCTTCCTTCCTTCCTTCCTTCCTTCCTTCCTTCCTTCCTTCCTTCCTAGTCCGTTTAAATAGTTATTTCGGTTCGGATGAGGCTTTATTCCTTCCACACATTTTTCTCATCCTTATGGCCGTTATGGGAGAATTGCGTACTTTCCACTGTACATCCAAAGCATATATGGGATGTCATGTCAGATAAAACAACACATAAGACGTACATATTTGATCCATTTACCTCCAATATACCTCCACAAAAACAACAAGTTATATAATCAACCAAATATATACGATAATGACAAAAGAAATTATAGAAAGGTTTTTTTCACAATAAATGTTAAAGTGAATGCGTGATAATTGAATATCGTTATTGTTGTCTTTACTTTGATATATATTGATCACGTGATCCATGAGGTCCAATTTTATTTTACTGTATATCCAATAATTTCATTCGAATGGTACGTTCTTGGTTAGGTCTTCTTCCATATGGGGTCAAGTCCTTCCTTGCATTTTGTTGTAGAAAACAATTTAAAATTTAACAGCATATATTGCTATTTACAACGAAACAATCTCGCCGAAAGGATCACAAAGCAGAACTAGACAATGAAAAGTAAGAGATTGATGAAATTTACTAGGGGTAATCATATCCGAACCAATTTAAAAGTAAAACCGTAAATCGAATCAATTCAAACCAAAAACTGCAAAAACCGCATTTAGTTTGGATGTATTTGAATGACTTTTCTATTGAACCGCAAACCGCAAAACTGCGAACCGTAAAAACTGCAAAAACTGCGGTTAACCGCTAAAACCGCATTAAGCTTCTTTTATATTCCAATACCACTAAAATCACATTAAGTTTTTATTATATTCCAATATATACATAGCCCAATTACCAAGTCAATCCACCAAATTAATGGAACTTTAAGTTATTCTTATTTTTTGTATTGTAATGTTATTTGATGTTGTAATATTATTTTAGATCAACAATTTTTATCGGTACTATGATGTTATTTTGAAAATTTAAATTATTATTTTTGGATATTTAAAATTTTAAGGTACTGTGATGTTATTTTGGATAAACAACTTTTATTGGTACTTTAATGTTATTTAGGAAATTCAAGTTTTTTTTGGATGTTTAAAATTGTTTGGTACTGAAATGTTAAGCTGTAAACCGCAACCACCGAACCGATCCTAACCACATTGGTTTGGTTTGATTTGGATGACCTTTTAAAAACCAACCGAACCAAACCAAATCTCTTGTAGTTAAGATGACTTCTATGCTCAAAACCGAACCAAACTGCAATCACCCATAGAATTCACAGAATGTTTGTGAAAAATATTATGGGTGAAATTAAAATAGAGGCAATCAATGGGATTCACGAACTTCACATTTGTGGTGAATTAAATAGCATTTTTCTAAATTTTAATGGTATATATATTTTTAGTATAAATTAATTTTGCACTATATTCGATGGAATCACTCTATTTTTCATGATATAACTATTAATTTTAAAATGTTACTCCAAGTTCTTTTTTTTTTGTTGGAAAAATGTTACTCCAAGTTCTATTACAAAAGTAGAGTGATGTTGCACAATATATAGTAAATTAATTTTAAAATGTTATTACAAAAGTAGAGTGATGTTGTAAAATAGTAAATTTTTATCGGATATAAGTACAAAACTGATTCACATACATCTCCGGGTAAGGTGCTCACGATTCATGAGCGTAGATCGATTTTGAGGCAAATATTTATCCGATTCAAATCTAAATTTACTTGTGGTTCGGTTTTGGATGTTTAATTATAAAAATCTGATTCAATTCAATTTAATGCGGTTTATTTTGTATCGATTTTTGGATATCCAAATTATAAATTGTAATTTTTTTATTACATAATAATATTATAAAGACATGATAAAATAATAGATTTGATGTAAAATATAACATATAATAAATTAAAAATCAATATTTTAAAAAGATAGTTATTGATTATATTTGATACATATGAAATATTTAAAAAATAGATTAAATTTAACTCATAAGTATTAAAAAAATTAAAAACAAACAAATACTATGTTAATGTAATATATCATTCTAATAAAAAGATAAATAAAAATGAAAATATATGTATGTGGTTTTTTGTTTAGTATGAATCTATTTTGAATAGCAATGCTTTTCAAAAAGGACATTCAAGCACATAAATTTTTTTTTGCGGTTTTTGAGTTTTTAAATCATTTTACAGTTTTAATTTAAATCGGTTTGAATTTGAATGCCCCTAATCATCGGTGCATATTTACTAAATGGGGAGGGACATAAACCGTTAATCTTTATGTGTTTCAATAACATATCAAACGATTTTAGATTTTTGTAAAACTCAACATAAATGATCTATATGATATAATCTTCTAATCCAACGGTGGATTTTGTAAAATTTGAATTCGTCAAAGCGTTATTGAGCGGTGTAACATTACTCAAGTGTTACACCGGTGTAATTTGATCTCTCCCCTAACTAAATTATGGGTAACTATAATTTTACAAATTTAATAATAAATAAAGTGTGACTATTCCCGTAAAAAAAAAAGTGGGACTATTATTGTAAAAAGAAAACAGTGTGACTATTATATTTTACTCCAAATTGGGGTTGGGGTTGGGCTCATCTACACAAAGAAATACAAGACAGGAACATGTGTTTTGTAAAGTAGCATGCTAAGTAGAGGCGTAGAGCACGCAGTAGAACAACTGATAGAAGATATATAAAATTTAGAGAGCGATGGTGGAAAAAGGATGTTCAAGAAACGTGCTCAGTTTTTTTTTTTGTCATATAGTTTAATAATTTCATCATTAATATGAGTAAGTGAGATTATGTCTGAGTTTTGGATTTCTAAACTTGATTAAATTCAATTTAGCGCGGTTTAATTTAATTTAAATTAGTTTTTGGATAACCAAACTATAAAATTGTAATTTTTTATTAAATATTAATTAAATAAAGACACAGTAATATAATAGGTATAATGTAATATATAACATATAATATATAACATATAATATATTAAAAGTTAATGTTTTGTAATGACAATTATCAATTATTATTTTTTTATCCAAACAAAATTAATGCATTTCATTAATCACCAAAGATTCAATACATGAAGGAATAATCTCAAATCTATGGAAACTAGTCCAAGAATTGACCGCCCTAGCTAAAGTATGAGCAACCGAATTCACTTGTCTCCTAATAGACTTAACTTCAAAGTTTTCACAAGATAACATAACAAGGATAATATCATTAACGATTGAAAAGAACTCTTAATTGCCTCTTCGCTTCGTACGAATTGCTTCAACCAATACTTGAGAGTCACTTTCGAATTGGACTCGTTCAAAACCTCTGTGCCAAGCTTCATTCATGGCTTGCAATAGTGCCCATGCTTCACCCTCCTCTGTTAATAAAGTCAGTTGTTGCCATTGTGTGAGTCCAGCAGTAAACTCACCATAACTATTACGAAAGCAATCACCCATTGTTGTTCTTCCGGAGTTAACAAAAAATGATGCATCTACATTGCATTTTAACCACTCTGAATGAGGCTTTTCCCACCGTTCTGTGCTTAAAGGCGGGACATGGTGATCATCCGTATTGCGGATCTTGTGAACAGAAAACCACTCATTCCAGTGATCAAATGCAGCCCGACCAACTTGATTGGGAAGTCTAGCATTATCATTCCAAATTTTATCATTCCGGTTGTGCCATATACACCAAAATAGCGACGCCACTCTACCTATAGTTGCATAATCCTCATTCCGACACAAGACAAACACTCTATCGGCCGCACTACCCTGCTGACATGCTGTAGAATCCATGACATCTGACAGTCCGGCTGCTTGCCAGCTAGATCGAGCCGAGGCGCAAGTGAAAAAAGTATGCACGTCATCTTCTGTCTCCTCTTCACACACTGGACAGTAGATTTCACACTGCACATTACGAGTTAATAAACGACACCTTGTTGGAAGGCATCCTCTACATAATCGCCAAAGAAGGTGGCGTGCTTTGTGCGGAGCGTGCGCTTTCCAAATCTCTTTCCAATTACCGGCCATATGGAATTTATCACTACGAATAATACCTTGCATGGAAAGTTTGTAACCAGATTTGACAGAGTAACACCCATTTTGTTCCCCCTCCCATACCAACTTATCCTCATAAACTGAGCCAATGAGGGGAGTCGCGATAATCCTCTCTGCCACCTGGTCTGGGAACAACATGCGAACCTTAGCAGTATTCCAAGATTTATAATTGTTTACTATCAAGTCGCTAACAAATAAATCATACACACCTTCAGGTTGTGGCGAAGGGATCCAACGTTCTTCATTCCCTCGCAACCAAGGATCATACATGACGCGAATCTTATCACCGCCACCAATCCTCCACCTACATCCAAGTAAGAGAACCTGTCTAGCTTTCCAAATACTACGCCATGCATAACTGGGATTAAAGCCCAACGGAGCCTCAAGTAAAGTAGATCTTGGAAAGTACCTTGCTTTAATAATTTTAGCCACTAAAGTATCTGGATTTTGTAGGATATTCCATGCTTGTTTTGCTACCATAGCCATGTTAAATGCTTCAAAGTTACGGAAACCCAAGCCACCTTTGTCTTTAGGACAAGTAAGTCTCTCCCATGTCAGCCAGTGAATACCTTTACCTCTGGTATTACCACCTCCCCACCAAAATGCGTTTATCATTTTTTCAATGTCAGTAATAAAGGAGGAAGGGAGAATAAACATACTCATAACATAAGACGGGATAACTTGAAGCACTGATTTTATCATAATCTCTTTTCCAGCTTTCGATAGGGCTCTTCCTCTCCAAGAATTCATCTTCTTCCAGATACGATCTTTAATATAGGAAAAAGTAGCCTTCTTACTTCTACCTATCATGGATGGTAATCCTAAATAGATACCTGTACCCAAGACATGTTTGACACCAAGTATATGTATGTAGAATACTCAAAAGTTGGTTCACCTCAGCAACATTAGCTCTGCAAAATAAGAAACAATCGTCTGCAAATAAGAGATGAGATACTTCAGGGGCACCACGACAAATCCGCATACCGTGTATGTCGCCTCTACCAATAGCTTGATGTATAAGAGTTGTCAACCCTTCGGCTACTAGAATAAATAAATAGGGAGACAAAGGATCCCCCTGCCGTAAGCCTCTGCCCGGAGTAATAGGGCCAACTCTGCAAAATTCATAAGCACTGAATAATTAACAGAACTCACACACATCATCATCCATTGTATCCACTTCTCCCCAAAGCCCATTTTGACCAACATCCCACGAAGAAAACCCCAGTTCACCTTGTCATAAGCCTTACTAATATCAATTTTTAAAGCTAACTCACCTCGGTGCCCTTTAGTTTTTCTCTTCATGGCATGTATAACTTCAATAGCAATGAGAGCGTTATCAAGGATCGATAGACCTTCAATAAACGCTGACTGCTCTTGGGACACACATTTATCAAGACAAATCTTCAACCTGTTGGCAAGTACTTTAGAAACAATCTTATAAAGAACATTACATAGGGAAATGGGTTTCAAGTCTTTCATCGATGTAGGATTATCACATTTAGGAATAAGACAAATATTAGTTTCATTAAGGCTAGAAGGGAAATACCCCCTGTCCAACCAAGAAGATGCTGCAACAAAAATATCATCTCCGCAATGATCCCAGAACCGCTGATAGAAAGCCGAATTGAAGCCATCTGGACCTGGTGATTTGTCTGGGTGCATTTGGAACAAAGCCTGTTGTAACTCAATTTTGGTCAGTGGTGCCATAAGTATATGATTATCCTCTTCTGTTACTCTTTGCTGAATAAGGTTAAGTACTGGATCATGAGTCCCGCTTCTATTCTTGAAAAGAGTATCAAAATACTGCTTAGCTACCTTACATAGGTCCTCCTAAGTATGAGCTTCCGTACCCGCTTCATCAATAAGTTTAGTCACCTTCTTTTTCTTACTACGCGCTGAAGCTGACATATGAAAAAATTTAGTGTTCAAATCACCTTCTTGAAGCCAGTGCATTTTGGCTCGCTGCTTCCAATATCGTTCCTCTTGTACAAGCAAAGTAGCATGTCTATCAGAGCATTCTTGATACCTCCTGCTTTCCGCCTCTCCCCGGTTGGCCCTCAACGCCTCCATGTCCTGGGCACAATCATTAATCTCCTCCTTAAACTTCACTCTTTTCCGTTTACCCCACCTTTGTAGCTTATTGGCACAACGAGCGACACGATCAACCATCTCAATATTTTCATTCACACCTCATCCTTCAATCACTGTCCCTTCTAAGTCAGGTTCCTTCAACCATTTATTCTCAAAACGAAAAGAACCATTGATGTGAACTCTGATCGTGGGACAACATTGAAGTAAGATTTGAATGTGATCTGAATGTGAGGTCAAGAGGTTAGAAAGCCTTACAGTGGGAAAGAGATGCAGCCAACTCGTATTAGCCATAGCTCTATCCAGCCGTTCTTCAATAACATGAGGTGTACCTTGACTCTTGATCCAAGTAAATGGGTGTCCTTCAAGCGGAATATCCGTCAAGTTACAGTCACTAATTGCTTGTCTGAACCCCATACACAACCAATTGGGATGTGGATGAATGCCCTTTTTATCATCCTGTGAAAGTAAATCATTAAAGTCACCAATAACACACCAAGGTAGAGGGGACATATTAAGTAGCTCTCTTAACATATTCCATGCATGTCTACGTCTACTACGCTCGGGGTAACCATAAGAACAGGTTAACCTCCACTCCCCCCTCTGATCATCATCCACTAACATATTAATAAAGTTTCTCGTGTAATTCAGAACTCTACATTTATTATTATCGTTCCAGAACACCGCCAGACCTCCACTCCGCCCCTCTACATCAATAGCTAGACAAGAGTCATACCCTAAAGTAACCCGAATAGGTTCTAGGTTTCTAGCATGAGATAAAGTTTCATACAAGAATAAAATATCTGGCTTATGTTCTCGGGCAAGCTTCCGCAAATTAGGAATTGCACTCGGGCCGCCCAAGCCCCGACAATTCCAACTGAGAATAATCATTGGTCCCGGCAGTCCTGGAAGTTGCCAGGACCTGCCGATAAAAAATGCTGGTTAACAACTATAGTGCTATCTGTCGAAGGTGGGCCTTCGACCCTTCTTCTTTTCCTCTCCATTATAATACTCATGTCGACATTCTCTGATAAAACCTCTTCAATTACAGGACGAACGTCTCTCTGGCTTAAATCCCTCTCCGGTACAACTCTAGTTCGATGTGGTATGACCTCGGTGGAAGATTGGGGCATCGAATGGGAACCAAGATTTGAAACACGCACATGCCTAAGATTGTCTCCTAAGCGTCCAATAACCAATGACTGAGGCTGAGTTGAGATACCATCGTGGTGATTAGACAGCACCACCAATTCATTATTAGCATGATGAATAGTACTTGTGCGCGGTTGAGCTGTGTGAGGCTGAGATGGCCCTGACCGTGTGTTCCTCGTCTCACTGGCTAGGCTGCCAGCATCAGTATTAACCTTACTACTCCCTTCTTCACGCAACCAACGAGATTCAACACGACCGCCAGAACGGCGAACTTCTGCTCTGATTTCATTCGACCAATTTCGCCTTCCATCGTCACTTTCCATTGCATATTTAACCTCACATTTACTTTCTGAATGACCAAGGAGTCCACAGACAAAGCAAAAAAGACCAAGTTTCTCGTACTTGAATTTCACAACACCCCCCCTCCCCAATCACGCTGATTTTCTTCTCAACTCGCAATGGTTTTCTGACGTCAAATCGAACTTTCACCCGCATATAATTCCTCCAAAAACTCGTATTATTATTCTTATCATAGTCCAAAAACTCCCCTATATAATTAGCAAGGCCTTTGCCCACCTTCTCAAGCATCATACCAATCGGGACACTGTGTATTTGCACCCAAAAATTCACATGAAATAGCTGAATATCATGTAACGCAATCCCAACCTTCAACCTTTCTATAATGAGAGTGAAGTTATCAAAAGTCCAGGGGGCCACCCTTGAGCACCTCTTCCACATCCATAGGGTGAAAAAACTTGAACAAATACAGGCCTGGAGAAGCATCTTTCACAACCATACTCTTCACAAGTCGCCAAACATCTGCCATTCGCACTTTCATATTGTTAAATTTGATAGGTCTATCATGGACAAATCGTCCCACAAGGCAGAGATTAACATCGTGATTGATGGCAGCATCTTCCTCCAAGTCGAACGTCAATTCTTCTTCTGCTTCGTCATTCAGGTTAAGGTTATCTAAATTCATGCCCTCCATAGTATTAATCGCACAAACAGGACAGAAATAAAACAAGTAACGACACTAGCACAGAAAGACAGCAACCGTGAAGCACAGAGGAATAGAAACACAAGAGCGACCATAACACATAACTAACAGGAAGCAAGCTTAGAAAACTGACAGAATCACAACAAGACTCTCACGAGATCGGAGAGAAACCCAAACCCCAGCAGAGCCCCAAATTGCCCGCTAAGAATCAAGAGGAACAGTGCGATTTTGCAAAATCGGTGGGAGAAAACGGGATATAATGGTGAGGAACAGAGTTAATAGATGGAGAGCATAGTGAATCGGTGGATAACAAGGTGAATCGGTGAAGAGAAGGGGTGAATCGGTGGAGATTGTGTTATGCCGTGAAAGCCCTAGCAGAGCTATCGTAGTGTATCGCGGTTGCGTTCAGGTTCTCACAGAAAGTAGTAATTAATTTATTTTTCTAAACAGCGCACATGAAGCAAACATGCAATCCATATAAGGAAACACCCTTGCTGATTATTATCAATTGTATTTGAAACATATGAAATAGTTAAAAAAAAAAAATAGATTTAACTAATAAGAAGTATTAAAAAAAATTAAAAACCAACAAATAATGTGTTAATGCAATATATCATCTTAATAAAAGATAAATAAGTATTAAAATATGAGAAGTTATAATGATGTGTTAATGCAACAAATAGTGTGTTTGGTTAATATTATCAACATTCCTTGGAATTTTTTATAATGATGGGTAAAACAGAAGTT
The DNA here is from genome assembly GCA_030408175.1 of Trifolium repens. Lineage (NCBI taxonomy): Eukaryota > Viridiplantae > Streptophyta > Magnoliopsida > Fabales > Fabaceae > Trifolium > Trifolium repens. The sequence continues at coordinate 54,404,748 of CP125836.1, read as the reverse complement.
ATAAGAAGTTATTTAAAATATATTTCCTTTTTCATGGGAACTTTTCTTTCCCATCCATTTTCTTATTTTTTTTACTCAAAAATACGATATTCATTCGTTTAAATTGTTGGAGTACATCGATGCAATACAAATTCAAAATCGCTAAAAAAAAAGAGATAAATTTGCGAACAAACTCACAGTATCCATGTTAATAGCATAAAATGGGAAATTGCATAAGCCTACGAATATATTGATGATACCAAAGTCGACATTGAGTGGATTTGCACTAGATCAAAGCTAATCCTTCAACCTGAAACAAATGAACACTGCACAAAGACGGGAAAACAACATACGCCTGTTTACCCCGATTTTTAGTAAACAACCGCTAGTTTAATTATTACAAGAAGGATCAACTAGTAAATCCTGGGACATATGGATTGTGCAGAAGATGATGAAAACATATTCATATCTTTTTGGGTTAAATCGGATAAGTTGATAAAAAGTAAAAGCATTTGACGCAGTCAAATGGTTTGTTTAAAGTAAAGTGCTTCAAAGTTAAATTTGCAGAAAACTTGTAAATGAATTGCAAATAAAGTTTAAAGAAAAACTTTGAAATGTAAAGACATGCAATGAAATAAATTGCAGAATGCTTAAAGTGCAGAAAAGCTTTAAATTGCAGAAAGCTTAAATGAAAGGCAAGTAATCAATACTTGAAAATGTAAATTGCATTTGACAATGTAAAATTGTTTACAAAGGATGGTACACAGATTCGTACATGTTCCTGTTTGCATTCATTTCGCTCGTTGACATGGGTACTCTGAATTTCTGAGGAATTTGCATGTATTATGAATTGTGGACCCGTTTCTCTTATGAAAAACTAATATTTATAGGCAAACTAGAATAACTGCTATAAACCTACAAAATGCCTAACTATGCTCCACGTGTCTTTGACAATTTGAATTCCCTTTGACACCTGGTGGGACTTTTGAACGTTATCCACTTTTGAATAATTTGCTAAGTCCAGAGTATGCTTTCTCCGTTCTGCATAGTACGTTAGACAAACAAACATACACACGTATATATATATATAGTTTTCGACCATTACCAGTAACTGTCGAAAATATGTTATCTTTACAAATAATCCCTTGTCGAACTCGACAGGCTTATTCAGACAACAAACGTTCTGTCGAATTCGACAGAACTCTAGGCCTTGACAAGCAACTTTGCATATTAAAAGTTTCTGATGTCAAATGCCTTGATCTTCTCTTGATTTAATGCCAGAATCAATTCCCAAGAGAATATTGTAAAGCAATAATATACATTAAATGATATTTCATCATATCATTTCAATTCATTAATGCCTGTCGAAAATACAGGCTAACAAATTGCCCCCTCAAAAATGCCAATTTCGACTGCATGTCGAATACAACAAGGAGAAATGGCAGTTTTGAAGATTATCACCTTTTCTAATTCTGCATGTTTACCAAAGACGGCGCAAACGTCACATCAAGTGGTATCTTGACCATTTTCTTGTGGTATATCTGCCCCCACAAGTTTTGGCATTGACAATTCCATGGAAGGAGGTTGATCAATAATAAGTTTATCTTTAATTTCAATCAACTCTTCTAGTTTCTCACTAGAAATTTTATAGCCAGAAGCTATTTGAGCCAAATCATTGGCTTCTTGATTTTCTATACGAGGCACATGTTCAAAGATGACTTGGTCAAAACGCTTTAACAAAGAAATTGCTATGACAAAATATTTCATCAAGTGCTCTTTTATGCACTTATATTCCTTTGTCAATTGTTTCAACACCAATTCTGAATCACCTCTGATCAAAATATTTTTTGCCCCCAAGTCCAGTAAAATTTCTAAGCCTGATATCAAAGCCTCATATTCTGCTTCGTTATTTGAGTAGAACCCATTAATTTTATATTTGACCTTGGTGGGAATTCTGGAGGGAGAAATGATTAAAATCCCAATTCCAACTCCATGTTTATGTTTAGAACCATCAAAATATAATTTCCAAGGTTCTGAATCTACATAATTTTGCGGAGTTTCTAATGCAGAATGATCTGCTATGAAATCAGCCACAATTTGGCCTTTAACTCCCTTTAAAGGTTTATAAGTTAATGAATATTCTGTTAAGGCTAAGGCCCATTTTCCAATTCGACTATGCAAAATTGGTTTAGATAACATATGCTTAATGATATCACAATGAGAATAAACAAAAACATCAACAGGCTTTATATAATGCTTGAGTTTCATACAAGAAAAATACAAACATAAGCATAATTTTTCAATGCTACTATATCTAGTTTCAGCATCATTTAAAACCCTACTTAAGTAATAAATGGCTCTTTCTTCACCATTTTCATCTTCTTGGGCAAGCATGCTACCCAACGTCGAATCTGATGCTGAAATATACAACTTCATGAATTTGTTCCTTATTGGAGGCATTAACATTGGTGGCTTTGACAAATAACTCTTGATTTCGTCAAAAGCTTGTTGTTGCTCTTGCCCCCAAGTGAAAACGCTTTCTTTCTTGAGTCGAAGCAGTGGTGAGAATGGTTGAGCTTTACCACTTAAGTTTGAAATAAATCTTCTCAAGAAATTGATTTTCCCAAGTAAGGACTGAAGTTGCTTTTTTGTAGTTGGAGATTTGGTCTCCATAATAGCCTTTGTTTTGTTTTGATTTATTTCAATGCCCTTTTTGTGCACAACAAACCCAAGGAAATCTCCTGCATTAACACAAAAAGCACATTTTAATGGATTCATTTTTAATCCATATTTCCTCATCTTTTCAAAAGATTTTTTCAAATGATCTAGATGATCATCATTTGACGAGGATTTGACAACTATGTCGTCAATATACACTTGCATGAAAGTGTCAATGTATTCATGAAAAATTAAATTCATTGCTCTTTGATACGTAGCCCCGGCATTTTTCAAACCAAAGGGCATCACTACCCATTCATATGTGCCTAATGCTCCTGGGCATCTAAAGGCAGTTTTGGGTACATCATTCTCAGCAATGAAAATTTGGTTATAGCCAGAATAGCCATCTAACATGCTTAAATATTCAAACCCGGCTGCTGAATCAATTAGCATTTCTGCTACAGGCATAGGGTATTCATCTTTTGGTGTAGCATTATTTAAGTCTCTAAAGTCTATACATACTCTAAGAGAACCATTTTTCTTAATTACAGGCACTATATTTGCTAACCATTCGACATACCTTGCTGTTCTGATGAATTTGCTCCTCAGCAGCCTTTCAATTTCTTCCTTGATCTTTGACATTATTTCTGGTGCAAATCTTCTAGGTAACTATTTCACTGGCTTTTTATCTGGTCGAACTGGTAGTTCATGCTCCACCAATTTTCTACTCAAACCTGGCATTTCGTTGTAATCCCAAGCAAAACAATCTTTGAATTCCATCAAAAGTTGCACCAATTTTACCTTCAGATCTGGAGGAATGTTTGCACTAATATATGTTGGTCTTTTTGTCAGACCATCTCCAAGGTCAATTTCTTGCAAAGGATCCTGTGCTTGCATCTTGTGACTTTGACTAATTGGATCTTTTTCAAATCCTAAGGGTTCGTCATCATAGATGCAATCCAGCTCTTGCAATTCTGGCTCGTGTTTGCCAATTTTTATGTCATTGGCTGCATCAGCCATATTTTCTGACAACGAATTGGCTTCCAAAGCCATCTTGATTCTATTTTCAGCCATATAGGCCGTAATCTTTGCCCAAGTTTGGGACTTAGACATAGTAGTTATCTTTGACATCCCACCCAGTTGGGTAGTTGTGGCCTTCATACTCGCCATCCTCACTGTTTCCATCTTTTCTCTCCCACAAGAAACCATGTGTGGGGTCCAGTTTGATTGCATGGTGACCATTTCCTGCTAGACGATGTGCAAAGTCTCTCTCAGTGCATGGTGAAATTGTTGCCAATTTCTTGTCGAAGGAGTGCTTCGTCAGATGATGGACTTCAGTTTTGAAGTACCTTTGATCTGCTTCAACATTTTCCACTATTCCATCCTCTCGCCAGATAATGAGGCGCTGGTGCAGGGTAGATGGAACTGCCCCCACTCCATGAATCCACTCTCGACCTAGAAGTAGATTGTAATTTGCCTTAGAGGCCACAACCAAGAACAAGGTTGGCCTTACAGTGCTTCCAACAACCACTTCCAACTGGATTGCTCCCAAAGAAAACCCAGTTTCACCCTCATAGTTTGAAAGTACTATGTTGTGAGGATGAAGATCCACCAAAGATTTACCAATCTTTCTGAGCAGAAATTCTGGCATGAGGTTAACAGCAGCACCACCATCAATTAGTACTTTGTTGATTCCCACATTATTCACCTTAGCCTGTATGAAAAGAGGCTTCAAGTGACTTTTCATGCCTTCGTCTGGCCTTTCAAATGTAGCCATCTGGTCTTCCAAAGCACCATTGCTCATCACATAGTAACAAACTGGCCTGTGAAGAGCCATTTGCATCCCAGATTCCTCTTCGTCATCCGTTATTTCGGAACAGACGTCGAACTCCCTTGGTAGAATTGACACAACATTTACTATTATGTCGAGATCAGGTTCAGAATCCAGAAAGTCATCTGCTTCCATGTGTTCGTCTTCGACATTATCAGCAACTGAAGACTCCATTTTTGTTTCACCCAACCTTTCTTTCATTGGCTTCTTTGCCAATTCCAAAGGCCTCTTTCCATTACCATCAGCAGTAACTTGGGATTTTTGAGCAGCCACTTTCTTCTGGCGTTGATATCTACGCCATTGGGATCTTGTCATGGGATTTTTCCCCTTGTAATTATTCCTGTAATCATATTTCCTTGATTCGGGATCCTTTTTGGGATTGCTGTTACTGGAGTTCCCTTTCTCCATATTCCTTTGACCATAGTCCATGTTTCTTCCATGAACCCATTGGTTGACAGGTATCATGTTTGAGGGGACAAATGATTTTTGTGGTCCCAACCTCTGATGTACAGGTGCCTGTTGGCTATTCAGAACATTAGAATAAGTTGGCTTTTGATTTGGCCAATTGTTTCTGTTTTGACTATGAGGCAAAAACTTGTTAAGGCCTGCAGCAGCCTTCTTGTCGAACATGGCACTACAATGAGGACATAATGTAGCTTCGCCATCATTTTCTTTGCAGCGTTGAAGGAAATCCAATAAAGTCTCCCCAGCTTGTGGATATACCTCTTCCACTTTGTTTTCGTATTCTTCCTCAGGAATGGAAATTAATTGTCCCCCTTCAGTGAGGTTCAATGCCTCCAACATCAGGCACTCGAATGGCTCCGTGTATGCAGCATCAGCAATCTGCAATGGATCTTCATCCACCTGTTGTTTGGATTTTGGCTTTTCGCCAAATTTGAGTCTTCCCTCCTGCAGGGCTCTCTGGACCAGATCCCTGAAAAGAACACATTGTGAGGTTCTATGACCCAAGAAATTATGGTATTTACAAAAACCTCTTTTCTTACGTTGTTCCAAAGGTGGTAATTTTAAACCCTTTGGTACAATTATTTGGCCATCAGCGACCAGTAAGTCAAAAATTTCATCACATTTAGTAATGTCAAAAGTGTATGTCTTAGAAACAAATCTATCATTCTTTGGTTCGACGGGATTATTCCCATTTGATGGTTTCAACATTTTACAAGTATAAGGAGGGCCTGGTTTTAATTCAGCCACATTAACCTCATTATTTTCTATGTAATCCTGACCATCGTCGAACTCATTTTCACTTTCATAAGTTTCTATGTATGCCACTTTTTCTTTTTTGTGGAACTTAGAATTTCTGACTTTTTCAGCCCTGAGGCGTTCGACCTGTCGAACACGATCTGCTAATTGGGCCATATCTCTTAAGTGTTGAGTATCTAACTTTTTCCTAATGGAATAGTCAAGGCCACCAGCAGCCATCTCAACCAATTCATGTTCAGGTACTTGGGTGAAGCATCTTGCCTTAAGGAGGCGAAACCTATTCAGATAGTCATCAATGGCTTCTGAGGTTTTGCGCTTCATACTGGCTAATTCTTTGAGACTAATTCTAGATTGTCCCATGTAAAATTGTTCATGAAATAGCCTTTCTAATTGAGTCCAAGTATGAATTGAATGAGGGGGAAGTGTGGTAAACCACGTAAAGGCATTTTTAGTGAGGGAATTGGGAAAAAACTTCATTTTTAAATCTTCGTTATTTGCCAAATTCCCTGCCTCTGCCAAATATCTGGCAATGTGTTCGACAGTAGACTCATTAGTATCACCAGCAAATTTTGTGAATTTGGGAATTTTCCATCCCCTTGGCAGTTCTGCCTGCAATACATATTCAGACAACGCTGACACAAAATTTGGCCTATGCAACCCTATATTCAAACCATTTTGGGCCAAGATATTTTCTACTAAATTGGCTAAGTTATTATGCCCTGCAACATTCTCTTGTCGAACATTCCTAAGAACATTATCAGCATCCTGGTTTCTATTAACCAATACCACTCCCTGTTCTGGCTGTTCTCTTTCGACGCGCACTGGTTGGGCTTGAACTTCTGGTTGAGTCTCCGGGTTTGCACGAAGAACCCTTTGGTTGTTTGGAGCATCAGGGGCACCAAAAAAGTCCGCCATCCTTCCCATTTGATTGGCTAACAACAAGTAATTATCATTGGCTGTTTGTAAAACAGGGTTAAAAACTGTGCCAATCTGTTGGGTCAATGCGTTCACCATATCATGGTTACTTTCATCCATTTGTTGCCTAAGTGCATTCATGGAATTATTTGTCAAATTCAAGGAATTTCCCCTGTTTCCCATCGCAGAAGATGAGGGAGAATTTTCTATCGAAGGCCAATTATACAGGCTTGCCATCGTTGTTGTTGGCATTCCATATTGTGGGTTTCTAGGCAACCATGGGGGTCTTGACGATGTTCCACCAACTTGACTACCGTCTGTGTATCCATGTGTGTGTGACACGTTCGTTGGCATAGATGATACATTCATTTGTGTCATTATTGCACCATTCGTATTTGGAGGAACAAACCCTCCTGCCATACTTGAAGTAGTGGCAGGCATTGTTGACCCACTGGCGCTTACGCCAACGGTCGCAGAACTTATTACAGGGTTCGAACTCCCCCCATTAACATTATTGCTTGGGATATTTTCAGAATTTATAGAGTTCAGGGCAGGGCTTGTTGACCCACCAGTAGGATTGGCGCTAGGATTGCCAGATACTGGTTGATTTGGTTGCCCTGTCGAATTTGGAACAGGATTTGTTTCTGCCCCATTATTGTTATTATTATTATTATTATTAGGATTGTTTGGTGGTCTCACCATTCTGGAACGAGGACGAGTTGGTATACTTGAAAATTCTGGGAGAGATTTACCACTCCTCAAATGCATATAAAAATATACACACAATCAAAAGTATAACACCAAACAACGAATTTTTGTAAATTTTTTTCAAAAAACACACTAAATAAAAATACACAATCCAATTGTCCCACTGGGCGTGCCAATTTGTTTACCCCGATTTTTAGTAAACAACCGCTAGTTTAATTATTACAAGAAGGATCAACTAGTAAATCCTGGGACATATGGATTGTGCAGAAGATGATGAAAACATATTCATATCTTTTTGGGTTAAATCGGATAAGTTGATAAAAAGTAAAAGCATTTGACGCAGTCAAATGGTTTGTTTAAAGTAAAGTGCTTCAAAGTTAAATTTGCAGAAAACTTGTAAATGAATTGCAAATAAAGTTTAAAGAAAAACTTTGAAATGTAAAGACATGCAATGAAATAAATTGCAGAATGCTTAAAGTGCAGAAAAGCTTTAAATTGCAGAAAGCTTAAATGAAAGGCAAGTAATCAATACTTGAAAATGTAAATTGCATTTGACAATGTAAAATTGTTTACAAAGGATGGTACACAGATTCGTACATGTTCCTGTTTGCATTCATTTCGCTCGTTGACATGGGTACTCTGAATTTCTGAGGAATTTGCATGTATTATGAATTGTGGACCCGTTTCTCTTATGAAAAACTAATATTTATAGGCAAACTAGAATAACTGCTATAAACCTACAAAATGCCTAACTATGCTCCACGTGTCTTTGACAATTTGAATTCCCTTTGACACCTGGTGGGACTTTTGAACGTTATCCACTTTTGAATAATTTGCTAAGTCCAGAGTATGCTTTCTCCGTTCTGCATAGTACGTTAGACAAACAAACATACACACGTATATATATATATATATAGTTTTCGACCATTACCAGTAACTGTCGAAAATATGTTATCTTTACAAATAATCCCTTGTCGAACTCGACAGGCTTATTCAGACAACAAACGTTCTGTCGAATTCGACAGAACTCTAGGCCTTGACAAGCAACTTTGCATATTAAAAGTTTCTGATGTCAAATGCCTTGATCTTCTCTTGATTTAATGCCAGAATCAATTCCCAAGAGAATATTGTAAAGCAATAATATACATTAAATGATATTTCATCATATCATTTCAATTCATTAATGCCTATCGAAAATACAGGCTAACAACGCCGCACGAAGACGGGACAACAAAATACACCGTACGAAGACGGAAAATCAAAACAGAAATATGTGAAAATCACACTTATTTATTATAACGAGAAAGAAAAACAATTTGGATGGGTGATTTCAGGCCAAAATTGACCTTAAATCACCCATCTCTAATAAACTAAGAAGATGAAAAAAGAGGCGACGACTAGGGTTAGAGGAGAAGGAGAAAAGCGGTAAGAGGAAAATAGAAAATTGCATATAGTAGTATCCATTAGTATGACAAAAAATATGTATTCCCACCCATTTTCTTGGGAATAAAATTATGGTAATAATAGAAGTTATTTTATTGGCTAAACTACACATTTGGTCCCTTACGTATATTTTAGGTTTCAATTTGGTCTCCTACGTTTAAAAAGTTTCAATTTGGTTCCTTACGTTTATTTTAGGTTTCAATTTGGTCATTTCCGTCAGTTTTTGCACATGTGGCAGACGGTTTGCTTACGTGGCAGACGGTTTGCACATGTGGACACAAGAACACGTTGATACTGTCCAATTGAAACAGGGGAACAGTGGAATCTGACGGAATGGACTAACTAATGCAAGCGTTGTTAATCTAAGGGACCAAATTGAAACTTTTTAAACATAAGAGACCAAATTGAAACCTAAAATAAACAGAAGTGACTAAATATGTAGTTTAGCCTATTTTATTCCAATGAACCTTCATACCTAGGAATAATTTCATGTGAATCTTGTAGCAAACATGGGTATATCTATTCCTATCCATATATTCCGAGGAATAATATTTGTAGACTTGAAACAAACACTTATGGAAAAAAACTTCCAAATTTTTTTTCCATGAAAAGAGTTGTTGAATTTTATTAAAAAAGGAAATTTAAATAATTTAAATTTTTTATTTGGAAGCAAAGAATATGAAAATCGTGCCTTATCTAGGCCCATGAAAATTAAAGCCTCATAGTGTTTTTTTTTTGACAAATAAAATTATAAAAGCCTCATAGTTAGGGGCCATAAAAATCATGTTTTAATTGGAGACTTTTATTTAGGGGGTGTGTATTAGATCGAGATTTCAATGGATTTAAAAGATTTTTTTATGATAAAAAAGTTATGTGATATTCAATCAAGACTTTTATAAAAGTTAAATAAATTTTGTGATATTCAATTAAGACAATTAAGATTTTTTTTTTAGGCAATAAAATCTGTCAGTATTCAATTGACATAAGATCTCCGGGGTGCATCCCAATAAGTATTTCCAAAGTTATATACATCACAATTCTCATTTACCTCCATTATGTATGCGAGTTCTGTAGTAAAAATTAAAGAGTTAAATATGTTTTTAGTCCTTATAGTTTTCCAGAATTTTGTTTTTACTCTTTGAAGATTTTTTTTGCATTTTTTAATCCGGAAGTTTTTTCGGTCAATGTTTTTAGTCTCTACTTTTTATTCAACTCTTGCATATCATTCGAAATTTTTAATTTTTTTCTGCGGTCATGTTTAGTACATTATATGAATCTTTCTTACAAAAGTTTAAATTTTTTTAATAAGAGATGAATTAAATATGAATATTTTTAGTTTGTTACACATAAAAATTCATAAATAATTCATCTTATGTTAAAAAATTCTAAATTTTTATTGGAGATGTTCTTATAATAGTATAAACATGAATACAAAAAATCATTAAAAAATGTGAAAGTATACAAGAGTTTGTTTAAAATTAGGGACTAAAAACACTAACAGGAAAAAACTTCAGCGACTAAAAAGTGCTAAAAAAATCTTCAGAGACTTAAAATGAAATTCTGAGAAACTATAGGACCAAAAACATATTTAACCAAAAATTAAAAGACCATTAAGTTTTAGTATTTTGCATGTAACTACAACAATTTAGGCTTAATTGCAGTTTTGGTCCCCCTATTTTCAATTTTTTGCAATTTTGGTCCCCCTATTTTAAAACTCGACAGTTTTGGTCCTCCTATCATAACTTTTAACTATAAATTGATGATACGATATGATTTAAACGGCGTGGTATATGATTCTATGATGAAAAAATACCAACATCGATGTAATTGTAAGAAAAATATTTCATAAATTTCATTTAAAACATGTTGTATCATCATATTTTAGACAAAATATGTGTTAGGGGGACCAAAACTGTCGAGTTTCAAAATAGGAGGACCAAAACTGCAAAAAGTTGAAAATAGGGGGGATCAAAACTGCAATTAAGCCAAAAATTTATTATAACTTAAATATAGTATAGAGACATGGAAATAACGTGGAGCGGAATATCCAAAGGTGCCTACAAAACAGGTTCGGTTGGAAGAATCGCTATTAAGAAACTTAGCACTGCCAAAACAACATATTCTTGCTGGATATATCACGATGAATAATTGCGGGAGAACTGTCATTATGCATATAAGATAAAGCATTAGCTATATCTTTAATGGCATTCACTCTCATTCCAATCAAATATAGTTGCTAGTTCATCATCTTTCAAAATTTTGTCCATACTACCCTTCTCTAAGAACTCATAAATTAAAAATGAGGGTAGTGAATGTGAATAAAACCCATATAACTTTACAATGTTCTGATGTCAGATTTCTGTCAAAGCACTTATCTCAGACTTTTTGACCTCATTAGCACCATATGAAACTAAAATTCTCAATCTACTATCTTTTCAAAAAAAATTCCCAATCTACCACATATTCAAACCTGCTTTTGACCAAATTTTATTCCCTATAGAGTGGTGTCATGGGGTGTGGCGACACTCTATAGGAATTTTCGATTTCTTAATTAAGGTTTGAATACGTTTACGGTCTCTTAACTAGGTAAGTTATGCAATTTGATTTCTTAATTTTTGAAAATACAGTATTATATCTCTATTATATACATTACGAGATTCCCACGGAGCTCTCTCTGCATTCTCAATAAAATAATCTTACGTGTCATTACTATAGAGCTTCTACTTATGCAGAGCTTTTAGCACGAGGTCTTCGGTTCGAATCCCATTGACAACAAAAATTCAATTTTTATAATATTATATGGAATTCTACCTTTTGTTTTTGTTTTTTAGAGAAAATTAGCTTATTATTAGTATAAGGTCTATTGTTCGAATCTCATTGACAACAATAATCTAATTTTTATAGTATTTTAATTTTATAGAAAGCTACTATCCTTTTTTTATAGAAAAAACAACCGTATTATTTTTATAATAAAACTACTTTATTATTACTTCAATCAACAATCAAAAGTTTATACTATTTTTATCAACCTAAAGAGTTTTTTTTTTATGTAATTTTTTTTTTGAAGAAGCACTCAATTAGAGTTTCTTTAATATTATATTGTTTTTTTTGAAACTCTAATATTATATAAATTGATAATATGAAATCTTTCAATGGTGTAGAAACGGAAAACACTTCTCTAATTTCATATAAATTGATAATACGAAATTTTAAATTGATAATATGAAATATACTTTGACTAATTAAAATTTGAATTTTGACAATGAAAGTAGTCATATTTTGTGTTCATCACTTCATCATGTTTTCATTATTGTAATTACCTCCAATTGATGAAATCTATGGAAACCCTAAAATCAATTACTATAATTTTTTATTTTATATAATCTATGCAATTTTTTAATAATTTAAGCTTTAAACTTTCTATAAACTTTCGTTCAAAGTTTGTTAATATTCATTTGAAAAATTGTATCGAATTTACAATTATTTTTTATTGATGGAGTCGCTACAGAGTCTTGGGAGACGGGGAGAGAGAGAGAGATATAATCTCTTAGTATTTTTGAACGAGAAACAGGGAATGTGAGCGTACTTCCCACCCCACTATGTTCCTGTAAAATCCTTAAACATATATCATATTTTCATACTCAAGTAAATTAAATAAAATCAATCTCATTAACAATTGCAAGAAAAACATAGACAACATTCAAAATAGTATAATGACATAGACAACCTTCAAAAGAAAAAGAAACATTAGCAAATAAATATCATTACAAAATGAAAATTATCATGTGGGAGAGATATAGAAATAGGGGGAGAGAGAGAGAAAATTTATCATTGGTGTAGAATGGACAACGCATAGAACTTTTCACCCTTACTATTAAAAATAATGCACCTTGAATAATTAAATTTGAATTCTAATTGCGAGAGTTATCCATATTTTATGTCTGTCACACTTTCATTAGAATTACCATCAGCTGCCGAATCTATGGAAAACCTAAAATATTTTAATATAATTTTAGTTTTTTATAATCTTTGGAATTTTTTTATAATTACAATTTTAAACTTTCCATAAACTTTCGTTCAAGTCTTTTGAGGATGTTAATTTATCAATGTGAGTGGAGATTTACACATAGATTTTTTCCCATTTGACGATCACGCATTGAAGATTGCTTCTTTGTGTTACGGTACAATAAAAAGTGTAAGAATAAGATCAAAGTCAAAGTATGTTAATATTGATTTGAAAAATAATATATAATTTACAATTATTTTATGTTGATGGATTCCCTACAGAGTCTTGGGAGATGGAGAGAGAATCTATCAGCATTGTCGAACGGGGAACGAGAGAGTACTTCACATCCCACTATGTTCATCTAGCATTCTCAAATATACATTGTATTTTCATACCCAAATAAACTAAATAAAATTAATCTCATGGACATTTGCAAAAAAAATATAGACAACCTTCTAAATAATATAAAATGAAAAAAGGACATAGACAAGATTTAAAAGAAAAAAGAGTCGATTGGAGATGATTTAACACACAACCATCCTCGAAGGAATTTATCGCAATCAAAGAATCTTGGTATATTTTAATTTTATAAAAAACTATGCTGCTAAAACGTCTTAAGGCCATGAAGTTTATAATTATTTTATATTTATAGAGTCCCTATATAGTCCCGGGGATGAAGATGAAAGAAAAAATCCTCCTAATAGTGTAGAACGGGAAGGGAATGAATACTCTTCATCTCGCTCTTTGGTGTAACATCCTTAAACCTATACAATTTAAAAACTAACTCAATTTTATCATAGAATTTTAAACCACCAAATTACTCAAATAATATTTCAAAACAAATACATAAATAATACTTAAAAAAAATAATTATCCCGTACACGACACGGGCTATCATACTAGTTCATCTATTAAAGGTCTATGTTGAGGATAAAGTTGCATTAATATGTATAAGTTAAGAAATCAAATTTATTAGTTTAAAATTCGAAACCAAGCGATAAATCACATAAATTAAAAGATTAAATTGAACAAATTTCTAGTTAAAAGATTAAATTAAACTTTTTCTCTTCTCTTCTTAGCCGCCACACACTAGCAACCTTAATTCCTCTTTTGTTTTTTCTTGGTTCATCCATTTAGAGAGGGGTAATTTAGGATCAATTTTGATCCGGAATCACCCCTCTTGATTTTATTTTTCTTTTCTTTTTCAATTAAATAAGTGATTTACACAAAGTTTTAAGTTTCATTTGATTATTTTCATTTGTGATTTCTTCGTCTGGTGTTTTTTATTCCCGTCTTAGTGCGGCGTTGTTTGTTAACTCCTCTTCGTACGATGTTTATTTTGATTTTCCGTCTTTGTACGGTGTTTGTTTTGTTCAAATTTGCAGATTTGATTTGATTCAAATTCAGTGCAGATTCAATGATTTTAGAGTCGTCAACATTGCAGATCCGGAGGTATGATTATTCTGGACACTTGAATTGTGTTATATCAATCGTATGTTTTGTCATATTTGTAGACATTGAGCTGTTTTATGCTATTAACTTGGGTGCTGTGAGTTTGTTCACAGATTCATCCTTTTTAGTTTTTAGCAAATTTGAATATGTAATGATTTCGATCGATGTACTCTACTAATTTGAATGAATGAATATATATCGTTGTTTGTCCAAAAAAAAAATGATTAAATTAAACTTTTAAAATAAATTAAGAAACTATGGAAGTATTTAGGTTTTTAGTTTGGAACAACTTAAAATCACTACTGAGTTATTGGATTGAAGGCTCCGTTTGGATTGATGGAATACAATGGAATGGAGCGGAGCGGAATAAAATATAATATAATGCCGAAAGAAACTCAACCGTTTTAAAATATTTACTTTTCTTTTTGAAAAATCCACCTAGTGTCTGGAAGGTGTACGAGCTAAAGACATTTTTTTATGGGATAATGTCGATGGAATGAAAAACATCATGTGTTAAATGGTCAGAGGTGTGTTAATTGCAATTGTAGTATTTGTGATATTTCATTTTATAAAAATAGTCCTTATTTTGAATAACATTTTATAATAAAATGAATATTTTTGTCCTTCAAATTAGTCGCTATCATATACAAATAAAGACTAAAAGTGAATAAATTTATGACGAATTAAATTTAAAAATTCATGATTTTGTAAGACTAAAAATATATTTATACCTAAAAATGAAATATGAGAATTAGTAATAAAATTTTGAGTTAAATGTGTTTTGGTCCTATAAAATTACCAAGTTTTTGGTCTTTACAACATTTTTATGCATGCATCTTTAGTCCTTATTATTTTTCAAAATTTTTAAGAATATTTAATATTGTTAAAATTTAATTTTTTGAATAATTTGTTTTGCGCATGTTTAGAATATTAATGCTGTAAAAAGTTTATTTACAAAACTATAGAATTTTTAAAACGTAAAGAACTAAATATAAATTTTAAAAATTTTAAAAGTTAAATATAAAAGAAACGAAAATTATGGATCAAGTGGTTACAACTCCCTCTCGATCACAGCTATAGGAAATCGAACTATGGTCCTCCCTACAAAGTTCAGCACCAATCACCACTGAACCAATTATTGATATCAATCGAGAAATTTATAGTGTTCTAAATATGTCTGCAAAATTATTATTCAAAATTACACATTAAAACTAGAGTTTAAAGGACACGCACTGACAGTGTAAAATAATTTTATACTGACAACCAATAAGAATGGTTTAACATTGATTATAATTTATTGACAGTGTGAAATTCTTCTACACCGCATTAAAAACAAAGTCTTACAAAAATAATAACCCCTAAGATTTTTTATTTTAAAATATAAATATAAAAGCTATTTTTTTGAAAAAAGAAAAAACAAACGGCCCATTATCTAAGCTCCTCCCATTGGAGATGCCCAACTGATTCTTTCTTCTTCAAGAAAAGAATGAAATTGGTAATGGTGTTGGGTCTGTGAGTCGCTCAAGGATCCAGTCAGAGAAACTATGGTGTTGGATTGGTTGCTCAAGGATCGGTGCCGAATATCTCTTCTGTTTGCTACGGTATTTTTTTAAACTTTCTTTCCACATATATGCTACGGATTCAAATACCCATTTTATGAAACAACATTCATTCAATCTTCTGCTTCATAAAAACAAAAGTACCTTAATTGAGAGAAAAATGTGTTCTTTATGTCCCATTCCTATGACCCTTTTGTTTCATTGGTACCAATGTTTTCAAAGATTAACTTTTTCGTTTTCTATGGTAATTTTCAAAGATTAACATTCAATCTTCTGCTTGAACAAAGTTATAACTTTACCCATTTTTCTCATTCTTGATCATTCAAGAACATTTAATCTTCTGCTTGAGAAAAATGAAACAACTTTAATTGTGTAAAAGGTGTTTTCTTTTGTCCCAAAAGAACCTTAAAAGGCAGTTTTTTGTTTGTCGCGATAAGGGAATTTCACTCGTTTTTTAAATTTTCATGTTGGGAACCATGGTGGGTTTCTAATTTAAAAGGGCATCAACCCTATAAGACTGTGAAACATTGTGCGACGGAATCTTTTTTCATATTCTGAAAAAGGGGCGGAATATATTGCCGTAGTAACCCTAAATTTGACCGTTGGAATTGATGAATATAGTCTGTTTTGTAAATTTTGTAATGGCTGGATCATAGATGCCTCAATGAGCATAGAGTAAAATGTTGGATGAATTATCCTAGTCCCGGAATGTGAATGCTAGTTGTTGCCTTAATTGCTACACAAGTTATTATCTCTATTGGTGTCCGCTTTTCTATTAAAAAAAATTATGAATTTTAATTCATAATAATGCATGAATTGATATATATTATGCTTTTATAACCCTTAGTCCCTAAATTCAATTTCGCAACTGCAATTAGAAGTGATTTTGCATATGAACTTAATGACCCTTGTCCCTAGTGTTTCATAAGTTTTGTAAGGGATGGATGCTTCAATCACCCTTTGAGGAAAATGCATTATGAGTTCTTTATCCGTAATGGAAAAGTTGGATGGTGGCTTTCAAAGCAAACCGATTTTAATATGATTTTTTTTTCAAAATGTGGATGGTGTCTATTGTCCTTTTATGACCCTAAATAGTGTTATGGTATACATTGTTCCATGATTGTGTAAGGGATTTGTCTTGGTGGCCCAAAAATGATAGATGATGCCTTAATGTGAAAGGTAGTTGTTGCCTTAAATGCAATTTTAATATATAATTTCATTCATAATATAAGGCATGGATTGTATCTATCATGCTTTGGAAGCATGCTGGTGGGTAAAGGGACGTTTGATAGTTCAGGTGTTAGTGGGTTTTTAGTTGCCTTTTGAACCAACAATTTGCATTGAAAATTCTGCATTATTTTCCAGTTTAACTTTGTGAAGACATAAAATTTAAAATGCAGGCACAACTTCTAATGATCGTTCATCATAAAAATTTGGTCTCTCGCATTGGATATTGTGATGAAGATAAAATCAAAGCATTGGTTTATAAATACATGACCAATGGAAATCTCCAACAACAATTATCAGGTAATTATGTTTTGGCCTTAATTAAGTAAAGTTTTTCTCAGCATCCATAATAGAGGTAGAATACAAACCTAACCTAGATGAATATTTTGTACACAAGGATTATGAATAAAATAAGGAAGGGGAAGGACAATATTCAGAGTTTCAAGACTAATATACCTATAATTTCATACAGTGAAAAATACAAATATCTTGAAATGGAGTGAGAGGCTTAACATTGCAGTTGATGCAACACATGGTCATGTATTGTTTATGGCTTCATTTTTCTAGTTTCTTGCATTAAGTACCCCTACATTGCACTTAGTGTGGATTTTCAGAATTGGATTATCTGCAGAATGGATGTAAAACCACCTATTATGCGTCGAGATTTGAAACCATCCAACATATTACTAGATGTAAACATGCATGCAATGATTGCTGATTTTGGTCTAAGTAGAGCTTTTGATAATGATGCTAATTCTCATGTATCCACGTGTCCTTCCGGTACATTTGGTTACGCTGATCCTGAGTAAGTGCTAATGTGAAAAATCAAAATAGAACCATATTTCAATTTTTTTTATAGCATTAATTTGCATAAATATTCACAAATCTTTTAATTAATCAATTATATTGGGAAAAAAACAAGTTTAATACAGTTTATCTTGCTTTGTGTTGCCAAAGAGATGATTGTACTAAGATTTCATTGGTAAAATTACTTGAGAGTTAGTGTAAGAAAAGTTACCTTCCTTTATTCATTTTATTTTAGTGCACCTTTGGACATATAATAGATTTGTATGCATAGTTGAGCTAAATTTACCTATGTGCTTCTTTATTAACGTAAGGATCACACTTATGCATTTTATTTTATATTCTATTAATAGATATCAGAGAACAGGAAACACAAATAAAAAGGTGTTTTGTTGTCCGAAGATTCTGTTTGGTACCAACATTTTGAAAGATTAACTTTTTCGTTTGCTATACGGTAATTTTGGAACCTTACAAGTTACATTCCAATATATTTGCATTGATACTTGTTGGGATGTCCATGTTTTCATTTTTGATTAATCAAGAACATTCAATCCTTTGCTTGAGAAAAGGTAGAACCTTACCCATTTTTCTCATTCATGATTTTTCAAGAACATTCGATCAAACTTTAATTGAGCAAATGCGCTCTGTGCCAAGAATATTTTGAAAGTTAGTTTTTTTTGTTTCGTTTGCTATGGTAATTATGGGATTTTCATTCCAAATATTGGTTTCTGATTGATATCTGTTGTGATACCGATTTTTTAAGACTCGATGATTAAGGAACATTCAATCTTCTGCTTGAAAACAAGACACTTTAATTGAGGAAACATGTTCTGTCCCAAGAACTTTCAATCTTCTGCTTATTGGAAATTTCATTCCAACATATTTGCCCCATTTGGTTTATAATCAATACCTATTGGGAACAATGATGGGTTGTCGATTTTTTCATTCTTGAGTATTCAAAAATATTCAATCTTCTGCTTAGGAAAAAAATGAACCTTCAATATTTATTAGAGATTAGATGTCTTGATGCCCAAAAATATTGGATGAACTTAATGAACCTAGTAGCTGAATGTGAAAGCTAATTGTTGCCATAATTGCCTCTCAAGCAATTGTCTCATCGATGACACTAGCTAGTTCCTAATGTTTCATAAGTTTTGTATGGGATGGATGCCTCAATGACCTCACCTTAGAGTAAAATATATTAACAACTCTTTATTCATAATGGAAAAGGTGTATATGGTTTCTTAAGATATTTTTTTTTCATTATCTATAAACGGTGTATGGTATACATGAGCCCATGAATTAATATAAAATATTATTCATAATATAAGGCACAAATGTTAGCTATTGTGCTTTGAGGACCTAGTCCCTAAATACGAAGGAATTTCTCTGAGGAATAAAGGAAACAACTATAGCAAAGTACAAAGAAACTAACTCTTTGGAGTCTGAACTATTTCTCATAGTATTTATCTGGTATATATGGCATTATGTAGACCAGTTATGTCATATAAGGAATAAGGATGCTTGCGTTGCTATCAATGGAGGAAACCATAACGAGGCTGTATTTGTCAATGCTATTGATTGCAGGTGGTTGTAAAAGAATCAGATAACACTTGAGAATACATGCGAACTCTCATATAGGTGGTACATCCTCTCTAGTATGCAGCCTACAAACTTGTTGTGGTGACTGATGACAGTTCTTTCGAACAATATTATTATGTAACAGGTATGCTCTATGCCGAGAACCTGAAAAGATATTTGCATTCATGCTTGTTGAGATACCCATTTTTTTAATTTAAGATTTAGTCAAGAACATTCAATCTTCTGCTTAGGAAAAAATATCAGCCTTCAAGCTTTTAAATCAAAATTTAAACGGGTATAAAAACCCTATAAGACTGTGAATCATTGTGTGACGGAATATTTTTTCATTATCTGAAAAAGGGGTGGAGTATATTATCCTAGTAACCCCAAATTTGCCAATTGGAATCCAATCAATCCATGAAAATACTTTGTTTTACAAATTTTGTAACGGATGGATCATTGATGTCTCAATGCCATATAGTAATATGTTTGATGAACTTAATAACCCTAGTCCCTGAATATGAAAGCTAGTTGTTGCCTTAGTTTCCACTTAAGCAATTATCTCTATCAGTGTCCTATTTTCCATCAAAAAGTATATATGAATTTTATTCATAATGCATGAATGAATATCTATTGTGCTTTGATGACCGTCCCTAAATTCAATTTTGCAACTGCAATTAAAAGTGATTTTGCATTATGACCTTAATTACCCTATTCCCTAATATTTCATAAGTTTTGTAAGGAATGGATTGCCTCAATGAGACAATGACCTCAAAGTGAAATGCAGTATGACCATAATCGTGGATGATATTTATTGTCTTTATATGACGCTAATCATGAAACTGTCACTGAGATGATATTTTTTTTTCCTTATCTTTAAAGCATGGTGTGGTAAACATGAGTGCACTAACTCAAAATTCAACAATAAGGTTGATTTATTAATCGGGTAGGCTTTTTATGTGGGAAGTAAATTGTGGGAACAAGTTTTCTTAATAATTGTAAGTGCACTTCAGAATGAAGGAAAAGCAAGTGATTCAACCATTTTATATGTTTCTCATATGGTATAATGACTGTACTGATGTGTTTTTCTTTATGCAATTAACACTTGCGTCATGCAATTTACGATGTTGCTATATAACTACAACTCTGTAACTAGCTTAACAAGAGGATCATTTTTACTATGTTATGTATTTGGGAGATTTGGTGCTGAATGCAGTCTATTTTAGTTTTTGAGAACTTATTCAGCCTATAAGATATGCTGCTTTTCCATAATTTTTGCTGGAGTCTTGGTTTTATTGACATAACATTGGATTCTTTTGAATATATACTTGCTGCTCTTACACAATTTATGTTTGAAAGGACACAATTCTATCTTGGACAACATGAGAATTTCTTGATTTAAAGATCTATTTCAATGATCACATATTATCGAGATAACAAGATTACATTATGATGGTTGCTGTATGACGGGAATTTCTGCTATAATATGTTCGAATGCTTGTTTAAAAATTGACCAATTACATGAAAATAAGTAGTAGAGAAAGTGGTACTTTATGGCATGTATGGTTGATTTTGGAAGAGGGTTACAAGGATGAAAGACTCAGACTTTATGTCATTTCAAAAATGACAATGTTTTATGTTATCATATATAAGTATATGGATAATTAGTTGACTTGAAATTGTGTGATAAAACTAACTAAAAATAGACCAAGAGCTATTGAATATCAAACTCATAAATCTGATTGAGATTAAGTTTGTTTGTTGTTATAACATCTGTAAATACTGACCAAAAGTTGTATAGAAATCCTATGGTCAAATGGTAGGTATAGTTCAATTTTCCCTTTGATTATTAGTGGACTTGAGGATAGTTTCAAAAAGTTCACAAGACTGTATTTTATAGAATTAGTCCCTATTCTTCTATGTTCATATAATATATTTCTGCAAATAGATATCCTATATTGCTTGATTATCTAATAAGTTAAATGGTAGTATGTTCTTACCTCAACAATCATAAGCTGGTTGAAAATATTATTCTTGTTTTGAGCCTACAAGTGGTAACACTGTGAACAGGGTTGACATCCATAGCAGCCAACATTGAGGGGATATATACTTAATAATTAGTGATTGTGCCATCAATGGAGTTCTTCAAAAGAATGAAGAGATAATAGCCAAAATGCCATATAGTTATAAGCTCCAACAATTTAAAATTCTTGTAATTTGGATGTTGGAGGTATTCTCATTATTTATGTTTTTCTAATTTGGCATCCTTTTAGATTCAATATGAGAGACTTGCCAGAAATATTGAATTCAAATATTGTGTGTTCTAAGGGGGACTGTAGGGCTGGCCCAAACCCAATACCACCTCGACTGTATAAGCCTCACATCATCACCTATGAAGGTATGTCTCATTCTAAACTTCTCTCTAACTCAAAAGTTTGAATGACATAAAATTATTTTAAAAGCATGAACAAAAAATAGAACTTGAAGGAAGGATTTATTCACTTTTAATTCTTGATAATTCAAGAACATTCAATCTTGATACATGTTATGATATCTATTTATAATTCTTGATAATTCAAGAACATTCAATCATCTACCTAGACAAAAAAAACTTAATTGAGCTTCAATCTTCTGCTTATTGGAATATTTGTTCCAACATATTTGCCCTGTCTGGTTTATAATCGATATATACCTATTGGGAACAATGACGAGATGGCGATTTTCTCATTCTTGATTATTCAAGAATCTTCAATCTTCTGCTTCGAGAAAAAGTTAACTTTGAATTTTGCAAATCAAAAATTAAACCGGATATACAAACCCTTGAGATGAAATATTTTTTCCTTATCTGAAAATCAGGTGGAGTATATAGTCCTAGTAACCCCAAGTATGATCGTTCAAATTGATGGATATACTTTGTAAAATGCACCATGAACTCTTTATTCACGGTGTACAAGGGTGATGTCATTCAATTCAATTTTTATATGAACCAATCCTTCCACAGTTTTTATTGTTTCTACTAGTCTTTTAAATTGAGGTTAGTAAAACAATACTCTCAATTTCTTTACACAATCATTCCATCCATCTACTCTATTTTCACTATTTTTGCCCCCAGGAAAAGGTAATGTATAGCTCAAACCTTCCTCATTGTTTGTATTGGAATGTATCTTTCGGTTCGCCTAGTTTTTCACTGTGGGTATGTATCTTTCACTAGGCTTGTGTATAGATTCGCAGTAACTGAAATTAGGGTTTAGACTTAATTAAAAAGTTACTGCCATTTTTGTTGTCCGTTTACTATTTAATGAATTATAAGTGAGAGGACTCATAAATCTAATATTGTCTTAAGGTTTTGAACAAATATCTGATGTCCAACTCATTTGCGTGGTTACTCTTGGCCCAATGTGAATGATCAAGATTAAAATTATATTCCCTATAATATCCGTACAAATCTATGATGGAATGTATATGTAAATCAGTGAATAGTAATTAATGTATGCTAAAATAGCGGACCCTAAGAAATTTGAATTTTATTGAGTTGTTACTATCAATTTTCATCATTTATACAATCCAAAGGTTAGCCAAATATTCACTTTTGATTAATTTTGATTCAAGAATAAGTTCAATGTTCAATACAAACCAGATGCTAGAATCAATTCAAGATTTTCTCAAAAACTGTGGGTGGACATGACTGCTTAACATAACTAGAAATTTGAATGTTTTAGCAGGAAGATGATTTAGCAACTTGATGAAGGACTGTGATATGTATTGTGAGTTATAATCTTTATGAGAACTCATTTTATTGGAGGATGTGTGTCGATTCTGTCACCAGCCACCAGCATTTTGGAGTAGCATCTTCCAAACACAGTCTACACAGTCTGGAATAGACCTCCGAGGATATAGAGTACCGATAAAGGGTAAACTTCTATCCAAACATATTTCGAGGTTCAAACCCTAGACATACGGTTAAAAGGCCTCGTACCAATATTGTCTAGGAAATTTATTTGAAATGCTTGTTTGGGACTAATTCAAGAGCAATTTCAGGGCGTTACTCTAGCTCAATACTGTGACAAGATTAAGGAGACAATGTTCACAACTTTGGCACTGTTAGTTAAGTTCTCAGTTGGTTTTTCTGGCTTGTTTCTACTCATCTTGTTGCGGAAGAAAAGACATTAAAGGTAATTGGCTAACGCGAAGAAAATCATATTACTTTTTTTTGGTAGAAAAAATCATATTACTTTGATGGAAGAGGATCTTCATAAGCTAGTCTATACCCCCACGCACTAGTACTACTACACATTTGACCTTTTGCAACATTTTATCGGTAATATTTTTTAAAAAATGTTACACACTCCTTCTAATTTTAATACATTACGTGGGAATAGGCTAGACCGAGCTAGGCTTTGCCAAGCTAGAGTCTGGCCTGTCAAAAAATCGAAGGCCTGAGCCTGGCCTGTGGCCTATCATAGGCTTATATTTTAGGTCTGAGTTTGATCTTTTGAAAGTTTAACGTGGTCTGCTAGCCTGTTTAAAAGTCTATTTCACATGAACATATTTAAATAAATAACTATATTAATTTTAAAACTACTTATGAATTTATAAACCAATGTCTTTTCGATATTTAACATGACATTCTAGACAATTTGACTTTATATGTCATCATATTTCAATTCTAGTTTATAATAATACATTTAAATATGTGAAAAACTAATGTAGATTAATAAACTTAAGCTACTGAAAAAGTTAATAAATTTATAATTTAACCAAAGTACAAATTTTAATATATAAATAATAGTATTAAAAATATTATTCATATTAATTTAAATAGGCCGCCATAGTTGGCTAAAAAGGCTTTTTTAATGGCTTGCAGCCTGACCTATTTAATTAAATAGGCTTATAAAAAAGTCTTGACCTGCTCTATTTAAAGAAATAGGTTAGCCTAGCCCGAACCTATGTAAGCTAGGCCATAAGGCCCCGTAGGCCGGCCTGACCTATTCTCACCTCTAAGTAAGACGTAAGTACCGTATACTTACTAGCTATGGAGCCCTGATACGGGACATGATACCGATACGATTCCAGTATTTTGGAGTAGCATCTTCCAAACACATTCCAGTATTTTTATTTTGGAATAGACCTCCGAGGATATAGAGTACTGGTAAAGGTGAAACTTCTATCCAAACATATTTCGAGGTTCAAACCCTAGACATATGGTTAAAAGGTCGAAGCTAATAGCCACTCGTACCAATATTGTATAGGAAATTTATTTGAAATGCTTGTTTGAGACTAATTCAACAAGCTTTGTGGGAGAGCTTGATGCATATTATTATTATTATTATCAGGTGGTTTTTATATTGATGAATTGTATATTATTCGCAAAGAATGTCTTTTTGATGAATTTTCAGCTGAACTTACTCTCGAGTCGTCATCTTCAGTGTTACCAAATTACGATGACAGTGATTGAGAAAATATGCTAAAATCCATAAAATCTTATGAATCTTAGAAATCTATGTTAGAAATCCATTACAATCATGTGCTAAGAATCCTTATTGTAAAAAGTCTTTAAAAAAAATTATTTGAAAAACTCACAAAATCAATCCTGCAGAATCTTTTAAAATCTTTAAGACTTTCTTTTTCTTTATTAAAATAAGTTGTTTGGTAACTATTGATTTTTTAGTTTCAAAAGTCTTTTATCTATATATTTTACTCATAAAATTAAAATTAAGCAACTTATTATCAAAAATCTATTTGGCGTAACTTCTCGTTTTATTGAGTAAAGCATAGTTCAGTTGGCAGGGACGTTACGTGTAATATGCAGGGACCGGAGTTCGAACCCTGATACTCGCATTGCTCACCTTAAAAAGTGAATTTGTAGCTATTAGACTGAAAAAATATATCAATGCGAATATAAGTATATCATATTTTTTTTTTTTTTTTTTTTTTTTTTTTTTTTAAGTAAAGGAAAAATATATTAAAAAACACAAACATACAAAGATTGGGGGGACATTAGACCTAACCCAGATAAAAGAAATACATCGTGAAATATTAATACAGTCTTAAAACAATCCTAACAAACGATCAATTTTCTCGAGCACAACTCAGCGAACCCGCGTACGGGCGCGAAACCAAGTTGCAAAACAAGGAGAATAGTGAGAGTCCGCGGATAGCAATAAGATTCAAACTGGTGATGGAACGGCCGCCAACACGGAATCCAGAACCACGACCAACAACTCCCTGAGAAGAACAGCAAGCATCAAAGCTCTTTCGAGCAAAACTGTCTGAAACAGTCACGAGGACTGTGACAGAAAAGCACCTGGTACTGAGAATGGAGGATATCTTGACACCTTAAAACCTGCAGATCTCAACAAATCTGGAGCATCAGAGAATCAAAGAGAACAAGAACCCAAAACCACCAGTAACACAAGAAGAGATGTATGAACCCAGATCGAGGGATGAGTCCAAAACATTAGTCACCAACCCTTTCGGGTTAAAGAACAAACAGACCCATACGAGTCTTTAAGGCCACAAGGAACAGGTCTAAAAACTCCCAATCTCAGAACAAACAAAAACATACAAACAAACAACAAAGCAAAAGCTAAAAAAGGAGACCAAAGCTCCGCCGACGAAGCCCAAACGACAGCCACGACTGAGCCGGAGAACAACCAAAGCAGCTCCGACGAAACCCAAATTGCCGCTGTAGAGGAACAGTGCAACCGGAGCAAGATGATGTGGAGAATCTCAACAAGACCCTCATCACACCACCACAACTTATGTCTACATCTTGGATTGAAAGATTTGGATTAAAAGGGAAAGAACAGGGGGCGTGGATCTGAGTTTTAAGAGAGAGGTGAGAGCTTTTTGTATTTTAGAGAGAGAGAGAGAAAAAAGATAAATTCAGGTCAATATAAGTATATCATATGAAAATGATTTCAATTTATAAATAAAAGTTATAGGTGGGCTTGCTTAGGGTTTGCTCCCTCTATGTCAAATTATAAGTCGTTTTGAAAATTAAAATTGTACCAAATTAATTATATAAATTACTTTACATTACCAATGAAATATTTAATGCTATTTTTTTTATTATACTATTAATTATTTATTACTTTATCTTTTTTCTAAGGTTGTCAGAACCGGACCGATCATCGAACCGGTGAGCTTATTGGTTCAAGGTTCAATGATCGAACCGGGGTCGGACCGTTTTTAATTAAATATATATTTTTTATAATACATAAAACATATTAAAAAAATGCATAATATTCCAATCTGGGTGAGTTAATTTAGCTTCATGATCTTCAAAAAAAAATTATATAATATTCAAAGTTTTATACTACTAAATAAAAGAGCAATATCTTAGCCAACAATAATCACAAATATTCTAAATATCTAACATTTTTATTATCAATCAATAGAATACCATTTGTTATTATTTTGTAATTATATGTAAATACTTAGTTGCCAAACTAAGAACATATACGTTGGCAATTACTTTGTAAATATTCATATCATGATAACTAGAAAGGTCATAGCTTTGTAATATCTTTATTAAAATCATATTTTTCTTTTCTTTTTCCAGTTTGTTTTTTATTTTGGTTTTTTTTGATGTTTTTCTTTAAAAAAAAATATTGAAAACGAAAAAAAAAAATCCAGACCTTCAAACCGGCCGGGTCACCAGTTTTTTCCAGTTTTTTCCCGGTTTGATTCTGGTTCCCTCGCGGAATGGTTTTCTGCACCGGACCGGATGCAGGTCCGGTTCCCGGTTCTATCGGCCGGTCCTGTTTTGACAACCTTACTTTTTTCAATTCTTCAATTTATTTTTGTCATAGCATTAATGAAGGACAATTTTGTAAACTTACTTATAATTTCTCTTACCCATATAACATTAATTATATTTTTTTTAATTTCTGTAATATGGTCAAAATCATTTATATTATGGTATGAAGGGAATAGATAATTAAGCCAGAACAACCGAATCATACTATTCATCTGCTAACCAAGGCTTAAATTCACTTTTTCCATGTTTGGTTATTTCACCAAGGATTTTTCACTCAACATTGAAAGTATTGACTCAATCAGATGTTACATTTGGAGTTTTGGTATGATTATTGAATTCAATTCCTTTACATTTTTATTAAATAGTTTTAAGAATTATTATGTTTATTTTTTTATTATACAACAGACTAATCCATGGATTGGATTTTGTCACAATGCATTGCCAAGAGAGCGATCAAACCACAACTTCTTCAAAGAAGCCCCTCTCTCGTTACAAAAGTAAATAAAAATTCACTGAAGGATTATTCCGCCAATAAGTTGGCAGATTTGTATTGACCAATCCGCCAGTAAATTTACTGGCATACGATTTATTGGCAGACAGTGGCGGAGCAAGACAAAAATGTCCGGGGGGGCCGCAACGAACTTCGAATATTATTTATATATAGTCACCATTCCTTTAGAAGAAAAAAATGAGCACAGCAATTTTTGTAGTTGTGGTGCTAAAAAAAAATAAAATTTGAGTAGCTTTTAGTTGTAATGACGCAACATAGAAATTGTTTTACATATAAATTCAATTAAAAGCTAAAAATGCAGCAAGGAGGAATTGAACTCAAGACAACTAAGTTTAAATCCCACTGCCTTGCCACTACACTATTCGGACATTTGAGATATTTATTGACGCTTACATATATATAACATAATATTTAATAAAATTTTAAAAATACATATATACCTATTAAAAAATGAAAATGTTGGGACGGGCCGCGGCCCTCCCCGGCCCTAAAGGGGCTCCGCCCCTGTTGGCAGATCGATTCCGCCAATAAATTGTCACTTTCCAGCGGAAATTAGAACTTTCTGAGGGATTTTTGCTGCCACAAAATAGGTTTCTTCTTGTAGTGTGATGATAGAGAGTTAATATTAACTATTAGTAGTAGTTAATTAAATAAATATTAGTTAATAGTTAATTGAGTAATTTAGACATTAGTATTATATAGTATTTATATTTACTAGCCGTCATTCCGTGCCCGTTTGTGTAATCGATATTATTTATTTTTTTTTCGTGTGTGATCGATATTCTGTATTGTGCAAATATAAATAAGTACTTAATCTCATTTTTATTGGATTTTGTTAATTGATAACTATGTAACCTCCTTTTTTTGTTGTGCTTAATTATTAAGAAGAAAAAAATATTTTTTTTTTACTATAAAAAACTGAAAACCTACTTTTACGTGGAAATTATTTTTTAAGGGTAAAATTGGAATAATAAAAAAGTCGTCCCAAAAATTTGTATCCCCTTTATATATTAGTATAGATATTATTAGTTGAACCAATTTATGTTATTGGGTTGTTTGAGGGGCTTTATCTTCTAGGCCCATTAAAAATCTTATATATGTAGTGTTTTGGACATATTTTAACCTAATCAATGTAGTCAAATATTTATTTGAAAATTTCTCTCCCGACTCCCCGTGTTTCTTTTATACCCCCCTAAAATCCAATTTTGACCCTCAAAACTGTATACTTTTGTGAACAATTGTCGCGGTTTCTGCGAACCGTGACGCATGTATAGAAACAATTCTCGCGGTTTCTGCGAACCACGGGCGTACGGACCGCGGTTTCTATAAACCATGGCGCACTTATATGTATATGAAACTGAAAGCCAGCTCATCACTTCTCATCACTTTCAAACTTCATCACCAAACTACAAAAAAAGCTCCAACAACCAAATCCGTTTTTCAACCTTTTGCTAGCTTAAAATCAACATTGGAGGGTCTACTAACGCCTGGGAAACGCATTGAAGCTCAAACTAAAGGTAATGTTCGGTTTAATTTTTCTTTCAAAGATGTCATACTGGCCTAGGATAGCTAGGTCGCGATTTCTGAATCGCACGGTTTCTATAAACCGCGACTGGCCATGGTTTATAGAAACCGCGAAATCCTGGGACTTGGAAAAAAAATTTCTACTCACTGACTTAGGATAATTGCTGCCTAATTTTTTTTTATGTCTTGCCTTGTACTAGTTACAATTTACATGTTAGATTAGAATTATTAAAACAAGTAAACTAGTATGAATATGTGTGCTATATGTCGCTAATTTTTTTTTATGTGTTTTTATAATTTTCAGTTATGTCGGACGAAGGCGAACCACAACGCCAAATTGTTTTGGGCATCAATGCACCAAGCATTGTTGAGTTTAAAGCTTCGGGTTCAAAGCCTCCTGTCATTGAGATCGACACAGGAGCACACTTTCAGACTACAACGGGAAATGAAGACCGCAATGTATTAATTGAATGGGCTCGTAATGTCGCCGTGAAGTTGAATTTTGGGATTATAATTGGCAAATCTGATTTTGGTGATAATAGGCGGAAACCGTATTTCATGTTGGTTTGCGAGCGAAGCGGTACCTATGTTTAAAAAGGCAAGAAGTTGAAAACGGAAAAAACCGGGACGAGAAAATGACAATGTCCCTTTCGTCTCCGTGGTTATTTGCATGTAACCGATAACAAATGGTACATGATCGTTGTCAACGGCACACACAACCACGAGCTGGATAAAGGACTTGAAGGGCATTTGATTCTTGGTCGATTGAAGCGGAACCAGAAGGAGACTATGGATGAATTGACTCGGAATTTGGTGGCGCCAAAAAATATACTTGCCACTTTGAAGGAGAGAGATCCGGAGAACAAGACCAACCAAAGACAAATTTACAATGCTCGTTATCGTTTGAAAGTTTCTATGCGGGCTTCAATGACCGAAATGCAACACTTATTCAAGAAGTTCGTCGAAAAAAATTATTTTTTCAAGACGCGGTCGGTTGATCAAGAAGGAACGTCGGTGGTTCAGGATATTTTCTTTGCACATCCTAGGTCTATAAGTCTCTGAAGGTGGAAAAACACAAGAAGGGGGGGGTTGAATTGTGTTTTGAGAATTAAAAGTTTTTCAAAATAACACTAAGTATGCAGCGGATATAAACACAAAATAAAAAGAGGGTGCTGAGAGAGAGAAAGAAAGACACAGAATTTATCCTGGTTCCCCTCACAAATCGAGAGTACTCCAGTCCCCTTGTTACTAACAAGAGATTTTCACTATAATCTACTTAAGATTACAAATTGCTCAAGCACACTTGCAAGAGACTTCTCAGGTGCTCAAGTTTTACTAAACAAGAGACTTCTCAAATGCTCAAGTTAAACTTAACAAGAGACTTCTCAAACAAACTTAAGAATAAGAATGAATGTTAAGGAACACTTGATATACTATCAGAGGTGTTTACAAAATACAACTCAAATTGTTCTAAGACTTAGAATGACAGATTTAAATTATGATGTCAGAATGCTTCTTAGTCTTTGAACAGTGTTGGTAGAATGGTTGTTCGAACAATTGTCATTTCTTCCATTTGAGTCTTCTATTTATACTTGGAGGAAGATGATGACCGTTGCAGAGAGAGAGGTGCCAGCTGGAATTTTTTTCGTACAATTGTGATAGCTGTAGTTACCTTCTTTGGTAAAGATATCCAATTCCACTACCTTGCTATTTGAATTATCACTCATCCATTTTGAGTAATAATAGTACAATAGTACGTTTCTCAATTGCGCTCCACATATGGATAAGGTTAACGTTGTACCAACGAATATTCCTTCCTGTGGACGAGACAGATCCTTGAAGTAGATTGTTCTTCAATCATTGGTTCTGAATATGTCAGCTCTTGAGAGACGCAAATTCCTTTTGCTTCAGATGCTGTTATCAATGCTTCTTGAGGCCCTTTTTTTTGCTTCTGAGTCCGTCAGAGCCTTGTTTTTGTCCTCAGAGGCACTTTCTTCAACATACAAAACTTAAGCTTCTGATGAACAGTGATGTGCTTTCAGAGCTTGTTTTGACTGGCTTCTCTGCTATTATTCATAGTGCTTCTGAATGAATTTTAACTTGTAGTTCTGCACACTAGAATAACCATTAGTAATTCCAATTGTAATTTTAATACTTTGTTATCATCAAAACCACTTAAAACATTAGAGGTTCATGTCAGACCCACTTTGTTCCAACAATCTCCCCCTTTTTGATGATGACAAACCAAAGCATTAAAATTCAATTGTTGTTGATTTAATTTAATTATGATGACTTCAGGTTTCAAAGGTTTGCAATCTCCCCCTGAGTCTGATAATCCATAAGGGTAGGTTTGTAAGCTCCCCCTAAGTTTTATCCATAGTTAATTAAAACAGTTTAAGAGTCGATTTATTAACTTAAAATAAATTTTCATATTTAACTCTCAGAAGCATAGTTTTGTAAGCTTTGCTTCTTAGAGTTTGATAATGCTCAGAAGCGGTTTGCAAGCTCTTCTGACATTGTCTATGAATTTTATTTTAGGTTCTTAAATTTTCTCCCCTTTCAATAATCGTTCAGAATGAGAAAGAATCATAAGGGATAAATATTGATTCATAATGCATTTAACATTACAGTTTCAGATTGAGCAGTATATGAATGAATCAACATTAATTTTAACGCTACTTTTACTCCCCCTTTTGGCATCAGTCAAAAAGACACAGAAAACCAAGCAGTCAAAGCACCAAACAAGGTAGTCAAGTCAAAAGGAAGTGACAACCAAACGCATTCAATGAATGGCATTGATTATCCTACTGACAAGATATCTTGAAGGTACTATAAATAAAGGATGATTCCTCTCATTTTACTCATTCAGAGTAATCAAGTCATTTCCAAAAACAAACATATAATGGAAAAGCAGGTTACCAAGGATGCTTCAGGCTCAAAAGAAAAGAGCAAGAAGGGAGCAGAGCCCTGGCGCTGCGAAGAAAACAAGCTTCGCTACGAAAGGAACAAGCAAGAACTGATTTTGACAGAGTCAGAGGAGGAGGAATTGGGCTCTGATCTGGAAGAATTTTTATGGACATACAATGATGATACTCCATACGAAGAGTACGAGGCTGCTGTTCAGAAGAACACTGAAGAACTAGTACAAAAGGCCACTGCCAACTTGCTTGCTTACATTAAGGAGAAACATAAGAAGCTAGATGCAGAGTCTTCTGAAGTTAAGCCTAGCTCTAAGTAGAGTCTTATCATTCTATGTAATAGAAATTCTTCAATAATATTAATAAAGGAGTTTATGCTATTAATTCCCTTTGTTTTAAGCAAGTTTCTTATGTATATATACCTCATTCCTATTGTCAGAAAACCAGTTACCAGACACGCCTCATTCGGTATTGGTGCCCCGTTGTTAAACAGGCTTTAATACTAAGAAGCTATTTCATGAGTAAACAGGAGTACTGATGAGAGAGACTCTTAGGTTTTGAAAATCCTAGGCTTATTAGTTTAAAAACTAAGATGCTCTTCAGCATCTTTCACTAGAGTCAGAATTCTCAAGAGTACCAGACAATATCATGGTATACAGAAAAGTTAAATTTTGAAAAACATATATAAAACAAACATTTAAGCAAATAACAAACACACAAATATGGATAATATAGATATGAATTTAAAAAAAAATTATCCAAAAATTACACAAGAACTAACAACAAAACAAGTGCTCAAACAATGACTAAGGTTTCTTAACATCTGCTATGGCTTTCAGAAGGGTTAACATCATGTCATCCATCCTTTTGTGAACTGATTCCACAGCAGCATTCACATCAGTGCGCACATCCACTCTTAGTTCATCAATTTCATTAGCCATGTTAGTTCTGAGATTATCCAAAGCATCTTGAACCGCAGGAGGTATTGCAGATGAGGTTGAGGCTATGTCAATCTTCATAGGAGAGTGAGAAGGAGTTGGAACAAAAATGGGCTTCTTACCCTTGTCAGAATCTTCATTGATATCCGTATCTTCTCTTATCAGATTCTGATCAAGCATGGCAACATCTTGTTCAGTAGCTTGATTCTCATTGATCTTATTGGTTTCAAATGTAGCAATATGCACAGCCCTATCTACCAATAATTTCAATGCTTCTTGTTCAGCTAGCCTTTTGTGCTCAATTTCAGCTTGCCTATTCTCTTCTTCTTCAGCAGCTATCCTAGCCTGCTCCTTAACATGGTTGTAAGATGTGAGCCTTGGAGCGTTTAGCTTCTCAACAATCTCAAACAGTTCCCGTACAGTGTTTGCTCCTCTACCCTTAATCTTATCCTTCAGATGAGTACTGAGAATCCTTAAAGATTTACCAAATAAGTACTCTAATTCCCTGACATCAGCATCTATATCAGAAGGGAAGATAAGAGCTTCTTCCTCTCTTTGTTTGAACCTCTTAAGTCTAATACCTATAGCATTATTTAGCAACTCAAGGTTTGGTTCAGAGTCAGAATTGAAAAAGGGTAAGGATGGGTCAAAGAGAATGGTTGGTTCAGGTTTCTTTCTTTTGAGTTCAATGATTTTGATTTTACTGAGATTTGGAGGTATGATATCATCATCAAGATTGATGGAATCCTTGAATATTTGACGTTCAGCTTTAGTTAGGTGTTGGTAAAGCTCAAGAACCTCTTCTAAAACTAGAGGTTTATTGAGTGGGTCAAAGACAGGTTGTGGTGAAGGTGAAGGAGATGATTCATCAGAGTATACTTCAGGTTGAGGTGATTGATTTTGTTGTTCAGTCATGACTTTATTGGGTGATTGATGAGGTGATTCTTGTTGGGCTTCAGAATGAGCAATTGACTCATCCTGAACAGGTGTAAATGTAGGTGGATTTGCATGTGAGATGTGATCAAGTGAGGGGGGAGGAGTTTGAATGACTTGAACAATAGGTGGTTCTTGGATGGTTTGATCAGTAGTGGTTTTGACAACATGAAAACGAGGTGAGTTGGGATTGGAATGTGTAAAGGCATCTCCAGATAGATGTTGTTGGAGATGTTCAAGAACAGATTCAGTAGTGGTTGGTTGTTCAGGAATGGAGGTGTTAACGACAGTGTTTTGTTCCTCATCAGAAGACAGTTGGATTGGCTTTTTGATGGGTCTCTTGGTGGTCTTTTTAAGATTTGTTTTCTTTGGTCCTTCTCTGATTATCTTAGCAATGAATTCCTCAGAGTCAGTGCTAGTATCAGATGATGATGATGATATAGCTTTTTGATCAGGTAAGACTACACTAATAGGTACGGTGAAGTCTTTGGGTTGAGGTTGATTGGTAGATGATGGAGGTTGAGAAATAGAAGGGTTAGCGATGGAGGGTTGGGGTTCAGAACCAATATCCTGAGCTACAGGAATGCTAGAAGTATTAGATTCAGAGATCTTACCTTTTGGTTTAGAAGCTCTGGTCTTTAATCTCTTTGCAGGTTTAGCAGGGTTCTGATCTTCCTCAGAAGCTGAAGGCCTATCATGCCTTTTCTTTGTCTGTTTTCCCTTCTGAACAGCTTCAGTCATCATATTTCCAGCACCTTCCTCAATCTCATCAGCACTAGCATGTCCTTGATCATCAGAGCCTTCATCAATCATTTCTTGCTCAGTAGTTCTTGGCTTTCTTCTGTTCCTTGTAATATCTCTTGGTCCCTTGAAGATATCCCAATTGGGAACACTTACAACCATTTTCCTGGGCACACTAACTCCAGTATCTCTTCTTACTGACTCAAGAAAGTTCTTGATGACCTCATCATTATCATGTTCTGATATGGTGGGAAACCCATCACACCAGAAGTACTTTTCGTACACTTGCTGTAGAGGTGTTTTCACTTGAATGATTTCTTCCTTGGTTTTTCTCTTCATGTTGACCAGAACTGATGCATCATACTTAGCAGTTTGGAAAACTCTAAGTTTTTCTTTGGCACTCACAATATCTGTGAGTTTGGTTTGCCTTATCAGTTCTGAAATTAACCTTGGGTGATGAATGACTGATGGTATTTTAGTTCTACCCTCATTGATGGTAAAGCACATGTGATCAAAAAGAATCTTAGCCAAATTAACTTTCACCCTCTTGTATAAGAACCAGATGAGATGTTTGTGTGGAATGGAGATGGTATCCAATCCACCTTTTCTGGTGAAGATGGTAGACAAACACATTCTGAAGGCAAATTCAAATGTGTGCTTCATGTGCATTACTTTTCCAAAATCCTTTTGTGTGCATCCAGATTTAAAGAGGTCCTGATGAATTGAATCCAAATGCTTGCTTTTCTCATCATACACTTCTATATCTTCTCCTTTGTTGTCTAAACCCAGAATCTTAGCAATGTGTGCCTGAGTTATCACAACATTGATTCCCAAAATATTTGACCTAATTTCCCTTTCTCTATAAGGTTTAAGACCAAGTTCCTTTCTTGTTTTCCCTCGTAATTCCTTGTTCTTCTCAACCATATCCTTGTATTCTTTATCAGCACTTGCTCTATCGTACACTTTAGCCTTCTGCCAGAAATACTTCACTATGTCGTAGTATACGAAGCCATTAAGCATTTCAAAATAATTCTGCCATTGTTGGTTGTAGAACAAGTATTGAATGTCAATCCCATTCGCTTTCAAACTTTCAAAATCCACGAACTTCTCAGTGAAGAAATCATAAGAGTCTGGTCCAGCGTCGGTTTGATGATGTTCGTAGACTAGATTATCTTTTGAATTAAGATCGATGATGGGTGGTAACGTAGGGTTAAATGGTTCTTGAACGATTTCGTTTGATGAACGAGCAGCCATAGTTGCAGAGAATTAAGAAGATGAAGATTGGGAATTTCTGTAAGGTCTAGGGTTGTGTAGGTAGTGATTTTGTGTAAAAAGTTGTGCAAGTGAGTGAAGTGACTTATGAATAGTAACTAGCACACATACACAGAGAAAATAAACATTGGGAGGGAGCGCGAGCAGTTTTAAAAATTAAATAATATACTTAACTGCCATAATCATCATTAACTGTTCTCTGCCCGTCAGGATCTAGACACGTGTTGTAAAAGTTTAATCATAGCTGACGCGTGTATAGACAACTGTTGTACACTTACTCGTACTGAACGTTTCATTTCCAAAAGGTTCAGAGCCTCACTCATTTGTATCTGACACCTCATCAGAACCTGTTACTCTTCAGAGCCTAAATTATTCAGAGCTTCCCAAGGGATACTCTAAATTATAAGAGGTTCTGATAGAGCTTCAGATGCTAATTCTATTCTACTTCTCAGAGCTAATTTTCTTCAGAGATATAGTGCATGTTCAAATTCTTTTTGATAAAATCAAATCTTTCAATAGCTAAAGGTTTAGTAAATATGTCAGCCCATTGATGTTCAGTATCAATGAATTGAATATCTATTGTACCTTTCTGAACATGATCCCTTATAAAATGGTGTTTTATTTCAATATGTTTAGCTCTAGAGTGTAGAATAGGGTTCTTAGACAAATGAATAGCAGCAGTATTGTCACAATATAGTGGAATACTACTTTCAGCTATGTTATAATCTTCCAACTGATATTTCATCCAGAGAAGCTGTGTGCAGCATTTAGCAGCTGAGATGTATTCTGCTTCTGCTGTAGACAAAGCAATAGTTGTTTGTCTCTTACTGGCCCAAGATATGAGATTCTCACCAATGAATTGGCAATTTCCACTAGTGGATTTCCTCTCAATCTTATCACCAGCATAGTCAGCATCACAGAATCCAACTAGCTTACTATCTAGGGATTTTTTATAAAGAAGTCCTAGATTAGTAGTTCCTTTCAGATATCTAAAGATCCTCTTAACAGCAGTTAAGTGAGGTTCTCTAGGATCTGACTGGAATCTTGCACACAAGCATACACTATATAAAATATCAGGTCTAGATGCTGTAAGGTAGAGTAAAGAACCAATCATACCTCGATACAGCTTCTGATCTACTTTGCTTCCTATCTCTTCCTTGCTTAAGCTGCTGGTAGGATGCATGGGTGTAGACATTATCTTGCAGTCATCAAGGTTGAACTTCTTCAGAAGCTCTTTTGTATACTTGCTTTGATGAATGTAAATGCCATCTTTTCCTTGATTAATTTGGATTCCAAGGAAGAACTTCAATTCACCCATCATACTCATCTCGAATTCATCCTGCATCAGCTTTGAAAAACTCTTGCACAAGGAAGCATTAGTAGAACCAAAAATAATATCATCAACGTATATTTGAATGATTAAGATATCTTTCTTAGATGTCTTTCTGAATAATGTATTGTCAATTTGACCTTTTTGAAAACCATTTTCTAAAAGGAAATTACTCAGTCTTTCATACCAAGCTCTTGGAGCTTGTTTGAGACCATAGAGTGATTTCTTAAGTTTATAAACATAATTAGGATTTTTCAAATCCTCAAAACCTGGGGGTTGTTTGACATATACTTCTTCAGAAATAACACCATTAAGAAAGGCGCTCTTAACATCCATTTGGTACAATGTGATTCCATTGTTAACAGCATACGAAAGAAGTAACCTGATTGCTTCCAGTCTTGCTACTGGAGCAAATGTTTCAGTGAAGTCTATACCTTCTTGCTGACTGTAGCCTTGTGCTACCAGTCTAGCTTTATTTCTTACCACTTCACCTTGTTCATTCATCTTGTTTCTAAATACCCACTTAGTTCCAATGATGTTCTTATGTGCTGGTCTTGGCACTAAATCCCATACATCATTTCTTTGAAACTGATTGAGCTCATCTTGCATAGCTACAATCCATCCATCGTCAGTAAGAGCTTCATCAACATTCTTTGGTTCTATCATTGAGATTAGTCCCAGAAGTGAATCAAGTTGTTGATAGTCTGATCTTGTCTTTCTTGGACTTTCTTTGTTTCCAAGAATTAAATTTTCTGGATGTGATGATCTATATTTGAACTTCCTTCTTGGAGCTTCATCAACATCAGCACTTGGTTGAGTGTCTTCTTCTGAAGTGTCATCATGTTCTTGTGATGCTTCTAATTGAGATGCTTCTTCAGCATCTTCTTCCAATACAGCTTCTGAAGCTTCAACAGCTTCTGATGCTTTTTCAGGTTCTGAATCGATGTATTGGTATGGAACACCTGCATAACTATTATCTTGCTCTGACATTTTACTGTCAGGCTCTTTATCATCAAATCTAACATGTATAGATTCTTCCACTGTGTTAGTTTCAGAATTATACACTCTGTATGCCTTTGAGCGTTCAGAGTAACCTATAAAGATTCCCTTACAAGCTTTGGCATCAAATTTTCTTTTGTAGGCCTTGTTGTTTAGAATGTAACATGTACATCCAAACTGATGAAAGTAAGAGATGTTGGGCTTTCTTCCTTTGAAGAGTTCATATGTTGTTATATTCAATAGAGGTCTTATATAGATCCTATTTTGAATATAACAAGCTGTGTTTACAGCTTCTGCCCAGAAGTGCTTAGCAAGTTTTGTCTCATGCATCATGGTTCTTGCCATTTCTTGTAAAGACCTGTTCTTTCTCTCTACAACACCATTTTGTTGTGGTGTTCTAGGAGCAGAGAACTCATGGACAATGCCATGATCTTCACAAAAAGTTGCAAATGGTTCGTTTTCAAATTCACCACCATGATCACTTCTAACCTTTAAGATTTTGAGACCTTTCTCATTTTGCACTTGAGTGCAGAAGATGCTGAACACATCATATGCATCATCTTTCACTCTTAGAAACTTTACCCAAGTCCATCTACTGTAATCATCAACAATGACTAATCCATATTTCTTCCCATTGATTGAGGCAGTACTTACTGGACCAAACAAATCAATGTGAAGTAGTTCTAAGGGTCTTGAGGTAGAGACAATGTTTTTAGGTTTAAAAGAAGTTTTTGAAATTTTGCCAATCTGACAAGGACCACACAGAGCATCTGAATGATATTTAAGATTTGGCAGGCCTTTAACCAACTTTAGTTTGCTAAGCTTAGAGATTAATCTCCAGTTAGCATGACCTAAGCGTTGGTGCCAGACCCACTTTTCATCATTCAGAGATAGAAGACAAACTATCTTCTGCTCAGTGAGTTCTGACAGATTCACCTTATAAACATTACCTCTTCTTAATCCTCTAAACAATATGGACTTGTCAGAATCATTGATTACTGTACATGCCTCTTTATCAAATTTAACAATAAATCCGCTATCACAAAATTGACTAATGCTAAGCAGATTATGTTTGAGGCCATCAACTAACCAAACATTTTTAATTGAAAGAGAAGAGTTACCAACTATACCTGTACCAATGATCTTCCCTTTTTGGTTTCCTCCAAACCCCACAGTACCTCCCTCTTTCAGAGTCAGGGTTTGGAACATATGCCTTTCTCCCGTCATATGTCGTGAGCAGCCACTGTCCAGGTACCAGCATTGCTGCTTTGGCCTTCTTAGTGTGCAAACCTGAAGCAAATATTATTTGAGATTTTGGTACCCATATCTTTATGGGTCCTTTTGTGTTAGTCTTTACAGGTCTAGGTGGTCTTTGTTTGAAAGACCTATCAGAGCCTCTAGAGTTAACCACCCTTGTTGAAAAGTTTTTGGGTTTAGTATAGCTCTTGAGCTTTGTTCTTGAATGTGTCAGAGCTTCTTTAGATTTAACATTAGTTTGAGGCTTAAAAATCTTAGGTTCTGAGGTTTTATCCTTCTGAGCCTTTGACTTTTGAGCCTCTGGCTTTGATGTTCTATTAGAGACTGACTCATTTAGAACTTCTGATTGACTCTTTACAAAGACAACCTTAGGTTTTGATTTATCTATATTAGAGGACTTTGAAGATAACGGATTATCTTTAAAACGTGAGAATCCAATACCTTCTCCTCTATTTCTACTTACATGATAAATCAAAGAGGCTATTTTACTTCTTTTCATTCCATTGATAAGGAATTCCTGAAGAGCAAATTCATGTTCTGGAGGAACCTTATCATCAAGAACATAATGAGTTTCCATAAATTCATTTCTTGATTTTAGAGACTCATTTTGTTCAATTATTTCATTTGCCTTTTCGGTCAGGTTGTTATAGGCCTTTTTAAGGACCTTACACTCACCTGCCTTTTTGGTTAAAAGTTTTAAGGCATCTTTTAAGGAATCTATTAATTCAGAACGAGAAAGTTTAGCAAGTACCTCATCTTCATCTTCTGAATCTGAGTCAGCTTCGTGCTCAGAGTTCTCTTGGTCAGAAGCGGTTGCCATCAAGGCTAGGTTTGCTTCTTCTTCCCCATCAGAATCTGATTCCTGATCCAAATCATCCCAAGTGGCAAGGAACCCCTTCTTGAGCTTACTTTTGTATCTTTCTTTGTTAGAGGTTCTCTTGGATGTTTTACTCAGGTTCTCTGGGCAGTCAGCAATGAAGTGTCCTGGTTTGTTGCACTTAAAGCATTTGTTTTGTTCTTCCTTTTTATCCTTAGAAGCACCAACCTTCTTGGAAGAACCTCCAAACTTACCAGCATACTTCTTGCTTCTCTTAGCCCATTGCGATACTCTTGCAGCCATCAGAACCATTTCTTCTTCTTCATCAGAGTCCATCTCGTGACCTTCTTCAGAAGCTTCTTCATCAGATACTATAACCTTCGCCTTCAGAGCCTTAGAGGAACTCTTGGTGCTCAGGGCTATCCCTTTTAGCTTCTTAGTCGATTCATCAGTCATAAGTTCCATCTCATGACTCTTTAGAGAACTAACCAAGCTTTCAAGAGACACAGTATCTAAATCCTTAGATTCCTGAAACGCTGTCACTTTTGGTCTCCACTTTGGCGGCAAGCTTCTGAGTACTTTCCTTACATGATCAGCCTCAGTATAGCTCTTATTTAAAACTTGAAGTCCCGAAACAAGAATTTGAAACCTAGAGAACATTGTCTCAATGTCCTCTCCGTCCTTCATTTTAAATAATTCATACTGATGTACTAACAAGTTGGCCTTAGCCTCCTTAACTTGTTTATTTCCTTCATACTTGGATTTAAGAGAATCCCAGATAGACTTAGCTGTTCTCTTATCTCCAATTTTCAAGTACTCATCATGAGAGATGGCATTTGTCATCATCCCTTTTACACTGTGATGCTTCTTATATTCAAGCTTTTGAGTAGGTGTAAAAGCCTTTCTGTCTTTAGAGCTAACAACGCCTTCTAAGTCCATATTTTCAAAATTCACTCCATCTTCTACCAAGTCCCACAGATCACAATCAATCGCCATGATGTGACTGTACATCTTGGTTTTCCAGAATGGATAACCAGTCTCAGTTCCATTGAAAAAGGGAATTTTGTCAGAAGACCTTCTGTCTTTAGAATTAGAATCATAGTCAAATGGAACTTCATTGAGATTCTTCTCAGCAGACATGTTTTTCCTCCCTGAATCTTAACTGTTTCACTGATAGGTGAGAGTTAGGCAACAGCCCAGCTCCTGATACCAATTGAAGGTGGAAAAACACAAGAAGGGGGGGTTGAATTGTGTTTTGAGAATTAAAAGTTTTTCAAAATAACACTAAGTATGCAGCGGATATAAACACAAAATAAAAAGAGGGTGCTGAGAGAGAGAAAGAAAGACACAGAATTTATCCTGGTTCCCCTCACAAATCGAGAGTACTCCAGTCCCCTTGTTACTAACAAGAGATTTTCACTATAATCTACTTAAGATTACAAATTGCTCAAGCACACTTGCAAGAGACTTCTCAGGTGCTCAAGTTTTACTAAACAAGAGACTTCTCAAATGCTCAAGTTAAACTTAACAAGAGACTTCTCAAACAAACTTAAGAATAAGAATGAATGTTAAGGAACACTTGATATACTATCAGAGGTGTTTACAAAATACAACTCAAATTGTTCTAAGACTTAGAATGACAGATTTAAATTATGATGTCAGAATGCTTCTTAGTCTTTGAACAGTGTTGGTAGAATGGTTGTTCGAACAGTTGTCATTTCTTCCATTTGAGTCTTCTATTTATACTTGGAGGAAGATGATGACCGTTGCAGAGAGAGAGGTGCCAGCTGGAATTTTTTTCGTACAATTGTGATAGCTGTAGTTACCTTCTTTGGTAAAGATATCCAATTCCACTACCTTGCTATTTGAATTATCACTCATCCATTTTGAGTAATAATAGTACAATAGTACGTTTCTCAATTGCGCTCCACATATGGATAAGGTTAACGTTGTACCAACGAATATTCCTTCCTGTGGACGAGACAGATCCTTGAAGTAGATTGTTCTTCAATCATTGGTTCTGAATATGTCAGCTCTTGAGAGACGCAAATTCCTTTTGCTTCAGATGCTGTTATCAATGCTTCTTGAGGCCCTTTTTTTTGCTTCTGAGTCCGTCAGAGCCTTGTTTTTGTCCTCAGAGGCACTTTCTTCAACATACAAAACTTAAGCTTCTGATGAACAGTGATGTGCTTTCAGAGCTTGTTTTGACTGGCTTCTCTGCTATTATTCATAGTGCTTCTGAATGAATTTTAACTTGTAGTTCTGCACACTAGAATAACCATTAGTAATTCCAATTGTAATTTTAATACTTTGTTATCATCAAAACCACTTAAAACATTAGAGGTTCATGTCAGACCCACTTTGTTCCAACAGTCTCTTCAACTCCTTTCTTACCGTGTTGGCCATGGATTCGACGTATAAAACCAACAAATACAAAATGCCATTGTTTGAGATTGTTGGTTTCACATCAACGCAAAGAACCTTCAATGTCGGGTTTGCTTGGCTTAGTAACGATAGAGAAGAAAACTTTGTATGAGCTCTCCAACAATGTCGTAGTCTCTTGAGAAGTGAGGACAAGATGCCGAAAGTGATCTTGACTGACAGAGATCAAGCGTTGGTGAATGCTGTGCCTCAGGTTTTTCCAACCTCGGCTTCGATGGTATGTCGTTGGCATGTGGAGAAGAATGTGTCTTCTAAGATGAAGGACTTGGTTCTTGTGAAAAGTGGAGAGGGGGTGAGACAATCCGAGGTGTGGAATAACATAATGAATGCTTTTAGGGATTTGTTGGACTCGCCTACCGAAAAAGACTACATTGATTCTGTGATGGAGTTTAGGAAACTATGTGCTTGGTGGCCAAGGTTTCTCCAGTACGTTGAAGAAACGGTGTTGGATACCGACAAAGAGAAGGTGGTTCGCAATTGGGTGGACAAATTCATGCATATGGGCAATTATACCACGAACAGAGCTGAATCATCACATGGTGTGTATAAGGGCTTGTTGAAGGACGGGAACGGCGATCTTGTGAAGGGTTGGGAAGTGATTGATAAAATTTTGATACTTCAGTTCACTGATGTGCAAACCCAGTTCAGTCAAAGTATGTCCGCTGCGGAGCATAGATACGAGGACAATCCTATTTATTCATTTTTGTTTTACAAGATTTCAAGGGCCGCAATGGATCATATCTACAACGAAGCAAAAAGGGTTGAAGATGTTGGAATGGATAGCAAAAAATGTGGCTGTGTTATCAGAAGAACCTTCGGGTTACCTTGTGCATGTCTCATAGCTAAGAAGATGAAAAACAAGCTTCCTATTCGACTTGATGAGATATACAGTCATTGGAAGAAGCTATGTTTTGAGGAAGACGCTGTTGCTGGAGAAGTGGCTGACGATTATGCTTGCTTGGCAGAGTGGCACGCAATTCAGGTTCGTACACATTTAAATTTTGCGTTTTTTTCTTTTGTTGATTTCAATTTTGCGAATTTAATTGTTTGTTGATTTCAATTTTGCGAATTTAATTGTTTGTTGATTTTAATTTTCGTGTTTATTGTGTAGGAA
This sequence comes from Trifolium repens, assembly GCA_030408175.1. Classification (NCBI taxonomy): domain Eukaryota; kingdom Viridiplantae; phylum Streptophyta; class Magnoliopsida; order Fabales; family Fabaceae; genus Trifolium; species Trifolium repens. Next base: position 54,360,806 of record CP125836.1, on the reverse strand, counting down.
CGGTTGAGAAGATCTGATGTCAGTGTGAAAAATGATATTAGAAATCAACTCCGTCTAATTGCGTACCCGGAAACGACCAATTTGCAAGCGCCGGTGGAAGATGCGAAGTCAAAAGGTGCAAAGAAGAAAAAACGGGTTCGTGGCACAACTACAGAAAAATCCCGTTTTGAACATGTTGATAAATGAGTGGCCGCTTCGCAATCTTCTCAATCTAAGCCGTCAAGTTCACAAAAAAAAACCGTCAAGTTCACAAGCAAAGCCTCCGGGTCCACAAAGGTTGTGGTAGGTAGTTTTGCTCCAATACCTATTTCTTATGCACCTCAAAATCCTCTCTTTGAGCATATGCCGAAGTTTATGCGTCCGTACATTCAAGATATTACGGAAGTATCCGGTGACGGTAATTGTGGATACCGTGCTATAAGTTTGTTTATAAATGGTTGCGAAGAAGACTTTGAGCTTCTAAAGCTTCACATGAAGAGGGAGTTGAACTTGCATAGGGAAATGTATCTGAACTTGTTTGGTGGTCAAGAGCGGATGAAGTATATTGAAGATGCACTACTGTCGCCTAAGAGAAAATCATCAAGGCACGGTGTTGCACTTAAAGAAAAGTGGTTTACGTTTCCAGACATGGGCTTTGTTGTAGCTTCTTATTGCGAAAAAGTTGTGGTTCAGTTGTCAAAGATTGACAGATGTGGAGCTTCAAAAAACATGTTTCCCGTTGCGTGGCACAATTCCCACAACACTTACTTCAAAGATTATTTGCATTGGCGCAATTCCGGATCACTTTCTCCTGGTCACATTGAAGGAAGGATGCCCGATGCCTCCAACGGCTCCTGGATGGAACAAAGTGTGTACCCCACAAGCTGCCGCATGGGAGTCACTTTTTGTGGATAGACAGCAACGTTTTAAAGAGCTCTTGGAAGTTGACAGAAGCGAAAACTTGTTGGTGAAGCCACGTGGTGTATGAAGCTCTTCACAGGAACCAATCGAGTGCTAGGTTATTTTATTATGTAATTGACTTAGGTGATTTGATTATTTTGGTATTTTGTTGGTAGTCGCATCATTTTTTGGTTATGCGTTGTAACGATCCAAATTTGCGATATTTTGGTTAGGCGGTATTTTGATGTAATTATGGTTATGGACTTGATGAAACTTGTGAACATTATGGTTATGTAATATTTGGTAAATTGATGTATTTTAATTGAACATTATGATAGTTAAATTTCGATGAAATGAATTGATTGTGTAAACTTATTATTTGGAATGTGAAAAAACAGGTTTCGACCTCATTTTATATGAGGTGGTTCTGCAAGTCAGAAGCTGTTGTTTCTGTTTGCATATCAGTCTGTCGCGGTTTATATAAACTACGACATTGGTATATTTGTCGCGGTTTATATAAACCACGACATTGGTATATTTGGTTTTCGTGGTTTATATAAACCACGACGTTTTTAAATGTTGGGGGGTATAAAAAGAGACCTGAGGGGGAAAAAAAGAAGGGTAGTTATTCAATGCATATTTTTAATATATTGGCAATACATCGACACTTTTTTTTTTCCGAGGTTGCACCGACAGTTTTTTGTGGACGATATTGAATCGAAACTCACATGTGGTTAAAATTGCACCCTCTACCTTTTTTTCCTGTGGTTGAGATAACATCAGAAAATTTATGTGGCTATAATTAATCGGATTCGTGTATAAATACATAACCCTAAACCATATTCTCATACATCCAAAAACATTATTTACAATTTTAGAAAATGAATTCTTCCAATCGTAATTGTTCAGTGACATCTCATGCATTTACTGTCAGGTTTCGCGGTATCGATGAACTGTTCTGCGTTGAATTGAAGGACAATTTAAGGAGTCTTTTTACTCTCAAAGACAAGATTCAAATTATGTACCAGTTCAAATATGTCAGACATATCCAGATTGACAAACTTGGTTATTACGAACCATTCATCGATCTAGCCTGTGATCGTGTAGGTGATTTCGACGATGCAACACGTAAGTACGAGTGGAAAGAGTTGAAAACTGATGAAGATGTGGAATCTATGTTCAACTCCGTTTTAATTGATCCCAAATATCCATGTTTGTACGCTACTTTGATTGTTGAAAAATGATGAACAACTTGTATGTTTAAGCTAGTATTTAACGTTTGTATTAAGATTTTATGCAATTGTTGTATTTTCGATTACGTTATTGTGATTTCCAGTTAGTTTACGCGTTTAAAATCTCTGGAATTTAATAAAGGTTGTTCCTTTTTTATGTGAATGATTTTTAATGATTTTTTTTAATACGTTTTTAATAAGTTTAATTTATCATGTTCTTATTTTGTTAAAAAAAAAAAAATTATGATCTTCCAGCGTCATGGTTTCTGCGAACCATGGCACATAAAGAACTACCATGGTTTATACAAACCGCAACACATAAAAGGACTGCCGTGGTTTATATAAACCGCGACGTCTTTAACAGAAGACAAAACCATTTGCTTCAGGTTCTGTCCAGCAACACCACAAAGGTGAGCTGCAAACCTGTGTTTCTGCGCAAATTAGCTTTAAGTATTTGTGCGCAAATTTAAAGAAATGAAAGAAACAACGTCGTCATTAATCCAAGTGCAACATCATCAACGAAACAACATTGTCATTAATCCAAATACAACCAACATAAACGAAACAACATTGTCAACGATACGTTACATCAAACTAAAATTAATTGTAAAGTGCAACATCATCAAACAACAACACAAATATTGTCTGAACCAAAATACATCAAACTAAAGTTAAAACATGAAGCTCGCTACTGACGATGAGTTCGTCTCCCCCTCCTACGTCGTCGATACGTTATACACGGGTTTAGAATTCCAAGGACCCGCCGCACCGTATGCCAAATTGGAGAACCTTCCTCCGCCTCACCCGCGTCAAGTGCCCTTTGAAGCTCGCTACTGACGTTCCGACATACCTCCAATGCATTAGGGTCACGCCTTGCTTCCTGCTCCTCCATCACAACCTCCAAGTTAGCCGGCCTTGGTGGTTCTTCAGCACCATCCACTGGACGCATCATTGGATGCGAAACTCGATAAAACCATATGATATACCAAGGTTCATGATCCAATGGGTTAACCACAGCCGCACCCCTCATTCCTTCATCAATCATGCGCAACTCCAACTCTTCCATCCACACTCGATCAATCTCAAATAAGTTCATGCCCGGAGTAGCAGCCGTACTTGGATGTCTTGGAATACCTTGTACAAACTTGAACTGTCTCAGCACACGTTCCGGCAAATGTTTGCCCCTAACCTCACCATCCTTTATCCATCCTGAAAACCAACATGCATTTATCAACGGGCGAACATGCCTACGGCTATCATACGGACTGAACACGCAGTCAGACATTTGGATGTTATCCAAACTTAGCCTATATCCATCACACTCCTTATGACCTTGCCCAGGAACAAAATACGCATTCCAACCCATATGGTCTTCGTACGAAGTGTCAGTACCCCAAACACTAAGGCGAGGGAAGTGAACAATTATCCAGCCCTGAAATAATGACAAAAAAAGCATGGTCGTTATAATCAAATAATATCGTATATAAGTAACATAATATGATAATCTCACATATATTTGTACCTGAAGAAATGACATGTAGCCAGCCATCTGAGTCATTTTTACCCAAGAAGCCTGTTCCAAATACATTTGCAAGTGACAAAGAGCAGCGGCGCCCCAGTTCCATTGATGGACAGTCGACAAATCTTGAAAAAATTGTAGATAAACAACTTCCACATAGTAGTTGCTTTTGTTGCTAAATATTGTACACCCGACCAAAATAGCAAAAAAGCTCGTATCGCCCTCTCCCTGTACAACCTAATCTCATGCATTGGCTTATTTTCAACAACCGCTTTTTCAGCATAATCCCAGTTGTCTATGAAAACAGATCCCAAAAACTTAAGCTTCAAATACGGAGCGCCAAGTTCCCCAAACATTGCCATCACCACCCCAGGGGAAACTCCTAGATAAGTACTGCACATGTCAGCCCCTTCTTCCCTTGTCATCTTCCTATGATTCAAAAACTTTCCCTCGATTGGAATATGCAACAAACATTGGACATCGTCCAATGTGATGCCCAGCTCACTTATAGGAAGATGGAAGGTACACGTCTCCGGATGCCATCTTTCAGCAAAAGCCCAGATAAGTCCATAATCAAGCACGCTGAAATTTGTTTTCACTAGCGGCCTCAACCCGGTTGCTTCAACTACACCCCAAAACTAACCCTGATCTTCAGCCGGTTTGTCGATATCTGTCACCCTCTTCGCGCCAGCAATGCAACGGTACTTTCTCTTTAAAAGCTGAAATAATTCAAACAATATAAACCATTATTAATTAAGCACAATGGTAATCTAAACTTTATTATCACACAACAATGATTATTAACTTACCTCGTGGTTATTAGAATTTGTCTCCCATATTGGAATTGCCCTGTGCTTATAGTATTCCGTTAGCAACGAAAAATCATGGGGTCCTCCTCCATAAACTTGCACTTCATTTGGAGGTGGTGCTTGTTGCGGAGCTGGTGGTGCTCGTTGCGGAGCTGGTGGTACTTGTTCTTCAGCATAATCGGCATCGTCATTAATATATTCGTTTGTATCAAAATCAGGTTGGGCGACAGGCTCCTCAACACGTCCACGACGTGATCTGCTACGCGAACCAACCGACGCACCCGCTTCACCATCATGTGTTCCTTGTACCAGTTGTTGTCCTTGCTTACCACGTCCTCTTTTTGGTGCAGGAGCGGTACCCTTCAAACGAGCAGAAGCATGTGTCTTGCTAATTTCCCTACCATGTCTACCTCTGTTTATATCTCGATCCATACCTAAACATACAAAAAAAATAGCAAAATCAATATTCTCATTTCATTTAGACATTTTGTCAAACACTTAGGATACAATACAATACAAACAATATCAAATTCAAATAAAACATGAAACTCCACATGCAATCATGTAAACATGTAATTTAATTTGACAAATAACAAATAATCAACAATTCCAACAAATAAATCAACCTTTCAAATCACAAAATCAAAAATTGAAATATACAACTTTTTTTATGGAGGAAAAAAAAAACCTAGAGTAATGAATTTTGAGACAAACACAATGAATGATAAAAAATGTATGTAACTTACTTGATTAAGTATGTTTTGAAGTTGGAAGTTGATGTTTAGCCCCAAAATCGCACAAGAGAGGTTGAAGAGAAGTGTTGGTGTTTTTTTTTTAAAATTTCGTAACTGACAGAAGAGAAGCACTTCTGTTACTATATTAACCCGTCGCGGTTTCTGCGAACCAAACTAAAATCGCGGTTTTTAAAAACCACGATACCGTGTAAGGGCAAATGCGTACCTTAGGGGGTATAAAAGAACCATGGGGGTCGGAAGAGAAATTTTCTATATATTTTATCTTTATTTTCTTGTCTTGCATTTATTTTCTTTAATGTTTTTCTTTAGGTTAGCTTTAGCTTGCTAACATTAATGGGCCTAGAAGATAAAGTCCCTCAAACAATCCAATAACATAAATTGGTTCAACTAATAATATAAATATAAATACTATATAATACGGGCTTAGGCCCCTTTTGTATAAAAAAAAAAAAACTATATAATACTAATGTCTAATTTACTCAATTAACTATTAACTAATATTTATTTAATTAACTACTACTAATAGTTAATATTAACTCTCTATCATGTGACGTTTGTAGATTATTGTGAATGCATACATATGCAATTTGATATTTGTTGAAGATGGAAATAAATTCTCGTGGATGGGCAGATTGTGCAAGGAAGATAAATTGGTAGCGGGAATGAAGCTAAGAGTGTCGGCCGCCAAACACACCCGATTGAGGTTCAAAGCACATTGATCCAAGACTTGCAAGATGGTCGAGAGGTTCTTTTTTAAATGGGTAAATGGGGTTGAACGATATTTTGTTCGTAATGCTTGATTCTAATTAAATATTAGGACTGAATTTTTTCTTTTGTTATTTTGTCATTTGATGGAATATTTTGGACATAGTCTTTATTTTTAATATCATATTTTTTTTCCGTTGTGCATGTCAATCTTAGACAATGAAGTATTTACTTTCACTACATAACAAAAATATTTCTAATTGTAAGAAATGCAAGTATTTGCTTAAGAATCGTGCATTATTATATTGATTGAGAGTTTGAGATCGACAAAACAATACATTTGTATGTGTTAAATCTATATATTAATTTGTATACTCAAACAATTTACAATTCCATTGATGTTACATATATGACCCACATAAACGGACGGATAAGGTGACTACTAAATATAGGGTCAGTTTGTTTTGGCTATTTTTAAAAATGGATTTTATAGTGTTATGTAATTTCGTGTGAAAAAAATTTATAAAGAAACTTCAAATAAAAGTTTCAAATGAAAATTTGGTTTAAATAATTATTTTTTTAAAATGTCATTTTAAACATTTTATCGTTATATTGAAATTTCGTTTGGATATCAAAATTTCAAAAAATTACTTAGTTTGAAGTTATTTCAAATAGATTTTTATAAAAATCATTTTTGAAATACAATTTTTTGAAAAAATTACGATTTTTACTATGTTTGGATTCAATAATGCATGTTTATGTTATATGATGTCAAAATTAGTGTTTCAATTTAGAAAAATGAATATAAAAAACTTATAATATTTTAAAAAACGGTTTTACAAAATCTATTTTACAAAAATACAAAGAAAAAATATATTTTTTTAAAGCCGAAACAAACACACCCATAATATGATTAATAGGGATTTGGTCAATGGTCATATTAATGGCATGAATAGGCACGTGGAACTAATTGAGATTTTTTTGTTGATGCATCAATACAAGCTTTATGTTTGTGAGTTTATGTGTATTTGTTCGTACAAATCAATAATAACGATTCAATGTCCCATTGGACCCTATCCATCACATGCATGTCTACAACTAGGGATGGCAAAAATATCCATACCCACGGATATTTGTGGATAAAATCCGTCATGGATACGGAGCGGATAGTTTAATGAATATCCACGGATAAAATAAATGGATATTTCAATTACCCGCATTTAATGGATACAGATGCGGGTTTAATACTATCCGCGTCCGCGGATATCTATACCCGCTAAATAATTAGTAAAATTACTTAAATATCTCTACTTACGTATAATTTATAGTATTTTTATATAAAAAAATAGTATTTTTATATTTTATCTTTTGCATTTTGGCTATTTTATATAAATTCTAGTTTTGTTTGGCTCTTTTGCAGTTCTGTGAAGTGATTTTTGTTTGTATATTGGATGTTTTTATTAAAAATAAAGTGCAAAATTTATGAATATAATGTGTTAATGTTTTTTCTTAAAAAAAATTCATTTTTTTCAATAATTAATTTTTTTTTTAATAAAAAAATATCATCCATGGATATCTGTTAATATCCATGGATACTTCAATATCTGTGGATCACCCGCTTAGCGGATATCCGCACGGATATGGAGCGGACACGGATATCATATTTATCTGACGGAGCGGATACAGATATCACACTACCCGCGTCCATGGATATTCATTTACATCGCTATTTACAACCCTCCTTAGACCTTAATCCAACCTCTAACACATGCTATTAGATAAGATGTAATGTAATACATGTTTTGTTCAATGTTGGAAACGTGAGTTTACTCTGGTCAACGTTTGGAACGTGAGTTTAATCTAAAGCATGCTATATATTAGATAGGATGTTTGGAAATTATTTTCCTCAAAATTTATTCTGAGTAGCTTTTGTTTTCGCCTGTATTTAGCATTACGATGGATATGTCTAGATTGTGAATTTACTGTAATTTTTCAAAAACTAACTATAAACTATAGTTTCTGTGAAATTATGATGAATTATTGAAATTCTGGTGTTTCTAATTTATATGTATATTTGAATTTTGGATTTACAAGTGGCTCTTGTCTCTAATTCTCCAAAAATATCTATCTCTCGCTAGGGACGGACCTGTGTGACGCTTGGTGTGGCTATAGCCACACCAGTCAGGCCCATATTTTTTTTAAAAATAATAATAATAATTTTATAAATAATTTTAAATTATTCTGTACAAATATTAATGTAAATATTAGTTTAAAGTTTATTATCGATGATTATAAATCTCTCAGTATACATTAGTTTCAGCATTAGTGTAAATATTAGTTTATAGTCTATTATTGATATTTCAAGTCGTTGGTTATACGTAGTGTATTATTTTAAGTTATATAATTTTAAGTCAGTATTAGTGTATTATTTTAATTTATCGAGACTTTGTTTGTAAAAGAAAAAGTGAATAACTAATTGAATTTGTTGTATTGAGTAAAATTAATTATTGAACGAGCATGTAAATATGAAATATGAAATGACATAAAACAATAGTTTTAAATTTCTTTTCAAGTAATAAGTAAAATTGGAATACAAATTAATAAGTTATAAGCTAATTGAAATAAACTATAAAATAACATAATTTTGGGTTCTATATATTTTGGTCTAAGGTAGAATCTTGTGAAGTATCAAACAATAAAATGCATGATTTAATGAATATTCAATAAGTTATAGTCATTTCTTTTTTTTTCCGAATAGAAACTTTGTGGTATTTTGGATAGTTTGTCAGTTTGTTGATTTCTTTTTCTTTTTAATAAAAATTTTCTGATTTGTTTGTGTTCTTTTTTTAGATATAAATGTTGTATTAGTAGTAATTTCATGTATTGTTTTTGGTTTAACTAAATTATTAGGATAAATTTTTCTTTTTTGATAGTGTCTAATTTTTTTAGCCCCACCAATAATTTCAGTCCAGGTCCGTCCCTGTCTCGGAAAATGATAAAGGTTACGAAACGGTCAAACTAAGAAATATGCGAAGCTTATTTTTACAAACACCTTCCCCCGTGATTTCTGCCAAACATGGAAGCAAATGCCTTTTCCTTAATTAAAAACATGACACGTTATGCATTCTTGCATTTCGTTTGTTGACTTCTCGTACTAAATAGCGGTGCTGCCCTGTCTCTCGCCACAACATTAATCTCACTCATATTAGGTTGACAAGGGAAAATTTCATTAAAGGGATATCAATGTAAATCCACACCTAACAAATTTTTTTAATAATTTAACACGACTTCACAAAAATAAATGAATGTGCCAAATTTTATAGGAGGGATACATTAACAAATCTTTTCCTCAAAACTATAGAGGGGACGATACTATAAAAAAAAAATACCCTAGCTTTAAGGGTAAGGATGGCTTTTCTACGCACTAAACACTCCCCAAAAAACTCTAGCAACACCACCCACAACTACTTAGGGCCTAAACCTTAGTCAAAATTCTAGACTAGAGCATGGGAGGATTTGGGTTTCCTGCTGTTACATCAGAATGTTGTAATAGTTCAACTGTCCGATTCGAAATAGACAACTGATATCGTTTTAATATATTTTGATTGATGTGCGATTTATATTGTTTGATTCAACATCATGACTATGAGTTCAGGTAAGCCAGATTCCTAGAGAATGTCGTAATTTGAGTTGAAGCAGATATAATTATTATTTTTATATTTTAAATCGACAAATAAGTTGAAGCAGACAAAATTTCTAAATAAAACATTTAATATGAGATGAAGGAGTAACTCTTTTTGATTATTTGTTTTTTAAGGGATTATAGAGGAGTAACATTTTAACTAACTTTCACAAGTTTTGTTGTAGTAGTAGACTTCTAAGTCCAAGTTCCAAAAAACTAGTCCAATATGAGAAGAAACGTACAATGGCAAACGAGTTCTATAAAAAGAATACACTCACTTTGTCTCATTACTAAATGCTACTATCATTTTAAATAGTGTTCAAATAGGGACGGAGGCACATAGTAGAGACGGAAGGCACATGCCTGCACAAAAATTTTAGGATTTTTTTTTTATATAGAGCATGTGTTGTTTTGTTTGGGTGTTGGAGGTTCAGTTTGTTGTAGACTTGTAGTGTGGCAGCTCATGATAGTATACATGTTGTTTAAAGAGGGTGCGTACTAGTGTACATGTTGTTTGATTTTATTTTATTTTTTGTTAAATATATTATTTAAACATAGTTTCAATGGTAGTTTATGAAAAATTCTAACCAGTGCTCCGGGGGTATTAGTTAAAGAAATTTAATATAGTTAAACTATATTGAAACATTTGTAAAAAGTGATTGTTAAATATAAAAAGTATTATTTTCAATGCAAAAGTTACATTTTTATATTTTTAATTAGTGCTCCAGAGAAAATAGTTAACACGAACCTTATTTTATTTAGCAATAAGCAACGGAGAAACTTTTCAAAGAAAGTCAGAGCAATCATTGACTCATAATCCTCAAATAATTGATGAAAGTTGAAACATAAAATTGTGTCATCTATAAAAAAACGATATTTCAAAACGCTTTGTAATGATTCTTATTTGAGGCCTAGAATTTCAAATTACCATCCAAGCGACAGAGGCAAGATTAGAATATTTTTATTGTGATCGAAGTGAAAAAATCATTCAATAAAAGACCAAAAGATATTAAGTTGTAGAGCATATTTGTAATAGATATTTATGCTCTAAAAATGAAATGTAATATATTTATCCATCCATCTACACACATATATTTTCCATCAAAAAAAAAATAAATCTACACACATATATTTAATGTTGCAATGTTAAGTATACCGTGCCCCCACTGTTCAAAAGTTCTGGCTCAGTCACTTACATCGGATTTGAATGTTTTAGCCAAATCTATTATCCGATTCAAATTTGGTTGGAAAATAAATCCATATTTTTCATGTTGAACCCAAATCAATTCAATTTGATGATGAGCAAGTTGGTTTGGGTCACCAAATTGTTCGACAAATTTCTTTTTTGAAAATAAATACAAATAATTAGGCCATATGTTTTTTAAATCTAATCATCAATTAAATAAAAACTAGCACACAATAAAACTACAAAAAGTATTTACTATCAAACATAAATTTTTTAACACGAAAATAAATACACAAAATAGGAAACTTAAGCAAATTTATTAATTATTACGATATAAGCTTACATATCCACTTTGAAATTTGAAAGTTAAAAAGTAAAATACAAGCACACCAACTCAAATTATAAAAATTAAACCTACAATAAAACTCTCTTAAAACAAGATCCATCATAACCAATCTTCAACAACAAAATAAACATTGATATGTTTACTTAATGTTGTTTAGTACAACTGGAATAGCTCTTAGAGGTTTGTCCAAGTTCATGTCCTTAGGCTCCATATTATTTTCAAGTTTCCAATCAAAGCAGTTGATTAATGATCCCAACATCAAATGTAACATCCTAACAGCCAATGGTGAGCCGGGACATATTCGTCGGCCACTGCCAAACGGCGTAAGTTTAAAGTGTCGACCTTTGACATCAATTTCAGAGCCTAAAAATCTTTCTGGTAAAAACAAATGTGCATCATCCCATATTTCTGTTCTACCAATAGCCCATTCATTGATCAGAACTTGTGCACCTTTTGGAATTGTATATCCTGATATTTCCACATCTACTCTTGCTTTTCGAGGAAGCAACATTGGTGCCGGAGGATGTAATCGTAAACTCTCTTTTATCACTGCTTGTAAGTATGGAAGCCTGTCAATGTCGGATTCCTCGATTGGATTTCCTAATCCAATAGTTTCGTCGAGTTCCTTTTTGGCTATTGACATAACCCTTGGATCGTGTACTACACGAGTCATTGCTCTTTCTAATCCATATGCCGATGTTTCTGTTCCCGCCACAAGCAGATCCTAATAAAAGTACAACAGTCATATATGTTAAGTAAAGATCTCATAAGATCGTAAAAATGTTAAGGAAAATTAATGACGAAAATTAATGTGAAATAAAACAATAATGTGATTAAGGGAGAAAAATACATACAAGTAATAGATGTTTAATCTGTTTTTTGTCCATCTTTTGGGTATCTTCTTTGGAAATGTCCAACAAGGTGTCTAACATGTCATTCTTTGAGACATAATCTTCACTTTGTCTTAGCTTCATTCTTTTGTCAATTATGATATCTAATGCATAGAACACTTTTGCAACATATTTAGTTGTGTGTCTTTTAATGCCTTGTGGGTCAAGAATCTTCAATATAGGAAAATGATCAGCAATGTTTGGTGTTCCAACAGCACTCAATAGAGTTGACACTATATCCTTATATTCATCATCTAAAGATTCTACAAAATCTTGAGACACAAAAGTGTATGACAAAAAATTAATGCAAGCCTTAAAAGCAGCTCTACCGATATCAACAGTTTCACCGGTTAAGCTGCTTTTATGCATATCATTCATAAGATCTTTCAATTTCATGCGTCTAAGTTCTGTACTTCCATCAAGAGTTTTATTAGAGAATAAATTACTATGGCAAATTTTTCTAAGGTGTTGCCAAAGAGGTGAAAATGGGAGAAAAACAATGCTAAAATTGTTGTGATTATGAGTAGTTGTGTTATGAGGAACAGATCTATCAGTGAACAAAGAATCATTAGCATGAAAAATTTCTTTGGCCATATCTGATGATGAAATAATCACAGTGGGTTCAGTGCATAACTTAATAAGCATAACAGGACCATAAAACTTAGCAAATTTTGCAAGTGTTTGTTGTGGTTTGTAGTATAATTCAAAAACATGTGACATGATAGTGAAAATGGAAGGTCCTGGTGGAAGCTTATTTGAATTTTTGCTTCTTGCATAAAGTGAACCAATCAAGTATGTGACAATGCATGTCACCAAAAGGATCATTCCACTGCTAACATAATCCATTATCTGAGATAAACAGGGCAAACAAAAAATGTGTTAGCACTAATTAATTAGGGGAACACATTAATTAGTCACATAATCCATATGTGCAATATAATTAATGTATAGTTATTAAACATATAAAAGCACAGGATATTTGATTAAAGCTTGAAATAATCAGAAAGAATGTAACTAAGGAGTAAGGACTTACTTATAAGTACTTCTCCAAAGCACACCAAAGAAATAAATTATAAGACTTTGGTGGACTTCTTGCTATTTGCTTTATTGTTCACCCCAATTTATAGGAGGAGATCATGAAAGTTATGTTCACATGAAACATATATTAAATAGACTTAGTTCACTATATGTCACATTGCAATGTCTTTTTTATTATAGTTATTAAGTATTTTTCATATTATTTTTTCCCCATGACAGGTGTAGTGAGAAGAAGCATCTTGGGTTCTTCCCTTCCAAAAATATGGATTTTGATCGTATAAAGCATACAGTTCCATACTGTTTTGCATCTTAACCTGTTAATTGATGATCAGACATTTCAGATTAAATATAGAAAAAGTAATATAAAAAAATCTCATTTGTCAGATTATGATTGAACGATTTAGATGTATTGATGCGCCACACAGTAACTGCACTAAATCTGATTCCAAAATATATGGGTATACGTATACTATAAGCTGCACTGGTGTGAACATGTTTTTTTTCTTTCATAAACTTATATTATTAAATTATTAAAAGGAGTATTATCAAAACTAAATAGAGCATATTTGATAAGATATGTCACATGACATGTTACAAAGAAATGAATAATTTTTAGGTGGTTCACACATATAAAAGTGAAAAATTGAAGAAAAATAATTATTAAATTATAACTATTTTTTAAATAATTATATGATTTTAAGTTTTTTGAGTGTGTGACCAAAAGATGTGATCACACAAAAAATTGCTCGAGATGAATAGTTCTTAGGTGGTCACAAAAATTTAGACATAGAGAAAAATACACTAAAATATGTTACATGACATGTGACAAAAGAAACATGTTAAGCTGTGTACTAGTATAATAATTAAGGAGTGTGCTTAATTTTGTATGGGAAAAAATTATAAATTATTTTATAAAATTATCCTTTATTAATAATATAAAAAATATAAAGAGAGAGTAATAAACGGTTAAAATGTATAATAGAAAAAATGACATTAATGCTTCTAGAGTACACCATGTGAAATCCTAATAAAAATACAATGTACTATTTATTTACTTCACCCCATTTATTTTTTTAGTGGAAATTTTTTTTTTTTTTGGGTACAATTTTTTAGTGGAAATCTATAAAACAACAAAAAGAAAAAGACAAGGGTACTCAAATTGCAGAATTGACCTCGCAACCAATAACAAAATTGCAACAAAGGGAGAAATCAATAGCGCAACCAATACAGCAGAAGAGGTCCTATATGGTACACCACTCATAAAATAAATAAATGGGGTGTACCATATAAGTGAGGAGAAGTGAAGAAACTAGATTTTGAATCACAACCTCTTCAATAATATTCCTAATAACTACCAATTGAATTGTCTCCATGAACATTAATCAGTTGGTAGGAACATTGTATGTAAAATACACGGATCGGTATTCGAACACTGATATTCCCACTATTTCACCTTAAAAAAATAAAATTCCAATCACTAGACTATTTGAAAAAAAAAAACTGAACTACCTTTACATAACATTGTTCTCACGATTTATGTCTTCGCTAGAAACAACTTTCATGAAATAACTTTAATTTTTTCTTCAACCCTCAAAAACTGATTTATTTATTTGAAAATATTGTATAATTTCTAGCTCTCACAAAATAGCTTAACATAATTCACACGGAACAAATAAGTGAAGACTCCTTCTTCCCCATATACACAAAGAACAATGAGCATTAGAGAGACTCCCCTTCTAAGCAAATTAGCCTAGACAATAATATTTGCCACGACAATGCGATTACTTTTGTTCATGGTGCTACCTTTGTCGATCCTTTATTATAAGTAATTAATTTTGGTGGTTTCTCGCATTAAGAAAATTATGTAATTTATGAAATTTGTATAGGTTTTAGTATTGATGTACTAAAATTGCACTTTAGTCATAGTTTTAGTTGATCAATGACATCAAAAGATAGTTAATTACTTAGGGATATTTTTGTTTTGTAAAAAGAATAGTCAACACATCTAGTAATAGATTAAAAAATATTTATATTTCTTACTCCACTTAATAACTCCAGGAGTAAGTCTCCATTAACTTACTTCACTTAATAACTCGATATCAGCATTATATTTCTTCAATCAAACTGTTGAATTCAAAAATCTTATTGAGTAGATTTCTTTATAACTAAAATCCACATTTACTCTTTATACTTTATTATCACTATATTTTAAAATAAAATAAATAAATGTAACTCAGTATGTGTTAACGTTGCTGCTTCAAGACCTGTTCAAAAAAAAAATTACTAGCTCAATACAAAAAACGTTACTGCTTTAAGAAAGCTTATGATTTTTTTTTATTTATCAATATATAGATAGTTTATTCTAATTTACCTTTTTTATTTCACGAAGCTTGTTATAATTTATTTTTTTTGTCAAGAGCTTGTTATAATTTACTATGATTATGCTATATTGTTAATATATTTCATTGTTTTTTTCTAATGTCTTTTTTTTTTAAAGGATTAATGTATTTTATAAAGTATATAAACTGAATTGAAAATAATTTTTTTTAAAAAAATCAACTAATAAAAATTATTGTAATAATAATAATAATATATGAAAGATAAATTTATTAAATTAATAAATTTAAAAAATTAAATTATTAAATTCTAAATATATGTTAATTTGATATTAATTTTATTAAATTAAAGATGTCCCTTTGTGTCATTTTCTATTGATCAGGCAGTTGAACAACTAACTTTGCCAAACACTTTAATTAACTTACCAGTCATCAGCCATCAGCTATAAGTTAGCTTATCAGCTAATCGCTATATTTATTAGCTAATCATTTTTACAATACATATGATATGAAAAGCTCTTTAACAAAAAGAGCCGTAAAAAGTTATTTTCATTTTGTTGGTAGGAAATTTAGTAAGATAGACATCATGCACAAGGGTAAAAACAGATCAGAAAAGCCGATTAAACATATTAATAAAGAAAATATATACATTAAATACTTATTTTTCTTTTTTTTTACATACTTAACATGTGTTTTGAAAATATCATGACCATTATGTATAAAAGACCTCATGTTTGTTTTAAAAAAGAGTAAACACGTTGGAGCTCTGTTCACATTTAACGTCATGTATGAGAAGGAGCAATAGACCATCTAACTACCATTTGTCTGTCGTATATGACTCATTTTTTGTTTTTACTAAATTCTCATATGACTCAGATATTTTTGTTATAAGCAGATCATATAATGTGAGTATTGAGAGTACTATACTCTCTCTAATATAAGATGTGACTCGTACACGAGTATGAGTGATTCGTTCAACCCGTAATTTTAGGGATGATTGTATCCGAACCAAACCAAAAATAAAATTGCAAATCGAATCAATCCAAATCAAAAATCGCAAAAATTGCATGTTTGGATGATTTTTTAGGTGAACCGCGCGGTTCGGTTAGGTTCGCGGTTTTCATTTCTGAAACCGAACCAAACCGCAACATTTAACAAAAATTTCTAATTTTTATTATATTCCAAAATTCCATGTCATTATTTCTATTTTTTGGTGTAATGGTCTTTTGATATAATATTCTTATTGGTATTGTAATCAATTTAACTTTGATTAAAAACTCATTTTGGTATTTAAACAATATCACTCACACTGGTTGGTTTGGTACTGTAATATTGTCACTCATATTGCATGTGGTGAAACACTCTTGTAATGTAATATTCTTTTGTATGGAGAATGAAATCTATCGAAGATTTCATAATCAGAAATATTGCATGTTCATGGTACAATTGTTTACCCCGATTTTTAGTAAACAACCGCTAGTTTAATTATTACAAGAATGATCAACTAGTAAATCCTGAGACATATGGATTGTGCAGAAGATGACGAAAACATGTTCATATTTTCTGGGTTAAATCGGATAAATTGATAAAAAAGAAGTAAAGGCTTCAAAGTTTAAATTTGCAGAAAACTTGTAAATGAATTGCAAATAAAGTTTAAAGAAGAACTTTGAAAAGTAAAAGCATGCAACGAAATAAATTGCAGAAGGCTTAAATGAAAAGCAAGTAATCAATACTTGAAAATGTAAATTGCATTGACAATTGTAAAATGTTTACAAAGGATGGTACACAGATTCGTACATGTTCCTGTTTGCATTCATTTCGCTCTTTGACATGGGTACTCTGAATATCTTTAGGAATTTGCATGTGTTGTGAATTGTGGACCCGTTTCTCCTATCAAAAACTAATATTTATAGGCAAACTAGAATAACTGCTATAAACCTACACAACGTCTAAATAAACTCCACGTGTCTTTGACAATTTGAATTCCTTGGACACCTGGTGGGACTTTTGAACGTTATCCACTTTTGAATATTTCGCTAAGTCCAGAGTATGCTTTCTCCGTACTGCACAATACGTTATATAAGTAAACACACACACACACACACACACACACACATATATATATATATATATATATATATATATATATATATATATATATATATATATATATATATATATATTTTCGACAAACATACCATTGTCGAACCAACATGTTTATTTGGATAAACAAGTTTCTGTCGAATTCGACAGATTTTCAGGACTTGACACATTAAAAGTTTTTGATGTCAAATGCCTTAATTTTCTCTTGATTTATTACTAGAATCAATTCCCAAGAGAATATTAAAATGCAGTTACGCACATTAAATGAGATTTCATCATCTCTCTCCAATTCATCAATGCCTGTCGAAAATACAGGCTAACAAATTGCCCCCTCAAAAATGCCAATTTCGACTGCATGTCGAATACAAAAGGGAGAAATGGCAGTTTTGAAGATTCTTACCTTTTCCACTTCTGCACGTTTACCAAAGACGGCGTAAACGTCACATCAAGTCACTATCAATCATGACAAAACTTGTAACCGTCACCTCAATCCCCACAAACCATGATTTCCACTTTTTTGGCTTAATGGTGGGACACGTGGCGAGATCAGGACGATTGAGATGGAAGAGTGGTGATGTTTCAGTTACCAGATACATGCAAAATGCAGTGCCTATAAATAACAAACGTACTCTGATGGGACAACAACGTGACTGCAAGTATACAGTCGTATCGTGTAGTTTTAAAAAGATATCCAGGGGCGAATCCTCTCACAATGATGAGGTAGCCTTGGCCACCCCAAAAAAAATAAAAAATGTGATTTTTTTTTAATAAGTAAGTATATTTTTATGTTTAATTAGTCTAATAATATATCTTAGCTACCTCTCATATAAAAATTAGTAGAAAAAGAATTTATTACTTGATTGATATTCATTTATTCATCTTATTTCGATATTTTCGGTCTCTATAACAAGTACATTAAACTTTATTAGTAACAAATATTGTTAAAAAAGAATTAAAAATGAAATAAATTGAATTTTTTTCCAAATAGCTTAGTTGTTTACATCGAAAAAGACGTTATTAAATTTAATATAAATTCAATTATGGATGATTTTAACTATTTAAAACGCATCAAAATTTAAATTTTCTAAATAAATATCATTAGTTTAATATTAATTTTAAAATTTTATTTTTACTTTATATTTGGCCCCCTCATGAAAAAATTGCTAGCTTCGCCGCTGAAGATATCGAACCCAAAGGACCAATAATCGATCTACCGTTATCTAATGCTACTGTGTAAATCTAAGGCTTAATGATTAAATTAAAGGGGATTTAAATTATAAAATATATTTTTTTCTGAGTTTTAAATTAAATAGGAATAAGTATTACTAGGATGTGCTTTTAGTTGCTTTAAAGGGTTCAATATTTAAATCGTGCTAGATAAAATATTTAGTTTTCGAAACTATATTGTTTTAAAAACACTAATCTCAGCTCTCGCAAATCTTGACTAGTATTATAAATTATAAAGGTGGTGCTTAACTCTCGTCCTCACACCCGCTAATAAAATATTTTTTGAAAAACAATATAATTTAATTAACTCCAATCCCAACTCTCGTTGCTAATTAGAGTTAATGTTCAGTTTTTACTATCTAGTAAAAGTCTCACGCTCTCGCTCTATTGATTTTTACTTTAATTAATTTTCACTCTCGTGACAAATTATAATCGTTAAAAATAAAAACTGCTTTGAGAAAAACTCGTTTAAGAACAATCGCACGACTATAACTACCGAACCCCTATTAACTCCTAATCACACATCCTAGCAATATTAAATTAGCTAGACATAATTAAAACTAAAAACATAAAAATAAAATAAGCAAATAAATAAATAGACATAAATAAATAAAAGCAGAAAATAAATAAGGCAAGAAAATAAATAAATAAGACAAGAAAATAAAATAAGAACCTGAATAAAATAAACTTCTCGTACAGCATCGGAACGTCAAAATAAAATTAAACTAGAGAAGAAATTAAGAACAATGTCTAAATCTCAATTCTCTTTTCAACTATTTTTCAAGTTGATTGTTGTGTTCAAAATGAAACAAAACTACACATATTTATACTAATGAGCTAAAGGACAAAAGCTTGTTTGAGCGATGTGGGACTTAAATGGAATAGGCTAGAACCGTTGGATCATTGCTGAATGGATGGTTGGAGATTACTTGATGGTGGGCGCCATGTGTTTGGATTTGGGCTGAAGCTAGCCCATTAGCTTCTTGTGGCGGACGTCACATGTCTCATGAGATGGGCTGCACTTGTGTGGCTCTGGCTGCACATGTGTAGCCAGTTTTGTCCGTTTTCGCTCCTTTTCGGTCCGTTTTTGCTTCTTTATTTAATTCATCTACTTTTCAACTGATAAAATAAAAAACAAGGAATTAGCAACGATTTATAATATAAAGTTACGAAATCGAAATAAAAATAACTGAAATAATATATTAATTTAACTAAATAAATAGTACATTTTTCGGTGTATCATACTCCAACACTTTCATTTTCTGAAACTTGAAACTCTTCACTTCCTCTCTACAGAAAACCTTACACATTCCTTAAGCAAAATCCACAAACAAACCCTTTGATCTCGCTCTGTTCTTGCGTTTTTACTTGATCCAAACCAGTGATCGTCTAGTAATTTCGCTCATCACCACCGTTTCCATTCTCAGATTTGAGCAAGAAACGAGTTGGTTCTGGAGATTTTGGTCTTTTCTTGCTGCTACTGTTACCTGTTCATCATCAACAACCTCAAGAACACCAAGAACATCAAGAACAACAATGGCGTCCTCTTCTTCTTCCAGAAATGTGGTTCCTTTTGCTGTTGATGATAAGGAACCTGTGATCATTGACGATTCAGAGTTTGTGTCGGAACCAGATATGACCTCTGTCGAAAGCAGCATATGGGGAGAAGAATTGATAATTCCTCACAAACTTGAAGGTAAAACTCTTGCCTTTGCAGGCCCTCTCCCTTCATCCGACAACTTTAGTGAAGATATAAGTAACATTTTCCCTCTCCATGTTACTTGTGAGCCAAAGATATTCGCCAACTCTGTCTTCGACATGAGTTTCTTTGAACCAGGCTATATGGCTTTTA
Organism: Trifolium repens; assembly: GCA_030408175.1. Classification (NCBI taxonomy): domain Eukaryota; kingdom Viridiplantae; phylum Streptophyta; class Magnoliopsida; order Fabales; family Fabaceae; genus Trifolium; species Trifolium repens. Next base: position 54,340,247 of record CP125836.1, on the reverse strand, counting down.
GATCTGCACCCGTAGTTAGTGAGAGTTACCTGAAATGGCTCAACAAGGTCGAAAAGTAGTATGCCAATTTTTGGAAAGAAAGTGGTATATTCGACTTGATTCAACTGTCGAGAGAGGGACCTAAGTACAATGCAGAAATGCTAATAGCTGCCCTTCACTTTTGGGAAAGCTCTACCAACACCTTTCACCTGAAAGCAAGGATGATGACCCCAACTTTATTCGACGTTGCTGCCATTACTGGCTTGAGACCAACAAGACCTACTTTCGACCCTAAGTACACCACTGTCAACCACCAATTCGACTTCAAAGTCCTATCTTTCTCAGGATTCCTCAAAACCTTCCATGACCTTAGCAGTGATGATGTATCTCATGAAGAACACATAACTTTCTTGACTTATTGGTTATCACATTTCGTTCTCTGCACTAGTTCACTACAAGTGGTGAAGAGACTTGTTCCTCTCGCCATCATGCTTCACCAAGGATTGGATGTGGCCTTAGGAAGACTCATCTTGGCATCCCTTTATGATTCCTTAGGACAAGCCAGTGACTTACTTAAGAAAACTGACAAAGGATCACAACTTGCTTCTCTGGACCCATTTGGCTTCTGCAACTTTGGCTGAATGCCACTTTTGAATCAAATTTCAAACTCTTTCTTCCCACTCATATGGAATCTTCAGTTGCTTCTCGACAATCAGAAGGCGCTAGGTTGGCCTTGTTGAGACACAGGGAGACAAATCTAACCACTCGACAGCTTTTCTTCCACTACTTCAAAACCCTTCTTGAGTTCGACGAGATTACCCCCAAGAATACCCCTTTTGTCAAGAGAACCATTGGACCAGCTTGGTTTAGAAGGCCATTCCCTGCTACCAACCCAAATGAGGTGGAGGACACAAACAACATTTGGTCTATGTTCTTGAACCCAACAATTTTATCCTCAAGACAAGGGATTGAAAGAAGGCATTTAGGCTTGGTTGGGTACCAACCTAATCTTGTTGCTCGCCAATTTGGCTTAAGTCAGTTCAGGCCAAAGAGTTTGTTCAAGAACAAAGATGACATCGTCTTGGGCAATTCTGGAATGTCTGTCGAGTACTTTGAACGCCGTTTGAAGCTTGCTGACGAAAAATCCTATAAGCTCACACCCATTGCCTTTGAAATTTCTCATTTCTGCACTTATGAATTCGCCACATGGTGGAGCTTGTACTATGAGGGGAAAACTAAGGGTGACGAAGAAATCCTGGACGCAATAAAGGCTGGATTCGATGCTCTACAGCCAAAGATTCCCAAAGGCAAAGGTAAGTTAAATAACTCGACAGTGAGACTTCTCTAATGTTTGTAATTAAATTTTCTTTTGAATTTTTCATTGATGTCTGATTTCTTTGCGTCTTGACAATAGGTGCTTCCAAAACCAAAGAGGCGAACACCTCTACTGATTCCACTGCTCCTGCTGCAGCTTCAAAGAAATCTCTCCCAAACACTGGGGCTAAGGTATCAAGTCTTAAACCAACTTTTAACTTAGTTTTAAATTTCATTTTTTACCAACATATCTTTGATCCTTTTGATTTCGAATGCAGCTTCGAAAGAGGACCCTAATGGCATCAAAGGAGACTGGAGAGCCCACCAAACAAAAGAAACAGAAAGCTCTCACCATTCAAGAACCATCAGTAAGCCTTTCGACATTTCTTTTGAGTTTGTTCTAACTTCAAAGAAAATTTTGTGTTAATAATCTTATTTTTCTTTTCAGCCTGCTGATGCTACCAATTCAACTGCTTCTACTCCTAGTGGAGAAGGCCAAAGAGACAAAGAAAAGGCCAATGACGAAACTAGTGAGGCAAGCATGCCACCAATTCCAAAGAAGAAAGTTGACAAAGAGAAGAAGAAGAAGAAAAAGAAGGTCAAAGCCAATCCCAAACCTTCTGCAGGACCAGAAAAGGACATTGAAATTCCTCATTCCAATTCTCCTGTCGAAAATCAACCAACAACCAATGTTGAAGCTCCCTCGACTAAAGATCCTGCCCCCAGGCAAGAGAAGACAAGCTCATGCTCACAAGACCCCGGTGCTCAGGTAAAATTTTCTTGTCCTTAAGACTTTGTCAAATGAACATTTTGTTGTGGTTTTCTAACTTTAACTCATTTTGTCTTTGAATAGGGTGGCAATGAAGAAAATGCCAATACACTTGTTAATAATGAGGAAAACTTGGCCCAAGACGTTGGAACCAATAATGTCGAGGCCAATTTAGATGGAAATGACAAAGACCCAGAGACTGAAGAAATTCCCACCAACAATCCTAATTCTGACAAGACTATCTCTGTGCATCCTGCTGAATCTACCCACTCATCAGAAGGTACGGATGTCGAAATGACATTCGACGATGAAGGCGATTCCATGCCTGAGGCCACTGAGGGAGGTTCTGAAATACTCCCAGTTTCTTCAACTTCCAAGTTATCTGCTGACATTGGATTGTCAGAGATGCAGTTCATTGCCATGAAGGACTCTGATCCTGCTGCAGCACTCAAGATACTCCTTTCAAGCAAAGGTAACAAGGACCAAAGCAAAGGTACCTCTCATCACAGCAGTTCGACAGCTTCTGATTCAGAGATCAGCTCGACAGTGAGACAAGACTCTTTGCTCCTCAAATTGCATACAGACTATGTCAACCAAGATGTCTTCTCATTGATTGAGGCGAATCCCAGCAGTGCATTTTCTCACTTAGGCTTCTTGAAAAAACTGCACAATCCTTTGACTGATGGTGCTACCCTTAGCAAAGTTATTCAACTTGAAAACCTTATTGATGGTTTCACCCAAGCCATTCAGAAGAGGAAAATCAATGCTCTAAAGCTGGAGGCTCAAACTGAAGCACATGCTGCATTGGTCGAAAAGGCCAAGACTGCACAAGCTAATGTCGAACGCCTTGAGAAGGAAATAGAGTCGAACGCTGAGATCAGTGGATACAATCAAAACATTGCTGCTTGGGAGAATGAAATTGCAGAATTGAATTTGAAAATTCAAAGTCTCAATTCCAAAATTGATGCAGAGAAAGTTAGGCGTGACGAAGCCAAAGCCAATATTTCCAGTGCAGTCAAAACTCAGATTGACAAAGAGGCTAATGAAGGCATCAAGTTCTTTAGTGCTTCAGCAGCTGTGGATGAAGAGATTGAAAATCTGGTGAAATCCAACAAGGTTCTCGACACAGAAGTTTCCTCTTTCAAGAACTTGTATGAAGACTTGAAGAAACAATTTTAGTTTTGTAATGGTTTTACTTATGATTGCTCTTAGTTTTATTTCAACTATCCGAACAATCTGTTAAGGTTTTTTGGTTTGTACTTTTGACAATGCCCATTTTGTGGCGAACAACTTTATGATCACCATTATTTATTATGTCTTAAGCTTTATTCTTCGTTAATTTTTATTTCTCGCAACGCTGGTTTATACTTTTTCAAGTATTTACCATTTATAATCAACGAACGTTGTTCTTCTGTTAATTCTTCAAATTCGTAAGCACCATTTGAAAAAACTTGAACAACTTTAAAAGGGCCTTCCCAATTTGGAGACCATTTGCCTAAGACTCTATCCTTTTTATCCATTGGCAAAATAACTTTCCAAACCAAATTTCCAACACTAAAAGTTTTAGACTTAACCTTTTTATTATAAGCTTTAGCAACTCTTTCTTTCTGTCGAATTAACATTTCTAAAGCTTTGATTCTCTCCTCATCTAAATCAACTAACTCATCTAACATCATATCCCAGTAATGATCTCTTGGGATTTCTACCTGCCTTTGAATTCTAACTGATTGCAGGTGCACTTCGACTGGCAAGACTGGATCATGCCCATATGTTAGTCGAAAGGGTGTGGTGTTAGTTGATTCTTTTGGAGAATTTCTACATGCCCATAAGACTTGATCTAAAGTCTTGTTCCAATTCCTAGGCTTTTTGGCAATGTGCTTTTTAATCAAACCAATGATGATCTTATTAGCAGCTTCTACTTGACCATTTGCTTGGGCATAATATGGTGTAGAGGTTAAAAGTTTAAAGCTAGTTTGTTGGGCAAATTCAACCATCTTTGGTCCAGTAAAAACTGAACCTTGATCTGTAGTAATGGATTCAGGTATACCAAATCTATAAATAATGTGACTTTGTATAAAACTAATCACCGCTTCTTGGTCAACATTTGGTAGTGTGATTGCTTCTATCCATTTGGTAAAATAATCTATACCAACTAAAATATAACGTTGATTTTTAGACGAACTTGGTTTAATTTCACCAATTAAATCTAAAGCCCATCCCCTAAAAGGCCAAGGTTTTACTATTGAATGGAGTTCGCTTGCAGGTACGTGTTGTATACCTGAATGTCTTTGGCATTCTTGACAACCTTTGGCAAACTCTATACAGTCCTTTAAAATTGTTAGCCAATATACACCTTGTCGAAATAACAACCATTTCATTTTGTGGCCTGCCTGATGAGATCCACATGCACCACTGTGCACATCAGATATAGCCAGATAGGCTTCCGTTTCACTTAAACACTTTAGCAAAACTCCCTCAGGTGTTTTCTTCATTAGTTCATTCCCAATGATGACATAACTCAAGGCTCTATATTTTATCTTTCTATTGGTCGTTCCATTTGGATCTCGCAAATATTCGACAAGTTGTTTTCTCCAGTCATTATCAGACAAATTGTCAATGGCAAAAATTTCAAAAATTTCTGAATTTTCGTCACAATCATAAGTGGTATCTTGACCATTGCCTTGTGGTACATCTGCCCCCACAAGTTTTGGCATTGAGAATTCTATAGAAGCAGGTTGATCAACAATGAGTTTATCTTTAATTTCAATCAACTCCTCTAGTTTTCTATTGGAAATTTTATAACCAGAAGCTATTTGTGCCAAATCATTGGCTTCTTGATTTTCTATACGAGGCACATGTTCAAAAATAACTTGGTCAAAACGTTTTAACAAAGAAATTGCTATGACAAAATATTTCATCAAGTGTTCTTTTATGCACTTGTATTCTTTTGTCAACTGTTTCAACACCAATTCTGAATCACCTCTGATCAAAATATTTTTTGCCCCCAAGTCCAATAAAATTTCTAAACCTGTTATCAAAGCCTCATATTCTGCTTCATTATTTGAGCAGAACCCATTAATTTTATA